>CM077845.1:0-4800000 GCA_039776855.1 Mylabris sibirica | reverse complement strand
ACCCTCTTTCGGTGCAGTCCTGTTTTTTTTTTGTGAAATTTTAATAGAATTTATTACAGATTTATTTTGTTTTGTTTTCTTTATTTGAGACTTACGTGAATTCTTCTTTTTGTTTTTTCGTAACATCACATTGTAAACACATTTTATCTAATGGTAATTCATTTCTACGTGCTGTACTTTGCATTATTGCTGTTAATAGAGATTGAGGATTGAAAAAACCACCTAACCAAACTGAGGCAGGTAACTGAAAAAATTATTTAAAATTTTGTGTTTTTTTTCTTAATTTTTTACACTTACAACAAAATCAGTAGACCATGTTTCTAATTCTCGTATCCTTAATAATAAATCAACGAACCAAGATGTTAATCCAAGTAGTGATGGATAGGCTCTTTGTGACCATATTTGTGGTACTTGATCCAGAAATAACGAATTTTCTAAATTTTCCATATCACATGTTATTGTTAATTCACCTTTTAAACCTAAATCTAATTCTTTTAATGAACGTTTAATTTCTGATGTTAAATAATTCATTCGTTCGCATTCTTGAAATGCTACAATGACATACGGTGTACGTTCTTCTACTTTTCCCATTATTTCTGTCATATTAAAATCTTCAGGAAGTTTCTCCAACATTTCATCAATCATTTGTTTAATCTTAAAGAAAAATAATAAAAAAATAAAGGAGCTTTCTATAATATAATAATGCATCATCTTTTTTTTGAGATAAGAATTATAATGAAAACAGTAAAGGAACAATGAGGGTATCGATTAAAAAGCTCAAGTATCTTACTTTATCTTCTCTTGTAATTGTAGCACTACCAGATGATCCAGCATCACGTGGTTGCATCTCAAATACCGTCCTAAATAGATTATCAGCTGTTGTTGTTAAGAAACCAATTTCAGCATTTGGATGTAAACCATATAAATAGGGTGATTCTGGTGGCATCATTTCATCTATGTAATTATGATAACCAATATAATCGGTATTTGGTGGCGCTGGAAAGCCGGGTGCTAATAATAATTCACCATCAACCTAAAATAATTTTGTTTGTTCAATTTCTCTCTGTGAACGATTTAAATTTATAATTCATCTGAAATGACAACTTCTTATGGCAACTGCATTTATTTGTTGGGAGGTCATCAGAAAATATTTTAGCAGAATAAGAACCTCGTAGCTCATTTGGAAGTTGGTTAAATAACGCTATTTTTGCACAAGGCTGCGATTTTCAAAAAACGAGCTAAGAAGAATGTCTCGGAGACCCTCCCAACATTGATTTTTTTCGTTTTTCTCTATTGTATTCTAGAAAAAATGCAAAAAATTCCTAACTATTCCAGAAGGAAATTAAGAAAAGCGAAAAAATCAGTGTTGGGCGGATTCTCGAGTCTTTCTAAGTCGTTTTGCGTGTTTACTTCGTTTTTGAAAATCGCGACATCGTTAGAAACGAGTAATTTCTGACCAACTTACAAATAAGCTACAAGGCTCTAATTTTACTAGGGGCCTTCCTATAAGCCCTTGAAATATATTTCGAATCGCTTGCCAAATAATGGGAGTTACTATAAGAAACTTTCGTTTCAAGTGAATCACCCGGCTTAAATTTCTTTTTTGATTTTAAATCGTTTGTTTGTTGTAATTTTTAAATTACCAAATCTGGTTGTAGGAGTTCTTCCAAATAAGTAATACATAATCTTCTATCCCAATCATCAGTTATATGACCTCCATACATGATTTCACCAAATAAATAACGTAAATCTTCCCATGGTACTTTAGAATTTGCTTCTAAATAATTATAAAGTACAAAAACACTGATAGTTAAATCACCAACATTAAATGGATAAATTTTATTCCAACCCTGTGGACCGAACTTTCGTCGTTCAGCAACAACAGCGTGAAAATAACATAAAGAAAATAGTATAACTTTGAATTCGGCTTCTTTGCCACATTGTTCGAGGGTTTCTTGATTGAAATTTGATAAAGCTTTGTGTAAATTTGCTTGCATTCCTGTTGGTGGTTCGTTTGTTATTTTTATTGAAGACTCTAAAATGCCCTAAAAATACCGAATTGACATATATAGAGGTATAATCTGGTTTGATATAATATACTTGTGGTATTATATGAGCTGTTGGGGTGGCGGCTGGTTCAGCACTCATAAAAATCCGATAATCGGGATGAGCACAATCGGCATAACGTTCTAAATTCTTTTCAAGTGCCGGTAACCATTTTTTAACTAAATGAATATTTTGCAATGCCACCCAATGACCATTTAAAGCTGCCATTTCCATTGCTTTTTCAGCTACTATTTCTTGTCCTTGACCGAGTGAAACATTGTGGAAATTTTGTTTATCTGATGTAAATCCTAGTTTTCCTCCTAAATCTTCTACATCTTTTAATGGATTAACGCCAGGCGATAAAATAAAGAATATTGGTGTTGATGGACTTGTTTCTTCGAAAGATTTCTCTAATTCTACAGTTTTATTTTCAACATATTTTGTCCCTAATTTATCTTCTATAAAAGCCCTATTGAATGTCTGTAGTCAATGGAAAAAACTTCATCATTTAGAAGATTTTATTACTTACATCATAGCATATATCATACGGTCAGGTCTAAGGGCGCGCATCATGCATAGTCTCTGTAGGGCGGTTTTACTTTTCCATTCTTGAGGAAATTTCTCCCTTTCTGGACATTCAGATTCAACAAGTTTCTTCCATCGTTTTGGTGAATTTTCTATATCTCTATCCAAATTTCTAAATTCATCTCTAGTTGCTAAACTACATATACCACCCCAACTTGTATTTGACAAAAAATCAACAGGACTTGTAACATGCGGCTTAATCGGAAATCTTAATAAGAAATCTAAATCACCAGGCGATATTTCTTCACTCATCAACAATATCTTAAAATTTTAATCATTAAATTTATTATATTCTAAATAATTGAAGAATTGTAGGTATTATTAAAAAAAATCATCAAGAAGGAATGAATTATTGTACTTTTACCGATTGTTTAGTAATCGAATTGTTTTTGATGACTTTTAACAGAATGCGATAAATATTTACCTGAAAAGTCATTTGTGATGCAAATATTAGTTTGTCGCATTCAAAAAGTCCTCGAGTTGTATATTGGAATACAGAAAATGAAATGCAATCTATTAAATTATTTACACGAACTGCAACATTTTCAGACGGTTCAGCTCTAGCTATCGCCTTTTGAAACACTACACTAAATGCCTGAAAATTATTAATAAAAAAAAAACACGAACGTAATTTACATGAACTTTTAGTAATATGTTGAAAAGTTTTACTTTTAAAGAGAATTGATAAATTGGATTAATTGTATTTAACTCATTTAAAATGAAATAAAGTAAACTGGCTCGTGCAGCTGCTGGTCTATAATATTCTCTAGCTTGATCAATTTGCATTGAAGTTAATTTAGCTTCTGTTACTTTTTCTTCTATTTCGGCTGCTGTACGTTTTGTTGTTTCTAAATTTTCAACTAATGTTGTATCGCCTAATAAATTTTCACCAGCCGATGATAAACGTGATAAAAGATCATCTTCCAATGTTTTTAACATTATCTTAAAATCGTTTTGTTGTTTCGTCAATTCAGCCTAAAAATTATGAGACGATAAATTTATAGTCTCTACCCCTTGTTGTTTCTATATATATTTTGTTTCATTGTCTTTTTTTGATATTGTACAAAAAAATATAGAACATAGAAAGGAACAAAGGAAGTAGCAAAAAATATCTACAGGCTCATCGTTTCTGTTTTAATTTGTGTATTCTACGATATAAATTGGAATGTTTCATGCATATTTTGTTTAGTTGAATAATTAATTCCAGTAAAGTTGGTGCAATAAGTTGGAAACTTTTCCATGAATATCAATTTTAATACAAACTATTTACCTTTAGTTCTTCCAAGTCTGGTCTTTCAGCTTTAACAACTTCTGCAAGAAGTTGGTCTTCTAAACCATCTCTTGTAACTGTGAAATTAATTAAAGTTGCTTGAGCTTGCATTTCTGGTTTATAATGTGGATTAGCTAGTTTCGTTTGGAGTATTAATCGAAATAATGAATTGTACTCAATCTCTTTATCACCAATTTTGATGGCTCTACAATGGAAGTTTTCTCGTTCAAGTCGATTTTCTCTTTTTTTTAATAAAGGAATATTCCTTACTTTCCCTTTTTAATTAAATTTCTTCCAAGTAAAGTGTCTAAAACAGGATCAACGCTCTCTTCAATATTTTCAACTAAAACTGTTGCTCCTAAGGTAATTGATTTTTCAATTACATCAAGGAATCCTTTCTGTCCTAATCTGATAACCTTCAGCTCCTCACCATATTTTTGTTTTATCCATTTGATACCTTGTAACTAGACAAATATTGATAGAATATTATTGTTTTAAATTGTTAACAAAGGAAAACGAATTATTATACTTGAGGATCGATCATCAATGGCCATCTATCTGAATTTGATAGTATTGTAGCATTCTCTGTCGACATTCTATCACTCGGTAAGCCTTCATTATTCCATTTAGCAATTTGAGTGTCATCGGTCAACAATGTTAAAGGATCTAAATTCTCAGTAATTGGTACTGGAGGCTAAAATGTTGAAATTTAAATTACGTTTTATATGGATATATCATAAATATTTTACATCGAGTGTTTTCAAAAATGGCAACCACATTTTATGTAACAGATCTTGACGATATTGTTTGGTAAAGCATCCAACATATGATATAAATGCTGTCACTAACAGAACATCACCCGGCAACATTTTACCTTGTTCGATGAAACTATAAAATAAATCGATTAATTTTATCGATAAATATTATTTTCATATTAACAATAATTAACTTATTAACAGCTTCAGCCCAACGAACATTCTCACTAGCTAAACCGCCAACTAATCGATTAGCCAATTGTATTGTTGCATTTGTTGCATCAGCTTCTTGTTGACATAATAATTTTTCTGTTGTTGCTTTCTCAAAATCTGCTGTTAATTTTGCTAATTGTTCCTCTAAAGACTATGTAATAGGGGAAAATGGAGAAAATTAACGATTTCTTTATTTAACGGAAAACTATTAATCAAACTTACAGCTACTTTCTTTTTTATAACACTCAATTTTTCTTGAGCAGCTGCTAATTCAGCATTTGCAGCTTCTAATGCTTTACGTTTCGGCTCAACGTCGCAGTATACTTCATAGAATTTAATAATATTTATAACCCAAGCACACAGACCAGCAGCTGCAGCTGATTTAGATCTAACGAATTCCGGTTCAAATTCTTTATCTTTTAAATATGGTTCAATTGCTTTAATAATTTCAGGATGAATATTCTCTTTATCATAATTAATTAATGAATCTAGAAATGTGTCAACTTTAGCCATCATAATCTAGAATTTTAATAATAAATCAGTATTTAGATGTAATAAAAGAATATATAATTTTAGAAATAGTTATTTTACTTTGGCGGCCTTCCAGCTGCGATCTTTCGGTATTTTTGCAGCTGGTGCTAAAAGTACCATAACTGCTGATGTTACATTTGTAACTGCACCAGGTGGTGAACCAAACGATTTTAATTCAGTTAAATTTGCTTTATTTAATGTATTAAGTGCTTCTTGAGCTGCTATTAATGCTGGTTCAGCTTTTAGTAAGTCTTCTTCACAATCTTTTTGTTTTTTACTAACTTCCTCAGCAATAATACCAACTTTTTCTTCTTCTTCATCGGCTAATTTTTTTTCAATTGATACTTTCTCAGTTTCAATACCGACAATTTCTATTAGTGCATCAGCTGCATCATTTTTCTCTTTTAATTCAATTTCTTGTATTGCTAGTTTCTTTTTCAATTTATCCACTTGAATTGATGTTGTCTTTAATTTGTCTAAACCATTTTCTAAACGTTCAATTTTACATTGCAGTTCATTGGTTTTTTTGATTAGAAGTTTTGTGTAAAGATTGATTTGTTCAAGATAAGATTTTGGCGTTGTGTAATTGTAACGTCGTTCATTTTGTAGAAAAAGTTTAGATGCTGTATTTACGGATGTATGGGCGTATGCCATGAATTTTGATACAGGATCAAGTAATTCCGCCTACGGTTAATTCATTTTATTATATAAATATAGATATACAATAAATAAATATTTTTATTAATATATTACCGGTAATGCTTTTAGTTCTTGTAAGAATCTTAATGATACTGAAACTAGGGCTTCTTGTGGCCATTCATGAAACCAATTAATTTGTGTACAATTAATAATAGCTGGAAATTTTCTCGATCTAATACGTAATGTTGAACCGACTGGTGAAAAACACAAAACTACTTTCAACTGCCTTCTTACACGATCAATAAAAAATTTCCAACAATTCTCCCTTGTATCTAACATTCCAGCTCCTTTTACTTCATTACGCACACCTGCTATAATATTTTCTATTTCATCATCGGAAAACATGTCAGGCACTTCGCCTGATGCTAGCATGTCATTTATGAGTACTAGAAATTGCTCGTTAGGTACTTGAGCATCAGTCATAAGAAACATGATTCCGACATTTTTTAAACCAGCTTTAAGATAAAGAGATGATAGTTCATTTTTAAGATCTAATACACCATAACCTTTTTTGAGTTGCACCTGAGACACTTCTAACGATGAAATAAAAGCAGCCAATCTAGCTAACGATTGTTTACCACTACCACCTACACCAACTAATAATGCACTACCTCTTGGTGATTCCAATATACGATTAATACTAAAAGTAAACAGTTTACTTATTGCTTTATAATTCAATATTTTCGAACAAATAATACTACCGGCAAACGTGCATCATAGCGTCCTCGAACAATACAAGATTCATGGCTGCAACTAGATCATTATAACTCGACATTGCTTCGTTCAGCAATTTGTTTAACGTTTCCCATGTTGTTATTGGCATATATTTTGGTTCACCAATACCGCTAGCGAAATGACAATAAATATTTGGTTTTTCAAATACTATTGATTCATCCATTTCCTAAAAGAATAATCACCATTTTTACTATTTTCTAAATTTTTTTATCACTTAACAATAATCAACCTCAAAATTCTTTTTAAATATATCCTGTTGTAATTTAGCAAATGCATCGATATCTTTTTCTTCTACTAATTTATCACCGTAAACGCGTTGACTTTCGTGCAACCAAAGTCTTACTAAATCAGTTGGTTGATTTAAACAGTCATTATTACTGAACAATAGACCCTAAAATACCGATATTTTTTCTATTGACAAACGTAATTCTTATAAATCAACTCAATTTCAAGCAATTTTATTTAAGGACAAATTAAATATAGTGATCGCTGTTTACTATAAAAGGGTATTTTTGAACGTAAACTCGATAGTTTTTGTGGTGTTTCATATTATTGTAACAATTTAATGGCGGTCGCTGTAGATTTACCAGCGATGCTTATATTAAATATAAACATTATGTTTGTGTTCTTGTTAATTTTTTATAGTTTGCGATCAATGAATTCAATCTGTGCACAAAGTATTGTTGCTTATTGTTTGTTGTAAAGCTGGGTCCACATTAAAGCAATATAAAGCAACATTTGTGTCGGTGTATGTTGCTGTTGGTTCCAAAGTATAGACAGGAAGCAACATTTAAATAAACATTTTGTTTCTATCCAAACAACAAAAAAATAACCGTGTTTCTGTTCCGATCCTGTTGTGTGAATAGATGGACCAGTGTCTACACAAATGTTGCTCTATGTTGCTTTGGTGTGGACCCAGCTTAAGATGAAGGAATTTTTCTCACAATCAGTATAAGGAAAATTGTACAAATTTGAAAATGGAATTGCTAAGAATGTTGTCTTTTTTTTCTGTAAATATTATCCCCAATGGATGTGTGTATCGAAATTAAATGTTAAATGTTTAATAGAGTTACCTGGAAAATATTCGATATGTCTCGTAAATTGAAAATGTAATGGAATTTAATTGCTGTGGGAAGGAATATCTGTGAAACTTTATGATGTAATGCAATTGAAGCTGATACAATATTTTCACTTAGTTTTATAATAACAGCTGAAAATTTATGTTCAGTATTAGTTAGATGTTGACTTAAAATTGTATGATAAATGGTTTTTAAAGCATCATTCCCAGGGAAACTAATTGCAAATACGTAAAAATGTCGTTGAAGTCTTGGATTAATAGTAAAACTTCCAGCTGTTGGATTCATACATGCCACATATTGGCAATTATGTATATCTTTTAATGTTAATCGATTCCTATCATACCAATGACCATAATCTAAATGTTGTCGTATTAATGTGTGAGGTTGTACAGTACCATAACCATCTACTTCAGGCATGTTCATATCATCTATAAAATAAATAAGGGTCTTATTTCCAGGTGGTCCGTAATTTCGTCCAGCTTTCTTTTCTAAAGGTTTCTCTAATATTTTTTGTAACATTTCTGATGTTGTGTAAAAGTTAAAAGGTACATTTGTGACAGCATAATTGTCGGATAATGATGTCAATTTCTCGCTGACTAACACAGTCTTTCCACAACCAGCATTTCCAACTAACATTACAGGACGACGCATGTCCATCAATAAATTTAGAAAATATCGAATACGTATTGATTCCGCTGTGTGAACTAAAACAGCCTAAAAGTATTGGTTTAAATTTTGTTATCACTAATCTATAATTGAATTTAAAAAAAAAAAGAAGAATTGACGGTAATTTAATTACCTGAAGGGGAATGTCGGGGTCGAGTTCAAAACGACCTAAACTTTCAGTCCACGGTATGAACTGTTTCATTTCAGGGTCGATGTAATAATCAAATACGGTCCCACCAGTTGGAAATTTAATGGTTTTGAATTCGTTTACCCACCATTTCGTGAATTCTACACGATAATCAGTTGTCTGGAATTTATTTAGACAAAAAACAAAGAGTTAAAAATTGACCAACAAAAATAAATAAATTAAAATTTTTACTTGTTCCTGAAACATTGTTGAACCGAATGCCCATACACAACAGAATACAAAATATAATTCGTATAATTCTTTGGGACAATCTGGTGGCGTGTTTGCTGGAATCAGGAGACATTCTAACAAATGACAAAGCATTTCAATGTGCGATGCTTCAACCACTGGTGTGATTTTTTTAAATCGACTACGTACATTCTCCAAGCATGTCGGTATATATTTATCAAAAAGCATAATCAAATTTGATTTCTCAACAACATTAATACGTGTCTCAATCCAACTAGTAACATATCTGAAAATTGCACTTATTCAGTTTAATAAAAACTAAATTAAATTGAAAATGTTAGTGTCATATCAATGATAAGCCAATAAAATTTGATGTTATTTCGTGTTTGGATGAAGTTATAACGGTAGTAAATCCAAAACAACTACAGAATTATTGATTGTATCGCCCTGTTGCTTTAAAAGTAAACGATTCGTATGAAACTCTTATTAGTTGGTAAGAGATTCCAAAAATATTTCAAGGAATTGTAGGGGGGCTTTGTAATGAAAAACAAAACAAAAATCAATGTTGGGGGATCCCCGAGTCATTCTAACTTAAAAATGAGCTACCACGTTCTAAATTTGCTAAAAGGATCTCTATGCGCTCTCCTATAATTTCTTGAAATTGTTTTCAAAACACTAGTAGGAGTTCCATATGAATCGTGTACTTTTTGGAGCAACAGTGCGGTAAATAGGACTAATATAAAAGTTTTTATGAGTTCAAACGCGATATTATTGGGGAGACGGTACAAGTCGGTTAAATTTGTTTTCAATCTTAAAGTCTGTATTGTAAAAAATTAATTTATCTATAAACTAGTTGTGCTCCATTGAGATAAAAGTTAACTTACGGATTCCATCCAAGATCTTGTGGATTAATGTACAATATACCAGCTCGTGATACAGTTGCTGGTGTTGCTGTACGTAAATTAGATATTTCAAATAATAATCTCATACCTGGTGTCAATGCTATTCTTTCATTACTAGCTAATGTTAATACTTTATTATCATCCATAACTGTATTTAATGATTCAATCCACATTGGATCTATATCACCATCCAATACAATCCATTTTGGATTATCGCCTGATAAATTGGCTTGTTCTCTCATCAATACAGAAAGTAAACCGTCTTTCCATTCTCTTGTTGCTGGATTTATTATACCAAACAATTCATCGTTTGTAACTGCTTTTGGATTTAAATCATTATAAATTGGTCGCCTTTTTATATTTATATAAGTTTTAAATAATGTTTTCCATACTTGTGTTTTACCAGTACCAGCATTACCAACAATAAAAACAGAATGACGTACTTCTAACAATTCTTCTAGTTGAACTACCTGAAATTTCCAAATAATTTCACAATTGTCTGTATGTATTCAACGTTTCTATATATTTTTCCTGAATTTCTGAGATCGTCAGCATATACTTATATAAATATACATACAACATACATACACATGTATATCTCTTGATTTGAAAAAAATTACCATACACAAATAGAATATAAAATAGATTTGTTTGATTCAATGCACTTTATTACTTATCGTCAAATATACGTAAGTTTATCAATTTCGTATTAAAGTACCAAACTCTATTGAATTTTGTGAAAGTAATTTTCTTATCAAAGTTTTTAATTAATTTTTTATGTAAATCTACTCACTTTTAATATAAAATTATCTTCTGGTTGTAATTTTAAATCGATAGCAGCTTGTTTAACAGTACGTTCAAAGTCTGGATCTCGTTTTCTTGGAACTTCCAATGCTGGAAATAAGTCCCCTATAAGTCCCATGAATACGGGTGTATCATCTGTTACAATTTTGGGTATATTAAAATCTCTTAATGCCCTCATAAGTACTTCTTCTTCCGGTCTACCTGGATCACCTCTCTGTTGATTAATATAATGTGTGTGTGTTTTTTTTTTAATTTTTATTTTTTTTATAAATATGTGTTTTATACTTTTAAAGATCCAGCAACTACTAAAACTGATTTTATCGCTCTTAATCCCCAATCGTAATGATCCTGTTTTGATAAGAGTTCTTTACATAGTGTGTATAAGGTTATAAATTTTCTTGCTAAAATTTTCGCATCTTGAAAACCTTCAGCTACCAACATTATTTCACATATTAATTCAAAGTCAGGAACAACCATAGCACAAGGTCTGGTAGTAATTGAAAAATAATATTATAGAAATTTTTGTGATCGTTTTTTTTTCGTTCTGTTTTTATTTAACTAATTATAAATGAAAAACTTTCACAGATATAATCTTCATTACCTGAATAATGCTTTTAAATTTTCCGGTAATTCAGTACGTCCTGCATAACCTGGATTCATTGTTATAAATATACCAACTGTTGGTACTAATGCTATTATATCGCCCATAAAATCGAATTTTTCTTTTTTATTCTTAATTGCATCTAATACTGATTTAACTTGTACGGCAACAACAGAAAGGACTTCTACTGAAATTCTATTGAACTCATCAAAACAACCCCAAGCTCCAGTTTGTGCCAATCCTTTGTAAATGTTGCCGCACGACTTTGAACAAACAACAATCATTATTATTATCATTATTATTATTATTAATATTAAAAGATTGAAAATACTTTATAATCCATTTGTTCAGAACAATTGAATACATAAACCATTATGCCGAGTGCACGTCCTAAATCTTTGGTAGTTTCAGTTTTGCCAGTTCCCGCAGGACCAGCTGGTCCACCTCCCATTATCAAATGTAAAGACTATAGAATTTATTAATAATATATATAAGTATTAATTATTAATAGATATTCATGTACCTGTGTCAATGTTATATAACATCGATCAGTTAATGGTGTTATTACAAGTCTTGGTGTATTACCTAAATATTCATAACTATATCGAAATTGTGCATCACAAATATTAGCAAAACAATGTTTATCATTATCATCCCATCTATGTCGTAATTGTGATACCCATTGAAATGCTGTTGCACTTTCAACTTTAGTTTGTATTAATTTATTAACAACATCACGTGAATGTACATCAATTGTACAAATTGTCATAATTTTTTGACGATCTTGTTTTGTTAAAGCACCCAATAATAACGATATTAATGTACTTAATTGAGATACTTGTTTTTTATAATAATCACGTATAGCATTATCATAACCTTCTTCTAAACGTGAAAATGCTAAATTAACTTCAGTTGTCCACCAAATTTGTGTACCACATAATGAAACTTGAGCTGGAAAATCAAATAACCATTGATCTCTTGATTTCTCTTCATAAGATTGAACACCTTCACCAATAAGATAACGTATAGTTGATCTCATTGAATCTTGTATTCTATTCAACCATACTTCCACCTAAATAAATATGATAATTTGATAAATTAAATAACGTTTTGATGTACGTACAAACGTACCGTTTCACTACATGTTGTATGTTCAATAAAATTAACATATTCACCGTCTTTAGCGTACATACCGTGAATTAATTTATTTAAACAACCATCGGAATTTTTTCCAAAATTCAATTTAGCTATTGAATCGAATAATTTTGTTAAATGTTTAGCAACTAATTCAGGTTGATTTCCATTCGATAAAATATCGAGTAAATCAGCTGATGACACAAAATAGAAACGCGGAAAAGACAAACGTTTCGTTTCTAAATAAACAGCTAAAGCTTTCTCACATAAAATTAGATTCTTTTGTAATTCTTCTAAACGATTTAATACGCCTGGACGGTTTGTTGCTTGTACAACATTTGGTATTTTTGACATTTCTTCTGTTAATGCTTTAAAATCTCTATCAATATTATCAAAACGTTCTGAATCATTTGGTAATTGACGACGTATATCGTCTGAACTCATAAAAATCGATTCTAAATGCATCCATGTTCGTTGTACTTCAAACCAAATTGTTATTACTTGATCAACTAAACTTAATTTCATTTGCCAATTTGATACTTCATCTAAGAAATGTGCAATAAATTTTGATGTTATCAAATTTTGTAATTGTACTTGATTATCTTCTAATGTTTCAATTAATTCTTCACTAACACGTAATAATTTACAACCTGTACGTATATGAAATTCTTGTTCGAATTCTTTTGTTGACCATGTATTATCTAAATCACGTAAAACTTTTTCCATTGACATTTCTTTAACAGCTTTATCAACAATATTTTTAACTTCCTCTTCACATTCATGTAAATTTAATTCTAATAAATCAGCCAATGTTGTGTTGTGATCCATAATGATTTTCGTCTAAAATACAAATTGAACACATTAAAATTTATTCGAAAACTGTGGTGTAGCAATCACGGTATTGCAGATATGTGCACAAATAAGCCTTAAAATGTACCTAAATCGCTACTTTATTTAAAAGAAAGAATAAGTAAAATCTAGTATTCGCTCAAATCGTTATACTTACTGCTCAGAATAGATCGCATAGGTTTAAAAGTGCACTTAGAGTTTTTGCACAAGAGTGAGACTAGGGCTCGGTTCTTCTTCCCTTACTTAAGAATACCCTAAAAAGATGTCTGTAAGTCCACGCTTAGGTATTGCTAAGTCGAACTTAAGTAGGGGAAGAAGACTTAGGCCTCAGACTACTAATTTTGGCCACAACAAATTTAGATTAGAAAAATATTGAGAAATACTACTCTAAGATTCTTATTTGTGTGCATAAGGCAGTGGTTCTACAACTATATAATAGAGATTTTTGAGGGCATTCGTTTGATCTAAACATTTTTCACATCCTTTGTAGCGGGGATGAAATTATCTTGGGATGGTTACTTGTCAGTACTAAGGTCTCGCTAACACTAAGTACGGGCTCGTATTCTGTAACTTTCTTGAGATTGTTGTCTATTTCATAGTGAAATAAGAGTTCATAACTTTATTTATGAAATGACTGAAATAAGGTATTTGTTTTTTGTCTTGCTGGGGTATAGTAATATATTTACTGAAGTTATAGAGTACAAGCCATGATTTTTATTTAGAAAATTTTTTTTAATACGAAGTATTTTACTTACGATAAATTCAGATGGTAAAACGGCTAGATTCTGTAACAAATTGTGTTTAATATATACACGAGTGATTATGTGTAAATCTATTATTTATAGATTGTATTTACATATGTACAATAGTGAAATTAAAGCGAATTCTACCTTTGTTGATTTCATTAATTGATTCCAATGACGTTCACGAATAGCCGGATTTTGTAATTCACCAACAGCTTTCAATGATGTTAATGTATTTTTAACTGTTGCCTCTAAACCAATATACGTATTCCATGTTCTCATTTCTTTATCGAGCATTTTAATTTCTTTAGCAAATTTCTTACATTCAATATCCATATTTTCAACATCTATTTTACGCCATGGTGTTGTTTTCCAATCATCAACACATGTATGTACTATATAAACATAATCCCAAAGTTGCTAAAATCAATTTAAATATTTTATATAAATAATTAGAAAAAGTTTTATTTATAAAAAAAATTATACTTTTAACATTTTCAAATCTTTTCTACATTGTTTTAATATTTTAAAGTCTGGTACATTAACTTCAAATAACGATCCAGACTGTTGGATGTCTTTCATTTCATTTTCAAACTTTTTAAGATCTTTATGAACTGTATCAATAACTTGATATGGTTCAGAACATGAATATTGAAAGAATGGATATTTTTTAAATATTTCACGATAATAAGCAATTCTATTATCAAATTCAACTATACGTTTTCTAATACAAATCACTTCAGTAGCTTGTAATGGTGCAACTTGTTGTTTAACAGTTAATGCAATTTTTTTCGTATTATTCCATTGTTCTGGTAATTCTTGTAAATAAACATTCACCTCTTCTGGTATATCTTGATCGTAATATTTAAGTAATTCAATTATTTCATGTAATGGTCCAAACATTTCATCTGTATTACATTGGCGTTCTTTAACTTTTAATAAATAACCCATTACATTAACTAAAGCTTGATAATCACCTTCAATAACAGTTTGTTGTAGACCTTCATCGGCTGAACGTATAAATTGACCTAAATCTGTTAAGCTATTAGTAACACGTTGAACTAAATGTTGTTTAAACATATTTCCCCATTTTCGTATTGTATTCAATAAAGCTTGTTTAAACGGTTTTATATCAACTTTAAACCATGAATTGAATATGTGTTCAATTTTCATATTTTCAACATCATTATAAATATTTTCAAAATTATCAATTTGTTCACGGAACGCATCCATTTTTGGTGGATTTAATTTCGGTGATAATGGATCATTATTATCAATCAATTCGATTTCTTCATTTGTTAATTGACGACCGTATTGTAAAAATTGTTGTAAATATTGATTTTTATCATCTAACCATAAATATGAATAATTTTGAAAATTCTCACAAAACTCTAATGCATCTTTAACAACTTGATCAATATTTTCATAGATATCATTTTTCATATCTGTAATATCTTTATTTGACTTGATTTCTTCTTCGTAACTAATTTGAACAGTTTTCGAAAGTCTCGGTATATTTGAAGCAATTTTTAAAATGTCATCGATAAGATTTGTAATAAGAGATGTTAAATTATCGGCATCACGGGGATCTAATGATGGTAGAAATATTACATTTGGTTCTTGTAAAATTAATTGTGATTCAAATAATGGTGGTAGATGATTTGATGGGTCCATATGCTCGCTTATATAACCCAAACTACAACCAACTGATTGATATAAATAATTCGTTATAATACTATCGATAAATTTGATATAATTAATCCATTTAGACGTATCTTGTTTATCTTCCATATGGAATAATTGTACATTTTGTTGAATTAAAACTGTAATATCAACGGCCGCTTTTTTAATGTTTTCATAACGTTTTTTTACTCTTTCTTCACGATCTTCAATATATAAAACATTGTCTTTTTTATTGTCTTTACGTTGAAATAAAGGCTGTCTAGAGAACGGAATTAGAATATTTTTAATTTCTGTAAGATTCTCTTGACTTTTTTGTAAATTCTTTTGCAACTTCGCCACAAGATCGTGTAATTCATTCATATAATCCCACAATTCTAAATTAACAAAAACCAATAAAATTTAATTTGATTAATTGTAAGAAAATTTACCATTTGAATTCCAATTTAACGTATTTTGGCCTTGTGCTATTAAACAATCAATTTCAGCAATTTCATTTTCAATTAAATCAAATTCCACATCTTTTGTTGTACGTCGAATTTTATTATACCATAAAATAGTACAATTCAAATTAGTTATATATTTTCTAAAAATATCATTCCTTTCATATAATTCCAATGCAATTTCTGGTATATTCATTTGGTTCATTAATTTTAAATAATGGATTTCTCGTAAAATTGCCGATAACTAAAAATAGATTTGACTATAATCTATTCAATTTATCTGAATATCATGCAAGAAATAATCAAAGATTATTGTAACAATATCAGAATGGTATGCAGGGTGAAATCGAAATTCTTGAAAGCTTTCAAGCCACGCATAGGGCCTGAGAAACTGAGCTAAATTCGAGAAAAAAGCTTTTGGAAACTTTATCACCATACTTAGAGCCACTAGAAACGAGCAACGTTATCGACAGTTTTTGATAAGGCCTGTTGTGTTTAGTTCAATATAATAGAAATCCGAGATGTGTTATATAGGCACCTGATTTCTTATCAACTTTCGATAAGATCATTATGTTAGGTTAGTATTTGATCAGCGATCATCACCAATTTTGGTCAATTTTGGCGAATTTTTTTATTTTTTTCCGTCCCTTCAAAATATTTCACATAATGAGGTTTGCGTATTTAGTGGAACTTCGAATTCACCTTGTATAGGCGAATATGTGTTAAATACTATGATGTATCACGAGAAGGGGCAGCTTTCTTCCAATATTCATTTTTGTTCTATTTACATTGTGGTATACAAATTAAATGGATTATTGTTGATTATTAAGGCTGACTTTTATCCGAACTGAATGCTACCAATTACATGTAATTTCCATGAGACAGTAAAACAAATTTTTCTCGTAAACCGTAACAGATTCGATTCCAAAGGCAGTCATATACAAAAATACGGGCTTGGATTTTTGAAAATTTGAGAGGATTGCCACAGGATAAGGAAAAAGTAACTTTTTGTGCTGAAACGAGTGATTTGGCGAAACACAAAATTCCCTGTGTAAAAGTTGATTAATTTAATAGTCACGTATATAAAAAGATCGAGCAAAGTTTACTCTACAAAAATGTGAGCTTCGATTTTCAATTTTGTTTACCGGTTTTTCATAATCTGCATCCAAAGTAATCTATTTTCTCCGAAATTGAATTGAAATAACACGGACAGACATTAACCCGCATAGAAAGGTGGGAGAAGTGGTGAAAGATTGGGTCGTCTTTTGGTGGAGGCGCCGCGACTATGACAGTCAGCCTTAATTCAACATTAATTGAGAATTAATGATATGCGTGTAATTTAGAAATAAAAAATTTGTGGTATTAATTGTCTTTATCATTACAGATCAAGTTTCGTTACCTATACAGCAATGTTATGTATTTATGAAGTTCCTGAATAACTTTACCTCTAACTCTGGTATTTAATTAAAGCTTTAATTTATATTTAATTGATCAATAGTGTAGATGTAAATTGTTATTTGAACTTATTAATATAGTCATTTCATGAAAATTCTACTATCATATAACAAAAATAAGTCATTTCGACAGTAAAACTTAAATTAGTCATTAAGTAATAATAAAATTATTATATTAAACGTAACATACAGGTAGGGAAATTCAATTTGGTTCATAGGGATCTGCGCGTGAGCTGTCATTCTTTTGCCAATATACTAACGTTTATCGTTATGGACATACTTCAAATGCCTCATCTGTATAAGCAACAAATATTGATTTATTTTGCAAAATTAAATCGAAACAATAAAGATTAATTAACGATTAATTTCCTCATTTTAATTTGAAGAATGTTATAATTGTAAGTAAAATTAATAAGTTGGTAAAGTTTGTACAATTAAAGTGAAATAAACTAGAAGTGTTGAACTGTAACATACTTACTTCAGGATTAAAATTCAAATAAAGTTCTTTGGTTTTAATATTTCTTTTTAAAATGCATTGTTTCAAATTTATTTCAATTTGTTTTGACGCCATTTCTGTCCATTGTTCAAACAATTTTCGATTATATTCATTTAAAGTTTGAATTAAAAAATCACCACGTTTAATTATATTTAACGCTTCTATACTATTAACAATTCTAAAATGAAAATATTTGTTATAATAAAATTTTTATAATTGGAGAATGAATGTAACTGATGTTGTAGACTTTTAAAGTTTTCTATTGGGGTCGTAATACGGCAGCACAAATTATGAGTCCATCGTAATGTACCAGATACGGGCGGCATATTTTTGTCTAAAATGAATTGGCCGTACTTCTCTTTATACGACATTTGCTCTTGGAATAATATCTGCAATGAAATATTGAGGATTTGTTAGTCGTAAACATGCAAGATGTAATAATTATTCATTTAGTACTGTAAAATTATATAAAAGCAAAATTTACTGTTTTAATTTTCCAACATCAAGAATATTAAATTTATTATTTAAATATAAATTTGTTGTTATTCTAAACAAGTCATAATCGTTATCTCTATGAAAAAAAATTAGGGAAAAATATAGCACAATAACATACCTCAGATGCGATTATTTCCTTGTTGAGAATATCGAGAATTTTCGTATATTTTCTGGTGAATTCTGCTTTAATTAATGGGCGGTCTAGAATAGCGTTGACTATATTAATTAACTGTAATTACACAAAGGTTGATAATTAGTGATATTCTTTTATAATTAATATAATTATACTTTAAATATGCTTTCTAAATTATTACAATCTTCAAATGCTTGACATAATATTGTCGTCAATTTCATGTCCATTTCGTAAATTTTCGTTTTAAAAGTTTCAAAATCTACTAAAAATGATGAATCATCTGGATCAAGTATATCATAAGATTTACCAGAAAATATCGTAAAACATTGTTGAAATTCATTGTATATTAATGTAACACGTTGACTTAAACTTTTCCCTTTTATACCGCCAATTTCAACTTTTTCTAATTTACTAAATTCAAGTACGGTATTAAAAAACCATTGTATTGTATTTAGACGTTGTAAAAATAAATTAAAACGTAAAAATACCATATCCGGCTGGAAATTCCATAAATCCAGTTGACGATCCTTCAAAAAATATTCCAAATTTTCTTTATAATTATTAAAAATTTTCATAAATTGATTTAACGTTTTTATACAAACACCAACACGTTGCATGGCCTCATCAACATCACTATGGAATAATGTTGATGGATCTAAATATTTTTTAGCTTCTTTTATCAATAAATTACAGATTTGTTTTAATAAAACAATAATTTTTACTTGATCGTAATATTTTGAATTTGACCAAATTAAACAAACAACATGCATTAATGGTGCTAATAATGGTGTACATTCACTAAAATCGGTTTCTTCAATTGAATTAATATGTTTCTTTAATGGTTTTAAATATAAACAAATATCTTTAGCTTCAGCTAATGCTATAACGATATTTTTAAATAAATTTTTAAAACAATCATAATACGCACTATCTGATTTTTCTAAAATTACAGCCATACTACGAACTTTCGGTTCGCGTAATTGTTCATAAATATATTGCAGATTTTTTAAGCGAACATTCCAAAATTCAATTTCTAAAATTATAATTAATTAGTGATTTTTTATATATGAGTTAACGTGTAGAAAAAGTCGTGAGTTCTTCAATCGAACGGAAACATTTATTTCTGACTCGTTAAATTCTACTTTTCTACATTGTAAAAATATTTAGATAAAAGTAAAACAGTGATAATTTAACGTGTTGATATCTTCTTAATAATATGGTCCCAGATTGTATCAAATTAACGTGTTATTTAGAGTGCTTGCGTTGAATTTCCGTTTAATCACAGGAAAAGTAGCGAATATAACTCATGCGGAAGGAATCTGTGCAAGCAACGTAAATAAGACAACGTCGTTGGAGTTTGTGGATGGCAATGTTCTAATTTAGACTTTTGTTTTAAGTTCATATCAAATACACAGACTCCGTATCGTTTAAATATTTCTTTTCATGATTGAAATTGACATCATCTCTAATCTCATTATTTTCGTCCTTACAGACGATTTATTGTATTTTCGACGGCTATAAATTATCGATTATCGGCTCGATTCTGGTTTTCAGAAAGATTAATTTTCAAATTTTCAAATTTCAACTTTTCTTTCGTAATTTTATATTAGTAGAATTCTTATGGTGACATGTTTTACCATGAGATAGAAAATTTCAAAAAACATAAGAAATAGTATATAATCATCTATAACTTTAACCCTCAACAAGGGATTAAAACACGGTTTACACCTTTTGATAGCTGTAACGAATCTGTATTAACTGGTTTTATAACTATTAGAAAATATTGAACCTTTACAGAGATATTCGAAAAACACTAATTTTGCAGGGGTAACTCTAACCCCCCAAACTGACTATGGACACAAACGACAATACTTATATTCGGTTTTTGATTAAGCTCCGGTTATAAACCTTTATAATTTCTATTTCTGAAATACAATTAAAATCAATTCTCCAGATTACAAGAGCCTTTTAAACACAAAACAAGTGGTTATTTTCATAAAATTTACTAAATTCTAGCTTCAGATAACGCTGATTGGGCCGGTCAGATTTAGCGACGCTATAAAATCAAACGTTAATTTTCGGTTTGAAATTTAAATGTGTAACTTTTTATAATCTAAACTTTTGATTGAAATAAGAGAGAAAAAAATTCACAAATTCTCTATTATTGCAGTATAGGTATTCCGTTCGATCAAAGAAAGAATTTAATTTTTAATTAAAAACTAAAACAATACCAATTGATGGTACAGGATGTGAACAATTTCCTGATTTCTCTGACGAATCATTTAATAACACATCATTTATTTGTGTGGACCATTTAATAATAACACCTTCAATAGCACTTTTCATATATAAATCGCATATTTCCCCATTACTCTCTATTAAAGCTTTTTCAACATCATGAACTTTATCAATACCGATCGGCATTGGTAATACTGTTTGACCATTAACATGCCCTTTAACTTGATATACGGTATTTCTTAAACTGTGTACGTGCTTTTGGATATCTTTCGATATAATATGTGGCCATTGTGTGTGATTTTTTAAATTGGACAATAACGGCGCGACGATCTATTATTTATTAATAATAAGCCAATTATTTTTTTTAATTTTAATAATTGATTACCTCGTCTACTAGAGATGCTAATTGATCGATGATTTTCGTAGATAAATCACCAGATATTACAATATTAGACGGATTCGTTTTCGGTACAAATACGGCGGTTTTCTTAATAAAATACACACCTGTTTGATTTAAATATTTTTTGTTTAGATTTATATATATTTGGAATATGTATAGAGATATACCTTTTGTTTTTAGTTGTGATAAAGGGAAACCATTGAAAGCAACAAGCTGTGCTGTAGGTGTCAGTATTATGACTAATAAAATTGGTAATGGTCGTTCAAGAAATTTCATTACTAAAGCTTTATGATCTTCAATTGCCATCATTCGTGACCATTTTTCTGGTTTTAATTTTAGAGTTTTTTGTACAAAATGTCCCAAATATGTGACACGATCATCGGTTGTTGATTGTTCCATTTAGGCTTGTTTGGTAATACAAAAATGAAATAAAAAATTTAACAATAAAATAAATCTATCAACTGTTTGAGATTTTACAATAGATTTTTATGTGTGTGTGTGTGTGTGTGTATGGATGTATTGTTCTTTTTTTTATATTTTTTTTAATAAGAATAGAAATAAAAGTTTATCAATAAATCAAGTGCAACAATACAATATGTCGCAATTATGATATAAAACAGCTATTGTTCAGAAAAACTGCACCAAAACAATGATCGATTTGTTCAGTGGCGTATATTGACCATGTAAAAAATCCTGTAGAAAATAATTAACATGCCATTCTCAGCTATAGAATTATACGTCAGATTTTGGTCTAGTAGTTAATCATTCGATTTACAATGGTTTGTAAACGGTGACAAGCTTTGTTTTTGGTCATGCCGCCAGTTATATAGCAAGGTCTTCCAAACAATTTTAAATTAATTGCTCTGTTTTCCTAAGCTTAAATACAACACATGATAAATTGTTTAAGTTCAGCAAATCGGCAGGATATTATTGAACATTACAATATAACATTACGAAAATTATAGGATTTTTATTATTTTCTCGTTATCTATCATGTAAATAAATCGAATGTTTTATAAAAACGTTTTTGTAACATTTACCTTTACTATCGTGTTTATTTATTGATCAATTTTAAAAAAGATTGGAACATATGCTCTATATTCTTAACGTAGAAAAATTGTTCTGTCTATTCTCATTTTACAGATATTTGTCCTAATGGTAGATACATTTGAGATACTCTGTGGGATACTATGTTGTATAGTAAACTAAATTTGAATACGAATTGTATTCTGGACAAAGCCAGTAGATATGAATCAATCATTGAACAACATAAGCGAAACATACGAAATTTTTTCAATTGTGGCTAAAAGTTTTAATTACTCTTCAAAGAGCATCAAATCATCATTATTTAACTCTTTATTTGCGAAAGGAGACGGTTTAATCAATGTTCAAGCAGATTTCTCGATTTGCGCTCTAGATTTTATAACGCTCCTGTATTATAATTTCTTAGATAGAGGCTCTCAAAATCAAGCAATTCAGTAGAAAAACAACTGGAATTATTGTAAGGCATGTTTTAAGAAAACTTAAATTTGCTACAATTAATTTTTATGATAACAAATTTTATACAAAATATTTTTGATCGTTTTTTAGAATGGGATAGGCAAAATCTTCAGTTATTGTTTTGACAAAAGACTCGCCCTCGGTTGTTGTAGCGAAGCTTTTTGAGAGCTTTGAACTACTCTCTAATATATGAAAAAGTTCTAAATGCATAGAATTTGAACACGATGAAGAAGTTGAGAATGTTGCTCACAAGCCATTAAAATAACATATGTCGGTTAAAATTTTACTTACTTCGTGACAAGTATTAACGTTAATTTTGACACTATAACATTATTTACATATGTATTTGTTCACTTTTCTATTAAAAATTCAAACAAAAATCGCATGAAATTGAGTAATTTAGATACGGATGTTGTTTTGTTTTATACATTTAAGGAACTTTTGTTGTAAATAATCTACTTAAATTAAATCGATGATCACATCTGTACAGGCAAATGATAGCTTTTTATCTTGAAGGGTTCAGTAAAGGGGAATTTATGGTGGCTATCAACTGTTGATGTTTGAAATTTATCTAAAATAGTCCTAAGTGTTGTATTAGATGACTTTGTAATATGTACTTGGACATGATAAGTTCCATCAGAGATTTCGAAGAATAGTCGTATTTAAAAATCACCAATCAACAATTCTTTTTTTTTTCATTTTAGCGTCCTTTAAATTTATTTCATTAATTATTTTAGAACGGTTTCACTAAAATCAATGGTAAGATTCGTAGTTATTGAAATATATTCGTGATAGCTTGTAGCATTATTGTATTTTTTAATGCGCAACTTATGAAAATTAAAAATTCAAAAAGAAAAGACTAAATCGATTAAATTTCAACTAGGTAAAATCTCGATGGATTAATTATAATTGTACTTACATGGATTTTATTTTGTTGTATAACACTTAGACAACTTGGAAATGCACTTGTCTCTGTTGTTGCATTATCAGGAATGTGAATTTTCTGAAAATATTCATCCTACGTATATCATGCCACAATCACGTTATTATATTTGCGTGGTCTCATCGTCTTAAAGTCGTCGTACCAAGACACGCTCTTCCTTAACGTTAATGACAACATAAATAAAATTTTGTTAGAATATGAACACAACATTGATTTTTCCATAATTTTAAAACTTAACAAAAAAAAACACAATTATTTCTTGTTGATTTAATTAAAACAAAACAACAATTAAACAAGTACAATACAAAATAGTATCTATAGAATTTGTGTTTTTGTTTAGAAACTTTCGATTGTTTTTTAAATATTTAACAAAATAAATATTTTTGATTGTTTCACGAGTTTGTTGATTTGTTTTTATGTTCAAATTGAAAACAATAAAAAGAATTTACAATTAACTTGCTCATTCTATTTGGTTATTTGATTGCATGTTGGAGCGATATCCTAATTTTTCATTTAATTAGTTTTTAATATGGGATTGGTGTAAAATTTCCCATTATTCGAGTAATAGCATTACTGTAAAATCTATAATAAACATAAAAGAAGGGATGATTTAATTGAAAATGTACAAATTAATGATTTGTATTCTATTTTTAATTATAAACTACAGTTGATTGGTTCAATTGATTAATGTTAAGTTTTTTTTAAACGTCAAACTTATTAATAATTAACACAAAGGGACTGGGCGAGCATATTGTACTCGTAAAATCAGGGTGCTTACAATAAAATGCTTATTTCATCTGTTATTCCACATTAGGGATTACAAAGAATTTTAGTGTACTTTATTTTTCTTTGTTACCTTGTTCATTTATTATTTATCGTCGATTATGGTACACAGACTTCACAATTTTTCCCAGATGCTTTTTAACAATGAATATGTCGAACGTGCCTACTTTTATCATTTAACCCACGATGATCTTAGAGAATTTAAACTAAAGCTTCGAACCGTTATTTTTTTTGGTTCTGCTTGATAGCCCTAACAAATCTATATCGACTAGTTTTTAAACCACTAAAAAATATTGAGCTTTTACATAGCATTGTGAAAAAATATCTGATTTTACAGGAGTATTTTTAACCCCCAATATCTCTCTTAGACTTGAGTATAAGCATGAATGATAAAATATACATTCTTTAGAATCGAATGAATTACCGATATACCAAAAAACATCGAAATCGAGAGTTTTGATCTCAGATGGTTTCCTTTTAAGGTGGTACCTGCCTAGCGCCCTAAAGGAGGTGAAAAGAAAAAATGAGAAGAAGATTATGTTAAGTGATATGCTTATTCCGTTTTTCCCGGTTTTCGGTGCTCGGTTCAACCCCAGTTCAAAGTCCTGATTTAAACAGTTTGTATTCGATAAATAGAATCGTCAGATTGTAAAAGTCGTGGTAAACTGGCTTGTCCGGCATTTATTTGTTGAATAAATACGGGGATTCTCTTACAGTTGTCTTGTATTCTTGATTATACGTATGAATAAGGAAATGCTTTTAAAAGGGTCAGTCTTTTATTCAAAGATAACAATAACAATTCAGTGTAAACAAAATAACAATATGCGTGTTGATTATGTTGATATCTAAAGCCTATTGGGTTTGTTGATGTGGGATACTACCTCTTCTTGGATTATTTATAAATTATTGTTTAATATTACAAGTTAAAAACAAAACATAATTGAGATAATTTTACAATAATCAAATAAATAATCATTAAAACTGAAAATTCACCAAAGGACACATTTATCTTTAGGATTCATTGGTGTTCCGATTGGACATTTCCAAGCTTCTGCAAATTCCTTTGAATTAGATAGTGTGCCAATAACACGAATACGATTCGGACTATGTACACCATCGATTAATTTGCTCTTTAATGCCCCCAATGTTGAATTTCCACACCAAATCTAATTAATATTAATTACATATTTGGAATTATAAAAAATAAAATAAAACTGATTTGTAATGAGTTAATCAAACCTGTGCAAAGCCAAGAAAAAATAATTGATCAGCTGTAATATCAGATAGTCCTGGTAGTCTTTTATCAAAATTTTTTGAGATGCTTTTGTGTCGTTTGTATCCTTCAAAAGCTGCACGTAATCCACCGTTATCAGCTATATTCTCACCTTGTGTGTTGTATCCTTGCACCTAAGTACCATTTTAAGAGAGTTATGTTTTCTTTTTGTTTATTATAAAAATTCTATTTTACTTACATGATAAGTTTTCCCTAAATTTGGCATCGTATAATTATTGTATTGATCAATAATACATTGAACTTTTTTATGATAATGATTTAATGTTAATGTTGTCCACCATTGTTTTAAATTACCATTCTCATCATATCGTCGTCCTATATATATCGAAAATATAAATTATTTTTCAATAGAAAAAAAATTATAATAAATTCTTTTACCTTGATCATCGAAACCGTGAGTTATTTCGTGACCCATAATAGCACCAATAGCACCATAATCTATAGCACTGAAAAGACATTTTTATTAAATTGCTATACATATCGGAAATATTATTATCATTTTAATATTACGATAACATTTTGTTATATTGATTTGAAAAATAACGCATAAAATTCAATTGATGTTGCATTTAACGATAGAAAAATGATGGAATCGTTTTCAATAATATTCACTATAAACGATATTTCTTGATACAATTTTTCTTTCTATTTTCTATAATAAGAAAGTGTAAGTATTATAGTCTGGATATGATGTATTATCTCACTAGCTTATATTTCACATCAGTCTTAAAATTTGATAAAAATCAAACACGACTATCAATTTTTGTAAACCACATTCAGTTATTTCAATATACTTGTTTCCTATTCTAATTTCAATTTAGAATTATAGATTTTTGACAATATTGTACACAATAAATTGAGTGTAAATAAAATGGCAAATGGATCGTATTACCGCGTATATACGAAATTTGCGTTTTCCTAACGCACACATTTCACCTAAAACCTACATAAAAGCAAACTTTATAGAATGTAAATCGCACATTGGTGAGCATTTATTTGATTAAATTACAACAAATATTATGTTAGATAACTTATATTATGTGATACTAACAAGAACAATATCTCTTTAATGTTTACTTACTCAATACCGTTACCGTAGAATGGTGGTTTTAGTATGCCAGCTGGAAAAGCTGGAAATAATTTTACAGATTTTTCCCCATACATTTTATTATACGTATATAAAAAAGAACTTACTGACAGAATTTAGTGTTGCTGAATAGAATGCGTTCACTGTTGTCGCTGATGCTACCCAACTACAAAAAAAATACAATTTACTTTAAAAAAGTCTCTAATAAAGATGGATGATTACCGATCACGATCCGGCGTTTTTCGTATATTTTGTAGATTTTTTCGTACGGCAGCATTTGTTAAATTTAGATAAGTATCAAAAAGATTATTATCAATTACATGCGCCTAAATTAATCAAAATTAGATTATTATTAAGGAATTGATTTAATATAAATATATACTTGATTATAATGGATATCAAGTTGTGTAGAGTTCATAATCCAACCGGGGTATCCAACGAAAGCTCGGATTGCGTGTAATTTCGTCAGTGTTTTTTCACGTGTAACTTCATCCATCCAATCTAAATCATGGACAGCATCCTCGAATGCTGCTCTTATATCCTCCAGCATTTTCAATACCTAAATTTATTAAGAAATATGAATTCTATTGGAAAATTATGAATATTCGACAATAAATTTCATTAAAGATAATTTAACAAAAATTAAGGGGTTTGTATTGAGTTTGATTAAAATTTCGGATGAAATTTGCTTGATTTTATTTAATACATATTTATACAACGAGTACGTTAAGGAGCAAATAAGACGCAAGAGAAAATACGAAGCGTTAGCCGAGTGGAGTAATTTTTTTGAGCTTCTTATTTGCCCCTTAGCAAGAGTTGTATACAAAATATTATCCAACACTGAAACAAGACCATTTTAAATAATTTTATAAAGTATTTGTCATTGCCAATAAATTTATTTGATTAATTTTAGTTGGCATGGAAAGTTACTATTTTATCCAATACCGTTGTATAAATAAGCCGTAACTATATCGATTTTAAATCATAAAGCACCTTATAATACACTATTACGTTATAGATATAACACTAGTGTGTTATAGAATTAGGCATTCGTATTAGTCGTGATGTGAGTATTATGATATGGTGTGTTAATGTGCATGATTTTGTATAATCACGGCATGTGAATAAATAAATTTAATTGCGATATTAAAATCACATACCTTATCTTTATGACTTTTATTGAATTGTGATTTTATATAAAGATAACTAAGAGCTAGTCCAAAATTAGCATTAACATTACTAGTACATCCTTTCCATCTGGGTGTTCGGCTTTGTAATCCTAACAATTGTTGAGAAAATTCAAATCCTAACGATCGAAACTTTGCCAATGTTAACGGAGCTACTGTTGAAAATACGCTCCACCATAGAAATCTTTCTAATGAATAAAATTTTGTAACATTTATAAAATATCCTTATTATATTATACGAAAATAATATTTACTCACCTAATTTCAGTTGATTTATATTTTTTAATAGGGATGATAATTTTTGTAAATAGGGTAAATCAAGAAGGATAGCAGTGTCCTTATTAGGATTCAATATAATATTTGTATCATTAAATACAGTATTTAGATATGTTGTCCAATTTATCTGGAAATATTCAATAATTTATTAAGCGTTTTTAGTTAGGGGTAATTTATTTAAATTCAATATTCATGAAAGGAAAGGTATATTTAACGACTATAGAGGATATAATTTTACTCATTTAAAATTCCATATTTAGTGTACCAATTATCGTTTAATAGGCCAACTAATTACTGTCTTTTTATTGAAGTATTCGTACCGTATAAAAGGAGCAATCGAACTAGTTGAGAACAGACTATTTATAGTAGTAAATGTAGTGAAATATTTGAAAATTTCGCAAACTAATTTCCGCACTAATTCAATTTATATTATCAAGCTAAAAAATCACATATAATTGAATATCCGTAAATTTCACAATACACTCTATTAATGAGTTTATTAAATACAAATGCGAATACCGCCTACTTACTCCAACTACTAATACTATTATAACTACTACTGAACAATAATGAAACAGAATAAAACATTATAGAAAAATCAAGCCCTTATTGATTGCATTCATATCAAATAATGAATGATACGCACATAATAAAGGTAGAGACACAATAGTCAGAATAGCGTCTTGATATTATTATCCATGGTACGATCCATCGATGATTGTCTAATGTAATATCAGATTATTAAAGCAATCTTGAACGTCGTCTAATAGCGTTCATTGTGTTTCGTCTTTAATCTATCAAAGGGCCAGGGACGTATCGAGAATTGCGTAGGTTTCCAGCGGAGGAAAACAATAGTTGTTCCTCTAAGACAGCTACTCTAATTTACAATAGGAAAACAATATGCTGTACAAAAATTGCTGATTTAGAATAACTGTGTCTTAAAACCTAGAATGTATCATTTAAGACAAGAAATATGTAAAACCTAGATTAAAAGACTAGAATTTATCGTGTAAAACTCAATTAAGAGCTTGTAGCGGGCTCCCTAAAGAGCATTTTACCAAAATTAGAACCTCGTAGCTCATATGAAAGTTGGTTGAAAAATGCTCGTTTTGGACAAGATTACAATTTTTAAAAACAAGCTAAACACATAAAACGACTAAGAATGACTTGAAAACCTTTTCAATATTGAGATTTTTTTGTTTTATTTTATTGCATTCTACGAAAAATGGGAAATATTTTCACCTGTTCCAAAATGCATTGGAGAAAGAAAAAAAACGAAAAAAATCAATATTGGGTGGATACTCGAGTCATTCTAACATAAGTAATTTTAAGTGTTTGACAAACGAGCGTGATCATTTGCCAAATGAGCTCCTCGAAATATTATTCGAATCGCTCTTCTACTGATAGGAGTTCCATAATATCGACTATATTCACAATCGACAGTCTGTATAAGTAAATAATTTGACTAAAAGAGTCTCATTTGTTGTTTTTTTACAATTCGATAGAATCTGATGGTTAATTGTGAAAATCTATTAAGATCCGGACTTAAAATCGAAAGACCTCATCAAAAAGTGACTAAAAATGAATTGTCTGTAGGCACAGTTGTGACCATATGTTGAGCCGGCCCTTCAAAGCCCACTATGATAGATTATGGAGCATGTTTCATTTTGAGATTTTGCACTGACTGTATTACAAAATGCAGTCAGGAAGTGTGTAGAATAATTTAAAACGTATAAAGACTTGACGAAATAAAATTGTCGTTTTTCAATGAAAAAAATATAACAATTGTTGTCATTCATTCGGTAGGAAAGTAGTTTTTGTTATGGTAAAACTGCTTAAAAGATATGTCTTTGAATGTAGTATACGTCTTTTCATCGCTTCGCTGACATTTAAATTAAATCTTTTGATTTTATTTGAATTGAAATTGATATAAATAGAAGATCTGTATAAAGAATTTGAATGTAATAAGAATTTTCAATAGAAATTTTTACTGTATTATAAAATTTATATGAATTGTTGATAAACTTACAAATCTCCAAGTTTCATTGTTGACACCAGGTCCATTATTAAGTTCATTTAAATTAACTTCATGGAAAAGATGTTTCGGACTACGGCGTACTTCAGATGGGGTCATGATCTGTAATATAAATTTGTTGTTGATTTAGTATTGTTGTTTATACGCCCACTTTTACATACATGTTGCAATGTGATTTATAGAATGCATGTAGTTGCATTGTACTCTCCAACCTGTCACGGTTTGCATATTAACCACAAAAACTAATTTCAATGTAATTGTGATTAATTCGTTCACTATAAACAAATACAAATATTTTTCGTGTATGTTTTTTTTTCTTGTTAAATTTGATTTGCTATTGTTGTTTTTAAACACAATAAAAGATTTTGTATTTGTTATATATAGTGCTATATAATGTGAGAATTACCTTTGCTATTTGTGTACTGAAATTTACAATATCCTCAGCGAAATACTCAGCCCCTGTAAAGTTCGTATACGCTTTAAGCATCTGGGTGATGTACTTTTTATAGTTCTTTATTTCTGTTGAAAACTTTTCTGCTTGCAGCAAATATCTTTCACCAAACCCTGGAGATGCTTGTTCGATCTGAAATGAATATAGAGTATCTTTAATGTAACATGCCTACAGATAGAAAACTTGTATATTGTCCATTTTCTTGTTGATATTCCTATTTCCCCTTCCCAGAAACAATAAATATCTATACAATAAAGAAAATTGTAGTACAAGTTTTAATGTAATCTTACCACAATTTTATTTGTTGATGAATTTCTTACATCCTCTGCAACATTCATACCAATTAACATGCTAATACCCAATAAACGTCTTGTTCGGCCTATTGTATATAACCAATCGAATTGATTAGAATTGATATTCGGTGGTAGAATAGGCAACCCAACTTGTCGTAATATTTTGTAAATTGGATACAGTCCTTTAATTTCCAATTTACCTGCAAAATAAGTTGTTTTTCATTAATATTAAATGTACACTTCAATTTTATGTTGTTCATATACGCATACAGGGTGTAATCAAAATCATAAATAATATTCAAACCTCACTATCCCTATGTGGAATAGAGTGGAATACGCATACGGGGTATGGTCAGTTCTAAGAAACTCTTATTAGTCAACGAGCGATTCGAAAAATATTTCAAGGATTTGTAGGAGGGCCCTTAAAGAACATTTCAGCAAAATTAGAACCTCGTAGCTCATTTGGAAGTTGGTCAAAAACCTCTCGTTTCTGACGATGTATTAATTTTCAAAAACGAACTAAACCCGCAAACGACTTAGAATGACTTTAGGATCCTCCCAAAATTTATTTTTTCGTTTTTCTCCATTTTATTCTGGAACAGGTGGAAATGCCTCGTATTTTCTCTGGAATACAATGGAGAAAAAAGACAAAAAATCAATGTTGGGAAGGTCTCTGAGTCATTTTTAGTCGTTCTGCGTGTTTTGTTCGTTTTTTAAAATTGCGACATTGTCCAAAACGATCGTTTTTTGACCAACTTTCAAATGAGCTACGAGGTTGTAATTTTGCTAAAATGTTCCCTAGGGACTCTTCTACAAATCCTCAAAATATTTTTCGAATCGCTCGTCGACTAATAGGTGTTTCTTAGAACTAACCATACTTAGACCAAACACCCTGTATTTTAAAGGGACGAAGAAAATACATTTTTTACTAAAACTGAACAAATTTTGAATCACTGTTTACTGGGCGCTGGTTAAGTACTAACCTATCTTAATTTAAACGAGAGTTCATGGTAAGAAATCAAGTGGATGTCAGTATAACACATCTGGGATTTCCATTGAACTACTCACGGAAGTCTTACTAACTTACGTATTGAACATACACACAAAACATTTGATTAAAAACTATAAAAATGAAATAATATGAAAAACACTACAAAAATACTAATACCAGCCGACATGAAGGCGAAAACCTAAATAAATAATCGTTACAATTTTATATTTTTAAATAAGAATGTTAATTTAATTTCAAAGTCCGATATATTATCAGTGCAAGTTGCACTAAAACCAGATAGCTGAAAATTTGCTGTTTAATTTAATTACCATGGTTTTCTTCTAATAACATCGGACATACAAAAGAATTGATGTTGTGTTCATTAAAAGTTGGGTTTTTTCTTTTTTCTTTTTCTTTATTCATTTGGTTGGTTTATATAAAAATTCAAAAATATTTTTCATTTTGGAACGTTTTATCATAAAATTCAATCGCATTAATATAACAATTTTATCATAATTGACAATCATAAAATGGCTGTTTCACCTTAATTTTTCATCAATAGTTGTAATGGTTTCAAACTGGTAGTTCTTACATGGTGATTTGAAGTTATTAATGAAATTTTGATCAAAAACACAACTCAAAAAATTTTCACTGTTGACTGTATATATGGTTTATAAACATTGAAACACTTCATATATGACAAAATTAAAAAACTTTTAAACATAATTATAACTAATATAATTATTGGACATTCCTATAAAGGTTGTTTCGTTAAGTTCACAAAATCTAGGAGGTGTTCTCAAGAAATATAACAAAAATTAATTGTAATGTTAATAGATCGATGGTTAAAGTATATTGCTATTTCTCTTTATTATGTAGAACATTATGACTATGTTGCACTGAAGATGGCTTGACAAGCCGAAACCGATCTGCAAAGTATCGTATTAATAAATCGTTCCTTGGAAAAGAACATATATTTATTTGAAAACCTAATTAGAAGACTACCAAGGATGGACAACCTCACATTTTTCTACTACAAAAATTGTACAAAATTCCTTCTTCCCCTGTTCCACACAAAGCTAAGCTACTGGGAACACTGCACGTTTCGGCCGTTCATTATGTTTGTTGATTAAACATTTTTATTCATAATAAAGCAGGGGTCAATTAAACACATCTCGGATATTCATTGAACTACCCACACAAACTACTACTAAACTTTTTACTCAATTTAAGCACAACACGTTTTATTATAAACTGTCGATAACGTTACTTGTTTCCAGTGATTCTAAAGAAACGGGGCTCTACCGCGATCACATTGCTGTTCTATTAGTTCGCGAACGATTGAAAAAAATTTTCAAGGATTAATAGGGGGGTACATGGAGATCATTTTACCAAAACTAGAACCTCGTAGCTCATTTAGAATTTGGTCAAAAACGATTGTCTTTGGCGATGTCATGATTTTCAAAAACTTGCTATATACTTAAAATGACTTAGAGTGGCTAGAGGATTTTTTTAACATTGTTACAACAATGAAATGGTGAGAAACGACAAAAATTAATAATGGGAGTGTCTTCGAGTCATTCTTACAATAAGACCAGAGTTTTTTAAGCAATCTTCAGCTATGTGGTTCTAATTTTGCCAAAATGGTCTCAATGTATCTCGCCCAAAATTCCTGGAAATATTTTTCTAATCGTCCGCCAACTAATAGGAGATTTATACGAATCATATACAATTAAAATAGCAACGGCTCAATTGTTCGGGCTCTATACGTGGTTTAAGAATTTTCAGGAATTTCGATTACACACTGTATAACAAAATAACTTGTATTCTAAAATTGTATATTGCTTTAAATAAGCTACTGTTGAGAATAGATTTTTATTGTGAAACACGAATACTCGATATAGAATAAAAATATGAATGTGTAGCATCGTGAACTGAATCACTATTATAATACGTATTGAGACATTACCTACGATAACGTGCACGAGTAGATACGTGCATTTTCTGTAAAACATCTAGACTCGAGACACACAACTGAAATGTTTCAATCATTTCCTCATCTATCTATCGACTATTCTCCTATATCCACTATCTAACATGATATTTTTTGATCATTACACTATTTGTTCATTTTTCTGTCATAGAATAAATAGAAAAATTTCTAGATTTAAGAATCAAGCATTCAAAATATATTAGATTAACAATAAAATATTCACGAATAGAGTATTTGTGACAACTTCTATCCTGTGACAAACGACAGGATCTGTAAAGATGATTGATAGCTGTAGTGCAACTCGACCGGCTCTAGAATATTTCGATGGGCCACGTGAGTTGACTACACAATTCACTACAAAATTCATATAACATATTTGTGAAAAACCATTTCAGCTGTTACTTCTATAAGACATTCGTGAAATTTGAACCATATATCAGAAGTTAGGCTCTTTTTTTATACATGTTCACCATTCTAGTAAAATACAAATGTATGTACATATTTTAAAACAATGAAACTATTCAACAATAATTCATATAACCTTATGTTTATATATATGTATATTGGTACTTGTTAGGCAAAGTTTCAAATTTCAAATTGTCACGATAGTTTAAGTGCAGTTTGTTAACAATTTGTACTGCCGTTTTTCGTAAGTTTCTCCCCATCGCTACAGTATAAATCGATCAACTTTTGATTCCATTCAGTTAAACTTTCAAGATATTCGTTACTGACTAGACAAGATATTCTAGTAGGAATAAACCTATTTTATCGATTGTCAATTCAAAGTCAATAATTATTAAGTTTCATATCAATTTGCGAGAAATTTTAATAATTTTTAGAGAATTTTTAGAGGAAATTAAGCTTACAATATTTGTACTTATTAATTTCGTCTCTAAAATGATATAAATAGTGATTGACCGCCAAACATTGAAAAGTCCCAGTTGTTCGCCTCTCTATGTAAGTATAGTTATATAGCATTAGGTTGAAAATAGACAAATAATGGGGGAGGCGAATGACTACAACATTTCATTTGTCAGAAAACCGATATTTGTGGCTAATTTTTTGCATTCTTCTCTAATATACAGTGGAGAAAAGTGGCGAAATTATTATTAAGAGTCTCTTTGAGTTTACTCATGTAGTTGTTTTATGAAAATCACAGCATTGGTGTATTTAATTTTAATACGATAGCAATCTTACCTGTATCCATGCAAGTTCTGTATAAGGTTCGTGCTTTTCCTATAGAATTGGGCAAATTAGTTGTATTATCATAATTGTGTATTTCTAATAATTGCCGCATGTCTTGCATTAATAATTCTCTAAGTGAAGCTAGTCGATCCCAGTTAGCTGTCCAATCTGGTACTGGATTTGATTTAATCCAACCACCACAGGCGTATTGATAGAAATCATTGCATGGCTCTATCGTTCTATCCATTGCATTTAAAATACGGGAAGCTGAAAGAAAAATAAATAAGATAAATAATAAACTGGCCTTTTTGTGTGTTCAAGGGTAGTGAGGATTGAACAAATTTTTGTTTAAAATCAAATTAAAACTTTTCCTTTTCTTTTAGTATTAAAATAATTCTCGTTCTTGACACATACAAAGGACTATACCAGAAGGAACTAAATAAAGAATAGATCTTTGTATGTTAGTCCTTTGTACTACTTTGATTGAAATGCACGTTGAGGGTCATTTCCAAACCAATTTCCTCGAATTAGATCATGTGGAAAAATCAATTTTCTTTTAATTTAATTTTATTTGAAAATTATTTCGATTGATTTCTAAATAAAATCAATTTAAAAACAAACAAATTAAAAGAAATAAATAATAATATAATGTAATTTTAGTTAATATAGTTTCGAAAACATTTCAACCTGCAAACTTTGTCGTTTATTTGTCATTTTTACAATAACTTTAAGAAGTTTCTTCAACTATAGTAGAAAGTTCAATACTCAACACTTGAATAAAGCTGTCGAACGACGGTTGGGCTAATGTGAGTTTTTAAGTTATTTTATCAAGTTTTCCAAAAAGAAAAATTGTAACCTAAACAGTCTCATATGATAAATTATTATCATTCCCAATCTTTCTATCAGAATGGAAATCTTAACGTAACTGACAAAAAAAATTGTACAGATGCAAATTATTTGTGGAAAACAAAAAAGAAAACACACACACATACCAACATTCCATCGAGCTTTTTATTTCTATACATTCAAAAGATACGAACTAGAATATTTTAATTTAAACGTGTTGCGGTATGTTTTATAAAAGAGTATAATAAAATAACGTTATCGTATGACGTTTTACTTTGTATTTTCAGATTCTTGTTAAAATCAACCCTTTTAACGTACTTCCACACCACACCATCATTATTTTCATGTCGTGGCTTGAAAGATTCCAGAAAAATTATGCTTTCTTTTCTTTTAGTAAAGATGGAAAAGAAAAGAAAGTAACAACAACAACAACAACACAGCAAACACAAAAGAATTTGTGAAAAGACTAACCATTATTTTCCTTGTACGTACATATAACGGCGGCCAGAAAGCTCACCTAAGGGATACTGTTTTTTTTTACTCTTTTAATATTAACACAATAGAAGCGGCAAAAAATTGATATTGAGAACACGACCCGCGATTTTCGGATAGTGTCAAAATTTGACATGAAGTGTTATTAAATCCCGGTTGTTATTCACACAGTTAATCTCTAATGGGGGTTAAGACAAAATTCTGTAAGAAAGTGGATGAAATTTTGGCAATCACGATTAGTAAAATATAAAAATTTCAAATGTAAAATGCGGAAATAATTATTAATTATACAAAGCAATATTAATTAAAATTTGCAGTTTACAATTTACATATTAAATGTATTAAATTTAACCAGAAAATATTAATCAGAATAATTATGTGTTGATTTAATAGTTTCATTTAATTGATCAATATTTAGCTACGGTTGTATATGAACATAAAAATATTCATATATTGATTAGTTTTATTTACACAATTGATTGTTCAGTTCATTTATTTTTCATTGCAATAACCAAATCGGGACTACTAATCAAAATTGACCGTACATATAGATTTATATAAAAATATGTACATAAAATCGAAAATTTTCCCTGAGGGTAATCAATATGACAAATTTATGTTATCTGAATAAAAATTTCTGTTGACAATTGTACATTTTTGTTTGAAAATTAAAGAACACAAATAAAATTGATGTACACATAAATGACATGATTTAAATAAGAATAAAAATCGAAAAAGAGGTATGTTAGACTATCTTAAAGAATTGCAGAGTTTGATCTTCTAATATTGTCAGTTTTTTGGAGACGAATTAGAAGATTCAACTCCACATTAGTGATGTTTAAATTAATTATTTCACCTGTATTTACACATTGTTCGCTAAGACAAAGTTCGTTTGTATCGTTTATCATCATCGGTATTCCATATAGGATCAATGCTGTTATTAGAATTAGTAGTAAATTAATTGATAAGAAAATGATCAACGGAAATTTGTAGAAATTGGAAGACAACCTGGAACAAAAAAAAAACACAACAGAACAATAGGAATCAATATTATTAGATTAGAGAAAGTTTCTCTTTGTCTTTTACTAACAAGTAATAATCATAGGTCTAATCGTTACTACTTCAAATAATTGAGCAGTATTCTAAAGGTGCATTCTTTTAGTTAAAAGATTGTCCGATTTCATTCGAACCATATAAAAGACTTTTATCAGTGGTTTTATGTTTTTTTTTTCATTTTCTTCTAATTCTTTTACGAGATTTCTATTGCCAATAGAAAGTGGCACTAATTGATTAACATTAATGTAATAGTTATGTAATTTATTTTTTCTCTCCATAAGACTCGATTATTTTATATATTTATAATATAATAGTATTTTGTTCTATTCTATTTGCGTGTTTATCATTTTTTTTTTCAAATTTTGGAAATTAATCAAAATTTGATTTGTGAAATGAATTCGTCAAGCAGAATATCGTTATAGTCTCTCTTTTCGTATGAAATGTTTATAATGACATTCACACCATATGACAGTCAAAACCGTATGTCATTGTATTTGTAAATACATGTCACATACAGAGAATGCTATCATATCGCCATGTCACGCCGAAAACGTTTTATTTTCAGTATGTCGCTATTTTATAATATTATCAAATACAAATACAAAAAAAAAGAAAACGAGAAAATATTGTAGAATACCGAAAAACCGCCGATGAAATGAACAGACAATGATAAAAACGTATAATCATGTAAGAGTGTTTAACACCCATTTCTGAATTACAAATCTTATATCAACATTAATAATTGATTCAATCATTGGAGTTTATTTGACTTGATAATAATAATAATAATAGAATGTGGATGTTGATTTTCGAAAATATTCAACAATTTCCATCAAATTTCCTAGGTCTTGAATTTTTCGTATCACTTTTAGTGTTGTTGTTAGTGGTGATGAATTGATGTGTCACTGTCTAGTGATAGTTTCACTTGCTATAAATTTCCTGTATTTTGTACACATGTTTGTTGTTCTGTTATAAAATATAAGATGGTAATAAATTGAAAAGGAAGAGTCCAGATTACAATCTTAATCTTCATTAAACTTAATAGCAATTAATTTAGTTCAAGATTATATTGGAATTTTATTGAATAGAATAGTGTTTCCAAAATTTAATAACAAATAATATTTAAATGTGAATATTTAATTACAGTTCATAATCTTTATTAAACTTTCTAAATAATTTTAACAAATATTGTAAGTTATACGTTCAGACGGAAAAAAGTACGTAATACGCTTATATGGAAGATGTAAAATAAAAACTAACAGGAAGAATAACTTGATAAGGAAAGTGCAGTTCTGGAAAGATATTGTATAACGTACCATATAGAAAAGCTTCTATTAGTTCTTTGAACAAGATCCAACGTTTTAATAAAACGACAAGGGAAGTAGTTTAAACTATAGTCCATTGAAGTGTCTTCCTTATAATGTTTTTAACGAGAATCATATTTTTTTACAAAAGCAAACGTGTCTTACGTGATCGTTTTTTTGATCGCTTGTTGCGTTCGATTTTATTTTTAATTAAAACTAAAATAACTAATCCGTTTTAGGGAAGATAAACGTAAAATGTATGAATGGAAAAAAAGAACATGCAATAAGTAAATGTTGTTGTTGGTGTAAACAATGGCTCATTAAATTGGTGAGAATCGTCAAGGTGTTTACGTAAGATCATCCAAAGAGGTTGTAAAATAATTTCTGGTGTAGTTGATGTGCGACATGTCAACCCTTAATTTTAGGTAGTCGTTAGACAGGAAATGCGTAGCATAATTGATGGTTTTGTTAAATATAACGTAAAGTGGAGATAGAGCAAGATTAGACCAGTTCTTTTAGATAAATCAATTGGTATTGCTGGTTCCTCGTTTTTATATCAACGTGTACTAAGATGAAGATTTATTAGACAATTTTTTTTACATATTTTTTTTTCTTCAAATATCGGCAAACTCTTGACACATATTCGATAATCGTATCCCTGTCTATCATTATAAATAATTATCAAACAGGTGAAAATAATTGAAATTCGGATATTATATCAGTAAGGATGATAGAAAGGATTAATTAATTATATTGATTGTGAACAAAAACCGAAAGGGATAGGGAAAAATCGGTGTGAAAACAAAAATTAGAAGAAAGAAATGGATAATATAAAGGAATAATGTTTTGCATTTTAAATTAGAAAACATTAAAACCAGGGAGATAATATTAATAAAAGCTGTACGCAGGGTGCGTCAGAGATCGTTAAACAAGGTTACAGCTCGTTTACTATAACTAAAAGTTTTTATTTGAGAGGGTTTAAATTTTATTTGAGATGTTTCTATTTGTTTCGAAACTTAGTGATGGTCTGTCAATTATTTAGTTTTAAACAGTTTCCAACAGTATACATTTAAATGTTTTTTAACTCTATCAACCCTTCATACAATCTCTTTACATGTTTTCCTACCCTCTAGTCCTTTTTGTTTGTTTCGTGTGAATGTTCAACCTGATCGGTTAAAGGTTTCACAATTTATTTTTTTGATCCCACCATCCTTTTTAGTATTTCTAAACTGTTGTATTGCTGTATTTCGATGTTTTTTTTATTTTTGTTGTTACAAAGGCATTACCAATCGTTTTAATAATTGACCGTACATTTTTTTGTTTTAATTTAATGAAACCCATTTTAGTTTAACGATTTTTTTAGATTATACCTCAATTAATTGTGAAGAGTTGTAGAAGAAACGATTGAAATTAATTAAAACAATAAAATAAAATTAAATCTAGACGAATAATTCGATTATAAAGTTAGTTAAATTGTTTCTATTGCGGTAGTTAAGACTTTTTCAAAGGCGATCACAACAGAAAGACTCTCAATTTTGACATTTAGCCCTCAAGTAGTCGTGAGATACCAAATAATTTTTGATTAGACCATTCAATTGGTTGGAGTGATTTACTTTTGTCGTATCGTCGTATGATGAACAGACATATTTTAACCGAATTGCTCTCTTATTGTCAAAATTCAGTCAATATAACAATGTAGGTATAGTATATATGTACATGAATCGATAAGGTTTTCGCACATTTATATTCTAGTATTATGTGGCCGTCTTCGTTCAATACACTTAAGTGAGATAGAATAATTTGTGTTCACGATTCGGTCGTCGGTTCGCCCATTAAATGAATCTAGGCATAAGCTTACAGCTATAAGTTACAGAAAGAGAGTTGAATAGAGTTCATTGGGACGTTATCCGATCTTTGTCCTACTTATTTAAAAATCTATACATTTATTCTGACACTATAAACAATGATAATGAACACAACAGGGATAGAAGATATATGACCATCTATTTGTATAATTTTGTCACTAAATCGAGTCTTTGGAGATTTTTAGAAATGTTTAAATAGTAAATATATATATGTTTTAGATTATGGACGTAAAATCAGGTCGTAAAATATTTCTATGCATGCATGATTAACAACAATACCTGTAATTTTGCGATTTTACATGACATATTTTCATTTACAGTTTACATAATTGTTATCATTAACTTTCTTTGTATTGAATTTTCTATAATCAGTACATATACTCTAAGATTTGGTCTACTAAAATTGTTTTTTTCTTTCGGCATTTAAAAAAAGTAAAATTATGAACAATTGATAAATTCAGAAAGCATATCTTACAAATCCAAAAAATTAGAGCCCTAATTTTTTTTTTGTCAATTTCGGTATGGCGGAAATAACTAGGCCAAAAACTTGAATTTATCATCTAGTTATTTTTTTGTAAAATGATTTTTCTTTCATTAATAATAATTAAATAGAATTTCTGTCACTTTATCTGACTTACCATTCTTTAAGATTGTCATTTGCAATTCTGTTGCCATTATTAAAATTGTTTGTGATCTGTAAACAGAGAAAATAGCTTCATTCTATAAAATTCTTCAACACAATTGAAATGAAACAGTGTTAAAAACTTATAGGAAGTTCAAAACTCATTATAGATCTGTTTCATAAAACCGGTAATAATTATTGTATAATATTCGTCAAACTGTAAAATTCAATCGAAAATAAAAAGAAAATACTCATTGATTGGATAAGTAGACTAGAATGCGAAGAAAGTGAAATTTATTCCATAATTAAAAAAGTTTGATTTACAAAAAAATTAAATAAAATAATACTATAATTATAACGGCAGAATATTGAAACTGTGACGTAAACTAACTTTCATAGGAAATTATATTACCAATAAGCCGTACAGGTAATACGATAAGGTTATTACCACTTCATCAGACGACTTCAATCAAAACCTCTCACTTATGTCGGTAAATTTCCTAGTTTAGTTAACTAATTAAGTGAGCATATTTTAAAATATAACAAAAAAATCATATACTTACATGCATTTTTAATACTTTTCCATTCAAAAAATGAACACAAAAATCACGTTATTTTCTATATAAGTGATATACTAGATCATATTTAACTGTGTTGTTGTGCGATGATAAATGTGTGACTGCAAAGTTATACTTTACAAGTTTCCACTCTTGTCAATCGTTTGATAGGATTCCCCCACAATTTCATAGGCGCCACCCCACCCCCAATCACACAATAATTACAACTTTTATTTTCCTAAAATTTATTCTTATAATTATACCGTAGTTTACATAACAAATTAACGTTAAATTAGTTCCGGTATTTTTGTGAAATTACTTTTAACTAACAAAGCGTCTAGTCTGAGCTCAACACGGAGAAGATGGACATAATTTTTTAGGTATTTGAGAGAGTTATATAGTCCAAAAAAAGTCGTAAAACAAGGCTACAGAAAGAATAGAAATAATCACGGGTCTGCAATTGAAAATAATTATAATAATAATAATTGACCGTGAAAAAGAGATAGTTTTTGTAACTATCATTTATTTTGGGAGAATTTCGTTAAAATATGAAGATTTTGTTCGATTTTTGAACTGAATTCTCGACTTTGAAAGGATTTTTATCCTAAGTTATTAGGGTTTTTCGTTAAATTTCACCACTAAACAGTGAAATGAAGAACTTTTAAGCATTCTTAACCCGTTTTTGTTTCCAGAAACCAATTTTTAGAGGAGTTTGCTATTGATAATTCAGGACCTTCAGGCAATTTTAAAGCTAAATTCAATGTTTCAAGGTACTCTCGTTTTGAATTATCAGTTTTTGACAAATTTTGCCTTCAAATATCAAAAAATAAACGACATAAATAAAAAGACTTTAGAATTTCTGATACTTTTTAGTTTATCTTTGAGCTGCATTCTCATTTTTTAATTTAGATTTTTACTCAATTACTTGATTAGCTATAGTTGATTTTTGAGTAGGATTGTTGAATTTAAGTCTTCCGTTCCAAGACATTTTTGTCTTTAGTCATTAGTTTTTAGCATATTTTGAATCGTCAAGTGGAGGAGATTTTTGAATTTAAAGGGAAAAATTGAATCCAGATCTCAATATATATTTGCCCTAAATCGAATTTTGCTATTAAATTGAAAAATGGGACAGTTTATACACTTTTAGTCGATTTTCCAGCTGAATGTTTCATTTTTATTTAGCTTTCAATACATTTTCGTCCTAAATTATCAGTTTTTAAGCAATAAAAGTACATTCTTCTTCAGAAGCTTTCGAAAGCAACGAATTCGGTTCAATAGGAGACAATTGGGATTACTTTAGTAAATAAATTAGAAAAAAATTATATTTAGGTCAATTTTTACACATATAAACAAGAATTTGTAAAAATAATTCTTTCATCTTGATCAATTACACTATTTTTTATTCAAACAAACTTCATGTAAAGAAAAATATTCAATTCGATATCCGTAGACTCAATTCAGGCAACTTTTTTGGCCGTCCATCTTTGGGATGAAAACAATTAATTATGCTTTTAATGAAAGGAAAACGCGATTATTTGGACGACTGCAAATCACTGCAACTCAAAGCAAGGGCAAAATTTCTTTTTAGGATAGAGATGCATGAAACGTAACCACTGATGGCTCATTTAGTTTTAAATGCTTCCTCTCACACAACTTTTCTAAATAAGAACTATTTTCCATGTTTGCTGACTTATGTTAGATATGCTAAATTCTAAATATGGTCAGTACTAGTACTACCTCCAATTATTTGACGAGAAATCTAACAAATATTTTAAGGATTTGTATGGGGTCCCTAATGATCATTTTAACAAAATTAGGACCTCGAAGCTCATTTAAAAGTTGGTCAAAAAACACGATCGTTTTGGACAAGATTTCAATGTTCAAAAACGAGCTAACAACGTAAAACGACTATGAATGACTCGAAGACCCTCTCAACATTGATTTTTTTTTACGTTTTCGTCCACTGCATTCTAAGAAAAATAGAAATGCATTGGGAAAAACGATAAAAAGCAATGATGGGAAGATCCTTGAGTTACTCTAATTGTAAATCATTTTAAGTGTGTAGCAAGTTTTTGAAAATTGTGGCATCGTCAGAAACGAGCGTTCTTTGTTCTTTGACTAATTTTTAAATGATCTACAAGGTTCTAATTTTGCTAAAATGGTCTTCAGGAATCATCCCTACAAATACTTGAAATAAAAATTATTGTTTGTGTTTGGATATTTCAATGTGTTGAAGTAGACGTGCAAATTCTTATCAAATATTTAGACCTCATTTTTGTTTAATTAAAGGTTCTAGATTTGTGTTTTTTTACTTTAATTTTAGTTAAGTTAAAGAATTCTAACTGTGTATCTTTAAATCTCTATTAGGATTAAATGGAACAAGTTTGTAATTTCACTTCCTGTTTTAAAAGTTGCTGATTCTCTTCCGACTTCCGTTGTGCGATTCATTTTAGATTATGCAACATATACCTGAAAAAAAAATCAGATACATTAAATTACCTTTTATTTAATTATAGATTTTGATTAGTTTGTGTTTTGTTTTTCTTTTCTTTTTTTATTGTGAATAAGAAAAATTTGATATTAAGCACGCAAATCGTGCTTCAATCATTTTAAAATTAATGCTCTTGTTGAAATGCATTCGAAATAATAATTTTGCCGTCATCGTACATAATCAATCAAAATACTGTTCTCGGATCAAATTGTATTTTGGCAGTTATCGATTTCAGTTACTTACAAATAAAATTTATATTTATTTGTATCATTGTTAACTTACAAGTGTTTGTTGGATTTCAGGCATGAATTTCGAACGATGCTTTCCAATATCCAAAATTATCATTTTCTTCTTCGCTCTCTTCTGCTTCTTCTTCTTCTTCTTCTTCTTCTTCTTCTCCTCCTCCATTGATCCTCCTTCTTCTATTGCTTACATTTCGAGATTTGTATTACAATAATATAGACATATCTATGTATGAAGTAGGTATGTCTATATGTCGTTTATATAGAAATTCAAATATTCCATTTCAGTTGAAAGTGTTCAGAGAGAATTGTGTTAAAAATCTAATACGTTTATTGTTTCGATTTTGTTGTTATTGTTGTTATTATATAATTATAAAAAAACTTATTTTCTCCATTTCGCCAGATTTCCTGTTTTATGGTGAATTAGCAAGTCATTTAATGAGATTCCATAATTCCTATTGTTGTTACGATTTTCAACCACAAATCAATCACTGCCTGTTCAATTACAAAACAAATCATCTTACAAAACATTTATGTCACATTGTAACGAAAATTACATTTTTTCCTCCTTCTTTCATAATATTCTCTTTTTTTGTGTATATACAGTAGATGTCGGTTAATTAAAATTGTAGCTTAATGTTATTAGTAAATTTGTTGAACGAAAGAAAATTGGAAATATTATCAGGTACAAAGTAATTGTACGAAAAGTAAGTTGTATTTGTGTAAAATTTTGTTTAACGAGTAGATTATAGGATATTGAAACGAATTCCAATAACAATTAACTGTTCTCTATTATATTGTTTTATGTTTTCATTGAATAATCAATGAATTATTTTTATTAAATTATCTCTAAATAGTCTTGAAAATCTATCCAAATACGTAAAATTCTCCATGTTTATTCAAATTTACCCGACTTTACTTCAATGTAGTGTAACAAATGTAATTTTAGATCGATGAAGAGTAGAAGTGTAGATGACGATAGTGACAGTTCTATTGGATAAATAAGGCCACCGATGAAAGGGAGATCCATCAACTTTCTTTAAAATTTTTTGATTTTTTTTTCGTTCTTATGTGTTTTTGATTTTATCAAAGTTAATATTAGAAAGGTGAATTATCTACAAAAACTAATTTGTATAATGTATCAAGGTATTTTTCGTTTTAACTATAAAGAAATTTTATTTTTAGTTTATATAACATTATTTTTATCAATCTTCAATGATCTGATTTTGATCATTATAACCAAAGGGATGAATTGTCCTGTGACCCTTGAATAATTCGTTTTAATCAATTGGAAGAGGGGATGTCCGTACAATCGTTATGTATTTCCTCTATGAATACACCAATAATCTCGATGGTGAAATCATTACACTGTATTAACAATTTTAACATTGATAATTCATTAACAGTAAAAGAAGAAAAAAAAAAGAGTTTACACAGCGTTAATTAAAAAATCAAAAAAATAATTTAATAATATTTACGCATAATTTGTTACAAATTCAATTTAAATCTTTTTAATGTTCACTTTGAAAATTTAATTTTGTCTGTAAACATTTTAGAAACGAATTGTTAACATTCATTTTTTGTTTTAAAATAATAAACAATTCAGTTGAAGAAAATTAAGTCGATTTGATGGAGTTGAATTGGAAAGTTTCATTAATTAAGTGCATCCGTAATGTTGATGTTAACATTTATTGGTATAAATTATAAATTAATTATTTATAACGACTAGGAATTATCAAATTTACTTAATATTATAATGAACCATCATTCATTTTGATATATTTGAACGAAATTGTTTTCTTATTATAAACAATTTTTTTATACTTCGCTTATCAAACAGCATTAAAACAGATTACTTACCAAAACAACATTTAAGCTGGTTATGATGTCTTGATCTGTGGATTACTTACAAATGCACAGTTTGAATTTCGGTGTTTTTTAAGCAGGCAGCTTTCATTTTGCTTTTGACGTTGAAGTTTGATTACTTTCCCTGCCTATAAAAGTATAGGCACGCTTAAAATTCGTCATTGTCTCTACCCTTATTCTTGGGTGTTTTTTTTTTGTATTTTTGGATTCTCGTGGTTAAGTTCTGCTTTATTTTTGAAATGATTGCAGATCCTTTTTTTATCATTAGCCGTATACAAAAAAGCAACAAGCTTTCATAACGTTGGTGCTTTTTTCTCGTTTATTTTATCGTGTGTTTTTTTTACATTTCAACTCTTGGCTTTATATAGAATTATTGGTGCGAGCAAAACAAACGATTGGTCAATGGAAAATACAGATTCTAAACAAAGTTTATGTATTCACATTGCGATAGTATCAATAACTCACACAATTTATACATATGTCCTTCTTTTTTCCTATCTGTTGTTGTTATTGTTGTTGTATTATTGCTGTAGTTGAGGTTTTTCACTATCTATTTTTGCTATAGTCGATTTCAATATTAGGTGATTTTCTTTGTCTCGATAGCGATATTTCGCTATGATCCAACAAAATATCAAAAGAGGAATAGACACGATATTGTTCAGGTAGAAATCTTTCGATAAGATTGGATATTCAATATAATAATACAGTATAGATATACGATTTTTGTTAAAAAAATATGAAACAATTTTGGCAAAGGAATCGATTAAGTTGTAAATTTTAAAAGATTACACTGTAATTAAGGAATAATCCCATTTCGATGGTTTTACTGTATTTCCAAGCGATTATTTATAAATTTTGTTTTTGTTAATCAATATTTTATTACAAATGAATGATTTGACTACAGGAAATTCAAATGGATTTCTCTCTGTCTCTGTGTGAATATAGTTGAATATTAGACATACTGGAATACGTATAAAAGATAAAAAAATTTCACGAACGATTACCACCAAATCCCTCTAATAATAAATTTCATTTGTACGTTAATCCATTTTAGATTGTAAATCTGCGCCAATGTCAGGTTAAGGCTATGGTGAATCTACTAGAATAGATTGATGTATTTGCTTTCTGCTCCTTTTTCGTTATTTTTCCTATACATATATTCTTTTCCATTATTGTTCTATTTTCTTTAAAAATTTACAAATTTCAAATTTTATTGTCGTAGATTTTTGTCTTAATCGTATAAATGTGGTGAGAGAATTTCATTTGTATTTAGTCGATTTAAGCAATTTAATGTTTTGATGGGATTATATAATTCATTTCTCGGTAATTGAGGTTGTGCGGTTAATACGACCTTAAGACATTACGTGTTTAATAGGATGTTAAAATTGTAATACAATTTTCATTACAGAAATAATTAAAATAGCTTTTAATTAAGTGTGAAAACTCTTCACAAACTATTGTACTCAATTCGGATATATTATAAAATAGATTTGAAATTATTTAAATTACCTAATTTTCATCATGTTATATACTTGAATGTTTTTCTAACTGTTCTAAGGAAATCATCAAGGGTATCGTTTTTTTTTATTCTGTATTTCCAACAAGGAAAACGGAGAACGTGTTGAGGTTTCCAAAGGATGTCACTTTTACGTTGCCAGTCACGCCTTATAGACAGTGTTACAAGAGGAAATGAAAAGGAATAGCTAAGAATACGACTGTCGCTTTTATCTTATTATTTATTTATAAAACAACAAACAATATCTATTTGTATATTCTTTTATATAATTCATCACATTATAGAACATATATTTAACATTATTTACATAGAGCGAAGAAACGCTGCTTCTGCTGGATATTTGTTCACAAGTCAATTTTTATATAAGATGATAAAATTTATTGTTACAATATTGAATTTTGTGTTTCCTCAATATTGTTTGGCTACGGATTACATTTTGTTCTTTTTTCTTGTTGTTGTTGTTGTTGTTGTTGTTAACAAACAAGAGGGAAAAACGACGGTGGTTATATCGTCGTATTCAAAAGCAAATTGTACAGCTGTGTCAACCGTTTTCAAATCTACGATAGGATCGTCAGATTGACTCTATCTGTAAACTGTCGTAGAATAGCCTTTGGTCCATTCTTCACGCCCAAAATAAATAACATTCAGACAGTTAGAGAAACCACTTACGTAACACTTCACATTCGAATTAGGTTCAGTTAAAACATTTAAGTTATCGTAACGATTCAATGTGTATTCCCTGTATCTACATCCGTTTTATTATAACCATACAAAAGATATATGATTGTGTGAAAACGAGAGGGTGTATATGCGGTATAGTTGTGGTGAACATATTATTGTGAAGCGGAATATAATGCAATAACAGACATAGAATGTCTGTGGAATTTTTGAGTGGATAAATATGATTGCGCGCTTCCACCCGTCTCAATCCAAATAAATTAAGATATGAGAAGTTTGATAAATGATCTACAAATTTAATTTAAATATTAACCCTATATATAAGAATTCATTTGCTATGGTTATGTTTTTTTTTTGTTATTTTTTTATTATATGTATGTGTTAGAATGAATTGATCAAAGCTTTGCTTTCCACAACAGCTGTTAAACTAGATCACGCACCATTTAACAAACATTCATCACCAACCAGCATAAGCAACGTTTAGTTCGACTCTGGACTTATGTATCGTGTGCAGAAATGGTCATGACATGTACAGAATATGTGCTTATTTACAACTTTCCATAAAAGTTAACCCCTGTCCATGTAATGGGAACTGTTTGCCAGGAAAATCTATTCGAGCATAAATAATTGCACTTCCCACATTCCCTTACATCAACAGAACTTTTTAGCCTTATCGTATAATACAATTCTACCTTTAAATCAACGACGCAATAAATCCAACATTTTTATCTTCATTTTGGACGAGGAGTGTGAAAAAAAAAAGTAGACGGACCAGCATTTATAATGTGGCATTTCCTATTCGAATTGGTTAGAAATAATCTTATAGCTTTGATGAAATATACATTACAAATTAAATATAAACTAGAAATATAAACAAAAAGTGGAGGATTTTAATGGAAATTTCCAACATTAAATTACCACTGATGGCTAAGTTGTTGGATCACGTCTTTTCATTTTGTTTATCATCTAAATATACGGGAATATTAAAGGGCAAATTTTTAGAGGGAGCTCTTCTTTGAGGTGATGTTAAAGCTAGTGCAATATAAATGTTTGTACCATTTAGAAAGGTATTTTAGTTTTCTATACATTTTGAATGTTTCTAATTATTTAGACATAGTTATTTTACTTTGTTGGTGGGGTTTTTGGTCATTTAAACATTAATCTTGTTGAAATTTATAGAGCTTTCCCGAATAACATCTAAATTCATCGAATTCTCTCTCTATATCTATATGTATATATAGAATATATGGATAATGTATGTACCTATATACACATTAAAATTTGCTTATACATTTTAGTAAATAATTTGAAATAATTTAATTAATTGGCTCTTTAGTTAGGAGGATGTTCTAGAGGTTAATTGTTAGGTCGACAAGAATAATTGTCGACAGTTTCGCTTGATGAAACAAGAGAAAGCTCTCAACTAACCTAACACGGGTATGTTGCAGTAAATTATTTGATTTATAAAAAAAAAAAAAAATAGTTTATCTAATTATAGATTTATAACAAAATAATTCGGCTCGAGATTTTCGATTTTGTATTCCCGTCTTAAATATAAATACATATGTTTGTGTTGTTTTGAAATGTGAATTACAATGCAACAAAGAGCTCCTCCTAATAGCTATAATATTCTATGTTGTATAAAATGGAAGGCAAACTATGCTGCGAATCAGACATTTCATTTTGATTATATCTCGTTATATACAAAATAGAATATTTCATAATTGTTAACGTTGTAATAACAATAAGATGGATTATTTATTTTAATATCAATTCATGATATTACAATAAATTTGTGAAATTCCCATAAATTATCTACAAAAATGAATTCGTTGTCAAATAAACGAGAATATTATTGAAAGACGAAAGTTATAATTGAACATTAATTTTTCCTCCCTTCGATTTTTTTTGTTTTTTTTTATAGATATCACAATAAGATTTGAAAAGTTTTGAGCGGATTTAAAAAACTTTTTTGTTGAAGTTTCAATACTATTAAGTCATCGATCGAAATCTTAAAATTTTCCAGCTGACATAATTTTCATTAATTAAACGAAATTAATATTTTCTAAATAATTTCATGTAAATTCGCAGCTAATTTGCAATATTTTTCATATGTATAAATACTATAATTTATTTTTAAATATATTTATATACAATTTGGTCTGGCCCATATTTCAATCAGTAACACGATATTAATTAACTCAATTTAATTAATAATTATTTGATATTACGATAGTTTTAATAAGCATTCATTAATATTTAATTGAAACGAATTGTCCGTAGTTACTATATACCAATATATTGTTTTACTACTAGAAAAATATTTTCTCATGGATAATACAGAGTGCTCCTTTGCGCTAGGACCCTCTTGGAGCATTTTTTGAACAATTAAGGAACTAGGTTGAACATCTAATCGTTCAATCATTCACTATATAATTGGATGCTAGAGTTATCATGCAAATCGGAACGCCCTGTATTTTATATAAATCATTTAATTGATGTTGAATTTCTATGTACAATTTGTTTAATTAAATATTAATTAAGATAATTTTTTTTTTATATTTTGTATTTCGATAGATATAAAGTGGTTTATTAATTAGATAACTACCACATTAAAATAATTTAGATTAAGTATCTCTAGAGTATAGATTTTTATTTAATTAATCATCAAATAAACGTCAGATGTTGTTCTATGTTTGAACATTATCCTGTTTTATTAACAATTATAAAATAATTATTGTTTAATATAACTGATGTATACCAAAAATTTATCATATTATTAAAACAGATAAAATACAATGACTAAATAGAGGAATATTAGCTTATTTTGTTTTATGACATTATAATACGCGACTTTAACCGCAATAATGTATGTTAGATGATAGACTTATAATAGAATACAATGTGTAGGTAATTTTCACTATATGTATAATAAAATTTGTTTATAACGCTACCAATAGAAGACCCTCTACATTTATTATCCAAAATTAATTTTATTTCTTGTTAATTTTGGATAAATTACGTCCTAAAAATTCGGCCTTATTTAGCTAGCGGTAGCATGATATGATATATAAATAGTTTTATTATTGTTATTTTTGTAATATAATTTTATAAATAAGTATACACACTACATAAATGAATTAAACGATCATTGAAGTAACTCATATTGTTGTTTATATAATTGAAATTAATTTGGTGAATTAATTAATGTTGGTCACCTATGTGACACCAGTAGATAAACAATAAACAACAATAATATCATTGATGAGATTGATCTAGATGGTGCTACATTACCATGATGTACAGCGGCTGGAAGTTCACCTGAAAAAAAAAGAAACAGTATTCATTATTAAATATTCGTAATTAATTTTGGGAAAAAATCAATTATAATTTAATACAAAATTGATTGACAATGAAGTAATACATTTTGTTAGCTTTAGAGTTAAGTTTAATAGCTCAATGGTAAATGAAGTTTAACATTTATGAAACAACCGTAATCTGACATTTTATAATACAAATGAAAATGTTGTCTGAACGTGTCAATCATTTTATAAAACGTTAAATTAATTTGTTGATAAAATATTTTCGTTATAAAAGGATATATTTGAAACTATTTAAACCCACAGAATAACTGTCACTTTCAGGCATGTCTAGATTTTTTGATAAGAGCATGGACTCATCAAGAACTGCCTTTATAGATAATACAATCATTAAAAAAGTTTATTTTTTTTTAGTTATAAAAACATTTTAAGAGACTTTAAATGAAGATTTTCTGACAAAATATTTTGTTGTCTGCGTTATTTCGCTGAATCGAAAACAGAACTCCAAAATCATGTGAAATTTCTTCAGTTGGGAACCAGAAAGAGAGATCTGTAACATCACTAGAAAGTCCTCTTATTAAAGTTATTACCCAAAAACTGATGATGCAAAATATGTCTTGTGACCTAAATTGAAAGCGGTTTAGCGTACGTATCCTCTCCTATAGACAATTTAGTACAAAAATTCACCAAAACAATTATTTAATACGAAAATGTCCCAAGACCTAAGCTTAGGTGTCTAAATAGGCTTCTTTCAAATAACAAAGCAGAAGAACTCTTGATTTGGACCAAGATGTCTCAAAATTTAGTCTTAAACTCGAAAATTCTCCTGAAAAAGCCCCACTAAAGTTGTATAAATTCGATAAAAACTGATAATTTAAGCAGAAAATGTCCTAAAACTCTGAAAATAAACCGAGACGCTTGTAGCAATAAAATCAAAACTGATTTTAGATCAGTTGAAACAATATTTATTTATTTGAGTTTAATGTAACAAATGGATTATTATGTGCCTGAAAGATATATTTTTTCAACTAACAGAGCTATGAATTTGTTTTGATTTGTTATAATATTGTTATTTTTATGGAAATATGTTAGAAGCAATTTAAAATCTGTAAAAATAAAATAAAATTAGCATCATCTTTGTGTGATATCACGAATATAAAATAGCCAGAAGGGTTAGTTGGATAATAGTCTCTTTCTGAATTGCCTTGCCAAGATAGAAACGAATCTTATTTATATCTTCTTTTTTTTTTAACACTGTCTGTCAACGAACAAATTGACGTAGGTTATTCTATTTTTTAGTATCTCTACAATGTGTATATGTAGGAGAAAGAAGCCTCAAATTGATTAAATTAACCACCAAGAAAAAATCTAATATTGTTACCCTAAATTAATTTTTTTATTAATGGATTTTTTCAAGAATTCTCCCCTAAAATCGTTATATTTGATATTGTCGATGATAATTTATTAATAATTGACAATATTCGGTTACTAATTATTATCATTATTATTATTGTTATTATTATTAGTGCTTTACGTTGAAATCATTAATTTTAACGAATTATTTCGTAATAAATGGGTGTAAGTGTCACATTCGTTAAAGAATTTACATGAGCTTGGATAATGGAAAAATTAATATTGTCATTCTATATTAATTTATTATTTTCAGGTTGAATTCATTAGTGTACTTACTAAGTTTGATATGACGTAAATCGATGACATTTACGAAACTACTGACAAGAACACTAATTACTCAAGTGCTAATTGAAACCATTACTCTAAATTTATGAATTACTGTTTACAATTAAATTATATATTGTATATTTGTCCACAAATCTACATAGTCTTAATTGATATTTTCAACAATTCTCACTAATTTTGATATTTCCAAACAGTGTTTTAATTATTGTACAGAAAAATCCATTAAAAATTTAATTTAAAGAAGTGAAAAAAAACAAACTAAGTTCATTCATAAACCTGTTGTATATTAAATATAATTAAACAAGTCAATCTGAGGGAAAAAGCATTTACATTTAAAAAAAATAATTAAATAAATTGTATTCTTTAATTTGTATTTTCGCACACGTAATTATGTCAAACAAGAATAAAAAATTGTATTAATGAATCCTTTATGTTCTCATTCATGTTTAATTTTTTATTTTTTTGATTCTATAGTTACAATTCTCTTAAATTAAAACAATTGAAAAATAAAATTAAACTTAACTCAATATTATTCCTTTCTTTTTCTAAATTGTAAAGGTTTTATGTTGAAATAATCTGAGTTAGGATTGTGTAAAGAACTTCTACATAAGAGGACTCTAGTCGTGATAACTTCCAACAGATTACCACTCAATCCTTAATTAGTAATGAGTGGTATTCTGGAACTGTCAATAAAAATTAATGTATTTGCTGCTTGCTTGCATTGTCCTACAATCTTTATATTATCATTTTTTTAACTGTATTACTTAACTTTTAAATTTTAAATTATTTTAAGTGATAAAATATATTTTGTATATGGTAGAAAGTCACTTATAAGTAGACAGATATACGTCTTTATAAAATATAGCAGTTTATATTGTGGTACGTTACCGATCACATTCTCTTGTCATTGTGGTTGTAGTTGCCCGTGGGTAAAAGATAATTTCCATCCCTCATCATCTTATATCTGCATACATAATATCACGCGTATAATTTCTATAGCAATAACATTCTAAAAGCTAAATTAAATCATTCTGTAAATTTTCAATCTTCTTTTCTATCCATTAAACTTTCAAAAATTTTTGTTTTTATATCGAATCCTAGCACACTAATGTCTCTTATTTTACAACTTTTAGAGACAATGACCGTTTACAGTAAGTGTAAGTGAACATTAGTGTGCATTTATTTATACTAAAATGGAATACTTTACAAAATAGGGATAATAGTTATCTATGAGATGATTGAAGTAAAGTACTTGTGCTGTATAGCCGGCGTAATGGATGTTTCATTGCTTAGATTTTTGTATTAAGTTATAGAATAGGAGCCATTGTTTGTAAAAGTGCATATCGGTGTGATAAAAATATATTTTTCGCACATATTAAAGAGGAACTTTAAAAAAGAAAACAAATCGAAATTGTTTGCCTTTTGGATGTAGTTTATTACGTTTTTGATATACGACTTTTCAAGAATTAAAAATTACACCTCAGAGAGTTGACTATAATTTCAAAAAACAATGTCCAAAGTAAGAAGTGTAATATTAATATTTCATATTATCTTTTGTTCATCATCTGAGATAAAATATCAGATGGGCTTTTATAAATTTAGATTGAAATTTCGGATAAAATAACCGTTAATTGTAAATTAAATTAATACAGTACACTAATAATACAATGAATAATGTTATAATATTGTTGATAATTGTTTGTATTTAGAATTAATCGATGTAGAAATGATAATAATTATAATGAAAATGTATTATTTAAATATATGAAAATTCGCCTAAAAAGCTCTCCAATCTCTCAAACAATACTTACAAAAGCTTCTTGGCATTTCGCCCGGATGATGACCCACAAATTTCATCTAACCTAGAGATAACCGAACTGTAAATGGAGCTATAAATATTAATTATAAACGACAAATCAGGATTCACTATTATCAAAAAAGAAACGTCCGCATAGATAAACAAATCATGAATTAATTATAATAAAAAAAAAAAATCCACAGAACCAGTCGATAACATCAAAAAAAAAAGAGAGAATAAAAACAAAAACAAAACATAAAAGATGAAAGTGAAACTAAAAGTTAGTAAAATTATAGAGGAAAAAAAATGCCATATTTAATGTGAACATTGAACATAAGGAAGTTATACGAGAACTGTCGTATAAATAAATTGATGGGACGAGTTATTTTATCGAATCGGATGGTACAGTGGAATTTCAATGAATGAAAGGCTACGAATCGATGTCAAAAAATACGAATTGATGACATGTTGAAAGATAGAATGAGTAGCTAGAAAATGCCACGCCCTATGATCGATCAAAACGATTCATCCTTAAAAGTTAGAAATAGGAAAAAAGTCTCTTTCTTTTTATATCTATATACAATATATCTATAGTATAACGGAAAACCACAGCCATTTTTATGATCAAACGCCTTGTCAATAAGTAGTTTTATTGTATTTACAATTTCTGTTATCTCGTTTTTGTGGTTGTTCTTTTTTATGTTAGATTATTTTTCGATGTAGAGTATAGTGCTAGCCAATAATTTTAGGGATCATTGACGAAAATTTAACTCTATCAAAAAATAAATGTTAGTCAAAATTTAATTGAACAACACTGTATTTATTGAGAAATCATTGGCTTTAGCCTTTGATTATCCATCAATTAATTTAACATAAAATTGTCTTGTTCAATATTTACTCGCATAATATTTAACAGAACTTCCATTATAATTATAATTATGCAGACACTAAGGGCTTACATTAAAAATATAATACTGTTTTTATTAAAGTTATTTTATCTAAGCATAATTGTTTTTTAATTAATTGTACAAAGTGAAATATTTTAAAAATATATTTTCATGGTACAGATAGTTTTTAAGAAAAAGTTAACCTCAGGACAAATGAATTTCGAATTAGTCGAACGTCTTCTACCGATGTCAAGAATAGAGACACATTGAAGTTACTCCGGGATGGAAACATATAAATGTTATATTAATGTCTGTTTTAGCAGACGTTAAGGATATTGGTACATGTGTGTTATACAAACGTTCGTTTTAAACATCCGTTTATACAGGGACGCTTTAACGCATGGACGAGTTCGCAGTCCGTTGGGAATCTAAAGTACTCTTACTGCCTACAAATGATAATAATACAAAATCGTCAAAAAGAGACGATTTGAACAATTTCAGTCGTTTCTTGAGGAGAATTTTCAAGTTAAAGTCTAGATTTTAGGACATTCACGCCATAAGCCATTAGTTTTTGTAATAAATTTTGAGAAATTCTGACCCCTAAAATAATGAAATTCTCATCGAATTTTGCTACCAAATCGTACAAAAAAGACTAAATTTTGGGACTAACTTTACTATTTGAAGAGACTATCTAGTCACTCTTAGTAGATTGAAAATTCTTGACCTTTTGTCTAGGTTTTAAGAAGTCCTAAATCATGAATTCTCAACGAACTTCGCCACTGAACTGTGCAAAAAAAAAACAATTTTGACACTTATCACTTTCAAGGAAAATTTTGAAGTTTCAGTAGAAGTTTTCAGTTTTTAGCAAATGTTGCTGTTCAGTGGTGAGTTGGTGGAAAATAAAGACAATTTTAGCCTAGATTGTGAGATATTTTGTTAAACGTAAATTTTGTGCAATAAATGGATTGTTTAATAAATTAGAAAGACAACATTGATCTTCAGTGATTATAATGTAAATAAATCATAATCATCAGAGGCTTATAGCTCTTGATGCGTCCCTGCGTTTATAAATTTTTTAATATTTGCTTCGCCGTGCAATTCAATGTTTAGCAAAATAAGCCTTTGATGCTATAGTTTCGATTTTAAATGACCAAATTTATTATCAAATCGTATGTTATACAAATTTATTGCTCGTTTAAATTTTATGGTTAGCCAAACATATAATATCGGATAGATACAGTTTAATATTTTTATAATAACATCAGATATAAATGGTTTTTAAAACAGTATTCTTATGATATTTTCCGAATTATCTCTTTAAGTTGTTTGTGGAAATTTAAAATTTCTATCTAAAGAAAACTTTTCATTTTCCACCTCGAAAAATTTAATGTAACTTTTATATTTTATACTTTGTTATTACAACTACTATTATCGCATTATTATTGATTTTCACTTCATTGAAATTTCCAGAATATTATACAATACTGATATTTATAATCAAAATGTTTTCAATTATTTAACAAAATATTGTTAAATTCAGGTCAAGTTATCTTCAAACACTATGATTATTATTAACTATAATATTTACAGTATCGATATAATTGACAATTGTAGTGTTTGTTCAATATTTATGTGTCTGGTTATTTTCATTAACTTCCAACATATATAGCGTGCTTTATCTCATTTTACACCTGTAGCGTTCGTGGATTATTCATCAAATCACTTGTAAAATAATTTATTGATTTACACTAATTGTAAGTAGAAAACTGGATGAAACACCTGTGTAGATCGAGATTTCGTTTAGTTGAACACTAAACAAAATCAGTTTCTTTAAATTTGTATTATAGCACATAACGGTGAAAGTAAATTCACAAACAGGAGTCGTTATCATTATTTTTTAAAGCTTCCTGAAACGCCTTTTAAAGACACCGTTTGACGCTATTTTATAGTAAAAACGGGTCGACTATATTCTAGTAAGGCTGAGCTGCACATACTTTAAATGTGCAGATTTAGTATAAATTTCGATAAATAATACCTGGATCACATTTACTTAAGCTCTAATGATAATAGTAGTGTTTAAATGGTATTTACTTAAATTTGTAATGTTCCAACATCTTTCAAAGTATACAAATAGTCTCTTGCCAGTGATATATAAGAAAACTTATACAATAATTTTCATTGTGATGCATCAAATGGAAAACAATTGTTCTATTTATAATTTTAACAATAGCACAACTAAAGTCAATTTTAACATAAAACAGGACAATACAGAGAAATTCTCTTAATTATTGATTTGTTATCGGTTTGTTCAGTTTGTTTTCAATCTTTTTTTTTCAATTCATTAAAAATTGCAAGTGTCTTTGTTGAAATCAATGGAAAAATCAAAAATAATAACAAGAACGTGACCCGATAATTTTCAAAAACTAAACTAAAGAAACTCCATATCGATGAGGATAGTAGAAATATATTATTTAAGACATATTTTTTTCTTTGTATTGAAGAAAACTTGCCGAACTCGTCCAAATTCCAAACGTTGTCACATTAGATAAAATATATTATATATTGCAAATGTGAATATAAAAATATTTCAGTCAACTCTAATATAATTTGAATTTGAATGAAAATACTTTAGAATGCTTTATTTAATATTCTTCGATGTAATAACAAAATATTTTTAACCTTTTTTATCAGATAAAAAACTTGTATTCAACTTTAAAAGAGCATCTTACGTCTATACTACCTGTTCCACCTATACAAACAAGCAACACGTAGTATTCTGTATATAAAGAGCAGTAGTGCCACTTTATACTCATTGTCAGTATTTTACTTATTTGTTCTTCTATCTAGATGAAAGAGGAATTGGCGATCGATTGATTGACCCCAAAATGTATTTTAAAGTAAAAGATTAATATTCATCCACAATATTTTTGAAATCTAAAATTGTATTGTACGTAGTATATTTTTGTTGAATTCTTATTGTTACATAAATTAAAAACTTTTAAAATATTTCCAAATTATCTCAATTATACTATTTAGAAACGACAAGATTACATGTATGTACAGATAAGAACATAACAAAGAAAAATTTACATAACGTTCTTTTCTAGTCTCATTAATACCCATCTTTTATTTATTTCAGTTTTGATCATCGTTGTGTTAACATCAATTTTTGAAATTAAAAAATAAATTCAAGTGTTTTTAAAATAAAGTGAAGTGATTTTTTTTAGTGTCAGTCCTGGTGTTAGTGCTTCAATGGACGATGGGGTTAGTCAACCCTTGGATTTGTGCGTAATTTGAGATATACAAAGTATTCTTCCAAAACTAAGTAGTAAGTACCTTTTTATTATTTATACGCTAGATACTTTGTAGGCATTTAGGATCTGTTTTGAATTTGATAGGTACTGAAAAAAATCAATTCCCACCCTCTCCCCATTTATAGGTAGTTTTCAAGCTGACAAGCACTCGATCTTCTTTTCATGTCTACAAAATAATACCTCACTGGCTTTTATTTATGATTAAAGCTATTATATATCGTAATAATCAACCATCGCCCCTTATCAAATATTTTTGGTTGCGCCATAATGATAGAGATAAAAAACCACTATGACTAAAACTTAAATAAGTTATTCGAGTTATTCATATTAGGTTGACAAAGAAATTGAAAATTTGAGTGTCTTTTTTAGTAGTTTTTTTTATATTTTAATGGATTCTGTAGGTGAAGGCTTTTCTTCGTATAATAATTCGATATTTTTTTCCTTAATCTAATAATAATATTTGGGCTTTCGAAAGCTCGATTGATTGACAAACATTTTTCTTAAGTTGTTATCTATACTCTATTTTTAAGTTAATAAAAACATTTATGTTGTTACTAAAGCTCGTATTCTATAACTTATTGATTAAAATCGTCTACTTCATTCGTTACAGTTGTATTACTTCCAATAGTATGTGACGTTATTATTATTACAAAAAATTCTCTTCTTATTTAAGTTGAAACAACTCTGATTACGGTAACTTTGATCTTGAAATAAATGATAGTGGATTTTTACTGTTTCTAAAAAATTTTAAAATACGAGCTTGCTTTTAATATTTCTGAATTAATTTTTGTGTAATATAACAACTATGATAACAATACATATGCATGTTGTGCATATTAAAATAGTTTTTCTATCTGACAATAACAGATTGGTATGAGATTTTTGCATTTACAAAAAAATCTGAATAATCTCATAGTTAAATGTTAGTCATAAAAATGTATCTGACCTATATCTATTCTAGTTATCTTCTATGCAAATCGATTTAGACTCCATTTACCTATCGTAAATATTGTTCAAAAAAGATTCTTTTGTATGTAGAATATGTTTTGAAACTCTAGAGAATGGATTCATTTGTTATTCATAAATAAATATGAGGAACTGGCCTCTTTTCTATATATGATCCAAATATGTATAACGTAAATAAAATAGTAAAATAGAAATCACCATTTTTATATCAAGTTAACAACAAGAATGCTATGATGGAATTAAATTATTAATGCGTAAAAGCAAATTTTAGTTGAATTTAAAACAGGGTAGTATTCGGAAAGAAACTATCGATATTGAACGAATAAAGGGGAACATCTACTATGTATTGAAAAGTGAAGTGTTTAAGTTTGAAGACAAAGTTCTCTCTATGTATTGTTCGAAATTATACGGTACTATTATTAATGAGTATAGAGAATTTATGAAAGGATATAAATAGTGGAATATCTAATCGAAATGGCATATAGTATACGTGTATTGTGTTATGTTTACAGCCGGCCGAATGGCTAACATGTACTGACAATTTTCAGACATCCGCTGCGGAAGTGGCCGCTGTAATAATAGACCACCATTGAAATAGTGAATAATATCATGTAATCATATGGTCAAATAGTTCCTCGTTTATAATTCAGATAAACCAGATATAATTACATTGTTTTAATCGATTTATATATTGACGATCGAAAAATTTTCAATTCTACCACGTGAATATTCGCTTAAATGATCATTAACACACTGACATCGTCTTATATTATATTGTCAATATTATGGACTAGTGTAATCTATTATTTAATTGAATACCTGGATATTTGCCAAAATTTCAAGTTACACTATACTAACAATAGTAGAATTCCTTCATCTCTACTATATCATAAAATAAAATAAACATCATTTCTGTAATACACAAATTTCCTTTATATATTTACTCCCAGTTTCTTATATTGATGAAAAAATATGCAACAACCCAAAGGACAGAGGTTCCAAGCTGTATATTTCCACATAGATTTAGTGAAAATTCAGTGTTAAAATATAACCACGAGACTATTTGAAAATGTGATTTTATGATTTTGATATTATTTCATAATTTATACGTTAAAGTGACTGTTGGCGACGTTGCATATTTCTCCGTGAAATAATTCTGTATATTAATGGCCCTTTGAATATTCCCATTTACGGATTTTTATTAATTTATATTTTAAACTCGTTAGAAATATTTTTATTTTCTTTTATATTTAAACGTATTTCTACTCTTTTTACAACCAGAAAAAATGTGTAATAAACGAGCAACTATGTTTGTAAAAAAAAACAGCTAGAAGGCAATTTTTTTAGTTTATACGAAAAAACACTGATAATAAAGTTGTTTAAAAAAATTTGATCACAACTGTACTTTTGTGTATTTTTCGATTTATTAAATTTCTTATTATTCGATTGTATAGTTTGTAGAAAATGTTTAGTAAAGATAAACATTTCGGCAATATAGGACAAATAAAAGTGCAACTATCAACGATTATTTAATGGCAATTGTGACGCCATTTTCTTTATCGGGTCGATTTGAGCAATTTGCGGATATCCTATAATAATAAAACGATTCGCGTATGGAATAAGACTCACACTTTTGTCGTCAGGATAAATCAAAGGGACCACAAATGTGGCTTGGTCTTAGGGGTCTCCTAAAGCTTTACTGTGGTTTCATTGATCGTTTAGTGTGCGGCGAATCGTATATGTGTGTACATCAACATATGTATATACAAATATATGATGGTATATGTATTATGTATGTGTATAACTGTATATGTGTATGTGGTTATATTCGGCTTCCAGTCATTACTTCCTTTCATAGAGATAACGGAAATTTTTTCATATCATATGTCATTTACACATTTATTGCCATCGTGATCATTGTAACCATTAAAACTAACTCATCTTTCATTAATAAATCTATCTAATAACAACGCATATCAAATAATATGTCCAATTGTGTGCGTGTGTGTGTGTGTCGAATTTATCAAAATCAATATTTAAATTAATATTAAACAAAATAATTGAAGTATAAATTTAGGTGTATTTTTGGTGGATGCGCCGGGCGAAAATCTCAACGTTATTGAGTTTTTCTATCGTTGTATTAAATATTGAAAGTATTTGCGATTTTAGAACCGATTATATGATGAAGTATTGAGTTTCCCTTCAAATTCTGGTTATTGTTGAAAAATTATGTGTCTAGAACAATAGTTGATAGATTATATTGCCATACATATCCTCTATCTATAGTGATAAAATTAACAAAACTATTTATAGCATGACGATTTTATTGCTCAATATATTGTATGTTGTAATTGACCAATGAGTTATTTTTGATCACTGACAATCTATTTCTGATAATTACGTAAATTTAACTGAAGTTTTATCGTGTTTGTCTTTAGACTGATGATCCGTTGGAAAATTTCACGCTTAACATTATTGATTCGATAAATTATCAACAATTTACAGTTCAACTTTGCCGTATTGTTGTTTTAAAACTGGTTGTTATTTTATTAAATTACCTATATAGTATCAATTGGATAATAGAAAAGTTTGTATTTAGTTTGAATTTATCAACTAGTGTCGACTCGGTTTAATTTATTCTCGCCACCAGCTATGTTTTCTAGTGAATATTCCGAAACTAATTGCGATAATTTTAGAATAAAATTCGATTTTTTTTTTTTTGATATAGTATTTAATCCAGTATGGCGTCGAGATGAGTGGTCGAGCTTTCACCAAAACCAAGTACATTATTCTCTAGAGTTAAGATTAATGGTGAGATTTGGCAGATTTTACTGCAATAACTTACCGTTAAGAACGTGTACAGCTACGGTCGCAAATGCCAATGTTCCAATGGCGCACGTGTAGTTCCCAGAGTGCCGCTTTTCCAATGGAACAACCGTCAAAGTCGAGACCGCCGAGTCCGTTGTTGTCGACATATTCGTACTGCAACATAATATGTTAATTATTCCCAATCATCAACAATATCTACTCGAATTCAATTAAAAACTAAGGGTTTATAATTTTATGTTTTTATTTTAAAATTTATGCAAAACAACAGACAGATAGGTACTTCTATAATGCTTTAGACATTGAAAAATTTTCGGTAATAAAACAGCATCCATTTTAAATGAATTTAATGTCTATCTATTACGAATATTAATCATCTTTTAGTAACTGAGAAATAATGCTGATGACGTAAACTGTCGAGAAGCATAATCAAACGAGCGTAGTACGTATCAAACTATCATTTCATTGTAGATAATGGGCAAGTTTAATTTGAAATTTTCTGTAATTAATAATAGAAGACTTCGACAAAACGAAAATAAATTTAAATAAAAACAGGTTTTTTTTAAAAAAAAAGTCAAAATAATTAAATTCTCCAAATGCAATGGAATTTAGATGTACTTAATGGACATCAAGTAATTGTCCCAAAGCGACAGTTTATTGCCACATTCAAAGTAATTAAATTGCCGTTTTTCTTTTGAAACTTTTTTCCAATACTGCTGTCATAGAAATTATTATATCGACAGTCGTTAATTTAAAAACTGCAAGTTAGCACATTTAAAACAAATTTCTGATTTATATAAATATCATATCCAGGGTGTTTGATCTGACAATGAGTATGGTGAGTTCGAAGAAACTCCTATTAGTCGACGAGCGATTCGAAAAATATTTTAAGAATTTATAGGAGGGTCCTTAAAGAACATGTCAGCAAAATTAGAACCTCGTAGCTCACTTGGAAGTTGGTCAAAAACCGCTTGTTTCTGACGATGTAGCGATTTTCAAAAACGAACTAAACACGCAAAACAATTTAGAATTACTTTAGGATCCTTCCAAAATTGATTTTTCGTTTTTCTCCATTTTATTCTGGAACAGGTGGAAATACTTCGTATTTTCTCTGGAATACAATGGTGAAAAATGAAAAAAAAATCAATGTTGAGAAGGTCTCTGAGTCATTTTTAGTCGTTCTGCATGTTTCGTTCGTTTTTTTAAATTGCGACATTGTCCAAATCGATTGTTTTTTGACCAACTTTGAAATGAGCTACGAGGTTCTAATTTTGCTAAAACGTTCCCTAGAGACTCTTCTACAAATACTCAAAATATTTTTCCAATCACTCGTCGACTAATAGGAGTTTCTTAGAACTCCCCATACTTGGACCAAACACCCTGTATATGTAGTTGTCTATTTCGTGTTCTTGTTTGGTGAAATTGTTGTATTGAGGGTAGATTTCTGGCAACTAAGTGAAGTATCACACACAATCCCCTCAAACGTCTAACAGTGTACAATGGGATAGACCGAGAAGAATAAGGATGCAATGATTGTGCTTACTCACCTGATACCTTTTGAGAGTATGCGGTCACCATGTCTCCAGGTGATCGAATGATTTTCTGATGGTCCCCCGATTTGAGTTGCTAGACATGTCAGTTCTAGAGCACTACCAGCTTTATAATAACGTTCAGTCACCTCACGATTCGATTCGTCCACAATTCGAACTTCCGGTGCTACAAATATAGAATCATATTCATTAGTTCCAATTTTACCATTCAACTACATAATTCAGTTTCAATGTTGAACAACAATACATATATGTGAAGAGAATGTGGAGGAATCGGGGGATTTATGACAGGTTTAATTATTCCGATTTTCGATTCTTCTCCCTTTGTTGTTTATCAGTGGAAAAAGCATCAAAGGAAACGCTAAATATCGATAACAAATGTATGATAGATGAATTTATCGAACATTGCTCGTATATTATTTGTGAATTTCAATTCGTCATAACGTCGCCGATCCCATTAACATTTTCCATTTTCCGCACACATTTATATGAATATCTATATATACTTATATAAGAAAAAATAGACGGAAGATGAACGGGAAAATAGTCGAAAATGAAAATAATGTTATCTTTTTTCTCATGTTATTATTCAACACAGCATCTTCTTTCTTGTGTAAAAGTCTGCCATTCTAACAAAATCTAAAGAGGATAACGAAAAAAGAAAGGGAGAAGTTAGACGTGCCTAAATAGATGGATAATCACTTAAAGATGATCGAGTGTTGTATTCTAGATCGTCGTCGAAATTGCTCGATTTGACCCAATAAAACTTGAATACGTATAAATATTCATTGTAAAGTTTCTTAATATCTTTCTAACATTGTTTTAAGTTTAAGTTTCATTTTATTGTATGAAAATATAAATGCTATTTTGTTCTATTGTTTTATAACGGAACCCTAAAAGTTACACCCAAAGTTTTCGTCGAGTCATATTCTAAATAGTTAAGACAACGATTTAATAACAACAATAATAAAAAATAATAACAATAACGATTATAAAAAGGTGTGAAGTTTTATTTAATTTATGTTTATTAGCAGATTATTCATCAAGTTTAATCAGATTTTGCAGCTTTGTAGTGAATAGAAATTGATTAAACACGACTTGTATCAAATTTCTATATCTGCTTGTCAGTTAGTGTTGCAATTAAATTATAAAATACTCGAGTCTATTGTAATAAATAACTAGAACAAAAATATACAGATCTGTAATCATCAATACGAATTTGTAAATCAATCTAAATAGTGTTCTTTTTTTCGGTCCGTTTTTATACGATTTTATCTCGTTCACAAATTTTCACAGAATTGGAAACGTTCCAGATTGTCAAAGCTTTGAGAGAATAGTTTTGGATCTGGTGCAGTGATTTTTAATATCACAGAAGGAGACTAATGAGGGGTTTGTTTTATAATTCAGGACAATCTCTAGACCTTTTGTTATATTTAATTATTCCATCCGCTATATAACAAAGCCATTATAATTTCTTTTTTTTTTTTAATTTCTTTTGAAAACCACACGATAATGGTTTGAGTGGACGTGTTCTATATTTTTTTTTCAATTTTAAAGTCTTTACAAAAATTTTTAAATACTAACCGGTGACTTTTAAGAAGATTCTCTTCACCTTTGGAGGATGTGTTGCTACTTGACATTCGTATAGTCCCTCATCTCGTCTTGTTATATAAACAATTTGTAAACGGAAATTATTTGGATACCGAAGACTGAGGGTGATGCGTTCGTCGCTGCTGTATGCGCTACGTCCGACTGTTAAAAGATGAATTGAATCTCCTTTGTGGTGCAGCCATGTCACCTGTGAAAAATCAGTTTAATTATATAGAAAGTTGTAATAAGAGATGACCTTTCTTGTAGAATATTTCAGTAATTGCATACCATATGTATAATTCAGTTTTATGAAAGTTTTAACGTAGTTTGTGCTTAAATATTTAAAACAAACACACTGCAAGTTTTAATTTTTCGTTTAAATAACAGTAGAAAACATTAAAGTTGTTACGATTTAATCAAACTAGATTGAATATTACAATTTCTGTTTCTGTTCACAGAAAACTTTTAATCTAACTCTACTTGTTTGGCTATAACAGTAGTTTGAAATTACAATAAAAATCTGCATCAAGCCTCTTTTGTATTACCTACATATGACGATTTTATAGCGAATTTGCATTAACAATGACTTAACTTTTGCATATAGATGTGTAAACTTGACTGTGTTGACTATTTGTTCAATTATTTCAATTAAAATGTCACCGCTGCTGAATCTAATTAACTAATATTACGTTTAACTAAATTATAAACAAAGAAAATCTAAGATTATTTACACAAACTCCAAACAGTTCCAAGTGTGTGTGTTTTCAAATAATAAAAGTTAAATTGTCAGCGTGATTTTGAAGCATGTTTTAGTCAATAAAACTGTAAAATTGTTGACAAAGAGAAATGTCCAACATTGCAACTGTATTTTCTTTGATTAACAGTTACTAGTAAGGGCCGTGTACAAATTTTACTAGATTTGCGATAGATTTCGTTCACTACGTTCGTTCAATCAGTACGAATACAACTATAGAATCTTGTTCATTGGATTGTGTGTCACTGAATTGTTAGCTAAAAACGTTCTCCATTTCGTTATTTTTTTTTTGTTGTTATTTCAAGAAACTATTAACTTGGTCAACCATTCTTCATACTCAACTAAATTGATTCGAAAAATTTCCAGCTCTAAAGTGGTCCTACAACGAACTAACGAAGAAAAAAACAAAGAAACCGTCCCAAATGTAATTCTCTTAACGACATCGAACATATTGACGTTGTTGCAGTCGACAAATTAAATATGTTTTTAAAAAAAAAAAAACACGACGACGAAAACATTGAGAAACAAAATTGTCGAAGGTTGATATTTTCATAAATGTCGGTATTTGTAACATGTGTCCGTTACATTTACTAACAAATATCGGTTGATCGTGTAAGCTTAAAAGAGAGGAAAAAAATAACACTAGAAGAGGCAATTGTTAGTGTAACTACTCTTACAACTGTTGCGCTAAAAATTTAAATCCCTATATTGTGTATTCAAACAGACGAATTAATGAAAAATTAAAAATTCCGCTTAGTTTCTATGTTGATTAGATGGAAGACTATGTTTACGTGTAATACATGTGGACAAGGGGAATAATGCTTATATTCGACAATAAAGCATGTCAGATGTAGAAATGCAAGAAACAAAATGGAGAGCTTTTAAGCGATACAATAAAAATCTTGAGTGCTACACATATAAATAAAGCCCCAATTTGCGCTTTGCTCACAGCATCGAAATAGATTAAAAATAAAATATCTTTTAGTCTTCTTATACAATGTTCAACTGTTGTTCACCTATTTTTATTATCTATAAACTAAATTCAACAAACAAACTATAATCGTAATGTTGGTCAAACTTCTAGATGACCTTTGGGGATTGTTTCCGGAAATTTGTAGTAAAACGGTATTACTCAACAATATCTAGAATTCGTGTGTGTATGTTTGTGTGCTTTTAACGTTATTTTGGCGATTTGTAATGTGTTGATGAGAAAATAATTGAGATTATATTACCATGTAGTTGAGCATAAATTAGATTGTTTCTCTTTAATTTACAAACAATTGATTATAATCGGACTTAAATTAATATGTAATTTGGTTGTGAGAAATTTCTAATGGAATATTATTAACAACAAAACTCATAGAAATTCATAAAATTAGGATAATACAACAAAGTTTAATTATCGAACATCTTTATGGATTTTGTTCGAATTTGTTGTATTAGTTGTTTAGGAAATATAGAGGCTAAACATTGAAGGAAAAAAAAAATAATAGAAAAGTTTTGTTCAACAATACTTTCTCAAATGCGTAAAGTTACAGTATATTATCAACTTTCTACCAAGTACAAAATACCAATAGTGTATAGCGTATATGTGATATGGTTGTTAATGAAATCACATTTTCACATTTCCCTAAGGTATTTCGTTTTGGGATTTACTATACATTTCATCTCTGTAAATGTCTTTTTCATAACGATTATGTTATTTTCTTGATGTTGAATAATATTATCCTCTACATTCTATTCTATATAGTGTGAATCAAAATTCAATGGCGAAGTTAACATTCCAGTATCTCTTATCGTATAATTCTGAAACAACCATAATTTTTATAATTTTAATTCATTACAATGAATTTCTATTATACAATAAGTAAACGCAACTTAATCTCTCTTTTGATAACTTTATTGAGAACATATAACATAAAAGTCACCAAAATTTACTTCAACAACACAAAGATAAACTTTAATAATTAGGAGTTTTAGTTGAATACAATTTGTGCAGTGTTCCATTTATTTAAAACAATTCATGTGTAAATTTGCCCCTTGATTTTCGTTGTGTATAAAGAAAATTCCCTCTTAATTATATCCTTACTGGAAAACTCAATCACAAAAATCTGAACACATAAACGAAGAATTTTCACATTGACTCGCATTTTTAGAGATAGTTACTATGCACAATGACTATCACCTATTTCTAATTGTAAGTAACAGTTACTGTAATCAGCTTTTATGCCATTTGTTAGTGCAATACTTTATTTTTAAACTAGGAGGAGTGATTTAAATTTTGCGCGAATAAATAGTTTTCTATTGGTTATCGTACAGGCAAGTTTACACAACTTAAAAATTCAAAATTTTGACATTAACGCAATTAGTCCAGTAAAAAAATATTTTAATTGTACAATATACTGCATAATTAAATAATTGACAAGTTTATGAACTTTTATTAATTTTAATTAATTTATTGAATTCCTTGTCATTAGTACCTGTTCTCGCCCCAAAAAACGTAAAGTTACAAATATCGGTCATTTATTGTAATCAGAAAAACAGTCAAAAGCGAATCTGTTTTTTATCAGAGCGCTAAATTTGGTATATTTTTTCTAGTGACTTTTTCTGTGTAAACCCGCCTTTAATCATTACTCCTCCTAGTTTGAAAATAAAGTGTAAGTTAGGATACTCTAGCAATTTATTAAACATTTTTCAAAATACGTCTCTTATGCCAACTATCGTCTCTTGTATATTTAAACTTATAAACTTGAAACTTTTAACATCAAAAATATAAACAACTCAATAAGTAGATTTAAAATAAATATTGCAAATAGATGAATTTTCACCACATACAATATTTGAATCTTCGAGATAACTAAAATTGTAATTTTCATACTTCAACTTGGTGACAAATTCAATTGTATTATAGTTTTAGATGATCTTTTTCTCTACCCCCATTCACATTTCCTGTGTCTAGAATGAGTTTCCAGGTGTATAATTGGGAAAGTTACGTACTTTAAAAGTAAAATTGTAAACCTTCACTAGCTGTGGAATGACAGAAATTAATTTAGATAAGAATAATGTTTGGTGGTATTGATTTATTCTATACAGCAAAACCTCTCTTATGTGGACATCTGCAAGGAAACTGAAAGTGTCCGCTTAAGAAAGGTGTTCAGTCATCGGAAGTTATTCCTTAAGAACAACATATTATTCTGGGGAATTAGAAAGTGTCCGGTCATGAGAGGTATCCGGTCATTGGAGATGTCTGTTAAGAAAGATTTTACTGTATACTTATTCTATATAGATGAGATTTTTAGTAGATTTCATGATAACTTTTCTGGTATATTTTGTCGAAAATTCTGTACTTCTAATCTGTGGTGTAACTATACGTACTTGCAACAAAGTTTTTAAGTTATAAAAGTCTTCAAATAACTCAAATTTGATTAATTTACCTGAAGAATTATTGTTTTCTTCACGCCCACGATTACGGAAGTGTCCTATTCAAATTTGTACAAGTTTGGGTGGGTTTTGTTGTATTTGCTAAATCAGTGGCCGAATTTTATGGGCCGCCTGTTATGTACAACACTAAATTAATTCATTTGAATTAACAAAGATAGTTTCTATATTGTAATTATATTGATGATAATCTACTTCTAATCATCATTATATGTATGTGAGAGATAGTGAATAATAATTATACATCATTTACGATTGATTATATAATAGTCTATAGGGTAAATCAATGTTTCACCAATTAAATTGTATATGATACTGAAGATCAAAGATGTTGATTACAGTTCATCAGATCTAAGTCTCTTTGTTGATTTCAATAATCAATGTGTGTGTGAAATTCTAGTTGTGAATTGAACATGTATAGGTTTACTATCATGTTTAGAAAGTTTCAGGAATTTTTCATTTAAAAGTGCTAGAAAATCTCTTATTTTTCGTTTGAACACATTGTTGCTTACATTCCCCCAATTTTTATTTGAAATTCTTATATTTTGGTGATATTCATTTTGTATAAATGCGGCTTCTTTTACTGTTTGATCGACTTATAAAATTACAAATCGAACTGATTTCCTTGTAGAAATCGACTTCCAAGAGTGTTTTACAAGTTGAATAAAATTTTAAAGGTGACACGGAAAATTATGAAGAAATATATCGTATTTTAGATTTTATAAATAAATTCAGGAAACTTTCTAGACATGGTATGAAATATAACAAATAGCCCAAAAGGACTTATTATCTTGTTGTGCTGTTCTTTTTATTTTCTGTTGCTATCGTTTAAGTGAGAACAAGGAAAAAAATTGCTAAATTTGATCAAATCGAACTTTTCCGATCGTTAATCCAATTGAAACTTTGCTTTCAATCAACAATATAACGGAAAACAATCGATTTTTATATATTTATTTATTTTCTAATATAATAAATATAGTTTAAAATAAATGAAATAATCAAAAAAAAAAATGTTTATTGCGATAAATTCAGTGTGTAGTTGTTTGTTATAATAGCCTAAGTATATTCGTTTTCCACTTCCGTATAACATGTTATCACTTGTTATCAGTTTCATAGTGTTTCCCACGTCCCTAATAAAATACTGTCAAGTGATTTACTGACTACCCGAATGTTAACGATATCTAAACTGTAAAGCATTTATTTGTCGCTTACTTGTCATAGCAAATTTCCGTATATATAGGTATACAGTACTGATTTATCATTAAATATAAACATGTTCAAATATAATTGCGATAAAAATATCATTTTATACATAAAAATATGAATATTTATTTATATTTCACAATATAGAACCGAATAAACTTTCATGTATAATAAAAAATTTTTAATGCAAAATAATAGGATTAGAACACCCACATAGTGGACGATAATAAAAATATATTTATCTTACTTTTCGTATAAGAGCGACATATTCCTTGAATACACATTTACCTATTATATCAGCTCTGTATTATAAACGCAAACATATTTATATTTAAGTTGACAATATAGAAAAGTACAGACCAATGGATTCTATACAAAATAGAAAAAAGGTACTATTGAACAGTTGAATAAGATCCTTCAGGTTATTTGTGAAGTGTGCAGCATAAATCATCTTCACCACAAAAGGACCGTTATCACTATATGTGTCGATTTTCCTATAAAGAACCATATGTAACTAAATATCCAAATGAAAATCTCTCACTAAACTCAAAAACTACCATTTTTTTATCAATCTATTAAACATTAATAATATCCTCTCGACTACCTACAGATAATACAATTGTAGGCTAGTATTTTGTAACTTTCTATTGAAAATCACTGTCTACAGTGTCATCTATTTATAAGAGCAAGTTATTGTCGCTAGACTTGTGCCATTTATTTGTGCTAAAATAAGAGATCAGAAAATCATCGATGAGATGGCTGAAGTAAAACACTTGTGCAAAACTATCATACGAGTGATCTAGAGTTACAACTCGATGTCTCAATAGAATTATACGTTTATTAGTAAATAAATTAAGAGATCGACGTCACGAACAACAAAAAAGCAGTCCCTTTTAACTGATATCTACCCTCTCTACCTTCAAGATTAACAGGCGCAGCATGTGAGTTTTAATTGTTGATAGATTATACGAATAAAAAAAAGAAACATATACGAAATGAAGTATCAATGTGTTGTAATTACAGTTACGGTAAGAATTAAAAGTCACGTACGTCTATGGCGTGCATTGACGATAGTCGCGCAACAGTCTAAAGCAAGTAAATAGTCCTAAGTTTACTAATGACTAATGACAATATGTCTTGTTTGGTTACAATAACCGATTTATTAAATTTATACGATACGAACCATGGAGTCCAATTTGATTCTTATACGTAAAACTATCTTTTCTTTCTGTTTTTGTTTTTGTTCGCTTTAAATCTAGAGGATAAAACAATAATGTTCTCTTAGGGATCTTGACCAGAACTTTATGGTTGACAGTTTTCTTCAACTTTGATACGTATACAACATTGAAAAAAGTCATATAACATATAACCAATTTACAATGCAACATAGACGTTTATCTTGAAAATATTTCAACATTACGATAAAAAAATCTTCGATATAATAAAAGATGAAGAAAAAAATCAAATAGATTTGACCAAGAAAAAAGTTGGTATAATAAACCAATCCTCTTAAACTACTCAAATTTACTTTTTTATATTGAATATGTTCCCTGTTGTTTGCTTTTGATTATTTGAAGTTAACCGTCATTTTTTCGTTTTATTCATCCCATGATATTTTATATCGTTTTAATAGAAATATCTAGATTTAGTGACATAGGGAAAAAAAAGGCCACATCATTTTCTGAATCATGTTTTCGATCACAGGTGCCTTTTCTGATATCAAAGCTTTTAAACAAATAGAACTTAAAACTTGAACTCGAACTAGTCATTTGTTAAATAAATTAGAAAGATTCCGAATAATTTGCAGATGTGATTCAAGTATGTACTTTCTCAATATCTCGCAATAGAACAAATATGTAAAAAATTATTTCTCCATTCCTTTGTCCTGATATCTAGAAGTAATTCATTTATATTTCAGTTTAATCCAATTAGTTCAATTTTTTTTGATTAAATGGAAAAATGTTGCTTTTAATGCCAATTTAAAACGTTTCCAAAAAAAAATTCACCCCTTCCAATTCTGTATTGTACAATTTTTCTAGAATACCGCCCATTGTTTACATTTTAGCGTCAAATCGACTGAATCATTTGCGGTTTACTATACAGTGAGATAAATTGTAATCAAAGTAATTTACCATATGTAGACTTTTAATTAGAATCAAATGATTTAATTAATTAAACCGAATGGAATTGTTTTGTAAGTAAATCGCATGTCTCAATAGTAATTTTGCAATATAGCATAGGGACGATTTGTTGAGAAAGCTAGTTTAGTTAAGTGCCTAGCGTGTTAGAGTTAGCTGAAATCTAGACACACACACACACACACACACACACACACACACACATATATATACACATAAATAAATAGTCTAGCTCTACATGAAGTATGGCTATTCGAATTCAAGAGGAAATGTTCCAAATATTTCAAATTACGTGCAACAATTACCATAAATTACAGCTGTTTTCCAAACTGCTATCTTTATATTTACCAATATTATTAAAACTTAGTACATTGTAATGTTTTCATCATTGAATAATAAAAGAAAAAAAATAAATGATGAGAAATATGGATTAATAGAGAAAGTTTTTAATTCTTTTGAAAAGAACTGTTTTAGTAAAGTACGCTTTTTGTGTGTTAAAAAAACATTGAAGAATAAATATAATCCTCGAGAATTTTTTCAATTCTCATCAGCTTAAATGAAATCGCTTTAGAGGGATAATAATAATAATAATAATAATAATAATAATAAATTCCAGGGATCAAAAAAAAATGAACGAAAACTATGTTCAATATTTTAATTATTTCATATGAACACACTGTATAATCATTTATTATATAACACCTTTTATAAAAATCGTCTTGTTTCTTAAATGCCATCTATGCGCTCTACTAACCAAGCACATTCTAACCGATAAAAATTCGATGAAAAGAAGTCATTTATTGTAAAGTTTGTACTTTTTGAAACGCGTCCAATACTATACAAAACGTTGTCTTCTACTATATACAGAACAATCAAAACAAAAATTGGATCTTTTATAAAAACAGAAAACTTTTCACTTTAACTTGTTACAAACTGTATCGGGGTGGTTTGTTTTTTTTTTCATGGTATTTCACTCGTTTGAAACTATTGCAATATAACACATATACTTGAACGCGTTTTTTCCGGTATTGTCCAACTTATACAAAAATAGCTAATGTTGCCTACATTCCCAACAAAAGACTTACTGAAATATTGTATTATTAATAACAACAATATTCATTTTGTATTATCGTATTTTTTCTTCTTTCGACAATATCTATTCAAAAAGACGACAAGATAAACCCGTTTTTTAGTCTTTTCATAACAAAAACTCAGTGTTTATAATGAAGGCTTTTGATTATTGATCCTCAACTAGAGTTTGCAAAATTCAAACGTTTTTAAATATTAAAAAAAACAACAATTTGTTCCATTGATCTTTTGAAAGTTTTAAAGGGAAGTCCACTTTTATATTGATAAGGGCTTGTATAAAAATATAACATGATCGGTTTTTACATTATAAAAAGTTGAATTTTTTATGAGTTGAAGCGTATAAATTTTCCCATTTATATAGTTAGTACATTGAAGTAATTTCATTAACAATTAACCGATTAATAAAGTTGAATGAAATGTATTTGTATTTGATAATATTATTTTATAGGCGTTCATATATTATTCATGAATTTCCAATTGCTATAGCTTTTACGTTAATATTAATTTCCGTTAAAGAATCGTAAAACTAACAAATTTACTAGATACATTAAATATTCTTTCACCATAATATAGAAATTAATATAGTAATATGATTAGTTGTTGGCAGAATGTCTATAATGTTTACTTTAACAATAAATCAATATAAAACTAATTTTTTAACCATTAATAACTAAATTTAATTGGTAACTTGCATCGTATAAAGTGAATTGTCAACGTTGACATAAGCTAACAATTAGATTATTGTGTCTTAATAGAAAGAGGTCCACTAATAGAATCAAACTTGTATAGCTAGAGAACAACCAAACTTTTAATCTTATCAGTTTTCTAGATACGCTCTATCAACCTACTCACCTGAGACTTAACTATAGTTGCGTTCGTTTTGATAATTTACGATATAGTTAATTATACGCTATATAGAAAAATTCAACTACTACAAAATTTACTGTTATTGTTATAATCGTTACGTTTTACGGCACTAGCAATAAGATTCCTATGATCTTTACTGTAAAAAATTGTATGACACTCATGTTTTAGTTTAGCAAACTTTCCTACACGTACGATAATAACTTGCTTATCACTTATCACACTCGTATCACAAGCTATTCCGATAATCCCTAGCGACTATCTTTGATGATTTAAATGAATCTTGAATTTATAACTGAATACATGTAGTTTAAATATTTTTTATTCGAGCATTTCTTTTATGTCAAATCAACTGGAAGACGATTGAGAGAAACCTTTTATATACTTGAAGAATTTCTTAAAAGAACCGACAAAAATTCAAGGAAAAATATAGAATTTATGATAGAACAATGATGGTGTTTCTTTGATTGTTTGAAATTTACAGTTAAGAACATTTCATTAAGTGTAATTACTAGATGTAAATTGTTAATAAATTTAAATGTTTTATGAATATATCGGATACAAGAAAAAAACACGATTATATATTAGTGATAAAAAAAGCCTAGTTTAAATATATTTCAATTGCTAAATAGCAAATTCAACTGTGCATGCAAAATGCATAGATTTCTGTTGTTGATACACAAGTTTTAATAAATGTATTCAGAAATGAATGCATCGAATTTTAATTATTTATAGATTTAAACAGCAGACAAAAAAAGTAGAATCTACTAGTTATATATTGAAAAAGTTTCCTTTTTCGTTTGAGTACCTATATAGTGAGATTTTAGCAATCTATCATGATTAAAGTAAAGTTCCGATTTTTGTGAAATTTGGTTAAAATACAGTTGAAATAAAATGAAATATCTTTAAAATATTAGGCCCCATTAAATGATTATGTAAATTTATCAATGAGAACGTGTACAATCATTCCTATATTAGTTGTAACTATTGAATATTTATTAGATGATTTGAGAGATTAATTGTTAGACTAACAGCAATACTATCTAGAAATGCAAGTATGACAAGCCATAGATAGAATTATAGACACAGAACGTGTATGGAAAATAAATTTGAATTTATTTCTAGTTATTTTAACAATTTCTAGTTGATTGATCAATAGTTGTTGAATAAATAATCAACAAAGTTTATTTCATAGATATTTTAATGAAGACGTTTCAAACATAAGTGGTTTTGAACATTTTCTAAGACTTACAATTTTCACAATACCCTTAGCGTTTCACATTTTGTAATGGATAACGGTAATCTTGAGGGCATTTACAAACATTCATATCTGATTAGTATATATTTCTCTCCCTTAGCTCTTTTATATTGTATTTCCGCTATTCGCTCTTTTATTACAAATGAAAATCTAAGATGAGATTAAATTTGCTGTTTTTAACCTGTCAACAACTAACATTTACATTTTAGTAGAATTATCATAAAATCAATAAGCGAACACAAAAAAAAATTCAACAATGTTTTTTAATGTTAATATTTATCGAATTGAATTATTATTAAAATATTCATAAACTAATATTTCATTAAAATATGTTATTTTCATATTCTCTCAATTTAATATTCGATAATATAATCTGTATTAATGTCGATAACAGAAACAAGAAAATGAGCAATATGTCGAAATTGAACCCAAATTCCTACGGATTTTACAATTATAATATGGTTGCGGTTTAAAATTCTATCCAAACTATTAATTACTTCACCACTGATTATATTTGCAGCTGTCCTTTAAACGTCACTCACTTCTAAATAGCGCCTTTACAACATGATTTGCATTAATAATTTTGACGCATTACAAGCAATTCTTGAGATTAAATCTTTTTTAATAAGTACAAAATATTTTTAATTTTATTTTTCATACATTAACACAATGAACTTTAGATTGAATTTTATATTTTCCAACAATCTATACGTTTATTTACGGTAGTTTCATGAAAATATTTTCTGGGTAAATCACTTAATTTTGCCTTATTTTAGAATTTCTAGCGTGCACTAGACATTTACTCCTATTATAATAATATAAAATGGACTCACTGTAATTATGGAAATCTATAGTTTTACTTCGATATAAAAGGACTAAGCGTAAAATCTACCATATTATTAATGAATAATGAGAGTTATTAATATTTATAAAAATCTTAGCTAAATAGAGCGAATAATTTAAAAAAATCCAAATTCAATATCGTTGAAGTTTTAGATTCTATTGCGACTATAAAATACTAATATACAGTATTGTAGGAAATTTTACGACCACCCTACTTTATTTAAAATATTCCAACTCTTTGTTTTTAGAAACCTTAGCTCATCATAACCATTGACAGCAGCGCATTTTAATGAAAACTTTCAATGGACAAGGTTTTACTACTACCTGAATTTAAGATTAGTATTTTGTATATTCTCAATGTTTAATAATTACTCGAAATATTCTTTCTTTGATGATTGTGATGTAACATATAGATTCCAAAATTGCATTTTTAAGATCTTCTACGTTGTTGATTAGACAAAGGCATCAGGCATCCCTTACATTCCACATAATTTCACGATTAAGTTGAATCTGGTGAGCAAAAGCTGACCATTCAAGTACCTAGTTCAATATTCTTCAAGTGTCTTTTTTGAACTTTTGTTCAAGCTTTGTTTAATTACCTTACAACCACGCAATCTGTTTTTAAATCGATAGATGTTCTTTGTAATCTAATTTTTAATGTTAGAATATTTAGCAATTTAAAACATTGGAAGAACCAAGTTTTTCTCCAACAATGAGCTTGCCAATACTGTATTTTTACAAAAAAAAACACTGAAATAGACATAATTTTCTAATGTTTTTAATTAAAAGTGCCACGTTAATATATGGGCTTTATAGCTTTATGAGTCTGGAATTTTAATTTATTGAGAAGACAACTTAAATTTACATACCGACATGAAGATAAAAAACGAACGGTATAATAATATTTCTTTAAATACAAAAACTAGGATTCTGTATAATGGTTTTTGGTTTTCCATCGTAGAGTGAGCTTTAAATAAAGTTAGTTTCTTATATACTGCCATTAGTTAGGGTTTTTTAACGCTATTTCTCTTAAACAATAATTATCCAAAAGACTACCCTATAAGCCCTTCTCTATCCGCTTGTTTATGATATCTTCAAGAGAACATTTTCTATGTGAATCACTTAATCTCATCGTAAATTAGAATTTCTAAACACTATATTTAACTGAAAATTTTTACTATAATCGTATACAATTAATATATTAAATATTCATAAACTTGTATTTCATTAAAGTTGTTATTATTGGAAAATCTACGATACTTTGTTAATGTCGATAACAGATATTGTTGAATGGTGGTAAACAACTTTTAGAAAATTCACCCCAGTGCTCTGAAATTTGTACAGTTGCAATATGGTTGCGGCTTAAAATTCCATTACAACTATTAATTACTTTACCACGAATTATAAGTGTAAGTTGTTTTTATCTTTAAAGTACGGTCTTCTATATTATGCATTATATTGATTTTTCACTGTATAAGCAGAAAATAAGCAAATTTAATAGTAATTTTAAGAATTTATGGAGAAATTTTTATATAAGGGTTACCTGTATTTTGGTATTCAAGGAACTAGGGAGCAACAGATGTGAATAATTACCGACCTGATAATATTCACATTATTTTTATACCACTAAAACAGGGTCGGATATTATTGGTTAATTGACGTTGTACTTGATAATCTAGTGTTGCCAATGTTTTGGAACGATTCCTACTTATTTCCGTTACAGAAATGTTTTTTCTCCAGTTTGATTCATTACATTAACGTTGGTGGTGGTGGTGGTGGTGGTGTGTCATCGTTAAATGAAGTGAAAACCTATCGAGCGTTAAGATATGTCGCAGCAGTATTTCTTAATAGTTTCACTTTTTTTTTCCATCGGTTGCAATGTAAAAAAATCACGAATTAAACTGTAGACGTTAAACTGTGATCGGTTGACCGTAATGGATTTTCCTTCAATAAAAAGTAATTTAGATAAAATTCGTTATACGCTTAATGATCAATTTTGTTGAAAGATAACGGCGAGAAATAGTGATTTTGTAACATTTTTTTGATTATAGCTGTAAAAATGGAGTTTTAATAATGAACCATATCTCATTAAAAATAATCTTAATTAAAAGACCTTTATGAATATCCAATTAAATAATAAGAATGTATTGTTTTATTTAATAAGAAAAATATACGAAAATTATTATAGTGAGTTTGCCAAACAGAAAATCTTTAAAATGGAAAATATCTTTGTAGAAAAACAATCACCCGTTCTTTTACAGTTTCAACTATCTTCACCTAGACTAATGAAAAATGTTAACAAAACAACAAGGAGAAGATTTTTAATTAAATCAATATTTTATACTAAAATGTACCAAAAGAATTTCCAACAGTAAATCCAGATAAATTACATATGAGCATTGTGGTTTTTTTCGGTATACAACACGTTAAATTTAACTGAATTCATTATGCTCCTTCGGCGGTGCGATGTTGGTAAATAAAACATCAACTATTTGATTAAGAATTGCATATTTTTCGTTATTAAAACAACTACAAAATAATATTTTTGTTTAATAACTCTTATTTTTATAGAACTTTGTAAAGTAGGAACTTTTTTGTTTAAAATGTTGAAGATCTTTTAAATTAAAAGCAGTTTTATAATTATTTACGTTCAACATGAATACATAGCTGACTAAAACAAATGATACATCTTCCTTAAAATTAGCTAGAAAGTGGAGTTTACACAATACAAATTATACAAAGATAATGTTTCTTTGTGAATTATTATTTTATGTATACATGTGTGTACGTTGATATTATAACTAACTAAACTTTCTATCAAGTTTATTTCTTATGTAATATTCCATTCGATCATAATACTTGATGACAATAATTATCAAATTAACAATGACACTAATTGTAAGAAATTTTGTTTAAAATTCCTTTAGAGAAAAGACTGATATTTCTATACAACACAATTTCACTGAATATACGCTTGAATACAGCCGAAAACGCTCATTATAACTAATACCCAATTTTACAAAAATGTTTTTGATTGCTATTCACAACAAGCTTACCTCCATTAAATAACATTGAAACTACTTTTACCTCAATGTACGGAAACTGTTCGATTATTTATGAGGGTAGTATTTGTGGACTGATAAATCTTTGATTATTCCCTCTAAATTATAAATTATATCTCCTATTAAAAAGCAGTCTGAAAAGAAAGTTGAATTTATCAAAGTTCACTAATCGAATTTTTAGAGGATTTTAAGGACGAAAGTTTAAATATAACCCCTTATACCATAAAAAATACATAAAGTCAAAGTTTTTAAGACGAAATAATACTACGGTTTTTCTTTTCAATAGCTTTGAGCTTAAATTACTATTAAAATGTCGGTTTTACTATTGATTCTAAGTGTGTCCAATTTTAAATGATATAAACTTGAAGTTGTAGTTTTTTAATTATTTTTCTAGAAGATATCGATTTCAAATAAGACGAGTCTAGGCTCGTATTCTGTAACTTTTTAACGAAAGCTACCATCTATACAATAAAAGTAATCAGCGCTTGTGTCGTTCCTTCGTACTAAAGTAATATAATTGCGCTGTAACCAGCGCAAAGCTATTTTTTCGGCAACTTGTTGTCTCGGTTGTTTCGAAAGTCCAGAAAGTCTCTATTTAGCAGAGTTATAGAATACTTATGATTTCAGTCAAGCTGCTAGAAATTTCAGAAGACTATACATGAATGTTAACTTGAATCATAGGATAAATTAATTTGCATTCCACAGCGAAAATCAGTTGATAATCCAATGTGGATGAACTATACAGAAACTTTGGTTTAAAATTGTTTGTTTTTGTTCTAACGCAATTTAACTGAAAGCTCGGTTAGCCCCAATATGGTGTATTTTAAATAAAATGTGGCAGAATTAATTGGAAAATATAAAAATTTACAGTTAAATAAAATCTACGTAATATTGGATAGTTACATGAATTCGTGCTTAATTCGAATTCAGAGTATTTTTGTTTGGTCATGTTGCATGTACTGACTAACTAAAAACGAAAAATTGCATTTCCAGCATATAATATACAAACTTGTAAATGTGATGACTATTTTAATTGCAAAAAATACAATTAAAAGTTGTTTGGTAGATTTTGAAATAGTGATTTCAACTTGGAAACTCAACTTTGCTTTGGACGACCTACTCGAATTGATGGATGAAAATCCAAAGATTGAAAGTTGATAATTCGATCACTTTCCAGCATTTAACAAGACTGGATGTATCTCCAAGCTTACAGCATCACAGGAGAATTGCTCACTTCGAGCTACTCTGTGAAGCTCACTGTGGATTTGATGCTTTGAACAATCGAAAAGACTTTACGAAAATTGCAGGAACTGTTCCGCCTTTTTGTAGAATGGTTTGAATAGCAAAAAACTTGATTCTTTAGAAATTTTTGAAAAGAAAACAAGCTTTCGTAAAAGAAACCAAGCTTTTTCTTCCAAAATTGACGGGACAAGAAATAAATGAATAAAATTTTATTCTTAGAAATTTAATTTACGGAATTTTATTTTTGAATCGGGCTTAACTTATGGAATCATCCAATATTTAAAATTATTATACTGTTTATTTTGTTATATACGCCATAAAAGTGCAATGATAATCGTTTAGTATGAGTTGAGTTCAGTTCAGTACATAAACTCTATTACTTTTATTATCAAATAAATTTTTTATTATTACCATTATTGCTACTATTATTATTATATTATTTATAATTCGTATAACAGAATTCTTTCTAGTTATTATAAATTCTCGTAAAGTTTTAGCTATAAACATCTCACTTATTACATACGTGTCTAAAATAATTGGAATTGTCGACATTACTATTCCAGTCTGTCTAGTCTATAAAAATTTTCAACTGATTCGATTCGTTTTCAGTAAAACTGTTTGTAAAAATTAAACGATTTTAAATAATTGAAATCATTTCACGTACGAACCTGTTGATAGTTTTTGTTGTTTTATAAATAAAAGTCAATTAAAATATAGGATGTCGGATATAAATGTGGAAAATTTTCTGAAACTCCTATTAGAAATTAGAACCTCGTAGCTTATTTGTAAGTTGGCTAAAAATGATTATTTGTGACAAAGTCGTCTCGATTTTCAAAAACGAACTAAACACGTAAAACAATTAAGAATGACTCAATGACGCTCGTAGCAGTGATTTTTTCGTTTTTCTACATTGCATCAAATGCAAAACATTCATCTGTTCTAGAATAAAATGGAGAACAGTGAAAAAATCAATATTAGAAGTATTCTCGAGTTATTTTTAGTCATTTTACGTGTTTAATTCGTTTTTGAAAAACGCTACTAGCGTCTTTTGAGCAACTCCTGAATAAGCCACAGGGTTCAAATCCTTGGGATATTTTTCGCTCGAATTGACCATTTAGAAAAAAAAACCCTGTATAGATATCTAAATAAAGGGGTACTTACTGTTTTATTCTGTAGAAGACCAATACGGCAATCTATAGTGACAGTAGAACCAACTCTGGCTGTAATATTGTGTGGTTCATTGCCTTCTTCAAAGAAAGGACCACCTCTGGGTTCAGGTGGATGATAATGTGGTATAGGGAATCCACGTGCTAAACTATGCCTTACTGGTTCAGTTGATGATGTTGAATGATCCGTACTAATTGTCAATGGTGTTGATTGTGATATACCATCAACAGTTGTTGTAGAAATTCGTGTATTTGCTGATAAATTCGTCATATCTGTACTTGTTTGATAATTATCTTGTAGTGAATTATATTCGGATAAAATTGATATTGTTGTTGTATCGTTCGTTTCTATATCTGTAAAGAATAAGAATTTATATCAAGTTTTATTGTAATTTCGTCTTATTTCGTTTAATTTTCTATTGTAACATTTCAAAATGGATTGATCATTGTTCGTATTTGATCGTTTTTAATTGGAGTTACCTCTCAATTCCTTGTACAAATATTTGTTCGGAATTTCTCTGATAGTAATTTAAATTAGAATTAAGTCCCTAGTGCTCGTGAAATCGATTACAATATCTATTAGAGAAACTTTACAAAATACAACAATATACATAACAAGTTTCTAATAATAACCGATATTTTACAACGATTTATCGTTTCATTCTTTTAACTACAATTTCGCCAGATTCTCAAGTGTAACATAAATTTATCGTTTTCCATATGAAACCATGACAACTTTATTAGAAAGCAATTCTATTTTTGACGTTATTTTCATCCCTTAAGTATTCTTATTAAAATTTCAATAAACGAGAAAATCGCAACTGTCAACGTTATAATGATCTCAACAACTTATACAACAAGAACTTTGTTGAACATATTGTATACACGAAATACAGATAGTTGTGAGAAGTATAATAAATATTTAAGCGATGGACCTTGAATAAATTTGTAGCATAATATACAAGAGAAAAAAATAACATAGAAGCTTGGAGTCTAAGCATTGGCTTTATTCCAAACGAACTTTCCAAGATCTGTATGGAACATTGTTAGTTTATGCAATGAAGTTGTTTAAAAAGAACCATAAAGATTTTTAAATTGAAATCAACTGATTATTGAAACAGAAAATTTATTAAAATTACAAAAGATACTTATCAGTATTTGATAATTACGATTAAATTTTTTTTTGTAGGTAATGTATACACAACTGAGTCACATCAGTGAACTGGATAATTGGGAAGTTGGCTTGATAAGAAAATTATATTAAAACAGTTGTTTTATAGTAAATTTAATTGAAATTTTCATTCTAATCACTAGAGAAGTGGTGGAAAAGGAAATTACCTGTCTGATGCGACAATTCTAACTTTTATTAATATAACGATAACACCTTCATAATGATTTTTTCTTTGTGGTGGGTGTGAAAAGTTTCAAATAAGATTTCAATTATATATTAATTGTGAAAGCAACATGACAGAATTTTAATATTTATTGATAACGTTGAAAGATAAAGATTAATAGTCTACATACATTATATTATTATTCAGGCTATAAAGTAAGAAGTAAGACGAAATTCAAGAATCTAGCATAGAATTGACTTCAACTTTGAAAATTTATTACCCGTCTATGTGGTTGGATCGTTATACTTATTTATGTATTGGTGCATTATTTACACTTCATGTGCACCTTCAATCGACTTAATTTAGTTATATTCCAATCTCTAACCACTTAAGTTAGGAAACAGTATATACTATAGGTATATATATACATTGATTTTGAAACTGGGTGAATACTCAATTGATTTGAATTCGAATTTGCGTCCGGTGATGCTTGTTATTGTCGACCCGAATCACCGATGAAATGTTTTATTGAGGGTTTCCTCAATAGTAGAAGGATCCAATTACATAAACATTTAGTATGTTACATATTATTACCCCTTTAATATTCTGTTTGTTTAATGATAATGGTATTTATTTACAATAATTTCATTTATTCTTCTTTTCTTCTTGACGAATCGATAAGATTACGATTACCATTAAAAGAGGACCCTTTCAAATTATTCTGCCCTCTCATCCATGAATTGAACAAAAATTTATCAAACCTTCCACACGTCTACCCAAAATACGGAGGATGAAACTTTTTAAAAGGATTAGTAACATAATCGATAACGTATCGTATCTACTTATTGTTAAAATAACAAAATTATCCACCCTTTGCCACTATTCTATTCCACCCTTTGTTACGGCTTCATACTTTTGTGGATAAACTAGACTCTACTTATTTTTCAAAGCTTGTAATATGGGGGTGGCGGGTGGTAGCTGTAAGCTCCACTCTGAATTAGAGATTTATTTTACATTTCTATTCATTGTGGTATTGCAATAAATTCGACGTTTATCCTCTACGTAACTTACTTGTTTAAAATAAATAAACTGGAATACAGGGTGTCCGGCCTAGAAGCATAAAATTTGGCCGTTTTCATCAAGCTATTTCAAAAATATTTTAAAAATTTGTAAACTAGTCTCTGAAGAACACGTTAGCAATATTAGCTCATTTGGAAGCGATTTTCCAAAATTTGCTGTAAGGATAAAATGACTCGAATATCCTCCCAACATCGTTTTTCTTCTTATTTGTGAAAAATTAAAAATAAATAAATGTGAATTGTCAACTTGTTGAACTTTACGAAGTTATTTAAGGCTCTTTCCATTGAAACCAATTGATTTGTGTCATTTGTGAACAACACTCTGTTAGTTTCAAGAACTTTAAAAATACAGGAAAGTTTTCTATCAGAGCTCCTACTTTTATATAAATTTACACATTTTTATTTATAAAATAAGTGCGGTAAATAAAACACGAGTTGAGACTTTTTCAATTTTCCTCACCGTTTCACCTTGCATTTCTATCTATTTTTATAGAAACTTACTTACCACAATTTTTTTTGCTCTGACAAAAACAATATAAACCCTCCAGTAAAATAACTCGAACGCCCCAAAATTCGAACGAACTGATTCGAACATTTTTCCATCAAAATTTCTTCGATTGGCTTCGTGTCATTTTTCAGCGTCAACTTATTGAGTGTCACGTTAACAATGTCAGTCTCGTTTTTCACTGAGTTACGCTAAAACAATGCTGCAGTGAAGTGACATCTGCTGTGATGACTTCTTTGTCAATCGCACAATAAGTATGAAGTGTGTTTACTGTTTTTATTGATGATATCTTATGAAGACAAATAGTAATTCTCTTGTGGATAATCGTTTTAGAGATTCAATCAAATCCCAACTGTTTGTCGATTAGAATTTTAATCGTCTTATTTAGGGGACATTGGCAAATAAATTCGAAATTCGTCAAGTTTGTCTAAATACAGTATAAAGTGCACGAGTATACTCATTAAGCATTTAATATTGTTTTACAACTGTTTTATAGTCAATGTTTGTTCTTAAAGAATACTGTCATTACGAAGCATCAACATTATAAACTGAAAACTTTTAAAGATCATTAACAGAAATGTTGATCTAACAAAAATTAAACAGTACAGATTCCTCTCGTATATTCATACTATAAAATATCTACTTTATGTAAAATGTATATTCTTTATAACTTCTTTTTATAAGAAACTTTATAATCAGAAAATATTGTAGTTTAAAATCTTCGTCTTATATAATTAGCCTACATCCATATAAGACTACGTTAATGCTTAAATTTATTGATGTTTCTATTCTAATATTTCATACAAATGCACACGTATAAAAAAAATCGATATGCAAAACGATTTACAAAGATCCTTCGTGTATTGAAAATCGGAAACTGTCATAGCGTACATAAATTTTCTAGTCTTCTGACAACACAGTTCGTGTCCCTTTAAAAATCTGAATCTCAAGAGAGTTGCCTTTAGAAATTCTATGTACAAAAACCATTTGCTCTCTATAACTAAACAACAAATATACAGAAATATCGTATTATTTTATTATAAAAAGAAGAAGTTGTATCGTATAAATTTTAATTGGTTTTTAATTAGTTATCGTTTTTTTTTCCTATGCAATTAATCACAATGACTAGGCGAAGTGTATGTGTGAAATTCCAGATGTACGAACATAATCAATACGAAAACGTCACTACTACAACAAACTAACACTTTAGATGACATAAAGGGGAAATATCACATTAATGAAGAGAGATTTTTTAGGGGTAACCGTTAAAATTAATTATTGTAGGTATATATTTATTATATTTTCGTTACAATAGTTAGGGCGCTTGCTGTTTATTTTTTCTCGGTTAAAATTAATCACCAGTTCAAATATCTATGATTTGTTTCTCAATAAGGATTTATCGTTAACGTTTAATAAATCATATTGTGATTGCCTGAACGAATGATTAATACATTACAAAATAGCATTTTGTAATTCGATCAATTTGAAATATGCGTTTTGTACATTTATTATATATTATTTCATTTTTTTTTAATGGAAATATTAACAAAATACAGCCTCAGGTTCCATGGAGCTTTCAAAAAATCAACATTCACAGTAATCATACTAAATCGTGAAAAGTATAGACTATTTAGATACTTTAGGCTCAGTTTATCTTCCACTACTTAAGCTCGCCTCAGCTAGATCTTGCCTTAAATCGACTTAAGCGTGGATTTGCAGACCTTTGGATGGGGGTCTATACAAGAATAGACCACCCAAATATGTATAAACCTACTTTTAGCTCGATCCAATGTAAAGTCTTGCTAAGATGTGATTAAGTAGGGGAAGAGAAACTGGGCCTTAATCGTTTTTTTTGAGAAGGATATCCGACTCCTCAAAGGAAGAAGATTCGGGGATGTTGAATTAAATGTAGAGTCGACTATCGTATGGGTTTTGAGAAATTTACGTTTTAAATTTTGCTATTTGATAGTGTAATAGAGAGATTTAATCAGTTTTAGTCGATTTTCTAGCTTAGGCGTCAAATTTTTGTCACTAGGGAATTTTGATCTCAGATGGTGAAAAAGACGCTTTTCGTTTTTTTTTTTTTTACTGTTTAAGCTCGATTGTCGATTTAGCAAGATCTTGGCATTGGGTAAGGGTCCCCATCTATACAGAGGTCTCCACCCAAATGTTTGTAAATTCACGCTTAACCCGAGATCTTGCTAAAGCGAACTTAAGTAGCAACCAAGTCAGTGTTACTATTGAATTGTGAAAATAAAATTTTTAATTATTTCTTGAAGTTATTCAAGTCCGTCTCTTTGATTAATTCAAAAGCGTCAAAAGTACGAGAGAACTTTTTGGACTAACAAAGTTTTGAGAGGACTCTGTTTCTATATTGTCAAACCAAACGGTTTTATTAGAAGGAAAGGGAAATTATTTTTAGGTATAAGTATTCAGAAGAACTCAAATTTAATGTAATTCTTAAAGGATCACAACGTTGGGAAACTTGAGGAGCATCTTAATATTTGTCAACTGCACTACTTTTTGTGGGAAGATGAAAGCAGAGTATTTCATTTAGTTTTTTTTTGGTTCAACTAGTCCGTTTCTTTTTAATATTAAAAAAGATCTCCAAAGGCAGCAAGTACCTTATATAGCGAATTTTTTATGTATCTACATACTGAAATATTAATTGCAAAACATTCTTATGATACTGACAATTAATATATTTTAATAACATTGAATCAACTAATAAATTCATTTCCCGTAATACGTTTAATCAAGGCCTGCTTGATTTTTTCAAGCGAAATTCTCTAGCAGGCCTTGCGTCTAATATTAACTGTCAAAATTAGTTGCCCCCCGCGATATTCAATTTTTTTTCTAATATCAATTGTCAGAACACATAGCCATCTTAGATACGTGATTTTACTGCTTATACTCAAAAAAGAGATTTTTGCATTTTTCTTGCGATCCAATGAACCGATTTTGATGATTTTTTTTCTGGGTCATAGAGGATCGACGACTCTACTGTTATTTTAATTTTCATCAAAATCTAAGCAAATTTAATATTGAAAATGATTTTTTTTAACATTTCTTCAGCTCTTATTCCAAAAGTGTTGGCCCTACCAGTCTGGTCAACGAACTCATCCAAGCTATCCCAAAGACCGATTTTTGTACCAAGTTTCATTAAGATTGGTGTATTTTTACGGCAGTTATCGTGGGTATACATATATATATATATATATAAATATATAAATATATATATATATATATATATATATATATATATATATATATATATATATATATATATATATATATATAAAAATTTTAACGAACGGTGGATATGGGTTCCTGAGGTCCCAAAACGAACTTCTGTGCAAAAATTTTTCGGAAATTCAAAAGTGAGGATCTCGTCATTAGCTAATTTTTTTTAAAAAATTCGCTAAAATCTTCAATTATCTCTTTGATGAAAGAAATGCTTCTCTGGTCAAAAACAAAAACGCTTCTCAATTATTACTGGGATTATGTGTGTGGGCTTATAAATATAGTAGCCTTCGGGGGCCTATCCAGCGCTTGATCCATCTTTGAAAAAATTTCGATTATGGATTGAACTTTGATATACAACTTAAATTGGTTTTACAATCAAACATGAAGTGTGCAACGTACCATTATTAAGAATAAATAAATAAATAAATAAATAAATAAATAAATAAATAAAGGGACAGACCGCAAATCAGGAGAGTTTTAATGTAGGAAGATCAAAGGCAAAAACAAAACAGAGAGACCACTTGAAACGCAGAATGACATTATAAATAAAAGTCTGCAAAAGACGGAAATAAAAAAAGAGAGATGCGGTAAATTTGATGGTAGTACTCGACAAGACACAACGCAAAGGATTTTATTTAAAGCGAATAACACGAACAACGATGATGTGTTTGTACGTATTATTACACGAAAATGCCTATGAATTCCTAAAAGACATATGTGTGTAAATTTAGTATTTTCTAAAATTCAACTGATATTACCATCGAAAAATGAATTTACATTTTTTTTCCTCCAGGCTAAGCGAAAATTGTCTAAATTTTTTATAGATTTATCGCGAAATTGGCATATCATAAGCGTCGGCTCATATTTCTTTAACAGGGTAAAGTCTATTTCGATGGTGTGTTCTACCCTACACTTTGTTTTTATAAGTAATCAAAACAGTGTATATTTTTGAGTAAATTACTTTTTATAAGGTAATTTTCTTGTTTAAAAATTTGCTCTAATAATAAATCTTGATATATGTTAATACACGTATATGGTTGTTTGAATGAATTATAAATAATTACAGTCGAATCCGTTTATAATGAACACGAACCGGCCCACATATTACACTCGTTATAAATCAGCGTTCTCGTAAAAATTTATTTATCTATTATTTCTTATTTTTTAAACACATTCGTGACTATTGTCTATTGCGGTTCTATTGGATATTTTTCAAAAGTTGGTATGTTAAAAGTCACTATATATCATTTATCATCGGCTGATACATAATTTACACATGCAAAATTACTTATTTCTAAATTAACTGAATCATCAATTTCATCTCTTGTCATATATTGTAACAATCCACATTCAAACTAACTTTACAGAAACCATTTTTGATACAATCAAAATTCACGCTTTACCATGCATCATTTAATAATATGTTCATATTTTCCATTTAAACTTCCTCCTATTTAGAAGCGTTAAAATCAGCTACTTATGAAAATGGCTTATAAGAGTTATTATGACTTCGGGGACTGTGAGATGAATGTTGAATTTCTTAGCAAAAAAAACACCAACCTTATATTTTAACGTTCGATAATTGCGAATTTTACGGGACGGTTATCGATGCGGCAACGAATTTTATGATTTCATTCCCTTATCGATTCGAAAAAACACCCCAGTGGGTGTTTCGCGGTCACCAAATTCAACTTCATTCCATTTAGTTTGTTTTATTTTTGTGATTTGTCCAACGAAATTAAGATTGAGTATAGTTTCGTAAGATTAACGATAGATCAACTATATATATTGTTATTATTAGCTTAACTAAAGCTGGATTCCTTGTTAAATTAGGGCTCACCATAATCAACATCTACTATATGCACGATTTTAGTGTTTTATCAATTACTGTACTCAATTGTTGATTACAATAATCGAATTTATGAGGAGGAAGTAATTTTGCGAGAGCTTGTAGTAAATCTAAATAAGATTTTCGTGAAACACTTAAGAGGCGACTAATTTGGTTAAAACACTTAAACAGAGACATAAAAGCTGTTTCTGATTTAATAAAGTAAATGTAGTCATGTTAAAATAATAATAAAATAACATAGACACAGTCTAATATTACAAATGAACGTGTCGGTTTTTTAGAATTTATTAATATTCTTAAAATCTACGAATAGTTTCGCAATTATACTAACATTTATCATTTAATTATTTGTTACAAATTAGAAAAGTTTGTCAGATGATTTTAATCGAACCAACCAACTGTTTTATTATCGAATATTTATTCAGAAACTACCATTAATTCACTTCCGATAATATTTCACGTATATTTTCCGTAATCATTATTTAAATTTTTGGTCTTGTTGTTGTTATTTTTGTGTTTAATTCGAACAGGAGTACCAATTTGTATTTGTAGTAAATATATTTTATTCTTCAACAAAAATCTGTTTCATGGCGATATATTCAAAAACATTAATCAAATATAGAAAATTCGTGTTCGTTTCGATTCATTTATAAACATACTTGTAAAAATATTTTCGTTATTAAGTTGTTTTCATACCCCTCTACATTCTTCTATCATCTTTTACTTTACAATAATCTTTCAAATGTTTGTTTACACAATTCTTATGGTTGATATTTGAAAATGTAAAAGATGGATTATTTGGTTGTGAAAATCAAATATTTGATACTAAAACAAGACGCTTATCAATATAAAAACTTTATTGGAAAAGATGGACTAAGATGCTCGGATGTTAGATATATTTTTTTGATAAATATATGAAATGTAAAATTCGAATGTCAACATTGGAATGTTTGTATTTATGTCCAATAAACGTGTATAGTTGTCGTCTGTGCCTTGTGAATTTCGACTTTATAGCTGGGTTGCACAAAGCCAACTGTCTGCAGTAATTTCTGTGAATAACAATGGACAATTTACAGTTCACCAGATGCGGATATTTCTTTAAAACTGGCTAGATTTACCCCTGCATTGTCCACTGTTATTAACAAAAATTACAGTAGGCAATTCTATTTGTACAATTCACAATACCTAGACGGCAACTATACAAGTTTCCTTTAGATTTTGTTGAACAATTTTGAATCGTACACTGACTGTATTGTCGATTTATCGTCTAAAAGTTGAGTGCTGCAAGGAACTATAAACTCATTAAAATATCTTTATTTACAGTTTTTCCCTTTACAATCCTTTTGAGAAAGTTAACCTAAAAGGATTAACAACTTTTACAATTATACAATTGTACAAGAAAATCTATTTACATACTTGGATATCCTAGATAGAAATACTCGAAACGTTTATGAGAAGTGAATTGTACGTTTAATTGTTCAAAATAAAATAAAAACAATTCTGGTAACTTACTTATAAGAAACTGGAAAACAGTGAATTTTAGGGTTTGAAAAAACTTGAAGGACCATAAAGAGAAATCACATGAGAGCTGAGAAGTTCTTAAATTGTTGTAAAGAACCCTTACGTCTACAAAGTAAAACGTCGTAGTAGAGATAAAACGTCTAGCAGAAAAAAAGGTGTAGATATAATATTTTAAGAAAAATATGAAATACAGTTTAAACGCCCATCGATTTCTTTTCGGGAAAAACAATGAGCAATGGGACAAAAATTGAGCTTTGTAGTCGGATTGAAAAACTTTTGGCAGTGGTACTTTTAATAAAATGAAATAAATTTGTAAAATATTTCTTCTCTTGAAACTTATTTTATAAAAGATGTTCTCTATAGAAGTAAATAACGTCTCATTAAATAATGCCTACACACATTTGGGTATTCCTTGTATAAATAGGTACATAACTTGTTATTTTTTCGTCTCTAGTTGTTTCAAATTTGAGTGAATTTAAAATATTTCTAACGTAGGTGGGTGAAATTATTCTTGAGTTGCAGGATAAAATAATAACCATTCAAAAATGAAAAATTATGAAATATCCACACACCTGTATTGTTTTAATTTTTTTTTTTAATTAATCTCAACAGTTATGTGTGTGTGTGTGTGTGTGTGTGTTGAAGTTTTTAGTTTCCGAATAATTGTAACCACCATCAGTAGCCCAGTATTATTAATGGTCGTCATCTTCTAGAGCTCTACATAACATCAGCTCGTTTCAGAATTAAGTACCCTCCAGCTTTCTTTTAAATAGCATCCCACCACATTAGCCTCTTTTTCATGAAAATGAAAAGAACATCAAGTATACAGGCAAAAAGAGGGGGTGATACGAGAAAAGGAATATTAGCATAGAGTGATAGAGGGAAAAAATGTTGTAGGAAGAATTCCATTGAATTACAACCCTAAAAAAAACTACTAGATACATATTGATGAATTACTTCCGAAATAACATTCGGAAATAACGAAATTATTTCGTAACCGATTCAGTAATGAACCAACAACTAGAATGATTGATATACTGTCAAAATAATAAGGTCGATTTCTAAAACTACCAATATAATAGCTACTTGAATTTATGACAAAACATTACAAGAACACTTTATTGTCGATGAGAAAGATAATAAAAAAGATATTTTGGTCAAGTAAATACTTCAATCTGTTCTTTATTATTAATAAACAAAAAAAACAAGAATAAAAATTAATATCTATACTTACTCGATGTTCCTGATGAAAATATAGCCCCATAGAGGAGAAGTATCGCGGTTGCTTTTATAGCAAGACCCACCATTTTCATTATCAGACTTCTAAATTACTCAGGAACCATCCCCCCACCTTTATGCATCCTGAAACAGGCACAATTCAATTAGACCGTATATAAAATTAGGGCGACGAGTTTTAAATACATTAATCCATCTCTTTTAAAAACATCCCCGAATAAAGTAATTTATTTTTATATCAAGACAACAAATATTTTGAACAATATACGAATTATACGATTAACAATAGAAGTTGTTAATTAAAGTAAAATTAAAATTAAAAGAATCCTAGCCCTTCTTTATCTTAAACTGTGATTAAAACATCAAACGATACATAAATAAATTATTGTTTTACTACGATTACCTCGGCAACTTTGTGCATTACATTGAATAAAATAGATTTAGTTTCCGAGCTGGTACTTTCAATACACTAATGTGGAATTTGAAAGTTTTAATAGTTAAAAAGGTTCGTGTACACTTTAATCCATTCTAGATTAAAAATAAAAAAGAGAAGACGAGAATCGATTTTAATTTAATTCGATAATTCTCGTTTTGTTTCTCAGCAGTATAAAATAATGTTGATGCGTCTAAAATAATCTAAATTTTAATTTAGAACTCCTTAAAAATTTCATCTTATCATTTATATCAACCGTCATAAAGATAAGGGAGAATATAAGTAAAATTTTGAGTAATTCTACAGGGAGCACGTAACTAAACAAATTTTAACCAAACAAGAACTATGGTAATAAATTTTACTGTTCAAGTAACCACCCCGATATTAGTATTTTAAGGATCTATGTAGTTATTTTCATTTTTATTTTATGATAGTGTGGTTAGATTTATAGGTGCGACCATATAAACTCTCGATAATATATCTATATATACAAAAAAAAAATGTCGGAAAGATTTAGTGTAGGGACTTTTTAAAAATGGAGTGTTATAATATAGTAAAATCATCTTTCCTTCTACATTCTTTATCGTTGTACAGAATTTCTTTATAACAGTATAATGGATTTAGTCTCATTTCCATATGTATTTCAAAAAACCATTTTCAACATGGTGTTTTTACCTACGTCTACTGATAATTGATGAAAAATATATTCAAATTTGTTCAACCATTGTTCCACCTAGATCCAACTCTTGCATACGTGTAAAATTAGATTTATTTTCCATTTTTTTTTTCACTATTTAATGGTGTCCATTGTTAAAATTAATTCAGCTACTGGAATTTCATTTGAATTTTAAATAAAGTTTGGATATATTCCAAATATTACCTTTTCCACAGATTGGTAGACAAACAAATTTGCATTCGTATATTTATATTATAAATAATAAAAAGAATCATTCAAAATATGAATAACGCAAACGATTAACAATCTGTGACAATTCAATCGAATTTTATTATTATTTACAGTAGGATGCAATTTACTCGTTTATACTGAATTTCGTTTTTAAAGTAGCGTTGATATTTGTATCATCGTTGTCTACTTTGGTGTTTTTCGCTTTGTATAAAATAAAAATTGGTTTTATGTTCGAAAGATTTAAAATTATTTTAAATTAGATGAAATTTCCAGGGTGTTTTTAACAAAATTGTACTGTCACCTTTTATATTAAATTCACAATATTGACGCTCTATTTCTTGTTCATTTATTTCACAAATTGTTTTGTATTTATTTATTAATTATATTATAAAAATATAATATTAAGAAATTTAGCGCTTTGGAAATTGGACTTTTCACCGTATTACCTTTCGTGTATCTTAGAATTTATAAATAAAAGATAGGGGATGAAAATTAAATAAACAAAATTGAAAATGTTGGTTGGTATAACGATATTAGTTTCGTTTGTGGTCATAATTTTGAAATTTCAAATGAAATATAAAACGAGTTTGAAACTGCGAATCTGAACGAGATGCTAGTGTTGTTGTTTCTTATCTATTCCAATTTTTCATAAAATCTGACCTACATCGCTTATTTATTTCACTGTCACTATATGCCACAGGCGATTTATCTGCAATAAAGCAAGGGGTATTCTGGAGTTGCCAAGTTATAGATCGGTACCAATCATTTAAAACAATCCTTGTAGTTATTTAAATTTTCTAATTGTTAGAAATTCCGACCTGGTATTACGCAATTTGACCGTTTCCACCAAACTAATTAAACGATTTAAATAATATTTTAGGGATTTGTAGGGTGGTCCTTAGGGAACAACTAAGCTAAATTAGAACCTCGTAGCTCATAGGGAAGTTGGTCAATTTTAGAAAATGAACTACACACGTCGAATGACTCGAATATCCTTCCAGCATTGATTTTTGTTTGTTTTTCTGCATTGTATTCTCGAAAAAATGTGAAACATTTTCACTTGGGTCATTTATTAGGGTCATTCTAAGTTATTTTATGTGTGTAGCAAGTTTTTGTTGATCGCGGCATTATTAAAAGGGAGCTTTTCCGACCGACATCCAAATGAAATATTTTTTGAATTACTCCATTAGTGTGGTGGAAACGGCTTAATTGTGCTCTCTTAGGCCGGACACCCTGTATAATTTGGTTTATTGTTTGTCTGCTTATATTGTGGATTATATGAATTTGACAACTATATGTGCTTTAGTTATATATGACACAAATAGAGGATTACAATGAGACTTTACAGAAATATACTGTTCTTCTATTGAGATAAAATTCAACTCTAGCAAATTTAAGTTGGTATGATGGTGTAGTGTAAAGGAAAACTAAACATATAGTTGTGTGCAGTAGTGATAACATAGAGTGAATTCACTTTAAATCCAAACAGTTGACATTTGACTACTTGCAAAGCACACATAAACAAAATGATTACATTTAAATTTGTTTTTTTTTTCTTTCTATTTTAGCAAATAATAGGAAGCGATTTTTATTGAAACTTTGTCTAAATTTGAGTGGCATTCATGTTATAGAAAATGTTAGCATTGGAAACCACATTCATAAATTCTTAAAGTCTCTATTCAAACGAAATCTTATTACCAAATACCTCTATGTATGTGCGCGTATATACGGGCATGATTTTAAATATCAAATCTTGAAGAATTGAACCGCGTTTCAAAGTAGCTGATATTGATGTTATGTCGACATACCGAAACCAAATCTGAATTCTTTTTAAAATTCCACAATTTTCCAATAATAATAAAAGAAGATAGCTCGAATATACATCCGAGTGTCAAATGGATAAATTTATTCCAGAAATTAAACGTCAATTTAGTTAAGCGATGCAAAATAACAAGATAAGATCATCACGGGATTTATTTTAAAGAATTGACTAGTAAACATACTTGTTGCTTTCAAATCAATTTCGTATTAAAGCTTCAAAACATAATTATTCCGTTAGGTATATTGGAAGAGATATATCTCTAATCTTCAAAGGATTCAAATATGTAATAAGTAATAAGATTCGTTATAGTAATCTTCATTTAACAAATACGAGAATTTGAAGAGCAATAATCGTTTGAATGATTTAGTCGTACACAACTAGATATAATTGAATCTAAAGGCTCGATGGCGCATATTCTGGATCTTCTTAGAAATAATCTCTATCCACCTGGTAAGATACTTGAGTAGCTTATTGCATACTATATTTATCTCATATTTTAAATTTTCATACGAGTGCTGATAAGATACTACGGGTTTTTGACAGTTACATAAATAGACAAAACTGATAGAATATTTGTAAACAGTTTTCAACTGAAAATCGCTAATTCGTTTCTACTCCCTATGGAAATTTATCTAAAACTAGTTTGTTTGTAACTGAAAAGATAATATAGCTGTCATCGTCATCTGTAATATATGCTTTGTTCTATTTTGAATTCTATAATATTCAGGATTGATTTTTTATTTTATTTTCGAGTTTATTTATAATTGTTTAGTGGTTAACTAAAGGATTTTTATAATAAAAATTGGATAGATTTTTATTGTATAATCAATTTGGAAACTTCCTGACAGTTTGTCGTCGAGGAAATTGTATGATTTGGTTCGCTGCCTTTATTACTTTTCTAGTTTTTATCAAGATATAATATTTTACAGCATAGTATTTTCTCTATTTCCGTATTTTTACGAGTATTACTATGATTGTCGATTTTCACAAGATTTACACTTTGTATTATTATCAATTTTTAATTATATAAATTCATATTTAATTTATACGACATTTCTAGTATTCTGCTTTTGAAAATGTAACGTCTATTAAAAAGTAAAAAATCATTAATCTAGCTGGTTCTAGAACGAACTTGACAAGTGTAAAGCAACAAAAATATCCAATTCCCAATGATTGAACAGAACTATATCTAACTAAAAGAAATAGTAGTTAGAAGTGCACTTAAAAAACATACAATTGCTGCTAAGTATCGAAACTTTAAATTATATTATGGTGAAGTAATGATGAGAGAATTTAAAATTAAAAAATAATTACAATCTTAATTGATTTTAATGGTTTATAGACGTTGATTTAGAGCTTAAAATTGTCATCTTAATATTAATTATATTTATTTTTAACATAACTACTGCATACTCCTCTAATTCATTAATCTGCAAAAGCTACTTTATCTTATATTGACAGCTCTTAAATCAAACAAGGAGACGCTGTTATTTTTAGAGTATATCCTCTATCCTGGTAAAAAAGTAAATTATTTGACGGTCTTATATAATTTATTAACGCCAGAAAATCACTCTTTTTAATTAACTTTTTTTTCAATAAAATTTATTTCATTTTTATAAATGTTAATAACTGATTATAATTGTTTCCTTAGAAATAACTCGCCTTTGATGTAGAATAATTAAGATGAATTTTTCCAAAATTGATTTTAGATAATTCTAATGATCTTGAATTGTGGAGATTTTTAGATTGAATAACGCATGTTTTAATAATTGTTCGTTAATTGGGGCAATATGCAAGAACGTTCTATTGGCCGTTCCAGAATGCCACTCCATGATTTTTAATATAACCTTTTTCAACACAATGAAATTTTATAGCAACGGTGGCAGTTTACTAAGGACTTTATAGCCGACTGTCGAAAGTTAATTTTATGTTACTTTGACCCTTTCGATTAGTTTTAAGATGGGAACGCCTGTCCACGTACGAATACTCACAATATCGCTTTTATTATTTTTTTCTTATAAAATAATAATGTGTATATAAATATTGACAAAGATTTTTTTTATCAAATTACAAAAGTGCTATAATTAATTTTCCATTATTGTTTTTAATGGGTAATCTTCGTGATTATACTGGAAATATTCAAACAAAATGCCGAACTGATTCTTTTGTAACAAAACTGTTGAAGTTATTCAAAAGTTGCTAATTACACCAAGTTTTTTGTTAGTCTTCCAAGTACTTTCTTTATTCGCGTGTATACAATAGCATAATATTAAAGTAAATTTTCGTTGTATTGTTTTTAGGAAATTTTGGAAAAGTGGGTGTTTAGGCGACATGATTTTTGTAAATAAACGTGAACACTATATTATCTACAAAGTTTATAAGACAAAACTTTTGTGTAAAGATTTTCCATTTGATGAACTTGTTACAGTTTCCAGTTAAATTGAAATTTTCCAATAGATACTTTTTTACTTATAAATCTCATAGTATTAAATCGAAGCTTGTTTGTTAAATTATCTTCTTTCAATGTACGTGTCTATATGGTTATTGAATATTTAATATTTGATTTTCAGATCAAATCACACAATTAACTAAAATTGTCCAGTTATATGCGATATGATGATATTATTGGAACAACAAGACCTTATTTGTTTTACGGTTGCCTCTATAGATTAAATCGAAATTAAGTTAGGTTACATTCTGTTTAACTAACTAATCAAATAATGTAAATTTGTCTTGGATGCGGTTTTTACCAATGAATTTATTCAATTAAATTTCAAACAAATAACTTTTACAATTAACCCTATAAAATTATAACAATATTCAAAAAACGTATATACACGAAACTAATTGTAAGTATCGCTAAGATGGACATACAAAATACTTTATTCATCTGGAATATCTATTAACGATATCTTATGACAGAACACAACTATGTCGAATCAAGTTCAAGAATAATACAATGTGATTTTGTACGAATACGTTTCCTGGGGTGAAATGTCTAGATTTCTTTATTTATTTTTTTTCTTCTTTCGTTTCCGTTCCTTATGTTGCTTTCTTATTTTGCCGTTCGTTCTTGTAGATTAACAAAAAAAAAATCTTTAGACAAGTATAATGAAAGTGTACGTCATTGACTAGTCCCAAGAGATTGAATACAGAAAATAGTTCGTATTCTACTTTAGAATATTCGAATATATAAAAATTTTAGTTTAGATTAATTTAATTGATTTACCGTCACGGATCTAGTTTATGTGTGTAGGTGTGTGGAAAGATTGATTTTTTTCACAACCAAATATTTTGAACGTTCGCAATAAATTCCATTTGTAGATCACATTTTTCCACCTGTCTCGAAAGATTTATTATCCAAACTTTTTCACACATCTACGCTCTGTTAAGAAATAACAATTACAGTATCAATCCATTATATATTAAATTATTCGTATTAAATTAAAATGACAATTAAAATTTTTTTACGAATATTCAAACGATTATTTCGATATTTATTGGTGGAGAATTTCAATCAAAACTTGTCATGAAATACCACTCTTCCGGTTGAATTGAAATGCGTTGTCAAATTTAGTGAATTCAATTTAAAATGAACCATCCTTCAGTGACGTCTACACCTACAGATATATATATTTATATATATAATACATTTTATAATAATTTGATCATTTTAAATCGCTTTTAAAAGTTAAAGAATTAATATCGAAAGGAAAATAACAGAATAATTGTTATGTTTTGCCCTATTTAGTCTTCCAGCGGAACAAACAAATTCACGATGGGATCGTCAATTAGGATTGTAGAGAATCGGTAATTTTCTGTTAGATTTCCAATTATCGTTAACCGAACTAGAGAGATGAGTTGCTGCTCTTATATCGGTCGTAAAAATGGTGGATGCGCCACGTCGGCCCCAACTATTCCCAAATTCAAACTCAATTCTGATAAATAACAATAAGAATTTGTAAATAAATTTTATTGTAATACAACAAACAATATTCGTATTCCTAAATTATTCCCAATTTCATATAAAATCTTGGAAAGATTACAACAAAATTGATAAACAATCGAGAGATTAAAGTTAAAATTGCAACGACAGTCAATAAATGAATTTGTATTGAAATACAGCAAAACTTGATTGATAATAATACGAAATTTACTCAACAAACTATAGCAATAGAACTGTTTGTAGCAAAGGACCTTGAAGAAAGTAATTTGACTAACTGAAAGGATTCGAATTTTGTGTCAATCGGTGAATTTTCTCAACGCTTATTTAGATCACAATTTAAAATCGATTAATTTTTTGCATGTTACGTTAAACTTTAATTAACATTTGTAATGAGAATCTTTCTTTTCTTCTCCGATATCATAGGAATATCAACAGAACAGTTGAATAATTTTAAAGAAGCCAGTCTGTAATGACGCAACGCAAATTATTGCCAAACTTTACTTTACAAGCGTATCTTTTCTGTACTCTCTGTCTTTTTTTTATTCAATTGGAAGACGTCCCTAGTGGCCCTCTCCGATTTCGTTCTTCTTGTAATAGAATTTAAGGAAAAAACACATATATTTTATCGATGTGAAAGCACTTTAGTGGTAGTGAAATAAACCCAAAATTTTGTAAAAAGTATCTAAGAGAAGTAATTGAAAATGATAGTAGTTTAAATAGGACAAAAAAAAATAAACAGAATATTCAATACGACTCGTCATTTATTAATAAAGCTGTGATAGTTACGATTTCTTACGTTCAACATTATTGAGAATTTGATGAATATTTTGTTGATATACAAACGTGAGAAAATTGTACAAGTTTTATCGAATTTATTCATGTTGTAATACAAATATCCTTGCAAAGAAGCTTAAAAATGAAACAAAATGTAATTACGAAAAATGTCGAAATAATACTGAAATTGTCCGGTTTTGTACATGGATCCAATCCCTCTTATTTCTTTCAAATTCATTAGGTTTTTTTCCAAATTTATTACTTAAAGCACTTCTGTAGTAACCCTTTAAATTTTAAAGTAATACTATGATCAATTTAAATTAATTATAAAGATTTCATCGATTTTATAAGAAGCTTCAAAATTTCATTAAAACTTTTGACCTTATATTTGTTTATAAAACAACACAACTTCTACATCATTAAAACAAAAGTATGTAATTATAAATTTAACGATTATTTACAATGGGGTAAAAAACAACAAGTATGAATTACGATAATGAATTTCGGTTGACATGAATTGGTTTAATCAATTCGGTTATGTTTAAGCGTCTCTTGATATAAAATGCATTCTACTATAAAATGACAATAAATTTTATAATAGTAATGCAGTAAAGGTATACTTAATATTTGAAAAATTATCCGTGTCTCTTTACATATTAACGAAGAATTTATTAAACTATAACTATTATGATTTATGTACTCAAAGTATATAAACGTTGTAAGTTGTTTGTTATATTAAAAAGCGAAGTCGAGTTTACCTTACGCTCTTGAAGTTTTGAAAAGTTGTTTGTTGAATTAGCCACTTTAATCTACATGAACTGGATGATATTTAGAGAGTCAAAGATGCCTATTCTATTGTGTAGTGAAAATTTAACTATTATTTAAGCAATACAAAGCTATTGATCGACTAGTAGAACTATTTATACAATAATAGGAAATTAAATGTAATTCAAAGTATTTGAGAACAATCGGATTTCTTTAAACTACAGAGTTGTGTAGAATACATTTATCTGATACACATTAAATAAAGATCTGTTCTATGCGAGATTATCCCAACAATCAATATCTGATCAAGCTTATTTTTTCTATCGAGCTTGTTTTCTTACAAAATAATCCACTCGATATATAGCCATTCCATTGCTATATAAATAAGTGTTTTCTTTGATCTTATTGTTGTATATCTTTGAGATATTGAGATATTCAAAAGGGGAAATAAGCTGATGCTATTTTGTCGGGTGAAAAGTGGGTAATAGTAACATAATGCTTGAAACATCAAGTTTCCTTTTGTTGTTCTTGATACATATGTATATAAGTGGAGACTTGTTGACAGATAAACGATTAAATGGATAAAATTATCGTGTTTATCATTATTTCAAGTATCACATAAAAAAAAAACCATAATTGTAGATTATATTTTAATTTAGTTGAACATTGTCCACGTTGACTAACAATAAGAATGTTGATTAGGGGCGGTTTGCTAAGGTTTGCGAGATTGAAAAGGATGATAAAACATTACGGTTCAACTGAAGTTATGTTGTAGCCCAGACCAGTGTTGGGAATGAGGTCGGAAGGTCATCAACACAACAGACATTCATTCTGGCGCCTTTGAAATTAACGAAACAAGTTCTTTTACCGAGCTTTTTATAGTCGATTTTGTATAGTTGACTAACAAAACAAATTGCAATTAGCTAATTTTTGTGATAGGTGTATGCTGTTGAATAACCACTATGTACACATATATATATATACATAGGTATACAGTCTTTGTGCATTGTAACTGCTTGTCAGGTAGTTGAATAGTGTATTCACTTGAATATGTAAACTGTTGTTATTGTAACACCATCCTTCTCCATGTCATATGCAAATCTGTCATCTAACATTAATGTTATTAACGTTTGACATTCCTCAGTTTCAACCAACGCACCACCACGCCGCTCACACTAATTTACAATGTGAAAATTATTCAACTATTGGCCAACTGGTCGTCATAAATTATGGCTATTATTAAATTCAACTTATTCATCGCAAATAATTAGTAATGAAATAACAATATCAAAATTGATTAAATTTATATGTCCCAAATTTTGGTCGAAATTAAAAAATACTACAACAAAATCAGAATTATTAATGTAAGTACAACAATCTGGGGAAACGGATACCTAATGTGTATACTAACAATTGAATCTAAGTTTAACAAAGAGATGCTTTCCCAACTACATAATCATCTATACATACATAGAGAGATGTACATTAAGTTGTATATTAAATATTTGTTGCTGTTTTAGTTTTACAAAGTTTCCCTAAACAATCTAACGGCCATTTTACACGATAGCTTTAACAAAGTTTAGTTATGTGAATTCTAAAACATAATCATTCTCTATTGTACTGTTAATATATACAACGAATCCAGCCTCATTATATAAAATAATTAATGAATTAATCAATGATAATTAAATTTCTCTGCTTATAATTGTACAATATACAATAGAGATGCACGTATTGTCAATTTTTCACTAATATTAATCCATTAAATTGATAGTATTTAACTAGTTTTGTATTTTAGTTAACATAACTTTGATGTCCACATACAAGTTTAGTAACTTGTTCAATCGAATTAGAAGCAATTACTGAAATTTACATCTGATGATATTCTCATCTTAACTGGTACTGAATTGCAATTATAAAGTAACTAGGGAGTTTATCTCGTTTAACTCTGTTAATACAAAGCTAGTTGTTGATTCTTAGGGATAACAACAAAAAAATTATAACTTCTCAATCGTATTTTGATTTGATTGTAAAAGAAAAACGACTAAACTTTGTAAAATTTACAAACTTTTATTCATTTTTAAATCGTGTTTGAACCATATTGTTAATATTTTTGTGATGATTAAACTTTCTTCGATTTTATATTAACTTTTGCATTATATCTGTAAAAATATTTACGATGAACTTATCGGATCAATATTGTAGAAAATCTACAATCTCTATTGCCACTTTTAGGGATTAAAAAGTTATTTTTGTAATTGCGGTTTACCGCACTAGAGATGTGTTGGTCTGATATTGGTTGTAAAAATGGTGGATGCGCCGATGTAACTACTGTTCAGACTATTGCTGTGTTCTAAACGAAATGTGAATGCCAATCCTCATAAATTACAAAGGAAAAATCGTTGATAACACCAGACGATTCTCGAGTTAACACAATATTTTATTTTATAAAATGAAACAAATTCTCAATATCAAAATCCCATAAAGTATAGGATATATTTTTGTGATTATAAAATATTTAACATGAAAATTGCAAGTAAATAAGACAATAACTAGAATATTTGAATTAGTTATGTCTTTTTTGTACATCCGTACTTATATCTTATGGCGAAATTACAGCCTTACACGTCTTTCCTTTCTCGAATATTATCGAGTATTAAATTTAAGGTTGTCCGTTAGGGTCGCCTTATCTAATTTATACACGAAAAGGTGGTGTTGTTGTTGTTTTAGATTTCAAGATTTTGAACGTCCCTATTGACGACAAGATTAATTGAAGGATTTCAACTTTGCTAATAGTTTTGTCAAGTTAATTGTTTAACAAATCAATGAACTGGCATTGTGGATGATTAAGATTTTAAACCATATTTAAACAGTAATACATGTAACTATTTCGAACTATACAATTCAGTATAATCTGTTGCGTTAATAAATATCTCAATATTAAGTTTGAAAATGTCTCAATAATGAGTTTTATGGATAATATAAGTACAAGTTACTATAAAAATATTATAGGACATTTAGTGAATATATTCTTGTTAACGACTAGATGATAGTAGTTAGAGGCCTAAAATAGCCTTACCGAATTTATATAATGTTATTAAGGTTAAATTCAGTTTGGTAATGATATGTAATGAACAGTCGTCCAGACTTTAAATAACGTTATTATGCAAATCGAAAATATCTGAGGTACCGTAAAATTTCATCCACTTGTTTCACATCGTCTACATTTCGATTCTTAAACTCGTCTAAATATTTCCACATCATAAAATCAATGAATATCGATCCTGCTTTTATATAAGTGTACTTAAAATTTTTATTCACACTATTTCCAGAAAATTACACAAAGTAATAAAGAAACATTTGTGTTATTTTAGATAAAAAAGAAGATGGTCCGTATTTTTTTTTATATTATTATTTGAAAATGTAACATATTGTTGGATATAATTGTACTTAATTTTGTTAGTTGTACTGTTGTATATGGTTTAAAGTGTCACTTAAATCTTAACAGAAATCCTGGACCGATTAACTTTGTAGCCAATTATCACACATTAACTCCATAATCTCATCTAACTATCGCCATCAAGAAACTTCTAAGATGATGTTTAATTTTCTAGACTTTTTGCATTTATTTGCATATATTCAAAGTCAAGAAGCGTTAATCTAAAGATAAACTTGACAGTCAATTATTTGGAACTAATAAGTAATTTTAAATAAATTAAAATTCAATTACAGGTAATTGTTATAATATAGTCTACATTTATATCTAGTCCTTTTATAATATTGATGAATAATAATAGTGTATTTTAACGAAAATTCCAATCAGTTCAAGATTAATATTTCTCTATAACTAGACACAAAAGTTCTTTCAACGAAGAGAAAAACTTGAGTATAATGCCCCTATTATGTTTTCATATAAGTAGTCTACTTATTGTTAGTGTATCATAAACGTTAAGCTGTTTATTTTCACTAACGTACTTATTTCTTCGTTTCAATAAGAAAATTTCCAAAGCCAATAGACCTTTACTGAATAAATGATCAAATTTCCTGTCTTTTATGATTGATAAGTTATTTTTTTGCTTTTGAATGTTACCCATACCGATGTATAGTTAACTTTAATTAACTTTATAATTGAAGAACAATGTCGAAACGAGGAAACTACGTCGAAATTGTATACCTATAATCGTATTTGATATATAGTCAATTTTAATGGAAATTAGTCCTTTGTTCCTTGTTATTATACGATTGCTCTTCAAAAGAATAAATTCTACATAAAACACTGTGCTGGTTTTTTTATTATCATTTTTTTTTGTCATCAAGAAATATGAAAGATAATATAGTAAATAGATCTTGTCGACTCGAAATGAGCAATTCGGATACGAGGTCAAGGTGGTATTATAAAATTTGTTTTTAAATGTACACCAAATTATAGTAAATGTAAAATCAGTGTTAGCGCGTTCGAAAGATTGTTCAGACATAAAGTTGTACGTTAACAAAAGCTTGAATAACCTATGAATATATTGTGTTAGTACGTGTAAGAATAGAGACAGTATTAGACACGAACAACGTTATCAGTTGAACGAAGTCAAGGAGAAGGACACGATAAGAGAACACCGCCGTCCGACCGAATATGAAGCACAATTGCTCCCATCCAATCAACAGTTCCCACCTGAAATGGCTGGATGAACTGTTTTATAATCCCTACTATGCCTATACATTAACTGTGTTACATATATATTTGTATTTACAAAACATATTAAATGGAATAATTTTAGATAAACTGGTTCAGTTAATTATACCTAGACTTAAAATGTAAGTTGCCTTACGAGAATTCATCTTTTAGATATTAATTTCAAAAGCAACAACAACATATAATAGAGGTTGTATTGTATAGAATTCTTAACGACCATTAGTTTTTTAAAATTCTATACAGTCTCCCCTAGTTGAGCAACAAATTTAATTTTTCCAACTAAACAACAAAGGAATATTACAAAGATCAACATTTTTTTTTTCTTCAACATAAAAGAGCGCCAAACCCAACTAATATTAATGTTTTTCTATTCAACTATCCCGATGGATATTTCCTACAATGTCGTATTTCTTTTTGTGAAAAGAAAACCAATGTGCTTTATCATACAGATGGAATCATTGTTTGAGACCAAACAAACATATTGAATATTAGTAGTTCTTGTCACGTATTTAAACAGAACTAGAGTTATATTTATTGGTACAAAAATTTTCTCGATATTTCACAGTATTTTTTGCTTCTTCTACTACTAACTACTCATTTTAATCGAAACAATCCCTTTTTTTATTATATGTATACAACTATATAATAATCGGAAAGTGACAAGAGAAAGTTATCAATTTGATTGTACAAGTTGTCGTCTACACTATCTATCATCAGTTTTGAAGGGTTGACTATTTGTCAATAGTGTTCGTCATTACGGACAAAAAATGGACGACGTGGACACTCTGCTGATCAAGTGTAACAAATTCGTTTTTCTAACAAAAAAAAAAACGTCCCCAAACTCGTAGATAACTCAGTAACAAATAGTGAAGATAAGTTAGAGTATTAACGGATTTACTCTTTTAGCGCAAACTCGAAATTGGATAATTTCAACTTCTACACATGCGCATTGTTTTAAATTACACTGAAGTGTGATGATTTCTTATAATATATGATGATTATCGACAATATTTTTATGTATTGTCATTACAGTCGCCTTTTTCAAATCAAAATTCCAGCGATATTGTCACCAATTTAGACGATAAGTTTTTTACATCTAGATTGATAATAAGCTAGATAGGACTATTCTCCATCAAGTCTTGGACATTTTGATCCGTATCACTATACTGAAATTCTCTCCGGCGTCCAGTCAAGAATACATAATGCATACTCCAATAGCTTTTCATTTTAGCTGTTTTTTTTTTTCGCTTTATTACTATCAATTTCCACTGTCAAAAATGTTGTACGTTTTAGCTTTTGTTGAATATTTCTATAAAACTAAAAAAATTAATTCAACAATCTAGAATTTTAAATGAGAAATGTAGGTATCTAACCACTGAAATTGTTCATTTAATAGAAACACTTGAGACAATTTCAAGTTATTTGTGAGACTATGGTAGATATTAAAATTTTATTCTTAACTTGACTAATTTTCTTTCTAGCATTAATGGAGTAAAAAATGACAGCATATAAATTAGTACAATAAAAAATCTGCCTCTAAGGCTAATATTATTAAAGAGATTTATTATAAAATCATGAAGATTAAAAGCTGAAAGCACAACTATTTCTTAAATTATTTATAATCGTATTATTCGCTCTACTGTGTTTTTTTTTATAAATTTAGACTAACGATAATTGGATATGTGTTAATTTAATAATGTGAATTACATTAAGTAAATTTTAATTAATTTAATCCTCAAGTACTAGTGTTATTGTTAAATAGTAATCGGTCTCTGCTTGATTATCAAGTTTACAAGTTGTAATCGGGCAAATTAAACAGCACGATTAGCCGGAAAACAGAAATACCACCCTAGTTGAGGTGTATCATTTTCTAATATTAACACTAAATTCATTTAATTACAATATTATTGTGGTTAAGTTAAGAAAATGTAATTTAAAAGTCAATAAGGGGAATAATTTACAATTTCCTATGCCTGCAAAGGGTCAGGATGTGTTTATTGATGCGAAATATAGAGTTATTCCTGTATAATAATAAAGACTGAAAAGAGGCGCTTTTTGTTTTCTTTGTAATCTACTGAAAGAAAATAACGAACCTGGTAAAATTGAATTGTTGTTCATCTTCAAATTCAGTTGTCGTTGCCATTAATGTTGGTTGTTTCCAAAAATAATACATATTAACTACCATTATTATCATATTTATTAAAATATCTTTGATATTCAAACGTAATAACGATAAGTTATGAAAATGATAAAACCACGATGGTATAGTTGGCGATATGATAAATAAACCGTTCTAAGTGACCTCGAAGTTTTCGGTATCCCTTCAAACATCTAAACTTGGTTATGATGGCACAACATCCGCCATTATTATGACAGTTTAACATCGGGTATACCGGAATATATTATGTACATTTGTGAAATATATGTTCATCATATCCTATATTATTATAAATATCATTTATCCTGTCTGTATATATGTCTATGTTGAAAACTTTCAACCACAATACATACATAAAACCAATTGTACATTACTAAACTTGTACTAAATTACTAATTAGACGATAATATTTTGACGTATTTGTTAATATAGTTCATGTTGGGAAGTTTAATAGAAACAAAAACAATTATACAACTAGTATGCGTTGTGCATTTAGAATGTATGTATGTATCCTAGTGTAATACTCTTAATCCTTTATAAGTGAGTTAACAAATTTTAATTAGTTTCTGTTGCACATAATAATCAATGTTGTTAAATTTAAAATATATCAATTTTAACAATAATTGCAATTAATAAATAAATCGACTATTATAATTCATAATTGTGTACATATAGAAATTGTTGTTGACATTTGAGGACTAATTTGTCATTGTGAAAAGTGAAATCAGAAAAGCTTTCAACGACCATGAGAAAATCAATTTCTTCCAAAGGCCGCAACCAACTATATAACGATTCAATTCCTTTAATTTGTCTATTGAACTGTTAACAACAATTCAAACAAATAATAAACTATCAATAGATAGAAAATTTGAGGAAATTTGCGGTATATTATTCTCATAATAGCAAATGTTGTAAATCAAATATTCGACTAACAATAAAATCAAGGAAGTGTAACAATCTTTATTTTTGTTTGGTTTTTATTTCATATTTTTTGCGTACTATCAAAACTATATTATTGACTTTTTATCGTAATATTGTTAGTGTGTGATGGTGTAATAAAAAAGTTTTATTCAAAAAAAAAAATATATATATCAACGATTTAACTCTGTCATCCATTCAATAAATACAACACATATTTAACCACTTTTCTTATAATGCATTCTTACCATAAAGAAGCCGTTAACTTGGACTAAATTATTACTATAGAAGCTCGTATTTTACCATGTAATACTATCAGATTTATCGCCAAACATTATCAAAATATCGACAAAGACACCTATTAGCCGGCGCTCTTAAATAATAAACTTGCACCGCAATATTTTCCCAAATAACGATTTTTATAAATTTTGATTTATAGTGATCTTGTAAAGAAAAAAGAATCTAGATTGAACAAATCTCTTATAAATATATCTTATGTTAGGTATTAGAATGTTAGGAACGAAACGACCCCAGTTTATATGCCAAGGGAGCAATAGGGTAACATTTAAAATTCAAAACTTTAACTGGCGATAACGGACGAAGTATAACATTGCTTGTGGCTCTCTGGGTTGATTAGTCGAAATCCTGAACAAGTTGACTTCAGGGATCTACTCTCTACTCAATCTCTTGTGTTTTGTTGAATTAGTTGTAATTAGGCGTTTAATATCTTGTACGATTGAATTAATGCCAATTCACAATTGATTATACTCGAATAAAATAATCAATATTATAGAAATTTCGTTTCGTATTTGTTGTAGAAGAGAAATTGAGAAATCAATAATTGAGAAATCATTTGTGGCTGTAAACTTTTTAATAAGCTAATTTTAACGAAAATATCAGAGTAAATCGAAAAAAACTCGATAATTTTTTAAAAGAGTCACAACTAGAACTAGGAGAATAATGAAAGAAACATTTCGATAAACTTAAGAACCATTAAATATGGGAAGACGATAAATTTAAAAGTTTAAAATCTTATATTAGTGGAAATTTCCGATCCATTAGCTATACAGAGTGTAATCATAAACATGGACAATCTTTAAGTCACGTGTAGGGCCCGAAAAACTGAGCCGATTTAGAAGTGGTATGGCCTCGAAGAAATGCTTTGAAAATATTGTCAACATTCTAAGAGCCACTGGAATAGAACAATCTTAAAAATAAATAAATGACCGGCTTTCTTATCAACTCTCTGCAACATTACGGTGGGTAAGCAGCGACCATACAACAATTGATTTTTTGAGTCTGTGAGTAGTGAGGATTGTCAATAATTTTGAGTACACCCTGTATAGACGTAAGTTATTAAGAATAAAATAATTTACGTTATCCGTTCCTTTATTTATCATAAAAATTCTAGGGCACCAACCTTGTATTTCTACACTAAATGTCCCTATTATTGTTTATTCTGTTATGTAATGTTATAATTTAATGTAAACTGTATGGACGTGTGTGCCTGGGCCCTAATGATATGTAGAGCTCCGGGCCAAACACTGTAATCCGGAAGCTGACTTCAAAGTGCCAACCATCGATTCCTAATTGGTGCACAGTGATATAACACACCCTATTAGTATCATATATCTAAAGCTAACTCCTATTATAATTAATGAATTACAAATTAATTATTAAAAAAACTTATACAGTTTCAGTTAATTTATTATTAATTTTACTAGTTTATTAGTACAAAAATTTAATTGAGTACAGTAGAGGAAAAACTGTGGAATAAAACTGGTTGGATCATCAAGAGATAGGAGTGCAATTAAATTTGTCCTCTAGTGGGAGTTATTTTAATATATGAACCTCATTTTACTAATTTGGTCTTTTGTAAGGGTTAATATTACGGTTTTTGTATACATATAAATTATTTTTTTCAAATAACAGAGAAATGAATTACCATTAAATACAACGTTAAAGATGATTTCGTTAATTTATTATTGTTATTATTATTATTATTGTTATCATATTTACATTGTATATGTGTTTATTATCTATACTGATGTGTTGCTTATACTTTATGCGGTCGAAACATCACACAATCCCTGGGGTGTTTATAATCATCTAAAATAAGCACAACTCTATATCTATATATGCTATATATTTATATTCTATACCGTATATATTCATCGCGTTTGTGAAACTGCACCACCTAATAAATATGTAGTGCTTTTAGTAAGTAAATTAGCGGTTTCAAGGAATATCACCCCCTGCATCTACTAAAACAAGACAAAGATAAAGCTGAAAGCAAATTCTATTATTCATTGTTTTTGTTTTCTAACAAACAAATATATCAACTAACAATAAGAAACATTATTACTAATAATTTATTATAATAGTAATAAATTAATTGTAACGTATATACACATAATTAAGATTTTATATACCGGGTTATTCACTTCGGACTATTTAGTTCTTCTAGTAACTCGCATTACTTTGCAAATGACTCGAAAAATATTTCAAGAATTTGTATGAGGTTCCTTGAAGAGCATTTTAGCGAAATTAGAGCCTCGTAGCTCATTCAGAAGTTAATCAAAAAACGAACACTTAAAATAATTCAGAGCGGTTCTAAGATCCACTCAACATTATTTTGTTTTTCATGTATTTTTCCCCATGTTATTCTGAAACAGGTGTAAATGTTTCGAATTTTTCCTAGAATACAATCGACAAAAACGAAAAATATCAATGTTGGGAAGATCTTCAAGTCATTCTTAATCGTTTTGCGTATTTAGCTTGTTTCCGAATATCGCGGCATTGTCCAAAACTGGCATTTTTTACTCACTTTTAAGTGAGCTCCGAGACTCTAAATTTGCTAAAATGGCCTCCGAACATTCTCTTACAAATACTTAAAATATTATTTGAGTAGTCCGGCAACTACAAGGAGTTTACATCGAATGGATCATATTTAGTATCTAAGCCCTGTATACCGGATTATTCACTTCGAATTACTTATGGAAACTCGCATTGTTTGGCGAGTGATCCAAAAAACACTTCAGAAACTTGTAAGAGAATCATTGGAGACTATTTTGGCAAAATTAGAGCCTCGTAGCTCATTTGAAAGTGGGTCAACAAACGCTCCTTAGTATTTTCGTATTTCTCTAATTTATTTTGGAACAGATGGAAATGTTTCGTATTTTTTTTTTTAAACTGTAATGTAGAAAAACCGAAAATCTCAATGTTGAGAGAGTCTTCGAGTCATTCTTAGTCGTTTTTGAAATCGCGAGATCGTCACAAAGAGCGGTTTTTGAACTTCCCAGTGAGCTAATTCTGATTTTGGTAAAATGTTGTCCAAGGATTCCCTACAAATTCTTGAAATCATTTTCGAATTGCTCGCCAACTAATAGGAGTTTCAAAATATTTGCCACATTTAGATCCGACACCTTGTATACCGGGTTATTCACTTCGATCTTTATAGTGATTCGAAAAATATTTCAAATCTTTGTAGGAGGGTCTCTGAAGACCATTTGAGTCAAGATGGAGCATCGTAGTTCAGTTCATTTGGAAGTTTGTCAAAAAGGATCGTTTCTGGCGATGTCACGATTTTCAAAAACTAGCTGCACACTTAAAATGATTTAGAGTGACTCGACATTGATTTTTTCCGTTTTTCCTCATTTTATTCCGGAAGAGGTTGACATGTTTTGCATGTGGTCGAAAATGCAAAAGAGTAAAACAAACAAATATAAATGTTAAGAGGTTCTTCAAGTCATTCTCAACATCGTCAATAACGGCGTTTTTGCCCAACTTCCAAATGAGCCAGGAGGTTTTAATTTTACTAAAATGATCTCCATCCATGGGTGTTGCCATAAGAAATACAGTCTTATGTGAACAATCTGGTAGTATAACAAAAAAATTAAGATTCCTCTTTGTTTGAGTATTTGAGTAAAAAAAAAATTACTGATTTTATGTCGTTGAATGTCTTTGATGTTTCTTTAAGGATACCCTATTTATTCTACTTCAACATTCCTAAATTAATATTTTCCGTATTATTTCTGAAAGCGACTCATATAATTGAGAATTCTACCTGTTTTTATATTGAATAGAATCTTCATTTATTTGAAAACTTTTTGTTGAATAACTAACAAACCACTTGCAATACAAAACTTGAAATATCCGACAGGGACAAAGTTTTCCTATATTTTACATACGTAAGTATATATACACAGTATTAAGCAAAAACTACTAGAAATGTAAAACTTTTACATTCGTTCGGGGAAAAAATACAAAAAATTACGTACACTTTTAAAATTCCACATTGACAGTAGATGTGAAAAACTGAAAATTGAGTTGACTATAAACCACGATCAAGTAGGATGCAGTCATATCAGTCGAATAAATCGGAAAGATTTATAATGTATAAAACAATACCGCAGATTTGTATGTGTTGTACATATTTTTATTTGATTTTCTTATATTATTGATCTTAGAAAAATTTTATAGTTTAAAAGCATCGGATTGATTTCAAAATCTGAACCTTGATAAGATATGCTAGTTTATCCCGAGGGTCTCGTCTGAACTATAGTTGTGGAATCAATTTCCGAACTACTGAAAATGGCATATCAATTGACAATACCTTGAAACAGCTTCGCAGATTTTTACATTACTGAAATTGCTTTTTCCTATTATTTTTTTTTTCGTCTATTTTGTTGGTTTTACGGTTTTTTTATTAACTTGGCAAATAAATTTTATCACTTAAATATGATGAAATAGATAAGGAAAATTTGTAATGATGAACTAAATTGTATCTTTTGTAATAAGCAACATGTCTAGAATTATAATTATAACACAGCATTTAAGGCTGAATACATTGAAGATACCTCCTTAGACAGGGTACTGAATCCGAATTAACTAACGCCATATTGCATTAATCAGCTTCCGGCCTAAAGCACATACATTCGAATAATTTAACGGCACACTCACTTATGTAATTATTCAATAATAACATGTAATTTCGGAATAGGATTGATAATGTTAATATTAAACATAAAATATCAATATTTATCGAGTGAGTAGATTCGTCGGAAAATGAAGATATTTAGTTCTGTTAGAAAGTAGTATTACGCTTACCATACAGGGTGTCATCGAAATTCCTTACAATCTTCAAATCAGGTGTAAAGAACAGAAAATTGGGCTGATCGAGAAAAAAGTGGTTAAAAATTTCGCCAAGATTTTTAGAGCAAATGATTGTCTTTAATCGACACATGTTAATCGACACAGTTAATACCCCTTAGCTCAACGTTCAGTGTTTAGTTGTGAAAGGAACGGAAGTCTTAACTGTGGATGATAACGGACTTATTATTTTTTTTGTCTATTAACTTCCATATTTTTGTCATTTTTTAGTGGGACCATGCGAAACAATTATCGTATTGAGTTTCAGTCGGAAATGTCGAACAGTTGCGGACCCGAAGTTGTGAAGCTGCAAACGAGATTGGGGAACTGTCGAAACGTGCACTGTTTCCTGCTATGTAGTGTAGTTTTGTGTAGAACAATTTTTTTGAACAATTTCTGTAGTGATTTTTGTTATGACATTTTTTTATAGTTTTTAATCAATGTATTATGTTCAATTAGTATGTTAGTAAGATTTGCGTGGGTAGGGTAGTGGAAATCCAAGATGTGTTACTTAACCATCGACCATCAAACAATGGTTCAAAATTTGTGCATTTTTTTCCTTCGACTTTTCAAAATATGTTTATTGCACTCTACTCCACATAGGTATAGTGAGGCTTGAATATTGTAAGTGATTTTGATCACACCCTGTATAATATAGAAGAATTTCTATGATAAATTGAAAATATTCAAAAACGTGATTCAAATTCATCCGTACATAATTTGTTTGGAATAAAGTATACCCGTCTTCGCTTGGTAACATTATACGGACATAATATCCTATATAACACAGCCTTATATATTCAACGCGAATTTTTCGTTTATCATACAAATTTCTACACGTGTTGGAACATTTTTAGCAAAATAAGCCATTTTATTGCATTTAAATACGTAACACTTTGCGAATCATTGTGTATATCTGCAAAAAAAAAACGTATTAAAATTTATAATAACAAATAATAACGACTTTATAAAAATTTCAATAATCAATTTATTTTTAAATTTTCAATTAACAAGTGAAATTTAATTAAATATACTGTTGTTGTTATAATAAATGGGAATAAATTGAGGCTCGGTTCGTACAATTATCCCAAAGTGTCCCAGTTTTCATTAAAATTTGATCGTGAAAATTACTACAAAACGTATATGTACAATACAATTCAACAGAATTTATAAGTATAGAAAGCAACTTCGATTTTAATCTTGGACGCAATGCGATTGTTTAAATATTTGACTATAGGAAAAGTTATTGTAAATTCGTTGATTATTCAAGAGATGATGAATTTATTCTTGTTCCAAAATAATTACCTAGCCGCCAAAGAAAAAGGGGAATTTCGAGTGTTATCAAAGCAATATAGAACGATGGATATTTTATAATTTAATTCAAATGTTATTAGTACTTTAGTCAAGTTTACGCAGTCAATTTTGTCAAGTATCATAACCTTACGATGAAAAGAAGCATTAATTTGGGAAATATTTTAAGAATTTCCAAAAATACACTCAAAGTTTCTTTTTTAATTATTTATTTATCAAAAGTAAAAAAAAATGTTTAATTAATTTGTGGCGGATTTATCGTCTACTAAATTAATTGGGCCGTCATTTCTTTACAACTAAATAAAAGGGTTGATAGTTAACTATATTAAAGGGGAATTTCCGATAAATTTTTGCACGTGCTCAAGTTTTCCAGCTAGGTCTTAATTAAATCAATTAAACGTGACATAGCTAACATCACGAAGGTGTGCGTTGATATGCGCCTCCTGTGAGACTATAAATCTTTTATTTTGTAACTAAAGTTAAGAAAGACTAACCGTTAATTACGTTCATAGTAGAATTAACACGGTCGCTTACCTATATAAAGACTTTAAAAAAAAAAACAAAAATTCAAAGCGTTTTAAACTTTATAGATTTTATATACTTCAGTCACACATAAAGAACACTCACAATATATAAAATTGTTTGTTCACTAATTTGTCAATTCGCAACACGGAATAACTTTAAATTTCCTGTTTGTAAGTCTTTAACTACATTCCGAATGTATCCATGTACTAACGAACGTTGATTTGGATCACGTACGCGCACGTTGTTCGTACCCTTATTGTTAGCGCGTATACGATGGTAGCGTGCGTTTTTTTGCGCTTCCAATTGATAAGTAATGCGTCACAACACTAGCATAAACCGAATATCAACTGGCATCTGAAGTTGAGCTACTCTTTAGTGGAGGCTGGATATAATGATAAGCGCTTGCGCGACCGACGCCTAACTCGCTCCAGGAAATACTAAGCAGCCGTTCCGCCACGGACGCCACATCCGTATAAATTAACAGCTAGTTTTTAATTCACCCCCCAATAGCTATCACCACTACTACATTGGCCACATCAATAATAGTAAACAACGACGCTGATGAACCGATGATTGTGTTATATATTAATGATTATTATTAAAGCAACAACTTAGAAGTTGGTGGAGTTGTCGTTATCATTAGGAGATGTTGGCGCGACGCCCAATAACCGCAAAGATAAATCTATAAAAACAATACACTATACAGATTTTTCAACAAAGAGAATGAGTCGTTGAGAAACTTTAATAAAATTAAAACATAGTTTAATTCAAATTGAAAAAAATAACGCAACATACACAAAAGTTTCTATGAATTAATTTCAAGGATTAACTATTACAATTTGAATATGGGATATAAAGTTATATAAAAGTTGACACTTAACTAAGCTATTTTCGAAAACTGACATTTCATCGAACACACTTGAATTTAAATTTGTTTAAGCAATAACAAAAAACAACACTATTTTAACTGAACGTATACTTTAAAGCTCTACATATTTTAACAATATACGATATAATCCAATTTAACGGTTTTCTTTTGCGGTATAAAGTAGATATATAAGAAGAAAATACATAAGTTACGTTGTTTACGTTTCAAAATCAAATGGTACATGTAAAGCATCTTAGGTATGCCAAAGTAAAGGGTGGATTAATTAACAAAAGAAAAAAAATACAGAGAAAATCTCCATCACTAATAAATAAACCAACATTTAAAATCGTTATAATTGGCTATTAGTCTAGATGGTAGAATTGACTGGGACTTACTGTATTCTACACTAGTGGACCGTAATTCTTTAGGACATCCGATAAAAGACGGTTGCTAAGTGTCTATTGATGAAACATTAGTTGATACTAACAGTGGTCTTATTAAAAACGTTACCAAGTGAAATTTCGAGTGAATAATGAGCGAAATTGTTAAAAAAAACAAATTATGCACAAGAATGAAATGCAAAAATTTTACAATAAAACCAACAAGTGTTAAAAAACAAAAACAACAATATATACATCGATATTTAATAGAATTATCAAAAACTAATAATAATACCGATAGTGCAATATACGTGTGGTATTTTAATTGTGATACTGATATTAATAATATAATTAAATTTTGTGAAAATTGTCCAATAACACCGATAACAAAATGTATAGAAAATGAAATATTGAATAGGATCGGTTATAATGAATCCCATCAGGTATTTCAAGATTTAATAAAGAAAAACCTAGCAGAAAATAAAGAGGAATACATAAATGTTATAAAACAAGCAAATATATCCAATAAAATAAAATTGATTGAAACTGATATTAAATTGAAAGCTTACAAATATCTAGGACGTACAGAGAAATACGATGAATTTTTAACTAAACGCAATATTTTACAAAATAAATTCTCACTACATCGTCCTTTAATTAAGAAAATATTAATAGAGTGCATCGCGAAATTACCACATGCTTTATTCAATTTAGAAGATATCCTAAAGACACCTCTAAAATTTGATGAATTTGATGAAATTCTTGTTGGCGTCTCTAATGAATCTTTACAATATTTAGAGAAATTCCATCGCAACATCGTTAAACTAGTCGATAAGTCTGATATTGAAAGAATGGAAGATTGTGATTATTTAGGTGCATGCAATGGTTTATTATCAGTTCATTTTAGTAGAATCTTAATAAATACATTGATGGATATTGTAGATTTTACAGCTAGTAGAAAATCGATTCCGTACTTGAAATTGGATTTAACTTACGATGATCGATTAATACTTCATCCGACATCTGATAATATAATCGATATTTATAAAAAATTCTTTATAAATTTCTTGGAATTAATGGTGAATTTTCCTGTATTACAAAAATACAAATTTAAAGGTTTTCACAAGAAGAAAATCTATTTGTTTATAAAAAAAGAATTTTTAAACGATTGCATTAGAGAGATTGATAAAAATATTCGGAAAAAATACGCGAAAATTTTCGAATACATCGAAAATTTCGATCAAAATCTCTCACCAATTTTCCAATTAATATTATCCAATAATAATACCGTATTGAACGATTTAAATTTCGATGATTCGTCCAAAAAAATTCTACATTATCGCTCTTTTATGAAACAAATCGCTTATATACCTGATAATAATTATTTCAATTTTTGTTGTTTAAAATTAATAAATTATCGTGAATCAATAAAGTTGTTATTATTAAATATTGTTAATAAAATATTTGTTAAACTTTGTGCACAATGTGAATGGGAAATTAACGATATTTACGAAATATTCGAAATTATTAATATTAAAACAAATCAAACACCAGTAACAACAGATGAAATTATTGAAATCGGTAAATATATGTTATGGATTAAAGATGAATATTACGATGTATTGGAAGATAGAATTAATAAAACAACGCAATATTTAATCAAATTGATACAATTAGGTGAATTGCCAGACACGTATATTGAAAAAAATACGAAAAATTTCAATCAATTACAACTAATATTACCGATAATCGAGAGGAATACGGTAATTTATGAACAATTAAAATTTGAGGCTGAAGAAAAACTACAATTAATCATCGAAAGTATCAACAGTGATGTCAGAAATGTTCATCCACTATTAACATTACTCGACTTAATGGATGATATAAATAGGGTTGATGAATATTTACATTGTATTGTATCACATATGCGGAAAATTAACGAAATCAACAATAAAATCAAGTGGATTAATAACGAAGAAACTATATTAAATTTCCCAAAATCATCATATAGGGAGTTTGATGAATTAAAAAATTACGTTTATCCCTTTTATCATTTATTAAAATTATGTTTAGATATACGTCGTTCGTTATCAGTATGGTTGGATGGACAATTCGATTTAATTGATTATAATAAGACTAAAACAACAGTTGAATATTATCATAATGAACTGTTGACAATACAAAAAGATTATCGCAATAAATTACGGCAAGCTCAAGATGATAATGTAGCGGTGCGTTTTAAGGGCACTATCGATGATCCTGATATGTTAAATTGGCCAGCTCCTTTAAAATTATGCTTTAAAGCGATCAATTTAATAGAAGATTTCCAACCGTCTCTGCATGTTATCAAGATTATGTGTAATGAAGCATTAATGAAACACCATTGGATTGAAATGTCGACGATTGCCGGCTTTGATATAACACCAAATTGTGGTACACGTTTACGTAATATTATCTGTAAAGATATTGAAACGAATTTAGAAAAATTCGAAATCATCAGTATAACAGCCACGAAAGAACAACAACTTTATAAAAATTTAAATGAAATGATCAAACAATGGGCGATTATTAATTTTATTGTAATCAAAAATAATGATGGAATTGATATTTTAGGTGAATTTGATCATGTTCAAAGTATTGTCGATGATCATTTGATAAAAGTTCGAGGTATGTGTAGCTCAATTTACGTGAAACCACATTACGATAAAGTTAAAATTTTCTACGATCAACTATTGAAAATTAACAATACCGTACAGGAATATAGTAGCGTACAATATGAAATTCTGTATTTATATTCGATTTTCAATAAAGAAAAAATTTCAAAGAATCTACAAAACGAGACATTAATATATCATGAAATATTAAATATTATCCAAAATTATACAAAAATAATTCAAACGAACACGAACGTATTTAATATAGTTGTCAATACGAATTTTCTAGAAGATCTAAATAGATGCAATAACAATATCGAGATTATTTATAAAGGCATTGATAATTATTTTGAAACCCTACGACAAAATTACCCCCGATTGTATTTTCTATCAAATCAGGAGATGTTTAAAATCGTATCTACATCAAATAATCCATTGTCTGTTATTAAATATTCAACAAATATATATCCAGCGATACAATCATTCGATTTTAATGACAATTCTAATATAGTCGCCATAATAGGGCACATAATGGACAAAATCGTTTTGAAAAACCCAATTTTTATCGATGATAACGTGGAGGAATGGATGAAAAATTTACAAATTGAAATTATTTTTACTTTACAACAATTTGTAAATGATGCCGTTTTGGATTATCATCCAACTAGTTTAATTAATTGGCTTAGAAAATGGCCTAATCAAGTATTACTGACAGTTTCCCAAATATATTTCACTACGAATGTTCAAAATGGTTTAATTGAATCAAATTTATATACGGTACTACAACAAATACAAATCAATCTAAAAACAATTCTAAATAATCGAGAATCTTTAACGAACATAATTAAAATTAATATTCGATCATTTGTTGTATTAACTATTAATAATAGAGATATTGTAGAGAAATTGATTATAAATAAAGTGAGTAGTATCGATGAATTCGGATGGACGTCTTTATTACGTTATTATCTAAACAATAACAAATGTATCATAAAAATATTGAACAATAATATTAATTACGGTTATGAATATTTAGGTGTAATTAAACAAACTGTAATTACGCCGATAACAGAAAAATATTATCATACGTTGATAACAACGTATCAAAATAATTTATTTACAATATGCGAATCAAATCTTGCAACTGGTACAAGTGAAATAATCAAGAGTTTACAACAAGCTTTAGGAATTTACGCTGTCTTTATTAATTGCAATAAACTAATAAGATTCACAACAATATTACAATATATTAAAGGAGTCGAGAATTGTGGTTGTTGGTTAATTTTAAATGAATTCGACCTAATTAACAACAATATTAAATCACTATGCGTTGGAGAATTATCAAGAATAATTAATGGCATTTATATAAATAAATCCACAACGTTTTCAAATAAATGTTTTGTATGTTTTACAGTGAACGATTCAAGATTAATTCCAGTTAATTTGAAAAATTTATGCCGAATTGTTAGAATTTCACAGCCTGATTATAAAATTTTAACACAAATTACATTACTGTCATTAAACTTTAAAAACTACTACCAATTATCAAACAGAATCGTATTATTTCTCCAATTACTCAATAATCTATCGATAATTAAAACTGATGATTATAATTTAAGAATTATCAAAGAGATTCTTAATAATTGCGAGATGTTTAATGGGAATCAAGATGAAAATTTTATAATTCATAAATCAATTAGTGATATTCTTCTACCGAGATTAACCAATTTAAATGAAATTCAAATCTTTAATGAATACCTCAATAAATTATTACCGTATCAATTAACGGCGAATATAAATCGAAATTTCGATGATAATAGATTGAAATCATTATGTGATCATTATAATTTACAAAATACTGAAATATTTTCAAAGAAAATCCATCAATTATCACAATTATTACAAATTCATTCTGGTTGTATAATTGTCGGTGAAACATTTACAGGAAAATCGACAATTATTCAAATTTTAAGTGAATTATTATCCTATGATAATGATGAAAAAATTAATTTAAAATTCCTAAATCCTTCATCAATGACTTTAGAAGACTTGTATGGCAGATATGATGTTAAACATAAATGGTGTGATGGTATAATTGGCAATTATTGTAGACATAAGTGTGATAAAATCCATTGGATTATATTTGATGGCTGTCTAGAAATTAGTATAATGGAATATTTTGATAGTGTCATAGATAATCAAATATTAACGCTACCATCAGGCGAGATTCTGACATGTAATAGTGTTAAATTAATTTTTGAAACTGATAATTTGTTGGAAAGTTCACCGAAAATTGTAAGTTGAAACTGCCAACTATTCAATTTATAGTCGTTTAATGTTTTATAACTGTACAGTCGCTCAAAAGCTCTAATGTTCTGACCAATTTTGTAAACTTTTACGTACACATACAGAACTAATATAACTTCAAATATCTTGTCGTAATGATAAATCGATACGATAAATCCCTCCGATTTCTTGAATCCCCTCACAGATCAAATCGTAGCGATAAATCTAATCATTTTTCGATAAGACTGCACGGTTTTCGACCATACACGATCAAATTGTACAATAGATTTATTGTTGTTCGTGTAGGGGCTTCAACCGGCGCATGTCTGTGTTATTCGTGTTGCGCAGTGAACGAGTCAGTTCTGATAACTTTCCAGAATACAACCCTGTACTGGAAAAGCATTCTGTATAGTTTCATGTGCCTGAACTTTGACTGATTCGGTAGTTTATCACACACCACCAAATTTGTAGAGCCAAACAAGATTGATTTGGTGGTAATTGGACACGGTATATCGTTAATTAACTCGAATCAATTTGATAAAGAATTACTTCTAGTGAAAATTTAGATTTTTCAATGTTCATGAATAATAATGATTTTAATTAATTCTGATTCGTTGAGTGTTAAATTTCGAAATTATTAGATAGTGTCAAATATCATGTGTTATATGAAATTTGAAAATGCTTTAACTTATCGATAAATAAAACTGAGTTTTATCAATTTTATAATAGAGAATCAGTCAGTATCTATCTGATAGTTCTACATTTGTTGTGTATTTAATAGTGTGACTAGTTTGAAACCAGAAATCGATTTTGTAATACGAACAGTGAAACATTTAACAAGGATTCATGTTCTAGTCATTAGATCTGCTTTGTCAGCAATTTAAATATAGAGGAAAAAAATTTACAAAATTGAACTGTTGTAGTCGAGATCGTTTAACATCGAATGAATAACATTTATTTTAAAAAGGTTTTCTAAAAAAAAAATTAAATCGACGTATTGTTGTATTAGTACAGTTCTTCCGTTCGGTTACTGTATTGACTCGCACATTTGTTTCATTTTCGCCTTTTTTAATCAAACCACAAGTCGATTGGATGGATTATACATTCTTCATTTCCTCTCTCAATAAATTTATTGATTTTATTTGTTCCAGATATCGAATTACAATATTTTATACATAGATTGTGAGATTATAAATTGGGAATCCATCGTTGATTGTTGGTTAAAGAGCAATTTTCAATGGCTTGAAGAAAATTCTGTATACATAAAAGCTCTATTTGATTGGATAATTCCAAAATCTTTAGAATTCATTCAAACGAACTGTAAACAATCTTATAAAATTATTAATAAAATTTTTTTAATAAAAACAACAATAACAATAATGGAAATTTTAATGAATGACGCTGTGAAAAATGATAATAATGATTATAAAAATATTCTAATATGGATACAAGCGAGCTTCCTTCAGGCAAGTGTATGGGGTTTCGGATCAATATTATATACAGAATTACGAGTAAAATTCGACGGCTTTTACCGTGAATTATGGCATAATCATAACAAACCTAAAAGTATTGATCGTATCGAAATAACAATACCGCAAGATGGTTTTTTATATGATTATTATTATGTTTATAAAATGAAAGGTAATTGGAAATATTGGCCAGATTTACTCAAACACGAAAAACCGAAAGAATACAATTATTTATCTGATATTTTTATACAACATTACGATAGTATTAAATATAATTTTATAATAAACATGCATATTAAACATAATAAACCATTGTTATTGATCGGTTCAAAAAATACTGGTAAAACAGCTTATTTAAACAACATTTTAGCGGATCAATTCGAGCGATACGAAACGAATTTAATTACATTTACAAAAAAATTAACATCGTCAAGATTAAGGGATTTATTTTTAACAAAATTAAAAAAATCAAAAATGTATCATTATTATCCATCCAGTCGCAAAAATGGTTTATATTTAATTGATGATTTATACATACCTACAACAAAATTTGACAATTCCATAGAACTTTTGAGGCAGCTTCTTGATCGAAATTGCTGGCTATTGAATAATCATACAATCTATTTACACAATATCAACATTATTGCTACAATAAATAATGATAATAATAATAATAACAACATAAATCAATTGAAAAGATTTTCAAGGCATTTCAACGTATTTTCAATCGATGATATAAATGGTGACAGTATACACAGGATTTATACGGCGATTTTGTTAAATAAATGGAAAAAATTAGGTTTCAGTAATGATATAATGTCGATTATAAATCAAATTGTTCCCGCAACTTACCATATGTACAAATTTGTATTATCTAATATTAAATCAACAATATTACATCCCCTATACCGGTTCAATTTGAATAATTTCTCGAGAATTATTCAAGCATTTTGTTTAATCAAGAAAGAGTCGACTGATAACAATAAGGGATTCTTTTATAAATTTTGGATTCATGAGATTCTTCGTGTATTCACCGATAGATTACAAAATTATAATATTAATTTAATATACGATAATATAAGATTGTGTTTTGATGAATATTTTGATGAAAATTTCAATAATTTCGATATTTATTTTGGTACTTATACGAATCTTGATAATAATTGTTTTGATGAAGTACAAATCGAACAATTAAGAGATTTAACATCGACAATTATACAACAATTTAATGAGAACGAACTAGATAAACTTGATTTAATTATGTTCGATTATGCATTAGTGCATTTATCGCGAATTTGTCGTATTTTAGCAATATCGTCTAACAATTTATTACAAATTGGTGGATGCGGTAGTGGTCGGCAATCTTTAACGAAATTGGCTTGTCAGATTTACAAACAAAATTTCTTCAAACCAAAATTAAAACCATACTATGATGATATCGACTGGAAACGGGATTTGAGAGAGATTTTGAAAATCGCCGGCAGTTTGGCTCAATCATCTATACTGTATTTGGAACAAAATATTGTATTGAATGAGAATTTCTTCGACGATATTGATTTGTTATTGAAAACAAATCATATACCCGATTTGTACTCGTACGAAGAGAATCAAGAAATTTTAGAACTTGTAAGAACAACAGTACAATGTGGTAATAAGAATATTGAAATTGATCCAAATTTATTGCTTTTATACTTTCAAAAATTGTGCAATGATAATCTGCACATTATCATCCAGATGAGTCCAAATAATCCGAAATATCGCACAATTCTCAACTATTATCCTTCATTATTAAAATATTGCGATGTTGATTATTATGAAATTTGGCCGAATTCGGCCTTAGAACACATAAATAAAGTTTGGATAAGTGATCTTAATATTAACGAAAATATAAAAGATAGTTTACCAGTTGTTTCTCGCGATTTCCATAATTCTATCATTAAACATTCAAATAATATTCAAATAACGCCAGGTTCCTATCTAACGTTTATTAAAATCTATTATGATTTAATCAAAATAGAACAAGAGAAAATATCTAATATTAAAAGCGATTATTTGAAAGCCTTAAATAAATTATCGTATGCAGCTTATCAAATATCAGAAATGCAAAAATCATTGGCAAATTATCAACCACAATTAGAGGAGATGACATTAAAAGCTAAAATTATGACAGAACAAATCGAAAAAGAAACAATAGAAGTTGAAAGGGCCTCGAATCTTGTTAAAAATGATGAAATTATCGCTAATAAACAAGCAGCAGATGCACAAATTTTAAAATTAGACTGTGAGGCTGACTTGGCACAAGCAATACCGATTTTAGAAGACGCCATATCAGCATTGAATACGTTAAAACCAACCGATATAACATTAGTTAAATCAATGAAAAATCCACCGGATGCTATAAAATTAGTAATGGCCGCTGTTTGTGTTATTAAAGATGTTAAACCAGATCGAATACCGGATCCATCGACCGGACGAAAAACATTAGATTATTGGGGACCGAGTAAACGTATTTTAGGCGATATGAATTTTTTACAATCACTAAAAGATTTCGATAAAGATAATATTAAACCTGAAATAATGGCGAAAATACGTAAAGATTATCTACCACATAAAGATTTTAAGCCGCATACAGTAGCTAAAGCATCTAGTGCTGCTGAAGGTTTGTGTAAATGGATAATTGCAATGGATATGTATGATAAAGTAGCCAAAGAAGTGGCACCGAAAAAGGAGAAATTAGAAAAAGCTGAAAGGGAATACGCAAACACTATGGCGATATTAAACGAGAAAAAAGAACAAGTCGCTAAAATTGAACAAAAATTGGCTGATTTAAATGTCTTACTAAATGAGGCAACAATAAAACAACGAAAACTACAAAAAAACGTTGATTTTTGTAAAAAGAAATTGAATCGAGCACAAAAATTAATTGGTGGCTTAAGTGAAGAACGTATCCGTTGGACCGATGCTGTTCAACAATTAGAAAAACAATACGAGAATCTATCTGGAAATATTTTAATAACTAGTGCAATAATTGCGTATCTTGGACCATTTTATGAACATATTCGACACAATATTGTGAAAAATTGGTTAGAAATCATCGCTAACACTATAATCCCTCATAATAGAGATTATAATATTTTGAAAACATTCGAAAATTATATATCAATCGATTCTTGGTTTATACAAGGATTACCCAACGATAATTATTTCATTAATAACGGATTCATAGCGACATTTTCCAAACGTTGGCTCTTTTTTATCGATCCACAAAAACAGGCGAATCTATGGATAAAAAATATCGAAAAATCTAATAATTTGCACGTGTGTAATTATTTAAACAAAAATTATTTTAATGAAATTGAAGAATGTTTCGAGGCTGATTGTCCGATTTTGCTCGAAAATATCGAGAATATTGAACCGATTTTCACGAATTTAATACAAAAATTCGATTATTTTCAAAACAATTTAAAATACGCGAATATTTTTGGTAATCTCAGGAGCAATATCGCTGGGAATTTTCGCTTTTATTTGACCGCAAATGTGAAAAATTTCGATTATACTGAAGAATTCTACAATCGATTTACAATTATTAATTTTAATTTAACTAACAACGCTTTAGAAAAGCGATTATTAGAGATTATCGTTGAAATTGAACAATCAGATGCGAAACAATTACGTGAAAGATTAAATATTGAAAGTATAGATAATAAGAGATTATTAAATGATACTGAAATGAGAATTTTGCATGTATTATCCGAATCGAAAATCGATATATTAGAAGACGAGAACGCTTTGAATATTTTAGATGAATCGAAGGAAATATCGAAGAATATAACAATAAAACAGGAAAATCTATTAAATATTCAAAAATATTTAAATGAATTTCAAGACGATTATAGTACTGTATCTAAATTATCATCTAAATTGTATTTTTGTTCATTCAATCTATCAAAACTTGATTATTCTTATCAATTCTCTATTAATTGGTTTCTAGATTTGTATACGGTGTCGATAAAAAAATCGCAACGCTCTAAAGATTTACAAATCAGAATTCATAATATTATTAACACTATTATTTATGAGTATTACATGAATATATCACGATCAATTTATAAGAATCATTTATTATTAATTAGCTTTTTGATAACAATCAATTTAATGCTAACCGAAAATAGAATCGACACTGAAACAGTAGATTTACTAATGAAAAACATGGATGATGAAACGATTGAACCTAAACCAATATCTTGGTTGTCGCAAAAAATTTGGAATAGAATTTATTTATTAAAAAATACGAAAAATTTCAGAGATTTTCCACAAATATTCCTCGATAATATTGAACAATTTAAAACAATTATTGAACACGATCAACCAGAATTGATGGAATTTCCAAATATTTACCAAACAAATTGGATAAAATTATTAATTGTAAAAATATTACGTCCAGATCGATTTATAATAATGTTGAATGATCTTATAGCGAAGGAAATTGGTGATTTTATGATAATACCACGTATTTTCGATATAAAAACACCGTATAAAGATTCTTTTATATTATCACCGATCATAATTATTTTAACACCGGAAATTGATCCGATAAGAACTCTAAAATATTTTGCTAAAACTAAACATTTCGATAAGAAACTACATTTTATTGTTTTCGATAGAACAAATCTAGATTTAATAAGGAATTCAATTAAACAAGCGCAAAAATACGGCTTATGGATTTGTTTAGAGAATTGTAATAAATTTGATTTATTAATAGAGCTCGATAAGGAATTAGAAAATATTAATTACAATAATACAAACGAAAATTTCCGATTATGGATGACGGCGACACACAAAACAAACAATTTCCCTATTGCTTTCCTTGAGAAATGTATTAGAATTGTAGCCGAATCACCTGATACTTGTAAAAGAAAATTATTGGAAATTTATAGAAAATTTCCAGTTAATTCGACAGATTTCTATAGAAATGCTAAAGAGAAACAAATGATTTTCGGTAAACTTATTTACAATACAGCATTGTTTCATTGTGTTATACGAGAACGTTTCAATTTCGATTATTACAACTGGAAATATCCGTACATTTTTAACGAAAACGATTTTTTAATATCCATAAACTTTACTAAATTAATATTAGAAAACTTTATAGACCCGTATAAAGAATTGTTTTATTTATTAAGTAATAACTACAGCACTCGTGTATTTAACGAATTCGATCAAATATTAATCGACACAATATTGAAAGATTATATAAATCCATCTATAAATACACCGGTTTATTTTAAATTACACAAAGATAATGACGATTATTTAAATCATATTGAAAACTTACCTAATTTTGAAAATTGTCAATTATACGGTTTGTCAAATACTTACAACAATATTTGTGAATATCGAAAATTTGAAAATTTATTCCGACAAATTTCAATTATCCACCGACAAGATGAAGAGAATCCGAACATGTTGGCGATAGTTACAGATTTATTAAACAAGATTCCCACTGATTATATCAAAGAAACGCCAACTGAAAATTCAATAATAATGAATAAAATTATTTGCGAAGAAATTAACAATTATAATCAATTAATTAAAGTAATTAAGCAAAACGTTGAAGAGCTTAATTTGTGTTTAACCGATTCGATCGTTGTTAATCAACATTTAGAACAAATATATTTATCAATTTTTAACGGTGATATTCCGGAATCGTGGCAAAAGTTGTCGTTTTGGCTTTCAACAAATTTAATAAATTATTTAAAACAATTCAATCAAAAATTAAGCGAATTTAGAAATTTTTTGAAATTCTCTAAACCTGTCTGTATATCGAGCCTATTTAATCCAAAATCTTACTTATTCGGTTGGAGCTTTCTTCGTTCGATAGACTTGGAAAATAATCCCCTGAAAATGGAATTTTGCCGAGATTCATGCTCTAATAACAATCATATCTCAATTAGTGGTATTTATTTAATTGGCGCTATTTGGAATTATACAGAAAATTATCTTGAACAATTACCAAAAAATATTTTAAATCATTTTATTAAATCCATATGTTTTATACCAATAAATAATAATAATATTGACAATATGTATAAATGTCCATTTTATAGATGCTCTACAAAATATGATAAATCATCCGATTTTATATCATCTATCTTTCTATACACGAAAGAATCACCAGAACATTGGATAAAACATGGGGTGTATCTTTGTTGTCAATTTACCACAAATGAATCCATCATGTAAGAAAAGAAACTAACATGTAATCTATTCTTGTCTGTTTTACGTTATAATCAAGTCTTATCTATACGGGACGTCTCAAAATCTGCACTATATCGATCGATTTTCTAAATTGAGACACACTGTATATAAAATTAATGTTCTGATAAAAGTATTATTAAGTTTTATTATGTCTTTAAATTTTTAAATGTGCACGATTTATGTAGTTTTTATAGAAGAAATTTAAATTGATTTTTTGTGTACATACAAAGAACATTATTCGAGTTTACATCCGACATTTTGTTCCGAAAAAATAAAACAACAAGTTTGTCTCTTTACACCATTCGATTTCGTATCCGACTTATCCGAGTTCCCACATCCGATTTTTTCAGAATAGAACAGTCTCTTATTTCATCCGATTTGCCAAGTTAAAAGCATGGCGGTGGAATGGTTTTGTGGTGTCGTTTAGTATCAACTTGCCTATGGTATCAACGATTTTTAAGTGCAACTGACTCGGATAATGCAAAGTTGTCTATGAACCGACATGAAATCGGATATAAAATCGAATACAAAACTCGGACAATGTAAAGGGACTTTAAGCAATAAGAATAAATAAAAAATTGCATTCACAAGACGACTGTCTCGTTATTATAACAAACGATCAACAATGAAACATAAACAAATTATTTTATTTCCATTGAACGTGCTTGCTTTGAAATTGAATTTGGCAAGGTTTCTTATCATCAAATAAAAAATTATAAGCCGTTCAAGTATGTTAAAATGAAACAATCTGTATACGGACATTTTAAATTCAGAGTGGTGTTAGCCTGGATCAACTGTAGATTATCAGTCAGACATCCAAAAAGGCTCGAGTATTCCAAATCGTAACACTTGAACCTTCTTAAAGTAGACCAATGCAATCTATTCGTTATAGAAAAAGTGTGAAGCGACTGTCTGCAATTCACTAAGAAATATAGTCAAAAGGACAAAAGTGTGCATTCATTATCTGTGTGCTTATTGAAAATCTAATCGAAGTTACTATAATAAGAAATCTGAAGCGTACTAAACTTATTGATAAACAAATGAGGTTCAAGTCAGCGCCGTAGCCAGACAATGATTACAGGCAGGGCCAAAAATTTTGTTGGAAGGGCAGATCTATATTTTCATGAGAATGGAACAAAAATATTTCTATTATAAACATTTAATATAAAATAAATGAATTTTAACTAAAATTACAGTGGGGTACTAAAATAACTGTAATTTTCTGTTACGCCTGCTGTTGAATTTTCTTAAAAATAAATCAAAGTCGATGGCTTCTGTTCTTTTCTTTTCAAAAGATAGAAACACTAAATCGGCCATCCGTTGGTGTTCCATAGCAACCCTTTGTGGACGATTAATAGCAGTAAGAGTTGAAAAAGTGGACTCGCAGGTTGCTGTACTACATCCAATTGTTGCAGTGGAAGCAAACATTTCATAACTCTTCTTAAAGGCCAGTCGTTGTTTATACAGTTCCTGAAATACATTGGCCTGTGCTCTTTCGGACATAAAATCCTTTACAACTGCCAATTCCTCTCTCGATGGAATTGTGATACCTGCAAAAATAAAATAATGCAGACTTGTATAAATCTATCTAAAGTACTGCCTTACCTAATTCTTTTAAATACTGGATTTTGTTGAAATCAAATTCTTCAATGCTACCAATGACATTTAAGAGTTCGTCATTATCACAAAATCTTTCTTCAAGTTGTGTTGTTACTAAATCAATCACTTCGTAGTAAATTCTTTCAAGCTGGGACGAAACGTTCTCTGTGCTGGCATACATTGGCATTTTTTCCAAAACTACGTAATCTTTCATATTGGCAGGAGTTTTGCAAGTTCTCTTACTAGAACCAGCTTTCTCTTCGTAATTTCCCAAAATACTTTTTGCCTCATTTAAAATTTCGGATAATACTTTAGGTGTTCTTATTGCAGATATTTGGCGTTTGACAGATTTAATAATCGATATAGCATCTTTCAAACTACTCGATCTGGTTTGCAAAACTTTATCAGCTGGTGCTAAAATTCCCAATATTTTCTTCATTAGACATAAAGCAAACCGAAATTTTAGTTCTAGCATTTCAGACTTTAAACCTCTACTTGTCGCTACATCTTCCCCAGAAAACTTTTCATGTTTCATAACAACATCTAAAGTTTTTATTATGACTTCATAGTTAGAAAATATAACATTTACAATCGCTAGATGACCTGACCATCGTTGTTCTAGAACTCGAACAATGGTTTTTCCTTCATAGAGAGCTGCTACTTTTCCGTGTTGGAAAAATGTGTGCAATAAAACACACTGATCAAAAAAGTGCTTCACAACAGTTATTTCTGAGACCATTTTAACAACAATTAAATGGAGTCGATGGTTATAACAGTGTACATAAGGGATGCGTCGATCCAAGGCTTTTTGAATTAATGCAGATACGCCACCTTTTTTTCCGCTCATAACCGAGGCACCATCATAACACTGGCTGAGAAGTCGAGATTCGTCAATATTATTGGTTTTTAAAATTTCTAGTGTCATTTCAGTAAAAGTTTTAGCATCCATTTTTTTTGTTGTGTAAATTCCTAATAAAGATTCGAAAACCTTACCGTCTTTAACATATCGAATTCCTATGGATACGTTCTCTCGATTATTCCTATCTCTCGTTCCATCTTCAAGTAGTGTAAACCACGGTACATCTGCATTTTTTACATCATTAACTACATTTTCACGTACTATTTCAGCTAAAATTTCTATTATTTCATTCTGAATTTCAGGCGAGGTATAAACTGCATTTTTGGGGATATGTTGTGCACATTCAGCCAGTATGCTATCTTTTTTTAAGGTATATTTAAACAAATTGGTAAACAATCCCCTCTCAATGTGCTCCTCTGCTTCATAGGTTCCTCTAAATGCCAACTCATTCACAACAAGAAACTGGACAACCTCAGCTATGGATTTTATATAATATCGATGTTTTTCGAGGACATTTTGATTAATTAATGTTGATATAGACGTAGCAGTAGATTGTCGGTTCAGTTTTTCATTCCACATAGTCATTGCTCTGATATGGAGCTCACTGTTCTCGTGCTTTGGGAATCCATTTTTAGAGTCCATAGCATTTTTCCAGTTTCTGTAACCAGTCTGCGTATATGCAGTTTCTTTAGTTGAAAATGACTGAAATTGTCTGCATGGGTAACAGAAAGCTGCATCCATTTCAGCAGAATATTCTAGCCACTTAAACTTTTTAAACCACTCTGCATGAAAAGATCGATTGTTTTTTTGTTTCGGATAGTATTTTAAATGTATTTGTTTAATTGGGTCCCCACGTTTTGATAAGTCAAGGTTTGCCCGTGTCTGTGACGATGCTGTTGCTAAATTAGCAATTGACGATGTCGATGTAGTTTCTAGATTTGAGGCCATTTCATTTTCACTATGTTCATCATCATCAGGTTTCGGTTCATCATCTATATCAAGCTGTAGCCGGGGCTTTTTGCTAATGGGTGCATTAGAAGAAGATGAAGCTTTTTCGGGGTTTAATTTAATCAACCATTTATCCATTTTAAAAACTGACACTATAGTTGTAAAACACTGAGCTAAAAATTACGATTATAATGTAATAACCAAATATTATAAGCTACTTTCAATTGTATTAAGTGTAGTTTACTTACATAGGTACTGATATAAAGTGAGTCCTAGATAATATCCAAAATCACAAAAAAACAACAAATCAACAATATCCAAAAACACAAGAAAAACCAACTAAAACGGCAGAGATTCTCACTACTAGTGAGTCACTAGTGTTTCTGTTGAAATCACGGGTCGAGTAAAATCCCGAAATCTTTTTTGTAATGTACGAAGGTAGACGAATGGTCACATTTTTATTGCGTGTAAAAACCCGACTAGCGTCTAGCCGGCGGTCGGTCACTACGATCCTGACCAATGAACTATGAGACGGTATGGCGCGCCAATTTAAAAATAATTCAATTTTCACGACGAGTCAATAACAGGATAATACCATTTTGCTAATTCTTTTTTTGTTGTGTTTATTATTGTGAAGAGAAGGTTCTTATGAAAGAAAAAATGAAGAAAGTTGGGCGGAGACAAACCCTTGTCGAAAATTATTTATGGTTTTATACGGTTAGTCATTTCGGTCTTTTAACTTTTAGCTGCCATAAAATTTTACTAGGTACAACGAGAACGCGAAAAATATACATTTATTTATATAGTGTTATTTTTGTTTAAATAACAGTCGTTTCGCTTGAAAAAATTCTCAAAACCTAATTTTTTTATTAGAACATTAGTACAAGAAGAAAAGACAGAGGATCATGTAAATCTCTTCAGGAAGGGCAAAAATTCTTGCAGGAAGGGCTTCGCCCTTCCTGGCCCCCCCCTGGCTACGGGATCGGTTCAAGTAGCTATTAAACTTCAATTCTAATGTTAATTAAATTATTATGCAGATATTTGTGATGTGATGATTTTGATATAACAATAGTTTATTAATTAAAATAACTCCACAATAAGTTGAAAATATTAAAAGGCTTCTAAATAATTGCATACATATATATTTTATTCGGCATTAGTAGAAACCTTATTTGTTACATTGTCTGGTAATAAATTCGCAAATCTATTGTGTAACATGTTATAATACAAAACTGCACGACTGTTTGAGCTATAAGGAAGATATTCATATAGCCACTATTGAATCAACATTAGAACTTATAACTAAGATTAAACAGATTTTGCTATATTGGCCTTAACGCTATGTGAATAATGCTACAACTCTCTCATTTTCTATATAATTCTACAATAACATCAGTGGTCTATACAGTTGAATTAAGGCTTGTATTCTGTAAGCTTTTAAAGATAGTGACTGTCGTATATTTATTAGTGCGCTTGTGCTATTTGTTTATACTAAATAAAAGATAGGTACTTGCGCTGTAACCTGCGTGATGGTTGCTTTATCCGTCATATTCAGTCATCTAAATTATCTTTCAATAATTAATTGGTTGGCGGATTCGTTACGAATTTCAACAATCCAAAATATACTTAACTGTATATTCAATAAAATTAAATAAATACCTATATAATCATAAAAATAAACAAAATTGATTCTGTTGATTTATAGTTTAATTTTTGCTGATTTTAAATAGATAATGGTGAATGCATAAATTTTTGAAAAAACTTTTATATACTACAAATTCTAACATAATTTCCTATAATTCCACAATATTTCACTGGAAAAATCCTATTACGTATTCAGTTCACATAATGTAAACTTAAACAACAACAACAACAAACAAATCTTATTGGTAAATACAAATTCATCTGCAGTTCGTATTCAACATTGCTTATGTCTCAATTTAGATTTCTTATTTTATTTAGAAACGATCTAAAACCGATGTATTTTCAATAATACAATTTATTCCAGTAAATTTACGAGAATAAAGCTTTTCCAAGCACTTTCGGCTTATCATCAAACAAAATTTAATGCTATTATAAGAAAGTAAACAAAAAGGTATAAATAAAGAAAAAACCGTTACTCTCTTGAGAGATCATTTAAAGACATGGCAGGAGGCCAATTTCACGGACTTATTAATTTATTAATTCAACGAAATTTTTTTGTTGATATAGACTATTTAACTGTATTACCGTTATTACCATTATTTGTGCCTTCTCATTTGCATGTGAATTGTTAAATATTGATTATAAACGCCGATCAGTGATGTTATCATCATAAAATCATAATAATAGAAATGAATCTGCTATTAGTTGTTAAAAATCACCCAAATTTCCTAATTTTGAGCCAGTATTACGGTTCTTTGATAAGGCAATCGTTAGACAAAAGTCATTTGTTGCCGCCGCGCTCTCACGCGTAAAGTATAACACCTTCTTCTTAAAGAAAAAGAAGCATTCAATTTTATTTTTTTTCTGACCTAGTTATGTCAGTCATCCCCGCACCAATACTGTACTGAAGTGAATCTCGTTTATGTCTTACTTAGGGCAACATTCGAACGCTTAAAAGAGAATTGAGCTTGTATTATATCAAGGTTTTTTCGTTAGTAAAACTTTCAAGTGGTTAAATATTCAGTACGATAAGCATGTCTGATAAATAGGCGTTTACTTTTTTTTTAAATAATGTGTGAATAAACTGATTATTTCACAGGAGATTCAGACGTGAACAAATTTGGGGGTGTCATCCCTTTATTCAGATAAGACAAGTCATAAAAGATTATAATAATTAGCGTTGTCACTGATATGCTCATACTTGGGTCGTTTCGTTTTAAAAAATCGCTACAATATGAGCGAGGATTTAAGTACGTTGATGAGATAAAGCACGTTCGAAACTATACAAGCCCCGTCTTAAGTAAACAAATAGATAATTAATCAATAGAATGAAATGTTCAACAACTAGCGATAGGCATGCTTTATCTTACCTATCTAGTGTAATTCCAGAGATTTGTTCGCGAATTTAACACACCTAACTGTCATTTAATTACCAAGACATGTAAAATGATTTTGTAGGAAATATCCTTTAAAAAAAGAAAATGAAACGATGAACTGGTAGTTCATGCAGAAAATGAACATAAAATAAGAGAAAGAATCTAGATTGTTAACAAACAGCAACAAGTGGAATCTATTTTTACTTAGTATGACGAAGATGAAACTTTTAATAATGGAAAATATCAAACAAACTAAGAAAAAACACCATTAACTTCCTTAAAAAAACTAAAATAAAATACAAACATAACAAATCGAAAACATCAAACGAATCGATAATGGTAATAGTAACAATGAAAAATAAAAGTCAAAATGTATTAGAATGCGAAATAAATCATTATTTCCACTAACAATAAGTGACGTCGATGTTGTCTATAATTCGATCAATTCCCGATAGATGCCTGTAAATGTTTGATGTTTAGTTGTTAGAGGGCGTTAGAATGGGCGAGGTAGTGACGTCACAAGTTTGTGAATTTCAATATACTATATCTGTTGGAATATTTCAATCGAAATAAGAATAAACATCGAATTATTTTACAATTTAAAATGTTTCTATCGACATTTAAAATGGTTATTTTAGTATCTATTTTGTAGTTTCATCTCATTGAATTTTAATTTTTTGAACAAATAAAACGTTCAACAAGTACATATTGGATTGTTTGTAAAATGTAAAAATAAAATGAATTGAAAATGAATCGATTTTACTGTACTGATACACAAATTCAATCTAAACTGTTTATGATAGTACAAGACAAAGTTTGTTTCTATTATCAATAAAATAAATAAGTACCGCATATATCGATGTATCAGAACTAAAATATCATTCCAACTTTCCTTGATGATTTCTATTTTCTTTTAGCTATTATGGAAATAGGTTGACATATCCGAATTCACAGTGAGCCAATACTTGGAATGATTTATTTATTTTATTTGATGTTTCCAAATCAAAATAATGTAAGTTTTATATTTGCTACTAACAAAATTTCTTATTGAATTCACAATAATACGTAATATTTCTGCAATACTGTCAACGTTTTCTTTTATTTAACAATAAAATCTATTGTATAACTTTCAGAATGTATTTTCAGTAAGATATGCTTTATTAAACTGGCAATGTGAAGCATTCAGCAAAACGGGCACAGGAGACTATAAAACAGTTCATAAGGAAAACGAAGATTTTCATGGTAAAACTAATAAAGTGTCAACAATCAAACATAACGCAAAGATTCCAGAAAGTGAACCTTATCTCCTTTGTACTTCCGAATTTTCTTTAAATTTTCCATCATAATGAGACCCCTTTGATATCTCCATATCGCACGAAAATGACTCAATCATCAACTCTCTGTTCAACATCTTTCATTTTAAACGTTCAATCCTTTATTCCAAAGCTATTTAAATAATAAATTAGCTATTATCTAACGTTTAATGTTCGCTAAAATATAATATCAACAAAATAAATGATGGGCTTTATTTAGTTTACAATTAGACGTTTTATCCTGGCGCATCCACCAAATTTAGTCAATACTTGCACTACTTTCTAAGATTTACGTTTATAAAAATATATCTATAGTCATTTCTCAAGTGAGATCAAACGTTTTGATCGAAACACTAAAATGGATGTGTATTTCCTGTGTTTCTAGCTTCAGTTGCCAGATATTTGAGCATATATTGTAACAATCGAATAACTACTCTTAATTGACTGAAATGTTCAAATATGTGAATATAACGCTCCTAAAATTACTGTCTTCTCTCATGCACTTTATTGAACAATAATTCACAATTTAATTTTCCGTCATTGACTAAGACTGAAATTGGATTAATGTGGAATTAAAAAAAAAACACGAATGAAAATCCATTGTCACAGTTGGTGATAATATAGCGTTAAATTAGAGTTGGTCCTAATTATAATCGGATTCTAATTTAACACTATATTGTTAAATGAAACATGGCACAAATCTTGTTGGTAACATTTGTATATTTCATTTATATGTGAAAAAAAGTTGTTTATGATTATTGTTTTTCGGTATAAATTCGTTTTTTATTTGCACACGTGACTGGAAAATGTTCATATCAAGAAAATCAACGAATATTCTTCATCTTCTTTTTTTTTTAATTTTCCGTTAAATTAAGTTAAATTAATTTAGTACTGCTTGTAGAGGCCATAGCTGGTAGAATTAATAATTTGCATCAGACACACCCTTTGCTTTTTGATTAAATCATACGCAAGATGTGGCCAACTCGACTAGACCCAAAGGAGTTTCTCAATCAACTTAACCGTTACGTCAATTAGTGTAACCGAAAATTGAAATATTCGCCAATTACTGTGTTATGTATATTAATACGTATCAACAATTTTTGGAATATATTAAATTGAAGAATAATTTTCCACATGTCTCTAACGCATCATTCCCATCTTCGTCGAGTATAGTTGAGTTGTTCACTTTCTAGTACACCTTTGGGAGGACACGGCGATTTATATAGTAGATAGTCACCCGCCCAGTCTATTACATCGCGGAACACCGCAACTTTGGCAACTTGGTTCCTCATCTTGTACTATTTCCGCTACAAGTACCTTTCCACATCCATAGTCAGCAAAGTAGAATTACCAAGTAGCCTTTATACATATATAACAAGATATCTGCCAACTTACATACAAAATCACACACTCTACACAAAATTACATTCAAACAGACGGACACAAAATTGAACGTTTGCCTCAATCAATCAATGTGAATGTAACGACAAATATCTGATTTGTCACCACATCGTCGACCCTTTGACATAACCAGACTTGAACGACATCGCCGGAAACCACCTCTTACCTTTATCGCGTTTCCCTTCTTTATTCCGAAAATCAAATGCAATTTATACCACGATGATAGTGTCAGATTTGATAACAAGAATTACAATAACACTATCACTAATATATTTATATCGAAAGTAATCTGCATATTTTCTACACATATTTATTAATGAAATGGCTACCTTTTACATCCCATTATCGTAAAATCAACCCTCAATAGCGGTTTTACTAATTTCCAACCTAAAACAGTCTAATATATCTATAACCTTCAACAGTGATTGGAAGTAATTAAATTACCTAATTCAATTACGTTTTAGAGTAATGGGTAATTGTAATGAATTACTTTTTGCAATCGGTAATTAGTAACTGTAATTCGTTACTTTTTACATGTAATTGTAATGGTCATTTCCATTACTTTGCCCAATTACTTTGGTTACTACTTCTCACTAAATAGTTCGTTTAATTTCGTACTTTATTAAAGTTTACGTTTACCAGAAACTACTTGTTTTATTATATCCGAATCATTAAAATAATGGTTAAAATTATTAACAGTGTTGCTATTATTGTAAATGGCAAGCAACGTTATTTCGTTAGTTTGCAAAAAAATTATTAAGTAAGAATAATTGTAAAAGTAATTGCATTCCTTTTTCGGAGTAATGGGTAATTGTAATTCATTACTTTTTGAAAAAAGTAATTAGTAATTGTAATGAATTACGTTTTTGGTGGAGTAATGGGTAATTGTAATTCAATTGCGTTTGTAGAGTAATTGTTCCAATCACTGACCTTCAACCTTCAGCCTTTGTAAAGACAAATAGCACCAAATCAAGTTATCCCAACATATTTGCGGTCATCTCTATAATAAATACGACCCCTATCTGCATAAATATTTGTTTAATTTACAAGCAACAATCCATTAATTATTTCAATTAGAAGCCGATAAAAAAAATCTGTAATGCGGTTGACCCTCCAGGCCATTCCTGAAACTTCGCGCTAATTTTTTACAGCTCCAAAACCATTGTGAGGACTACAAATTTGATTGGTTAAGTAATTTTGAGGTTATGTTGGAAAAACTCTTTTTCGAATTCTTTCGACAACGATATCTCGCAAAAAAATCAACGGATTTTGACGAGCTTTGTGGCATTCGACGCAGTTTCTAAAGCTCTAAAATTATTGTGAGGGGTACAAATTTGATTGGTTAAGGAATTTTGAAGTTATGTTGAAAAAACCTTTTTTTGGAAACATATCCACGATATCTCGCGAACTTCGGTTCGGCATGACGTCCACATACGTACTTCCAGTAGTCTGGACGTCCCGAATTGCCGAACAGCCCTCGTCAGTGAATAGGTGTGCACTTTGTTGGAGATGTGTCTAGTTAGTGGAATTCCAGAGTAACGCACGTTCGCGATATAAGTCAATAAACAATAATATCTGTTCATCAGTCAACTTTTCACTCATTTTCGCACTCATGAAGCCAGACGAATAAAAACTGGAAAAACATTTTCGAAAGCAACAGACGCTTGAAGCTGGACTGAAACCGATCAACATGTCCACACATGTCCACACGATGAATTTTGGTTCGGTTCGGCTTTCTTTGTTCCGTACCGACTTGGATCGGTTTGGGTTCGACATCGTTCGGGTCGGCTTTTGGTAAGTCGATGAGGCCTATCGGCACGTCTACATTAATTCGGCTTTGCAGATCGGCTCAAGCCGAATGATGCCGATTGGCATAATGTGGACGCGCCTTAACGCTCTAAAATTATTGTGAGTGGTACAAATTTGATTGGTTAAGTAATTTTGTGGTTATGTTGAAAAAACGCTTTTTTCGAAATATAATCACAACGATATCTCGCAAACAAAGCAACGGATTTTGACGAGCTTTGCGAAATTCGACGCAGTTTTTAAAGCTCTAAAATTATTGTGTGAAGTTTTAATTTGACTGGTTGAGGAATTTTGAGGTTATGTTGAAAAAACATGTTTTTCGAAATTTATTGACAACGATAACTCGTGAACGAATCAACCGATTGTAATCGTTCAAACGACATTCGACGTCATTAGTTAAGGTTAAGAGCTGATTCGATTATGGAATTGATCGGTACAGCAGCTCAATAGTTATTTTGAAAAAACATGATTTTAACAAAAGAAATTTGTCAGTTTTTTTAGAATTTCTCAAAATTTATCGGGCCGAATCGGTTCAAATTTGCACGAAATCTAAGTTTGGTGGAACCCTTTCGAATTTTGCAAAGAGCGTTTCAATCCGTCAAGCCGTTCAAAAAAAAATAGTCAAAATAACTTCCTAGGACCTTAAAATGTCGAGATCTGCTGAAAATTCAATTTTCGAAAATCGGGGTAAGACCAATAATTTGCCGAAATTTTGAAAATTTTCAATTTTCTTAGGGGGAAGTTAAAAATTCAACGTAACCAGTAATTGGGTTTATATTTATGAATTGGAAACATCTACTAATACTAATCAGTAGACTAACCTATTGATGCTAAACTTGATGGTGTCAAATTGTGTACGCCACCATCTGGATAATAAAAGATCCAACAGGAAACAATTCAAGACTTATTATCGCTTTTACCAACTAAACTTTCAATATAATTGATATATTTGGGGGGGGGGGGGGATAGGGTTAATTGAAAAGAACATATTTGTAACTGGTTCGATTCTAATCACACTTTCTAGATTACTATCGACCATTTATTTGATTTGATTGTGAAATAAAGGGGTAAATAAATAAATAAATATATAAATAGAAGGGACTATTTTGAAGATATAAATCTAGTTAAAGTTTCTGTATTTAATTTCAGTAACTTTATCGTATATATCTGTATCGATTTGCATTTCTGTTGTTGTTGGTAAAGACATATCACCAGGTTTTACTAATGCAACTCCATCATTCCCCATTCTCATACAATCGAAGTGCAAAACAAGAACACTAGCTTGTTGTATACGGGTTTCAAAATCAAAACACATATGTAAATTTTGTCCTGGTGTATAAATATCGTATAGCTTTGCACAAGCCTCTACCGACAACGGTAAGTAAGGTATTGGTAAAGGTAAACATAAAGGTGGTGGATTTTTAGCTAAAACAACAAACACCATAATGTGAATTGAAATAACATAAAAACAAAAATAATCAATTTTCTTATTACCTGATAACGAATTAAAATAAATTGAATTACCATCCATGAACATGTTCATATTGATTGAAAAATCATATGGATCGTAAGTAAAATTCATACAACCTATAAAATAATAAATAATGTTTAAATCAAATATTGAGCCAGTCGAAAATTACCTTCTCTGTTGAAATTAAATTGTTGTAAATTTAATCCAGCACAGCAACCACACGTTAACCTTTGACATGTACAACCATTACTTCTAAAACCGATTCGACGTGTTATTGCTTTTGATTTTGTTGATATATTCGATTTTAAGATATTCTCCATTGACACAACATTGAATGGAATATGGGTTTTTGGGTTGTAATATACCATCATCGATTCGATATCAAAATCTATAAATTATATTATTTTTTTTGTAATCTTTTTTTTAATGGAAAAATTAAATTACCAAAAACCAAACAGAATTGCTTTTTGTATCAGATAAAATTTATGACAATGTTAAAATATAGGTAGATTTTGATAAATGATAACAGACTCATTTTACTCGTGTACATTGTACATCGTACAATAAAATCGATTCGTTACGTTTATAAATTAAAGCGAATTACCAATTTAACTAGATTATTATTTAAATTTTAAAATAAATAATTAATCTTACCGTCTATATAAAAGCTGTTAGAAGGACATGATGAACTCACGATTAATACAACTATAAGATAAACACTATACATAATTGATAATTTATTCAGGACTAATTACACAGGACCAATTTATTTAACCAAAAATTAATATGTCAAACACAAACTTATATTTCGACTGTTTAATATTTAGCTATAAGATGTTTAACAGCTATACAGTTAGAGAGAATTTAGGATAAAATATTTATTTATATGTAACGAGTTTATTGAAATAACATCGGAAGTGTTCGGTGAAAGCTTAAACGTGCCACCAATATCTATTGATATATTTATTTATTTGGGTGGATTAATTATGGCGATAATTGACCATCCTTCTCTACTCGTATAGAAATACAGATATTGTCGACAATAATCGAGATTAGTTCAATCAACAGGTATTTAACCGATCCAAATTAGTTTTTGGACATACTCCTCAAACTACCCTACATCGTATATATGTCAAACCAACAATTGTCGGGGTAATTAAGTGGGTTTTAACATTAAAATAAAAACAAGAATTTTATTCAGTTTTTAGTGATAAATACATCGCCATTTGTTAATTCTGTAACGTTAATTAAATTTAAATTTGGTTTTTTGTTTGTTAATTGATTAAGATTTTTATCGAGTATTATATTGAAATATTTAGTTGTTTGTTTGATTAAATTTTTTTCTAATGGTACATTTCTGGCGCTATCATCATAATCTTCATCAGTTTGGTCAACAGCATCAATCGGATTTGCTGGTATACCGCCACCTTCTTCCGGTCCGACAACAACAACACCACCTAAACCCATTCGTATACAATCAAATGACCATTCTAACAATGTCGTCCCTTCCCAGTTCGCTTCCATATCAATACAGAAATGCACATTACGACTAGCAAAATAGATATTTGAGAATTCAACACAGAAACGTATGAATGGTAAACGAGGTATACGAACACACATCGGTGGTGGATTTTTACCTTAGAGACAGATAGAAAGAAAACTTAATAGAATCATATCAACTATTGTTTGAAAAAATAAGAATTTTATCAAAATTAAAATTTAATTAAATCGAATTCGTTTTTAAATAGACAATATCTTCAATTGGTTGCACGTAATTTGAAGTTTTTAATCAGTTGGTTTCCAGTCAAGTTAGATAAAAAGAAACTTGTTAACTCAACGTTTTCAGACTGTCTTTAATACGGTCCTTAACGGAAAGCTATTTAAACTTTTGCTATTTTATGCAGTGTTCGTTTTCGCATTGAAAACCATTACTTTTCAAGAATATTTATTCTATTCTATGTTGATATAAGTGTTGTTTTCAAAGTAATTTTTAAAAAATGTTCCCGATCTTTTTTTTTGTCATTCCTATTCTTTATTTAACCGAACTGTTAATGATAGTTTTAGGAACTTTACCAGATACTGTTCTTTTGTATAAAACTTTTCCATTCATCGACATAGCTGCAGTAAGGGCAAAATCATCAGGTTCGTATGTAACATTGAGACAGGCTTTTTGGCTAAAACGTTCCAATATAACTCCTGTACAACAACCGCATTGTCCTTCCAAACAGGCACAGGGTAATCTCAAACCACCCAATAGTGGAGGGCGGTTTGTTGTTGAAATTGCAGTCGGTAAAGTTGTTGTCATTGTCACAACATTTGTAATATTTTTTCCTCCTTTTGTTGTTGATTGTGGTAATAGTGGTGGTGTGGTACGTTTGTTTGAATCGACTTTATCTGAAACAGAGTTGTTAAACTGAAAAACCACAAAAGGGTAAATACAACGTTAAGCGTAGTAGTTGGACAAGATTATTTTGCACCTCATCCATTTCCTTTGGCACTTATATAAGGAGAAAAAGAAAAATTAATTGGAGAACTTAATTATATCGTTTATAATTGAAGCATAAGCGGATTCTTTTTCGAAATTATCCATAGTCTTAAACAAACGTAGACCTCATTCCTGGCGTTCATAACTGTACGTTAAACGTATATTAATCAGGTAATTAGCATTCTCGTGTGAGTGTGTGTTAACTAACTTAATGTATTCAAAGTAAATAGAGTGTAATGAGAATTTCGAGGTAAATTTTGTTGTAAAAAAAATACACGGGAATATTAAATCAATAATCAATTACCCTTCAGTCCATATCCATTATTGAAGTGGATAAACACAATAATACATAGAGAATAAAAATATTTCATATTATCGAATATTTACAACGAGCACACTGTTTACTATTCTGTCTTATGGTTAAACCAATACTGAATAACAGTTACTGTACCACTTACTGGTTTTAGTCGATGGATTTCCGATCAATATTTCGTTCTGTAATTCCACAAAGTAATTAACCCGAAAAACCAGTTAAGTTCAACAACTAATCGATACAATAAACTTTTTATAAGTTAAAACTTTTCCATTTTCGATTAATTATAATAAAATCAACTTTACATAGAATCAGTGTGAAATTGCAACAAGTCGGCGTTTTATTATCGCTACTATCAACATTGTGAACATGATAGTAGAACGTTATTACAAACCCTTCAATCCCTTCATCTATAAATTATTATCGATTTAGTGAATATTAGAGAAATAATCATCGCACATCTCAAGAGAGCTATATAGAAGTTACAATATACACCTGTTCCTTGTTATTACACCGATAAAATAATAAAATAATCTAATTTTTTTTTAATGTTTACTTTATTGAATTGAAAGAAAAATTATAAATATATAAATAAATGATCATTCGAATCGAATCATATGAATTATGTACAACGATAAATATAAATAAATAAATAAATAAATAGATAAATGTTGTTTTAAATTTAATTACCAATGCAGCCGGGCTAGCCACATATCGCGACTTTGACGTCCTTTAAATTTATTGAAACTTCCATGCTGGAATCGTCTACTCTCATCATCTCCTTCAACATCGTCGTCTTCATCTTCATCATCATCATCATCTTCGCTACTGTCATCATCATCATCGTCATCATTATCATCATCATCATCATCATCGTCATCATCAACTGTAGCGTCGGTTTTTTTTGTAGCAGATTCAGACGATTCATCATCTCCAGCGATAGTATCCACCATACCGTCCATAATATCATCTAAAACATCTTTAGATTCTTGTTTATTACCAATTTTTGTCATATCAACAATATCTTTATCGTTCGGTAATCGTGTTGTTGTTGTTTTATTCTTATCATCATCATCATCATCATCGTCCTCATCTAGAACTTCTTTAACAACCTCAGAAATCGGATCGATTATATCGTCATCATCATCGTCATTATCATCATCATCATCATCATCATCATCATCATCATCATCATCATCATCATCATCATCATCATCATCATCATCATCATCGCCTTTATTTGTTGTTGTTGTTGTTGTTGTTATTGTATTTTCTGGTGTTGGAGTTATTTCATCTGCATCAAACGATTCTATTATTGTTGTCACTTCGTATTTCTGTTGAGAATCAGTGTCGGTGTTTTGATCGCTTGTAGACGCTTGTGGCATTAAACTAATTGATTGTTCGTCTATAATATTTGTCGATGATTCTACTATAACATTTTGTGTGGTAGTTTCAATTTGTGTATTATCATCAAGTATTAATGTAGAAAAGGTTTCGACAGGTTTTACGTCGACGGTAATAGGTAGAGGCGTCGTTTCCCTAGAGTGATTCTGTAGCGTACTGACAGCAATTGATACGTGTGATGATGAAGGTCCATTTACTATAGAATTCTGCGTAGTAGTTTGCGAATAAGTTTCTATTTTAGTTTTATCAGTTGTTGTTGTAACTCGACGTGTTGGTTGTTTAATTTTTGGTGCCTTAGTTGATGTTGGTACTACTACTTTACGTTTTAAAGGTTTCTTTTGTTCTAATTTTACAGTTATTGGTTTTTGTGTATTCTTCCTCAATGGAGCTTTAGTTGTCGAAACAATCGGCTTACGTGTTGGTTTCCTTTTCGTACCACCCGATGAAGCGGTGAAGTATTCGCCAATAAAATCGTCATCGAATACACTAAAAGTACCATAATCAATTTCGTTATCTTCATCATCTTCATCATCATCATCATCGTCATCATCTTCAATATCATCATCGCCGTCAAAATCAAAATCATCATCATCATCATCATCATCATCGTCGTCATCGTCATCATCATCATCGTCATCATCATCATCATTGTCTTCTTCTACTAGAGGAAGCGGTTGTGGTGGTTCGACTCGAAGACCCTTAGGGCCAAATTTAAAACAAGAAACTCTTAATGCAGCCTCAATATCGTTCAATGTTCTTAATTCAAGTCCTAAACAAGCATTGAAATCATCTCCTTTACGTCCAATATTGTAAACTCGTCCACAAAATTTCGAAACACCACCAGGCAATGGCATACAAACAGGTTGTGGTTTTCTACCTATAATATACAGTAATTTTTATTTAATTTTTTTTAAAAATCGATAAACCCATTTTACTACATCAACATACTTGAAATTGTTGTATTTGTAAGTACTCGTTCACCAAAACTCATTGAAATTGCTAGTTTATCACCTTTAAGATATTGAAGTGATGCACAACCAGGCCCTTGTAATGCAACTACAGGTAAATTAAATTCCCTACAACAGTTGCATAGTTTCGCTGAACAACTACAATATTTATTCACATTGTTTTGACGGTTCTTATTCAATTTATTCCCATATTTTCGTGATAATGCCCTTTTCGATGTCTGCAATTTTCGAGTATCTACAACAAATAAAACACTTATGTCACACTCGCTGAATTGGAACATTACAATTTATTATTTTTTTATTTATTTTATTATAAAATTTTATGATAGATATCATCTATCAAAAGATTTATTGTGTTTGATTTGTCAGGAAATACTTTCACATTTTTTTTTACAAAATTTTCAGTCCAAGGTTGTTTGTATATTTTCCAACAAATTATTAGAGAAATATTAACAAAAGAATCTCACCAATCACTGCCGATGCAGCGAATGCTATCAAGATGAAAATCAACAGCAGTTCAAAAATGAATGATAATTTCATTTTTGCTCCGGTAAATCCTGAAACAAAAAAAAGTACATACAATATAAAACATTGATTGATCACTTTTTTATCTATCGATTATTATTGATTCATTTATAAATTATTTATGATATATGTACATAAATCAAAAGAAAAGCACACCAACTTAGTTTACCCAATTGAACGCAATCTGTTTTGAAAGCTATTTATTTCAAGCACATACACTTTTAATTACTACGTTAAATCAAGATGTCAAAAGCATTTATTGTTGAATTAGATTAGCGAAGCAGGAATTTTCATTTGTTGGTTTGTATGACCCTCTACACGATTAATTAATTTTTTTTTTAAGCACTAAACCGTTCAAATCACAATCCAGTAGACTGGACGCAATATTTTCTCATTAATCTGATTAAATATTTATACCGAATCTTGGTAGACTTCTTTCATATTTGAATCGAGTTTTTCGAAGATTTAAATAAATTTTTAAAAAATACGGATTAATTATTGATATAAATAGTCCCGTTAGTATTTTTTCTATTTATATCGTTTGTTTGTTCATTTATTTATTTTTAAGTATAATAGAAATTTAATAATTTTTTTTAATACTTACCAGAATAATAGCGTTGCTAATTTCTATTTAATACAAGTGCACTAGTTGACTGTCAGTTTAAATCTGTACAGAACGTTCTTCAATGAAGACGTAGAGGAATGGGGGGCCCGCCAGTGGTATGTCGGTCACTCAAGTTAGGTCATCGTGCTCGTCGAAATACACCGTTTTAACATCCAAAGAAAGCATATCTTCGTTTTCAGTACTACATAAAAATCGGTCAAATATTTCCTGTTCGCATATTCGACACATAGAAAGATTAATAGATAATAAAAAGTGAAAACTACGATTTAAGTACGATAAGAATGTTTTTTTATGATTTATTTTAAAGAAAAATCTCAATAATCAAATGTTTTAGTTGTGTTTAATTAGGAATGTTTAATAATAAAAGTTTGTAGGTCAATAAGAGATCCGGTTGTTTCACGAAAACTCTCCAAATAATTTCACCAATAACTCAATTATCATTAATAATCTTAATAAACTCAACTATATTCTTATTTTCAGTTTCATGTAGTCTAGTTTCGTTTTTTAGTAATAACTAGAATCGTTTTTTTCTCTCATTTGTTAAATAATAAAATGTAGATGATAATAACTAGGTGACCTAGTGACCGCGATCACGGCCAAGGACCGAAGACTATCGAGAATGATCGTGGATGGCATACAAAAGATCTTTTAAAACGGTTCCTTCTTAACCATTATAGCTGGTACCATTCTGGTACTGACCAACTCAAAACCATTACAAAATGCATTGCGTGATGACACGAATTTTCGTATTTGTTATTGCATTAACGTTTGTGTCCGCTACTAATATTTTTGGTAAGTTATTCAGACTTTTCATTAAAAATTCATTAACGACATTTAATTAATAATAATTTTAAAAAATAAAGAAAACTAAACATCTTGATTTGAAGAATTCGGTAACGTATTGGTTAACTTGAAAATCTGGATTTGTTCTAGACATGTCGCTCCTGGTTATTTACACACGTGAAAAATACGGCATGAATGACCAGCAGGGTGAAAATGTCCGATATATATCTTCAAGATTCTAACAATCTATTTGTTAAACAACTACCAAGTTTGTTCTGATACTTTTTCATTGTTTTCTTAAAGTTTCACTCCTTCAACTTTTCCTCTTTCGGTACGATTTCAGTGTTGTAACGGTAATAAAATCTGTCAATTTCGAGTTTTTTAAAAAACTGACAATTTTCACGACGAATCGAGAGCATATTTTCTTATGTTAAAGGGATTTACAAAATTTATACCAAAGGAATCGAGTTCAATCATACATAAATATCGTTATCCACATTCCCCATATTTTCAGGATATTGAAGTATATCACCTGTCAACATTTCACCGGTCGGACAGTTTCTTTGCTTGTTCGATGTATAAAATACGCAGTCAATCGATTTCGTTATTGATCGATTTCATTAATTTTAATTTAAGATATCCTCTGGAGTCCAGATGAGTTTGTGCCAGAGAAACGTGGCGACCGATCTGATGCGACAACTCCAAGTAGCTGTGATTGTGATGGACCAACTTGTATGTGCTGTGTTGACTTCAATTTAACATACATCGATCTAGGCGGACCAGGTATTCATTTTCTTTTTCTTCAATTGTTTTAATCACGTTAAAATCACTTTTAATACACAGAGGCGCGTTATAACTTCATGAGGCCCCAGCCAATTTTGAATTTAGGGGACCCCATGTATATTATTGAATTTTTATTCGGGAGAGAATCCCTCTCTTTTATTTTGAAATGTTATAATCCACAAGAAAAGGGCATAGTCATAAATGAACTCAATTAGTTCATTTACTTTTATTGCATTAAATAAAACATGTCTGAAGGTAGAAGAACTAACTCTAATAAAAAATTTAATGAAAAATATGGGAAGCCATTTAAAAAAATCATTTCTTCGCAATAGTAACAGATACAGCCATTTTGACTTGGTCGCAACTAAATAATTGAAAAAGTAAACAGTTACCTGTCTCGGGTTTTTCGAAATTTTCATACATAAAAGAGTTATGAATATTATGCGTTACTTTGGGCTCACTCTGTATACATACAGCAAAACAAAATTAAATATAAAAACAATATTTAAGGATACACAGTAGATCTTATTACATTTGATTTACGATTTCACAATTTTAGATTTATTCCAAAAGCAAATTAATTTTTCAAAAGGAAAATCTTTGTATTTAGTTGACTTTGAATTTTTAGTAGTAATATTGTAGACGGACACTTTCACCAACAATAGATAGCTAAGGAGTGGTTCTTCAAGTTTAATAACAAATATTTATTCTTTAGCTAAATGAAAGAGTTATAGCGAACTTATTGCGAGTCTTCAAAGCAAGCTGAATTAGGCTATTAACTAAAAAAATCAGAACATTGACTTGTAGACTTTAGGGCCCCTGCTGATGGGGCTCCAGGCAATTGCACGTTTGGCCATAGGATAACACGCCGCTATAAATGCATAAACGAGTTTCAGTAAAAATACTCGGAGAAATAATTCGTATACAATCATCAATTCTTCTCAGGAATGGTGGTTAAAGGGGGTTGTTTTAATCCTAATTACAACTGTCTGTTTTTATTCAGGTTGTGTTGGTTTAAAGTTTTTATCACAACAAGAGGGCATTGCCGTTAATGTCTCATACGGTGAAAGTCTTCTACATAGTGAAGAAGTGAAAGGTCCAAATCCACCTCCGACTTGTATGTCCCTTCTGGCTAATTTAGCGCATGTATGTGCCCGTTTTTCTGACTTGAATCCGTACAATAATGGATTACGAGGTTGTTTACTATTGGAACCGAAATTGTTAGGCGAAGTTACAACGAGTTTTAATATTGGTTGTTTTACGATGGGACCTGAAGGAATGAAAATGGAAGAAAATCTCAATACAACATTCAACCCGATTACACAAAATTTAACCAACAACCAAACATCGTAAGTAATCTCAACAAAACAAACGTTGTTTTTTTCTCTCCATGTGTGTGTTAAGAAATAGAAAAATTTATTTCTTCAATATTAAGTGGTTAAAATGAATTGAGATCAATATTGTATGTTTCTTTTTTTATTATTATTTCGGGAATTGTGACTTATTTCAGAAGCGAATCGGAGGAACTAAATGAAGAGGAACTAATAGCCGCTGTAAATGAGTCGGCAGAACAAGGTCTTACTTTCTTTGGAAATTTACTTGGTTTGGCATTTGGAAAGCCGAAAATCAATGAAACTAATACTGAACATGTTACTAGCGAACCGAATACCACATCCTAAATTCAAACATTATTTATTTTATTTATTTAAACATAATGTTATTATTATTGTTTATATTCAATTATACTGTTTAATGTTTAAATTAAATAGGTATTTAATTACACTTCCTCTATATTATAATTGTAAAATACCACCACAATCATTATCTATGATGAAATAACACCAGAGGCGTATCAATAATAAATTGCTCTAGAAATTAACGGCTTTTCCACTTTTTTATTGTTTTTAAATTCATAATCGTGATGAAAATCAGTTTGATTATTTGGATTCTTTTATTTCAAATGATTTCTGAAATGGTTACAATTGACAAATGAGAATCAGAGTGTTTCTAAAAAAAATCAAACTTCGTTTTTTCTCCCAAATTGTAAGCTTAAGTCTACAGGATGACCCATAAGTCCTATCCTATACCATTTTTTCATCTGATGCATAGGTAATTAGTCATGAATTAAATTAAGTAGCCAATCGTTTGAATGTTTCAGTTATTTAAATTATATTTAAATGTAATACAGGCCCATCAAAAATGTCTAAGCATGTCGCTCTAGTTAAAGATGACTTTAGTAAAAATTAGCCGCTTATTTTAATATAAAATAATACTATTCACACCCAAATTCACTAATATTTTGACATTTGACATACAATTTTTAAATTTTGACGTGTAATTTTTCCAAAACTTGGAAAGTGATTTAACTTTTATTGAGCATTTTTTAAAAGAAATGTTTAGAAATTTTCATCTTAATATCAATGGAAACCTAAAAAATAATAATTAGTTAACGGTGTATAATTGGAACTTTGCATCTAAAAATTATACCAAATCATAATTCGGAAAATTCTCTAATAAATAAACTATAGTAATATTAAATGCGTCAAAATTGTAAAAATATGCAGACATAATGAAGAAACGAATAAGCCCTCGACGGCTACAACAGAAAAATGTTTCAAAATATGGGCTAATCGAGAATTTAGCTTTAAAATGAACGACTTAACACATCAAATCAACAAAAAACTATTCATTTAGAGTAAAAAAATCTTCCAAAATATAGCCTTAAAGACTGGAACTTTGTTCAAAAATTGACTAAATATGCCTAAATCTCCTTCTCTTGGCGGTTAAGGAGAAAAGTGTCTCAAACCTAAGCATAAAGTCAAACATTACGTTCAAAAAGTGGCTAAAAGGATTCAAATAATCTCGTATAGAGGTCCGTAAAATTATAAATATCAAAATTATAAGAAATAATAGTGTTAACGTATTAATGATATTTGATATTTTTTTAAATTAAAAATAAGGGTAAGTAGTGAAATTTTCAACCGCTTTATTAGATGACAACATAGAGGAACAAACAATAAACGCGGTATTGTTTGAAAATCGTTAATTCCTATTATTGGATCAAAGAATGTAGACATCGTTCCCTGTAAGAAATACATAATTTGACTACTTAAAGGCACAATAGCAATAACTTTCTTACCTTAATAAAGAATGCATAAAGCAGTTGTTGTTCTGAAAATAATAGATTTGTTGAAAAACAAAACAATACACAGCGAAAAAGAACAAAACAAAACAATTCTAAACGGTAACGTGGTTAGGTTGTAGAAAACCAACCGGTTGTATAACGCCGCTGGACTTGAATCTCCCCGAAAAATTTGAATATGGACCCCTTTATTAGAAGGGATCTTATTCTACCCAGTACGCTTCTGTAAATGTGGCTAGTGATGGACTTTGCGCCACCTATGTGTGATGCTTTCAACTAAGACACGTGACGTAATGGGAGTGACAGGCGCTGTAGTCGGACACTACCCGATAAACAGTAGATGTAAGATAAGTAGGTAGTGCCTCTGAAATAGAAGGTACTTTTTTGTATAATTCATTAAATATTTTTAATTATTTTTTATAAAAATAATTAACATTAGTGCAATATGTTTTTTATATTTGTAAATATTCGAAAAGATGCTGTAAGTGCACAATAATAATAGTAGTAGTAGTAGTAGTAGTAGTATTAGTAACAACATCAGTAATGGAAACGTCTACAATAATGCAACATTGACTGTAGTATTTATAACAAATTCCATTTGCAATGTCGCAATTTATTAGTAAACCTCAAGGTGGATGGATCCATTCGGATAAATTAATATCGAAACAGGGTGCCACGTATGCCGTTCGGGTAAGAAACAAAATTATCAATTTTTCAAAAACCAATATAAAACACGATCAAACAACCATTGGCCATTAATTTTACAATAGAAAAAACGACCACCATAAATATTGATCACGCCTTTTTCCAACATTAACAAATATGACGTGAATTTATGATGATAATGTTGAAAAGATTCGACCTAAATTTATTTCCTTTTACGTATGATTATAGGAGAAAAAAACCATTATCTAAGTAATCATAGAAACTGGCATTTACGTTATTTTTGTATATGTGGTTTAGTATTTGTTCGCCTTTCCTTTGTGAATCACACCATTATAACAAGCCACGAAACTATTTTTAATCATATAATATACGTATACTACGTGTTACAATGCGCAATTAAATAAATCGAAATTTTTCGAAAATCATTTCTACTTAATTTTAATAATTTCCAGTATGTTGGCTGTCTTGAAGTTAAAGCCTCCATGAAGACACTCAACTACAAGACCAGATCCAGTGTAGCAAAGTAAGCATCCATTTTCTTTTACGTTATCTATTTATTTTTTTCTAAATAGAGTAAAAAATCGATCTAGGGTGTTTCCGGTCAGATCAGCCGCCGCATCTGCAACATACAAGATCGATTTTCTATCTATATAATATTTAAATAATATATTTATTCATAATTATAACAATGAAATATTTCCAGAGAATGTATAAATAAAGTATGTGAAACGGCTGGTTTGAAAACTGCTGATAAAAAACGTAAAGTAGATAAGAAAGTATTAAAGGCAATTGCTGAAGTTCCTAATATGACGCATGCTGGTGAAAATGTTAATTTAACTGTATCAAGTTCTAATTTGTCATTAACATCACTTGATAATAATCAAATTATTGCTAGTCATGATATGCCTCATATATCATTTGCATCAGGTGGTGATTGTGTAAGTAAAAAAATTTTTTTCGATTTTTTAAACAGTAGATTCTAGAATTTTCCGACAATTTTAAGAGGGGACCTCTATTAAATAGTATAGAGACTGCGCGGAAAACTATATTTAAATTAAAAAAAAATTAGTATACGTATATCCATTTTATATTTTTTATACTTTCCGAACTAAAGTGATTACTTTAGTTACTCTCCTGTACTTTTAAACATAAGGATCAAAAAATCCTAACTGACAATGCAAAAAATGGTTTGTATAAGGCAGGACCGAAGTGCTTTATTTCGTGCTTTAATGTACTTAAACTTCACTCTCGGAACGAAATGACGCACTTTAATCCTTTATTAAATAATAGTATACATATATCTATATTATAGTAAATTATAAACATCATCAAATTCAATCAACAACGCAAAATGTTCGCAAAAGAGTGAAGGGTGTTTGGTTAGAATTTAAAGATATACCCTAATGAAATATTAATCTTATCAGTATTCTAAATTCAGATACCGTTCTTCTAAAATACAAGTACTCTATATTTATGAAGAGTTTCACAAGAATACTAATTTATTGTAATTTTTGACGATCCAACTGTCTATTCGCGTTATTTACAACAAAATGATTGCAAATATCCAACTGCTATTCAGTTATCAGCTCGTTTTAAACACCGAATATTTTTGGTATTTTTGAAGAAATTTTGTGCTTTCAAAATTTTGTATAAATAGTAAAAATTGCATAAGCTTTTTCCAGCTCTTCCATAAATACTCAATGAAATTAAAATCGGAAAATTTTGCTGGCGTTATCATTGCCGTATGAACAAAAGTACATTTCATTCACTAGTGAAATATCTCACAGCGGTTCTCAAACCATGGGTCGCGGTAAATTTTTATAGGAGCGCAAAACATAAAATTCTACCGAGTGTACCTTGATATTTCCTCTCGTAGTTGGCTGTGCTTTTGTTCACGTAGTATTGTAGTTTGGTTTGGCTATTTGAAAAATTTGAATCAAGTTACGTTACTATGTTACCAAAAGCACAACCAACTGCGAGGAAATACTATGGTACACTCGATATAAAAAAAATGCCATTATTTATTTCTCAATTTCTGTCAATACTCTGAAGGTATTTTTTTTTTAAAATTCTTGTAGGAATGACGATTCTCTTTCTTCGTTTCAACCCAAAGGGTGTTCACCCTCTGGTCTAGGAGTCAAACTCTCGAGAAAATTATTCGGATCGCATGTTCAAAAGTTTGAAAAACGCTGGTATGGCCCCTAAAGCAAAAGATTCGACTATTTTGACAAACTTGCCACTGTTATTCTTCAATGTTTAACAAAAAATACATTTCAAATTCTGTATTATTACGTAAATATTTGTGCGTTTAGTCGTACTTCTAGCCTCTATTTATTTAAAATATACATCCACAGAAGTCTTTATTTCTATGTGAAAGTTACTATCACCATCACTTACGTTATTTGTTTGTATCAGAATAAGAAACTAACAAAATTTTAGTCAACATGTATGAGATGATTGAGGTAAGATATTGTCAGTCTTCAGTCGTATAAATTTGTTTTTCAAAGATTTGTTGGTTTGGTCGATTCTTTACGAATTTCTTAGAAGGATTATAAAGTTTTTATAATGGCAGTAAAGACGAAATTTCGAAAAAGTTTTCATTATTTAAAACTACGAAAATAGTAAAGAATTCAATTTTCATTATGCAAATAACTGATTTGAATTTATTTGACAAAAATAAAAAAAGAATAACAATTATACGACGAGCAGTCTTGGAATTTTTAAGATTAACTCAAAATATTCATGTTTCAGAATAAAAGCTGACATTATTTTACTTTTTTCCCATATTTCCTTTTGTTGATTAGTTGATGAATTCATTTCCGTACGAATTAAATTCGCAAAATTCCCAACTAAGGGGAGCAAATTTGATTTCCTGTAATCAAATCTGCGAACACGGTTTGTAATTTTTGCGTTAAAAGTTTTACCGTAAAAATTATACATTTTTTGGTACAAAATTATTTAAAAATGCGTTGTACGGGTAGCCATTTTGTACGAAATGATATGTATTTACATACTTATACATATGTACTTCTATATATTTTTGACTATTTCTTTCTTTATATAATTTTTATCATTAAAGTATCAAGTTACGTGACTATAGCAACGTACAGTTAGGTGTATGGAAAAGGTGACGACTCTTAATTGTGTAAACGAAGCTTTCTTCATCTTGAAGGAAAGAGAGCCAGGTAAGGCTTTGTAAATAAACAAGATGCCACCCAATTCTGACCTGCTTGATAATGTGATGAGCTCCATCGTCAGCCTGATTTTCACAGCCTTACAACTATCGTCACCTTTTCCATGCAATCAACTATACATCCCACTGTATGTTTTTATACTTACTTATACATATGTACTTCTATATTTTTCGGACTATTTATGTGTTTATATAATATTTATCGCTAAAATATCAAGTTAAGAGATTAGCAAAGTACGCCTTATTGGGAGTTGACTTTTTTAAAATATTCACCTTGTAATTTTAAAGTGCGAAATACATGTAAGTGATTGGATAATTTTTTCCCCAATTCATTTTACGACATAATTCGAAACAATTGTTCTGATAAAATTATGTACCAATAAATTCTTTTATTATGTATGATTCGCTTATTTGTTCGCAAACAAAATATATTATAAACATAAAAAATGTTCTTAAAATAATGAAATACTTATCTTGATTACTATGAAACATTATACTTTTTATAAATAATAATTAACGAACAATACCTAAGTTCAGCAATTGATAAGAAACAGTTGTGTTAACACTTAGACCGAACACCATTCTGACAACATATTTTGCCCAGGACTTTAGGGGAGTATTTTTTTGTCTTAGACAGATTTTTCTTATTCACTATTATTGCATATTGTTATAGAGAATTTCTTTACAATCAGAGCTGTAACAAGTCTTTCAAAAGGACATGAATCATAAATCAGAAGTCAATTTTGAGATAAATTATTCAAGTCCTAAATCATTTACATTTGCGGTAATTTCAGCCTTAAATCGTTTATCAAAATGACTTAAGTCTTAATTTTTTTCTTCAAAGTGAAATCTTGTTTATTTTTCACAAATGGTTTGAACCAGAAATCATTTTATTTCTTTAACTGGTCAGGGATGATTCAAATTACCATTAATGAGTACAGGTATGTATTCAGGTCATTTTCAAAATCCTCTAAATAATTCAAGTAAGTTAATAGTGAGGCGAGGAAATTAGAAGTTATTATAAGAATATAAACATGTTCTTTTTTTATAATTGACTGCAGTCACTTCTATAAATCTAAAAGAATCAGACATTTTCTTTTCGATTTAAATATTTTCCAATACATTTAAGTCATTCATAAACGGTTTAAGTGTTTTGAACTGATTTGCGACTCTGACTTAAGTACTTAAAATATCGAAAGTAATCAGTCGCTTTAAGAAATGATTTAAGTAACAAGTCTTAAATCACCTTTCAAATGAAGAATTAAATAAAAAAGACTTAAGTCACAAAAATGAGACTTAAGTAAAAAAAAAATTCAAATATTTAAAATCCTTACAGCTCCGAATTCACACTCAAAATAATGTTTAGTAGTAAACTATTTATTCTAACTTGAAGTAATGTAATCTTTGTTTTACATTTGTAGAACACTTTGGACTTTGTAGGATATATAGCCAAGGATGTGAACGATTTTAGAGCCTGTTATGTTATTGAATGTGGCGGTGGTTTAGCCAAAGATGTATTAGCAACAATTGGTCAAGCATTTGAATTACGTTATAAACAATATATAAAACCGGCACAAGCGGCGTAAGTAGACATTTTTTTTCTTCAAATTATAATTTTTTAACGTAAAGAAAAATAAATTTAACTGATTCAGTTGATATAGTTGTGCGATAGGCCAACCGTCAACATCTAATGGCGGTGATGCTGATCAAGATTATTATAATGATTTACCTGGTAAAGTACCACCAGATGTTGGACCACCACCTGTACCACCATTACCAACAGTTGTACCACCATTAACAACATTACCATCTGTACAAAGTCCAAATTTAATTGATCTTAATTCTGATATATCATCATTTGATACGTTGCCACATCATGATTATGTTAATGATCGACTAGTATTAACAAAAGAACGAGATGTTTTTGATATGCGTAAGTGAATTTTTTCCTTTATACACCCATTCCTCTATATACACTGCATTGTCTAACGCGGGTCTCCTTTTACACTTATAGATGGATCAGTTTAAGTTTGTCTAAAACCATGGATGCGTCTTAGCTTCTGCCTACAATAGAAATTCAGTGGAGTATACAGCGGACTATCCAGAAAACCTTGTGTGAACTTAAATTGATCCATCTATATTTTGCATAAACTTTACCAATATTTTTATTTTCGTGTAAAACGAGTCCACGTTAAATTTATAGTTGATGTAAATAGAGGAACTATTATAATTTTAATTACTATTGAATAATTACGTTTGTTTATAGAACCATTCACAACTACAACACCGCATCAAATACCAATAAGGAGAATTGAGGATCATTTAGCCGAATTAGAAAAAGAAATTTGGTTCCATGGACAAATTAGTAGGGCAGAAGCTGAACGTTTATTACAAAAGGATGGTGATTTTTTGGTTAGAGAATCTCCAAATTCTGAAGGTCAATTTGTATTGTCTGGAATACAGGATAATACCAAGAAACATTTACTTCTAATCGATCCAGAAGGAGTGGTATGTTATTTTATAATAAAAGAAATTTTGATTTATAACTAATTTTTTTTTGTTTTTTCTATACAGATAAGAACTCGAGATAGAATGTTTAATAGTGTTAGTCACCTTATAAATTATCATTGTGAAAATGTCTTGCCTATTATATCAGCTGAAAGTGTTCTAGTGCTACGTACGCCGATAGCAAGAGTCTCATAGTTATTAAAATCGGTGAATATTTATATAAATTTTAAGTTTAATTATTTTTTGACAAGTTTAGCAATAATATTCTAAATAAAATAGTACAAATTTTAAAGGAAAAAAAAAGCCATAACAATATTTGCTAAACTTGTTAATTTGACTGAGATCTATCTCTATTTGTTTTTTTATTGGAAAATTTATGAAAATATTTAATTTAAATAGAAGACTTTTATTTTCATAAATCTTTCAATTTTGTTTCGTATGTTTATAACAAAACTATATGAACATATTTAGTTTATATTTAAATATTTGTTACCTTTGCATGATATAAAAAACGCTTAATAATACCGTTTACAATGGATTTATATGTCGTATTTTAGTAAAATATTGGTGATAATTATTATGTGATAATAGAATATTCATTTAAGAGATTTTTTCGGGATTGTGAATTTCTTATTATTTTTCATAGTTGAATATTTTTGAATGTCAAATCCATTTGTAAATGGTATTTGTGCTTTCGTTGATATACTCAAAAAATGTTTTCAACAACGCAAACTTATATGGTGGCCTTATTTTTCGTGGGGAAATCAGAAGAGAAATATTCTTTTACAGATAAATTTTTAAAGTATTTTTGATAAATTCTTATATATTTTCATTACATTCCACAAGCGCTTATTTTATAAATATTCTTCTAATTTCTTAGTTATCCATACAATTCTTTATTAGTTATTTTTCTCTTTCAAAATCTCAAAATTTCAAATTTACCGCTATTCTATGATTAAATATGACGAACATTTTATTCGTCAGTAGAATAATGGTATCCTAGATTTTTAAAACAGTATTTTTGTTCCGGAAACGGAAATTCTAATTTCGCGCGATTCGATTGGTCAGCAGTAGAACTAAAAATATATCTATCTATCTCTTACATTTTCGTTTCGATTGGATACGAAAATCTACCTTAATAATGATATGATAAAGGTTTACGTTAGTGACGTCAACGTAATGTCACGTTACCATATCGAACACACTTCACTCCCCCTCTAGATACCATAGTATTGTATGTATGTTCTCTATCCCCACTTTACCCTTAACGTTAATGTTGCGTTATACGTTTCTAGCAGCTACGCTGTCGATTCACATAGAAAGTTAAAATGGCTGCGTGAAACAATCGCATACGATTATGGTGGTATCAGTAATAAGTAACTTAACCCTATCTAGTGGTGATTTGTGATAATATAACCTAAAAACGTGTTATTTATAAACAATTTTGAAAAAACATTAGTTTAATTTTATTAATTTTCGAATATTTTGTATTTGAGTAAGTCGTCGTACTATGACAAAATGGCGTCACACGATAGTGGTGTGTGATCTTTAATTACAAAAACAATAAATACGACTTTAGGGGTTGAAAGACATAAACATTTAAGTTATGAAAACTTTTATAAACATTTTAAAATTATTTTCGTGTATAATTAATTGCAATATAACATAAATTTTAAAAATTATAGCAATAAATCCTACACAAAATGCCAGAGGTAAGAATTCTTATTCATTATAAAAATTAAGGGTTGATTTTTAACAAAAACATATTCATAATAAATTTCAATCTATATTTTAATTATTACGTCAATAAAATGCTAAGGGCGTGGTCCAATTTCTTAGAACCTTTAACACATATAGCTATTATATTATAATTGTTTACAATTGGTTTTTCGTTAATTTCACCCCTTTACCAAGTGTGTTCCACACATTTTTTTGCATATTTGCATTCTTCATAAATTTATCTATCTAAACAGCCAAAAAATTTCAATTTTTGAGATGGACCCTTTTGAGCAATTTTGAGCCAAAGTTTGTGTTTTACAACAATATAACCTCCCTTACATGTTTCCAGGCTGTTATCCTATCTTTCAGTATACATTTTTTGAGTAAATATTCTATAATTTGTCTTGAAAGATTCTAGGATGTATTTAAAACATTTACAATGATTTTAACTTGAAATCTAGGTAATTTTTTTTCAGAAAAGGGATGTAATGATCGTTTAATCAAATATATTTGTTTTGGCACATCTCTTTCTGTATGACTTTTTATTCCTTTCATTCAATATTTTTGTCTAAAAGTCAGGCAAACTTTTATCATTTTGTTGATTATTATTTAGAATATGTTAAATTTTTTTCTTCAAGCAAAGAAAACGTTGAAAAAATGTAGTAAAAGGGGGTTATATCAATCATAGCTATCCTATAGGTTTTCTAACTGCTTTAATTTCACTTAAGTTATTATACAAATTACACTTTTTTACGTAATATTCAGGATGGCTTGACTGTAATCAAAGGGTTGTTAACCCCCTTCTAATATATTTTTTGTAAATTTAACAAAAAAATACTAAACAACAAAATAGCCAGTTATTTTAAAATTGTTTCACAGTTTTCTATGTGTAAATTATTTATATTACAATTTTTTTTGTCAATTATTGTCAAAATCTATGTATTATTTATATTATCTTGTATTACAGCCGTAAAATAAAATAATTATTAGTGTTTTTTTCTCTTTGACTTATCTTCAACAAAACTGAACTTTGTAATATAATAGGATTACCTAACAACAAAATCAAACCTTTTTTTCTAGACTGGTGAAGTATCAGATTCAGATAATTCTGGATCTGGATCAGACAACGAAAGCAAAAGTGACTCATCATCAAATAATTCTGGAACAGACAGGTAAGAAGAAGGAATAAATTTTGAGAATTTTTTTTTTTGCCCAAATATTTCAATTCAAAAATAATTCGCCATTGTGACGAATTTTGTTATTGAATAATAACATTCTAACAATTCATATACCATGATTAAATTATATTAAAGAGAAATTTAAATGTGAATTATAACAATTGTTGATAAATTAAATGAAAATTATCTGCTACGAAATATTCAATTAAAAACGGTCATAATTTTTTTCATGGTACCTAAAATTGATAATAGAAGTATCGTAAATAGTTAATTAACTGATTTTGCAACTTGACAAATTCCACATAATTTCTTGTTTCAATCACAAATTCTTATTATTATGTATTTGTTTTTTGTAATGGTTCTTATGGCATTGACGATTTTTTTTAAATTCGAATTTCTTAAAAAATAAGCAAATTGACAAAAGCGGCCATCTTTTTAACGAATCGATTAACCATTCCTGCCTACATAACGCCAGCTCTCCCACTAATAATGTTTGAATAAATGAAAATTAGTATTGATATTTTAGTATTTATTCGAAATTAGAATCGCTCTATTGATAATTAATATTGAAGCCGACTTAATTTATATAAATTAATATTATCATTTAACCTATTGAAAATCTCGATAAAATTCCAATTGATTCGATGAAATATTTTAGTGATTCAGGCACGTCATCATCTAGTGGTTCAGATTCATGTGAAAATTCAAAAAATGAGGACTCGAGTAAAGAGGATAATAAATCAAGTCCATCACATAGTAGTCCAAATACAATTAAATCATCACCTGACTCAAAATCGTCATCAAAAAGAAAATCTGATTCACGAGAGGTAGTTTAAATGAATTCGATGTTTGTTTAATTTTTGTTTTTTAATTTAATTGTTTATTTATCGGTGAATAGTGGGAGGAAAATCCGGATATATACGGTATTCGGAGATCGGGTAGATCACGGAAAGAACCTGATCGTTTACAAAATAGAGTCAATGAACCGAAAAAAAAGCGCAGTAATGAATGGAAATATAATGATGATAGTTCATCTGAATCAGAAGAGGAACGTGAAATACCACCACCTAGTAAAAGAGTTGGTGCTAAACGTAGTATAATTAGGAAAGCAACTCCAAAAAATAGATATACATCAGATGATTCTAGTATTGATAGTGATGATGATAAAAGACGTGCAGCATCTAAACGTAATGCAACTACATCAGTTAGTTATAAAGAAGATTCTGATGATAAAACCGATTCAGAAGATTTATTAGAAGTTGAATATGCTGAAACAAATGAGAATATATCAGAGGAGAAATGTGAAACTATTGAAAAGATTTTAGGTCAAAGACGCGGTAAAAAAGGGGGTAAGTAATTCGAAATAATTTAAAGACGAAAACAATATTAAATTGAACTATCAATTGTAGTCACTGGTAATATAACAACAATATATTATATTGAAGAACATGGGGATCTCAATGAAGGAGTTAATCCTAATGATTTGCTGAATACGGAACAACAATATCTAATTAAATGGAAAGATTGGGCCCATATACATAACACATGGGAATCTGAGGAATCGTTGAAAGAACAAAAAGTCAAAGGTATAAAGAAATTAGAAAATTATATAAAGAAAGAAATGGAAATACAAAAATGGCGTAGATATGCAACACCTGAAGATATAGAATATTATGAATGTCAGTTAGAATTATCACAAGAATTGTTAAAAAGTTATAATAACGTTGAACGTATTATTGCTAAATATAATAAACCTGATGGTGGTGTTGATTATTTTATTAAATGGGAGAGTTTACCATATGCCGATGCAACATGGGAGGATTCTGGGTTAATACAAAGAAAATGGCCGAAAAAAATTAAAGAGTTTGAAGATCGTGAACAATCAAAACAAATACCAACAAAACATTGTCGTGTACTCAAATATCGACCAAAATTCCATGAAGTTAAAACACAACCGTCATATATGACCGGCATTGAAAATGTAAATCAAACAATAAATAATAAATAACAATAATTGTATTGAATTTTATTTTTAGAATTTAGTATTGAGAGATTATCAAATGGACGGTTTGAATTGGTTAATTCATTCGTGGACAAAAGAGAATTCAGTTATATTAGCTGATGAAATGGGTCTTGGTAAAACAATACAGGTAATAGTAATTTCAGGTAAATACAAAAGGTGGTTTTTAGATTTTTAATGGAAATAATTTTTTATTCAGACGATATGCTTTCTATATTACCTCTTCCACACACATCAGTTACATGGTCCATTCCTATGTGTTGTACCATTATCAACAATGACATCATGGCAACGTGAATTTGCACAATGGGCGCCTGAAATGAATTTTGTCACCTATTTAGGTGATGTACAATCAAGAGATATTGTAAGTTATTCTAAATTAGAATCCATTTATTTCGATAATTATTATGCAATTTATAAAAGATCCGTCAATATGAATGGAGTTATGAGGGATCAAAACGATTAAAATTTAATGCAATTTTAACAACATATGAAATTGTACTTAAAGATAAAGCATTCCTTGGAAGTTTAAGTTGGGCGGTTCTTCTTGTCGATGAAGCACACAGACTAAAAAATGATGATTCATTATTATACAAAGCTCTAATGGAGTTTGACACAAATCACCGTTTATTAATCACAGGAACTCCATTGCAGAATAGTTTGAAGGAATTATGGGCCCTTTTGCATTTCATTATGCCTAATAAGTAGGTATTATTATTTTAATTGTCTTGATTTTAATCTAAATATTATTGAAGATTTCAATGGTGGGAGGAATTCGAAAAAGAACATGAACATGCTTCTACAAGAGGGTACAGTCGTCTACACAAGCAATTAGAACCATTTATTTTGCGACGTGTTAAAAAAGATGTTGAAAAATCTTTGCCAGCCAAAGTTGAACAAATTCTACGTGTAGAAATGACAGCATTACAAAAGCAATATTATAAATGGATATTAACAAAAAATTATAATGCGTTAAGGAAAGGTGTTAAAGGTTCAACAAATACATTCTTAAATATTGTTATTGAATTAAAAAAATGTTGTAACCATGCATTATTAACAAAACCAACTGAATATGAATCACAAAATTCCCAACAAGATCATTTACAATTATTATTACGTGGTTCCGGTAAATTAGTTTTATTAGATAAATTATTAATAAGATTACGTGAAACGGGTCATCGAGTGTTAATATTTTCACAAATGGTTAGAATGTTAGATATTTTAAGCGAATATTTACAATTACGTCATTTTCCATTTCAACGTTTAGATGGTGGTATAAAAGGCGAATTAAGAAAACAAGCACTTGATCATTTTAATGCTGAAGGTTCACAAGATTTTTGTTTTTTATTATCAACACGTGCCGGTGGTTTAGGTATTAATTTAGCAACAGCTGATACTGTGATTATTTTCGATTCGGATTGGAATCCACAAAATGATTTACAAGCTCAAGCTAGAGCACATCGTATTGGACAAAAGAATCAAGTTAATATATATCGTTTAGTAACAGCTAGATCTGTTGAAGAAGAAATTGTTGAGCGTGCCAAACAGAAAATGGTGTTAGATCATCTAGTCATTCAACGTATGGATACAACAGGAAGAACTGTATTAGATAAAAAAGGATCGTCTAATAATAATCCATTTAATAAAGAAGATTTAACAGCAATATTAAAATTTGGAGCTGAAGAATTATTTAAGGATGAAGACGATAAAGATGAAGAACCTAATGTATTTTATTATCACTACAATCTAACAACAAAAATTAATATTTATTATTTTAGTGTGATATAGATGAGATATTACGACGAGCTGAAACACGTGATGATGCACCAACATTAGCCGGTGATGAATTATTATCAGCATTTAAAGTAGCAAATTTTGCTGCATTCGATGAAGATACAGAACCATCACCAGTTAATGCAACACCAGCTCCTGATGAAGAAAGTAAAGATTGGGATGAAATTATTCCAGAAAAATTACGTAAAAAAGTTGAAGAAGAAGAACGTTCTAAAGAAATGGAAGATTTATATTTACCACCAAGATCAAGGAAAACATTACAACAAATTAATCAATCTGAAAGTGATGGAGAAGAAGGAAAAGGTAGGAGGAAACGTAAAAAAGAAGTAGAAGAATCGGGTGGTTCGAGTGCTGAAGCTGAGGAAAGTGATGAAGAACGACCTAGAAAGCGTGGAAGACCTCCGTTAGCTAACAGGGAAAGAATCAAAAATTTCACTGATGTTGAGGTAATTACTTTTATATAAATTTTACAATTTTTTATTAATCGATTGATTTGTTTAGATACGAAGATTTGTAAAAAGTTATAAAAAATTCAGTGCTCCATTGAAGAGGCTAGAAGCTGTGGCTTGTGATGCTGAATTACAAGAGAAACCACTACAAGAATTGAGAAAATTAGGTGAGTTATTACATGAAAGATGTCGTGCATATATGGGTGAACATACAAAAGAGAATGATAATAATAATGATGAATCATCCAGCCGTGGTCGTAAAAGGGCTAGAGGTCCTTCATTTAAATTAGGAGGTGTATCTGTAAATGCTAAAACAATGATGGCATGTGAAGAAGAATTGGAACCATTAGATGAAGTATTACCATCAAATGCTGAAGAACGAAGTAAATGGGTATTGGATGCACGTACAAAACCAGCACATTTTGATGTTGAATGGGATATAAATGAAGATTCAAAATTATTACAAGGTATTTATGTTTATGGTATGGGATCATGGGAACAGATTAAATTGGATCCATCATTAGCTATTGGTGATAAAATATTATTAAATGAAGATAAAAAGCCACAAGCTAAACATTTACAATCTAGAGCTGAATATTTATTAAAAATATTGAAAAAACAATTAGATCAAAAGAAAGGTGTATCGAAACCTAAACGACAACGTAAAGCCAAAGATGTAAAAGCAATAACTAAAGAAATTATTGATAATGATGAAGCTACCTCGAATGATGAATCAACATCAATACATAATCAATCAACAAGTTCACAACAATCCCATAAAAAGAATAATAAGAATGTACTTAAAAAGGATGATGAAAAAGATGTTGATTATAATATATTAAATAAAAGCAGTGAAAAGAAAGAAAAGAAAAAAGATAAGAAGAAAGATCGTAAAGATGCTGGACCTATGCATTTTACAGCCAACAATGAACCTAGAGCATTAGATGTTTTAGGAGATTTAGATCCTTCTATATTTAATGAAGTAATTTATTTATTTTCATTAATTAATAATAAATAATAATAATTTAAATTTTAGTGTAAAGAGAAAATGCGACCTGTTAAAAAAGCTTTGAAAGCTTTAGATAATCCAGATCAATCACTTTCAGAATCTGATCAAGTTAACTATACTAGATTATGTTTAATTCAAATTGGTGAACAAATAAATCATTGTTTAAGCCAGTATACGGATCCTGATAAAATTAAAGAATGGAGAAGGTAAATTTTCAATATATTTCTAAATATTTTTCAATTTTAATAAGTATATTTACAGCAATTTATGGTATTTCGTATCGAAATTCACTGAGTACGATGCAAAAAAATTATACAAACTTTATAAGAAAGCCTGTAAAAAGGCTGATAAAAATGACAAAAAGTCTGAAGTATGTATTTGTTATATTAATGATTATTGTGTATTAATTAATTGGAAATTTTCAACAGGATGGTACCTCTGGTATTAATAGTAAAGATAGAAGTCGTGATAGAGATGAACGAGAGCACAGTAGTAAAAGACGACATGAAGAAGATAGTGAGCGAGAGGAACGAGAACCGAAAAAGCATCATTCAGACAAGTATTATTTCGATTTCATCTCTAGATATGAATTATTTTCTTTTGTTTATGTATTTAGGAAGGAAAAACGTGATAAAAGTGATAAGGAGAGGAAGAAAAGTAGTCGTGAAGAACCCGAGGAGGAGGGTGAATGGTCTCGATATAATCGTAGTAGTAGTCGTAAACAATCCATTGCGCAAAAATCTAATTTCCGTCATGAACAAATGGAACGTTTATCACATAGTAGTGATCATGAGAGATGGTCGAATAGTCAATCACGTGATCGATTCCCAATTGATCATAAACGTGATCGTTTTGATTATCAACGACAGAGCTATCATAGAGAAAGAGAATTCGTGCGACCTGATAAAAGGTTTATTATATTTTTTTATACAGTTTTGAATAATGTTTAATTTAAATAAAAAAAAGTAGATCTCCTGATGGTAAAGTCGATTGGCGTCCATATTCGAGGAATCCTCGTGAAACTATGGCAACGATAAATCCAAGACCGCCAATGTATTATGGTGCAAATTTCGGACCGACTCCACCAATGTACTTAGCTGATCAACAATTTCCAAGAGATCGTTTCTCACCGGGTGATTGGCGTCCTATTGAGCGTGATTTTCGACGTGAATATGATCGACGGCCACAGTGAACTGAATATTCCTTTATTTTCACTATAATTTTTACTACATCACTGTACAGTGTTTATAGTCTAATAATATATATATATATTGTTAACATTTTACTCAATAATATTAATTTGGAAAAATTACTGAGAATTGTTTTTATTTATAATTTTATTGTATATTTGATTTTTTTTCTTTAATTGATTTTCTCAATAATTTTTCCTTACGGATTTATTTCAAATATTTCCTTTACCAAATATTTTGTAATAATATATGATGGATGACCTTTAATTGACTATCAAAATGTACAATTCTAACTTAATTTTTAATCCAAAAAGTAATGGCTGTGTTACGCCAATTCTGATGTGCAGGCCTATACGACCATTGTAAAGTGAATGATGACTTAAATGTAAATAAAATAGATATGTTTTATAATATTTGTTGTTTATTTTATACTCAGTTTATTGATTTTAATTAAAACTGCTTATAAATAACTCAAGTATGAATCACAAGAACATTCCCAACATACATTGCGAACAAAAACCGAAAACAATAAATTTGGACCGTTGCCAGCGAGCTTTTTTTCTTTAGTTTATTGTTTGTATGTGGTTTATTGTGTCAATTTTTGATCCAACCTCAAAGTACGCCAATCTTTGTTCGGCGTCGCGACGATTATCACCAACCGGCGACGGTTCGACGAAATCGGTTGAATAGGCGCCGTATTTCCCGCACACATTCTTGAAAGAAAAAACCTAACGAAACCAGGTGGAAAATACCAACACTATCAACAATTTTTGATTATACGATTAAATCACTGATAATACACGTTCGTTCGTCATACTTCAATCGGTCTTGAAGTGGTAATTTTAAATGGAATCAACCGGGAATGGTTAGAATATTTCACGTAAGTCGACAATAATATTAATAATAATAATAACAGAAATAAGTGAAAATATTGATGTCAACTTGTGGAAAATATCGACCATTTTCACTGGACTAATTAGATATCACCATTCGAGTAGAATGGGTGTTTGTGAATCATTAATACACAAAAACAATGTACGCACGTGTTGTTGTTTTTTTCTTAAATCAATCTTAATTACAATGTAAATGATTTAAATAACAGGTTGAATTTGAATAGAACGTAAGAATTTTCAAATCTTCAACAAGTACCTGAAAAAAGTCAACAAATAGCACAGATATCCACGTGTCAACAAGGTAATTAAATATTTTCATTTACATAAAATGTTAACTACTATCTATTATTAAAACATTTCAATTCATTTGCAAATAAACCGATTTTTATGTTAACATTTCAACACTTTCTAGTATATCGGGTGTTTTGAATTTATTAATCAACGAATCAATAACACTAACCTTGAGTCCTTGAGTGTCGGATTTTCTCCCGAAAAATAAGCGAGAATTTTCCCTTAGTCTTACGACGGGTAATTCCAAAAATATTACATGATTTATATGAATGGCATTCATATCTAGAGAACTGTTTTCTAAATTTGTCTTTGTGTCTGCAACGAGTTAAAAATTAAGTGCTGTTATTCTTAATTATTTAAATGAACATTTAAAACAATCTTCATAGTCGGTGATATAAGTATAAAAATAAACCACCCCCGCATCGCGTCAAATATTTTCAATTATTATCATAATTATATCAGTCAAAATCTGATAATCATATGATCCTTAAACAAATATTACACCAATTTTAGGATCACCTTTGTGTAAATTTTTGTTTTGTTTCTATTTATATAACTTGTTAATTAGGTGAAAATTTAATTATTTTCATCATAACTATATATACTGGTTTTATCTACATTGTGCTAATATCTTTCAACTGAAACGCTATTATTTAACAAATTTATTACAATAAATAATTTTCAATAAATCAAAAAACAATTTTTGATTATTTTAGAACGACGACAGCAATAAAAATGGATGAGAAACTTCGAAAATATAGTAATAACTCATGTGAAACCCGCTCGCCGGTTTTATTGAGGCGTCGTTTAAGTGCACCGGAAACAATAATGAGGAAGTAAGTGATTTTATTTATTAGTTCATTGTGATTTTTTGTTTAAATTTCGTCAATCTGTTGTATTAGTGTTGAATTATTAATAGTACTCAAGACGCCACAAAGAGTTTAGATAAATGACTCAGATGTAATACTTAGTCCAGCGCAGAAATCGATAAAAACACTATGTATAGGTCACGCATATCCTTCAAAATTGTTTCGGATCATAATCTAAAAAGCGACCTATTTGTTCCCCTCAATAATCACAAGTATCACTAAAATATACAGTCATTACACCCATTATGAAAGGCAATAAAGCGTCCTAAAGGTCGATTTCTAAAAGTCATTTTTTTCCAAAATAGCTAAATTTTAAACACAAAATCATAGTAATAAAAGCTACGACAACCTCGCTTGTACCGATGTAAAAATGTGTAGCTATTAAACAACTCCTACACGTAAAATAAACAGGATAATAAATTAAATTCCGATTTTATTGTTAACATTTTACGACCCCTAATGCATTAGTGAATTTCAATTATTTCACGCAATTTTCAATCATAATGAAGCATATTTAATTATCCTCTAATTACATTTGTTTGTCATTTTTGAACGTATCGAGAATACATCCGGAGCAAGAGGACCATACAATGTGTCTGATCTAAATGTGGTCAATTCGTATTAGTTGGTAAACAATTCGAAAAATATTTCAGGCATTTGTAGAAGGGGCCTGAAAATCATTGTAGCAAAATTAGAACCTCGTAGCTCATTTATAAGTCTGGCAAACTAACAATCATTTTGAACAATGTCGCGAAAATGAGCTAACCATGATTTTTTTTCGTTTATCTCCACTGCATTCTACGAAATATTTCTACTTGTTCTAGAATAAAATGGAGAAAAACGAAAAAAATCAATGTTAGGAGGATCCTAGCGTCTTCCTAAATGATCTACGAGGTTCTAATTTTGCTTAAATGTTCACCAAGAAGTAGTCTACAAATCCTTGAAATATTATTCGAATCTTTCGTCAACTAATAGAAGTTTCATAAGATTGAACATATTTAGATCCGACACCCTGTTTAAAGTGGGACACTTTGTCAAGTATTAGCTCGCTTATTCTTATTAGGTCCATAAATTAAAAAATAGGCAATCATTGTTTAAAAAGCGATCTATAATGTTTCCCTTATCTATGCACTAGGAATCTTTAATAAATATACATATTGTTAGAGCAGCTTCAAAAATGTTCAAAGGGTCTCAAAAACGTCTCCCAAAATTTTCTTTGAAAAAGACTGAACATTTAATTTCAAATGTTAAGCTCAATTTTAAGTTGAATCAATTTTTCGTCGTAAAAATTAATTACGAACAAAAGATTGAAAAATGTGTAGCTATTAAAACAACAAATTGGAGAATAAGCAAATTGAATTCCATTGTTAATATTTTACGATCGCCAATGCATTGGTGAATTTTAATTATTTCAGGCAATTTTCACTATTTATTGACCATGTTTAATGTAGGTACTTCTAATTAAATATTTGCTTTGATACCCAATCATTTGTGAACGTATCGATAGATCCATAAAGTATTGGGGTTACCGGGGGTTAGTTGTCAAACGTTTCGAAAAATATTTCAAACATTTACTGGAGGGTTCTAGAAAAAACATTTTAGCAAAATTAAAACCTCGTAGCTCATTCGGAAGTAGATCAAAAAATTCTCGTTCTGGACGAGGTTGCGATTTTGAAAATCTAGCTAAGCATGCATAACGATTAAGATGACTTGGACACTCTCCCAAAATGAGAAACATTCCTACTTGTTCCAGAATAAAATGGAGAAAAGTGAAAAAAATCTATGCTGGGAAGATCCTCGAGCCGTTCTAAATCGTTTTAAGCGTTTAGCCCGTTTTTGAAGATCGCAACATTATTAGAAACGAGCGCTTTTTCACCAACTTCAAACTGACCTACGAGATTCTAATTTTACTAAAATGTTCTCTGAGGACTACTCTAAAAATCCTTGAAATATTTTTCGAATCGTTCGCCAACTATGAGGAGTTTCATAAGATATGCCACATCTAAAATTTTAGCCCGATATGTAAGACAGTTCGTATACTGGTAGCATCTTTTTTTATTAGTTTAGGTCCATAAATAGAAATTGAAAATGGGCTTTATCTTACCACCCATCTTGTCTCATAGTAGAAGCGGTATTATAAAAAATCTGCGACTATAAAAATAACTCCCACCTCAAGAATAAACAATAAAAAAAGCCGATTCAATGGTGTTTTTATGATCCAACTCGCAATTTAATACTTTACGATCGTTATAACACATTATTGAATTTCAATTGTTTCACACAATATTAAGTTTTTATTGATTTTCCTTAATATTGTCCTAAATGAACAACATATAGGATATTAAATTTTACTTGGTACTACAATATTTTTCGGTTATTAATAAATTTAATTTTTTTTCACAATAGACAGTTCAGCTAGCCTTCATTTAATATGCTAAGGTTCCAATATACTAAAAACATAGTAACAATACATAAATTTCTCTTTGTCTTAAATGAAAAACACCAAATTGTGGGGGAAATCTTAATACAAGACACAAAAAAACGTCCATTACGGAATTAACTCAACTTTCTATGCTTCTGAATAATTAACACGTAAACTTAACTGAATCATGTTGATTAGTTGATATTGGTTTGCTATTATACAAATGTCCCATTATACAAATCACTCAACTATTACAATATTTATCAAATTTCGATTTGATTTAAAAGACCAATTAAGTTAATTAAATGTTTACAATGTAACAAGTAATATTTGATTGATCTGCCTTGTCAAACTAGAACATTTAGTAATTGAATTAGTTAAAAATATAGGTAAAGAAAAAATGGGGTACAATCTTAAAAACGGTGTTAACGATATTATTGATGGGGAAATGTCATTTATCAAGTAATGATAAATTACACTGACGAAAATAGTGAATACATGTCTGGTAACAGTTTAAAAATAGTTCTTTTTCAATGTCAATATTCAAAAGAATATTATTTCTTTTGGTATATAATAGGACTAGAAGTAGAAGATATAACAAGCTAAAAACATAAGCTTTCAAAATTGATCAGTTATTGAAAAAAAGTCCGACGATTGCAGTTTTTAAATTGTAATTGTCCGACATTATAATTCAAATTGAGGAGTTGAATACAATTCGATAATAATAATATTAATAATAATTTTAACAAGCCTGTACGTAAAAAAAATACGATTTGTATTGTATGCTACACAAAAATACAGAAGCTATTATATCAATCTAATAATCTACTCTTTTATAATATCCTCTAAAAATGATAGAAAATCGATATTCAACAATAGGCTGTTAATCATTTTTTATTCAATATAAGCCCCGATAATGCATCATGATAAGGAGAAAAATATAGAACAACACCTATAAATACAGGAGGGAATTAGAAGTTTATCGTGGAGACCAAATCTGAATTTAAAATAGATACAGTGAGTATCACTTAAAATCGTACATAATTAACATTGCAATTTCGTATAAAAACTATCAGTCATTGAAAATCGTACACGTTATATTTAGTGTACTTGAAATTGTTAAATTAAGATTAAATTATGATATTTAAAGTTTTTAATGTTTTGCCATTAACTAAAGTTTTATAAAATTCAGGTGTGAGATTTAGTCATCCTTCTTGTGAAACATTTTTAAGCTGTACTTTGCTTATGATTTCATGCAATCTGATTTTTTCTCTAGTTCATACCAAAAATATTCAATTAAATTGAGATCTGGCGATTGAGGTGGTGTCTGTAGCACCTTAGGACAATTGTATAACAATCAGCTTTTGGCTACACAAAACGACTTCTTAGGATCAGTACCGGTGTAGAACTTACAAAATCTTCGTTTTTACGGTAATACGATTTTCAATGACTGATAGTTTCTGTACGAACATTAAATTCTTATACAGCTCTGCGGAATTGGATAGAAACAATAGCAAAGTATATATATCTCCCGCTTTCATCATTCCATCTCATGTATTTATTTGTCTTGTCTAATCTTATGGAAAATAGCTATGTTTCCACTTTCTATCCTTGTCTCATCAACTTAACTTAAAGAGAAACAGTAGACATTTTTCTCCGTCTATTCAATGGAGTTAAGTGAGTATTTAATTCTATTAGTTTATTAATTTGCTCGACCTCTTTCTAACACATGTGAGGAAATGACTGCTAAAAGGAGAGATGATTCTGTAATGTTTCTATCCAATATTTTCTGCCGGTATAATAAATAAAATTTAATTAACATTAATTTCATATTTTGATTTTGCTGCAATTCTCAAGTAAGAAATTTTCAAATAAGTGGCTGTACAATTTTAACTTACTGTAGTTATTTGATCGTCTTTGTCTCACGCACTACGGTTTTCTATGTGAGTATTGTATTTTCAAACAAGTAAGACAAAGAGCGCACAAACGCCTATAGACTTTGTTATTTTGCATAAGACGAAATTTAAACAAATACTTTGAAATAATTGATTTCTTTTAATTTTTTTATTTTACAAAAGACACGTATTAGCTATGCAACAATCTGAATCAATGGAAGGCGGTAATGATACACAATCCAATTCACGTTATCGTTACGATACAGATATAGGTTGTAGTGATACAAATTTAAATAAACAAATACGTAAATCAACATTATTAAAACGTTTCTGGAGCAATAATAACAATCGTCAATATTCCTATTCACGTTTTCCTAGTTCGTTTTATGAATGGCAATATGAGAAATTAACAAGTGGACGTTCAACGAATTCATTAACATCAATACATTCATCACCTGAACATTTAATAAAAACACAAAGTAGACGATCATTACAAAGTTCACCGCAACATAGAAAAATATCACCGAAACATGATTACAATAAAAATTTAACGACACCGAAACGTAAAATATCAGTATATGAAAATTGTTATGATAATAATAAGAATATCGATGACACAAAAAGTACGGTTACAGATTCTGTGTGTACCAGTAATAAATCGAATTTTTCATATTGTAATTCGACACCATTAGAAATCCGTAAAGAGATCATTGAAGAAAGTGATATTACTAATACTGATTCAAATTACAATCTGCCATCCTCACAATACATCAAATATTCGAGTAGTTTGAATGATTCATCTTCGGTACGATCAGTGGAAACTACCAACGTTAATGTTATCACAAATGTCCAATTAAGTCAAGCTACATTAGATTTGATATTCAATCAAGTGATGAAAGATGTTCAAAATTCGGCAATTTTAAACAACGATCAATCGACTAGTTTTTATCTAAAACAAAACTTGGATAATTCGGAAAATAAGCAAATTGTTAAATGTATGATCAGTAATGTAAGTACTGGAAGTCCATATTTTAAAACCGACATACCGATCGTACCAAGATTATCAGCGTTACCTCGTACAACATCAATGGAGGTTAACATGTCATCAAATACACCAACTGATAAAGAATCGGATACATCCAGCCTTGCTGATAGTTTAGAAGAATCAATCGTTAAAACAACCGAGATGATTAGTATAAAAAGTGATAATTGTTTAAAAGAAACTGCAAATAAACCAACGGCATTTTTTATACCGATCGAAATCGAAAATAAAACAGAATATAAAGCCGTATCTGAGCACTTACCTGATAAACTGAAGGATCGTCTGATAAAACGTCAGCAGAAACGCGAAGAAAAACTACAAAATAAGAAATTCAATTGTGATAATTACTTAAATAATAATCATGAAGAATTTAATTATACGAAGTTAAAAAAACATAGACCATTATTGCCTAGTATTAAGTCATTTCGTAAAATTAAAATCGACGATAGTCAAAATTATGATAAAAAAAGTAAAATAATTAAAAAGAAAACTGATATTTATAACAAATCAGCTTTACGTGGGAAAAATGAGAAATTATCGCCATTATGTACAACGAAAAGCGAATTATTATGTAATGAAACAGGTACGAAAAAATTCTATCATAAAACAGAATTTAACAATTCGAATAAACGTATCGAAATTTTGGAAATAATGGAATGCATCGATACACCAAATAAACGTAATTTTAATAAAAATAAATCGAAAATACCAGTTTTAATAAATCGATTACCGAAAATCGATAATAATAATAGCAAAATAAAACCGACATATTTAGATATAAATTGTGATAATATCGATGATCCAAAATTAGATCAACTTATCGCAAATATATTAATAGATACATTAAATAATGACGAACAAATTAAATTTGATAAGAAAACTACGAAACATTCAAGTCCGAAATATCAACAGAAATTCGAATCGATACCTGAGGAATTAACACTACAACAATCATCTAATAATAATAATAACAATAATAATACTAGTAATCATAATAATAATAATAATAATAATGACAATAACAATAATAATTCAAATGATAACGATAGGAAATTTTTAGATGAAGCTAGTGGTGTTTATAAAGGCAAAGCAGCTGTGGCTGTTATTAAAGACGATAATATCGCTTCGATACCAAAAGGCTGGATAACATTTTATATGTTACACAAAAATCGTGGATCACCCGATAGTACATCCGATGAAGGTATAAATCTTTCTAAAAGATATCAGAAATCTTAAGTGCACCTTTTAGTTTAAAATAGAAGCACAACAATATCCTCAAAAAAAAATAAATAAATAATAATAATTTTGTTTTATTATAAATATCAACAATATTAGTCCGATTTTGTTTAGGCAAGGACAATGCTAATGCTAATGTTAAAAAAATACAATTAAATAATAACGATAATGTAATCAATAAATCGTCATATATAAGTGATAATATCGAAAATCAACCATTAAACTGTGATAATCCTGAGAAATTTGGTCGTCAACTGGATGATAAATCAATACAATATAAATATAATGACAATAAACATCAACAATTAGGTATTTAATTAATTGTTTTTTTTTTAATCATTTAAATTTGATAAAATATTTAGAATTGTTGCAGGAGAATGGTCCGTTACAATTAATGGAACAAATAATTACGGACAATTTGCACCTAATTTAGAAATGCATTTCAAATTTCCTGATATTAATCAGAATCTACTAATTAATAATCAAACGGAGATACGTAGTGGTGGTGATCGAATACACTTTCCGAAGATCGACATTAAAAACAGGATCAGAAAAATACAAACAGGTTAGTTTCCAAGTAATTTATTGGGACCGATTGGCTCTTAAACCTTTCTGAACTGATAACAAAACCAAGTTGCCCCAAATGAAGAGCTAATGCGAGCCTGCGCCCAGTTCAGAGTCTTTGCTCATTCATAGTTGGGTTCAGAAGCTTTACAGAAAACTTTGGCGAGTGTCTAAAACAATTCCGCCTATCGTATTTGTGGGCTTTGTGTCCTACGGGAGCATTTCAATGCTCCACAGATTTTTGCAAGGCTATTTCATTACCTTCAATCTGCTGTCTTGACGCCCAAACTATAGGATATGTGTGTCGCCTTTTTCCAGCGATTAACAACACTCCCAGGTGGCAACAGTTTCAGCTTGCATTAAGACTAATGCTCCTTTACTGCCAGTGCCTGTTTGAACGGTTCTTGCAAGGTTTTCGACTATTTCATTAAGTTTGTTGATAACCTTTGCAAGCGGTTTTTGTCTCAAAACTATACGCTTTCAGAGCCTTTAAACAACCCCAGATTTTGTAATTGTTAATGTTTGTTGTAATTTACAGATGATGCTGTGTGCCGCTCAAGTCATTTGCCCGAGATACGTCCAGATAAATTAAATCCAAGACAGAAGGTAATTTTAAAAATTCATTTTTATAAACGACATCCCATAAAATCGTGACCATCAAACCATTAGCTGTAGATTTTTATACACTGCATGGCCTATAAATTTGGATAAACATTTTGTTAATATATGTACTATATATGTATTTTTTTTGAAAATCTAGATTGATGGTGTTCCGTTAAAGTTCGAGCCGCGCCAAACGAGAACGTCGTTGCGTCGATACAATTTAAGTAGACCAAAATTTGATTATCATCATATAACTAATACATCATGAAAATAATTATTTGCTTTCAAACAATAAAACAAATATTTATTGTACTTGTGTTGAAAAAAATTTGTAAGATAGCGTCCATTTTATATGATTTATAAATAAGAACATCAAAGCGAATATTCAAAAGACAACTAAACAAAAAGATTATAAAATACTTTATCGTAAAAGTTTATAACTTTTATCTCTAATGTTCTGTAATTAATTATTGTAAATATGTAAGATATTAACTAGTGTTGTTAAGATTGTAATTATCAATAAATAAATATCATTTTTACCGTATTTTAATGATGAACTCCATTCACTTTTCTAATATTCAAGATTTTCTTCGGCAGAAATGTCACCCTCTTCAACTGAAGTGCACTACCAACGAACAGCGTTGCCAGGTCTCTTAAAGCATTTATTCCTAGACTTTGAACAAAAAATTCCCTCGAATTCCCTAAATATTTATTTGCTCGAAAATTCAATTTTCAATAGAAGTGTGCAAATAGACCAGGATCAGGTCAGGAGCGTTTTTTGAAAGGAAGGGGGAATGTTAAAGTAATGAAGTAACAATAATTAGAAGGAAGAACGTTGTTATGATAGAGGGGGGGCAAGAAATTACGCTAGATGGGACTCAGCCCCACTTGGCCTCCCCATAACTACGGCCCTGGGCGAGATATAATGGTCTCAATAATATAATTACAATCAAGTGCTCGTTTACATTTTTGTTTTTTGCATAAACACAGAATTTTAGGATCCTCAGCTCCTCTGGGTCAACCAAAACTGCTTCCTTTCGCTGTACGGTAGTTCCGGCACTGTGTACAAGTTTTTAAAATAAAACTTATACAGAATGACCCATAAGTTTCGCACATTGTCTTTGGGCAGATAGGGGATAAAATTCTAAGAAGAAAAGTCCCATACAATTTTTTCATTTGACGCGCAGGTGATTAGTAATTAATTAAATTAAGCCACCAATCAGGTGCTCCCTTAGTTTGAATGGTTGTCGCGCCATCCTGCTAACTGGTTCGTTTCTCACATCGTACCGTCAAGACCTTTCCTTCTCAATTTTTATCGCTATAGCGAGCACCTAATTGGCTACTTAATTCAATTAATAACTAATTACCTGTGCGTCAGAAGAAAAAAATTGTGTAGGACTTTTCATCTTAGAATTTCATTCCCTATCTGCCCCTAAGACATTGTGCGAGACTTATGGCTCATCCTGTATATGTACAGAACGTTTTTTAAAACGTTCTGTACATATTACGTTAAAGCTGTTAGACAATCATTTGGTGTTTTTTATTTTATAAACAAATAATTTTAAATCTTTTTAACAATAACGTCGCTGTATCAATAGGAGTATTATAAATGGCTCTTCTATTTTTCAACAATTGTTCACTGTCGGTATAGAGCAGCTTGTTTTGTTGACAGTTATGTTAAAACTACGTGGTTGCAGGAGAGATTTACGATCCGCTATATTGAAATTTTTCTAGAGCTTCGGACCCTTGGCACGCTCTAAGGAAACAAAATCAGGACTATGGTTATTACTAAATGTCACTGATACTTATAGGCTTTTTTAAAGTCGTCAATTCTTATGAAACTCCTATTAGTTAGAATTTGTTAACAGGGGCCTTGAGATCATTTTAGCAAAATTAGAACCTCGTAGCTTCCCTTGCCGATTATTTAAATATTTTCCGAATCATCCGCTCACTAGTAAGAGTTTTAAAAGAATCAACTATAAAAAAACATTCTGTAAATAAGAATGTGACAACTTTTAGCGGCGGGTACTGTATATAGCGATTAAAATTGCAACAAAGATAATTGCTGTCATTTTTCATGTGGTGGAAAAGAGCACAAACTCCGGCTAATATGTAATCCTGCTTTGTATAATGTGTTGCATATCTTCGACACTTTTTTGTTATCTCAATTGATTTTTATTTCATAATAAATTTTACTGATGAAATCTACAAACTGATATTTAATTATTAATAACAATGGAATATATTTATTAATTTATCTAATCTAATGATATAATCTAGATAATGATGATTAAAAATGGCAATTGTTCAATATTTGATCAGCAGTTTAATTCACCTGTGGAAATTGAGTAACGCATGCGTATTGGTGGAATTCTTGAACAGAATCCGTTGTTCATGCTGTGTAACAGTGTCGGTGTTTAAGAAAAATCACATTTCTTGAATATGAGAATCGTTCAAGAAAATAAAATAAAAAAACAATCCATAAACGAATAGAAATGTTAAAAGAAATCGGTATAAAAATACAATAATTATAAATAATGTTGTTAAAGTATATTAGGTGTGTTGTTTTAAAATAAGGGCGCTTTTTTGCTTTTTTCGAAAAAGTTACAAGTGTGCTTCTCTGGAATTCGGTAGGCGTTAAATTATTATATTAACGTACATCTGTTTAAAATTATCGAAAAATCACTGTCTTCATTATAATTAATATTAAATTAATAAATTCTCGTCAAACTAGAATAAATTAAATTACGTTTGTTACGAGGGAAAATTATTTTTAGCGATGATATTTTCATTAATTGTGAAAACAATACAAAAAAAAACACTTTCGATTATTATATGGCCTAGAGCTTTTTAATTTTAATTTCTAATCATTGATTCATATCTCAAATAAATGGTCCATATTCGAGCCGAAAAAACACCTGTTGAACATTTGATGTGTACATAGCGTTATTCAAATATTTATAAAGATTCACTAGTAAGGATAAGATTGTTAAATTAGTAAAATAATTGTTTTTCAAATTTTGATTATTAACGGACAGAAGACGGAAATATGTGTCAAGGATTCCCCTATAAAATCCCACAATTATAATTAAAGGTTATAAATTTCTAACCTCAAAATATTACCGCTCTTCATTGTTTACAATTCATTGATTAATTACGTCAATTACAATTTGTTTATTTATTTACAACCGACTATATTGGTATTTAAAATAATTGTTATTTACATGAGTGCAATTAAAGAGCAAACGCATTTAAGGTAGAACGCTACTGGATGAAAAATAAACTATGTGTTCAAAAATTTTCAAAAAATTACCATAGCTTAATATTTGGATAAACTTCACTTATACCAAGTTTAAACCAAATCTGGTAGGAAGTTTTCGAGAAAATGTGGAAAAACCATGTTTTTCACACGATTTTATTTTTTATCTGGGAAAGTTTCTACCAGATTTTGTTTAAACTTTTTTATCACATTTGATGAAGTTTTATTTAGCTTCTGTATTTTTTTGTTTAACTTTGAACACATAGTTTCCACAAAAAAAAATAAAAATGATGAAATAACGAATTAAGCGTATTAATGATAATTTACTCTAGAAACCAAGTCTACGGTATAGAATCAGTGATGAAAATTAATATAAACGAAATTATTTGGAATAAACATCGGTTTTTTCATTAATTTACACGTTTTAAAATTATAATTTAAAAATTCCCTCTTAGCAAGTCCTCCCCGGTTTCTGGCGGCCTCAGTTGAGTGTCTATCTATGGAACCTCTTCTACCTGCTGCCATCTATAGTTCAGAAGAAATAAACAAAATGTAAATAAAAAGGGTAGGAATCTTCGACGAATTTGTAAAAATGTAAAACGTACATACATACATATGGTATATACCTACAAGTATATTATGTAGACAAAAGATCTGAATAAATAAATAAAAATAACAATGGACAAGTGTATACATATATACTACGTCGGTTCAGAATTTTTTGTTGTTGCTTGGCGTTAGAACGGAGGGCTATCCGAGAACATGTGTTAAAACGTCCACTTTTGGAAAATAAGTTGTTGGCTGGAAAATCTCCAGAAAATTACCTTTTGCTTTCCCGGAAAAATAAATTGTAAATATGCAATCTGTTTACTACACAATTTACAGTGTTGAATGCAGACATTTTACCCAAGGAGAAAAATATGATTTTATAATTTTCAATGTGTTCTACACGTCTAATTATTAAAAGTTCGAATCAAAAAGTTAACAAACAGGTCTAATTGTAAATAATTTACTCATTGTATTTTATTACCTACTACGAAACTTGATAAAAGCAGGCCATATTCTCCCTATCGTACTATTTCCGGGGCGAGGGAAAAAAGGGAATTTATATTATAACAATTCGAATTACTGCGTAACTTTCCCATTATATTTTCCGTTTTGTATATGTACAGTAATTATTTGGATTGAAGCTTATATTTATAATATAATATGGAAATAATTATTATTTTAATATTTTTTAGTTGAGATATAAAATAGCTGGGTACAATTTATTTGGGAGAAAGCATTTTTCGAACCATTTATTTCAATGTTACAATGTGAATATAAGAACACGAAAAGGATAGAAGATAGCAGAAGATAGAACGATTTTGAAAGGTCACGTAGACACATCTTACTTATTTGTAGTGTTTCGAAGGTCAAGGGATTCTCTTTTAAAAAAACAAACATTTGAATTCATAAGCAATCTAACCCCAACAGTAATACATATACATACATATAAATATAGTAAATAACTGACAGATCCTAATTAGTTATCGTGATTCACGATCAATGTCAAGGAGTAAGCTTTCCCAGTTCTTTCGTTACTTTCAAGTAAAAATCCAACCTAATAAATATGATAGAAATAACTCATTTAGCATCTTGTTATTTTTTTTTCGTCTTCTTATACAAATTCAGCTACTTATATCTATCTCGGATTACATAGATTCACATTGTCTATGTTCACATGTTCTCCTTCTTCTTTGTTTTTTTCTCAAACTTCTGTTGTCAACAACAATAAAATTGAGGGTTGAATCCAAGGGGCGACCGTGAGGGGTGTTTGAGATTCATACATATGCAAGACAGTAAAATTATAACCTACTTTTACAAAGTTTCGTATTGTTTTATTTTGGTATACATATATACCTGTTTATTAATTTATTAAATTTAAATTAATAATAATAATAATAAATAATTAGTCATACATGTAGTACCTAAGCATTGAGATATATTAAAAAGAATTCCCCCTTCACCCCGGGATAAAATCTATGGATTGAACACTGATAATTCCACTCACAATCAGGGATATTGACACCCGATTATTATCATTTATAAGAGAATATCTCATCAAAAATATCAATCAAATAATTAATTTCGATAATCTAGTAATGAATTTGAATATTAAAAAAAAATACATATATTGAAAACATAATAACAATTATTTAGTAGAGAAGGAGTCGTGTGCTTTACCTATATACATACATTGTCGATTGTATGTATCAAAGACGAGGGGATTATATACATGTATTATTTACTATCCCTCTCTAACATGTATATCGGAAAAGTGAAACGATATATCCAGTCCTATATACTTAGTACAAAGAAATGACCTGAATAACTGGCCGTGTTCAGAGCAATCTATCGAAGAATAGAATAAGCTACTTTTAGTTATAAGATCTAGATCTCCTTTGATATTGTATCTAAGCGGCAAATTTCGAACCAAGCTATTTCAGTGCCATCTGGCGTTTGCGAAACGTTAAGTTCATACCTCCCACTCAACGTTAACATCATGTTTTATATATAGAGTAGGAAGAAAATAAAAATATAAATAAATCAAAAACAACAAAAAAAATATGGTTATTTGAAATAGCTTTATTCATTTTAAATTAAAAATAGTACAGGTGAATGACTTGCATATAAGTAATAACGAATTTTATCTTTACAGTGATAACAAATCAAGGAAGAAGACAGTCCAAATATGGCGTACACAACAATCAAAACAATTGATAATAGTAAGTAGTCTTACCGTTTTTGGTGGAACGTACGGTAGATATTGTTTTAAATTCGATTTCTTTTATGAAATTATTGAAGATTACTTTCTAATCTAGCACACCTCTATTTTATTTGTGTATTATTGCTATATTTGTCCTAATTACATGATTACATAGTATATAATTAAAATTATTTTCGACAAAAAAATTCTAGTAATCAGTTAATTGTGTTTATTAGCGGTTTAAAATACTGTCTAAGGAACACTCCCCCCATTTCTCTCTAATTAACGTTAATTTCTATTCGGGTAACGTTCAGGAAATTACTGTTCTTCTTTTTCTTTACTTCTGTTTTCGTCTTTGTACTATCAGACAATTACGTTGATAACTAGTTGTCTATAAATAACACATCCACAGGGGTGGCTCAAGGCATAGGTCGACCCGACATTTACTGAAGCATTTATCGAGCCTCTAAATCTCCATGATAATAATAATTGTGAATTGTAAAAAAAGGAGAATTTCGACATTTTTAGTGAATATTTAAGCAGGATTCTCGAGCTTAACTCTAGATCGTGACATCTTTGTTATAAACCATAAATCAATTTTGCTCTTAAGTCGCAAAAATGGGATGATTTTTTTTTAATAATTCTCGTTTAATTAGTCCTTAAAATTTAAGTATGATCGATTTTTAAGAAACTCATTAGTTGGCAAGTGTTTCGAAAAATACATCAAGAATTTATAGGGTAGTCTCTGAGATTATTTATCAAAATTAGAATCTCGTAGCTCGTTTGGAAGTTGGTCAAAAATGCTCTCTTCGGGCAAGGTAGCGATTTTCGAAAACGAGCCAAATACAATTTTAGAAAAAATGCGAAATATTCCCACCTGTTCCAGAATAGAATGTAGAAAAACAAAACAAATCAGTGTTGGTAGTCGTACTGCATATTTAGTTTGTTTTTCAAAATTGCGACATCGTCAGAAATGAGCGTTTTTTGACCAATTTCCCGGATGAACTATGAGGTTCTAATTTTGCTAAAATGATCTCTAGTCTTGAAATATTTTTGCCATAAGAATTTGTAGTCAGACGTGAACAACCCTGTCTTAATTTTGCTCTTGGGCCGTAAAAGGAGGGTGATTTAGACATTTTATACTTTTTAACTTCCCGCTAAGAAAATTGAGAATTTTCAAAATTTCGGCAAGTTATTGGTTTTACCCCGATTTTCGAAAATTGAATTTTCAGCAGATCTCGACGTTTTGGGATCCTAGAAAGCTATTTTAACTATTTTTGCGATGGTGTCTGCATGGCTGTATGTGCGTGTGTGTGTGTGTGTGTGTGTGTATATGGGAAGAGTAAGTAAGCAGCTCATAACTTTTGAACGGCTTGACGGATTGAAACGCTCTTTACGGCATTCCATAGAGTTCCACCAAACTTACAAGGGGAGTGCCAGACTTGGTACCAATGAATTTCGATAATTTTTATATATGTTGTAGGGTTCAGTCTCCTAAGTATTAGGACAAAGGGATTTTACGCAACGGCCTTTAGTTCTTGAGATATTTCACTTTAAAGTTCATTATGTACTTTAAAAAGATGGTGAATTCACTCTTAATTGAGTAATGGCCCGTGGTTGACTGTGTAGCGTGTTGGTTTTTAACGCATAAGGTCCGGGGTTCGTGTCCGCCTGCGGACACTTCATTTTTTTTCATATATCATAATGAAATTTCAATTTTCTATGATAATTCAATACTATTTAGGCAGATTTTCTTTAATATAAATTAAAAAAAATACATATTAGATACAAGACTACATTCCATAATTATAGATGAAAATTAAATAGATTATAATTTTGTATATTTATCAGTTCACACATACACTAGGGTGATAATTGTCAAAAAAACAGCCAAAGCATAAAATATAGGATAATATAGGACCTGACACTGATAAATGCAAACAAACAGATATATAAACATTTTCGACTCAAATTATCGCTCTTATAATTGTCAAGATTCATAGTTTATTTTAGGGTTTATATTCATGAGAGACAAAGGGTGTAAGTTGGAAAGTTGAACAGTTAAAACACAAAGAAAAAACATCAATACGGTCAAATGATATTACTTTATTTTATTTAAAATATAATTGTTGATACAACCATGTAAATTTAAAAAGATACCGTTTATCAAATCCTCCTGGTGTGAGGAAATTTTATGCTTTGGCTGTTTTTTGACAATTATCAATCATCATCCTGCCTAAATTGTATTGAATTATCATAGAAAATTGAAATTTCATTATGATATATGAAAAAAAATGAAGTGTTCGCAGGTGGACACGAACCCCGGACCTTATGCGTTAAAAACCAACACGCTACACAGTCAACCACGGGCCATTACTCAATTAAGAGTGAATTCACCATGTTTTTAAAGTACATAATGAACTTTAAAGTGAAATATCTCAAGAACTAACGGCCGTTGCGTAAAATCCCTTTGTCCTAATACTTAGGAGACTGAACCCTACAACATATATAAAAATTATCGAAATTCATTGGTACCAAGTCTGGCACTCCCCTTGTTAGATTTCGTGCAAATTTGAACCGATTCGGCCAGATAAATTTTGCGAAATTCTAAAAAAACTGACAAATTTCTTTTGTTAAAATCATGTGTTTTCAAAATAACTATTGAGCTGCTGTACCGATCAATTCCATCTAATCAGCTCTTAACCTTAACTAATGACGTCGAATGTCTTTTGAACGATCAAAATCGGTTGATTTGTTCGCGAGATATCGTTGTCGAAAATTTTCGGAAAAGCGTTTTTCCAACATAACCTGAAAATTCCTTAACCAATCAAATTTGTACTCCTCACAATAATTTTGGAGCTTCAAAAACTTAGCGAGAAGTTTCAGGAATGGCCTGCAGGGTCAAACTCATTCCAGATTTTTTTCAGCTCAATCCTAAATTTCAACAAATTTTGCTGGTATTTGTTTCTTTGTTTGTTTGAGAGTTGATAAAGCAAAAAAAACCCAATTTCTTTAAATTCGACCCACAACGTTTTGGTTGCCTTTGGGAATGGAATTCTCTGTAATTATTTAATAAAATAAAAAAGAAATAATTTTGTTCATTATGTATCCTACATTTTAAGCAAAGACAAAATCGCTTGTTAATTATTATTATCATTATGTGTCAGGCATCATAAATCGTAACCGCCTGCGGCTTACCATCTCATTATACGTCCCTGCGCATCTTTTTTGTGTTCATATCTTATTTTTAATTTGTTTAATTATCGTAAAATTTATATTACGATTCTAAGATTAATTGCTTCCTAGATGAGAAAATTTTGGAAAACCGTTTTCAATAAAATTAATTTTACGATTGTATTGTTCTTCTTAAAATAAACATAACAAATTAATGTCTTAAATATCCTGTGTTTAAAAGAGGATTCTCTATTTGTCTAAATGACAACCTTGGGAGAAACGAAAGTAGGTATATGCAATTCAGGTATTCAATAATCAGATTAAAAAAAAATACGTATTGTTTACACGTTTATCGATACATTTCTTTTTTTTTATAGAATAATTTATACAAATAACAAATGCAAAAAGTGTATCCAGTAGTTTTTACACGTGTTGCATTCAGTATTTTACGATTACACCCTATTTAATAATTCAAATTAAATCTTATTCCTGTTTTAAATGTACCGAATTTAACTAGTCAACATTTATGGGTGATCAAAAATACAAGGATATCTATTTTACCAAGATTATTGTTATAATAATTACACCCCTATATTTTTTAATTGTTGTAGGTTATAATTGGTACGATGAATGTAACTGTTGCCCATACGGTTACCACATCGATTTGGATTTTGTTCGTTATTGTGAATCAATCAGTAAAGAGGCTGATCGTACTGGTTCAATCAAACGCCGAAGAGATCGACGCCGACAACGACAATCTATGGAAGTGTTATTAGGGATAACACCGCCAGTCATAGCTGTACTCGAACAAAATTATAAGGTGATGATTTTCTCAATTACTTTTTTGTATAAAAAAAAAATACCAAAAAAAATTGTGTTGTGTGTAGACAATACAGGAACAAGATTATCCAAAAACGAAAACGAATCAATACACACAGGATGGCTTCGATGATGCGGTTTCCGATTTTGAGAAAACATTACAACGATCGAAAAATAAATTGTCGAATAATTTACCGGACGTAACAGCCGTTTCAGGTGAGTTTTTCATTGATTCTTCACATATTTATGTAAATAATTAGTTGTAATAAACGGATTTTTTATTTGTTCTTACTCGTGCATCGATCTCTATTTATGGAGACATCATTTAAGTAATTCTCTATTAACTAATACGTGTGACTTTCATGTTTTATTCATTAAAAATGTGTTATTGTTATTTATTAAAAATAGTGTTCAAATCAGAACGCATATTTTTATTATCATTCGCCATTCTGTAAGATATAAACTGATAAAGGATTGGCGGTTTATCAGTAGAATATTTCGCTTATTATTTTCTATAGTTTAAGTGTTTATTGCGTGTTTGTGTGTGTTTTTTCTCTATGTTTACACATGTTTTTAGGTAGGTTTACAAACGAAAAAAATACTTTTACAAAAATTGAGTTTCTTTATGTAGAGTAAGAAAATTGATTTAACCGAAGGTGAAATTGATCCCTTAGCAATTATGAGTTCGTACACCGGCTGTCGGATCTAAATGTAATCGATTCTTATGAAACTCTTATTAGTTGGCGACCGATTTGAATCATATTTCACGGATTTGTAAGATGATCCCTGGAAACCATTTTGGGCAAAATTAGAACCGCGTAGCGTATTTAGAGGCCGGTCAAAAATGATCGTTTTGGACAATATCGCGATTTTTAAAAACGAGCTAAAAAACAACTCAAATGACTTTGAGAATGACTCAAAGACCCTCAACATTATTTTTTTTCTGTTTCATTCTCGAAAAATGGGAATAATTTCCAAGTATTTTAGAATATATTGGAGAAAAAAGGCAAAAGATTCTCGAATTATTCGTCAGAAGCCAGTTTTTTTAACGCTGTGTAAATGAACTAGGAATTTATAAGTTTGCTATGATGGTTTCCAGGGGTTCCCTTCACAAATCATTGAAATATCATTTGAATCGCTCGTTAGATAATAGGAATTCATAAGAATTGACCAAATTTAGATCCGACACTCGGTATGGAAAGATAGTCAACTAGTCAACACTAACAATAAGCTGATATAGTATTTCAAATTGTTTAGTCTATTGACTAAAAGTTAATTAATTCCTAATAAATTTGATAATATCTGTTTACCGCCTTTGTAAATATCATGACCTGACCTTTTTTATAACTGTTATTGTAATGAAATTTTGTCACTTTCAAGGCAACTATTTTTACTTCAACTATCTAAAGTTAAATGATCTTTACCAATATTTTAAATTTTAAGGTAACCAGTCTAATTATCAACTCGATATTCTTCTCCGGTAATGTGATTAACACAGGAACACCTGTGGTATCCCCGTAGCAGATCAAAAGTTTGTAAATAATTTAAAATAAAAGTTCTTTGTGGAACAGCATGTATAAAAAAACCAACGTTAGCCGGGGGACCCAAGTAATAATTATAATAAGTTGTAGTTGTAATAACAATAATCATGAAAAAGAGACACTTTTTTTACGCAATTTTCACTTTAGATAATTGTTTTTTGATGAATTTCGCTATTGAATTGTGAAAATGGGGAAATTTAGACAATTTTTGAACTAAATTGTTGTTTTTTTTAAATCTAGGTCGTGAAATATTTTTATTCTGGAGCATCAATGTTTTTTTTGTGGATATTTCATGTCACTTTTAGAATTAAATTTTTGACTCTCTATCAAGGTTTAGGGACATTTTCATCCTAAATGATCCATTTTTAACGATTTTTCAAATAAATCTTCAGAAGGACTCTTCTGGGCATTTTTTGAAGAGGATTTTCGACTTTTGAGTGTAAATTTTGAGATATTTCAGTCTTAGAAAATTAGTTTTTAACTATTTATCTAGTGAATCATCAAAAGGAGATTCAGACGCTTCTAGGCAATTTTTAAGCTGAATTATCAGTTTCTTAATCTAAATTTCGAGGCATTTTTTCAACTATCAATTTTTAACGAATTTAGCTATTGAATCGTAAAAAGGAAGAGATTTTTAATCAATCTTCGTCTATTTCCGAGGCGAAATCTATAATTTTGATTCAAATTTTGAAATATTTTAATTTTAAATTATCAATTTTTAAGAAATTGATAATTTCTAAGTCGTCAATTTTTTAGCAATAAAACAACTTTTTATTTTAGTAGAAAAAAAGTCGTATTATTTTGACTGTATTTTAAAAGTATAACAATTCTGGGAAAAGGAACACCTATCAACCACTATTTTTTATTCAGAGAAAGTTCATAGACAGCAAAATGATTGATTCAATTTCTGTGTTTACATTTCAATCCAGACAATTTTTTTATTGTTCTTTGATTACCCATAATTCGTAATCACCGGGAGTCCACACAGCTCCTCTATATGGAATAAATAGAAATAAAAAACAAATTGAATAGGAAGCTGTGATCTACTAGTTAATAAATAGTAGAAACTCGATTATTTCGACTAATTAGATGCGATTAATAACGACAATTTTTAACACAATTTTGGAACACTTATACCGGATGTCCCTCTAATACAAGCCCCTTTGGTTGAAATGATCTGTTTAAAGTTTAAATTCTACAAAATTACACAATTTTTAAACGCTTACACTATGGAATATGTTAATTAAATTTATTTTTTATATGTTTATCGTTTTAATTGGACGCTATATGGTAGTAATTAGATTTCCGTTATGAACCCGTATTGTGGATGAAATATGAAAACCAATATTATAATTTTAGATATTGTTGTATGAATTATTGTATTGTTAGTGTTGTATGTTTGTGTGATTATTTATATGGAAAAATTGTGTAATTTATTAAACAATAGAAGGAAAATAAGAGGAAAACTCTCATAAGGTATTATAATGTTAAATGAATGGTAGTCTTCTGGGGCGCACGCATGCGTCACGAATTCTACTCTAATAAGTTTTGTACTTTTCCTGGCCTCAGTTAAATTATATTTATTGTTGTATATAGACTAGTAAATAGTTTTATTATTATTATTATTATTATTATTATCAAAATAAAGATCCAAACATACACACACAATAGTGCTTGGCAGTTAGTCTTTTCAAAGAGAAAAAAAATATGAATCGGTCATGGAAAGATTTCAATTGCACCGTTTATTTTATTCAGTTATTATATTGTTATATTTAACATTAAAAACATTGATAATTTATGTAGATAAATTTATAAATATCGAACGTAAATTATCAGATAATTTAAATATCGATTATTATTGGTTATATATTGGTTGTACTGATCGTATATTAATATGTTCAGAAAATATAAAACGTGTACCTTCAACATCATCAATGTCTTCCGGTTCAAGTATGACCGTCCTACCGGAAAATGGTGATGTTACTGTTGGTGGTCAACGTGATTTTGATACAGTCAGTATTGAATCATGTGGTATGAGTCCATTGGCATTACAAAATATCAGAGAACAAATGGCATTAAGTTTAGAACGTACAAAACAATTAGAAGATCAAGTTAAAATGATACCACATTTAAAAGTAAGTTGACTTTTACTTAATCAATACAGTTTTATTTTCATATACATATATGTATTCACCTTGACATTTTGAAATCGTGTTAGTATATAAAACAACCCCATTGTTACATTAACGATTTTTATTTTTATTGTCTACAATAGGAGGAATTATCGACGCTAAAGGAGGAAAATCGTCGTCTATTGTACCAATTAAATACTGAAAATGAATCATCTAAACTGAATACAATCAATGCTAACTATATAAGACAGTTATCAACAAATAATCGTATACGTTCAAATTCTTTCACTCATATTGATAGTTTGGATAGAAAACATGAACCACCATTGCCGCCGCCACGCAAAGATTTCGGTGTGATGTGTGGTGTATTAACAAGAAATGTTGGTGTTGGCCACCAAAATCCAAATACAAAATCAGTGTCAACAATAACAATTAATGGTGGTGATTATTCTGATAAATGGTACGATGAGAAAATGAAGTTTTTAAATAAACAAAATCTCATCAATAATTACAACAATCAACAACAAAATCGTATTATTGTATCTAAAAATACACAAACAATAATGAATGATAAACGTGAAGTAACTAGTCAAACAACAAAATTAACAATTATCGATAATTATACACAAACAGACGAATTAAAAAAGAATTATAAAGATATTGGAATAACAGCAATCCCAAAATATTTAGATTTTAATGTACAAAAAACAATCGACTGCTATAATGTTGGTGTATCAGATGATACAATTAGTGATTTAATATGCGACAAATGTAGTAATATTACAAAATGTACAATTGGTATTGGTCCTGATAATAATGAAGATTCTCATACAAGTGCAATATCATTAGCTTCATTAATGGTCCCCAGAAGTAAATCATTTAATTTAGGCGATGATAAAATTAATTGTAAAACAAAAAATCGTACTATCTCCTGTCAAACTGATTATCTCGGTATATCAAAATTATCACAATATGAACCAAATGGTATATCGAAAGCTTGCCAATATGATTTAAAAACAACATACTCGAAAGCTTGTCAACATGATGTTAGATTATTAAATAAAACTACACAATATGAATCTGAATTGATATCAAAACAAACTGATACTAAAGATCTGATTAGAATGATGAAACATGTTGGAGTTGAAGCCAAAGAACAGCGCCCGGAAACTAAAGACGCCAGTGCAAATACTACTTATAATATACAACAACAACAACAAGATAAGAATCCTTGTAATAAATGTACAAATAAAGAAGATTCGAAGAAAGATGGCAGTCCTACACCCTCACGAATACCCCGACCGCAAATACCAACAACCCCAGTAGAGAACAGGAAATTTAAACGGCAAGATACCTACACGAAACTATGTCCGGACAAACCGTCAAGTGGGTAAGTTGATTTTTATTTTAAATTTATAAAAGGGGTTGTGTAATTTCCGGAAATAATCACTAGGGTGCGTTGATTGAATCGCTATTAATCCACCCTTTATCAACAAATGAACCAATCAATTTTCATTAATAATCTGAGATATTTTTAATTGATTCTTATTATTTTGATAATTAATTATAATTGGGGGGATATGAAAATCAATTAATCAAAATGGGCGCATGCGTTTGATAATATTTATAACAACCCTTAAAATGTCAATATTTTGAAAGATGATATACTCATCCGAATGTTAAAATCGAACGATTGTTCAAATAATCAAAATGCACATTGTTCTTATATGCACCAACATATACTCTTGACCAGGTAATTTACATATTAATATTGTTATTTTATTAAATATTTTTATTTTTATTTAAAGGTTATCGGGTCTTGATTTATCAAAAACCGGTGAATCTTCTACTAGTACATTAGATAAAGTCAAACAGAATTTCAAATTACCAGAAATCGTACCAACTAGTCCACAAAATGATGTAAATTTACCAATTACAAAAGTTCAAATACAAGAAACAACACTACCTGTATCAGAAACGGCATTATTCAACCCGCATATTCAACAACAACGGAAAAAGTAATATTTTTACACTTGTTTCTTTTTGTAATATTGATAGGTTTTTTATATTTATTTAAAATAGAGCTATACCGAGTAGAGAAATGCGTGGAGCTTTGAAAGTATTGAATGATTCTCTACAAAAATGCCACACGAAAAATCCAAAAAATACAACAGCTATCAATATTATCCAACAAGAGTGGTTTAAAATATCCAGCTTAGAGACAGCGAATCCATTGGATGTTGAAGATTATTTGGATGCATTTGAAGAGATCTCGTCGCTTTTATTGCAATACATCGTTAATATGACCGATGATAGTGGTAATACAGCGATGCATTATGCTGTATCGCATGGAAATTTCGATGTTGTTTCAATACTGTTAGATTCGAAAGTTTGTGATATAAACAAACCGAACAAAGCTGGCTATACAAGCGTTATGTTGGTTTCATTAGCTGAAGTACGTTCACAGACTCATGCAAATGTTGTTAAAAGATTATTCCAATTAGCTGATGTCAACATCCGAGCTAAACAGGTTTATTTTAAAAATTACTTAATTTATTTGTAAATTAAATCCAAGTTTATCACTTTCAGCATGGTCAAACTGCTTTAATGTTAGCCGTTAGTCATGGCCGTTTAGATATGGTGAAAATGCTACTAGAAGCCGGTGCTGATATAAATATACAAGATGAAGACGGTAGTACGGCATTGATGTGCGCCGCTGAACACGGCCATATCGATATCGTTAAACATTTCTTGATGCAACCGGATTGTGATTCCAGCATTACAGATGTTGTGAGTTGATATTGTTACGTAAACATTAAAAAAATATTACAAAAATTGTTAATACTAGGATGGTAGTACGGCTTTGAAGATTGCAATGGAAGCCGGACATCGACATATTGGTGTTTTATTATATGCACATGAACGAAATTTACAAACTGTTCATGGAAAGAAGAAATCAAAACCTCCAAGTCCGAGGGCGCCATCGTCACCATTACCATTACGGAGCAGCCATCGTGCCTTAACTGACACTAAAATTATTAAATAATCAACTAACATCTTCCCAAAATTTAACATGTTTCATTTTTATATAGAATTTTTAACATTTATAATTTGTTAAATTTACCCCATGTCATGTAATTTTCTCCATATTAGGAATTTATAGAGGAAAAAGGACTGGAAATATGTCAATATTAATAGTTTGAATAAATAATTTTAAAAAGAACCTAACCGATTTGGTTTGTTTGTAGTAGGGACCAAAGTTGATTAATTTGCCAACTAAAACTTTTAACGAATTTTATATTTCCCTTGTAAAAACTATGTAAATATGTAATTAACAAAATAAAACATGAATTTATCCAAAAAAGCCTTTATTCAATTGCAATTAAAATCAATCGGTTGTAGCACCTAAAAGTGGTAAATCAACACGTTTTTTTATTCGTTCACATTTCGGGCATGGTTTTAATGAATTAAGGCATCCTTTGTGGTAGACTGCATTGCAAATATCACACTAAAATTCACAAACATCGAGATTGAAAAGAAATAAAAGTAAGATAATTAACTTACTCGATAAACATTTTCAACGTCAAATGGAAATAAAGCTTTCGGTTTATTACAAATTTCACAAACGAAACCCTTTTGACTGCACAACCAGCAACCCAATACGTGTTCTTTACCAAAATTTACAACCGACTGTAAGTGTTGAGACAGACTACCACTCGGTATTTCAGATAAGTCCTTTATAGAAATATAAAATAATAAAAATTATTCAAATCTGAATCTGTCAAACTTACAGCAATTGAATACAGATGTACATGTTCGTACATGTATTCTCTCGGCCACATTTGTTTCTGTAATTCTTCGATAATCGGCTCTCGACATGTATACAAATACGCACGTAAAAAATTTAATTGATTCCTCAACATTTGAAGTTGTGCCATTTCTTCAACTGCACCATAAATAAATGGATTTAATACCTAAAACATTCATCTTATAGTAAACAAAAATTAAACAAATTAATTATATAACAACTTTAAAATCTATAGTAGGATGATTTTTAATTTCATTTATATAATTTAACGATTTCTGAGATACTGGATATGTTTTAAAGTCCCAATTATGGATAATACGAGCTGGTATGGATATTAATTCCTCTGCCATACACGAATCACAAAAATACTCTCCGGTAAATGAACAAACACTGAAAATTTAGAAGAAGGAAAAAATTACAAACATACAGGGTGTTTTTTAAAAGTGGTCAATTCTTATGAGTGATTCGAAAAATATTCCAAGAATTTATAGATGGGGCATTAGAGACTATTTTAGATAAGTTAGCTCATTTCGAAGTTAGTCAAAAAAACGCTCGTTTGACAATGTCACAATTTTCAAAAACGAGCAAAGCACACAAAACGAGTCATAGACCCTTCTAATACTGATTTTTTTGTTTTTCTCCATTTTATCCTGGAACAAGTGGAAAGGTCTGGCAGTTTCTCTAAAGAAAAACGAAAAAATCGCTGTTGGAAGCGTCTCCGAGTCATTCTTGTTCGTTTTGTGTACTTGACTCGTTTTTAAAAATTGTAACATTCTTCAAATAACGAGCATTTTCTGAGCAACTTCTAGATGAGCTAGGAGGTTGTAATTTTGGTAAAATGTTCCCTGAGGATCCCCCTACAAATCCTTGAAATATTTTTCGAATTTCTCGCCTACTAATAGGAATTCCATAAGAATTGACTACTTTAAAAAAAGACCCTGTATATATTAATGAAAAATTAATTACTTTGGTTTCTGTGTGCTACCAATAGGATGTTTACAACCCAAACACTCATAATTTTGGTAATCTAAGCCTTTCTCTCGACAAATTTTACCAATCTGGGCTGCCAATGAAACTGATTCAGTTTTAGCTAAACAAACATTAATATTTTCAGAATAAACATTAGATGATTCAACCTAGAAATTTATAGTTTTTAATTAATGATTTTTACAATAAAAGATACCCCTACTTCATTATTTTTTCTGGTGGTAATTTCTTCGATATGATTGTCTTCAAATTTCTGCCAAACATCCCGTAAATCAGGCGTTTTTATATAACCACCACTCAACATATTATAACTTTCAATTAAAGCATTATAACTAGCCTCCATTGATTTAGGTTCATTTATTTGTAATGGTGATGTAACAATATTTTCATTATTATCATCACCGATATTATTATCATCATCTTGTTGTGTTTCATCAAACGACCAACCTGTACGTTTATTTAACGAATTACCTAAATTAAAATTAACATTATCTGAATCACAACTTTGCGCTTCAGATTCAGATAAATCCGATGATGATTTCATATCATCATTATTTTTATTATCTTTATGTTTTCCTAATATAATTTTCAATGCTTCATCTTCATTTAAGGCTACCATTTGACGTAAACCACTATTTTGTGATGTTATCGATATAGCTGAACTTAACGAACATGTTTCTGAATTATTATCAGGTATGATTTTTGTTGTTTCTTCAACAGATTGTGCAACATCATCACACGGTGCTAATGGACATGTTTTTAATGTTGGCGACCATATACCAGCTAAATATAAACTTGGTAATTGCCATGTATTTAATAAACTTGAATTACACGGTAATGTGAATAATTTAATTGCTTCAACACCTTCAATTAAACGTTGAGCGACTTCTAATAATTCACCATCACGCACAAAAGCACTTGGTTTATAAAATGATTTTAATAAACCAGGATCACGGCGCATTATCATTAAATACGATGATAATAGAGAATCGTTGATAGCTAGACGGATCCAGGCGCGACATTGTCCGACTTCTGTTGTGATTTGAGACAAATTCATAATCTAAAAAACACAATCATCATAAATAATAATAATAAATTAAATAAATAACGATATACTTGATCTATAATTTGTCTATGCGAAATCACTAATAATGGTGCCCAAAAGCTTGGTTCTGGTCGTTCATCGATATCAGCAATAGCTCGACGAAATCTTTTAGTAAACGAATCTTTTAAACCGTGTAAAAAAATAGCTTCAATTACGTTACATAATTGATTTGATGCTTCAACAATATCGGCATTTTTATTATTCTCTTCAATACCACAATATTGTATTTCTTTAACACTATTTGATAAATGTTTTGTTAAGAATTTTTTAATTAAATTGTCTGTATTATTACTAATTGATACACTTTTAAATAATTTATTCATCTTCAATCGATTTTAAATTAAAATTATTTAATATTTTAATTATTTTATAATAAGCAACACCTTGACGTATTATTTTATAATAACCAGGTTTTGCTAAATCGATAACAGTAGATCCACTACGATTTAAATCACCATTATTTAAAACACCACCATCAAAAATTGCTGATATTTTATCCCATAAAGGCGAAAATTCATTTATATTTATTGAACTTGGTTCATTACTTACATTAGCACTAGTTAATGCAATTGGTTTATTTAAATTATTCGCTACGTTCTGTATAAATTGATAATCAGGTATTCTTATACCGATTTTATTATTAAAACTTAACGATTTATCAAGTTTTTTAGCACAGGTTAATATTAATGTTACAGGTCCTGGAAATAATGAATTTAATAAATCTTTCGGTAAATGATCAATTTTTGCCCAATTATTCAAACAATCAACATCACCCAAACATATAGCGACTGGTTTTAATTCATTACGTTGTTTTATTGAATATAATTTATTAATGGCTTGTTTATTTGTTGCATCACAAGCTAAACCGTATATTGTATCTGTTGGTACAGCAATAACACAACCACTATTTAATAAATTAACAGCCAATTCTGTTGATTTATTTGATTTAATTGATACGTGAATTGCCATAGAACTTTTATTAAAATCAATTAATTTCGAAATGTTCCTCAAATAACAATAAAAAAGCATTTGTCACGTTATGGTAATTATTCCATCAAGGACAATAATTGTGTGTAAACGATATTTCGACGGAGAAATTGATTCTTTGTTAAAATCTCTGTAACAAGACAATATATAAATATAACCTCAAAATTGAAGGATTAAAATAATTATTCATCAAAAATTATATAATCATTTGTGTAATTAACCAATTATTGTTAAAATAAGAATATTACCTTTTGATAAACAACGTGATTTTGTTAATTTAACTGTGACATGATGATATTTGGCATGAATGTGACACAAGCAAATATTACAATGCAATTATCACACTTACGTCATTTTCATTACACAGCTAATTAACATTTAATATAAATTAATTAATAAATAATTACAAGAAACAGATTATTTTACAAATTTAGTCACCAGTTTTGACATTAACCTAAAATACTGACGGTTGGTAATACGAAATTCCCTAAAATTTAAGTTTCACTAAATGTCGCTCACCTTACTCAACCGCAGTGATCCAAAATACTTTTTTTAGCTAAATAATTAGTTAGTAATTCTGCTAAATATATTACAATTATCACTACTGTTTTTTTTCCGGATTAGGTTTTATAAAAAGTTTCTCGTTCAATAATTTCATAGTAACTATAAGATGACGTCATAAATTTTTGGCGGTTGATTTAAATTTTGGTTATAGTCCTAAGTACGTGTTTAATTATTAGCACAATTGAAATAATTCTATAGTTGGAAAATGTGAACTGTTCAATTGCTGAAATAAGATTTCCTTTGTTTAAAAATAAATAATTACACTTACTATTATTAGAAAGTTCGAAAATTTATAGTCTTAATTGTATAAATACCTGCAACTATATCCATATTTTCCACAATACGACTGGATATTCACGCTTCAAGACCACATATAATATAAGAAATGTTTTTTAGATTTCATAATTTCACAAAAATTAAATAGCGTCATTTTACAGTTTATTATGTAACTGATTGTCTTTATTCTATGCAACCAAATATACTTTCTATGGTGGTCTAGTTACGACATATGTCGAATTAATATTGTTGTTTTTCAAGATTCTAATTAAATTAGAACAAATCGGTGTTTTATAAGAAATTTTTTATTAAATTATCGTTACAATAAGATCATAATACAAAATAGTTAGCACTATATGGAGGCAACAGCGATAATCAGTCGAAAAAAATATAGCTTTAAATTCAGCATTAGCTAAATATAATGAGGATGATATTAATATTTATAATAATAATATTAATAGTAATAATAATAATGATAATAATAAGAAAAAAATCAAAAACCAGTTCCCATTATGTAAATCATTCACAATAGCCTAATTACTGGCGCTATATTGTAGAAGCACTGTTAGATAAGCTTGGAAAGTGTCTAATTCTCAAAATGGAATCGGGTTTTTGTCAATAGGCCGATTAACATTACACCTTTTCTATTAATATGTATACAATATGGATGGTTGTTACATGTATAATAAATGTAATAATAATTATATAAAATAATAATAATAATATTAATAATAATGTAGAAGAATCGGCCGATAAAAGATCCATCAGATGAGAGCCGTATTTTACAATATCAACACGATTTAATAATAATTTACTTAGGCGATAACAAAAAAAAAACAGTCTCACAAATAATAAAACGTATAACAAAACGCTAAGCGAAGCATCGACAATTAACTGACATTAACTTGTGTATGTGCAAGTATTAAAATATCTTTCTTCTCTTTTGGAAATCTTAATTCACGTCCAGCTAATCTGGCTGATTCTAATTCCCTTTCAGCTTGATTTAATTCTCTACGTAATGATCCAGCACATTCTTGTTCTCTGGCAATCCAATCTAATGCCATTTGTGAACGCATATCATCATCTAATGCACGATTTGAATAATGTGCAACAACTTCTTGTCTACTACATTGTCGTTCTCTCATTGCCTTTAAACTACCATTCCAATGTAATAATTGGAATACAGTCATTAATTCTTGAAATTCCAACATAGTACGACCTTTATTCGATTCTAACATAAAACGGAATGCCCCAATTCCAGTATTTGGATTATCAGCCTCTTCTGGATCACCTTTAAATGAATTACGCGCCTCTTGTACAGCTTTTTCAATAAAATCATCTGATATACGACGTGATGGATGTTCATTAAATACAGAATTCATTAATGCAATTTTAGCGGCACTACGACGAGCCTCCGCTTTCGTTGGACAATTCTAGAATTAAAACGCGTCCAGAAAGAACACAAAAAAAACAATAAGAAAATCTACAATTCATGTTATAAATGTTTTTGTATTAATTTACCTGATAGCTTCCGAAACATGAACCGCCAGGAAGCGTAACATAACATACATAAGGTTGAGCATTTGATGGCACAGATTCATATATAACTAATGCACCATTACGCAGATCAGCACCTCTAGCTTGTTTCATTTGCCAAAATTCTTGTAATGCTTCAACGACATTTACTGAATCCACAGAATTTTCGTTAAATTGTTGAAATATCTCTAAATAAATGGATAGTTTGTCGGTCATTAGTACTAAAGTACCTCGACAAGTGTTAACAACGGGTGGTTAAGTAGGAACTATAATGAAACAGGTGTAATCAGTTAGGTATTGGGTAAATAAAGGTGTGAGCTTGGGGAATTTTTTAAAAGAATTAAAAAAAAGAGAAAAAAATCGACACGACGAATATCTTTGAGGAGTATGATGGTTTTTGTGCAAAATACGAGAAAAAAAAACGTATTAAAATATTCAATTATAGTTGTTGGACGGGAAAAAAAATCTCGACAATAGATGATGACTGACTACGGATTATAATAATCAAATTCTAAGAAATATCATCATCTTTCTTCACTCAACTACAAACTACTTCCGTTACTTTAATAATTTCAACTAGAATAATGCATTTGAACTGATCACAATGGTGGGAACTACTAAACTAAACTTAACTTTACTCCACACAGGTACTCAATAAAACAATCTAAAAAAGAAACATTATATATATATATATATATATATATATATATATATATATATATATATATATATATATATATATATATAGGCTTCAAGTGACTCAGATTTTTCTTTATTCTCATGGTGGTCGTAATTATTCGTATTTACACGGTATTTTTAGCAGAACAACATATCGTAATTGTAATTCCAGACGTTTATTGCCCTATTAAAATCACTTCATATAACAATACGTGCAAGGAGATTTATTGTATTTGATTTGATTGGAAACACGTACGGAAATCGTAAAATGTCAATCTCATTCTATTTTTCCAGTGATCCATGAGTTTTTCGATTCGTGTTTATTACAAAACGTAATGGAATTGTATGCTTTATATCGGTCGATTAATTCCCTCATATTCTCATTAATTTATCGCTCAAATCGATTAAAATTCACTTAATTGTCACAATTTAAAATATTTTCGCCATTATTATTTATAATAATAATAATATTAACAACGATATTATCAAAATACACGATATTAAATGTTTACACAAATTGAGATGCAAGGTGTCTTTATAGTACCACCATTTAACGGTATGCGATATTTATGCGGGTATTGAGATGATTATCTTGTTGTTTTTTTGAACATCATCTCTTTTATAATTCGGAACGCGAATGTCGTTGACATATTTATAAAGGTATGAGAATGAAGACTAAAGACGATGGTTCGGATGGGGGCCATATCAACTAAAGAACGTGTCTGCACAGAGCCAGTTTTTAAAACATTTAATAGTACAAGTTACGGTTCAAACGAAATTTATGCCGTATTCGAGATTTTTTGCTGTCTGGCTATGTCGTGCGAAATGCAATTGGTCCCTCCAAACAATCTCTTTACCTTACCAAATATTTATTATACAACAACAACAACAACGACAACAAGCACAACAAAACAACATAATGAGAAGAATAGAAAAAACATCACACAACCGGTTAATCCGGTTAATTGGTTTTGTGTGAAAATTGAAAAATAACATTAATTAAACAAAAATTATTAAGAAATTCCGTCTTTTTTTCTTCATCTCTATAACTATGTGTTTTTATTGATAATTGACAGCTTTTTATAGATAGATCATCCGTTATATTGTGAATTTTTAATAACACGATAGAAAAAAAATCAAAAGCGAAAAATCAATAGCAATTTTGCAATGTTAAATTAAATCCTGATACTTCTTTGTCTAACGGTATATGACATAACAGCTGGTGCTAAAAACTAACAATGAAATTAGATACATTATCATTAAATATTTTACAATAGCCACAAAAAAGTAACTAATCGTTATGCCCATATTTGAGGTGTACAATTAAGGAGGATTTTGTCTTAATTAGAAAAAAAATAAGAAAAAAATTAAGCAATATTGTCGATACTGTGATTGATTATCGGTCAAGTTTTTTTTTTTTAACGAAATCAGTAGTTTAATCATTTATGGCTTGATTATTTTAAGAGTAAAGTTGTAATAATCTCTTTGTATATGAGATGACAAAGAATCAACAAGTTAAATAAAAAAAAAAGTATAAATTGTGGACACATTTTTCGTGGTTAAAATTTAAAAAATAATGTGAGTTATATGTAAAGTTGAGTCATTGTTTTGTTGTTATTGTTGTTGTTTAATGGTTTTGTAGAATTACAATAATGTCAAAGATGAAATATCGTCGTTTTAATTTAATATTCTCAACAACAATGGCAAAATTGTAATAAATAAAATTGAATTAATTATAATTAGCAATCAATTGTTAAATTTAATGTGATTTAATTGATATTTAATTGTTTACGAGCGATAAATATAAAACAATATATCGATGATGGAATGATTGTTTTATGTGCGTATGTATGTATGTCTATATATCCATACTATGTGTGTATGTGTATGTACCTATATACTCGTATGTATGGAATTGAATGGGGATTGTGGTATTTTTGTGTTTTAAAGTTCGTCGCTAGACCGATCATTGTAGTCACCTACTCACCACGATATCCAACGTCGTCGTAAAGTTGCAGCATGGGCGCCGAACATGTCCATTGTGGATAAACCATCATGTCAGTACGGACAACGGCGGCGACAGCAGCGCCGGCGTCGGCGCCGGATGGTTCAAGGATGCGCCGCGAGACAATATCGCGGCCCGAACATGCACTCCGCATCAATGGGCACTAGTGCACTCAGGCGGTGCGTGCATCTCGCTGTTGCTATGGTACGATGGTCGACGGCAGTACTGCCGTTGCCCTTGCTCCGGTTCCTCCTCTTCCTCTCACGGCGGATTTCGCGACGCCGCCAAAACGCTCCCGACAGAGGTCAACTGCGATGCCCCGCACTACCACCACCCGGGCGACGCGCCCCCCACAAAGACACTGCAGATCCACCGTATAGACCGGTGGGCATCGATGGGCGGATGCACGACGCCTGTTCTTTAGTGTTGATGTTAACCGATTTCACCGTGTTGACTCTTGCCTCTGTGATTGTTCGACTGGCAACCGGCTCTCTACAAACTTTATAAAAGTTAAGACAACACCAGCGACGCACACACCACACGGTCCCACCATTTTTGCATTCAAAACCATTTGCCTTTTTTTAATTAAAACAGGTATTCCCTGTTAATGTACCGTTATGAAAACGCCATTGTAATTAAGCAATCTGGTTCACCCACGTCTATAAAGCCCGCACTCCTTGGACCACGGGTCGCTCCTATAATATCTCACATGCCAAATTTCCCACACATAGTAGGTGCACAAACACAACTCAACAACAAATAAAAACCACCCTTCTTTATACTCAACACTAATACCATCCACTTCATTCACTATCTTTAAACAAACTAAAATTAAAAATCTTCAATACACTAACAACCACTATGGTAAATTTTACATAATCGTTTCACAGCTACCACAGATATCTTTTACAAAAGAACTATGTGGTTGGCATTGAATTTCATAAAGAGAAAATAATTCCTGATCACATAACAAGATCTAATAACGAATTGTTCACTCACTTTATCTCCCATCATTGGAAAACACAACGGTCCCCTTTCTATAGAACAATTAACATAATCTATAAATATCAATATCATCATCACAAACACCACCACCAACTCCATTAAAATAACACTAAATCAATAATAATTATTTTACAACAATAACAACGAAAAAATTTAAAAATTTTCTAATTTTTTACACAATTTCTTCTATCTAGTAGGAAATATGTTTAGTTTATACAGGTGTTCGTATCATATCAATATACCTATAGATTTCGATAATTATCGACCCTTTCGGTCAACGGACCTGTGATCTTTTCTTATGTAATTTATTTAAATAATTAAATTACTAAATCAAATATTTCTAAACAACACAGAAATGTGGATGAAATCAGTATTTAAATGAGGGAGAAAAAAATAAAATAAAATTTGCATAAATTATTTATTATTATTATTAATAATAATAATAATACTGTTGATGTAACATTATTTTCATTTAAAAAATAGGTTACATATCATTTATTTTTCTCTATTATATACAGTTAAGATATCGATAAACGAAACGATTAACAGTTAGTGAGGAACTAGAATTTCAGTACAATCATTGATTTAATCACACAACATCACTAGCTTGATTGTCGTAACAGTCTTTTTGATTTGTTTCAATATGTAATTCATTACTTTCATCTTCTATATTGTTGAATCTTTTATTTAAATATAAACGAAACTTGTATAAACTCCATACAATTATATGGATAACAACAATAAAACCCAATACGGCTATACAAATGATTGTTGATGTTTGTGGTTTACTCCATTGTAAAATTTTATAAATATAATCGTGGCCTTCTCTATAATTACAAACGGAAATTAATAATGTTTTTCCTTTTTTTTTAATTATAATTTATAATTACTTGCTAATACCACCAGCCGCATAATAAATCACACTAAATATTGCATAACAAATCCCGAATATTAAGGGGTAAAAACAATGTAAAAGACGTACCGGGTGTGCTACCATCAACAAATCAAACAACATTAAAAAACTATTCGAACCATGCACAATTATATTTAAGGCATCCAAATCCATGGTTTTCTCTTAAAAATTTAAATTCAATCATCAAGTATCCATTTTTTTTTTTAATCACACCCAACTCATTTTTTACACGATTTTGAAACAACACGGTTCACCACTATACTTTATTACACAAATTTCTTGTTCTAGCACGAAGCCCAATTTTTTTTCAATTCTTATTTTGGTAGTGTAATTAAAAGTTGGTAGGTTTATGCCCACACAGTGGCGCAACCAAGGGGAAGGCTACGGGGCTGCAACCCCCAACACATTTGAAACATTATTTTATCACTTTGTTTGATCAGTTCTTTGTGAAACACTCCGTATGTACAAGTAGCTATGTATTGTTGTGATCAGCCCTCCCCAAAGAAATATTTTTTGGTTGCGCCACTGTGTCCATGCATGTGTTAATGATTTGGTCTACATCATGGTTTGTTTACTTTCCATTTTTTGAGTTACGGGAAATTTCATTATCACCTTTTTCTTAATCTCGTTGTACAGAAGCGGCCAAAAAAAGATACTACATTGCGTGCGGCTGTATAAAACAGGCTTATAAGGGTCTTAACAGGTCAGAATATGAGAAGATATTCAGTCAGATAAAGAGGATGAGGTTTTTGACGCCATTTTGGGTATTTACCTGAATAGAAAAATACTTTCTACACTTCCTACCTACCCACCCACCTTCTTACCCTCAGGAGACAAACAGCCAGACTCACACGAACAAAGATATGTTTTTTCTGGCCGTCAGTGTACTTCACTTTGAACACAGCAATAAATAATTTTTAGTAATTCTTATTCCTACTTTCAATTTAAATTTTTATAAGTTGTATGTACACTGACAGCCAAAACAAAGAGACTGAGTCTTGTGGGAAAATATCACATATTTTCGTTCATGTAAATCAGGCTGTTTCTCTCTTGAGGGTAAGAAGGTGGGCAGGTAGAAAGTGTTAAAACGAGTTTCCACCAAACGAAATTTGTAGGAAGTAGTTTTCTATTTAAGTATTCTGATTGAATATCTTCTCAAATTCTCACCTGTCAATATGAAAGGTAAATAAGTCAAATCTCAACTTACAACTGTAGTTTTGAAACAATAACAACTACCGAACGCATAAGCCTGTTTTACACAGCCGCACAAGAAGTGGTCTCTTTTTTTTGGCCGCCAGTGTACTTATGGATTGAATATAAATATATGTAATATACCGAAGTTTACCACGGTATTTCCTCTCGCAGTTGGCTGTGCTTTTGTTTACCTAGTACCGTAATTTGATTCGGCCCTTTATCTTAACTTTACCAAAGGGACAGCCAATTGTTAAGGAATACTTTTTGCACGTTTTTTTTTAAGATATTTAGTGTTTTCTCATCTTACACGATTTTTTGCATGGTTTTCTAAGGAACGTATCTAGCGTGTAAAAAAAGAGTTGGATGTATTTAGCGATTACCATCGTAAATCAATGACCAATAGATCGACGTAATACCAAAGGCAATATCGGTAGCAATTGTATTCGTGATCCAATAAAATTTATAAAATTTTATAGCCTTATGTTGAAGTGTTGATAAACTGGATCGATATTGTCCAATAGTATAACAAGATATTATTATAGCAGCTAAAAGGGCCTGTAATGTACACGTTGTATAACCCCAATTTGTTAAATAAATCAACCATTTCGCACGATACGATAATGAGGCATGCGGATGATATATATCAACAATGCTGATAATGATTGTTATTAAAAAATAACACGCTATCAACCATCTATATATTAAATAATAAATATTCGGTTTACATTCACGTTGCCACTGTAATTTTCAATATAAATGCAATTTGAAATTTAGAAAATTTATAAATGAAAATAAACTTACTTGTGATATAGTAAATATTATTGGTTTCTCATGGAACGGAGATAACTGTTTTAAAGACAATTGCCTTCTCCACGATTCGATCATTTTCAAATTAACGTTGTCACAACACGACTCTATAAATTAAAATTGTTTTAATCGTTTTCCAACCCTAAACACACTAAAACAACAACAACAGCAAATAAATTAACGTTAATTTAGCAACCAGACATCCGAACTGGTTGCAAGGATTTAACGACAATCTTTCAACTTTTGTATATTATTTATAAAAATTATATAATTCGACTTTCTTCTCAACATAGGTGTACGCAATGGTGAATTTCCGATAGAAAGTAGAAAAAACCGGTAATTGTGTAATTTAACGTATGTTAAAATTATCGTTGTCTTATTCAAACAGTACAAACACCAGTCACTAATGTAACTAATAACTAATTCATGTAATAATAATCAAAGATGACTCACTGTTTTTATTGATCTCAAGTCTAAAGAGTTTTAATTATTAATTACAGTGAAACTTCCCATGAGCGTTCACCCTTCGTTCCGCAGAAAATGTCCGCTCAAAGGAAGTGCCCGCTCATTAGAGAACATCCATAGAAACAAATGATACCTGCTAAAAAAATTTTTTAACTTCCCGCTAAGAAAATTGAAAATTTTCAAAATTTCGGCAAGTTATTGGTTTTACCCCGATTTTTGAAAATTGAATTTTCAACAGATCTAAACGTTTTGGGACCCTAGGAAGCTATTTTGACTATTTTTGCGAGGGTGCCTGTATGGCTGTGTGTGTGTGTGTGTGTGCGAAGACTATGTAAGCAGCTCATAACTATTGAACGGATTGACTTATTGAAACGCTCTTTACGGCATTCGAAAGGGTTCCATCAAACTTAGATTTCGTGTAAGTTTGAACCGATTCGGCCCGATAGATTTTGAGAAATTCCAAAAAAACCGAAAAATTTCTTTTGTTAAAATCATGTTTTTTTCAAAATAACTATTAAGCTGCTGTACCGATCAATTCCATAATTTAATCAGCTCTTAACCTTAACTAATGACGTCGAAATGCCGTTTGAACGATCAAAATCGGTTGATTCGTTCACGAGTTATCGTTGTCGAAAAATATCGGAAAAAGTGTTTTTTCAATATAACCTCAAAATTACTTAACAAATCAAATTTGTACCTCTCACAATAATAATCGACACATTATCTACGCTCAAGTATTTAATGGATCAAAGATAAGTACTTTCGTGTCCGTATAAGAGAGACAGTCAAGCCTAAATAATAATCGAATGACTGTCCGTGTCCGTTCAAGAGAGACCGATTTATTAATAAATCCCTATAGACAATTTCGGGACCGATAAATGTGTCCGCATAAAGGAAGTGCCCGCTCAAAAGAGGTGTCCGTTAGTAGAAGTTTCACTGTATATCTATGTTTGTTAATATTGATTTATATGTTGGAATATTATGGGAAATAATCATTGTATATAGCAATATAAATATAAAATATGTATACAATGTTAAATAATAATATATGTATGTATTTATCGACCGAAACAAAATACATTAACATTAATTATTATTTACATGAAGATCAACTACACGTGTCCCTGTAGCTCGCAAAATTAATAAATTACATACCTCTTGTTTTCCTCATTTAAATAAATCTCGAAAGACAACAAGAACAAAAAAAAAGAATCAAGTTTCGGATAGTAAGGCTTGCTACTCACTAGACATCAGCTTAACATCGTTAATTCACAAATTTTTAGCAATTTAAGCATTTTGTAGCCTAAATTACTAATCGCGGATCCGGTTATTTTGTGTTTAAATTCCAATGATTATTTCCGGGTATTGTGGGTTTTCCGATTCGGGTAATTACAATATGACGTTAATGATTGTTTTTTTTTTTATAATTGACACTTTCATTGGAGATTTGGAATTTTCTATATAAGTTACTGTCTTGACTATAGCCCAATTGTCCGGTTGCACGCGAATTGTTCTCGTGTGTTACAGTATTGAACACGATATGAGAATAGAGCAATTTCATGTATGTACATATACAGGGTGTTTGGTCTAACTATCACGAGTTCTAAGAAACTCCTATTAGTCGACGAGCAATTCGAAAAATATTTTAAGGATTTGTAGGGGGGGTCCTTTCAGCAAAATTAGAAGCTCGTAGCTCATTTGGAAGTTGGTCAAAACCGCTCGTTTCTGAAGATGTAGCGATTTTCAAAAACGACTTAGAATGACTTTAGGATCCTCCCAAAATTGATTTTTTCGTTTTTCTCCATTTTAATCTGGAACAGGTGGAAATACTTCGTATTTTCTCTGGAGTACAATGGAGAAAAACGAATAAAATCAACGTTGGGAAGGCCTCTGAGTAATTTTTAGTCGTTCTGCGTGTTTTGTTCGTTTTTTAAAATTGCGACATTGTCCAAAACGATCGTTTTTTGACCAACTTTGAAATGAGATATGAGGTTCTAATTTTGCTAAAATGTTCCCTAGGGACTCTTCTAATCCTCAAAATATTTTTCAAATCGCTCGTCGACTAATAGGAGTTTCTTAGAACTCACCATACTTAGACCAAACACCCTGTATAGATAGAAACAATTGATGATGGATTTTAGTAATCTAAGTTTACCCACTTAAAGCCAAGTTGTTCGAGTTGAAAGAAACAGACTATACTGGGTGATTCACGTCGGATGAAATGTTTACATGGCAACTCCCATTATTTGGCGAGCGATTCGAAAAATATTTCAACGATTTATAGTAGGATAACTGAAGATCATTTTACCACAATTAGAACCTTGTAGGTCATTTGGAAGTTTATCAAAAATTGCTCATTTCTAACAATACGCAATTTTCAAAAACAAACTAAACACGCAAAACGACTAGAGGATCCTTCCAACATTGATTTTTTTCGTTTTTTTCCTCATTGCATTCTAGAAAAAAATGCAAAACATTTCTACCTATTCAATGAAAATATGAAAAACGAACAAAATCAATGTTGGGAGGGTTTACGTGTCGTTCTTATAGTAGTTTTGCGTGCTTTGCTTGTTTTTGAAAATTAGCACATTGTCACAATAACGATCATTTTTGACGAACTTCCAAATGAGCTACAAGGTTCAAATTTTGATAAAATGTTCTCTGGAGACCCTCCTATAAATCCTTGAGTTGCCATGAGAACTTTTCGACATGAATCACCCTGTATAGATGTGTTAAGTAGTTAATGCAAATAATATGTACATACAGGACTTTGACATTGCGATTTCATTGTTATTAATTTGTTTATAATTGTATGATAATTGCAAAAAAATTCTTTGATAATGATAACAACGGCATGCAAGCCGCGTTTATTATCGTTTTTCTTTTGATTTCTAATTGTCTCGTTATCGTAAAGGATCGATAAATTCAAAAAGTATTCCGTATTTATAAATAATTAAAAATAACAAAAAATATGATTGTATGCAATTGATTATGATAATTGTCGATTTTTTTTTTTGAAATGAAAACAAGACACACTGATGGTCGTGTCAATGAGACTTACAGAAAAACGACTTAGTTATCAGGTAGTTGCAGGTAGCCGGTTGGGTGCGTTGGAACAAACGTGACCGGTACCTGAAGGTGGTGGCAAATGGTCCACAAAAGTTCGTAGACCCCAAAACGGCACTAAACACACACACACACACACACACACACTAGCCACCCTTTTTTTCTACCGTCGTTGTCGTCTTCTCTTTTTCGACTTCCAACGTCGCCCGTATGATATGTCGTTGTTTGAATAATAACAATTGTTGATTTTTTTTAAAACAATAACCACGTGGTTGTTTGATATTGGATATTTATATAGTTTGATACAGTTTTGCGGCGTCGCCGCATAAAGGAATAATAATAATAATAATAATGAAGATAACGATATGAATAAGAGAGGGGAAGTGTTGTAGTTGGCCCACCTGTAATTGACCGGACTTGCGAGTTACCAACTGACCTCTGCCAATTAAGGGAACCATCCGTTACCAACACAAAACATGAATAAACTCACCGATCTACCCTAATCGACTATTTCGATAAACGTTGACGGGGTGCGCATATGCCGTCCTATCACACCACCATATAATATCTACGGATCTAATAATATTTAAAACTAGATAAAAATATTTGAATAAGTATTAAATGATAAAATCGATATCATTTATTACACTTAAATGTTAATTATAATAAATGCTTGTGAGAATTTTTATCGATATAAACAGTAGATATCGTGACTGTTTTCATCAGTAAATAAATTGCAATTTTTCAACTATCATAAATCATAGTTAAGTGGGAAAGATGTTTAAACAATTAAAAATACTTAACATTTTATGATTGTTTTAATATAAACATTTCAGGTCATATTGCAACAAATTAATTAACAATTAAAATTCATTTTAAAAGCGCTCAACAATCAACGAAAATAAAAACAAAAAAGACATCAATTCGCATTTCGATTAAAGCTAGAAATTCTGACTGATTCAATTATAATCTCGTTTATCTTAATCATTAAAAATTATTACAAATTAATTATATTTAATTAATTCGTGAGATATTTCACTTTTTTTTTCTTCTCCTAATTAAAACCTATTTAAAAGAATAAAATATTATTTCTTCTAGTTACTATAATTGTAGTCAAGGATATTGTGGATTAGTCAACAAAAACCACCGACAATATTTCAAACAATATTTTCTAAAAGAAGAAAACAACAAGTGTGAGAATCACTTGTTGGTTTCTTTAAATTTTTTTACGTTTTAGTTTCTTTCTCATTATAAAAACGTACAGAACAAAGAAAAATCAACACAATAGAGACACGAATCAATTGAAATCTATTTAAATTCCGTTATTTTATTATAAATTAACGCGATTTTTTTTAATTGGATACAAATTTATATTCATTATTATTACCTCTTTTATTAATCACAAAAAATAATTTCTGGATAGCGCAATTTGAATTTATTCCAATTAAAAATATAGTAATTATGATAAAATACGATTGAATGGAATTTATAATGGCCCTAAATTGAATGTTTACAAAAATCTTTGAAAAATTTTGTCGTTATTTACCATTTAACTTTAAATATATGTTTAGGTATCATTAATATGCAAGACGTAAAACTACTTGAAATAACTTTCTTTTAAAGTTGTTTTGAACACCAGAGAAGAACAAAGCATAAATGTTTGATTTCTATAAATCACTACAATCATGCTGTCCTTCTATTTTAAATTATTTTCGTCTCAAATTCTCTCTCTTATACACCTAACGTTGTTATTATAAGCATTTTTATATCTAAAGATATTTGAGTGAATGGGATATCGTGACCTACAGAATAATTTTTTAATTATAACATCTAAATCACTATAACCTTCGATATAACAAAAAAAATGAAAGTAGATTCTTACAGATTACATAATAGAATCAAAACTAATTATTTTTATAAAAAAAAAATCATTGATTAGATAACGGCAATGATAAGAGAAATCCCAGAGGAATAATCGATCATCAATTTCGAAAAATCTATTAATACCACTCTAAAAGATTTACGTTTGAACGCAACAGATAGGCAACACATTATACACTTGTTAACGCTGAATTGTTGGTCTCATAACGATTATTACAGATTCGGAAAATAGATTGAAACAATGTTTTTATTACTGACTTTATAATTTATTTAAAGTTAAAAGCTGTTACTAACAAATATAATAAGTTAGCTATCAAAAGATAATTCCACAATTGTCAACTATTGCACGATAAGAACAAAGAACTAAATAACTACACTGTTCGTATACAACGTTTAAGGCTAGATGTTCAAGGAATGTTGAAAGTGCATTATTAGCACAATACTATACAACATCCATGAATAAATTTTAAATTAACTTAAAACTATTGCTTCTTCAACCGTGTATCAATCGATACTTGATATATTTATTAAGTTTAAGTATAAATAAAGAATAATTCAAAAAATAAATCGGAAGCTGAAGACTAAGATTTAAAAAAATTTCAACAGCTTGTCATAAAAATAATTTTATGGCAAGACATTGAAAATTTTTTGAGATTAATTTTCAATTTAATTAATCACCCATATTTATGAATGGATATTTGGTTTTCCAAAATAAAATCGTAAGTTATTTGCTATTGTTTTGATCCAGCAAAAAGCTGGTAAAAAAACGAAGAAATTAAAAATGACCTTAAATAGAACGGAAAAAATGATTAAAGGAATGAAATTTCTTCTATAAAAACCAAGTTAATACCAAATCAATCAATTCACATAACTTGCAATATTTGACTGGCTTCAAATGCCATACCAGGCAATAATATAACAGGACTTGATACATGTCCAGATTCAACACATACCATATTTGGATATTCATCATCACCAAAATCTGACATATCTTTAGCTTGTTCTATCCATGGATTCCATATAACTGTATCAGGAAAATTGCATTTTTGTATACGCATTTTACGTCCAGATACAACATTTGTTATAATATGCTCATGTGGTGTATTTTGATATATTCGATCTGTCCATTCGCCAATTGTAACAACATCACGAGTCTCCTGATAGATAGCATTATCACGTGTTTTATCCAAAAATGTACACCCATGCAAACCAGTTATTTGACAACGTCTTACATCGGGTACTTTAAAATACGTATGCAACAACAAATTGAAACTAAACGTTGTATCTTTACTTGGATTATAAACAGCTATATTTGAATGTAATTCTTTTTCACGTAGTATTAAACGGTACGATACTTGGAATCTGTAAACATCAATTTAATTATGTTTTATATAATTTTTAAAGGGTATCGTTGTAAATACGGATATGCCCAAAGTGAACGTGTATAGTCCGAATCCATTAATGAAAATATCGCCTCAACATCACCACTAGCTAAACGTTCTGGTGCTTTCTCAACATTCCAACGTACAATTCTAGCGAAACCATGCTGCGGACCGTAGCTCCAAGAACCGAATTGTGCTAATACACACGTAGAAAAATAATAATCACATAATTATATTCAAGGATTTTATTTTCTATTCTAATGAGAATTTAATTTGATTGGAGTTGATGAAAAAAATTAAAATTGAGAAATACTTATTCACTTTAATTATCAATAGAATGATAATTACCGTAACCAAATGTTTATTTATATATACGGAAGTTTCATATGATGTTTCAATAATAGTTTTAAATGATTTTTATCTGAATTTATTCGTGTTTTTTTTTTTAGTGAATGCTTTTTATATCGCATCAATACTTACGGAAAACGAACGGAATTCCCCCACGGATTGCTTTTTTACCATCAAAAACCGCTTGTTTGCTGTAATTAGTTTTAAAATATAGTTGAATACGTTGAGAATTTTGTCGATTTTACCTGACGAATAATTGTTCTTGATTGTTGACCCTCCAAGAGACGACCGTAGCACCTGGAAAACGGACATTGAAAAAATGTTTATAAAAAACTTTAAGGTTATGTTTTTGTCTATGTGTGTGTGTGTGTATAATTCCTTGTACCGGCTTTTGTATGTATATATGTATATGTATAGAGGTGTGTGCGTGTATTTGTATGTATAAAAACCGATCATTTCGATTGCTATAAACAAAAAACTCGTACCGTGTAAATTGATTGTACAGGTGGTATTGTTGCCTCTATCTAACATAACAACACTAGTAGCAGCCATTATAGTTTAATATATCAATTTTAATAACCGTTATTTATTTAGACCTAAATTATAATGAAAAAAACAATTAATATACCGGCAATATATATGCGTTGCTTTTTTGCTATTCCCGCACTTGGATTTTATACGATTTTCAAGTACGGATATATTCACGCGTTTACTACCTGCGCGGTCACACGAGCAGGTGTAAGTCCCTCTATTGGTAGCGAAAAAAATAAAGATCCTTATCGATATTGGATACAAAATACAAACACCGTACTTTGATATATTCAATAACGTTAAAATATATGAAATTGTTTTGTAATTATTTCAAATATAAATCGATAATTAAACACTAGAATACAAGTCTGAACTGCACTGGTTTTCTATAAACCTGGTCTCTAAATATACAGAGGAATGGACGCGACTAGTTTTTCATCATTTACAAAAAACCGAAACTCCACAGATAATGGACGTGAAATCGAATTGCATCGCCACCTATCAGACAATAGCGCAACTATTACAGTTTACTATAATCTAAACCGCCAAATATAAATAACACCAGGACCGACTCTAGATCATCCGATTTTACAATTTTAATAATTTAACCAGAAATAAAACAATCTAAAATACTATGTATAATTTTATTTCATGTTTTATCCAATGAACACATTGTCAATAAGATAAACAGATTGCGCCATTTACAATACACAACGATAGAAAGTTGAAAATACCAGATAATAAATGAAACAAAAACCGAAATGTAATAATAGAAAGGACGCCAATTAGAGCACCAACAGTCATAATCAGTTGATGTAGAATGGCGTAATCTGAGAGCAGCTAAAGTTTTTTTAAAATTTTCTTTTCTCTTATTAATCGTAATAATCAATAATAACGTTCTCATCAATAGTGACACATAAATTATAAATAAATAGAATTCAATATTTTCAAGGTACCTTTAAGGCTATTTGAGATCACTAGTGCACTATTAATTTATCTCTACAGCAGGCCGCATAAGACCATTTCATTTATTTATTCATTCAATTCTTTCAAATAAAAGTCAAACTGCAGCATGCAACAAGAGAACTGATCGTAAGTGAGCACTGTCACCTGTCACAGCACGGAGAGCCCGCCCTCCGGCGGTCGGTATATATATAATTTTTTTTCATTTATATATTATATATATGTATATAATATTGTACATATGTGAATTAAAATCCTATCACTTTATTAATTTGACATTTAATACAATTATTTATTAATTAATTAATATTGCTCAATAATGTTCTTAATAGTATTACCATATACGCATACCACCTAAAAATGAAAGTTAAGAGATGATCGAGGAGATGATGATGTACATAGAAGGTACATCGCAATTTTTTATGTTTATAATTATAATGAATAAAAATGATCTAATCAACGATAATTAGTTAAAATGTTTGAAACAAGATTCGCTGGACATTTAATTAAATCATTTGTTTCTCCTTTGATATTTAATAACAGAACTCTACATGTACACTCGGTTTAGTGTTAGCTGTTATTTAGGCTAATTCTAATAAAAATTTCCTGTGGTATATTAACACTATAACCTAACATGCACTCATATATTTTTTTTTTGTTTTTGGCTTGGCCCATCCGTCCGTAAATAAGAAAAGTGAGCACTTCTCGGAACATTATATAAATTTTCATTTTGATTTAATACAGTATTAATATAGGATAGAGAATCACGTGTGATAACAGGACTGTATTTAAGCAAATTTCAAATAAAATTGCTTAAATACACCCCCGCATAAAACCTCTGATCTATAACATTAAGAAATATAAATAATTATCTCTTTGGCATAATCACTATCCAGACGTGGTAACATTACTATATTAATTTTAAAATATTTTTTTTTAATACTGTCCATCCATCAAATATTCTATTTTATATATATATTTTTTTTGAAGAATTTGATTGGTGAAGGAAAATAAGTTAAAAATACACCAATCATAAAAATTATTACGATTACGAATTACGAATAAATAGTGATGACTTCTTGACCACCACCGCGTACCATCAGTACACGTTCTAAACCTTCAGTGAGTACCTCCAAAAATTCCATATCTAATTCAAATATGATAATAATTATTATTAAAAATTGATTAAAATTAAAATTATTTAACTTACAATTAGATTCGCGTTCTAATTTCGTATCTTTCGGTGGTCCAGGTAAATTCAAAATGACTAATTGAGCATCATGCGATCGATTCACGACTACTTCATTCAATTTTACAGCTGTATGCATCCGGCGCACATTACCTTCATCACTAAAATTCTTATATTAATTATTAAAATTAATTAACGCTAATTACGTACGGTGTTATCGATGATGGTTGTTTATTATTATCATCATCATCATCATCATCGGTATTCTTTTCTTTAATTTCAGTTTTTGTATCCTTCTCGGGAGCATCCTCTTTTTCCGTTGTACAATTTTCACAATCATCGTTTTTATTCTGTGAATTCGGCTATTATTTCGATAAAATTAATAGAAGTTAATATATAAATTACCTCATTAGACAGTTCATTTTCAGTTGTTTTATTATCTTTAATTTCGGATTTCTCTGCATTGACACCGTCACCACCACCGCTGCCAGGCTCTTGGAATCGTACCTTTGTTGCTGTTTTCGCATCAATATTTGGATGGTGTTGATCAACAATCGATTGAACCTAAAATTGGAATACGGTAAAATAATTAGAGTTATTTTGTAATTTTTTAAAATATTTTAGGAGATGATGATGATGATCAAGTAAAAACAATTAGTGGGTAATTGTGGTCTGTAATTCAAATAAATTATGATTGTTATAGATGGAAACTGAATAAAATCGTGCAGAAACTATAAAAGAAAACCATGAATCGATCTAGCAAAACACGATAATGTTTTACCAGTGGTAGTTTTTCTTCAGTTGATATTTCATTGAAATCCACCAATGACTGCATATTGCATGCCAAATTACATATTATTACAATTAAAAATAATAACAGGAAAACAATTTTTATTTATATATAAAATAAAAATATTTAAATTTGTGATAATTATTTTAACTTACCACGCCTAAGCTCTCTTTTTTATTCAAACGCAATTCCCTCAACATCTGATTACGCTGTTCCATCATCAAAGTCCTTTCATAAGTGTAAGCGGATATATCGTTATCCATCTAGAAAATTGGATAATTTTTATAAAATTTCGCCTTAATAATGTTGAATTTATTTATTTATTTTACCATTTCAACCACTTCAACTTCAGCTTCTATACGTAAATGATACAGGAATGTTTTCAAATCTTTCTTCATTTGTATTGAATTATCTTCCATTTGTGCAACGGTGAATATTCTCATTTTACAATTCTTCCATGTACGATGTTGTTTTAATAAAAATGGTAATAACATTAATAAACCACCATCATGTACAATCCACCAAATATCAATATTACCAACAACTTTCTCAGATGAATCAGGAAAGAAATTTATGCCTTTTGGTACAAGTAATGCCATATGTGCAGCTGTTACATTACGTACAGTTTGTAGAAATACTTGCCATGTACGATCATCTTCTGATTGTCGCCAGCCATATGGCCAACCTAATATAACCGTATTCGGTCTCATACCACCTAAACCAGCTGTTTGTATCCTAGAATTTTTATAAAATTAAACATGTTTCTATGATAAAAATAATGTTTTTTTGTACAAATTCGATAATCCTTCAATGATATTACGAGCAACAAGAATATCAACGAAACCTTTAACACGTTCCTCATCCATTGTTTTTCTTAAACTTTGTTTAGCTGCCATCGCTTCACCATATGAACGTGTAAAATCACCATTAATAACGGATGCACACACTGTTAGACCTTTACCAGCTTTCAATTGTGATGCAAATGCGAATAATTTACGATATTTTGGTACAAGATCTGATGTTAATTTAACTAGAATAAGAATCTGAGGCCGCCAATTCTTTGTATGTGGTGGACCTTCTTCTAAACGTAACAACGAATATCTTGCTGCCGATAAAGCTAAACCACGTATACCATCACCCCATTCTTTCTCAGCGCTGTATCATAATTGTTACGATTATAATCTGTTTTTCTTTTTTTTTTTTCATTATTATGAAGGGTTTCTCACCCAGGACTATCTAAATTTTACGGCAGTTCCTATTATTTGGCGAGCGATTCGTAATGTAGTATTTGAGCAAAATTAGAACCTCGTAGCTTACTTGGAGTCGGCCAAAAAACTGATTGATTAAACGACTTGGGGATTCTTTTATTGTTAGTTGTATTGCGTCTTGAATCGCTTTTCAATTAATAGGAGTTGCCGTAAGACCTAGGTAGTCCCATATGATAAGCCCTGGATATATTTATGAGAAATTTACCCTCTATATTCGATGTATTTATAGATTAGCCCTGCCATCACCATTGCGATTAAAGCGTAATACCAGGAAGTCATAAACATTATTGCTATACAGAGTGCTAAACCAGTAAATGATAAAGACCAATGATAATATTTGAAACGTGGTCTCCAATTTGGTGTTCTCAAGATTGTTTGTACAGCACAGGCGAGATTAACAAAACCGTAGCACATCAAGAAAAACATCGATAATAATGGTGCTAAATAATCAACATTACCTAATAAAATACCGCATTGGCAAATTAATAATGTTAGAATTAATGCTCTTGTTGGTTCGCCACGACTAGATGATACAGAAAATGGTGATAAAAATGGTATTATTTGATCTCTAGCGATTGCTTGTAATAAACGTGGTGCTCCTGTTAATGATTGTAAACCAGCACCAAGTGTTGAAAGGAATGAACCGATCAATATTACCCATTGATTGGGCCATGCTATATTAGCAACAACTAATTTACCACCTATAGATACACCAAATCTAAAAATTAATCAATTAATTAATAAAATAATCGGGTAAATTAAATAAAAAAATTGATAATAACTTGTCACGAAGTAGAAGATTGTCAACGGTACCAGCGAAAAGTATAACAGACGATAGATATACAGTCGAAGTAGTTAAAATAGCGCATATTGTTCCAATTGGTATCGATTTTTGGGCATCAGCTAGATCACCAGATCGATTCGATCCAGCCATGATACCAGTTACAGATGGGAAAAATATACCAATTAATATTGTAAACGATGTTGTTATATCGTTAACAACTTGATTGTGTGATTTACGATGGTCCATCTGTTCAATATCTTCAGGATCTTTACTTCGAGCAATAAATTGTCCTTCTTCTAAGAAACTGTCGTAAATATTGTCTAAAATATTGTTAAATTATAGACATTTTTGGAAACGACAAAAATTGGGTAATTTCCTGCTCACCTAAAATTACACCAGATGAAAGACCTTTTATACCACGAACGATCGAAACATTATTATTCAGGAAATAGGGATCACAAGACATTGTGTCGTTTGGACAAAATGTTCGATAAAGATAACCAGTTTCATTTTTATGACAGTCTTTCATTGATGTTATCCGCAACAATCTCTTGCCAAGGACACACATACTGCAATATAGTTTTATTTTGGGTTAATTTAGTCAATTAAAAGGAATTTCCAACAATTTGTTATAGTTTTAATTATTATCAATTTAAAAAAATGTGTTATTGAATTGGAGGAATAGTTTAAATTTCCCTTTGTTATATTTTTTTAAATTAAAAAAAAAGGTCGTGCAAAGAAACAAACAGATGTGATACTAACTGCAAATTATCATTGCCGTTGATATTAACAAATATTCCAATATAGACGGCCAATATTGAAAAGATGACGCATGCAAGTGCAACTGTGGCAAATTTGTTGACAAACTTGACACCGATAAAAACAATAGTTCCCATCACCACAAGTAATCCAGATCCATAAACCCGGAAATTGTTGTACATTGCATCTGGATTCTCCTTGAAGTCCCCGAAAAGTGATAAACTAGGTGCCATATAGGTCTGGAAGATAAATGTGACAAGAGGAAAATGGGAAATGATTTAAGATTTTTTTCGTTTTCTTTTCTTCAGTGTAGTAGTAAACGGATATAAAAGACTTACCAGAACAATTTCCACAGCACCTACTATGTACATAGCAGCCGCTAATGTTGTCCCAGTATAAAATAGCATACCAACAGCACCACCAAATTCGGGCCCCAAGGATCTAGATATCATAAAGTAACTCCCACCTCCGGGTACTACACCGTTAGTTGCAATTGCCGACATTGAAATAGCTGTTAACATTGTAACGCAGCAACAACATAAGACGATAAGGAAACCTTGTATTGCTCCAGCCGTTCCGACTACCCATGTTAAACGAATAAAAAGAATAACACCAAATATATTTTGTATGCACGGTAAATAAACACCAATCAATGTGCCCATACGTGCTGATGATGCAGCAGGACGGGCATCTGGATCATTTGATGCTGGTGGGATTGTATTTGAGTAATTTGCCAGTGAACTGATAAGGGTAGAGATTTTCGGTCGATCTTCCATCTCCTCCGAATACAGGTAAAGATTTGTCTCATAACCGGACATTTTTTCCGATACAAATGGCTGTTCTTCGGTGCCATCGCCTAAAATTAAAACAACATAAATTTTAAAAGTAAATAATCCTGTCTTCCCTTGGAAGAAAGTAATCTTCATTCCCGCTAAATTCGTTTACAACATCGTTTGTTAAAGTTCTTATACATAAAATTGATAATGTGTAGATTCTAATAAATGACATCGAAGAAAATTTATAGATCTACTAAACAAGTAGATAGGTGGAAAAGTGGAAAAAAGAAAACTGTAATAAAAACGAGATGGTGATAATATGAAAAAAACTAGGTAGACGGGAGTGCATCAATAACCACTATAACCCGGCGCCTGCACCATTTATACGCCTATCAATTTTCAACATACTGGTGTTTTTAAATAAATGTTTTATTACAACGACGACGACGGCAGCGATCAAATAGCTTTCAATATACACCTTTTAGTGTATATTTTTTAAAAAGCAAATAAACGTACAACGTAAAGGTTTTCCGCGATCCAACCATCCATTATTTCAAGACTATTTACGCTTCATTTCAACTGTGCGGACGTCGGTTAGCGTTCCAAAAAAAAAAAGCCGTAAATTTTTATCAAACATACTTTGTATAATCGTAAATTTGTTTTAAAGAGTTCTCGTAAAAAATTCCAACTAATTAACAAAAGATAAAATGCTATTTCTTTGTTAAATTGCTATGTATATTTAAAAGTATAATTTACATCGTTTAATTAGAATATTAATATAAAAATTTTAACGAAACCCTTTAAGATTTTTGCATAAAAATCGAATCAAAAACAAATTCTATTATTTTTCCTTCTTGCTTGCATTAAAACTCATTTATCATACGGTAAAGTGGTAATATAAACGTCAACAATTCATCAAATGTATGGATATTATTCAAATAGATATGTTTCCTTAATCTTTATTTAATCATAAATATAGTAAATATATTTTTGAAAGAGTTAATTAATAAAAACATATGACATATTATCGATTGTAATCCAATTATGATTCAATTTTATTGCGGGTTTTATGCGAGCACATTTTATAAAATATTTTTGAAACTATTTATATAATATTAAATTTATTTTTCTATTGTAAAAATAATTTCATTACCTTGGCATTTATCCATGATGCTCGAATATTCACTATATGCAACTTATATTGAATTAATCCCAAAAATTAGAACATCAACTATTTATTAAGGTATTAACAATACTATCTTATCGAGATCATTAATCGTGTAATAATGGATAAATTATTTGAACAATCCGAAATTTAACTAATAATTCACAATAGGTACTAATAAATTAGGAAATATTACATCATCGATATTATTATTATGCTTAAACGGAAATAATATTAATCTCCGACATTTCTATGGTAGAATATTAAAATCGGAAACCTTTGAAACTGTAAAACAAGGAGAGCCTTTAATGTATCGTATATAAAAATAATTCAATTTACCACAAATTTGTTTGATGTCAGAAATAATTATTGAATTAAATAAAAATACACCGACAAAAATTAAATTTAATTACAGTTCAATGAACTTAATAATTAGCCGAATTGTTGAAAATTAAAGCTATTTATGTTTAATTGTAGTAATGACAATAAAAAATGCATCTGGGATAAACTGGACACAACTGCTATATGTAGCGAAATCAATAAACTACTAAATATTTCAACAACTAAAACAATAAAACGGAATAGATTTGTCTGCGTATTGATAAAAGAAAAATTCATTGTGTACAATAGCGAATTAAAGTGTCCTGTATAAGATGGCCTCAACCGTTTTACGCAGATTCATCGATCCATTGTTATTATTATTATACAGTCTCGAGAGAAGGATTAAGGAAGACCTAAACAAACATGTAGCGAATGGGGCGATCCGATGTCAAACACTAATTGAGTAATTGCTACTGTAAAAAGACGCACCATTAATAAATTCATCGATAAAAAAAAATATTATTAATTTCAATATAATTGACAATCATTTTATTTTTAAGCTTCTATAAGCGAAAATCTTGAGAAAATTCAACTTATCGATTATTAATCAAACACCTTTTAAACATGCAACGATTGACAATTTGATCCAACCATAATCTGGATGAACATGACAAGCTATCATTGATAAAAATATGTTTGATGGAATTCAAATCAAATTTTGATCGAATCAAAAATGTAACGAATTTAATATTATGAGAAAATTCTAAATTTTCAACTGATCCAATTCTAATATATACCATCATGATAAATATAGAGCTCAATGGGGCCTCGTTATTATTATTATTATTAAACTTCGTTCTACTACCAAAATATCCCAAGAAGCTCTATTGTCAACTTTTTTTTTAATGATTACTTCCCGTTTCAATTACACTTACAAAACTTAATTGGAGACTCGTTTCGTTTCTGGTAACACTTTAAAGTAATTTAGGAAAGATTGAGGCGTGATTTTCAACATGAGTAAATATGAAAGTTTCATGTCTTATCTTAATATTTTATATAAAGCAATATAAGTTTTATTTATTTTATGCTAGACGAGATGAAACTTGTTAATTCTACAGTGAAACATGGATGTGATCTAAATTAAATTTGTGAAGAGAATATCAATTATCGTATTAAAATAAAGCTCATGAAATAAAAACTGAACTTTCACCGACTTTTATATTACCCTTCGTCTATTTGATATATTTTTTTTTGTTGCCTTTAAATTGCAAATGAAGTTTTTATTGTAGTTAGTGTATATGATCTGAATATCGTATCAACTATTCAAATAGTATTCCTTCAAAGCTGGATTGTGATTGTTGTGATACAATCTGAAAGAGAGGATAAGTGGAAAACTGATTATAGTAGGAGTACGTTTTATGAGAAATGATAGCGATGAAATTTTCGCATCATTGAATTAATTCGGTAAATGAATTGATTACGAAAATGGAGAAAAGGAAAGAGATTTGAGGGCTGTGTCGTGTTAATTTGCCACAATTAGTTATGGTTTTCGGTATCGACGTAAAGTTATAATTAGAAAGAAAAGGATAAATGAAGGGATGTAGATCGTAATAATAACGGTTTAAGGATTTTGTTACAATACAAAGGGATCTTTTGTAAGGAATTTTATTGTACTTTTTGTAATGATAAGTGAATGACGGATGTTCGGAATCTTTAACTTCCAGGATTTGCGAAGGTAGACAAAAATAAGAAGGATCGGTACTTGAAAAATAATGATGAATATTTAAAAAGTACAAGTATGCTATTTGGTTTGGAAAAGAAATAGGTATTTATTAAGAACATAATAAGATGTGATAAAGAAGAATTTTACCCCTATATTATGGCCTTGTTAACGGATTTTGAAAGGGGCGAAAAATTTAGGTCGAGTACGTTTATAAATGTGTATAAACAGGAAAGTGGTGAAGGTCGTAGAATAGAGAATTATTCGATAAATGTAAATCGATAAGCTATTTATACAGGTGTAGATATTTTCGTATCATACAAATTCAATGGGGAAAATATATTTCGATTACAAATTCAAGAGCTTTATTACTATAAACATACATAAGTAGAGGGAATGATTCTTGAAAAAGAGGATACAACACGTACGATGGGTTCCCCTATTAAGTGTATGGCACACGCAAGTTGTAAACTATGCGCGTTAGACGCAATGTTAACATAGGTCGCTTCGTTAAACCCGGAGGTTCAACAAGCGTCGACGCCGGCGTCCAGGTGCTCGCTAGATCGATATTAGGCAAGGCCGGGACAAATGTAGGTTAGCCGAGCGCCAGAACCGGCTGGGCGGCGGCGGCAAATCGATATAGTTGCCACCACCGTAGTGTATGATGAAGACGTCGTACCTGTTCCTTTAGCTGGTGAGCAGTGACCATCAGCAATCGGTTTAGGAGAAGCTGGGGCTTTGCAATCATCTTCGCCAGCGGACATGGCGAAGGGCCGGCATTCACCGGATACGATACTGTTCTAAGACCGACTCCAGCACGGTTTTAACACAACACCGACAGCCGCCACCGAGTTACTAACAAACTCCAGCGCAGCATCCCTGTCGCCGCCGTCAGCCCGGATCTCAAAACCCGCTACCTCCCCAACCCTGAGGCCCGGACCAATAGCGATGCTCTCATAGTACAGCTCCCGAACTCCAATTCTCTATTTTCACTCCACCACCTGATGGTGGCTGGTTCAGGTCACCCATATTAACACAAAGAACTATAACTTACCCCTTGTGTATTGTTTTATTCTTCTACCAATCTTTACCATCTACATTCTTTTAAAATCTAGGTTAATACTGTTAAGTTCAAACAATGTTAACAAACTCCTGAATGCACCAGAGGAACTTTGAAAATTTGTACCAATTAAGTACGTTTAGGTATAACAAAGTTAGATGTGGCAGAGTCTTTCACAATTTCCTCTTTGATAAATATAAATAGAATTCATCATAAAAGAAGAATTCGCTCATATAAGGCTTCTCAAACAATTGTCTGAAGCAAACTTACTACTTTTATTTTTTTAGCAATCACCCCCTTCCTCTATAATATTTATTTAATATCTTTTACATATCAAAACGTTCTTTTTAGATCGTTTTATAATAAATGCATGTTCTATTGACGTTTTCAACAAAACAGATCGTTAACAGCAACGACTGCAATTTCTAAAGCCAAATTACAATTTGTCGTTATATACTCATGTTGTCAACTAGAGCTATTCATTTTGAATCAAGTGTCAATATACATTAAAATCTTTATATTGAACAGTTTAACCGACCGTTCAAATACACACACACAACATACATAGATACCTATATGCAGCTAATTCTATAAATATAAGTCATCTTAATCAAATAATTTCTAAAAAATAAAAGAAACGATTTCATATTTATCAACATTCTAATCGCTCACAAACAATTTTAAGTCAAACCACCCACATAATCGTATTTAGATTATTTTCATTCATTTTTTTAATTTCTCTTTAATATAAAAAGGCGACAATTTGAATTGAGCTTTTTATGTTAAATATGAATCAAAAGAAAACTTTACGTGATTCTGTTTACAATACTTAACAAAATTGTGAATAAATTCTCCCTCTTATTATTGCCGTATACAATTCAACAACAACGAAAAAAAAAACATACAAAAACATCGATACACACCCCAATTTAACCGGACTATTACGCTTTTCGAGAACAGAAATACATTTGTTCATTTAACTCAACAATATACACAACACTAGATATATATTATGATGATAAGTTGAATAGAATCGAATTTACAATAGTTATTTGTAGAACTATAATATAAAGAAGTTAATATGCCTTTTGAGCATACCTCAAAAACGTTTTAACCCTGATACAACTCAATTTTAATAAACCACAAAATAATAAGAAACCATAAAATAATAAACAGTAAACCACAAAATTTGACATGTTTCTGAACTTGTTAAAATTAACCACTGATTAAAGGATAATGTAATTAATTCATCTTAATATCATAATTAATTACATAAAGATAAAATGATAAAGAAATTCACTTAGAACGAATGAATAATATTCAATGAGAAGAAACGTTGAAAAGACTTAATTCCAGTAATGTAAAGTTGATCGAAACGAGATGAAAGACCAATTGAACGGGGACCGCCTCTTTAGCATAGTGAATGATTCTAACAATTTTATGGAAATGGAAACGTTTTAATAAATAAAAGAATTTTTAATGGTAATTTTGACGAATTTCCGTAAAATAACTCCAATAAAGATGTTATACTGTGTTTACATTGTTTATTTTCTGGTCCTGTCGTATTTTCCTAATTAGTGATAGTGTTCAGAATGCGGAAACTCTACTGTTATCTTATCAAAATGAATTCAACATAATATTGCTGATGGAAGCTATATTGTAGCGTTTTTATTACAAATATGTAGAAATATATTTTGGAACTGCAAGAACTTAATTATTGTTGATTCGACCCATATCAAATCTTCTAGATCAATTTTATGTTTAATTAGTTAATAAAGTCCAATGACTAAGAGACCTTAGAAATGATAATCCTTGAATTAGGAACGTTATTTTCAGGTATTAATAGCATTAAATCCATAAGCCCAGAACGTAAGCAAAATAATTTTGTCAATTTTAATGAATAAATAATAAGATAATTTACATCAGAATCTATTATAAGTTGTATGTTAAATGGTTGATTTTATTTTATTTAAAACGTTATTGTTATAATATTCATTGATCGTAACTAGAAACTGTAATTAACATCACTTAGGGCGCAATTTCAGTGTATTATAAATGAACGACACAGGTAATTGTGGTGTTACAAAACGCTGAAAAATAACCGTATGTAAATATACCTGTTGATTGAAAAATTGCGTGCTATTTTAATTAATCAACAACACACAAATTGTAATCAATTAAACAATAATACATAAGAATTTTCGAAAACTAACCCTATAATTATTTGAAAATTCCAACTAGAGGTATTTGAAATTAATAAAAATTCCGATCGTCGGTTATTTCATGGATGCCTTTAATTAATTTCAAATTATTATTATTTCCTGCTCAATCTAGACAAACCGAATAAATCAAAGTATAATCGTACTTTGATCAAAACTAATGGTGGTAAAATACAAACTATTCATTCTCTGTTGTACGTAATTGGATGTTTAATCAAAATACAATGCAATATTAATTAAGTTTTCATCAATATTAGAAAATTAGTAAAACTTACAAAATTTCGATGTATCTTGATAGTTGTTCATAATGCAACCACTGTTTTTATAAATTTTACAAACTCTTTTATTTTAAAAATAACTCAGAATTCTTTTATTGGATTATTCATATTTAAGGAGATAAAGTTATATTTGAACAACGAAAATGAATTTTTATTTGGTGAAGCTTCAAAATCTCTTGAAAAGCATAATTGATGATTAATGATAAAAACAAAAACTGTTTGAAAACTTTTTAAATAATACACAAAGGAAACATTAAAAATGTACACGATTATTAAATATAACGATTGTTTGATGAAATGTTTTTAATATTTCACTAAACAATATTTATATCTAATGTAAACACAACAAGGATCAATCAACAGTATTAATAAATTTAATTACAGATAAATTGTTTTATAATTCACGAAAAAACTCGAGGAAAAGTTACCAAAAATAAAAAATAAAGATCACGAAAATCACTGGGAATCGTGACCACAACTGTATGATTAAATTATTTCAAGAATAAAGAGATTCCGATAAGAGATTCGTATTGATGCTTGAAAAGAGAATCTCAGTATGAAGCTTTAAATTTTCAATAGATAAAATGTAAATTCATTTAATGATATTCAATTGGACTTCATTGGGAATATTATCAAAACGATCTATAAATACTAAATGAAATAAAAACAAATAAAGAAAGTGATCATTTCCATTTATTTATTCATAAACTCAAAGTAATTTGTCCAATTCATTTGTAAACAACATTTTAATGTAATTTTATTTTGTTTCAATTAAGGGAATATACGTCTGAGGAAAAGCTCTTATGGCAACTCGAAAAATATTTCAAGGATTTATAGGAGAGTCCCTGTAGTTTATATTAGCAAAATTAGAACCTCGTAGCTCATTTGAAAGTTAGTCAGATAACGCTCGTTTCTAACGATGTTGTGATTTTTCAAAAACCAATAAAAACACAAAAAATGACTCGAGGATCTGAAACAGGTAAAATGCATCTCATTTTTTTTAGAATGCAATCAAGAAAAAACGAAAAAAATCAATGTTAGGGGGGTTCATTTTTAGTCGTTTTGCGCGTTTAGCTCGTTTTCGAAAATCGCAACCCTGTCCAAAACGAGCGTTTTTTGACCTATTTTCAAATGAGGTACGAGGCTCTAATTTCGGCGAAACAGCTTCCAGATAGCCCCCTAAAGATAAAGATCCTTATCTTTTTTTGTTTGAATCGCTCATCAAATGGGAGTTGCCATAAAAATTTCTAAATAAATCCCCTATCTATTTTCTTCCATTATCTATTCTGTTTGAAATATAAAAATATTATTTGAATAGAAAGCAGTCAACTTAAATAAATGACAAAACGAAATAATAAACATTAGTCGTTTGACATGTAAAGAGTAACCCTTTTAGAACCCTATACTTACACACTTACACACACATACATATATGCATTCACAAATACTAAAATTCGGTAGAAAGTTAAACAATAAAACAATACTAACTGGAAAACAAAAATAACATCAAAAAAAAAGTTGAGGATTTTTTTTGGGTATTCACGATCCAGTTGTTACGAGAAAAAAAATGAAATACTGGTAATTTCGCATTGATCTAGATTAAATCGAGAAATATCTGGATAAATATAAATATGTAAAGATATTAATTGACAAATATTAATATTATTGATTTATTTAAAAATAAAACAAATGATTCATTTCATAAATATCCCAAGCAAATTTCTATCCTAATTTACCCTTGACCGAGTTTCTTTATCACAAAAAAAACAACACTATTCGGCTATCTTGTTAGTCCTAAATTATTATAGTTAGTATAGAGTCTGTCTAATATAGTTGATTAACTTGACAGTCAATAAATTAATTCATTAAAAGTCAAGCCGCTTAAATTTTAGTTGAAACCAGAAATTTTTAATAATCGCTTGAAATTAAATTTATATATAGACAATCTTTCTATAACACAGCAGATAGGTTTCTAGAAAATGTGGTGTTGTAGAAAACCGTGTTACATGCATTGTGTTTAGTCTAAGTTCTAAGAAACTCCTATTAGTCGACGAGCAATTCGAGAAATATTTTGAGGATTTGTGGAAGAGTCCCTAGGAAACATTTCAGCAAAATTAGAACCTCGTAGCGCATTTCAAAATTGGTCAAAAAACGATCGTTTTCGTCAATGTCGCGATTTTAAAAAACGATCAAAACACGCAGGACGACTAAAAATGACTCAGAGACCTTCCCAACATTGATTTTTTCCGTTTTCCACCTGTTCCAGAATAAAATGGAGAAAAACGAAAAAAATAAATTTTGGGAGGATCCTAAATCCTAAAGTCATTCTAAGTCGTTTTGCGTGTTTAGTACGTTTTTGAAAATCACTACATCGTCAGAAATGAGCGTTTTTTGACCAATTTTAAAATGAGCTAAAAGGCTCTAATTTTGCTGACATGTTCTTTAAGGACCCTCCTACAAATACTTAAAATATTTTTCGAATCGCTCGTCGACTAGTAGGAGTTACTTAAACCAAACACCCTGTATAAAGACTCAGTGAGGTGAGTATTTAATTGGACAAAAATCGTGTTAACTTGGTGTTGTAAAAGTACGGTGCTATACAAATGTTCTCTTCTTCTATTAGAAATCGTGTTATATGACACCGTGCTGTAAGAGTGCTAACTATACACGCTATAATTTATTGGCTAATAGGTTACTTTTCCAAAACGTTAATCTTTTTTATTTACACTCTGTCAAATTGTCTAGTGTTGTTATTAATGCAATCAATTACTATCGAATATTTATAGTTTGACTGTTTAGTGTTCCAAATATTTTGATAGATTATATTTTGTATTTAGTAAAAGTTCAACTGAAATTGTTGTACTTATAATTTAATAAATTTACGTAAATCGGAGACAGGCGTATTTTAGCGTAATGTATTCGAATGTATTGCTTTTGAAGTATATTTGTGGAATACATCATCGATTCGTTGGTTTTGATACATCGTGAAAATACAAAGCAACCACGTGACAAGTGATGCATACAAGTCTTGTAAGAGTAAATCAAGTTTCTCACGTTTCATGTTGAATGATTAATCATATTATGAAACATTTGCTTCAATCAGAATGAACATCATTCGTGAAGTGAACGAAAAGTGAAACGGATCTCTACTTTTGTTTATTTTCATAATTGATAAATGCTAACATGAAAGAATCTAAATGAATCACATATAGGTACATGATACGTGTGAACTAATCGATATTCATTTTCATTTGATTTGACTCATGTGAAAACCCCACTTAAGCCATGATCTTCTCAACCTGTATCTAATTGCATTTGCATTTCAAAACTGCATTCGAATTTTAAACCAGAATGGTTGAAATCACTCGTCGTATGACGTCATTACTTTGTCGCGAAAATTCATGCTTCCGAACCAACTTAAAATGCTACGGTCACGAAAATATCTTTGTTGTTTCTGTCGTTTTTTCCCCCACGAAACAAGCAAGAAACAAAAGGTATTTTTGTTAAATTTATTTCATCTTTTTAAAGTAATTAGGTTTTTAATGCTTCAAAATAAAAAAGAAATCAAAACAAATATTAACCAATGAAGGCTGAAAATTCCGAAAATAACCATACAAATTCTCGTTTGCGTTTTTTTTTTTATTCATTTAATAAAAGCTAAACAAAACCGAAATTGTATGGGGGCAAGTTCAATATTGGCTATCAGAACATTAAATGTCGAGTATAAAATGAAAATGACACCAAAAGAAAAGAAATTTTCCTATTTTGCGTTGAAAATAGATTTGCTTTAACGTAAAATTATGTGGAAATGAGGGTGTATACATATACAACGATATTTCACTTAGCAGTTGGTTGTATCTTTCGTATGTAGTAGCTTGATTCGGCTACTAAAGTGTCAACCAAGTTACGATACTACGTAAGGAAAGGCATAACCAACTAACAAGAGGTGAAATAAAGTTTTACACCCCGTAGTTTGAGTGTGGAAATATCTACGATAATTTATTTCTTAGAAATTGATAGTTGAAAGCTTGTCAGTTAAAATATGCGTCAAAGATATTATTTAATTATTTACAATTTAAATTGTTATTAATGTTTTTATTTACTGTGTTTTACTTGCAATAATTTATGATTTTGATAAAAATATATCAGATAGCGTCACCAATCCTTATTTTGTAACTAAATAATACACTGTTAAAAGGTAAAGAGAGAAACAAGTGAAAAGAAGAATAAAAAATAAGTGAAACATTATTCATTCATTTTTTTTATAAAATAAGGGTGCAAGAAGTGCGAAATAGAAAGAATAGTGTAAAAAACTCGTTTCAGAAGTATTTTAAACTTACTCTCGTGCAGAGATTGCTTTTCAAGCTTGTTTTTAAAATTACGATTGAACGGAAACTGTCAATTTTCTATACTGGTCCGCATGTTTAAAGCGCGAAAGATGATTTTTCCGCACTGGAGTGGAAAGACCATTTTTCGACACGCTCAATATTTTTTTAAAGATACCACTGATGATAATGCGCAATCTTTTACTATAATAACTAGATGCCAATGCAAATGATTATTATACTTCATTACAAAAAAAATGGTTTTTCGATTGTATTTTATTTGTCGCATATGTATAACGAGTAATTATTGAATTTCTCCTCAATCGTAGAAAAATAATGGAAAAAGCCTTTGTGAATCTCGTATGATTAAAGCATTCGTTTTCGTTCGTACTTCAGCATACATACTCGTTTCATAAATGCTTCGTTTCCACTGTAGTTAGATAAATAACTAGCCTGTAAGAACAGAAGTGCCAATTAAATTATGATATCTGCTATCATCTTTAATCTGTCTCTTATATTGATTTATAACAGGTATAAGAATTTTTTTTATTAAAAATAGAAAATAGTATAATAAAATGATGTGTCATAATTTAAAAATATTACAAAAACGACTATAAAAATATTCATTGTTTTATCTTGGTTTGTTTTTTTTGGTTCTATTCCCACGAATTCCACAATAACTAATGACAAAAATTGTTAAAAATACAGTGGCATCTTCATACGGTGATCTCATCTATACAAAAAAAGGATAAAAATAAAATTTATATTACTGTTATATTTCCACAACTCATCGTAATTCTGTATTACACGACGCTCAAACAAATTACAAATTACATAATAATATGCATTAAAATTATTTATTAACAAATTCGCTACAGTAATACTGAATAGAATATCCTTGATTACATACCGGGTGGTCCAAGTACGATTATAATTTCTTATAGTAAGTCATATTATTTGCCGATTCGAAAAATATTTCTAAAATGGCTCAGAATGACTCGTACATTGGTTTTTTTTCATTTTTCTCAATTGCATTCTAAAAAAAATGTGAAACATTTCCACCTGTTCCAAAATTAGATGGAGAAAAACGAAAAAAAATCAATGTCGAGAGGATCCTCGAGTCATTCTGTGTAGTTTATTTCTGAAAATCACGACATTGTCAGAAACAAGATTTTTTTTGACCAACTTCCAGGTGAAAGCCTCCTATAAAACTGGTTTAAATAATTCTTGAATCGCCAAATAATATGACTTACAGTCTTAGGAGAACCACCCAGTATCTTTAACGAAATTAAAGTCGGTGTATTTCAAATCAAATAACTCACAGTTAAATAAATCCATTTATCGGTTTAGTAGAGTCGATCAAGTTGGAATAGACAGAGTGTACTACACTACTATTTCCATATTGCAAATTTTTCTAATTATTATTAATGATGTGCATAGAAACACGTTTCTAACGAGAATATCTATTTTAATTAGTTAATAAACTACGGGTTTATTTTATAATAATAAATTGTTATAACTGATCAATGCGTGAAATTTTATTGACGATGAAAAAATTTAGTATAACTGCATGTGCATGTTCACCGATTATTATCTGTATTTTACATAATTTTTGCTTGTTAAATTTAATAAAAATAAGATTTTCAATTTTTCCATTATTTAACTAATAGGTGATTATTATTTAATTTTATCTACGACTTATATATAAAGTGATCATTATACTTGTGGTTTTTGTAATATAATGACCTACTTTATATCCCTAGGGAGATAAAGTAAATGAATATCCCTCTCATCAGCCAATCAGAAAATAGTATTTTAATTATAATTTCCGTCAAATGTAAAAAACCATGGTAACGACAAAAATAATTAACAATAGTTTCAACAAGTAGGCCTAAAGTGGGCGTTTTCATGCAATTTTCAATGAAATGACATTTAATTTTTCAGAAATTTCGAACAAATACTTAGTTGTGAGAATATTTCGTTGTATTTACAACGAAAAGTGGTAAAGAAGACGATTTTAGTAATAGAATAGTTTGTGTTAAATGTAAAAAACCATGGTAACAACAAAAAATAAATAACAATTTCAACAAACAGTTGTAAATAAGTGTCAATTTTTTGTGCGATTTTAGAATCGAAAATGATAAAGAAGGTAAATATTCTTGTACACCACCAGTACCTGTACATGTAGAAATAAGTCGTAGATAAAGCATAGTATACAACTCGCTTATAATGAATGCTAATTATAACCTCGAATGATTACAACACTCGCTCGCTCCGCTCGCTTGTGTTGTAAACTTCATTCTCGGTAATAATAGCATTCATTATAGACTCGTTGTATAATATACTATTTTTTATTATTATTAATATAGAACATTTGGAGAAAGTTAATATCACTTGCATGAATCTTATAATGATTACGTCAACCGATCTTATAAATACTTATAAATATATATTTTGGGAAAATGTAATTTATTCCCAATTTTCTCGATTGAAATTGGATTGAATTACATACGGAAATTTTATTCTAGTTACGAGTTAAAATATTGTTATAGAGAGCAAAAAAGGGCTGTTTTATTGAACATAAATCGAAACATTCTTTTATCGATTGCCTTTTTTATTTTATTTTATTCTACAAAAAGTATATCAATTATAATCCAGGGATTACATACTTCAAATCTTATTAAATTGAAACCTTTTCTTCAATTACATAATATATATAGGTATAGATCCTTAGAGACGAGTAGATTTTCGTTTCGAACAACACAACAAAACGTGAGTTATTTACACTACTACATCCTACCGTTCACCTCTTCCCTATGGAACAACCCTCTCTTATATACTTCTTGATAAAAAATTGATTACTGCTTGAATAGCTTTTTAGTAACTCATTATAAGCGTACGTGACGATTTCTTTTAGTAATACACTGAAGTGAAAACAGTTTTAACGATTAATTTTTCTGGATATAAAAATGTGTTTACTAGTCAACTATAATGTATAATCTTCTATACTACTCGAATAACTTCTATGTTAGCTCAGGGAAATTCCGAAACGGTCAATACTTATGTACGCACGAACTATTCCTGAATAATCCGCCTAAACTAACATTATTATAATATACTTGACCAATAAGGCAATCAAACAATAATTAGAGATGATGGAAATTCAAAATTATTGAATATAAACTTCACATATAAATTTCCAAGCTCCTAAATTGAGGATTAAAAGCAGAGAATATCACTACTATACAGTTAACTACAGTATTGCTGAATCATCTTAAATTCTTAATATAGGTACTACAGCAGAAAAAAAAAGGAAATCAATGATATTCTCAGGACGTCACAATTTTGATTTGCATATTTAACAATTAGCCTAGTTCCATCAATTTAGCTTAGACGAGTTTTCCTTGATTAACAATAAGTCTTACGACTCTCAAGTAGTTACTTTTAAATTGAAGGTCTAATAAATATCATTAAAAAGTTACAACCACTAAACGATAATTTTTTACATTTTAATTGCATTTTAAATTAACTTGCGGTTTAATATTTTGTTAAACAACTTATACCGTATAAATTTTTGGTTGTTTTAAAACAACGAATACGCCAGAGATCAATATTGAGACTAGCTTAGAATACCATTTATTTTTTGTTCAAATGCTCATTGTTTACTCAGCTTTAGTTGAGATAATGGAAAATATTTCAGTTTTCACAATATTATAAACAGTTTACAATAAAAGTCTATCTACAACAATAACAACAGCAACAACAGGGCTATTGTATTTTGATTATTATATGATGAGATAATTTATTTTATTTATAACGAAAATCGATTCAGCGCTCTATTATTCGCTTTCATAAAAATTATATTTTGTCGAAGATAACGGAATGGTAAAATATTAAATTAATTGATAGAAAAACAACAGCAGTTCGGATGGAGTATAGTGGTATCTGGAGGACTGTAAATTTTCCAAATAATAATCACTTGTCCATTTTACTACCCTTGTTTTTGTCATTTCCATTTTCTTATAATTCTCTTGAAAAATCGTCAAATTTAAATCAAATATTTAGATAAAGTTGTCGAGTATTTCTACAAATAATTCCAATATCTCTGTAAATTATGGATTTGTTATGGCATGTCAAGATTTTATAAATAAAAAAAAATAATACAATAGATGTTTCTTATTACATTTACGTCAATATGTCGTTATGATGAATCTACGAAGTTGTTCTGTAACAAAATCTTTCAAGTGGAATAAACAACTTTCGTTTGCAGAACAAAAAAAAGCCTTATACAGGATGTTTCTACAAAAGAATAAAGCAAATTCTTTCCAAATATCTCAAAAACAACTTATATTTTTTCAGTGGTTCGAAAAGTAAGCAATAGAGATTTTCAAAAGCTACCATATAACGAAGACCGACTTCGTGGGGGATGGAGTTATAAGCGATTACCTATACCTAAATTTTTCTGCTAGGGACAGGTGATTTCTACCTCTAGTATTTTTAACCCAAGATAAAATGTACCATGATTTTTTTGTTTTTGAAAATTGGAATTCCAGGATCTGAGCATTATCATTTTTGGACATGCTCCGAGATTTTCTTCTGTAACTCAGAATTTTGTAAGATTTTTCCAAAAAACTACGGCGGATGCACCCGTAAAATGCTGGTTATGGAATTTCAGTATCTTGGAAAACAAACGAGATATTGATAACTAAAGATTGGCATCGAATCGAGATTTAACTACTGTAGACCCTTAAATAAAAGTTACTTGTATGGTTTTTTTGTGCTTTAAATTATTATAGTATAAATGATACTTGAGGGTTACACATAGAATTTCTAAGACTTGAATTTTATTTAATTAAAAAAGATTAGAAAGAGTTTTAAATTATATATAACTACCTTTGTGTCACCGTTTGGTGAGTTAAAGGGGTGTAGATTTACCGAAAATTTTATAATTTTTAATTTTATTCAATAAACGTTCATCTAATTATACTGATTTCAAAAATAATCTGTCGTCATAATTCACCCCTAAAATTGCAACATTAATAATTTACATAATAGGCATTTAAAATTTAGAAAAAAAACCTTGAACAAGTAACTTTCGTTTTATAGTTTTCTATATTCGTGTTGATCAGTTTTAACCAAGCGGCAGACAACCATCAAAAGAAACAAAAAAAAAATGGTATATAACCACTACTTATAGCTTCATCCTTAAAGCGATAGGAAATCGACTGGTATCATACGATAGCGCTTAGAAAGCTTTATTGTTTAGTTTTTAAACCACTGAAATGATTTTTCAGCGTAGATTTCGACCACTATTTTCTCGATTAAATTTGTGGAAAGACACGAATAACGAAACACGCATCCGTTAAAACTACTTTGGTATACACAAATCATCAAAATTTTATTACAGATCCGCCTTTGTTCACGAATTGATTTTTTGGAAATTGATAAGGCGTAAAATTGAAATTATACTATAAACATGTCGCCTATACCTAGAAAACCAAAAAAAAAAAAACGTCGATAGATTTTTAGGGAGAGGATAATAATAATGATTTTTGGCTCAGAGCGTGAACTTTAATGGCCATTTTTTTTATAAAACTGTTCGATTCTCCAATTTGCAGGTCTATAAAGTTAAGGTGTTTAGTTTGTTTTTTTTCTCGACTACTTTGAGTAAAGTCATTTGGTATAACTTTAATTGGAACGGTGGAAGTATTTTAATTGTTGATTAAAATTTCACGCTTAGTTCAACAAAATATTCAATTACAATTGTAAATAAATATCGCTTCTACCCATCTAAATAACTTATCATCATTTCTGGATATACTAATGAGGGTGAAATTTACCCTTATTTGAATTCCACACCCGTGTTCATTATAGAAAGTCATATTTCTCGATTCTTTTACAAAAAACGTTATCAAATTATTTTTGATGTATAGCATAAACAAACGTTTGACTTGATGGTTTTATTGATTTTACATTTAGTGAAGATGTGGGGAAAAAATCGAAAAAAAAACATTGTAGCTAATTTTATTAAAAAATTCTCTTCAGTTTGTGAAAATGAAACAAAAATAGAATTGAAGTTGTTTTATTTTGATGCAACATTATTTCATGTTCAATATCGTAGCAATAACGGTAAATTCGCATGAGAGTATTTGCAATTAATTACGATAGAGGAAGTTCAAAAGCACTCTCTTTCTCTATACCTATAATTTAAGATTTTACCGATCGAATAAGTTTGGCCTTGATTTTCACCCTAAAATATCTCTTTTCAATATCAATTGCACTTCATTATTGTCAGCAAAATTTTTTTTCTATACAATATATTAAATCAATATTTTGTTATGTATGGTGGATTTTTCTCGCTTCTCTTTTGTCTTGTTTAAAGCCAACTAGGTCACATCTGTATAAGTTAAATGTTGACAAAAACATAAGAAAAAACTCCATTACTACATTTTTCTCTGTTTGTTGTATTTTTATATCAAACTTTCTTTTAGAGATGAATTTTTTAAGTCAACAGTTATTTACCAATATAACAAAAAAGGGGAGATGAGATTGTTGAAGTTTTGAAATATTTGAACTATCATCAAAAATCGGAAGTGACTAGACATTGATCAAATATCCCGAAAATAAAAAAAACAATTTCAACGATAAGTGTTTCGTTTCAAAAACTATATTCAACAGGACCGGCATAAGGAAAACAGTATCTATAGTACACAAAAAAAAATATATTGTATGTTATATCAAGACCAATTTGGCACGTAGTCCATTAAATAAGATTTTTAAGCATCGGAAAGAAAAAATGTACGCTAACCTTACGCTTGAACATCGTAAATTAAATCCACGATATCCATACAATGGATAATTTTTTGCCAAAAAAAAAAACTATGATTAACGATTTACGGGTGTTCGAGTTATATAAAATATCATTTGTATTTTATTGAAGATTACGTTACAAAACATCTAATTTTCCACATTTATGATTACGTAATTATAGAAACAAAAATATTATAGGAATTATAGTAAATTCACTAATAATTTAATTAAATACTTGATAATTTAAAGCCCTAAAACATTGATTAGTATAAACGAATTTCTAGATTTGATAACAAATAATAAATGGAATCATGAAAGTTTAACCCAAAAAGACGTCCTTTACGGATTTAAAAAATTAATGAGGTTTTCAATGCTTGTCATTAAAGTGGAACATCTGGACCATACACACGAATTCTTTCAACTAAAAGTAACATTAAACGAATTCTATAAAACTTTCTTCAATACCTGGATATTATAATGTAAAACTGAAGCCTTTGAACTGCTTTTATACAACACACTATAAACTCTTAAGGGTTCTCCTTTATTTTTTCTATACACAAGGTGGAAAAATCTACGTATAAAGTTGATACTTAAATGTTAAATAAACGCACATTTAATACTTTTTATTCGAGTGGCAACAACACTCACATAAATCTGAGGCGAGAAAATTTGTCTCAGCAACGGGCCATATCAAATTTCGCCTCAATAATGTGGAAAAAATCCAAATATAAATGTTAAATAAAAGGAAATTGAACATATTTTACATTAAATATTCATTATTCAGAGCAACGTGTGTTGTTTTTTTTTGGAAATTTTCCAATAAGAATTAAAAAAAAATTTAATATGTTTCATAAAATTAGAAACAAGAATGTGATCATAATTTCTTTTCACAAAACCAATAAAAGTTTTATTTAAATAACGATTTTAGATATTTTACAGAAAAATACATGATCCGAATAGTTTAAGTTCTGTCATATAATTTAATATTGACGAATATTTATTTATCAAATATTGTACACTAGTAAAGAGAAAATTCTTTATACACATAAGAAATAAATGATACAAAGCAATGAAACTAATCTAGGATAGTAATAACGAATAATTTAATTTGAAGAGACAGGCATTAAGAAAATGTTTCCCGTATCTGTCCATTAGAGACAAAAAGGAATTACATGTAAAACAAGCGGTTACAATTGAATTTAATAGTAATTGTTTTAGAGTTAAATTATTCCAACAAAGCTCATTTCACGAAAATCCTTTCAAGATGTCTTACAGTTAGAATAATGTACAAATATACAATATCGATTCTAATAAATCATTTTCAATCGCCTAATTCTCATTAGCATTGATTAAAAGACAACAAATGTATGATTAGAGACAATTTTTTTTTATATAAACGCTAATGGAAAAAACCATTGTAAATGAAAGGACCATCTGCCGAAATGTATTCAGATAGAACCACCTGGGCTGGCAAGTTTTTTTCTTTAATTTTTTTTTCTGGTATTTCGTTTGTTACTGAGGCAATTTTACATCTGGATTTTCCATCCGTCTCTTGTTTAATCATAAATCATATAAACAACGTAATTTAATTAAGACAATATTTAAAAATTTGGAATGCTAGAATTTATCTCAATTTAAATTTTTATTAAAAATAATGATAATGCACTCTTGTTCGCCTTGAAAGCATCATACCTACAGTTGCAATAACATGGAATTTCTTTTGAATTAAATTTATTAATTTTTATTTTAAAATTGTTGCGTTACTAATAACCGTTATCGATTCGATTTATTTTTCTACCGCATATCAAAGAAACCGTTCTATATCGAATTATCAACGATCAAATAAATTTGATGAAATATCTAAATTGTCCTACCATTACACGACATACAGGGTGTTTCCACCAAACTAACAGAGCGATTCAAAAAAAGGATTTAGATTAAGAACATTTCTGCAAAATTAGAACCACGTAGCTCATTTGAAAGTGGGTCAAAAACGCTCATTTCGGACAATGTAACATGACTTATAATGACTCGAGGATCCGCACAATATTGATATTTTTCGTTTTTCCTCCACTTTATTCTGGAATAAGTGGAAATATTTCACATTTTTTTCTAGAATGCAATGAGAAAAAGGAAAAAATCAATGTTAGAGGAGTCTTCCACTCAATCTTAGTCACTTTACGTGTATTATTGTTAAAATATTCTCCAAGAACTACTCTAAAAATCCTTGAAATATTTTTCGATTAGAAACATTTAGGTGGATCATCCGGTATACATATCATAAATCTAAATGATCGATCGTTTCTATCAAACAACTTTTGTTGATTTCACGAAATTCGACAGTTTATTAAGTGAAATAATCAGTAAATTTTAGCTCAAAATATACCACTACCATAAAAGTCGTCATATCAAATTTCACAACTATTGAGTAAAAATATTCACTTAACTCATGAGCCGTAACAGTTAATTAAGCTGATTCGATAACTACTAAAAATGAATCTAGATCGAAAAATTTTACTCAACAAAATATTAAATTTCTAATAACAAGCATACTTGTTAGTTTTGTAATTAGAACTATTTTTACAGTTGAATATTTAGTTTAATTATAAGAAAAATTGCATCCGATAACAATGCACAAATCAAGTATTTAATTAAAAGTAATTATTAGTATTTCTAAGGACGTCTAGACACCATCAAATTTTACAGCAGCTGTGCGTTAATGAGGGAAATTTGGTAAGTCCAAGAATAAATCTAGTTTTAAATTTTATTGCACATCTATTTTATCTAACAAACTATTGAATTTCCTTCTAATAAACACATTTGTGACTGAGTACCTATTAAAGTCAAATAATTATGTTTAACTATAAGAAAATTGATAGTTTACAACGTTAAAATTGCTTCTAATAATATTACACGACATTGACATATCGATAAAATTGAGTTAATAGAAGCCTTAACAATGTATATATGAAATATTTATTAAAAAAAATAATTATTCATTCGCTTCATAATGGATTTTCAAATGAGTTGAGTTTAAATTACAATTATTTTGGATACCCAAAAATCCATATCGCAAATATTGGATGTAATTTGAAATTAAAATTAGTATGGGGATAAATTTTAATGGTTATTATTAGAACGAAATAATTTAGATTTTAACGAAAATAAATGTGCAAATTTGAACATTTTCAATTCATGAAAATATTTATTTTAGCTTCATTGAAATTCACCGACGACTATTGTTACTAATGGGGGATTTATAATGAAGATTAATTTCGTATTCTATTGGCAACTTTTAAAATCGAGCATACATGTTTTGTATAATTTAAAAAACAAAATCGATTTCTATCAAATAAAAACTACAAATTTTGTTTTTAATGAATTATGGTGTATTTATAAGGTACGGAAACAAAATTGCGGTAAATCTTAAGTGATAGTAAACAGATTTCAATGATGTTTTAGTGATAAATACTCAATTATACCTTGTAGGTTGTAGCTACTCGATCTTCTCTTTACCAATCGTACACCGATACCATTCATGTTTTATTTATTTAATTTAAAAATACGCTGTAGAATTCTAGAATTTCGATAGTCTAATCAAGCGGGCATGTGTATTTTTGGTAATATGTTTTTGATCGAGATAAAAAAAAAAACGAGGGTTGTGTCACATTACCGATACAAGAATGAACTGATTCCCTATTTTGCTTCAATGTAATTACTGTCGACCGTGAACTAAATATTTTCTAGTCGATAGGATAAATTCAATATAGATTTACCGATAGGAAGGAAATGGAATGATAAAATACACATTTGTGGTGTTTGTTTTTATAAAAGACAAAACAGCCACCATGCATTTGTATAGAACAACAGGTTGATGATATAAGCCGGTTGATTAAAAGCAATTGAATGAAAACTCATTATTGTCGGTACTTTATATTCTAAAATGCGTTTTTGTTCTAAATTTATGCAGATTAAAAATAGATTTATTATTATTATTATTTATTATGTATTCTTACCCTGTTCAGGCGCACGCTTGTTACCGGCATTTTCTGGTGGCAACAATTTCTCTGTTGGACGATCTTCATCCTCTGAAATATGGGAATCGCTATATTTACCGAAGAAATTATTATGATCTTCCGATTTAGATACTTTAAAACGTTCAGGCATATTATTATTGTTAAATTTTTAATAATTAACGATTATAAAAAAACTGATATAAGAAATAAAACAAAACAAATATATGAAATAACCAAACAAACACAATTTGTATTTATTAATTTGATATAACTGATTTTATAAAACACTGCACAAACAAATAATTAAAAAAACAATAAAAAAATTCAACCAATCCCTCTATTTAATTTAATTTTTAAAAATTATTGTCGACTTACAAAGAAACATAAACTGACTTTAGTCTGTTAGCACTTTTATTATTACAAAGCGCGCACTATTTCCGAAACTGACAGCTGTCACTATTTATAACAAATATTGTTTACACCAATCCGTGCCATCTAGTAGACAATAGCGAAATATCACGTACTTATCGCCATCTAGTGACAATAAATTGAAATGAATTCAAGTTTAATTTGAACAACGGCACCAAACACAAAAAAAGGGTTCAAGGAAAAAAATCCGATAAAAACCAACCTGCAAGTAATGCCAGAAGCTAAATTGATGTTGCCTGAGTTTGATGGCTACAAATTATATTTGAACAACACAAGAACTATTCCATATAATTCATATCGATTCTATTCAATATTTTACAATTAAAACTGGAAAATTCTCGCGAATTGTTGCTAACAGACTAATTGAGCAGTTAGATACACAAATATCACATCTTTATTGCTATTTACAATTTCCATCATGATCCAATTTGCAAAACATAAACTCTACGCACGTTAGGCTACATTCCTAAATCATTTACAGAAAGCCTGTTAAGAATTCAAGAGAAATCAAAATGGCCTCATCAAATCGGCATTTGAAAAGAACAACGAGCTCAGTAAGTTAGCAGTTAATCCATATTATGATATTTATATGTATATTATATGCGCAGATACTTAACTTAATTCGAGCAAAACTCCTATGTTGTCAAACGAATATTTGAAGGATTTGTAGAGGGGCCCTGAAGATCAGCATCCTACCAAAATTAGAACCTCGTAGATCATTTCGAAGTCGGTCAAAAAAGATCGTTTTGTACAATTTTCGAAAACGAGCAAAACACGCGAAACGACTAAAAATTGATCGTATACCCTCCCAACAGAGATATTTTTCGTTTTTTCCCATTGCATTCTAAAGAAAATGCGAAACATTTCGACCTATTCCAGAATGAAATGGAGAAAAACAAAAAAAAAACACTTAGGTAGGAGAGTCTACGAGCCATTTTTAGTCGTTTCGCATGCCTTGCTCCTTTTTGAATGAGCTACGAGGTTGTAACTTTGCTAAAATGATTTCCAGAGCCCCCCCTACAAATCCTTGAAATATTTTTCAAATCGCTCACTACTAGGAGTTTTGCTCGAATTAACCATATCTTCAATCGTATATATTCGATTTTGTATTACCAGTGGAGTGAGAGTATGAATACTAGTGTCTGACCGAAATAGGATTTACAGACGAAACCGAAACCGAATTTTCGGCCTCGGTCTCAGTTTCAGTCACCAGAACGGAGAGCGACGATTCACGAACACTCGGTTACAATACGGCCGCGGTTTCAGCTAAAACCGAATCTTCGGTCGGTCACTAAAGAATACACACTCCATTGCATTTCTACTGTAAGCAAGATCTGCTGCGCGCCCATGGTTTTGTACAAACTTAACTTGATCCATCTATATTTAGGAATATTCCAGTTAAAGCGGACCATACACCTCCGAGTCGTCGTAATTAAAAAGCGGGTTGCATAATTTGTAACTTTATTGATATGCAGTTTATAGACATAAATTTTTGACACTTATTCGCAATTTTATAAAAATTAATCAAAGTTTTACAGAAAAAATTGCGGATTATTGTTAATGTAAACAAATAAAACAGGTATAATCACAGAGACAGAGACTTTCTTGTCTAACATGTATAAAGTATATATATTTTTGAAAAATTTGTACATAATTTTTAAAGTACAACAATAAATATAGTTTTAAGAAAACATATTTTTAAACAAGTACTTCAATGAGAAAAACAACCCTATAACCACAACACATACATGAAATTAGATCTCTTAATTATATTTTATTTATTTTTAACAATTTATGTGTTTATTTGAGAATCTATTACTTATAAACTACAACTTTGAGCATTACTGAAATATATTCGATTCGAATTTTCGGTACAATCATTCCAGGACTCGAGACTAGTATAATCAACGATATTTTTTTTTTATAGTATACTACATAAGTATGCATATATATTTAGATGTATCTTATTAGAATATTACGGTAAGTTAGTTGTTTGTAAATAGGCGGAAGCTGAATTTAATAAACCAATTCTTTGTTTTTGTTTACGTTGTTCAGCCATTTGATCTTTCAATTCCATTAATTGTTGTGATAAATTTGTAACAAGCACTTGGGTATTCTCTAATTGTGCTTGTAAACTTCTTAATTCAATTTGTTCACCCTCACCTTCAACAGCAGCTAATGACATAGCACGTAAACGTGGAAACCAATCTAGATTTGACGCTTTTACCATTGCATAAACATAACTTTCCGGTCCTGTAAATTCTGTTGGATCTTTTACTTTTGTTAATACAATAAAATATAAATAATGCCACATATTATGTTCACATTTTATATGCTCCTCAAAACTAACAGTTTTATTATCAAATGCTGAACGATTCAATCCTAAAATATAAATATAAATTAAATTTAAAAATAATAATAATAATTAACAAAACAATTTTACCACATATAAAACAAGTATTTTTAAGTATCAATTCTTTTTGTTGTTTCTCCGATCTAAGATCAGCGAAAGTATCAATAATTACACCAAAAATAAGATTAAGTACTATAATAATCACAACGAAGAAGAATAGAAGATCGTAGACAACACGGGCAACGAAGAGGGCTTCCTAGAATTAACCAAAAACAATTTTTTTTTTAATAAATTTGATTAGCAAGAAAAACAAACAAGCATTGAAAAATACTTCGCTACTAGGAGCTCGAAGGATATCACCGATTCCACCACCATTACGTAGACCTTGATTCAATGTCGTCACAATACACATAATTAATGAATCACAAGCACGTTCCTTTTTCTCTTCACCAAGATCAAGCATTTTACAATAGTGAGCATCATCATCATGTAAGTATTTATTACCGCTTGGATCTGAAATAGTCTCACAGCCTGTTTCACCTTAAATCAATATTGTTATTATATACGATGACATTTTTTTTTTTTTGAATAATTACCGTTTTTCTTTTTAACACTAACAATAAAATCATCTTTAAAGAACATATAACCGATAATAGAGAACATATAAACCAAAATTAATGCTAAAACAGCTGTTAATATAATTGAACGACCATTTCTAGTAACAGATCTAATAACATTTAATAACGTTTCTTCTCTATAAACAACATCAAATAACTAAAAAAAAAATCACGATTATTATTTGAATGTAATTGAATTAATTTTAAAATTACCAAAACTGAATAGAAGAATGGATGCATTAATAAGCCTAACATACAAAATACAAGATATGCTAAATGATAAACAAGTTCAGCATCTGTGAGTATTTGTTGATAAGTTTTTGTAAGTGTACCATGATTTCCCATTATACTGACTAGATGTATACCTTTAAGTAATATTGTAACAGTACCTAGAAGCCATAATGTTGGTTCTGGTCCTAATGAGAATATCAGTCGAAGTATAGTAGATGCTACTAATGTTCTTATACCAGTTTCTCTAGGTAATGTTATAACAATTGCTGCTGATATCAACATTGCCATCCATATTAATATAGAAATACTTGAACTAATTTCTACAAAAAAGCGACATATTTAATAATTATAAAATTTGTTAATTTACATATAGATAACATACTAGGTAGGACATCTTCAAATGGATAGAAAAATGCAACAATTAAATTAATTAAAACGGCACAATTAAACAAAATATTGCTCCATAATGACATATAACTACTAACCCAAAATAATACAGGTTGTGCACGTAATTTCTTTTGCCATTTCATTTCATTAAACATAGCTTCTGTACGTTCAAAGAAATCAGCAACTTTTGAACCTTGATCATCACGTTCAGCTGTATTTAATACTTTAATTTTAGTATCTGTTGTTATATATTCACATATTTCCGGTATTGGAAATACAATTTGTTCTAATGTGCGATCATGTCTAACAATTTCAATTTGTGCTGTATGTGAGGCATAATATGTTAATGCTTTTTGTATTTTTGGATCACTATAAAATTCGCTTGGTTTTAATAATGCTGCTAATTCTTTATTATGTTGTGCTAATTGATGACATAATATATAAATATTATGTCCAACTTCTTTCGGTGATACAGCATTTTCAACACTACCATCATCAATATCATCATCATCATCATTAGTTTCTTGATGGAATGCACGACATGCTACTTCAACCAACTGTTTTGGATTCATATTATACAATATACGATCAGCATTCTCACTATCTCCACGACTCTCCATTATAGCTAACAATAATTTTGAGGCATTATTTTTCAATTCTAAAACCAAATCCATACGTGTTTTCCCAAGTGGATTTATATCATTCAATATTAATGCTGTTATAATATCTAAACCATTCGATTCATGTGTTGCTATACAATTTTGATTTTCATGACATGGCCCTTGACAATATTCAGTTAATGTTTCTAATGTTTGATTAATTAAAGCGACATTATTTTCATTTATGTATAAACCAAGTAAACCCAAACCACCAGTTGTTGAACCACATATACAATCTAGAAACATTAATGTTTCTGATACTAAATTGTAATTTGTTTTATTATTTTGATTTCTCAATAAATTTTGTAATGCTGGATTGTGATTTTCGCATAATAATTGTAGAAATCTCAATATTGGTTGCATTATTAATACTTTATTTGATAAACCATTTTGTTCATCACGATCACGATGTTTTTCTAATTTTTCAGCTAATAGATCTTCAAATGCTGATGCTGTACCAGATGTAACAGTACCATCATCACCAGCCATATTTCTAATATTAGCATATGCTTGTGATGTTGATTCAGCTGCCCTACTTAATTCCTCTCTTAATTCATCACTTATTAATATACCATTTGATTTACCATTTTGTTTCTTCGATACTTTATCAACATCTTTACCATCTTGTTTTTCTTCATGAGCTTTTTGTGCTATATCTGATGTGTTTACACTGACTGTTGATTTTATTTCTTGTTGTGAACTTTTCATTTTATCGTAAAATACCTAAATAACAACACTCAAAATAATATTTAAAAAATAATAGAAAACAATTAGAAATTTACCCGGAAAAATGCTTGACTTAAATCACCGCCTAACAGTTTATTGAACATACTTTTTTGTATTATTGGATTACCACCTTCTAATAGAGCAATACCTAACTCGACAACTTCACCAAATATTGATGGTGAATTTACAGATTTAATAACTAGTTCAACAACTAAATCTGAGGCACCTTCACGATCTAAATGCGTCTGAACTTCGTGTAGAGTTCTACCAGCTCTACTTAATACTTTTGCTAAAATTCAGGATAATTACGTAAAAATATTACTTATTAAACATGTGAATACCTCCTGGTCCGTGCATTACTGATGAAATTTGATAGTTGCCAAGTTCAACGGTTTCATGTTTTTGAACGAAAGCCTTTCCAAAATATCTCGCCAACAAATTATTTCTTAATACATCACCCTATTAAAATTATATTAATAAATATACAATTATTGAGGTTTCAATAAAATAAGGACAAGTAAGCACGCGAAATTTGTGCATAATTAAGAAAAAATTTGGTGATTATTAAATAAGAAAAAATTTCTTGTGCAATGGATATTGAGGTGGGAATTAACAAAAATAAAAGACTACCGTACCATATTAGTATCAGGGTTTTCACTTTTATCATTCTAAGCAGCATGTTGAAGATCATTTAAATGAATAATATGTAAAATTAAGAGTGAAATTGAAAAAAAAATTAAAAAAAATAAAATAAACCTTTTCTCCATATTCTGGATCAATTGCCATCATTTCACGTAATGTTTTTAAGACTTTAACACACAATTTCTCCTCTTTTTCTTCCAATAAAGTTTCAGTATGTTTAATTAAACTAAAAATAATTAAAATTATTTCTTTTCGATAATATTTAAACAAAAATTACCGTCTAATAAAACCACCACTTTCACATTTCTTACGTGATTCTGTGCCTAATGGAAACAATAATTCCGGTCTATATAAAACATCAACTAATAATGATAATTCAGATTGCACTAAAGGTTTTAATTGATCTTCTAATAACGATACAATATCTTGCAAACCTTCTATTATACTCCTATCCAGTCTCATTAACTTTATACCAAAATAATATTAATTAGTGATAAATTTATTAATTAAAAACAAATTACCTGTGATTGGGATCTTTCAATTTTTGGTGTTTTAGTAGCTTGCAACCATTTACTAGTTTGTCTTGTTAGTATTGTTGCTTTATTGAACATTGCAGCAACTTGACTTTCTAAATCTAAAGGTATTGCTATACCACGATTCTTAGCTAATTTTTATCAAAATCTTATAATTAATTAAATATTATTAATTATAATAAATAAAAACTTACCAACTTCTGATAATGTTCGAATACAATTTTCAACATTAAAACGTTGCGGTGGTGTCAACCATGGACATTGTGATACACGAAATGCTGATTGTAATAATTGAACAAAAATTGGTTGTCTTGTCTAAAAAGAATACATTATTTATTTTTTCGTTGTTAATAATTATGGAAATATCACATGCTTTTCTACAATAAAAAGCAACATATACATGCGGTTTTTTAATAATAATAAATGATAAAATAAAGATAATTAATTAACTAAAGACCCAATACATTAAGCATAAAATTATGAAATAATCAAAGAAATTTCAAATAAAAATAAAATTGATTATTCCATATATTACAGCGAAACAAATACTTACATTAGAAGAAAGCGGAGATTGTTTGAGTTGTACATTAACAGAGAACGGATCGTAATCGTCCATTGTAGAATCACTCCAGAAAACCCTTGCTTCATGCAGATGTTTCTAATAGAATTGCCCCGATATTAAAATGCACCAGAAAATACCAATTATATTGACAGTTTTTAATGGTTTACTTAAATAGCATATTATTAAAAAAAAAAAACTATCAATATATAATACTATTTTTAAATTTTAAAGAATAAAAGCTATGAAAGAGAAGCCCATGCAACTAGAGCCCTATTGGTTCATTTATAAATAATGAAAAAAATGTGGTACCTGTACAGTTGTACTTTGATCAGAAAATGGACTACTGAAAAATGTCGATATTATGTTCATAACACAATTTGTAACATAATTTTCTAATGCTTTATCTGGATGTTTACGATCTTTTGGTGCTGTTGCAATATCAGCCATATCAACTAAAAATGATTTTTCAAATAATGTCCACATATGATTCGATGTATAGATTTCTTTCATTTCAACTTCTGTATCAATATAACAATGATTTAAAAAACCAACATATGCTTCTTTAACTTCTGGTATACAATCTGGATGTGTTACCATTGCAACAATATCATCTAATGGTAATAAACTATGACATTTTATTTCTGTATATACATTTTTACCCATTGTACAACATGCTAATAATTTAACTAATTCTACATGATATTTTAATGGACTACCCTCATCCATACAATGCCGTTCAGAACGCATCATTTCAATAAATTGATTAAATGATGCTTTATCATTGTAAAATACAAGAACATCTTCACCAGCATTTATCAACTGTAAACGAATTATAAATAAATAATTATAAAATAATTGAAAAAATCAACCTCTTGCATAACCATATCCTGACTTTTACGTATAAATTGATTTTCAGCTTTAACAATAGTTTGAAGAAATTTTAAATACTGCACATGTCTACCATGACTTTCAATACAATGTACGAAATGTTGTATAACTTTTTCATTAACTTCATTACATAAAGTTGAATTGTCTTGAAATATTGCACAAACAGTTTGAGCCTCTCTTATCTAATAAAATAAATTCAATTAATATACGATAATATTGTGGAAATATACAAAATTACCCCTGGATTTAAGAATAAATCCAAATGTTTGTATAATAATACTTGATTCTGTTGATTGCCCAAACAGAAATTTTGTAAAAATTCATGTGCAAGCCTCATTAATTCATTCATACGTATATCCTCTTTTTCATCATACGGTATTTGTAATAAATCTAACACAACTGTATGTACACCAACATTACGCAATAAACGTTGTTCGTGTTTACGTGGCTTTATAACACCACTCGGTGTATTTTGTATACATAATTTGTTCATACGTATTAATATTTGTTGTATTTTTTTATATTCATCAGCTTGATCTGGATGTAATGGTGGACCAACATCTAAATTAATAGCTGAACCTTTCTTTTCTAACACACTTAATGTTGTTTGTTTAGTTGTTGATACATCTTCTTCTTCTTCTTTGTTCTTTTTATTCGTTGTATTATGATCATCAATACATTTCGATTTATATACCCATAATTCAGATTTTTCTACAGATTGTCGTAAAACATCCAAATCGGCTTTTATTTGTTTATAAGATTCAACATCACTATCCGACACCAATAATTGTACCTAAATTACAATATAATTAATAATTCCTATTAAATATTGAATAAAATTACTTGTCTGAAAGCTTGCAACACTTCCTGTCGTTGACTGAAATGTCTAAATAATAAATGTAAAGCACCCGATACTAATGGTGGATAATCGTGCATTGTTAAATGTAATAAAACACGTAAAAATGTTTTACCACCATGACCATCCAAATCTAATACAGCGCATTCTTCACTACTACCAAATATACCTTCAGCTTGACTACCTATTAATTCTAAATCAATATTTTTATGTCCAATATTTAATGGATCACTACTATTATTCTTTTCAGATTCATCAAATTCTTGTTTGAATATACTTAAAAGACAGCTTATACGATAATCAAGACGTACATCAAGAATAAACTACAATATCTTTTTTTAGTTAAAAATTATAACAAATTAGAAATTAATACTTGTAAAATTTCGATTATTTTTAATTTTGTATCCATAACAAGGGGATATTCTTTCATATATTGCGAACCTTTTTGGCCTGCATTACTTGTAACAACAGAACGTCCAACTGGACCTAATGTTAAAGACGTCATAACAGCCCCCATATCGCCAATTGTACGCAGAACACCACCTTCAGCTGTATAAATATTTAAAAAAATATATAGAATTTTTTCAATAAAGTAGAATAAAAATAAGCGTTATAAAAAAATAAAACAATGCACACAAACACACATAAACGGTAATTAATACCTCTATCATCCAGACGTGAATCTGCAGCTATATTTATGAAAAAATAGCTTTATAAAGTGTATATTAAAAAAAAATGTTTACTTACAATCTATATCGCCTGTAGGTAAACGGCCATCAACAAAATCATTTTCAGACACACAATCCAAAATACTTAATAATGTTTTTGTTAATCTAAGCAAATCAGAAAAACTATAAAAGCCAAAATAGATTAATTCTCTAGCTAATTTGACGACCTAAAATATGAAAATTGAACCACACCACTCTTATAAAATCATACAAATAAAACCAAAACAATATTAAAATGATATTATTAAATAAAACAAACCTCAAATGTTAATTTATTTTGTTCTTGATCAGCAAATGACCACATTTTAGCAACAACATTACATAAATAATCTTCAACAAATGCAATAGTTGAACAAAATCTCGCTCTAACTGTTTCCTTGTTCGGATCCGGTGTTTTATTAGAATCATAACTATAATTTATATCAATTTATTAATTAATAATTATTGTATTTTAATAATTTACTCGTGTATTGACATTTTTGATGGTATTTCCGACCATAATCTTGCATATTTAACTGGTGTAACTGGCTCTTGTGGATCACGATCAACATGTAAATGTAACATTAAACGACAAAATGATGCACGTAAATCAAAATTAACAGTTTCATCAGCCATACATTTCAATATTAATTCAATATCTAAATGTGATGATAGATTATTTAATGCTAAATATTGACGATTTAGACACATATTTGAAAATAAATCTAATTGATGTCTATAATAATCTAAGATAGCATAATCATCTTTACTACCTAATTTAGCATTACGACATAATTCTGTTAATGACATTGATTTTTGTCTATTATTCCATAATAATATAATTTGACATTCTTCAACAACAGTTATAACATTATCAATATCATTATTATCATCTAATTGTTGTTCTTCACTAATTTCATGTAATTCAACTTGTGTTTTCATCATACGTGTTTCAATCAATATATCAGAATTTTTTTGACTTAATACACTTTTACATATTAATTCTTGTGTAACTGGTATTGCCTTCTTATTAGATATACATAAATCAGATAAATAATCTAAAAATCGTGATTCCCAATTATTCATATTTTTACGTACCAAACCAACAAATGTTTCAATTTCAGCTGGTGTAATATGTTTTTCTAATAATTTACGATTATTATGTAATAATGCTGTTATTGTATCTTCAGCTAATATATCATAACCGATTTGTTTTTGCATAAAACCAAAATGTTTTGCTATATATTCTTGATTTTTACGATAATCTTGTTGACTTAAACGTAATATTCTATAACATAATCTAAATATATATTTATATGCAGCATGTCGTGGATCATTTAATTCTTCTATTTTTAAAAATGGTCCATCACCATTTATATCTAAAAATGGTCCTTGTAATATTTTAAATAATTGTTTTAATATTGCTTGTTCCCTTAATAATTTTTGTCTATCTCGATTTGGATTTGTTACAATTAAATCTAATGCTTCTGTTTTATTTTGTTCATTTTCTAATTCAGCAACAAAATAAACAATATCTTGTAATAATGTTGTTAAACAACGTCTTTCATTGTGCGATATTGTTCCTTTTTCTAATTTCAATGATAATGATGATAATAATTTACATGCATCATTTGCAAAATCTAAATCGCGTACTTCAACTGGTGATACCGATATTAATGCAAATGCTTCTTTATCTTCTTTTGTAATAGCACAACCAACTTTTGACATAACAGGTTTCTCTTCATCTTTATCAATTGGTATCGATGTTGAATGCACCCAACTATTTGTAAATAAATGATGTAATCTAACATAACTTGATTGTGGTACTAATGAATCACCTCTAGTTAAACTAGTTGGATCTAATTCAAATAATGATGCTATCTCATTTGGATATGAAACTGGTACTAAATGATATACAGTTGAATCATTTGAATCATTACGTAATTTTGTACGTTCATTTGTTTGTTCTGTATCAATATCAGCAGCTAAATATTGTCCTGTTGCTAAATGTTTAAAACGAAATAATGAATCCCAATGTCCAGCACCACCACGGCATGGATCATGTTGTACAACTTCAACTTCCCATAATGCTTTACTACTTGTTGCTGCTGTTGCACTTGTACGTCCTGTTGTACGTAAAAATACATGTTGTGTTTTTTTATATTCATCCATTGTTAAAAATTTCTCTTGTTCAGCATGAAATAAACGTACAACATCACCACCTTTTAATATTTCATCAGAATTTTCACGATGCTCCATAAATAATGTTACTTTCCACGATGTACTACCATTAACAACATTTACTTCTTTACAACCTTGATTATCTGGTAATTCATGATTTGCTGCTACATGTAATACTTGTTGTCCAGCATTTACAGGATTTAATATTACTTTATCACCTAATACAATATTATCACCATTTGCACGTAATTTATAAAATGGTAATATATAAAACCAGGAACCTTCATTACCATTACCATCTAAGTACACTCTCATTGCATTTTTTTCTAATAATGCTGGCAAACGTTTATTTACCGTTAAGTACTTGTTCGATTTTAAATGAAGAAGCTACAATACCATTGTTTTTTAAATTTTAAATAAAAAATTAATAAACATTAGATTAATAAACAAATAAAAAACAAACCTGCACTACACTCCCATATTGCACATTTGTTCCTAATAACTTCTTATTTTCAGTCTCATTTTGCTTTTTCTCGATTTCAGCAGCGTGCTAAATATTAAACAAATATTAAAGAAAATAGTACAAAATTAACTACACCACAATCAAGTTATAATTAAGAAAGGCTATTAATTTAAAATTGGCAACTAAAAATGAATTTACAATATTCTACTTATTCACCATTCGTTCTCTGATTCAAATTTATAGAAAATCGTCTTGTTTAGTTTATTGGTATTTAGAAAATGTCGTTAAATGTATTTTTCGAAATTTTTGAAAACATTAAATCTAAAAATAACATAAAACTATTTCCATAATTTCGTTATTTTTTGAGTTACCAGTTTTCAGTCAGTTTAATAAAACAAATAGCATAAGAGTACGTTAGATTAAAAAAAAAAAAATAAGAAAAAAATAGGCCAAACAGATAATCTGTTAACTTCATCAGATAGACAAGAAAAATATTCTATAAAAAATGATCAATTGGAAAAATGATAACAGATGAATTTTACTCTTGTTTGAATATATGTGTTCTAAAAATCAATTTTCTTGTTAATATATTACTAAATATAATCATTTATTTTGTAGGTACATTGTAAATTTGGACAATAACTGGAATTGGGTGAGCTTTACGAATCTCAAACTTAAACAAAATTAGCAAAAATTGATAACATTCGTCAATATACCGAACAGGGCATCAAAACGAAATTGAACCAAAAACCGGAATTAAGCGAAATTTTGGTCGGAACGAAATCCGGAGCAGAACTGAAAACAAAAACGGTTTTTTTCCGGTCAGCAATATTTCAGAGGATTTCGGACTTATTACTCGATTCGGCGTGGGAAAATTGTCAATCTTCAAACATCGATTACTAGCTTATTTTTTAAGATATTGTGAAAAGTAAACGTGCATTGGATAAAGCATTTCAAGGTGCACGTTCTGAAGTTTTCTATTTTCGAAAAATGTGATAGAATTCTGAATAACAGAAATACTCTTGGACCCTGTTTTTTTTTTCGTACAATTTCCTTCAAAACTGGCTAAAACTTAGCCAGTATTATTGATTTTCAATGATTATCAAGCGGATTTAGATATCAAATTGAAAAAGCTTCCCAAATCTTCAAGAATTTTCCCTATTGTTTTATTAGTTTTTCGATAAATGAAGAAAATTTAAAAAAATCCAACATTGATGCCTTACATTATTCTAAAGATAAAGAATCATATTCTTTCTTTTAGAAAAGTGATCTAAAAAGAAAATACATGAAGCTCGCTTAAAATCCAATTTTGGAAATTAAGTCAATTTCACTTATAATATAAAGCTTTATAATTAATTAATTTGCCTCTTGATTGATATGAAAATGTCGGAAATCTTTTTTACTTCACGATCATATCATTATAATGGAAAAATATTTTCAAAATCTTTCTGCAAATTAGTTCATCAGTAGACCGTGTTCGTGTTGTTATTGTCATTGTTATTGTGAGTTAGATCACAGTGTACCAGATCTCGGAAATAATAATAATAATGATAATTATTATTAATTAAATTTATGGCAGAAATAAATTTTTTATATTTACAAATTTGAATATCAACCGGAACCGAACCGATAAAAAGATTTTAATTGAACCGGAACCGAAAAAATAACGGTTCGATGCCCTGATACATAAGAAACTGATGCAATATATTATACAACGTCTCGAATTCTAACAATGGCTCTACAGATTTTTTACATAAATAAAGTGACACAATTTATTTGGGATTTACTGTATGTATAGACAAGTATAATGTGTTGCCTATATTGACAAAACAACGAAATTCTCATTATTAAATAATTAAAAAAACATAAACAGGATTTATCATTAAAATTGTGTTAAATTCTTTTCGAACTATACTCCAATTATAGGAATATTTTAGAAATTAATACCAAATTTGGTAAATTTATACATTTATACAATGATCTACTATAGTGTAGTTTTATTAATTACACAATAAATGCAAGGTCAAAATTTATCTTTAATTGAAAAAGAAACAAAAGAATCATAAAAATAATTTTTACAATTACTTACATGTAAACGTTTTAACAAATTTGTGTCTGTATTGGAGCCCATACTTTGTTTTGCAGCTTTCCAAAATTGTTTTTGAGCAGAATAACGATTCATTGGACATATTTTAAATAAACAATCTATGAAAATAGAAATAATTAACAAAAAAAAATTAAAACGATTATAATTTAATAAAAAATATACCTCTGAATTTCTTTGGTGGATTTGATAGATCACCAGCTTCTGGACAGACAACACAACGATCATCTACCAATCTAAAGATTAATATAAATTAATAAAATTTGATTCAATAATAAAATTTCAATTGAAAAAATAACTCACCCTAATGTGCTTAGAAAACCACTAACTGTACCTTCTGCATATAGAGAGACAATATCCCCTAAATGCAGAAGACTAGATGAACCCATTTCATTCATTTTTACTTATTACAATCTATTACTGTTCGATTATAGAGAGTTTTTTTACTTCATAGCTTAAATTGTAGAAAAAAATTAAATATAATTACAGATAAGTAGCCTACACATATTAACACAAAAACAAAACAAAAATTATTTATGTAGAACAAATTAATTATTGTATTATTATTGTTATTATTATAAACAACCTGAAATGTGTGTATTTAAAACGATATAAATCATCAAATAATGATTATTTATTTTATTATAAATAAAATAAAATATAATAAAAATTAGAAAATAAGGTTATGTTACATTTATATATAAATTCAATAAAACTCACCAAATTACAAGATTTACGTAATTATCGATTAATTTTAATTATAATTAGCATAATTTTATTTATTTATTTATTTAAAACAGTAGAATTAACAAGAAATCTTTCGATATTTAATAAACAATTTACTTACACACATCACATACACATAACCAAGTAGAACTAACCTTTTTTTGTAAAATATTGACTGATGCCGTTCTCGAGTAACGCAAAACAAAGATAGCCTTATCCAAATGTAATGTATTAGAATGTGATAAATATATTAAAATATTTCTACGCTATATATTCCTCCCTCTACTACTATTATTTTATTTATTAGATTGATAATGGACAAAATTGATAAGCGGGTACATTTATTATAAATATTCAAACAATAATTTTAGATTTGAATGAAATTCTAAAATAGGTACATTCAAATATCTATCAATAATCAAATAGATGATAGTAATAGCAGTGGCGTAACATGAATTCTTACGCAGAATATGTTAACTTATAGAATAAGTTTCAAATAACGCGCAATATTTATTACTTTTCTGAATAAAACATATTTAGAGATTGAATGTTTAATATTTAATGGTATAGTGGTGGAAACGAAATAGTGAATCTTAAAAGAAAAGTCGCATTACTTTATGACTAGGGTATACAAAGGAAAAAGTCCACTGTAAATTCTGTGAATAGAAAAGCAGATAATCTACAGCTTACACAAGCAGGTAGTTTGACACCTACAGTGGACAGTTTCCTTTGTGTGTCCCGACTATAAAGTGATTTGACTTATCTTATGTAAGATTCACTATTTCGTTTTCACCACTATAATTCTATCGTAACATAAACAGTTTCTTACAAATTGCGTTAACATCAAGGTTGTCGTTTAAGAAAATTCTTGATTATTTTTAAGTAAGAAAAGGATATTTATTATCATAAAATGTTTATCACTAATAAAGGAAATAAGAGTTTCTAATTTGTTATATCAGTAGCGTATAGTGGAAGAATTATTGATAAATCATGTGGATATTTTGTACAAATACTATTATTTGTTTAATTAATAATAAGCGTTAACATTAGCGTAAAGGATTCTTATGCATAAAATTAACGTATATTTACGAGTAGTTTGTTACGCCACTGGATTGTTTAGAATTTTTTAAACCACAATTACAATTTGAAGCATATTTTCGTGGATTTATCAAAACAAACAGTGTTTTTTTTTTTGTATATTATTTTTGTAAATTTTGTGGAATTATATAAACAAATTTATGTATAGTCAAGGAAACTGATTGAATATAGGCAACAAAGGAGAGCCTATTTCTTAATAAATTTAGTTCTTTATTACTGTTAAACACTACCAAATGACCTACACTTAATATCTTAGTTATTATAATAGTGAAAATGACAAACATTCAATTCGATTGGACATTATTGGTTTATGGTTTAAAAGTAAACGTTAACGATTTAAGAACAATTCATCATTTTTTTATTATTATTATTATTATTATTATATAACAGAAATGATAATCCGAAAAAAATCATTGTGCATTAAATGACAAATTTCTTTCGTTCAAATTGTTTAAAATCATAATTAAGTGGAATTGTTAATTTATTTACAATGGGACCATAATTAACGGTTTCATTTGAATTATTTAAAAGTTTAAATTTGTGAAACTTGAAAAATATATAACGTTAATACAAGTCACAAACTTATGTCTATTGCACTAACTATAAAGTAGAGGGAAACAGATTCTATATACACAACAATAACATTATTTCAAGATAAAACAAGAACAAAATTTTCCAATTTTTTTTTTCACTGATTGGTGTCTGAAATTGACTGTCATCTAAGAAACAAACTTTGTATACACCAATTTCATCAAAAATATCCATCGATTTTTTAACCATATTCGATTATTAATTATTTTGTTTTTTTTGTACTTAAAAATATAATTTTGGCAAAACTTTTTATTGATTTTCCTTTTTTAATTTTGAGCTAAAAATCTAACAAAATCTTGTTTTCGGGCTTATTACCCTAATATTGGTTGAAAAATTTCACTCATCAATCCTTCTTATTTTAATATTCAACAATTATTGTAAAACGAACGAAATTTTTTAATGTTTCCCCTACTCAACTAAGAACTATAAAATAAATATCTTGCTACGCTCATAATCACAAAAAAAGAGAATCTAAGATAAATGAACGTAATTTTTTTAAAAAAAAACTAATCGCCTGCAGACAAGTCGAGTACAATCAAATATTTTAACGAATTATTTTTTAGTACAAAGTGATAAGTGCACTAATTATCGAAAATGTAAAAAAATTATAATAATAATCATCATAATAATCATATTTAAGCGTTTATAAAATTGGAAAATTATTATTTTAATAGCATTTTTAAGGATTGAGCGTGCACTTTTATAACTTTACTTTTGATTATTTGATGACTAAACAGCCACCGTTATAATTCCATATCTTCAGCTTCATTTTCTGAAAAATCCGACATTGTTGATTCACTGTCCGAACTGACATTCTCTTGTCCTCTTAATGCCTCTTCTGTTGCGTATTTTCGCACATATTCTAAAAAATAGATTAGTTTAATTATACGATTTTTTTATTTCAATCCAATCAAATCAAATCAAAATACACATCTTATTATTTATTTAATTAAAAATCAACCCTTCTCGAATGAAATATTAGGTATATTTATTTATTGTTCGGTTTATTAATTTTGTAATATGTATTTGACACATGATATATAAATCAATATCTATAACAATAATAATAGTAATAATAATAATAAAACATTAATTCTAAAAATATAAACCGATGACGGCTTTTTTATTTTGCAATAAAATGAAACAAACTAAAATATATTTGTAATTTCTTTGTTCTCGATTTGTGTAAAGTTAAATTTAGAAATTTTTAAAAATAAGTCTGACAGTCAAAAAAAAGTAATCAATGAATATCAGATGATTATTTGATGTTTTTACATTATTATCAAAATTGTCAAAAACAATAACTTTCTCTTCATATGTATATTTCGTATTCAACGAACCGAATACGGAATATGCAGTGGATATATAAATATATATATTTTATTAATTAGAATTGTTTGTAATTAATATATCTTACCAGAGACTTTCTTTTTGTACTCTTCTGGTTTATGGAGATACATAGCGGCTGCATCACCGTTTAATGGATCTATTGGATTTGGGTATGTCAATAATTGTGGAAGAAATGATTCGAAAATATTTGAAAGATCTAAAATTATTTGTTTATATACATAAATTAACGTTGTAATTGATTAATTACCGTATAAAGCAGTCCATGCTTGATTAATAACATCTAAACAAACAGTACCAGATACTTCATCGATATTTGGATGATAAACTCTATTCATAAATCCAATACTGGGTGATTTGAATGGATAATGTTCAGGTAGATGTACTCTCACTTTCCACACACCACCCTCATATGGGGCTATTTATAATACAATTATATTTTTTTTGGGGAACAATACAATAAAATAAATTAAAAAAAACTTACTGCCACGAGGTCCATAGAATTTGACACAAAATTCATTAAGACCACCCAGTATAGTGACTTCATGTTTACTTTCAATACTATTAATTAAAAAATTTTCTGTTAAGGAAAAACGTAAACAACAATATTGTGAAATGAATATATGTAGAAAGATTTCACATAATTAGTTAACATTGATATTCATTACTAATTTAAATAAATGTTATAGTAATTTAATTAGAGATAATTGTGAAAAATTTCACAATCAGCTGATATTGAGTTTGAGGATAAATATTGTTGTTTACAACTGGTCAAAAGCAATGGAAAAAAAAAACACAAACACAAAGAAATAAAGGATACAGTTTTATAACATCCGTGTCCATGCGTCGTTTTCCTGCACTTGGAGACGACATTATTCTATTGTCATAAATAAATTAACATTAATTTCTTTATTATATTTCAACACTTTCAACTTGATACGTAACCACCTTTGATAACACAATGGCAATATAGATGTGTGTATACAGAGAGTTGTAATAATAATAATAATAATAATAATAATGGTGGTAACGTAGAAAAGAGAAGAAAAAAAAACCAACCCCTTCTGCCAAAAATCCGTCAACCAATCACCATCTAATATTCGATCTTTACAACTGCCAATTTACCAACAGAATAGTGATATTTTATTTTTTCAATAATACGCAAGCGTACATGCAAACCAATTAAAAACAATAATAGAGGAGTGCGCGAAATTTTTAAAATTGAAAAAACAATTGAAATTTGCCAAGTCGAAACTTTCAAGGTTATTATCTATAAACAGATAAATGTCGATATAGACATTTATCGTAAATAAAAAAAAGACGCAATACGACTATGATGTTGATTATAGAAATGTGAATTTTCTTTTAATTGACAGTATTAACGACCGAAATTATTTACTAAAAATCTAATGAACAATTTTATTCATGTTTTGTCACCTAAATTCGCTAATAAACACGTAACTCAATCCAAATCCAATTGATATTTTTGGTAACGAAAAGAATTAGGTTTATAACCATTCAATTTCCAAATTTTATTGTGCCACAAACAAGTCGATGATAACTCCTAATTTCTCCTGTTTTTGTACCAACATTTACTGTAATTTAATATATTAAATATATGACTATTAAAATAATTAAATATGCCTTAACCATTAAACAACACAATTATGAAATGATTATTCGTAAAAACACGTTTTTCTCAATAAATTAATTTTAAATTTACGATTAATTATTTCAATTACGCGCACACACAAACACAACAAAAGAAAGAAAAGTGAGGTTATATTGTGTGCTTGAGTCGCACGCATAATAGATGACAGACACTCGGGCTACAACGAGGTTGTCATATGATATTTTTATCACACATCCCCATGTTTAAAAATCGTTCTTATTTTAAAATGATAACAATTTTGCTAAATTCAGCAAATTTCCCAAAAACGATATGAATAATGATTCCAAAATGAACGACACAGTTTTTGAAATTTTGATTCTAGTGCGTTTATGTGGCAACGTTGAATATTTGCTAGGTGTTACTAAACGGCGCCAATTTGAAACTGAGCGCAATGTAAATATTGAAATTACTAAATTATTAATTTAGCAAATAATTCAATTTTGATTAGTTGATTAATTAGAAAAATTGAGAATTTATAGGTAATTCTAGATGCGTTCATTCTTTGAGACCAGTTTAGTGTTCAGATTCCATATTATCGACGAACTGTTGAAAATGAGAGGAATTCAACATACAATTTATTAATTTCAGCGATTAAAGAATACATGTGCTGGAGTAATTATCTTCTAATGAAGATGCTTCGGAATTATCAATGGCATCGACTACAATCTCTGGTATACCATGTTCTTTCCAAAATAAACCTGTACTTCTTTGATTTTTCCGTGCAGATAATATTGCCTGTAAATTGTTTTATCGAATTCTCTTTAAATTATAATTTACTCAAATGAACTAACCTTAAATTCTTCGTAGCTCTGAGTGATTCTTTTATGTGTCGTTGGAGATTTGAGTTCGAATTCGATGGTTGATAGCTTCAGTGTAGAGTTCTTTTCAAAAGCTTTCAACCTGAGATTAGAATTTGTAAAAATTTTGATTATTTAATTTATATATGAACATACATTTCTAGAGTTTTTTCCAATAGATCCACCAATATTGCATATGAGCCGGTAAAATCAACATCCGGTAAGGTGATGCCTAATTTATTGGAAGTTTCAATTGTATCATTTATTAAATTAGTTGGTTTTTCTGCCAATGCCTTATTTAAATTATCAGCAGCTGTATTGAAGAATTCAAGAATCCTACAAAGTTCATTGAATTTTACTTGAAGTTCATCTTTCGTATATGTTTTAGAAGCTTTTTGACACCATTTAAGAAAGCCATTTTTTGAAGCCTCAATACATTCCTCATATATTTGTTTAAATAAGTGATCATTGTCTAGTCTAAAATTAATTAATTAGTAAAAATGTTAATTATTAATTAGATGAACTTACAAATTCTCTAAATCGTGACTTGCCATTTTGCTAGTTTTATCAAAATTCAAGAATATTCTATCAAAATTCAAAACAAGTTTTAAAAATTTAGAAAAAAAATCGTATGCTATCTACAAAATCGATTCGTAGCGCCATCTAGGGAAATATCAACAATTTACTTTAAATGGATTTTAATTAGTTTATTTATTAACCATTTTATTAACTAAAAGGTAACATAAAATCACATATACGTGTGTTTAAATAAAACTAATTGACCTAGAATTTCCATACATTAATTTTTCAATAATTGTTGAGCTAAATCGTCAGTTTTCGGTGTGGGCGGTGTATTCAACATGTATTCAGATACTGAAATATAAATACCAACTGCAATACCGATTATAGCAGCCACAACCATATTTTTATTGAATATAATACAAGTTGCTATACAGAGTCCTAGATAAGTTAAATATCTTGTTAGAAAAACGTGTTGTTTTCGACTCTGTTGTTCAGCATCTAAAAATTTACAAAATTATGATTACAAATATTTATTTTTTTATTGATAAATACCGATGCACATATTATCGACTAGAATATAACCATCACCACATTCTGTACACATATCTGGACCGTCTCCTGTACAACTATTACAAGCTCTATCACAGTCTAAACAGCGGAACGAACCATCATTATTCACGCAAAATTGACTCTTTTTACACGGCGATTTGGCGGCAGCACACTCATTCACGTCTAAACAACCTTTATCTTCTTTCATTACCCAACCAGGTTTGCACTTAGAACAACCTGTAATGATTAAATTGTTTTAATTTTTTTTTTTTAAATTTCGATTTTACAACCTGTCGGTCCGGCTTTTGTGCACGGTCCATCACAAGCAGGATGACACGGTGAACACAATAATTTCTTATCGTCACGATAAGACTCATAGTATTTTTCAGCACAATTATTACATTGATCACCACCATATCCTGGATCACAACTGCATTGTCCATTACCTTTTCTAGTGCCGGCACCTTTACATTTACCATTACCGCTACAAATATTATCAGGATAACCGTCACACGGTGTACAATTAACACCGTAATGATTATCAGGACAACAATGTTTGATTGTATCAATACAGAAATATTTATAAAAATCTGGTACTTCGTTCTGTTTATTAAACCACCAATCTTCAATTTCTGAATCGTATTGTTCATGTAATGAATAACATTGATCTTTCCCTTCATTCACATCAGAACAAATACTTTCTTGTATTTCAACTAAACGAATCTCACTGGTTGCATAACTGCCTAATTTCTCTTCTTCCCAAGCTGTATCGCCACCCTCAAATTTACCCTTTTTCGTTTTTTCGATACCCTAAAATTTCAATAATTAATAAATAATTAAAATAATTATATTAGAGTACCTTTTTAAATGATTCAACAAACACTTTACAAGCTCTACAAGGTGGTAATGTTGTTGTTTTTACTGATTTCTCGGGTTTCTCTAAAGCTCTTACTACATTGCTGATATTTGAGGTTAGATTTGTAATAATAAATAGTACTAATAATTTATTTATCATAATGGTTAATTATTAATTATAATTAATGGAAGTCTTTTATAATTTATTGGGAATTGTGTAAATAAGTTTTATTGTACTTTAATTTTAAATACAATAAAATTAATTGTTATAACTAGATATGACATTCACACGCCGACATGATATTTCTCCGATTATGACACCATAGTTGCCAAGATTCTCGATAATGATTAAAAAATATCAATAAAACTGCTAATTACTGAAATAAATCATCAAAAATCAGGATGATATTGAATAAATAAAGAATAAATAATGTAAGAAGTTTTTATAATACTATAAAATACTGAGATAGACATAGATATGACAATGTTGCTTTCTTAATAGAACGGAATCAACTATACAGACTGTCCCGCAAGAGACGCAATTTCTCCTAAGGGGTGAAATTTTAAGGCAAAAACTTCACCTGACGCATAGGTAATTAATTATTAATTAAATCAAGTAGCCAATCAGGAGGTGCTGGCTATGATAAAAAGAGAGAAGGAAAGAGTTTAAAGACTGAAGCGATAGCTGTTCAAACCAAAAAAATTCAAAAGTGAGGATCTCGTCATAAGCTAATTTTTTTAAAAAAATTCGCTAAAAGCACCTGATTGGCTATTGATTTTAATTAACTACTAATTATCTGTACGTCAAATGAAAAAATGGTACAGAACGCTTCGTCTTAAAATTTCATCTTCTATTACGGGAACATTCTGTAGATGGCAATTGAGAGCCGGCTGTTCTCCAAAATTTGATTTGATTAGAGAAATACTGAACCATATCAGGAATGTTGCCAGTCCTTTTTAATTTCTTGATTCAGTAAATAAAAGAGAATTGTAAACATTGCTCGTTATTATAATCACAAGTATTCATATGTATGATGTTTTAGTTAGAATTGCCAGTACTGTATATCATAGTTGTGTACAGGTCCGGCTGCAGGTTCAATAGTGCCCCATATTTGTAGACACGGAAGAAATTGCTCAATTTTGATAAATTATGATAATAATGAAAACAATTTATTTTATTTTAAATTAAAAGGGGTGAAAGTGACATCTGGTTGAAACCCTTACGGTTCAAGTTTGACCGCCTTATGGTAGAAAGCCTGTTATACCATTTCAATAGCTAGCGTTAATAGTACAGCTTCCAGTATATAGAGGGTGCTATTTGGGGGAAGTTCAGGAATTTGGTGTATATTCTCTTAAATATCATCTAATGAGACTTTAAGGGTTGAATTTCCTTCTAATACAATTAAGAATTACATAGCGAATTTGTCCAAAGATTAACAATAAATAAGTTTTTTATTTTTGTTGTTCAAGGGTTCTACTTCTTAATCAATTTTTGTGTATTAATATACAGAATGTTGATTAATATTTTTAATGATGTTAATGATATTATTAATTGATTTTAATTATTGTTAATGTGGGATGACGGAACGAAATGGGCGTGAAAATTTTAACCATTCAGAAGGGTAATTACCAGAAAAAAAGGCGTTATTTAGGTGATCAGAGCACGTGGTGCGCGAGTTTTAAGGGTGGGAGCAGACAACGTGGCTCTTTTGGAGAGGGAAATCCTTTCTTGTCAGTCTCATTCCGGTAGTCATTCGGGATGTTTATAGTTCTTTCGCGTCAATACCAATAACGGAAAAGAAATTAAAAAAAAGCTCACCCTCTTCTCTTCAGTTTCTTCACGGTAAGATTATTTCTATAATTTTGTTTAAATATTAAACAAAATTAATTGATTATTGTTGTTTTCAATAGAAAAATGGAAAATTCAGCATATGTCCCCAGTTCGGGTCATTTGAATTCTCCAGCTCTTGTTGTTTTCTCACAAGCCGCTGGCGGTTTACAAGATGCCCTCCGTATTCAACGGCCGTTCAATCCTCAGGTAAATGAAATTTTTGATTTTATTTTTTTAAATATTCAACATTGATGGAAATGTCATTGAAACATATTCATTGAGCCAATGACTCGACGTTCTTAACTGAAAAAATTATAATAAATTATATTTGAGTTTCCAGATTTATTAGAAAAAAATTTGGCAAATCTGGAAAATTTTACTATTGACTACAATGTAATAATTTCAAACAGAATTGATTAGTTAATTTTCGAAACGGATTTTTTTAGTAGCTCATAACTGCGGTTAAGTTTTATTGTTTTTAGAACAAGCGTATTTATGAGTAATTAGTTTTAAAAACAATGATCAATTATTAATAATTGGTATATTCAGAAATGCTTGATTTCTTTTTAGTTTCCGTGTTTCTTTTGGGTAATATTTTAGTTACATTTTTCTTTTACAGTTCGCTATGTCGGAGGCATCAAAAGAACTCCACCGCCCGTTCACATCATCGTTTGGCCTCCGTCACATGGAAGCCTATGGGGGCTTACCAGCCCATATTTTAAACCATTTACAACCGCAATTCTTACATCCCGGTTTATCGCTCGGTTCTGGTGCATTTCGTCCTTTAGCCGATTTAAAAGCGTTCCCAACACCGTCGGCTTTCGCGCCACCAAAGTGTTTAAAAATCGAAACAAATAGTGATAATGTCAACCATCATGGTCATGGTAGTAATAATGGTGGTATATTTTCACCGTCGGAGGAACAACGTTTTCTAGGACCAAGTCCTAGAACTGATTCCTGTTCACCAGCTAGTGCATCGTTATCACCACAACCACAGACAACTGTAAAAGAGGAAAGTTTAGATGCACATATGTCCGAAGATGGTGATGGTAATCATGGACCAACAACTGATAATGAATCGCCTGGGATACATGATGATAACAGAGGATTTCGAAGTAAGTGACATATGCTTTTTTTTTGCTTATTTTCTCGTAAGGTTTGTTGTTTGTATTTACAAGTGATGACAGATTTTGGTATATTCTAATTTTGGGGTTGATATTTCCTTGCTATTTTCGAACAATAAAAACTATTTGACTAATAAATATATCATATAAGAAGTAAACTAAATCGAGATCGGTTTTTATTTGTTTGTTCTAAACCGCTCCGTTTTGTTTAGATTTTGGGATAAAGTCCAACTGTTTAAACTAAATAAACAGATAATGTTAACTATTGTTCTTCCGTTAAAGTGGCTTGTGGACACCTGGGCTAAAGTAACAAAATCGTTTACATGTCAATTTTAAATTTTAACAATTCTAAGAATAACTTTTATTATAATTATTGCCTTTCAATTAAACGATTGTTTTAATTAATTTGGGTGCGATATTTTTTATCTATTGCGTGTTGATTATTGAACGATATTTGATAAAAGTTCGTACTATATGTTCGTGATGTTTGTGGAGAAAAACTAAAAACCACCAAATATACAAACCACGATATTCCCGTTAAAATCGGGCATAAACCCAATTTCCCTCATAACACCACGCATTATGTTAGCATTACATAGACAGTTAAAATCTGTTAGTAAAAGCTTATATATGATTTGTTATTGCGGCTTTTCATTTCGCCAAAAATACCACTTCAAAACGAATTATTTTCAACAGAAAATTTACACTTTTCAACACATTTTGTTTAAATTTAAACAATTTCTTTTCTGTGTTTGTGTATCTGTACAAAATAACATCAATTCATCATCGAATATTAATAATATATTGTTATGTTTGTAATATTTATAAATCTGATCAGATTTGAAGCGTGTAAAAATGGTAATAACCAATAAAATCCGGTCTTTACGTTTTTAATTTCGATTGTCATTAATTGTGGGTGTGAGAATGATTTCTCCATTCTACCCCTAGATGGATTGCAATTGATTCAAAATGAAAGTAATATATCTGCTCTCTCTAGAGGAAGACCGTTAAACCATAAAAATACCTTTAGTAACGCTTGTTGAAAATAGTCCGCTTCTATCCTGAAACGAATTCATCAAATCACGCGACCGACGCTCGAATTCCCTCAACTATTCACGATTTACAGGAAAATAAAAGGGGAAACCGAATACGAAAATTTATGAATTCTATAGAAAAATTGTTACGTAAAGAATTAAAGATTGTTCGTAATAAGTGAAACAATTGAATTATTATTAAACGTATGAATTATTGATAGGTACAAACTTACCCTCACAAGATTGTTGATGCCGTTCTTTTTCTCTGAATTATTAAATGTAGTTGTACCTGATGTTGGGCTCCAAACTTTCAGTTCTAAAAATCATAAAAATGATGTTCTTTAATGTTTTAATTTTATTAAAATTTTGAAATAAGGAGAAACATTTTGATAAAAAAATGTAAATTCATTTAAAAAAAGTGTTTGTTCTGAAAAAAACTGATAAAAATGATATCAATACTTCTAACATTAGAGTAAATACTGAAACTGTGAGAACTCTAATTTAAATTTAAATTTGTATTCGATGACCGCCACTTATTGCTCTCTGATTGAGTAGTCACTTTTGTACAACTCAAAAAAAAGTATAGCAATAAACAGTACCACAGTACTTACTTTGTTGTGAACAATTGAGTATTGATTATTATTCGGTCAAAGATACTCTAATCATGATTCCTTGTATATCATTATAAAGGGTGGAATACCAAAAATAGTACATAGTTTTAGCCCTTTGATATAATAACGTCATCTAGAGCAATTGAAGAGGCTGAGTCTAGAACAATTCAATGCAACAAAGAGTTTACAATTAATTTTTATGTGATCACCCTTATTTTTAAATTAAGAACTTGATCGTTATCAGATCCTTAGTCGAAAATCCGTATCTTATTAAAACGTTTCTGCGCTAGATCGCAATTTCGGATCCCAATATGATATAACCAAACTACGAGTAGGTCTTAAGTGCTGTGTACTAAAAAAAGTAACAATCTGGAACAAATTAAAATTATTCCACTGTTTTAAGAAATTTTTTGAAGACATTATTTTGTCATGCAGTTCCGTTTTAAGGGCTAGAGAATACAAATATGTACAATTTCGTTGTGTCATCCTCTGGTCATGTTACTTACTATGAAACGTAAAAAGTATTTTGACAGTTCCTCCAAATATATTCTGTCATTTCCAGAAATATTTCGCAATGAAAACGATCGCCCATTTAATCACAGCAGTAGGTAAAATACACAACTGATACTTTGCCTACCACTACTCTACCTGGCATACACTAAAATGATCAAAATGATTTTTTTGAAAAAATTTAAATTTTTCACTCTTGAAGCAATCACATATGTACATTTGTTATTCTAATTATTTTTCATTATAATTAGAAATAAAATTAATGGGTACTTACTCAGCCTAGTATAATTGTAGAAAGTCATCTATCCAGTCTGGATACAGAAGGTCCAGGTTACATGTCCAGGAAACCAATGTAGGGTTAATCGCATTGGTATCAACTCTTGGATTTTTCTAATAATTATTTTCTTCGTTTCTTAGTTCATATATTAAAATTTTTACCTAATTTAAATACTTACGTATCTTCGCGAAATGATTGTAATATGTTGATGGTTGCCTTAAATGAATTTCTGTAATTCCTCACACCTTACTACATCTACAAGGTGGTGAGGAATTACAGTATTTCATATGAGACCAATGAAATGCAACCGGTATTTCACTCGGAACTGTTTCATTTTCGAACAGTTTTGATATTTCCCATTCAATCATCGTAGTAGGCAAAGAACAGTAAGTAAAATACACTACCGCTACTTTGCCTACCACCCTGACTTTAAGGGAAGCTAATACTAATCATCACTCAGTGTAAAGTTGAAGTGAAAATTCTCTTACAGACAAGTTTCTCTAGGAATTACTTTTTCAAACAGTGGATGAAACTTCGAAACGAATTTTGTTATGTTCGTAATGTATTAGCGTCGAGATCGCTGGTTGCTTTTAGTGAGAAGACGGCCTTACGGGTCTCTGCATTAGGGGTCCGAACATGATTGCAATATGTTGACAATTGCCTCAAATGAATTTTTGTAATATTGAATACTTTACTCCATCGACAAAGTGATTCAGCATTACAAAGTTTCATCAGAGGACAATAGAAAGCAATCAGTCTTCGTAGGGAATAGATTAAGTTCACTCACCTATAGGCTTAAATACCGTTGAATCAAAGAAACGTTTTTTTCTAAAAATTAATACTTTAAGACATTCTTTTATCTGTTGACTGGATACAGAAGGCTTTTGATTGCGTTGATGCCAACTCTCAGATGCTCAAGTTTTATTAAGAACATTTTTTTTCTAAACAGTAGATGATGTTTTGGTATTTCCCATTCAATCATCGCGGTGGGCAAAGAACAGTAAATAAAATACACTACTGCTACTTTGCCCACCACCCTGACTTTAGGGGAAGCTGTTACTAAAACATACCATCACTCACTGTAAAGTTGGAGTACAAATTCTCTTCCAGGCAAGTTTATTTTCAAGTAATGAGTAAAACTGTGAAACAAATTTTTTTATGTTCGTAATATTATAACAATATGTTAGCAAAGAAATTTTTACCTTATTTAAATCGTCCTTGCATTAGGGGGTCCGAACATCATTTTTGTAAATCAACTCAGAAAAAATATGTATTTTTTTTAAAAAAATAATGTTAATGGTTTGAACGATAGTAGTAATTCATGGGGTCCTCAAAGGCAATTGAAAAAGCAACAATTACGTTGTTTAAGTTATAAGTAAACTAAGCTGATTATTGTGTGAATACGGGAAAAATGATTCCAAGTATCTTCTTTAGATCGCTTGTTTTTCGATCGACCTGGCTTGAAGAAGTCAAAAGATAAATTCATTTGAATTCATTCCAACCAGGCTCATCGTCAAACAATACAATAGCAATTTTCATCATCATTCCTGGGGCCCACCAAGAAATCTGCTTAGGACACCACACTCGTTAGAGCCCGGCCTGCTCATCGAAGTATAATACTTAAAAGTATTCTCTGTAGATCGCTTGTTTTTCGATCGGCCTGGTTTGAAGAAGTCAAAAGATAAATTAATTTGAATTCATTCCAACCAGGCTCATCGTCAAACAATGCAATAGCAATTTTCATCATCATTCCTGGGGGCCCAACAAAAAACTCTCGCTGAGGACGTCACACTCGCTAGAGCTGTCCCTGCTCATCGAAGTTGTATAATACTTTCCAGTATTTTCTATAGATCGTTTGTTTTTCGATAGATTTGGCTTGAGAAAGTCAAAAATTAATTTCATTTGAACTTTCCCCAGCCAAGTTCATCGCCAAACAATACAGTAGCTATTTTAAATTCGATATTTCTTAATTTCCAAAAAATTAATATCAAAAATCTCAGCAAAGCAATAGACTGTCTGTGTTCCTTTCAATATAAAATAATTACAAATAAAAAAAAGGAGAAACTCACCCGTTGTTTTGGTGCCTTTTTTTTAACGGAAACGGTATCGAGAAGACTGCGCGAAAATTTCGTACACCCTGATTGAATACTTCACCTTAAACATAAGAATACAGAATTAATAATAATTTTTTAAATAAATAGACAGAGTACTTTACCGTTTCCTTTGCAGATTTTTTGTTCTCTAATCTGCCTGGCCTATTAAACTCAAAATCTTCTCCAAATATATTTTGTCATTTCCAAAATTATTTCGCAATGAAAATGATCGCCCATTCAATCAACCTACCACCCTGAACTTAAGGGATGCCGTTACTAAACCATTCCATTAGACCGTGTAGAGTTGGGAGCCCAAATTTTCTTTCTGGCATACACTAAAATGATCAAAATCAAAAAAATACTCCAGAGAAGTTGTCTATTTTCCAAAATAATTAAATTTTTTAATTACATTTTCAATTATTCAGCGTAAGCAAGAAATCTTTCAGAGTGATTTAACTTCAATATAAAAACGATTTATTAAACTAATTTCTAAAAACGTATTCAATACCTAGTATTGAAAAAGAAGCCAACCCATTTTAGAATTTCGTTTGTAACCTGCTTTATAAATTTCTTATATTCTCAAAAAAAAGTAATGAACGTACTTACTGTGCCAACGATCATTGGGTAATTTTTCTTATCCGTTGACTGAATGAAGAAGGACCAGATACCATGTCTACAAGGCCAATTAAGGTTTAATAGCGTTGATGACCAGTTTCTTAAATTCCCTAGTAATTGTCTCTTTCAAACAGTAGATGAAAAATACTGAAACAAATTATTTTATGTAGGTAATATTTTAGCGAAGAAATTTTTACCTTATTTGCGTGTCTGCGGGTTACGGGTTCGGACATGATTGCAATATGTTGACGGTTGCCTCAAAAGAATATCTTTTGTGGATCACATCTTACTTCATTGACAAGATGGGAATCCACAAAAAATATCCATGAGAGACCAATGAAAAGCAAACGGTGTCCGTATAAAATAGATTACTTACCTATCGCCTTAAATGCCGGGAAGGTGTTGTTCCTTTTTTTTCAAAATAGTTGAATTGCCTTTTCAATTATACGACATCAAGCCAGGCATTTTCTGTAATTTGACAAAAAATGCCCGGTTGACGCCGTACAAGTGAAAAACGTATTCAGAAACATTGAGTTTAATTCCATAAAGAGAGTGAAAATTATCGAAAAATTAACTTACATTTGGTACTTGGAAATTTGGAGAACTCCACTTTACAAGTTTGTTTGCAACCTTTATATTATCAAATGAATCTAATGGGTACTTACTGAGCGGAGGATATTTGTAGAACGTTCATTCATTGTCTTACTGAAGGTCCAGGTAACATGGCTACAAGACCAATAAGCTCCCATAAATTTGAGTTCTTCAAACCGTAGATGAAACCTATGAAGAAATTTTGTTATGTAAGATGTTATCATTCACACTATAAAATTTTTACCTTATTTAAGTTACGTGACCCTTTATTTGGGACGAGAATACGATAGAAATATGTTGATGGTTGCCACAAATGAATTCTATCTGTGGGTCACGTCTTACTTTATTAACAAGCCGATGATCCACAGCCAAAATTCATTTGAGAAAAATGGAAGCAATCGGTGTCCGTATGAAATAGATTATGTTCACTTGCCTATCGCCTTAAATTCCGGGAAGATGTTGTTCCATTTTTTCAGAATAATTGAATTACCTTTTCTATTATAAGACATCAAGCCAAGCACTTTCTGTGATTTGACGAAAGATTCCCGGTTGTCGTCGTACAAGTGAAAATAATGAACTGCTTCCTTCAAATAGTGGATGAAATTTTGAAACGAATTTTGTTATGTTCTTATAACAATATATTAACAATCAAATTTTTAATTAATTTAAAACGGTACGCAACTTTGCATTATTGGTTCAGACATGATCGCAATATGTTAACAGTTGCCTCAAAAGAATATCTTTTGTGCATCACATCTTACTTCATTGACAAGATGATGATACACAAAAAAAATCCATGTGAGACTAATGAAAAGCAATCGGTGTGCGTATAAATAGATTACGTTGACTTACCTATCACCTTAAATGCCGGAAGGTTCCATTTTTCAAAATAGTTGAATTGTATTTTCAATTATACGACATCAAGCCGGGATTTTTCTGTGATTTGACGAAAGATTCCCGGTTGACGCCGTACAATTGAAAAAATGATTCGCATGTTTCACTTCTGCATCATAGAGCTTTGTGTCATAAAGATGATGAAAATAATTGAAAAATAACACATATGTGCCACTTGAAATTTTAAATAAAGCTTTAAAATGAACAAACATTAAATTTTACTTACTTCATGACATTTGATGAAGATTGTCTAAGAACAGCTCTTAAAATTTCTGATTAGTTTCGTGTTGATATTGCACTGTTCCACCAAAATCGTAATGGAATCAACATTATTGAAGCCTATTTTACAAGTTTGTTTGTAACTTTTATATTATCAAATAAACCTAATTGGTACTTACTGAGCGGAGAATAATTGTAGAACGTTCATTCATTCTTTAGATTCAGAAGGTCCAGGTAACATGGCTACAAGACCAATAAACTCCTGTCTTCAAACCGTAGACTAAACCTAAGAACAAATATCGTTCATACAGTAAAATTTTCACCTTATTTAAATAACTTACGTGTCTTCGCGAAATGATTGTAATATGTTGATGGTTGCCTTAAATGAATCTCTATAATTCCTCACACCTTACTACATTAACAAGGTGGTGAGGAATTACAGTATTTCATCTGAGACCAATGAAATGCAACCGGTGTTTCACTAGGAACTGTTTTATTTTCGAACAGTTTTGATATTTCCCATTCAATCATCGTAGTAGGCAAAGAACAGTAAGTAAAATACACTACCGCTACTTTGCCTACCACCCTGACTTTAAGGGAAGCTAATACTAAAACAGTTTTTCTAATAATTATTTTCTTCACTCAGTAGATGAAACTTTAGAACAAATTTTGTGGTGTAAGATTTTATTGTTCATACAGTAAAATTTTTACCTTATTTAAATACTTACATGTCTTCGCGAAATGGTTGCAACATGTTGATGGTTGTCTTAAATGAATTTTTGTAATTTCTCACACCTTACTACATTTACAAGGTAGTGAGGAATTACAATATTTCATCTGAGACCAATGAAATGCAACCGGTGTTTCACTGAGAACTGTTTTATTTTCGAACAGTAGATGATGTTTTTATAATTCCCATTAAATCATCACAGTAAGTAAAATACACTACTGCTACTTTGCCTACCACCCTGACTTTATGGGAAGCTAATTACTAAAACATACCATCACTCAGTGAAAAGTTGGAGTACAAATTCTGTTCCATATCGCAAAATGTTGATGATTATCTCAAACGAATTTTTGTTGTACTTCTCCTTTTACTTCATAGAGAAGAAGAGGAAGTACAACAAAATTTAATCTGAGCAAAATGAAAAGAAATCAGTGTTCGCATGAAATAAATTAAATTTAATTATCATTGTATCAAGCAAAAATTGTTTATTTTTCAAAATTGATACTTTAAGACTGACTTTTATCCGAATTGAATTCTACCAATTACATGTAATTTCCATAAGACAGTAAAACACATTTTTCTCGTAAACGGTAACAGATAGCGACCAGAAAATAGTTGAATTCGATTCCAAAGGCAGTCATATACAAAAATACAGGCTTGGATTTTTCAAAATTTGACAGGATTTTCACAGGATAAGGAAAATGTAACTTTTTGTGCTGAAACGAGTGGTTTGGCGAAACACAAAATTCCCTGTGTAAAAGTTGATTAATTTAATAGTCAAGTATATAAAATATCGAGCAAAGTTCACTCTACAAAAATGTGAGCTTCGATTTTCAATTTTCTTTACCGGTTTTTCATAATCTGCATCCAAAGTAATCTATTTTTTCCGAAATTGAATTGAAATAACACGGACAGACATTAACTCGCATAGAAAGGTGGGAGAAGAGGTGAAAGACTGGTTCGTTTTTTGGTGGTGGCGCCGCGACTATGACAGTCAGGCTGTGACTCAATACTTTTTAGGAAAAATGTGAAAGTTCGATACACGATTTCTCGCTGCTTCTTTTGCAACATGTAGAAACGCGCAACAGCGTTATCGAAATAACGTTTCAAGGTGCAAAATTCTGAATTACAGACAATTGTCTCAGAGCATGTATTTTTTCACCAATTTCCCCACAGTTCGCCTTATGTTGATTATTTTTTAATGAAAATATTATTATGCATAACAAATTTAAAGAGCTTTCCAAATGTTTAAGAAATTTTCCAATCGGATTGTTAGATTTCCGGAATTTTAATAAAAACTAGCACGCTTATGCAGTGATTTTTTTGTACAGTTTTAAAGTTAAACAAGCGGATGATTCGAAAGCTTATCCATGTGAGGGAAAGGTTTTCACGTTTTCTTTCAGATTTAGAAGGCCTAGGGTTGCTACCTGTTCCAATTTTTGCGGGATTTTCCTAATAACAATTCAAGTGGGGCACAGAACAAACGCCTAAAATTCGAAAAATCCGGTACGGGTGGTACGTGGCAACCGTAAACATTCTAAATCTAAACGAAAATGTGATTGTGTAATGTTTATTTTCCATACAAGTTTCTTTCGAAATGGTCTTTTTCGAACAGTGCATGAAACTTCGAAAATAAATTTAGTTTTATGTACGTAATAATGTAACAACATGTTAAACAAAGAAATTTTTACCTAATTTAAATCGTTACGCGTCTTTGCATTAGATGGTCCGAACATGATTACAATGTTGATGATCACCTTAAATGAATTTTTTTTGTTCTTCACATCTTACTTCATTGACAAGATGAAGAACAAAAAAATTTCATCTGAGACCAATGAAGAATTTATTTCACTTGCCTTAAATGCCGTTACATCAACCAACATTGTTTCTACTTACGTTTGTTCAAAAATTAACAGAAGCTGTTGCTCCATTTTTAAAAGTAACGCCCTTTGGGTAATTTGTGGTAGTGTAATTTCAATTTTATCAGAGCTAAGCTGATTATTGAGTAATCTAAATAAAAAATGATTATTATTCGAACACGGGAAAAAACAATTCCAGTATTTTCTGTAGATTGCTTGTTTTTCGATAGACCTCACTTGAAAAACTCAAAAAATAAAATCATTTGAGTTGTTTCAAGTAAAATATATCATCAAACAATACAGTAGCTTATGCTTACTCCAATACTGCCTAATTTCCAGAAGTTGACGTCAATTTTTCTCTTTTCAAAGATCTTAAAAGGACACTTTTACTTACAATAGACTATATGTGTTCCCCTTAAAGTCCCAAGAAAAGTGACTTAATTTTTGTATTTTTTTTTTTAAGGGAACTATGGACAGCAGACAATGGCGATCACCGCCATAAATTACATGTTTTTATTATTACCGATTCTTTATTCTTAATTCCGATAATGGTTAAAAATAATGTTTCTAATTTCTAACAGTTAAAATTGATAGAAAACTAAAATTATATTTAATTATCCCAATTAAAACAAAAAAACATGTAGCAAAAATGATTATTATGGGTACGTGAAGGCCAACAACATTTGCCCGGGGTTTCTGTGAGGTTACTCGCTTAACCTCCTATTGATGAGCAAAATTTTAAGACGCTCCCGATATGCACATTCACAACGTGATTTCAACTAAATGGGCATTTTTTCAACTAAAATGTCGAAATTTAATGAACAAAAAATAATTCACTAGTTTTTGTTACAATTTTCCACGGTGATACTAGCGACTGTTTAATAACAACAATAGGAAGTTCCGCATTTTTTCTACCCGAAAAGATTTCCGTAAAAAATATCACATTCACGTATTTCTGTATGTATATTTACCAATACCATCAGGTTAAAGAGAAGAAAACGTAACTAATGACTCCCTTATACTTAAATTTTGTTTTACAAAACAGTAATAAATCAAAAAATAAAAGGGAACTCACCCGTTGGTTCTTCTGGTGCATCTTTTCATCAAAACGATATCATGAAGACTGCGAAAATTTCGTAGACTTTAATTGGACGTTAACATTCACCTTAAACACTAGGAAACAATTAATTATCTAACCCCTAATAGTCATATCTAATTAAAAAAAAAATAACATTTCAATCAATAAACAGAGTGGGTACATTACTGTATCTTGTGCAGATTATTTGTTGATAGTTTTCATAATTGCGGTTATAAAAATATCGAGCAAAGTTCACTCTACAAAATTGCGCGAGTCGATTTTCAATTTTCTTTATTGGTTTTTTTATAATCAGCATGCAAAGTAATCTATTTTTCCGAAACTATGAATGAAATAACACGGACAGACATGAACTCGCATAGAAAGGTGGGAGAAGTGGGTTGTCTTTTGGTGGAGGCGCCGCTTCTATGACAGTCAGCCTTAACTTCCGAAACATTGAGCTTAATTCCATAAATATAGTGAAAATTATTGAAAAATAACTCACTTACTGACCGGAGGATAATTGTAGAACGTTCGTTCCTTGTTTGAATACTGCAGATCCAGATGACATGGGTAAGACCAATAAGCTCCCGGATATTTGAGTTTTTCTCTGAAACCTAAGAAAAAATTTTGTTTTGTAAGATGTTATCATTCATACTAGAAAATTTTTACCTTATTTAACATACGCGACCCTTTATTTGGGACCAGAATATGATCGCAATACGTTGACGATTGTCACAAATAAATTTTATTTGTGTATTACATCTTACTTCATTGACAAGATGATAATATACAAACAAAATTCATCTAAGACCAATGAAATGCAATCGGTGTCCGTACGAAATAGATTATGTTCATTTGCCTATTGCCTTGAATGCCGGGAAGGTGTTGTTCCATTTTTTAAAATAGTTGAATTGCGTTTTCAATTATACGACATCAAGCCAGGCATTTTCTATAATTAGACAAAAGATGCCCAGTTGACGTCGTACAAGTGAAAAAATGATTCGGATGTTTTACTTCTGCACCATTGAGCTTAGTGCCATAAAGATGGTGAATATAATTGAAATTTTAAAGAAATCCATTATGCTTTAAATTTTACTTACATGTACCATTTACCATACTTGATGACATTTGATGAAGATTGTCTAACTATTTGAGTTACGAGACCCTTTATTTTGGACCAGAATATGATTATATTTATGCGTTCTCGCAGTAGGGTTCCGAACATGATTTCAATACGTTGACGATTGCCTTAAATGAATTTTTGTAATACTTCACACCTTACTATATTGACAAGGTAGTGAGGGCTTACAAAATTTCATCAGAGGCAGGGACGTATCAAGAAGAAATCTTCGACGAGGGTGGGGGGATCGAAAAATCATTGACAAATAATGAGTAAATGGCTAATTTTAGAGCCGTATCTGAGATGGGGGTATGAACCTCCTAAATTATACTGTATGTACAAGTGAAAAATGAACTGCTTCCTTCAAATATTTTGCATTAGGGATTCGGACATGATCTCAATATGTTGACGGTTGCCTCAAAAGAATATCTTTTGTGGATCACGTCTTATTTCATTGGCAAGACAGTAATCCACAAAAAATATCCATGTGAGACATAGAAAAGCAATCGGTGTCCGTATGAAATAGATTATATTCACTTGCCTATCGTCTTAAATGTCGGGAAGGTGTTCCATTTTTCAAAATAGTTGAATTGCCTTTTCAATTATACGACATCAAGCCAGGCATTTTCTGTAATTGGACGAAAAATGCCCGGTTGACGCCGTACAAGTAAAAACGTATTCGGATTGTTAACTTCCGAAACATTGACCTTAATGCCATAAAGAGAGTGAAAATTATTGAAAAATAACTTATATTTGGTACTTGGAAATTTGAAGAAACCCATAATGTCTGTTTGTTTGTTTGTAAATGAATCTAATAGGTACTCACTGAGCGGAGAATATTTGTAGAACGTTCATTCATTGTTTGGCTTCAGAAGGTTCAGGTAACACGGCTACAAGACCAATAAGCTCCCGGATATTTGAGTTTTTCTTCAAATCGTAGACGAAACTTAAAGAATTAATAATTAAATTTTGTTATGTAAGATTTTATCATTCATACTATAAAATTTTTAGCTCATTTATGTTATCTTATTTAAGATACATTAGATGTCTGAACATGATTGTAATACGTTGACGATTGCCTCAGATGAAGTTTTGTAGTGCTTCACACCTTATTATATTTACAAGGTGATGAAGCACTACAATATTTCATCTGAGACCAGTGAAAAGCAACCGGTGTCCATTTTTCACTTGCCTATCGCCTTATATACTGTTGTACCAAACAAAAATTGTTTCTAGTTCTATTTTTCAAAAATCTCCGGAAGCTGTTGTTACGTCTTTCAGAAGGTTTGATTTCGTTGATGCCAACTCCTGTATGTTTAGTTTCACTAGAAACAATTTTTTTGCAAACAATAGATGATGTTTTGATAATTCCCATTAAATCATCGCAGTAGGCAAAGAACAGTAAATAAAATACACTACTGCTACTTTGCCTACCACCCTGACTTCATGGGAAGCGAATACTAAGCCATACCATCACTTAGTATGAAATTAGGGTGCAAATTCTTTTCCATATACTTGAGTTTCTTTAGAAACGATTTTATTCAAACAGTGGATGAAATTTCGAAAATAAATTATGTTATGTACGTAATATTCTAACAATATGTTAAAAATCAAATTTTCAATTAATTTAAAACGGTACGCGACTTTGCATTAGGGGTTCGCAATATATTGACGGTTGCCTCAAAAGAATATCCTTTGTGGATTACATCTTACTTCATTGACAAGATGGGAATCCACAAAAAATATCCATGTGAGACCAATGCAAAGCAATCGGTGTCCGTTTGAAATAGATTATGTTCACTTACCTATCGCCTTAAATGCCGGAAGGTGTTGTTCCATTTTTCAAAATAGTTGAATTGTCTTTTCAATTATACGACATCAAGACAGGCATTTTCTGTAATTTGACAAAAAATGCCTGGTTGACGCCGTACAAGTGAAAAACGTATTTGGATGGTTAATTTCCGAAACATTGAGCTTAATGCCATAAAAAGAGTGAAAATTATTGAAAAATAACTTAAATTTGGTACTTGAAAATTTGAAGAAACCAATAATGTCTGTTTTTGAGGAAGCCCATTTTACAAACTTGAAAACGTTTATTTTATCAAATGACTCTAATGGGTACTTACTGAGCGGAGGATAATTGTGTAACGTTCATTCATTGTTTGAATACTGAAGATCCAGGTAAAGTATTCTAAAAGATATACCGTGTTTACAACATCATCCGGTATTTAACTTTCACAAATTTTTATGAGGGTGTAACCGCAGACCATCATTTCTCTCCCCCATAAATAACACAAACAGGTCGTTTCGATATCAAAAAACGCTTCTCTCTAACCAGGACCGTATTGTAGAAATTAGTTATATTTGGCACGTTTAAATTACAAGTGTGTGTAGATTTCTTTAAATTGTGTCCAAGAACGACAATCAAGAAAAGATCTCGGAAACTCAAAATCCTTGATTGAGAAATATCATGCAGGAGAAATAAGGCTACTTTAAGCAACTAATTTCAACGTCATTCCTAAATATAAAACTGAATGCGGACCTGGAACAGCATCGAGAGCCCGTGCTTGGGTGAGTTTATCAGAGGCTGGAAATGCATCGTTGGTGGTTAGACCCTCATAAAAATTAGTGAAAGTTAAATACCGGAAGATATCGTAAGCACGGTATATCTTTTGGAATACTTTAACATGGGTACAAGACCAATAAGCTCCCGGATTTTTGAGTTTATCTTCAAACCATAGATGTAACCTAAGAACAAATTTTGTTATGTAAGATGTTATCATTCATACTATAAAATTTTTACGTTATTTAAGTTACGCGACCCTTTATTTGGGACCAGAATATGATTGCAATACGTTGACGATTGCCTCAAATGAATTTCATTTGTGTATCACATCTCACATCTTACTTCATTGACAAGATGATGATACACAAACAAAATTCATCTGAGACCAATGAAAATCAATCGGTGTCCGTATGAAATAGATTATGTTTACTTGCCTGTCGCCCTAAATTTCGGGAAAATGTTCCATTTTTCAAAATACATAGTTGAATTGCTTTTTCAATTATACGATATCAAGCCGGAAACATTCTGTGATTTGATGAATGATTCCCGGTTGACGCCGTACAAGTGAAAAAATGATTCGGATGTTTTACTTCTGCATCATTGAGCTTAGTACCATAAAGATGGTGAACATAATTGAAATTTTCAAGAAATCCATTATGCTTTAAATTTTACTTACATGTACCATTTACCATACTTGATGACATTTGATGAAGATTGTCTAACTATTTGAGTTACGAGACTCTTCATTTGGGACCAGAATATGATTATATTTATGCGTTCTTGCAGTAGGGTTCCGAACATGATTTCAATACGTTGACGATTGCCTCAAATGAATTTTTGTAATTCTTCACACCTTACTATATTGACAAGGTATTGAGGGCTTACAAAATTTCATCAGAGGCAGGGACGTATCTAGAAGAAATCTTCGACGAGGGTGGGGGGATCGAAAAATCATTGACAAATGTGTAAATGGCTAAACAACAACTATTATGCCCGAAAGCGCGATAACTGTCCAAAATATTACCCCGGCGCCACACTCTTGGCCATTTGTTTACAGAAACAGTGTTTGTTCAATGTGTGGCCGGCGTAAATCGATCTGCCGCCCACGCGGTGTCTCCATTGCCTCGACCTTAAAAAAAAATAACTACTCCAATATCAGCCAATGTGTAATCTGCAGCATGATTTCAATACGTTGACGATTGCCTTAAATGAATTTTTGTAATGCTTCACACCTTACTATATTGACAAGGTAGTGAGGGCTTACAAAATTTCATCAGAGGCAGGGACGTATCTAGAAGAAATCTTCGACGAGGGTGGGGGGATCGAAAAATCATTGACAAATGTGTAAATGGCTAAACAACAACTATTATGCCCGAAAGCGCGATAACTGTCCAAAATATCCATTGCCTCGACCTTATAAAAAAATAACTACTCCAATATCAGCCAATGTGTAATCTGCAGTGTATCATTCATGATACACTACAGATATGAAATATAACTGTCTGAATTATTACGTCCTTTAAGTAATTAGCGATCGCGTAATACAAATTTCATCTGAGTTATCTTGAGCTTAGCTAATTATTAAATAATATTGATAAAGGGTGATTATTGTGTGAACACGGAAAAAACATTCAAATTTTGGACAGTTAAACTATCATCACGAAAAGGTTCATCAGTTATAGATGAGAAAAATTGAAAAAATTCAACTCTTCCAAATAAAATAAATATGAATTTAATCAATGGCGTAAACTACAAGAGGTGGTAGCACGGCAAGTTTGCGTTCCTGGTAAAAATCTGACATGACGCTCTTAATTTTGGTTAAAAGAGTAAATAAATATGATGGGTTCAGCTGTAAAATCAATTAAAATTGACGACATCTCTATTTTTTTGATAATTCCACAACAAAAATGAGACAAGATTAAAATGTCTGAAAATTTTCACTAAAAGCCAACAATTCAGCTTAAAAATAAAGTAAAATTATTTAAATCGTCTAATTTTCACGACTCTAGAGCAAAATTTATTAAAACAGCAATTCGTATAAGAAAACAAAACTACTTTCTTACGATTAAACTTGATTTAAAAATGAAAATTAATCTTATCAGTAGTGGTAAAATAGAAAATGGAGATAGCGGCCATATTTTCAACGCCAAAATTAACGTTAAAAATTACATTATTAATTTTTTTATTATCATTATTATCGGTTTTTAATTTTTATCACCCTTAATTGTTATAAAAAATAATAAATAGAAGATTGAAATTACAATAAATTAATTAGAAAATTAAAACAAAACTCACCCGATCTTGTCTAGTTTTCCATTGAAGATTTGAAGACGCTGCCATCAAAGTTGATCAAGTGGGGGTATTTGATAATTCCGCACAACTTGCGTAGCTTTATGTCTTAGCGTTGTTGCACAAGGGACAGGAGCCGGACTCCATAAAAAAAACACCATGTTTCGATTAACACTGTTACCAAGGGACTGAAAAAATCGATTGATTTGGCAAGACGCTAAATCAGCAAATATGCACAAAAAGAGACAGTCTTGATTGTTATCAGTTGTAAGACAAGAACGTAACATTAACTTAAAATATTATAAAAACACGATAACATAAACAAATGTTATCGGCAGGAAACGCAACGAATTGTTTATTTGCAAAAATAGATCTTGGTAAAATCGTAATTATAAAAAAAAATCACCACCGTCTTGTTTGATAGAGAGAAAAATAACCTATTTGAAATTGGTTAATTAGAGAACAATATAGCAATAGTGATTATGGGCGCGTGAACGTGAAAAAATTTCTCTAAATCAAGAACATTTCCACGAGATTTTCGTGAGGTTGCTCGTTTAATCTCCCATTGATGAGCGAAATTTAAAGTCGCTTCAGATTTGCAAATTTACAAGGTTATTTTCAATTATATGGGTAATTTTACAATTAAGATTTCGACACTAAATCAACAAAAAAAAATCCCTTAATTTTTATTAATTTTTTTGCGGTACCACTTGCAACTATAGGTATAATTATGACAATTGAAAATTTCGCTTTTTTTTCTACCCCAAAAGATCACATCCACATAATTCTGCATGCATATTTACCAATAAAATCACGTTAAATCGAACAAAACATAGCTAAAGACACCCTTATATTTAAATTTTGTTTGATAATATAATAATAACTCAAAAAAAATTAATAAACTCACCCATTCTTCTGATTCAATTTCTCATCGAAAATGGTGGATCGAGGAGACGGCGCGAAAATTTTGGCGATGTTAACTGGACGCTGTCGTCAACATTCCTTCAATTCTGCTGCATTTAGGGATGCAACACCTTAAACACAAGAACACAGAAACAATTGCACCCTAATACTCATATTTTAGTTTAACAAAAATATAAATTTATTATATTTGATTATATTTCAAGTGGCCAAACTATACTGTGTAAGAAAGACACCAGCCAACTGCTATGTGAAATAGCGTTGTACAACCCTGTATGTATAAAACAATGGCGACCGATGCCATATTGTCCACTCCAAAAAAATTTTAATTTTTTCTGTAAAAAAAATACTCATCGATTTTAAAAAAAAGATTCTTTACTGATTGATTCATGACAATTGTTGAAATTAATAAAAATAGCAATTAACACGAGAAAATAAAACTAATCACCTAATTTCTTATAATTCGAGTTAAAAAAGAATATTAATCTTATTAAACAGCGGTAAAACAGACGATGGCGATCACGGCCATTTTTTCGACGCTAAAATTAACGTGTTATTAAAAAAAATGCGTTTAATATTTTTTACTATGATTATTATCGATTATTATTGTGTCCGATAATTGTCAAAATAATTTGTTAAGCAGTTAAAATTAATAGAAAATTGAAATTATAACAAATTAATTATACCAAAAATTAAAACAAAGCTCACCCGATCTTGTCCAAATTTCCACTGAAGACGCTGTCGTTAAAGTTGGTTGCATTTGAGCGTTATTGGTTATACATAAAGATCTAACTACTTCCGCACAATATACGTAACTTTACATTTTAGCGTTATTCAACTAACCACGAGTATTTTAATGTACATACGCATAATTTCTTAATTATTCAATTAATAAGTATGCTATGAACAGAAACCAAGCAAGTCTTATAAAATTTGATGCTACAATTAACACTGTTACCAAGGAACTAAAAAATTCAATTGATTTGAAAAGATGATTCACAATAATATACACAGAAAGAGACAGTCTTGATCGTTATCAATTGTAAAACAAAAATGGAAAATCAGCTTCAAATGTTATAAAAACACTGTACCTAATACAAACAAATCTTATCTGCAGAAAAAACGATGAACTGCTTATTTGAAACTATGAATTATTCGTGTGACGATTTTTTTTTTAATTCACCACGGTTTTTGATATATTATGTATAATACTTAAAAAATATATACAGGGTCTTTTTTTAAAAGATGAACATTTGATCGAAACTCCTAGCTGTTGGCGGGCGATTCAAAAAATATTTTAAGGATTTGTAGGGGAGGCCCTGGAGACCATTTTAGCAAACTTAGAATCTCATGACTCATTCCGAAGTTGGTCAAAAAGACAACGTTTCTGACAATGTCACAATTTTCAAAAACAAGAAAAGCACGCAAAATGACTGAGAATGACTCGTAGACTCTCCCAACAATGATTTTTTCTTTTTTCTTCATTTTATTAAGGATCAGGTGGAAATTCTTTTCATGTTCTCTTGAATGCAATCGAGAAAAACAAAAAACAATACTGTTATAAGGGTCTACGGGTCATTCTTAGTCGTTTTGCGTACTTTACTTGTTTTTGAAAATTGCAACTTTGCCCAAAGTCATTGTTTTGTGACTAACTTCGAAATGATCTACGAGGTTCTTATTTTGCTAAAATAGTCTCCATGCCCCTTACAAATTCTTATAAAATTTTCGAATCACCCGCCAACTACTAGGAGTTTCGATCAAATTGGGCATCTTTATAAAAAGACTCTGTATATAAAAGAATATGTGAAGTAAGCGTCATCTAACGTTTGAGAAGCGTAATAATCGCAGGTCTGTCTTAAGTTCTACTTTAAATACAAAAAAAGACTGCCTTATACTTAAATGCTGTTCTTTAAATTAACAATAATAACTCAAAAAAAGGAACTAAGTTTATGAAAATTTCGTAGACTTTAATTGGACGCTTTCGTCAGCATTTATGTAATTCTACTATATTTAGGGATAGCACCACCTTAAGCACAAGAAAACAAAACTAACTACCCCTAATAATATTTTATTCTAAAAATAAATAGATCATATTTCAATCAATAAACGGTACTTATCCGTATCCTCTGCAGATTTTTTAGTCTGTCTCTCCTGGTAAACTCAAAATTAAATTTTCATCTGATCATCAAACAGCAACTATAGGAAGTTGACAGCGAATCGTTTAAGCAGAATCGGACTAGGACGCTGGGCAATCATGCAAATGCCCGGTGGGCCAACAGATCCGTTTGATGTGGGCCAACGAAATCATGATTTAACGAAAATATTAAATAAACTGTATGGACTGAAATACTTTATTGTAATTATGTTTGAAGTGGATCAAATAAATAATTTAACAGTTTTTCCAAATATAGTCTGCCATTTAAAGAAATATTTTGCTGTGCTGATAACGATCGCCCATTCAATCAGAACAGTAAGCAGGTCATAGTTAGTTAAATACACAACTGCAACCTTGCCTACCACCCTGACCTTTGGGGATGCCGGCACTAAACCACTACATCAGACCGTGTCACACACTAAAATGACTTAACATGCACCTTAAATATAAGCATAATTAATTACCCCCTAATAGTCATCATATTTAAAAAAATAAAATAAAATTTCAGTCAATAAACAGAGTAAGGACTTTACCGTATCCTTTGCAGATTTTTTGTTCTTTGATCTGTCTGGCCAAGAAAACTCAAAAATAAAATTTTCATCTGAATTCTACCGGCCAGGAGTGATCATCAAACAATAAGTATATGGAGTTGAGATCGAATCGTTTAAACAGAGTCGGACTGGGCCGCTGGGCGTTCAACCAGGGAAACGCCCGGTGGGCCAAAATATAGTTACCCGGTGGGCCAAAGTGTTGGCAGTCCATAATACTCATATTTTATTCTAAATAAATCATTTTTCAATCAATAAACGGTACTTTAGCGTATCCTCTGCAGATTATTTGTTCTTTGATCAGCCTGGCCTGGTAAAGTCAAAATTAAATTTTCATTTGAGCTCTACCCGGCACGACTAATCATCAAACAATAACTATATGAAGTCTCGAGGAAATCGCTTAAGCAGAGTCGGACTGGGCTGAGCTACTGAGCCGGTGGGTCAACAGATCTGTCTGTTGTGGGCGGACAGAATAATGAGTAACGAAAAAATTAAATAAATTGAATGTATTGAAATACTTCATTTAGAAGTGAGTCAAAGTGTAGCTTGCCCGGGCCCAAGGTGTTACCAGATCGATACTGAGTTTAAGTTGTAGAAAATCACGTCAAAGATCTTATAAATTTTCCACTTATTTCCACCCCTATGGTTTACTGCTAATGTAGGAATTTATTAAATGAACATTTATCATTAGAAATAATAAAAATGGAAGATCAACTTCCTAAGCTCCCCCAAGTGAAGGTACCTCCCATGGGCGAAGGAGTAAATGTTACCATATTGAGCGGAGCATGTTCAAACGTGAGTGTGATTTTTTCAGATTCTTACTGCCAGCAATTAGGCCAAAAATTAATTAACAATTATGTATAAATGTCATCTGGCGCCTTTTATGCCTGTATTTATAAACCGATCTTGAGACCGTCTTGGAGCTTGAACTTGGCCTTGAGGGCAGACTATGTAACCAGGCCAAGATTGGGTTGTAGCTGCCTTGAGGCAAGCTTGAGTTTTACAGGAAAGTGCGCGTGCGCACAAAAAGAAAAACGTGACCCTGTAAAATGTAACCTAGAACTCGCCAAGTTCTCAACCCTCCATATACTCAATCCTGACTTCCGCCGAAAATTGCCGAAGCAAGACTTATAAACCAGAACTCGTGCTTGGAAGTTAAACCTGAAATCGAGTCTGAGATCGGTTTATAAATACGGGCATTAGTCGCGTTCCTTTAGACTTTCTAGCTGCCACCGCCATACTGCCGCTGTTTGTAGTCAAAATCTGAAAAAATTTCACTTACCTTTGAACATAGTCCGGTGAAATTTTTATTTATCTATCACTCCCCTTTAAAGGAACCTAGGGGGTTAATTTTCGATTTTCAGATTTCTAGTGACCCCCTAATTATACCCACAAAGTTTATTCTTGTATGATTTATAAAAAAATCTGAACCCATAATTTGCTAATATTTGTTGAATTACCAAAGGTATTGCAATTCGATTACGGCATGCTTTATGCTGTCCACCCCTCATCCCGCCTCAAAACATAATTATCGTAAAGGAAAATCATTTTGATTTTAACAACAATTTTTGATGTAATTGATTCCCAATAATTGTTGAAAATAATTAAAACAATAATTAAATGTACATTTACATAATTACACTTATTTTAAAATTAAAATTATCTTAATAACAACAAAAAAAAGCAACTCACCCATTATTGTTGATTTGGCTACAAATACGTATAGACGTGAGTTAGTTTGTGGTAAATTCAATGCTTTCCTTATTACTGGCAATAGGCGACTGCAAGATGCCAACTAATTTGAAGAGCAGGCGTATTCCCAATAATTACAAAAATTGGAAAAAAGTATTGGTATTGAATTTGTGTAACAAAATAAGTACAAAACGATACATTTTATGACTGTTGTTAGTTGTAAGACAAGAATAACGAATAAATTTCAAATGTTATAGAAAAATATTAATATAAACAAATTTTATCTGTACAAAGACAAAAATATCCGTAATTTAGGTGCGTGAAAATATGTAAATTCGATTTAAGAAAAAATTGTAAATGCTGTAAACACATTTAAAAAAAAATATCAACCACCAGCCAGTGCCTCTTGAATTTTTACCATTTATTGATAAGCCCTATTTGAAATTTTCAAATTCAAAAATTTCACTTGAAAGATAACGAATATGGCTAATCATCAAATAATACCGGGTGATTCAACTAAAACGAAAAGTTCTTATGGTAACTCCCATTATTTGGCGAGAGATACGAAAAATATTTCGAGGGCTTAAAGGAGGGTAGCTGGAGATAGATTTAGCAAAATTAAAACCGCATAGCTCATTTGGAAGTTGGTCAAAAAACTGTCGTTTCTGACAATTTCGCAATTTTCAAGACGATTTAGAATGACTCGATGATCCAATTTGTTTTCGTTTTTCTCCATGTTATTCTGAAACAGGTAGGAATATTTTTCATTTTTTCTAGAATGTAATGGAGAAAAACGAAAAAAAATCAATATTGGCAAGATTCTCGAGTCATTTTAGTCGTTTTGCGTTTTTGGCTCGTTTTTGAAAATCACGTCCTGGTCCAAAGCGAACGTTTTTAACCAACTTCCTAATTAGCTTCGAGCTTCTAATTTTGCTAAAATCTTCTCCAAGGGGTCCTCTACAAATCCTTGAAATATTATTGAATCATTTGCCAAATAATGGGAGTTGTCATAAGAAATATACAGGGTGTTTGGTCTAAGTATGGTGAGTTCTAAGAAACTCCTATTAGTCGACTAGCGATGCGAAAAATATTTTAAGGATTTGTAAGAGGGCCCTTAAAGAACATGTCAGCAAAATTAGAGCCTCTTAGTTCATTTGAAAGTTAGTCAAAAAACGCTCATTTCTGACGATGTAGTGATTTTCAAAAACGAACTAAACACGCAAAACGACTTCGAATGACTTTAGAATCCTTCCAAAATTGATTTTTTTCGTTTTTTTCCATTTTATTCTGGAACAGGTGGAAATACTTCGCTGGAATACAATGAAGAAAAACGAAAAAAATCAATGTTGGGAAGGTCTCTGAGTCATTTTTAGTCGTTCTGCATGTTTTTTTTTTTCGTTTTTTAAAATTGCGAAATTGTCCAAGACGATCGTTTTTGATCAACTTTTAAATGAGCTACGAGGTTCTAATTTTGCTAAAATGTTCCCTAGGGACTCGCTTAATTCATCATTGACAATTAAAATTGTATAATTATCTTCTTATCGCGTAATCCGTGGCGTAATTCGCGAATTTAAATGAATATTGCAAATAAAATCGGTTATAATAATCGATTCGTCAACCGTAATTTCTAATTGTTATTCCCGAAAATAATTTGATAATTTTTCAAGATCTCAATTCCTGAATGCGTAAGTAATACAAAGGCATTATTTACGTATTTTTCACATAAAAAATCATAATCTCCATTAAAAAAAATATTCTTTTGAATATCAGTATTTTTGATATAGAAAAATTTCGCTTATTTTGCAGATATCGATAATTTTTTGTCATTCTAAGAATTGGAATTATTAACAATTTCCTATAAAATTACAATAATAAATCTGAAACAAAAAGGGGACTTATTAACAATGTAAACAAAAATTTGTTTAAAAAAACATTACATACATAAATGAACATGTTTAGTAAAGAGAATAGATGATAGATTTATTTTATACAATTCTTTCAAGTGTTCGTTTAAAGAACCTAAGAGATAAGAAATCACGGCATCAATAACCACTTGAGAGCTAAATATTGAAAATTTCATGGCGGTATAAATGTTTTGGCTATAAAAGTGAAGAAAAGTGCAATTAGAGTACCTAGGGCGTGTTGTGATGAACGTTGTGATTTTCCGAACGGGTATGAAAAATCACAAATGCTTTACTTAGTACTTCACAAACCTTGGAAAAGTTACGATATTGTGTCCCTTGCAGATAATTTTTAATTCATTAATTAATGTATTTATTAACAATAATTAATATACAACAAATACATATAAAAAAATTAACTCACAATCAGTGCAATCAAGAGCAGAATTCTTGTCTCTTCATTATAGCCAATTATAATATCGATAAAATTTCCTAATGGCGTCTTGCTAACCAGTGTTTTTTTTTAACGGACACTAAAACAACGAAAATAAAATTAAATGAAACTTACCAGTATTGCCCCGTTGAGTCATACTCTACGAACCCTATTTGTGTTATCATTCACATTAGTCCTTTATTAGTTTGTGGTTAACAATTTAAGTACAAATTTTGGCACTATATGTCATTAACGATCAGTTAAAATTGATTTGTAAATGTACTAATAATAAAAATCTACATACTAAAAACCAATATCCTGTAGATAAAGATTTATAAAATTGATACTTTTTACCTTTATTTTCTAAATTCGGTTTCTTTACAATTGTTGCCTAACTTAACCATTGTTACACTAGAAATAGCCTTATAGAAACTTGAATTTATCCATAAGGACTAAATCTGAGTGTAACAACAATTAAAACATCATCGAAATTTCCAATTTATTTTGGTCTTTTGTTATCGATGATTTTCGAATGTCCAAATTTCTTGTTGGTGGTGATAAAGGGAGATTTTTTTAAACTTTAGTTCTTTTAGGATTGTTTTTTTTCCGTATTGCAAATGAATTTATGGAACACATGCTAAACAAAATGTCCTGTAAAAAAGCTGTTCCATTTTTAAACCTGGTAATTAATAATTAATTAAATTAATTAGCCAATCAGGAGCTTCTCTACTCTGAACGACTATTCGTGTCAGCCTGCTAATTAGCCCACTTGCTATGTCCCACCATCGACATCACTATACTGAGCAAATGATTGCTTACTTAGTTTAATTAATTACTGATTACCTGTGCGTTAGGTGGAAAAATTGTACTGGACGTTCCGTCTCTGAATTTCAGCCTCTATCTACCCCTAAAAGGATGTGCGTTACTTACGGGATATGTGTGTAATTTTTTTCTCCCCACTTACTATTTTCACTTTATCATATGTAAGTGATTTTCTTATTGGATATTAGATACTTTTATATGTATACCTAAGATAACAATGTCCAATAAACAGCAATTACGAAAAATCGGTCTCTAGGTCAAATCAACCCTGTATTAAGTTAGTTTTTTGGTTACTCAAATTTTTCACATTCATTAAGGGAACACTTCAGCTGTACTTGTGCTTCGTTATTTTACCAAATTACCCGAAGCGGATATAATCGTAGTTTTAATCTCTGTATATGGTGAAGAGTCATTAACAGAAATTCAACTCTATCTGTCAATGTACTCCGCACTTACACAGCTATTAAATTATTGAAGTTATTTACTGAATTGTATTCCTTTGGGACTGCTGTGTGTTTTAACCGCAGGTTATTAGGAATGATCGGTGAAGGAACATAACAGCACCTATACCTAACCACCAGTCCTAATAAATAGCAATTAATAGAATATTAATTTATTAGTTATAATCGGACCAGTATTAGTCACAGAAAAAAATAAAATCTGCTAGTCATTGGTGCATCAGTACAGTATTTCTTAACCGCCATAACAAAAAGAAGCATTCCAAAGGATTTCAATACTCTCTTCATAATACTTTCTTCTTGTGATGGAAATTAAGTGTAGTCTTTTCATCTGTGTTCCCTATATGTGTTAGAATTTTATTTTACTGATTTTATTTATTTTGAGACTGCTGCGTGGTTCAAAAGCTAAGTCATCCAAGTTGCTAGTACTGATGTTAAAATGTCTCTGTGTTGACAAGTAAGCATGGAACAGAAGTTGAATTATATGGCGAGTTATAGCTTTTCTTAATTTCGTTCTTTAGTTATCCAAATTATCTTAATAAATTGAGTTTCACTAGTCTTACAATTTTCAGCCAACGGAATTATTAAGAGTTAAATATGATAAGACTCAGATTACTCAGAGATCTCGAGTTTCACTTTTTAAAATTGTTGGAGAGTTTAACCGCTATTTCAACTGCAACTATCATTTTGAAACTTAAATATATTCAGGGTGACAATGGCAGTATAAACAGCAATTAAGAAATTATCAATATCGTAAACTAAAATCGCACCTGTATGCAGTACAATTTTTCGTTTGTGTGATTCCGTTTTTCGAGAATCTATAAAGTAATTTGAACCCAGCTCGGAATCTTTGAGCTTTATTATTGCATTGAGTTTCTTTGGAACTGCTGTTCAATTCAAGAGCTGTATCAGCAACACCAAACATCAGAGTTCACTTCAATTGTACTTCGTTATTTTTCCAAACATCACGCAATTTGAATTGCTGTATGGTGAGGAGCGATTGACAAAAATTCGAATCTATCTTTCAATAAACTCTCCCGCCATAGAAAACTTAAATTATTCAAGTTCTTTATTGAATTGTATTTTTTTCGCATTGTTGCTTGTTTTAACCGCCGTTCAATAGGAAAGATCATTATAGGAACATAACAGCATCTATAACAATGGATCCTAAGGAACAGCAATTAATAGTTACAATCGGATCTGTGTTAGTTTAGCTTTTTTTGATTATCTAAGTTTTTGAAGCATACCAATTGTTATGAACTCTCGATGGTATTTGGAAATTTGGCAGCTATCATAGTTTCGAAATCTGCCTAGAATCTGAAAATTATAAAAATAAGTTAATTTAAACTTAAAAGAACTTGTGCAGATGACATTTTAACAAGATTTATTAACAAGATCAATTTGTCAGTCTATCTCTATCCTAATGGATAGCAATTAATAAAATATTAATTTGCTGGTTATGGTCGGAAAGCTGCTAGCGATTGCTGCATCGGTACTGTATTTCTTAACTGCAATTAAAAGAAGAAGCATTCTAAAGGATTTCAATACTCCCTTCACAATACTTTCTTCTTGCAATGGAAATTAAGTATAGACTATCCATTTATGTTTCTTATGTGTGTTGTAATATTATTTTACTTCTTTATTTTACTGATTTGATTTATTTTGAGACTCTTGCGTAGTTCAAAAACAAAGCCATCCACATTGCTAGCGTTGATGTTAAAATATTTCTGTGTTGACAAATAAGCATGAAACATTAGTTAAATTTTAGGGCGAGTTATAGCCTATCTATCTATATTTTTTTTAAATATATTTAATTTCATTAGTTTAACAATTTTCATACAATCAAATTATTTAGAGTTACCAAACTGAGTACCTTCAAAATTGTTGAACAGCTTAACTGCTATTTCAGCTGCAACTATCATTTTGAAACTTAAATATATTCAAGATGACACTAGCAGTATAAACAGCAATTAAGAAATTATCAATATCGTAAACTAAAATGGTACCTGTACTCAATCAGTTCCTTGATTACCTAACATTTTCGTATAATTTTACGTTTGTGTGATTCTGTCTTTTGAAAATCCATAAAGCAGTTTGATACTGGATCCAACTTCAGAATTTTTGAGCATTATTATTGCATTGAGTTACTTTGGAAGTGCTGCTCAGCTTAAAAGCTGTATTAGAAGCAACAATTATTAGAGAAACTTATTAAATTTCATATGAAATTCATACGAATTTAGTTCATTTGCTTTTTCAAGCGCGATGCTGTTTTAATCGCTGTATGGTGGAGAGTCATTGACAGAAGTTCAATCCTATCTGTCGATAAACTATCCCATCATACAGAAATTAAATTATTCATATTGTTTACTGAATTGTATTTTTTTGGGAGTGCTGAGTGTTTTAAGCGCCGTTCATTAGTAATAACGATAAGTCTTACGGAACAGCAATTAATAGAATATTAATTTACTAGTTAGAGTCGGACCAGTATTAATCTCAGATAAAAGCTGCTAGTCATTGGTGCATCGGTACAGTATTTCTTAACCGCCATTACAAGAAGAAGCATTCTAAAGGATTTCAATACTCCCTTCACAATATTTTTTCTTGTAATGGAAATTAAGTGTAATCTTTCCAACTGTTTTCCTTATATTATTTTACTGATTTGATTTATTGTGAGACTGCTGCGTGGTTCAGAAGCTAATCACTGATGTTAAAATATCCCTGTCTTGACAAGTAAGCATGAACCAGAAGTTAAATTTTATATATTTAGTTTCACTAGTCTCAGTGTGTTCACCCAATGAAATTATTTAGAGTTAAGTTTGATGAAACTCGAATTACTCAGAGATCTCGAGTTTCATTATCAAGCTAAATACGTTTAAAATTATTGGTCAGCTTAACCGTTATTTGACTGCAATTTTCATCTTGAAACTTAAATATATTCAAGACGATAATCACATATCAAATAGCAATTAAAAAATTATCAATATCGTAAACTAAATCGCACCGGTAGGTACTCAATAAGTCCTTTGATTACCTAAGTTTTTCCTACAATTTTACGTTTATGTAATTCTAACGTTTGAAAATCCATAAAACCGTTTGACACTGGATCCAATTCAGAATATTTAAGCCTTATTGAGTTCTCTTAGGAGTGCTGTCCGATTTGCCAGAATTAAAGTTGACATAAGTTAAAAAGTTAAATTTTAGGGCGAGTTATTAATTTTGTTCTTAGGTTAAGTAAATTTTTCAAATGTGTTAAATTTGATTAGTCTTACAATTTTCATCCAATCAAATTATTCAGAGTTCTATTTGATAAAACTCAGATCGCTCAGGACTCTCAGATCTTATTATCAGACTGACTAACTTCAAAATTGTTAAACAGCTTAACCACTGTTAGATTACCTTTGGACTGTTGCACAGATTAACCATTACGTATTCAGTAATTATCACGATAGAATCTCAAATCAATTTATGATGATAAGGACTGTTAGACAGCGAATGACAAACTATAAAGCTTTTTGGTTTAAGCAGGACTTCTGTTATCTTAGTTCTTATATTATCTGAGGTGCTATTATTACAATGCTTTGGGAAGTCATGCCTTCCCTTGAGTTTGTTTTTTGTGTAGATTAACCGCTGTATCACCTGGAGTTACCGACCTAGAAACCTGAAATTATCTACGCCGATAACATCCAGCAAACAGCAGTTAACAAAATATCAATTTACTAATTTCAATTGGACGTGTATCGGATTAGTTGTTTGTTTAATTGTAAGTTTCATATATCCGTCGAGAATTCACACATATGGAATGATAAGTAATAACCACGGCTGTCTTTTAATTAAAGAAGTCTTCTGTCAGCTATCACAGCTTCCAACTCATCATAGCATCTGAAACTTAGAGAAATTTTGTGGAGCTTCTACTTTCTACTGCTTACCTTTTCACAAGATCCTCTTCGGTACTATAGCGGATAGACTCCCTAGTCCCTAGTCCTTCGGTGTTAATTTTTAAAAGCAATATATTGAAAAATTTTAAGATATAGATGATTTTCTAACCTGTTTGCAATAATAAAATTTATCATCAATGTTTCACCATATTTGCTGTTTAACACTGTCGCCTCTGTTAGATAGAATTCCTAATGAAACCTCCAGAAGATGGATCAAATGCAATAAAATATTTAAAACAGAAACAGATATATTAAAAATCAATGAATTTGTATTCAGCTTCCTTATCTTTATCAAATCTGAAGTTTATCATCAATTTGCCACTGTACTGATTTCGTTTTTCTTAGCTAAAATCACATGAAAAAGCCTATTCAAGGTTTTTAAATCCCCTGCAAAAATCCTATTTCATGTGAGATAAACTAAAAGTAATCAGTTTAAAAATTTGTTATTTGGCAAAATATTCAGTGTTACTGTTGTACCAAGTGTCACGTATTTTTCGCATAGTAATATTTTAGGTGATGCTTAGATTATTTAGAATTTTATGTTTATTTTTGAAGTTAAATTGAAGAGTTTCTTACTAATAACACAATAAATTACTAATTAATACTAATTTTACCATCGAATTATCATCGCATGGAAATCAAGTATCCCATCAAATTTTGCTAAATATATTTCAATTAAAGCATAATGATTATTAGTTGGTAAAATATCCTTTGATGTATTATCGCTGCTTGTTCAGCTGTGGAAGAAACTCCAAGAGAGAATTCCCAAAGTTGTAACAACGACTGTTTTTTTGAAAAATAGAAGTTTTCTGAAGATGAGTAAGAAACAGTTATTAGCTCTCGATGATATCCGAATATATGACAGCTATCACAGCTTTCAACTAATTGTACCATCTGAAACTTAGCTTAGTCTAAATTTTATAAAGTTTGTACTTCTTACATTTTTACAAGATTCTCTTCCGTATTGTATCTCTCAGGTCTTATTATCTGAATGAGAAGCTTTAAGATCGTTGAATGGCTTAACCGCTGTATCACCTGTAAGCACCATCCTAAAACTTAAATATATTCAGGACGGTGATGCTGGTGAAACAGCAATTAAGAAAATGATAAATTCTTTGGTAACGTAAATTATTCATACAATTTTACTTTTTTTTGGGTTTATTATCCTTTGATGTATTATCGTTACCTGATTAAGTGTGGAAGATAATACAACAGTTCTTAACACCTGATGTATTTTCCTTCACACCTAGCCAAGAAACTATGCAATCAATCCTTTAAAATTCATCCAATATTTTTTCTTTGAAGTGTTTCTGTTCGTCCATCAAATAGCATTCCAAAATTTGTTGTTGGGTTATTGTTCTATTTATGGTGAAAAATTGTAGTGCCGTTTTTCTGTATCAATACCGTTCTTCATCACAGTTGTGACATGGCTTAGCGTCTATTCTGGAACAATTACTCCAAGGTACTCAAATTTTCCCAAGGTGTAAGAGTTTTATGACTAGAAACTAAATTTAAAAACTTGCAGTGCAGATTAACCGCTATTTAGCTAGGAATTACCGAGCTAGAAACTTGAAACTATCTAAGCTGGTAACCTCTAGCAAACAGCAATTAATAAGATATCAATTTGTTAATTTCAATTGGACGTGTATCAGATTAGTTGTTTGATTATGTAACATTTTCGTACATAAAAGTTTCTGCTAGGAGCCTAGGAGACTAAGTTTCATATACCTGTCGAAAATTCTCACATATGGATAGATAAGTTGTAAAAACGGTTGTCTTTTGAAGATGGAAAGTTTACTGAAGATGACTCTGAAAATAGTTGCTAGCAGCTTCCAACTCATCATAGCATCTGAAAGATAAAAATATCCTACACTAAATTTTGTAGAGCTTTTACTGCTTACCTTATCACAAGATCCTCATCGGTATTATAGCGGATCATCTTCCTAGTCCTTCAGTGTTAATTTCCAAGAGACACATAGTGAAAAAGTTCAACCCACAGGTGGTCCTAGAATTGATTTCTGCTTAGCACTGTCGCCCCTGTTAGATAGAATAATAATGAAATCTCCACAAGATTGAACCAATCCAAGAAAATACTTAAAACATAATGGATCTATATTCAGACTCCTTATGTCTTTGAAATGTGAACTTTACCATCAATTCGCTGTTTTATTTCTTAGTTGAAATTACATGAAAAAGCTCATTCAAGGTTTTTAGATTCCCTGAAAAAGACATTCTTCATGTAACATAAACTAAGAGTAATCTCGATTTGGTAATTTCAACATTTTGGATAGGTCATCTTTACTAGTTTCTTCTTAAGAATTTGTTATATTTGTCAAAATCTTCAGAGTTACTTTTGTACCAGGTGTCACGTATTTTTAGCATAGTAATATTTTAGGTGATGCTTAGATTATTTAGAATTTTATGTTCATTTTTGAAGTTGAATTGAAGAGTTTCTTACTAATAACACAATAAATTACTAATTAATACTGAATTTTATCATCGAATTATCATCGCATGGAAATCAAGTATTCCATTAAATTTTGCTAAATATATTTCAATTAAAACTAAATGATTATTAGTTGGCAAAATATCCATTGATGTACTATCGTTGCCTGTTCAGCTGTGGAAGAAATTACAGCAGTTTTTATTATCTGATGTATTTTCTTCCACCTTTGGCCAAGAAACTATCTATCTAATTAATTCTAGATTGTTAATTAATTTGAATGTATCAGCAGGAACTATTCTTCATAATTGTTGTACCAGTGCTTAGTGTCTACATTCGAACAGTTACAAACAAGGTATTTAAATTTCCTTGTTTTGTAACAGTTCAAAGTTAAAAACTAAGCATCAAAGCTTGCAGTGCTGGTTAATCGCTGTATCACCGTCTTACGAAGTTGAAACTATTTAAGCCGATAGCGTTCAATAAACAACAATTAATAAAATATCAATTTTCTAATTTCAATTATAGACGTGCATCAGGTTAATTTTTTGATTATCTAACATACGAGTACTTACTAATTTCTGATAGGATACTAAGTTTCATATTTCCTTCGAGAATTCTTTTAAGAAATAGAAGTTTTCTGAAGGTGACTTGGAGATAATTGAGAGCTTTCGACGAAATCTGTCAGCAATCACAGCTTCCAACTCATACTAGCATCTGAAATTATAAATTTTATAGCTTATATTTATAGAGTTTGTACTGCTTACATTTTCACAAAATTCCCTTCGGTATTCTAGCGGATCAATTTCCTTCTCCATAAGTATTTGATTCTAACAGCAACGTACTAATAAAGCTCAGAAGATAGCTGATTCGCTTACCTGTTCACTTCAATTGAATATACCATCAACATTTTACAAAAGTCTCTTGGCAGCAGCAATAAGTAAAAGCAGTTCGTCAATGGTACCTTGTGCAATATTTCTTAACCGCCATAGCAGGAAAGAGTATCTCGCAGGTTCTCAATTATCCCTGCCAGATACTTCGTTCCCGAAATGAAAAATAAATGTGATGTTTACACCTGTGTTCCCTGTGTGTATGTGTGTTCTAATATTATTTTAGTTCTCTATTTTACGAAATTGATTTATTTTGAAATTGCTGTGTAGTTAGTTTAAAAGTTGTGCCATCCAAATTGATGCACTGATGATAAAATTGGTCAGTTTTGCCAAATATACTTGATTTCATTAGTATCACGATGTTCAAATTATTCAAAGTTGAATTTGGTAAGCCTCGGATTACTCAGAGATCTAGGTTTCATTATTAAACTGACTGTTGGACAGCTTAACCGTTGTGTCAAATGTAATTATCATTTTGAAACTTAAAATATCCAAAATGATAAGAACAAATGGAACAACAATTAAGAAAATATAAATATCAGAAGCTAAAATCGCATCTGTGTACAGTAAGTTCTTTGATTATCGATTTTTTTGGTACAATTTTACGTTTGTGTGATTCTACCATTTGAAAATCCATAAAACCGTTTGACACTGGAGATAATTCAGAACTTTTAATTGAGTTTTTTTAGAACTGCTGCTCAGTTTCATCGCTGTATCAGCAGCAATCATTAGATAAACTTATTTGATTTATCGTCGAGGATTGTTACGGTTGTATAGCAAATAGTAAACTATGCAAAGCTTACTTTTATAATTTTTCCACCCTATCGTGCGTGATTCTCTTTTTAAATTGGCTTATTTTTGGACTGTTGTATGTTTTAATAGCTATTCCGTCCGAGCTAAAATCTCAGAAACCTAAATATATCTAAGATGATAGGTCCGAATGACATAGCAAATAAAACTTTGACCCAGTTTGAACCTGTGTTACGTGCTTGCTAAAGTTGCTACAACTTTTGAAAATATCAATTTTGCTCTGTATTCCAAAACCAAATATACCAGAGATTATTTAAATTATGCTGCAATGTAAATGGTCCTCAAATAACAATTGAAATTTATTGAAAAGTTTCCTTTTAGTCATCATGACTGTGACAGTTTTGGCCTGTAGGCTAGGAATAACTACATTTGAAGAGCCCCAATTTTCTCGCGTGAAAAAGTTATTAAATTGCAACTAAGAATCATAAAAAAAACTTTATTCTGCCATAACAGTTGTGACAGTTCTAAAGGCACGTCCACATTATGCTGATCGGCATCATTCGGCTTGAGCCGATCTGCAAAGCCGAATTAATGTAAACGTTCCGGTAGGCCTCACCGACTTACCAAAAGCCGACCCGAACGATGCCGAACCCAAACCGATCCAAGTCGGTCCGGAACAAAGAAAGCCGAGCCGAACCGAATCAAAATTCATCGTGTGGACGTGTTGATCGGTTTCAGTCCAGCTTCAACCGTCTGTTGTTTTCGAAAATACTTTTCTAGTTTTTATTCGTCTGGCTTCATGAGTGCGAAAATGAGTGAAAAGTGTACTGATGAACAGACATTATCATTTATTGACTTATATCGCGAACGTCCAGACTACTGGAAGAATGTGGACGTCTTGCCGAACACCGCATGCCGAACCGAACGTGCCGCCCGGCATGGGCCGGCCGACCTGTTTCGTCGGATTTGGACGCGCCTTACCACTTTCGTACATACCAGTTTTTTCTAGGAAAGTGAACTTAACATATCCATTGAGAATTCCCAGACTTGTAACAACGACCGTTTTTTGAAAAATAGAAGTTTTCTGAAGATGAGTAAGAAACTGTAGGATATCCGGATATCCTACAGCTATCACAGCTTTCAACTAATTGTAGCATCTGAAACTTAACCTAGCCTAAATTTTTATAAAGTCTGTATTGCTTTTATTATTACTAGATTGTCTTCGGTATTGTAGTAGATTAAGTTTCTAGTCCATCAGTGCTTTTTTCCAACAGCAACATACTGGAAAACTTCAGGAAAATCTTAGTTGATTCGCTTACCTTTTCACTACAATGAAATTTACCGTCAATGTTTTGTCATATGTACTCTTAGTTGCAAAAATAATTAAAAGGAGCAAGCCATTGGTGCATCGTGCGATATTTCTTAACTGCCACCACAAGAGAGAATACCTGTTAGGTTCTCAATATTCCTTTCAAGATACTTTCTTCTTGTAATGGAAATTAATTGTAATATTTTCACCTGTGTTGTGTAAATTTTGCTTACATTTACACAATTATCTCTTCGGTATTGCTTCCTAGTCTTTCAATGTTAATTTCTAACAGCAGTATACTGAAAATGTTCGGGAGATTATTAATTAATTCGCTTACCCTTTTATGACGATGAAACTCACCATCAATATTTTGTCATATTGGCTTTTACAAGAGTCTCTTGGTCGCATTAATAAATAAGAACATTGGTGTATTGTGCAATATTTTTCCTAATGGACATTACAGGAACAAGTATCTTGGAGGAATTTTATATTCCTTTCAAAATAGATTGTTGCTGTAATGGAACTTAAGTAAAATGTTTTCATTTGTATTGCTTCAGCTTGTGACAATTCCCAATAATCACATTTTTCAGCAATACGAGTGGAATGTACTTTAGATTTGTGAGATATTTATAATGACATATTATTTAACTTTTTTGCTGAACTGAGTATAATTTTCGGACTACTGCGTAGTTCAACCGCTGTCCCACCCGGCTTGCTACCTCAGACGTCACAATAACTCTGTGGTAACAAATCAGGATGGATTAGAAGTAAAACTTTTAGGGAAGTCAGTCTATATTGTACTTCTAGCTTATTCCAAATTACCATAGGTGAACATAATTCAATTGCTCTTGCAAATATGACGCAGTTTTACTATCCACTGATGCATCGGTGCTGTATTTCTTAACCGTCATTACAAGAAGAAGAGCCTTGAAGGAATTTCATTATCCTTTCAAGATACTTTCTTCTCGTCACGAAAATTAAGTGTGATGTTTCCATCTGCTTTTCCTATTATGTATGTTGTAGCAGTATTTTATTTCTCTTTTTGACAAACTGCTGCATAGCTTAACCGCTGTATTATCCCATTTTCCAACATTGAAGTTGAAATATCTCAGTAGTGACAGATGAAGATGTAACAGAAGTTAAGCTTCTGAGAGAGTTATAGCTGTTATTAATTTCCTTCTTAGGTTAACTAAATTTCTCAATTTGGTATAGGACATCAATTTCGCAATTTTCATCAATTCAAATTATTCAATTAAATTTGATAAGAATCGAATTACTCAGACCTTTTAGGTCTTATTATCTGACTGAGAAGCTTTAAGGTCGTTGGACAGCTTAACCGCTGGATCGCTTGCAACCACCATCCTAAAACTTAAATATATTCAGGACGGTGATGCTGGTGAAACAGCAATTAAGAAAATAATAAATTCTTTGGTAACGTAAATTATTCATACAATTTTACTTTTTTTTTGGGATTATTATCCTTTGATGTATTATCGTTACCTGATTAAGTGTGGAAGATAATACAACAGTTCTTAACACCTGATGTATTTTCCTTCACACCTAGCCAAGAAACTATGCAATCAATCCTTTAAAATTCATCCAATAATTTTTCTTTGAAGTGTTTCTGTTCATCCATCTAATAGCATTCCAGGGCTTAGCGTCTACTCTGGAAAAGTTACTCCAAGGTATTTAAATTTTCTCAAGGTGTAAAAGCTCCATAAATAGAAATTAAATTTAAAAAACTGTAGTGCCGATTAACCGCTATTTAGCTAGAAATTACCGAGCTTGAAACTTGAAACTATCTAAGCTGGTAACCTCTAGTAAACAGCAATTAATAAGATATCAATTTGTTAATTTCAATTGGACGTGTATCAGATTAGTTGTTTGATTATGTAACGTTTTCGTACATAAAAGTTTCTGCTAGGAGACTAAGTTTCATATACCTGTCGAAAATTCTCACATATGGATAGATAAGTTGTAATAACGACTGTCTTTTGAAGATGGGAGCAGTTTATTTCTAACAGCAACATACTGGAAAAATTCAGGAAAATCTTAGTTGATTCGCTTACCTTTTTACTGCAATGAAATTTACCGTCAATGTTTCGTCATATTTACTCTTGTTTGCAAAAATAATTAAAAGAAGCTTGCCATTTAGTGCATCGTGCGATATTTCTTAACACAATATCACAATGTTGAAATTACTCATAGTTAAATTTGGCAAATCGGATTACTCAAAGATCTCAGGTTTGATTATCCATCTGAGTACCTTCTAAATTGTTGGACAGCTTAACCGTTGTCTCCAACTGTAATTATCATTTTGAAACTTAAAATATCCAAAATGATAAAAACAAATGGAACAACAATTAAGAAAATATAAATATCATAAGCAAAAATCGCACCTGTATGCAATAAGTTCTTTGATTACCTAATTTTTTTTGCACAATTTTACCTTTGTGTGATTTTACCATAAAACCGTTTGACACTGGAGCTAATTCAGAATTTTTGAGCCTTATTATTGAACTGAGTCTTTTTGACACCGCTGCTTAGTTTCAGCCCTGTATCAGCAGCAACAGTCATCAGAGAACTTTTTAGATTTATCGTCGATGATTGTAATTGTTAAATAGTAAATGGTAAATTATTAAGCTCCTTGTTTCAGATCGAACCTCTATTATGTTAGTTATTTGATTACCTAAATTTTTGGTACATACCAGTCTTCCTGCTGTATTTTGGATGCATTCGTTGTATATTGTTGGTAATATTTGGACATATAAGCGTATCAGAATTTTCAGCATCCAATATTATTTCAGTTGAATTCTTATGGTACTTTTCCCATTTCATGCGCTTATCCAGTTTGGACAAAGTCTTAGTTCCTGCTCGACGAAGTGTAGTCCACAATATTTCAATTATACCGATGAACCTACTCCTCAATTGTACAGGAATTGGTTTACGCTAAGTTTACTTTTATAATTTTTCCACCCTATCGTGCGTGATTTTCTCTTTTTAAATTGGCTTATTTTAGGACTGATGTATGTTTTAATCGCTATACCATCAGAACTAGCCTCTTAGAAGTTTAAATATATCTAAAATGATAGGTCCGATGACACAGCAAATAAAACTTTGACCCAGTTCGAACATGAGTAATAGGTTCATTCGATGGTTGCTGCAATTTTCAAAAGTGAATTTCATGACCAAATATACTAGAGATTATTTAAATTTTGCCGCAATATAAATGCTCTCCAAATAACAATCAAAAATTATTGAAAGTTTCTTTTAATCATCGTGGAAGTGAACCAACTTCTAGTGAAATAACATTTTGCAAACTAAGAACTCAAATCTCTTCATGTGCAAATGCGATTCAATAGCGATTAGGTAAAATCGCTGAAATTTTTCTATCTTTTGCCAATGTTACCAATTTTAACCTGAAGCACTCAAATCTACTCAGATGAAAAACTACGATGAAAAGCAATTAAACACCATCAAAAGTATTCTTTATTCTGCCAGTTCTAACCTCTAAAGAACCGAAAATTGCACAGAAGAATTCAAATCTCTTCATGTGCAAATTTCGATCTAACAGCGATTAAAAATCGTTAAAAAATTCTATCTTTTGCCAATGTTACCAATTGCAACCTCTATTAAACGCAGAATTACACCTGAAACACTCAAATCTTCAGGCGAAAAGCTGCGAAAAATAGCGATTGAATACCATTAAAAATATTTTTTATTCTGTCAAAGGTGCTACTTTTAACCTCTAGTGAATCAGCATTTGTACAGAAGAATTCAAATCTCTTCATGTGCAAATGAGATTCAATAGCGATTGAAAATCATTAAAATTCTTCTATCTTTTGCCAATGTTGCCTATTTTAATCTCTATTCAACACAGAATTACACCTGAAACACTTAAATCCTTTCAGGTGAAAAACTGTGAAAAACAGCGATTAAACACCATCAAAAGTCTTTTTTATTTTGCCATAGGTGAAAATTTTAAACCTCTAGTGAATCAGCATTTGTACAGAAGAATTCAAATCTCTTCATGTGCAAATGAGATTCAATAGCGATTAAAAATCATCACAAAAATTCTATTGTCTACCAATGTTGAATATTTTGACCTATATTCAACGCAGAATTAAACCTGAAACACTAAAATCTTCTCAGGTGAAAAGCTACGAAAAATATCCATTAAACACCATTAAAAAAATTTTTCACTCTGCCAAAGGTGCTAGTTTTAACCTCTAGTGAATCAGCATTTGTACAAATTTCTCCATGTGCAAACGAGATTCAATAACGATCAAAAATCATTAAAAAATTTCTAACTTTTGTCAATGTTGCCAATTCAAATCTTCTCGGGTGAAAAACTGCTGAAAATAGCGATTAAACCCCATCGAAATTCGAAATTCTTTTTTATTCTGCCAAAGGTGCCAATTTTAACCTCTAGTAAACCGACATTTGTACAAGAAGAATTCAAATCTCTTCATTCTTCATGTGCAAAAGCGATTTAATACCGATTAAAAAATCGTTAAAATTTTTCTATATTCTGCCACTGGTGTCGATTTTAGCTTCCATTAATGGAATAATCAGTATAATCACACATGAAATAGTTAAATTCCGACACTTGCCCTAAATAACGACGAAAGTGATAGATTTTAAATGCTAAAAAATTATTATAAGTCTAGGCTAAAAGTGTAGTGTCGAAGAAAGTAGAGTAGTATCTTCGGTTTTTTATTTGAAAACAATTGGGGTGGCTCGAATTTCATATTTAGTAAATTTCATTCGAAGACAGGCGGATGTGTTGACGGGACGCACTCCATTATGAGGGTGTTGTAATTGCCTAAAGCGCGCTATCATCACGCTAGTCCAGCGGGATATTCATTAGACAACGACGGTGGGCGCCGGGATGCCACCAATATTAAGTTTTGTCGTTTATCAAACGTATCTGTATATAACGGATAAATATTTTTTGATTGATTTTTGAAGTAATTTCAATAGCAGCTTTTTAAATTTCAAGATAATATTTGTTAATTCAGAAATTGTAACAACTTTTTTATGAAATGAACACCGCGGTTTGTTAGATATGCATTTTTATGACAAATGATAAATCCTACCAGTGTTTTGTCAACTTACCGCTTCTACAGATTGTATAATTTAACAGGTCTGGTTTCAATTACATTCGTCAATCTCGTCAAGCTAGTTCTCGCTCCCTGCTGAATCTATTAAAACCGACAGCCCGCACCCAGGTGCTAATTGATACGGTTTAACGCACCACCGACCCTAATATTCCCTAATTTTTTCTAATTAGATTTGATTATCATAAATAATAAGTGTAGATGTCTTATTTGATTTCTTTTTTATTTTAAATATACCTATTTAAGTTATCCTGTTGAACGTAAATCAAGTTTAAGCTTGTGGAGGACAGTTTGTTTTACTATCGCTTTCCCTGTCATAGAGTTGGTTGGAGGCTTAAAGCTATAAATAAACCTAAACACCGTCGATCACCAATAAACGGGAAAAACACTGTAAACATAACAATGCAGTTTATGGTGTGCAATCCCGTCCGATCATCATCACTTGCTTTTTTTCTATTTTGTTTTTTTTGTTGTCTTTTTTATCAGTACACCCCTGGTCTGTATTAACAATTCAGATTGAGCCGCCTCCAACAAAATGTAACGGTGGCGATGTTTTCAACATCAGATGAATAAGTTGACTCCTTAAACACGATCATAACATTGCCGCTAGATCCCTTCCCCAGTTTTCGTTTTAAATATATTTTTTTGTCATGGAAAAAATGTTAACACATTCTCAGTCAATCTTGGATTTAAAAATGTTAGGGGATTTTACTTGTCACTTCTCAAGATATGTACCGCTTCTTAATTGAATTTGTAATGATATTTATAGTAGGGATAGATGATATTCATCTCGGCCTTCATTTTGACAACCTATCTAATACTTGTACCCTTTCATGCGTGTAATTCTTAAATCCCATCGGCATCCCCCCCGTTAATCCTCATGTAATACTCGTAAAAATTCTACAACCAACAAAAGGATGTTTTGAAACTAAAAGCACTACAATGTTATAAGTCATATAGTGTCTTTGATGGAAATTATGAAGACTGTCTGTATTGTAAATTCTGATTATATTTATGAGGAGGGCATTTATCATATTTGAAAACTTCTAAGAAGTCATAATGTCATACGTCTTTATTATTATTATTATTATTATTATTATTATCGACATTGCATTTGTCAGTTATTTTTTTATACTTTTTGAAAGAATTGATACAACAGATACGAGCCAAATTTTTGATTTTGTTGTTTTTGTAATTGAGCAATGGTGCTAGTCTCAACACGAACAAATGGATATTTCTTTTTCGAGACAGACGTAAACACAGCTATTTGTCTGTGTGTAAACAAGGCATGCAGGATATCACTAGTGAAAATGACAGTGACATTTCAATTTGAATGTTGAGTACATGGTCGTTCTCGGTCGACGCTATGTGGTGACTGTTCCTAGCCAGGCGTCGAGGGGTCCATCCAGAACCGACGCTTGATTAGATAGTTTAACTTGCTATTATTAAATACAGTTCCCATCAAAATCGTATCGATCTATTACAATTAATAATAATAATAATAATTGATTTAGATTGTATTCACGGTGAGAGGATTGTGTTGAAATCAATGTCCCGTTATTGAAATATGGTACCCGTTTTGGAATAAAATAAATGTTACGACTGTTTGAAATGAAATGATGCAATTAAGCATTTTACAGGGAGTAAAACGTGATTTGGTATTCAGAGGGTGTTATACTTGTTAGTGGTTGGGCAATCGCGGACGCATCGCACCGCTAAATTCCCAGCAACACGTACACACTAATTGCACACTGATGAGAACGTGCGTTTTACTCATCGACTAAAGTTGGTTATAGTGATTTGTATCCACAAAATATCCACAACCTTTAACTGCCATTTATAGCTACTTTTTCCTCGATAATTTAAAAAAAAAATAATTATTATTATACCTCTTTGTATGGTAAATCAAAAAATAAAAAAAATTAACCAGTCGGATTGCTTGACGTCGTACTAAATTACTACAACATCAGTTACTGGTACTTTACGATGGTTTTATATGACCGACTATTCATAAGTTAACGTGTTGCGAATATCTTTTGACATTAACCGCTGAAAAAACCTATTTATTTTCTATTGATTTCTACGAAATTTAAAAAATAACCGTAAATTTGGAAATTTACTCGTTTTCCAACAATACATGGAGAATAACAGAAAATTCGCTACAAGTCTTTCATTTATTTATAGAATTAAATAATTGTTATAAGAACTTTACAAGGAACACCTAGACTATCAAACAGGAAAAAATTTTGTTAACTTTTTTTATATTGAGTAGTACTGAATAAAAATTTTCTTTCTTGAATCAAAATCACGTACAATCAAATACAAGCATTCTTTCCAATTGCAAAATAAAAATTGTTAATATTGATTGCAAAATGTGGGCTAAAGATTCATTACATTGAGTTAGAAATTATCGGCAATCCCTTTAGATCTTTTCTGGCTTTTTAAAATTTAGTTGCCTTTAAACTAGAGAATCTTCTGACATGGACTTTTAAAGCAGTTCAGTAACACTTTCCAATATTGACAAATTTTTGATCTTTTTTTTTGAAATTAATTTTTCAAAAGGAAAATATTTTTGTCTTTAGTTTAAAAATAGCATATTTTTTATTCAATATTGCGTAATTTCCAAAAGTTGACGTGAATTTCTTATAACAATTATTCTATTCTATTGATGAATGAAAGACCCTGTATACTGGGCGTCCCTCAAATTGCCTTCCAAAAATATTCTGTATGCATTTATACAGGCTGTCGTATCTAAATGTGGGCATCTTATGAAAGTCGCATTAGTTGAAGAGAAATATTTGAAAGATTTGTAAGGGGTCCTTAGAGCACATTTTACCAGAAGACAAGTTCACGATTTTCAAAAACACAAAATGATTTAGAATGACACGAATATCCTCCTAAAATTGACTTTTTTTCGTTTTTCTCCATTTTATTCTAGAGCTGGAGCAAGAACGAAAAAATAACTCTTGGAAGGATCTTCGAGTCATTCTTCATTGTTTTCGTCGACTTCCAAATAAGCCACGAAGTTCGAATTTTGCTAAAAAGTTCTTTAATGACTCTCTTATAATATTTTGGAATATTTTCGAATCGCTCGCCAACTTGTAGAAGTTTCATAAAAATTACTGTCACTTGCTTTGAGATTATTTGACGATAATTTACATGTAAAAAAATTAGAAATGTTTGCCTTAGACGGGACAGTCTGTAGATATGTTTGGGAGGGTGTAGGAATTTTCTATCGAATTGGTTTTTGTCGGCGGCCGATTGAGATTGGCATCGTAAATTCTTCAAGTGCAAGATGGTTGATTTTATGAGATGCACGAGAAATGCAAATCGAAGAAATCGACGACTACTATGTAGCGGAAGGTAAAAGCAAAAAAAAAGAGAATCCATTTCACTACTGGCATGTATCTATGGTAAGTCAAAGCTATATAGTTGGATGAAAGACGTGAATAAATCGGCATACAGCTAGCTTTGACTGAATAGACAGTCGGCAGATGCGAAGGGTCCCAAGGTAACCACGACTGATGACTGGATGATAAGGTAATAAGAGGACCTGGCCGATATTTAAATACATGAATTATGTAGATCTGTACTTATCCGATTGGACATATTGATATTCCTGCGGTTGCTATTAATAGTCAAAATTTACACACAATACAAACGTTTGAATACAATTTATATTCAAATTGTTATTTTATTAAACTAGAAAAATTTAAGTTAAAAGTTCGTCCACTCTATTACCCCAAATTTGTCTAATCAAAACCTTTTGAGACCTTGGACTAGTGATGTGTGACACATTGAATGAGAAGAAATATAGTTTTTCTTCTGGATAATATAAAATTTTTACTAGCGAATAATTTTGTTAGCGACAAATTTTGAAATATGAACACACGTATAGAGCAACATAAAAACCATGTTTGTAGTAAATATAATAACAATAAAATGCAAATTGATTTCTCACGGGGCATGGGGTGATCTAAAATCGAGGGGGGACAGAGACTCGAATCACAGCTGGATAGGTAATATGGGACTGTATACAAGTTCGCCGACATAGGGACGCTCGCAATTCCACAAATAATTGCCGGCGGTAAAAACCAACACTTCTATTCGCATTCTACTTTGCGAGAAATTTCTCCTCAACAAAAAAAAATACAGGTTCGTTTATAATCAATTCAAACAAAACTATTAAATGGCTTAATTTCCCTTTGTTTCTGGAGCGTTTGATGAGAATGTAATGGAAAAATTATCAGCCACAGTGTGACGACAATCAATTTAAGGGATAATGAACGGCAACAAACAAGGTTTAGAGGGAATCAATTAGGGTGCTATTTGTCAAACTAGCACAACACATAAGTGACTTCTGGACACCTGCTTTACGGTCCAGTGAACTAAATAGCCGTTTGCAATGCTCATTTTAAGTGTGCCACTGAGTTATTGAAAAGGGAGGTAGAATCGAGTCCTCGACAGGGTGACTTCCCCTAACATTGAACTAAACACGACCCAGTGCCATTCCACCAAGATTAATCCTATTACCACTCTCGTATTTGACCGATAATTCAGGCGTAACCGTTATAAACACCACTATTTAGATGGATTCATTTCATGTTCTACAAAGCTAACTATTTGTCAACAATGAAACATAACCGTCTATTATAATAATAATAATAACCCTCTCTAGGTGTATAAATGTGTATGTATCTAAAATAAAATTTATCGATTTTCATTCGATTATAGTAAAGTTGAAAATTTTTCGAAAAATTCAATTTTAAACACGTCGACTTTGTTGAATTTCTTCCAAATACGGACGAATTCAACAGTGACCAATTTCTCTTAATCTCAGTTAATACCACAAATCAAATGTCAAATATTGAATAGATTTTCAAACTATGTGGCCTATACATATGGCCAGGTCCGGAAGTCTCAACATAAAAGACTAGCCAAATGCCAAATGTCATTACCTTTTGAAATTCTCTAGTATTGTTGGAATTTGAAGGTGTCTATCGTCAATTTTATGTACTTCCTCCCCAACAAATTTTACAACCACCCTTTTTCCTAATTTTTAAAAATCATTCAATATACACTCAATATAAGTTGGCACCTGTTTTGAAATAATGAAAATATATTCAATATGAAAAAAAATATATGTATATATATTTATCACCTTATTTATAATTGTTGGTATAAAAGTTAACAGTGTAACAAGAGAGGGTGCGGATGTTTGTTTAAAGAATTTCAAAAATTATCCATGTCGCATCGTAACACATTGATAGGTATTGCAAACAAATATGCGTATTGGAATATCTTATTTTTGTTTTATAATTTATGTGATTGAAGCGGTAAATGAGAATGGTGCGGGCATGTTTAGACCGGAATTAGCCCGGATGGGCGGTTTGGTGTTAAATGAAGTTTGGGTAATTGAGCAAATGGAAATGGTGTTTTTGTGCGTATTACTGGTTGAAATTCCTATACTAGCATAGAATCGTTGGAAAGTGATAATGGTACGGCATCAATGTAATTTATTTCCATATATAAACATCAGCAACGACCGTTGTTCACGTGTAGCAACAAGCGGCATTCTGTAGACCGAAAACCTGCAGACAACTTATTTATGTTTGGATTGTTTTCAAAATGCCGACATTTTCCCACTACTGTTTCTGTGTGTTTGTATATTGAACGGGCTCATCGCTATAGGAAATGTAAAAAGCTCAAACGATTTCACGGAATCTTGTATGGTCACGAGAGCGCGACTGTTGCGGTTTATACAAGCAATTGGAAAGGCATCGCAGATGACTCCGTTCGGTTGAATTTCCTGCTTTACATACAAGAGGAAGCTTCTTTTAAACAGTTCGCGAACCTATGCACGGTATGCGGTTCGGTCAGTCAATCTTAATTGATTTATGTGATGGAATTGTGTGATTTGTCGATATAGTCCCGCAATCTAGTGTTTTGTCTGAAGCGATTTTTTAATATCGTTTAAATATTGTGGCGGTTATGTTGATATATTCCTTTGTTACAGTAGGACCTTTATTTGGGGGTGGATTCAGCGCAACCAGCGGCGCTTACACCTTCTCCGTACCAGGTCTTCCTCATGCTGCCCTCGCCAAGACCAGCTTCCTCTTCGACCATGGTAATTATGTTATTATTGCATTCATTGTCGTTGATCATCCCCTTACCCCCTGCACCCTTATTTTTACGGCAAGCTTTTATGTTTTTATTTTCGCGACAACAGAGATAACAGGGTAAATGTCAGTGTAAATGTCCATCTGTTCAACGACATAACCCCTCGAAATGACAATCTGACGAGGCGGCGAAACGAGCTCACCGTCGTCTCTTCTTTTTATGGTCAAAAATCTTCTCTTAGATCTCTGATGAAATTAAATGCCGAGTTTTAATGTTCATTGGGTGGAAAAAGTTCATATCGTCTCCCTACTGCCGTGTGGCGTTCGCTCTGTCGTCGTCAGCCAAAAGAAGGGAATTTAATTAAGTAAAATTACACTGCTTGTACTTTAATTATGTTAGTATCAGAGTTTTTACGGCGGATGCCCTCTCGACGTTTACACTATTGGCTTGAGAGCGGCTCCATTCGGATCACCGATCAAAAGGTGTCGTTCAAAGGAGGATCGCGAAATATCTGTCAGGCGACAGTATCACCTACAACCTCCCCAAAATCATCACACAAGACATTATAAAATAACCGATTGTAACACATTGATGTCAATGATAAAAAAATACGTTTTTAATTATAAATTTGTCGTTATTTTTCATCGATTTAGAACATGAACAATTCTCGATCTTGTTGGATTGAGAAATTGGCGACAATTCAGGGGGTAGCGATTTATCGGACTTTGTGAAAAATCCGTCTGGTTCCCCCTTATTTAAAATTTCGTTGGATAGTAGTACAGTGAGATGGCTGTTTAGTTTAAATTTGAAAGTACAAAACGAGGGTCGAAAGAATGCGAACGATATTTTAAAATGTTATCTGGATTGAAAGTATCGGACTGAAAACTACAATATATGTAATATGTTTTCCACTATTGTCGTCTAGATATACTTGTTAGCCTAGCAGTGAAGGCGGCGCAAGGCGGGGCCTGTAAAGACGGTCGAATGTGGTAGCAGATGCCGGCGTCGGGACGTCCATAAAGACGCCCGTTTTCAAGTTTTCCATGAAATTGAACGAAAACAAGACATCCCCGCCATATTCGCAAACCAATTTTTACATTGACGACCTAATGCTTGTGTATTTGTGTCTATGTGAGAAAAAAAGGGTGAATCACTCTAACTAATATCAGAATTATATACACGAATCATTGTATTTATGGAAGTGCACCACTGACATGGCCATGAATGAGTGCAAATAGGGTGTCCGAGTCAACTGTCAGAAACTGCACTATATACGATTTCCCCTATGTTTAATACGTCCCCTATTTCTATATCAACTTCATGTAATAACTTGTTAGCGTTTGTCACTTTTCTCGTTTCGATGGAACTAATTTCTGACTATACACGATTAAATCAACAACAATACGAGATAAACTCAACTTAAGCCCTACTCAAATCCAAAAAAAAAAATGATTGCATTAAATAATAAATGATAAAAATAACCCTTGAACTGCTTCTATGAGTTCTTCTAACAACGTATTTCGGTAGAGCAATTTCCAGGTTAGTTCGCGGTTGACGATATTCCCCCACCTATCTCTCTCTATTACAGTATTATACAATTTATATGTTCTCTTTCTACTAGATTGCTGTAGATCGTGGCAATTTGCTACAAAGTGGTCTGATAACATTGGGGCTCTGACATATGGTTACATATGCTGCTTAGAAGATGCGATATAAACAAACACTGTTCTTTGCATATCTTATGTATCCCGGATAATAGTTACGACAAGAGGGTAGTTTCCAACACCATTATGACATAATAGGGTATTGAGCCCTTATTACGACAGCCTTTAAAATACATCACCTTTACCCAGATTATTATGCGCGACATGCAAATGAACTTCAATTCATTTGTCGGCAATTATTTATTACAGTGTGGCTACCTGTTCTACCAAACAATACCCATCTTCCCTATCTAACTCGAATGGTAATATGACTGATTTAAATAGGATTTTTTTCCTATGTTATTCGAATTAGGTGCACGAATTTATAAATCTGTCAACTGTGTTGTTGCAGATTTTGTGGTGTGGGGTAGCGCATCGTGCAGGCCTGGCCGTTGAACGTTGTCCTATAGTTGGGGTAAATTCGGATTAGTCGGCTTTAATGCATTTCGTTATTTGATTAGATGGGACTTGGTGACCGGATGAGTTGTCAGTTTAGGGAGCAGACGGTCAGTGATTTGAGGACGACACATTTAGTTTTTTATAGTAACGTTTAGTTAGATCACATTCCGTACATTACAACCACTTTATACATTGTCACAACAATTATTTAAGTATTTATTGTCTCAATGTTGACAATAGCTTAAGTTACATTTCAAAATAAACATAGGTATTTGCTGCCCAAGTCACGGCTACTTACAACAACTTGACTGGACAATAAATATCTGATTGGTAGAAGTGTTGTCAGAATAATTGTATCGACACCAAATTTGGTATCGTATTTTACAACAACAAAATAATAAAAATAAAGATGTTGTGTTAAAGATAGTATGATTCAATAGAAAATCAGATTGCTTGAAACAAATGAAAATGATTGCGGAATAAGTGAAAAATTAACCGGAGGGATGGTTGGTGGAAGGGGCGTTTTTCCATTCAACAAGGGACAAAGTCGCGTCGTCAAGTATAAAAATAAATGAAAACTTAGCTCATTCAACGGCTGATTAAATTAAAAAGAGGGGCGTCAGCCGTTTAAAAAGATCACGACAACAAAAAAAATATATATAACTGTAAGAGATCTTAAAAGGAAATTATTTTCGAGGCGACTCCCCCGACTGATAACGGTTCGATTATTTCCCCTTTATCGGAATTCGATCTAATATAAAACTGCCATATAAAACAATAACTAATTGGTTAATAAGTTTCGTATTTGTGGTTTATAAGTGTAATAACAATGAAATGTAGACGTAGTCCCGCGACCCCTAGGAAAAACTCGACAATAATAATCCCCGTTTAAATCATTGACATTTATTTTGGGAAAGTTAAGACGTGAGGTTATTGCTTTAGCAAGACGAAAACCGCTGAATATACCACGAAACCGCGCTTGTCAAATACACAAACCTAATATTCGAGGACATAAATTCACGAAACATTACCGAAATGAGTAAAATGGTGGTAGGACGGTTAAGGGTGGACGGTATACCTACATTGTTACACGACTATAAATATATTACAACTGTTATAACATTTGTAAAATGGACCTTTTATTTTCAAAGATGATATTACTGAGATGCTGCCTGTATTTATCATCGGACAGGAATGCGATTTACAACAGATTATTATTATTACTGTATGTGGGGGTTGTTCCGCATCAATGATCCCGAATTTCATATGCCTAACCGCTACTAACAACTCAAAAGCATATAACAATTTATAATTAATTTCAGCTATATAACACAACTACAAAAAAAACAATAATAATAATAATAATCAAAAACCACCCTTTCTATTCAAATTTCAATAATTTGCGATTTATCCAAGAATGGAGGTCAACTATTTTTAAAGTGGATTCATTCTGTATTCTTATTATGAATAATTAAACAACAAACAGGGGGTTGACGAATCTATTTAAAATTGTCTAGACGCAATTTACATATTGTTGGAGTTTTTTTCAAATTCACCCCCTGAAAAAAATCCATCATGAATATTTTCCAAACGTGTGTTTTCCACGATATCTACAAGTTTTAGTTGGTTTGTTTAGGTGGGGATAGAGGGCGTGTTAAACATTTGTAACGGCGGGGCCAGTTTTAACCACGCCCTCGCGATCGAACTTGCACCTGAGCCATAAAATTTAACTGTATCCAGAATTATAACAATTACCCCACATTGTTTATACGAATTATAAACAAATATTTAAACATAATAACAATAATGATTATGATATTTATAGAATTGTCGGATAAATTTTAATGATTGTTGTTGAAATGGTTAGTACACCTGTATTATGAATTGATAAGAATGAGGATATCTAGAAGAAAGGCGAGTAATAGAACGAAGTTTAGCCTGGAGAGGTAATCTATCGTCGTGCAAAGGGGTCATCCGATTGTAATAATAGGGTAACGTTCACTTTAAAGGGGAAATGAGACCAGAATATTTTATCTTGAATACATTATTTGAGAAACGAGGGAGGTTGAGGAAAAATATGGGGTATTAGCGAGTGTAAGTTACAAGAATTCTTTCGCCACAGGTGCGTCCTCGTACATCTACATTTTAGATTGTGTGCCACTCCTGTTTTCCAATTTGCTATTCATAAAGATGTTGAATAGATTACCATCTTTAACCCTCTTATATCTCACTATTTCTATCTCTCTCTTCATTATTGTTTTTTTAAGGGGTAATTTTTGGTTTTATCCAGTGGCGATTTGGTGGTGATCTTGGTAAAAAAGAGTCGACAAGCTGTCACCGATATTGTGTACAATTTACTGTTTAATAATACATTCCGGACGATATTAAAATTTGTCGTGATTGATGGAACTTAGACAACAAACGTTTATAGAATAGAAAAGTGGGGAGGGCTGTTGTTATTGTTGTTGTTGTTGTTGTTGCTGTTGTTGTCGCCCAAAAAAGCCTTTTATTGTACGACCACAATATAACGTTCTGATGTTTTTTTTCTATCTCTATTGCTTTCAACAAAAATTTATTAGCTTATTTTGTTCATCAGTTTGCTGGCAGTTTTTATATGTCAACGTAAAACAACCTTATACACTTTCTTATTTTTTCCTGTTTTTGTTTGTTTGTTTAATCAAAGAATAAGAAAAATTCGAAAATATTTCATAAAAATTTATTACCTATAAGGCAATATGGTCTTCATTCAACTACGATTTTATTGATCTGTCTTAACGAATGTCAAGCTGTTTTTATTACACGTAATTATCTTATTTATGTTAACATAATTAAAAATGAATTATAACCGCCTAGTTATCGTGTAATTTGTCCAAATAATTATCCATAATATACAGTGAATCTACATTAAATCAATCAACTTGACCTTTATCAGATGTTGCAAATGTACGGTTTAAAAGACCAAGTCATATTTAGTCAATTATAAAGAAGATTATTAAGGCGAGACACTCTGTACATTCATTTGAAAACAAAATACATACCATCAGGTACAGTGAATCAATATAGAGTAAGTTGACTTGACTTTATCAACAGAACACTATAAGATCTAAATAATTTGAAAATTTAATTATTTCTAATTAAGTTGCCTTCAGATTTTGTTCAAATAATTTTCTATCATATACAGTGATTCCATATTGAATCAATCAACTTGACTTTATTGATATCAAATTTAATCCCCTATAAGAGAGACTTCAAAGATGGGCACACTTTGAAAAACATAAGATTACGGAGTATGAGAAAATTAAATTTTGTAATCTGCATATAATAAATCAAAATTAAGTAAATTAACTTGACTGTATTCACAACAAATAATTTGAAAATTTAACAATTTTTATCCAAATTAGTTGACTCATGAAAGAAAATGAAGCTAATTTGACTTGATCAAAATAAAAATCAAAATTTGAAGATTTAACAATTTTTAGTCGAGTTGACTGTATAAAATTCGATTCACTGCATATTTTAAAACATTTATTATTGGTGAAATTAAAAGCGGCGCCAATTGAAACCAGTATACAGAGTGTTCTTTTTAAAGTTGTCAATTCTTATATTAGTTGGGGAAAAATATTTTAAGGATTTGTATGGGTGGCCCTGGAGACCATTTTAGCAAAATCAGAACTTCGTAGCTGACTTGGAAGTTAGTCAAAAAAACGATCATTTTGGACGATATCGCAATTCTCAAAAACGAGTAAAGCACGTAAACGACTAATTGTAAGAGACTCGACAGACACAACAGTGATTTTTTTCGTTTTTATCTATTGCAATCTAGAAAAAATGCGAAATATCTTACCTGCGTTCCAGAATAAAATGGAGAAAAACGAAAAATAATTAGTCGTTTTGCGTGGGTACTTTGCTCGATTTTGAAAATTGCGATTGTCTAGAACGATCGTTTTTCAGAATTTTCAAAATGAGCTACGAGGTTCTAATTTTGCTAAAATGGTCTCCAAGGCTCTCCCTACAAATCAACTAGTAAGAATTTCCTAAGAATTGACCACTTTTTTAAAAGAACAACCTGGAAATTTTAAGGCGAGGCAGTCTGTATATTGGACGAATTGTAACATCTTTGTTACACCGTTCTTACAAGACTATATCCAAGAAAATACAGATGAAGATCTAAGAAAGAGCATCGAAAATTTCCTCAATTAAGTTTTTGTATAATAAAAGACGCGAAAGAGTAGCTGTTAAAAGGATTTATACGTACGAGAAAAAGGGGAGAAGTTTTTAATTAGTTCACTATCTCGTTTATGCTACTGGATATAGGTATCTACTTCTTATTTACACCTCACATATAGGGGTGACATTCTGGATTTCTTTATTTAAAAGGCTGCTTGTATGTGTGTGTGTGCAAAATGGAATAACCATAGGACAATAACCTAATAAATTCCGATTCTTTTTGTGTAAATAACTTTCTACCTTTTGTATTGTAAGATAATTTCGTAGACAGGTGTTATATTGTTCAAATATTTTCTGTTTATTTTTACGACTTGACGGCGGGCTTATTTGATCTTTGATTTTCATTCGAGGGTGATTAATTTGTATACATTTCGTCTTCAATACTCATATCCTATTGGTTTTTGTGATTTCTTTACAAAATTAATTGGCGAATAGCGATCAATAAATGTGTGTAATTTAATAAGGAAATTGTGTATTTAATATTGTTCGTGTTCATTTGAATTCTGTATTTAGCTAAAATTAATTTGAAAATAATCGACAAAAATTACAACATTTCAATTGAGAGACTGATGGGTTATTTGGTAATGACGCATGTCGCGTCAGTGGCGTCGCGGTGTCACTATAGATAAATCACCCCTGTGGCCTGTCGGCGATTTGATAGATTGTAGTCAAACACCACTATTTCACTATTATTGTAACGGTATTACGTAAAACAAAATTATGTAAATTTAAAACATTTATTTTACTAAACGACTGTATGACTAGTTCTTAGAAACTGTAATCGTAATGAAATGGGGGATTAATCGCCCCAAATTAACCCTTCCGTTAATTTTAAACTGCCATAAATCTTAGACCGTTTATACTGTCGTCCGATCGAACGAACCATCACTATACTCAAGCAATCATACGTAATGCCAGATGTTACAAAATCGTCCCCCGCCCCAAGACACTATCATCATTTTGAGTAGAGCAAATGTAATTGGGCTTTTCATTAAGAAACTAGATACTTGATTATTCTTTTTTTTTTAATTCTTTTTAAAAACAATTCCGCCTCTTTGAACTGAATGATGGAATTTTCTCAGTATTTTCTTTTTTTCGCCGCCGTAATCCCCCACTTAGCATATGACTGTGCTTGATCTGTGAAAAACTCAAATATTTGTCGGCATTTTAAACAGCTTGAATGAGGGGTTGAAAAGAACACAGACCGCGAACAAGCTTTACCTTACTGTTAGTGGATCAAATACGCCAATTTATTTGAGCTTTTATGAATAAATTACAGTATAGAAAAGGCAATCAATTTTTTCTTTTGGATGGTTGGCATTTTATAAGAATATTGTTAGTTAACTGTTTGATCCTTGAGGCATTGTTAATTGTATCGTTTATCGATCTGCCGACTGACCAAGGGTTGGCGATTGAATTAGCAATGTGGCCAACAATCAAATCAACTTAATTGAGAGATACGGCTCAATTTTAATGGAAAGAATAACGGCTAGTTTTCACATTAATCTGATTTTAACAAAAAAAAAGAAAGAAAGAAATGGACGATCGAAATTAATGTTGTCGGCGTTTGATTGACAGGACTAAAGAAGGATATATTTTGACCGAATGATCCTTGTTGACATTCAAATTTTCCCCAGCTTTGAATACATTGAAAATATAATAAAATGTAGACGGTGTTAGTTGTGTGACAAGGGGATAGAGATCGGGTGGAATAAAAAAATATATAGACGTTAGAAATGGTTTATCCATATGAAAACAATTGAATTGTATAGTCAGGATACAACTAAGGAATTTTTCAAGTTTACAAATATATATATATATATATATATATATATATATATATATATATATATATATATATATATATATATATATATATATGTATATATATATGCAGCAAATGGGTAAATATCTATACAGATCGGGCAGTTTCTTTAGGTACATTAGGAAACCATCCGCTCTGTCCATCTGTACCCACCACTTACATATGAGTTTGGTCGATCAACCAAATCATTTTCTTTTATGCCAAAAACTTAACTTGCTTTGAGTTTTTCCATTAAAAACCACAAACAATCAGATGTCAAGGATTTAGTATCTTTGTCATACGATAAAGAATTGCTCGTGAAACATCCCTTACAAATGCATTAAAGAGGGAAGGAACTATCTTGAAGATACCGTTATTCGTAAAATAGTAAGTATTTATAATTTATATGCAAGTGATGTAGAGGGGCGGGTCCGATATTTTCCAAATGTACCTATTCCGGTGCCCAGTGCTGTATATCATGAGGGAAAGTATTGCTTTTTACAATAAGATACAAGCACAAAAAAGGGGGAAATGAGAAACATATAAACCGAGATGCAACTGCCTCCGATCATCAAACCAACGTGGCAGAAAAATGAAAAGCTAAATCCGGTTATCATAGCAATTTCCACGCTGCTCCGTGGTGATGTGGAGCAAATTCGTTCAGTAAAACGTTACCTTTACACAGCATTCAAGCATTAAGCCCTATAGCGGTTCCTTGACAACCTACAACTGACATAACACACCCTTGGTTGGTATAGAAAAACATATTTATCTTAATTTGAAATTGACTGTCGAATAATTTCAATTCGAGCATTTGGATTATTATCGAGTAACTATTGATAGGAGAACGACTAGTTGGTTGATTGTTCGACATGCCTATCCTGACCGCATACACCTATTTTATATAATTTTAATTGCTTTAACACGTGTTGTACTCATTGGAATTTAATATTCACCACAGTTGTTGTCCCAGCGGCATCGTATAAGCCGGCTATTATTTTAACTAGGGAATTAGCTGGCATAACCGCTCTCATCAAATCAATTACTGCAAGATTTAACAACAAATATACACTGAATTACAGCATTTTACGGGCCACTGTACGTTTTAAAGCACCCTTTTCGTTGAAATTTAATCTCATGACATCTACAACAAAGCAATACAATAAATTACCGATATAAAACAATATGAAAGCGCGCGGAATGCGTTAGTCTTTACATTCCTTTCCTGGTGTCATCCCGATTGTTGGACAAAGACAGGACTAGTGTTAACAGGCCATTTAAAACAGACCCAAAATTCAACACAAACAGAATTCGCTGTACTAACAATGACACCAATTCAAATTTTTTTCTTTTTATAAAAGAGAATAAAAATTAAAAGTATTTTAATAAAACCTGTCAAAATTAGCATATCTGCTTATCGTTTCGTTTACTTTAGCTTGAATTGCGTTTTTAAAAATTAATAATAGACGACGGAAGGAAGACGAGTTTATTTTTCAATCGACCACGAATCGTTTATTAATTTCAACACCCTGAAGCGTCGATCAATGTTGCAATGTTGACGACGATCAACACGGTTCATTATAGAAACAGATTTTCACCTCGGCATCACCCTCGTTTTGATGGAAAGAATGGATATAAGTGGAGAAAAGTTGTATTTTCATGCAGTACGTGGTTTTGTAGAGGTGATGGTGTGTGTGGTGATGTTGATGGTGTAGTGTTGCAGACGAGTAGCGCGTGTGTTCGTCATTAGGAATATTACAAACGGGAAAACTAACTCTCATAGGCGCCATATGGTTCCAGGGGCTCCCCTTCGCTCACCTCTCGCATTGCCAAACCGGCGGTGTAATTTGGTGTGGTCGTGCGGTATCATTAGCAGGATTGACATCTAGCAAAATCCTCAAACTCCCCATTTACCTATTTACGCCGCAAATCGATCGCACTGACCCAACAACGTGTCACTACTTTTTTTCTAATATACATATACAGGGTTATTCACGTCCCGTGTAGAATTCTTATGGCAACTCCCATTATTCGAAGGTCGTTTATCTATTTTTACTATTTTTGATTCGATGGGGGAAGACTGTTTATGCCAATTAAGTGTTTGTTTTTTAATAGAAGATCCTTGACTTTCGAAATACATACTAGAAACAAATAGGACTGTGTCACTTTTACTGACACTAGATTCATTCATTTTTTCCACGATCAATCTATACGACGGTTTATTTTTCCAAATTTTTTACGAATACCAATCAGAAACACGGGAAAAATCAATTTTACAATGGTCTTCGAATCATTTTTAATCGGTTGATGCGTGTAGTTGGTTGGCGGAAATTGCAACATTATCAGAATAAAGCGTTTTTTGATCGATTTCCCAATGAGCTACAAGGTTCTAGTTTTCCCCTTGAAATATTTTTTGATTGCTCGTCAAATAATGGGAGTTGCCATAAGAACTTTTCGCCGTACATGAATAATCCTGTATTTAATACTCTGCAAGATAAATGGAGGATTTGGAAGAAAAACTATAACGATTATAACGAAAACGACAAAAAGTAATGACGGGCGTCAAATTATTTATCTGACCAGTTACTACTGGAATGTTTGTGTGTTAGTATCCGTTCGGATGAATCTATTGTGATGCTTCAAAATCGAAAACTGTCTCTTTGGTAATAAAATATACGAACAGACAAAGATATAAACGATACCATCTTGTAGTATAATATTTTACAATCTACAATATATTCGTAAAAGGCATAAGCTAAAGCGTTTATGTATTCGCATTCTTATCATAAAATAACAATGTGTTTAAATGGACGTTTCGAAGGGGTATTAATAAAAAAACTGAAAGATGTGGAATGTCAATGATAGAAGCGGACATTGCCAATAGTCTTGTTGAAAGACACAACAGATTGAACAATAAGAAGACTAAAACGAAAACTTTGCCGATTCGCGGCATCAGTTATACTAACTCTCTTAGATGAGGGTCCTTTAATCGGCAAACTTAATTCATTTCAGAACTAACAACAGCAGTAGCACTATTCTAACCCACCCTAATATTGTCGGCTATTGAACATGTTCCACAATTAAAATCACACCGATATTATTATTATTAAACTAACTAAAATTCTCATATTAACATTCAATAAAACTATCAGTAATAATAACGAAAAATAAACTTTTCGGGTGCAGGTTGAACGATTCAAACTGATGAGCTATTGATGATTCCACTATGTCTAAACCAGCTGAACCAATTACATTTCACAAATCCTTTACACACCGTACTTCTGCGGTTCCCCAACGGGTAAATCGGCAGGATTATCGGCTTCGATCCTCATATGGTACTGCTTGAGAACCAACAGATAATAGCCAACACTTATCGCCATGTAGATGGTGATTTGAACCGACAAAAAATTAATCGTTTTCCACCTATCTCTCTATTACCGTTCTGATGTCTTATTAACGATTAAACGAATATTAATAATTCTTTAATAATTCGATATCGATATAGTATTGCGTTTTATTTACGATGTTAAAGTTAGTTGTTCATAAAAACCTTGTATTATTGTAAGTGGCTTTTCCGGACAAGGGATAATCTTTGGAAAAAATGACGTAGGGATTTATGGGGGCTAACAATGTTTGAAAGGAGGGCGAGAATGTCCGTTTCGGGTGTCCAGTTGTGAGATTGGCGGCTTTAACTGATGCGTGTGTTGACTGCTAAATATCGTACAATAATAATAATAATAATGATAATAACAATAAAAAAATCGATCAATTGAACAAATTTTATAACCGATAAATTTGTTGTTATTTTCTTGTTTTAATACAAGATTCGTTTATGATTATGATTAAGTTATATCTGCATGTAATAATTCTTGTTTGTTCAAAGTGGTATTACATTCTCAATAAGAGGCTTTAAATATTCAAATGAGTCTATATCTATAACACGACATAATATTAGGAGGGTATAAGGGCAGTTTGCGGCGGGGTTATATGAATAAGTATGTGTGAATATGGGAACATGTGAGTGTAAAGAACAGTTTTTAGATGAAATGGTCCGCACGCCATTGCTTCCTTCCTTCAAATACTTACATATATATATACACTTATATATATAATATCTAAATTCAAACCGCCCTTTTAACTCTACTGTCCGGAAACAATAGCATACCAAGTTTATGTTTAGATGTTCGCTACATTTTTCTATGGATTTATTTTATTGACACGTCTCTTCTACATACATACACTTGTAATAAACTAGTTTCGTTCAACCGGAAATTTTGGCGAATTTCGTAAACACAGCCATAATAATAATAATAAGAACAAACTCACCCTCTTAACGGTGGTGGCGGCGCGATAACTCCCAAAAAAAAACACAACTAAGTAGTACCTGAAACAAAACAAAAATTCAAATATTCACATTAATAATGATGATGATAGTGGTAGTTTGTATTGTTCAACATGTTGGTGAAAATAAGAGGGTATAACATCGTTTAGTAGTGCAATATACAAAACTGGGGGGTGTACGGAATGATAAATGGTCAGTCATACATAGAATCGTTTAGACCGAGACTCGTTTACAAATCCGGGGAAAGGATTTAGCAAACGCTTTAGAGGTGCGAACAACCGTTTGATGTTAAACACCAACTCAAATCGCCAAACAAATCCCTAAACGTGAAAAGTTTTTTATACTTTTTTCTTTTCTCTCTTATGTATGTGTGTATGGGGTGAGAAACATTTCTGCATACGTATATGGGAAGGGAAAGTTTGATATATGCTGATTTTCGGGATGAATTCATTTAAGTTCCACTGTATATACCCAACTTATATTTGTTTTATTTAAATGAAATTAAATATATATCATCGAATCGACAATAGAGTAAATAAACTGCGGTAAAAATCCGTTGTAATAACGGTAATTAAATCGAATATCTTCTAATTGATGCAAATTTGATTAGAATAAATTACATATTGAATATTGCGGCATATGTCGATTTTGTATTAAATATTAAAATAACCATATGTTATAATCTTAAACCTGTCAAATAATTTTTCTAATAGTGACAATCAAATTAAAACGTGATCTATATACATATATACATATACAGGGTGTGTCCTAGTGGTGGGGCATTAAAAGTATAAGATAGATGTTTCTGAATTTTGGTATATAGCTGTTCTACCAACTGAGAACTACCTTTGGAAAATATTTTCATTGTTGTAGCAACCCCCGTGATATAGGATAATTCACCCCACTCTCTTATTTTAAATGGAATAGTATATTCTTTATTGCATTTTTGAATTCTTTGATGAAATCGAAGGGTACTTTGATTATATGACCCATGGTCTAGCGCTGAAAGTTTTCCAGATATTTTCACTTTTAGTGGAATTTTAAAATTTGCAGTGCTTTCTGAAGCTATAGCATTTGAAATGTTGAAACTTGGAAATTAAGTAGTACAAATAATCTACTTTTTGTCAATTTAAACAGAATTCAATTATGTTTCAGAATTTAGCTGAAATAAATTTTTCTTTCAGGTAGTTTTTAAAGTGGAATATCTCGATTATTTTAAACAGAACACCATATGTCTTTTTACATTTTTGGATAGAGAAAAAAATTCAGCATCGAACTGTATTAGCATTCCCTATATTCAAAATTTTCAATTTCATCTAATTTCTCCCCTGAAAAAAAATGGATGTAGAATGTCCTAAAATTGTAGAAAAAAAATGTAAAATATTCAATTTTAATGTCCTTTTTGTAATATTTTGTCATTTTGTGAAGCCTTCTATGCATTTCATTCTAGTCGAATTAGTTTGGCATAGGCGACTAGACGTGGTATATTTTCTTTCAAGGGAGATGATTGGACGAAATTGAAAATTCTGATTAACTGAAAAATTATCAAACATAGATATAGGGAATGTTAATACAATTTGATACAGATTTTTATTCTCTATCCAACGAAATAAAGAATAATATGGTGTCCCATTTAAAACAAGCAAGATATTATGGTTTGAAAATTGCCTGAAAGAAAAATTTATTTCAGCAAAACACTGAAAGATAATTGAATATTATAAGCCTTAATAGAAAGTGCATTGCTTATGTTATTTGAATTTTTTTGTTAAACACTGCAAAACTTAAAATTTCATGAAAAGTCAAAATATTTGAAAAACTTTCAGAGTTAGACCATAAGTTGCATTATCAAAGTCCCCTTCAATTTATCCAAATAATACAAAAATGTGATAAAAAATTTACTATTCTATTTAAAATAAGAGAGTGGAGTACACTACCCCATATAACAGGGGTTGCTAGAACAATGAATATATTTTCTAAAGGTAGTTTAGATGGTAAAATGGCTATATACCAAATTTCAGAAACATCTATTAATTAGAACTTCTTATACATACTTTTAATGTCCTATCACTAGGACACACCCTGTATATGTTGTATAGAGAAAAAACCAATAATAACAGGTGGGATTATTCAGTAGTCTAATCTATATTAAGTGAAATTAGTTATTGCACAATTCATTAGAGCTTGTCACCGTTGATTATACCTGTTTATAAAATCGAATTCACTTCATGGAACAATCTAAAGAGGGTGATAATGATAGTGCACAACGATCCAAAAAATAATCTCAACTTAATAGCTAATAAAATTTTGTTTATTATTTTTTTTTTCTATTTATCTACCCTCAATTTTCAAGAGGGCTGTTTTAATGGGAAAGATTTTATTATAAACTTTACCGATATTTTTCAGTGATAATAATAATAATAATACTAATAATAAATCAACGATTTTGCCCGTATGGATTGTTGTAAGTTTAAGTCGAAATTAATAGCTTTATATACCTACCCCCTAGTCCGGTCGCATCAAAACTTTGTTAATATCTTGTTTTGTGGACATGTTAGGTCGTGATGTGAAAATAAATTAAACAAAAATTTCAACAACATTAATTTATTCAACACATCAACCGAACTATTCGTAAGCCCTTAATTTGTCATATGATAAATCTAATTATATTTTTATTTTACTAAATTAATAAAAAAACAATACAACTTCAGAGTAAAACGGATCGATTTTGGGTATTTTTGCTGATTTCCTAGCAAATGTGGCGATATACCGCGACCGCCACTCAACGCGGCCAAGTCCAATCCCAATAATTGAAGCAAATACAATTCAAATATTTATCTCATTATAAAAATCCGTATTCACAGATTCCTTCAAGATAATGTATGGTGATCATACACTATTTCTGTTTCTTAATCTTGTCCCATTTGATTTGTACAGGGGAACGAGATCATGATAACAAGTTTTAGAGATGATGAGAAGATAAGTAAAATAGATCCTTCTCTCATTTCAATTGTTGATAGTTCTCAATTTTTAAAGAATCTGTGAATACAACCGAAAGTGTGTTCGGCGGTGTCTGTATTTCGTCGTTTCGTGATTGTTAAACGATCATTGGTGTCGACAGGACGTTTCTCTGTTGCTTCTTCAAATAAAATTAATACAACTTATGACAGTATACAAGTTTTTCTATAGATCAGTTGTTTGTGGAAAAACGAATGGCAAACTTCAACTATAATAACGACAAATTATTATAGTTACGATTTGATTAATCCTGTCCAATACTAACCGGTTCACAAATATTTACAATGATTTTATTGCAAATAAATAAACAAACAAACAAATAAATGAATCAATAATAATAATCATAATTTTCTTCAACTATACGCTGGTAATTGGTTGTTTTTAAATGTGATTATTGTTGTTTTTCTTGTATATTAAATTGTATAAGGGTTGGATGACAAAAAAGGACACACAATAATAATAAGAGCTGTGTATATATGTGTATTTGTGTGTATATATAGGGTGGAACAACTGTCTATCAATAATGCGATTAGCCTGCTAACACCATATGTTACTGAATGGATACCTGTGAACATTGGCAATTTTGGTTGAAATTTATCTTGTTCAAAAAGTACTGAATACAAAATCATGGTGTTTCAACAATTCGATACTTCATTTAAATATGTTTTTTATATTGTTGAACATCGGTTATAACGATTTAACCAGTTGTAATAAAATTAACGATTAAAAAGATAAACAACCGTTTAAATTGCACATAAGTGGTGATTTTTTATAAGTTCCAGTTTGATTATATTGCATGTTGTTGGTAGAATGATGTTATAAAAATAATGTTTGTTATATCGTAAATTGTGTGGGGTATATCTATATGTATAGATATATATACACATAGCTATCCACAGGTAATGCTATTGTGTGTCGCCAATAGCAGTATAAGAACATAAGCTTTCATAAGGGTGACATACGCTCTTAAATAATACGGCAACACACAGCAAGGGGCATTTTATGAAGATATTAATTTTCAAATTGTCGAGTAGTGTTACAGTTATTATACTTACAAAGTAATAACTGTCTGTAAGATTGCGAAAAGGCTCTAAGAACGCCTAAATTAATTAATTAAATCTGTTATAAACACTAAGTGGGCCAGCGAACATTTTAACAACACTCGTTTGAAATCGTTCTGTTTGAAGGAACGAATCTTAACATTTTATAAGGATCACTCCAGCTAACTTCCCTACATTTTCAACTCTTATTAAAATCATTATTGTTTATTAACCTTTTATACAGGAACGATCATCGAAAAACTTGGCGATAAGTGGTCGACATATAAATTAAAAAATAATTATAAATTACCGGTACTTTTGAAAAGTTCAACGACAACTTTTTCTAATTTATTATTTTCATTTAACAATATTAACACGAATTTCATATAAATTAATCGATAAACCAAGAAAATATCCAGGTGAACTTGTAGTCATTGTATAATTTGTGTACCCAAGTGTGGTATTTGTGTAAAAACGTCCAGCATTGAAACGGCAATAGTCCCCTGTTCCATATAGGTGGAATTAGTTGGAATAGTTGGAAAGCTTATGTTCGGATTATAGGAATCGATGCGCATTTGAAAGTGTAAATCAGAATAGTAACGTGAACTTTGTATACATACATATATGTATACAATTCGTGTGTGTATGTGTGTGTCTTCCGGGGGTGGTGAGGTCGCGCGGCCCTGGTGTAAATTCAGCACAACGTGATGACTTAAGCTTATTTCATCCCCTTTTAGCCGGTGCTGATTTACGTTTGGGGTACACACGGGTCTAGTCGGGCAATTAACAAGGTTAGCCCCGCTAATCCCATGAATGATGTGCGCCTCTGACGGATCGGCGCGCGATCGCCATGCCCGCAGGTGCGGCGACATGCGGGTCCCCCCCCCCGCCTAAACCCCTCTATATAACAGAAAATCCGCCAATCTGCCCCCTGTGACTATTAACATGACAAATGCTAATATATATCACAGCTTTCCTCGGATCACACAGATGAAACTGATATATTTTTGTATCTTAGTTTTCTTTGTTTTCGCCCAACCCCTGTCCGTTAATATTTTACATTTATTACCCTAAACAAACAATAAACACTTGTGAATATACTTTTTTCTCTAAAAAAAAAGAAATATCATATTTTTCACAGATATTGGTCTTAATAAAAAGAAGAGAGACCCATCAAGCTGTCCGATTTGCGGTATCACCATATCGCCCGGTGATCTTGAGGCGCATTTCGTTCAAGAATTGGAAATTTTATGTAAAATAAGCGGTAGCGGATTGGCGGCAACACGGAAACGTCGACAAGAACCGGGACGTCCACCTGCACTACCTGGTGATAGTGGACCAGAAGGGCGATGGGAAACATTCCAAAGGATCAAATCGAATCGACAAGGACGGCTACGATTGAAAATGCGAAAAAGGAAAGCCGATGACGGCTGTATGATATGTGTTGGACGTCTTCATAGAAGTTCTGAAGAGTTGAATATGCATACGGAACAATGCCGAAAGGTAATTGAACCAAAAATATTGAAAGAAAAAACTTATTATTTTTTTTACTTGTCTTGTAAAAATCACTAGAATTCTTTGAATGATGAAGATGAAACTGTGGATGTGGAAGGTGATTCAGAATTGGAAGAATGGGCTGAAACACAAAGACGACGAACGAATTCATTGACTGGTAACGGTAATACAATTGGTAGCAGTACTGGACGGGCAACGTCTGACGATAATGAGGGGGATGATGTTATTGTCGATGGTGATGAACCAGAAGAATCATCATATGGACCATCGCAATACACCGAATCCGATATTATTGTTAAGAATCAAGATAGAAAAACAACCAATAATAATAATAATAATAATAATAGTGTTAACAATAATAAAAAAGAAGGGGCGCAATCGCAAGTAGCAACGGTGAATTCTAGTGGTGATGTTGAAGTAACAATGGAAATAATTATTGAAAGTGATAGTAATGTTAGTACATCGGATGCTGAGCCGAGCAGTCGGACCCAAATGATTGAAGAATTACGAAATAGAATTCGACCCTTAGCTACTGAAACAACAGGGGAAACAACGGCAACTAGTACAGAAACTGAAGACTATAAATGTTTAATTTGTTTGGTAAGATTTGTAGTCGATTTAGTGATTGATGATATTTAATTATCGAATGTTTTTCCTACTTATTTCCATCTAGGAACATTACAAGAAACCTGTTATATCAACTGTATGTTGGCATGTACATTGCGAAGATTGCTGGTTACACGCTTTAGTAAGTATAAAATATCAACATTTGATTATATTCCATCCATTTATATTGCTATATAGTTATTATTATTATTATTATTTTCGTTCATTTTCAACGTATTTATTTGTTTATTAGGGTAGCAAAAACATCTGCCCCCAGTGCAGCATGATTACTTCACCAACTGATTTAAGACGTATATTTATGTAATGTAAACTTTGATGGATGATCCAGTTATTACAGCACTTATGTAAACGCACCTTAATACTATATTTGCACAAATATAGCTTAGAGATATCAACAATATATAATTATAACAATAATCTTATCAACATATCTCTATAAAAATAACCACAATTACTTTAATAAATTTAGCTGTTTTCCGAAAAAAAAAACATTATAAATTAATTGATCGATTAATTAACCAATAATAATGATAATGATATGAGTTACATCAAATTCAAAAAGATTACTAGTCAAAATCGTTTTAAAGCTTGATTTTCCTCCCCCCCCCAATAAATAAATAAATAAATGTGATGCTGTATTTTCAAAATTTATGTGGATAATTGTCGCAATATATTATAATTGTTTTGTACAATAATAACTTCATATCAGATTATTTAAATTATTCTCTGTATCAAAAAAAAACTACAGACGTTCCATAATAAGCGCCAAATTAGAAAAGAACGGCATTTTATGGGACATCCGGTATAATTTGTTTGCCTCAATCCAAAATAAATGTTGGTAGTGATTGTAAAAAATTAATTATTATTTAAATTGAAATTAATAAAGGATATTATTATTGTTAATTAACTCTTTTTTGAGATGAAATCATTTTTGTTTTTTATTCTTATTAATATCTATTATTAAAATAATAATAATGATAATGATGATAATAATAAATTTTGTAATTTTTATTATTTTTGTTATTAGGTATTTAAATAATACCATAATGTTATTATTAAAATATTTATGTTACTAATAAAATTATATATATTTAAACATTTGTATAAAATATTATCTATGTACATTTTCTGTAGATATTCTACATTTAAATAAATGTCACAATAGTAAAACTGACTATTAATTTTCTATGTTAATACACAATCGTACTTTCGCCAGGTTTGACAACGTCGTATATCACAGGGTGAATACAATTAACAGTAGCACATTGAAAGAAAACAACATATTTTTAAGGCTTCAGGCTAGTACACTGGCATAGCGAACCCATGACCCGCCCATGCTTTCTAAATTACTCAAGTGTTAATTTTTATAAACTTATTTTATATATTATTAAAAAACAAAAAAAATTGTTTCTAACCATCTTCCCCATCCCTTTCCAAGTGACGTCACTGACTTGGTGACTCACGAGCTAGTTACTAACAAAATTAAGAAAAATGAATAAAAGTCTATCTATACAGAGTGTTTGGTCTACATAAGTAGGTATGGTGAGTTCTAAGAAACTCCTATTAGTCGACGAGCGATTCGAAAAATATGTTAAGGATTTGTAGGAGGGTCCTTAAAGAACATTTCAGCAAAACTAGAACCTCGTAACTCACTTGGAAATTGGTCAAAAACCGTTCGATTCTGACGATGTAGCGATTTTCAAAAACGAACTAAACACACAAAACGACTTAAAGTAACTTTAGGATCCTTCCAAAATTGATTTTTTCGTTTTTCTCCATTTCATTCTGAAACAGGTGGAAATACTTCGTATTTTCTCTGGAATACCATGGAGAAAAACGAAAAAAATCAATGTTGGGAAGGTCTCTGAGTCATTTTTAGTCGTTCTGCTTGTTTTGTTGGTTTTTAAAAATTGCGACATTGTCCAAAACGATCGTTTTTTGACCAACTTTTAAATAAGCTACGAGGTTCTAATTTCACTGAAATGTTCCCTAGGGACCCTTCTACAAATCCTAAAAATATTTTTCGAATCGCTCGTCGACTAATAGGAGTTTCTTAGAACTTACCATACTTAGACCAAACACCGTGTATATGTATATCTATCCTATGTTTATTAATTATTTTCGTTCGTTTGGGTAAACTGCAATACTGAAGTCAAGTTGGTCGATATAAATTAAATAGATGGAATATACCAGTGTTACCGAAAATACTCACGCCGGGCTCCTAATTAGAGAAACAACTTTATTTGGGACACTTTACGTAATTTAGGCTACAATAGAAAAGTGATAAAAAAATAGAATATCTGAGTCATAGGTAGAAACTACCCCTGCTACTGACGGTAGTATAGAAAGAAAGTAAATTTCTTGCAATATATTGAGATCTACAGTGAGGTTTTTGCTTTGGGCCACCGTACATTTTTTAATTACGGACCTGTACGATCAATCCCAATTGCTTTTATACAGGGCAATTCAACTTGGTAAAAGATTCGAAAACAGTTGAATTGGGGCAGTTTTGCCCCTATTTAGCTGTTTTTGTATTTCTTAACTTTTTCAAAACTGACAGGTATAAGGCCGAATTTGAATCAACCTATATAGAATTCAAAACAATTGGAGTAATTATTATGTTTAAGACGTTCCAAATACCGGGCGATTCCCCTAAAACGAGTTCTTATGGCAACTCCCATTATTTGGCAAGTGATTCGAAAAATATTTCAAGGACTTGCAGGGATCCCTAGAGAACATTTTAGGAAGAATGAATCGAAGACCCTGCTAACATTGATTTTTTTCTTTTTTCTCCATTGCATTCTAGAAAAAATGTGAAACATTCCCACCTGTTTCAAAATAAAATGAAGAAAAGCGATAAAAATCAATTTTAGAAGGATCCTCGAGTTATTTTAAGTCGTTATACGTGCTTAGTTCGAGCGTTTTTTGACCAACTTTCAAATGAGCTACGAGGTTCTAATTTTGATAATACTGTCATAAGAACTTTTCGTTTTAGGTGAATCACCCGGTATATCTGAATACGGTCCTGGCTATTTTGATGCAGTTTGAAAAATCACTATTACACATTACACAATAATAAATATTTACTTACCAAAAATTAACGCCACTGGATACAACCTGTCATCTGTAGATTAGAGATTCATCTATAAGACAGCGGTTGAACTGCTACATCCTCCGATGAACTCAATCGATAAGTAGAGTGCTGTAATTATTGTTTCATTAGATTTATTCATAAATATGGCGCTGTTGTAGACTTACATTAGAAATTAACGTATAGATGTCGCTACATTTGATACTTGATGTTTGCTATGACGGTTAGTCACATCTGATTGTCAAATCAACTCCCAATTTTCACGTGACTGGAAAGGTTTCTCTCAAATAATTATTTAAACTTGGAAAAGAAAGAGAAAAATTTAAATTATTTACAATGTTTTCAAATAATTTTAATATATTGTTTTACGTAATTGTAATAATTAGTATTAGTTATGTTAAAACAACAGAATTTGTGCCTGTTTATATGTGGGGTACAATCAAGTAAGTTCAATATAGTTTTATCAACCCTTATCAATTGGAATTTGTTAATTATTGTATTTGTTACGGCATTATTAATTTTGTTGTAAAAATTTGTATAGTTTTTGTTCAAATTGTTATAATTTTGTTTTATGTAAACAAGTGATCATATGATTAATTACAGGGCGTCTGATCGTGTTCCTGCATTGCACAAAACTAGTGAAGATTCATTCAAAGATACAATTTTGGAGTATTTAAAGAAAAAACCGTATATTGTGATTTTTGCTGAACATACAGTAAGATTAAATTTATTTATTTTATTAAACCAAAAAAAAATATTTTCAATTCTAGTTAAGTCCTGAAGATTTTGCTCAACGTGATCCATCTGGAAGTATACTATTTACACATATTTCTAATTTGAAAAAATCATCGCATATTGATTATCGACCATCTGTTCAAAATCCAATTGGGGCTGTACGACAACTTGATAAAAAAATTACAGAATTATCGATAAATAAATTTATTAAAAATCATGATGTGCCTGAAGATAATATTTTAATTATTGATTTAAATGATGCTAAAGATGATGAGCCACGTTCAGATATGTTAAAACGACACGGTAAATTTATTGTAAATTTTTATAATTAATTCTATAATTGATTTTAATTTTAGATTCTGATATTGTATCAATATATAACGAAATTTCGAAAAAACATACCAATATCTTGGCGATTTATACGGCTCATCATTCATCATGGGTATAATAATTGAATATCGCTAATTATTATTTTATTATCGATCATTTATTAGGTGGCACCTGAAGATATAACACATAAACGTACAAGAAATCTATTAGCCAATGATGACAGTGGTGATCAATCAAAACCAATAATATTCAAAGAAAATCATGTAATATTCTATTTAAGCAGAAATGGATCACTTCTATTAAACACAACAAAGTAAGTCGATTTTCAATATTAATTTTCAATTAATTATTGCATATTTTAGTGTAATTATCGATGAGAAGTTCACTGCAACATCAACAAATAATAACGATTCTGTTAGTTTAACATTATCGAAAGATTCAACAAAATTACTGTAAGTATAATTATAATGATTTTTATAAATTCTAATGATTATTTCGTAGTTTCGAGTTCCTATTCGATGTTGATGGCTATTGGAATCTTAATAATATTACAGTAACTAATGATAATAAGGAAACAATATTGAAAACATCAAAATTATATGCACCAAATTCGTTTTCTTATCATTGTAGTGGTTTTAAAGTGAGCTCAGAAGATGATGATATAACATTGGAATTACCCGGTTTACAAGTTCAACCATATTTAGATAATAGAACAAAATTCGGTGATGCATATGATTGTGTTGGTTTTACATCAATACCAATATGGTCTGGTTTATTTGTAACATTGGTATTATTATTGATTTTAACATTTGGTTTAACAATGATTATGGATATAAATACAATGGATCGTTTTGATGATCCTAAAGGCAAAACAATCAATATTAATGTTGCTGAATAATTCATTTTAAAAGTTAATATTCAAATTCAAACAAAATAAAAATTAGCCCATTTACTTTAGTTATGCCTTCCACATTAGCTCAGTATTGCACCTGAACAGAATAAATAACAAAAGAAAATTACAAAAATAATTAAGGAACCTGAAGTTTTACTCTAAAAATAATCAACAAATTACGAATATTTGTGATACCGTATTTTTATTCTGTCAGGTACGTAAATTGTAGGCCTAATTATTTCTGTTATCTCTTGGACGTAATTCCGTTACCAATATAGCTTATTGAAATATAAAAAATTAAAAAAATAATAAACGAGAGTAATAGATTTTTGTAGGCATGAAGTCCTGGAGTTACAGGAATATAAATTTATATACACAGTTTGTATATTAATATATATGACAATAGTATTTTTAAAACGTTTTGAATTTCATATATAAATGGTTAACTGTTGTTCAGGTAGTTGTACAATAATTGTTAAAATAAAAATTAGCCTTGACGTTGTTATATTATATATGGGGTATTAAAATCGATATTTACCGAAATAAAAAAAACAAGATATTGATTGAAAATTAAGTTTAAATTATTGGCCATCAATTATTTAAAATGAACGAAATAAGAAAACAAGTACTATCGATTTTGTATAAAAAATTATCTTTTAAATGAGTTTTTTTTAAAATTTTTGAAAAAGTCGAACCTGTTAAAAAATCCCACAATTAGTCTGTTTTAGAAGTGACCTTAGGTTCATTTCATTCCAATAAACAATTAAAAAAAAACAACAAGTCCATCATCATTTTTTAGATTATCGTGTACATTGATTTCTTTGTTAATATTGTTAATATTTAAATTATTATTTAGAATATCTGTAGATAATGGTCCCTTATTTTTAACTCCATTACTGGTGATGGGTTGTTTTAATTATGTAAAATATAAATTTGTACTTTATTAGGTTGTAGAATATCTCCGTCATGTTTTAGTTGATGCCAAATGTATAAATAATGTCATCATAATAAACGATATTAGAATAATTGCTTTTTAACATACAGAGCGCCCCATAGATACAGGCTTACAGGGCATCCAACCGGTACTGACCTGAAAACCGGAATTAACCGAAATTTTGGTCGGAACGAAATCCAGAGCCGAACCGAAAACAAAACCAGGCGGACTTAGGGGGGGGGCTTAGCTCCCCTAAGCTTTCAATTAGCCCCCTAAAAATAAATCAGTTACTACTTGAGTTACCGATGATGTCTCTTTTTAATGTCGAGTTCCCTCTGTGGGCAACAAAACTTGTGTAATAAATATTATTGACTGGTAAAAGTATTTGTTTTTAAATTACTTTTTCGAGACTATGCTTCGACGAATCAATACAATGTGTTACTGATAGATTTTAAATGAAAACGAAGTGTTACAGTACCGCAATGTTAATACGTTGGGCTAAATGGGCTACAGCACCGGGGTACCTTTGATTTTAGGGCACTTAGTAATTTATAGGTGAGAAATTAAATTTTTATTTTATTTGAAAACTAATTAAATTTCTACAAATATTTTTAATAGCATATTGTATTATTTGATATAATTAAAATAACAAGTTTATTGATTAGGGCGCCCAAACTCTTAGCCCAAGGGCGCTTAAGTTTATTAACTCGGCCCTGCTGCTACACGAACCGCCCCTGCTCTTAATCAACAATATCCTAATACAGAATGTACCACACTATTTCACCTAGCAGTTGTCCATGTCTTTGATTACGTAGGGCCGTAGCTTGATTCGGCCGTTTGTATTTCATCGAAAAATATCAAATGTAGTAAAATATGAATGTATGAATCAAGCTACGATTCTAATCAACTACGAGGTGAAATTTTGTTTTAGGTACACCCCGTATAAAAAAAGGATTATATTTAGTGCCCCCATTTGACAGCTGCCTAGTTCGATTCTATGCAGGGCCGGTCCTAGCAAGTCTAGTGGGCGAGAGCTATTCGGTGCACCTCCACGAGGGCAATGACGTCAGATCAATTATTAAAGAATTCATACAGGTACCGTGTCCTGTAAGTCGCGCTTTTTCTCCTAAACAGGAGATAGGGGATGAAATTCTAAGACGAAAAGTCGTGTACCATTTTGTCATTAATTAAATTAAGTAGCCAATCAGATACTATCTTAGTTTGAACGGCCATCGCGCCAGTTTTCCAACTGGTGCGTTTCCCACGTCCAACCGTTAAGACTCTTTCCTTCTTTTTTTTATGGCTATAGCGAGCACCTGATTGGCTACTTGATTTAATTGATTACTAATTACCTGGGTTTCAGGTGAATTATATCTCCTATCTACCCATTAGGAAGAAATGCGCAAGTTACGGGATAGTCTGTATAGTTCTTATGCCGTCCCTTATGTGTTATGTGTCTACTCAACCAGACTCCCAGCCCTAAAGCCGCCACTGCTTCTATGGTAAAGCCGGCACTGACTATGTATTGTTTTTAAAGAGGGTCACGAAATTGATTTTATTGAAATATCCAATATACCCGATTTTAATGAATTGATTTCGATTGATATTTACGGGTGGTAGTGGTAGTTCACAGGTACCCATTTTTTAAGCATTAACTAATTACCAATTAATTGTTAATTGAATAAATTTAAGATAAATTTTGACGCACCCTGTATAACGATATCGCATTTGTCTTTTACCGGGGTAAAAAATCGAATTTATCTCATTTATTCTCTAACTCATTTAAGGAATGGGAAAATAGTGAAATAGATATACTATTTTCAAGTGTTCACCCTGTAAATACCCCGAAAAGTTCAAGAAAAAAAGCATGATAACACATATAGGGAAAAATCTGAATTTTTTTGCAATGACGAAAAAAACATAGAAGATTTGATTAAATTTCTTATATTAACCTTGAAATTTCTATCAATTGTCTTAATTTCGATAAGATTTTCAAGGTGAATATTCTATTATAACATTTTATCAGCAAAAAAACAACGACAGAATGACAATTATTCAAGGAATCTTATTTCATTATTGATAATTATCAAACAAAAATAATCTGATCAAATTTCTAAAGTCTGATAAAATAACATTAATATTTTTATCTATTCAAACGTTATGATTAATAATTTAAACAAATAGAAAGTTATGAAGAAATAGATAAGAAGCGTGAGATTGTTTTCATTTTTAATTTCTAGTGACTAAGTTTGTTTTTGTTTATAAAAATACTGGACAAGAATAATAAAGATTTAAATTGATAAGATTGCCAGTAAATTTAAGTTTTCTACAATCGAAAATCATAAATCAAATCAATCAAAAAAACAAATATAGTTAATTAGCGATTTCATTGTTATTTTTTTAATTATTCAATAATTAGATTTCAAAATTGCAGCTACATTATAGTTTATAAGAACTTCGATAGATGGCAAGACTGAACCGATCGATTATTCCAGCATCTCTCAAACTGTAAATTACAATTCAATAGAATATTTATGAAAAATAATTAAATTTTTAAATGATTGACAAATAGATTGAGTTTGTTTCTAATATTAGATAAAAAATTTCACTTATTTTGAATAAAATACCAAAAATTTGTTCACATATTGAAAATAGACGACGACTAAAGATTATTGTTTGAGAGTCACTGAATTAACGTTGATAAAAATTGGGGTTCTAACCTTATTTTCAACAATCAAATATTTTATTTAATTAATGAATTAAAACTAATTAATAAACAAGAAAATGATGAAGGCATTTCTTGATAATACAGTAAGTTTCTTAAAACGAGAGAGTTTTTTATAGTTTTATTAATTTTTAAGGGAAATCCCATGAAGTTTCAAATGGACGAAGATGTGGTTAGTTTAATGGCTTTTATTGCACAATTACCCCCGGAAACACCCTTTAATATGGACGTACTTTCGAAAATAATCGCTAAATCTATTGAATTTTATATAAAATCTCAATCATCGAATTTTTGTGAAATTTATCGAAGCCTATTAGAATCTAATGATTTTCACGGTTATATCATGATGAGAAAATATCGAATTAATGTAAGAAAACGATCATTATTTCAAGTAATTCTGCTAACATCACTGAAATTCAATCGAAAATTGTTCGAAATTAATGAAAATCGAGAGTTTTTATATTTTATTATTGAGCTAATTTTAAAATCTGTTACAACCCCAAATACTGAAAATTTACACATTTTAAAACTATTAGAGAATATCTATCGCAAACGGGAGGATATTTTAAATAATGAAATTAGTTTAATGACATTAAAAACAATGAATAAAGTCGCTTGCTTGCCGATTTTTGGTTTTAAACGGTGTGCTACCGATATTTCGAAAATCGCATTGAAAAATCTATCTGAAAATTATGATTATTTAAAATATCAAATTTGTTACTATCCTGTGAATTGTGTAAATTCTAATGATGTTTTAAATTTAATTAAGAAATCCGATTTTGAATTTCTTTATAAAAAAATTACTGATAACATAATAAAGTCGTTTTTTTATAATGTAGAAAGTCGGGAGGGTTCTTTTTATTACGAAACACTAATTAATTTATATGATTTTGATGAATTTAAATCGATATTATGGCCGATTTATCGTCAGTATTTCACACAATTTGAAGAAGGGTAAGATCTTTTTAAGAAAAATTTAAAAAATTAATGATTTTTCTTATTTTCAGGGAGTTTTGTAACAGTTTACTGAAATATTGGATACCAATCACCATTAAATATTACGGTAATGATTTTTATAATTTCGTTAGAAATGAAGAGATTTCCATCATTTTAAAGGCTTATACTTTGTTAGAAGTCAAACAAAAAAATTGCTATAATAATCGGTTCGATGCAGATATTTTGAATTTTTTGCAATATCCAAAAACTAATATTATTGGACTGAATATTATGTCCAGTTATTTAAAGAAAAATCAATCCCCTAACGGGTTTGATATAAGTTTAGTTTTATTATTTTTAAAAAACTACTCTAATGGTCCATTATCGGGTGAAGTTGTGAAGATTATCAAGCGAATTTTCTCGCAAATTTTCTTAGTCAGTCATATTAGTTTAACAAAATCGATTAAAATAAATTTGGAATTATATCAGAGTTTTTTATGTAAAATTTTCAATTTTTGTTTTAATCGAATTGATACGGAAAATTGCGAAATTGTATCACAATTAATTAAAATTTTATTTGACATAAGTTTCGGTTCATCAGAACAATTAAGTTTGAATTATAAGTTGGATCAGGAGAATTTTTATGAAATTCGATCGAACTTATTTTATAGATATTTAGAAAATATTAATTTTTGGAATGATACATATTTTTCGCGTACATTTATCGAAAAAATTCAGTTGTTTTTGGAGAAATTCAAAATTACTCGAAATTTGATTTAATTGAATTAATTTTGAGTTACTATTTGCCAAAATTGGAAATTAATTTGCCAGATATTCGATCAGAATTGGATAAATCCAGTCGATTTGTTAGTTTACAAAATTTAGAAAATAATAAAGCGTACTTTGAGTTTTTGGTAAAATATCTGAATTTTCACAACTATAATCTTATTAGTGATTTAAATTATTTGAAACAGATTTATTTTGAAAATTTGACGATCTTACAATCACAATCGTTATTTGTATCCGTCGCTGTTTTAAATATTTTAATAGAAATTAAGAAATATCACAATTTCGAGATTGTTGAATTATTAGAAAAATCATTGGAGGTATTTTGCGATTTAATTCAATCCGATTTTGTCGAATTTACCGATGTTAAAACAATTAAAGCTCTAGAGGCTCTAATAAATGTAAGTATTTTAATTAAATTAATTAATAATTAAGTTAAAATAAATTAGACTGTTGTAGATTGTTTGTACATCTCAAAAAATGATGTAAATTTTGAAAATTCTCACTTATTGGAAAATTTGACCACAATTATAAAGAAGAGCAATATGAAGAAACCGGTAACAAAAACGATAAATTTGGTAAAATATTTCGGTGATATAATGGAACAGAATGAAGAAAATCGCAAAATAAAAATGAAATTATTAGAAAAAACGTTAAATTCGATTAATACATACCCGAAAAGGCACAAATCGAAGATACGCCGTAATCCAGAGGCACGTCTTGTTATACACGCTCTAACATCGACCGGCAATCGAAAGGTAGAGATGTACCCGGAAAATTATATTAAAAAAAAATAATATTATTTTAAATTGCAAGATTTACACAAGCTGGTCGTTAAGACACTTGTTAACACCGTATGAACGCGTAACCGCGAGTGTCTCAGCGCTCCACAGTCTTGAGATACTTATAAGCGACGCCTCCTGCCACCAGCTAACACTACCATACATACCAGAAATTATGAATCACTGTATCCAGGCGTTTCTATCTACTAACTGGATGATAAGGTATAATTCGCAATATCAATAATACTAATAATATTAATAATAAATAAAATTTTAGGAATGCTAATTTGCAACTGGTCAAGGCCCTTATTGAACGTCTATTAGGTGTATCGATGGATTACCAAAATCGTCCGAAATGTATAGAAGATGTATTTATAATATTTCCAAATATCGTACGTTTATTCTTTGAGATTTTAACAAAATCAAAACTTGACGATAGGGCAATTATTGTGTTGTTATTCTTTTCGGAATCACAATTAAAAAATAATGTTTTACGCCAACATTATTTGATACAATTATTAAATAATTTTCGTGATTTATTTTTGTATATTACCGCAAATTATTCAAATCAATATGGGTTATTGGCAATTAAAACTTTCACATCACTGTGTCTGGATTGTGAAATTCCCGAAATTATTGAATATCTTTGTAAATATATTAAACAAAATTTTTGTAATTTAAAAACGGTGATATTATCTAACTTCATCAAACTTATACAAGAGTTGTACAGTAAAAAATCTTGTTATCAAACCACTCTAATTATACAGGATTTAATTAATTTTTTCAAGAAATACAACAATTTCTATTTTAATTTATTATCAATTCGATTGTACAATATCGACGATATTGGAAAACAAATTGCTGATCACAATAGTGATGCATTAGTATCACGAATTTGGTTGAACAACCATATTCCGTATCTGGTCAATAATCAAACAAATCTCACCCGAATTGCTGATATTTTAAAAACTATTCTATTTGTTGATATTCCAGTAGATTTAGAAACCAAAATTCTATCGATAATGGTTGATAAATCCATGAAAGCCCCATATTTAACAACAGAAATTTTACAAATTCTCATTTTACGTTTAAAGAATCTATCGAACAGTGATCGCTATTTATCAGCATGTTATTCAAAATCAATTCTATTATTTTATGAATTAGATTCCAGTTTGGATCTATCCAGTATCGTAAATCACGTTAGGTGTGATTTTTCCACAAAAAATATATATAAGATGTTTATTTATGTTCTATTATTAAGTCATCAGCTAGAGAAGAGTTCAGGCGATTTGGAATTTTTAGATAGGACTGTGCAACACTACATTGATAATATCAAAGATGACGATATTTTGAATGATTTAGCGTCTAATATTGTTTATTTATATAAAGCCAATCCAGTCCATAATCGTTACGATATTTTTAAATTAATTTTTTATTTATTATTGCAAGTAGACTCGTCATTTGAAATTTGTAAATTTATCAGTTATTTAACAAGAAAACAATGTACAAATAATTATTCTAGTTTGTGTAATTTTTTAGATTTTAATAATTTAAATAATTGTTTAAATAATGCGAATTTAACTAAACAATTATTATTAGAATTTTATCAATATACAACAAATCTATCTGAAGTTTATCAACAATCATCAACGTTTTATTTAATTGAAAATGATTTATCATTAACGAAAAAATGTGTAAGACATGTCATTAGGAAGAATTTATTGAAAATATAATTTTTAATATTGTAATTCTTAGATTTCACCCGAACATTATTAAGGCCCCTTTTCTTCCTGTTATATCTATTACAAATTTCAAATTTGGTTTATAAAAAGGCGTCAATTGAAAATTTTATTTATTTCATAAGTAAAATAGATAAAATATTGAATCATTAATTGTTTTGATATTGCGATCGCCATCATCAATAATAATCTCAATCACTTTTATAGAAATAATAAACTATCGATGGGTTGACAAAATATGCATCGATTAATTGCGTTTTTTTTTGTCGGTGTTTTTCTTATAGTTAGGCGTTGATGGAACGATGATTAAACGGCATAACATAAATTTTCACTATAAATCCTCTTATATATTTCCGATATTTTTATTAGATGAATCTGTATACTGAACAGACGAGTGCAAGTAGAAACACAGTAGTTTAGTGAGGGTTCGTACAATTAAAAAAGCAAGGTGGGATGCGCGAAGGCGGGGCTCAAGCAATTTATCGGGGATTTTCGGTCGGCACCGAAGTTGAAAAGATACGTCTGTCATAAACATGTGTAGACTTCCCACTGAACGGTGTGAACTCTATGGCGCTGCCAGAATTATGACAATATCTTTAAATCGGGTAGTAGAAATTGTACATATTATAAGATTAGTATTAGTTTGTCTTGTCTAGCTTATAGAAATCAGGATGTTTCCATTAGTTATTTCTTTCTAGTTTTGGATAACTTCGGAAGAAATACAGTATAATCTCGGTAATCCGGCTGTTCGCTCTACAGGGTGTGTTCTAGGACGAAAAGTCCTGCACCATCTTTTTTATCTGACGCACAGGTAATTAGTTATTAATTAAATTAAGTCGCCAATCAGGTGCTCGCTTTAGCTTTAAAAAGAGAGAAGGATACAGTCTTAATGATGCGATATGGAAAACGGATCAGTTAGCAGGCTGGCGCGACAATCGTTCAAACTGTCTCTAATATCCAGGAATCTGTTGAAGAACATTATCATTTTCTGTGTTTTCGGTTGCAATTCCAGCCCTGTATGTTGTATAAACATCTCTTTAAAGTTAATGTAAAACTACGTCTGTATCGAATGTGAATGAACAAAAAGTGCCGAATTATAATACAGTAAGCTCAGTAAACAGGTCCGTTGACCTTTTAATGAAAATATCGTTGGGGAAATGCACAATTTTCTGAAGGGCCGGTATTGCATTTTTTAATTCGGTGTTCGAAAAATGCCAATCTTTAATCATCAATATCTCTCTCTTGTTTTCTGAGACTTTAAAACGCATAAACCAGCGTTAGAAGGACCATTTGATGGTACATTTGAGGCCTTTTTCGTTACGCAAAATTTTGGTGAAATTTCGAATTGTAAACGAAAATCTTGGCGCATTTTTTTTAATTCTCCCCATAACTTCATCAATATTTAACTACGATTGGCAGGCATGTTACAATAGGGTTTTATTCTTCCTAAAAATTAATTACAGTAGAATCCCGCTATAACGAGATGTCAAGGAAAATTGCTCGTTACAAGCAAACACTCGTTATAAAAAAACAACCTGTGTTCATACATATTTGCAGTAGCGTAACTTGAAAGTTTGCCCCCACCCCTCCCCCGCAAGATCTTAGTTTGGCCCCTTGTGTTAGATATTATTTTAATATTTGCGTGGAAGTTATACTTTTTCTTAAAATAAATAAAAGTTGGGCCCTCGGAGGGTCTGGCCCCCCCGCATAGCGGGCGCGCGCGGATGCTTAGTTACGCCACTGCATATTTGCACGGACCACAAAAAATATCTCGTTGTAGCCGACCTCGTTGTAGAGGGATTCTACTGTATAACGTAAAGATTTTCATTCATTTTAAAATTTTTTTTAACAATTTTAAAGATAAATAATTGTGCAATACCTTGATTGACCCATGGGGAAATTCGAAGAAATGTTAGATTTTTTTTGAAAAAATCGGGAAAGTTTCCCAATATTTTCTATGTTATTTTGCAACCAAATCTTATTCAGTTCGTATAGAATTTCATTTACTATCCGAAAATACTATTATAGTTGGGACATTTTCTTGAAAATTCTCGGAAAATCCCGATTTTTCCAAAATAAATTCGAACGTTGAATTTACCCATAGATAACTGCACGTTCACATGTAACGCCGGTCAACGCGCGGTCACAATTTGAAATGATGGGCGATGACGCGCGATTATGTAAACCATCGTATAGAATTTCTGGCCGCGCGTTTTAAGAACGCGCGTCAAATTTTTGTCATGTCAATATGCAGTAAGCTTCCTAAGGCACAATGTTTGTGTCTTGTTCGCACACGCAGTTAGGGGGTCCAAAAAACGGTATCACTTACCATCAAAAGACACACAAATCTAGCCCTGCGAGCAACCAAACACAACAAATCCACAAAAACATGTGTAAACAGAAACAAATGTTATGACCAAATAGAGCATTGTCGTAAGCTCTATACTAACACGAACGAAGGCAAACATACAGTTTCCTTTGAAATACTGACATTGTAACTGTTCGTGATGTTTGTTCGGATTCGTTCGCGTTCGGCTTACCGTCCACATCGTTGATGTTTATTTACATTTTCATTCGTTTGCGCTTGGTCGTATGATCTGGATGCACCCTTAGATCAGTCTCTGGACCAGTTTTTGGATCTCTCGTGTATGGTTTGTCGGTTGAAACCCGGTGAACGCAACTTCAATACACTAAAAAAGCAATAAAAAACGAATTTATTGATGGTGAATAAATTGAAGATTCAGTTAGTAAATATCCCGTGAGTTTAGTGTTAAGTCAGGCCAGGACCAGTGCATCCATACTTGCATTTTGTGCATCTCAGAAGGATTAGAATCTGAGGAAGAGCCAATAATAATAATATGATAAACTAGCAAGGGGTACAAAATAATTCTCAGCACAAGCGCCGGTCCTGAATCAAGCTGGTTAATTTACAACAGGTAAAATATACATTAATTTATCATGAAAAATATGAAAAATGAAAATTCAAGAGGTGTCTTATTGTCTATGATGAAAATGATAAATTTTATTGTTATATGAAGAATTATCAGAAAAAGTACTTACATTTTTGTACAATTATTTTGAAGTTTTATAGCAGGAAAGAGCGTGCTTCTTTTTCTTATCAAATTGTAAAAATAAAAGTAATAGGGGTATATCCGCAATTCCTTCGTATTACTTCGTATTCTTTCGAGTCCGTAAATATACTATACCAGTAGTTCTCAAATTTATAAGACACCCACAATATTTAATTAGTGTTTATTAACTGAAAAATATTTATCTAAAGGCGAGAAGGGGTTCCTCAAAGTTTTTTTATAGTTCTAAGTGTTCCGCTAGTCAATAGAGTTTGAGGACCACTGTACTAGTCGAAATAAAACACTTAATGAATGCACTATAATTATACCTGTACGTGTTATTTTTCATTGATTTTGTTATCACGACGAACTACTTAGTGAAAATACGATGCTGGAAAAAATAAACGTTAGGGCTACTTTCAAATACGAAACCTTGCAGTTTCAAATAACCATGACAACTGTTAAATTTGAAATACATTCTCGTCTTGCGAACTTGGTGACAAGGGGTACTAAAAATATGTGTGAATTGTGAATACTCCTCGAACAACAAAAAAAATCAATAAGATTTTTATAGACGAAATCATCAGTTGTTATTTCAAGAACACCTGATTATATTATATAAGTCTTTCTTATTGTAGAAACAGGGGACGGACTTGAGCGAAATTTTATGGGCAGGGCTGCTGAAATATTCAGTGGGCTCCGGGGAGAGCCATTCTTTATGCCTCCTACTCCAACACTATAAAGATATACAGAGTGTTCCGACCTGGGAATATACAATTTGGCTGCATCTAACGAAATAATAGAGCAATTCAAATTATATTTTAAGGATTTATACGGTAGTGTCTAGAGAACGTTTTAGGAAAATTAGAACCTCATTTGAAAGTTGGTCAAAAAACGCTAGAAAAAAATGCAAAAAATTGCCACTAGGACAATATAGATAAAAAAGAAAAAAGGAAGGGTCGTCGAATCATTTTTGAGTAAGCAGCTGGTTGCCAAATATGTCGGCATAATCAGAAACGAATGTTTTTTGACTGATTTTCAAATGAGCTACGAGGTTCTGTGTGGTTGATTCTTATGAAACTCCCGTTAGTTGGCGAGTGATTCGAATAATATTCCAGGGATCTGTAAGGGGGTCACTGGAAATCATTTTGTCAAAATTAGAACTTTGTAGCTCATTTGGGAGTTGGTCAAAAAACGCTCGATCTTTCCGACATTGATTCTTTTCGTTTCCCCATTTATTATGTAATAAAGAATTTTTTTTCTAGAATACAATGGAGAAAACCGAGAAAAAAATCAACGTTATTAGGGTTTTAGAGTCATTCTTAGTCGTTTTACGTGTTTAGCTCGTTTTTGAAAATCACAAGATTGTACAAAATGAGCGTTTTTTGACCAACTTCCATATGAGCTCCAGGTTCTAATTTTTTTTTTAATGATCTTTAGGGACCACCCTACAGATCTTTCAAATATTTTTCGAATCGCTCACCAATTAAGAATCGACCAGATTTTAAACGTCAAGGCCGCAGCTGGGAGGGCGCAATTCCTTGCCCCTTCCTACCAACGATTATGAATGCTTACAAGGATTGCTCATGAACCACATTTTTTCGGCATCCCCACTCTTGTCGTCTCCAGTGACGTCATTCGCGTACATACAGATACGGATAGACATCGATAGAGACAGGTAGCTATGCCTGTGTCTATCATGTATATGTAGGTATGCTAACTATCCGTCAATGACGTCAAATATTTGGCTTATATGGAGAGTATAGGCAATGAGCAATCATTGTAAGTTTACAATCGTTGCCTTCCTACCGCTATAAGAAGTATTTTCTGTCAAATCATCATGAATTTGAAAGTTACCCTGCCTAGAATAGTCTTTTGACTACGGCCCTGTAAAACAGGCACCCGGTAGATAGAATCATATGTATTATTCCTAAACTGGTAATTTTGCGAAGTGCAGAAATGTGTTGATCGAAATTCAGGAAAAATATATTTTGGGCCTTTGTGAGCTGTGGGGAAATACCCCGCCTCCGGCTCTCGGCGGCCCTGTTTATAGCCATCTTTAATGAAAGAAAAAACACTGTAATTTCAAAACATTTATTGATGGGTTTCTCAATGGATAATGCGAGATCAGTTACAGAGCTGTACTAAGATTGTTTGAACCCTAAAAGCAGTTTCTTGAATGAACAGTTTTCTATTTTGAAATTAATCTTCAAATTATAACTCCATTTTGTTGTGATATATTCTGATAGTTGCCAAAGTGATCGAGGGTATGGGTAAGGTGTCTGTAGCAGGTTTCTGAAAAAAAAAACAGTCTAGATAAGTTAATAATATTATCGAATTAGACTCGTCGTTGGCTGAGTTAATAAAAAAAAGTTCATCTGAAATTTGGATTTTCCTGCAGGACCGTAGCTATGAAGGGGACATTTAGCGCAATTCTTTGCCTTCACCATGTCATAAAAACTTTTTTCTTCAAACCATTGTTACTTTAAAAGTTGCGCCACCGTGAATTGTTTCCTGACTACGGCCCTGTCTTGCTCATATTTCCAGTCCGAAATGTTCGTCCATTAATTATCTAGTTTGGAATTTTCTCTGCTCTCACGTGGATTGTATCCTGTTATAATTATCACCGTACGGTTCTGCCTTTTTTGATAATTGTTTGATTATCTTTAATTTTAGATGAGTATTTTTTGGAATATTTGATTTTAATAGTTGTATTTTTTACATTCTCCTCTTTATACATTGGGTGGTTGCCCTCATTCGATTTCAATCCGGCTTAATTATCACCACACGGCCCTGTTTACATTTTCACAATTTTTTGATTTTCAATGATTTGTCAACAATTTCAGAGTTTTTATTACAATTATCGACATTGATAAACGTATTTTCGAACTCTTTCCTCTTATTTATTCAACGTTTAAAAGGTTTTGGTTCTTTTCGAAAAAATTTCCATTTTAAAACCGATTTCCTATAGAAAGATCATAGGGCAAATTAAAATGTCGTCCGTTGTTTTATATGAAAATTGAATAAAATGACGTAATTTAACATGTTCACAGTAGTACTGTAGAAGTCAATAGTTTAGTTTTAGTTTGTGTTTTATTTAAAATTTCTACTATATAAGTGTTTTTAAAAAAATATTTTAATTAATAATTATCAAAAAAATATACGGAAAACAACAACGAAAAAATTATAGATTAAGTATGCCAACTTAATTACAATACAATGAAAAAAGACGGTGTTTCAATCATAATGTATGGTCTTTCTATACGGGAACAATATCTTTTTTGTAAAGTGAGTATTTTTAATATCATTAATTGAAAAAATAATTAGTTTTTAATAAGTTTCTGTATATTATTGTAACTAGATAGAATCGCCGCTAGATAGCGCTACAAATTTTCACACTTATTTAGTTATTTATTTTATTATTAAAAAAAAATATAAATATATTTAAAAAGACATCGGGTTTTTGAAAGACAGAACACAAAATACAAAATTTTAACGATTTTTTTTATCAAAGTATACTATCATTACGTTATAGCTAACATGGCAACAGATGGCGCCTATAGTTCTCAAACTGTTTTATTGAATTTTAGCGGATTTATTTAAAATATTCAAATTATTGCTTGTTTTAATTTGCAATTGCTTGTTGTAATTTATAAAAATTTGCCCAAATTTGGCGTAATAGAAACATTATTATTCGTGTAGATTTTGGCGGGAAATTTGAATTTAATTGAAAATTTTGTTATATTTGTTTGTACCTACATGTGGTTTTATTTTTAATTATTTTGATTTTTATGCAAAATATTTAAATTTATTGTTAGAAGTGCGTAAGTCCCCCCTCCTGCTTTTAGTGGACTTACAGTGCGCAATTTTAGTTGATTTTCGTATAATACACATCCAAATCACGTTTGTGTACATACATACACACACATGCAAAGAAACGCATTTAGAGAGCGATATTAGTGCTGATGACAGGTGTTATTATATTTCTATTATGCTTTGTAATTAAAATAAAGTGACTTAATTTGACTAAATAGTAGTTTAATTGTGTTGTTTTTGCTTTTATTTATCAAGTGAACATTGATTTTTAAAACAAAGTTAACAAAAGAACATCGTGTGTAGTACCCGGTATAACAACTGTCACTATATCACCTGATTGTTTCTAATAAAATTGATAGATTTATTAAAATGGTCATAATTGAATTAAAATATTGTTGATTTCAATTGAAATCATCGTTAATATGGTTATTAATTTGTGATAATGTATTTAATGCGACAGTTCGTTTATTGGAGGTTCGTGTGAATTTTTAGGTTAAGTTAAAGTGTCAAAACTTTGAAAAGTGTTCAAAATATTGACTGAAAATATTCGAATTGAACGAGAATTGTTCGTATTTAAAAAAATGTTGTCATTAAAGAAGGTGTACAGAGACGAATTATTACAATTGGCGTTAATATTGAGTTTGTTAAGGGGCAATAGTGGGCCGTATTTTGATAACGATATATCAACATTTGATTATGATAATGGTACAAGTTGGCGATCATTTAGTCCATCTTTAATACGTTCACATTATATACATCCGAAAAGTTTAGATTCTGTATTATTGAATTATGAACGTGATTTATTTGATGATTTAAATTTATTGGGACGTTATAATCGTGCTAATTATCGTCATCCAGATGTACAAACATATTTATTAAATATTGAAAGAACTAGTACACCATTATCACAAAATCATACAACTGATATTATAAATACACCAACACAAGAACAAGATACGAATGATATAAATAATGGTCAAAATGAGGCATCAGGTGAAGCAATTGATGTAGCACCAGGCATTGAATTAACACAAGAGGTTTGTTATTAATGAAAACAATTAATTATTCTAAACATAATAAAACTTTCATTAGAAAGTTTCATTTATAATTTTCCCTAATACACAATATTGTCGCAAAAAACGGTATACTCCCCGAGAAACCCCAATTTTCCCAGATTATTCATTTTAACGCTCTATAATTAACGATAACTCTGTCTAGATTGTCTAATTAAAACCAGCCAAGACTGCTAAAATCATAAAATAAAGTTTTATATCGACTGAATCATAGGGTAGTGTTAACAAAGATTGTACAATATATTTGACTATTGCACAAACTTTTAATCGATATTAATATCAATATGTTGATAATAATGATAATCAGGAAAATATTGTCAAAAATTATTTTGTTTAGATTTGTTTATAAATAGAATCTTAATTTCCACGTGTAGGACATATTAAACGTCAATAGTTTTTTGTTCATTGTTGTTTGTTAGTGGAAAATAAATCGGTAATTTTTCTTTTAATTTTTCTAATATTTTATTGAATCTTTTTAAAGCGAAAAATAGCAAAATTACGACGAATTCTAAATGTTTTGATCTATACAAAAATTTTTTTTGTGCAATCGAACTTTCGCAATAAATTATTTAAGCTTCGTTTTCAACATTTAAGTTTGTTGTTTTTCAACTAAACTATTTTTCTATTGAATCAATTATTATAAATACGGGGTTTATTGAACAAAACATTTAAGGATACTGCAAGGTGACTTATAAACAAAAATGTTTATCCGAATTTTTTTTGTGTAAATTGGACGAATTTACTTATAAAATCTAAAAGCGTAACACTTAAATTAACATAATTTGTAGTTGTAAAAATACTAAAAACAATTCGATTAATTAGCCTTATTTATTTATATAGCATGTCCAATTTAAGAATCACTCTAAGTACTCACAAATATGGGACACCTGTTATAAGTGATATGAATATTGATCCTTCGGGTTTTATCTGTGATAAAAAACGGTCCAAGACCGATCAGACTTGTGTTTAATCACAAGTCAATTTTTTTTTATTACGTTAATTTTTTTAAATACGAGGAAAATATTTTGTGTATGCGTAACAAGTTTAGTAACGTAAAAGGTGTGACGATATTCTCAAGTAATTTACTCAAAACAGTTCTTATATACAGGGTGTCGATTCTAAATATGGTCAATACTATGAAACTTTTATTAATTGACTAGCGATTTGAAAAATATTTTAATAATTTGTAAGGGGGTCTCCAGAGAACATTTTAGCAAAATTAGAACCTTGTAGCTCATTTGGAAATCGGTCAAAAACGCTCGTTTCTGACAATCTTTCTACGCGCGTAAAATGACTCGAGCATCCTCCCAACATCGATTTTTTTCGTGTTTTTTTTTTCAAATGGAACAAGTGGAAATATTTCCCATTTTTCGTAGAATGCAATAGAGTAGAGAGGGTCTTCGAGGCAATCTCAATCGTTTACTCTTTTACTTACTAATGAACTACGAGGTTCTAATATTGCTAAAATGGTCTCCAGGGACATCCCGATAAATCCTTAAAATATTTTTGGAATCGCTCGTCAAGTACTAGGAGTTTTATAACAATGACCATATTTAGAATCAAAACTCTGTAGATGTGTTTAACAACAAATAAGAATATAAAATTTTTGTTTCCTCTAACGTGAAACGTATTGTACATTGCACGTTTCTACTTTACATGAAATTGACATAGATAGGAGAGACTAAATCAATTTTCGAAGGCTTGTTATTTACAGAAAATGACCAATAAAGGAATGTTGGAATATTTTTTAACGTTTTATAGTTTGTTTCTTTTATTAAAAATTAAAGAAATCTAACAATAGAGATGTAACAAAGAAAATCTTTCCTATTATAAAAATTTTCAACGGTAGTTAAAACTTTGTTTGTGCACTAAGTAATACTTTGAAATATTTTGGGAGTTAAGCGGATAAAAACCTCTTTATTTTAATTCGAATCTTTGTCTCAACCCTTTATTGTTAATGAGTAACCTTTGGCGTCTAATTTTAGGTCTTCATCTTGGCATCTTGTTATTCTACGCAATTTCATTATAGTTTCGATTAATTTTAAATGTAGCAACATATAAAAACGGTATAAATTTTTGCGTTGAAGTAGCTTGAGGGTCAAGTCAACCAAATTAGAATACACTTGAGTAGAGAATAAAAGTTTATAATTTATAATATTTACGTTATAAACAATAATGTGTATTATTCAAATTTGGCACCATTTCAAGTATACACTTTTGTTTTGGAACGATATATAAATTTTCCACTTTCACCATTTTTTATAATTTCACTTTACTCCTGGCAATCGAGAATAAAATTCATTATTACAATTTATTATTGTGATTAATGATTGATAAATTTCATATTCCATCAAAATTCGTTATGTTTTGTTCATACTGATTTGAATTAATGTAAACATTAGAAAAAATTATCAAAAAAACTGCGTTTATTTTGATAATTTTACTTAAAAACAAAGAAATGAATTATTTTTAAATACATCAACTTGGCAAATGTTATGCTTTTTGTTTTGTATCTATTCATTCATTATTTTATGCAAATGAATTTTTTTTCTTAAATAATTCTTAAAAATCTTAAATTTATAAACGAAACGAAGAATTTTGAATCTTTTTAAAGCACTTATTTTATAAAATTGGAATAACATTGCTGCCAGCCTTGAACTAATTTACAATTGCATTTATAAAATACCTTATATTTCTTCTTTGGAAAACACACAACAATAAAAAAAATCGGAGAGAAGTCAATAACAATCTATGCGTCATTAGAATATTTTTGATTTTTTTTTGCTAGTTTTTTTTTAATAAACAAAATTATACAGGATGTCCAAAAAACTACAAGAAGGTCAATCAATCAAATACATTAAATATAATTGGGAAAAGTTGTTTGTCTTAATGAAATGTCTTTGTTCCTTTTGTTTATTTATGAATCGTGTTTAAGTAGGTTGACATATAATCGATAATATTAAGAGTATATAAGTTATTCAGTGCTTTTCATTCAATTTATTGACCCATACATGAATCGATTAATATTTAACTAACTATTGTTTTCGTTATCTTTCTAAATAGCCAATTTTCTTTCTAACAATAATCGGAAAACTGATAAATTTTTATCTATTTTTGTATGGGCGTTTCTCTGTAAACTGGGCAACTCATTGTCTCAGGCCGATATTATATATTAAATAGTATAAATTATATATTTCATACTTCACTTTAAAAGATAATTGCCTAATCTACCTGTGCTCAGCGTACAATACCCATTCAAATGAACTTTATCATATCAAAATCGGTTTTACAATGCTCAAAAAACAGTCCCCTGGCGTGTCACCAAAGCAGTATAGTTGTTTTACATTAAGATGATTAAAACAATAACTATAAGAATCAATCGAAATTTTTGGTTATTGGAACAAAATAACGTCATTCTTGATTAGAGCAGCTTATTTTTTATTATTATTATGTTGTTAGACAAAAAAAGGTAATTAATGTTTGTCTCAGCATTTTGTGAACAGTCCCCCAGTCTATTTTTTAAATTACGCGCCACGTAGTCTACAGCTTCAACTATCGCATTACTGCGTGTAACAAAACAAAAACGACCTGAAGTTTGCAAATTTACCACCATTAGCGCCCGGGCGCTATTTTATTTAGCGCTATATGAGTGTCCATCTGTGGAACCCGCGTTGCAACCTGACAGCCGACAGTCCTCTGGTAAGGATTATTTTTTATTTTTTTCTATATATTATATTTATATCTTAAGAAACTTATATTGTTATAATAGATTATTATTCCCTGTGTACAGCAAAATAACGTGACTTAATTAACATTTGTGCTATCTTCCAATAAAATCGAATTAAACAGTCCCCTGGCAACAGTCCCCTGCATCTTAACAGGGCAGGGGACTGTTTTCGCCTCCAGGGGACTGTCTTTATATTATGTTTGTCATTTTTAGATATACACATATGTTTTGAGTATGGCGCCAAGAAAGAAAAAACTCTCTAAAGAGGAGATTTTACAAAGAAAAAGAGAAGCTGAGCGAAAGAGGTATGAGCGTATCAAAAACGACCCGCAGAAAAGGGAAGAACTTAGAGAGCAAGAGCACCTCAAATATCTCAAGAAAAAAGAAAAGGGGACTAGGAAACTTGTTAAGGATATGACTCAACGAGAACACCGAGAAGCAAAGAAAAAGTGGAGAGAATATTGCACCAAATATCGTAATAAGAAAAAAGTATTAACAAATGTTACTAACACCTATATGAGAGAAAATACTCCAGATTCTGATGTATCTAACACATCTCAACTACGAACACCTGAAATTGCTGAAATATTTCGAAAAACAAAATATAGAGAGAGGATACTAAGATATAAAATAAAGAAGAAAAAAGATGAAGAAATCAAAATCCTGAAAAAAAAAGTATTGAAGTACAAGAAACGCATATCGCGATTAAAGAAGAAAGCAAATACAGAGACTAAAGATACACTAAACACAAAGTTACAGAAAATGGCAGATACTCCAGAATCTAGGAAAGATCTAGTCAAAAAAGCACTATTTGGTGAAGTATTAAAAGAGCAATTACAAGAAAATTTTTCAGAGATGAAAACGATAAGAGAAAAAAGACTTTTAACAAAAATGGTTTCAGGAAGTCTTGTTGATAAATATAAGTTATGGCGAATGGAAAACACAGGGGTGATAACCTATAAAAGAATAAAAAAGGCAAAAACACCTTATGTCCTGGTTAGAAAAAACAAAATTTCAGATGAATGCGTGAGGGCTGTTGTGAATTTCTACGAAGATGATTCTAACAGTAGACTAGCAGCGGGAAAGAAAGAATTTATCACCAGGAAACAAGAACGGAGACAAAAACGATATATGCTTGATTCGTTACTGGGCTTATACAAGAAATTCCAACAGAACAGTAATTTCAAACTGAGCTATCAAACCTTTTGTAGACTGCGACCTTTTTGGATTGTTGTACCCAAATTCGATAAACGTGATACTTGTTTGTGCATTAAACACGCAAACATAGATTTGAAATTATCAGCATTATATAATGGAAGGATTTTAAATTATAACAGCCATCAAAAATTACTTCAGGAGGTGTGTTGTGACCGCTATAATGAGCAGTGTTTGTCTAGAGAATGTCAGAAGTGTGTTAATAAGACTCCTTTTTACAAAGAATTCGATAATAGAAGACAAATCATTTATAAAAAATGGACAGCCGAAATACAAAATTTCATAGACCCAAAATCCAAAAAGACTCGTCGGGTAACCAAATACATTAAGAAGTCATTTAATGTGAAGCCTCGCAACCTCATTACAGAATTGCATGAAGATCTAGAGATATTTTTTCGTCACGAAAGAAATATTGTACACCAGTTGAGTGCAATAAGGGATCTGAAAAGAACGCTGACAGAAGAAGATGCTCTAATTCATATGGACTTCTCTGAAAATTATTCCACTAAATACGGGCAAGAGATTCAGGCTTTTCACTTTGGCGGGTCGCGTACACAGATTAGCCTACACACGGTCGTAGTGTATTTGAAAGATATAGTTAAGTGTTACTGCACAGTCTCTACGAATATTTCTCATTCTCCAGCTGCCATATGGGCTCACCTGCATCCAATTTTCAATGCTTTGCCATCTCAGATCAAAAACCTGCATTTCTTGAGCGATGGGCCAGTGACCCAATATAGAAACAAAACCATGTTTTATATTATGGCGACAAAAATACCGAAACGTTTTCCACATGTACACAAGTTTACCTGGAACTATACGGAGAGTGGCCATGGTAAAGGCGCACCGGACGGAGTTGGAGCTACCTGCAAAAGGACTGCAGATGCCGTGGTTGCTATTGGAGGCGATATCGAAAACCTAGAGAAGTTTGTAGAAGCCATTGAACAAAGATGCCCTGGCCTTACTTTGAGCATTATCCAAGATGATACGATTAAACAAATGAGTGCTGAAATCGAACGCGAAGTAGCCAAGGTGAAAAATTTTGTTGGCACCCTCAGAGTGCATCAAGTCACCGGAAAATTCTACAATCCTATGGGTTTAAAATCAAGCTGCATTGAAATTGTGATGAAAAATCTAAGCTGCTTTTGTAACAATGATTGTTGCCTACATTTTAATATCGGGAAAATAATTTATGAAGACAAGCCGAAACTTATTGTGGAAAATGTGTTCACTGATTCAGAATCCGAGAATGAAGCTGGACCTAGTTCTACTAGAGTAAAGGCATTTAACAATGGTGATTACATCCTCGTCAAATTCCTTGTTAAAAATATGGAATATCGATATGTGACCGTCATTGACAAGATCGGTGAAGAGGATGACGAAATCCGTGTCACACTGCTAAAGCTCTACGATAATAAAGGCCAAACATTTCGATTTGATCAAGATGATGTAGCAGAGGTTACAATAGATCAGGTAATACAGAAACTCCCTAATCCAAATATGGTTTTAAAAGGGAATAGAGTGTTCTACAAATTTGAGTCACCTGTAAATGTTTTTGAAAAATGATGAATTTGAGTATGAGTAGAGAATTATAAAAAAATGTTGATTTTTTTGTTACTTTATTGTCTAGTTGCTTAATTTCTGAGCTTTAAAGTTTTTTGAGAATAAAAAAAGTTTAATTTTGGTACTAAAACGGTATTTTTTAATTTAAATACACAGTCCCCTGGCATAGGCAACAGTCCCCTGTATCGATTTTGCAGAAAATGCTCAATATTTTCTACTGTAATGGAATTTTTTTCCGTTCATCTACTGTTTATTATTAAACAGGTGGATATATATTCCCTTAATAAGATTTGTTTAATCTATAAGCAAAAAAGTTGCCTAGACAACTTTCTTATAAAGAGTTGCCCAGTTTAGAGAGAAACACCCGTATAAAAAAAATTTTCTTCTTATTTTCTATACTATATAAAAAATTATAAATTTATAACTTTAATTACTACCCGATAATTATCAAATTGAAATGAATCATTGTATTTAGTCAATGTCAGTGAAATCATAGAATAATTTTGAGGATTTATTTATGCGTCAGTAAGGAAAAAATGCATTTTTATTGTGAAAATTTGTTGTTTTTTTTTGGATTGGAAAATAAAAATAAAACCAAAAAAACAATAGTGAATCTTTAACTAATGCGAGTTTGACGTCAGGTTTTATCATTTTTCATTGGTTTTAATTAAATATTGTGTATTTTCATAATCATTGAAATTATATTCCTGATAAAAAATGTATTAAATTCATTTTGTAAGATGATAATCATATCTAGACTGTGATTATATTTTTAGGATTCATTCTATATACAGCGCGTCACACTATAATAGCCACCTGTAAAACTAGAGCATAAATTCTCGAATTTTAATTTTTAAATAATTAAATTTTGTTTCGTTTGCTTCTTGATTGATTATTCAACTTGTGTTCTGATTAGATGAGATACACTGTATATTATAAAATTTTATACCTGTCGAGGTTTTTTATTTGGGAAATAACGGAAAATAACGAAGACAATTTTTTTGGTCATTAAAATTGTTAATAAGTTAAATTGTTTTCATTTAAATAATTTGATGGCTTAACCAAATTCAGTTAATTTAATTTAAAGTAAACTTTTAAGTTGTTTTCTTTGTTCTTTAATGACTAAAATATAATTATTTCCATCGAACTTTGTATTGTAAAGTTCATTAAAGGTTTATAGTCCTTATTGTCTTTCTCAAAATAGTCATAATAAAATGAAACGAAATTATCACATTATCACGAAGTGAATTGACTAATATTGTTTATCATAAGATAAAATGGATATCCCTTTTATTTTTATAATCATTATTCTCATCGTGCACTTTTAGAATATCATATTTACAAACATAATATACATACTGTTCCGTATTGTTTGATGTACTTTAAACTGATAAAAACGATTATAAATCACCATTATGGCGGGTTGATGAGGTTCTTTTTGGAAAAATATATTCCATTAGTATAAATTCAGTGCCTTAGTATCAACTAATATGGCAATCTTTGTAATGCTCGATAAAAAAGTACCAAATGTGTGTGTAGAGCCATATATTGTACTATGGCTACTGCGCATGGCATGTTTTAAAAAGCGTTTTTTTTTCAAATAATTTAAGTTGAACTTTTGTTTTCATTCAATAATCGATAAATAAAGTCCGTGATACTATGGAAAGTGTAAATAGTGTTCTCGTTATCTTTATATTGAAATATTATTAAATATAGGGAGAAATTTATCGTTTGTTACACAATAATCTTAGGTTATTTTCGTATTTTATCGTAGTTCTTCAAAATTGATTATGTGAAATATTGTTTATTGTTTAATATAAATTAATTTATCAGGTGATGATGACAATTAAATTAAATTATACAAATGGAATTGTCTATTGTAATTATGATAGGAAAAAAAAACGAAAAAAAACCTATTAAAACAAGTTTTCCGACATTTTATTTGCTTTATATCGCATGTGTCCTTGCAGGATCTTGAAAATTTTATACTTATATTACTCATCGATTGCGTAATTTTTCGAAATTTTTACCTATGATTTCTGTAAGAATAGTCTAGACGAAATTTTAATCAACCCTATTGTGTTTGAGTGTAAACACACACACACATGAAAACCATGTAAACGACATAAATAGAGAGCCATTGCACTGAACTTTTTATGTATAAATAGTGCAAACGACCTCTCTTTATGTGTTATTCACATTTGTGAAGGACGTATAGTCAAATATAATATCGCCAAATTTACAAATTGATGTAAAGATAAAATGGAGACGCACGTATTTTGTGTTGATTCTATTTCACATGTTACAATTATTAGAGGGATATTGTTGCCAAAACAAAAAATTAACCCCGTACATTGGCCTAGTGTTTTTCTTCTGACCTTAAACCTACACAAGCTGTCTTATAAGGATCACTAATTATTTTTATAATTTTAAACAAAAGGACGTTTTCTTAGAAAATTGTGTTAAAGAACACATGTTACATGTAAAATTAGAAAAATAAAGAAACTTAGTTGATTATTATTTGCAAATTAAGTTAAAATTTATTCAAACTAAAATGGTAAAAATTCCTAGAAATACACTTTGAACTACATGATAGTTTATCAGAAAACCACAACAGAAGCCTTACATTTTTTCACTTCACAATACGTAAGGTCAAGATTTAATAGAAACTCCAATGGAAGATATCGTCAAGGTAAATTGTTGTTAATTTATAAAAAAAGTCGTTTGTTATTTCACAATTTAATGTATATGACATTAATTTATATATTCTTTGAACTACATATTTGCGAACAAGTTGGCAAAAATTGTATTTTTTTCAAAGAAAGTTAATAACAGGTAAAGTTCGAAAATAGATCAAAAAAATAATAAATTTTGAAAATATCTGAACTTGAACTCGTTAAAAAGTTCATACATTTATTTTTCTTTGCATTTACTCTAATAATAATTTTTATCTATTTGTGGTAGGTCATGCTTCAATTTTCGCGCTCTCTAAATATTTACGATTAGCGACATCTGACGGCGAATGCTTGAAATTGAATATAATAATTAAAAGTTTTTCTACTATCGAATAGATGGCGTAGTGGATCAGGTATTAAAAAAAATTAAATCAATGTATGATTTTTTCAATTTCTTGTAGATTTTTCTTTGTAATAACCTTGAAATCGACTTAATTATCATTAAAATTTCATTTTTCTTTCGATTACGAATAAAATATGTTCATGGGATCAATTTATTAATTGATCATTTTTTTTGTTATTGTTTGATTTTAAAGAAAATTTCTGAGAAATTCGAACAGTTTATCGTTGATTGTTGAATTATAAATTTGAGACTAATTAATAATTCGAGATGGAGTAGAAAGTTTCTCTTATTATAGATTTGTGTTTTTATGTGTATATGGAAATAATATTTTAATTTACAGAATAAAATAATTATATTTAAAACCTGTATGCCAATTATTATTATTATTCAATGGTAGAGGTTTATATTAATATCACGTGTTTTACTAAATTATAAATGTTGTATAAAACAGACGAAAGTCAAGGATATACGGATTGTCACTGGCGCTTGTTATAGAGTCAATTTATTTTTCCAGTTCTTATCAGAGACATATTTGTTATCATTTGAAACAATTAATTTTTGCCTAGTGCAGTCTTAATTGGGTTGTCAGTGTGGGTTGATTTTATGAAAGGATAGTAATGTACCGAAAAAAAATGGTAAGTAGTCATTTTTTTTTCGTATTTTTGTAATTAAAAAAATGAACTTATACATATTTTATTGATGATCTATAAAAATAAGATAAATTAAAAATAATTTAATTCATTTAGAAATAATTAATAATTGATGTGGTGCAATATAAAATCAAACAATATTGTTGTTTTATGAAATAATTAATAGAATATTAAGAAAATTCTTCATTACTCTCACTGGAATATACGTAAATTGAGAGATGACGTCATTTTTCGTTTATTTACACTCATTTCTTATCACTATTTTCGAGGAAAAAACGGCCGCCTAAGATTTTCTTCGATTATCATTTGTCTTTCTTTTAATTCAAAATTAATTACGGCTTAATTTAACGTAATTTTTTGAAAATTTTGTTTTACAATCTGTAACATTGTGTGTTTCACTAACTATATAATAGATGACGTTGTTGTTGTATTATTGTTATTAAAATATCGCGCGCTTTTCAATTCGAAATTTTCTACAAATTCTTTTTATAATTGTGTTTAAATTGAAAAATTCAGGTATAGAAATTCGTTTGAAAGGGTTGTAAAAGTGAAAATTTTGTGGCCAAGTGTTTATCATTATTATTATTACTATTATTGTTATTAGAAATGTCTTTTAAGAAAGGTATAACAATTGTTATTTGACAAATGATTCTGTGTTATAGAGGGTGGTCACTGTTATTTTTTTTTCTTCTTCTGTTGGTTGTAAATGACAAATGATGTTGGGACAGATCACAGTGCGGTGTCTTATGTGTTCATAGACAGGACCACCTTAACAGTACAAGATCAGTACTATAACACTACAACTATTATTAATTTTTCTTCAAAGAAATGTCGGTTCTTCTTTCGAATTTATATTCGACTTGCTATCGTACAGATATCTTTTCAATGTAAATAAATCATATCCTATTATCTCTAATCTTATAAAAATAATAACAATAATACATAATAATAATAATAATGATAATATGCTGGTTTAACTGTGGCAATAACTAAAACTCCCCTAATTTTCTCGAAAATTAACACCTCAAACATTCTAATTATTTTAATAGATTCAAAATAACTATTTTTAAACTTAACTATTATTAGTAGGTATGTATTCAGAGATTCTCCAATTAAGGCCGATATAATTACAGTATTTTATTGTGGAAATTATCGATTATATGCAAAAATTACCCAAAGTCAATGAGGGTTGGGATGTAATTTAATTTAAAATACAAATAACACGGCAATTTTCGTAAAGAAATCATAGCCTAAACAGGGGCGTATTAATACATTTCAATACCCTGTAGACAGCCTTCCAAAACCATAATTTTAATTTTAATTTTATTCGAAACCCTTAAATCGGAAACATTGAAATTTGAGTTGTCTTTATTATTGCTATTCCCATTATAATTACTATTTATTTGTTTCTTTATCCAACACCATTGTATAAAGGGGCCATAACTATAGCGATCTTAGATAAATAAAGTGCCTTATAACACACTAGTGTGTTATATAAATTTTGCATTCCAGTTGGTGTGATGTATTATATGCTGTCACACCACGGTATAGGGATTAAATAGTAAACTTGCCATGGTCTTATACTCGCCTATAGCTTTTTATATAAATAATTATTATAGTTTTTTTTTCAGAGATATTTGGATTTACTTGGCATGATTTTTTTTGTGCTTCATTGGTCTTTAAATTGAACCCCAATAAGGTTGTAGGAGTAGTTCATAACCTTTTTACTATGAGATCTTAAATATTCTAGTAGGGTCCATTATTCTACTTCAAACTGTCTGTTATTGTCATAAATATGAAGATCTGACTCTTTGCAGACAACGGTAGTAAGTAATTGCCTGCAGCAAATCAAATATCTCTGAAAATAGTATATATTCGTAATTGATTTCAATAAAAATATAGTCTGTAAGGTGACTTAAGAGATTGGTAAAGTAATAAAATTAGTCCACTATACATAGATTCAATAGCAAACAAGCAACTAAGCAGGGGTCTTCCACAAAGCAAGTAATTTTTCAACAAATACCTTGTACTTTCAATACTGAATCTATTGTAAACTAACTTAATTACTTTAGTCAGTCTCTTAAGTCAACGAACAGAGTATATCTTCATATAAGAAAACAGATGTGATTTAGGAAAAATGTCTTAAAAGCCTTCTGGAAGGATAGTGTATTAATATATAAAATTTAAATAACAATTTTTTTAATTATTGTTGTACAAATTACTTAAAATTCCTAAATATTATTAAATAATTGAAATTCGAGGTCAAAAACTTCAGTTCCATGTCAATCCGGTTCATTTTACAAATACAGTAAAACTTCGCTAATCCGGACCTTCTGTAGTCCGGAATTCCACTAATCCGGACCGATTTGCTCTCACATTTATGCATACTGTAATCCGGAATTTGACTGCTTCTACAATCCGGATTCAATCGGGTTGGAGCTTCCTTCATTGCTAACTCTTCGTAGCTTTTGAGGCTCAACAAAAATCAGTTCAACAGAGAACAATTACAGATTATTTTAAGTAATTTTTCGCCTGATATATATATGTATATATAAAAAGATTTACAATCAGGAGCATACTCTCTATGTTATAATATGTTAACTCGATTTGAATACATTTGCATTTTTGTGAAAAGCTTTTTCAGTGCTCCAAATTTGTCTTAATGTACATATTGAAAAAATTTTCGATTCACTTCGTAAATACCTAACAAACGAAGGAAGATACCGTGGCGCCAGAACCCTATAGGTATATTTAATATGTGTTTCAAAACGTTCCAGTAATCCGGACGATTCAGTAATTCGGACTGCCCCCTGCATTAATTAGTCCGGATTAGCGAAGTTTTACTGTACTGTTAATTTTCTGATTACACGTGTCAAATATTATCTCCAAACTTGTTTTTCTTTAATATGAAATGGTGTTTTTTTTTGGGTTTCAGAAAAAATGAGGTATAATTAGATACTATAAATTAAATTTCATATAATTTCATTTTAATTGCATTATTAATTGTTAATAATCTAACTGTAAACTATAGCCTGACTATTATAATATTGGTAACTTGACTTTAGAACACAAAGATCTATAAAATGGTTCTATTTATAATTACAATACAAAGGTCTAAGAAACATAAATAACTTGTTTACATTGCATACAAAATAAATAAACACTTTATTCATAGGAATCTAAACATTTATTAAGATAATGTTTATAATATCTTAATCTCTTTATAAAATTATTGATGTTTATTTTTGTTCTATCGTTTTTTTTATTGTCTGTATACAGTAAAGCTGATGGAGTTACAGTCGTTTTTTACGCATTTAGGCGATTTAACGCATTCTTTATAACTGTTGTGCGTTTAAGTCCAAAATAGGGTTCAAATGTAACCACGGTATGTTGTAAGATGCACTCGGATGCCATATTATAATATGTTAGGAGTACTATTCATGGATCAAATTAACAATAAGTTTACCCAAAACCACGGATGTTTATGTTTTACTCTATTGGTAATAAATCAAAAAATAAAATAACCAATTAGACACTATCCGTTAGGCAGACTATACCGAAAGCCTCATTTGGATGCGTCGATTTGGGCAAACTTAGATTGATCCATCTATATTTACTTGAGTTTCGGTTCAGGCCTTTAGTGTTAAAACTGGATTTTGGGAATTTTTATGATAGCTTATCATTTTAAAAAAATACAGGTAGTAAGTTGCTTATTCTCTTTGTAAACTACTTTATATTCATTTTAGTTTTACTTAAATTTATTTTTTACGTTTACTTATTGAAATACGCATTTAAGTGCTTTGGCGCGCTTTTTATAACCATTTGTACTTTGAATCAAAAACAGGCTTCGCATGTAACCATAATATGCTGTAAGATGTGCATTTATGTGTATAGTGATAATAACCAGATTCTATAAATTTTACGCCTTTTATCAAAAATTGAATAGGTAAACAGCTAAAAGATAACCATACGTTTAGCGAGGGTGTTTTTCTGGACTAAAGTGGTAGTTTCTATGGGATACTTTGTAGGATTTATTGATATATCTTATAAATCTATTTTCACCACTTATGTATTGTTTATTTATCAGAATTATCAGCTTATCTCAATAATTTTTGTGGTGTTAGTAAACCTTTCGATTGTGACTAATTTGAGTAGATTGTATAATATATGTATAATTCTTATTAATTTTCGCAAAATTATAATCACGCTTCAAGAGCTAATAATTGATTAAATAAATAATTACATTCGTTTATAGAAAAAGTCGAGTTCGATATTTGTAAAAAATATCACCAATTTTATAATCGTTCTAAAAAACAGTCGACCTGTTTCTCAGCGGGCATTATTTCGAATAATCATTTAAACAAATTAAAACTACCTTTCAATAAACGATTTTTTTATTAATTTCAATTAATTATCTTTAAATATTGATACTGATCATTGATACTTTCAAGTGAATGTTGTTATTATTGGTGTTTGAAAAAAAATGGCATGTTTTTTTATTTCTATTTAAATAAATTGATTCCTTTTTTTTGTTTATGTTTAGTTGTATTAGTTTGGGAAATTTCACATATTGCGCACGCACTATATTCAAGATGGGGTGGAATGATGGATTTTCGCCCTTTGAGGAATTCAGATAACATCCCCTCTCGAATGAGCGAGAAATCTTTTATTTCCACCCTACTTCTAAGTTGTATGCATTACAACAACAGAGAAAAATTCGGATAAGGCTTGGTTCACACTGATATCGTTATTTGTTTAGGTTTTAAATATATAAATTCTTGTTAAGATTATCTATTAGTAGCAATTATCATTGTTTTTGTTGTTATGATCGATATATCGACCGCAAATCAGATAAAAACCGTCTTACTGGTCTGCATTCAATGGAGTGTTTCATCTTGTATCTTTTTTATTTTGAGATAGCTTGTCTTGTCCTATAATGTTGGTTGAACATAGTCGTATCTGTTAAAAATTAGCTATTGATTATACGATCCGATAAGCATTAGAATCGTTAACAGGTTTGATAGCGATATACAATGGATAGACAGCGTATAGAACGGCGCCGAGTCCCAATAAATTGTAAATGTGGACCTTCGACAGTCCCAGTCTTCGTATAAAAGTGGCCGCTGATTGGTCAGCATTGATTATGTCGGCGGGTTCTTTTGTCAAGTCGTCATGCTTCATTTCTTACCGTCTGCTGACCTCCGGACCATTCGTCTGCCTTCTACGTTTTATCAAGTTTTTTCTTCTCAATCCACCTCTCGTTGGTTGTTTTTTTTTTCCTCTTTCTATATTCATATATACTCCATTGTTGTTGTTATTGTTGTTGATGTAGTAGATTTTTTTCTTTCTTGAAAAAATTAATAATTACGTCAAGATGGCTATTTCGGCCAATTCGGTGTAGTTATGCGGATATTGGTGTAAAGAACGCGCATGCAAGTTTACAAGGACTGCCCCCAAAATGCCGCAGGAAAATATTTGATGTTAGATTTCATGTCCGCGCCCTGTTTTATTATACAATTTCTATTAAACAACAACGTAGAAAAAAATTGATTATTACAAGCTTTTTTGTTGTTGTTGTTTTGAGATAAGTTGTTCATTAGTTAAATTGACCTGAAATATTATTAATGAGATTTCAATATAATAATAAAAACAACAAATAATAAAATTAAAGATCACAAAGCTACGACGTGCTATTGTGAAAGATTTTATAAGAAAAACGATAACATCTATCTATTTAATATATATTTATTACGCCGATTTTAATATTCGTGAATGAACGATTATTCGTTACTGATTGTATTTGATTAAACTATAAAGTTAAACAGAAAGCACTTTAATTAATCAAATATTCATCGTGAGAATTTTTCAATAAAATACACAATTGAACTATGATTTTACTTAAAGTCTTTATCGATATTGATGGAAAATAAAATGATGAATATAATTTTATGTCATGAACTATTGAAATATGTTTAGAATTTTAACCTTTTACCTATAAATTGATTGACAATAGTTATTCTTTTTTTTGTTATTATTCTTATTTAATATATGTTTATAACAATCTCATTATTCATTTTATAGAATAATACGCACGATCGATTTCATATCGTTAAATTACAATCGATTAAGAGTATAACTCTAGCAGGAGGTCAGATAATAAAACCGAATGGGCCCCGCCTGTTTTGTGGCTCTCACTTGTAACAGGATAGAAATCCATTCTCTTATTTTATCTTTATATCATTAGCGGTATCTTAGCAGGACGTTTCCCATCAGTACCGTATTAAAAAAAAAAATTCATCATCGATAAATACACCGATCGTCACTCAATCTCCACCGATCATTGATTTTATTTTAATTTCCAAGTGGCGGTTATTGTATATTGTAAAGCTATTTTAAAAATGTCGACTTTTTTATAATCGCATACTTTTTTTTGGTTTTGTTCAATTAAAATTTTCCATATATTATTCATATGATGTTGTATAGAAAGCCGCCCCTGTTTTCTTTCAATAGTTTGAAATGCCGTATGTTCGTATGCATGTATGCATCCCAGTCCTGTGGCGACAGATGATAAATGATTCTTCTTAATAGGAATCCAGTTCCTCGTGAATTGCTCTATCGACCATTTTCATTGGTTAAAAGCTTGAGCGGCCCTCTCTTCTAACTTTAATCAAGCAAACACCAATCGTTTCACATTTATTTAGAAGAACAAGAAATAGAAGTAATAATTGTAACATATATAGAACATCATTACAATTGGATCATGTTGATGAATTTTTCAAATAAAACAATGTAAATGAAAAACCTAATCGTTAAAACTATTATTTTTTTCGACGGTCGTTCAGGAAGATATTTTTCGTTTGCATGTAGTTTTGTTGGAACTTTATGATGAAAGATAAGTTTTGTCATGTCAAAATGATTAATTATTGTGTTGTTATAATAGTGATTTCCGCGATTTATATTTAAATTGTACATTGGTGAAGAATAATAAATAAGAAAATATTTTTAATCGATATATAACGGAGAAATATAGGCAGAGAAAAAAATTATAAGAAATTATTAAAATTTTCGGTTAATTTATATTCATGAATACAATAGTGAATCTTATTTAAACGAATATTTGTTTAATTAGCTTTGTTTTGTCCAAGTTATAATATAATGGCTTGTTTAACTAAACTTGTTTTAATTATTTTTTTGTATTATACAATATGTAGATTGCATGTCAAGATAATATCTTTTTGTAATTACAATACTCCGCCTAGATTGAGTTTATTATAATTTTGGTTTGTTATTATAAATAATCTTGTTTTTTTCTTCATTATTTGAATTTTAATTGATGTATTTTCGAATGAAAGAAATTCTTTACACACATATCTCCAGAGAGACTATTGAAGAAAAGGGACAGTTCTCCTTTTGTTATTAGTCAAGGGTGAAATTGTTTAACATCCAAAAACCGATGTGAAATTTCCCATTTTCTTTCATGTTATTGTTGGTTTTTGTGGTTATTTTCTCTTTAAACAAACACTATAATCATTGATGTTATCGTTACAATAACAAATTTTCTGTTAAATTGTAAAATTTTCAAGATAATCGGAAGAAGCGCTTAATTTACAATAATTGTCAATCAAAAACCAATTGAATTAGAAATCCGATAAATTAATCAACACTCCTATTAATTAACGTTGAAAAATATTTTATTTTATTATTTTCACAAAATATTGCATCATTTTTGTATAAATTTATTATTTTTTTTTGATAAATTTTATCTAATCTCAAAACTAGCACAATTTAGTTAAAATTAGTTGCAATCTAAGTATTTTATTTATTGTTGTCTATAACAACAATTTCCACATTTAATTTTCTTAATGCACATGTCGATAATAATTTACATCAAAGAAATTAAGTTATTACCGAAAATTAATCTTCCTCCGATATCTGCAATAGCAATAATAAACAACTTAAAAATATATACAGAACGTTTCATAACACCAGGTACCGCCTTTTAGAACGAATAAACTAAATTTATTACTTATGACAAAAAAAAACACAGTGAAAATAGTGTTTCTATAAGCTGATAAGCTTAGATAAATTTACTACCTAATGTTACCAACGTTTTTCTCCGTAACACAAAATTTATTTAAAAAACGGGTATAACGCAGTGTTCTAAAATATGAATATCTAACGCCTTCAAGCGGGATGAAACGCTTTGTATAGGTATATTTTGTAAAATTCCATATTTGATTTAATTTCAATTCACATTGGATTCACCATTCCTCGCCAAATACAGTGATCGCCGTTTAATGTGTTTTCTTATATAGAAAGATTTTCACGAAGTTAAGCACAATTATAAACATGAAGCTTACCTACACGGAGAAAAAAGAATGGTAATATTCACCATTGTAACATGGTAATCAGTCCTATGTTGAATTAAAATCGTGAATCTTACTATGTGAAAATAGATTTCACAACCATTTTTATGGTAATGATTACCATGTTACATTGTAATAAGAAAAATGGTGAGCATTGCTACTCTACATGGGAATAAAACCAATGTAACATGGTACTGATTCCTATGGTACATAGCTGTCATTGCAATTCCAGTCAAATTGCGCGTGACGCGCGTTTAGGCTACCCGGCGAATAATAAAACATACCCAAGCTTAATTTATTTATTTACATACTCACTCACTGTAAATCTATAAATTTACAGCTTAATTTAGGTTATAAACAATAAATTTTGCATAATAAATGTTATTTTATAGAATAGGATTCATTCCTAGTTACATAGCACTAGCTCCAATGTAACATGGTAATCATTGCTATGTTAGCATAGCCGACGTTACCATTTGAAATTGGGGGAATTACTTTGTCAAGTAATTCTTGGCATTTAAAAATGTCGGATACCATTTAACATGGTAATCATTCCCATGTTACCATAGTCAATATTACTATTCTTTTTTCTCCGTGTATATTTGGGGAAATATCGACGAAGAGACGAAGAATTAAATTTTTTAAAATTTAATGATTTTTCTCAAAAATTCTTCACTTGCTATGTTCATGCACCTACCAAAAATAATTGTTTTGTAACAGAATTTTTATATATTGCAAACAATTTTATGGCCTTTCCCAATCCAGCATTGGTGATAGAGAATTTGCTTATTTTCCCGTAGAAATTGAAATAAAAAGTGAGTCTTAATTCGCAAAATACAAGAGTGACTGGTTGCAGACTTATTCTTTTAAATCTGATATAATTATTAATTATTATTAAATCAAAAATTTATTTTATCGAATAAAAAGAAATATTAATTATCAGGTCGATGTTTAATAAACTCTAATTCAGTATAATTTGTTATCGCAAAATCCCTCTGCAACCAGCCATTCTTGCATGTTTCGAATCTATAGTGATGCCACCTATTCGTATTCGTGTGAATAACAGCCACTTTTCATTCAAAATAAACATGTTTTTTCCTATCAAATATTCATAAATTTGTATGCAATATACAGGGCGAACAAGGCTATTTCACATTTCACTCCGTATTTGGCCATGCCTTTGTCGTACAGAGTCGTAGCTTAGTTCATATTTTATTACATTACATTTGAGATTTTTCAATGAAAAAAGCAACCGAACGGCCTCACGTAACCAAAGGCAACTGCGAAGTGAAATACCGTTGTTTACCGTGTATGGGGGTTCTGTTACCACACTTATTTTTAGTAGGTGAACACACTGAATTTTCAAAAACGGAATTTTTCGTCTTTTACAAAAGCCCCAAATAAACTATCGTCCGCTTCGTCATCTTTAAAATTGTGCTGAAATTCGCGAAATTGGATTCGTAAAGAGCTGTTAGTCCTCCCCCTTGAGTTTATACGAAGGAAACAAACGATTTATTACTGCTATCCAATGGATTATCGTTTATTAAGATTGTTATTTTTGTGTTTTTTAATTCATTTAAGTAGTGTTATTGTTCACTTATATCGTTATCAGTTTATTGATCTCATTAAATGGCCACCACTGTATTTATAAGTATTCCATACCTGTTAGAACTTCTTTTAAAGATATTATTGTGTTTATTTTTTACGAATTATTTTGTTTACAGTAATCCATGAAAACCTCTTTGGTGTTCAATACGATAATACTTTAAACCGTATTTATTATTATAAATTTTTTTGAATGACACATTTAATAGATTCTGTTTAGAATTGATTTTATATTTAAGTTCTTTTCTATTATGACTAATTCATTTATGGTACAATTTTACTTTTAAAATAATTTTTTTGATAAATCATTACCTACATTGTCTTGGTACAATCGTCCAGAGGCGCCAACAATTTAATATTAAAATTACTAACAGAATTTATCTTATTATAAAACTATTGAATCTATTATAATATAATAAATGCATTGTTTGGTAATCGAAAAAGAGTTATTTGCAATGCAAGTGTTAAAAATGCGATTTTATTTTGCGAATACCAAATTTGCTAATTTTCAACACGTGGATCATACAATATTTTTTTCTTTAATCGAAGATATTTAAGCCTTACTGATATAATTCCAATTTATCAAATTGTTAAAATTGTAAAAATTTTAGTTCTAACTCTAATTAAATAATACAGTGATTGCCGATTAATATGATAACGATCTTTTTGAATAGTTCTCTATAAAGATGCACTTGAAATTGCAGAAATGATTCACTTATTGTTCTAATTGAAAAAAAAACTAATTTAATCTATCTCTCTATCTTGTTAGTTATTAATTTCAGTTTCGATTTAAATTGACGATATTAAGTAGCGAAGACTGTAAACTTGAATTTACCTGTTTTTTACCTATTTCTTTTTGTAAATGAGTTACCAATACAATTTTTTGGAGTTTAAATATTCCGCTGTTTTCGAACATTATGTATAGCTCTTGTGTGATAAAAAAATTAATCAGAAATTTCCATCAACTATTATGTTTTATCTAATCAATTAATTGTCAAAATATGAAATAAAAACAAACAAACAAACAAAAAAAGCAATATTTTGCTGTTGTTATTTTGTATTAAAGAATTTTTCTAGGACGCGCTGCTCCGTTCTTCATCGACTGTAAAATGCTTTTGTAGTTATTTCCTCTTGTGCAATAGACCTAAACCGTCACGATCAATCGAGCTTAAAAAGTTCCTTTAACAAACGGAAATCTAACAAATTTTTATATTAAGTTGTTGAGAAAATATTAAGCATTCAATTATAATTTTTTCCTAATCCGTTTTCTTCTTATATCACATTTTTTTTAATTTTTTTATTGTCGTCCAACTCATTTTTATTAATAGTCGATTATTTAGAACATGAATCTTGATAAATAAAACATACAGAGGGAGGGTGCAATTTTTCTACTTTCACAATAATTAATCTTTGTCTCTTCTATATATAGAGACAGTTTCGGAACAAAAACAAACACCCTTATCGTTGTTACTAAGGGAGACGCAGAATCGAAAAGATAGTCTTTGATTTTTCTCGCATGTATTCTGTTTTGTTTTGTTTTGAAAAAAAAACGAATGAATACGAAGAAGGGAAAGTTTAAATACGGGGGGAGAGGAATATGTTCTTAGGGTGAATTTATCAAAAAAACCGGCGAATAGAAATTTAGTTCTATTGATAAATTACAATTTTTCATTCGGGGTTGCTATTGTTGAAGATAAATCTCTTAATACAACAATTGTGACAGTTGGAGTCGAATATCTCTATTAGTGTGTTTTGTAATTTTTCGACTATAATATCGCTAAATTCTTTCAATATTTTACTATTGTTTCCTTTCGTGTTATTTCCAATAGTATTAAAAAAAAAAAATACTAAAAACTAAAATTAAACAACTGCCAGTATTAGATTAGATTGGGAGGAGCATAAAAGACAATGGGTGTTGGTTAACTGTAGGGTAACAGGGAAAACGAGAACCACACCTTGGTCTCCCGCATGGATAAATCAAACATTGTTGAGTTGTGTAAAGTCGGGTGATCGCCGCCATCTTGTCGACTTGTTACAGTGAAACAGTCAATCGTTATTTTAATTTATTTATATCATTATCATTATTATTATTATTATCATCATCATTTCTTTATTACCTTATTTCAACATGTAAATATATAACAACAATATTCATGATGGAGCTTTAATTTTAATTCATATTACGTAGCAGGTGTTGTTTTGTTTTACCTATCAACGATACACGCATATCTTTGATTAATGATGAGAAATTCGATTTGGACATTAATTAACTAATTATTTTCATTGTAGACAACGGTTTTTACATATATACTTTTTGTAATTATCACAATTAGCAATTTTAGAAAGTCATCAATTGATTATAACTGTGTACAATTAATAAAAAAAAAAGATATATGTATATACGATGTATATAACAATTTAATTAAACATAATTAAATGTTTTTTTCGAATTCATCAAGAAAGTAAATCATCATAATTATTAACAATACAACAACACTTCAGGAAACAGAAAAGCTCACACTCGATCAAAAATAATAAAAATTAAGCTAATTTCAATGTGTAATTGATGATAAATAGATAACTAAACACTAACATATAGCTGATTCATAATAGGTGAATTCAAAATTTAAAATTCATTGATTTTATATAGATTCATATTTGTTCAATTTTTTCTCAATGGTGTCAAAATTTCTATAAAGTTTAACTATTATTTAATCGAAAAACTGTTGAATTAAAAGTATATTGATGCGCCGCTCAACTACTATCCATTACACTGTATTTTTCCAGAATTCTTAAAAATTGTGATCAACACAAGCTTTTGACACAAATTACGGCAAATGACCTTTTTTTTTGAAAAAATGCCAAATTAAATTAATTCTAAATGTTGCTGTCCTCTTATAACAATAACTTTCGCAACTCTTGAAAATAAAGAGCACTTCTAGATGTTTAAGTTGTACTTTCTCTGTCAACAAAAAATAAATTATAAAAACAATATTAGAGAATTTCATCAATTTTTTATCAAATTTTACTTATAAATCATGAAAAAGAGATGATTATCAAGCTTTGCTCAAGTCGGGAAAGACACAAAAACTCATAAAATTAAAATTTATCATTGCTTAATATTTGCAGTGCCGGTCCGATGGCGGTGCTAACGGTGCAGGCGCACCAAGTACAGCTTACCCAATTTGTAAAATCAAAAATTGATCGATTTTATTTTTGTTTTGTTTTATTGTCGAGTTTTGCTTTCCAAAATCACATTACAGTGTGTAATCAAATTGCCTTTAAACTAGCAGACCAACTGTAGGTCTCGAAAAAGTGAACCGATTTGTATAATTGCTTGGAAAAAAAGTCGTTGAAAATTTTGCCAAGATTTTCAGAGCCATTAGAAACGAGCAACGGTATCGTTAGTTTACACCTAATGAAATTAGTTGTGTTTATATTAAAAAAGTAGGTATAGGTACAGGTACAGGTACAGTGGCGTTCAAAAAAAAGAGACCACCTCTTGTGCGGCTGTGTAAAACAGGCTTATGAGGGCGGTCATCACAATGTAACATAATCTTGGCAGGTCACAATTGGGGATGAAAGATCAATCAGAAGAAGGTTTTCCTATTTAAAGCAATTTTTATTCAGAAGTCGGTAATTTCTATGAATTGTATTCAAATTTTATTACTCTCCTGAAAATTATGTAGGTATATTTAGTAATGTTATCAATTACCGTCGCATCTGTAGAGAAATCTTCCTTAAGATTGAACATAAAATATTTGAAATCTAGCGTTCGTCGATACATAAAATGTTACCCTATTGCTTAAAAGTCTAATAGAAAGTCAACCTTGTACCGGGTCCCGCTTTTATTCGGGCCGGTCCTGAAGATCCGCGTAATTTTCTGAATAATATTCAAGTTAATATGGTGTAAAGTTTCTGTTATAGTTAGTAATATTGTTACTTTTATTATAACAAATTACCACAACGGAATTCGTAATGTTACATCTAGTTGCGTATGTGTATCAATATGATTTAATTGTATTGTTAACGTTAAATTTGGTGGTGCGGATGTTCCGAGTTGACAGTTTAAATATTGTCTTGGTATATTTGTTTAGGATTTAAGTAGTTAAAATTTTCTAAAAAACAAATTGTGTGTCAATTTATGAATTAGTAAATAAAGACGTCAAAATGTGACAGTAGGTTTTCCTATTTTATTAAATAAATAATTGAAATCTAGAATTATAACGTGAAATTGACAACCGGATTCGTTGTTTTTTTTTCAAATTTAAAATAATATTATTTCTATTCGATTGATATGTTCGTTATCATTAAAAATACATAATAGATAATTATTTATCAATAATTTCTAGTTTAAACAGCACCATTAAAGAATGAATATTTCTTAATTATAATTTTTTGATTAATTATTTTGTTAATAAATCTATTTAATTGTATTTTACAGGATATGGATTTAATAGAAGTATTATGGAAACAGGATGTCGATTTAGGTTTTTCATTAGAATTAGCAAATACAAAAATTGAAAAACCTGAAATCAACAATGCTAATACAACACCAACAACATCAATTTCAACAACGGGAAATGAAGATATAGAAAAATTAGAAACATTAAAAGCTATCAATGATGATAAAATTAAAGTTAGTCTGAGAATGAAATAATATTCGTTTTTTATTTTGTCGATTTTATTCTTTGTTTTAATAGGAAGAACCTGAATTAGTCGATCCATGGGCCGGTCTCAATTATACCATCGATACTGAAACAGGTTTGTAACAGAAAAAAATCTCCATTTTGTTTTTATAACAATAATAATTATTATTATTATTATTATTATTATTATTGTTTATTATTTTGTTGTTTTGGCTATTTTCATTAAAAAATTGTACGGTTGATAATGTCGACAGCTGGAATTTTATGCTTTAATGTTTGTTAATTTGAATAAATTGTAACCATGATGGTTGACTGTTGCCGCCATTAGTTTTTCGGGGTTTATTAATTTTGATGCGCCTGTTAATTTCGTGTCATCCGAATAATTAGAGTTGATTTTCTTGAATTTTACGTTCTATTATAGATACTATGGGGATCATTTTAATATTTGTAAATTATTAAAAATAATAATAATAAATAATAGACGGTGTTGAATTTTGTTAAAATATTGATCAATCAATCATTATGAAAGGTTTTAAATATAAATAAATGGAGTGGATGGGAATAATAAACGTTTTAGTAAATGTATCTCCCTTATAGGGAAAACCCTTGCTCACTCTCTTAATGTAAGAACACTCCGTTTCATGCTGTTCAGATTGATGGAAAGCATCGTTCACAACACACAAATACATACACAACCAGATTAATAACTTAACAATAGAAGTTGGATTCCGTACTATGTCTAAAATATTTCCATGATATAAGCTTTATTTTCCATGAGTAATGATGGTATTTGACAGTTGAACCCGGTCCATGATGAGATCGGCAAAAATTTCCCATTAAACGACCCTTTTATAATTAGAAAACTTTACAACTATCTCCGATTTTTCCATACAAACAAACAAACAAACACCTAGATACTCTTTTTTAAATAAATAAATAAATAAATATATAAATAAATAAATAAAATAGAAAGGAGAGAAATACGTTATTTGGTATTTCAAACAGATAGTTTGTTCGTCGATAGGGTGGGTCTTCTTGGAAATATTTCTCACTGCAGGATAAAAATTGTAAAGTCATCCTGTATGTTGTCGAATAAAGCCCTGGTCTAGACTCCTTTTCACACCCAACACCTGTCCTTAGATAACCCAATTTAAAATTGTATTCGTTCAATTTATGATTATCGTTAATCGATAAATAAAAATAATATTTAACAGTATTAAATATCAACCAGGAACTGTTAATAATTTTTAAAATCATCAAGACAAGGAAAAGTTTTTAAGGAAGAAATCATCTTATTTTTTCGAATTGATGTTATATTCACAATAGGTATATAACAACTGGAGGAGGCGTGTCAACTTTCTATCGAATGCTGTTTTAAATAGCCACGCCTATTTTGTTATATTGGTGTTCAATTAACGAATTTCTACCCCCCTTTAGGGTTATTTGTGGAATTCTTTTTTTTTTAATTCGATCATCGATTACGATAAAAATTTATGATAAATCGACTGTGGATTGATTATTATATTTAATAAAAATTGGTATGCCCATGTATATGAGAGAATATGACAAACCATCAATATGGGGACATAGGTCAGATTACAGACAGGTACACTCACAAATATTGACTAATGATTTATCTGTCGTTCAAGCAGTGATAGATGTCGATTTATATTAAGATTCGAGCATTTGATAGAAAATAATAAAAGAATTTCTATCATTGTTTTTTCGTGATAGTTTGATTCAATTATATGATATTTGATCGTTGTGTAATCAATAAAAAGAGTTGAAAAAAAGCGTTATAAATGACAATAGTTGAAAGTGATTTTTTCTTCTTCTTCTATATGCTTTATCTTCGTCTTCATTGTTAATGATGACAATGATGATGATGATGATAGCGATGATACACCTGTTGGTGATTGGATGGCCAAATTAGCATATCGAATAGCCAGTGAGTTTGCAAACGTTTATTAATAGTTGTTACAATTAGAAAAAACGTTTCGTATTGTTGGTCAAAATTCAATAATAATAAAATTGTAGCTACTTTTATAATCGCCTAGTTGAATGGCTTGCAAGTTGTCATGACTCCAGACTTTGGTGTGTTTTCCTTGTGCATGACGCCACGTTTCTTAGGTGATACAACAAACAATACATGTATAAGCACAATTCATTCACAGTGGCCAATGATGGGGACAGACCTTTACTAGACAAAATGCAGACTGAAAATGACTTTGTGCTTTATTGTGAAGAGAATCCAACAACCTTACTGTCTTATTAACCGCATTACACAATTTCTAACAATATTTACAGCGAACACAACCAAAAAAACAAACATTAACTGTCTACATACATAGTTAAATTTCAATTCTCCCCAAAAAAAACACACCACGTTTAATTTGGGTTATTAGTGTTGAAATAATTCGAATTGTATTGTTAAGAGGATTTGATGGTTGATAAATTAAAGAGTCAAGCTGTCATTAAATGGATATTTAGGAAGGAATTCTTTGCTACCTTTTTAAGTGGATTATAAGTCAAGCTCATCTTTTGTTAAGAATTTAAGATTATATTGTTGCTGTATTGGAGTGGCTCCAAGGTCTTTCTCTCTACCATTATTGTTATTTAGTTCTTCAACTCCAACCTCCCACTCTCTTAAAACAATACATAACTAAAAATCATAAAATTTCTATTTAATATTTTGTTATTCATAGGGTTTACATTTTTTTCTTCTTCTGTTTTTGATTGTTGTATAGGTGGGGCTGTAACAGTGGTGGTCGAATCGTTAATGGAAATATATAAGATTGTAACATTTATACACACATACACATACAAATAAACGAAAAAAAGTTGCATTGCAATCATTCGGGGTTAGAGCCCCTCTCTTTGAAGCCCCTCTGTCCTCTGTTGAGCAAGTTCCCTTTCTCTGGCCCCCATTGTCAGTGTGGCAGCCATATTAGCTTGAGCTCGCTCTGTTGGGCTGGGTCCTGATTGGCTTTGCCTGTTTTCAGCTCTAGCAGTCTTATACCTTCGAAAGCACCATCACAACATTACTATTCCTGCTATTCGTGTGTTCTTCGTTCATTCATTCATCCATTCAGTTTTAGTGTATTTGATTTTTTTTTATAATTTCTTTAAATATGTTTAGTGCTTTTATTGACAATAAGTGTATTGTTTTAAATTGAAAAAAAAGAATATAATTGTGAGTTGTTTTTGTGATTGTTTGGACATGTCATTTTGGATATAATTTTTGTTGAATTACGCACATTTTTCGTTTAATACAAAGGTAGGATTTGATTCTTAAATAAACATCATTTTTACTTTTGCATTCAAGTATAGGGATCATTAAAGTTGACAATAGGGCATCTATGAAATATTAATGATTTTTGTTTGTCATAGTTTTCAGTTGTCAAAAATTCTATATTGTTACTAAATTTATGATTAATGGTATTTGGACTTAGTATAACATACTCAAGGGAATTGCACCATGACACAACTAAAATTATTTTATTCTGTAACATTTATATATTTCATTTTTGAATAATAGTTTTTCATACACTTTTTGACGTTTGTAAATTTTTTCAAAACCGAAAGGAATAATAATAATAGTAATAAACGCTTTTACTTTTATTGTTATTGAATCTACTATAATTGAGCACATGGCAGCTAGATTCTTATAAACATTATTGTTAAAAATCAAATAATCGAATAATAAAAACATACGAAATTTCAATAAAAATATCTAACAGAAAAGCGCGGCTTTTGGTCCGAACGCAACCGTCGGCTGAAACTGAATATATTCTTCCGTCGAAAATTTTGTCGGTGAATTTATAATACGTATAGATATATAAATTAATAGGTGCATTATTGAGATAACAATCAATTTTGTGTTATTTTTCATTCGTCTTTTTCTTTTCCATATACCTACGTTTTCTAAGAAACCATTAGTAAGGTGATTTTAAAATGAACCACTTTAAAAAGGTGAAAATTACTGTTCCCTTATAAATAAAAATTTCAAAAGATTCTCATCTTGAATGCGGTTTTTAAAAGTCTGTCTCAAGTACATTTCAGGTTTCTTTCCCTTATGTCTATGTCTGTATTTGTGTGTGTTGTGTCCATCATGAAAAAACCTGCCTTTTGTTTTGTTTATTTATCTTTCTTGTTAGAAATATGATTTTTGACACTTTTTGTTCATTCAAGTATCGACGATATTATAATGTATTCATTGTACAGGTAAAAAGAAAAAAATAATAATGATAACAATGAGAAACAAAAATATATATATCTATAGAATAGTTTTTCTAGTACTATCAAAATAAGTGGTAAAGAATTTAAATCGTAATGTCAATAAGAAGATAGATCGTTAAATTAAACTATTCATAAAATTCCATTTTATAGCAAATGTAAATAAACAACATCATAATTTTAATAATACAGTTCCCAAGCTGATGAATTTTCAGCTTTATACACCGTGTTTCATCCAAAGAGTTTGTCCCGCTAAAACTACCCCTTTCTTGAATGTTTCATTACAATACAACTTTATTATCTTTTTTGATTATTAAAAACAGTGTGGAACGTACTGTATATTTATCAAAATCAAAATACAAGCATTGGGAGTCTTGTTTAGAGAAACTATTCTTAATTAAATTTGGAAGATTTGTATAAATTTTAAACTAAAATTTGAAAGCTCCAATCTAATCTAAACTATAACTATATAAATTATTATTTATATACCCAACTAATTTCTAAAAAATCTGTAATCTGTAATTATTAAATTTTCGATTTAACATTTTTCTAAATTAAATTGTTAACCTTTAGCATTTCGTTGATTTAAAGAAAATCATAATTTATTTCAACAATTGATGTAAATATACTAGAACAAAACTAAAATTTGACGATAATTAAAAGATTAATTATTTCAAAATAAGCGATTGATAAATCATCATATGTTTAACAAATAAATCTTTTTGTTTAGTATTTACTTCAAAAAAGAAAACGAAAAACGGGAGAGTTGAACTTGAAAATTTTGATATCTTTTCTGATTTCAGTTCAGCAGATTTTTTTTAAATAAATTTACAATCTAACAATAAGAGGTACCAAAAATCACATGTCTTGCAATAAACATAAATTTTCTAATCTTTAATTTAAATTCAATAAAATCACTATTAATTTAAATATTGATAAATATACAGCGTACGCCACTTCAAATGGTATTTGTAAGAATTCATTATTGATCAATAGTTTAGTTTTATTTCGCTTAAACCATAACATAAGAACGTGATGAAATTATTTAATTTAATAGATTATACCTAATTAATAAATATATCTAATATTGTGGCAACTTCAACATAATTTTACCGGTTTGCCGTTTAGATTTTCAATAATTAATATAAAACGAATAGATAATATTTTAGTAGTATGATTGTATTGTGATTTATTAATTATTGCTTATTAAGATATTTAAAATTATTCAATTAATTAAAAGAATTGATTCATAAATTGATATAAAATTATAAATAATAAATAGAATATTTAGATTAATTAATGGAAAATTATTATATCTACCGAATTTTCGTTTCTCATTCTGTCAATCATCATTACATAACAAAATGAGATCAGAAAAAATAATAATAACAATTTTAATATTATATTAATTATAATATCAAAATATATCAATCATTCACTTTTTATAACAAATTAACAATGCATAAATAATAATAATAATAATGATTAAAATCGATATTTTTCTAATCCATTTGCTAATTATGTATTACATTTTCTATTGAAAATAATCAACTACCTAAATCAAAGGCTGAAGAAAATAGAAAATAAACATCTAATCTTGTAAACAAATCAAAATCGCTCTATTGAATATCCATTATTTAGATAATAAACATGTAATAAATTGTAATTTTCTTCTATCCTACAACAGAATTTGCTGTTCTTGTACCTATTGTATATTAATTTTTAAATACAAGATCTATAAATAACTAACGTTAAATCACTCGAAGATAATACAGAAATGTCTTATGAAAAGGAATTTAATAAGCAGCACAATTTTATTTTGGATTATCACCAATTTTTCTCAAAATTATCAATTTTCAATTGGTTAAAGCCAATTGAAACACGATAAATTATTGAAAACTAATTATAAATTGTATTATCGTACATTTAGTGTTATTCGACATTTGTAATTGCATATGAAATAAAAATGTTGAATATTCAATAATTTTGAAGGGTCAAACGCATCAAAAACAGTTAGTTTATGGTTCAATAAATAACGCGAATTTAGCATAATTGACCCTTAAAATGTAATTTTTTTATCGATAAAAGTTGAAGTATTTTTAACATTTAATTGATTGATAATTGATGATTATTTGAATTCGTTGATTAGAAATCGATAATTTAAACTGTTAATTAATTATCGCCAATATATCTGCTCTTATAATTATAATTATTATAAACTTTTTTATTTGAAGTGAAATCGGCTTTTATGAGCAATAGAAGCGATATTTATAAATTTTAAAAATATTTATCTGTTGATCTTTTAAGCAATGAATTTATTATATACAGGGTGTCGATTCTAAATATGGTCGATACTATGAAACCCGTATTAGTTGAGGAGCGATTCGAAAAATATTTTAAGGATCTGTAAGAGCATCCCTAAAGATAATTTTACCAGAATTATAACCTCGTAGCTCATATGGAAAATGGTCAAAAAACGCTCGTTTTGAATGAGATCACAATTTTCAAGAATTGCTACACACTTAGAATTATTTAGAGCGACTCGAGGATCCTCCCAGCATTGATTTTTTTTAATTTTATTTCATTGCATTCTGTTCCAGAATGCATTGTGAAAAATTAAAAAAAAATCAATGTTGAGAGGATCCTCGTGTCACTTAATTCTGAGTGTCCAGCAACTTTTTGAAAACTGTGATTTTGTCCAAATGAGCTACGAGGTTCTGATTTTTCTAAGCTGTTGCTTGCTACCCCTACAAATTCTTAAAATATTTGTCGAATCGCTCATTAACTAATAGGAGTTTCATAGTATCGACCATATTTAGAATCGACACATTGTATTGTGGGAAAATTGATAACGATAAAATAATGAAACAATTATCGGGCTAGAAAGCAAAAAAAACACGTGAGATTATTTTGTGTGGATAGAATTTATCAACGTGTTCACACATCTTCATTATCGTCGGCATCATAACAAAATGAAAGATTCTTATTCATTCTTTTATATTTTTATTTATAATACTCTATCTCTCTTATACATTTTAACAATACAGTTGAGATGTATACACATAACAAAATGGCTCCCAAATGGCGGCCTCTCTTTGACGTATATCCATTGGAACATACAAATGGCTTTCCGGCACATGGCAGCAACGTAATATATTCGATTTTAATATTTCAAGTTAACGCCTCTTCATATATAAAATAACTTAACATTAATCATCCAACAACAATCTATTCATTATTTATAATAATCATTTTTTCTTAAATAATCTTTATTTTAGTTATTTTCTCATTATTAGGTATATTTAATTAATATTGGCCAATGGAAGAAATTTGTTTTACTATGCCTGCCACTGACCATCAATCAATTTTTCGGTCGTACCGGTATTATCGAACAACAATAAAAAAAAACTGTTTTTATTCTCTCATCCTTTTTTTTCTAATTTATTTATTGATTGTCTAACGGAGGATTTTACAAGATTTCCAAATTTTTTGTTTGAACACAATGATACAGCAGTATTCAATCATAAAGAAGAAAATTTAATTCGTTCGTTCTCCATCCACACAACACAGCCATTTCTAACATCTGTATTGCGTAACTATTGGGGTAGAAACTACCCTAAAATTCTCCAACAACCAATAGGAATATTCGGAATTTCTCCGTATCTATTGATATTCTCAATTTTGATCGTAGATTATTTGAAATACTCTATTTATATAATAAGTGAAATGTTTGTTTTAATTGTTGTTTACAGGGGAGTATGTAATAAAGACAGAGGAATTGAACGAATCTTTAAATGGAGCGGATTGTGGCCCCTCGTGTGATCTACCACTAGGGGACCTTTCATTGCCGCTTCCAGAGTTCCTTCTTGACGAAGCATTACGTTTAGTTGAATTAGACGACGATACAACACCACAAGTAGGTTTTTCTTTTCGATTAATTAATTAATTTAAATTAACTTTTTTTTAATTAAAAAAAGGACGCTATTAATGTAAAGGAATTGGAGAATTTAGAGGATAGTGAAAGTGCATCGGCTGAAACAAAAACAGAAACAAATACTGAAACAAAAACTCCTGAAGACGATCTAGATTTATTAACTGATATGATTCAAACACCGCAATTTCACCACTCCCATCATCGGGCCTTCCAAGTAAGTAAAATCAAAAATCAATCATAATAAGCTCCTGTACTTACTCTTATTTACTAATTTTACCCTGTATATCTAGACAGAAAATGCGCTATTTTTATTGCTTAATTCTCGTAATGAAAATTGCATCGAAACGTGACATTTGTAAACAATACACGTGTTAATTATGCAACGAAACATCTGCTTTTCACTGAATAAATTGGTGCACTCGTGCATTTCAGCAACACACGATAAAATTTGAACAAATGTTATTTCTATTGATAATTAATCAGAGATTTGAGATTTAAAACTTGAAAATTTTCAAAAAATAATGGCAGTAATAAGGGAATTTTCTTATTTGATCATTGATTTTAAGGCATTCATTCGGTGTCCCAAAAAGTGGCAATTTTTAATCATCGATTTCTCGCTTGTTTTCTGAAATATTCAAAGGCTGTAACCAACTTTGATTTGGGCATTTCACGCTACATACTACGTGGTTTTCCATTTTTGGAAAATTTTAACCAAGTTCTAAGGTGGAGAGGAAAATGTTGGAGCATGTCAAAAATTTTCCTATCACGCAATGTCTACATAAAAACTGACTTTTTTTAGAAAGCTTATCTATGGGCGGAGGGCAAACGGTTCTTGAAAAATTCAATTTTGGAAAATCGAAAAAGTTGAAAAATTTTGTTTATTTTTTTTCAATAATTTTGATTTTCGTAAATTGTTTTTTTCGGAAAACGTTTGCTTTTCGCACATGAATAAATAATCTTTCAAACAAGATGCTGTACGATTTTTTATTCTTAAAATTGAAAACATGGCGTAACAGAAAACGTTTTGACTTTTGACATGTTCGTCATTTTTCCCTGCACTTTAGAATTTAGTGAAAATTTTCCAAGGTGAAAAACTCCGTCGGATACACTGTGAAACGTTGCTTATAATATTTTTATGTCTTAGAAAACAGGCGACGCTTGACTCCAGCTTCCCCATAAACGTATTATAGGAACTTGATTTACGCTAATTGGTTGTTCTACTACCCTTTCTAATTAAAAATCCATTAGGCATCTATCAAAGCAGATCAGTAATTTTAAGTGTCTCTGTTGTACAAAGGTGCAAAAATTTTAAGTCCGGCTCTGTCCTTAGAGGATAAATTTACTCTCTATTATGATGTATAAATATCTGTTTTGAATCAAAAAGTTATGACTTCAGATAGGCTTTGAACACAAAAATTTTTGTCCTCAAAATCAGTTTTGTTGGTATTCTCCTTGTCGTAGTTTCAATGTTCTATAGATTGTTGTTAATTATTTTGAAATTGTGTGTTTTGTTGGAATCGATTTTTGTCTACTATTTGTATTAACAACCTTGACGTATTCATTTTTCTTATACATTTCAAAATTATACGTTTAACTTACATTTTATTATTAATCTCAGGAAATACAAGCATGCATCATATTTAAAACAGAATTAACAATTACCTTGTAATTTTATTGTCAAGGTATTTTTTTCTTACATGTCTTTTGATCGAATAAATTTAATTATTTTTGATTCTATACATTCTTTTATAATTGTCCTATAATTAACATTTATTGTTTCAATTACAAATTTTTTATGTTCTCAACATGGAATTTTTTTTACATTCAGTGTTTTTTTTCTATATTCGTTTTGTTTTGTTAAAGAATCGGTTTTATAATGAGATTTGTATCCTTTTTGAAGTGAATTTTCAATGATGACAGATGAATTGTTGTTGTTAAAAACGGATAGGTAGTAGTGACTGCTTCCTTTGTAATTTGCGGGCTCTTCTTGTCAAATTAACAACATGTCTAAGGGTGGTTGGTTCTTTTATCATCTGTTCTTGTTTGTATCAATATGTGAGTGTGTTAAATTTTTTTGTAAATCTACCTGTATTTTATTAGTGATCAGGTGTAGGTACGATAAAAATCAACTTATATAAGTTAATAGAAAGCTTTGGTATAAATTGACTATTCAACCATAACTAATTTTGTTGTTGAAATAATATAGAATTTTCTATTTTTTATTTAATTTTTAATTATAGAGCCGTATGCCATTTGTTCGTACAATGAGCATGGAACAAAGATGGCAAGATTTGGCTAATTTATTAAGTTTACCAAATCCTGGTGATGCTACAAGTATAAGTCATCCATTTAGTCACCATCATGCATTACATCATAATTACAGTCACCCACATGCCCATAGTATGGGTTACAATCCAGAAGCAACACGTGGTGTTTTATTGCATAATGCCACATTAACACCACCTATGGGTGATATTAACGCTACAATACCATATAGTAATATCGGTAATATTTAATAATTAACAAATTATTATTATTAAATTAAATTAATTATTAAATTTAGGCGGAACGAATCTTGGTAATGCTGTTGCAACATCTATGAATTTAACAAATAGCAGTGAACCAATGGGTGAACCGAATACAGCCCCTCATTACAAACTTGAGCCATCACATGATATGATGTATTATCAGGTAATTAAATAATAATTTAAATTATACACAAAAAAAACACTAATTTTCTTTTATCTTCAATAAAAGAACGGTACATCTGAAATGAATCAAACCGATGGTTTCTTATCATCGATTTTAAATGATGAAGACCTACAATTAATGGATATGGCAATGAATGAAGGTAAGATATCTGTTATGTGCAAAAAAAAGCGATTTACTGTATGAAAAAGCGCAATTAAAAAATAATTATTACGTAAATTGATAAGGAGAATTTGAATAGTATTATCGAACGCATGCGTGATTTAGTGAAGTGGTATTTTTTTTTTTAAATGACGTTCATTAAAATTGTACAGTAGTTAATTTAGAAAATCTATTAATTTATTAATAAATCAAATTTTAATTTACATTGAAAACGGTAGAATTTTATTTCGGTTAAATTTAGTTGTGGTTTATTTTTGTATTTTGGCAGCAAATGTTTGTCGGTTTTTAACCATTAGACGAATTGTCGGCGAATTTTAACTTAATTATTAAATTATAAATCAATAGATTAGATTAATATAAATCAATTTATAAGCATATATTAATACTTAATCCACGTGTTATTGATTATGTTTGTTTAGAAAAAGTGTATAATTTTTTTATGTGTCGTTAATTTTGAGTTGAATATTAGAAAAATTGTTGAATCATCGTTCGGGTTATCCTTGAGACTTAGTTCATTACTGATAAGAAATTCATACCCAATGGAGCATTGTATTTAATCAGTTATTTTACGTTTTTCGTTCATTATACAATGTTTGATAATTATCTAAATTTTGGATTTTCAATCGATATGAATAATTTTCCCATTAATGACAATTTGTGTTATTGTTGTTATTTAATAAACAATTGTAATTGTTGTCGCTGTTGTTGCTCTTGTTGTTGCTGTTGTTATTATTATTGTAACGTGTAAATTTGCAAGACAAGTAAGTTTTTTTAGCGGTTTCTTTGAACAATAAATGTATTTTTTGACAATACCGGAAAATCCCAATTGAAGATGATTATATTTTAATGATAAATAAATTTCATTGTTGATAAGCGGGCGACGTTTTTAATCTGACTACGTAAGTGCTTGGCAAATAATGTAAATTTTGTTACTGTTCAAATGTGAAATATTCGGAAAATCGTTTTTAAAATTATCGAAATTTTAATAGCTATATAAATTGTAAATTATTTATTGTTTTTAATTGTTAGTTACGCCATTGTGTTTGTGTTGTAATTTGTAATTAATGAGTAATACACGGTTTTACCAGGGATGTATACGATGCGTATGTTGGACAGCAATAACACCATCAATAATTTAAGTATGAGTAGTGCCGGTGGTGCAACATCAATATCCCGTACGGATGCTGAACGAATGGATACATCCAGTGATAGTGCTGTTAGTTCAATGGGATCTGAACGTGTCCCATCACTATCTGATGGTGAATGGTGTGATGCCGGTTCGGATTCTGGTCATACAACTGGCGATCACTATGTTACAGATTATCAAACGTAAATAATTGAATTTATATTAAATTTAATTAAAAATAAATAAATGAATTTACAGGAAATACCGGCCATATGACTACAGTTATACAAGTCGTCATCATACAAATTTGGGCCAATCACCTGATACAGCAAGAGTGCCACCGGTGGCACAAAAGAAACATCAAATGTTCGGTAAACGATATTTACAAGAACAAGGTGCAAGTGGTGCATCAGGAACAATAACAACAACGACAACAACATCAGCAACAACAACAACAACACATCAACCACCAATTAAGTATGAATATAGAGATCCATCAACAACGACAGCATCAATAGCAGCAGCAGTACCAACAGCAACAACATATAATAATACAGCACAACCAGATAGTGGTATTGGTCCGAAACCAACAGAAATGAAATATTCATGTTCAATGGAATTTGGACGTAATAATCATATAGTACGTTCAACAATCGATCATATACAACATAATCATACTTATCATTTACCACCAGAAAGTACTGGTGCCATGCAACGTCCAATATCACGTGATAAAATTATAAAACAACGTAAAAATTCTGATGATGAACATTTAACTAGAGATGAGAAACGTGCACGTGCTTTAAATGTACCAATAACTGTTGATGATATTATTAATTTACCAATGGATGAATTTAATGAACGTTTATCTAAATATGATTTAAGTGAAGCACAATTAAGTTTAATACGTGATATACGTAGACGTGGTAAAAATAAAGTTGCTGCACAAAATTGTAGAAAACGTAAACTTGATCAAATATTAAGTTTAGCTGATGAAGTTAAAGATATGAGAGATAGAAAGATGCGTTTAATGAACGAACATGAATTTGTATTAAATGAACGACAAAGAATGAAAGATAAATATCAACAATTATATCGGCATGTATTTCAGGTAATTAATAAAATTTTAAATTAATTGATTAAACAATAATTAATAATAAAAATTGTAGAATTTGCGTGATCCTGACGGTAATCAATATTCGCCATACCAATATAGTTTGCAAACATCAGCTGACGGTTCAATATTAGTTGTGCCTCGTTCAAGTTCAACAATAACAACAAATCAAGAACGTAAAGAACCACCAACACAAGGACATAAAGAGTGAATTTGATATCGTTTAAATACCAAATGATAGATAGGTGTTTATCTTTATAAATAATGAAAGATTCGTACGTTATTCAAATTATATAGTTACGGTATAATTCGGGAATGGACAGTATGTATAGGGATGTGGAAATATTTTTTTAAATGTATACCTATATAGAAAAAAATTTACGAAAAAAATAATCAACCACCACTGCAATTTTGCTCAAAATGTTGAAGTTAAAAACATTTTTTTCTAGAATTAGAAATAAATAGTGTTTAACATGAAAATAAACGTTGAAATCCTCACCTTTTCAAAGGGCATTGAATTGCAACAAAACTATTGCTTATATTAAGAGAATACTATTATTTTCATTTTCTTTAAAATGCTGCTAATATTCGGTAGAAGTATAATAATATATTTTTGTAAAACATTAAAAATATCAGGTGATGAATATGCCTTTTTCATAACATAGTTTGTACATAGTTAACAATAGATTGTATGAGTGTGGAAGTGCGTTTATGTGCGAGAATGGGTGTGTAAATGAAAATTTCTGGTGGTAGGAAATGGGAGTATAGATGAAAATTATTAATAATATGCCAGTTAGATGTTTCGTTTTATTTTTTAAATGAAATTCATCATTTTATTAATGATGCATGTGATTATTTACTGTTAAGTTATACAATTTTAGGTCAATGATTTTATTCAGTTATATATATAAAAAACATACATATTTTAGGTTAAATATTTTATAAAAATTTCAAAAAAAGTAAAGACGAAATAAAACCCATTAGGTTTTGTACATTGTATATTGTAAGTAGCTTGTTGAGTAATCCCTGTGAACGTGTAGCAGTATATTTTCTGTTCTGATTAAAAAATAACCATAATAATAATAATAATTAATGGGTTTTTAACATTTAAGCAGTTTGTACACTTTTAACATTTTGCTTATAAAAGCAATTTATTTTTGGTTATTGGTGCCAATAAAGATCTCTACATATAAAGATATATCGTTTTAATCTACACATAAATCGTTAAGCTTAATTATCAATTCAAAAATTGCGCGTATTTCTCACATCTTACTAATACATCTACTCTTTCCTAGAGGTCACTAATATCGCAGTTATCGTTCTCTGCAAAATTGTATTTTACTATACGGTTTATATTTATATAACAATTCTATTAGATAATAGAGGTCACAGCTTAAGATCTTTTCTCGACCATAGGCGTAGATTTAGTTAGGGAGATATTTATTATACAAAACAAGCATTATTGGCAACAGTTCCTTTATTTAAGAGAGCAAAACAAATTCTACAACGTACATTTACATAAATTGGTAAATAAAAGGTCTTTTATTTATTTCTAAATCATCTATGACTGAAATTCATATACATTTAATGTAAGTTTTAAAAAAAAATATCAATAAACGATACAAAATAAAATCACATTTATCCTGCAAATACAGGACGACAATTAGTTACAATATACAGGGTTATTCACATTAGACGAAGAGGTCTTATGGCAACTCCCATTATTTGGCGAGTAATTGAAAAAAATTCAAGTTTTTACAAGAGGGTAGCTGAAAATCGTTTTAGCAAAATTAGAACCTCATAGCTCATTTGGAAAACACGCAAAAAGAAACGAATGTTTCGCATTTATTCTAGAATGCAATGTTGAAATGGTCTTCGAGCCATTCTTATGCCCGTATTTATAAACCGATATCAGACTGGGTCTCAAATTTGAATTTCAAGCAAGAGTTCTGGTTTGTAAGTCTTACTTTGGGAATTCTCGGCGAAAATCAGGATTGAGTACATGGAATGGCGAATTCTAGTTACGTTCTAGGGTAACGTTTTTCTTTTGGTGCGCACGCGCATCTTTTGCAAAACTCAAGCTTGTCTCAAGGCAGCAACACCCCATTCTTGGTTTGCTTACATAGTCTGGCCTTGAACCCAAGCTCTCTTTTGAAAATCGGGACGTTGTCCAAAACGAGCGTTTTTGGACCAACTTCCAAATGAGCTACGAGGTTCTAATTTTGCTTAAATGTTCCTATAGGGACCCGCCTATAAATCTTCGATTTTTTTTTCAATCGCTCTCCAAATAATGAAAGTTACCATAAGAACTTTTCATCCGACGTGAATAACCCTGTATTTCTTGTTTTGTCAATTTTGACGACCTGTATAGTAATTAAATATTAAAAATATCACATTTTTCTACAAACAAGTAACATTTAGAGCTAGCAAATAACTGGTAGGTATAATAAAGTTTAATTGGGGAACGAATTAAATTTGGCGATAGTTTCTTATTATATTCGATATAGATATAAGGAATGAACTATAAATAGTGAACATTAGGCGGAATAGTTTTATATTAACGGACGATCGAAATAATTCCCGATTAATTTGTTAAATTATTGACTTTAGTCGAATCGATGATAATTTCGAACATCCGTTATAAATGACTAGATTGGGATGTGTTGATTCAACTATTACTACATTACGTTGAGATTAACATTAAATTTCACAGAAAATAGAATGAATTTTATCTACATTTATCTTTTTTTGGTTATTTTTTTGTTGCAGATATAACCATAAAATATCAATTCTGTTTGTCACAGATAAACATGATTTAAATCCTATTTTAAAATTTTTAATTTATTAGTTTTCAATCTATATAAAATCCATTTATACACGCAACAATTGAGTATGATATGTATTTGTACACAGTCGCCGACACAAGATCTGAATCATCTGCAAAACTATAATTTTTCCTAATTTAAAATGAAAATGATCCGATTTTATGTCGGTGATAATTCTACCATTTAAGAATTTCCATAAATCTAATTTGAACAATCAAACTAGATTTGTGTTAAATAATTTATGACGTATACCTTATATACTCCGTCCATTCCAACGCGGCCGGCTTGCCTCGCTAACTTTCTCTAGATTCGAAGACGCATGCCGCGCCGACTAAGTCGTAATAGACGTCGAGTACATCAGTCGATTATTTCTTTAAATCAGCTACGACTAAATATTAACATAAATAATTAAATTACAAATATCAGGTGAGAGGTATGAGGATTGTCAGACATAAAAGAAATTCTATTGGTCTTTCATATTCTACAGCCATTATAAAACGTAATTAAATGTTATAACGCTATTAAAGAAATCAATAAATAATCTACTAGATTTTTATTAAAGTTGACAAAGGTTAGAGAGTAGGAGGGAATATTTAGAATAACGGTTGAAATATTTTTTTAACTATTACAAATAATTGGAATTCCGATATTTTCCATTAATTTTTCAACCAATTTTTATTAATAATTCTGTAACAAAATGTGTTAGGGAAAAAGACAGAAAAATGATGGAGAAATAGGAGGAAATAGTACAACAACTAGATGCGAGTCCTTTCAGAAAATTCATTTCTGTTACGTCAGAGTATATATGAGAATAAATGGATAAGTGGAAAATATGAGGTGAGAAACAAGAGTTGACGTATCGTTTGTTATAAAACAGCACTTTAAAATAATAATAATTATGAAGATAATGATGTTAATTTTAATTTGAACGAAACTAATCAATACTGTTGGTTAAAGTTGGAGCTCATTTAAAATTTGTTAGATTTTCTTTATTTATAATAAAGCAACACTGTCGGATGCCGGTTCAACTGTACCAGCTGTACAAGAGCCCCTAGACGGCGTGTTTGGGCCAACACTTTGCATAGGAATTGTTTCACCTGGATCAACACCTGAGAAAAAACTCATTTAAATATATACAATTTTCGAAATAGTTTGACTAAAAGATGGTAGCTACAAACTGTGCGCGTTTTAATCGATTACAAATCAATTTCGATTAATCGTGCAACAGTCAGGTAGTTTGTCAATTCTAATTTAATACTAAACGCCTGACTAACTTTCAATATTGGTTTTGTTTTGGTTGTTTACGATTTTTTTTTTTGTCAAGACGGATATCTGTAAAAATATTTATACTTATGAAACCGTAAGCTTGAAAGAGACTGATAACAAACAACAACTTAGCGCCAATTTTATCAGCAACGGCAACAATAACAACAGAAAAAAGGAAAAAAAACCGAACATCACTTCCACTCTAGAGATAAGCAGCATCTCTTTTATCATCATTTCTAGTAATAACTAAAACGAATAAAAGAACTAGTTGAAGAATTACAATGACGTAGTTGGTGTAATTTTGGTGGATGCGCCGGCGGACTCGATATTATCGTTGGCGTAATTTTATCGTTTGTAAGTAATTTATAAGTATCGAATATGGGTTTTTTCCTCCTTATTTCGACCGTTTTTATTTGAACAAACAAAAAAAAATAAAATAAAAGTGATATTACTTCCGGACGTTTGTCTAAGTTTGTTCGTGTTTGTGGACGATTTCCTAATCCGCACGCTACAATACGATCTTGAAATATCTCTATTTGTATAACTATTAATAAAGAAAAATCAACTATTAATAAAAAGAAAAATTTTTAAACCTTTATTTGTTGATGATGGTGTATAGGTGGAAGCCGGTCCAGAATTGTATTTCTTATAAGCAGCACTATTCATTGTCAATTTCCGTACATTCTTATCTGGATGTAGAACAATAATGTAGACTTTTGGTGAGTAAAGACAAACAAGGGCGACAGTAGCGTTCATTGATATTGCAACGCATAATGTTGTGATTTGGGTCTAGAATCAGAAATAAAAAAACGATTCAGGTTAAAGTGTTGACAAGGGGATATCTTACTATTGATAAAACTGGAAATACGCTTCTTTCTCCTATTTTGAACAACTAGTGAATTTTCGATGAGATTCAAAGAAAAATCTGTCAAAATACGACTTTACAATATCCATTAGAGAAATGTCGGATGGATATCACAAGGAAATACACAATGTATTCATAAAATTTAAACAACTTCAAACGCCACATAAAAATTCATCCCCTACTTACGAGAAAAAAAAAACAGAGTTTTAGAGAAATTTTGAAGGAAATCCACAATACCAAACATCAACCGAACTGACTTTTGCGTTTCTATAATTCAAACAATTTGTTAAAGGTGAAATGGATTCAATTATGGAATTCATATTTGAGGCCTAGTAGAAAAATACTAAAATACTAAAAATAGATTTTTATTTCAAATGTAAAACCTAAACGAACATATCAAAGACTTTAAGACAAAGTTCTGGATTTTGTTTGGACTTCTTTGTTAAATATTCGTGGCCTACATTCTCGTAATCCAAGTATACTTCACCTGTCTATTACTTAACATATTGTTTTACAAGTACACCACTGGAAAAGTTCAAATGTAATACGCATTGCGAATTTTCATATTTAACACTATAGAGACTATAATTATACAACGACCGTTATACAAAACAAAAATTACGAAACTTAATCAAAAAGACAAATCAATATCAATTATTTAGACTTTGTCAATATTCAATTGAACAGTTCAATAAATACAAACCGTCCCATCTAACAGAAACTGTGCAATTAATCCAGCTATTCACAAACGGATAGAGCTGTATTTAGATATTTAAAGCCCTAGGAGCCGTAATATCAATTTTCGTACACTGAGAACATAGATTTACAACTTGTAATATGTTACTAATGTAAAATATTTACTACTTTATCATTCATTTATGAATATAGATTGAACACAACATATCCTTTGATGGTATCTATCGTTATTTGAGGCAAAGTAAACTAACAACTATATGTGATATTTAACAATTTTAGCGAAATTGAAAATCTATGGAGGTTTTGTGGAAAATAATGCGTGAATGAAGCCTCAATGTATGAAAATTCAAGTAAAAATGATGTATTATGTAACTAGTAAACAACAAATATAAGATCAATCAGCCAATATATCTGCCATATATTTAATATTAATATTAATTAATTGAGTCGATGTTGTCATTAAAACAAAATTAGATTCAGACTATGTACAACAAATATTAATTTCTATATCATTGTGTTTTTCATATATGAATGTTGAATTTTACTGACAACTGAGTCTATAAATATCGTTCTATTAACAATACAATTATCTAATCACCACTCAAAATAGAAGAGCAATGATATTATTAGATGAAACATTCTGTATTATTGTATTATTATCAAGATCATCAATTTTATTTATTCGAATAATTAATCTTGTTGTAGTATACCGTGATTTCTATCAACTTCCATTATAGAAATATATTTGATAAATATATTTTATATTATTTGTATTGTAAAATATCAGCTGGGTTATTTCTAAGTATGTACTTTGAATTCAACGAAAAGTTGAAAAATTTACGTTATTATTATATAAAACGTATTATAAAAATTTATAGATTCTAATGCGAATCAAACATTCTATGCTGCTGTGTTCTTTGGAAATTTGTAATATAAGACGCTTATAGAATTGTACTTAATAACGATATATTTCCTTGTATTTATTGTTTTTTGATATTTATTATTTCACATTTTTATTGCAAGTAAAATGAAAATTCGCCAGCACACACATACATTATACAGAATGCTCCATTTCCCTTGATACCGTTTCTCGGTTATTTGTGATCGTTGGAAAAGTCTGACCGGAAACACTTTGTATAGATTCAATAAAATACATTTAATTGCGTATCTCAGATAATACGGGAAATTTTTAATGAATTTGTTCTATATTGTTGTTTAGTAGTTGTTTAAAACAATATGAAAATATGAAAATTTCATAATAGAAATTGTGTCGTGTCGTATTAATAAAGGAACGAAGGTCGTTTGTTACTAATTTCGCCAAGATGTTTTGATAGAATCACAACAATAACGAAAAAAAGAATTGCTGAGAATGAAATGGACAATCTTGATAACTCTAATACATTTTTCTTTTGATCCACTTATACAGACGACATTCGTAAACATTTTTTTTATGACGAATTTCCATTAAATTGTCGTTCATTCCGCTTTCTATTAGAACAAAATATAGGAAATTTATTTATTTATAAAAATAGAATAAAGTGGAAAACAATCGATTTTCCCAATTTAATAAAATCGACTATAAATTTGCAAGATGATCTCAAATGATTTTCAGAAAATCTTGCAGAGTTCGGATGCTTCAAGACTGTATTATATCATATTTTATTATGATTTAAAATATTTATTAACCCAATAATTCAGCAGTATCGTTGATTTATAAAATAACTAAAAATTGAAAACAAACCTTGTTTTTTTCTTTGAAAGTAAAATTACTAATTTTAATGTGAGAAGTTTTTAAATTGGAAAATACTTGGATATTCAACAAGAAAAATATAAATCAACTAGATAAAAGTTGTAAAATTCAAATAATCTATAAAATACTCACCTCATACGAATTTCCAGTACCGAAATATATAGGGATGAAAGCCAACCAAATAACACAAGTTGTATACATTGTGAAACCGATAAATTTTGATTCATTGAAATTTTCTGGAATCTTTCTAGTCTTAACAGCATACACCGTACAAATTGTTATCAATATCATATTATAAAGTTGGGAAAACAAAAATGACATATCCTGGATTTTACACTTCAAAATCACCTGTAATAGAGAAAAAATGGCATTTCTACAGAATGTTTCATAAAATAACCATCGCGCAAACTACTGCGCAAGTATCTTATTTTAGTACAAACACATGCTACAAGCGCTGATGACAATAACTTTCCTTTAAAAATAAATGACAATCGTTGTGGACAGTAGTCTCTAAGAAGTTGCAGAATACAGCATACAGACCGAGTTGTTAAGTTAGTGTTCTTTACTGTTGATTACTTAGTTCTTATGGCAACTACTTTTAACTGGCAAAATTTGGCTCATTTGGAAGTCGGTCATAAGCGCTCGTTTCTGTCGGCGTCGGGGATCCTCTCAGCATTGTTTTTTTTTGGTTTTCCTCCATTTTATTCCGGAATCGGTGAAAATATTTGGCATTTTTTCTAGAATTTAATGAAGAGAAAAGAAAAGAAAAACGATGTTGGTCGTTTTACGTGCTCATCTTGTTTTGGAAAACAAGCGTCTTTTGATCGATTTATAAATGAGCTACGAGCTTACAATTTCGCTAAAATGATCTCCAGGGACTTTTATAAGCCCTTGAAATATTTTTAGAATCGCTCGCCAATTAATAGGAGTTTCCATAATATAAACTTAGTCAGTCCCGGATGTAAAGCCGATATTGTACGAAACCGTCAATAAGGCAATTTTAGGCAATTAGATACAAAAATTTGTCAAATATAACAGTATTGGTGAATATGCGAATATTTATGTCTTTGAAACGAGCTCAATACGATTAAATTATAAGCCTACACGTGAATTTTTCGAAATCAAAACTTTATCATTTGATAATAATCGTGAAATTGATTCGTGTATCATTTTATTTGGTCAATTGTCGTATAAAGCTCGTTTGTCTCTTACAATTCCCTTGATGCAGAAGTTTCTCAAGGAGTCTTTTAAGTTATCCGGAAAGTATATTCGAAAAAGGTCAACCACTTCACCGAATTTTAATATAGATGAAGTACAACAATCGGCAAATAAGTAAGTGTCTTTCTTCAAAATTTAATAAGCGTATGATACGAAATTTCAGTAGATTCTGTGTATATCGCAAAAATAAATATCGCCTTTAATACACTCTATAAAGGTATCATCGTATAGTCAACAAACGACAATACAAGTTAAGACAAGTTTGGTGTTCCGCTTTTATAACTTCATATAGTGGAAAATGAAACTGTTTATTTGCCTTTATTACAGTTTATAACACTTTCCAACACTGTACACTTCCGGCTATTTTATTAACTTTATCAAAATTGTTGAGGATATTATAGAAAACCGACTTTTTTCCCTACACTCCCGTTTTAATCTTCCTCGTTTCCAATGACATGACACTTTACAAAATCGACAAACTTCATTCATGATTTGTTTCATCACAAATAAATTCCTTTGAGTCACACAATTCGCAAGTGTTTACCGGTTGTGTACTATATATACATACCCGTTTTGTATCAATAGTATTTGAAATATTGATTCACAGCTTGAAAATAAATTTACTATAGACCAGACATTTTGTTAGAATATCTCAAGAGAATTTTCATTGGAAACTTCATTACAATTGGAATAACAAATTGTAAATTCTTTCCGTGTATAAATAGGGAATATTAAGTGGTCTACAAAGTTTCTAGAGCATCTTAACTAAAACCAATAATATACCGATATTGAATCAATAAAATCGAGTCGAACTGATGATGGTGGCGGGTATTTCAAGGCGTTTTAATTAAATTGAAAAAAAAATCGATAAATTCGAAAACTATCCAGTATAATAAAAATTGGATATTGATCTATCAGCAGTTATACCAGATGATTCACGAACAGTTCTTATGCCAACTTCCATTATTTGGCGAGTGAATCGAAAAATATTTTAAGAATTTATAGGAGGGTAGCTGTAGATTATTTTAGGAAAATTAGAGCCTCGTAGTTCATTTGTAAATTGGTCAAAGACGATGTTGCTATCTTCAAAAACGAACTAAACGCGCAAATTTTATTCTGGAATAGGTGGGAATGTTTCGAATTTTGTTTAAAATGCAATTAGTAGTTTTGAGTGCTTTGCTCGTTTTTGAAAATTACAACCGTGTCCAGAACCAATTTCCAAACCAGCTAAAAGGTTCTAATAATAAACCAACATATCTAAATCACTTATTATCGTCTTGGACGATAATAAGTGACGATAAGGGACCCCCTACAAATCCTAGAAATATTTTCATTTTAGGTGAATCACCCGGCATAGAATTTAGATGGATGAAGTAAAATTGTTAGGGATATCTTGTAATTTGTATAGGATCGGATAATGTCTGTTATCTTAGATATTTCAAGGTATCGACCAGTATATTTATTTACTTCAACTGTGTATATTCGGTATTTTCCTGATATAAATGAGAATATTTTTCTTTTTTGATCGTCTACAATGTCGTTGATATTTGATGTCTATATTGGAAAATACCAAAAATCGGATATGTTTAACATAATAATAATAATAATACATAATACTGACCTGGTTCCTGTGAGGGTAATAGAATCTTGTGCCTGGTGGTTCAACGATCATCCATACGAGTGTGAGTAGAATTTGCACAGCTATAAGGGAACACGTGATGATTACCTGCGATTTGGGACTAATATAGTTCGGTCTTTGAGCAGATTTTGATGCTGAATCAAATATACGTGAAATTCTATTAGTTTTTGTAAGTAGGGCCCCATATATTATAGAAAATCCAACACCAACACCAAATCTTTGTGTTATACATGTTGCTGTTGTTGGTCGTGCCAATAAAATAAATGTATTTAAATAACATAATAATATACCAAATAATAACATATAGCTTAATTCACGTCCAGATGCTCTAACCAACGGTGTATCATTATGTTTAACAAATAATGCAATTATCGCTAATGTTACTAAAATACCTAAACAAGAGAATGCAACTGGTACTAGAGCATATGGTGAGTCCCAACGCATATATTCTAATTCTAATGCGTAACAGGATAATTTATCCTGATATGGCCAATAACCGGGACCGCAGTCTTTACATGTAAATTCATCATATACATATTCGTATTCTTCGCATTTATCACATATCCAACAACACGTATCGCCCTGGAACAATATTAAAATAATCCATATTTAACATTTTAGATATTGTAAATATGTACGTTCGTTTCAACGAATAAAATTAAATAAAAAGTTTGTTCTTGACATATTCAGCAATTATTGTCTAAATATATTTTATCGAAAAAAATAACAAAACAAAATTGGATCTTTTTTCAAGCTACAAAAAGCATGAAATGAAAATGGAAACTTTTATAAAAAACAAAAAAACAAAAACGAATAAACAACAAATTTACATAGATTTGAAATTAAATAGTCTGAACTCTATTTCAGTAAACACACGACATTTGTTATCAATTAACACAAAAACATTATCAAACACTATCAATTGTTTGTTTAATTCTTCTATACGGTGAATTTTTCGAACAATGTACTAAAAACAAACAAAATTAACGTACCTATCTACAGCTTATTTTTTTGTTTGACAATAGAAAAAATTATTAAGATAACAATGTGGGAGTAAAGTAAAAATCGAATAGGGCAAGATCCATTATATATCTACATATATAGACCCATAGTCTTCCACTTGAGCATATGTATATTGGAAATTGCACAAACTCAAAATAAACTCTTACCGTTTCCAATTACTCTCCGAGAATCACATATTGATAGCTGGTTTCATCTACAATTGAAACAGTTGTATTTTGATTGGTCCACTTGAAACACCCACAAATTCTTCGATAACGAACATAAATACCCACTTAATCTACATATTTATTATTATGATTATTATTATTAAAACAATAGCTTATACATATGCTCAAATATAAAATACGTTCAACAATATTTTCGATTTTTATATATAAAATAAATTGTTTTACCTGCTGTTTCTTTATCATTCCTGGTTCACATGGTAGCGAGCATGCTGATGTTGGTGGTGCTGTTTGATTATTATTCCAAACTAAATATTCTAAATTCAATTCCAATGAATTGAACCATTTCCCAACTACCTATAAAATGGTAAAATCCCGTTTGATTTATTTATATAATTCACAATACGATAAGGGGAGAAGTGTGCAAAATTTGAACACAACAAATACAACATAGTATTGCATCGCGAGCTGGATAAGCGAGCAATTATGACTGAATTTAAAATCAATGTTGTTCCGGCCAAAGTCATTCGTTCTTAAACTGGATTAAGCTGAATTTTAGAGTAAATTGACAATTTTTTGCCGCCTATAATGGTCGAAAATTCGTGACTACTGTTTTTTTATATACTCAAAGTGTCATCCTAATCGAATAATTGTTAGATATTGGAAAACACTAACATGGTAGAAATTGTCCAAATTTATTTTCTTTCTAGTTTTATCTTTTATCAAAAGATTTGAGTTGTTGAATAAACATTATTTTATAAGCTTTAGTTAATTTCGTATGCAAAATATTTCGATTATTCTGTGTAGATTCCCTGCTAAGATATCAAACAATCTACTTACCCTATAATGATATCCCGAGGCATTTATCAATCGTTGATAGTTGAGAATGTCATAACGTGCTAAGCCATCACCTCTCGTATCGAACATGACAGGACTTCCTGCGAGATCTGGAAACCGAATATTACAGTTAAGAATAGGGCGGAAATTTATAATGAAAATAATTTATTATTTTCTGACGGTACGCCTATGTGATTGAGATAAAGAAGAAAAAAATCAACTCACCAGTGAAGGATACATTAAGGATGTATTTTTTGTAAAAATCACCACCGTCATATTGTTTCATTGCTGGACAGACGCCGCGTTTTTTGTAATTTTTACATAAATCATTGTAAAGATTATGAAGTGCTAATGCGAATGCATAGACGGCATCCACCACAAATTGCACTTTACTTTCCTGTTCGTATCTGAAATAAGAACAAGATTCATACTTGTCTAACATATAAATTAAGAATGGTGGTGCAAGCGTTAGTTGAGCTAGAATTTTCGTTTATTTTGACAATTAAAACTGTAAATGCACAGATGTTTTATATTGTACAATATACCGGGTAGACCATCTAAATCTTATAGAGAAGAACAAGCGTTTTTGACTGACTTACAAATGAGCTACGGGGTTCTAATTTTGCTAAAATGCTCTCCAAGGACTACTCCGCATATATTGATCGATTAGCTCGCCAAATAATGGGAGTTTTATAAGAATCGACCGCATCTAAGATAGACGCCCTGTATAGAAAGTTAGTGTTTTAGTGTTGGTTTTCTGCGATAAACAGTTATGTTGGAGCTTTTCACGTAATTCTTTATTGTATAAAAGAATGAAAAGTAAATTGTGTTACTTGTTTAAAGGTGATATCTTAAAATCGATAAGGATACGGAGTAATCGGCTGGTTTTTGTTGGAAGGTCTTTATATAAAGTTGAAAGCATGACTTACAAATAAAACAATATAATATGAACTTTTTTTCAGTAAATAATTCTAAACAAACGATGAATGTAATGTTAGTTTCAACAAAAATATAGCTAAGAGTGCCTCGGTAATATTTCTTGAAATACTGGCAACAATATCTGTATCCAGTAAAGTGGAAATACAAAATGTCAGTAAAGCAAGTCCAAAAAATATAAATAAATGTTTTATATGTGTATGTGTAGAGATCGATATTTTTTTATACTACACTTAACTTAATGAAAAACGTTAATGAGCCTTACCCGGCTTTTTGGGACAATCTTAAATCAGCATTGCATACATTGAATGTTGTATTCGTTTCAAGTGGTACATTTTTCTGTAGAATGCAGTCAAACGTATCCTCCCAATATTGTTCGAACCATGGATTTCTGATGTTCGTTTCAGGCGTTAAAGACATCATATATTCATCGAAACCGGGTATGTTATCAGATTGTAGTTCAACGGTTATAGCTCCTTCAGCCACATCCTCTAAACCTTCAACTAACTTTTGTTGTTTACCCCATCCGTCGCTAGCTACCCAATAGAACATATGGCTGGCATTCAGACGTTTCGCCGCCTGCAGGATCCTCCTGTGATCATGACAGTAGGCAAACTAATAAATCTTAACTTTTGTTATACCCGGAAATAAAACTGATCGACACTTATACAATGAAACTTTATCGATCGTTACCCATAATAATTAATGCATTTCAATTGGTTCATGTGAATAATTAATTTAAATGATTACTTTACCTAGCATCCTCGGCACGAGTGAATAGAACAACGCCTCTTGCATTAGTTTTCTTTCTCAATTTCGTTATGATATTATCGAAAACTTTATCATCAGCTGTACTTGGCACCTTTTCAGCTGTAGCAATACAAACATTCCTCTCTTGGGCTTCCCGATGGAAAACTTCAATACCATATTCGCCATATGAACCTTCAGAATAGACAGTTGAAACGTAGGACCAATTTACAGTTTTAACAATATCCACTAAAGCACTAGATTGAAACGTGTCCGGAGGAACAGTTCTTGCGAAATATTCAAATCGGGTTTTATCACTTAATGCTTTCGCTGTTGATGCTGGTGATATTTGTGGAATGTGAAATAGACCTAAGATAAACAAATTTTCAATAATGCAAACATTAGAATAGAGTGATCTGATATAGATATTGTAAATTTGTAAATTTGCTTTGTACTCGAAAATTTTCTAGTAATTAATTATATTAATTTTATATTTGTGTTTATATGAAACATTAAGTTGTTGTTATTAACTAATGATTAATGATGTGTTCAAGTACAGAACAGGTATTTTCAGTGAATTTACCTAATAAATTGGCTACTTGAAGGGATACAGAACTGTAAGAGCCGCCTACCACCCCAAAAACAGGTCCTGAATAATTATTACGTGGTCGAGGTGTTGAATGATCGACACATTCTAAAGCTGAGGTGTCGATATTACTAACAGATGCCCGTACAAATTGTAAACTTTGATTTAAAGCATACGTATCTCTTGAACATGTATCCAAAATATGAACACCTAAGGATATGTTAGGAAGGATATGTGGATTTTTATTGATACGATCAATAGCAAACATCATTGCTTCTAAACGTTGTACACCACGATGGTATATTTGTGGGCCACATGGGGCACGGTCGCCCTTTTTGTGTACAGGAAATAGACCGCCCAAGATGATATCGCCAGGTACAGTGACTGGACCTTGATGCAATTGTATGGCGCCTATTATCCATAACAATAACGATAACAGCAATTGCTGAACGATCATCACCAGTTGAATACTTTGAATAATTATTCATTCGCCAACTGAAACAAACGCCTTCGTTAGTGACATACTTGTATATAAAACATTACAATTCGTATTGGAAATTTTAATTAAAAAATAAATCTTTTGAATCGAATAATATTTAAATTTATATCAAGTGGAATCTATGAATACACAATCCGCACCTTCAATTAAGACCACACTTAATTCCAACATTTCAATAATTAAAACAGTTTAAAATAAAATCTACAGACAGCTATATAGAAAGAACAAACAGAAATAAACAAAGATTCAAGTTTAAGGGTTTAAGTTGTTTGTCACTACTTCGACAAACTGCTAAAACTTGAACAGATGCTTTTAATAGAACTTCTTGTTTAAATATATCACCGATTTAGACAATAAACGAATATATTCATATAGATATCCAAGTTTGAATATCTGAACGACGAAAAAATGATAATAATAGAATTTATTCGCCTATTAGTTTGACATATTCCCAACAATTTCGATGAATTATAGCTCCGACTTGGGAATTCTATGGAGTTTTTCCAGTAATATTCATGTAATATCAATGAAATATCTAGGTACATGTTATTTAGGTCATATTTTCGAAATTCTGCGAGAAAACTTGTCCAATATACCTACATATATGAAAGTTTTATTCACTTACCGAATTTTATTAATTAAACTTTATTGGGGCATCTCTTTTCCAAAGTTACTGTGTGAAGCGAAAATATTTGGTTCGGTTCTTTTAAGAAATGTGATCTTTTGATAGAAACATGTACTATACAACTTAGAAGTAAAATGAAGGGAAAATTTAACTTTTAAAATTGACTGTTCGGTATACAATAATTATCAATCAAACTTTTATCAAGTTTGTTCTTTTATCAAATAATCAATAATATTGAATTATAATTAACGTGGAAGTTCATGCAATTATGTTACAAAATAAGTTAAAGAAATATTAGAAACATTCATTTTCCATTCAGCTTATTCAACGTTGTACAACTGGGAAGTTAATAGAACAGGACGTTTCTCCCTAGCACCCAATCCGTGTACGGAAATCGTAAGAAAGTCGATTAAATGTTAAAGGTGATCTACTTATCCAATATAGACAGCTTTTCTCATCCTTCTATATTATCACAAACCGAAGTGTTTTCTATTTATATTAGTTTGTTAACTAACAATATCGGTAATTTTATTCATTTATGTGGAAAATTTTTACAGTTGTATTAGCAATAATGAAGAGCCAATTAACGGCAAAATTCACTATAATTAACCATATCATAATTAATGTGAGAAAATGAAAATGTGTTTGCGATTTTTTTTTATCTCCTCAGTTGAACTAGTTCATCAGTTAATTAATGAAACTGAATCTCATTTTAATAGAAACGAGATGGATTTGTAAGTAATCTTAAAGTTGAACTAAAATTTTAATACTAACACTTTCACACTTTACTACCAAATCCTGATTTAAATAATCACCACTTCGGCTCAAGTTTATTGTAAAGAACTTTAAAAACTTTCTAAATTTGTTATCCTATCAGGATGACAAAAATCGAAAATTCGGTTAAAATAACGTTTTTTCGCTTAATTCGTGTTTCTATTCAACTTAATGTAATCTACTCGACAGTTGCAAGCACTTATCTCTCATCAATTTACGATTGATTTTAAAAATATCTTTAATCGATGTAAGTCAAATTCATTATATTATACTCTAATTGGATATTTTTTTTAATGATCTAAACAACGAATATCAGCTTTAGTATCGAGTGAAAATGTGGATGATATCCAGTATGTTTACCGTGTTGAACCTTTTGTTTGTATGCCTTGTTTAATTCGCCATTATGTTATCAAAACAATTCCAATAAATAAAATATAATGAGAATTCATGTAAAATAATTGTTCTCTAATTAAGATCATAATACCTGATTTAGTTATTAAATGTAGTAATTGTAAATTTGTTTACAAACTATACATTGAACAACAATATCAACAATAAATGAACTTGAGCTACTCTAACTATATATACCTGAAATATTTCCACTTGAATAGTTTGATTATAAGCTGAAAATTAGCACAATAACAAGCTGTATATAGTGAAACAACAATTACTAAAGTTTCTAGAAAACATTTCTATTAAATTGATCTTAAACATTATCTAAAATCCAACGTTGATCTTATGAAAATCATTAATGATCAATTTAATTATATAGAAAAGATAACCAAATGATGTCAATCAATACAAATTCAACCCTCGAAATCACTTGATGCAATGACCATAAGGCGAAACGACCAAAGCGACATTTATCAAGTATAAACGTAAATTTCATTAATTTTCAATTTAATTAAATAAATTCGAAAAAGTATATATTGCATATAAATCACGGAAATGATGAAGAATGGAAGATAAATTATATAAGGGTGGAACGATACTAATAAATGTAAAATGAGAAGTCATCTATCTATACGAATAGAACAAATTATGGTGGATGCGCCGGGAGGCTATTTCATGGTATTTCCTTTCGTTCACAATAATAATAATAATAATAATAACACAAATCTACATTGAAGCTTTATATGGAAACGAATCAACCATAATATAAACGTCGATAGTCTTGACGTTCTAAAATGTCGAAATTCGATGGAAATTGTGCAAAGAAAAATGTTAACGAAAATTGGTAGACAAAAACGAGTTGCTGCCTCTTCCGCGGTCCTATCCTACAATATAGAATGTTGGTTGGAAATTTGTTTTGTATTTCCTAATAAATTTTCCGTCACCAATCTTCCTTTAGAACATAGGCGTTGATGATCAAATTTGTAATTTCAATCCAACTTTGTTGAATTTCTGATTTACAATATTAGACGATGAATTTCGTATTCGTATATGTCGTATTAAAATTGATATTAATAAGATGTGTGAAATTGATGAATAATGTCCAATATATAAATTATAATTAAAATTAATTAAAACAGTTTATATACCTAGTTATTCTATTAAATTGTACATGTAGAATGGGGAATAATCGATACTAATTTAACAAGGAACGGATCGAATTAATTAAACTCAAAAACGTAACACTAAAACGCTCCCTACTATAAAACAAAAGCTTATATAATAAATAATAGTCGGTAATTTGAGCGGTATTAGGATGGTCCATTTATCACGTGGCTTGTTTACTTTACAGTATAAAGTTTAAATAGTGTATGTACAAAATGTTATTTAATAGGACCTGTTATTCCTTTAATTGTTGACATGTAGTTGTATTTATCGCATTCCATATAAATTTATTGGTTTATAATTTCATCGTACATCAAACGATTAAAGTTAATTACATTTCAAAGTATATATACAAAATTTCTATTTCCATTTCACAGGTAATGACCATTGGTGAGTTCCTGTGCAATAATTGTGATTTATTGCAAGAGTTTAATTACTAGGGCAGTTTTGTGACATGGGTAGAATGTGAACATTCGATAAAACGACCTATAGGTTATGCAAGAGATTGGTAGATAGACATTTATCTCGATGATATCGACAATTTTACGAACATCACTAAAAATATACAGTATTCTGCAAATATAACCAAACAATACTCAACTACCACAAACTATATAAACGATTCTCATATCTTTCTTATCATTTTGTTTTTATTGTTATAGTTTCGTTACGAATTTTATGTAAATTTCCAATAGATAAATTTGTAACGAAAACCAATACTATCAACATATTCACATATCAATATAATTTAACTGAATTTCGATCTGGTTATTATTAGAATGCGATATTCAAGATCGACGGAATAAAACGATAAATCTACCTGAATAAATTTTAATGTATTCGAATTGACCTAATGTAAGCTTCCATTCGATCTTTATTCCATTAATATTGTTGCTTTATTTGGTTTTTATACATAAATAAACCGTGTACAGTTGATTATAATATTTAAATATATAAAATTAATATAAAATTGTTTAGAGGAAATTTTAGAGAAAATCAAAATTTCGATCTAACTAAAGAGCCAGATGAGGATTGTTAGAAGAGGCAAAATTCACTATATCGGGATAATTTCGTCTATTTTATTTAACTTTTAAACAAACTTAGGGATATCTAAAAATTATGATCGACTACCCTTGAATTCTATAGGAAACAGCGAATCTTATTGCATTACTAGATATGACAGACAAGGTAAATGGTACACCTGTCCGTTCACATAATCTTATATATTTCTTTTTCTAAATTGAATCTTGTTTGAGAATACTCAGGACTCACTGTTCCTGTTAACATGTTAATGTGCATACTAAATTTGAGTAGGGTTAACGTTTAAAAAACAGATATTTAATTTAACTCACCAATATTGCTGAACAATTTTAAACTGGAATTCTGTTCAATCCATTTGGTGCAAACAAACTGAAACAAACAAAAAATATTAATAATCAGCGATCTAAAATTAAAATTTGATCGGCTTTTATTTCGTTAAAAATTTCAATATGAAATTAAATTATAAATAGTATAGTTTTAATGATTTTAGTCGAAAATATGTTTATCTAAAAAGCTAGTGTTCCATTCCCCATTCCCAGTATTCCCTTAATGCATTACCACCATTATATAAAACTGTTCTTTGTCTGCGCGAGTGAATTTACCGTTCAGTTGTATTTCTTTAGTTGCTTAGCTAAAATACACTCCAATATATTAAGGTTTAGACAACTATACATTTCACCAAGTTGGTTATACATTAACTGGACAATACAAACAGGCGATTTTTGGTTGATTAATGGCATTGTAAATGTATCAAAAAAAATATGTTACAAACTATTGATCGACAATAAAACACAAAATTCTAACAAACTATCAATATTTCTCAAGAAATAAATTTTGTATTTATATCATCATCATTATCATCAAAATCACGATTTATTTATGAATGACGCAACAAGTTCACAAAAATCACTTTTTATTATACTGTATTTCTTGTATACAATTGTGAACAAAATCGAATCGTATTCTCACCCAAGGGAAAACATTCAACCAAAACAACATGAATGATTTTAACGAAAGAAATTCGATGGAGTTATGAAAGAAACGCATTTGGAATTTATTGTGGTGAGAAATGTCAGACATATGATTTCGATGAAAATTGACAGAAATGCCAGTGAAAGATTGCGTCCACCCCTTTGAATCCAACAAAATTCGATTATTATGGTGTCAATATAACATATAACCTACACTATTCAAAATATAATAAGTACAATTTTTAGGTCTGTCCGCACAATATGTTCGATTTAAAATTTCGATTGTAAAAATTGAAGATACCTATCAAATAATAAAATGATTGGAATATATTTTAAAGTATCTATCGTTTTGAAGGAAATCGGATTGAGTTTAAGGTAATTTGATAAGTTTCTTAAAATATCACCAATATTGGATGGATCTATTAATATTTTGTCGCTAGGCTGGGCAGTGGATTCCGGATATTTTCCAAGGACGTCAAACAGATTATTAATTGTACAATCGACTTGATTGCAAAAAAAAAATCGTTCCCGAATACGTATACGTTTCACTATTGAAAATATCTTTTAATATTTTCCAATATTAATATTGAATGGCTGAAACTTTTCAAATAAATTTCAATACAACACACAATACCATCAAAGAGGAGATCAATCAGATAGAATGAGTCTGTTCCTATAGATAGATAACATTAGGAGAATCACTCAACTTGCTCAATCCCATTGATTGTCCACTAAATAGACAAAGCCGGGGATTTATCTTAATAATCTACATTGTATGCAAGCCCGTTCACGTTTATTTATTTTACTAATTGATACAACAAAGTGGCCACAAATTTGTCTATTTAAAAACCAAAAAACATGACAAGAATAATCTGACTACAAATAGCAAAAGCACCAGTTTGATTAATAGAATTGTAACATATAGAGATGTAATATTAACAATCTCTAAAATTAAAATTATGATAATTCCGTTTAAAACAGTAGGAGAATACAGGAGAAAATGGAATATAGAAAGAGATGGGGCAGTTTTAATACTTTTGTTAATTTTCCAATGTTGAGAGAATCGACAGTAAAAGCTCTAGTTCCACAGTGCTATACTTTTCAGTCCGTTTGCTTTATTTTTTTACTTTCTTAATCCACAAGAAAACGAGTATGAAACATTTTCGCTTACTTGATACGTGATATTGTATTTATATTATCGTTAAAATCTATCTGTATTTCGAATGTTTGATGATTTAAATCTGAGAACTCAATAACATAAAGCTCCCTTCAAATTGACAAATGAAATTACCATTTGTAATTTGAATATCCAAATTGACCGTTGGCACAACTACTAATAATCCTATAAAGGCATTCTAATTAGACATGGACATGATCTGTCAATAATCCACTTATGTTACAATTCAATCAAATGAATATAATTTAACATACAATCAGATATTATTATAAATTATAAGTTCGAGTATAACAAATAATCCTATTATAAAGTAGAGAAGAAGTCGCTGTACTTAATTATATAATTAATTTGTAATGAAGTGGAGTAGACCGATAAAGGTCGCAAAGTAGTGAAAACTCTCCAACTTCTGGACTCAATTAAGCCCAACAAATCCCAAAAGTGAAAATCAACTAATGGCAAACAAAATTTGTATAAAAACTACACACACACACATACACGCACACAAATTAAAGCTAATGTAATAAACGAACTAACCGTTAAATGGAGAATCGCTTAGTAAATTTATCGATCTAAACAAAACTTCTATTCCTCAACTTTAGTAAATAAGTTACTATCACTGTCATTTGAACCAAAGCCCTCAACCCCACTCACTGCAATCTCTCCAATATAGATGACGAAAAGAACCCAATTAAACAACTATAGCGCAGGTTACAGCGCAAGTATCTTATTTTAGTATGTAAATGACAGTCATTCTGGATAGAGTTTTTCTCTAAAAGTCCATACAATACGGTCTATTAGTTGTCGATAATAGTTGGCCCAATAAAAAAGGGGAAAAACGAATAAGAATTGAATTAGACTTCCAAGATCAAAGATATCGCTAGACAAAGTTATAAGCATACCCAATTAATATAACATAGTTCTTGTACAAGGAAGTCTGCATTATGGAAATTTTAATCGCTTTTACGTTCTTTTATAAGATTTATAGAAGATAATAAGAAATATAGTTTTTATTCAAAAATATATAAGTCCAATTCATAACTGTCATTACGATAATGGAAAATAAAAATTTATAAACACGAATTGTTTTATATTTATAATCCCTAATCCATATATCTAAATAGACATTAATCACTAAATAATGGATTTCTACGTGTTATATTATCACCATTGAAACTATAACAACAAAGCGGCAAATTTACCAATGAATTATATTAATGATATACCGTTCCGGCAATTTAAATTAAACACACCAGAACAATACGTTTATTTCACTATATTTACGTTTTTCAAATGGACCAGAGAGAGACTATGGGTAAATTTAATATCATCTCTATTTCGTTATAATTTTATGATAACTTGTTTTAAGACAATCAACCATTAGCAAATAGCCGTTTTTCTCAATTAATTAGCCAATTTTTTTCCGTACATATAACACAATCCAGATGCTATTAAAGGAATTAAGTTCTATTTGGGAAAAAAATTATATTCTAGACAAGTTATAATTCCAAATTATTATCCGAGAATGCTATACTATAAACGTATATAATCACCACTATAAAGATCACAAGGGTAGAAAAGAACAATTTACAATTAAAAATATCCACTTTATGGTACAGAGATACACAAGATTAACTGAATGTAGGTACAGAGGCGCCCAAAAGAAAGACCTAATTTTGAACGAGAATATCACATGTTTTCATTCATGTGAGTCAGGCTTTTTCTCTCGTGATTTTAAGAAGGTAAGTAGGTAGGAAGTGTTGTCTATTTAGGTAAATTCACAAAATGGTACCTTCTCAAATTCTCACCTTTTAAGATTCTGGTACATTGCAACGGCCGTCCGCATAAGCCTGTTTTACACAGCTGCACAAGAAGTGGTCTCTTTTCTATGGCCGTCACTGCACGTGATTGTATCTAGCCGGTGAGGAATTAGCTTATTAAACGACAAAATCTTCGTTTTTATTATTAAATTAATTTATTTTTAGATATATAGGTGATGTACTTTATATTTAGGATCATAAACTGCAATATCCGATATTCGGTGTGGATGCTGTACGAGATATAATTTGACACCTATATATATGTATATACAATAGGTATATGACATAAATATCAATATTAGACCGTAATTCACTCTATACAATACCCGAAACATTAATCATCGTCTATTTAAACGAGCCATGTCCCATCCACTAATAAACTGTACCGCAGAATTTTATTTATTTAGCACTCAATAACTCTTTTTTACTCTCGTTAATCTCTTAGTGAATGTCTGAGGACTCTTTGAATTGATAAATCTGAAATTTAACGAAAATCCGCACTTATAAAGCCTCAAGCTTTATCAACGAATTAAGGGATAAATAATAATAATAAGCTTAGGAAGTGTTGAAGGATTCGTTGAGATATTTATTTGTTGTTGTTTTAATTATCGTAATTGTGTGTTTTCAGTAAGAATTATTTCTTTCATTTTTAGAAAACTGTTCACCCAAAATTCTCTCGATATTAAGTTGAAAATAAATTGCTATACATTCGATTTTGTTGTCGTTAATAGGGTTCAATTCCGAAACAGTTATTGCTTTTAATAAGCGTAAAATAAATCCGGGTTTCATATTTAGTCCTTTGAAATAATTTCGACAATTTTATTTTATAAAATCAATTACAATTCTCTAATAAACTCGTTACAGAAAATTAATTTTATAGATTTCTTTAAAATTATTTACAATTATACATATATGTAAAGATGGAATAGATGAGTTTCGTGCTTGAAATAGGGTTGTCGTTTTTGATTAAAATAATCAACCCCGATTGTCCGTTTTATACCATTTACTTTATTTTAAGCTAACCTATTCACTAGTTTAACTGTATATGTATGTGTATCGTATATATACATACGTCAAATAGAATGAAATCTCTGGATTCACTAAAGTAATATAACAAGCTTACAAGAATCAAGGGAAACAAAACGATTTTCCCCTTACCTTCTATATCTAAAACCCACCCTTGAAACTTTTCCTATATTACCGTATTTTGTTACAAGATTTATTAGTGTAGCCAATATATCAAGATTATTTTAACGTTATTCCATTCATCTTTTTAATAAATTGTTTATTTCAAATGATTATTAATAATCTATCTATTCAATTGTACACATGTTAAATTGACTTGATTTTACGCCCGATCTAATTTTCCTAAAATTTATCTTAATTAAAATCTTAATTAACGAGATCCTCACACTTTTAACAAATCGATATTTTGTATTATTCTTATTTACGATAACAATTGAACAATTTTATAGATTAAATATAAAGTACAAAATTATCTTGCGCAAACTCATAGCAGAATATCTAAAACTTTATTACTAACCGGAAAACAAATTTTCTACACTACATCACAACAGATCTGCGTACGCGTCAGTGAGTTCGCACCTTCAGATATTATTAACCAATTTCTCTCATGAGATTTACAATTACATTATGGATCTTCTACCATTTTGTTAGTGTACACAAAAACTTCAACCAAAATTAAAATTCCAACAAAACTCTAGATTAGTCTTCTGATATTTAAACAAGTCTTTTGAACTCGTAAAATTACCTGAATAATTTACTTAAGAATTCACGTAATTATATCCCATCTAATGGGATATAATTAAAATTTATAAGGCAAATTAATTATTCTTTTGTTCCAAAAAATTATGTTTAGTGTTTTCCAAAATTAATACAAGCTGCGCCATACGTTCTTATTTTATCGCTTTCTTTTATTTTTAATCAATGTAAGATAACGTGGACGTTTCGTTTAAATTGTTGGGACAATAGATTTAATTCTGAAACGATTGTTCTTTTAACAAAGAATTTCTTAATAATTGTAGATAATTTTGTAATCCTTGTTTTATAATGACGCATCAGTTTTTTATTTGTAATTTCGTATTATAGTGGCTATAATCTACAAATACAGCTGTGAGACGGGAATTATTCCCCTTTGTTGAATCTCGAACATTGAGGATTCTTGCATTACATTGCATTACCACTGCAGTTCCATTACATACGAGTTACGAATATTATAAGTGGTGTTCAATGTTCATTTTTCACCGCAATCGATGCACGTTTTTAAAATCGTGTGACCAGAATAAAATGACAATTTTAATAATCTGCAGTGTAGGATATCATATTTGTAATGCCTTGTGAGATAGCTATATTTAGTTGTCTCCCCACCGTGCAGTATTAACCAATGCAAATCGTCGCTTTGTGCTATGTGTAAAATAATTGGTCACGAGTACATGGTGGGGGTGCCAAATGAGTATCGCTATCTCGCAAGGCATTATGCGAATAGTAAAATTGTAAATTAAATATTTCTTGAAATTCGCCCAAATTGGAAACCCCATATGCAAAACTCTATTGTTTATAATGTACAATTCATTTTTATATTGGTGACATAATTGTTTTATTAAAAAAAAAAAATGGTTCACTACAATTCTAAAATCGAACTTCAGTGTATTGAAACCCTTTGTCTTCATAGAATCATATAACAGTTTATGTAATGTTTTATCGATAATAGCTCAGGGGGAAATAGCGTATAGAACTTGAATTTTCCATTAGACTATTGTAAAAAATTATTGGAAAATAGTCGATTTTGTTTCCTATCATAGCAAAAAGTTAAGAATTTCAAGAATCTGCTTATTTGTCACAATATCACATTTGACATTGTAATAATGTTTTATTAAAGCTTGACGGAAATCATTAAATAACTGATTGCTGTATTATTGTTATTTGATTTGATCGAGATCAGACAGGTAGGCGCCGTTCCATGGGGACGCCAAAATGATAAAAGAAATGCGCTTTGAAATTTAACCATCATTGTACTTATAATACAGTACGATTCACGTCAAACGAAAAGTTCATATGGCAACTCCCATTATTTGGCGAGCCATTCGAAAAACATTTCAAAGGGGGCTGAAGACTATGTTAGCAAAATTAGAACTTCGTAGCTCATTTTGAAGTTGGTCAAAAAATGCTCGTTTGTGACGATGTCGCGACTTTCAAAAACGAACCAAACACGAAAAATGACTTATGATGACTCGAGAATCGACTTTTTTCAATTTTCTTGATTTTGTTCTGGAATAAGTGGAAATATCTTGCATTTTTTTATGGAATTCAATAGAGAAAAATGAAAAAAATCAATTTTGGGAGGGTCTCCGAATCTTTTATGTTCTGCATATTAAGCTCTTTTTTGAAAACTGCAACATTGTATGAAGCGAGAGGTTTTTGACCAACTTCATCAATTAGAACTAATTATTTTGCAATAAAAATTTATGCAGTTATGCAAATTTGTTGATACCCTTACATGCCCCTTGAAATGCTTTTTCCAATGCTGTATCAAGCATTTTAATATCTCAGAAAACAAGCAAGAAATCGACTTCTAAATGTTAGCATTTTTCGAACACTGAATGGAAAAAGGTGTAGATTCCGCGTTTAATTGCACGTTTTGTTCTTTTATATTTAGAATTTACTTTGTATTACACGTTCATCATTCTCATAGATATAAATAATTTCACGTACCTATTTACTAATCCTAATTTTTGAAAAATTAATAAAGGCGCACTTGGTGCACAACTTTACTGTTACACCAAGCAGAAAAAAAGCATGCTAATGTCCTGGAAGTATATACACAATTTGACCGTTTCCACTAAACTAATAGAGCGATTCAAAGAATATTTTAAGAATTTTTAGGGGGGTTCCTAGGGGATATTTGAGCAAAATCAAAACCTTGTCCTAATTTTCAAAAATAAGCTACACACGTTAAATGACTATAAATGACTCAATTTTTTTCGATTTTCGAATCATTATAAATTATTTTATGTGTACGGCAAGTTTTAGAAAATCGCTAAATTGTTTTTTGATCGACTTCCAAATGAGCTAATGTTGCTTAAATGATCTTCATACACTACTCTACAGATGTCTTGAAATATTTATGGAATCGCTCTATTATTTTGGTGGAAACGACAAAATTGTGTACTTCCAAATCTCGATCAGGTCCGTAGCATGTTTTTTATTATATTTTTACATTGTACGTAAATTATAACTTATGTATATTAAAATTGTAATGCAGTATTGTGAAAACGACTATCTGATGTACAAATATAAACGCCAGTTTTGTATAAAAGATAATTACGTTTGATATTAGATAAATATGTATGTCTACAATAATAATATTTATTGTCACGCCATATTCATAAATTTGCCATATTCGATTTAAAAATGATTTAATTTTTATTGAAATTGAAAAATTCCACGAATGCAACAATTAAGATTAAAATTGGTAGTAAACTAATTTTAATTAAAACTTATTTACGAATAATTAGAATGAAATTTAAAATGGAATTGTTCAGTACTGTTAATTTTCTAATAGAATTCATCCAATTAAAACTATTCGATTTTGATTGACTTTTTTTTACACATGCACAATAAAAGAAATCGTGTTTGTTAATTAAAAATTGAAACTCACAAAAACTTGATATTTACATTAGTTTAATACAAACAAAATAATAATTAATCCAAACTACGTCGTTTACTTGTCTGTTAGATAAACAAAGTAATTTAGAAGTTGTGGAACTTATTTTCTATAGCTTTGGGATGGCGTTGATTAAGTCTGTCTGATAACTTATTAATAACGATATTAAAGGTTATTATCAAAAGGAAATATACCGTATCGTATCTATTTTCTAGGAATACTACATGTATATGTAGTTTAACCCGAACAAATTAACATGAGAACTTGTTGATTGGTGTATAAATTTCTATTATTACAAACAGACAGTTCAGAATAGTCACAATTTATTGTTAGTTTATTTTAAAGTCAGTTAGTTCAATTGAATTACGGTTCACTATAAGTGTTTGTTATTTTCTGGAATACGCATACATAGACTTTGGAAATAAACAATTACGTTTGTATAACAGGATTATGATCGTTATTTCTATAAAATGATTATTTCTATTCAAAGCAATAGGGAAAGAAGACCTCTGACATGAATGTCGCTAGAAGATAAACGATACTATGCCGAATTCGGGATGATTTATTATTAAAATTGGTAAAAGACGGAATCGTTTCTATTATTATTACTATTGTTATTATTATTATTATTAAACTTTGACTGGATGATCAATTTGGGATTCATTTTTAATGAACTGAATCAGGGCCGGCGTAAGCGGGCCTGCAAGGCCTGCATTGCAGGCGGGCGCTTCTTTAAGGGGCGCCAAATTGGCCTCTTTCAAAATACATTTTTTTATCGTCCGACAATTGTTGTATACTAACTTTTTTTTTGTTTTCATTGGAATTCTTAAAATATTTTTTTTAGTTCAAATATAAGGATTAATAACAATTGTAGGCGCCCGATAGAGTTTTTTTTTGCTAGACTCTCAAGACTGCTTAGATAGTGTAAATTGTTTACATAGGCAGGCGTCAGTTATAAAAAAACAATACTATTAGTTACTTCTGATGTACAAAACAGTATTATGCGATAATGGAGTTTATTTGTATTTGTAAGGGCGGCATGTATAATCTACATTGGCTGTGTAAAAATTGAGAAATTAAATTACATTTCAGTTGATCGGTGGGCTATTTGCAGTTCAGTTCTTTCTGTTCTTTGTAATCGAAAAATATTCGTAAGTGGTGAAATAAAAATAAACATTATTATTGAACTAAATATATAGTATATGTACAGGTATTTGTGCTTATTGACAGATATTTTTCGTAAGTACTTTTATTAATGTATTTTTGAAACGAATATGTTTTTACAATAATCTGAAATATATGTGGCCCCTAAAATATTTTATGATTAGGGTTACCAACAATGTCATTTTGACCCAAAGACTTCAGATTTTGCAATCATTTTACGGGCTTTAACTTTATTGAAATAAAGTTATTCAGGTTCACTAAAAATTTTGCTCATGTAGGTATAGACGGTATAGTGACCAAAATAATTTATCATATTTTTTTTTGTCAATGCACAAAATTATTAGTAATATGTATTAATGTATTTCATCCACTGGACGTTTCTTCATGCGATAATTATTTAAAATAAGATTTCTTTGGGTCAGGATCGATTCAGTGTTTTCAACCCTATTTCTGATTTTAAAAAATCAAATTTCATTTTTAAATTTCAGTTTAATTTTAAAAATAAACAAATGGATACTAAGAAAAAGTTATCCGGTGCACAAAATCGAAAAAGAAAGGCTATAAAAGAAGCGCAAGCTCAAAAACAAGCTGGAGCTCTTAATCATTTTATTAAAAGACTTAAAAATGCTCCTGATGACGTAAATCAATCAAACGAACCAGAAATCGATAATAGCGAACCCGGATCATCCACAAACTCTTATACTGATAAAGAAGATAATGAAATGCAGGGATTACTTGAGAAACGACTTGAAAAAGTAACTGACAATAGAGACAAGTTTTTAGCTTTTGAAAATTTAGACGATATAGGCAAATGGCCGAAACTTAATGAAAAAATACGTATATTTTTAATCGAAATGGGACCTATTCAAAAGAAAAATATGCAATATCCTAGAGATATCAATGGGCGTCAATTTAGTGATATTTACTACAAAAGGAAAATGGAAAATGGAGAGATCGTTCCAAGAACATGGTTATCTTATTCTGAATCTTTAAATTCTGTTTTTTGCTTTTGCTGCAAACTTTTCGCATCTATGGAATCTAGCAGTCTTGTCGAAGGTTACAAAGATTGGCGAAATTTATCAAAAACATTACATAGACATGAAACAAGTAGAAATCATATGAAAAACTTCATAAAATGGAAAGAGTTAATTAAAAATTTAGAGAATAAATGTACTATTGACTGCCAGGAGCAAGTTATGTATGATTTAGAAAAGAAACATGGAGTAAATGTTTTAACAAGATTAATAGAAATTATAAAATTCTTAGGTGCTCAAAATTTAGCATTCCGAGGATCATCAGATAAATTACATACTAAAAATAATGGAAACTTTTTGAAATTAGTGGAATTATTTGCTAAATTTGATCCCGTTATCGAAAATCATATTGAAAGAGTTCTTAAAATAAAAAATAGTGTACACTATTTAAGTAAGGATACTCAAAATGAAATATTAGAAATTTTAGGTAATGCTATAAGAAATAAAATATTATTATCGATTAGAGAATCCAAATATTATTCAATAATTTTGGATTGTACACCAGATGCTAGCAAAACAGAACAAATGACTATTATAATTCGCTTTGTTTCTTGTACTAATGAAAGTATCGAAATCAATGAAAATTTTCTAGGCTTTGTAAATGTTGATGATTCTACAGGTCGCGGTTTATATGAGATAATAACTGATCTACTGTCCAAATGGAACATTCCCATCGAGGACATGCGAGGTCAGGGATACGACAATGCTGCAAACATGAGGGGAAGGAAAAATGGACTTCAAAGTTTATTGTTAAGTAAAAATCCTCGGGCTTTCTACGCACCATGTGCTGCGCACACATTAAATTTAATGATCAATGATGCAGCAAAAGTAAATCCAGACATAATTAGTTTTTTTGCAACAGTCCAAGAAATATACAATTTTTTTTCATCATCCCCAAAACGTTGGACAATTCTTTTAAAATTTATATCAAATTTGACATTAAAACAACCATCGAAAACCCGTTGGGAAAGTAAAATTAAAGCTATTCGCCCTTTACGTTACCAACTAGGAGAGATTTATGATGCCCTTTTTGAAATTCTAAATAATGATAGCTTCAATAATGAAGTTAAAAATGAGGCAAGGGTTTTATGTCTTAAAATCAAAGAATATAAATTTATCTGTTGTTTAATAATTTGGCACGATCTACTCAACAGAATTAATCCAGTTAGTAAAGCTCTTCAGGATAAAAACATGAATATAACACTAGTTATACAATCTATTCAGAATTTGAAAACATATATTTCAGAATATCGGTTAGATGCGAATTATAAAAAAATTCTTGTAAGTGCAAAACAATTAAGTGAAGATGTAGATGGAGAAACAGAATTCAAATCTATATTAGAAGTTCGACAACGAAGAAAGAAACGTCAATTTCAGTACGAACATCCGGACGAACAACCGCAAACGCCAGAAGATAAATTTAAAGCCAACGTATTTTATGCTCTTTTGGACACTGCATGGAGTTCTTTAAATGAACGTTTTGAACAACTCAAAACACACGTTGATAATTTTAGTTTTCTATACAGGCTGTTTGAAATTGATAATGACGATTTGCGAAAATATTGCGATGATTTACAAATGATTTTGACAGACGGTAACGATAAAGACATAAATGCCATTGAACTTTTTGGCGAGATATTAACATACAAAGATATTTTTAACACCCTTCCATCAAAAATTGAAAACCCTGTGGATATACTTAAATTTATTGTTTCAAATAATTTATCTTTTCCAAATTTTGCAATAGTCTTAAGAATTTTGTTAACCATACCAGTTAGTGTAGCAAGTGGTGAGCGTTCCTTTTCAAAACTTAAATTAATTAAAACGTATTTAAGAACAACTATGTCACAAAAAAGGCTTGATAGTTTAGCTTTAATTTCTATTGAAAATGATATATGTGAAAAACTAGATATTAGGAATATAATAGACAATTTCGTGAATATTAAAACAAGAAAATTAAAATTTTCTTAGATAAAATATTTTAAACATCAGATCGTGTTATTTGTTTTCCTTTTTTATAAATTGAATTTTACATGGTTACGACAAAAAAATTAAAACATGAATAAATAAATAGCGTTTGGATTGGGGCGCCTATTTCGACTTTGCAGGCGGGCGTCTTCCACCCTAGCGCCGGCACTGAACTGAATAATAAATTTTCAATTTAGATTGAATCAACAAATATTGAACCGATACAATAAACAAAATTCCCTTTCGTGTAAGGTAATGTTTTCTAAATAATCAGAAATTAAATAAAGTAAACAATTCTTTGTAATTTTTGTTTCTATATAAAATTACTTTATTGATCTTGGTGTCCAAACAACACAGTATAAAATCCACATTTATAACATCATATCATGTCTATTTCTATGTAAATACCGTATATGTCGTCTATCGTGATAATTTCAATTCGACAAATTGAAAATTTTCTGAGCCAATTTTAATAATGGAAAATTAATAACCCGACAACGATTAAAACCAAAATTTTCTGATCATCAATCCTTGACAATTTGCTAATTCTCTTATCAGAAAATGACGTCGCCTTAGCTAAACATTATTTACTATACCTATTGTAACAACAAATGGTACTCCAAACGAAAATCGTGCTGTCGATATTCGTAGACTCCCTAGATCGAATCTATCCCCCAATTATTTCGTCGCCTAGTCGTCGATATCGACCACTTTGGTGATCACCGGTTTAGACTAATCAATCGTACTTTTTCCATCATTAACAACAAACACCTAAATTAAGCGACAAAGAACGGCAATCATTGAAACAATCTGGATTGTTCCGTTTTTACTATATTTTTTTTCTATTATTGGAATGTGCATAATATTGGAAATATGTGACCACAGATAATGTCACTAACTCAACTTTCATATAAATCATATTGGCACAGTATTTTCATCTTTAAATTACCGAACATCAATAATATATGCCAGAGATGATGTTAGGACCAGACGGAAATATAGTTTATCTATCGATAAATTTTAAACATCGTTGTTTTGTTTTTAATAAAATAAAAAAGTTATTTTACAGACTAAATGGAAAATTCTACAATTAATTGTAAAAATTATCGTTTTTTTATTGTTGATATAGGATTGAAATATAATCGTGCATAATGTTTATGTGTAGAAAAACTATTCGAAAGTTTTGTTTGATCGATAATTTCCCTTTTAAAGGTTATCTATTTTTATGTGTCTTAATTGTCTACTATCTAATCATATCGATTGTTAATTAAATTCAGTTAGAAATGTACAATTTGCCTGCATTTGTTATCTTTTACATTCATTTATATCATCCTCTAAAATAAATAAATCTAAATTTTAACTAGAGATAAATGTGTAAATAGACATAACAAATTAATATTGCTGTTTATCTTATTTTTGAATAAAATATATGACAGACTTTAATCAACACAAAACTAACAATAAGTATTCTGTTACAAGTATCGTGATTCTAACTAAACTGAAAGGCTGTGTAAATTCAAAGGATAATAATAACAAGAGGATAGAAAAATTCGAAATAACATCAGTACGTGTTGTCGACATTTCCGGACTTTTGATTTCCGAATAGTGTAAGCATATACAGAACGAAGTATAGATAAAAATAAAAGAAAAAATTGTATACTATACATTTATATTTAAGTAAGCACGTGTCAAATTTACACGTAGCAAAAATACAACTTAATACGTTTGGAAAAATAAAAATCTATAGATCTAGTATACAATTTTGATAGTTATTAAATTTATAAACAATGTAATTGGAAATGAAGCCTGTGTAATTTACGTCCAACATCAGGTAACTCTCAACTCTCAACTAGTTATAAAAAGATTTATAGACGATTAAGTCTATACCACTTTTATTTAACAGTAAATCTCTGGATATTTTGTAATAAAATTTCACTAAAATACTCACTTTATACAAAAACTAAATTAAACGATAACTCTAATTGACTGAACGCGTTTACGTTCACTGTACGTGAAAGAATGCTGTAACTTGACCCGGCGCATCCGCCATTTTCATCAACTCGACTACTTTTTAGATGAATTTAAAATTAAATATATTGGAAAAATATTTTAATCGATATTGAAAACTTATCGAAAATAAACATCAACTAAATATTTGATTACGCTTCACCTTATTTCCTCAATTTTGATTGCTAATTGAGGAAATACGATCAACTTTCCAATTTATTCTGTTACCATAAATGATTTTTAACACAATTTTTCTACAACAATCAACAGTATACTATTATCATTGTTAATTAAACTTTTAATGTGGTATCTGTTATACTAACCTACTTTTGATGGAAGTTAGAAAATGTTCAAGAATACCTTTATGTAACCAAATATTCTAGGTTGATGGCTCTGGAATTTGTTTACCAGAACTTTTCGTTTGAGATTTTTGTTTAAAGAACTTTGTTATAAAACATTGTGTACTTTTTTGATAAAACCAGTCCTATTATTGACCGTTTTATAATTCAAAATGCTTTCTTTTTTTCATAATAAGAACGGATTATCATACATATCTATCGGTATAATTACACAATAAAGACATAATAAATGTAAAAACTGTCAGTTACATTTACTAATAATTTATCGTTTAATGCTAGCAATAGTAACGATTTATGTTAGCCAACATATCAGTTTCAACGTTGATGGATAACAATATAATAATTGAAATAATAGAAAATAATATCTAATATACTATAGTATCGATTCTATAAAATATCTCATATGCTTGAATATTGAATAAACTCACGCAAATTCTACAGGTTTGTTCCGCTTTCTGACTAACTGTTGGAACGCGCTTTATGATATTATTTCATAGACGGTGGCTAGATTACGCTGATACTTTAATAAATTCGAGTTATTCCAAAACACCTATATTTAGCATTATACAGACTGTCCCGTAAGTCGCGCACATTCCTCTAAGAGTATACCGGGTGATTCGTGTAAGATGGAAAGTTCTTATGGCAACTACCATTATTTGGCTAGTGATTCGAGACATAGTTCAAAGATTTGTAGGGATGTCTCCAGACAACATATTAGCAAAATTAAAAGTTGGTCAAAAAACGTTCGTTTCAGGCATGGTCGCGATTTTTTAACAAGCTAAAAACTCTAAACGACTAAGAATGACTTGGGAACTCTCCTAACATTGATTATTTTCGTTTTTCTTCATTGCATTGAAAAAAAATGAAACACATTCCCACCTATTCCAGAATAAAATTAAGAAAAGCGAAAAAATCAATGTTGGGAGGATCCTCGAGTGATTTTAAGTCATTTTGCGTGTTTAGTCAGAAAATGAGCTATGATGTTCTCCTATTTATATTTTAAATATTTTTCGAGTCGCTAGCCAAGTAATGGGAGTTGCCATTTAAGAACTTTTCGTCTTACGTGACTCACCCAGTATAGGGATGCAACTGTAAAACGAAAAGTTCTGTACAATTTCTTCACCTGACGCACCGTTAATTAGTAATTAATCAAATTAAATAGCCAATCAGCTGTCACGCCGACCTGTTACCTGGTCCGCTTCCCACGTCCAACTATCAATATCGCTATATCGCGCATCTGATTGGCTACTTAATTCAATTAATTACTAATTACCTGTAAGTCAGATGAAAAAAAAAATAGTACAGGACTTTTCGTTTTAAAATTTCATTTCCTATTTACCGCTAAAAGGATGTGCGTTACTTACAGGACATTCTGTAGAGTTTCAAGTATCTCAATTATTCTTACTGGCAATAACAAATACACTTGAGGATTTCTATGCTGACATCTAAGGCTTAGTTGAATCGTGAAAACGGCAGAACTTGATATCCACAAGATGAAAAAAATTATCTTTGTGTAGTCTTACTCTTTATTACATTCGAAGCTACCAATTTGTCTTTCAATTTCGTACAATTTTTAAAGTAAATCTTTTAAGCTATCCAGTTTAAAGTAATCCATAAGATACAGGTATAGATAAAAATTTTAGTACATTAAGCAAACAGCGAAAGTCATATAATCTCACAGGTTTTTCAATAAATTAAATTGAAATTTGAGATGGGAATTGCCCAATTCAACGTTAGTCTTTTCGGTAAATATCTCATTCTATTTTTTAATTTCAATATTTCGACAAAACCAATCGTGGAACAGATTGAAGATATTTATTAAGTAGGGAAGAAGCCAAGGTATGATCAGATTATGTGACGTAATCTTGATATTTCGACGGTCTATCAATCCGGGTATCTACTTTTAAGGAGTCTGACCATATTAATGTTGGAGACGGTAAGACGAATTTAATTAAAATACGATTCACTTCGCATAGTTGAATGATATATAAAAATAGCAAATTCTAAGGGATTTCACGTTTTTAATCCGTCAAAATCTGTCTACTTACACGAAAATTCCAAGTATGTGTTGTACATAATCGTTTAAAACTATAATTGAGTTTCTGTTGTTGGTGTAACGAAAGAAAAAATAACAGCTAAATGTGCCGAGTTCTCAAACCAAATAGCAATAATAAAATTGAAATTGTTCTGGTAACATATGAGAAAAGTTTCATAAGTAGATTTGAGCTAACAAAGCGAAATTTAATATTATATTTATTAAAGTCGCTTTATTATAGAAGATTAATTACATATTTTACGAACGCGTTTAAAGAAATTCTAATAAAATTATTTTTAATACGTTAGGAAAAACTATTCGAATAATATTTAATTTATAAAATACAGGAATGGATAAGACAGAGAATAGTTGTGCATGAAAGGCACATAATTCTCTATTATTAATGAATAGGATACCTTTTTCGTATTATTTATTACAGAATAATTAGCTCATGTAGATATGGCAAACAATAATAGGATTATTAGTCTGGAACAAAATCAGAACTGATCCAAATCACGGATGATATTTTTTTGTTTTCATTAGAAATATCTGTAAAAAAATCTCAAAACACAATAATGCTTTTGTCGATCATCATAGATGATGTTCCAGGTGATAAATGATAGCAATACAATATGTGAGAGCGATTTTATTTTCATTTTATTGATTTCAAATTTAATTGTACGACCGCATTTTTCCATCGAATTCTCTGAAATTGCAACTATACAGTTCAAATATTAGCAAATTTATCAAATATCTCTTTGAAAATGATTCATTTATAGAAACTATTTTAATTTATATACGAATTAATATCGTCTATACTGTAATAAATGTTGGAAATTATAATAATTAACGAATATCACTGTGTTTGTGTTTTATGTTTAATAGCAGATAATCGTTGGTACTTGTTAAATGTTCTAGTGTAACTAATTTACTATTGTGGAAATGTTCCAACAAAGTAGCGGTTCTATTGTAAGTGTCTACATTAGTCTAGTATCCTGTGCAAGATGTAGCATAAAGCAGGAAATCGATCACAAATTTTCCTGCACGTATACGAAATTGATGAGGCTGCTCAAACACCCACTTCAAGACAACCACTTTTAATACAACGAAAATAAAGGGAACGACAATAATTATTCCCAAAGCCTATAGAAATTCAAGCGTCAAATTGTCAATATGTTGGTGTTGCTAAGAAATCTCGTTACATTAAAAATTAAACCACCGCCTAGGGTGTAGTGGCGTAACTAGACACCCGCGCGCGCCCGCAATGCGGAGGGCTCAGACCCTCCAAGGGCTCAACTTTTATTTATTTTGAGAAAAAGTATAACTATAAGTATATACAAGGGACCAAACTAAAATCTTGCGGGGGGAGGGGGGCTAAAATTTCAAGTTACACTACTGCTAGGGTACGCACTAGCACTCTAGTAATTGACGATCGTAGAGATTGGTATATGAAATTTAACAACTTATAAAATTATTATAAATTAATCCATATCTAAAACAATGAAGATGATTTTGAATAAACTCGACCACACATGCATTAATAACAACGATTGTCGGGTTGTGTTGACGTTTTTCCAACCATTACAACATTTGTTAACCAACAAAGTTTATGGGTTAAAAATCAAATAAATCATTGTTGAGAAATCCGTAAACTGGAAATTGATAGCTGAAAATTTTAATCTATTGCCTAAACTAATCTCAGTTTTGTTTAAATATAAAATTTAATTGAGTTCGTGTTTTTCTTCAATTAGATTATTTTAAATTTTGTATTTTAGACCAGTTCAAGACGAACTGTAGACGTCGAAGTTTCATTAAGTTTCCCATAAATTTATTCATCAATATAACAATTTTAATATTAATCAATTTCGTAATAATAGCAGATTCAACTATCTAAAAAATGTCTTTGTTATACGTTTTTCAATCGATTGGTAAGTTATAGATGACTGTTATATACCGCGTAAGTCACCTAAAAAGAAAAGTTCCTATGGCAATTTCCATTATTTGGCGAGTGATTCGAAAAATAATTCAAAGGCTTTTAGTGGGTCTCCAGAGAACATTTTAGCAAAATTAGAACCTCGTAGCTTATTTGGAGAAGAATTGTTCGTTTTAGACAAGGTCACAATTTTCAAAAACTAGGTAAACACGCTAAACGTTTAAAAATTACTCGAAGACACTCCTAACACTGATTTTTTCGTTTCCTTCTATTGCAAAAAATGCATAACATTCCTAACTAATCCATAATAAAATTTTAAAAAAGACGAACAAAATCAATGTTGGGAGGAATCCTCGAGTCATTCTGAGACGTTTTGCGTGTTTAATCCGATTTACAGTCACTAAATATATAGCGCAAGGTCCGCCATTTTGGGATTAAAGCTTACGAAGACATTTGAATTTGATACTTTAAGTTGGTGACATTGACAAATTGAATTTAAAATCAAGATATCTGACTTCATCACAGATTATTAAGTACAGCCAATAGTACGGCACACGCACAAATTCCGCCATTTTGGAGTTAAAATTTGCTGTTTCTCGCTCTAACATATTGGCCCATAAGATTGCGCTACTGTACGTATTTAGTGACTGTAGTTTGATTTTGAAAACCTCCAAATAAGCTACGGGGTTCTAGTTTTGATAAAATAATCTTCAGCTACCCTCCTACGAATCCTTGTAATATTTTCGCTCGCCAAAAAATGGGAGTTGCCATATGAACTGTTCGTTTTACGTGACGGACTTGGTATATACCGCCCTGCTGCTCTAAAAGTGGCCGATTCGTGTAAAAATCCTATTAGTTGACGGGCGAATCCAAAAACATTTCAAAGACTTATTGGAGGGTCCGTAGGGAACATTTTAGCAAAATTTAAACCTTGTAGTTGGTCAAAAACTGCTCGTTTTTGACAATGTCGCGATTTTCAAAGACGTTAAATGATTTAAAATGACTCGAGGATTCTCCTAACATCAATTCTTTTTCGTTTTTCTCCATTTTATTCTGGAATCGCAGAAGATTTTCTCAATTTTTTCTAGAATGCAATTTATAAAAACAAATAAAATCAATGTTGGGAGAGTTTTCGAGTCATTCTTATTTGTCAATGTGTTGATCTCGTTTTTTGAAAATCGCGACATTGTCAAAAGCAAGTATTTTTTGACCAACTTTCAAATGAGATAGTACATCCTGTATATAAAATGAGATGTGAATTTGCGTGGACGATTAATCAGCTAATGGAAATTGAAAATCAAATGTATGATTTTTTTAATTCTTTGAATTTTGGCAAATTGTTAATATTCAGAAAAATCATAGATTTGCCCCTATTTAGAACCCACCGTTAAACAGCCCAATAAATGAGAACAGTAAATAATTACAATAAAATAATTTGATAAAAGTATATTTACTTGGTTTAATCAAACTGATTGTAAAAGAAACATTGCAAGTTTGTGGAGATAATATTATTAAGAAACTTTGAAGAACTGATATACTTTTATGGAAATTTATTTCGATAAAAAGATTCTTTATTTTATTTGATTTTTGTTAATTGTCAGTTTTGAAATTTATTCAATTTTGGGCCGTGGCCTGAACGCAAACATCTCACAGCCGGATTTTCTGGCAATTTATTCCGATAATTTCTCGTGGGAATGTTGATATATCTTTTCATTCATTTTTTTTTTATCGTCGTTCAGATTTGTTGACATATTTGCAACGATACATTATCATTAAATTTGATCGTTATTATAAATCATCAATTCAACTATTTAAAATTCATTCAGTAATTTTTCAAATTCATTTAAATTACAAAAATTCGTTATTGATTCCTTTTATTATCAATTTTTCTGTTTGTTCGTTTTATCATCCCCAATCTTTTCGATTTCAATAAATTTTTCATTTAAGTGGTATTTGAAGGATAGTTTAACGTTAATGGTTACTGAATTATTTCATAGTGTATTAAAACTATAGAAGATCAATGATGATGATATTGATGATCATAATAATAAACAATAATGATAAAATGGAATAGATTTGAACGTTTTTACTTCATTCGTTAAATTTTGGTGGATGCGCCGGGGGAACTTCCGTTACCATCATTACCGTTTCAAGTATTTGACGTTGTAATAACAAGTGTTTCAACAATGGAAAAAAACAAAAAAATGCTTAAGGGATGTTTGCTCCCTTTTCTGTAAAAAAAAATCGATTTTTGTTTAAAATAACAGCGAAAAATATGTAAAATTCCATAAGTACTCTATAGATTTGTTTATTTTTTATAATTGAAAAACACAGCTTCCAAAGCTGCATATTTGCTTTATTTTTCTTTTATTGATATAAAATGTATATTTGCTTAAGCTTTTGTAATTGAAATACGGTTAAGTACGCTAGCATCAAACAAAATTTGTACTTCACTCAAATAATGAAAACGCAACTACAAGAATAAGTTTTTGTTTATAACAACCTCTCTTTTATAACAAAATAAATATAAACAAAATTACCCTGTATCTAATAGTGGATGTACGAAAAAAAAATCCAAGTTAATCGGGCTTTTTCATAAATTATTTTGGTTTTTTGTATGGTTGACAATTAAGCGAACATAAAAATAAAGAATCGTCTATCATTTAATTTGAATAATTCGAATTTAATGGCACGATATCGAATACTTCTATGTTAGATTATGTTCCCATAACAAATCTCCGTATTTTAATTTATTTAAAGTTTGATCATTCTCGATTCATATGCTGATTTGTACCTATAATCAATTCACCCCTACATAGGATATTCAAATAGAAATCTAATTAACGTTTCTGTAATAATACGAGAAGCCTCATATAAATTCTACCTTTATCATTAGAAATTATATCAACAGTTATTTTTATTATAATTTAAATTGATAGACTTACATTCAATTATATTTCGATGTGTTTGTAGTTATTTAACCAGCGTGTTCGCACGTTGATAACATTGAAATGTTGCCGTCAACGCCGTTACAACGTTAGAAAACAACTGAGAAGATACCCGAACAGACATCGAGACGCCAAACGACACACAACTGATCCTGCGTCGTTTCTATTCTCTTATACGAAACAAAAAAAAGATTAGAAGCGAAAAAACAATCAAAAATCGTGAACATTTAACCGATTCATTTATTTTCATACTGTCTGTTTGATAATGAAACGACACCTTCGATTTGTTTTTGTTTTTTAATTTACAATCGTTTCCTGTATTGTATATTTCGTAATCGTATTTCTTGCATCGTTTTTATTGTAAAAATAAATAGAATTCACGGTCTTTTGTTGATTGATCGGTTAAAAATAATCACATACGGTATACTAAACGTTATCTAGAATTAGTCGATATGTATTTTCAATTTTTCCGTTTTTTTTTTTGTCTGTAACATGGAGACAATTGATGAGAAAATAAATTCAATTTCTAGGTAGTGCACTCAATTGAAACAAAAAAATTATCAACGAAAAATCGAATTATTTCTAAAATCAATTAACGCAACAATTAATTAGCTATAAAATTTGTAATGTAAGTACGAATTCGATAAACTACCGTGAAAGTTTAGAAATTTCCCAACAATTAGGATATAAAAACTAAATAATAAGTTTATAAAGAATGATTATTTATCTTTTTTTCGAAAATGTAATTTTACTGTAATGGGGGTGAAGTCATTTAAAAAATTCCTTGTAATTACTGTTATAATTCATACAACTAATTGTGGCCATTATGGTGAAAATTTATTTACAACTGTACTAATGAAGAGTATTCCAAAAAAATAATATTACAACATTCCGTTGTCTTGTTAATAATAAAAATAAATGAAAGAGATTACATTATACGAAATGGAGATAATAGAGTACGGAGCGTTGTAAATATAGGCGAAATAATCAATTTCTATGGAAATTAGAGCAGATAATAAGAAGAGTTTCTTAAATCTCTCAATTTTGTTATATTTTTTTTTTAGTATTATCGCGTGTTCCTTGTATAGACAGTCTTAGATATTAGCCCATAAATATACATATTGACTCACAAAGAATCATTCCCAAGTGTCCCTCTCCGATTTCGATACTTCCAATAATTATAAAAAATTGTTCTTCAATTAAAACGAAAGTTGATGCTGCTTTGGTGATTAATGTAGGATATGTTTGAAGGGTATTCATCCCCTAAACATAATTTTTCAGGAGTACTCTCCAGATTTTCTCTTTTAATCGCCATTGGTTTCCTTAAAATCGAATGGATTTGCTTTTTTATAGAAATCTTGTAAATTTCAACCCTTATAAATCCTATTCTAATTAATGTTTTACAATAAGACCAAAAATAGTTTTCATGATTTTTAACCGTGAAGAAAATGCCATTGTGCCCATTCGATTATTGCAAGTATGTGAAATTTACAAACACCCTTTTTGAGACTAAGCTTTGAGGTGTGATTTTACCCCTTAGATATATTTTTCCACGTATTAAAAACACATGTCTTAGATTCCAACAAAGAACAACATAAAAGTATCATCGAAATCGGAGAGGGACACTTGCGAATGTTTCCTTGCTAGTAAATGAAACCGATTTCGATTAGAGCAATTTGTATATTAGAAACGATAAATAAAATATTTCGATAAAATTTAATATTCAAGAAATTGGTCATTAACATAAATAAATAAATATAAAAACAAATTTAATGGTGGTTATTAATTATTAATATCAAAACCAAGGCCCGGTTGATTTTTTAACTCAACGTTGTCTAACAGGCCTGTAAGAAGCAAACTTTTGATAAAATGCCAATTTTGGCCGCATTGAAGGTAGTTACCGCCGTATAAAAAAACAACAACTGGTATTTTTATCTCTATTTTACTGTCATAAAGCCCTTCACACACGCTTCGATCAATCTTAAGATCAGAACTGTGCCGTTTTGATCTTAAGATTTTTTGGATCCGAACTGAATACCCCCTTCGCCATACACGTAAAGATAAATCGTACGATAAATCCTTTCGATTTCTTGGATTCCGCTCCACATTCGCGTTTGTATTAAAATTTAGAGTGTGTGGGGGGCTTTACTTATGATTATGACAGTTGAATCATGCAGTATGAGTAAGATTGAGATAGAGATACTAGCTATTTCTTTCAGTGCGGTAGTAACTAACGCCACTGTGACAAAAATTGGCGTTTTCACAAAAACAGCAATTCAGATAAAAATTAAGCAGTCCTTGATTAGAGCCATGAAGTATAGATATAAGGAGGACTATTTTAATATATCGTACGGGACCTAGAGCTAGGAACATTGGAGAAACTTTGGCCACGCCCATATCCCATCTTTGTCAAAATCACATGTTTCATGAATAACAGACAGAAATACCAAATCCACAAACCAGATCTGGTTATTGTTATCTTTTAAAATAGAAAGCTTTCAAGGTTCTTTCGTACAAAAGAAATTGTTGTGTTTGGTCAGAGGACTAAGGGTTGGGAATAATTTCCGCTATCATTTTTAATTTCTAGACAACCCAAGGTCTCTCTGTCTCTTTCTAACTAATATGTAAGTAGTATAGATGGGCGGGACCGATGTTTCTCCAATGTCCCTATTTAAATCGCCCAAACGGTATAGAAATGGTCCACTAATGTGTATGGAATTAAGAGGGCGCCACTGTAGCTAGAGGTTAAAATTTGAAGACATGCACCAATACTTGATGATAAAATTGGAGAGATTATAAGATAGTCCTCCTTTGTATTGCATGATCCAATCACTACGCTTACCCTCTAGCTACACTAGCGCTATTATGGTCATTTCTTGAATCCTTATTTCATATTTCGGTCGAAGACCCATATGAGAGAGTCCTCCTTATCTCTATACTCCATATCCATCGAAATGTATGAAATAAAGGTTCAATAAATTCCCAGAAGAGCGCTAGTGTAACTAGCGGGTAAGCGTAGTCATTAGTCTATAGAGTATAAAGATAAGGAGAGCTATCTCTCATTTTATAGCGTCGCCCTATTTATTTCATACATATTTGTGGACAGATTTATACATTAACATAATCCTCCTTACCTCGATACTCCATGCTCCATGATTAGAACCAAGACCTACTAGATAATTTCGCTTGACGCTCTCTTACACTTTTTGAAAATCTCATAAGCAAAGTTTTGAGAAAATGCCAATTTTGGCCGCATTGGCACTAGTAACCCGACTCTCTTGAATTAGGTCCTATAATTAGGTAAATTGTGGTAATGAGTAAATATGAGTAGAGTATGTACAATTTGAGTTGCCAAGTGGCCTTCGGCTAGGATGCGCGAAGGCGGGACTTAAGCAACCTATCGGAGATATTCGGTCGGCACCGAAGTTGAAAACGCTGTACTAAAAATTTAAGATACGTGTAGACTTCTCACTCAACAGTGTTAACTCTATGGCGCTGACAGAATTATAACAATATTTTTAAATCAGGTAGTAGACATTAACACGATCTCAGTTGGGTCCATTTATGCCCGTATTTATAAACCGATCTTGAGACCGTCTTGTAGCTTGAGCTTGGCCTTGAAGCCAGACTATGTAACCAAGCCAAGATTGGGTTGTAGCTGCCTTGAGACGAGCTTGAGTTTTGCAGAAGGTGCGTGCGCACAAAAAGAAAAACGTTACCCTATGAAATGTAACTAGAATTCACCAAGTTCTCAACCCTCCATATACTCAATCCAGACTTCCGCCGAGAATTCCCGAAGCAAGACTTATAAACCAAAACTCGTACTTTGAAGTTAGACTTGAGACCGAGTCTGAGATTGGTTTATAAATACGGGCATTAGACGATGTGCGCACCGAAGGTCAAATTGTACGTAGTCTAAAAGTAACTTCAAATTTTAAACAAAATGTTTTTTTATGGCTTATAATAATCACATTATTTTTTCTTAGATAAAAACATAAAAAATCAATAATAAAATAGTGATTTTTATCTCTTACCTTTAATCGACCTTCAATTAAACCTATATTTTCTAACTATTTATTTCTAACCATTGTATTTGATGGGAATTCATGTAAGGAAGAGACTTCTGTTTCTCATTTATTACATTATTCAACCCAACTTTTTTTTACTTTTTTTAATACGATCCATGATACATATATTTAAGGTTATCTAATTTGTTTGATCAAGCAAGTCTTGATATATATCAAATGACAAGCATGAGCAGAGTTAAAAACATAAGCTATTTCTTTTGGTATCGGGTTACTAGCGCAATTGCGACTAGAATTGTCATTTTCTTAAAAGTGTTGATTTATATCAAATGCACAAGCCTGTAAGACAGCGTTAAGCTGTAAAAATCATCAAGCCTTGATTAGAACATTAAGTGAATAAACTATAGAAGTGTCCATAACCAAAGAATACATACTCCATAGAAGCTCAGAAGTCGGCTTTTTATGTATCACGAAAATCTTAGTACGTACCCTGAGTCACGAAGGGCGCCACTTGTTCAATGCCGGTATTGTAAGAGATTACCAATAGAACTCAATTACAGTGTTGCCACCTTAACGGATTTACCGTCATATCTGACGGATTCAAAACGAAGGCAACGGAAGAAAATCGTAGTATTTTAGTTTAGTTCGGTTACTTGAAAAATACATTGGCAAATGTCAATTGTTATTAAAATTACGATACTACATTACCAAAGGCACAGCCAACTGCAAAAGGAAATATTATGGTACATCCGGTATAAGTCTTAAAGGGGGTATGTTGAATAAAAGAAAATACTTTGATTTATTATGGAATCTATTTTATTTTACATCTAACGGAAAAATTAGATGGAATAAAACATTGTTTTGGCGGATTTTTAACGGAATTTCAAATTTCTTCGTGGCAACACCGTCGGCGACTGCTATTGAGTTCTATTAAAAAATCACCTACAATACCGACATTGAACAGGTGTCGTCCCCAATTTTCAGGGTAGGTACTAAGATTTTCGTGATACCTAAAAACTCGACTTATGAGCTTCTATGGACTCTGTATTCTTTGCCATAACTGTACAAGTATCTATACCGGTTATAGCTACCAGTGGATAGATGGCGCTATTGAGCATTACGGTTGATAAGAATTCCAGTGACCTTCCCACTACTATACGCGAATTGATAAGAGGCAACTTGCAGAGAACGCTAGTTTCATTAATTTAGTATAATTTTATACGCTTTTTGTACAATAACCGCTCTCTTCTATACCGATTATTTACTATAAATTTTTTTGTTATTATATTATGTATGTGTACACATTATATAAATATCACCATTAGATCTTCTGTCATAAATATCAAAACAAACAATTTGTAGGTTATGTTAGTTGTTGTGATGTAATCTTTTAAGTGTTCCATAACGCAAATATTTGTTTATTAGTATATTAATTCAATAATAATAATAATCTATTATAGCAATAAATATCATAAATTATTATAGTATACAGTAGGATTTGTATATCGCACAGAAATGGTAGTGATAGATTTTTAGGTTAGTTTCCGATAATCAAACATACGATCGTTAATTAATTATTGAATACACGTGTTGTTGTTTGCCCTTCAAATTAATTAAATCTACGTCGATATTGTTATCGCAATAATGATTTAATTATTCTCTCGTGTGTTTTTTTTTGGTTGATTGTCTAGACAAAAAAAAATTAGAAACATTTTAGATAACAAAAAAATGGAAAGCGATTTTCAAAGTTTGGATTCTGATGAGGGCGTCGAATTATCAAAAGGTGAGTTTTTATTTTTAATAAATTCATAATAAAATTTCTGTTATAAATAATAAATAACAAGGGTCAACGATATTCTAGTACATGTTTGCCTTATCATTGTTATTATTTAAAAAACACAAATAATATAGTGGACAAAAACATGTTTATTAATTATTGTTATATTTAAGAATTCTCTATTTTAGAAAATCAACATTTTTTATAATTGTGTACAACGCCATAAGATGTAGAAGTTTTATTATTAATAAAAAAATAGAAATAACAAGGTAACTAAACAGGGTCAACACGTGTCTCAATTTTTATTATTTTATCGTAGCATCAACAGGCGCAATTTATTTATTCATAAATTAAAACTATTGTTATCTATGAATTTTAAATCTTATGAATATACATATTTTATTTTGCTGTAAATTAATAGAACATTCGATAATTTGTCATGCTTTTTTAATGTCATACATTTTTTGAACAAAAATTGATAACGTTATTTTATCGTTATTCTATTATCTATAATATTTTCTTATTGTATTACTAGATTAATTATTGAGAATCTATCAATGTTATAGCGATTAATCTGATTAATGTTAGAAACGATACAATACTGGGTGAATCACGTAAGACGAAAAATTCTTATTTCAACTCCCATTATATGGCGAGTGATTCGAAAAATATTTTATGGATTTGTAAGGGAAGTCCGCAGAGAACATTTTAGCAAAATTAGAAACTCGTAGCTCATTTGGAAGATGGTCAAAAACGTTCGTTTTTGGAAAAGGTCGCGATTTTCAAAAAGGAACTAAAGAGGCAAAACGATTAAGAATGACTCGGAAACCCCCTAACATTGATTTTTTAGTTTTACTCTATAGTATTCTAGAAAAAAATACGAAAAATTTCCACTTATTCCAAAATCAAATTAAGACCAACAAAAAAAATCAATGTTGGGAGGATCCTTGAGTTATTCTTATTGTTAGTTGTTTTGCATGTTTGGTTCGTTTTTGAGAATCGCGACATCGTCAGAAATGAGCGTTTTTTGACCAATATCCAAAGAGCTACGAGTTTCTAATTTTGATAAAATGATCTTCAGCAACCCTCCTATAAATGCTTGAAATATTTTTGGAATCACTTGCTAAATAATGGGAATTGCCATAGGAACTTTTCATCTTACGTGACTCACCCGGTATACAGAGTGATTCACGATCATGGCCTGTTAGAAGTATAAGAAATTCCAATCGATCTTAATTAACGAAATTTTCGTTGTCGCCAAAATAGTGTAAGCTTTCTAGAAGTTTGGGTTTATACTGTTAATTATTGATTTGGTTATCTTATGGCAACTTATCCTATTTGGCGAACAATTCAAAGAATATTTTAAATATTTTTATGGTAGTTCCTTGAGAATATTGTAGCAAAATTAGAACCTCGTAGCTCATTTTGACGCTGGTTTCTGAAGATGTCGCGATTTTCAAGAATTTGCTGTTTAAAATGACACAAACATTGATATTTTTCGTTGTTCTCCATTTTATTCTGAAACAAGTGGAAATGTTTGGCATTTTGTCTAAAATTCAATGAATAGAAACGAAAAATATCAACGTTCGTGTCATTTTAAGTGTGTAACAAGGTATTGAAAATCGTGACATCGTCGAGCGTTTTTGAGAAGCGTCCAGATAACCTACGAGGTTCTAATTTTGCTAAAATGTTCTTTACGGGCTACCCTAAATATACTTGAAAAAAATCCCAAATGTTTAAAATAAGACAGTTAGTGTTGTTAGAATGGTTGTAACCAAATTATTAACACTCCCATCACTTATTGTTAGTTTCAAAGGGCTACAATCGTAAATCATGCTGTACTGTGTGTCCTATTTCACTTGATACCATCTTGCATTTTGTAATAATTTACGAACATTTCGTATTAGAAGGCTTAAACCTCTTCCTTGCACACAAAGATAAATCGTTACAGTCCTTTACTTCCAATGTTCCTCAGTGTGTGTGTGGTAGAAAACTGTGCAGATAAATCGGTATGTGTGTGGCGTTGTGAAAAATATCGGTCAGTTCTCGCCGGCTGAACGACAGAAAGATAAGAACAGACACTCTAAAATTTAGTATAAACGTGCTTGGTAAAGCAGGTGTCCGCTGCTTGCTATATGAACTAAATCGATTTCCTCAAGGAATATCGTTGTATATAGTGCAAGGGGGTATGCAGACTGAATCTGGAAAATCGAAAGAAAATTACTTTACTAATTGTGTGTATGGGGCGCCTAAAGAAAGATTCCATCAAATTCATACAAAAATGAAGAAAATTTACCATACTGGTATAGTTTATACATCATATATTGTTTGTTTTGCTTAGAGAAAATGCCACAAAGAATATTTGTGGCATATTAACATGTTTGTTTTAAGGTTGTCAAAATGAATTTGGCACGGTCTATTGTTTTATTGTATCTTATTTACTACAATTTGATAATAAACAAGAACGTTCGCCAATTATAAGAAGGATATTCTGAATAATAAATAGATATTCTACCTGTTGAATTTAAAATAGCTATTTTTACATTATTACACGCTAATCTCTATACATTTAACGTGATGTGTTTTTTAATTATATTTTTTTTTTAATAAAAGTTATTATTTATTTGTAAGAATATTACTTTCTTACTATCAGTTATTATTGTGGCAATAGGTGTATAAATGTTTATTCTAATGTGTGTATGTGTGTGTAGACGGCTAGGAAACGCTAGGGGTGTCAAGTGAAGCGGAACGCTGTGTAATTTTTACGACTTTGAATAAATTGAATTTCTAACGATCCTTCTAAACGCCTTTTAAACCTTTCACTATTTTCTTATAGAATATATGCGACATATTAAAATTTAGAAAAATAATATTAATTCATAAATAACTAATTATCGGAAATTTATACAGAATAAAAATCCAGGAATTTCTGTGTACCTATATTGATAATGATGGTTCCACTTTTTTACGATTGGTTTATATGTTAGTTAAAAGTTATCCCTGAATTTAAAAATTCATCTTTAGCAATAGGAAGGTTAGATAGATAATTATAATTTATATGATTAATTTATTTCTATAACTAGGTCCTTTATTATTATTAATAAATATTTAAAAGCTCAACTTGCAAATTAGAGTACAATTTAAAAATTATTTAGTAATTAGGTGTCTAAGTCTAAATTTAGAGGTGGATTGAATTTTAAGCACAAAGCTCATTTTGTTGCATCGTTTTTATAATATTTTAATAAAAACGTCCACTATATTTAAGTAAATTTACAAACAATAAAGATTACAATTTCAAAAAGGTTATCATTTTGTAAATAAATCCAATAGTTTAAAATTATCTTGTTTATAATGAGGGATGTTCGATAAATTTCCATAATGGAATTTATTTTACTGGAAAAAGTCTACTCTTGATAACAATTAAAAATTATCCAATATTAATTAGTAAATTATATAAAAAACAAAAGTAGATCTGACGTATTTTCAATTATACAAATATAAAAAATTTAAATAAAACAGTAATATAATAAATATTTGTATTATATTAAATAGAGAAATGTAGTTGTCCTTGTTTTGAAAATGTTGTTATTTTTCAATGTTTATAAATAGACTTTTTTATAAAATGAAATCACCCTAGAAATGTTGGTCGAAATTTTTGATCAGGAAATTGGCAAGAAATATCATTTTTAATGTTGTTGTCCCTGTATATTCTATTATAAAATTATATTAAACTACGTAAACATATAAATTTTTTAATTTTTAAAAATAAATATACATATAAAAACATATGTCCTAGTTCTATGTTGAACAATTTACAAATAAATTAGGGAATGTGTTTCTCTTATATTATCGTCTATTTTGAAACATTCAGCATAAATACAGGGTGTCTTTCTTATTTAGTAACCTGAATTTAATTAATTTTATATTTTTAAATATATAATCGATAAAATTTCAAATTTTTGTTATCGACTGGTGGAAATAAGTAAAAGTGGTGTGAACTTTTAAAATCCAAACAGCAAAAATTTCATAATACACCGTTTTATATTTATTCGTATAAACTTTACTCTTTACTTTATAGTTGTACAGGGTGTCCGGCCTTGGGTTTCCTCTAAATTATTATAATAGAGCCATTCAAATAGTGTTTTTAGGATTTATAGGATGGTCCTCAAAGGGAATATTAGCAAAAATAGAATTCCATAGCTCATCGGAAAGTCGGTCAGAAAACGCTCGTTTTGAACCATGTCATGATTTTTCAAAATGAGCTATACGAGGTTAACGATGAATACCTTCTTAACATTATTTTTTTCGTTTTCTTCCATTGCATTATAGAAAAAAGCGAAACATTCCCACCTCTTAGAGAATAAAATGGGGAAATTCGAAGAAAAATAAAGTTGGGAGAATCTTTGAGTCATTCTAACTCATTTTATGCGTGCAAGTTTTTGTAAATTACAGCATCGTATAAAAGGTTTTTGGACCGACTTTCAAATGAGCTAATATTGCTAAAATGTTCTCCAGAGATTACTCTACAGATTGTTAAAATATTTCTCGAATTGCTTTATTAGTTTGGTGGAAACGGCCAACTTGTAGGTATACTCCCAGGCCGGACTTTCTGCATACAGGCTGTTTTTTTCTAAGTTGTCAATTCTGATGAAACTCCTATTAGTTTAGAGTGATTCAAAACACGAACAAAGCACACAAAACGATTAAGAATAACCCGTAGACCCCCCCCCCCTCCCCAGCTGCATTTTTTTCGTTCTTCTGCATTTTGTTCTGGAAGAGATGGAGAAAAACTAAAAAATCACTGTTGTGAGGGTCTACGGATCATTTTTAGTCGTTTTGCGTGCGACATTGCCCAAAATGACAAACTTTAAAATACTTTAAAATAGACTATGGGCACAGAATATTAATCTTCTAAAGAAAAGTAAATATTCTGTGCTATGGGGTTCTAATTTTGCTAAAGCCGCCCCCCCCCTTCAAATCCTTGAAATATTTTTCGAACACTCGCTAACTAGTGGAAGTTTTATAAGAATTGACCATTTAAAAAAAAGAACATTCTGTATAAACGCACTCGAAAAGCTCATGTTACTTTTCCAATTTTCCATTGTTCATCAAAAATTCTATTTCATTTATAAAAAAGATTAACAATTGATATTCTGGTTATTATAGATAATTTAATAATTTATTAATGCATTCGAAAATAATCTTTTATAGACCATGAAGATCTCTATACGAACAATTTCCCATATTTAGATGAACCAGAAACAGTACTAGAAGCGAAAACTCTATATTTATTGTTGCCAAAAAATGTGCCCGTATCAAGAACTGAAAGACTTCAATGGTTTTTAGATCATTTAAATACAGTAATTAGAGTACCGTTAATAGAAAAATGGGTATTTATAATTAAATAATTTAATTTATTAAAATTATAACAATTGTTGTTTATAGAATGACACATCGAATGAAATAGAAATACTAGCAGCTATAGCTAGAAATCAATCAGTAACGAAATGTAATCGTTATTTAATAAATTCGCGTACAGAAATCATATTTCTTGCCCATTGTTATCGTTTTGTATATTGTTTAGATATGAGTCCATCACAATCTGTTGTCGATGTACAAATAAACGAAATATTATTTGACGAAATTTTAAATTCGTTTAAGACTAGTGTCGAGGGTTTAGCTAAACAGGTTAGATTTTAATTCAAATAAATTAAAAAATTAATTTTAAAAATTCAATTTTTTCTAGTTTATAATACCTGGTAACTCTCTAATATTTCAACCAAAAATCTTCCTGACTGTTATGGTGAATACTCCATTTTTTATGAGTCCAGCCCAACAAGTTCTAGTCAAAGGTGTCCAAATATCAATAAATAATGTATATGATATTATTGATTTTGTACAAGAACAATTTCATTTACTTGAAGGGAAAATTGCCGATGTTACAGCCAAAGTTCATGCACAAAACGATTCTCAACGGGTATGGTTTTTTTTTTAATTTTCTCACATTTATTAATGAAAAATGATTGTATTTTTTCTAATTTTAGATACAACATGAGGGTATCGTTGGTTCTTTATTTGATCTTCCTGAACCTGACAAAAAACCAACTAAAGTACCAATGGTATCGCCTGATGCTAATTTTGTTAATATGTTAAGATATTCGATGTTAGCTATATCACTTTTGCCTGAAAATAGTATAAGTCGTATGTTTTTTTATATTTAAATAATATGAAACTTATCTATGTATATTTAATTTAAATTTTTTTAGATATTCTAGTCATAACTGATGGGGTGGTTGCAATGCCCGATTCAAACGTAATGGAATCACTATTATTTCAATTACATTACGATAGTATCTCTGTATCATTCATAAAAGTTGGTTCAACATTTCATCCAAATACTAGTGCTGGTTATGTCCCCTTTATTGATTTGCTTCACTTTTTTGCTAGTTCTACTATGGGTACCTGTTTAGAAAACTGTCCTAATATTGTAAGTTTATAATTAAATATTCACCAAAACAATATTAATAAAAAAACAAACAATTTAGCAACATGAACCGTCTATGTTAATGAATATCTATCATGAATTATTTCTATTATGGTCGTTTCATAATAAATGTGAATATCGTCGAAATTACAATAGAATCAAATGGAGACCATCGTAAGTATCGAAATGTAAAATATTCAAGTATTATTAACTCGATTACTTTTTGAAAATGTTACTCAACTATTGATGTTGAATATTTGGAAATGGCAACCAAATATCCAGCACTAATTATTGGGTGGGGGGATATAGTGTCAGAGATCAGCATTATGTGATTTAACCCGTATGAATGTAAATAACACAACTTACATTATGAAATACGGAAAATCCTATTAATCCCATTTTTCACAGGGAAATAAATAAGTTTTCCCGACAAAAATATTATATTTGGATAGCTATGTTACGAACATATTTTATTTAATAGATAAAAAGGTCAAATAAGCTTCCCAAAAATTTCCCAAAATTTTCCTAAATCGGATTTTTCACGGACGTCACGTTTCCCTCACATGGATAAGCTTTCCAATAAGCAGTCATCCGCTCGTTCACTGCATAAGCGTGCTCGTTTTTATTAAAATTCCGGAAAACTAACAAGCCGATCGGAAAATTTCTTGAACATTTGGGAAAAGTTCTTATGGCAATTTCCATTATTTGGCGAGCGATTCGAAAAATATTTCAAGGATTTGTAGCTCATTTAGAAGTTGGTCAAAAATCGATCGTTTCTGACAATGTGGCAATTTTCAAAACAAACAAAGCGCACGCAAAACGACTAAAAATCACTCGTAGACCCTACCAAAATTGATTTTTTTCGTTTTTCTTAATTTTGTTCTGGAATAGGTGGGAATTTTGTAAATTTTTTTAGAATGCAATGGAGAGAAACGAAAAAAATCAATGTTGGGAGAATCCTCGTCATTTGAGGTCGTTTTGCGTGTTTAGTTTGTTTTTGAAAATCGCAACCTTGTCCAAAACGAAGGTTTTTTAATCAACTTTCAAATGAGCTACTAGGCTCTAATTTTGCTAAAATAATCTCTAGACACTTTCCTATAAATCATATACATTTAGATTTTCATCTCTTTATTTAAATTCGCTACTTTATTACTTTTTTATGACTTTAGAAATGTGAATTTTTACATTCATCAAATGCCAAATTTACTTTCAAAACGTCAGACTGATGAGAGTACAAGTGCTTCCATTTTACTTTTATTATCGAGACGTATGCGAGAAGGTTTCGTTATTGATGTAATAAATAATTGATTTGTTTTTATAATTAAATATTTTAAAAATATTTTTTTCTAGAACATTAATTACATAAATGGTATAATAGATATTCAACTTAGTTTACAATGGAAATCATCAATTTATATAATTTATAAAGTTTCATCACAATGGCCAATTATAAATAAACATAATACACGTTTAGAAATTTATGTATCAGCACCATATGAATTTCTACATGATATAACATGTGTGATAAAAAAAGATAATAAATCCATATATAGACAGGCTATAATTGAAAGATTTTGGTTACGTTTATCACAATTAACATCGACTGATATAAATTTTGCCCAACATTTAAATGTATTCCAAAATACAAATGTTTGGTATAATTTACCAGAAAGTGTACGTAGCGGTATACCTGTATTTAATTTAAATTCACCAAGTTTTGAATGTAATAAATTATTATTATCGCCAAGGTAATTATTTTTTTTTAATTATTAATTAAATTTTATAATTATTATATTTGTAGTACAACATGTTCGAAATTTATAAATGCATGGCAAGCATTATGTCAAATGGATACAGGTAATTGGCGTAAATGGTTTCATACCCATAAAATATCATTAATATTAAAACATGATACACCATTACCGAAATATTTACATTTACCAAATTCAACGCAACGTTTTCAAGTTGTACAATGTCGACAAGCAGCAACAGCATTATATGGTAAATTATCTGAATGGGCATCGTTTGTATTAATTGATAATCATACATATTTAAAATTATTGTATAATGAATCAAATAAAACACCAGTATGGTTTTGTATTGTACGTATAACATCAAAATTACCATGTGCTGTATTAAATATTGGTTATTTAACAAGTACACCAAGTAATATACGTTATGAATCATATGAAACATTAAAAAGAGAATTGTCAGCATTATCATATATGCCAAGTCCTGGTAAAACTAAAGAGAATCTTTGTTGTGTTCTATTACAGAAACCATTAGAGAAAATTTTGATTAGGTTTTTTTAATTAAATCAATTTAGATTATTTTATTTAAATATGAATTTGTAGATATGAACGTATTCCTAACGATTTTACAACAGTTATATTCCCAGATGGTACACAACCACCACGTACATCATTAAATAATATACCATCACCGTTAACAAATACATTATTTACAACATTATCGAGATATTTATATCATAAACGTTGGATATGGAATGCAACACATACATCAAATTTACGTTTAGAAGATAATGCAATATCAAGAATATTAAATACATTAACAACAATGCGTTTAAAGGAGGGTTTCAGTTTTGCATATTCATCATCTGGTATTATAACAATGGTAATGGAATTATTTATGGAATATAATATTAGTTGTATTGTACAATATGTTTTATTTCCACCACATCGTACATGTTTTAATCAAAATAATAATAATATTAATAATTGTGATAATTTTTCAAATAGTTCTGATGATGATTTTGATATTGAATTTGACAGTGAATTACAATTAGTTACAGAAGTATGGATAGAACCACAATATGGACGTGTTAAAGTTAATGATAATAAACGAATTAATTATATGAACAATAAATATTACTATGAAATAGCAGATGTGGTAAATTAAATGATAATAATTTTTTACAAAGAATATAGCCGGATAAGCACATGAAATTTTGCCCAGAAGTTTTTGAAAATCCATATGACTGATCGATTCCTAATCGAAAAAAGATTATTTTGAAAATTTTACCTTTTGAACCCTATGATTTATGACTTTTATTTTATTTTTTTAAACGTATTTTTGAAGACTTGCAAATTTTTTTTGTTGAATATTCGGTAGAATAGTCACAAAAAAATAAATAATAGAAAACAGATCATAAGTCTTACGGTTGAAAAGCTGAAAATCCAAAAAAATCCTTATTTCAATTACAAATCGATGGATTTTCAAAAATGTTTGGGGGCACATTTCCAATGCTTATTTGGCTATACCGTTTAGAATTTAAAAATTGTGTGTTAATTTTGTTTCTTTAGATAAAACACATAGATTGGCAATGCATTAATTCGTTATTAACATTGGAACATTTAAGTCTGATGTGTCAAGAGAAGAATCATTCATTTAGTATAGATACAACTATAACGTTTAATCGTTTCAATTCAACTAATATTAAGACTGTTACTAGAAAAAATAGCAAAAATAGTTTATTAGAAGCACCAAAAACTCCAGAATTTGAGTATGATTATTATATACATTATTATTTTTAAAATAATTTTAATAATTTTAGATGGAAATGGTGTCCGATTACAGCACCACGTATTGAACACATTCCATTTATATTTAATCCAATTAATATTTTACCATTATGTCAACAAACTGAATTATTATTTTCAATGTTTGTTGAACGTAAAGATAAAAATTCACATGAATATGATTGTGATAAATCAAATAAAATATTATTAGATAATATTGAAGATCATTTACATTTATTACATGATCGTGAAATAACATTAACAAAAGATGAATCTGATCGTTTTACAAAACAAATATTTAAAAGGCATAAAAATCCAGGAAATTGTCCGATAATCAATTATAAAGGTACTATTGTTAATATAAATTTAATTTTTAATTGATTTTTTGTTTTAGATAATAAACATTTTAAAACGTCAAAATGGCGTTGTTTTATTAAAGGTATATCTATAACGCATGTTATATTAACATTTATTCCGACCACATTAGATGATTTAAAAGATTTAGTAAATAGTGATATTTCAAACATTCCATATATAAATAATAGTAATGAGAGTGTTGATAAGATATCATCTAAAGATAGTAATTATAGTGATGTACCAATAAATACAACAAATCCATTAACACTACCAATATATGTATATGATTGTCCATTAGCTATATTAGTCGGTTCATATATTAATAATAATGATGAACCAATTATGAATAAAGATATATATGAGGATCATAGATTCAAGATCTTTGATTCGTTACAAGATGATTGTTTAAGGTAAATTTATTAGTTTAATTTTAATTATTAATAATTAATTAATTAATCCAGATTAAAATATGATGATGGGAATACTTCTGATAATAAGAATGATGATTTGGAATTTAATGATAATAAAACTAGTGCAAAACATCATTGTAAAACATTAGTTTTAGTACATTCGAAATGTTTTACAATATCATTATTCGTAGCATTACATCAAAAAATTCATGTACAAAGCGTTGATGTACAAGCCGCAATGGATCAATGTGAAGAAATCGTTACAGAAATTGACATCACCGATTATATTATGGTGAGTTGTAATGCTTATTGATTATCCTAATTATTGTTCAATTTTATGTAGTAAATATTGTAAAATTTTAGTCAACCTGTGGTCATATTAAATACAATAAAGATGATCGAATTGATATTAATTCATTACGACAACCAACACCGTGTAATGAATTAAAATGTTTACATGCATTAATAAAAGAGAAATTCTTTAAAATGATTAATGTAGCATTTATACCAATACCAACAAATCAAGAATTTTATTTTTGTCGTTATTATTCTAATAGTAAATTAGATAAATCACATACTACAATCAATAGTAATAGTAATAATGATGATCATAATAGTGATGATGATTTATCAAATGCATTATCAGATAGAGATTTTAGTGAATATTCGGAAAATTATAAAATTCCATTACAACGCGTTGAAAGTACAATTAGTGATGTTGTTATGAATGATATAAATCCATTATTTTTACATTTAGTTTGTACTATGAAGTATAATAATGGTGAATTATGTTATACATCAGTTCGTCTTCTACCAACATGTTTAGGTAAATATTAATTCTTCTATTTTATTAATTATTAATTATAATTTAACAATTAATAGGTGAATTAACCGATAATAAAGATATAAGTCAATTTATTGAAAAAAAGAAATTACAAATAACATTAGATATATTATGTTTAACATTACCAATTGAAGTACAAAATGTTATTTCCGAATATTCATCGCAAGGCTTACGTACAACATCGTTTTGTTCAGATGGTTTCCAAACTAGCATTTCAAGTACAGTATCAGAAATTAGTTTTACAGGCGAGTAAGTTTACTTTTTATTTATACAAATATACCACACTGTTGCTTCAAAAGCAGACGATTCGTATGTAACTTTTATTAGTAGCAAAATTAGAACCTCGTAGCTCATTTTCAAGTTAGTCAAAATCGTGACCTTGTCCAAAACGAATGTGTTTTGACCGATTTCTCCAGGCACCCTCGTATAAATCGTTGGAATATTTTTCGAATCGCTCGCCCACTTTTAGAGCAACAGGACAGTGTAAAATGTCAAAAAATTATCTACACAATGTGTTTTTTTTTTTTTGGACACTCTGTATCTATAAGACATCTGTATTATGTGTGTTATAATTCGATTTTCTTTTAAGAATTCCTGAGCCTCTAATGAGCCTGCCCGATTATCAACGAAAATCAATAATACTTCTTTGTGAGGAGGTAATTTTGAATTGATTAATTAAATTTTAATTCAATTAATTAAAAAACAACAATTTTAGATACGATGGTTGTTAAAAGATGAAATTGTAACAGCATCACTTGATAATGATATAATAACAATAAATAATTTAAATTTTGTTATGAAACATGTAGCAGAAAGTAAAGGACGTTCATCTTGTATATTAGATGTGATTGATTTAAATTTTGTCTTTGGTTCAAATCAAAGTCATCATAAATTTATTGAAGTAATTAAAATATAAACAATAATAAATTATATATTATTTTGTAGTTTTATTAAAATTTTAGGAATTTTCAAAAATACATATACCCGATTATAAATTAATAGGTGAAGATGAACTTTATTATATTGCAAAAGATATAAATTTGGATTATAAATGGAATAATTATGTTGATTTTAGAAAAATGAATGATTTAGATTTTTATGATGGTGTATCACAAAGTGATACATCCAGCATTGAAGACAGTGTACCTGGTACTGATCCTACAGGTAATTATTAATAAAATAAATATTAGTTTTATTATTTTTCTATTATCAATAGGATATGACGAGGATGTTAGTAATGATGAGGATGATTATGAATGGTTAATACATTTGAATAATAAACGACAATATTTACCTAATTTTTGGTTAATATTAAAAGTCGATCCAGATACAGTTACCGTATATTTCCATTGTAGATTTTTAGAATTAGATACGTCGTATGTTGAAAATTATTTACATATACAACGATTAGTTAGCGATGAAATTAGAGCTTTATGTAAAAGAGTTAATCAATCATTACTATTACAAGCATTATATGAAACAAAAACTTGTGATCCACTATTAGAACCAGACGATAGCATAAAAGAATGGCATACAACAAATTCTCCATCATCTGTATCCAGAAATTCGTCATATTCCCGATTAAGAAGTATGGATGGTAATTATGGATTTATTAAATATTTAATTATTATTAATTTATTTTTTAAATATAAAGAAACTAGTGATGAAACTGAATTAATGACATCATCTGTTACATTATCAGAAGTATCGGTGAATTTCAAACCTGGTTATTTTCGTTGTCCAGTAGTATGGCAAACACATTTCGTATTACATCCACGTTTAAAAACTGGTCCTGGTAAATCGGGTATTTCACGTGGTATTTTAGCATTAAAGAATATTTTAGATAAATTCTCTGTTTCAAATCGTACAAATATGTTCGTTTATCGGGACAATAAATCTAACGTCTTCTATCTAAGGTAATTAATTATTTAAAAATTAATCAAAAAAATAATTTAATTTCATTGTAGATTATATGAGAATGTTCATAATTTATCTGATAAAGCAACACAATTAAGAGCTAATGAGTATGAGAATGCTATAGTATCACGTAGTCCATCTATAGCATCACTACCATCAGGCCAAAAATCACAATTAAATCACATTGAACAATGCATAAATTCATCTATAATGGTAAATAATTTATATCGATTTATTTTACTGTTATTATTAGTTAAAAATTACAGAATGATATTCGTCCAAGAGTCCGTTCGTTTGGTGAAAAAGGAAGTAAAGATAGTCCGAATGAAGACACATTAATACTAAAAGTGCACGGTATCACTGAAGCCGGTACTGATGTACAATGTGATTTAGTTCAAGTATTACAGAATCGTTTAGATGATGCTGTATTAGAATTTTTGTCAATAATGTTGGCTAGAAATTCAATGTGCCCGTTATCACCGGAAGATGTTCATTTTATACAAAAACCGTTTAGATCACCCGAAGTTGTAGTGAAAGTAAGAATTCAATGGTTAAGTTATAAAAGTTATTTGATTTTATTTTGTTATAGTTGACAATGCAGGATTTCGTTTACCAATATATGGATTCGTTTATTTATTATTTAAAACAAAATTTATTACAATTTTTGAACATTCCTAAATATACGGATAACAGATCCCATTACCATTTTAAAGTAAGTTTATTTTTAAAATAAATTTAGTTTTATTGCAACAAATTTCTGTAGGATTATTTGGAATCAGATCAGGCGATCAATCGTAACGCAGATGATAATATTTTTTTATATAATCAAAGTCAGAATCCGTCAGCAGGTAGTCGTGGTATAGCATGTATAGCATTAGCAGTTGTACAAAATTACGATATACCTCATATTGATGATGTAAAAAGGAAATTCGATGAAATCATTGAAAATAAAACATATACAAATATTCTGAAATCAGCAATACTTGATGATACAATCAATAAATTACCACCAGTGCATTTAGAGTTTCGTTTATGGAAACAAGGACGTGTTAATATCGATAATTTATCGATAAAATTACGTGAAGCAATAAGTCAAGCAACATGGGATATTATAATGGAATATAAAATATTAATACCACCATTATGTGAGTCAAATAATTATAATAAATTAAATATAGAACCTGTGAATATCAATGATTTGAATTTGAATAAAGAAATCGAATTTAATTGTTTATTAGATGTTGTAAAACGGGATAATATAAAATGTCAAAATAAACGTAAATTGGAACCGTTTTATTTGCCAAGGAAACATCATAGACGTTTAATGAATCCACCAACATTAAAAGCAACAAGATCGATTACATTTGATGATTATGAGAACGATAAAGATAATTATGTGAATCGTCAACCAAATACGAAACCAACAATAAAATTAAATAATTATGAAACTGGCGATGATGGTATATTATCAATAAATTATTCAAAATATTTACCAATATGGTTGGAATTTGGTTCAATATTAATGACACCATCAGTACGTAAACAAAAAATTTTACTAACAAATAATCATATAACAAATACAACAATAAAAGAATTACTAAATTTTATACAAGAAACACCAAAAGCATTTGTATCATTACCAACAAAACATGTTAATAATGAAAATAATGAAATATTTATACCGTACGATCCAAAGAAATACAATCAAAAATGCGTTATTATATTGCGTAATTTCGAAAATTGGAAAGCATCAACATTGTATAATAGCAGTAATGAATATTCTAATTTGATTAATTCGCAAAATTTAAAACATACACAAAAATTCGTACCAACTGTATTGCACAATAAATTTATACCAAGACAGAAGATTTTATGGATTTTGGTACAAAACGATTCGGTAATTAATCAATTAAAATTCGTTTTATTAATTGCAATTTAATTATTTTTTAGATGTTAATTTACACTTACAATTGGGCACGTGATAATATCGATAAATTAATAACAAATTGTACAAAACTTGGACAATGGTTGAGTGTACGTTCTTGTTTTCTTAATTCAGTAATATCGCAAAAATTAGGTTTGTTTCATAATCAAGCTATAACACAAAAAAGTTTCGTAAGTATACAATAATTTATCATTAATTTTACTTTATTATTTATTATTTTTAGTTAACTTCAAATAATTGTTATACATCAGTAATCGGTGTAACGTTATCAATGATGGAATTTCCACGTGAAGATAATAGAAAAACTCTAATAAATACATCGAATTTATCGTCAATATTAGAAGCATTTCGTGATTCATTCCACCCACTCAAATATGCTATTAATGATCCTGTTATCGTGTTTACTATAGAAATGACTGAGATGAAATCGGCTGAAAAAACGTTTAGAGGTATCGTTTTTGTTTATCAAAAAGATAACTCTATTGTTATAATTATAACTGTTTTTAGATGATATGAAAAAGTTGCATTCAATGTATCAATCTCGTACAAGTACAACAACAGTATCACAAATTCATTTATTAATGAAAAATTCACGTATTGTCCATTATTGTCATACGCCGTTATTATTTTTACCAACTTGGCGTTTAAAGGCAGCATCTACTAGAGGACCAATAGATCCAACACGTTGTTATAATAATAAAAATAATATAAATTATAATTTAGAGAAAGATTCATGGCATACAGAATTGTGTTATAATTTCTTTTGTGAATATCGTCGTTATTTACAAACATTAGGTTTTATGCCATTACAAATAGATAATTCTAACAGGAAAATAGGGTATTTTAAAATTATAATTAATTTATTAAAATTATAAAATTTAAATTTTAGTATATGGGCAAGAGATAATTCATCTTTAAATTCGATATTTTATATCCAAAAAACTATAATGGGTGGTATATTGTTGTTTACAGTCGAATTTAACGAGCCGTTTTTTACAACAATATTACACGCGATTGAATGTAATCGTCTTCAAACAACATCACGTGCATCAATTAATCAAGTAATTAATTTAATTTAATTCGCTTAGATTTGATAAAAAAAAATTGAATTTTCAGTTTACTTTATGTTTTCTCGATGAATGTGATAGAGTTAAATTATTAATGCATTTACATTCATTTACTTATGATTATCATCTCAGGACAATTTATAATTATATATCAACACCGGCTAATAAGAACTGTGATAGATATAATATTAATCAATTTTTCGATGATTTTATGAAATATTATAATAAAGCACCGAATTTCGCTAGGAATCTTATTCATTCAGGTAAATTTATTAGTTGGCGAAGAATAAAATATAACAAATTTTCTGTTTTTAGATACTATAACGATTAAAAATATGATAACTGAAGGTAAACAATTATATGATTATTTATTAACAAACATAGGACAATATAATTTTAATTATAAAATATCTGATGGTGAAATTGATTATATACTAATAAAATTATCGAATAATTCGTATAAAGATTCACACGATAAGGAACAACAAATTGATGATTTTGATATAATATTATTACTTTATAATATATGCAGTACGCATCCACCTGCTGATAATGTTCTACATTTAAAATATTATTTAATATTAATATCTAAAAGGTATTATTGTCTTATTTTTATTTATTTATAGATTGATCTATTTGATATATTTCAGTGAAATTTATCCAAAATGCGAGATCGAACATCATAAGCTAGGCAAATTTCGTACAGTATCATCAACAGCACGTTCATTATCAACAATGGATAAAAATTCTAGTGATATTGAATCAAGTACAACAAATTCTATTGAAACTGAACAAAATGGTAATACATCTAGTACTAATGAATCATTATCAAATTCGCTAGATAAACAAGAAAAAGATGATAAAAATCAATCTGATAATAATAATCAACAGCAACAACAACATATTGAAATATCATCAGAATCAGTGAATTATTTAGGTTATTTTTCACCACATGAACAAACAATGGAACAAATTATCTTGGATAAAGCTAAAATATTGGAGAAACGCATTCGAGAAACGGTTAATAAAGGTATGGTGCATTGTCGCACACATCTATTATGGAATCAATTGGTATCACAAGATTCGCAAACTTTAACGTATGATGAATTTATAGAATTGAAAAATTTAGCTAAATTAGAACATCTTTGTGATATACATCCAAATTTAGGGCCATTATTAAATCAACCAATATCCTGGTATCAAGGATTAGCAAAATTATTGTTGACTAAATATAGCGATCAGAATCGTTCATTTATTTCAACAGATGGTAATATAATACACTATGTGATATTACATCCACGTTATTCTGGTGCTTTTATGTTGTTATCGCTTGATTTGCATATGTCACGTGGGGTGAGTTTGATTACCAAAAAAAAAAAATAAGTTCTTTATTAATTGATGTTGATTACAGGATTTATATGCGGTTTATCGGGAACCGCAAGAAAACGAAGAACTCTCTCTAGCTTATCGTAAAGCGTTATTAGATGGTTTTGTTAACTGTGTTTGTTTCTATTTATGGCAGGGAATGATTTAGGGGATCATTACTATTTTTGTGTGATAATTTTAAAAAATATTGTTAGTTTTGACAATTTTACTCATTTTTATTTTTAAAAAGCTCACTATACTGTGATAATAATTATACGTGTTTATTTTGCTAAAAATGAAAACAGTGCCTGAATTTATCATGTCAATTTACTTTTTATTTTCGTATCAGTTGATTTATTTTTAATTATTATCAATAAACGTGGATAACTAAAATTTTATAGTTATCAAAAATAATCAAAATATTGTGCCATATTATAATTCATTCAATTAATAAAATATTGAAATTAATAAAAATCGTCTTATTGGAGGTAAAAAAATATATTTAAGAACTCAATAAACAAAATTACAGGTTAATTCGTAGATCTATTACTTCTTTCCCACATTAATTGGTATTAATTTGAAGTATGGCAGTGTATTTATTATCTGCCACTTTTTTCGTTAACTATTTCACAAAAACTACAAAAAAAAAACGGGGGGAAAATTTAACATTTACTACTCGATAACTACGGTAACATACACGTTTACATCAGATTTTAAGCACTAAACGTAACAACTAGAAAAAAATCATAATTCTGAATAAAAAAAAGTAAATTAGGTGGCACTAAATACATGTTTTCTAAACATTTTCAGTGTTGTGATTATTATTGCTACATCGATGTATGTTTGTACTAAATAAGCCACATTTTTTTAAGTTAAACAAAACTTATAACTAAGAATATAGAAAATAAATGGATGGAATCGTAAATAAAGTCTAAACAACCCAATTAAAATACCACAATAATTAAAACAAAATCAATTGATCCATCATTGCAAGATCAGTCTTTGGAAATAATTGGAAATTTCTTTACAGAATATTTAAAAGAAAAAACACTTTGAAAACAAGAGCAACAGAAAAAAAATGTTAATGTTGGTTCTATTTCAGTTTCTGTAGTTTTTATTTCTTCAAACGTTGTAGTCTTTTCTGTGATTTCCCCAGTTTCACTTACTTCTATTTCATTTGCTTTAGATAATTCTCCAGTCTGTGTTGTTTTTCCTTGCAATACTTCGTAGGCTTCTTAATTTTCTGTCACTTCATTGAGAGTACTTACTATTGCTTGAGTTTCAAACATTTTCTCTACAGAGTACGATGTATAATTTTGTTCATTTGAGAAAATTGTTTCAGATATAGTCGAAATTTCTAACTCTCTAATTTCTGGTAGTGGTGAAACTTGTGTTTCACTTTAAAGATTTCTTCCAATTTTGTTTCAGTTATAAATAATTCTTCAGTTTGTATCTGTACAGTGGTGCTTTCTCCTTCAACTGGATGAACTGATGTAATTTCAGTATAATTGTTAATCTGTTCTTGTATGATATTTTCAGATTATTTTTTCACACTATATTCTTCCCCTAGCGTTGTACTAGTGACAGTTAAGGGTTTCTGTACTTCATTTTTTTTTCAAATAAAGTAGTGGTAGAGGTACAGATAAATTCAGGTATTTCAATCTTTTCAGTATTCTCAATTATTTGTTCATTTTCACCTTTATCTTCGTCTACAAGTTTTCTGAGTGGTTCAATTTCATTTTCTGTGTCTCCATTGTCTTCATGCCGTTCATTTTGAGTAAATAATAAAATTTCACTATGATTATTGATTGTTTCTTGATCTGTAGCAAGTGTAGTAAGTGATTCAAAAAATAGAGATATTTCTGTCCTGTCTGAATTTTTTTGATTTCCTGTAATCTCATGTTCTATAAATGTTAAAATTTGTCGAGTTTCAATTTTTATATTTTCAATTCTTGAAATTTCTGTGAAAGTGATAATTTCTTCCGTCATCTCTTTTCCCTATTTTTTCTTTATTTTGTATTTCGTATTCCTCTTCATTTACTGCCGTATTTTCTACTATTTCTTTCATACTATTTGGTGTTGTTAAATTTTCAAACTTTTCCTCCACAAAGTACGTCATGTATTCTTGTTCAATTGAGGAAATTGTTGAAATTTCTAGTTCTTCATTCACTTCTACTGTATTTTCTATAGTTTGTTGTTCTTCTATAAACTGATCTTCTAATTCATTCATTTTTAATGTCAGTTTCAGTTCTAGAAGTTTTTTCAATCTCTATACACGTTTCATTTTATTTTCTGTTGTAGATTGTTGTACTATTTCATCGTTTTTTTCTACCGCAGTTTTAGTTGCTGTAAACAGTTTTCCAGCTTCTGTTTTTCGGCTTACAATTAGTTCTGGTGGTACTGTCATTGTTTCAGTTGTTAATGGTACTTCAGAATAATTTCCAATAGTTTTTTCTATAGTATCTTCAAATGTTTACTCTAAAGTTGTACTTCTGACTGTTGAGGTCTTCTGCATTTCATATTCACCCATTTATTTTCTAGCTTCTGTTTTTCCGTTTGGTTCCGGTGGTACTGTTATCATAATTGAAAATATTGAAGTTTCTTCTTCCCCATTATCTTAAACTGATTCTTTATTGTTTTAAGGAAAATTAACAGAAATACTTTAAAGTATAGTTTTTACAAATTCATCGATATTTTCTTCAAAATTTTCAGTTGTTTTGGATAACGATGTACTTTTCATCCTTTTTCGACTTTTCCAAGATATAAGACCAGAATGGAGTATGAAAAATAGTTTTTGTTTTGAAAATATTATAGAACTGACAGAAGAATATAAAATTACAAGACTTTCAATAGTTTTTGAAACTTCTACTTCTACTACTGGTACTGATCAAAGATTAGAAGATAAAGAATGAAGAAGATAAAAGCAATGTGGATCAAATAAGCGAGAATATCGAAAATAGAAAATTAGCTACATTTATTGCTACAACGTCTACTTACTCATCTGAAGACTATTTAGACGAAATGGGAGAATACGAAGTGCAGAAGATCCTAACAGTCAGAAGTACAACTTTAGAGCAAACATTTGAAGATACTATAGAAAAAAACCATTGGAAATCATTCTGAAGTACCATTAACAACTGAAACAATGACAGTACCAACAGAACTCAGCTGGAAAACTGTTTACAGCAACTTAAACTGCGGTGGAAAAAAACGATGAAATAGTACAACAATCTACAACAGAAAATAAAATGAAACATGTATGGAGTTTGAAAAAAATTCTAGAACTGAAACTGACATTAAAAATGAATGAATTAGAAGATCAGTTTATAGAAGAACAACAAACAATAGAAAATACAATAGAAGCGAATGAAGAACTAGAAATTTCAACAATTTCCTCAATTGAACAAGAATATATGAGGTAATTTATAGAGGAAAAGTTTGAAAATTTAACAACACCAAATAGTATAAAAGAAATAGTAGAAAATACGGCAGTAAATGAAATACAAAATAAAGAAAAAATAGGGAAAAGAGATGACGGAAGAAATTACCACTTGCACAGAAATTTCAAGAATTGGAAATATAAAAACTGAAACCCGACAAATTTTAACATTTATAGAACATGAGATTACAGGAAATCAAAAAAATTCAGACAGGACAGAAATATCTCTATTTTTTGAATCACACTAGGGGAAGAATATAGTGTGAAAAAATCATCTGAAAATATCATACAAGAAAAGATTAACAATTATACTGAAATTACATCAGTCAATACAGTTGAAGGAGAAAGTAGTACTGTACAGATACAAACTTAAGAATTATTTACAACTGAAACAGTTAGAGAATTGGAAGAAATCTTCAGAAGTGAAACACAAGTTACACCACTACCAGAAAATAAAGGGTTAGGAATTTCGATTATATCTGAAACAATTTTCTCAAATCAACAAAATTATACATCGTACTCTGTAGAGAAAATGTTTGAAACTTAAGCAATAGCAAGTACTCGCAATGAAGTGACAGAAAATGAAGAAGCCTACGAAGTATTGCAAGGAAAAACAACACAGACTGAAGAATTATCTAAAGCAAATGAAATAGAAGTAAGTGAAACTGGGGAAATCACAGAAAAAACTACAACGTTCAAAGAAATTAAAACTACAGAAACTGAAATAGAACCAACATTAACATTTATAGAACAAGACAAAACTATAGAAAATGAAACGATGAATCAATTATTTTTCACCCCCTACATAAACAAGTAAATTAAATATCTTTGATTAATAATAATAATAAGAAGAAAAAAGGATTAGGTATTGAAAAGATTTGTGCATAAATAACTGACTAGTTCAAATAATAAACCAGTTATTTGAATGTTGAATTGTCATGTTTTTGTTTTGTTTTTCAAACGCCACTTGTTGTTTGGGGTTGATTACCCAGGAACCAAACGGTTTCCTTATATAAAAACCATAAATCAGCGGCCCAGAGGAAGAAATTCAGAAAACCAAAAATCTGTAAAAAGAACAAAAACAAAAGATATCACAAAGTTCTTATACAATTAAACTATCAAATCGATTTCGAAGGAACAATTAAATACTCTCCTGTAAAACAGGAGAATCTATCAAGCTGCTACTTACGTCCTTATTTCTGTTGCAGGATATCGAAATATCTTGAAATAATTTCTACCGGCTGAGTTTTCAGTACAAATTTTTCTAGGAACTCTCATTATTTGGTGAGCGCTTCGAAAAATATTTCAAGGATTTATAGGGTAGTCTCCTGAGATCATTTTAGTAAAATTAGAACCTCACAGCTCATTTGAAAATTAGTCAGAAAACGCTCACTTCTAACAATGTTACGGTTTTCAAAAACTAACCAAACACGCAAAACGACTTAGAATGACTCGAGGATCCCCCCAATATTGTTTTTTTTTTGTTTTCTCCATTTTGTTCTGGAACGGATGGGTGTTTCTCATTTTTTCTAAAATCGGGAGGGTCTCCGAGTCATTCTTAGTCGTCTTGCGTGTTTAGACCCACTTCTATATGAGCTACGATGTTCTAATTTCGCTAAAATGATCTCTAGGCACACTGCTATAAATTGTTAAAATATTATTGTACTTAATCGCCAACTAATAGTTTTACACGAATCGTATGCATTTAGATATTGATCTTTGTATAAATCGGATTCAAATTAGAGTCTGTATTTTCTAGCGACAATAACAAGTTGAGAATCGTTTTAAATTTATTATTAATGTGACCACATACCACAGAAATGTTCAATGATGAGAAACTGCTGGTACGTGGGATACAATCGCATTGTGTTATAGATACAATCGACTTTAATCCGGATAAACTATTGGCCCATGCTGCGCTGCTAGACAACCATAATACGCCAAAAACAACGGTAATTGCGAAATCCTAAAAATTGATATTATGATTATTTGCTTAAAATAAGTAGAATTCAATATACAATTAGAGGTAATTGATTATTAGTCTTATATATATTGTCGAATTTTATGTAGAATACTGATATGGCAATAGCATATAACATAGCTAATACACCAGTAGCCACGAAGAATTTCGAATCAGATGAAAAATTCGTATTATACGACACTGTACATGTGTGATTATTGCTCAATGTTAAATTCTTCTCAAATACTAAATTAAACGGATAATCGTAATCCCATTTAACATCCAAATTACAATGTTTAAACGATATAAAACCAGAATATCCTGTTATTGTAGCGAACGCACAAATTGAAAATATCTAAAATCATAATTACTATTAATAATATAGAAAAAAAAACAAGTTATTTATTAATTACAAAATGAAGAATTCTCATCACCCCACGGGGCTCACGGAACGCCGAAAAATTCACATCCATCTTGAACGATCTAGATCAAACGAATAAAATCAATTAACGTAATTCAATTGAATTTGATTATTCTCAATTCACCTTTATTATATTGACGATAATAATAACAATAATAATAATAACAAAAATTAATCACAAACCGCTCCTTAATTTTTATGCAACCGCTGCCATAATTGTTGAATATCTCAAATTTCTCCACTACCAACTTGGCAATATCAAAATATCCCAAACCTAACCTACACCGATTTTCTGTGAAATTATCAAAATTACACAAATATTGCTATTGATCTACAAAAAAATCGTCTGTTTATTACAATAAACTAATGAATCCGCTGAAATCATAATTAATTCGTTTAATTATAGTAAAAATAGTGGTAAATAACGATTAATTTTAAATTGGGCGCTCTTTGAGTGCAGTGGCGTCTCATTGGTGTACTTCCGGTGGAGGTTACGGCATATGTTTGAATTTGTGGACGGTTGTTCTGTTGGCTCATAAATATTGTTAAATTTTATTAATTTTACGTGTTTAATTCGATAAAATCGTTGATAAATCGTGTGCAATTGTATTTTTAGTGTAAGATAGTTTTGTTGTTTGTGGAATATTACAGCGTCGTCGCTTTTATATACATTTTATTTGGTTTAAATATAAGCACCTCCAGCTAAATTTTACGGTTTATTTAAGTCGCGAATGTTGTACGTGTAACATTTGTAGAATTGTTTCGTGTCAATTTTTATTTATTTATTTATTTATATTTTAATTTATTGTGTTAAAATTAAGTGTTTAGTTGAGATTAATTAAATTAAATTTAAAAATAAAAATGGGTAAAGATTATTATAAAATTTTGGGTTTAACAAAAGGTGCAAGTGATGATGATATTAAAAAGGCTTATAGAAAATTAGCTTTAAAATATCATCCAGATAAAAATAAAGCAGCAGGTGCTGAAGAACGTTTCAAAGAGGTAGCTGAAGCATATGAAGTGTTATCTGATAAGAAAAAACGTGATATTTATGATAAATACGGTGAAGAAGGTTTAAAAGGTAGTGCACCCAGTGGTTCAGGTGTTGGTAATTCAAGTAATTTCAATTATACATTTCACGGTGATCCACGTGCAACATTCGCACAATTCTTCGGTAATGCTAGTCCATTTCAAGCATTCTTCGGTAGTAGTCATGGATTATTTGGTTTTCCCGACGATGATATGGATGTCGATGATCCGTTTGCTTCATTAAATGTAGGACCGGCTCGTTCCGGTCCAGGTGGTGCATTCAGGAGTCATTCATTCAATTTCCATACACCGCCGAATCGCAGTAAAGATAAAATACAGGATCCACCAATTGAACATGATCTATACGTATCGTTGGAGGATATAACAAAAGGGTGTACGAAGAAAATGAAAATTAGTAGACGTGTACTGCAACCGGATGGTACAGCAAAGAAAGAGGATAAAGTTTTGACGATTAACGTTAAACCAGGATGGAAAGCTGGTACAAAAATCACATTCCAACGTGAAGGCGATCAAGGAAGAAATAAAATACCAGCGGATATTGTTTTTATAATCAGAGATAAACCGCATCCATTATTCAAACGTGAAGGCAGTGATCTGAAGTATACAGCGAAAATTTCGCTTAAACAAGTAAGTCTTTAAAGTAAATGAAAAACACATCAAATAATGAAAAATTATCAAAATTTATTGTTGACAGGCTTTATGCGGATGTACAATCGAAATTCCAACAATGTCCTCCACGAAAATACCTCTTCATTACACATCTGAAGTAATCAAACCGAATACAGTAAGACGTATACAAGGTTACGGTTTACCATTACCAAAAGAACCATCACGTAGGGGTGATTTAATCGTTAATTTCGATATAAGATTCCCTGATAATTTGTCACAATCAGTTAAAGATATCTTGTATGATACTCTTCCAAATTAGAATTATTCCCCAAAAAATATCGTTTACTCTCTATTTAATCATCGAAAAACAACGATTTGTACGTTTTAGTACAATACGCGATTATTGTCAATTTATTTCTGAATGTGACATAATCAGGGGCTTTTTAATTAAAACAATAACAATAATGATAATAACAATAATAATAATAACAATAATAATGATAATAAAGAAAATGTAAAACAGGCGAATTGTTTAGCCGGAGATATTTGAAATTCAAGTCTGGCTAATATTGCTCAAAAATACCAACGTTATTGATGATTATTGTAAATATTTAGAAAATTCTTATTGTAAATATGTCTAATGACAAGTTACTGTATTTATTTATTTTTTTAGAAAGAAAAATATTAATGGAAAAATCTTAATTTATCGTTCCTAAATAACTTAAATAAGAAAACGAGAACACGTTAAAGATTAACGACTAATTTTGTAACTTCGAGTGCAATAAAGAAGTTTATAAAATCGTATTTTTTCTGTCGTTCCTTTTACGATCAAGGTTCTGTTGTTTAAGACCACCATATTTAGTGAAAAAATCACACAAGGCCGACGATAATGCATCGAAACCTTGCAATTTAAAAACAAACAACACTCTAAATTGTATTTAATTGAATTATAAAATAATATTAAAATATTGTTGTGATATTCACGTCAAAATCGTACTTGTAACAAATAAATTATGCTATAAATAGTATTAATAATAAGTATGCAGTAAGGAAAATGCTAAATTTAAATGTTGCACACGAAAATTCGGAAAAATTATCCAAAATTTAGGTCAAAGACATTTTTCGCGTAAAAATAAATTACAAATTTGTTAAATTTTATATATGTAGATAATTATTTGGAATTTGATTCGAGGGCAAATTATAATGAAATCGTTATCTTTGATGTCGAATTTTTCTACTTTCTTTTCAAAAAGTTTATAATAAAAAAACTGCATTGAGTGCCAAGCTTTTTAAAATTGCGTTGGCGTACACCTGGGTATGACGTCAGAAAATTTTTGTTGGCACACTATTTTAGGAGTGATTCGAAGACCCTGGGTGAGAAACGAAACTGGACAGACGTTTGTGAAGATTGCCGCTTAAAAATGGTGAAATTCTACTAAATTTCGCTTTTTCTTTGTTGAAAAACATAAATTAAAAATTATGTAGATTTTATCTATGATTAATTATGACGTATTTATAGCACATTGACGTAATAACTCCTTAAATAGATATTATTATGGTATCAACTGTATGGGGGACTATGACACCATCATCCCACCCTGACGCACGTCTATGACCTCCAAATCAATTGCCAACTGTTGGATAAAAATCATTGAAAAAAAATCGCAAAAGCTATATTTACAGGCGTACCAACAAAAATACAACATAGACTTTTATTCAAAACATTTATTACGTCCAACTAAAATAACTACGTCACGGTGGAAATGCAAAAATTATTTAGGATCGATTTTAATTGTAATATCATCAGTTTTAATCGGTACACGTCCGATGTTCTCCTTCCAAAATTCATAATTAACATCCCCAATTTCGTCGCATTTGATTAATTGATTATTCGTTCCAATCTTCTCCATAACCAACGGCTGAATAACATCGACATTGTCTGAATTATCGCAAATTATTTTCGCCAACGTCGTCTTCTGGATCTCTTTTAATTGATTGTTTGTGAAAATTTTCGGATTTTCGTACCAAAAACGATCGCCGTATTTAAGACGAATAAATTGATCTAAAATTAGACATGTCAACGTTGGTCCTAAAATGCTGTTCTCCAATGGTTTTTCGCTTAATGCTCCAGTATACAAATCAATATCGTCCACATTTCTAAAAAATAGAATAATAGAGATTTCCTAACTTGAGCCCCCTTTTATTAAAAAAACAACAACTGTCTTTATTTAGAACGAAATCAGGAGATAGATCAGCATTGCAGGCTGTTTCACACGGGGCTCACAATGTGAAAGAACTTTTGATTAATACAAGTTTTTGTCGATGTTATTTTTGGTGTAATTAGAGAAATTACGCGACCTGTCCTGTATGTTAAAAATAGGGCTGCAACCTATTTACAAATAGCCCAATTATTTTTAATTATTACAAAATTTTTGGTAAATTTTTAATTTCTCTGTAATATTTAAAACCACCCACATGCACGACAGTCGCCTCCGTGGTTTCACGCTTTTTTCGACCGTCAAAACTTACGTCACTCTACATATAAGTCGTTCCAAAATGTAAGTGTTGATCATCACCTTTTATTGCTAAATCATTATCTTTTTGATTTTGATGTTGTTTCATTTAATTACATTGCCGCCTGGAGTAGCGGTACTTACGTTTTGGAATGACGCATAATTACTTATTGTTTGATTATTTATTATCATTTATTTCTACCTGTAGATACTTTGAATGCTGGCTAATGAGTCACCATCAATGTCCTGACTGAGTTGTTCAAATTTACAGACTTTCTTTAATCCACAATAATCTCGCCAGTTGTTATAACCAGGTAATCCATGGTCGCGACCTCGTTGTATATTCAAAGACACCAAATCTAATCCACACGTTTTCGTCTTGTTTACCGAACTATCCTCAAATAAATGTTGTTTTAACTATAAACATAAATAATGGATTGCCATTTAAAAATTGTTAAAGTTCAAAAAACAACCTCATTAGTAAAATAAGGATCGTTAGCTTGAATTGTTGTATCTAAAGCACCCTTTAAAGCTCGATCCAATTCACCAGGTTGATACAATTTGAATGGATCGAATAACATACGATGCAATTGAATATATTCAAAACTATATGTATCATTGGATAAAAACTTCATTAAACCGGGTATTATTGAATGTGCAAAACGGAATGCAGCCGTTGCGAAATTATTGGCTATTGATGGATCAATACTGTTGTTGTATTTGGTAAAATAACCCGATTTTTGCGGATAAAGATCGAATTTTTTCATAATTCTATCACCTGAAATTCTCAATAATTTCATCAAATCAAATTAAGATTGATTATCGTAAAACTACCCAATAATATTGGTAGAAATTCATTGTACGTGATGTGTTGCATTTGAGCACCTAGAATCTTCCTTGCCTCTTGAAATAGACGTTCATCATTCCAATGCGGATTCACCTTATGCAGATTTTCTGTCAATAAATTATGGTGTCTGGCCCAAATTAAATGCATAGTAGTCAAATGGAGATTCTCATTGGAACGGGCATCACCTTTAATATGTAAAGACACTGGCAATAGTAGTATTCTGTGCAAATTTCAATCTTAATCTCTACTTTTAAGGTGATTTACCTGCTAGAAAACAGTATCGTCCATTTCGATTCTGTTCAATGCGATTACAGCCATCGTTTAGATCTTTAGATATCGGTAATAAAGTACGATTATCTTCAGTTAAATACATATCTAATTCGCCATTTTTAAAACGTCTCAATTTAATTACTTTATCATCATCGACACCATAAACAACAGAACCATCAATAAATGCAGTTGCTTGATTCATTTGTTCTCTAGGACCTAAACAACAAGTCGTTGATGGAGCTGATCGAACAAATTCCATACATGTTAAATTATTGTAAATAAAATACGGATCTGATCTATCTAATTCAACTGGATAACATTCTGGATGTTGTTTTGTGTTATTATCATTATTACAACACGAAATTGGTAAGCCATCAGATCTTTGATTCAATGCAGTTGCTGTTATATCATGGTCTAAAAATTGTCCCCATACAGCCAGCACTACAGTAAATTTATCATTATTTCGATTATATGCTGGATGGACAATTAAACTAACTGTACGTGCTGATGGTAGACGATAACCATCGCTACCGGTACGTGGTTGACTGATACCTAGAAAATTACGTTATTTACAACGAAAAAATGCAAATTATAGTTGAAATCCCCGAAAAATTACCATCAGCGTAGTTCGGTGGTAGGGCCCGTCGAAACGGCCGATAAGCCACACCGTATTGGTTTGAGTATTTTATATTATTACAACTGCCATTATAAGAACGGTAATTTTGAATATTGCATACAATATGAATATTTTTACAATATTCCGTTTGATTATCGTAACAAATTTTTCTATTAAGAATCGTTAAGTTTCTGGTCAATAATTCTTCATTGTAGCCGATTCTCGATAAAATTCGAGCTTTTTCAGTAGTCACAATAGCCTTCTGGTGCTTATAACTGGGACTATTTACAGGAAGAATTGGAGTATTAGCATCGATTCCATCGTCAATTGATTGCAATGGGTCTATATCAGTGTTGAGATAATTGTCCAACTCACTATTATTTAATCTAGTTTCTGTTAAAGTTTTGTCATTTAAAGGCCAAGAATTCGATAATAAAACTACCAAATTATCCAGAGGAATTTCAGTGGAATTATCGTCATTATCGTCGTTGCTGTATCGAATATTATAAGAAATGATGGCGACCAATGCAGCAACGATGACAAATCTAGTAAAAAATTACTTTATTTCCTCCAGGGGATATTTTAAAAATTTCAACTTACATAAAAATAACACACAGACAGCATTGAAATTGTTTAACGCGTCTTTTACGTTCACGGGCAATGCTCGAATCGAAAACATAATGCTTGGTGGTCTCGTCTGTTAATAATCTTGTCTGTTCTGTTGTCTGCGACATATTTAGAATAAAAAGAAAAATTCAAAATTTTCTCAAAACAGTACTAAACAGTGTTAAATATACAAAGCAACTGAATTATCCAAATTGTAACTAAAGAGTGTTATTTGATTCAGAAACCAATGAAACGTAAATGAAACCTTAGATTTACCTAACAAGAAACATAATATTTATTGCCTTTAAATATTATTTACATAAAGATTTTTATTTATCTTAAAGGTAGTAGCATTTTTTAGATCTACAGGGTGTTTGTTCTAAGTATGGTGAGTTCTAAGAAACTCACATTTTAGCAAAATTAGAACCTCGTAGCTCATTTCAAAATTGGTCAAAAAACCATCATTTTGAACAATGTCGCAATTTTAAAAAACGAACAAAACACCCAGAACGACTAAAAATGACTCAGAGACCTTCCCAACATTGGTTTTTTTCGTTGTTCTCCATTGTATTCCAGAGAAAATACGAAATATTTCCACCTGTTCCAGAATAAAATGGAGAAAAACGAAAAAAATTAATTTTAAAAGGATCCTAAAGTCATTCTAAGTCGCTTTGCGTGTTTAGTTCGATTTTGAAAATCACCACATCGTCAGAAATGAGCGTTTTTTGACCAACTTTCAAATGAGCTACGAGGCTCTAATTTTGCTAAAATGATCTCTAGACAGCCCCCTATAAATTCTTCAAATATTTTTCGAATCGCTCGTTGACTAATAGGAGTTTCTTAGAACTAATCATACTTATTGTTAGACCAAACAGCCTGTATATATCATGTAAGAAATAAGGGGTGTTTACGGAGTATGGAAACGTGGCCAGTTGCCAGGAGTCTCTATCGATTGCCCCAAATTTCCACCATTACTTATTACAATTGTCCGCCCTTATTGAAATGCAAATTATTACGATTTCGGGGGAGAATTTTTTTAAAGGATACTGCAAGGATAACCAATTAGACGATTTCAATGCTAGTGTGTATAGTGTGTTGCATAAAGTTGGGCGCAATTATTTAAAATTATTTTTAAGTAATTATTGCAAATTAATTTAATTAACATAAAAAAAATTACGTGAATTCGTAAATTATCTAAAGATTTTTAACCGAATTCGTGATCTGAGGCTGATTTACTTTTAATGCTAAGAAAATTTTTAGGGACATTTATAATTTTATTTTAGTATTTAATAGTAGTGTTATCAACCATCAAATACAAGTGATAAGTGTTATCTGATAAGAGATTTGCTGATTTATCTTCTTTTATAAGACGATCTTTGAACACCTGTTTTATTTACGATAAAACTCGATGTGTAGCGAAACAATCTTGTCATTTCCACCACGGTAAATTTCATTGATTAAATCGATTTACCGGAAGTTCTCTTAAATTTTGTTTAAGAATTTTTGTGTAAATTTTTAATTTATTTTTTGTTGTATTGAAATGTTAGATTAACAAACGATAATATTGTTGATTTTATTGTTTTATCTCGCACGATTAGTGTGTATTGTTTATTATATTTCCGTGGGAGCGATCAGTTGTTTTGTCTATTGTTTTATTTTTTCTTAAATAAATAAGTGGTGGGGATGCATCTAGATGGGACATATGTATACACACACCTGGATGCCGGTACCTGTTTCTAGTTACGTCATTTACTTTGGTGGAATGAACATTGTGCGATTCTTGTATCCACATTTATTTCACTTCTCTATTCTAATCCATACAGTGCTGGTTGTCGGTAGGACGTTGTTATTGTTGTTAATATAGGTTCGGTTACTTTCACTTTCATTACTACATGTGATATAATTATTTTGGACATTTCCACTGCGACACCCGGTATATTCGTATCAATTAAATCGCAATATAATCAATTATTAAATTCGCGTAAATTAATTTTTAAAATAAATTATTTAAGGATGCTACGATCTTGGTCCAGTAAAATAGATGACTTACATTCGATAATAATATTATTGATAATAATATGTAAATAAAAGTGTGATTTTTAAATAAAGGTAGGTGTTTAGGTCAAGTGGATTGAAGACAAACACATGCTGATAAACTCGTGAGGTGTTTATCAATTTTTTGGAAAGAAATGGACGAGGACGATGTCACCGTACGTGTGGCTGTCAGGTAAAAAAAAAATCCCTTAAAAAAATCAACCCTAATTAATGAAACAACAAACAAGAAAATTCGTCAATACACCCCATGTGTTATAGACATATATTCACTATTTTTAGATAGACAAATTTAGCTTTATGCCTGTAAAATTAGTGCCTTATTTCCTGTCATCAATCTTGAAAGATGGACAACACTAATCATAATTATTTTATAATTTACGTTAATTACGTTTATTTCGTTAATTACAATCTATTTGAATTTAATTAAGATATAAAGTACGAACTGTGTCTTGAATTGGTAGTTTTTCAACAAAACTGTACGTTAATTATTTTGCTCTATAACAAAGGCCAGGTAAAAATAATAAAAAAGGGAGCCTGTTTCGGTGGTTAGTTCGTTTGTGTAAAGGTCCGGAAAGTTGTGTCGCTTAACAATTGTTTTGTACGAGTTTTTTTTTCTATTTTACAATCATACCAAAAATGTCAACATACCCACACAACCTTGACCAACCTGCTGTGAGACCAAATAATAAAATTTTACAAATAATAAGAAAAAAAACTATCCTCAAAATCATCACAATACCTGCAATAATGATCGGTGATTTATTTCCTTCGATTGTTTCAATTAAGATCCATATCTCTACCACTATCATCATCATTATTATTATTACTATTTTATGTTATTATTTATGGTTAAATTTAATATTCTCGTGAAAGGCCAATGGCCTAAAATAACTAACTAACATCGTGACGGTGCTAGAAATGCCACAAAAAAATTACAGATAAAATTAACCCTACGAATATTGGATTAATAATTAACAAATATTTGTTAATTGTTGTAATAGAGCTATTTTTTATTGTTATTGTTAAAATTATCGGTAACGCAATTTATACAAGGTGAGTATAAAATAGATAATGGATAAATAAGCCTCATAACTTTTTGATTTATGAAAATTGCAAAAAAAACTCCGAAACTCCTATCTTTTTTAATTATTTATCAGTTACAATTGCGAAGAAATACTTAACTCCATCAATAATTATTTTAAAATAACACCCCCTGTTCTTATTGAATTTTCGGGTAGGGCGTGTTTTTCTTCGTTCAGGCATGTAAGAATAATAGGGAGTTATATTGAGAAAAAATTCATACAGCTTTGAATAAGCATGACAAGCATTGATTTGTTACTATTTAGATTAAGTAGGCGTTGTTGAATTTTTGACAAAATGATTATTTTTGAAGTTTGTATGCAGATCAAGCCTCCAATTCACATCATTTAAATTTTTGATTCTATTTTTGGCATTTGCATTCACTATATTTATCAATAATCCAGTAATCAATCAATGCTTGTGATGCTTAGTCAAAGGTGTTGGGTCCCTTATGCTATGCTGATACATAGGCATAGTGATGATACAAAATCTTCCAAAGTTTAGCAACTTTTTTCTTATTTTTTTTTTGTAAGTAACCCTCTGAATTTGTAAAATATTCCTCTATTGAAAAAAAATCTCCAAAGGCAGCAAGTACCTTATATAGCGAATTTTTTTATGTATCTACATGCTGAAATATTAAATGCAAAACATTCTTATGATACTGACAATTAATATATTTTAATAACATTGAATCAACTAATCTTAAATTCATTTCCCGATGTTATTTTAATATTTATGATTTTTATTGAAAAATACTATTAATCCACAAACAATAAGAAACACTAATAAAATTTCAAATTTCACTCGTTTCTAAGATTGTTGTTTGTCTAATACGTCTAATCCAGGCCTGCTTGATTTTTTCAAGCGAAATTATCTAACAGGCCTTGCGTCTAATATTAACTGTCAAAATTAGCTGGCCTCTGCGATTATCAATTTTTTTTCTAATATCAATTGTCAGAACATATAGCCACCTGAGATATCCGATTTTACTGTTAATACTCAATAAAGAGATTTTTGCATTTTTCATGCGATCCAACGAACCGATTTTGATGATTTTTTTCTGGGTCATAGAGAATGGTCGGCTCTACTGTTATTTTAATTTTCATCCAAATCTAAGCAAATTTAATATTGAAAATGATTTTTTTTAACATTTCTTCAGCTCTTATTCCAAAAGTGTTGGCCCTACCAGTCTGGCCAACGAACTCATCCAAGCTATCCCAAAGACCGATTTTTGTACCAAGTTTCATTAAGATTGGAGTATTTTTACTGTATATATATATACAGTAAAACTTCGCTAATCCGGACTAATTAATGCAGGGGGCAGTCCGAATTACTGAATCGTCCGGATTACTGGAACGTTTTGAAACACATATTACATATACCTATAGGGTTCTGGCGCCACGGTATCTTCCTTCGTTTGTTAGGTATTTACGAAGTGAATCGAAAATTTTTTCAATATGTACATTAAGACAAATTTGGAGCACTGAAAAAGCTTTTCACAAAAATGCAAATGTATTCAAATCGAGTTAACATATTATAACATAGAGAGTATGCTCCTGATTGTAAATCTTTTTATATATACATATATATATCAGGCGAAAAATTACTTAAAATAATCTGTAATTGTTCTCTGTTGAACTGATTTTTGTTGAGCCTCAAAAGCTATGAAGAGTTAGCAATGAAGGAAGCTCCAACCCGATTGAACCCGGATTGTAGAAGCAGTCAAATTCCGGATTACAGTATGCATAAATGTGAGAGCAAATCGGTCCGGATTAGTGGAATTCCGGACTACAGAAGGTCCGGATTAGCGAAGTTTTACTGTATATATATATATATATATATATAAATTTTAACGAACGGTGGATATGGGTTCCTGAGGTCCCAAAACGAACTTCTGTGCAAAAATTTTTCGGAAATTCAAAAGTGAGGATTTCGTCATTAGCTAATTTTTTTTTAAAAAATTCGCTAAAAATAGGGGGGGGTCCTTTAAAAAAATTGACAATGACGTCACTGCTTTCACATGATGAAAGATAGAGCCGTTTTGCCCGTTTTGGCTTAATCACTTAAATCATTTAAAAAATGTAGAGATACGGGTCTCGGTGTTTTTCGAAATTTTCATAAATAAAAACGTTGAGGATAATGCGTTACTTTATACTCATCCTGTATAATTGTCGTATCTATTTTCTAATCAATCGACAATCGTGTATTGTCCTTTAATTAATTTTGTAAATAGTAGTAATTGAAAAAAAAAGTCGATATAAGATATAATAAGGTCGCAAAACAAATATAAACGTTGGTTTTGAGGTTGAGGCACTCACAAATTGTTTGTTACTAAATATATCAATGTTACATTTAAATAGATCTAAGTGATTCATAAAATAAATATAATTAATGTTGTGACTATTATCGATACTATCAAACGACCATATGTTCGTTTATATATTTACAAGGCAAAAAAGAAAAACAATCTAGAATGGTATTATTGAATTATAAATGTGAATTTATTATACAACAAAAAGTCCATTAAATTGATTTAAATTAGGTGATGTTTAAGTGATACTTCCGTTAAGGCGACATTTAATTAACTTGTATACAATCAAAAATTGAAAACTAGTCAAATACACCGGCTATGCGGTCTTAATTACGAATAATCATTATTAGTTATTTTATGTCTTGCAATAATTTCCACATAAACTCAGGGCCGGCCTTAGAGCTTTAATTTCAATTCGACCGTCTATTGAGAATAAACGTGATCATTCAATGGGTTATTACTGTTATCAGCTATGGATACAGGGTGTTTGGTCTAAGTGTGATGAGTTCTAAGAAACTCCTATTAGTCGACGAGCGATTCGAAAAATATTTTGAAGATTTGTAGAAGAGTCCATAGGGAACATTTTAGCAAAATTAGAACCTCGTAGCTCAATTCAAAGTTGATCAAGAGACGATCGTTTTGGACAATGCCGCAATTTTAAAAACGAACAAAACACGCAGAACGACTAAAAATGACTCAGAGACCTTCCCAACATTAATTTTTTTTCGTTTTTCTCCATTGTATTCCAGAAAAAATACAAAATATTTCCACCTGTTCCAGAATAAAATGGAGAAAAACGAAAAAAATCAATTTTGGGAGGATCCTAAAGTCATTCTAAGTCGTTTGGCGTGTTTAGTTCGTTTTTGAAAATCACTAGATCGTCAGAAATGATCGTTTTTTGACCAACTTTCAAATGAGCTACGAGCCTCTAATTTTGCTGACATGTTCTTTAAGGACCCTCCTACAAATCCTAAAAATATTTTTCGAATCGCTCGTCGACTAATAGGAGTTTCTTAGAACTCACCATACTTAGACCAAACACCCTGTATATATCACCCTTCTATATTTTTTAGCGAATTTTTTAAAAAAAATTAGCTAATGACGAGATCCTCACTTTTGAATTTCCGAAAAATTTTTGCACAGAAGTTCGTTTTGGGACCTCAGGAACCCATATCCACCGTTCGTTAAAATTTTTATATATATATATATATATATATATATATATATATATATATATATATATATATATATATATATATATATATATATATATATATATATATATATATATATATATGTATACCCACGATAACTGCCGTAAAAATAGTCCAATCTTAATGAAACTTGGTACAAAAATCGGTCTTTGGGATAGCTTGGATGAGTTCGTTGGCCAGACTGGTAGGGCCAATACTTTTGGAATAAGAGCTGAAGAAATGTTAAAAAAAATCATTTTCAATATTACATTTGCTTAGATTTTGATGAAAATTAAAATAACAGTAGAGCCGACCATTCTCTATGACCCAGAAAAAAAATCATCAAAATCGGTTCGTTGGTTCGCAAGAAAAATGCAAAAATCTCTTTTTTGAGTATAAGCAGTAAAATCACGTATCTAAGATGGCTATGTGTTCTGACAATTGATATTAGAAAAAAAATTGAATATCGCGGGGGGGCAACTAATTTTGACAGTTAATATTAGACGCAAGGCCTGCTAGAGAATTTCGCTTGAAAAAATCAAGCAGGCCTTGATTAAACGTATTACGGGAAATGAATTTATTAGTTGATTCAATGTTATTAAAATATATTAATTGTCAGTATCATAAGAATGTTTTGCAATTAATATTTCAGCATGTAGATACATAAAAAAAAATTCGCTATATAAGGTACTTGCTGCCTTTGGAGATTTTCTTTTCTTAATTAAAATCAACTAATTGAATTTTTGTTGTTTATTTTCGCAACAACACCTCCTAGAGTCATGCAAAAACAAGTCGCAAGGATGAATTTTATGATCCTGGATGTACGTGTAGACATACATATAGATATAAACCCAACCCTTCAATGGCCACAATAACAGGTCACAGACCTTGCCTTTTGTGTTTCTACAATTATTCCTTAATTCGTTTTTTTTTCTGTTACTAATCCTCTTTTTATGGTTATTTCTACCGTATTTCCGGCGGATATTTGTTAATTTTAAACAATAACAAAAAAATAATAAATAATAGAAAATTGTTCTATTTATGATAATAATTGAGTATCTTCATTAAAAAAAATTGATCAATTAACTGTGAAACTACAATTATATAAAAAAAGCAATTAGAGACTAATTAGCTTATTAATTATAGTATTAATTGTTTTAAAATAACGGTTTTATTATTCTATTTGATGCAAATAAGTAAAGTTTACATTAACAATGTAATATTTTAATCAATTGCAGAACGTTGAAAATAAATTCATTACATTTCCGTGTAAAACTAACCACCCTATATTTTTATATTCTATACTGAAAGGATCTAGGGGCCTTCGGTGTTCAAGGGACCTCCCCATTGTAATATTTTAATAATAATAGACGGTTTTAATATTTTACAAGGCTATTGTTTGAGTTTGAGTCTAGATTTTGAGACATTTAACTAGCGATTTTTGTTATAGATTCGTCAATTTTAGAAATTAAATCTTGACCTATAGTCAACATATTGAAAATTTTCTCTTTGAATCATCAATTGTTATCGAATTTCGTTATTCAATCGTCAAAATGAGAAGATTTTGATACTTTTAGTCGCTTTCTCAGAAGGATTTTCTTTGATCTTTTAGCAAATTCTAATCGATTTTAGAGCAATTTTTTTAGATTTTTAGCGAATTTTACAATTACATTTTTAATTGGGATTTTAACCTTTTCTTCTTAATTATTTTTAAATAGATTTTCTTATTAAATCATCAATGAGGGAAAATTCAGACAATATTAATTGATCTTCGGACTTTCGTCAATGTTTTGATATATTTTCGTTTTGTATCACTATTTTTAACCGAATTTCGTTCATGAGCCGTAAAAGTGCCCAATTTAGACGCTTTTAGTAGCCTATTTTTGAGCTAAAATCTCCTTTGATTTTTAATAAATTACTGTCCTAAATAATCGTCATTTCTAACGAAGTTTCCATTGAAACACAAAAAGAATATATTTTAAATGACCCTTCGGAATAAATTTCGATCTTTTTTTGTAAGCTTTCGGGAATTTTTCGTCCTAACACTTTTAGTCGGTGTTTATGCTAAAATGTTGACTTTAATTCTAGTTTGTGGAAACAGTCAGTTTTTTGGGGGAATTCAGGCGCCTTTGGCAATCTTACAATTAGTCCTAATTCATCAATTTTTGAATGATGCGAGGGCTTTTAGAGGCTCGCGAAAAATGCTTAAAGCAAAATATTTTAAACAGTTTCTCCGTATTTAACTCCAGACAGATTTTTTGACCGTCTTTTGGCATAAAATTCTCAGTTAAAATCTAAATTGTTCTTTTTCAAATAACAAAAAAATTGTGGCTTTGATGATTAGGAATCGCAAATACAAAGTTGCTCTTCGGCAATTAATATTGTTATCTTTTTGGGGCGTCCGTAAACTTGAATCATCCCGTATAAATCTTGTTTTTTGTTTAAAAAAAAAAGATCTCCAAAGGCAGCAAGTACCTTATATAGCGAATTTTTTATGTATCTACATACTGAAATATTAATTGCAAAACATTCTTATGATACTGACAATTAATATATTTTAATAACATTGAATCAACTAATAAATTCATTTCCCGTAATACGTTTAATCAAGGCCTGCTTGATTTTTTCAAGCGAAATTCTCTAGCAGGCCTTGCGTCTAATATTAACTGTCAAAATTAGTTACCCCCAGCGATATTCAATTTTTTTTCTAATATCAATTGTCAGAACACATAGCCATCTTAGATACGTGATTTTACTGCTTATACTCAAAAAAGAGATTTTTGCATTTTTCTTGCGATCCAATGAACCGATTTTGATGATTTTTTTTCTGGGTCATAGAGGATCGACGACTCTACTGTTATTTTAATTTTCATCAAAATCTAAGCAAATGTAATATTGAAAATGATTTTTTTTAACATTTCTTCAGCTCTTATTCCAAAAGTATTGGCCCTACCAGTCTGGCCAACGAACTCATCCAAGCTATCACAAAGACCGATTTTTGTACCAAGTTTCATTAAGATTGGACTATTTTTACGGCAGTTATCGTGGGTATACATATATATATATATATATATATATATATATATATATATATATATATATATATATAAATATATAAATATATATATAAATATATAAATATATATATATATATATATAAAAAAATTTTAACGAACGGTGGATATGGGTTCCTTAGGTCCCAAAACGAACTTCTGTGCAAAAATTTTTCGGAAATTCAAAAGTGAGGATCTCGTCATTAGCTAATTTTTTTTAAAAAAATTCGCTAATAATTTTTTTTAAAAAAATTCGCTAAAAAAAAAACACCAATGATTCGCTATTTTATTTTTCGAAATGTAATATAGAAATGATGTAAAAAGAAAAATTCCAATTTCAATTTCTGTAGGTTGAAACAGGTTTTTTACCATAATGCAATTAACACGTGGGCATTTCAATTTCTGCGTCACAAAAACAATACGCCTTCTTGGCAATTAATGTTTTCTAAAAAATTATTTTTTACAATATTTTTAATTATTTTCGTGCTATAAATAAATTCTAAATTAATTACATTTATGGAATTAAATAAAATAAATTAAACAAGAGAATCAAATGGAGAACCTTGAAATTTATAATACCGGAACAACCCTTATGTTGTTACAAAAACAAATAATTAAATATGCTACTGTTTTATATAAAGTAAATATTTAACAAAAATCAACAATTATGCAATAATTTGTAAATATTTAAATTTATTATAATTGTGTAAAGCTATAAAAAATTCGATTTGTCGATAGAAATAGGGTCAAGTACAATATTAAAAGAAAATCGCAGACTATTCCAATCTCCAAAACCAATAATTTCGTTGGAACAATAAAACATATAAAATATTTAATTAGTAACACAATAATATTAAATGATTTCTTGTTGAGAGAACTAAAACCTTGAACTTGATACTTTAGTTTTGAAATTTTCCTCATTGTTCTTTTCAATACATATATATGAATCATTTTTTTTATTCTGAGAAATTTGTTAAGTGAAAATCAAAATAGGATATTATTTTAAAATATTATATAACGTAGTTTTCGATTTTTTTTGTTGTTGTTTTAATAAAGGTCATCTTAATGAATCGTCAAATGCCTACTATATTTACACGATTACTTCACACCTGAGGCACCTTATAGATTTCAATAGAATCAATCAAAAAAGGATAAGTTTATCTTTCTAATTATAGGTAAAAAGATGTAAAATCGATAAATTTTAATAGAAAATCTTCCTTTATCTCCAATTATTGTTCATCTAAATCTAAAACAATATCCCAATATAGGTCGAGGCTTTGTATTTTATAATAATTCCACTATTTCTATTCCAATTTAACTCTTTAATCATCTTCTATTATCTCATATTCGCATTTCTGTTGCAATAAATTTAAATCAAATCTACTCTATGAAGTAACATTAGATAAACTGAAAGTTATTAAATTATTTGTATTTCATTTCCAACAATCTCTGGTGTAATATATCCAAATCGATTTTCGCATAAAATCCGTCCTTTAGGGATGGATTAATTCCAAATTTAAACAACACCAACCATTGGAAGATTACTCTTCTTCTATTGTAGTCAACTGAAATTTTCTGCTTGATGTATTAGGGGAAAATTAAGTGGAAATCAGTAGAGGAAACGTAATTTTCCATACAAAGCACAACTCTAGAAGAAAATCGTCTATTGTAAATATACCCGGTGTCTGTTTTAAACGTGGTAAATTCTTATGAAACTCCTATTATTTGATAAGCAATTCGAATAGTATTTCAAGGATTTGTGAGGGGTCCGTGTAGACCATTTTAGCAAAATTGGAACCGTGTAGCTCGTTTGAGGAGTTGATCAAAAAATGCTCGCTTCGGACAATGTTGCAATTTTCAACAATGTAAAACGACTAAAAATGACTCGAAGACCCTACCAACATTGATTTTTTCTAGAAAAAATGAGAAATATTTCCACCTGTTCCAGAATACAATGGACAAAAACGAAAAAATCAATATTTTAAGGATCTTCGAATAATAATTCTAAAGCAAGGTTCACACGTTTCACATTAAATTATTCATTTCACATGAGTCAAGCCAGATGACACTCAATATCAATTCGCTCACAAAAGAGATTCGTTTCACTTTTCGTTCAATTCATAAATGATGTTCACTTTGATTGAAGCGGCAAATGAATCATTCAACATGAAACATCGTCAAAAATGAGCTACGAGGTTCTAATTTTGCTAAAATATTCTCCAGTCTACGCATCCTTGAAATATTTTTCGAGTGTTCGTCAACTAACATAAGTTTTATAAAAATCGAATACATTTAAAACAGACACCTGTATACGTATACATGGTGTTCCAGCACAGACGCATCAATGCTGGCAGTGCCTCCACCTGTTATAATTTATGAGCGCCCTAATGTCAAAAAGCGAATAAAGTATATAGTTTTTTAACATTATCGTAGTTGTGCTTTAAATGCGTGCATTATAAGATAGTCTCTCAAAAAATTCTGATATTGAAAAAAAATGATGACCTTTTGACACTTCAGTTACAAAACTTCTCTAAAAATACACCTTTTATCATAATTTAACAGCGAAAGTCGCAAAAAAACTGACGATTTAGAATTAAAAAATGTTAAAATATAGACTAAAAAGTAAAAAACTGAGAGAAAAAATAGACTGAAAGTATATAAATGGAACATTTTTCACGACTTATCAACGAAATTCGCTAAGGCCAGGCGCCCACATACAAATTTTGCGACTATTTGATCGCAAAAAGCGCGTTTCTGCGCTCACTATGCAACTAAAAGATTTTGCGACAAAGTATTGTTTTAGGCCAGGGACCCACATGCAATTATTAATTTTGCTTGGCATGTGAGCGAGGTGTCATCTAAACTAATGGAATTCAGTCGAGCAATCGAACAGTTGCAAAAGTAAACATGGGATGTGGGCGCCTGGCCTAAAAACTATCGATTCTAAAATTGATTAAAAGTTTCAGAATCCCCCTCTTAATGGTGCAATCACCAAATGCACCAGAAACATACGATTTAGGATGAAAATGAACGTGGGCTTGAAATTGAGAATGTTGCTCAAAAATAGATTCAAGAGCCAAAAAAATGATAATAAAAGCGTCATAATTTTATGCTAGTAGAAATTAAGACCAAAATTGTCAAAAATTGTTGGTTTAGAATTAAAATATTTGGAATAAATGCCGAGAATCCAGTTCAAAAAGTGACCAAAATCGCCTAATCTCATTTTCACAATTAATATCATTTGGAGATCCATGCGTTCTGTGTTCCAAAAACTTAAAATACGTTCTTTATATGGTCCAAAATTGATTAATTCCCATTTTGTTTTTGATTTATTTTCAGGATCCGGCCCCAAACACCCCGTGAAATAATCGATATGTGTCATGTTTGTACAACAGTAACACCAGGCGAACCACAAGTAACATTAGGGAATGATAAATCATTTACATATAATTACGTATTTGATACGGATGCAAGTCAAGAGACCGTTTATGAGACGTGTGTTGCATCTTTAGTCGATTCCTCATTAGAAGGGTGTGTTTTTTTCTCCATCGCTTTTCTTTTTATTTAAATACCTCTGTAATAATAATAATAATAATATTAATGATTTTTCTTAATGCTTTAGTTATAATGCAACAGTACTAGCATATGGACAAACCGGTTCTGGTAAAACATACACAATGGGTTCTGGATTTGATGTTGAATTACAACCAGAACAATTAGGTATTATACCGCGGGCTATTCATCATCTATTCGATGGTATACATTCACGTATTGAAAAAGCACAAGAGAGTGGTGTTATAGCGCCTGAATTTAAAGTAACAGCGCAATTTATGGAATTGTATAATGAAGAAGTTATAGATCTATTCAATCCATCTTACAGTAAAGTAAAACGAATTTGAATTTTTATAATTTTCTGATAGAACATTGAATATTGTTTAATTTTTTTTAGGATAAAGTTTATAAAATTCACGAAGATCCTTATGGTGGTATTCAAGTGAAGGGTATAACATATAAAGTGGTAACATCAGCCGAAGCGGCATTACAATGTTTACGTTTAGGTGCTCTATCACGTACAACAGCTAGTACACAAATGAATACACAATCATCACGTTCACATGCAATATTTACATTACATATAAAACAACAACGTATAGTGCCTTCAGATGAATATAATGATGGTGATACAAATGAATTTGAAACATTAACAGCAAAATTCCATTTTGTTGATTTAGCCGGTTCAGAACGTTTAAAACGCACAGGTGCTACTGGTGAACGTGCTAAAGAAGGTATATCGATCAATTGTGGTCTATTAGCATTAGGCAATGTTATATCAGCATTAGGTGATAAAACAAAACGAGCATTACACATACCATATAGAGATTCAAAATTAACTCGATTATTACAAGATAGTCTTGGTGGTAATAGTCAAACTGTGATGATTGCATGTGTTAGTCCAAGTGATAGAGATTTTATGGAAACATTAAATACATTAAAATATGCAAATCGAGCTAGAAATATTAAAAATAAAATATTTATTAATCAAGATAAAAGTTCTAAAACAATATCACAATTAAAACAACAAATCGCCCAATTACAATTAGAATTAGTTGAATATAAACAGGGTAAACGAATTATTGGACAAGATGGTAGTGAGATGGTTAACGATATGTTTTATGAGAATAATATGTTACAAGGTGAAGTTAATAATTTACGTACACGTGTTAAAGCAATGCAAGATACAATTGATTCATTAACATTAAAAAATACAAATTTATTAGCTGAAAAAGCAATGGGTAATTGGATAAGTGGTAATAGTGATAATGATGTTGCTTGTATGGTACAAACTTATTTAAAAGAAATTGAAGAATTACGTGCTAAATTAATGGAATCAAATAATACATGTGAACAATTACGTAAACAATTAAATCGTTTACAATGTACACAACAGAATCAATCAATTATGGAAATATCATTTGAAGATAATTTATCATTAATTGAAGAAGCTAAAAAAGAATTAGAAAAAGAGAAGCAAGTTTTAGAGAAAAATCGACGTTCATCTGAAGCTGATAATGATAGTGATGTTGGTGGTACAAATAGTGATAATGAATTTGATAGTGAAAGCGATGATAAAGATGTACATAATGAACTAAAAGATGAATTATTAACGTTAACAAATGATATTGATATGAAACAAAAATTAATTGATGAATTAGAATTATCGCAAAGACGTATGCAAACAATGCGACAACATTATGAGGATAAATTAATGCAATTACAACAACGTATTAGAAATACACAAGAAGAACGTGATCGTATTTTACATTCCTATAGTACAAGCAATACAGAACCATCGGATAAACTCAAAAAAATCAAAGATGAATACACGAAAAAATTGTCCGATATGCAGAAAGAATTGAAAAAATTACAGGTAGCCCAAAAGGAGCATGCACGTTTATTGCGTGATCATAGCCAACATGAAAACCAATTGAAATCTTATAGAAACGAATTATTAGAAATGAAACGAACAAAAGTACGTTTAATAAATAAAATGAAAGAGGAATCACAAAAACACAAAGAAGCCGAAATGAGACGCATTCGAGAAATAGCACAATTAAAAAAAGAATCAAGACGTAATGCTAACATGATAAAAACAATGGAGGCTGAAAGTCGTATCAAAGATAAAGTATTGAAACGTAAACAAGAGGAAGTTTCGGTACTACGAAAAAATCAACGTGGTCATTTGAGTTTAAAGGCATCAGGACGTATACTACAACAACCACAACAACAACAAAAACGGATATTTTCAGAGAAATTAGCGAAACAGAAATGGTTACGTGTTGAGAAAGCAATTAATAATATTGCATTAAGTAAACGTGGTCTAGTTGAACAGGAAGTTCGTATGGAGCATTTTTTGGAGAAACGCGAACAATTAGGTAAAGAATTGGAAATATTAGAGGAGCGTCGACGTCAAGCTATTGAAAAAAATTTAGATATATCACAATTGGATAGTTATATCGATGATATTAAAGAAAATATTAATTATGTACAAGAAACAATTAGTGAAACACAACGTAATGTTATGGAAATTGAAGAAACACAAGATAATAGCGAAAGTGTTGATTTACAAAATGTTGTTGATACTGTATGTGATATTGATGAAGCTAAATATTTATTACAAAAATTATACAATATGACATTAAGTCAAAGTCATGCTGTTGCACAACGTGATGCCAAATTAAAAGAAAATGATGCTACATTACAAGAATTGAAACAAGAAAATCAAGTTAAAGGACAATTATTAGATCATGTACTTCACAATGAATTTCCAATATTTTCAAAAGAATTAACAACAAGCATGTCAAGTAATGCTAATGATACCAGTTCAACATCATCGAGATCATCATCACCGATCGATGTGCAGTAAGTTTTTGATTATTGTAGATTTATTAATAATTAAATTGATTATTTTTAGACTTGTTATACCTGAATCTCATCAACAATCAATGAATAATAAAACAACAAAAGTTCGACGACGTACAGCACAACCGGCTGAACTTTTATTCGGTTTACGTACACAACCAACAATGACACAATCACAACACGAACAAAATATGATGTTGTTTGGTAATGATCTACAACGTGTACCGAGCGTACCTGGAAGTCTTAAGTTAGTATAATATTAATTTGTGATTATTTGTTTTATATTTATAATTATTTTATTTTGAATATTACAGGTTGAATTTATGATAGTTGAACAATTAAATATAACTAAAAATGATAGTCGAGATAATATTAGACAACAATTGTATAATTGGCGATATATAAAAAAATTTGGATTTATTGTAAATTTTGTTAATTGTTCATTAGTATTGTTGATAGTGTTTTTATTAATTTTATTAATATTATTGTTAATACATTTATGATTAATTATTTATTTATTAATCGATAATATTAATATGATAACTAATTTTTTTCATTATTGTATTATTATAATTATTAAAATAAATTGTGATAAAATATTTACCAACAATTTATTAAATTTATTGATTTTTGAATACCATACAAGTAAAAGTATTATTTTTTTGATTTAATATAAAAGTAGCAATTTATTAAACATAAATTAGGAAACATTTCTTTTCTTTTTACCAGTTTGAACAGGAGCTGGAGGTACTGGAACTGTGTACAATTTCTGACTGTATTTATTCATGTAATACAGAGCACATATGGATATTAAGAAACTGCAAAAATTACATTGTTAGAAATTTTGCAAAATCAACAGGGATCGTAGAAATACGTTGCAACAAACGATAAGTCTTTATTCTGACATCAAATTGATTCTCAATATTTTTTTTAACAAAATCGTAGTTTAAGTAGATGGAAAAAGAATTGGATTAAAGACGAAATTGTTTAAGTGTTGACCGAACATCTACTGGTTTTAAAATATCATTTTTCAAAATATGAGTAAACAATTTCGTTTGGTGCGTTCTTTTGACGATCATTATTGTATACTAAAAAACCTGTAAGAGTAGAGCTTTTGCATCTTCAAGTATCTATAAGTTTATCTAAATCTAATAAATCCACAAGTGCGTAAAAATATTTGCAAAAACTATGCCACTTGTTGAAATTATGTCGATTTTTGCGTCAGAACTGCTATGTGCAAAATTTCAATGATTTTGAACCAGTGGGCAGCAAAAATTCACGCTTATCGTTTGTGACCAATAAAATTGTTTTGCACAGCACCATGAGTATAATCCTAACAGTGGATTGTTCACATATCTTATAGAAATTTGAAAATTCAAAAACCGTACTCTCATATAGAAAAACGTACCAAGAGGTGGCACAAACTCGATGAATAGTGGCTGATGTTATTATCGATAAGAATAAACAAAATATCACTAAAATCAAAGTAATTTTAACATAATTTTTCACTATTCTATTTAAATCTATTACCTTCAGGAAATAATTTAACTTGGAATGATTTACCAAACAAGCACGTCTCCAAATTACCAATTGCTGTTAATGATAAAATGAAAAATATTGAACCTAAATAACCACCGAATAGTGTATGTAATTGTGATGAACTAAACCAAGTTTTGTACATTTGCATTCCTGAGAATATCAGTATAGAACTGATTAATGATAAAATAAATGATGTTCCAGTAGTTACAGCTACAATGAAAATAATTGTTTTTAAATTAATTTATTGATGCTTAAATAACATAAATCTAGGTTTAATTAAATTATAATTCAATACTTACTCATTTCTAATCAATTCACCGGTAATTTTTACTAATAATAAATTGATGATGTACACAACACATAAAAACTTTTTTTGGTTAAGATTCAACTGTCATTGTTGACAGATACGTAACGTTGCCAGATTGTAAGTAAATTTCTCAAATTAAACCAATTACAAGCCGATATGTGTAAAAATGAACGATTGAAAATTGTCATGAATTAAAATAGGAATATCTATAAATTAACAAATTTTCTTAGAACAATTATGTCAATTATATTTTTTATCATAATAAATTACAGCTTATAGTAGATGTGGCAAGCCAGTAAATCTCAACTTGAAGATTACGTTCAACGGTAGGCAACACAAAATACAAATTTTTATATTTCAAAAAATATAAATTATAATTAGATAATTACTAGCCGAAGACTAAAGACCCTGAAGACCTAATTGGGCATTGTTGACCGAACATTTGACCAGGACGGAATTGTGTTCATAGAATCAATAAAATGGTGTTATCGCTATTTTATGACCCAATATTGTTCAGTATTAAACCAAACTAGGTCTTCACGTTAACAGGAACACATGAATTAGAGAAATTAAAGATGTTGGATTGTTGATCATTACATTAGGCAACACATAGTGCGTCTTCATGTATATTTAGACGTTATTTAGGCTTATGAAATATTTATAATTAATCATCGAAATATTCGCATATTTCGAGTTTATTTTATACTGCTCCTCATTTAAACTAAATGAATCAAAGAAACGATTATTTATTTAGCATTTAAGTGCTTAATAATAAAATATTTCCAATTTAATTAGCTTTACTAATCAATTAATGATTGTTTATTTCCAAGAGATTTAGACTATCTCCATAAACGATTTAAATGTTTTCAATAAATAATGAAAGACTACAAATAATTGTGAATTTTATAGAAAATTTTGGTTGTCTAACTAAAACGGCGATTGATTAGTAAACATACTGATAGAACGAGAGTTTTAGCATACTTATCAAAACAGAATAATTTCAGTAATTGGCCTGAACGAGAGATGGTGGCGCCTCGTAGTAGAGAAAATTGTAATGAGTGAGTGATAGATACTAATAATAGGTATGTATAGTACGTTCACTCCGATAACGTTTTGACTTAAGTTAGTGGTTTACACAATGGACGCAAAATAGCCGGTTGGGGGTGTTATAAATCATAGAGAGAATCGACAAATTCACCATCTGTTTATATGTATACAAATTTAGGTATGTCTTGTAGAAGGTATACAGGGTGCTTGCGATCTAAATATGGTTGATTCTATGAAACTCCTATTAGTCGACGAGTGATTCGAAAAATATTTTGAGGATTTGTAGAAGAGTTCCTAGGGAACATTTTAGCAATATTGGAACTTCGTAGCTCATTTAGAAGTTGGTCAAAAAACGCTCGTTTCTGTCGACGTAGCGATTTTCAAAAACGAAATAAACACGCAAAACGACTTAGAATGACTCTAGGATCCTCCTAAAAATGATTTTTTTCGTTTTTCTCCAATACATTCTGAGATAGGTGGAAATATTTCGTATTTTCACTGAAATACAATGGAGAGAAACGAAAAAAATCGACATTGGGAAGATCTCCAAAACATTCTTAGTCGTTTTGCTTGTTTAGTTCGTTTTTGAAAATTGCGACATTGTCCAAAATGATCGTTTTTTGACCAACTTTGAAATGAGCTACGAGGTTCTAATTTCGCTAAAATGTTCCCTAGAGACTCTCCTACAAATCTTTAAGATATGTTTCAAATCACTCATCGACTAATAGGAGTTTCATAGGATCAACCATATTTAGATCAAACACCCTGTATAATTCCTAAACCAATGTAAATAATGGAAATATCTGTGAGATAAATTACGAATTTATTGAAACAAATATTTTAATTTTATTGAAGAATAAATTAAATACATTGAAAATATTTGCAAATTATCTCTATTTTCGTGTAGAATAAACGATAAGATTAAAGGTGTATATCTGTGTTTGTGTTTTTCTTCAGTTTTTGATAGGAGAAGAACAAAGGAAATGTTATATAATGTTCTTTTCTAGACTTGTTTGTGCACCGCACAAGGGCGGCTTATCAAGGGGGCGGCATTCTGCCCAAAATTATATAAAACATAGAAAACAATAAAATTAAATTTAAAAAAAAGAATTAGTATGACACAATTATTGAAAACCAATTAAGCCTAGAAATAAACATTTAGTCTTAGACACTAGAGTCTAGTGATTAGACTAAACAAGCAAGGCTGTTGCTAGCGGTTAGCCAACTCAGGCAATGCCAGATTACACATCACAGGGGCGGCAAAATTACAATCTTCTACATAATATCATTTTGTATACGTTTAAAAAAAGAAGGCAAATAAGTAGTGAAAATGGAATATAATACTATTAGCGATTAGATAAAAAATACATATGTAACTCATTCGTACGCTAAAAGATAGACCGACAAATAGAAATTTAATACAACAGAAAATATAAGCACATACAATGGCCCGTACTCACTACTCACAGATTCCTTCAAGATAAATATTTGAGATTTAGTATTGAATCAATTAGAATATTATACCTACATGAAAAACTCGAATTAAAATTTTTGTAAATATCAGAAAATTTGCCTCTAAATTTTTTTGGTAGCAGCTCGAGAGAAAGGGGCAGCATAAAAATGTTTGCCTGAGGGCGGTACTTATTCTCATGACGGCCCTGTAAAGAAGTAATAGATAAAGTAGTATTACTGACCAAATTGAAAATTTTGAACTGCGCGCCCTTCAAAAAAATAGACTGGTAAGCCTGTATTACCAGATTTCTTGCTATTGTTTACAATAATTTCTAACCGAAAATTTCAATTTTGATTATGTTATTTTTATTCGTGTGCTTTTGCATTTTTTTCTTCAACATTTGGAATTTATAAATTGTTTGAACTGTGTTTCTTTTTGTTTTGTGATGATTTTAGATTAAAATAAATGGTTTTATTCAAAGAAATAATTTACACTTCTGACATACTTGATTTTTGTGCTAAAATATGTTCTTTTTAGTAACTTTTCTGTCATTTAGTATTTTCAATTTGGTGAATGGGACTACTATACTTTAAAATACTTTGAAGCAAAATATTTTTATCAGCATTAATTAAGAATTGCGTAGCATTAAAAGCACGTAGGGTGCGAATTTTGTAAGGGACTTGACACATAATGCCAATAGAAAGTTTGTCATTGTGACATATTTTTGAAACATTAGGTATATTCTTTGTGTATGTGTAATAACTGTACATACATGATCATTTTTTTTTTTTGGACCAACTTATATGATTAATCAAGAGTACTTTATTTTTACATGTAGTTTACTATGTTTTGTTTCATGTTATCCTTTAGTTATTGTTCTAATAAATAATCTTAAAAATGTTTACTTTTTAATTAATTTCATCGATTTCATGGAAGGGGGGCGGTTTTTTAAGCTTTGCACAAAGGCGGCTAATATGCACCCGGCGGCCCTGAGTGCTAATAAAGTGCAGTGGTGTGTTATGGTGATGGTGTTTTGATGGAAGGAGTCTTCCCAAAGAGATGTGTAGCCAAAAATCATCGAAAGGGTAATTCGAGATATTTAAACTATACTTAATTCCAAAATTACTAACTTTTTTTTCTTTTTCTTTAATTACAGTAGGTTCGAACAGCGTGGGACAGGAGGCTGAGAAGCAGTTAAGTAGTAAGTACCATTTTGATTTATATCGCAATTCCGTACTGTTATGCAACATTTTTATTATCAACAGACATTCAAAGAATCGAAATACAAACTAAATTTTCGATATCTATAAGATAATAATTAATTTAATCATCTATTAAATCAAGTGTTATAATCACGTAGAACTCTTTAGGTACTGTTAGGTACTCTGTAGGTACTTTGTAGGCACTTGTATAGGGTCACTTATGTTGTTCATTAGATTACCAATCTTTTAGGAACCTTATAATATTACTGAACTCAACGAAAAAAGAACTAATGTTCTTATTGATTTATGTTGATTAACTATCAACACCTTTGGTAGATACTTCAAACACCTGTTAGGTACTTTGTAGGTACCTTTTGAACTTTATAGGTACTTTTAATACACACCAGCAACGAATACTTTTTGTATATGTACAAAATAACTACTCATACAAGATTTTTTACAACTCTCTTTGTATTACTGGGCTTACAAGCTTTTGCTTGTATAATAATAATTGTTGACAAAATATTGAATTTGTACGATTATGTACAAGATTACAATATGGAAAAAGTGTCACGATTAAAGCTTTAATGCTTTGACATCGATCTCAACAATTTTTTGCCATCGATATGCCAATTTATGACTACAAATACTAAAATTGTTCAATTACGTACAAGTTGAAGACTTGTAGAAAATGTAACGAGTAAAGCTATGATGCTTTGAACTCGATCTTTCTATCTTTCACCGTCGATGTGTCAATTGATGACTGAAAATATTGAAAATGTACAAGTTTGGGACTTGGAAATAAAGGTGTTACGAGTAGAGCTTTGATGCTTTGAGCTCGGATCTTTCCATTGTTTCCCAACGAGCTGTCATTTAATGACAGAAACTACCGAAACTACACGATTATTTACAAGCTTAACACATGGAAAAAATATCACGATTAAAGCTTTAATGCTTTAAACTCGATCTCCATTATCTTTTGCCGTCGATTTATGACTAAAAGTACTGATTTTGTTCAATGAAGTACAAGTTTACGACTTGTAAAGTGTTACGAGTAAAGCTTTAACGCTTTAAGCTCGATCTGTTCTATCCTTTACCTTTGAGATGTCTGTTAATGACAGAAAATATTAAAAATGTACAATTAAATCCAAAATTTTTGGCTACAGAAATGTGTTACGAATAAGGCATTGATGCCTGGGGGGTAATTTCTCTATTTTTTATCATCGAAATCTCCAATTATGACTAAAAATACTGATTCTACACATTTAAGTACAAGCTTAGACTTGTAAAAGGTGTCACGACTAAGGCTTTGGTGCTTCAAACTCGATCTCTTATTATCTTTTGCGCTGATGCTGTATACAATAGCGTCCATCAATCGCGATTCGGTACAATAACTCCTTTACATTATTTTTTAATGGTAAAGTTGAGTTATTCGATTTTTCGAAACGAACAGTGTTACAGTGAAAAGTGTTTCAAAGTGTTCATATATGGTTTGTGTAATTCTCACAAGTAAGCATATAAGTATTAAAATTTGAAACGGTAAGTGGAAAAAAACACTTTAATTTAATATTTATTTTATTTCAGGTTATAATTTAACATTTTTTTCCAGGTATTTAATACTTTTTTATTTCAGACTTTAATTTATAATTTTGTTTTTCAGGTATTTAATAATTTTCAGGTAATTTTCTTGTAATATTTCCCATTTTTGTATCTAATTTTTATTTATTTCATAATCTATAATTGTTTTATATTTTAGGTAATTTTTTATAAGTATTTTTCTAATTTTAACACTTTCTTTTTCAGAACGTATACATTTTCATGTAAAACTAACTATAATTTTCAGAATTTTGTAATAAAAAAATGATTTTTTTTTATGTTTCAGGCAAAAACTGTCATCGAGATCGTCAACTTTAATCCTTTTAAATATCTCCCTTTATCCTATCACAATTCTCCATTCCATTATCAAATTTTATGTATTTATAAATTTAAATGATTTACTCTTGAATGAAATGATAAAAGTGAACGTCAAGAGAGCAAATTTTCGTAGGATAACATGGGAATTTTGTGGTATAGGTACGAATATTTGTTCTCTTGACCTCTTTACTTTTATTTTGCAATGCAATTATATAACTTTACTAACATTAGATATTGGATGGTCATAGATTATAATTTATAAGGGTTATGTGTGTATTTGTCTGATTTTTACTAACATTGGTGGCAGTGGTGGATATATCTACCATTTATAGTGGATTAGGCCTACAGGGGATACCACTATAAAAAAGACGCACCTTGTGCTTTACCTCACAGGTGGTGTGGAAAGAAGCACGTATAACTATCAATTTTCCAATTTTCTGATTCTTCAATAACTCAATCGCAGTTTGTTCTATATTAGATGAGTCTAAGCAGTGATCCTTTACGGAATTTTGGAACAACATTACAATAATTTCGTGAGGTAAACGAATAAAGGGAAAATTTGGTAAGCATCCCTCTTTAACAAACATAATACGAGCATTCTTTTTGAAGTAAATAACAACGCGTTCAATTAATTCTTATACATATCAGCGGTGTTGTTATAGGTATTTAAAAAATTGAAATGTACATCGATTTTTGTGCTTTAGCCAACCTTGTATAAAAACAGAGTTGAATTTGTTTACAATAAGTTCTCTGTGATAGATAAAAATTGTCATAATGCGAGTCAACAACGCTTAAAATCTTTGTTTCATCCAGATGGAATTTGTTAAAAAACTTCTTTATGGATAATTACTAATTACCTAGATTTAGAAAGAAAAGCATATCTGCAAAATCAAATTTTAAAGTAAATAGTAAATAATAATAGTAGATTCTTATAATATTGAATAAATAAACTCCAGATTGTTATGATATTAAGATTTCAGTTGCGATATTCAGGAACTTATATCAACACTCCTGTTGAACTGGTCCAGAATTTGTATCCATAAATTATGCTACCAACCGTAAGTGTACCCCCTAAGAACTGTCTTTCAAAAACAATAATTTTGACTTTTTTTGTAGGAAAATTGGCATTACTTGACCGCTGTTTATTACTGAATAACTCCGAGAATTGTTGATTCTTAACTTTTGACATATCATATTTTTAAAATGGAATGGGAGCAACAACGTATCGATTAATTAAACTTGAATGAAGGATCCACCTATTTCACAATAATTATTCCAATTAAAGCTATATCGTTCAAATATGCGTCGTTCTTTTTATAATTTGGATTGAGAATTGTTCATTTGAGCTTTTTAATGGACGGTGTTGCATCGTGGCAAGTGGCAATGATGACTATGGAGAATCGTTAACACACTCTTCTTATATCTGTAAATTTAGTAAATTAATTAAAGTTTGATTAATTAGCTGTAAAATCGTCACTTTTAAATTTATAAATTAGACAATTACTTATTGTTTTTTTTTCCAGTTTTCTTTGTAAAACGTTTGTACACGTTCTTGTAGAATTCCATTTTCTTTAAATTCCTCTGTGGATTCGCCGGTTTCTTTTTGGTCACAATAGAACATATTTTCATTTTCGTAATGTTTGGTAATAAAGTAAAGGTGGTAATTTGTTCATTTATTTACTTTTTCCGTAGCCTAACTTTTGCCCTATTATTAATAAAAGTGTTACTTTAAATAGTTTAACGTTGAGTGGGAGGTATGAACTTAACGTTTCGCAAACGCCAGATGGCACTGAAATAGCTTGGTTCGAAATTTGCCGCTTAGATACAATATGAAAGGAGATCTAGATCTTATAACTAAAAGTAGCTTATTCTATTCTTCGATAGATTGCTCTGAACACGGCCAGTTATTCAGGTCATTTCTTTGTACTAAGTATATAGGACTGGATATATCGTTTCACTTTTCCGATATACATGTTAGAGAGGGATAGTAAATAATACATGTATATAATCCCCTCGTCTATGATACATACAATCGACAATGTATAGGTAAAGCACACGACTCCTTCTCTACTAAATAATTGTTATTATATTTTCAATATATGTATTTTTTTTTAATATTCAAATTCATTACTAGATTATCGAAATTAATTATTTGATTGATATTTTTGATGAGATATTCTCTTATAAATGATAATAATCGGGTGTCAATATCCCTGATTGTGAGTGGAATTATCAGTGTTCAATCCATAGATTTTACCCCGGGGTGAAGGGGGAATTCTTTTTAATATATCTCAATGCTTAGGTACTACATGTATGACTAATTATTTATTATTATTATTATTAATTTAAATTTAATAAATTAATAAACAGGTATATATGTATACCAAAATAAAACAATACGAAACTTTGTAAAAGTAGGTTATAATTTTACTGTCTTGCATATGTATGAATCTCAAACACCCCTCACGGTCGCCCCTTGGATTCAACCCTCAATTTTATTGTTGTTGACAACAGAAGTTTGAGAAAAAAACAAAGAAGAAGGAGAACATGTGAACATAGACAATGTGAATCTATGTAATCCGAGATAGATATAAGTAGCTGAATTTGTATAAGAAGACGAAAAAAAAACACCAAAAAACCAATGGAAACAACACTATTTGTGATAGCGGCAAAATTAAATAATTCATATTGTGGAAATATAGAGGAAACGAGAAAAAAAATGTGTTCATCCACCAATACATATTTACATACATACGTATATTTAATAATAATAATTTTAATAATAATAATAATCAAAATAATAATAATCAAAGTAACGAAAGAACTGGGAAAGCTTACTCCTTGACATTGATCGTGAATCACGATAACTAATTAGGATCTGTCAGTTATTTACTATATTTATATGTATGTATATGTATTACTGTTGGGGTTAGATTGTTTATGAATTCAAAAGTTTGTTTTTTTTAAAAGAGAATCCCTTGACCTTCGAAACACTACAAATAAGTAAGATGTGTCTACGTGACCTTTCAAAATCGTTCTATCTTCTGCTATCTTCTATCCTTTTCGTGTTCTTATATTCACTCGTCGGTAACATTGAAATACATGGTTCGAAAAATGCTTTCTCCCAAATAAATTGTACCCAGCTATTTTATATCTCAACTAAAAAATATTAAAATAATAATTATTTCCATATTATATTATAAATATAAGCTTCAATCCAAATAATTACTGTACATATACAAAACGGAAAATATAATGGGAAAGTTACGCAGTAATTCGAATTGTTATAATATAAATTCCCTTTTTTCCCTCGCCCCGGAAATAGTACAATAGGGAGAATATGGCCTGCTTTTATCAAGTTTCGTAGTAGGTAATGTTGTATAGTGAGAGACGAAGATAGACAGAGGGCCCTGTCCCATTGTTAGGGCAGGTAGCCGATGGTATATATATGTTAGATTTAAGGAAGCCGGGGAGTCCACCCTCGACTTCAGTCGGGACAACTTGGTTGTAGTTAACCATTAAGTTAAGAATCAATAAAAAGAAATTGGAAAAACCAAGCTGTGGTACTCATTTAAAAAATCTCAAGACGGGCCCGACATCGGAGCCCGCAACAATTTGGTGTCAGGGGTGAAGTTTCACATTCTTTTTTTAAGAATAAACAAACAACAAACGAAGCAGTGATAGTTAAATTGGTGCCTTCCGCGGTCAACTTCATCGAAGCCTACATCTCCAGGTCCCACATCAAAAGCGGAGCATTAGAAATCAAGAATTATCACCAATCCACATCTTCAGGACTCACACCAGGAAGTCTACACTTCAGAAACCAAGAATTGTCATCAACCTACATCTCCAGGCCTCACGTTAGAAAATCTACGCATCAGTAAGTGTTGTTTGATGTAATTGTAATTATAATAGACCTTATGCCAAATAAGTCCGAAACCGAGGACACAAACACAGACAATAACTCCGAAAGCGAGAATACAAACACAGACGAAATGGTTTTCTCAATAGATTTAGCTGTTAAATTAATACCTGAATTTGACGGAGATCGACAGCAATTGCACAAGTTTTTAGCTTGTTGCGACATTGCCTCGAAAACCGCCACATCCGCTAACGATAAAATAACATTTTTAAATTTAGTCAAAGCCAAATTAAGCGGTCGTGCATACAATTCTATAAAATACAAAAAAATCGAAACATGGGATGATTTAAGAAATACTCTAAATAGTCAATATTCGGAAAAAAGAACAATGAGTCAAATTCAAATGGAGCTATTGACATGTGCTCAAGGGAATGACGATGTAAGAACGTTTGCGGATCGCGTTGAAAAACTACAGCAAGACTTAACCGATGTATGTATCGATGAACAAGGCATCGACGCTGTAGGCATCGTTCAAGCAATTAACCAAAAATCAGCCCTTAAGGCATTTGTTGAAGGACTAAATGAACCTATAAAATTTCTTGTCAAAGCGAGTAGATTTAATAATTTATATGATGCGATAGAGTTGGCAGTCGAAGAAGAGCGTAGCATCAAATCGCGTAAAACCCTCAATAACGGCAATTATTCTCCAAATAATCAAAACCAATCGTTTAATAAAAACAAAAATAATGTCAACAAAACAATAAGTTGTCGGTATTGCCGTAAGCCGGGACACCTAATAGAAAATTGCAGGAAAAGGCAGTATAATAACAGCAAAAGGAATAATTCGAGCCCAATCGTTAAAGAGGATTATAGTAATACTCCCACTAACGCCACACAACCCGTTAATAATTCGGTACAAAACAATAAGGGAAACGAACCGGGACCGAGTACACAACAGGGCAGAAGTACTCGAGTCCAGGACTTGAAAACTGCCCGACGCCAATAAATTCCAAACAAATTAACACCCATATTTATACAATTCAACAAGAAATTCGTAATTGTCCACGTGCAAACGTCTCCTTAGACTTATCAATTAACGAAATTGCAAATCTTTTAATTGACACGGGATCGGATATTTGTATTTTAAAACTAAACTCAACACGGGATGATTCAGAAATTTTTCTCGACAAGAAAGTGCACATCACAGGGATAACCGAAAATTCCATTACATCCTTGGGTGTTTGTTTTGGCACAATCAAATTAGAAAGCGGGTTAATTTTACAACATCCGTTTCATATTGTCCCCGATAGCTTTCCTTTGTCCCATGATGGCATCCTGGGAAGCGATTTCCTACAAAAATTTCAAGCAGTTATAAATTACGAGCTAACAACAGTCGAATTTCGCGTCGACAATGAAATAGGTTTATTGCCGTTACTGGGTGTAAAACGTGCTCAACAATCGAAAACTCTAAGTCCAAAACAGCCCGTAATAAAACATCTTTCAGTACCAGCCCGAACGGAAATTACAGTTAAAGTACCAGTATCATTTAACGATTGTAAACTTTGTTTGAAAAAAGAAATTTTGCCAGGTATGTTTGTACCCAACTGTATAGTAGAACCAACAAATGGTGTTTGTTCGATACGCATAATAAATTCTAATAACGAAACTGCTTCATTCAAAACCGATGAATTGGAATTTGACGAATTAGATAATTACGTTCTTATCAATCAGTGTTCACCGGAAGTCAACATGGAAAATCGTCTCAAAATATTAGAATCGCACATTGTAACAGACCATATGAATGAGGAAGAAAAAAAATCGATACTAGAAATTTGTAGAGAATTTCATGACACATTTTACCTAGAAAACGACAAATTAGGCTACACTAATACTCTCAAACATTCAATTCCCCTACTATCGAATAAACCAATTTATTGTAAGCCGTATCGACTACCACATAGTCAAAAAAATGAAATTCAAAACCAAATTACACAAATGTTAAACGATGATATCATCGAACATTCTAATTCACCTTACAACTCACCAATCTTAATTGTACCCAAAAAACCTGACGAAAAAGGGAATAAACGTTGGAGGCTAGTTGTCGATTTCAGGAAGTTAAACGATCTAACCGAATCAGACGCGTACCCACTACCAAACATCACAGACATTTTAGAACAACTTGGTCACGCAAAATATTTTTCAATTGTCGATTTAGCCACCGGATTTCATCAAATTTTATTAACTGAAGAAAGTAGACCATTAACAGCCTTCTCCTTTGACGGTCATTATCAATATAAGCGATTACCAATGGGTCTAAAGGGATCCCCAGCAACGTTTCAGCGTCTTATGGATTTAGTCTTAACGGGTTTAAAAGGAATAAAATGCTTCGTGTATATGGATGATATCGTCATATACGGTAGCTCACTTTTGGATCACAATGTTAAACTCCGAGAAGTATTAGAACGTTTACGCGAACACAATTTAAAAATTCAGCCGTCCAAATGTAAATTTTTGCGAACTGAAGTTACGTATTTGGGTCACGTTATTTGCGAAGACGGAATCAAGCCTGATCCACAAAAAATTGAAGTAGTCAAAAATTATCCGAAACCTAAAAACCAAAAGGAATTAAAATCGTTTTATAGTTTTGCTTCATACTATCGGAAATTCATTCAAAACTTTTCAAAAATTGCAAATCCTCTAAATCAACTATTAAAACAAAATATAAAATTTAATTGGAACTCCGAATGCGACAACGCGTTCGAAACCTTGAAAAATAAGCTAATTAATCCACCGATACTGCAATATCCAAAATTTTCGGAAAAATTTATATTGACAACTGACGCTAGTCAAAACGCCTTAGGTGCTGTACTTTCTCAAGGTCCGATCGGTAAAGATTTACCTATAGCATTTGCATCCAGATCACTCACAAAAGCAGAGAAAAACTATTCCACAATTGAACGAGAACTTCTTGGTATCGTATACGGTGTTACGTTTTTTAGACCATATTTATATGGAAAAAAATTTACTGTGGTCACGGATCACAAACCTTTAATTTATATTTGTTCAATTTCAAATCCATCTTCGAGACTAATGAAATTTCGATTGAAATTAGAGGAATATGACTTTGATATCGTACATAAGCCAGGCAGGTTTAATTCTAATGCAGACGCATTGAGTCGTATCCAAATACATTCATTAGCAGCAAACAGTGACGAATATGTCGAATATTTAAAAATAATCCAAACAAATACAATCATCAACAATAATATAACTGACCAAAATGATAGTAAAGCATTGAGCGGAAATAATTTTAGTATAATTCATTTTACCGATAAAAATTTATGTCATAAAATAGACTACTATAACAGCAAACCAGAATTAGAAATTCAAAACCCAGAGTTACAAAAATTAGTTTATCTTCGAAGTGACAACAAACATGGCACACGGTATTTTATCTATTTAATCACACGGAACGATGTTGCGAACAAATCTGAATATGAAAATATATTTTACTGTTTTAAAAATTTGAAGGAATTTTGTGTTAAAAATAACATTGATAAACTTATATTTCCTAGCTCGAATTGTCAAATTGAAAAACTAAAAATACAATATATAAGAGTAATGCTCAGGTACATATTTAAAAATTCCGATATAAAAATTACAATTCTTCATAAAAATGCAAACGAAAATCTATCAGCAGACGAAATAAATACAATTTTAAACGAATATCACGTTACTCCAATAGGCGGACACGAAGGTGTCACTAGAACATTCAATCGTATCAAACAAGACTATAAATGGCACAAAATGTATAAAGATATTAAAAGATTTGTCAAAAACTGCGAAGTATGTCAAAAAAACAAGTGTTCAAAGAAAACAAAAGCACCGATGATTCTAACTACAACGTCATCGAAACCATTTGAAAAAGTGTTTCTTGACATCGTAGGGCCATTAACATCAACTAATAACGGACAAAAATATATATTGACATTCATTGATGATTTAACAAAGTATGTAACCGCAATTCCTATACCAAACCAGGAAGCTAACACGGTAGCAAAAGCATTCACAACAGAAATTATTTGCAAATACGGAATTCCCGACATCGTACTAACAGATCAAGGAACAAATTTCATAAGCAAAATATTTAAAGAAACGTGCAAATTGTTGCGTATTAAACAAATTAATAGTACAAGTTTCCACCCTCAAACGAATGGCAGTTTAGAGAGAACACACAAAACATTAGTCGAATACCTTAGATCCTTCATTAATAAAGATAAAAACAATTGGGACGAATTTATTCCATTTGCAGTTTTTACATTTAATACAACTCCTCATTCTTCCACAAGTTTTACGCCTTTTGAACTTCTTTTCGGACACACTGCCAAACTCCCATCATCTCTAACAAAAAGTCCAGAGATTTGTTACAATTATGATGATTATTACAATGAATTAAAATCAAGACTTCAATTTTCACACAAAATTGCTAAAGACAATATTATCAAAAATAAAGAAAAGAGTAAAAACCAATACGATAAAAACGTGAAAAATTTAGAAATTCAAATCGGAGATAAAGTACTCTTAAAAAACGAAACCACTAGCAGCGGTACGTCGAAAAAACTTCAGTCTCTTTACAACGGTCCTTACGAAGTTATTTCACTTGACTCTGATGTCAATTGCACAATCCTAATTAATCGTAAACCTGTTAAAGTGCATTACAACAGACTAAAAAAGTATTCGGAGAAATCAGATTAAAACATCTATTCCATATTTCGATTTAGGTATTTGTTCTTGAAATAGTAATAAGCTCAGTATGTTTACAAATATTACCCATTACATATGTATGTACAGTGCATGTATCAATTTAATCTTAGTTTTGTTCATTTTTTTTATTTTTTTTTTTGTTTTTCCTTGTTTGTTATAAGTGTATTAATTAATTTCTAGTTGATAGATATCGACAATTAGTTGTATATTAATTATCGATAATATATCACCAAATTAGTGTTTAATTTTAAGTACAATATTCAAATTTTAATAATGTTCTGTTTTGTCTGAAATTTCATAGATAAAAATTCATGTTTTGTAAGCATTTACTTATTGTTAGTTAAATTACTTGATTTTGTTTCATAGAATAAGTGCCGTTTCTCCCCTTTCTCATCATTGTTTCTCATAAATTTTATGCTATGGCACAAAATTTATTCCTATGGGGAAGGTGTTGTATAGTGAGAGACGAAGATAGACAGAGGGCCCTGTCCCATTGTTAGGGCAGGTAGCCGATGGTATATATATGTTAGATTTAAGGAAGCCGGGGAGTCCACCCTCGACTTCAGTCGGGACAACTTGGTTGTAGTTAACCATTAAGTTAAGAATCAATAAAAAGAAATTGGAAAAACCAAGCTGTGGTACTCATTTAAAAAATCTCAAGACGGGCCCGACATCGGAGCCCGCAACAGTAATAAAATACAATGAGTAAATTATTTACAATTAGACCTGTTTGTTAACTTTTTGATTCGAAATTTTAATAATTAGACGTGTAGAACACATTAAAAATTATAAAATCATATTTTTCTCCTTGGGTAAAATGTCTGCATTCAACACTGTAAATTGTGTAGTAAACAGATTGCATATTTACAATTTATTTTTCCGGGAAAGCAAAAGGTAATTTTCTGGAGATTTTCCAGCCAAAAACTTATTTTCCAAAAGTGGACGTTTTAACACATGTTCTCGGATAGCCCTCCGTTCTAACGCCAAGCAACAACAAAAAATTCTGAACCGACGTAGTATATATGTATACACTTGTCCATTGTTATTTTTATTTATTTATTCAGATCTTTTGTCTACATAATATACTTGTAGGTATATACCATATGTATGTATGTACGTTTTACATTTTTACAAATTCGTCGAAGATTCCTACCCTTTTTATTTACATTTTGTTTATTTCTTCTGAACTATAGATGGCAGCAGGTAGAAGAGGTTCCATAGATAGACACTCAACTGAGGCCGCCAGAAACCGGGGAGGACTTGCTAAGAGGGAATTTTTAAATTATAATTTTAAAACGTGTAAATTAATGAAAAAACCGATGTTTACTCCAAATAATTTCGTTTATATTAATTTTCATCACTGATTCTATACCGTAGACTTGGTTTCTAGAGTAAATTATCATTAATACGCTTAATTCGTTATTTCATCATTTTTATTTTTTTTTTGTGGAAACTATGTGTTCAAAGTTAAACAAAAAAATACAGAAGCTAAATAAAACTTCATCAGATGTGATAAAAAAGTTTAAACAAAATCTGGTAGAAACTTTCCCAGATAAAAAATAAAATTGTGTGAAAAACATGGTTTTTCCACATTTTCTCGAAAACTTCCTACCAGATTTGGTTTAAACTTGGTATAAGTGAAGTTTATCCAAATATTAAGCTATGGTAATTTTTTGAAAATTTTTGAACACATAGTTTATTTTTCATCCAGTAGCGTTCTACCTTAAATGAAAACAACTGTTGCTTACCAAATCTAACAGATTTTGACAGCATTTCTAAATAATTTCAGATTTATCAGCAAGTAATAATTTTTTGAAATTATTCAAGTTTATTTTTAATTAGTGCGTTATACATACCTACCCTATAATTTAAAAGATAATGATTTACAGTAACGATTATTAATATTTCGGGTGTTTCATTTTTTATTTTTCATTCGCTATCATACAAATGCATGTCCACTCTTTAGCTAAATTTTCATTTTCAGAAAAACTAAAATGATTCTACAGCCTGACAATGGACCTATCATAATCTCAAATTCTAATGAATGTCGATTACAAAAAAAGAATACCTAAATACATTATTCTAATTTTATCCGAAGAACTGTAAACAACCCCTACAACTCTAATTTTCTTTCAGTAAATTGTTATTTAAATTATACAGTTGAGGACAATAAAATAATAGTAGTAGTGCTCCAAACAAAACATAAAAATTCAATTGAATTTTTCATTTTTGAAAAATCAAGAATAACTTCAAAAGAAGAATCAAGAGTGTGTTGATCGAAAGAACTGCAGTGCTGAATTTTCATGGATTGAAACAAGTGAAAATCCAAAGGGGTAAATATGACAGATAGTGTTGAACATTCCGCTCGAACAGCTAAATAAATCCTCCTTTTTTGTTCTTATCGAAGAAACTGAATTACAGTTTGTTTTGTTATCATTAAATGATAATTACATGACAGTTAACCAAAATATCTCAATGAGATACATACCGATATTAATGGTATTTCATAATGGTTTTACTAATGTTATGTGCTCCCCCTTCTACCTTCTTTTATTGAAAAACGGAAAATGAGAGCATGCTTTACCTTTTTTTATTGAATAATGGAAAATGTGAGCATGCTCCAAAATGTTGAATAAATAGCGACACAATATAAAATCCCAAGTCTGATTCTTCGTTAAGAATCCACTGGAACTGAGATTGCCCGTGATGTGACTATTGTTGACATGCAGTTTAACCATCGGAAGTACCAATCCAAGTTTTCGACCGGGCTCGTGTCGTACAAAAAGTGGTGACCAGTACTGGCCAGTGTAATGCAGGATGACCCATAAGTCTCGCATAATTTCATAGGGGCAGATAGGAGATGAAATTCCAAGACGAAAAGTCACGTTTCTCTCACATGGATAAGCTTTCGAATAAGCAGTTATCAGCTCGTCCATCTTCATTAAAATTCTGGAAAACCAACAAGCCAATCGAAAAATATCTTGAACATTTGGAAAGCCCTCTAAATTTTCAAATTTAGTAAATTTTTCATTAATAATTAATCAATATAAGGTGAGCTGTGGGGGAAATTCTAAAACAAACATGCTCCGAGACAATTGTTTGTAATTCAGAATTTTCCCAAAATTTTTCCAAAACAAAATCGACTCTTTCCTGCATCTTGAGACGCTCTTTTGATAACGCTATCGCGCGTTTCTACATCTTAAAAAAGAAGCGAGAAATCATGTATCAAAATTCCTAAATAGTAGCCCCACAGCCTTAAGGTATATGTACTGGGAAGATTACGTTATAATCTTATAATAATGACCGAAATAGAAATTTGATAAGAAAATACGACTTATCCATCACTCGTCCATCATATTGAATTTTCGAAGCGCCACCTATAGTCACTTTTCATGCCGAATTTGTGTTTATTTATTATCAAAACAACAATAGTCGTAAAATATCGTAATTATTCATATTTTAATAATTTATTAATTACCATTACCAATATGCTTCACCTCTAAAATCAAAAGAAATCTCCGTAGTGACAGGCATATAGAAATAAAAAGAGTTTGTATAGAGATGTAAGTACACTTTTTAATCGTGTTAGGCAACACACAATTCAGTTTTCATGTAGATTTAAATCCATGAAATATCCAGGATTGCATCAGTTTCTGTTGTTATTCGTGTTTCTTTTTGGGTCAAATACGATTTGATAAAGAAAATATAGAAGGGAGCACATTGAAGAGTATCCTTAAGTGAAAAATATCCAAAAAATGTACTTATCACAATAGTTATTTATGATATGAACGTTCAATTACTTTGTAAATTTGCAAAACGGAACGACAGTTGAAAATGCCGTTTTTTTATAGAAGCTGTAGAAAAATATTTGTCGATTGATTAACTTATTTGTTTCATTAAACCGCTGTTAATTTGATAAATGCAGAAAGAATATGATAAGAAATAAATTTCAACAAATTTACTCATTCTTGCTATATTTTATTATTATGCTTTACATTTAAAATCGAACAACTCTCTTTAGTAGCAGGAATAGAGAAATGAAAAATGGTTAGTAGCAATCTAGACAATATTCATTCACATCATATATTCATTCAAATCAAATAATAACAGGAGTACGAAAATAAGAGAGAGAACTCGGCGATTTTGAATTGTTAATTAGTATGTTAATTAGGCAACATTCAATACAGTTTTCAAGTAGATTTTTAGATCCATGAAATATTCAGGATTATATATCAGTTTTGCTAAATAAAGACACAGTTTTATTAACTAATCGTAAGGTTTATCATTAATAATTTTATTCTTGTTATCGATTATTCTATTCACCCTGGAAATCAACTTTGCTGGTAATTTCTATAAGAAATTATTAAAATAGATTGCTAAGACAAATCAAATGTAGAAAAATTATTTCTCACACAGAACAACATTGTACAGTAAAATATTTAACGACTCTTGGTGAGAATTTTGGCCTGTTTTACGTTCTTCTATTGGGGATGAACCGAACCTGCTTTGTTGCTTTACCTATTTTGGCGAATAGTAGCTGTTGAAGTTGAACCATAAATAAATAGAGGGTGGCAAATTACCTGATCTACTATAGGGGGTGTGGAGTTTTCTTTATTCAGGTACATCAATAAATCGTCTCTTTATTCTTTCTCTCTATACCCAATAGTATGTTTGTTCCCTTCAAACGAAAGTCTGGTTTATACCAAATTACCGTGAAAGTTATTAATTTATTTCGAGTATGGACAAATAAATTTACCACTTGTCGATCCCCTATCAGTAATATTTGGGTGTCAATTTTAAATTTATTGCAACTGGTAAAAAAATTCCTTAATAATTATTTCTATCAGCCAAATTATTATAGAAATTAATTAATTAATTAAATCGTGCCAGGCAACACACTATACAGGTTTTTATGTTGAATTAAATTTGTAGGTTTATTTTGAGGAATTTATTGTTTTCTATTATTTAAATTAGATAAAATTAAATAAATTGTATATTTTTAATTTGTCGGTATTCATGTTTAAGAACAATTGTTAGTATTATAGAGAAAAAACGTCCCTAATCTGCACCCACCTTAAGTGAAAGTCCATGGATTGTAACAAAAGTGACATCGCTAGAAATTGACCAATCAGAAGCGATCTTGTAATCTGTAGAGGTGGTTATAAGTGTCAAAGTCTAAGAACAATAACAAACTCATTAAAAACCACAAAATTATTGTTTTGTTCTTGTAAAAGCTAGTTCTAAATCGAACATTCCCAATTTAATTTTTATAATTTTACATATCTTTTAAATCCAATAATTAAAAATGGGTCGTGTATTCGTTGTTGGCGTTGGTATGACCAAAGTAAGTATAAAAAAATCAAAAATTTTTAATTGAATATTCCATCAATTGTTCATGTAAAAGTTTGAGAAACCTGGTAAACGAGATGATGATTATCCAGAATTAGCAAAAGAAGCAATCACTAAAGCTTTAGACGATTGTAATGTGAAAATAACTGAAATACAAGCCGGTACTGTTGGTTATGTTTACGGTAAATATAAAAAAAATGCATGTTAATATCCATGGATTGTGAATTTAATGGAAACATTTCAGGTGATTCAACATGCGGTCAACGTGCCCTTTACCAAGTCGGAATGACTGGTATGCCAATTTTTAATGTTAATAACAATTGTTCAACTGGATCAACAGCTCTAATGTTGGCTAAAGAATTTGTTGAATCTGGTAAATATGATTGTGTTATTGCTGTTGGTTTCGAGAAAATGGAACGTGGTAGTTTAACATCAAAAGTAATCATTAATATTAAAACAATAAACATAATATTAATGTTTTATCTATTTAAATAGTTCATGGATCGAACAAATCCCTTAGATAAACATGTTGAATTAATGGCTGAGTTAGTGGGTATAAACGAATCACCAATAACAGCACAAATGTTCGGCAATGCTGGTATAGAGCATATGAAAAAATATGGTACAAAACCGGAGCATTTTGCTAAAATCGCCTATAAAAATCATAAACATTCCGTTAACAATCCGTTAGTTTCCTTTATATATTTGTATTTTTTTTTTGTATCTATTTATATTTAAAATATTTCAGATATTCCCAATTTCGTGATGAATATTCTCTTGAACAAATCATGAAATCACCAAATGTTTTTGGTCCATTAACAAAATTACAATGTTGTCCAACAAGTGATGGTGGTGCTGCTGCTATTGTAGCATCTGAACAATTTGTTCGATCACATGGTTTAGAAGGGCAAGCTGTTGAAATTTTGGGTATGGAAATGGTAACCGATTTACCAACAACATTCACTGAAAATAGTTGTTTGAATTTAGTAAGTATTAATGATAAATAATGTTTATTATTTTTTTTTTCAAAAGATAAATTATTACTTGATCTTTGATCTTTAATTTATGAAGTAAACAATATTATCATTAATTTGTCAATGAAGGACGATAATTTTTATAAAATTAAAATGGACGTCAGAGCTTTTACTTATCATTTTATTTGTGTTTTTTTTTAATGCTACTTTTATACATTTTAAAAGTCACATTATTAATTGATACTATTTTTTAAAGATTTATGAGTAGTGTTATCAAAAGTAGCAAACTTCTATATAAACGTAATGAAAAACTTTGTTTTTTTAATGTTTCACGGTTGTTGAGAGTTTTAGCATGAAAAATGCTACATTTAAAAAAAAATAGTTTTCACTAAGCTGCTAAAATGCTCTCCAAGGAATATCTTAAAGTGTTATTAGAATTGTACTCAACTGATATGAAACACTATAGAAAATATCCAGTTTTAAGTAATCCTTTATGTATACGTGAATTTTTATTTATTCACAATTACAGTTAACTTAAAACGAATGATAATCTTTAATTAACAATTTACAACACAAAATATCTCTCAGATTATCTTAAAAAATTAAAATAAAGAGAACATAGTAGACAATACTTAAAATACGTAATTAAAATAATCAAAATATATAAAAATCAAAAAGAACTCAATAGAAATTTAAAAAAAACTAATTTTTATTTTTTTAATACAGGAATCGATTGGATATTGAGTAGATATTATCATGTAAAAATTTCAAATCAATCAAATCAAACGTTGTGGAGATATATAATTTTTAAAATTAGATGTTATGACGTCATAGATTTGAGTTACGTAATATGAAAAGTTCTTCAAGGATTTATAGGAGGATAGTTGAAGATCATTTTAGCAACATTAGAACTTCGTAGCTAATTTGGAAGTTGGTCGAAATAAGATCGATTTTTGACGATGTCGCGTTTTTCAAAAACGAACTAAACACGCAAAAACGACTTAAAATGTCTGGAGGATCCTCCTAACATTGATGTTTTTTCGTTTTTGTCAATTTTATTCTAGAATAGTTGGGAATGTTTCGAATGTTTTCTAGAATGCAATGAAGAAAAATCACTATTGGGAGGGTCTCCGAGTCATTCTTAGTTTGCGTCTTCCAAATGAGCTACGGGGTTCTACAAATCCTTGAAACATTTTTGGAATCACTCGCCAAATAACGAGAGTCGCCATATTATGTGACTCACCCGGTATATATTAAATATAATCTATGATTTGAAACTGCTATGAAGATGCTACCGTAGAATTATAATGACTAATTAGGACATGATCTTTTAGAAAATGCAATAAAAAAATGCTGAATAAGCCCATTCTTATCTAAGGCTTATTTTTAGATAAGTGTGAAAGGTGTTATCATCTAATGAATTTACACATTTAATAAAAAGCTCATAAAATTATAAACATTGACTAGCTATAAAGCAATTAAAAGAAAACTTTAAATCTTGCTTAAGAACAAAAGTTCATTGCTTTAATTATAGTAGTTGTAGCATTAATATTTAATAACTAAGTATAGTTATAGCATTATCGAATGGTTAGATAGTTTGAAATCGAATTTTTGGTATTTATTTGTATGTTCGGTAGCTTGTAGTGTTTCAAAAAGTTATTACAGAAGCCTCGACAATTTTAAAATTTGGATGTTTTCTTCTTTAAATAATTAATTATATTTTTTGAAATTGTTTATTTTTTTTATCCCAGGTGGGTTACGACATGACGAAAACGGCAGCTGATCGTTTATATCATAAAACAAATTGTAAACCATCTGATATTCAAGTTGTTGAATTACATGATTGTTTTTCCGCAAATGAATTAATAACATATGAGGCATTAGGTTTATGTTCACCAGGTAAAGCTGGTGAAATGATTGATCATGGTGATAATACATATGGTGGTAAATATGTTATAAATCCAAGTGGTGGTTTAATATCAAAAGGTCATCCATTGGGTGCAACTGGTTTAGCACAATGTGCTGAATTATGTTGGCAATTACGTGGTGAAGCTGGTGCTAGACAAGTACCAAATTGTAAATTAGCATTACAACATAATATTGGATTAGGTGGTGCTGTTATTGTTGCATTATATCGTAAAGGTTTTCCAGAATATAATAATAAAAAAATTGGTGTACGTAAAATGAATGGTTTTGATGGTTTCTTATTAACACCATATTTACATTTACTTGATAAAGCATTAAATGATGGTAAAGATAGTATAATTGAAAAATATCGTGGTACTTATGGGCTTAAAATAAAAAAACCAAATGGACAACAAGGTTTTTTGGTAATTAATGTGAAAGTTGGTGGAGGAAGTATTGAAGTTAATTCTAAACGTATATTAATTGATTTTTACTTACATATATTTTCATTTTAATAAATTCAATTATTTCCAGTAAAACCTGATGTTGTTATAACAATTAGCGATAATGATATAATTGATTTAATTACTGGTAAATTAAATCCTCAAAAAGCGTTCTTCCAAGGTAAAGTTAAAATACAGGGTAATATGGGATTGGCTATGAAATTAATTGAATTACAAAACACCGTTTTCAAACAAATTGCCGATATTCGATCGAAATTATAAAATGTTTATATATTTTATTATTGTAATTCTGGGTGGAATTTTTATTTTTTATAAAGGTAAAGGTATGAAATAAATTACTTTTAGCTGTGAAATAAATTATTTTTATCAAATAAATCTTGATTATCCAAAATGTGTAATTTAGTAAATTTAAAAAAACGATAAGATCGATGAAATCTAATATATAATTACGCTAATATTTATTTATTTGTTTCGAATATCAAACGCTCATTCGGTTCAAAATGTTTCTAAAGTATACAGTGTGGTTGTACTTAATTTTAATGGTAGAAGCTCAAATTAATGATCTATTGGTAATGATTTATTTTTAAGTTGAATTAAATATTTAATATATGTGAATTTAGAGGCAGAAAGTTGTTCGAGTACATAAATTTGCCAATTGTCCTGAATATGGAAATAAACTCTCAATTTACTATAAAAATATTCATATACATTATATGAACAGATATATGACACTTTCGCTGACAATGATATCAAAAATCGATCACGTTGAAGATTATAAAGTAAGTTGATATTTTATTTAATATAAAAAAATTATTTAATTTTTGAATTGAAGGTTCGATTACAAATAAAAAGATGCAGTGCTCGTGATTCTTTAGATTCTTGTGAAGAGTATCAAACGTTATATATTAGTAGTTTATGTGATTCATTTAATGCAAAAAATTCACTTTGGTCTGATTTTATTGAGGCAGGAGAACCACGACCTGATTGTCCATTAAAAAAAGTTATATTTATTATTTTTATTATTTTATATAGGAATTTACACGAATTAAACAATTGTAGGGTGTTTATGTTTATAAGAATCTTACATTTGATGTTTCTTCATTTTCAAATTTATCGTTGTTTGGATATTATTGGAAAATAAACGTTAATCTTTTTGGGGAAAAAACAAACAAATTATACCAGTGTGTTGTAGCAGAAGTTCAATTTGTAGTTGTATAAATTCAGAATTCACCATTATTTGATTAAGATTCCTAGAATTTGACTCTGGCAAATTATTAGAGATGGCGGTAGGTTTATGGGTTGACTAATTTCTTTTTTTTTGCAATTATAAATATGAAAAATTGAAATAATTTTTTCTTATTAACCTTCCCCTATTGTTGATAATTAATTTAAATAGTGTTTGAAAATTTGTCGGAAGATGTGTTGCGCCGTTGGGGGCAAACTCAGACTTTCTTCTTCTCACTTCTGTATACGAAGTGGATAAGAGTTATGGAACTGGGTGCGTTTTAACAACCAAAGACCAATCGCGGTCTGGCCTCATAACATAGATTCTTGACTATGACCTGTCGTCGTCATCTTTCAACGTAGGTCAATGGCAAATTTTCTTTTATTTGTAAATTACCATTCTTTCTTTTTTCAGTTTTTTTTCTTAATGAATTTATTAGTAAATTAGTTGAGCTACTGTAGTGTAACAAATCAAGACTAGACGTATCAATTTAAATTAATTTTTGTTCACATTATAATTTAAATTTTCCGTGTCTATCATTAGTGCAGCTGAATGAAATTAATAGAGAAACAAATTAACAATATTCAATGACAAAAACATAATAAACGTAAATTGTTGCACCATTTATCCTCTATTTTTTATCTAAAAAATGACCGGAAAACATTAAATATTCATATTTTCACAATTTTTTGATCACCGCTAGATAAAACCAACAATTTCTCTCTTCTATGAAACGTATCAGATCAAAATTAACTGATTTCCAGGTGAAAATTACCAGTCACACACACACACACACACACACACTATGCGAGAACGATTCTAATATTCCCTTATTGCGTTTCATATTTTGCGATTTTAATCCGTACACAATGTAGATAATGAGGCTTTCGAAGCTTTTCTTAGTTAGAATTAAACAAAAAATAATTAACCAACGATTTAAGATTGCAGAAAGAGATTCTTGATTGTGGACATATTCAAATTGCGATATTCATTTTTGATTATCAATTTGTTCAATCATTATGATAAAATTGAAAAATTCTCTCCAAATTGCTTAAAAATATCCAATTCCGAACGGATATTGATTATAAACAGCCGATAGTTGAACTGTAAGTTGTTCAATTTAACAGTAATTGTTGCAGATTAGTTCCAAATAAAGATTTATCTAAGGTATAAAAAAGCTATATTGTTAAAGACGTCTTAGCACTACACCTCGAACAGCTGAGCTTTCGTCCAATTTTATGTAAGCAAAGTGCCACTATATTCCAATGATTTATCGCATACTTTCGGGAAGAGCTTTCACTAAAAAAACTATTTTTTATGACAAAAAAAAGAAGAGAGGTGCGCAAAATTTAATTCAAAAATAAATCATTCAAATTTATTAGAAAATCTAATTGTCGTTTTTTAGTCTATTCCACTCCTTAATTAAGTTTTCTAAATTGAAAATTTACTATCACTTTTTTTTCTCTACACAAGACAAATTCGTATGAAACATAAATAATAATCAGTGAATTTTAAAAGGTGTGGCTTGAAGGATCCGATTTCTCGCATTCATATTTTGCGGTCGACCTATAGAGAGTGAATCTTTACATCCGCTAATTTAACCCAGTTTCGACGATTATGTTCTCATCGAAATAAGCAGAAATAAAGATGTAATTAGAGTGATGCGTAATACTGTAGGCAAATTAGCCAACTGTTTAATGGGTCGACTTGAAGGGAGTCCCGGCCGGATGGGGCATGCATAGGTACAAAATCAATTTTGCCTAAGGCTGCCAAAGTGTAATTATTTTAAAATTTACAATTACAGTGGTGCCTCCTGTGTTGAACAAAGTGTCGGACTTTTAACACTCTGGACCTCGGACAAATTATATTTCGGTTCCACTTTTAACACAACTACTTTGAAGATTGAAGGATTTGTTTAATTTATCAGTTACTCACGATTTTGTTGGCACCCAATAGATAAATCGGGAATTTGGCCGGTTGCCTAGTCCGACACTGTCTCTTAAGGGAACTTTAAACTGTGTTTGTTATTCTGGTTGTTGTTTGAAAAATTCTAATGAGTCTTTGTTTTGTTACCCTATACATATGTACATATATATTTGTCAAGAGCATAGCAAAGGGGTAACGAGTGGTGCTTCAGTTCTGAGCGCTTGACTCCGAGGGGCGCAATTTAACTTGGAGGCTTCCAAATAATATTGATATGAATCGTGAAACAAGAACGATTTGGACATCAGTTATAGTCGTTTTTTGCGAAGAATTGTTATGTTTTAATTCCTTAACTTCATTATTATTCATCAGTTTTGTTATCCAACTTCTACTCAATTTTATAAGTCTACTTTTGAGATTTTAAGAAATTTTTGTCGTAAATTTTAGACTTTTAGCAAATTTTGCTAGTGAATCTAACTGAAAACACAAATTTAAACACTTTTAATCGTCACTTGAGGAGAATTTTTGAGCTCAAGTCTGACCCTTGTGATGCTTTGTTCCATTTCCATGTCATTAGCTGTTAGCGAATCTTATACTTAAATGGTAAAATGGAACAAGGACAAGATCTTTCAGAAAATGCAATAAAAAAAATTGCTGAACAAGCCCATTATAAAAGACTCAATCTTAAGAATTTTTTTTCTAAATAACCAGTTTTTAACAAATTTGGTTACTGAGTTGTGGAAATTAAACGACTTGAAAAATTCCAGTCTATTTTTCAGTTGAATTATCAACTTTTAGTGAAAATTTTCAGACATTCAAGTCTTATGTCTTATGTCAATTTTAATTTATTTCCCGGTTGAATTATCAGATTTTTCTGCTCTTTTAATCGAAATTAAGGGCGTCGTTTCAGATTTTAGCTCCGGGATTACCACTCGTATGCCCCCAAAAAAACTTTTTGACATAATATTTGGAAAATTGATAGATGGTCCTCTCACCTTCATTTCATCGGGTCACTCGCCTTGTTGGGGGCCGCTGAACTTGGTATTTTGGAATTTCTTTTCGAATCGTATTGTTCATAGGAAATGTCTTTTAAGATTTCTATTTTGTTTTTGTCTTTTCTTTATAAACATTAAGTGTTTTATGAAAATTTGTTGTTGTTTGTTATGTACGCCAGGTTATTCCATTAAAAATAATGTGTAATTGCAAATATTTAGAAAACGAGCCGGATCTATGTAGGTCTGACTATTAACGAACAAAATGGAAATCGGAATTGTTCACGTCCGCAGGGAAATCTCGATTTTGTAATATCTTAAATGTCTTTAATTATCGATAAAATGTAATGTACAAGTGATTATGAGCGATTCATTTGTTCCACAATAATATTCAATCAAAGTTTGGTTTATTTAAACGATACGATATTGGTGAAATGAAAAGTATTGTAATTTTTCAATATACCGGGTGATTCATGTAAAACTAAGAGTTCTTATGACAACTCCCATGATTTGGCGAGCGGTTCAAAAAATTTCAAGGATTTGCAGATGGTTCCCAGAGTACATATTAGAGAAATTAGAGCCTTGTAGCTCATTAGGAAATTGGTCAAAAGAAGGGTTGTTGCCACAATGTCACGATTTTCACTAACCGGTTATACCCGTCAAAGGACTAAGAATGACTAGAAGATCCTCCTAAATAGTTTTTATTCGTTTTTCATCACTGGATCCTTGCGAAAATGGGAACACTGATTTTCCGACATCCTTATGAATGACGAGGTTATTTACCTAATTTTAAATCGATAGGGGAAGATTGTTTATGCTTATTAAGTGTTTATTTTTTTCTACGATTGATATCCACCACGCTTTTTTCAATTTTTCGAAGAAACAAATGAGAAAAACAAAAACAAAACGATTTACGATGGTCTACGAGTCATTTTTAATCGGTTCATGCGTGTAGTTGGTTAACGAAAATCGCGATATTGTCGAAATAAAGCGTTTTTTGACCAAGTTTAATGAGCTACAAGGTGCTGATTTTACTAAAATGTTCTCTGGGGACCCCCCTACGAATCTTTGACATATTTTTCGAATCGTTGGCAAAATAATAGGAGTTGTCATAAGAACTTTTGGTTTTAGATGAATCACCCGGTACACATGACATTACTTTCTCTTATCGTCCCCAGACAAGATGACTATAACATTTTAGCATCCGTTTCATGTCTTTCTTTTTACTTACTAAAAGGCGGATATTGTTAGTTAATTAGAGAGTGTATTAGTAGAATTTGCTTGATTTTTAAATGTGTATAACACTACTTTTATAAGTCTTTTAAGACTATATAAAAAAGATAATTATCATGAAGAATAATACGATCCCACCTGCTGAAGAATGTTGAGACATAAAGAGTCAAGTTCATCGGTTTCAAGGCCCCGCTTTCTCCTATGCTGGTTTATTCAAGTATTTATAGTTTTAGACCGGATTCGTACTCGATTTGTTAATGGTGTAATCATGAGAAACCATCCTAATACGTGTATGTCACCTTTAAAGAATTCAATGACGATATCTTATCTACATACATAAATTATAAAACTATTAGAAATTTGTACTATCGTCAATTATTTCAAATTGATCATCAATTTTAATCAAAAATTCTGAAAAAAAAATTACACCAACCTTGTAAATTTCTTAAAAATTTTCGCTCTATTCCAATACTTAATACCTTCATAAAAGACTCCTTTACAAAGTGATGCTGAAAACTTGGCTGACGTACAGAACGCTTAAGTTAATAAAGGTTTGCTTTCAGGTTAGCTTTATCTAAAAAGAAATCTATACGAAAATAATCGAATACAATTTTCAATGTTTTGGATCTTTTCAAAATATTTGTAATAGATCTCTAATTCTAGTTAACGTCTATTCACAAAATTATTTCAAGCTTAACATTCATTATTTAATATTTTATCATTGCTTCTTATCGAATCTTATTTGAATTTCATGTACGCTCATCCGAGTACAGCTTGACTCATTTGAATAATGTCGATGAAAAGAAGACGCTGAAATATCTTGTAGATAACTTGCAGTACATTTAGTTTTTCTTTAAATTTTGAAAATTTATGATTACATATTCTCGTTGACTTGTTGTAAATTGCGCAATGCAGTAGTCAAACTAATCAACACGGTTATTACACGATAAAATTTATTAAAGTTAATTCGGACGGTCGCATTTGCACGCCATAATAACGATTTTCATTTTGAACATTTCCAATTCAATCAACAATAATTTTAATTATTATTTGTTTCGATTTTCTATTAGTACAAACGTGATGATCGACTGGAAACGATAAAAAAAAACACCAACATAGTGATAGTTATAGAGAAAGAGCTGAATCGGAAAAACAAATTTAAATTACAATAAAAGATAAGGATAATCATTTGAAAAGTGAAAATTATTGACATTTCCTTATCAATAAATGATTTTTTTCACTTATGTGTAGGAAGTTCTCGTAAAACAAATAATAAAGTAACGTTTTGTTTGAAAAAAAAAGACTAAAATCGTGCGTTAGGTTGATTTGCATGTCTGAAAACTTGAATTTATTAACGATAATTAATGCGATAATTTTATTCTAGTGTGGTAATATAACTGAAATACTTCAACTTATCGGCAATTTTCGTTTTCAAACGTATTAATTATTGAAATTAAGCGAAAAATGCAGCTTGTTATGTAGCATAATTAAGCAATTTTTTGTCTATTTTTCAATACCTACAAAATATTGTCATTGTCGGACTCTGATGAAGATTAAAATTGAGACCAAGGCTATCGATGAATAGGGTCCGTGTATTGGTTGTACTGAAATATTTGAAATCACGATTATTATTCGTTACAAAAGTTAAATTTCCTTTGTATAATAACAAAAAGAGTGGAAATTGTCTTTGATATTCGACACGTGAAATGTATATAAAATAGAACGATGCCAAAAATTAATTTAAAATAATCGCACATTCTGTCGTTTCACCCCTTTGTAATTTCCCAATATACGACTTAATCCCCTCAGGCTCTTGGATGGTTTGTTATACTGAAAATCCACACCTCGATTGGCCCCCGCTGACATAAGGGAGACGATTTTAACGACACAATTCCATTTTGACTGGAAATGTGAATTGTATTTTATATTTAAAATATTATTTATACTCCAATGAAATGTTTTGTCTGTTAAAATATTATTGCAGCTGGGGCACGGAAACTAAATGGAATTCGTCAAGAATGGGGAATATTTGTGGAATTTTCTTTGCGGAACAACTGAGAGTTAGTTTAAATAGTAAAGTTATTGAAAAATTGATTTTCATCTTTTATAATTTAGAAAATTTAGTGAAGTAGTTTAATTTTGTTAATTGGCAGATTTTAATTGAGGGCAGAATAGGGTCCGTTTATATTTCGGTAATGTTTGTAGAAGAGGTGCGGCTGTATTTAAGTGTATAGCTTTCATCAGATTTAATCGACTAACACGTAATAAATTGTATGAAAATTATGATTTGTTATTAAGTGGTAGAGTAGTGCAAATAATTGTAATTGTATGCGGTTTGAGACGGTCATTGTCAAAGATGAATTTTAGAAAATATATGAATGTATGCATATACAATATGTACATTATAATTCATGGACACAACAGTCCGCTTTCTGATATTTATTATCAACAACTACTTTCATCATCCTACTTTCTCCACTATGTTTGTGGTGATCTTCATCGTCTTCAATGTCCCTACCTTTTCGAATATAACTCAACATTTAAGAAGTGGGGAGTTTTATCTTAACTTACAACATTAAATCTATATAACTAGCATCTTTTCTCATCATTATTATTTTTTGAAAAGTGATCGATATGGTTACAACTTAATGTTAAATCTATGTGTCAGTGTTAACTGAGTGTTTTCAATTTTAGAGGATATTACAAATATTTGGATTATCAATATGAAAGTCCAGGTAAAGACAAAAATAAAATAAACATATATATAAATAATAATAATAGAAATTATCATTGGAGCTAACTGAAGGAAAATAAAAAATTAGACCTTTCGTTAGTTTAGTGAATCGTTGATTGTCAAATTTATTCGATTAAATATAATTAAGTATTAAAGCTAGATCTAATCAAATTACGGACAACTTATTAGGGTAACTAAGTGCAATATTAATTGGGGGATGAACTTGCATTAGTAACATTGTGTTCCTCTAGTAAACAGGTGCTTGGAACCTAGAAACACTACCATTTGTATACATAATCAGTGGGTGAAATCGGATCAACGGTCATTTTACATGATAATTACATGGTCCACAACAGAGACTATACGATATTCTCATCTATATAAATGAAATTGTCTATAACTAATTCTTATAAAATATAATTACTTTTTAAAAACATACATACTATTTATATTATTGTAAATTGTAACTGTAGTAAACACTAATTAGATTTTGTCAATTTTACATTTGTTGACTGCACGTTTATAAATTGATTTAACTGTATATTTGGCCAATTACATCCTCAACTACTTATTCCCATAGAAAAAAGGATTAATAGACTGTGTTAAATAAAAAAAATACATGTTTGTCTTGTTATTACTATTATTTGTTTTGTTCTGAATCAAATTAAAATTTTCATGTTACCTTGTGATAATCTACTAACAATTAAATTAATTTCCAGACACTTGGTGCTTTGTTTTGTATTTTGCTTCTGGCAACAAATACAACAGCAGTTGTGAATAATGCAAAAGTTGAGTCTACAACTGTTAAAGTTGAAGAAATCAACAATACAACATCACATAGTTCTGTTGAAGTAACCGATTCGATTGCATCAGAAACTGAACAAAAAGCAAATCGACGAGAAACTCCAGTATTTCCACTTTCTGATTCTTATGGGGCGCCATTAATTTCATCAAATGGAGATTCATATGCACCAACAGGACAAAGTAATGCAGATTTACCAATTCCAGTATATGGAGTGCCGAATGCACCATCGAATAATATAGTTTATCCAGCACCGCCTCCAGATATACCACCACCACCACCGCCTGCAAATGTTTATGGTCCACCAAAACCGATTTATGGACCACCTAAGCTTCAAGAAACATATGGTCCACCACCGCAAACTCTTTATGGCCCACCACCTGTTCTACAAGCAAATAATTTTGGATCACCTCCGTTAAAATATATACACCAAAGTTTGCCACAGCCAGCTGTACCGCCTGCATTTCATTCACCAAAATTCCCGAAAATATCGTACGGGCCACCGAAACTGCAATATCGTCCACCTAAACCAGTCTTTGTTCCAAAAGGAGTTAAACTAAATTATTTACCTCCTAAGCCACAGTATGGTCCACCAAAGCCAGTGTATGGATCACCTCCACCAAAACCAATTTTTTCACATACGAAAAATCACCATAAACCAACTCAAGTGATTGTATCGGTTCAAAATTTGAATCTTAACAAAGAAACATTTGGATCACCGCCAAACCAGCATTATGGTCCACCAGAACCAGTGCCACATGGACCTCCACATCCAGGTGTTCCAGCACCACCAACACCACCAGATATAAAATATGACGGTTGGCAACCAATACCAGGTTTAGTTTCACGACCACCATCAGGAGCACATGGGGCACTTGAAAGTCAATATCATGGTAATGGAAACTTACACATAAACGCTGATTTTTCGCCACCTCCTGCTAAAAGCCACGGGTTATCATTGTCATCACATTCTTCGTCTTATAGTTCCTCCTCGCATCAAGGCGTACGCGATTCTTATGGGGCTCCTCTAAATGTTGTAACTGGGTCAGGAGGAGTTGTTACTTCACCTGGAGATGCCCATCATGATGGTCACTCGTTGTCATTAGGTCTTTCTGCGGCAGGAGTACCCAACAATCCTAATCACTTATCAGTTATAAAGAGTATAGGCTATGAATTATTCCCCAACAGCGGCACCGGAGGAGGTTACTATTCGTTAGGATCTTTGGGTTCATTTGACAGTTATAGTGCTCCCCCACTAAATTCATATTCACCTGATGGACCTTATGCGGCTGCTCATCCATATAAGTTTAATAGTGTATCCACATCTTTTGGTTCCTTCAATTCCCTAAAATCTCAATCAAATTCTCATGGTCTGTCTTTATCATCCAGTGGAGTTGGATTAATTCCACCAAGTGGTCTATATGGAGTTCCACCAGCTGGCCAATATGGTACTCCCTTACTGAGTAAACCAAATCTCCAATATGGTGCTCCGTTGAATGCTTTAAAAATAAATCCACCTAAGCATCCAGTCATTTTCAGAGAACCAGTTCCTCCAGGATTATTAGAATCTGTTGGAAAACACACAGCACACAAGGATGCCCATGGTATTATAGAAAGTTCACATTCAAGTCATTCGAATGGACCAACTTATATTCCACCGCCGATTCCTGATATTACAAAACCTATAAATGAAGAACCTTTACCACCTTCAACACTCTACAGTTTACCAAATTCTACCCCATTTGTTTCCTTCCATAGTACTGGTCTTGGTGCATCAAGTAGCAGCTTAAGTTCCGATGCTTTTAACTTTGATCTAGGTCAAACAGGTTCTTTTACAAGCTATACAGCTCCGTTGAGTACAATAGACGGTGCTTACAGTCTACCGCTTCACAGTGGAGACGGTTATTCAATATCGTTAGACCATTCTCAGCCTGCTGGTGTAACTGTTGGAATTGATAATTCGCATCCTCCTATAACAATTGATTTGACTAGTAATAGTTTCAATGCACATTCAGCTAATGGTTTTGGTGTTTCGTCTTCAGCTGATAGTTTTGGTACTTCTTCACTTAATTATGCTGGTAGTGATTGTCCAAAATCACATTTACCTACTGTATCGTACAACGTACCTTTAACAAATAATTATATATCATCGTTATCAGCATTGACAACAAATATTGGTGGTAGTGGTGGTGGTGGTGGTGTTCCAGCAGCAACTTATGGACCGCCTGATCTACATGCATCACATTCGCAAAAAGTTATCACTGGTGCTACAGTAAATTCAATTGAAAGTGATGTTAAAGGTAAAAGTTTTGGGAAATCATTAACAGATGATTTTGCACCGGGAACTGAATTGATAAAATCAGAAAGTTTAGATATAAATAATATTCCTTTGGATGGTTCTTTGGGCAGTTATACACTTCAAATTCAATCAGCTGACGGTTCAGACAATAAAGTTCCACATGCACAGGTTTTAAATGACGGTTTACTTCAATCGATATTGGCGGCTATTGAACAACCACAACAAAAATCTACAATACTATTAAATCAGGCTACAGGATCTGTACAGAATGATGATTTACTATATGAAAGGAACCAGTCTGATAACGTACAAGATACGAGCGGTGATCATTCTGTGACGAATCCGGTTGTTGTACCAGCACCATCAACAGAAGCTATTACGAAAGAATCAAGTACGGTGAAATCAGATATTAGCACAGAATCTACATTGCATTTAATTGATAATAATGGGATTGCATTATATTTCAACAACAATTCAGAAAGTAACAGTGATACCGACAAATTAAACAATAATTCAAACAGTACTAATAGTGAAACAACAATTCGAAATGGTCAACAATATGGAAATTATGTTTCATTTAAAACACCAAATGGTAGCTATTCATATGGGGATTTGGTTAAAAAAAGCAATGGTGGTGATGGATCTAATTAGAATTGAGTGCGGCAAAATTGTGCCAAAAGACTCCTACTATACGGTTCTTATCTAATACGTAAACTCAAATATGGACTATCGTCGAAACAATTAAATTTTAAGTATCGATTATTAATTTTTAAATAGGTAACTATTATAAAGTTACCTCTTAATTAGTGATTTAATTAATTTATTCCACATTAGTTGTAAACGTAATTTATGGCCAATTTTTATACAAATATAAATATTTAAAAACAAAATGTTTCTTGTTTATTTTATCATCGGTAGAAAAACTATAAAGTTAAATATAAAATTAATAATATATCATTAAAGTCAAAATTAGAGATCTTGGAAATAAGAATAATCGACAATTTGGGGTAATTTTGAGAAATTTGACTTTTCAATAAAGAAACAAGAAAAAATATTACACAATAATTGTGTAATTTTCCTTAATTAGTTCTGACCGTATTGAATACATTTATTAACTATAGACAAATTAGTTTCCCACTGATTCATTATAACAATTTTATTATAAAATTATAAAGACGAAGTTTGATTTGTGGCACTTTCTCTCGTCCAAATTGTACAACGTTCAAGGTTAAAGCAATCTTCGTGTTTGATCTATTAATGAAAATTGTTAACACTTGATGGATTCGGCTTTTATGTTTCCATCGTTGTAAATCAAAATTCCAATGGGGAAAAAAGTAATAAAAGTTTAAGAATTGAAAAGACAACGTACAACACACTGTCTGTTCTAGTTTGGTCGGCTGGACTTGATTTTTTTCCAATTTAAGATAAAACGAAACTTACTAAGAGTTAAAGTTTAACACAACTATTTCTATGTCAAGTTTGCTCACGAATTCGTCGATATTTTTTGCCTTTATTTCACGTTTTTCATATCGGTTTTTTTCAATTCGGTGGAAACTTTCGATAATTAAGAGACATAGAGATTATTAATTTCAGGTTTTTCGTATCTCGAATTTTGAAAAAATTAATGAACGCTAGCCAGATAGTGGAGGTTCGACAGCTTCAAGGGTGCTTTTTCTGCTATTTCTGCTATAGGCATTTCTATAGTTTGTCTCTTAGATCATTCAAAAATATTAAACTGAATGTTTTTTTATTTTGTGATATCCTAATTATATGATGAATGGTTTCTGTGTAAGAAAGATATGAAATTGAAAACTAATTAAAGTCGAGAAAGCCAAAATTTAGCAAATTCTGGGTTATGAACACAATTTAAGACTCTGAAAAATGATAAATTGGTCGTGGTAAAAGATGGACTTGCAAATTTCTTGATTTTTTGTTTTAATGTGTATAATTATTGTTGATTAATTACCGTTAAAATTGACCTCTTATTCGCAGTTTTTAAATGATAATTGGAACTGTTGAATACGAAAAAATAATCGGTTGTTGATAGTAATTTGAATTTTTACTTAAATTATAATTATTAACAATTGTAATTAGTGAACCTATCGCTTAAACTAATTAATTGTATTGTTGTATATAATCCAATAATAATCAATAGTATAATCCTATGTTTAAGAGACAAATCAACGTAATTATGTATTGTTTTGGTGATCCTATCGAATATACAATAAATTAGTTATATTGTTGTTATTACCATAAATGGTTCAAAATTTGAATAAATTGTTAATTTATTGTTTTTAATAATTTTTTTGTTAAATTTACTTGTGGTTGATGACATTATGATTATTGAAACAAAAAAAAATTTCTCATATTCCCCAAATGACCTGAATACTTTTCGAATTGTTCAATTTAGTAAAAAGATATTTTCAAAACATACAGGGTATGCCATAGGCGTAAGAACGATACTAATGAATCAACATTGATCAGTCTTGTATGAGTGTTCCACATTACAAGAATGAAGAGAAACCTGGCCTTAAGGAGGAGGTGATTTAAGAAGTGGGCCATACTAGGGTCATCTTCATCATTTCAAACCAACTGTTATTATTATTATTATTATTAATAATATTATTACCACTACGATTTTTTTTGGAAAAATATATACAAGAAACACACAATAGTAGAAGAATGAAATCTTCATGACAAATTGTATAATAAAATAAACTTGTGAATTGGGAAAACAAAGATATAAAACGAAAGTAACTGGCCTCTGATGAAGGATATTTATCCATCCAGGCACGTATGATACGTTTAAGTCGACCCCTTTCCACATAAGGGGGGGTTTTTGGTGTACAGAAACGACCAGAATCGTCAAATAACTTGCAAATAATCTGGAAAAGAGAAGAAACGAAGAGAAAACGATTTTGTTGTTTATAACATATTTTTTATATGCGAATCACCACAACAAAGTGATTTCTTAATAAATTAATAAAATAAAATTGAAAATAAATTTAATTGATAAGATTGGTGTTAATTTTTTATTTATTTATTGTTGATAAGCATCTCTTCGGGTGGTTTTGTGTGGAAAGTTTTCGATTATACAGCGAAATTAAAGTTTCGATTGTTTGAACTTGATTGTGACATGAATAATAAAAATCTCCATTAAAATAGTGAAATATGAACAACAAATACTGACATATAAAATACACTAGTGTGTACTTAAAATTCAAAGGCATGCGGTTGAATATAAAGCCTTATTGTAATATAACGAGTGATCAAAATTAATTTTATTCGCACTATGCTTTAGACAGTAAAATTCTATTGTATTCGATGGAGTTGCATTTTCAAACATAATAATATGTTCATGATGTTATTATAATAGTTAATTATACTGTACTACATGAACTTTTGCAATTAAAAACAACTATTATACTGGTAATAGTAACAAAAAAAAAAAATATGGAGAAATTATACTTTACGTTGATAAATGGGTAAATTTCGTTTTGTTTGTTTTGTGCAAATTTCCGTTGAATGCTGTCGGCATAGTGAAATTCAATAATATTGTGTTTATTAAAAAAATATACATTTATGGTGAAAGTAATTGCTTTTGATGTTGGAAATTTATTAGGGTGAACTTTCATTTGATTCACTTCATTCAACAAAATTTCGTAATTAAATTGCCAAATATGCGCTGAAGACATTTAAAATTCACAAAATAATTAACAAATTATGTTCAACTAAAATTCCGTATATTATATTGATTTTATTTGTACAAGAACATACGCACATATCAAAGTGAATTTAATCTGACATCAGTTTTTCCAAATGGTAGCACAGGTTTCCCGTCTCCACTTTTGCTAGTAGATTGACATCTTACAGAAGGCGAATTTAAAGGGAAAAAAAACCAGGTGAATACTAGAAAATAAATTGCCTGAAGTAAACTTGAATTTATTTCTCTCAATCACTAAGTCGCTTATACGAAAATCGAAAATTTTTATAAAATATTTTTATAATCGTGTAATACAAGAATTCTATTATTTTGACACGCATTATACGCGTAAATGTAGATTTTAACCGTAATTATAATTCTATGTTATTTCTCAATTATATTTTCGTTAGATAGAAAAAACGTGTAACTGATAATAATTAGATTTTAGATAAGATACGGAAACTAACCAAAATATTGATTGTGGAAAACAATATATTTTCATTAAGATTTTAATGTGTTGATTTACACATATTTCATGAAAATGTCAATCTCGATCTCTATTTTCATCCGTATTTATTTAAACAATTCCCAATAAATCTTTTTAAGTAAAATTGAACGAGAAGATGTGAAAACTAAACAAGTTAATAAAAGTGAAGATCAAGGCTAACATCAAGAGCGTACTTATCGAAATATTCTAATGGACTATAATTTTTCAAGTATCCAATATGAATAATTGAATTTCAAAGATTTCTTATGTATATTTTCAAGGCTTCAAAAAATCTCTCCATAACAAGCCTCCTGCATGCTATATATGTACTTATAATATATACAGGCTGAGTCAAAAGTAAAGCATAATATTCATGATAACATGTAAAAATAATAGGGTGTTACATTAGAAAATGCTTAAGAAAAAAAATGTTAAAGTTTGCGAGATTTTCTGTCATAATATCCATGCACCAGCATAGTATACGAAAAATACAACACCTATATGAATAATCATTACAAGCATTGATTTATTACTGGATTAAGATACGCGTATCTTAACTTTTCGACAAAATTTTTGGCAAACACTGTGGACTTAATTGTCAAAAATAAAACTTAAAATTTTATTGTAATTGGGGTCTATATCTGCATAAAAACGGGCAAACAGGTCGTATATAGTGAAACCTTCGCCGTATTTTCCAATAATTTTGCCAAAAATTCAACATATGCCTATTTAATTCAGTAATAAACCAATCCAATGCTTATTCAAAGGTGTAGTATCGTTCGTATACAATGCTCATATGCATGATGACTGAAAATCTTGCAAGCTTTAATTTTTTTCTCTCAAAAACTTTCTATACAACGTCCTATTATTTTGACGTATCTGAACGAAGAAACATTTGCTCTATCCAAAAATGCAATCAAAATGGGAGTGCTATTATTCAAAAGAAATCTTGATGTTAAGTGGTAGACCCATTTTGGCTTGGTCACAAATAAATAATTAAAAAATAAAACGTTATCTGACTTGGTGTTTTTCAAAATTTTCATAAAAAATTTATGAAAATTATGCGTTACTTTAGACTCATTCTGTATAGTGCAGTCATGATAAACTAGAATCAGATAACCTGTAATTTTCTTTCGTATCTGACAATTAAAAGAAACTTTATCACCAATAATAGATTATGTATACGTGTATATCTATGCGTGTGTACACACACACGTGTATATTTATCCATTTAGAAAGTTGTCTCATCTATTTGGATATCAATGTTGTTATTTGAGTTTCTATATTTCTCATAAGAATTTTTCTTTTGATAAAATTGAGATGGGAGTGTGTATATGTATAACTATTTAACTTTAAAATTATGCATTAAGTCAACTTCTAAAACTATGAATCTCTTAACTCTTATCCTATTAAATGAAATTCGTATTTAGTTTACAAACATATATTCATATCCATTTACTTTTAGTTTGTCTTTTTGTTATTATTATCTTTATTATTATTATCATCATAATTATTACTCGTAATATAAATTACTTCTTGCTAGTTGATATCCTCTTTATTTTAATTCTAAGATATAAACATTATATTAATTAATATAATATTAAATAATTAATGTTGAAGTTTGTATAATGTATACACGCAACATCAAAGTAAAACAGTTAGCTTAATTCGATATTATTATAAATAATCTTTATTATCAAAGAAAATGACAGTCTAGTTAAATCGAAAATTAATGAGTTTTTTCTTTTACTTTAAGTAAATTATTAGTTCATTTCCATTCATTTCTCTCATTCAATTTTAACGAAGTCAACATACGAAACATAATTTGATTCTATTACTTGTTTTAAAAATGTTGAAAGTAGCTTTTTTTGATATTTTGAAAATATATAAATGATTATTTTATTTTTAAATAATTAGTATAAAAAATTTACTTATTTAGATTTATAAATAATGTATGTTGAAAGGAATCATGATGAATTTCAACATGAAGACAAGCATCGTGGGAGGATTTTTAATTATTTTATGAATTGTAAATTAAGAGAACGTAATTAAGTTAAAATAAGAGGCATATCTAAATGACAGTAGTAGAAAACGAACTTTTTCCAACATTATATGAAATACAAAGAAAATATTAAGGGGTCAAAGAAGGGCATATTTCAGAGGCGTAGCAAGCGTCCAAATGATAATAATAAAAATAACACTAATTGTAAGTTATGAAAAGCAGACGACTTAGACGTTTTTAAATTTTTCGAGCTTAAGTCAAAGTTTTTAGAATAGTTTGTAATTAAACATCAGTATTTCGGGCGAATTTTCCATCCAACCGTAAGAAGGAGGTGATTCAGGCTGTTTTAGTCAATTTTAGGCATAAAATTTTGACTTGAATTTTTATTTTTAAATCGCTTAAGAAGAGTTAATTTAGGCACTAATAGCTTTTCCAGAAGTATTTTGGCCTTAATTCTTGGTCCAAATTATCAGTTCTTTTGACAAGCTTTGCTATTTGAAGGGACACAATTTTAAACACTTTTAGATAAATTTAAGATTCCAAGAAGTTTGTGTCTTAATTCATCAATTTCTTTTGCTTTTAAGCCCCTCAAAATGGAACAATTCCTGTAGTTTTATTTAGTCAATGTTTGCTCTAAATTATTAATTTTCAATTACTAAATAGCTCAGATGGGACAATTTTGGATACTCTAATAGTTTTAGGAGAATTTTTGAAAATACTTGTCCTAAATTACAAATTTTTAGCAAATTTTTGGTCTTTAAAGCTTCTTGGAACAGTGATTGTTTAGATTAGATGTTTATGAAGATTGTTGAGTTATCCATATTTATTCTTTGTTGTATTTTCGGTTGCCTATATTTCAGTGGATTTTTGTTTCACAAATCGGTAGCATATTTATAATTGGATATTATGCAGTATTTTGGTCCAGATGGTCAGGTACACCTGCATAAGTTAATCGATTTTGATGGAATTTGTGTGATCAAATTTCACCATAAACAAAGCTCCAACACGTTTGATGTTTGATTTTTTGAAAAAAGTATTTGATAATCTGTGGAGAGGTTTTAAAATGTTCACGTGTGTGAATGTCTTGAATTTATGGTGTAACGTAACGAATTAACTATAACAATGCAATCTAATCAAGAATACTAAAATGGAAATATTGGAATAACTGAAACAACTGTACATTTGTATTTTTTGTGAGTTATTAGTATTGTGGTAGTATTTTAATTTGTTTGAATATAGCAGGTTCCCATCACTAAGTTTAAATAATTTATATATTCGCGTTTGTTAAACTATGCAAATATATTTTGATTCACGTTCCGTTGAATAGTATTGGTGATTCGACATATAAAACATGAATAATATCAGTGGTTAGTGTAAAAATACATCATAGCGATTAACTTTGAGTACACAGTTATTAATGCAACCATGAATTTGTGATTGATATATTGGAGTGTTCATCTCTATATATGATGATTTATCGAATATGTGGACAAATTCGCATTAATATTACTCAAAATGTTTATTTTACATGTGTTACTAAAGTTCGACAAAAGCACTACATTTCGTTATCACTACGAACAGCAAAACTTGTTAACAGTACTAGTATACCAGTTTTTTCCCCAAAAAATTAATGAACAAAAACTTTTATTTGCCAGTTGGGAATAAAAGTTCATTGTTTTCGTATTTTATTATGACTATGGATAGTTTTTTTCATAAAATGCACACGATATTGTAGTTTATTGTTCAATTAATTTTACATTAGTGGTTATTCGTTGGGAGGCCTTGGCAAAGTTATACCAACTTTGGCAGTGGTGGTGATTATTTTCCGACTAGCAGAATTAACAGATTAATATATCTGTCTAGAAAGAGTAACAGTTGAATTATACAAAGTGCGGGGAAGTTTTATGCAAATGAATGGATGTAATACGAAACTCGCTAGCGTGAAACAAAGAAAAGGAAAAAAATAATTTAGAACTGAAGAAGAGCAACGAGATATATATTGTTTAGTGAGTGAGTTAGACTTTCTTTTTTTTTGCCTTTATATATATTAACAAATAAAAGAATTTGAAGAAAAGATTTATTTAAATCAAGAAACATCCCTAACGCCCAACTCATCTTCATAGTCGAAAAATTTGAACAAAGAACAGTAGAAAATTTCCGTTCCAACACATTTATGTAATTTAAGTTGTGCAGATTGCGCGTCAGCAATAATAATACAACAGTCAGATAGGGATATGATATAGAAACAGAAATGTTCTTTTGCAATATGCGCAGTGCGGACGGGGGTGTAAAAATAACATTATTGTTACCCTTACTATATAGTAGTCTGCTATACGACCATAGCCGAAAACAGTTGAACGAATGCCGCAACTGTTGCGTTGCGGTCACCATCGTCGCTTTGGCCCCCGGCCGAATCTTTAATTAAATCCGAATCAAAATCACCCGCCAAGATGAATTTTGTAAGTTTTCAAACAGGAAATTACTTTGGATCGGTTCTTGATTCATTTTAGACAACAGGAGTGTTTCATCTTGCGATAGATTGGTTTTTGGGTGTAATTTGTATCTACATCTCGCTTTTTTTTGTAATTTACAATTTTTACAAGAAAATTTCAGTGTTTGAATAAAGACGAATTTAATTTGATATTCAGACATTTTCTAAATAGACAATTTGAAAGAATATTGTAGTTTTTTTTATCATTTTAAGTTGTAATGTTATAGTGATATATGTATAGGAGACAGCGGAAAATTTAAGTTTTTATTTATATGGCAAGTATGGCGGTTTTACAACCGCGCATATTTAGGTATATTGTTTTTACTATACTTTTACGTCTTATTTAATGGAATACCAAAGTGGCAATACTTTCACATACTCAAAGTTTGATCGTTTCTACTATCATCAGTCATAAAAAAGATTAACTTAAGTATTTTAAAGTAATAACATTACAAAAACTATTTTCTTATTGTGAGCTGATATTTTTTCCCTACAAGTTATTCAGATTCAATGAAAAAAAACTTTCATTTCCTTGCTGACGCAATTTTAATAAGGAAAGGTAGAAGGAGACTTAAGGAAAAATATTTAGTCTGCAACCTGGACGGGTTGGTATTTAAGGGTCGTGCAATAGAGTTAGTAACCGTAAAAACATGGCAAGGTAATGAAGTGGTGGATGGCGGTGTTCTAAAAACCAGTATATATAGGGGATGCAAAAAGGCGACAATGAGGGATGGGTATTGTGTAGGTAGGGATGTAGCCAGATTGCGGAACAAAATAGGGTCCAGTATGACGGTGTGGCGGCTACCACTGAACATTGTAATCTACACATGTGACGGCGCGTGTCCGACAAATCAATAGCTAACCCTAACTCCCAAGCACGTTCCTTTGTGAGCAATGTTACTTGCCGATGACCGCATGTCGTTATTTTATTTTAACAAATAATTTTTAATTCAAATACCACAATATAAACTTTTATATAACTTCCTACTATTGATTTTAAATACTCGTAAAATACCATTTAGAAAATAAATAGGAAAAATCGATAAATAATTTATGACCATCATCTAATTTGTTTCTACTATTTTCCTTTATCTTCCTGGAACTAGGCGGAGTTAAATTAAAACAAACTTCAAAGGCTCGTTTTTCACGTTTCTAATTAAACTGTCAGACGCACATATTTTATAATTGACCTAACAGTTGGTGTAGTTACTGGACCAAAGTGCTAAGTTTTATTTTCGTTAGGTCGTCAGTGTTGTTTCTGGAACCCTTGTATTGTTACCACATTGTTGATTTAAGCGACGGCCCTCGAGCGGCTTCATCTCTGGTCTTCAAGGTTTTCTGCTTATTATGATTTCGCTTTTTCATCTACTAATAATAATAGTCTTTAATATTTATAGGTGTATATAGTAAGTGATTATTTATAATTTATTATTAATCCTCTTTCTTTTACTGAACTTGCCTTCTAATTAAGAAGGGATTTAAAGATCTTGTACGCACATCCGTTGGCATTATCAATATTTTACCGTCAACATCCGACAATATACCTGACATAGTGCCACATTTTATAGTGACGGTGTTATAATAAGTCGATCTAGTGGTGCGACAACGAACGTGCGCGCATTACAAATGGTTCATTCATAAAACACGAACAACACATGAATAACGTTGAGAATTCGAGGGGGGACGGAAAATGTTGGATCGACTGTGGACTTTCTGTATTTTAGATAACTTAAGTCTTCATAGTTATGACTTCATCTATATTGGGCTATGATGACGTTAACACAAGACAATTTATCTTATGCGACAATACAGTTTACTTTGATAAAAGCCAAGCTATTAAAATGATTGTGTTTAGAAAAGGATGTATAGTTTAAGGATGGTGTGCGTTCAGAGATGCTCATTAAGACATGCAAATGAGGCCTATTTCAATTCTTACAGCATTTGCAAAGTGGATTGTACAAAATAGAGCCGCAACGCGTAGATATCGCCACGAACTGCTTCTTGGGCTCATCAAGTCCATCACACTCTCCTTATCCCCTCAAGTCTTCTATGTAAATATCAACCATCAACACCACTCTTGACTGTAATTGCTTATGAATCTTCTAAAAGCGACTTTATATCGATTAATTAAACTCAAGTTTACTACACTGTTGCCTTATAACCTGTTAATTTATTTCTAAAATAAAATCCGTCTGTATGTTGTAGTACTATTCAAATATATTTAAATTGAAAATAGGAATTATAAAATGTTGACATTTTTTTTTTTTTTTTTTGGTGAATAGTAGTTGGAGTTGTAAAGAACAAACTGTGGATTATATGAAATTTTCTTCGTTGAGGCGTGACAAGCATGGGGTGACGAATATGCACTTGACTGCTTCGTGAAATGAAAAACACACGCTATCCGGTTATTTCCTTCGTCGTCATCCCTTATAAATTCTATTAAAGCCCTCTGCAAACAAAACGTTATTCCGACAAACGAGAGACAAAAGTAAATAAAGAGCGTTACTGCAGTAATTAGCGGAATTGTAACCATCCGGGTTGTGGCCATAACAGATTAGTTAATATAATAAAATATCGGATTATTACAATTTATTATAAATAAATATAAATAAAAAAAGAATATTATAAGTATATATATTTTTGGATTTTGTCTAGTACATAAAGGGCATGGAGACGTAATGTCGCTAATTAATAGGAACGACCTGCGGCAAGGCGCTTTTGGCTCATATCTTCTTCCCTTGAGGCCCATTGTACGCCTGTCAGCCTAAACCAACTGTGTAAGTGAATTAAAATATTTATTAAGGAATTCACATACACCCGCCTCTAGGGATCCATGTTTAATTAGTGTAGCTAACATCTAAGATATTTCTTGAATAATTAAATTTCATACTTAAATAACCATCTCTATGTATTGAATGTCGTCTACATATAAAATTAAAAATAATTTCCGTCTTTTCAACCGTTCACATTTCATTGTTAGTTTTAAAATAAATTTTAAATAGTCGTGTTAATCTAGATTTTTTAGAATTATATTATTTTCTACTTTTCTAAAAGTGCGTTTATCAAACTGTATACATTGAACATTTATATGTTTATTAAAATGTACATTAATTAAGTGCAAATTTTAAATTTGTCTTAAAATGAATGTTTGTTAGAGTAGAAAATGTGCTAAGCGTGTTTCAAATGGGGTATTATTCAACATGTTGATAATCTTGAATTTTAAATTACAACATTACATTTAATCTTACGTTGTATTATATTCGAATAATTTTTTCCATGTTTTGTTACATTAATTTGTTTATAACTAATTAAAATTATTAATACAAGATTAAAATATACGTATTTACTTTTTTCTTAGGGTTGACAGCCCATTCTCCTTTATCTTAAGTATGACAAACATTTTATACAACCATTGTTACATCTGTGATGTTTACATCCTTATCTAGACATGTCCTTTAGACCGCTTTTTGAATGATTAATGAAGACTGAGAGAAAAGAGGATCGGTTATATATAAACGTACATATATAGAATAGGGCAAAACACACTGAATACTGACCATGAACACCGTCCATCAATGTCTTCCTCTTCATGTTGTCTTCTATCATTTAATATATGCATATTGTCATAATTTAAATAGAAAAGCTAGAATCAGTTTTGAATGTGACATCAATTTCTAACGTACCTTTCAATGTAAATTCCTGTGTATATGCAATCGAATACTCAACATTCCTCCGAACCAGTCGACTTTTACACTGATTTATTGATTGTAATTTGAAATATCTCTAAAATTACAAAACAATTCGTTCCAATTAAAAAATTGATAAAAAATTATCTGTAAAGAATGCAACTTGTCGAGTTGTATTTGGTATTTAATACAACACAAATCGCCTTTGCCATTCGAAGCTTATAGTCTTGTGTTCAATCACCAACCCTTAATAGACCTTTAGACGCTACACAATCCATTTAGAATTATATTGAAGGGGTACAATATCGTTTTTATATTTTTAATTATATTTTGACACCTTAGAAGGGCTAACTTTTATTATAGGTAGTTTTAGTAATAATCGTTTTGTTTAAAATCCGTCTTAAGCTCCCTTAATAACATATCCCACAAAATGTATTACTACCCCTTCTTTGATAGTAATATACATAATGTAACCCTTTTTGTAAATATCGTCTATTTGGATTTAAATGGAGGTTTTCGTGTTTTTTTCCACTTTCTCTTCTTTTTTTTATTGTTAGTATTTTGCTGCTCTGTTAATGGTTCAGTAGCGTTACAGCTATACAAACCAGGATACGCAATGCGACGTCTTTTACTAAAAGGGAACATCTTCCCTTTAACATAGATGATTCCATTGAGGGATGAAGAAGTGAATGAGAGAGAGATAGGGTGAGAAAGGGAATACAATTGAAAGAAACACAAACCAGGTGGCGTACATTTGACGACCCCACTTGTAAAACAAGTAATTGATTATTCATCAATTGGGAAAGAATAAGTCTAGAGAAAACGAACGAATAAGGGAAATGGGAGAGTTACATTTTCAATTTTTATGCTGGAAGATAAATTAAGAATTACACAGTTCGTTGCACATTATAACCATGATGTTAATACATAAAATAAGACATTTGGTTTTTTATTAAATATTAAATTCAATTAAAACTTTTACAGATCGAATTTAAAAGATTTGAATAATTTTCGATAATTTACAGTTTATGTTTAATATCAATTATTATTTAATGATGGGCAAAATCGAAAACGTCTATAAACTTTCGGTCCTTTTTATTTTAGTTAAAGTTAGAGTTTTGGAATTTTATATAAATTATCTGGAGAGTTTCAACTTTGAATAAATACATCGTTAGATATTTATTAAAATTGAGAATTGTGGAAAGCAAATCGAACAAGTTCTTCAAATATAAATAGATAGATATATATAAAAGTATATATATATACTTATACCTATATATTTATCTATATTTGAAATCTGTGCTGGTACCGATATTATTTCATTTTAGGATCGTCCCTGAAAATAGTCTTCGGTTCATTGCATTCAGTAATAAACGGAAATAGCTTATGATCGATTATGGTTTCTACTTCCCTTTTTGCCTTATGCGACATATGATACTGGTATCTAACAATAAAGTCAGTCCTTTAATGTTGTATTGAACATTTAACGGAACGATTAGTCCGATTGACTCCCACTATATTAACAAAATATTAAAAATTACTTTTATTTTTCCTTTATTACTTGTTACGAATAGAATATGTGTCAAGATATATATTTTCGATTGTCTTTGTTTCTATTTTAGACGTTATTGTTTAGCGTCATCGTCTAAACGGTATACTATTATGACAAGAGATATGATTCATTGAGAATACGCAGCTTGGAATACAGTAACTTAATGGTGATGGTCCATAAAGCGAGACTAGCCACTTCAACCATATTGCTACTATGGTCATCCGAATATGGAACATTAACTTTCGAGCGTGTGGTGATTATAGCCATATAGGAATGTGTTCCAATTTCATTTTTGTATCTTTTCTTTTCTGTATTTACTTTTGTCTGTGTGTATTATGTACAGTTTCCTTTTTATTGGCTTCAGGGATGGTTCTCTGTTCGTTGATGTTAAATTAGCCTTTTTTTTCTTCGTAAACTGTAATGTGTTTTACTTTTTTTTCCTCCCTTGCTCTGTATCATCTTGTTCAGTAGATATTTATTGTTGCACATTAAAGTACATCCGTTTTTATATCGCTATTATTAATTTTATTTTAATGTTACGAAATTATTGTTGTTGATAACTAATTATCTATTTGATGAAATTTCGCTGGAATATTGGCGAGGGGATATTTCTAAAGAAACAATAACGAAAAATGACGCCGAGCGTTAATAAGTTTTCTGTGTTGGCTTATTTTTTAAAGGACATTCCCTGATAAATTGCTTTAGCCGTCGACTTATTGTAACATCGCATTATTATATAAATAAAAGTTTATTTAAAAATATCCTCACAATCGCTAATAATTTATCATTTTCTTATTTCCGTACATTTATAAAATTAATTCAACATGTTATTTATCCATTAGTTTAATCAGATAATCATCGATAAAACTAACGAAAAAATGTGTAATAATGTCTTTGTTTATTTTTTTCTAGTCCTTTTAAAGATAAAGTCCAATTTAGAAGACTGTTTAATAATGCAAGACCAACTACATGTTTATAATAAAGTTTGTCTTGAACAACGAAACCCTGGAGAGCACCGGTAGTGTAAAATCGGTACGTGAAGGAGGGTGAACATATAGAAACCTCAACTCAAGCAACCTTTCAAGTCTACTGTAAGTTTGTTGAAAGTTAGTCATAAATACGGTTAGAAATTCATTTTGTATGTACGTTGTCTTATTATTTCATAATATTTACAAGAAAATCGAGAAATTTATGAAAATAAAGTAATATCTAAATGTTTATGTTTAAATTGTTGATGAAAATTTTAAACGAAATTTACCAACAGGGGAACATACACATCTAGTTTATGAAAGTCAATATATTGATGCATAGTAAAAGACAGGAAACGATGAATTTCATATCTACTCAACATAATCGTACAGTACAAGAAAAAAGAAAAAGAAGGAAAAAAAAACACACTGTAGACCCTAAGGGAAATCAAGCAGCCGGGCTAAACAGACGGGCTAGCGAAAGATCTTTGTAGTAAGTGAGGGTAGACTGAAACTGGTGCCAAGTGGGACTTGAACAACTGGGGAGCACATCAAGATGTTTCTTTTAAGATTTCCAGTTAAACGGTTTGGATGTTTGAAAAGTATTATAAACAGGAATACTCAACAAGATCTTATTTACTTCTATTATCAGATACTTTGTAAAATCGTCGACTTTTAACTAAAAACGAATCACGATTATTTGTGTATTTATTATTCTCATTTCTGGTGTTTTTTACCTTTTATCATATCACCAAGTTATTGTGCGATATAATCGTTATTTTAAATACGTTGTTAAGTCAGCGCATAAAATTTAAATATAAAGTAGATGAGATTTTTTTGCTTCTTTATTTGCGTGGAGACGAATCGATTTAACAACAGTTTATTTACAGTTTCATCATCACAATTGTAATAAATCTAATTTGTTAAAAAATTTAATAAATTTCGAAATACAGTAAGACAAATGGTTTAATGATGAAACAACTGTTGTCGCTGTTGGGTCATGTATTGTCATTATGTTGTTGACCGAGTTAAAATTATCGTATCTGATGTGATGCATTATTGTTGGGAGATAATTATCTGAGAGTGACGTACAGTTCTAATTAAACTATATAATAGTATTCAGATATTGAACGTAGTTCTTCAGTGTGTGAAATTACACTATTAGACATGTTGTCTATGTTTATACACTAATTGTTGAAGTTAAATTCAATTTTTTTCTTGTTGGTATCTAGAGATATAGATAAAAAAACAACAATAAATCGAGGTTGTTTGGATGCAAATGAGTAAGATTAATAATTATGGGGACGTTTTGGTAAAATTGATGTAAATAAAAATACAATGTTTCGTTGTATAGGGACAGGGCAGAAGTGCGCCAACTTACCTGACTTAATCCACGTCCGTGAAATGGTCAAGTACGCCCACAGCGGAGGTTTTACCTGCTTAATTACTCTATTCAGTCTATTACTAATGATCAGCGATTTTGTGCAACATTTCAATTTTCCAAACAGTTCTTACCAATACCGGAACTAAGATTTTTGACGCTCTAAATTGGGAAATTTTTGAGGTCATAACCAGAATCTTGCATTATTTTAACCACTTCTTGGAATTTTTGACCTATAGATTCTGTATTTTATGTGTATTTAGCTAATCACTCATAACTGTTGGCAATACTGATTCGTTGAATAGAAGCATTGCCTGATTGCTGACTTGCAACGGTTGAGTATTTTAGTCAGCGGTAGATTAGTGCGTTGCCGCAAGTAGCGCAAATATGGTGATTAGCTGTTTTCTTACGAGAAAAATGCAGGAAAAGGTGAAAATATGACATCCCTACACCGCAGATGTAATTCGGGTAGTTGCGCCCATTCAAAAGCTTTTTGGGAACATCAAATTGAATTTTATTTTTTTCAATTGATTACCAAATATTCCTATTCGCAAATGTAAGGAGACAATTACTTGCCAATTATTTTGCAAAAATGGAAAAAAATCTGTCTCGACGAGTGATGGCATAGGTATGCCTAAGGATTAAAGGGGGCTACATTTGTACTTAGTCCAATTGTGACATCCGTTTCAGGTAACGGATTATATTTGGCGTAGTTCGACTACACCCTTGTATAATTGTCAATAAATGGAAAGTATTCAACTTATTGTTGCCACAAGTTTTATTATTTGTCCATATAGGAAGAAAAGTTATGTGAAGATGTTTTCATCGATTAAGTTTACCAATTTTCTCCATTGACGCTCACGGTTGCTTATTTGAACAACAGGTTCAATGCTATCGACAGCTTTTGGTCTGATATACTAGACCAATGTGGTCTACCAGCTGTCTGTTGAGGAATATGTGTCCTGCACATATACTCTAAGCGGCATACCACCAATGCGGCTTTGTGCATGAGCGCGTCAGAATGTGTTTGCTTTACAGAGATAGAATGAGAGAGAGAGAAAGAGTGAGTGAAATAGTCCCTCAAAGCTCACCCGTAATCCGACTTTTGTTTATTCATTTTGTTTGTATAGCTGTCCCCCTTTATATCGCTTCTGGCCAAAAGTATTCTACGTGAGCTATTAAAACAACAATACGTGAGTTTCTTTTAAAAAATCGCACTGTCTTAAACAACACAATACATAAATATAAATTTGTAATAAAATGCAATCTATAAAAAATTTAATTGTTGTTACGTTCTTATATTTAAATTGGGTTGTTTTTACTTATTAACTATATAGTTGGGCTTTATATTAACATGTTTTATGTGTTTAAAATCAGCAATACAGCCGTCTAACGTTGAATGTTAAATTGCAATAGTTACGCTCATTTGAAACTCATTTTCCTCTTCATTTCATTGCAACAAAGTGGTTTCACGACCCCACTTTCGCATTCTCTAGCAATCTCCTTTATAAGGTGTATAAATCACCTAAGATACTTGCAACATGCTGAGCCTATCGTACTTCTTTATTCAATTTCTCGCGCGTTTTAAATTTACGTATGTTTTAAAGATAAGAAGAAGCAAGAATTTTTGATTTTATTATATTGAATCATTCTTATCACACACACTGTTAAAGAATAATATTTCAAGCATATATTTTAACGGTTCTATAAGGTGAGATTTGATAAAAAAAAATGATAAAATACAGATAGAGTTTCCATTTTACCACTAGTATAAAACAACGATTCAGTAAAATTGAATTCGTTGTATCGTCGTCGCCATGTTAGATAAAGTTCAATGGCACAATAACGTACAATGTGAAAAAGAATTTTACAAAAGTCTTTCAGAAAATTTCATAATGATAATATTAGATAATAAACTTTGCGACAATTTATCAAATTTTTAATATATTAACATTCGTACAAATATCTGTATATAATAAAATAGATCGCTTTCGATTAATTGAAATTAAGATAGAAATTTTTTAAAAATATAAAGGGTTGAATTATCAGATGATGGTGACAGTGGCAACACTTGTTTGAAATTAAAAAGTCAGAAAGGTTGGAAAACGAGAACGGCAAATTGATTGCAATTGTCATGACGGCAACTGGAATTTTGTCCATAGTGAAATGCGAATAATAAATCGTAAGTTGTGAATAATTCAGGGCTGTTAATTTCCGCGGTTGAGATTTAGAAATTTCACTGGAGAATTTTAATATTTAAAAAACAAAGAAATCAACTCGGTTTGTTTTGAGTGTATTGCGAGACGATGAGTTCACTGTCGTTTGAACTTCATTCTTAATAAAGACTATTGATGTTAGTTGCAAGGTAGACGTGTAGTGAAACACAAATGTTTAGTATTACTGTTTTGTACTGTTCTCTTCTGTACTATAGTATGTATGTATATATATTTCATTGATTGCGCTGGCGTTGGGCTTCAGGGAGTCTGCGACACGCCCGCCGCGCTCATCCTAGTGAGCGCGCGTTGCCGCCTCCAGCCGTTCGAGTTATATTCAGGCTGTTCTGTAGCTGCTTATTTATCGGGCGGCTGCGACCTGAAACGCGCCGTACCAAGCTTGTCTAAAAGTTGGTAAACGTATCAACTTTACGTAAAAGGACTAGAATGTCCTTAATATTTGTGGACAATATGATCGATTTCGCGCCATTCACAATTTAAATTACTTGACCACTCGCTGCGCTGTACTCCACGTGTTATGATCAACACAGTGAACACGCATCGACGCACTTTACTCTAATTCGTTATTGCTACTGCTGATAGGAAGCGTGTGTAACGCGTGTGACGTGTTGTGTAGTGCGCGGCAATAGCCGTCAAGAAAAAAACAAACAAAAGAAAAGCAAAACAAAATAAACAAAATAACATTCAAAGCACCCATATCAGGTGCTTAATTTTTCTTTATTAAAAGGACATTAAAAGCAGTTGCCTTGGCTCCATCACCGGTCCTCGTGGGTTACAGCCTTGTTGGCGTGTACCCGTGCGCGGTATGGAAACCGCGTTGTAACAACAACAATAACAACAACAACAACAACAATACAAATAACGCAACTACGACTACGAATACGACAATTACAGGTCCTATTCGATCTAGAATAGCAGGATCTGTTAGAAATCAACCATATCCTCAACCAGTTATTGGAGTACCTGTACAGACACCAGTAGCAGTTCCAGTTGCTGCTGTACAACAACCACAAACGCATACTTGTCAAGGGAATCACGAGTCTACTATTGGAACCAATACGGCAACTGCAGGAGTACAACCACCACAGCTACTGGTTACAACCTGTAGCTGTAATAACAATAATACTAATAATACAAATAATAACAACAACAATATTCCTAGTAATACGGCAGAACCACAAATAGCTAACAACACTACTCCCATGGTCTTCGTACCATTTTCCATGCCAGCATATGCTCCGCCTTTAACGGCAAACGCACTATATCCAACAAATTGCAGTCCTTCAAAGGTAATTCAATTTAATTATAAACAAAAATGTATTTATGACTTTACCGGAAACGTTGTGAATATCTTTCTGGTCCGTGTACCGGTCAAGTCTTAAGATAAGCCATAATTTGATTGTTGATAGAATACGCATGCGTTTTAAAATTATATCTACATGCTGATTATTCTATCAACAAACATAAACATTAACTCTTATTGTTACGTTTTGAATAAATTTCTAAATTTCCCCCTACTACACAGCTTTATTTCTATAAAATTATTAAAATCTGCTTAGTTGAATATAATTATCTGGATTTTTCAACAAAATAGACCAGCACTGAACGTGATAATTAGTAATGTAATTCGAATTACTAGTGTGTGAATGTTTATAATTATATTACATTAAGTGTAAAGTATGCTGCAATTTCTCTTTGAATCGTTTTCAAAGTTCCTGTTATAGGGTTAATGTCTATTTAAATAGTGGAAGTATAAATTATGTTATAGACACTTTAGAAATACTGATGAAAGTAGAAAAAGTTCAACAATACATGACATATGTAGAGAAAAAAAAACTGTCTTGTTCAATATCCGATACTATAACTTATAAATGTATCAAAATCATATGAATAACTCTCAAAGTCTCGTACAGTTCAACTACATTGCGAAATTTAAATCCTCTCAACAGCTGAAGGGAATACAAATTTCAACGATTTCGTTAAAAAGTTAGAAAATTGCCAGGGAGCTATGAAGAGGGATTCCAGTTACTGTCTTAACTTCCAGCCTTTTACCGTTTCGTAACAGTTTAACGACAATATATAGGGAACGTCTAATAAATTTGTAAACTAATTTACAAGCAGATGGTCTCATTAAAATTTCTTTTGAAATTTACCAAGGAAAAAAAGATTCATATTTACTTCTGGATAGAACGAAGAAAAATGATTCTTAAAGTTTTAATCTCAATTAAATACGATAACGGATATACCGTTTAGGTGTATTCATGTTAATTTATTTAAAAAAAAAAAGTTTCAAATATCTCGCGAAGGGTGAGATTTAAGGATTTTCAAATTTAAACACAATCTGGTAACTTTTATTTAGATGCGATTAAAACAGCAACAACGAAATTTATTTTTATTGTCTAAAACCGACTAATTTTTCAATGGCAGAATATCGAAAATTATTTACAAGTTTGTTGAGGTTTAGTTTATAATAAACTCTACTGTTTTATCTACAAATAAACTTTACATAGGACGTTATCATTCAAACGTATGTATTTGATATATTGTAAAGTGGGTTTCATTCAATTATTTCTGTACATTTGTGAAACAATTTTCAAACTTACATGTTGAATAATTTAGGAAATTTAACTGTTCTCCTACAATATGAATAACTAGAATTTCCACCAAATTTACTCGTCCCTTAATATTACAATTATGTCAATACTACGAGTTTTGGTGGTTACCTTTCCACAATTCAAAATTTTTTTTCCAGTAATTACCTAACATTCAGATTCAATAAATTAATGCGAAAATGTGTAACGCTTGGTTTGAATATTACCCAGTATTTCTTTAAATGATTTAATAAAATCAATTTGAAGATTGATGACCACGCTTCAATAGACCAAATAGACGTAATATTAAGAAAATTATTGAATCAAAATTAGGAGCAATTTTGATATTTTGACTTGTTATATTCAACAATTTCAGTTTGGAAAGTTGTAACATTCCTCATAATAAATTAAGATTTTGATCTGAAGGTTAATAGGGTGTGTTAGTTTACTGATGATGGGGTAAATTAGGGATTTTACGTCAATCTCATAGATATGAACGGTTGCCGGTGAATAATACACTAATTAGTAAGAACACGATTTAACAGGCCCTTGACATTAGGTGTAAATAGACGAACTTGAAGGACTGTTATGTATAAAGCCTAGTACTAGTACTATCCAAATATAATTAGATTAATTTACTAAAGTAATAATACCTCATCGTTAACCGCAACTTCCCATGTTGTCAGTTTAGATTTTTTTCATAACTACGATATACTAAATAATGTCTTTACATTAATGTATGTTGAAAATTTAATTTATTATTTATTGTTGAATCTTCCTGGTTTACTAGCTTTGGAGACTTTGGTTTCAGCTAAAAGGCAATATATCTTCAAGTAAAGACGACACTTCTTGTGTGAAAGTTTTTGTTGTCCAGTGGAACAACCCTTAAGTTCTATTGTGGCTTTCTAGTTAACAATACAAGTATCACGATTTAGTGCATAAAAGAAACTTTTTGTTAGGGACAATAATACTGCGACAAATATGCGTTGTTAAAAAAAAATAATTGATTTTTTTATACGTAAAATCGATTGAAATAACATCGTCGTTAGTGGACACAGGGAATAATAGAAAGCTTAGTTTCTAAAGAATTCAAATGAACGTGAACTAAGCCGGGTCAATTTGAGGGGTAGTAGTTGATAACCGTTGTTCTATGAATAATTTACGTAAACCTTTAGCTCGATCTATACAACAGAGATTGTGTGTAAAATTGACCAAAGTCCCAGGCGGTGTTCATTTTCATTTCATGTAAGCATTAAATTTTACGAGTTATTGTTTCATTTGTAGAATCACCTGACAGAATATAATAGAGACGGTTCAGTTAAGACAAATTAAGAAATAAAAATAATTAAAATTGTTTGTACATTTTTATGTATACCTTAAAAAGGATTTTAGGTATTGAATTTAAACATAACTATGACTTCAAAGAGCACCTTTATAATTGTTGTAAATCTAGGGAGAGAAAAGAATACATTGAAGGTTAGTGTACGAAAGAGTTTGTCGGATATGGAATTAATTTTACATCCTTCTTTTGTGCGAGATTATAGTGCACGACGTCATTTAGTGATCGTCTCGTTCTAGAGGCCCCTATGAAAAATGCAGGTAGAGAAGAATTTAATGCAAATAAATGCAGACGTATTCGGTCGCTGGGTAACTACAGGACATTACTAATTTATTAATTCTCTTGAGATGTAACGGGCCAACGACCGTATTAAAAAAAAAATAAACTTATATGAAACAAAATTGTCGTATTGTTTGCATTCGACTAGTGATGTTTTTCCATATCGTATCGTTACCTAAAACCCACCACAGTTGCCCGAACTGAGTAAACACAGATAGGCTCGCGTCACAGCCATTGTTTGATTATGTAAATTGTAGATTAAAACGAACTCGAAATTCAAAATTATTCGGCCATGTACCACATATAGGTATTATAGTCAAAACACGGTTGCAAAGAAATTGAAGAGTCATCCGTATCCGATACTTATTTATAATATTTAATGTGAACTATTAGTGTGAAAGAAATTCAATCGAAAAACACATTTGACACCTGATATCTATTCTTAAACACCTAGCTGTTCTTGAAGCCTTTAACAAGGCATAAACAGCAATTACGCTATTATAACAGACGTAAATAACCGGAGAATGGCCAAAATATCGATTATTTATTTCAAATTATAATGAATGAATTATTTGAGACTTTAAATCGGGTGACAACATCGATTTATAAAATATTAAAACAATTAAAATATAAGAATGTGTAAATTTTGATAGTAAATTTGTTAAATGGTTTTATTTAATTAAATTTAGAGCATTTTAAGTATATATGTTTTACGTGGAATATTTAGTTAGAAATATTTGAATTAAACGAATAGAACGGGTAGTAAGACACCGCCCTATTTGATTGTCACCGTGACATCTTACGGCTTATCTCCTGTTATTCAAATTAAACATCAAAATTCTTCACGTGATTCAATCTCCCCTTAGTTTTATTTTATTGAAGCAATTATCAGAATTGGGGAATACTGTCAGCACTTAATTAGCCGATACTGTTTGAACCAGACTTGAAATTAATATTAGATATTTTATTTTAACCCGGCGCATCCACCAATTTTACAACTATATTTTTATTTCAATTACTTATTTTGATAATCAATAAATTTTGATGATAAATAGTAAATGATGTTTTATTTAAATTTTCGTGTTGGAGAAATGGAATTTCCAACAATTACTTTTTGAATAATGAACCCGTATGAACTTTGAGAAATGGGCGGTAATGTCTGTAAATGAGTTAATTATCAAAGTCGGACTTTGTTCCTTTATGTTTTGATTACACCAACAGTGGTCTACTTTATTATCAGTCATTTATTTGCCAATGTTCCTACTTCAAATATACATTTGTAAATAGTGATAGTGAGTGATAAATCAACTGTATTTCTCTAACATCACCAAGAACCGAAATATAACCCATAATTGTAGATATTGTGAAATGCTACTATTCCCTTGTGTTTTACAGCGAATAAATTAGAAGCAAGTTTGGCGGCGTGTCGTCTTCGATATAATCTGTGCACAGCTTCGTTGGTTGGTTTTCTATTTCAAGAAACGCGTTATTCATATTTCTATATTCAGGAACATATCTCATGAATATTCAAAATTACTATAGGCGTATTACACTTTCAATCTTTTATTTTATTATTCCTATTGTTTCCGTTGCTATAAAATTTAATCAATACAATGAATTAATTGATAAATATGTGTTGAAATGTAACAATACTACAGTATGAAAAAAATGACAATTCGGTTGACTGAACACTAATTGTGCATCCTATAGAATTGAAAAAAAAACCCGAAAGGGTGCGACACAAATAAATCATTTGATAATTGAAAAATGACGACCTCTTCAATAAGAGGTTTAGACGATCATTGGGGGTATTTGGAGGAGCGATCAATTTTAGAGAGGGAAAGATATATATGTATTTTGAACGGTGGCCGATGATCGTTTTGTAGACCAACCAGATCAACAATCCTTTTACTAGGTTTAACGCTCTGGTTAGGAGGAGTGCAACTTTCTGATATGAAAAAAGAAATATTTTTTATGGACACTTTTAAGCTGGGCATGTATCCGAAGGGAGAGCGGTTTTTTGTTCCTTCGATACGTTCTAGTGTCAGTAGTTGTGCTCAGTTGAACTAAAGTCTAGTTTGATATTCGCCAAATATAGCAACGTTTTTTTAAATATTGCTTTAAACCGATCTGATATTTTATATCATGGATTTTTATTTTAATAATGTTTGTCAGATATAACAGAATTTTAACAAGTAACAAAATCTGATTTTTACTGAAATTTTTGATGCGCGTAAAATGTGTAGATGTTGTGAAATTAGATACATTTTTTTGTTAGATATATAGTGTATATGAAAGTGTTAGAAACGGATCAATGAAATAACAGTGATCTCAACTGAACAACAATCAATCGTAGAATTCTGTTATAGGACAACTGGAAATTGTACAACTAATTATTCGATTTTCTGGTCACGTCCGAAACAGTCTAATAGAAATACCATGTTGGTCGAGTCCTCGTTTATTTTATTACGAAAGAAAGGCACATGTTAGTTCAATTTTTTTCTCTCCCCAAAAAGTCCTAAATTAAGCGACTCAAACATTAGTAGAGAACAACAATATATTTTAATAAAAAATAATTTTAAAATATAATGTTGTGTTTGTTGTTGTGAATAATCTTGATGGTAAATGAGTTGAATTCTCTAGTTGACTGATCATATACAAACAAATACAAATTGGAATTTTGTATGTAAATTAAAACGGCGGTGAAGAGGTTAAATTAGGTGTTCCTTAGAATTGTTAATTTATACAACGACACTTTCCCGACATTTGAACCCTTGTTTTCTATGGTCATTAATAGATCTTTTCAATGTTGATATAGTACTATGACAAGTTGTCGACTTAGGTACGTACATAATAGATAATGAAACGATATGATGGGTATAATAACGAGCAAGTACTTACATAGTTAAAGATGACACAAAAGTAACGACTTAGATATGCAAATTATATTCATTAGAACCACCATTGTTTAATGTATATATGTTTGTTGTTGAATTATTTCTTTGCTGCATTTGAAACATTACAACTTACCAAGTGTTGTTGTTGTTGTTTATTATACATATACATTTATTGCATCAATTCATTTTTCTGTGTTTATATATGTTTGAATTTATGTTTATATTCACTGTAGGAAAGTACAATTACGGTTAGAGTGTCAGACAAGCGTCATGTTAACATATAACTGCATCGACAAATCGTCATCTGCCTTGTCGCTTGTCAATTGAATGGTTCGTAGATGGACATGTCGGCGTAATTCAATTTTACCCTTTGTTCAGTTATATGTATAGCTTGTCACTGAAACTGTGAATAAAATCAGCACATTTTTGTGTCGTCGAGGTCTGCAACTTAACCGCAGACTGTATTATTGAAAAACTGTATTTGACATGTCTATTTCAAGAATTAAAACGATTAATTATAACATTGGAATGAAACTCATCCACTATTAGATTTTGCACACAACAATCATACATTTGTAACTAGAATCGTATTTAATTGAGTTTATATACGGATGATATATAATTTAATGGTATTATGTAGGAAATTTTGCGATATTGTATAATAAAAGGTCTCGAATATTTGAGCGTATAGGAATGTATCTCAGCTGATACATCAAGAAAAATGACTATCATGGGTGTTGTTCAAGTAGCAATGTGGATCCAACGTTGGAGAAAAACTACCAAAACGATACGGAAAGAAAATGTCGAATATCATAAAAACCGCCCTGCGGATTGTCGCCAGAGAAAATAATGAAAATCGGTCGTTGATAACTCTACATTTACAAAAGGGAGAACTACCCCAACTTATTAAGTTTACATATAACAGACGGATGGAACGAACGATATATACAAATATTAATAATTTTAAATAATATAATATAGAATAAGAGAGAAGAGATTTTAATGACATGATAATCAAAAAATACATTATTAAGTTGTCAACATTTTCAGTTAATACTGACATTAATCAAGCTTAAAGCTTTTCGATATTGTTTAATTCGTACATCGTGAAGTCGCCGTCTTGGAAAATTAAAACGGCATTACAGCAAACTAATTACCACCAAACTAAATATTACGCAATCTCAAACAGCGTATAAAATAGTCAGCTATCTAAATGAAGAATCTTAACGCTTTTAATGGTTTATTCAATGCAATTCTGCGGATAAAACGTGAGTTGCTGTTCTGAATTAAAACGTGAACATTTCAAGACAAAAAATTTTTTTCTTCAAAGAAAGCACAAAACATCAACCATTAAATTGTCTATTATATTCATTATCAGCAAAGCTCAAAGTACCGAAAATTTGTGCTGATTACTGATAAGCTATTTTGATTTTCATAAAAACGAATCCATTGTGGGAAATATATAGCTAAGGAGAATAAAAATATGATAAAATTCGACGAAATATAAAGAACATATACAAGTAAAATAGAAATGGCTCGAATAAAGGAGATGCTTTTCTTTACAAGAACAATAGCAAAGTATCTGTCACCATTGAGCAATGTTTATCGTTAAGTATCTCTTCAAACTGATATGAATATAATATTGGGGTACACATATGGTGTTATTCGAAATTTCTTTCATCTAGTGAACCGTATAAATATATTTTCTATTTCAGTTCTCGTTACTACGTCAATTTTTTTCATATAAATCACTCTATAAATCAATATTTGAATACAATAACCGTTTTTAAGATAGATCATAGATTAATAGATTTAAAAATAAACACTTTTAAACAATCTGACATTTCTTATTAAAATTTACAACTATAAGAAAATATTAAAATAATATAAAATTCATAACATTCACCTTATATATAATCATAGTTTAAGATTTAAGTCAACCATAAACTGAATAAATTCAAAACTTTAACGCATATAATAGCTTGACTAGCCGACTTATAGAATATATTCATATCAAGTTGAAAGTAAAATTGAACTCTCCGTTTTTACTCCCTTATTAAATTAGGCTTGGCTTGCTCGTCACCCCCTTACCCGTTTCACCCTCTTCGTTGCATTCTTTTCCCTTTTTCTTTACAATATAACAGCTCCTTCTGTAATATAAACTTTCACTAAACTTTTCTAATAATAATTAACATAAATATTCACAATGCAAATCGGAAAACTAGTTAAATGATAATTTAAAAACTAAGAAATCTTTCAACAACAATTAATTAGTTATTTTAATGAAATATCAATTAAGATAGAATTGTTATTATCAAGAAAATCAGAAATTTGCTACCGAGTACAGCTGTTGCTACAATGGTATTCTGTAATATAAATAAAAAAAGTCATTGTACTTAATATAGTAGTTTTCTTTAGATTTATTCAACTGAAATGTAAATATTATGTTGCTTTTATTTGTTTATAATGTGGTACTTGTGTGACGAGGAAACGTGTGTAACATTTATAAGGAAACATTTTAATTAGTATCGATTTCATTAAAATCATCAAGTATACTTGTGAAACTCTATAGACACACTGTGCACTTGTTTTTTATTAGAATTATTAGCTAATTACAAACTTGTTTAAAGGGCGAGTTTTCAATTACAAATTATTAATAAAAATTGAATTGTGTCAAAATATAATTTCCTCTATAATAAAAAAAAATATTCAATATAGATTGTCAATAATGTGCGGTAAATATATTTGTAAAGAATCTCTTTGAGCTTCCGCATTAAAAAAGATATAGGATATCTATGAAAGCACCTTCGAGAGTGATCCTTTTTCTCATCCTTTTTACCTAACGTTACGAAATTCCTTAGTTTGGTAAATATTTTTTGACAAGGCGAAGATCGAGTGGAATTAAAACAAAACAATAACGATCAATGGAATGTGAATTTCAGGATAACACAACTGGAAAGAAAAAATAATATTCTAGTGAACTAACAAGAACACGACGTATTTCAAATATTTAACTTTCCCTAGAATAAATCTATCAATAATTCAGTTGCTAATTTTCCAGAAACTTTACAGAGAACGAGCTTAAGTATTTATATAGTAAACGTGAAAAAATAATATAACAACAACGAAGAATAGAAATTATCCTGTTGGAAATTGGACTATACGTGTTGCATAACAAAATGTTGTGAGCTTTATAAGCTTTACCATATTTATCCACATCGAGGCTTGTTGTATTTATTTATTTATTTATCAAAGTTGTAAATTCCACTAAACTGTCAGTGCAGTTAATATTATAGATAAGCTAAAAATTAATATGTCGAAAGCAAAACAGATTAACTTAAAATTAATAATGTTTCAAACAAAATTTGTTTTGACTGAAGCTTATTAATGAAGATATTGAAATGTTGTAATAGGAATGTTGTAAATTTAAGTGCCTTTAAAGGGCCATTAGATAAATGACTAAATCACTAGGGAAGAACAAAGGGGCATGGGGTGGTTGGATTGTCTTGGAAAATTCTAATGATTAATTACTTTATCAATCAAAATTCTCTGTTCCGTGAAGAAATTGGTAAACCACTTGAATTATTTGCTTTACACTATCCAGAATAATCTAGATCAACTAATTCTAGATAATAGAATCAAAGATATTGTAGTAATTAAGTAGCTTTTTGATTTTTTTGACATGCTGTTTTTCTTTTTTATTTCAAAAAAAAAACCAGCTGTGATGCAAATAAAAATTGAAATTATTTATCTGATAATTATATGATTAATAAAGGGGTCGTAATTGGGGGTTGATTGAATAGCAGTGCGTCGTCAAAGCGACAGTTTTAATTTAGGAATCAATTCATGTTCACGCTCTAGCTGCATCCGAAAAACTCAAGAGAATCACATTAATTCCCACTTCAATGCCAGTTTTTAACAGTCTACATTACCATAACTTGGGTAGAACCAAAAATATTCTTAATTTTCTGTTCATTATAAATTCTATTACTGAAAGCTTGGCTGCTCCAATTATTCCAAATTAATATATGCAAAGTATGAAGTAGTGTAGAATCAGTTTTTGTTTTAAAGGTAAATAATAGGAGACACTTAAACGATGAATTCAAAAATACATTGCAGTATTTATTTGTAAATTGATATATTTATGACATCAATACATTGACGTTGGAATTGAACCATGAAGTACCAATATACATATAAAACGATATATCGAATGTATTTGCTTTCATACATATTTTACTATATGTAGGATAACTGAACAATGCACCTGTATCTCTTACATTATTTACAATTTCATTCTACGAAACCTCCTTTTTTTAGCTGTATTTCCCCGATTTTCCTCCAAATTAGTTCTGTATTTTTGTAACCGAAAATTGACCGGCAATATACACGATTAAACATGCAAGGAATACAATTTCAAATGGCGGATTCATCCATCAATTTATGTATACTTTATATATTTTCGATATTGTTGTAGTTGTTGTTGTTTTGGTATGTAGCAAAGTTAATGTAATTAGGAAATGTTCCTTTATTCATACTTAGAATTCGGAATGTTTGTGGCCGGAATTTCGATTACTGTTTTAGAATTGTAGGAATTTATTTAACAGAAACTCGTACATTTTAACCGTTACTTCATTGATGTAAAATGAAATTATGTTTATAAATAGTGCAATGTAATGCAAAATCAATTTTATTTCAATTATTGAAAGTGATTTAATTAAATTCATCTTATTTACGGTGGTATTAATGCTATTAATATAACCTATAAGAGATCCTGTAAAATATTGAAAACACAACGGCTGTATAAGAGTGGTGTGTTCGTTATGGGGTTAATATCAAATAGGGTAAACGTTATGCAACATTGTTGATGATGTGTATCGTCTATTAGTTATTGTAAAAGTTGTATTTGTTTCAATTCATTGGATAACAGACGTGGTATTAGAGAAGTGCGTTACCTACCATTGGGAGTTATTTGACGATGTAATGTCAACGAATGAGTCATTTATTTTTATGTTTGTAGCTCTTTTTGTGACAATGGGCCTTGTTTTATCTTTATTTTTGTTGAGAATGAACATCATAATGATTTTTTATATCAAATACTAGGGGTAGCACCAGACCGCTTGAATATTAATGTCAATCGTGTTTGTAAACGTCTTTGTTCTAAAAATGAGGGGGTCCCTTATCGAACATTTTCAATGTTTTTTTATTACTAAAGGGGAACCGAATTGTCGTCCTTTCTACTCGTTAATTTTTTCAAATAAATCATGATTCGTTACATTTTTATTTGTCATGTAATTTGTCAATTTGTAACTTTATCTGTTAACAATACGAATAAATTATTATTTCTGTACGTGTTATCATTTAAAAAAATTACGCGATTACTTAACCGTGTCAACCTTTTCGAATAATTAATTCTTCTTTACGTGGGATGCATTAAGAATAACCAGAATACATTCTCCATATGCAGACAGAACTCAACATTACCACGTGAAACTGAATGCGACTATCAAATGAAAACTTGCCAGCTCTTGTATTTGAAACATCTACCAACGTGCTGAGCCAATTTAATCACGTACGTGGTTAAATTTTTATTTTTTAATTTGCGGAGGAGACTAATCAAAAGAGATTGTTTAATTAAGTAGATTAAATCAACCCCATCCTCTTCCTTCTTATTCTTGACTATACATGCATATAAAATTTCAACACCAACAAATATTTTTGGTATTGCGCCAAAAATAACGATGTAAATTACAATATACTCAACAAAGAACATTTCACGACAGTTTCATAATTAATATTCCGCTAATTAATTTCATATTGTATTAAAGTCTAAAAAAAAGGACACACAAAAATTGTATAGCATCCCCAGTTTTGCATTAAATATGAATATGCATAGGAACAATGTAAAACACGCAAGCGCTAACAAAGTCTATAACGCGCTCCGTAATCGATTAAAATCTGTTAACTTCACTCATTATTAACAAAATTTCAACAGCTACAAAGAACGTTAACAAGATTGACCATTTCCTATTAAAAGAAACAGAAACCAATCAACAACATTCGAGTTAACAAAAGAAAAAAAATGCAGCATTAATTGAACAACATTGGCAACATTTCAAATTAAAATAAATGATTCGATCAAATAGCTGAATATATAGACGTGAAAAAATATGTAATAATAAGACATCGTTTGATATATTGGTTGAAGGTTTTGTCAGCTAAAATAGCTAGCAACGATTCCCACTTTGAAGCTGTTTTGAATGGCTATAGGGCGGTATATTGGACAAAGTCTGCCATTGTACTCGGCATCTGCATCAGACTCTCCATCCTTTCTAACACAAATTATGACCGACAAATTACTGGAAATCACAGATTTTTACCTGAATATACAAAATTTAAAAAATAAATCAAACCAACAACAACCATCACCACCAACATTTAAAGTTAATTATGTTCATCCAATAAAACTATCAAATTAATTCACCTTTTACAAAATTCAAGCGCTTGTTGTATGTTTGATTAGTAAATGAGGCCAGTGTAATAATGTTTTCTATAGAATCTATACGTGTTATGACTCTATTGAATATCAAGAGTTGATTTCAAATTTGCTAAACAACCTGCTTTGAAATTGCTTATACCCGCCTGTATTGGCGTATATACATTTTTTTTTTGTTGTTGTTGTTGAATGTACTGCAGCAGGAATGGTAGTAGCAGTAATATATAACTGAAGTTGGCGTGAATGCGTTCTTTCTATAGTTAAACTAATTTGGATAGCAAGACTAGTTAACTCATGTAAATGTTGTTAACACCACATATTGATGTAAAATTGGTTGGGATTAAATCGAAATTTTACTCTTTAAATACATTTAGGTATAAGTTATTGACGCTTAACAAAGGCTTTATTATTTTGTAGTAGGTGGATTTATATTTTTCAACGTTACCTAGTTGAACCATGTTAATTGATAAACAAAGAAGTTCGATTTTGTATGTTAACGGTAGTCGGACATAAACGGGTCTTTATTTGATTGAGAAAATTACTAACTAGACCAGAGTTAGTCACAAATGCAGATTAGTATACAGTAACAATTTAGATAATTGCCTATATTTACTGTAATAAAATTGTTCTTATTTAGTTGATATAGTTTCTACCCTTATATAACTAACTTCAACTCAAGTAAATTTTACGAATAATTTGAGTTTGGAGTAGATTCATTTTTGTTGGTCAGTAAAATAGGATATAAGATAAAAATAAAACATAGAGAATATAAGGTGGTTGTTTCATTCCGTATGAACGGGAACAGATATAAACTATATAGTATACACGTTTCCCATTCTACAATATTGTTTTATATAAAATACAAACGTATAAAAGAGGGTGGTTGTCCCGTTTCGCTTCTACAGTCTAGCGTGTTTCAGAGCGAGACTCTTATCACGATTCATAGGACATTACCCATGGCCCCAGCAAAATGCAAATTATTCGCCATTATTGGCACTCGCGTGATACCCTATACACTTGATGCAAAATGTGTATATCGGTATTTTATAGTTATTTTTAAATTTCGACAAAACAACGTTTTCATCATGGATCTTCTATGAACCTAAACAATTCAAACTGTTTTATCTATCGTTGTTTCTATTTTATCGAAAGATAATAGATTTTTTATTTTTTTGTAAATACTCAATGTTCATCAGTGTTGTTGATTCAATTGAAAAATCATTGATGTTCATGTCAACGTTAAATTTTCAAATAGCAATTACGCATACGTGAGTTGAAAATTCTAGGATTATTATCGTGAACAGAAGTTAGGGTTGAAGTAACATTTACTATAAATCAAATGGTTGCACTGAGAAGGAACAGCCTCTATAAATGCAGGCCTAAATCACAGTCTGACATGCTGATACTGAAAGGGATTTAACTTCAAGTGGTTTTCTCCTACTACCTATCATTCGGTCTGAAAAGCGATGTGTTACATGTGTAGAGCTATATTCACTGTTTTGCTTCTATATTTTACTTACCCTATAACAATTGTATTTATATTTAAATTTAACCAATTATTTGAACAAAATTCCAACAAATAGCTAATATATGAGAGATTTATTTATTATTGATAATGGTTGCCAATTGGGTTGATATGAGTTTAACAAGCCGATATTTGTAAAATATACAGTTGAATCGATAAAATATATATAAACCATAAATAAATACACATAAAAGCCAGGTTGAAATCCTCTAATAAACCAACAAAATAGATGGTAGCGTGTTAAAGGATATAAAGATTTTCTTTGACAGAAACCTGGTGAAGATCTAGCAATATTGAGAAGGAAATTTGAGATAATTCAACAATATAAATATGTGTTAATGTTCAATAAAATCAATTAATTTTATTATATTTCCTTTTATAACAATGTTAATTTGTTGTGGTGAAAAGTTATTATCCATCTTTCAATTTCTCAAGAGGTTTGCGAATTAAGCAGATAGATCCACAAAGACTATAAATCATTGAGGGTAGTATGGTGTAAGCTCACCTAGGCATATTGCCGTATACTTCTCTGCCCAGACTTGGGATAAAGCTATGCATACATACATCACTTAGACTATACTAACGTTGCACTTGAATCACTGGATTACCACCAACCCCACAACGATAGAAGTCACATTGCGTTCGTTGACAGTTTTATGGCAAATCTAACTATTATCGAGGCCAAAATTTATTTCAATTTTATTCAAAAAATTTTAATTAAATATTAATCATCCATCATTTAAATCAAATGATATATCGTTAAAATAAATAATTTTTAATAAATACGACATTATTCTGACCAAATGTGCTTCTAAGAGAATAGGAAGAGTCTAAACTGAAACATCAAATAATATATAAATCCTGATTATTTACTCTACATTCTAATTCTCAGAACATAAATTTTTCATTGTCTGAAATTTATTACCTCAATTCTAAACTCTCCACGAAATTACTTTTATTTATTTTATAGCAATCCTAAATTCAGCAATAAGAGATCTCTTGGAACATTTGCACTTATGCGAGACCAATACTGTTTTGGGATAAAAAAAGGGGGACAATAAACCGTATTGCTTATTTGATCAAATATTATTCAGGATACAAAATATTACATGAAAATTGTATTAACTATTTACGATTATTGACATTATCTTCATTGTATTCTAACATAGGGCTTTTTAATATTGATAAATATTTACCAATCTATAGAAACAAGATAATTGTATTTGAATAATCTTGTTAAAATAAATATCAAAATGTTCCCATTCGGTTATTGAGATATAGAGCAAGCTCTTTTTCTGTGACCTGCATATTTTAGAGCGGTTTTACTAATATTTCCTACACTCTTTAAACTATTTATTTATTGACGTAAAAGTATACCGTTTATTAAACAGATAATAAATAATTTCACCTATATTATTCAAAATTGAAATTCTTGTTCAACATTGTTTCTATAATATTTAATGAAATAACGAACCTACTAAATTCATCTAAATTGTTTTCATACTTTTGATATCAAATAGGAAAAATAAAAATAAAAAACATCATGCCATAAAATAAACTTTCCTTAACTTTGACAACCGTAAATAAAGTTAAAAATAAAAACAAGATTTCTATCTTATGATTAAAACAATGTAAAAAGGTAAGTAGCGAAGTTGTCAACGTAAAAAGCCATCCGGAAAGGATTACGCTTTTATTGTTGTTACACATGATCAGCCAAATTTAAAATTCGTTGATACCAATTAAAATTCTAATGCATATAATAATAAATTATTGAAAATCTTTACAATGAAATATTATAAGTTTAGAAGGGTAATTCATCCTAAACTCCCTATAGTATGCTCTAATAATAATGATCATTTTAGATTAATTGGAGAAAAAACAAGAGGTTAAATTCCGCTTATTTACTTGTTTACTTCAACAGAGCTGGATGGGCCCCCATGGATAATATTTAAAAAACAATTTCGTCTTTGCAATTCGTAATCATCAAAGTAATCTTTTTTATTATCAGTTAAAAGAACAATTTAGAAGATTTTATTTGAAAATTTCATGGCAAAGAACGCTCAAAGAAGCTTCATTTATATATAAACTGAAAAAAATTGCTTTTTAGTAATAATTTTTCATATAAATCAGTTGTTAATACATTACGTATTACGCATGTGCTTCTGTAAGAATAGTGCGAAATTGAGTGGGTGTTTTTCTAAAATATACTCAAAAATCATTTCAAATTTCTACTTTGAATCGTTTAGTTTAAAAAGCTTCTAAAAAGAATATCCTTCTATTGCTCAAAAATTGATGATTTAGGGAAAATGTGCCTTAAAAGCGAAAAATTTAACGGATTCAGTGGCGATTTTCATCAAAAAGCTAATGATTTAGAATCAAAATATTTTGAAACCTGAAATTAAAGTCGTGAAATTTACTCAATAATCGACAACGGAGCTTAGTAAGAATGGATGACTTCGGGCAAACATTTACTAAAATATGCAAAACAGAAGCTAGTTCAAAATGGACTTCAAGTGTCTTTTTTCACGTTTTACTAGTAAATTAGCTAGAAAATGTGAAAATTTACAACAAAAATTTGTCAAACCTCAGCCTAAAAGTCGAAGTTCTTGTGTCCAAATAAGGGCTGGGGAGCTGATTTGGAATCGGATGGGCTTCGCTCCGGCTTCGGAGCCACAATATATCCAAACTGTAGCTTCAGCTCCAGCTCCAAAGTCATTATTTCCAAACTGAGGTTTTAGCTCCGGCTCCGGCTCCGGCTCCGGCTCCGGCTCCAGCTCCGGCTCCTGCTCAATTACAGTGAACGTTTTTGTGACTGTTACCGTTAAACATAAATATTTAGTTTAAAGATTTGAGTTAACTTCAGCTTTGCAATAGTGCAACTGTAACTCCAAAATTGACCGACTTCATGCCTCTGACTCCGACTCCGGCTCCACAGCCCTTAGCAAAATAGTCTGATATTGACAGTGTCGAAATCGGGCAGATTCCTTAAAACCCGAGATTGATATTCAGTTGAAACATTGATTACATTGAAGAATTCAGATAGAATTGAAAGTCCACGTATACTAAATCTTCATTTGATTCAACAACAAAAATTCTAAAATGATGATGTAATGCAAATCATTAATGTAAAGCAACTATTCAAATTACAAACTTCTTGCAGTTCATTAGTCAAATTCGCTCAAAATAAATGACTGGGGATAATTTTTTAAAAACTTAGACTAAGTTAAGAAAGAATCCAGCTTAAAAGTAGACTAAAAAATTGACTACTTTTATAATAAAAAAGCCAAAATTATTCAAGTCTAGGCTAACAATCGAAGTTAGACTTGTCAATACCGTTCTTTTTTACCACTTAAGAGCAAGATTTTTTAAAGAAGCTCGCTTAAAATGAAATCTTGACAATTAAGTGAGTTATAGGGACATTTTCAACCCCATTTTTCACCTATTTCTAAGAACTATTTAAGATCTATCCGGTTTATACCAGATCTATCGGTGCACTGTGGACTAAATCACAATAACAATAACGATAACAACACAAACATGGTCTACTAAAAAAATGAAACTATAGACAGGTTTTCAAATATTTTCCATTATAATGATATGGTCGTGAAAGTAGATAAAATTAATTAATGATTTAAAATGAAAGTACCGGAAAACCTAGACTTAAACTTAAAAATTCCCCTCAAAATAAATGATTAAAAGCGCCAAGTAGCAAAATTTGTTAAAAACAATGATTTTGCGTAAAATAGTCCTAAGCTTCAATAATTCGGCTCTAAAATTGATAAAAACGTCCCAATCTCATTCAGTGCTATCTTAGGAGCAAAATTTACCAAAAAGTTAATGATCAAGACGAATACTTATTACAAACTAGACTAAAACTGGAGAAATCAGCGCAATAATTCACTAAAATGATGAATATTAAACAAAATTTCCGTTAAACCTATGAATTAAAAGATCAGAATTTAGCTCGAAGATCGACTTAAAGTGTATCTTTTTCATGTTTGAATGGCCAATTCGTTAGATTCCATATCAAAGTTTCTATCTCTAAAATTGACAAAATATCTGAATCTCCTTTTACGATTCAATGACGAAATTCGCTAGAAAAGCCGATAATAAGAACATCGATTTAAATTCAAAAATTCTCTTCAGAAATCGTCCCCTTTTCACCATTCACTATTATTATTATTATCATTAAAATCTTATCATTTGGAGGTTTCCCGGCGGGCGCATTGATGCGTCCCTGAGCACTTAACAAAAACGGAATTTTGTCGATTTTTACAAATGTAACATTTTACTAGATTCTCCTCGTTAAAATGTACGATTTTATCATATTTTAAAGTCGTAATTGAAATATATGAATTTTTACGAAGTATCCGATTAATCAACTTCATTGAATACTGTGCACTGGATATAAGGCAGGGTAGTATTTGGAAAAAATTTGATAAAAAAGCGCATTTTTTTGGTAATAGATTAACTATCTAGTAATAAAAAACATAACTACCCACAATTCGAAATGTAGCTAGATATCATATTTTTCTGTTAATTGCAATTTTTTTATACTGTTGGTACTATTGCAGTTTCATTAAGCATAATCATTGGATATAACAGTAATTTGTTTTGTATAATTGTACATACGTTGCTGACAGAATTTCTGATAAAATTTTGACTTACTATAGCCATGAATATGTAGTTGGATTTTAATTTACTTTTATTATGTTTACTGACTGAACAATTTTTTTTTCCAACCTTTCCAACATTCGGAACTTTTCCCTGTTGGAATTCTGTTGTGAATGTCTCTAAAGTATTCGAGTTGAAAAAGCAAATCAAAGTCGCAATTTTAAAATTTAACATATTAAATACCTCACATCCTGTCATAGGCGTAGTTAAGGGGGTACTTGGGGGTGCTAAGCACCCCCAAAGCTTAAATTAGCACCCCTAAAAAAATTACAAAAAACTAACTCATTCTATACATATAATGGATTTATTTTTTAAATGTGGTAGATTTTTATAACACTCCTATTAGTTGACGAGAAAAGTAGGTACCTATTCGAATAATATTTCAAGGATTTGAAGGGTAGTCCCTGAAGATTATTTTAGCAAAATTAGAATATTGTAACTCATTTTGAAACTGATTTCCTCTCGCTCCAGAATACATTCAGAAAAAAGAGGAAAATCAATGTGATTTGTTTAAGACGATGTTGTGCTAGTTTGTTGACTTTTTTACTAAACTTGCAGATGTTTTTGTCTTACGCAGTTAGATTCTCAGTTTTTAGCGAATTTTGCCATCAAGTCTTTTAAAAGAGATGATTTAGACGACATTTTTAATCAATTTTAGAGTTGAATTCTTAACTTTTCATCCACATTTTGGGGCATTCTTTTTCATAAATCACCTAGTTTTAGGGAATTTTGCAATTATAAGTGAATTTTTGTGCTAAATCTTGACTTTTCCTCTAAATTTACAAAACATTTTAATAAATTTTGTTTTAAGTAGTGCAAGGTAACTTTCAGTCGATTTGTCGACTTTTTGCCTAGGTTTGGAAATTTGTTCCAAAAAGTTTTTAGTGCATTTTAACGATAAATTATGTAAGGAAAAAGCTTTTTGTAAATTGTAGAAAAATGCATTTTTAAGACGTTTGTTCAATTTCTGAATGTGGTCGTTTCTTATAAAATTCAAATAATATTTTTAAGTTGTGCAAGGTAATTCTAGAGAAAATTTCAGCAAAATTAGAACCCCATAGCTCATTTGGAAGTCGGTTGAAAAACACTCGTTTGGGATAATGTTGCCATTTTCAACAAATTGACACGTAAAACGATTAAAAACCAATTGAAAACTCTCTCAACATTAATTTTTTTCGTTCGTCTCTATTGCATTGTAAAAAAATGCGAAACACTTCCACCTATCCCAGAAAAAAAATAGACACGAAAAAAAAATCAATATGTGTAGCAAGTTTTTAAAGATGGCGACATCGTTAGAAATAAGCACTTTTCAATCAATTTCCAAATAAGCTACATGGTTCTAATTTTGATGAAAAATTCTTCAGGAACTGCCCTATAAGTGCTTGAAATATGTTTTGAATTGCTTGCCAACAAATAGAAGTTTCATAAGAATCTACTACATTTAAATGGACAGCCTATACATGCGTGCATTTGTTTTATTAATTTTCTTTTGGACTTCAGCACCCCCAGAGTTGAACGTCTAACTACGCCTATGCATCCTGTGGGTGAAAAAATAAAATTTTCAACTTATTCGTTTGGTTTTTTTCCCCCCGATCAGGCTGGAGAATTGCAATACAAACTTTCCCTGTTATAATAAAGCACTGAACAGCAGGCGGCTGTAGTCTGTAGAGCTTACAGATGACGGTTGACTAGCAGCATCTATCCCCACTCTTGTTTATGTTTACGCTAGCAGCAATACACACACAACACAGCAGGCAAAGTTTAGCGTACAAGTATCGGCGGCGGCGGCGGCACGCCGTTATGATTTCCAAACATTATTTAAACTATAATTTTTATTAAATAAATTTCTTATTAATGATAAGATACCAAGGGGCAGTCCTTTGTGATACTAGATATTCTGACGTCACTGGAGGCGGTATACGGCGCCCAATACGCCGTTGAGGGAGTGGCAAAAGGTCACTTTAATCTTTTTATACCAATTCAAATCTTGGGGGTGGTTCATCTCCCAAAATCCTGCGCCGCATCATTTATATATAACAATAATAAATATTCATTTAATAATGAGATAAAATATCATCATAACAATAATACTTAAAACAGTATTTTTATAACTTTAAATTTTTATAAGAGTTTATAATTAGTTATAATAAGGACAAATTTAAAAAAGAACGATCTAATGTCAGTATTATTTTATAACGGAAAATGGCGTCTGTCTGCAAATAATCTCCTTTGGGGCGCTCAACGGGTGCAAATATTCCTCTAGACAATTTTCTTAAAATATTCATAAAATAACTTCAAGTATCGTTATTATTACAATTATTATTATATTGAGGAAATATAACGATGATATTATATTTATTATAATTAATTGCACAAAATTGATCAATTACTAATTGATTAACCATATCTAGCAATAGAAAATATCAATCAATGGGTACATAAAATTTTAATATCCAATTACGATTCCAATATTGAAGGTATTCGACAAACAATTCAATATTCACATGTTAATTATGGGACATAAATAGTGCGTGTCCTGCCTTCATTTTTTTACCAATTAAATTAATAATAAGAAGAAACTAGATTATAATTCTAAATGGAAACCTTCTATATTCCATAATAGCGTCATTATTTTTATGGCTAAATAAATAGAATATTGAGTTTTTTACTATTTTCATTGAAATTATTTTTGAAAAAATGTTGTTGGAAATTGAGCTTTCCAGAGTCTGTTCAATGTGGATGTAGCACGGATGCGAACCTTGTTCTGTACGCTGTGCACTGTAAAATCGGTAAGTGGTGGAGTTTTTCTATCGATTATGTAAAGCTGACGTTTTGTGTGAGTGAGCTTTTGTCCGCTAGAGCGGTGCTGTTCTCTTTATACACACACACACACACACATATATATATATATATATATATATATATATATATATATATAGGTATATAAAATTCCAAATAGGTCCATTATTATGGAAGACTTGTAATAGTCGTAAATAAACCAAAAGAGTAATTGATTTTGTGATTGTAATTTTTCTTGTAAGCTTAGAAAAATATCAAGCTTAAATGTCGCGTGCTTTTTCAATTACTAGAATTTTTATTAAATTTACGTTTTTGGTACTGAATGGACCAGAATTTCTAAAATATTAGTTTCATACAAAATGATAACAATATATATCTATATATATATATATATTTATATTACCCATATACATATATATATATAAAGCTATATTTTAAACTGCAAATAAAAGGATTTTATTGTACAAATTAGATGTCCTGATTTATAGCTAACTCATTTATTTTATTTCTGCTAACTGCCTTATTCAATAAGCGAATGCCATCGAGACAAACAAATTGCTTCTCACACACCGAATCCGGTTGGATTTCGGATCTTTGTATGATCATCAGCTGTGAATTTGGTTTTGAACCCGGATTGATCTACATGTTCAAATCAACCAGTAACTACAAGTTATTTTAGAAACATTTAAATTCATCACAATTTTGCATACAAATAGAATTTGTGAGAGAAAAAAATAACAAATTTGTTTCAAAAAAAATTAAATCACTACATTTCTAAGAGTTCAATTGACACGAAAATAAATGCGGGTGAATAGAACTGGCGAACGAATCGGATTAAAGTAAGTAAAGGCGTTATATCAAAAAAGAGGAACGAAATTATGGATTCCCATAAATGTGGGTGATGATCATATTTTCGGTTATTATAATGCCATATTAATTCTATCGTTATTTCTTTGTTATAAACGCTAAATCTTCTAATCTAGGAACTAATTACAACTGGACCCAATTAATGGCCTAAATGTTTACACATACTTGAATTATATGTTTAGGCATCCCTTTTCATCGAATTTTCCATTTCCTTATTTGTACAACAATTATCAATTGTATATTTTTGGATTTATGAACTGGTTGTGTGTGAATCGGGTTAATGAAATACAGGCAAATAAAACTAATTTTAAAGGGCTAATGTATCTCGAATATTTTACATAATTTTGTTCATTTTATCACAGATGGGGAAAATATGGTCAATATGAAAGAAAAATGGATAGAGATATAAATAATTTGAAAGGGATAATTCTGAAATTGCTCGTTGTACAACAGCTAGCAATTAGATGTGCCGCTAATATTGAAAAAAAAATCCAGAGAATCACAAAATGACACAAAAATGTTTCTTCAATTTATGTTGGGACAGAAAAACTAAAAAATTGTGTTCTGACTTACATTTTCTTCAATTTTGATCCGATTCTCCAACCGTTTTCTTTGAAAAACGATCATTTTTCGTGAAGAAGAAGAAGAAGAAGAAGAAGAAGCAAAATTTGTGCTACTCGTTACAGGGAAAAAACACGATTTCTTGTGACAAAAGTAAAATGTGCTGTAAATTTAGTTGATTGCCTTCGATTTCCGGTTGTATGTGACGGAAGATTATTTCAACGTCTCGATCATTTAATGAATGAAATCGAATGATCAGTTGTGTGACTAGTCAGTAAAATCGTCCGTTTTTGTGTTACAAAGATTATGATTAGAACTATAGAACAGCACACACAGGATTAACCGGAAACGGAAAAGGAAATTCTAGTTCTAGATATATTTTCACTAACTAGTCTACGTTTTTATTGTGATTATAGTAAATGGTGGTAGATTAGTGTTTTTTTAACAGGGTGTAAATGATAAAAAAACAACTAAATTGTATATAAACGGGTACTAATTATGATAATGTTGGGTATTGTATTTAGTTGTAATATAAGCGGAAAGTTGGTTGGGGTTGGGGGTGGAACAGCTGGAAATATTTGAATGTAAACTGGAATTCCCTGCACAGCAGCTTCATAGAATATAGCTATAGGCAATGCGGTTAGCGCGCATTGTTACAATCGCACATACATACGTTAAACTTAAGAGTCAAGAGTACGTCAAGCTTTAATATACAAAGTTATAGTATTCTCTCGAGTACCTCTAGTTTTCAATTTTGTTTTTCCATCAAAGTTAGCGAATTCGAATGTGTTCTTTATTTTCTCGAAAAACTAAAGGATAATGCATATAGTTTTCGTGTAGTTCATTTTTCCAACCCTTTACATATCGAAATTGTTAAGCACTAACATAGTTCGTCTGAACCTACATCGATAAACACAATTATAACAGAAATGCAATAAAAATACGAAAATCGACAATGTATGAAACCTGAAATGGAGTAGCTTACGTATTCGTGGTGCGTTTTATACGACTTCCGGTTTCACTACCTGAAGATCGTCGTCATACTTCCCTTTATACTTACACGAAAGTTATCTTTAAAGCTTGTCGAATATTTATTACATTTAACAACTTATACGTTATGATAGTAGACGCTTTAAAAACGTTCGTTTATCGTTAAAGTGGAAATATGAAAATTTTCAAAAAAAATTATATTCTAACACGTAGTAGTATAGTATTTAATTAAATAAAAACGATTAATATTTCAACAGAAATTAAATGAAAGTCTTTGAAGACAGATCAGTTCACCCCTTTATCGTGTCAAACGATGGATAATGTTACAGTTCTAGTCTTTTCATTGTTGTTGTTATTCGTCTATGGGATAGAATGAATTATTTCTTTCAACACTTTGATATTTGATAATCAATTCATATAAAAAAGCTCCCGCAAATGTGCTTTAAAAGTTCTACTTTATTTACTTTTTAATGTCCACAAAATTTGTTCGTTTTCAATTAACATATCAACAGAAAAATCATTTAAATTATTTTATAGATAAGGTGGTATTTAAATAAATCAATCAGTTAAATAGATAAAACAGCCTCCCCTTTATCCTTTATAACGATTCCAGAACGTAACATCTCTTTCACATGATATTTTGCGTGTTTTTTATAATTTAATATAGTTATATGTTCTAATAAATTCTAGTTTATTATCACACAAATGTACAGCTTAAATTAAGTTTGAACATTTCCGTACTTTACAGGTAGGTATCATTGAATAGCTTTATTATTTTTAACAAAAATTTAATCCTTTAAATATATGTAAACATAAATGAAAATAAATGAATATAATGAAAATAAAAATATGTAAAAATATACATTACCCCAATTTCACACCTCAAATTTTACAGAATAATTCAGTGAGCTTTTCACAGTCAAAGCTCTTCATTTGACATTCGTGACAACTTATACTTGAACTTTGATCAATATAGTGATATTGTATAAAATTGACTCTACATACATTAAACTAAATATCTTTGATATTTATATAAGTAATTTTAATGTTGTTTAAATAATTTGTAATGTTGTATTTTAATGAGCAACATGTACATTTTTCAAATGTTAATGAACACTTGGGTCTCTTCTAATTACAGAAGAAGAAAACTTAACGTAATGAAACGTAGACAGGACTTTCTCAACGAATGTCTGTCTACAAGATGGATTGCTATGTTGTTTATTGTCTAAAGTACTGTATAACTCGTTGTTGACGAGCAACTCTTCAACTACCAACACTACAAACAAAATTGTTCTGATGTCTTTTCTAATAATATAACAACTATAATAATGATAATAAATTGAAACGACAACAAATGATTAAATATAGTGATTATATTAAATGGAGCATTTTAATTAAATTTAACACAACTGAAAACGTTAGATATTAATTTTTACACAAAAACTCTAGAAGCCCAGTAGCCAAAATTAACGAAATTTATTAAAAATATATCATGTTTCACCTTGGCTCGTTTTAGGGGTCTAATCTATTGACGCCTGATTTAATCATGTATGTTGATGGCTAATTGAAATGAGTGTAATTATAATTAGCCACATTTTGATCTATTATGGATAATTCTCTATTAATAATTCATTTGTAAAGCGAATTATTTAGATTGATAAACAATATTATTGTTGTTCATAATGAATTTTCGAAATAATTCCAAAACAACTAATTAATAAACAAAAAATATTACAAATCAATTAATATTTGAGCTTTTTCACTACACACGTTTTGTTGCTTTGAAAACTTACAACTTAATAGAGTATACAGTAGATGTCGCTAATAATTTAATATTAAACTTTCTGTCAAAAGGATAGTTGAATGATATTGTGAGAGAAATCAACTTCTAGAACTCATAAATTGCAATATTAAATGAATTTTAGAAAGTGACTTTATTGGAAAAGTTATTATAACTTAAAAACTCATAATTTGTATTGTTTAATTTCTTCTAATTAATTATTGTTTCATAAAATCATAAGTAATGAAGAAACATGAGCAAACATTCAACAATGTTGAGGGGTATTCTACAACATATGTTGAGTTTTACGATAACTTTACAATCGAATACCACAATTCCAGTCAATTATACGAATTTTCCATTTGTCTGGAATATTTTATAAAGATTAAAGAAATTGGGAATAGTAAGGAAATAGCATTCTAATAAAATCAATAATTGTCGTGTTACTCACCTTAAGTGAATTAATCTCGACATTTCCTAAGAGTCCCGCTTCAACTTGATGTATGGCACTTGAATAAGCTCCGGTTCTCCGCATTATGTACAATTAACGTTATCTCTATTCGAGTTGTTTGAAATAGATTTACAATAGAAAAATTGTATGTTCGCTTATACATATAAACGAACGACATTGGAATTTTTAATTAATTATTGAATATATTCCGGAATATATTCCGGAAAAATATTTATAGATTTTCGTCCGGAAACTAACCAGATTATACGGAACTAATAAAACCGTATAAGCCTTAAAGATATTCTATCTCAATTTACATATATCGATTTTAATAAATGGCCCAGCTAAAGGGATATTAGTTTAATAATTATCTAATGACCAAGTTGGATACTGTGATTTTTTTTTGTTATGACCGGAAATTTTGTTAAATTTATTTTGTTAACATACTTATTAAATATTTAAGCATGTAAAAAAAATGTTCCAAACAATATACGGTAATAAAATCTGATATTTGTTAGCCGATGAAATAAACAATAATATTACAAAAACTCTTTGTTCCTGTTGAATATTATACAAAAATATTCTGGCCTTAATGTATATATTTTTTGTTTGATTTAAACAACGAAGAGCTAGATTGTATATTTTTGGTTAAATACCTGGGGCATGAAAATAAATTGAAATTAATTAACAATACGGCGACAGGTGATGAAATTTCCAGGATGTATCAATGAGTCAATGTTTTTATATTTATTTATTTATTTATTTATTTATTTATTTATAGAATTATTTAAATAAAGGCGAATTTTCGTTTGTAAAGTAATTATGATCGATTTACAATTGGTATAATTAAATTTAACATAAAACTTTTACTGAAAATTGAAAACAATTAAGCTGTTCGGTTGGTTTATTCTAAGAACAACCAATTCTACCACATCTTGTTCCTGTACAGTTCCCTGTAGTATAATTTCTACAAGGTTCATTTAATTTAATTTAGTTTAATTAATAATGTTCAGAACATAAACATTTTGCAAATCATAAAGCACATTGTTTTGTTAATAATAGTCCACAATTTGTAGAAATTAAGTTGTTTATTTATCACGTTCATTAAACTCTAATATACAAAAGATAGAAAACTAGAAATTCTTACGTTGCCTGGTAGTATGTTGTGTGCTTTTTTTTTCCTACTTTCTCATTTCGCCCATTCTCCAGTACGTATTCAAACCAATTTCTCATATTAGTTGAAAGAAGTTGCTATAAAAGAGATGGGGTTCGTTTGTTCTGTTTTGATTTCCCTTAGGAACACATGTGTACATAAATACATTGTTATGGAGATATTTTCGTCTATTTTAGATTAATATTAGAGCAATCGCGCTCTATCAATTCAGAATTGAAAATGATAAACGAACAAAAAATTCAACTCTCATTATTGTTTTCGATATTTCGGTGAGAAACAGATAATGTTCCATATAAACCGAAGATATTACAAACAATACTTGCAAAACTATTTGAGAAACAGTACGAACAATAACCGATAATGATATCGTCTTTGTTCTACTTGTAAAACTTTCTATTTACAATTAAAGTAGGTATATACGGATTTTATCAAGAGCAATAAAGGTCCCCTGTTAATTTGAAAAACGTATCGTTTCCTAATTGTATTGCTCCATTATACATTTTTTTTTCCTGAACGTAAAAACTGGGCGTATATACATTGTATTCCATTAAACAAATAGAAACTAACTCTATTAAACTTGTGTTTCAAGTAAATAATATCGGTTAATTATTCAATTTAGTATATGTTCTAATAATTAACACGAATATAAATTGTATTTAATTTGCCTTAATTAATAATTATGGTTTAGAATGTGGTAATCATGAATAATGGATTGATTGATCAAAAGTTAGAAAATTCGAATTGATTGTATACTTGTATGGATACATCAAAGTATTTTGACATGCCATTAAATGTCCAATATTTTAAAATACAATTTGTATTTTGTAATATTGTCCGAACCTTTAGGGTTTGTTCTAACTGATTACTGTTTCTGATAAGTCAATGTTCTATTTATTCACATAGCAAATTTGATAAAACCGTCACGTTCAGCCAGATTTGATGTCATTCCATATCAATTATGACAGATTTCAATTTTATTAACCCACACACACAACAATCGATTCTCTTTTATGTATTTTTTTTTGTGTTAACATTTCACTCAACATGCGTCTTTTAATAACTGAATGCTAAATATACAAATTATTATTGATGGATAATGTTTTAGTTGTTTTTTCTTTGTTATTCTTATGAAACTCCTATTAGTGATTTGAAAAATATCTTAAGGATTTATAGTAGGGTTCCTAGAGGCTATTTTACCGAAATTAGAAGCTCGTAGCTCATTTAGAAGTTGGTCGAAAATCGCTTGTTTTGCACAATGTCACGATTTTCAAAAATGAGATAAACACACAAAACGACTAAGAATGTCTAGAGAATCCTTCAAATATTGATTTAATTCGTTTTTCTCTAATCCATTCCAGAACAGATTAAAATTGAAATGTTGAGAGGGTATTCGAGTCACTCTAATCTATAGCAAGTTTTTGAAAATTGTGGCATTGTCCAAAACGATCGTTTTTTGACAACTATAAAATGAACTACAAGATTTTTTGAATCGCTCTTCAATAAATAGGAGTTTCATATTTGGATCCGATATCCTGTATAACTAAATATCTTCTAGTAAATACAGTAGCGTTACAACTTTAGTATTAAATTGATTATTTGTTTTGTAAAACAATACGGTCATTTTTGTTGTATTTATTCTACATATAAAACAAAAAAGATAATGGTGAAAATAAAACTTTCGTGTTTTTTTTTTTATTAGAGAATACTGTTGTTTCCACATCTAGATAAATAATCTATAAATAGTATATCTAGGTCTATTCGGTATTATTCTCTAAGGAAATCTGTTTATTTTACCTCAATCACTATCTTTATTTTTATAGTTTTTTTGTTTCTTTTGCAATTTATATTTTTGGACATTTCGTATCGTTAGTCGTAAATTTTGCATTTTCCCTGCACGTGTATAACAATTTAAATTTTTCGATGCATGTTTCTTGTTGAAATTTAATATATTTGCAATTTTCTAGCAAATCTATCTAAATCGAATGGTCGACATTTTATCAACGTAAATTAAAAAATCACAGCCTAATTTACACGATTATTGACGCGTGAAAATGTATCCAATTTATCGTGTCTTTAAAATGAAAAACGATCAAATCTATACTACGAATGTTTACCGTATATTGTGATCTAGATATACAGCAAATATTATAGAAACTCACCTTAATGTTAAGTAATTTTGTACATTTAACCCTGCTTGAAATTTCTAACAACCATGTGAGTCCATTAACTTGTACACGCTCCATTAAAGTGCATAATTTTAACAAACGATCCTGAACATTGCATCACAAACAATATTATATGTTGATTAGTTCATTGTCAGTAAATTACTTTACTAACTCTACAGTATTGTAAGTATGCATACCTTTTTAAATCGGGTAGCAGTAAGTCTTTTTTGTTATTAATTAATATAAGATAAAAAATGATGTTGTGAAATGGCGATGGTGAATTAATAACACCTGTATCAACATCGGCACGCGACGAAATTTCATCGGAATGTAAAATATTTAAATAACTTGAAATTCTTGCAGATTTCTAATTTTGTGTTCCTTCCTTTTTTTATGTATACTTCCATAAGCTTGATTGTTTAATTGTTATCCAGATAAAAGTACAAGTATAAAAATGATATTTATCGACATTATAATTAGTATGTTGTAAGTATTTTTTAACATTTTATATAAATATAAAATTATGTTTAATTAAATGAAAATTAAAAGAATATAAAAGCTTTTTGCCGTCAATTTTCTTCTTCAAGTTCAACGGATCCGTTATAATTCAAGTATAATGCGACCCTGTAAAAGGTAGATTCAAAGTTCATGGTATAACAGCATCAAAAGCAATGAGGATTGTATGCCCCGAGCGCCCCACAAATTAGAAACATGTTACCAATTAAGGCAGGGCCGTTGGCATTAGAACTCGCAAACCGATACCGCATTATTTTAGAATAGTAGCTCGTTAACCACCGTCAAAACAAATAAACATAGAGTATGCTTTTATAATAATATAACAACAACAAGGGCCATAGGTTGTATTAGTTTTTAATTAAGAAATAAAACAATACCTGCTTTGAAATATAATTATCATAATAGTAAAATTTGTTAAATTACTATACTAAATAAAATGGATGAACATTATCGATCAATGTTGCTATAATATCAATAATTTATAGATGACACCGACATAATGCAGTGAAAATGAGCCAAAAGGAGATACAGTTAAAAGTCGTAAATTTCGACGAAATATCGGCCAATAAGTATTTTTCAGAATTTTCAATTGAAAACTTCAAATATATTGGTGGATTTTGAAAGAAATCTACACATTTTCCTATAGGCAATAGGCAAGAGTTGGTGTTTTTTTTTTCTATTAATTCAACCTCAAGGCTTTCCAGATTTGAAATATAGCTCCCTGTCGACGCCCATGTTCATAAAATAGTTATATAGGTAATCGATGTTGCATGTAACTTACGTTCAGCACAAACTATACCTGTATTTTTTCAGTAATACCACCAGTTTACATGAGAATTTTAAATAAAAATAAAATAATAATAATAATAATAATAACCAACGAAACAAATCTGTAGGGGAAAACTGACATAGCGTGTTTTTCACGCTGCATGTGTGTACAGAAAATCAAAAGTAACAATCAACCGTATTATCGGAAAAGCTGGGCAGCAAAAAAACATTGAAAATTAAAAAAAAAACACACACACAGATATACTTTACAAAATTCTATAGTTAATCAATGAGAAGCGGATGTAGATGGATGATATTCTTCTGTTACTTTTTTCACTCTAACCAATCGTGAACTTCATGACCGTAAATAACGCCTATTTGCACCTGAAAAAGCCATTTATTATTTATTACTAAAAAAAGATACGTTTTAGTATGCCATTTAGGTCGATTTTTACACTTCAAATATATCATTCGTTGATTTATTTAACATCAAACATTATCATTTTATAACACTACTCTGTATGGAATAATTGCAAATTCATTACAAATCTTGATGTTGATCTCTATCTTTTTAAATAATTTAATTGAATATTCAATTTTGTCCTTTAATTTTTGTTGTAGTTTTATCGAAATTTCCATTTTTGCGGCAATAGAAGCTTCGACTTTTTGGTTTGGCAATCGTTTTGTTCAAATTTGTTCTGGCATCTATCATTGCGTCGTGATGTCGCCTAGTTATTTTTACCATTTCTAATTTAACACAGTCATATTTAATCAAATATTAATTTAAAACTAATTAGAGATTAATATAATATTAGTTCATTAATTTATAAAGTTAGGAAAGTTTAATAAAACGAAACATCGTTATATTTTATAGAATCCTTGTTCGACCAGGAAATTATTTTAAACAAAGAAAACATCGAATGGAAACATTTCTTTGTCTGCGGAAGGCTACAGAGTAATCGATACAACAACCATTTGCTACGGTAAAATGTTTTTGTTGAATATTTGTTTCTAATATGAAATCAAATACAATAACGAATAAAAAATTTGAAGTCAACATCGGAATTTTATGCAAATTTGAATTGTAAATATTTAACCTTATTAATATATTCGAAATCAACTAAACATATAGACAATACAAGATAACATTCTTTGTTTGAATCAGTAATTCATTACATAAATTAACTCAACATTGTTCAATCTTTTATATATTTTTGATAATTAGAAGACTTACTTTAAACAAAGACTACTAAAATGATTTAGATCGTTTGATGTTAAGTATCTCTTTAAAATATTTAATCAAAAGTAGTGAATGAGTTAAATGTTGGTGAAATTAGGTCAAAATTCTTAGCGATCTTGAATTCCCTCTAACTATCCTTTATGAAATAAACTACAAATAAAACAGTAGTTAAATTAACCACATCGCATACTCAACATATAGTATACACCGTATATCTCTAATTAAACGAGAAGCAACAATAAAAACATCGATCGCACATCAAATGTGTGTTAAAACTGTCCATATGAAAGTTGATGACAGAGAATGAAATTGTGAATGTCTCGACTAGATACCACCAAATAGGTACCATATATTGTTAAATTTCAATTGTCTGTACGAGAAATTATAGCGTGTTGAATATAGAAGACATATATAGAAATCGAAATTTCTGTTGGATATTCCGCGATGATGCACATCCACGACGATTTCTGAATTGATTAATAGCGCAATAAGTTTTGTAACGGTTAAAATTTAATTTTCATATGTCTGTTAATACATTTAGTTAGTTAAAACAATCTGTCTGGTGTATTAAAGTTATACTGAAACTAATTAATAATTGATATTTCAATTTAAAAATTTTTGAATAAAATATGACAATGTTAAAGAATTAATCGTTAAATTCTGTTAAAAACATTGTTATATATTTAATAATGTTAGATAACAAAAATATAAGGATAAGCTTACCTGACAGCCTGTAGCAACAAAACAATGTAATTTGTTGGCAATGTAATAGAATGAAAGTAAAGAATACAGGGTTTTTCACCCGGCGCTATCCAGTAGGCAGGAGGCGCTGGAGATCATTGTAGCATGATTTGGACCACGTAGCGCATTTGGAAGTTAAGAATGACTCGAACACTCTCCAAACATTGATTTTTTTCGTTTTTGAATCGATCGCCGACTACACTTAAAATAGACAGCCTGTATATGGGTATATTGTGGAGCCAAATTTCAGACATTAAAGTTCAGTCGAGGTATAAATGTAATTTCAGCACTCTCCAAAGGTATTACTCTCCTACCTTAACACATGTCGTCGCTTATTATAATATAATAACTTGAATAAACAAGCATTAACAGCCTTTCACATGTTATCTATGACAGATAGGTTTCTATTATAAGATGATACAATATTCCTTGGTTTTGATAATCTTAGGCGTAATGTATCTTATGTATTGTTGTCTATTAATTCATATAATAGTAGCGATCTTCTTGTATAATACCCATCACAGCCGAACGGATATTGCAATCTAAAAGATACTTAATAACATCAAAAAAAGTCTACAACATATTATAATAGAACACAACACGATGACATGAAAAGCTTATGAATACGTGGAAAATATGTTGATTTTTAAAATAAATATTTTCAGTCAATTTTTGTTTATTTCAACAACAAAATTCATTAATCGGCTGACTACCAGTGACATATTTAGGTAAAATATTTTGTCATCACCCACTGAATAAAATGAATGAAACAATATCGTCTTTTTCCAACAGTGAACATTATAATATAATGAAAGAAGACAAAAGGAAGGATGAAAAAACTGATTTATTTGTCAGATGTTGTGTGGTTAAGGTTTGCAACAGGTGTACAAGATTGCCGCTAAAAGCCTGCAGTCGACATACTCACCAGACTCACCTTCTTTATAGTATCGTCTAGTAGTAGCGTCACGACGCATCACGACGTGTAGACAATTCGAATTGATAAAGTTTTGAATCATTACTTGAAATACTATTTATTATAATTTAGTTCGAAAAATTCAATGTTCCATAGCTAGTTTAAAAAGAAAAAGTAAAGATAGCCAACTTTTCGAATGTATTTGAAATGAAAAGATAGGGTCATATTCTGCCATTTCAACACAATTCAGAGAATGTGATAATCAAAAGAAACAAAGTATTGGTAGTTGGTGCGTGATACTAACAGCTTTCAGTTTGTGCTTTGATCGTATATTCAAAAATGTCTTTGTACTAAGACCCATCTGTAAATTTCAAATAGTGATCGGAGAGTGTCGAATAAAATAGAAAATAGGGCATCGGGGATTTTGTTGAATTGTAGTCTTGATGTATGAGGAAAAGAATAATGGTGTGAGGGTTGTAGTTTTATAGGGTATATGGACGGACAATCATGTCATGATGCAGACACCCCCGGGCCGATTTTAGCAAGATATCTGCTTGTTATTCAGTGATTGTAAAACATGAATCCACGCATTCATATCGGTTAATATTAAATAGCGAACGTCGATATTATCTTTTCATAAACGTGAATAAAACAAACTAGGGAAAACACCGGAGAGGGTGTGGTCCAGCTCATATGACCTATAATGTATATAGATAGGTGCGTCCCTAGACACTAACACTAAATTTTTACTTACTTACCAAAAATCATCCCTGAACAGAGACCAATATTGTATACATTGTGGTGGTGAAGGGTCCAAGCTTGAACAATTGATGCGTAACTTGTGTTCTACTTGGCTATTGCAATGAAAACCATTTTTTATTCTATTTAGTTCCTTTGAGACGTGCATGAGGAAACTTTCGAGTTTCTTAACTTACGTGAACTGCTGGATCAAATCGCAACAACTATAGATAAAATGATACATTTGGGATAAACAATTGACTAGGCGGTCGCAATTTTCAACAATTTAATACCAACTGGTAGCCAGAAATGTTCAGTGAAAATGTGAAATTCAACTGACCAACACAAATATAAACACAAATAGCGTTACGTTATTTCAACATACACTTACATATATAACTTGAAGTTTGACAGTGATATTTATTTTATTAGAGAAATGCTCGGTTATTCTATGCTTTAAAAATTTTAATGAAACCTAATACGTATACTGATAATAGCTAATATATTTTCTTGATTTAGCTGTATTGTTTACTCCACTTAAATTGATTATTTTTGTTTCAACAACAAAAATTTAATACTAAATAAATACAGTTTATTGTAATAGAATTGGAATGAATCCGTTCAAAAATATATTTTAAAATTTGTTTTCTTTATGTTTTCAATTTTCTCTGCAGATAAACAAAAAGATTTTCATTAACCGACAACATAGAACTTAATCTTTATTTTCTTAGATAACAACATGTTTTTTTTTTGTTGTTAGTTGAAAAGAATCTATTGTTAAATTAATAATGAATAGTCTTTCTAAGATTAAATTTACTTTTCGTAAACAACTTATTAAGGTAACAAACAATAAATTACAATTGTAGATCAGTAAATAGTAAAAATCTTATTATAGATTCACTCTCAGATAACGCCATTATCTCAAATTTAACGAAAATTGGCTAGAAAACCTTTTAATCTATTTTGATCTAGAATGACCGCCGTTTGCAAGCAATGCGGATCATCGGTCCCTAACTTTTCTACCAATTTTGGTCTTAACCTCCGACCCAAACGGAAATTAGTTCCTTTTTACATTGGGGAGAATGCTAACCCAATATCTTAGTTTCCTTCTATGCTCGATTTGCTTAGATCGTTACTACAAAGTAGCGATAACACTCAACAAATTCACTTTCTTACTCATTTTATGATTACAATAACATCTTCTTATATCTAACTAAACGATAATATATAACAAGTTTCACAGGAAATAATATCCTATTTATTATTATAAATTGTCATATCTCGATGTGATATCGAGAATTCTCCTTGATAACTATATGGATGTTATACTTTGTAGCGGAATATTTAGGAGACGTCTAAAAATTGTAGACATAGATGGAGACCAGTGAACATAAAGAAAATAAAAACGAATGTTTATTTGTAAGATTGTAAATTCTAGGAATACTTTTATATAAAAATATGCAACCGTCTTTTATGGAAAAAAATTGAAATTTCCATAAATAAGTGAACAGAATCGGTAAATGTAAGTTGTTATATTTTTATATTCAACTTTTATATGAAACATAGTTGCAGTAAGTTCGGTATGTTTCTTTATATTTATAATAACACCAATCATTGTTTTTATTTTATAATAGAATGCCTGCAGTGCGCATTTAAACTAGAATTCCTTTTACAAACGAATTAAATTTAAAATTTTATTTTACAACAAAGCTTCTTTATTCTTATCTGTTAAATTATAACATATTTATTTGATATCTCCAAGGAGGTTAATTCTAGACTTCTTAACTAGAAACTTCATTCGTGACTTAAGAAATATTTAAGAATATTTAATTAATACAACAAAAGTTTAAATTGATAACTAGACGTAAAAAAGTAACCATAAAAATTGCATTCAGTCACTATTAATAAAAACATTTTCACTATTCTTACTAATATTAAAATATAATATAATTTGATCATTTATATAGTACATGATTTATCTTGACTTAGCCGACAATAGACAATAATAATAGATGACATATACATATGTCGAGAATTATTCCACTGCAGGTAGTTGGGTGATAAGATTTTCAATATTTCATTACCAAAATGGCAAAGGTTGATGTAAATGTGAATTTTTATGGTAAACCTATGGTGAAATCGATATGAAAAATGTCTTTCTCCTCACATTGTCCGTTCGAAAAACACATTAGATGAATTAAAGAATCACCAAAGTGATATCGTGGTGGTTACCTAATTTAGTAAAATTAGTCTGGAGTAGAGTGAAATTTGTATTCTATTACTGTTGTAAATAAGCGTTAAACCAGAATTGTAGTTCTATATGTATGCAAAGAAGGGAAAGTTTTCCAACTAGACTTTGTTCTCATCATATCTTTCATCTCAAAATGATGTCAGTTAATCCATTATATAGATATATTAGTTATTGTTGATTATATCGCATTAACTAACGTCCATCATCCATTTTGATATGATGATCTTTTATTTATGTTATATAACCAAATATGTTCACAAATGTACTATATCCTAGTGGTTCTGTTTATTTTGAGTTAATTAAATATAAATTTACTAGATGAAATAGTACAGGGTCCGTTCTTGCAATCTATTAGATAGAAAAGCTTAGTTTACTTATGCGAGACTTATTTCATCATACGCTTCAATGATTCAAAACACTTCTCCTTAATTGATGAATTCTAATGTATTATAGTTAATGTTGAATGATAAGCCAAAATATTATAAATGATTTTATCAAATATTTCAGTATTTAACGATATAAAATAGAATTTAATTAGTTAAAATACTTAATTAAAATTTAAATCAAATTATACTTTCAATATTCTGTATGTTATTATCTTGTTCTGTAATCCTATCATAGAAGTAAAGCATGCAATTTCTGCAAATCGTCTGAAGGCAACGTGGTGGCGGCGACAGGGTTAAAATGGAGCGGTTGTTGACCGCGTCGTAGAGGGTGCCAGCCAGCCGTTCTGATAATTAGGGTAAAATTGTATCAAGAGGAAAGGGTAAGATTGGTTAATGGTTCAATCGATGGTATATATGATAGTGATATTATTTTAAAATCATATCATACCACAATTGTCTCGTTATAATTATCGCTATTATTATTATTATTATTATTATTATTATTATTATTATTATTATTATTATTATTATTATTATTATTATTATTATTAGATTGATCCGATTTTACATCGCTACAGTATAAAAATTAACAATTTGTAGATGTTTCATGTAAATATTATTTAATTTATTAGTAAATGTGAGTGAATTCGGTGAACGATTCCCTTGGCAATGAATCAACGCCAACATTAGGGAGTCATTCATTAACTGTTGTCTCAAATCATCGACTGAATACTAGTGTATGTAATGTTGTTTATTAATGTACAAATGCTACCTATTCATATACATATACATATACAGGGTGATTGAAGAGGATGGGCCATTAAAAGTATAAGAAGTTCTAGTTATTGGAAGTTGATGAAATTTGGTATATAGCCGTTAAGTCCCCTGAATTTTCTCTAGAAATTATTTTCGTTGTTCTAGCTACCCTCCTTATATGGGGTAGTGCACCCTACTCTCTTATTTTAAATAGAATGGTATATTTTTTATTACATTTTTGAATTTTATAGTTAAAACGAAGGGGACTTTAATAACATGACCTATGGTCTAGCGCTGAAAGTTTTTCAGATATTTCAGCTTTTAGTTCAGTTTTAAAATTTGCAGTGTTTAATTGAAAAATTCATATTTTTGAAGCTATAGAATTTGAAATGTTGAAACTTGGAACCTAAGTAGTAAAAGTAATGTTCTTTTTGCCAATTTAAACAGAATTCAATGACCTTTCAGCGTTTAGCTGAAATAAGTTTTCCTTTCAGGCGATTTTCAAACTATAATATCTTGCTTATTTTAAATGGAACACCATATTTCTTAATATATGGTTGGATAGAGAAAAAAATTCTATATCAACCTGTATTAACATTCCCTATACCTATCTTTGATAATTTTTCAGTTATTCAAAATTTTCAGTTTCGTCCAATCACCTCCCTTGAAACGAATTCAACTATAACGAAACGCATAGAAGGCTTAGAAAAAGAGTTAGAACATCACAAATGACGTTAATATTGAATATTTTACATGTTTTTTATAACTTTTAAGATATTCCACATGCATAAAAAACAAATCCAATTAATATTGATTTAATTAATTATGAATTTCTTCCATTTTCCTTCCTTGAGATATTTTAAAATTAATCAATTAATTTCATGTTAATTGTGACAATTGAATTGAAAGTTGTTTTGCTAAGCCTTCTATGTTTTATATTTTTTTTTCAAGAGAGAAAATTAGATGAAATTGAAAATGTTGAATAACTGAAAAACTATCAAAGATAGATATAGGAAATGCTAATACAGTTCGATGCAAAATAATTTTCTCTATCTAACCATAAAAAGAAAAATATGGTATTGCATTTAAAATAAGCAAGATATTGTACTTTGAAAATGGCCTGAAAAAAAAATTTATTTCAGCTAAACGCTGAAAGATAATCGAATTCTGTTTTAGTTGGGTGAAAGTACATCATGTTAACAACAAAATTTCCAAGTTTGAACATTTCAAATTCTATAGCTTCAAAAATATGAATTTTTCAATTAAACACTGCAAATTTTAAAACTGAACTAAAAGCTGAAATATCTGAAAAACTTTTAGTCCTAGACAATAGGTTATATCAATAAAGTCCCCTTCGATTTCATCAAAGAATTCAAAAATGTGATAAAAAATATGCCATTCCATTTAAAATAAGAGAGTAGGGTGCCCTACCCCATATAAGGAGGGTAGCTAGAACAACGAAAATAATTTCTAGAGAAAATTCAGGGACTTAACGGCTATATACCAAATTTCATCAACTTCCAATAACTAGAACTTCTTATACTTTTAATGGCCCATCCTCTTGAATCACCCTGTATACATTAATTCAACGAATTTCAAGGGAACTAATTTCAGAACAACTTATAACCTTTAATTAATAAATAAATGGATAATATAAAATTTTTATGTATATTGATCAAATACCACCTGTTTGTATATAAAGGTATACAAAAAGCTTTTATGCCGGTAACCAATTATAAGTCCCACATCTTCAAAGCTCTCTTGTAGAGAGCTTTAAAACCCGAACAGTACCCTATGTTGTGTGATAAAGGTTTCTTTGGCCTTCTAGAAATTTCGTATACGTTGACAGTCTACAGAGAAACTTCTGCCGAGCTTTGATATGATACGGGTAATCTTCTGAGAGATAACTGAAATTCAACAAATATTTAGGTAAAATTCATGTAGGTATATGTAGTTGGATGGTTATTTATAATACAAGTACAAACTGTAAAAACGGTAATTTCATAGGAGATTAAGTTTTATTTATAATAAAAATTTTAACATCAAATATAGAAAATCATATTCTTATAAATATTTCTGTAAGGTAAGTCATAAAGTTGTTGGAAATGTTTGTTTGTTTTTTACTGCAATTGCAGTATTTCTGTATTATAAATGGACATTCATTGATTTTCAATTTATTGAATATGAATTCTCAACTAACAATAAGAGTTGATATCTAAATTGTCAAACAAAAGGGACTTTGTCTCTTTAGATAGATATTTGTACGAAAATCTTCTCATATATATGTACATTATACATGTATTTATTTATTATTTACCTGCAGTTTCGGCACTTGTATCAGCAATTTATTTGCAATATTCAATAACTCTATATAATATTTAGTAAATCAACCATATTTTTGTTTATTATTTATTTAAAGTTAGCAATGCAGTCGTAGCAGCTGTTTCTTGTAAATAGTCAAAGTCTCTTAGGGATGTGGTTTAAATAATTTACATTTATATAATTTTTTTTTGGGCAATGTAGCAAAAAAGTCACTTATATTATCTGGAAGTGGCTCGAATAATTTAACAGGGCAAATTGTTGAAATTTTCATAGCGGAACTGACGAAATGATAAACACTTTTTGTATGCCTTCTAGAATTATAATTGTGTACATTACAACAGAGAAATATCGTTCAATAATTAACAAATACAATTTATTGTTTATTCAACCATTGTCTATTATTAAAGATCTATTATTATTATAGATATACAATGTAATATCGATAAGAGATAGTTGTATCAGTTTATTCTCCAGTGGTCAGTTGAAATCGAGCAATATTCAAATTTATTATTTATGAAAATTAATGTCCCGAAAGAATTGCTTATAAATTGCGCCTCTTCTCCTATTTCGTTTTCCTATGTTTTTTTTTTTTTTTGGTAGCAGTTAAATGGACAGAATTAAGGATGACCGTCCTTTCGTATGGAATTTAAACGATATAAACGGGATGAAAGTTAAACTGTAATAGTCGAGTTACGATTTCAACCGGTATTCTATCGAGTTTGACCGGTTGCAGATGCTATCTTGGCGTAATAAAGCGTTCGTCAGGCAATGTCGCGTGACAGACCATGACATCATAAAATACAGTCATATACCCTTTATTCTTTTCTACCATATTTCTTTCATATTTTTTTCTTTCCCATTAATTAAACAAATGAAATATGTATATATGCATATTATATACATTCGTAATGAATCCTGACAGGATACTTTCGTTATGTTATATAAAATTCTCAAAAGCTTCCTGTATTTTTGTTGTTTTATAACTACGTTATTGTTGTTATTTTACTTCAGTTCAGTCATTTAACTAATTTGCAATTAATTTAAAGAATAACTATATCGTTTATAAAATAATCTAAAGGTTTGGCGGCAATAATAATACCACGCCAAAGCATCAACTATTTATTTATAAAACATTACCATCGCGCTTCTTGTTTTAATTTAATTTATATTTAAATTATTTCAATTAAAATTTTTGCAATGTTGGAAAAATTTAAGAGAAATTAATTGGGATGTGGGCATGGTTTTCATATCAGACAGCATCAGTCGATTGTATACTGTCGTATAACAAACAGAATTCAATTAATTATTACAACTATAGTGAAATCTATACTAAATTGAAATGTAGTTGAAACTTTTAGTTAAACAAAACACCTATAATGTAATTATCAATATAAAGCGGAAAATTTCTATTGATTTCGCCCGTTTTTTTCCCATCACTGCACCGATGTATTTTTTATAATATATCAACAAAAAAAAGGGCTGTATAGTAGTAACAGTAGTAGTATATAACATCTAAGTTGCCACCTCATCATCCGGGTACGCTTTTGCGGTGAACAAGCTGTAAAATGCACTTGATTAATGTGCGGTTGTTTGTATACAGGACATGAAAGGTGGGTGGGCAGCTTCGCCAAGTAGTACAGCGTCCGTGAATCCACCAACCTTACTTACCCTTCAACCTTTACTAACGCAAACCAATACAACACTGCAGACTGTACAACAACAAACGCAACAGCCGCAACAACAGCAACAACAACAGAAGCAGCAGCAATTGCAACAACAGCGACAATCACAGCAGCCACAACAACAGCAACAACAACAACAGTCGCCACAGCAAATAAGTACCAATCAGGCTAAGCAGGATACTTCAAGTAAGTATTATTTTATTAAAGTGAGTATAAACAAAAATAGATTCGATATTTTGAAAATAATTATTTCAAGTGGATGTCTAAAATCTAAATTTGTTTGATTGCTCTAAATTCAATATTACCATTTGAAATTTAAACTAATATATCGGGGTAGAAATATTTGATTCTACAGTCGATGTAATTTAAATGTATGTATTAGTGATCGATTGGGTAATGGCAAAACCATTCCTATGTATATCGTACGGGACCTAGAGCTAGGAACATTGGAGAAACTTTCGCCACGCCCATATCCCATCTTTATCAAAATCACATGTTTTATGAATAACAGACAGAAATACCAAATCCACAAACCAGATCTGGGTATTGTTATCTTTTAAAATAGAAAGTTTTCAAGGTTCTTTCGTACAAAAGAAATTGTTGTGTTTGGTCAGAGGACTAAGGGTTGGGAATAATTTCCCCCATCATTTTTAATTTCTAGTCTCTCTGTCTCTTTCTAACTAATATGTAAGTAGTATAGATGGGCGGGACCGATTTTTCTCCAATGTTCCTATTTACATCGCCCAAACGGTATATAGCTAACGGATAGGTCAAGACCGCAACCTAGTCCTCTATAAATAAGAAAGGATACATATCAGAAGAAGATTAGTGGTTTAGGTATTCCATTAATGATGACCAGCGGGCATGATATCCGATTCTATTTTAACTATATCCGGATAATGTCCTATTACTTACATTTTTTTTTTTCTAATATTAACAAGGAAAATAGTTACGTTATAGTTTAGTGAATATGCCAACCATTCATTTCCGCGCCGTTGGGGTTCTCCAATTTTAGGCGGCAGTTAGTCTGTCGCTTCGTTCATCCCTTGTTGGTGGGCAATCGAACACACAATTGGCCCCGTATGTCACTTCATCGCACAGAATACAAAGCAGGCATCGACCGAACAAATCACTAATGTTCTTTGTTTAAAAGTGTTTTGTTAAAAGTATTTTTACCTTGTTTATTTTCTACTGTCGACCCTCTATATACTGACACCTTCACTTCATCAAACAATCTTCTACCACATTCTAGCAACATGTGTAAGTATAAAGCTTCTTTTTTTTTGTTTCATTGAACAAAAATTCCAACAGCTAATCAAATGATCAATCTATTATTGAATAATATTATTTCTAAATTACCAATTTTTTTTCGATTTTAATTGAGAATTTAATCATGCATTTAAACGACAATACTGTTTGTAAATACCGCAACTAACTTCCGTTATTGGTTTATACAATTTCGCATTTCCCATGTGTTTTAAATATGTACAATTCAAACGAGTTTGGGGCACATTTTCATTTTAGATCTGCACTATTACGATTGCCGCAAAATTTCTCTCCAGTCCAGTTAAAACTGTTCTGTTAATTATTATCGGTCAGATCACCCATTGAGTCTCTAAATACATACATACTACATACTATATATAGGTACTATAGTCGAATATATGTACACCTTTATGTTGAAACTTTTAGTCCAATTAACAAAAATCAAACAACCACACCCTCAAACAATTTACCAAGCAATGAGTTTTACTAAATAATAATAACAACATTGTTAAATGATAAATGTATCGATTATTATATTTGAATTTTATATCATTTATTTTGTGTGTTGAATTTCCAATATAACTGTTCGATTAATGTTATTAGTTGTATCTAAATGAGATAAATCCCCAACAGTTATTCTGAGGATTTTCGTTTGACTGTATTTAAATTCCTCGGATCTGCGTATTTCAGTTTTTCCCTTCAATCTATACGAAATGATCGAATGTGCATTTATACAATACCACATTACAACATAGTTTTTAATAGGAAATCAATAATTTATTTGAATATATAATAACTATTTCAAATAATAAATTTATCAGAAAAATAAAACAATAATTCGTTTGAATTTAATTATTGTTAGTATATAATCATATAGATTTAATCAATCACGAATGTTTATCAAAATAAGTTTACAAGCTTAATATCTATTATAACTTTGTTTCTGTTAGAGAAACAACCTTCTATTGTTGTTAAATTCTGACCTAACTGACAAGGTACAGAAGTTTAAGATAAAGTTAAGTCTATGGTTCACTTTCTCGTCCTGTTCTTCAACAATACAAAATAAACTAACTGTATACGGAGTGAGTTAGAGTTGTTTTCAAAATTATAACACTGTTATTATACTATACTTGTAACGCTTTTGCGTGTTTATATGCTTTGAAAATTGTAGCAAACAATTATATATTATAATTATAAAATCCTATCATTAAATTTCGTATATTTAACATAAAATCTAAGAATCGTTAGTTATCACTACAGTACAAAAAACGATATTTTGTCTATATAATCACACGATTTTTAACTAACAATAAGAAAATTTTCAAAATTTCGGGAAGTTATTGGTTTTACCCCGATTTTAGAAAATTGAATTTTCAGCAGATCTCGACGTTTTGGGGTCCTAGAAAGCTATTTTGACTATTTTTGCGAGAGTGCATGTATGGCTGTATCTGTGTGTGTGTATTTCGCTCTTTGCGAAATTCGAAAGGGTTCCACCAAACTTCGATTTCGTGCAAATTTGAACCGATTCGGCCCGATAAATTTTGAGAAATTCTAAAAAAACTGAAAAATTTCTTTTGTTAAATTCATGTTTTTTCAAAATAACTATTGAGCTGCTGTACCGATCAATTCCATAATCTAATCAGCTCTTAACCTTAACTAATGACGTCGAATGCCGTTTGAACGATCAAAGTCGGTTGATTCGTTCACGAGTTATCGTTGTCAATAAATTTCGAAAAAAATGTTTTTTCAACATAACCTCAAAATTACTCAACCAATCAAATTTGTACCCCACACAATAATTTTAGAGCTTTAAAAATTGCGTCGAATGTCACAAAGCTTGTCAAAATCCGTTGATTTGTTATATCGTTGTCGAAAAATTTCGAAAAAGCGTTTTTTCAACATAACCTCAAAATTCCTTAACCAATCAAATTTGTACTCCTCACAATGGTTTTGGAGCTTTAGAAACTTAGCGGGAAGTTTCAGGAATGGCCTGCAGGATCAACCGCATTTCAGATTTTTTATATTGTATTTATATGTATATAATAGAGGAAGAGTTCTATATGTAATTGCATGTTGCGTGGATACCGACGGTTTTTCAGTTAATTGAAATGGTTTGCTTGTATAATAAAATTAGACTAAAGTGAATATAAATGCGGGCTGCTATTAGAAATGTTAACAAACAACATATAAAATGTACAAAGTAAAATGAATTACAAAGAAAATTATTAAATGAGACACAGAAAGTCGTTGTCAAAATTAATACGAACAGAAGGCAACAGAGCAAAGCACACCAAGCAAAAATAACAAGAGATTTAAGCTCTAAGATTTTAACAATTTGTAAATTGTACTTAAGATACTGTAATTGTATAATTAGTTGTATAAAGTTCTAATATTTAACATTTCCTCACTACCGACCGATTTACACTTAATTATCTGTAATATAACTGGATTATATACAAAAAAAGTTACGAATCTGAATGAAAGCTCTAAATAAGAATTTGATTTGTTTTTATTCTTTGATAATGATTCTATAATTATTCCATAATTTCACGAAATTATCTCAAATTACACACAATACACTTATATTAACATTTTGTTAGAAATAATTAGTACACTTATTAAAATATGCGATACAAGAGGATTTATGTACTTTTATGCCAATGCATATATTAACAGTATTTAGAATTCATTTTATTCAAATAATACACTCGATTCATGTGTACAATTAATAACGCAGGATAAATACCACCTGTATAATGGCACATTTTCCCGAATAATTATTTAACGTGTGAAGGGAGTTAGGGACACGATTGTAACTTTTCAGTTAGGATTCGAGAGTATATAACACTATAGACTATAGACGACCACCTTAGGGGATGTAAATTTAAGCCAGAGTGGTAGAGCTTTTTCTTTATATATATAAAAAAAAGCACAAATATTCGCCATTCCTACTACAGCTTTCAATAATATTATGAGTTTATTCTTACCTGTTGCTAACGCTATACACTACACCCTTAGTGTTTCACCTAAAGCACATGCCCTAATTACGGCGCTATTTAAAACTAATTATGTACTTTGTTATAGACTGTTTAAATATATGTAGATAGTTAAGAATCGTGATAGATGCAAATATTCTGTTTGCCTGATTACTAGTTATTTGTTGTTTTTGTAGAAATGTCTTGACAACTTTTCAATCGTTGTTAAATTTAAGAATTCCGTACGTAGTTGTACGTAAAGAAAACGTTCATTTTGTTGGTGTTGTCGCTCTTTTTTCTTCTGCCTTCTATTTCTTAGAATGCAGAGTGTGAGTTGTGACATTACTGAAAGCAACAATGTTGACATGTTAGTGACGTTACACAAATCCGACTTAGTTGGCGAATGCGAGAAAACTTAAAATCCTACACGTTTTAACTGCCATCTAACAAACACTTAACAGAAAAATACCGCGTTACAATCAGTCACTTATATTAACGTCGTTTTACTTTTAAATTACCACAAGACCACAAGTTTCCTTGTTTGTGATGCAAGCTTATCTGAATACAAGCAATGTAGCTTTTGCTTGTGAGTGACAGTTAAATAAGGATAATTATTACGAATTGTATGTCGTTTAGAAAGATTTGATAATAAAATTGACTAAGGAAAAAGCTGAAAGCTTTGTGATTTAGTTGTATAAAAGTCGACGATATGCTGGCCTATTTTGTTGGTGATAATTATTATGTACAAGTTCTTACACTAGAACCTTATGAATATTCTTATTTAGAAGGAAGTTAGGGCTATTCATTTGTAAAAGTGGTGCGTGTTCATTTTCTTTTTTTTTTATTGATTCAAGCAAGACTTATCGTCTGAATATCAAATATAACACCGTCACATAGGGACCATCTAGTGCAAAATGATACCACTTAGATCATTTATATTAGCAAGATGATTCGGAATTGGCCCTTTGATGTAGCCTTATTCGCTCACTATCAATATTATATAAACCATATTAGTAACTGTATATAGCATTGGATTATTAGGTACAACATGACTATGATGTGTATCTATTTAGATCAGAAGGGATATAATTGCTTTATTCGTAAATTAATAATTCTATGCATTTATATACGGATTTTACGAAATAAACAGCAATTGGGTGTGATGCTACTAAGGAATTCTCTTTATGTTAGATCCTTCCTGTTTGTTTCGACATCAGCGCACCCTATTTAAATTTATTTATGTACGTTACTAAATTATAAATTATCCAGAATTTCCTTCGAGAAATTAAAGCATTATTTTGTTTAAAGTCACAAACTGTAAGACCTCAGGACACATCATCATGATTAAATATTAAATTCATTTTTTTCCATGAAGAAGAAATTTAGACGAACGTGCCTGTATATTTTCTCTTTTTTTTGTCACTTTCTTTATCATCTTCACTTTTTCCACAAGTAGAATATGTTTTTTTTTTTGTGGTACTATATACGTATATGTATCCATATAAGTATGGAGCAGTGCTATTTTAAAGTCCAACATAACCGAGGAATAACATTTCCAACACATACCTGCTGTTAGTGACATGTCTAAATTGATTTATGTATGTTCACTTTACTGAATCGATTGGTTACCATAAAATAATAACACGATTTTAGAATTTTTACAATATTCGCATTTTTCATCTCTTGTTCTTTAATTTTTACTAAATTGAACTCGATAAATGTCGAGAAAAGAAGAACAAAAATCGAGAATAAACATTGTTTTAATTAATAAAATAATTAATAAATAATATATACTGTTTAAACAATTAATTATAATAGATAAACGATGGACAGTTTATTAAGTATAAATCATAAGAAAACAATGGATAAAAAATACGAAATTTACTGAATTGGAAAATTTCAAATATCCACTATAAATGTATGGATGTTTATCGTTTCACTTCAAATAACAATGTAAATACAAATATTATTTTTATTGATAAATAAACAAAAATAAAATTATAATTGGATACATCAAAAGATTACATGTATATATTTTGTTATACAAGTGGCTTTATCCATTATTTAAATAAACTGTGATTTGTTAATTCGTTATAAAGTTATAACTTATAACTTATTTTTTGTATATTTTCCTGGAGTTTTAATAGCCGCAAGGCACAGGGAAATACAACACTCTAAGCCCGAAAATCTTGGATATTTTTTTGGTAAAACCAATAGTGTAATTAACAATTCTGAACCAGAATATATAAGTATATAAGTAAATACTGTAGTCTCTTGTGAATTACCTAAAATAAACCGCCTATAAAAGTCAACTTTTTTCCTAATAGTATACCGTTACAGTTACTTTATATTCTAATAAAGCTGTTTGAAACCGTACGACCGTACTCATAAATAATTAACGTTTCCTGTTCTAGATGAATTAACCTCTCTATACAATATAGTTGATACTGAACGGCCATTTAAAAGGGAAAAAGTTTCAGGAAGCTATTCTTGTTTTTTTTTCTAACAACATAGAGCTAAAAATACTGGAAAAGCATTAACGTTCTATCCAGGGCTTCGAACCGTTATTTATTTTGTTCCGGTTCAAATAAAAAAAAATGATTAGTTCGTTCCTGTAACAATGACGATTTTTTCGATTTTCCGTTTTAGGTTCAATTTCAAATAATTAATTTTCAAATTTCTAAATTTTCCCCTAAAAAGTGCAACCTCTAAAAGTTATTTACAAGCTATTTTGATTACTGAAATTACCTTCAAACAGGTGACTTTTTATTTTGTAATTTTCTATTATCAGAAGAATTTTCATGGTGATGTTTTACCATGGAGTTGAAAATTGCAAAGAAGAACTAAAAATGGCATTATAATCTGTATCAACTATCAACTAGTGTTTAAACCACTAAAAATATTGAGCCTTTACGGAGAAATTGAAAAAAAAAATGATTTTGCAGGGCTAACTTTGACCCTCCAATATCTCCATTAAAGTTGAGAATGAATTACCCATATCCAGAAAACATCGAAATTGGGAGTCTGACCAGAGTTTCGGAACTGAACCGAAAACCGGAAATAAACGAAATTTTGCCCAAAACGAAATCCGGAGCTGAACCGAAAACAAAAACAGTTTTTTTTAATTCAAGTATAGGTACCACTTAGCACGATCTTTTTCCCCTTTTCATCTTTTCTTTCCTCCCTGCTCCAAAACTACGTTGAAACTCCCGATTTCGATGATTTTTGGTAAGTAAGTAGTTCATTTAATTTGCATATTTTGTCGTTTATGCCTATACTCAAGTTTTATTAAGATATTGAGGGTTGAAGTTACCCCTGCACTATAAGTTTTGTCAAATATCTCTATATTTTTTAATGACTTAAAAACTAAATGATATAGATACGCTAGGGCTATCAAAAGGTGTAAGCCGCGTTTTCATCCCTTGTTGGGGGTCAAATTTATAGACGATTATATGCCATTTTTTATTGTTTTTTGCGATTTTTTAGCACGTGGTAAAACATCCAATAAATTACAAAATAAAAGTCACCTTTTAGAGGGTTTATCTGTATTTAAAATATCTACCCTGTAATAGTAGCTTTCAAGGGGTTGACCTTTTAGAGTGAAATTTAAAAATTTGAAAATTAATCGATTTCAAAACGAAAAACAACTTATTTTTGCAGAAATAAAAACCGGAATTAAACCGATATTTTTTTTAAATTGAACCGGAAGGAAAACCGGAACAAAAAAATGACAATTTGAAGCCCTGGTTTTAACCTCAGGCAGTTTCCTTTAAGATCGCACTTAGCGCCCTGAAGTATTGCTTACATGCACTGTTCCACGGAAGGGAGAAAAGAGGAGTTAAAAAGAAATAAAAACATCGTGTTAAGTGGAGTGATTAAACCGAAAAAAATTGTTTTTGTTTTCGGTTCAGCTCCGGATTTTGTTCCGGTCAAAATTTCGTTTTTTCCGGTTTTTGGTTCAGTTCCGGTTTGAAACTATTGTTCTATTGTTCCTTTATCAGAGAAAAGTTGAATGATTTGCCAATAGAGAAACTGAAATAAATACATTTTCCATGTTTGCACTGCAAACTATCATCCTAGTATGTTTGTGAATGTAGTCTTATTACCTAAAACGCTACCAATTGGAACATTAATTAAATTACAGAAATTCGACGTATTCTGGCGTTTACCGAGAAATGACTACCGTAATTAACATTACATGTATGTATACATAATGTTTAACAATAAATAAACACGTACAAACTGCATATATGAGATTTCTACTTTATTAACAAATATAGCGTCAAATTTACCAGAAGAAGCCACAAAATCCTTTTTATAGTTTGTCATTGTTAATACTTGATTAAATCTGTTGTTTTAAATTGTTTTGTTAAAACATTCATCCATGCAGTTGTAGCAATCAAAATAGATAAATATTTATAAAAAATGGGACAACAATCGAAATTGAAGTTTATATAGATATACTCGACATATAAAATTTCAATTTTACGAATTTACAGGGTGTTTGGTCTAACAATAAGTATGGTGATTTCTAAGAAATTCTTATTCCTGAAAAAATCAATTTTGGGGAGGATCCTAAAGTCATTCTCAGACGATTTGCGTGTTTAGTTCGTTTTTGAAAATCGCTACATCGTCAGAAACGAGCAGTTTTTGACCAACTTACAAGTGAGGTATAAGGTTCTAATTTTGCTGAAATGTTCTTTAAGGACTCTCCTACAAATCCTTAAAATATTTTACGAATCGCTCGTCGACTAATAGGAGTTTCTTACAACTTACCATACTTAAACCAAACACCCTGTATAACTTTCATCAAACAGAAAACTTACTAGCAATCGTCGTCTTGAGGATCAAGTGAAAATGAACACTATTCGACTAACAAGTAGCAGTATAACGGTCGGATTGAACAGGTATTTCAAAAAAAATATAGTTAAAAATCGATTTTTTTTTTTTCAAGTTATTTTGAGGAATTTTTGTCGTCCTTACACGATAAACTTATTGTCCGATTGTCTTTTCCTGTAAGCAATTTATTTGAAAGCTAAAAATACTTTGATATTGAAAATATCCGATTCTATAATAAATTTTTAAAATTTAAATATTTTCTCTTTCATTTTCGTTTAATTGCCTTTTGAGTTCTATTTAACCGTAATTTGAGTTTTATTAAATAACTTTTAACAATTTTTGGAGCAGCAAATATGATCAGATTTTACAATAATTGAAAAAAATCATTTAAAAATTAAAATTAAATCAACAAAAAAATTATACATTATTGTATTATTATTGTGTATGTTATATTTCTATTCATCTTTTGTATGTTATTTTATATCTACTTATTGCGTTACAACAAGATAAGCGGTAAAATAATCGTCTTGACTTAACGTTCTTATCAGTTGGTATTTCTTGAATAAAACTCCTTTTGCTAGTTTGGTGTTGTTGTAAACATGAGAGCACACAACAGACAAAGAAAACATTTATCAAGATATGTTTATGACTATGACTAACAAGACCAAATGCAAGTGAAGTCATGAATGCTCTTATATAGCGCTTCATTCCCAGGTGGTTTCTAGAACAAAATAAAATTCAACAATAAGGAAAATGTATGCTGTAAAAGCGGAAAAGGAAAAATCAAATTATATTGTCCAACAGGCATAATTAATACTATATAGATAGGATATTGGGCATATCAATAGTTCTTATTGTTAGTATAAATAAATTATAATCTTTGACATTATTTATCGGTACACGTATAATAATGCATTATCATTAACTATTAACTCGCCCGGAAGGCGTTTCGGAAGAGGATTACAAACATACATATCCGAATCCATTCTTCTAATCCTGTTTGAGGCTATCTAATACTTTGAAAATTCGAATCAACTCATGTACTCTATACGAATCAAATGGCCAACAAAATCAATGATTTCTTTACTCAAACGAAACGAATATATTTATGTGAACATCATTAGTTATTATTATTATTATTCTTGAAAAAAATGGCAATATAAAAAATAAATAGCTTTCAAATAAAGAGAAACACATTAGCAGTCAGTTCAAATATTTTTACATGATGATGCTTTAGAGCTGATAGTATCCAACAATGTGCAGGTGGTATACTGCATTCTAAAACAGGATCATCAAACAGAATTCTAGATTTTCATGTTGTAGCATAATATAACATAAGCATCATTTTCACATTATCGACAATTTGAAAATAAAAATATGATTTTATAACAAAATAAACTAATAAATCAACATGATTTTATTGATTTCAATTCATATTTTCTAGCTTTAAATAAACAACAAGATTAAAATGATTTAATATTCATTTATTCTCTTTATACAGAAAACTCCTAAATTAAGACGCTAACACTCTTATCATTATTATTATTGTTATTAACATTAATAATGAAAAGCGTATTTAGTTTAATTTGTGAAATAAAACAGAATATCCTATTCGAAGCAATCGAAAATAAATAGCTTTGTTGTATTCTACAATAAAGTCATCATCACTATTGAATCGACGTTTACGTTCTCCATCTGTGTTAGAGATAGAAATCATTTATTGTTAATACTTTAGTTTCAATCTATAGAAATTTATTAACAAACACTAATAATTGTGAGTACCTATTGTTAGAAACTAGGTATGGTATTGTAATTCGCATTACAAGAAACAAAATTATAAAGCCAACACCATCAAGTCCATAACAATGTAATTATTGAGAAATAAATGAAAATTTTTGTTAAAGAATAAACTAGACTAAATATAATTTTAATTTTTTAGTTGTTTCTGATTTAATGTTTATTATTTAAACTATAAACAATCGTATTGAACTAGAATAGTTAATGGAACATTAAGGAAAGTTGTTAAATATATGAAATAACCAACATATAAACTGATTTTAAATAGTACAACTAAATTGATATCGATAGTTTATATTAATCATTATGCTACACTTATTTAATTTGTATTCAACAGACGAATATTTACTTATTTTAACGAATTTTATTAAGTCTTTGAGAGCTATGTATGTACATACTAATCAACAAGTTTATATACACACATGTAAATGTACTTATTCGATTACATAGTGTTAATTTATTGCGAAACTAAACTCTACAACTCACTTATATATATTAGTCAGTTTAATTCGCATCTTTTGGTTATTCCGAGTTCGTTTTGACGATAATAAAATTAAATAGAATTTAAAATGACTTGCTACCATTTTACTTAAAGCCAAATAGCTCTTGAGCGAATTTGAATAACTCGAATATACGCGTAGTATTGGTAAATGCCTTGCGAACAGCGATCGTGCACAAAATGGAACGGCCCAGTCGTTCGCCTCCTCAGTTTTTTATCCATTTTAATTTGATGGTACCCTACAAATATTTGAGGGATCAAAGCCAGCTTAAGCCTGTATAGTGGATTTATAGGGTTTCCACAAATAATGGTTGGATAAGTAAGAAATGATCATTTGAAAATTCAAACAAATACAAACAAATTTGTAATTAAAATCTAAAATCGTACATGATTAATTATTAGATTAAATTGATATTTCAATTTGTTTCCAATATAAAAAAATAATCTTTAATTTAAAACAACGTATATTGATAAATCGCGCTGTTTTATTAAAACAACCGGACTAGTACAAAGTGGAACACGTACATTTAACATTATTTTATTTTCATTTTATTTTTTATTGTGAATTAACCAATAATTTATTGAGTTGAATCAAATTAACATGACATTTAAATAGAGTATTTACTTTGATGATAATCAAATGATTAGCGAAAATATTAAATTGTAGTGTGTATGTGTTGAGGTATTAAGAACATTTAATAAAATTGCTCCTATCCTCGACAATATACACTAAGGGCGTTGAATATAATGTAATTATTGGCATCACATGTTGTTGAATTATCAAGGGATTAACATGTTAGAAACATGAGATAGTCTATTAGGTTGAAACATATTAGAGACAATTAGCAATAATTAAAGTTACGTGTTTAGCAAATAAACCATCGCAATTGTACAATAATAAATATATGTTAAAAAAAGCAAGCATAAATACTAATCAATAATACAAATAATTACAATATGGATTTATAAAGAGAATCATAATTTATTTATTGATTATTCGAATATTGATTCAACTAATATTTAACTAGATGATGTTAAACGACAATCATTTACTTTATTTCATTTATTGATTATGTTTTTTATGTTAAGGGTAAGTTAGCCTTAGTTAATTCAGTTCCATCCTCTTATTGCTCTTTATAAATATTTAATTACACCTTTCATATATTTTGTTTAATATAAAGGCTAATGTATTCTAGCTTTACTTCGCTTTTAAAGTAAAGATTCAACAATATCGGACCCAAGGGCACTCTATATTTTTCAAATTATTCACATAAAATAAGGAATTTTTAAGTAACAAAAACACTCGATTTTCCATCTTATTATTAACAGAAATTTTTGCAGTACAATCCTATGTATTGACTTTGAATTAACAATCAACTTTTATTATTTATTCATTTATTATCGTACAAGATTTATTAAAAGATAATGCTACCTGAAACGAAGACTCTGCCGTTGTAAATACATCATTTGAATAGTAAAGCTTTTATATAAAAACTTCAATAATGATGTAAAAATACATTTTTCTATTGAGTAAACTACAACTTGTTGTATAACACAACTTTTCGTCTTAGGCAATTAGAAGTTTAATAATATTTCTCTACAACTTATGACGTTTCTGGTCCCTAATACTGCAAAATTCAGCTACAATATTTACTTTATTGGCTATTATTAGCTAAAAGAAATGACAGATAGAAGTTTGAAAGTAAATTAAAGTGATATTGGAGTTAAAACATATTTACATATAGAAATTTTTGTACGGCAATAGGATGTTTTGTCGAGTATAATTCTAGGACCGTATGTTGGTGAAATTTGATTTAGATACTTCATATCCCAGATATTATATTCATACAACTAAATGTATGTAGTTTAAATTAGAAGAGAAAAAGAAAACAATTTAACTTGATCAAATTAGAAGTATTATTGTTCCCTTTACGCCGACTTAATTAAAAGGAACAATAATCATTTCATATAACCAACTTATAAATGCTCATTCAACTGTTGTTTTTTCCATGAGATTATTATTTTAACAAACCTTGCCAGTATTTCTCATAGGATTACTACAACTAATATTATTAAAACGTTATAAAGAATGTTAACCATGTAGAACAAGCCTTATATGTGTAAATACAGGGCTTTTCGCGTAAATATGGCAGATAGCAATAATCTCCTTATAACCCTTCCATTTATTTATACAATACGATAATTGATATAAGAGCTTGAAAGGAAATACCTATCTACAATTTTTATATTTTTATAAATAGAAGAAATTGACGTCAATTTTTGGAAATTACGCAACCTTCAATATTTGTTTTTTTGAAAAATCATTTTCCTTTCGCCAAGAATCAGTAGAGAACGAATCAGAATTAAAGGACATAGTTGAGATAAAAACAAGTTCGTCTCTAGTCACGCCTGATCGGTGGATTTTAAATTGTATTCAAACGACCAGTACGACATTTTATGTGAAACAAATAAGTATTTAGATTAATTTTTAACTATTAACTTAATAAATGAGCTACGATACTCAACGAAGAATGACTTTTTTATATTAATTTACCTTCAATTAAAAGTATGTGATTAACTCCACGCCACTGAATAGTTTACATGTTCTCCATTATTGTTTTTTAATTGATTAACAACTCTATTTTTCCATCTACTTTTAACTGGAATTCTTGTGAAATTGTACGTGCCTTATTTCATCGATCTCCTCTAATTATTGCCAGAGGTCTAGTAGTAAATTTACAAAATACTTGTCGATGCGATACACTCAACTACGGACAAAGGTTAAAAATTGTCGGTATTTCCTTCAAAATTTTCAGGCTTCTTACATTTATTACCAGTCAACTAGGAAGTCGCCTGACTTGGATTTTTAAAGTAGTTCAATATTCACAATTTTTATATGTTAATTTTCTAAAAGGGAAATATTTTTGTATTCAATTTACCTTATTTCCAAAAATTTTAATAGAGCGTTTTCACCTCTAACAATAGCTATTTTATTCTATAAATAAATAAAAGAATTAGATTATTGACCATATTTACCCCAAAAGCCTTGTATAAACTTGCTACATTGGAATTAAGATAAATTCTTATGACTATATATATTTCCCTCCACAGATTATAGTTCAATATTATATCTCGTTTGCAAAGGACAAACCACTTCTACCAAACTTAACAAATATTAATTATATAATAGCTAAATTATATTGACCATTCTGGATGGCTTATTCCATAAATGTTGATGATTATGTAACTAATAATTGGTGAATTAACAAGGTTTAATTTTAGAAGTTAATTAGTGTTTAACTTATTGCAATATTAAAGCCACACGACTTTTTTTCAACAAGTACTCATATAGATTTATTGACAATATAGTGAAACATTCACCCATAGATTTAAATTTTAATGCTTCCAGAAAGATGGTATTTTTTGTTGTTGTTATTATTATTGAGTACGTTCCATATACTTATTTCCTTACCTACATCAGAACTATATGTGTTTTTTTCCTAAACAAGATAAGGACCTCCAAATTTTCCTTTAACAGGCCCTTCACATCCTCGTTTATGTTATTCACGTTATAAACTTACGCATTCTGTATTTCCGCATGAAAAAAAAGTGTATAAAAATATGGTAAATTTATTTCATTGTTTGTAAGACAGAATAATAAAGAACAACGTTTATAAAATACCTATATAGACAGTCTTGATTATATATTCACTCACTGAAAGTTTCTAATAAAGTTGTATTTTGCGAATATCAGACAATGAATGCTTTACGTTCAGAAATAAAAGCTTTACAGTGTTGAATAACAGGATTTATTCCTAAAAAAAAGAAGACGTAAATCGAAAATTCTATGAAATTCAACGATAATTATACATTTTTTCATAACACAATAGACAATATATGACAATACAAACTAAATTAAATTAAAATAACAAAATAATTGAGAGATAGTGAAGAAAATTACAGGAAATTCTGATAACATGACAAGCTTTATAATTGGATTGTGTATCTAGGTGGTCACCATGGGAGATCGATTTTTTTATACCATAAACAAAACTCGCCCTAGTCGTTTATAATTATCGACATATTAATAATAGGAAATTTTGATAAAGGACCATCGACGTGTACTATAAACGCATCAAAAACTATGTGCTTATAGTTGATTTATTTGAATTCGTGCAGTAAATTATAATTTGTGAAACTAGAATTGCATTGAATTTGCTTTGATGATAAATGATAAGAATATAGATTTAATCTATAAGTAAAGTCTTGAAGACATTGGATAGTATGTTACAAATATAATTAGTCTAATCGAGTAAAAACTATTTTAATTAAATGTGCAGTATGTATAATCTCATGGTAGTTTAACGATACATATGTATACTTAGGACATGCAATGGCGAAAACGTCGTATTAATTGTTTGACATAATTTACAGTGGTATTTGAATTGCCTCGTTTCGCTCTAAATTTTAGATACATAAATTGGGTTTATCTAACACCGTTGTATTATAAGGCCAATAAAGCACTAGTGTGTTATGTCTATAACCCACTAATATGATGAAATAGTAACTTCCCATAGCGAGCTAAATATTTTTTGAAATTACGCAAAATTGTCTTGTTTCGGTGTTGGATAAAATTGTAAATACAACAAGTGCGTTATCGGGCAAATAAAACGTTCGAGAAAATTACACTATTAGTTTAACGCTCTTTTTAGAGTTTTATTTGCTCCATAACACACTTGTATAAATAACTATTATTTTCCATTTTTATATGAATATTATAGAGAATATGGTAGTAAAGTTATAATATGAGAAAACAATGAGATAATAATAGCGATTGGAGAATTTCAATAATGTTTAATTGGGCAGATAAAGCGAAGTTTTCTCTAATCGATATTTCCATTTGCTATTGCTCCCCTGAGTGTATCGTCACATGTCGCCACAATTGCATTTTCTAACATTTTTTTTTTTTTTATAAAAATTTCATTTAAATGTAGTGTGATTATTGAAAATTCCTAATTATCAACAATTATATAGATTTATAGTTATTATCGTGACATAATGGTCAAGTTTGAAGGAAGGAATGCAAGACTATTCTGTAACATATAGTAACATATCCACTTCCGGCACTAATGCAACGACCGGAAGTGAAACATTGCTGTAGAGTGACGCGTACCGCAACATACTATCCCATTAAGCGTAAAACTATGCGTGCCACATCTGCAATACTATTTGATGGTAGTTGGTGGCGGTGCGTGTTACTGCCACCCCTTCAAGGAATCCACTTCGTATACATTGTCGATTGTCCAACTAGCCTCACCTTATCCGACACGTATTTTGTATATTTTCACAAAAAAAAATTATATAGAAAATAATATAATTGGCAACAAGTGCGTGTGTATTGTTTGAAATTAACGCACCTTTTAGACAGTTAATAAATTTCAGTCGCACCCATAACATGGATGATAATATTAAATGAAGCGTAAATTTGTTGCTCTAGTTTCTTCACTTTTGCCCTACAGTTCTCGCACACAATAAGTAATTATTCCAACTATTTATATGTGCATGAAATTTCTTTAATATAACAAAAGATTTTATGAATAAATTAATACAAGTTTTGTCACGAAATAGTCGACACTTGCTATGTTTAAACCGTCTATCTGCTCTATTATTTATTGCAAAAAAATTTCAATCTTGATATTTGTTGTATGTTGTTAGAAAAAAAATGTACAACAACAACAATAGTAGAAAAAATACAATTGATTTATATATTCCACTTGATATATCCTGTTTGATAATTTTAATTAAAAAAAAAACTAGAATGTACATTTATTTTTTGGATATAAATGGGAAAGTGGCACTAATACAAGATTAATGTTAAACAATAAAATGTTTAATACCCTGCTACGTCATAACTAGTCGAATATAAATTTTTACGTTCAACCTTACATTATAATTTCAGTAAACATATAAGGAGTGTTTGTAAATATAGAATTTTATTAACAACTGAAACAATGGATGTAACGTAAACTAAATATACCTTGAAGCAACTCACCTTACGGTACAACATTTAGGTTTTCTTATATACTTCGTATATTACGAGTATATTTATATTTTGAAAACAATATTCGTATATGCTTTTTCACTACTATTACGTACCTAACTGAGTTCTATACATTCACTACGTTCATCTTTTGTTAAGTTATTGTTCAATTACAAAATGTTTATTTTACTTAATGAAATAGCCCGAAAATAGTATTTATTTAACGAAACAATTGTTAATACAGTTAATGAAATACTCAATTTTTTCGCTACTATAAATACATTTATTATTTTATTATTATTATTATTATTGTTAGAGCAAATTATATCAACCGTTGGGTAATGCTTATATATAATTGCGCAATTGTGTAACAATCCGGTACGATGCGTTGTTTATAGGTTTGTCCTTTGAACAGACAGCTTGTTAGTTGCAACCATTGATATGATTAAAAAAAAAAATATCACATATAATCAAGACCAACTCGTACACAACTTATCACTGATATGATTCGTTTTATTTCGTCTATTAATAGATTTAAAGGCGATATAAAGTTTCTAAATTGCACTTACTAAACTAGTTACATGGAGTGAAATTGAATTGCCTTTAAATACGCAAATCTCTATATCCTTAACTGGAATAGAGTACAATAAACATATTTGGAAGGGTCAAATTGGACAAAATTCCAACTATTGTTTGATGATTGCTGATTAAATACTAACCTACCGTAATTTTATAGTTGAGGATTGATAAGAAAGTAAGTAGTTGTTAGTATAACGCATCTCTGATTTCCATGGCATTAAACTACACAAGCCCGTTGACCTACTTTCTTAATATAAAACACAACAAGTTTTATTACAAACTATCGATAACTTTACTTGTTTCTAGTGGCGGAATCTTTTACCCTTCTTTTCTCTAAAACTAAAAACGACTTCATAATATATTATACAAGTCAGCTCAGTTCTTCGAGCCCTATGCGTGTTCTAAAGATTTAAAGGCAATTCAATTTCGCCCTGTATAACGATTTAAACTTTACGCAAATTAAAATAATCCATCTACGTTAAGTCTAATGGTTGGCAATTGAAATTTTAAATGTTTAATGTATTTAATCAAGTCTGAATGTAGAATTATGATCACATATGGAATAGAGTTGGCTAATTAAATACACCTGTATCAATTTGATGAAAACAATTTATTATACAATTTATTTTTCAAACTTTTCCACTTTATAAAATGTTAACACAAATAAAAAGAAAAAAGTATATATATAGTGGAGATATATATTGATATTGGGCTAGCGTTCATCGTGTCAACCATTATTGTTCAAATGTCAAAGTAACAGACAGGCACACATTTCTCTTTTACGAGAAACTGATAACATGTTCTTACCTTCAACAGTTTAGCTTCATCCTTTCAAATTCTGACATTGCTCTAACAAAGTATCCTTTGAACTATAGATGCCTTTAGTTTCTCTCTAATCTTAAACCCGGTCCTGTTCAGACATCAAACAAATTGTTGAAAAGATTCGATTAAATTTGAAATATTCCTTATTCATGTTTGGGATATATATTGAAAGTATTCACGTATATTTCACGAAAATTACATATAAATAGAAATATTGACTAGTTGTAGAAAGATTGAATTCACAGAGATTTCCGGATAATATTAGTTTGTTAACAAACCGTATCTTAAAAAGTTTAAGAATAATTTATAGAGACGTGGGTGTTCTAGTTTACTGACGGAAAATGTCGGCTTTCCTTACCCGCACAGCGTTAGTAAATGCGAATTTTATGTAGTTTTGTCTTGAAAATCATTTCGTCAATTTTTAAAACAAACATCGCAATTCTGTAGAATAATAAACGATTAAAAGTGAGAAAGTAAACAAATTTATGAGGATTACAATGAGAATATATTTCAGTTCTGTAAAAACTGGACACTTCCTGTAGCAATTCATGTGCTTTCAAAAATTTTCCAGGGACTTGTAGGGTCTGGAGAATATTTTGGCAAAAGAAGATCTCTGCAACCCATTTATAAATCAGCGCATTTTTTTACATTGATTTGTTCTGTTATTCCCACTATATTTCTGTTTTTCTTGATGTTTTTCGAAAATTTTGCAAATAAAAATTTATGATACGTTATATTTTTGACTGACTTTGTGTGTGTTCATAGAAATATTCAAAATTCGTACCAGTCGTTTTTTAATTAGCATATGCATTATATTTAATCTGTTACATCCAAAAGGAAGTGGAAATTTTTTTATTATTGTAAATTTTAAAATCAGTCACCATTTCTTTGGTTCGCTTTCATGAATATAAAAACTGCATCAAATTTAGGCGCATGTGTCTCATACGACGCAACTATATAAAATATAGATGTATAAGTGTATTCGAAACGCAGATGTTATATTTTTACTGGAAAAACCAACACGATACCAACCCAACACAAACAAATATAATACGTAAAATATAATATTGAAAGAATAGAAGTTTGTTATAGTATATATAGGTGTATTGAAAACTCGATGATAGAAAACATTACAAAATGCTCTTTGTTATAATACAAAATCGTGTTGATTTAAAATGAAACGAAAGTAAAGCTAAATATTGATCGTATTTAATATTTAAAACAAAATACGAATAATACTCAATTCTCGGCTATTTTATTCTCATTATATATTTTCAAATATTTATAGTTACAGCAATAAAATTTTGATTCTTTCAGGATACACAAATCGACCAAGATCATAAATACATTTATATGCCGATTTTAAATCAATAAAGCACCCTATAATACACTAGTGTGTTATACAAATTAAGCATTTCTATTAGTTAGTATCGGGCGTGATGTGAGTATTGTTTTCGGTGTTTAAATAAAATCTTAGCATTATTTTCGGTGTTTGGAAAGAATCTTGTACACAACTCTTTAGTGCAAATAAAACGCTGAAGAAAATAACTCCATTCGACTAACGTCTCGTGGGTAAACGTTTTCTCTCGCGACTTATTTGCCCCATAGGGCATTTGTATAAATAACCATTTTCGATCTATGAAACTACTTTTTCGGCCTATAGACATCGCCACTTAATACACCCATAGGATTAAGACTTTTAAAAGGTAGAACACAAATGCGTACTCTTTAATAATAACAAACACTCCAAACTTGTGTACATCTAGTTCAATAAATGTATTCAAGCAGGTAATAAATAAAATTTCCAATCAAATTAGATGAAAATAAATGAAAATGCATAAAATTAACGATAATCATTCTACTATATTTTATGACATTATATTAAATTATAGCTTATACTATCGTTTACGCGCTATTATTTATGTTGCATAAACGTAAAAATTATTGAAGCATTACTCGATTTGCTCTACTGCAAAATTTTATAGTGTCCATAAAATTTAGGCTAAAAACATAATCTCCAAAATTTCGATTGTTGTTTTTTTCCCTTTGTTTCTTAAAATACCGATTATCTTCACAACAATACAATTGTGACATTATTCTTGATTGTATTAAGCGACGGACACTGTAGTGGAACGATATTCAGTTCTTTTGTTTATTAAATATTTATTTAGAATCTGAAACTGGAAAAATGACGGTAAACTTTTTAAATTAAATGGATTAAAGAGGGTTGTTCAAGGTAAATAACACAAATCTTTTTACACTTATTACATATTCATTGTTATACTTAAAGTCTCGGGAAATTCTGTTCAATATATAATTGGATAAAATTTAAAAGTAAGGAAATTTCACTATTCAAATGTTTATATACTATATATTTTCTATGTATCTTTGGGAAAGTTAACAAAACACAATGGCAACCAGTAGAGAATAAATTATTTGTCACCGATCTGAATAAAAGCAGCTGTAAAAATAGCACATTTGACCTGTAGAGTGTAGAGTATAAAATATTGCTATGAATTGAAAATAATGTAATTTCTATTGCTATTTAGTTGACAAAAATTCACATTTAGAAAAGCTCAATTTTTCTTAATTAAAAAAGATAGAATGATTAAAATATGTACAGTGACGAGCATATAAAAGAGACCAAGTTTTGAGTGAGGCACATCACATCTTTCGGTTCGTGTGAGTCAGGCTGTTACTCTGGTAAGAGTCTTCTCTTTTTGATGGAATCTATATTTTTTTAGCTGTATTGAGAAACTATTATAAATAGTTTGGAATACTGGTATAATACACGAAAATGACACTATCTTTCTTCGTAAAGTCTGGCCTGTGAAAGCTCTGTTAGATTGTCACGACCGCTCTTAAAAGCCTGTTTTACACAGCTCCACAAAAAGTGGTATCTTTTACATACTCGTCACTGTACATAGTTGAATTGTTGTAATAGAACAGTATCTGCATTATTTACTGAAACTGGACGACACAGATTATATGTGGTTTACCAAGCAATAAAGGTATTATACCGCAGAGAAGCAACGCTGCATATTCTCCAGTAAACTGAAACTAATGTTAAATTGAAGCGATCTAGTGATTGGTTTAGATCAACTTAACTTGTTGGTTTTGTTATTTTATGTGTTATAACACTATAAAACTATAACATTCTTGTTTCACAATATAATCAATCAATTAACTAATTAATTGATATTAGACAACAGATATATCAATGTATTTGTTGTTAAAATACAGTTAGACAGTTTATTTTTAATTGAAATTTTGTGTAAAAAAATTGAAAAAATGAACTGGATGACAATTTGTGTTGCCTGTCGAGTATCTCATCTCTATACTCTATAATTTTATATTTATTATAATAACTAATAACATAATGGCATCTTAATATTATTGAATTATAATCAATTTAATACATTCTAAGCAAAGTTGTGTAGATAATTAAATTTATCTTTGAATAAATTGTCATGTATAACAGTGAAATTTTAGTATAACGTATACATATACGTATGTTATATACGTTTATGTACATATACTAGTATATAAACAGAAAACGATGAAAGCAATTACTAATATCTTTAATGTATATCTTGAGTGAATCCTCTTAAAGTCCCCTCATCATCGTTAAATTGAACCGCTCATACGACGAATTAAATGATTTCAATTGCTATTTAAATAGAAATACTTTTCCTTTAACGGACGAAATTAATGGAACTGTTAATTTTGCAAATATTCGAATTTAAATTGAATTAATAGATGCTTTAAAAAATATATATATATATATATATATATATATATATATATATATATATATATATATATATATATATATATACATATATATATATATATACTGCTAGTTGATATTTCCGATCAACTGTTGTCATATTTACCTGAAATTTATCGGAAATTCTGTTAAATATAGTCTGAAACAACGAACATAGGGTAAAATGTCTTTGGGGGTTCCGTTCTGTGTATTTTACATACGTACATAATAAATTGAAAAAGTTGGTGAATTTCTTCCGCTTCTTCTAATAATGATTTTTGAATAATCTACAAGTTATTGGGAAATCGAAAATTTACTGCAACTAGGTAATCTATTTTTATAAAACAATTTCGTATTTTCTTCGATCAAATCGTTTTAAGAGTTGCGCAAATTCGTAATCGTATAAAAACAAGATTGAAATTGAATAGATCCGATCCTGTCCAATTTCAGTGTTGTAGCACAGCGTTTCTCAAACTTTTGAACAGACAACTCAAATAAAATTCTCTCTGTAATCAAAAGCACCAAGGGCGTTAGAAATGAACAAGCAAAGATATTTTTCGAAATATTAAAGGCATTATAAAATAGATTTTTTTAAAAAAAATTGGGTATTTTGTATACTTCAACGCCTTGCGAAAAAAGGCTTGAAATTGGATAGATTCGATCCCATCCTGTCCAATTTCAGTGCTGTAGCAAATTTCCCAAATTTTTGGAGACGCGGCTCAAATAATCTCTCTCTAACCGAGTGAAACCAAGCGAATTCTTGCTAAAAGCACCCGAAGGGAGGATGTTTTCATCCCCACAAGAGAATTTTGGAAAGGCATTTTACAAAATACATTGAAGGCATTATAAAATAGAAATTAAAAACAATGGCATTTTTGTATAATTCAACGTCTTGCGACCCAATTATGCCTCGCTATTCATCGTTTGAGAATCGCTGTTGTAGCGATTGATATGTTTTCATACTAAAAATTTTGAATGGAATTTCGATTTTTTTTTCGATCAAGTCGTTGTAAGACTTGCGCAAATTTGTAATCGTAAAAAAGGCTTGAAGTTGAATAGATCCGATCCTGTTCAGTTTCAGTGTTGCAGCATAGCGTTTCTCAAACTTTTGAACACGCGACCCAAAATAGTTTTCTCTATCTAGTCGAGAGAGTCCAGGGAAATTCTTGCTAAAAGCACCTAGGGCATTAGGACTAAGGAAGCTAGTTTTCACCCCCACAAGAGAATTTTGGAAAGATATTTTTGAAAAAATCATTGAAGGCATTATAAAATAGAAATTCAAAAAAAAAATGGAATTGTTTGAGAATCGCTGTTGTAGCGATTCAAGTTTAGTATCAAAATTAATGTGTTTTCATATTAAAAATTTTGAATTACAGCGAAATTTAATCAGACGGTAAAATCTGCTAGAGTAGAACTAATGTTAGGATTTTTTTCGTATCGTCATCTTGTAAATATACAGTTTTAATACAATGACCAATTAAAATAACGAAATGTAAATTGGATAAAAACCGAAAACGTATATTATAAAAATATTTACTTTATATAATTGAAATTGTCATCGTTGAAACTTGGTTTTGTTGAAGTACAATCTAGAATACGCACAAAATGTGAATTGAAGACGACAGATCTCTATAGACCTATAAAATTCTTGATATGCCGTTTCATTCGAATGTCACATATTTTTGGTGTTTTTTTTTTTATCAAACTTTTTTCTCAAAACTTATCACTTTAAATATTTCGCTATTGACACAAGACTTGATATGCTACATAAAAAAAATATGTATAGGTATATGGACTAGTTTATATCTAACATATTTGTACGGATGTTTTATCTTTAAGTTTTATAGACGATGAGAAAATTGGCGAAAGTATTGATTTTTTTCAAAAAAAAAAAAAATCATGGCATTTTATTCGCATGGTGCAAATTGAAGATAAGTTGGTGGGTATAATTCGAACGTGCTTAATTATGCGCATGAAGATATGCCTAGTCGTGTACCGGCCACCTGTTACATATATGGGTGTACATGTATACATTTTACCTTGGCTTAATCAGCGTTAAGATTACAACCTGTAGGAGTTTTAATCGCAAAATGTTAATAATAATTGTTGTTCAAATTATTAATCGTCTGATGTGAATTCAAGATGAATTGTATGTAAATTTATCAAACACGCATCGGAAAATGACATATATTCTGTCATCAGTTTTACGTATATTGAAAGGCAAGTGTGACGCCTGACACTAAGCGGATTCCCTTCTGTAGCGCATTACGAACCATGTAATATGTAATTGTATGAATGTGACAATGCGGTGGAATCAGCAGCACAATACTAGAATCTCGTTTAAATCGCATCTAACATCTTCTATTTACCACAACAATAAACATTGCAATTTGTCAAAATACTTTTTATATAAATGTTGATGTTTCCTGATTGGGAAAAAAATCAAGTTCGTTGACTTAAAAACTGAGTTTTTAAGTATATACAAGTAGTTTATATGTAGGATGTTTATAGTATATGTATGTATGTGCGTTTGGATTTGGGTAGTTGAAGCGCTGCAGTGGGTCAGGGTCCGTCGATGCGGCCCAAAGCGGTGGCGACATCGGTGGCATGGACGGGGTTGAGACGCGCGCCATCCGACTGGCAAGTGGCGCGCAGGAAAGCGCCACCGCCGCCACCGCTGCCGCCGGGTAGCCTGATACTGCAGTTGGAGTCGCCTGCCATTCGTGATAACACAGCTAGTGTAGCGTCCGCGCGCCCTCTTCCCTACATATACATAGATATATTATAATACGACCACCCTCAACGAGCTCATGAAACAAGCGCGCGGCAATCAGTCTTCAAAAAGCGGGCCAACTGGATAGTGTGCCACGCTACATTTGAGCGTTAAGGCACGCGCTTCTGTCCGTTTACCGGACAATTTTCAATTGACAAATTACAAAATAATAATAAAAAAAATTATGCGATCAACAATTATGTCGATTTAGATTTTTCAAATGGTGTAACAATACAGTGAGATTTACGTACCTGCATCAAAGAAGAAATATAATTAAACTAAATATTTTATTAAAAAAAAAAACCTATTAATAATAAGAAGAAGAAAAAGAAGAATAACACAAAACTTTTCAAGATAAATAACGATTTTGTGGAAACTCCGGTAAGATGCTGACAATGTCAACGTTAATGATGCCAGCAGTAATGCCCACTATGTCCACTCCAGCTCCCTTACCAGTTCCTGCCAAGATGGAAACGCCCGCCAAAATACCGACAACAATTAACAATCACAACAATACATCTTCAAACAGTTCTAGTAGTAGTAATAACAACAAAACAGGTATGTATTATGATAATAATCAACATGTGGTCTATTATAATTTATCTCCAAATATTTATCATATCAATTTTTTTATCATTTTTAATAACTACTTAAACTTGATTATAATGTTTATTGTTATTTTACAAAAGATTATTATTGAAATAATGAATAAAAGCGCGCGGCGGCTTGTCCGTGGCGCGACAGGTTCCTTGAGAGACACGCCACAGATATCGTCTGTATCCCGTCTAGACACCTACAAGCATGATATTTTTATGTTTATCTAAACGAGAGTAAAAAAAAACACCAATTGACTAAACGATGTGTCTCAATCTAATCGGACGCGTTTTTCCGCAATTCATCAATGTTAAATTTAGCTGTCGATAAACGGAGGTCAAACGTGTAAAATGTTTACCATCTGTCTTCTCTAGCTGTGATTTATTCATTAAATTGTGGAGTTTTCTAACAAAAACGCCCTATAGCACAGATGGTGGTTTCTTACGTTCAAAATAACTATTAACGATAGGGAAAAAAATTAATAATTACAAGAAGTGTGTTTTAATCGGTAAACATTTCTAACAATATTGAAACACATCTCAAGAGACTCCTATTTTTCTATGAATTTTATAAATTTACATTCGTCGATCTATGATAGACGCATACACATAAACTAATATTGCTATATTTAGAGAAGCGCACAGTTGATAGATCGTAGATAAGGTGGATTGAAACGATACCAAGAAAATGCTATTATAGATCACTGGAATAAAATTTGACTGAGAATGGCTTCGATGTTATTACTATAATATTGTTATAATAATAATCATTTTTATAGATCAAATTAACCGTCGGAAATTTTATTATAAATATCCCGTTTTGCCGGCACGAAAGAGCGTCTTTTCTATCTACACAAGATGTAGAATATAAACGTGGCGAACCTTATAAAACTCCTATTGTTGTCGAGCGATTTGAAAAATATTCTAAGGATTTGTAGGGGGTTCATGGAGAATATTTTAGCCAAATTAGAACCCTGCAGCTCATTTGAAAGTCGGTCGAAAAGGCTTGTTTTGAACAATGTTGCGATTTTCAAAAACTAGAATGACTCGAAAATACTCCCATTGACTTTTTTCGTTTTTCTCCATTGTATTCTAGAACGCGAGGAAAACCAAAAAAAGAAAACACTTTTGGGAGGGTCTTCGAAACATTTTATTTTGCGTATTTAGCTCATTTTTTGAAAATCACGACATTGTATAGAACGATCATTTTCGACCGAGCTACTGGCTTCTAATTTTGCTAAAATGTTTTCTAGGACCCTTATATAAATACTTGAAATATTTCTCGAATTGCTCGCCAAATAATAGGAGTTGCCATAAGAACTTATCGACGTGAATCTGATATATCGGGTGATTTACCTAAAATGAAAAGTTCATATGGCATCTTGTAGGAGGGTAGCTGAAGATCGTTTTAGCAAAATTAGAACCTATTAGCTTATTTGAAAATTGGTCAAAAAACGCTCGTTTCTGACGATATTGCGATTTTCAAAAACGAACTAATCACGCTACATTGATTTTTTTCGTTTTTCTTGATTTTATTCTGGAATGGTGGAAATGGTTCGCATTTTTTGCTAGAATACAATGGAGAAAAACGAAAAAATCAATACTGGGAGTTATTAACAGTTTTGCGTATTTAGCTTGTTTTTTGAAAACCACATCATTGTCCTAAACGATCATTTTTGACCAACTTCAAAATGATCTATGGGGTTCTAATTTTTCTAAAATGTTCTCTGGGGACCCTCCTATAAATCCTTTTAATATTTTTCGAATAACTCGCCAAATAATGGGAGTTTGCCATAAAAAGTTATTATCCGACGTAAATAATCTGGTATATGCAGTGTGCTCGATTTTCATGAAATACCTATTAGTTAGCGAGCGATTCGGATAACAATTCAAGGATCTATAGGAGGGCTCTTGAAGATTATTTTAACAAATTTAGAACATTGCAGTTCATTTGGAAGTTGGTCAAATAATGCTCATTTTGGACAACGTTTCGATTCTCAAAGACAAGCCAAATACATAAAATGACAACATTGATTTTTCCCGTTTTCCACCATTTAATTCTGGAACAGGTGGAAGTGTTTCGCATTTTTTTTAGAATGCAATGGAGAAAAACGAAAAACATTATGTTGGAAGGATATTCGAGTCATTCGCATATTTGTTCGTTTTTGAAAATAGCGACATTGTTTAAAACGAGCGTTTTTTAACCAACTTCCAAATGAGCTACGAGGTTCTAATTATGTTAAAATAACTAATAGAAAATAAGATAATAATCAACTACATTTAAAACAGACACCCGGTATTCTGTTCTCAAAGGTTTTCTCATTTCAACAGATGAAACTGGAAAATGTCAGCACACTGCAGACTTTTGGATTAACTATCTTTGTCGCAGTCTCAAAACAATATTTCAAAAGGGTCAAGCGTATATAATTCACTTTAATATTGTTGAAAATAATTTAATAAAAAAGGAGTGTCTGCTAATTTTCCATCGTGAATAAATCACAATTGAAAACACTCTAAAATTATTCATTCAATTTTACATAATTATCAATGTTATAACTATAGTATAACTATATAAATGTAGTGCATCAGAATATGAATATTAATATTGCACCATCCTCCGGGTTTTATTTGTTATTTTATTCTGTTATTACAAAACAGAAATTGTCTTCATGAACACTGAGATTCTTGGCCATGTAAGACAACAAAAAATAATTCTATATAGGTAGTGATAGTTGTAATGTTGTTGTTTCTTCTCTCTCTTATACATTATTGACAATTGACAAAAGTTAACAAGAAAACGGGACAAATATTTGCGTTTGATGTGGTCAAAGCAAATTAACGCACAGTTTCTGTTTGAACCCAATAACAGACTCAAATACGATGTCATACCAGACCGAAATACACATTTAACGTTCAACAAACATAATTAAGCTTCAGTGTTAGAAGGTTGGATATCATGTTAACATCAATATCCTTTCATTTTTGTTATATAAACGATTATATCGTCAAATATAGCCGACCTTAACGCCCCTAGTTGAAGATTATTTTTGATTAAATTAGATATCTAACAAGACTCTACAATGTTGTTTCATTATCATTTATAACAAAACAAATATACAACCTAATTATTATTATTATTGACCTTAAATAATGAAGTTTTTTTTATGTATAAAAAGCGTATCTTCGACAAAATTCTTTTGAAAATCATAAACAAATGATCAGTGCTAATTATTATCCGTTAAATGAGGAAAGGTTAATAACTGTTTAAAGAAAAGGTCGTAAAGTCTGCATTTTTACGCTAATACGGAAAATATAATTTGATCGGTCTTTATCTAATATTTACTTATCAAATCAATTTATATTTTCGAATATTTTTGTTCCGCAGTATCGCTTTATATATTGGTAATATAAACAAAAATACAATGTGTTTTTTTTAGTTGAATGAAAATCATACAAAAATATCATCGATTGTGTTTGTTGAAGAATTGTTTTTAAATTAGTATCGTTCCCATTGAAAGCTTGATTTATTTAAATTAGTCCTTTGCAATTAGTCCATTTACTTTATTTCTATCCGTTGTTTCGCATTTTTTGTTCAATATGCTAATCGCGTGGTTCTTATTTCCATCTTAGTTTGTTTTTATATTCTATTTGATCTCTGAGATTTTTTCCTTTTCAATTTATTTTTGTGTACTTCACAAGGGATCCTACTTAATTTCTCTTCATACATTTTTGTTTTATTTTATTTTTTTCGAAAAGAAAGCACGTTTCCTTTCAAAGTAAAATTACAATTTAAATTTCGAAAAATATTCAACAAAAAAAATCAACTCTTGTCTATGAGTGTGTGTTTTTATTTTTTAAATTAATGACAGAGTTGGCAAAACAGGAAGAAATGTGAGAGCAAATTCCATTGCTTTTCCCCCTCAATTTTGTATTTTGTGTGTATATTGAAATTTTCTAAAAGGATTTTGAACGGATTCAATTATCTACTTTATGATCTAAAATGAATAAAAATCTTATTACTAACCGTTTGAGAGACTGTTGAGAGAACAGCCGTGTGCCTAGTAGGCGCCTCTGGGCGAAAAGCAATTTTACAAATCAAAATATTTAAGAAAAATTATTTAAAAAACTTGTAAATAAAATTTAAAACACCAAAAAACATTGTTTTCATGATCACAAAAGATAAGCTAGCGTTTTCTACTATTTCTCAGTATATTTTTATAGAAATTTGCTGATATAAAAGAAAATATTGGTTGTTGAAGACAATTCAGGCAATACTATACAAAGAGGGAATAAAACTCGCAATTATCTGTAAATACCGACAATAATATAAACAAAATTAGAAAAAATCACCGCAATTTGGCGCCCTTGTGCGGTGCGAAATATATGAGTGTATACCTAATATTCATTTTATTTTGCTACCTGCTCAGACAATTATTAAAGGAACTATATAAAAGCTCTATATACACATCTACTATATAGGTATACATATACAAGAAGTGTATTTCTGTGAATGCGCTATTAGCGTAAACTGCGTCTTATAGTTGTGATAATAAAAACGGTGCACTTAAAGTGAAGTTGGTGCAATAAACGTAAAGTTGTGTTTCTTGAAAATTTTCGACCTTGATCTCCATCTATGTTATTTGGAATTGTAATGTATACATAAGATTTCATATCCGTCGTTCTAGTAAGAAATACCACTGGTATATTCTATCCTTATAATGTTTCCTTAAAAGATCTTGTAGCTTGCTTATCACCTCATTACTTATCATTAGAACGCCAATTCTTACGGGATTTTCTAACATTATTCCAATGATAATTTACTTATAACGTTGAAAATACGTAATGAGATAACTATAAACGTTAAAAATTGATTATACAAAAATTCAATAATTTTTAATAAAATTTTGTAGAAAATCACCATTCAAATTTTACAGAATATGTTGAAAAATACACGTAAATTATGATATTCTCGTGAGGTCTTGTTTATAATAATCATGATAATAATAATAACAATATAGTGACATTGAGTGCACTTAGTACAGTCAAGAATTTTAGCGTTTATTTTTCTTTGTTTCTTCCACAATGAAGATAAAGTACAGTCCGTTCGTTTTAACTAAGTCGGCTTAACTTTCTAAAAGCATCAAGAATAGAGCAACAAATCATCTTGTTACTGTCTTAAAATACAGATAGTTTTGTATTAGTTCAATAGTGAAATTGGAATTGAAATACCCACTTTATAACTTATATTTCATACAAAGTTTTCATTTAAATTAATAGAGATGCGCTTAGTATTTTAATATAGTGTGGAAAGTTGACTTATGTTCACATTTCTGTTGAATTGATTTATATAAACTAACACGTAAGCTTTCGATATCACATCTTGACATGTCATACACAAATTTACTCAACATGATTAATATTGTTGAATACATGTAAAAACATTAAAATTTATTCTTAGTTACTACGAATTCGTTTAAGATTATCGATTAAATCGATATATTGGAATCTTAATTACCACAATGGTTATTTGGATTTTCTTCTTCAAGAAACTTGTTACAAATTGAACAAGAAATAAAAGTTAGTTAGTTTTATTGCTTTTTGATACATTCTTTAAAAGTCTAATGTAATTAAAATAACTAACAAAATCGACAAAACAAAAACATAAAGTTGTTCGCGTTCATAAAATAACTTATAGATTGTGTATTCTAATTTTTTTTGTTGTTGTTGAAAATTTATGTACGCGTATCAGCGCTTCTATAGCACAAAAATTAACCGTATCAACGTTGTAAAATGGTTTTATGTTTGAACATTAGTTTATATTGACCGCTCCAGCTAAGCTTGGTCGCAACAACACAACAACAACAACACCAAAAAAAGATCAAAGTGTGATAGTGACATTAATGATGGTATTAGATTAGAATATATTGTTATAACAAACAAAATTTGTGTGTTGTCAATTAAAACAGAAATAATCTTTTTTTATATATAAATTTCGATTGTGTCAAATAATTTCGTTTGTAATAATTCAAACAAATGTCACCTGTAATATTTAACAATATATCAAATCGGGCGTTAGGACTTACGCTATGTTGTTCTGTACATTATGTCTCCGGCAAGCTTTATTGGGATTATAGGCAACAATAGATAGTGACATGCATGATCGCGATACTCTGTCAACGCAACAAAAATATGTATGCAGGTCAATCTAAAATTTCAAATACAAATATTGCACAACTACTGCATATATTCTATGATTTTGGTTGACTATTGGATTTATGAAAAGCCATAAAATCGTTTAATCGAAATTTATTGTTGTATTTTTTTTGATTACATATATCAATCATAATAAAACAAATCTAACACAACCAATTTCTTAAAACTATCGATTTTAGTTAATTAAAACAACAATATAATCGAGAAATTTGTTATAGAAGAAATTGAAAATTGAAACCGAGATCTCAATTGGAACTTCATGAGAATCTCACTTTCTTGATTGAAAACTCTTAAATATCTTCACAATACTGAAAGTTTCTTAAGTTATCCTATAAAACTTGACGCTATTGAAAACGTAAACTTACTCAGTTTGTATTTAGTGAGCTATTTCTGTTGTATTGTTTACATAATTGTACATCAATTTACATTTTATCAATATTTACAAGAATATATGAATATGCGAAATTTTTGATCAGGAACTTTAGCAATATTGCCAAATAGATTATAAACAAAATCTCAATTTAACGATGTTTGTTGAATTTTTCTTCATTTTTTATTGTTGTTGTAACAACATACGAGATTACCGATGATGTTTATTTATAATCGTCGAAATGTGTCTACAGTCTAGAATTAATTTATCACGGATTATACAATGGATTGCTTTTATTGTAAGTTACAAAATGTACTTCGTAAATATCCGTTTTTTGTTAGTCTTTACGAATAAATTAAAATGACGACAAGATAAAACGGTAATATTATAACAATATTGTATTCTTATTGTTGATAATGATTACGACTTAATTATCGAGAAGATTGGAAATCAATATTTGGTTATATTTATGTCATTAACAATCCAAATTGATAATTACTAAGTCAATTAATTATTAGAGAACTAAAATTATAAGAATAATGTAAATTCAACTTCAACATGTTTAATTTCCTGTTTGCAATCCGATGATGTTCAAAGGGTTTGCGTATATTTTTTTTTGTAATTTTTTGTTCGTTAAAGGCTTAAATAATTTAGTTTGTTGGAATTATCTCCATAAATAATAACATGTTAATTAACAGAGCTGGATGGGTAAAAAAAATTTTCCTCCATAATTGTAACGCTACTACTGAATCCCTGCATCTTCCTTTTAATATTAAATTACTGAAAATTAAAATTGTTATTCATATATGTACACTCGTTGAATTATCATTTTGGTCGATTGTTGTTGAAATTTAAACAATATATCATCATATATTATAGTAATCTTATGATTTATAATCGCTGTATTTTCTAATAGTATATGATAAATTTAATATTTATTTCACGTTGAACTTAGTCTAGCTAACCTTATGCCACATTTAAAATAAACAGATTGGGTTTGGAGCTGTGTGTGTATATTACCAAGATAATCCATGTGGGTGAAACCGTTGAATACCTTTGGAACAATATAACATCGGTTAGAGAAACCAAAGTGAAATTTATGACTGCGTATGATGATAAAGTTGGTTGCCTTAATGTTGGGCAAATTCAGACATAAACGCATTTTGTATATGACGTTAACATTTTAAAAGAAGCAACAACAAAGGACAATGTTATCTCTTTGTATATAAAAATAAATTTATAACAAAGTTGAAATACAGGAAAAAACGTATTCAGTATTAAATTTTAATGAAACAAAAAAAGATTATTATTATTATTAATTTAATTTATAATTTATACGAAACTAATTTTATTTGTCTATGCGGTTTGTAACTTTTTGTTCTAGATTTAATTTATGATAACTAACATAGGTAAATAAAATGTGATTTATTTATTTTCAGGATCATTTACACTGGAACCTAAATTCATGTTGATTTTTCATGTTTATCTGTAATACCTGGATATAAAATTGAAGGGTGTGCAACTTACTGATAAGCAACACCACGAATTGTTTTATAAAGCACTTACATCTGATTGTTTACAAAAAAAAATAAAATAAAAGAAGAAACTTATTCAAATTTTTCAATATAAATAAAACGAATGTAAATCAGACCGAACAAGATTATCTGATTCGTTTATATTCAGTATTTTCCAACTATAATCTTTAAAATATAATTTCTTATCGAACCTAATCTATTAGTAGAATTTCAATTAATCTATTTTACTATTCCCAACAAGTTACAATCTTGATCTTTATCGCAATCTTTTTTTTTTGTATGTGAACCTCCCCTCGTGTGACAAGTTTCAAATCGAAACTATACCGTATTAAAGATAGAGATCTTGAGATGATATTATATAGGTCTATACCGTTTATTAAGATGTTACATTTCTAAATTATGTCACACAGGATCGGTTTAGCGATCTGGCTATATGCCCATTCTTATATCTATGTGTATAATCTTTGTTCTTAATGGGAACAAATCAATAAATATAAAATCGAATTATTAGTTTCTTATAATTAAAAATTAAAACTAAAACGTTCTTCTTTATATTAGGTCGATCGTTATCGTTTTTATTGCATTTTTTCGCCGTTTTCTGAGTAATTGTGCTAGAACGTTTTTGTTTTTTTTTTTTTGTATATAGATGAACATCATTTTTATAAGTCTACCTACAAATATAGAAATCAAGCGTCAGAATACGGATTACTATCCACTTGAGGCGGTCATTTTGCACGCAAACAAAACTTCATCGACTGGACACCTCTTATAATTAATGAAATAAATAAATTTTATCTGTCCTATATTGAAATAACTAAAAGATATTTTGATATAATTTCCAACTTTAATGGAATTCAAGTTAAGAATTCTTCTACCGTTATATTTAAACTAAATTTTGATAGATAAAAAAAAAGTTTGTATATCCCTTTCTTTCCATTTCGTGGACATTTCAATTAAATAGTAATTCAAGTAGGAAAGTTTTCTTGTTTGTTCATTCGCTTGTTTCTGTATTTATTTATTATTCTGAAAAGGTATGAACAACGCATTATACCATAACGTAACTATTACCAGTAAGCAAATTATCTGTTTTGAAACAACAATTTTCCGGGTTTTAACCCAAGTTTTTACCGATTATTTTAAGGATAATCATTGATGATTTTGTCGAAAATATTCTAAATGGTAGTAATTTTATTTATTCGTTTTTGAGTGATTGAGATTATCACAAAAGTGTTTATTATAAAGTGCAAAAGATTGAAAATTTAATTTAAAAATGTCAACACTGAAAATATTTATTAAAAATTCAGACAACCAACAAAGAGATTCCATTTAGAGTTTGATACGTTGTAAGCTATTATCGAATATGACTCTTCTATTTAGTAAATTTACCCGGATACTATTTAACTGAGGAGTTTGTAGTTGAGTGTTAACAATTCAAAACAGTTAATGTTACTATGAAATAGCGTTACTGAAAACTGATCTGCGACTTTAATATGGCATACTTTGAAGTTCAAATAGCTTGTCTAACAAGCGGGTCAATAAGTTTAAAAATATTTTGTACAATAAGATAAATAGGACGGATTTTCAAGATATTTTCTTTTATTATGGAAGATTGAAATAGCATTTTCAATATTTACAGTTAAAGAAAATAATTATTCTAATCTTGTAATCACCTTATATCGAGAGAAATTGCGAATTTTCGTTAATAGCGAAAAATAAAACATAAAAGTAACTTCAAAGAATAGAGAGTTGGTCGTTGAATCGTGTTGTTTTTCGTATTTTATTTTATTTTATTTTTTCCTGTCTTTACAAGAGGTTATAACAATAAACTTCAAATATGGGGACTGTTCAAACGAAACAAGAAGAAAGCACTTATTTTGTTCTTTTTCCATATAAGATATAGTAACTCGTTAACAAACTCTGCTGAATCAAAATCTTTTCTGTATTTTAATTCCAACATTTTATTATCCGTTTTTTGTTATTATGTTGAATACAAACAGAGCGATGTTTATAAAAATTAATTCACAAATCTTTCATTATTTTCTTCTATCTAAGCGTTAAGAAAAAATTAATTCTTGTTCATTGTTGTAAAATTAATGAAATGAAGACGTAATATTATAAGAAAGTGAGCGTAATAGGAATGAGGCGAGGAGAAATGTTAGCACAGAGAAACGAGAAAAAACTAAATAAAAGTAGGTATGGAAAAATGTAATTTTACATGGAAAAATCTTTCACATTTCAAATATTGAAGAACATTGAGAATATTACAGTTGCGGATACGATGACGGCAACACAACGATCCACCAATTACTATATCAACCACGACCCCATCTACCAAAATACGTTTTATATATTTTCTGGACACGTTTTGGCAAAATGTGTCGCTTAGGGAATCGTCTGTTTATTTGCCACACACACACACACACAAATATAAAACGAACTTGTTTTCTCAACTGTTTAATTTTAAAAAAAAAATCGTCAATCTACGATGATATAGCTTGAAATTTTTAAACCGACCCAAAATTAACATGAATAAACTAGATAAATTAACTAAATTTCATATTAACAACGTTAGAATCAAGTGTAAATGTTGTGTTGAAAGTTAGATAGAAGATCCAACGAATTTAAACCATCACCTCTATTCGTGATCGACTAGAACGTTTCAACTTTTGTAAAGCTCAACTAATATAATCAAATTCAAGCACTAATCTAATTCATCATAAGGATGCCTCAATATTGATGATGATATAAATGTATATATACAGGGTCGATTTGAAAAATATTTTAAGCATTTGTAGGAGGGATCCTGGAGATTTGTTTCGCAAAACTAGAACTTCGTAGCTCATTTGGAAGTTGGTCAAAAAACGCATAGCGCACGGAACAGCTAAAAATGACTCGTAGACGCTCCCAACGGTGGTTTTCTCAATTTTATTCTGGAACAGGTGGAAATGTTTCGCATTTTCTCTGTAATGAAATGGAGAAAAAGGATCAGGGTTCAAAGGGTCTACGAGCCATTCTTAGTTGTTTTGAAAATTGCGACATTGTTCAAAACGATGGTTTTTTGAGCAACTCCGAAATGAGCTACGAGGTTCTTATTTTGGTAAGATGATCTTCAGGGACCCTTTACAAACCCTTGGAATATTTTTTGAATCGCTTGAAAACTACTATGAGTGTTGCTCGAATTGACCAAAAATATATACGTATGTACAGGGTGTTTGGTCTAAGTATGGTGAGTTCTAAAAACTCCTATTAGTCGACGAGCGATTCGAAAAATATTTCGTGGAATTTGTAGGAGAGCCCTTAAAGAACATTTCAACAAAATTAGAACTTCGTAGCTTATTTGGAAGTTGGTCAAAAACCGCTTGTAGTGATTTTCAAAAACGAACTAAACACGCAAAACGACTTAGAATGACTTTAGGATCCTCCCAAAATTGATTTTTTCGATTTTCTCCATTTTATTCTGGAACGGGTGGAAATACTTCGTATTTTCTCTGGAATACAATGGAGAAAAACGAAAAAAATCAATGTTGGGAAGGTCTCTGAGTCATTTTTAGTCGTTCTGCGTGTTTTGTTCGTTTTTTAAAATTGCGACATTGTCCAAAACGATCGTTTTTTGACCCACTTTGAAATGAGCTGCTACGAGGTTCCAATTTTGCTAAAATGTTACCTAGGGACTCCTCTACAAATCCTTGAAATATTTTTCGAACCGCTCGACGACTAATAGGAGTTTCTTAGAACTTACCATACTTAGACCAAACACCCTGTATATTCGTCGTCGATCTATCAAACAAAATATATTCATTTAATATCACTTCTAACGTTAAATTTTGTTAAATTAATTAAAAATTAAATGTTAAACGTTTAATTCACAACTTGTACGTATTCTACTTTATAGTTACTATTGAAAAAAGTCTTAAATTGAAAAAATACAAAAAAAAAAACTGAATTAATTAAACGGCAATAGAATCTGTACAAAATTGCAGATAATTTAAAATCATCATTGGAATTTCCTGGAAATATACCCCATTTATTCTTATTCAATCGACTCGACTAACTACACTCAATAATGAATGCCCGATTTTCTGATTTTATTGAGTGTGCAGAAATGAACGCGGATCTCTTTTTAAACGATTTTTTTTTTCTATACATGATTACAATTACACGTCTTTGATGTGATATATTCACCGTATAAAATTAGAACAATTATATTTAATTGAAATATATGAACGGACTTTTTAATTGAGAATCAATTGAATTGTTTCAATAAGATTTTAATATTCGTTAAATTGAACAATTTGCTCATTTAATGGTTTGTTTTTGATTATTATTGTTTTAATACAATATGATTCTATTTAACTAACATTTTGAAACATATCAATATTAATTGAATTCCACAATTATAATTAAATGTTATATATATGTTGTGTAATTATGTTTAATAAATATTGAACAATTTATAATAAATTCAGTAATTAATCTATTAATAATAATAGATAAATAAATATATTTGCTACAATGAAATTGATTTGCATCTTCATAAATTTTGTATTTATTGAAATTTTGAGTTTTTTCTGTAAATGTCGTGCATTTAAAAGCGGTTTATTTTAAAATGCCACTATGATGTTTTCTAAATACAGACTCGTAATAAAGCTGATATTGTTGGAGATAAGCATCGTTTGCGGTATAAATTCCAATGATTGGAATTATCGTTTTTGTAGCGGTTTTATTGCATTTCTCACCGGACAAGTACTTAAAGTCAACTAACAACAATAGATTTGAAATTCGATGTATACTATAAGTGTTTAACAATTGTTAATATTATCAACTTTTAATTGCTATCAAAATGCAATCTAGTAAAGCTTAGATACGGTTTAATTTACGTAGAATCGATGATGATGAAATAAGACCAAAATAATGTGGGCTTTATCATCAAAAGACATTTACATCTTTAACGATCTGATATCCTTGAACAATAATGATGAGACAACAACACACCGGTATGTTTATAATTAGAAATTTGATACCGATTTAAATACAAGTAATCTGAAACTATAATACTTCCTATTTAAAATTATTTTCACATTCCATACGAGAAACTTTGGAATAAAACCGAAAAATTTCCAACAATTTTCATGATTGTTGATTCGAAGAAAAGAAACTGTAACGTTGTATTATTTGATTTTACAACGAATGAAAGTCGAAACTTTATATAAAGCTTTTTCCGAATTGAAATTAGACAAGGGGGGGTGAAAGTATTTCGATATTTCCGTCTTTTATAAAAGAAAAACTCAATTTTAAGTTCAGTTACGATAAGTTCATGTAGGTATTCATTTTAAAAGTAACATTGTATTTTAAAACCAGATCATTTTCAGGTCAATGTTTAATGTTTCTTCGATAAAGTTAAAAATTTATTTACAATGATGCAAAATCAGTGACAATGTTCAAGCCCGAAAAACTAAGCCGATTTTTATAACATATTAATTAGAGGGTCGGTATGGCTCTGTTTTCTAGAAAAAAGACAATCTTAAAGCCACTGGAATAGAACAATTTTACGGATAAATAACTGTTTTGTTAATAAACGTAATTAATACCCTTTAGTAGGTTAGTACTTAACCAGCGAACATCAAACAACGGTTCAAAATTTCACTAATTTATGCCATTTTTTTTTGAACCTCCAAAATATGCTTATTGTACTCTAATCTATATACATATGGTGAGGTTTAAAGATTGTCAGTGATTTTGATTACAACCTGTATAAGAAAAACGATTTTGTGGAGAATTGTGAATTGCGTTAATTTTTTTATATTCATTCATACGTAAATAAAGTTGAATTAACCCTTGAATTTGCTAGAATTATCAGGATAAACTCCTTTAAATTTATAAATAGTACAATTAATTAATGATGCTACCATAAAGTCTAAGTAAACATCAAATTATAAACGATAATAATAATTGATATGTACATCAACTGTTATCAAAGAGAAGAAGCTTTTAAACGTAATCTGTTATAATGAGTCTAAATATATAATTTTTGCAGTATTATCTCCATATTTGATTGTCTTATCTTGTTAATTTCATTATTTAAATAAATTGTTAATTAATATTAATTTTACTTTACAGAACATTATCATATTTTCGTTGGAGATCTGAGTCCTGAAATAGAAACATCAACGTTACGGGAGGCGTTCTCAGCATTTGGCGAAATATCGTAAGTTCATATATAATAATTATTTTATAATTTCTGTTGTATTAAAATTTTAAATAATGACATCACTACAAAGAACCAACAATGAACAATTTAATTTCGTTTTAATGTTTTGTTGGTTTTACTGTTTAGAAATTAGATGTGTTTTTCAGGAATTTACATCACAATTTACAATATCTTTCTAGCTTTAACAACTCACAATATAATTATAAACGCTCAATTAAACAACAAATATTACTAATTTTTCTATTTTTAAAAACAATAACAACAAAAGCGAATCTAGTAAAATTGGGTTATACATACATAATATATATGCTTTATTTAATTGTTATTCTATTCTAAAATTAAATTGAATATTTTTATGGGCTTTGAGACGTTAGTGTTAGTCATAAACATAAACAACTTTAATAACAATGTTCTTTATGAAATTTGTAAAAAGAAACAAATTCAACTACAGGATTGTTAAACAAATTCCTAAAGGTAGGGAAATTATCTGCGCTTTACCAACATCAAGAACAATCCAACAAAATAATAAAGAAAATTGAATAGTTTAAAATAGAGGAGTATTTAGAATATGATGCAGATTTTTGTACTGAAAGAAAGTTCCAATTTCAATCTTTATTCCAAGTACAAAACTACAAGCTTTTGTATTCTCGACTTACAAAAGCTTAAAAGTAGTTTTGTAAGTGTAATACGATCGGTGATATATTGACGACATCCAAATAACTATAGACAATTTATTCATTTTTGTATTAAAGTCGATCAATACAGTAAAACCAAATAAACATGCAGATAGAGATTCGTAAAGAATAATAATATTAAAATATTGTCATTTCAAGTGATCACGGAATAGATGAAATCTCAACATAAATATTCATTCAGTTATATATCCCATATAAAAGCATTTACTGTTACTGTATAACTTTATATATCTAACCAATACTAAATAAAATCGATTAATATTCTCTCTAATCAAACCTTAATCTGCATATTTACTGATAATATAGATTTGTTTGTTTGTGGCAATTCGTTTATTAGTCGCGTGATGGAAAAATAAGGTCGTTTTTAATAATCATTACCCAATAAAATTCGTTAATAATGATTATTAAGCAAATATAAAAACCCATATAAAAACGATGATAAAAATCGAAATCATATAACAACTTCGTTACTAATTTTGAATACTGTCAATAATTCGAGCAGGAACGGTCCTCATCAACTTTGGGGGCCTTCCGATTTAGATTCCAAGTTTATTATATCGAATATAGTGCAATAATTATTATTAGGTCGATATTTATCCATCTATTCGGTATTCTACAAGCTTTTCATTTAAATTTCCCGAGGAAAATCAACACGTTTTTCTGTACCGGCAGAAAATTCATCGAATCAATTTTTTTCTACCATAAACCTCCAAACAAGGTGTAGTCCGGTTATTTATCTCTAATTTTTTACTTTTTTTACACACGAATTAATGGGAAATTGAATTAGTGTTATCGTGTAAAAATTTCAAGTCAATTAAATAAACCGTTATGATTTGAATTTTTCCGTTTTCATTAATTTTCCGGGAAATTAACAAAATATTTATTAGAGATTTGGTGAGCCCTTTCAATTTGCTAATTATGGTTGAATTTTCATTGCAAACTAATTAATATAGGCTGAGACTCTGGGAAAATATAAAAAAACGTTCAGAATATCTTCAAAATTTTCCGAAATATAAGCGACTCTATGATGCACCCTGAAATAATCTTTACAAAGCGCTATCGTTTATCTCCACATTTTAAAAGACAAGCCAAAATTCTTCTCTTTTCTAGATCATTCATTAATTTTAATTGTTTTTATTCAAGTGGTTCCTTTTATTGATTGGCGCGCCCTGGGTGCAGCCCTAATCCGCCTCTGACTTGCACAATTTTCGTCTACAATATTTCTCAAAAAAAGTCACGATAACTAATTATAGAATACCACTCATATAATGCAAGAATTTAATCTATTGCAAAAATTATGTTAGCAAATTGAATAAATGTTGGAGATAGGTAATGTGGATTAGACAACGTTGATAGATTGCTTTAGCATAGTTGGTGATTAAATGTTATAAATAATTCTAAGGTCAAAAATACGTCACCAGGGAAATTTTCTCTATTATAACAGTAGTTATCTGTTGGAAGTAATCTACTTTATAATTGAAACTATCTACCCCTTCATATGAGACGTAAATAATTGAACAAGTCGAATCAGTTATTTAGTCGTTAAATAATTTATTCGGCATTTGGTATCTGTTGACCACCGCATACCGAATTCGACAACCAATAAATAAAAGTTATTTAGATGTATATGTAAATAGAAAAAAAAACTGGGGGGAGTGTAATATAGCAATAAATGTCTAGTCAATATTAAGATATTACCTAAAAATAACTGTATTTTTAGGTGTTTTATTAGAGTTATTTTATTGACATCAGCGTGTTCATTCATTTCCACATAATAAAAATGCAATAAACTTTCGAAAAGCAAATTTAACAGGCTTTACTTATGAAAAAAAGGTTTTTATGTTGGTAACACGAGCGGAAACAACTACGCACTTACCAACACAAAATGTAAAATATTTAAACAGTTTCACGTTGTCCTGCTATAAATATAACCAGAGAACGAACAAATGAAAAAAGAAATGTCACTATTTACTGTCGAATTTTTAGGGTAGTCGGACGAAAACTAATTTCAAAACTCATGAATTAATATCAAGTAATGTTTATAGTGAGCTCTTATTACCTACCTCTTTATTTGTTTGAAAATTATAAACCCGAATAAGTTTACAATTCTGTTAAATATAATTTTACCCAACCAACATGTTTTAATTATCCAGTCATTATTGTAATTATTTCATGTTTGAACGTCTAGCATAGCAATTTTTCTATATATAAGCGCACCCTGTTGTATATTTTGAAATTTTCAATAAACCGAAACTTTAAATTGTATGTGTTGGGGATTTGATATACATACAACTACATTTAATAACTTTCTAACCAAATCCCTAGTTGAACATTTGAATAGTAATAGTTCAATTAGTTTGAGGCAGTATTTAAACTGGTGCATACTAGATTTTCATTTATTCAATTTCAATTTGTTAGATAGAATTGTCGGTTAAAGTGGACGTAAAAAAAAAGAAATACCGACAAAACAACATAAATGAAAAGAAAACAACTGACCGAACAATACAAATTCTATCGCTACAATATCGTTGATATTGTTTAACTTTGTAAATGTATTCTATCCTCAATTATACGTAGCGACTAGAAGTTGGCCCAATGGTCAAATTTTACTCCAACTCAATCGAAAAACTATACGACTTGGCATAACCCCAATTTTAAATTCAGCACCCTGTCAGTCCTTAAAATTGCAGCCTGAAACAATAATAGAGAGCCAAAGCCCAGTATTATTTCTATAAAACAATATATAACTGATTTAATTTGTTATATTCTACCGAAATATCACCTGGTTTATAATTAAATATTAGATAAATCCGACGTGTGTTATTGTCTTTCGTTCAATTTTTTTTTTCTCGTTTCGTTGAGACTCTCGTCTGTAGGATATTCGACAAGATAAATCCTGTTGAAATCGCGTGATAGAATAAAGTTGAAGGAAATTCCTTTTTCATACACGTTCCTTTTTCTTTGAAGCGGACAAAAACAATATTGTACGACTTTATTCTTTCTGTTGACGGATATTATTGTTAAAATAGAAATTATGACAAATAAAATTAGAAAATGTCCAAATAAAATAAAATAATTCAAGCAGAAACTATACCAAACGGCCCGTTTACTGTTCAGCTCGATGATGATGATGTTTGATTCAGGGGCGGACCGTAAATTTTGAGGGCCTTGAGCTAATACTGTTTTGGGCCCAACGATACTGGTATTATTGGAAAGTCCATAAAATGCTCTAGAAAACTGTTGCAAAATAATTACTTTAATAGGTCAAAATAACAGCAACTTTTGGAAAAAATTCCGATTTTCCCATGAATAAGCTTTCAAGCAAAGTATCTTCCAACTTAACAAATTGTATAAAAAATCCTACAATGAAATTTTTAGGTTTTCAGACACTTTCCGAAAAACCAACAAGTCGACAGTCGACCACAATTTTTTTTCAAATTTTTAAATCCCTTTGAAATGCCCGTTCTAAAAAAGATTTAATGCTGGCCCTTAATACCGCCGTAGGGAGAACAAGAAAAAAGTAAAGAACAATATTCTATTGCAGGGGTTCTCAAACTATGGTACATGTACCACTGGTGGTACATTTCATGGATTGTGATGGTACAATTTTTGATGCATAGAAAAAGCAAACCAATAAATTTTTTGTCTAATCTTATAAGAATATTTCCATTATTAACATTTCATTTTAATCAGAAAATCCTTTTGTTGGTAATGGTACATAAAATTTTTATCTTTCATTTATGTGGTACAAAATTTAGAAAGTTTGAGAACCCCTGTTCTATTGTATTCCCATTGATTTATTCCACCACTCTTAATATGTACTTATTTTCTTTTAGAGCTTAGAACATTGAGGCACTCCCTATCCCTACGTTATGCGGCCCAACAGGGTGTTTACTTTGACTGTATTAAATGTATTTTTTTTGCATTTTTAATTTGGATTGTATTTTATTTTTATTCTTTAGGAGACCCTTTGATTGAACGAGGCCCATGTTTAAATCTGCCCTTTGACTGGTTACTGGTTACAGAATACTAACTAATATGTTTTTGTAATTTTTGAGAGTTTTGCGCCCAGTCTAATACCGTTCTAGTGTTTCCCTAATTTATGTTTGTATGCTAATCAATTTATTCTATTCATAAAATAAACAGATTCTAGATACATAACGGTAAACAATCAATCGTTTAATCCATCCATAATTCAAATTTCGCTGTTTCTAGGCTATATCTAGTTTTTAATTCAGTCATGTTTGCTCGAGTCTATTAAAGCGTATTACATCATGTATGAAATTAGATTCGATACATGATCCCTATTTGATTTCAGCACATTTTTTTCTTGTTGTTGTTGTTGTTGTTGTTGTTGAATTTTGTTTGAAATTAGAGTATGTATGTATAATCGTGCGGTTTTCTCAACATAGTCCAAGTTAGTAACCCCTGTAAATTAGTATGTCAGAAGGAGCAGTATTAGAATAGTTGTGTAATAGTTCGCATCGTTACACCTTTATGCGCAACCTTTTCCGAGGAAATAGTAGAACTGCAGATAACTGAGAACGAAGGGTTTATGTTATAATATAGTATGGTAGCGTGACAGGGTGAAACATTCATCCCAGGAGTCATCTTACTACTCATACTATTTTACGTTCAACGTAAAAGCGTTGTCCTAACATTTTATATTTTAATAAATCTAACAGTAGGTAGTAATAAAAAGTGCGAAACAGTGGAAAAAATCCAATACAACTGTACCAAATATAAGTTAACTTCTACTATTCTGTAACTGGGGTAGTAAAATTATGTGGTAGGAGCACTTATTAAGCATCGCTATCCTCAAACAGAAGGTCAAAATGTTATTTTTAAAGGAACTATCCATTAACATATTTGAATTTTTATCGTTAAAATTCACATACTTTATAATTATCTAAAGAGGCAAGATTTCCAGATATTCCCCTCCAATTTTGAAATCTAAGAGAAGCATGCTCTTTTTATCGGCGAAGAAACACTTCTAGGAGGTGAAACTATGCTCCAAAGTTCAATAATGAAACATGCTTCTGGTCTTATAGTAAAGAACTAAATAGAAGAGGAGTTATAGGGGTTGAAATTTACAAAATCCTCAAAAGAGAAACACTATCCCTTGGATTTTAACGAAATCAGTGGCGACTGAAATAGAGAGAAAAAGTAGAGAATACCTCCAGAGACTATCTTAAAAATCCTTAAAATATGATTCCAAACGCTAGGCAAATAATGTGAGTAGCCACTAGAACTAGAACTCTTCATAATAATAATAAAGTACTATTATGATATTTTATTTTAACTGTTGAAAATGTATAAAAATTATTTTCCCATCAAATAAAACAAAATCTGTTTACTCTCTAAACATAACTTTACAAAAAACCCGAAATAGGTATTCCCTACTTTTGTCCAATGGATAGTTTTGTTTTTATCAAAGTTTTGTAAATTTCAACCCTTGTAACTCTTGTACAATTTACTATTTTACTAAAAGACCGATTCGATTATTCCTTCTGCACATAATATAAAACTGAAGCACACCGTGGAGAGACTACTCGATTCGGCATGCAAAATTTATTAATTTTCAAACATCGATATTTCCCTTATTTTTTAAGATATTGTGAAAAGTAAAAGTGCGTTGGATAGAGCATTTCAAGGTGCATGTTCTAAAACTTTCCGTTGAAGAAAAATGTGATAAACTTCTGAATGGCAGAGAAAACTGTTGGACCCTGTTTTTTTCTTATATTTTCCTCCATAACTGACTATAGCCAATATTATTGATTTTAATTAATTATCCCGTGAATTTATATAGCAAATTAAAAGAGATTCCCAGATTTTCAAGGGGGAGGACATGAGGCTTGCTTAAAAAAAAACACCTTTTCATCTTGAAATGATGTATCCAACTTTTACGTTTCACAATATCTTAAAAAATAAGTGAAATATCGATGTTTGAAAATTGACGAATTTCGCACGCCGAATCGAGTAATCTCTCCACAACAAGCTTAAGAGTCTTAATTCTAAGATGTGGTTTCACCCCTTAGAAGTGTTTCTCCGCCGATAAAAAAGAACATGCATCTATTTGATTTCGTTAAATATAATAGGAATCTCATTGAAATCGTAGAGGGCCACCTGGGAATGTTACCTTGTGAGAAATTTCTTCGTTTTTGTGTACTAAAATATTCTTGCAACGGTTGTTAAAGTGCGTAAGCTGCTTTACAAATATCTTAAAAGCACAGTCTTGAGGATTACCGTCTACTTCGTTAATCTGTGCAAATTATTATAAAACATATAGTGTTGAATATTTTATAAATACAGAAATAACGCCATCAAGTTACCTTGAATAAAACCACATCGTCGTAAACTCATCGTATACAAACAACATCTACTTTCACCGTGGTAGTTGTATGAAAATAAATTCCTAAACATCTTTCTCTTGTTCTTATCTTTCTGTATTTTAGGTATCACAACAATCCTCTTGTTTTAATATATTTTTCTTTTGTATATGTATATAGGTATACCTTGTTTATTTATTCAGGCGAATTACTGAAGCAACATGACTTTTTTATGATCATGTTATTTCAACTTTTTGCATTTATTTAGTTTGTTTTTCCTTTCATTAGAAAAAAAAAGAAAGCTTTTGAAAAGGTTCTGAACAACCCAATCATTTACACTTGCCAGTTAAAAAATCTGTTTCAGAATTTTGTTGACAAGAAGCTTCATTTAACAGGAATGATAATAATAATAATATGGCGTAAATTTTACGAATTCTTAAGGAAACAAATGAATCTTGGAAATTCTCAAGATTCATTTTCACTTTCTTCACAATATCTACTTACAAACAAACAATCAAACATTGACTTTAACTTTTGTTTATTAATTCAAATTTTGTATGGTTTCATTGTTATTGTAGTTGATGAGTGGTCGAAATTGTATAGAAATTACAAAGTTGTAATTCAATTTGTGTGAAAGATTTCGATTTCACCAAATTTCATCCGTGGAAATATCGAGAAAATGGTCTCTCTTAATGAAGCATTTTGTGTAAGAAACTCAACGTTTTTCGTTTCTATATTACCATTCATTATTTGAAGTTGAATTCGTATTGTACCAAAAATTAGACAATTAGTACACAATGCATTCTCGAATGATGCTTACATTACTTTTTTTTAAAACGCTAGTGTATTTTATCGTATAGAACAAGTACTTTTAATTAAAAGCGAATCCAATATCGATCTGGAGGAGTATTTTCAATTTTTTTTCCTCTACAATTCTAGTTATAAATTATTAAAAATACATAAACAAACTTTATGATAATGATTAAAAACGATTGTTTCGTTACGTTTTTATCCTTTAACTAAACGGTAAAAGTGCAGAAAAGATCTGTTTCAACATTGATGTTTCAATATTAAACTCGATAAAGGAATTGTTAGTATTCGTATCACGTGAATAGTGTTATTTCGGACACTTCGCATTCATTGCCATTCGAACAGTACTCAAAAAGTTTGTAAAGCTATGCCAACACTACGGTAGAACTTAATAAAATACGAAAGTTTTCATGTTTATTTCCCCCAAATATGTAACATTGCACTTTTTTATTTTCAAATTCACAAACCATTTATTTGATTTTAATGGGTAAATGTCTTAAAGCTTCCGATACTAAGTGGCCATTAAAGTGAAAAGTACCTCTTAATTAACGAAAATTCTTATAATTAGTGATGTTATGAGTGCGAATCATTTTTTCTTCTTATATAAAAACAAGAACGTTTTGACAAAAGCCAACGGCAAGTAATTTTAAAGTCGAATAAAATATTAATTATTTAATTAGTTTAATTCAACATTTATGTATATTGACGTAGTTTAAAAGTTGTTTAGTAAAAGAATAAGATCGAAAACGTTAACTTAGTCGAGAAACCAAAATTTGCTAACGTTGTTGTAAGTTGCTACACTATAAATCGATAAACTAAAACATAACAAAAACCATTTATCATTCTAAAAGAGGATGTCCTGGTCTTTGAGAAATTGTTTTATCATTAAATCCATTCAATTGTAATCAGCCTAAAAGGAAATAAGAAAAATATTTCGACAAGTATTTTAAAAATACAAACAATGTCAAATCGACTTTGTTAGTAAACTCGAATAAAAGAGGCTTGTTAAAATTGATCGGACATCGTTCTTTGTGTTTAAAAGCAGGGAAACGCAGAATCGATGTTTGGATATCTGGACTTGATGTAGTATGGGCAAATTTAAAACTGTAGCGGATACGATGTCTAACATTTTGATAAATGGAATATAGAAAAAAAAACAACGAAAATTAACATAGGTCTATAGTTGGAGCCCGATTTGACCTGGAAAATAGTAGCGTCAAATTTAAATTAGAACAGATGTTAGTGTCAGATGTAAAAACAATTTTAATAACATTTTAACGGTCACAGTTGCGTAAAAGCGTTTTATCGAAGTGCTCTTTTTGTAAAAATATTAACAATAATGATGATAGAACGAGAAACATTTCCAACAAATTGTAAAATTGTTTCGAAAGTATTAAATGCTTTATGGTATTTCAAAGTAAAAAACAAAATAAAACTAAACAATAATCCCGGCTTATATGATTTCCGCTGCTAATCCGAGTCTGTTAACATCTTATACTATCAATAATTCTCTGCTTGTCGAATTGCATCATTGTTTTATTAACAATCAATGATGTACATCGCCTTTTCCACTGTTTGGTATTCCATTATTTTTCCACTTATTTCACAGCAATTCCCAGAAAAATGACTTATTGTTTCCTACACCACAAACGAGTATTTCTTCTGGAAAAGAAAACTTTACTTTATAACAAATAATAATAATAATAAAGAGAAAATTCGAGATTATTAGTTTAATTACAGGCAACAACTATAAATCGTTTAGCGGAAACGTTAGTCGCGCAAATAAGTGGTGATTATTCAAAACAAACCTCACGGCAGAAATGAAATTAGACCATAAATATTTTGAAAAGTAATTTCGTAGTCCCTTCTGAGTGGAAACAACGGTGGTATCCCAACTGGCGGGATAATTCTCAAATTGGGGAAAGGTGAAACATACGCTATTGTAAACAGGGGCGCCATTCCATTGGGACTAAACTCAGAGGAACACACTAGATTGAAGATTGAACATAATAAAGTCATGAATACCGATTTGTATTGTAGCTGTGTTAAATAATTTACCTGTGAATACGCGTAGAAAATGTTTAATGGAAGTTTCACCAGTGCTGTGGAAGTTTCCAGTATATACAGGAATTATTCGCTAGAGTCGGAAAATATTTACAAACCTAAAATATGTTACATTTCCTGTTATTAATTGATGTAGGCTTGTTGAAATTCTAATTTGCATTGTTATCGGTCTAAACTATTTTATTATTAATGTAACCTCAAGAGATTACTCATTTTATTTAATTTTATCTCGCAAAATAATCCAAAATAGACCGAGATTCTTTTCTAATTCACTGTCAAATAGAGCTGAAGATCGAAATTGTTTTAGAATATCTATTTGTAGTTTTTTCTTCTATTGAAGACAATATTGATAGAAGACATCTAATTGAATCAAATTGTCGGAATGTGACAATTTAGAAAAGTGAAAAATGTTGTCTTCACATATTCAATTTCCTCAATGTACGAATTTCAGAAATACATTACATTTTTAAATATATATACTTTCTTATTCAGAATAGACGTATGCAGTGTTGACAGTAAAATAGCCTAAATATTGAAATTTGAATTATTCTGGTAGAAGTATAGCTGTAGTTGCTGTATTGAACAAAGTACATTTAAATATAAATTCCTAGCTTTTCTTTTACAAACCTATCGTTTATATTTGACGAGAAATATTAGTCGATGAAATATTGTTTGAAATCTAGAATAAATCGACTTAAATTTTATTCTTTATGAGAGTCACATCTACTGCAACTTACTAACATCATGAATAAGAACTAATATCACCCACATAAATGACTAATTAGTTTCAGATAAAAATATAAAATAAAACAACTAATTGATTAATCAATAATTGTGACAATAATGTCAACTTTTCCCTGAAACTTTTCTATTTAACTTATTTCATTTGTGGAAAACGTGCAGTTTTGACAGTTGACTATAATCAAAAGTTCATTAACAACTAATTACTTCATTCAATTCTAATAAATTGAAATAAACTACTATTGTATTGAGGATCTCAATTCAATTCAATATTAAACTATAAGCTTTTAGTATATTAAAACAATTTTATTTTTTTTGTAGTGAAGTAGATGCATAAATGGGCCGTGAATTTCTATATTTGTGTTGCGTTTTCCGGACCATCTACTACCACCATTTGAGTGACCATCCTGTTTTCATTCATCCTATACAGAAATTCTCTCTATTCTACTACTGTTTCTATCTAAATTTATTTAAAAACTCCGATGCACAGCTAAAATACGTATACGAAACACGAATTCCGATTTTTTTCAACGTTTCAATCAAATTTATCGGGTAATTTACTAATCAATAACCAACGTTATTGTACAAAACTTCACAAAACTATTTTACTGTGTCATAGTTTGAAAATACCTAGAAACTGATGAAGTTGAAACTCTCATGGAATTTCTTTAATGTAACAGGTCTTAAGCTGAACAAAATTACCATATCATAATCATAACAAATCTTTGTAGTTGTAAGAAAAATTTTAATCGAATTTATCAATTTTAAACTCACAAATAAACAAAACGGTATTGGCTAACCCGGCGCATCCACCAAAATTACAACCTAGTCTGCTATCAAAATAGAAAACGTTCTATATTGGTTGAACAATCAAAAAAACACAATTTAGTTAATTCTGCATCGTCTTATTTACATTGTTTTATAGTTCATTTGTTCGATGAGTCAAGCGTTACGAATATAACGAAATTTACGTATCCTATTTAGTAATTTCATTGAGTGGTCACTGCAAATTGGGTAAAACATTTTAAAATCTCCGCCTAGTCGATTTCACAAAAAAAGTGGATAGAAATCAAATCGTGATGGTGGTCCAACTATAATTTTATAAAATTTCCCTAGATTCTTTATCGATTTCTTATCGTTATGTAGAAATTGTTATTATTTTGAAATTGTTTAATTATTGATAATTAATTGATACGGACGCATAAGTCGAAAATGAGCGTTTATATGTTGTTAATGTTTTTAAAATAGATAAAGTATCGTAAAAAGTTTATAAATTACTATTTAATAGTTTATAGAACATTAAAGTTTTCATAATCTATTATCAGTATTGCTATAAAGAAAGTTTTTAATTTGAAATAATGTTATAAAATTGTTGTAATCCAGGCATTTTCGTTAATAAAAACAACAAATCTATTATAAATGTGGTTGAATAGCTATATAAAAGTATTGTTCAAGTTGAAGACTTATTATTTTGTAAATTATGATGTGTTTCATTTAATTAGTGAGGTGTTGGAAAGTTGCCTTATCCATATTCGACTAACAGATTTAAATTTGAACCATTAACTAATTGGTTATTAAATAAAGAAAAAATATCAGAAAAAAATTATTGGGTTTGTTTTTCATTTTAATTTACTTGTTTTCTATTTATATTTACTGGAATTTGTCTGTTTTTTCTTTTCTTGTTGCAGTGATTGTCGCGTTGTTAGGGATCCACAAACATTGAAATCAAAAGGATATGGCTTTGTATCATATATTAAAAAAGCGGTAAGTATAAGGACGACCTAAGAAGATTCCTTAAAAAATACATGAACTTGTATTTTAATGGTTGTTCGTGACTATATCTCCATCTCACAATCATAGCCACACCTATACTGCATGCATGCCCAACTGGGAAATCATGACACATACCATAATTGTTTTTTTTTTATATATATATATCCCTAATCTAACTTGTGCGACCGGCTGTACCATGGACCCTTATAAATCTCTTTGCATAAATTTTTGATATGACAAAACAGTGATTTACGATTTGGTCAGAATTTGATCTCGCATCTAGTATGTAGGAAAATTACTACAGTACACCAATTTTTTTTGTGTTCTTACATAAAAGTTTTGACTATATTTAATTTTTAATATAACTCAAAATATAAATATAACTTTTCACATTTATTTATAAGTTATTGGTTTATGAATGTTGTGTATAAATAGATCGATCAGAGAGTTTTATATGAACAACTTTAAAACAAAGTTTAAAGGAAATTTTCAAAGTTAATATAACCACGATGTTGTGGTATTCGCAATTAAAATTTAATTTCTCTATTAATTTGTTGACACTTTTGTGATGAATAAAATAGTTTTAATTGCATGTTAATTACAATCAAATATTTTCAAGTATTTTAATTGTAGATATAATAAACATTTACGACTGCTCAGTTCTACCACTGATTTAGTTAAAATTCTCAACAACATTTTAGAATGTTACAGTTGTTGATCTGGATTTTAATTTGACGACATTGTAAACATTTAGTCGACTCGCAAAATAGTAATTTTATGCGAATGAAGTGAATTGGTCGACAAACGACTTCTTGTATTTTAGCTATAGTGGTAAATGTATACAGTGGCGTGATGCCATCATCTTATATCGTTCTATATAAAAGACCTTACACTGTGGGAAATACTCGAAATGGCTAGGTTTACATTTCTATGTTATGGATCTCATTTCGGCTAAATGGCCGGTCATCTCATTGGAGAGTTGTATTGGGGGGGTTGTGTATTGTGGTGATTGTACTTTGCATCTTTACTAAACCCAGTGACAGTAATATACCGAAAAGTTTTTGTTCATTCTATCATCACATATAATGCAATATTCTCACTCTTCTTCCCTATTGCTAATATACGGATGGATAAAAAGAAAAACAAACAATTCTATTGACATTTGACGATTTATAGATCACAGCAGTTTGCTAAAATGAAATAATTACATTGTTATCAAATGGTTTCAACGATCGAACGAAATTTAATTAAAATTGAACGATTTTAATTTTTCACAATTGACTATTTCAATTTTGCTTTATTTTTAGCAAACAAAAAATAATAATAGAACCAATTGAGCATGTAAGAACATTACAATATGTTCACTCATACTGAATACTCTAACTAAATACGAACTAGAATGATCGATTTATAATTGAAACAATCCATGCAATGAAAAATTACATTACATTATTGATATTATCAACAAATTTACACTTTAATTTTTAATAATTAGAAAATATTAATCCTAAACTAATATACGCAATTATATGTCGACGATTTATGAGGAAATATGGCATTTATCAAATACATCGAAATATAAAAAAAGCTCAAATTTATGGAAAGAAAATAAAAACATACTTCTTTGTGTGTTTAAATTAATGAGCGGAACAAATATACGAACAGTAAAAATCGTAAAAAAAAAACATAAAATTAGTTACAATTACATAAATACAATGATAACAAAACAAAAGATTTATCGACACTACAAAAGTCTAATGGGAAAAATGTCAGAAATCACAAAGAAATAACCGTAAGCAATTGATAAAAATACGAAACAAACAAATTTACACACAATGTTGTAGGGAAAACAAAATAGCGAAACATATTTTCCCTGCTGGTCTTTTGATCTAAGGGAAAGAACGAACACGTAAAAACAAAACGAAAATAAAATTATGTTAACATCATTGACTTTCCAGTAATCTATAGTGGGAATAACCTGCAATTTGTCTCTTATTATACGTATTGTTCTATTGTTCATTATAGAACAATTGTATAAGTCGATTTCCGACAGTACGATAATTTTCTTGAATTTATTCTGTTGGATATACATATAGTCGGAAAAATACAAAATTCATTTCCGTTAATTTTACACGAATTACATTAAAATTCTCCAAATCAAAAATAAAATGAAAATAATTATTTTTTTAAATGAAATTTGTTGACGTAAAATTGGCATATTGTCAAAAATAAAGTTGAGAAAATAAAATAGTAGTACATTAATGTATTAAATATAGTTACTGTTACCGCTGATTAATTATAATGCGGTTGGCATAATCTGCATAGGGTTTCGTTCGAATCGATTATTCCACGTCAACGTTATAATAGGTTCATGTTCCCACCCGATCAAGCCGATAAGAATTGAAAATTTCAACTTAAACATTACATACACTTTTAATAAATCGTAATTGTAATTAATCTTATCAATACTTGATCCATTCAAATATTTACAAAAATTCAATCGACAATAAACGGTTTCATTGGTCGTATATTACAATCAATTAAAATCTTTATGAGAAGATCGTAATTATTTTGATAATTATACTCGAATATTGTGTAAGAAATTGAATATATTTGCTCTTAGAATGCCTGTTATTTCCCCCAAATTAATGCCATTTTCGTTCAGTTGTAGATTAGTTACGAGGTCACGTTCAATTAGTCTTTGGATGTCACGGGATAAATCCTTAAAAGCATTCCCTTCATAAATAAGTGAGATACCAAAAAGAATTACCATAACAAACAGGAACATCCTGTATATCTACTATATAAATACAAATCGATAATCATTGCTTATTTCTTATAAACATCGATAATTTGGTTTTATTTATTGAAAGTTTTTGAATGCGAATTAGTGGAATAAATCCGATTTTCCGAAATATTAACAATTTCCTTTATCTTTATACAAAATAATGAATTTATGTTAGAGTATTTTAGAAGTATAGAAAAAAACACATTATAGGATAAGTAAACTAAAGAAAATTCGAAATTATTTCCGTTAGTATACAGTGTGTATATCACAAGATTAAACTTGGATAGTTTGTGTTAATTAGAAAATGTACAAATGGGGTGGGTCTTTTGGGATTTTGATGGGCCCACTACGTGCATGTTTCAGGGTGTGTTTTGAAACATTTGACTAACATTTTTCATAATGAAAGGCGTGGCGAACACCTCATGTAAATATATGAAGAAAAAAATTCAACGATACCTGTATATATCAATCTAACTTTAATAAAAATAGAATTTCTTCATTAAATTATATTGTTAGTCAATTTAAAACTTGTAAGAAAGTTACAAAAGCTCAGTCACCGGTTCATTGTTTGTACTGTTGGTTAAAATTAAATTATAATACTTGTAAAACTGTTTAAAATCTTATTTAAGTGTTGAAGACTTTGACAAAATATTAATAACGCTTAATTTGTGATATCACTGTATTAATTAAATATTGTTAAAAAGAAAAATTATGAAAATGGAAAATTCTGGTATATTATTTAGCATTTGAATAATATTAAACTATAAGTGCGATTTGGGACTATAACAAAGGAAACAGTACCGATAATACGAAAGTTGTATGAATAGAGTTTCAGGTTATTTATTAATAGAGCGTGCTGGTGTCAGGAAGAGAATAAATTTCTATATATTCTTTGTTTAAAGGAAACAAGAATCATCTTGCATGATGTTACACTGACATATCTCTCTTGATGTAAACCCATTGGACTCCAGTGTTACTAATTATCATCCAACCCAACTCTATATTATCAAAAACCTCAAGCGTGGACTACATACATTTAACTTATACACTAAAACATATACAAACTCCACAGTCTATTCAACCTTCTGTTAAATCTAAACTATATATAATACAACCACAATATACCGAAAAGTAGTACAGTAGAATAATGCAACTTTAAATCTTAATTTTACTCGATGCTCTGTTCTTATTTCTCATTCAACATATTGCAAATAAACAAATGTACTGTTTCCTAACATTAATAAGAAAAAAACCTACCCAGGGGATTTTTGTACTACCAACACTTCTAAGGAAGTCCTTTTTCCGTTAGAATAACAGTAAACATGTTCTCAAATTTAATTCAAGCGATTTATAATCATATACATTGTCAACGCCACAATACTCAAATTTGTGGTATTCTGGAATTGCACCTTTTTAACTACACAGTTTTTAAGATATTTCCAGAATACCGTTAGTTTTTGCAATGTGATTTTTAATCATGGTTAACACAGACTTTCAAGTAGTGCGTTTTTGATAAATTTTGTGTTCTTTACAGTTTTCTTACAGTTTAAGTAATTAAACAATTTTACTTCATTTTTATTTATCTTCAGTAATAATAATTAACAATTTCAATGAATTTTTATCTTGTCTGTGGAGTTTGTATTGAAAATGTTGGTGAAAGAATTTCTATTCATTGATTTTTGTGTGGTTTATTTAGTTGATTGCAATAGTACAGAATTCTAAGGAAAACTAAACATCAATATTGTAAGTTTTCTACTTCTGATCAAACCGTTATCGCAACTACATAATCGTAAAATGTTACCTTTAAAACAGTAACAATAGTATTTCAAGCTTTCTATGAAATTAAATAAAATGAACTTCAACTATTTAACGAATACTTTATTTGAAGATTTTTAATTGTAACATTTTCACGTTTATTTCACAGAGTTTATATGTAATTGGAATGTAATGAAATTCTTCGAACTAGTTTTAATTTAACAGTTAATTCGAAATTCTTTGTAATAAACAATTAAAAAAAATGAACGTAGATTACTAAAGAAGATTTAAATTTAGATAATTGTTATTACGATTTTCATTTTTCGTTAAATTGCCTCGAGAAAATATTGAAAAAAATCATTATAATTTAACGACGCATACTTTTTTCTGGTTTAGTAGAAAATTTTGCGTTTTACCTCATAAAATTTTACAATTTTCCCAACCACTCCAACAGTTGGTCGGTGTTGTCATTACATTTTCGCTCTGTTTATCTTGCAAGATTTTCTTATTTGATAAAACGATACATACATTTTGCTATACCACGCATTTTTCTCTCATCAAAATATTTATAGAAACAAAAAACAAAACCTAAATTTTTATTTCTAATTTTTGTTGTATTTACAGGAGGCAGAAAGTGCTATTACATCAATGAATGGTCAGTGGTTAGGAAGTCGAAGCATTCGCACTAATTGGGCTACTAGAAAACCACCTGCTCCTAAATCTGATGGTAAGTTCTGATAAAAATCATACTTTTGAAATCTATTTCTACAAATAAAGATATTTTTAAGTATTACTCAAGTATCCTGTCGTGTTTTTTTGCAAATTTATTTAATACTACACTTTTGAAATGTCATATTATTAAACAAACTTTTATATACTATTTTCTTCAATAGAATATTATAAATTTTTCTATATGTATATATCATGCGACGCTTCAACAAGATAATCAATCATCTGAATGTTACGTATGCAAAAATATATTTTAGAAATTTTATTTCGTATTTGAGTCATTCATATGAGGCAATATAACTAAAGATAGTGCGCGATCCGAACTTGCTAAACTTGACCATAAATTATCGTATTCTGCAACAATGTCACTTTCCTCATATCGAAATAAAGATAGACTTTAATTATAATTTAAACAATGACGTCTATTTAATTTGATATATGATTCGACGATTTTGACGACTTTTTCTAGAATAGAGACAAATTATCGTTTTCGGCCATCAAACTAAAAAAAAAATTCACAGACTGCCTTGGACATATAACAATTAGACAAATTAAAATTGTCTATCAATTAGAATAATTAAAAGAGTATGTATTAGTGCCGACAAGTCTTTTGTTAAACAACATTCACCTATTATTTATTATTATTATTATTTACATCGTGACTATTCAAATAGATAAAGTTTCCTCACAAAATATCATAACGATATTACCGATGGATTAATTTATTTTTTGTGATAAAATGGAAATAAGCAAACGAAAAGGTTAAATTGAATATTTTTTTTAACGAAGCCATCGACCTTTGACATTAATTTTCAAAAGTTTCAATTTAGAAATTGAGTTTTTTTCTTGCAAAAACAAAACCATTAAAATCTGTTCTTTCCTACGGCATACAGGATTAATAGAGCGATTCGAAAAATACTTTAAGGACATGTGGAGTAGTTCCTAAAGGACATTTTGTATCATTAGTTCGGCGACGTCGAGTTTTTCAAAAACTTGCTACACACATAAAACGATTCAAAATGACTCGGGAATCCTTCCAACATTGATTTTTTTCCGTTTCTCCACCATATTCTGGAACAGATGAAAATATTTCGCATTTTTCTAAAATGCAATAGAGAAAAAAAAAACAATGTTCAGAGTCATTCTTGGTCATTTAACGTGTGTAGCTGGTTTTCGAAAATCACTACAGTGTCAAAAATGAGTGTTTTTTGAGCGATTTACAAATGAGCTACGAGGTTCTAATTTTACTGAAATAGTCTACAATGACTATCCTAAAAATGCTTAAAATATTATTTAAATCGCTTTATTAGTTTGGTAGAAACAGTCCCCATTTTGGACATCTTGAGTTTATAAGAAAATTGCTTGCTCATATTTTTATTTGTTTTATAAACGTTCTTAGGAACCTGAAAATTTTTATAATAACTTATCAAAAGGTTGAATATTATTATTGATAATATGTTTAATAAAGGCGCTTTTGTTATTAGTGAAAACAATAATCTGTAGATAATAGTTTAGTGTTATTGTTACTATTAAGGTTGAATTTTATGAAAATAATTGAATTAACTGTGCAGTTTAGTTTGGATATTATTTAAATAGATAGAAGAAAATTAAATCTCCCCACAGATGGTTTAGATTGAAGCCAGATTTGATACTAGATGGGAAATGTGCGTGTTTTAAGAGAAATACTTGAATTCAGTAAAATAAAATTTAGCAAATCTAAAGTTTTATTTAAATTTCTCCAAATAAAACAAATTTAAAAAGATAATCATAAGTTGATTTATATAGAAAGAAAGGACCGTCAACAACATTCATTTGTAAATATCGTACATCAAATCAAAACTTTCTTTATTCTTTCGATCGTATATGTGAATATGTGATATAGGGTAAAAGAAAGAATCGTCCCTTCCAGCCATATAAAACGTAAGTAACTCTTGACAATCCCAGAATCGCTACTTGATTGGGTCAAGCGGCAAGTTTTCAAGCTTTACAAGTGGAAGCAGTCCGTTGGGATATAGAATATTTCGCATCTTTGTCGGACATTCAGTTCACTCAAATATCTTAGCTTCCTTCAGCTTATCAGACACATAATCTTGAGAACGACACGTTGTCACGTAGTATCAAACTTGGTTAATCGTATAGTGAAACGTACCTAAACTGCATACACCAGGTGACAGCAGATTAAGGGGATTGAATATTGAAGGTGTTAAGAAAAAAAAACACGACAAAACCAAAGTATCCTACTGTTTTTGTCTCATCTGGTCTTTCAAATCATTTTGTAACTTTTCCCATTTAAGTTGAGGCAAAGCGGAACAGTTCCTACATTCATCTATTCTATCTCAATTTTGTTTAGAAATTACATTACCGCATTCATTCAAATTGGACAAACTAGTCATGTTCCTTATATTTTTTATACGTATGGAATACACTAATTGCTGCCACTTGTATTATTTCATTCATTGATGAATAACGTGTTCTTTTTACCGAACATTTTTAGCACTTGAACAAATTAACAACAACAAATTGTCGAATCACTTTTTCATTATATTGGGAGATCTATCTATTCGAATTCTCTGTCACATTACGATACACTAAATTATGCACAATTGGTATTCTAGTGATGTTGGAGTACAAAACGAGCTGTCAAGTAAATCTTATTTATAGTCACGATACTGGGTACCTATAACGCGCTCCAGATTTGATTACCGGCGCTAAATGGCTATTCGTGCTGTTGTCGTTCGCGAATGCGTATATTACGTAAAATAACTATTAATCGACCAATATTTACTTAAATTTAATTTTTTTCAATCTTTTCTTTTTTCGATAAATAATCAAAAGTCTAGAGTAAATACAAGCAAAAAATTCGCCCGGCGCATCCACCAAATTTGTTCATAACTCTTGTATACTTTAATATTAATTAAGTTTGATTGATTTATTTACTTTTAAAAATTAAATTTAAAAATCTATTGATTGATGTTTGTCTTCAACACACAATAATATTAGATGATAATGTCGATAATGGGAGTGGGACAGACGTACAAGCCTTGCAGGTAACAAACGGGGTAGTGGTCTCCGCAGTGGGCACCCGCAGCATATGCGTGTTTGATCGTTCGTCGTTGTCACGATAGAATAAACACGCGACTAAATTGTTCATTTTGTATCGTAATCATGCTGCAAAATAGTCGTTCAAATAATATTGTTCTTCTTCAATTCCATTTTAATTGTAACAAAATAATTTTATTGTTTTCAATGATAATATTATTTAAAATCAATAATTAATAACAAATAAATTTAAAATTGAAACACAACAATAATAAAAATGGAAATATTGAGATTATGTATCTAAAAGAGAAAAAAATTAAGTTACTTTATATACTTTTTATTCGACATTGATAAATCCAGATTTTCTAAATTTATTTTACCTTTAAAAAGAAAATATTTATTCGTTCATGAATCGACTACTTGAGATTCGTATTTTATGTTACAGCAAATTCAAAACCAATGTCGTTTGACGAGATTTACAACCAAAGCAGTGCTACTAACTGTACAGTGTATTGCGGAGGCATTACGAATGGTCTATGCGAGGATTTACTACAAAAAACATTTCTACCTTACGGTGTTATCCAAGAAATCCGCGTATTCAAAGAGAAAGGATACGCATTTATACGGTAAGTAAAACAATTTCTTATGCTAAATTTACTTATTTTTTTTTTTAAAATATTATTATAGTTTTTCAACAAAAGAATCAGCTACTCACGCAATTGTTGGTGTACACAATTCTGAAATTGGTGGTCAGACAGTGAAATGTTCTTGGGGTAAAGAATCGGGCGATCCAAACAACGCCCCAAATACTGGACAGGTACATGATTATTATATTTTGTTGTTTACATCTAGAACAAGAGAAAACTTTTAAATTATAGACATTAACAAGTACACAATATCCGTATAACACCTATGGACAACAACTTGGCTATTGGTATCCGCAGAGTTTTCCAACAACGTCCACAGCTACTGCAGCACAGATGCAAGGACAATTTTTACAAGGTATGCAAGGCTACACATATGGACAATTTGCTGGTTATCAACAATCATATATGGGGTAAATTAATCAAAATTTATAAAAATAAATAAATTAATATACAATTTTTTTATGATTTATTATTCCAGTGGGATGGGAATGCAAGTACCAACAACTTGGCAAGGTCTCCCAGCACAACCCCAATTACCAGCCCAACAAATGGCCGCTCCTAGTGCTGCTATACAACAACCGGGTTTGGTGTTTCCCATTCAACAATTTCAAGTAAATATTATACCATATTCGTACTTAATTTAGGAGGATCTAGAGGCATGTTGAATTTTAGTTCAAATGCACGCATCTCCTCCCTGCATTGAACGATTGTGTGCGTGATGATGAGGTAGCGTGATTAATTTCCTAAGCATGTTAGTATAGATATTATTATAATTAATAAATTTTAAACATAATAATAATAATAATAATAGAATTAATGATTATAATTTATCTACATACCACTGGTCCTCCAAATATCTTCTTCTATTAAGTAGAAATTTAAAACGGTTTATGTGTGAGTGTGTATGTGTTGATCATTGCGGCCCATATTCTAGCATGTGAAACGGTGTCGCTTTTTGTATTGATGTTTGATGCCTCATCTAATTATTGTCGTATACTTTCATATCTACGCCGTGATTAACGTAAACGTGCGCTCTTTTATATTGGGTTTTCTTTTATTTCAGGCTCAATGAAACACACACAATTGTCATCAACCCGACATAGTGATATTTTAATATTGTATAAGATATCGTGTTATAATTTATCGCGAGTTTGCAATTATATTCGTGCCAAATTTTAAATATATAAATATCTATATTTAAAATAAATATAAATATATATATATACACAAAAGAGATAGATATATAAATATTCAGTCACTTGACGTGTTTATAATAATAATACTAATAGTAATATAGATCTATCCATCCAAATTTGTGGAGTTTTGGATACCTAAAACTCCAAATCATGTGACTGATGGTTTGTGTGATTGTAAATGAATGAATGTAAAAAAAATTAAACATTTTCGAGCTGCGTCCTTGCACTGGCGTCTGCCGCCTAGACTAGTGCCTATCATTCACACATTACACCTGTCCTACTAGTTGACTGGGTTTATGTTGTGTTTTTTTTTCCGGTTTTATTTTTTGCATGAGTGCGAGTGGTTCAAGTCTGGCGGCAAGACCCGTATGTGTCCTGCTGATGTGACGTCTGTTTTGGCAGTTATCGGACGAGGACTGGCTCACTCCCAGTCTCTTAGTTTGATGGTAACATCGTGACGCAACATTATGCACGCCACGTATTAAACAAGATGATAAAAAAACGGGCGCGAACGCATTAAACAAGAAGAATACACATAATTATCCTACATCTACTAAATATTTATATGAAAAACTATGTGGAACCAACAATATTATCAACAAATTCCCAATATTTGGTACCAGTTAGAAATCAACTGCGTTAACGCCTGTTTAAACCGCTTCTTAATCGAACAATCATTTCAATTTATGTAATTTTTTTTTATCTTATTGAAAATTACCCATAATTCAATAGTGTTTATCGTACATGTTGACTATGTTTAGATTATAAGAATTTTTAATTGTAAAAAAAACAGCAAAAGAAAAAATGATTGTGGAGAAAAGTGTTGCCGGGAAATTTTCTGTTTGTTTTATTGACCTGTATAAACAACAAAAATATAGAATAGATAGATCTTGATAAATACATATTATAAAACAAAACAAAAATGACACAATATGATGGCAATTGTAAAATGTACACAACAATAGCGCAAGTACCACGGTATAAGTAAATCGTAGCGGTAGCTTTAGAAGCAAAACGAAGGCTAAACAGCCTAGCTTCATTATATACCTACATACTGTATATTACTGTAAATACAAAACAGGAAGTTATCGCAATAATATGATTTAAGTACTAGAATTATAACAGAGTGCCAAGTCAAATTGAGCACTCAACATTAGATCCAACTAGTACTCATCATTACTATGCTTAATTATTTAATATAATAAATATTACTTAAACAAAATTAAACAAAGAATCACTTAAAACATTGAACAATTTGACAATTGAATAGATAGTGCAAGAGCGATATAAAAACATGTCGCTTAAAGGTGATCTTGCACAAAAAACAACAACAAAAAACGATGTTTTATACTATATTATACGAATGGAGGAAAGTTTTGATACAAGATTTAAAAAGTATACAGCAAAATAGTATAGAACATATAGAACGACGAGTATTGTTTAGCATTTATATATTATTATTATGAATAGTTACATATATATATGTTTGTTAATAACGTATATAAGTATATTAATTGCACGCTAAATTGTAGAAGCACTTTATATTTAAACAAACATGTTTAGTATCTAAAACTAAGTGTAAAAGAATCACCATCCGATTTTACCCAGCACAAATACGCCCCCCCCCCACAATTAACCCCATTTTTAAAATTAAACAATACACAAACACCTCGATTTTTGAACGATATCACAGTCAATTCAGACAATTTAAATAAACACAACTTCGTTCAAAAATCTTAAATTAATCAAAATTATACAGGGTTATTCACGTCGGACGAAAAGCTCTTACGGCAACTCACATTATTTGACGAGTGATTTTTTAAAAAAAATTCAAGAATCTTTAGAGGGCCATCTGGGGATTGTTTTAGCCAAATTAGATCTTCGCAGCTCATTTGGAAGTAGGTCAGGGGGTCGTGATTTTTAAAAACGAGTAAACGCGCAAAACGACTAAGAATTACTCAGTGACACCCCCCCCCCATTATTGTTTTTTTGTCGTTTTTTCTCTGGAAACATGAAAACCTAATCGAAAACGAAATGGAAGAAAACGAAAAAAATGTTAAGAGAGTCTTCGAGTCATTCTCAGTTGTTTTGCGTGTTTAGCTGATTGCTTGTAGAAATAATCTTCAGGGACTACCTCATGAAACCTTGAAATATTTTTCGAATCACTCGACAAATAATGGAAGTTGCCATAAGAAATTTTCGTCCAACGTGAATAACACTGTATATGATAATAATATTAGTAATAATAATAGTAATAATAATAACAATAATAACAAAAATAATAGTAATGACAAATTTGACTAATACTCCTAATAATTTTGTTTTAAAAAACTGATTCAACCGGGCACGATCTAATCTCAAATTCCAAATCTTTTCACTACTATAGAACAACAATAATAACAACAAAAACAACAACAAAGCCATACCTGCTCTGTGATAGTAACACCGTATAAAATTGCGATCTTTACAAACCTTATGGCCACTAATTTATGCCATTAATTTAATGGTAATAAATGTGACCCTATCGTGCCCATTAGGTTACAACTGGTCTGCTTTGTGCTACCTATAATGCAAATATGTTATTTCCAAATTTCGCTTATAAAACAACACATAAATACACATAAAAGAAATATATAATATTATAAATGAATATAGTAAATCACATAAGAAAAAAATATTCAAAATAATAACAAAAATGCTATGTACATATCAAATTTTATTAAAAATTAAAAATTTGTTTATCATTGTTTTATTATAAGTGTATCCATCTCCAGCTTAGTATGTTCCAGCAAATTTACTTGCTATACATTTGTCTATTTTAAATTGACCATATTGGCATTAAAGTCGCGTCAAATAAATTAAAATAGACAAAGTATACGCATAATATGTCTAGTTTTTCAATTTCTAAATGTTATTAAATAATTGTCACGAAATTCTGTTTAGATTACGATGTACTTTAATAGATTTAAGATAGTTATGTTGTATAATTGTTAATTTATTTCAATTTGTTGATAATTGTAATTTTCTACAATTAATTATTTATATAAACAAATCAGTTAATTAATATTATTATTGTTTCAATGATATAAAGAGTCGGGCCAAATGTTATTGTATAGATTTAGTTATTATTTTATTTCTTGTCGTTATTTATATTTAATTTTTTTCGTTAAGAATACAAGTCACTAGTTTACTTGATGTCTACAAATATAATAAACAAAAATCAAAAAAAAAAAAAAAATAATATGTTTAATAATATATTGATGTTGAAGTGCAAAATTTCTAGATTAATTGTATAATAATTTAGTTAGATGATTAAACAAGTAATTAATAAATAAATAAAACCATAATGTAAACAGACAAAAATTAAAAATTTTGCCCTTCGACAATATACTTTATTGTAAGTTCTTTAAAGAGTTTTATATCACTGGCTGCTACGCATGAGATGGTGTGCGTGCTTCGACACGCCAAACTATAATAAAAATAAATAAAAAATATATAAAATAACAATAATAATAATAATAACAACAATAAAAACAAAACCTAGATTATTATATAGTAGAAAATGGAATTGAAATAAAGACAGTTACAATGATTTATATCTTATCATTGAATCGTTCCTGTTTCCTTTTTGTTATTATCCATTGAGTACCTGTTGTTCTTGAAAGCTAACAGAGCACGATATGCCTTATAATGGTAAGTAAAGTATTTAATTTTGTTTGATTGAAATTCTGTAAAATTTCAATGTGAATACCACACAAAATAGGTATACTATACGTCTTTATTATTTTCGTATTTTTTTGAAAAAATAAAAAATTTATATAGCAAAGTATGTAGATGAATGTATATACATCGTAATTTCGTTGGCAATATAATGAACCAGCAAAAGCTCTTCAAAGGGGCGTTACACATTGAGCTGGTGTAACTACACTTTACTCATTCCACTGTCATAATAATTACATACTTTTATACTTAAACTACAACGTTGTTATATCTTCCTTACATTAGCTAAATATTACATTGTAATTTGCATGGTTAGACTATATTACGACACCAATGAGACTCGGCATTTACGTTTTGATATTCATAATATAATGAAAAATATTTCAATCCTATACGAACAATAATTGAAGATTATCATTGCTATATCTATCAGATAAATTTACTAAACGTACACTTCACTATAATTACTATTAATTTGGTATATTTGAGATGAAGAGACTAATCCACAATATATACAAGTGTTACTGTAACATATAGTCTCAATGTTAATATATATTCCAATTGCTTTCAACTGTCAACTTCAAATATATTGAACGTATACATATAAATTTACTTAAGGCCATTTTAACCATATTAATAGTCCTTTATAATTCACAACCAGATCATGTTATAAGTATACGATCTATAATTTCGAATTTTATTTTAATGTGTTCAACACACGCATATCTACTATTTTAATAAAATCTATTAAAGTTAAAACAGAAAAAATTCAATATTACATTGATGTAATTACTCATTAAATATCAGTTTTATTTAAAAAAATTGAAATTTTTAACGATTTATTTTTTGTCTTTGTTTAACAATAAAACTCACACAGATAATTCGAAAAAAAGTTCTAATCATGTTCGATGATCTGTTTAAATTTCCACACACAAACAATAAATTTAATGCCTTCCGGTGTACAATTAATTTCGTGTTTATTTTATGGAAAGCATTAGAGAACATAGGAATAAATTATTTATTCTGTTGTAATCGGTTACTTTTAAAAAACTTCAAACCACAAATTAAATTTACAGAAAAACATTATCGCTGGCTAAAAGCTCATACAGCAACAAGTAATATAAAAGAAGAACGTCCACTTTAACTTGCGCAGACCGACCTAAAAATTTGGAATTTCTTTAAAGGATTTTTCTTCTGACTAAATTTAGTTGAAGATTGTAATCTAAAGAATGGCAAATCTTCCTTAAAAATGCATATGCAGCTTCTCGAGATATTTTATTGAAGGATAAAATTATAAGCGATTATTTTTTATAAAACTTTACACCGTGGACAAGTCTACAATTTCAAAGCATTTTGCATGAACAATGAGTTTTTATTTGACTTTGTCTTTAAAGGAACTTTTACCTTTTGTTTAATATAAACCGTATTATATACCCTTTCATATACTACCAACTACCTTTGGTATGTAATTTTATAAAAAAAAATTTAAGCATATTATTTCAATTCATGATAGCCTCGAAGCGTCTCTAATTTTGCAGACAAAGCATTTTGAATAAGGTTCATTGACTTATGTTTATATAGAAGGGTTTGTTGTGTCTACATTAAACTCGAAAGATGAGCAAACAGTACACGAAAAATTTGTTAAAACAGAACTTCTTGTAAAGTCAGTTATGAAAATTTACATAAATTGAAGTTATTTTTTGTATACGGGGTGTCGGTTCTACATTTGGTGATTCTTATAAAAATCCTATTAATTAACCAGCAATTTGAATAATATTTCAGGGATTTATAGGGCAATCCCTTTGGAACATTTTAACAAAATTAGAACCCTGTAGCTCATTTGGAAGTCGCAATTTTAAAAAAGTAGTCAGACACGTAAAATGACCCGAGGATCCTTCCAACATTGATTTTTCGTTTTTGTTTATTTTATTGTAGAACAGATGGAAATATTTCGCATTTCTTCTAGAATGGAAAAAAATCAATGTTTGGAGGGTCTTCGAGTCAGTCTTGGTCGTTTTCGAAAATCGCGACATTATTCAACCCGAGGTTCTAATTTTGGTAAAATGATCTTTAGGGACTGCCCTACAAATCCTCTCATTATTCGAATTGCTCGTCAATAATAGGAGTTTCATAAGAATTGCCAAATTTAGAACCGACACACGGTATGGATGAAAAGGTAAGATTTGAATTCGAACAAATCACATGTTCAATCATAATTTAACACCAAATAATGTATGCGTTGGATAACGTTCAATAATTGGTAATATGAACGTTTCTAAAAATGGATAGTTGATTTCTCGTTTTCTATTTGTAAAGCACGACTCGAATATAAGAAAATAATAAATGCAAAACGAATACTTACGTAAAGTAGTCCATATATAGAACGTTATGTGACATGGAATTTTTCTATGCGATACTATAGCCAAAAAGAAACGAGTCTCACAATTAGTAGGGCTGAAAAATAAATAGAAATAGACAGATTGTCGAATTTCAAAAAGGTCGATTCTATGAAACTAATTAGTTGAAGAGTGAAAAATATTTCAAGGATTTGTAGAAGGATTTCTGGAGACTATTTTAGCAAAATTAGGACCTCGTAGCTCATTTAAAAGTTGATTAAAAAACGATCGTTTCGGCCGATGTCACAATTTGTAAAAACTTGCTACACATTTAAAAAATTTAATAGAGTAAAACGAACAAAATTAATGTTGAGAGAGTCTTTGAGACACTCTTAGTCATTTTAAGTGTGTATCAAGTTTTTGAAAATCGTGAAATTGTCCTAAACGATTGTTTCTTGATCAACATCCAAATGATCTACGAGGTTCTAATTTTGCTAAATTAGTCTCCAGGGACCCCTTAGAAATCTTTAAAATATTTTTCGAATTGTTCGTCAGTTAATAGGAGTTTTATAGAATCGACCATAAGTATGTATTTGTGTATAATTAGAATTAGAAATATATCTGTTTTGACAACCTAAATTTTGACTTAAGTCTTCTTTTTAAGCTTGCGTATAAGCAAATTGTTAAAATACATATCTGTTCAGGCTGAGTGTCATAGTCGCGGCGCAATTACCAATTACATGTAATTTCCATAAGACAATAAAACAAACATTTGTCTTAAACGGTAACAGGTAGCGATCTGTAAATAGTTGATTTCGATTCCAAAGACAATTATTTACAAAATTGAACGAGTCGATTTTCTATTTTCTTTGCTGTTTTTTTTAATCAGCATGCAAAGTAATCTATTTTTCCGCAACTATGAATGAAATAACACGGACAGATACGAACTCGCATAGAAAGGTGGGAGAAGTGGGTTGTCTTTTGGTGGAGGCGCCGCTTCTATGACAGTCAGCCTTAAGGGTACTCTCGAATTTGGTTTTGTTATCTTACGATTACATGGAGATTCCATAAGCGAACTCTTGGGTCGTGTTATTGGTAAACGGTAAGAGGTATCGAGCTCCAAAATAGCTCAATCGATCACAAATTTTATTCCTCATTGGGGGACACCCGACTTAAATGGAAAACTGCTTGGATTTTCCAAATATCTGAGAATATCATGACTTTTCACCTAAAAAATTAGTGTTACGCGGGGCCGCACAGGTTCTTGTGTAGTGAAAATAATTTGATAAAATTTACACGAATAAATAGAGAAAAGTCAACTGCATTGGGGGACAGTCTTCAAATTTCAATTTTCTTTTTCATTTCTGAAAATATTGCATTTGAAGTGGCATGTCAAAAAAATTTTATGCAACGCATTATCTTTTAATTTTAAAGATAAAAGATCGTACAGCAGCTTATTTTGAGACTTCATGTGCGAAAGGCATATGAAGTCCCAAAAATCCAATTTTTGAAAATCCAAAAAGTTATTGAGAGAAAATGAAAAAGTTGGAAAAATCTTTTTAATTGTTGTTCAATAACTTTTTGGATTTTCAAAAATTGGATTTTTCGGGTTCCATATGCCCCTTGCACATGAATGAGCTTTCAAATAAGCTGCTGTACGATTTTTTATCTTTAAAATTGTAGATAATACGTAGTATTGAATTTTTTTGACATGCTCCGACATTTTCCTTTGCACTTTGAAATTTAGTGAAAATTTTCGAAAATGGAAAAGTCTGTCGGGTACACGGGGAAATTCCCAATTCAACGCTGGTCACAGTGTTTGAATATCTCAGAAATTAACCGAGAAATCGATGATTAAAAATTGTCACTTTTTCAGACAATAAAACGAGGCCCGCTTACAAATAGCCTTAAAAGAGAATCTTCTGTCTATATATTAATAATTGTAATGATGATGATCACGATAATTATGAGAATATAAAGTTTCATGCTCGGTTAGGTTGTTTGAAGACACACTTTTCACCATATAGTTCTCTCAACAAGCAATCTTAGAAAGTGAATATTATCAATAAATAAAGTTGATTGATAAAACGATTATGTACTTTGATTTATGTCCTATGCAATATAAAAATAAAATTCGTATTTATATTCTTTTGTTTTCATTATTCATAGTAATTAAATTATCTAAACTATATTTTTGTTTTTCATTAATATAAAATATGTTATTATCATTTTCATTGGCATACATATATGTATGTTTAATGTGTTAAAAATTGTCCGTATAGTCTATTATTATGACAAAATATGGAATAATTGTATTAAAAATGTGAAATATGACATGGAGTGACCAGTCAGTGGGAAATGTTTATGAGGCGGATACAATATCACACCTGTACAATCTGTGATAACAATAATTTATGATATTGTAGATATAGCAAACTCAGCAGGACTTAAATTTGAATGAATTTGGCACATATGTTAAAACGTTCTCAATCATCAATAATACATAAAATATCCAAGCGAAACTATATTAATATAAAACAAATAAGAAAAATTAAATTCAATCCATTTTAAATTTCAATTTTATGATTGACACTAAAAACTGCCTGTGGCAACACAAAATAGAACTGTTATAGTGACTTTTCGTTCATGTATTCTTTTTATTATAATTTTTTTTTTATTATTTCACTTCAACTATTAAAATGTATCCGGCAGCATATACTTCAATTTTCTCAAAGAAATTTCTTTCGATTTACAAGCAGAGCTCTAGGCAGCTTTATAAATATTTATTTCATGAACAATTCGTCGATACACTCAATGGATATACATTAGAAACAAAATTGAATATTAAAGTTTTAATATAAAACAATTCTATGAATAAAAATAGTCTTCGTTCTATTAAATACAAGAAATTTTTCTACCCGATTGACGATATTGCAAACTTCATATTAATTTCCATGAAAATTCAATAAGTTATAACAATTTATAACTGTTGTAAAAGTATAGATATACTTAAAATAAGCTCAACTTCATCAACAATAGAAAAGTTGAAAGTTTCAATCATATCGCTAATTATTCTAATTACTCGTTTTATTATTTTATTGTTTCAACGAATATATTTGACGGGATTTATTTAAATTTCGGAAATAAATAAATTTCTATTGTCTTTAAAAGTAGATAATGCGGATATTATCCTGCAAAAGCTCCATCAAACGCCCTCTCTACCGAATTTTAGTAAGCATCTAATTACATCCGCATAGGTATATTTAACATAGTATAAAATAAAATTTGAATTCAAAGCTGCCCCATTTTAGATATTATTACAGTAAAAATAAATAGTTCTACACAACAATATTTCCTTAATGTTAATTTTAAATTGTTCAACAATTTAATTGAAATTTAAAATTGAATTCGATGTGAATATTTCGTTACTTTATTGCCGACTAAGCTAGTTGCAAGGGGTTGTGTATAGTGGCGGTATCTCTATAAAATCTCCTGTAGGATATACGAAAATCAATACTGATAATTTTATCATTTTCCTCAATTATTTTGAATTTCCTTCAGCAGATGGCACGAGTTTCAAGTTAACAAAATAATCCCTAAGATATTTAAAATAGTTTATGAATTAATAAAGAATAAAATTAAGAAAAATGTTCATTCATTACAATATAATTGGTTTTAATTCTATTCATCCCTTGATGATTCTCAATTATATTTGTATTAATAGTTTAAGCTTCATTATTAAGGTGGATTACTGATCAATCCCGCATGCCATAATTAGTTTGATTAACTAGATTTTCGAGATGAGTAATTTCCTGTAATTATACATTAAGGATAATTTAAAATAATTGTTCTAGTCTACGTGGAAATTGATTATTGTTCTTAAATCTAACAAATGTAATGCGACGAATCCAACACAGTATTTTGTGAATGAAATGCAACAGCTAGTCGCTCAATACTATCAAAATCGTCTTTTTTAACCGAAATTGTTACGTGTTCTACTTTACCATAGGTAAAATTTTATAATTTTCGCATTAAAATACGTTAAAAATTGTTTATAAATAATATTCTCATTATAAATATTACGATAATATTAAATTTGAATCATATATTGTCGGTTTCAGTTTCATGAATTTATCAATGAAATAATTCACAAGAGCGGATCAATGAACGAAGAAATAAGTTTGAATAATTTCGCCGTCCTAATCAATGGCGTGAAGTTTTCAACGGTACTCTTATATTGTCCCATTCAAGAAAATTAAAAATATTAACATCGAAAGAAAATCCATTCATATTAAATTATATTTATCAAAAATTACTTTATAAATAGTTGACACAAAATATGTAAATTCTACTAAGTATAACGTAATTTTAGAGCAGATTATTCCGTTTAATATTCAATAACGAAATTTTCTTGTTGATTGAATGAAAATTATCGATAATAAATAATAATTATTCAATTTAGATCGTATTTTATAATTATATGAAATTATTGTGGGCATGAGATATGCAATAATAATAGTTCTTAATAAAAACAAGTACCAAAATATACTTTGAATAAATTAAATTCTCGTGATATATAAATCGTAAACAATGATAAATTAGATTTGTTTATCTCAACGATTTGTATAGCTAATAAAATGGATGTGTATGAGAATTGGTCAATATTTTAAAAAATAAATATTTCTCAATACATTTCTTAACAATAGATAACAAAAATATTGTATTCTTTTAAAATAAGAGTTATATAAAAGCAAAACCAGACTGATGTGAACGGAATATTGAATAGATATAACCGCCCGGCGCATCCACCATTTGTGCAATTCATCTCCAAATAGAGGAACCGAATATAAAATATTTCAACTGTAAAATTTCTATTTCATAACAAAAAAAAAATGTACAATTTAGTATTAGTAAATAATGTAATTTTATTGAGTCTATCTATAATCAACATAAAAAAATCACTTCTTCTTTCCAATGAAAATCGATGAAATATTGAATGTTTGAATAAGGCTTCTGTTTGTCATAACTTCATTGAAAGTTAAGTTTTTTTTTGCAAAGTTTTTCCGGAAATTTTTGATTAAATCCATTTGTTTATCTCACATTCTCTGTAAATATTGTGTTAAATTATTGAGTTGATCGTTAACATTTATTTATATAACAAGAAAAAAATTAGTTTCATTTAATCTATGTTTGGTACAAACAAAAGATCACCTACACTCAAATCCAGATATAATACACTAAAGTATCTTATTTCAAATGACAATATTGTTATCATAAGATGGTTATCGAAATGCAAATCGTAAAATTGAAGCAACAGATTGTTTGTTATAAGCAATTATTTTACTACAGTTTAAGATAAAAACGTGTCTCACGATCCATGAATGACGCCTACGTAGTAAACGCCACGCAAACTAATATAAGCTAGAACAGGGTTGGAACGCCTACACATTGAATGGTGCCGTTTGTAAGAGACGTATACCAGTAAAGGGTTGGTTGGTTGGTTAAGTTAGGGGAATTCTCTAAACGTTTATGAGAAATTTTGCTGTTCCTTCACATTGCCTCCGATTGCATAAGAACGATAATTTACTTTAATTTAGTTTCTCCGGAACTAAAACAAAAAATTCTGCCATAATAGGACTTGACCGTTTCGAGTACCATTAAAATAAATTACAAGCAATTTAACCTGAGTAGATCAATAATAAAAAATTTGAATTGTACATGTTTTTTTTTCTCGTTTGGTTATCCTAACAATAGAACATAACATAAAAATGTACACAACAGTGGCCATTCAAATATGAATGAATGAATGAATGAATGATTTTCAAACTAATGCAAATTGAAAATCGAATGGGCGTTAATATGTGTGTATCCGCAGTGTGCGCATAAATTTCGCCTGCTGTGGCAGATTTTCACGACTAACGACTTCACGAAAGTTTCATTATCGGCACGAGTTGACTACGGAATTTTTCATTTGAACTGTTACTGGTTGAATACGAAATTTAAACAAATGCTGCATCACTTCCATCTTTAATGTAGAAAACAACAAAATATATTTCTCATGATTGGACGTTTTTTTTTTTTTAATCTATAAAACAAATAAAATCTAAATTAACCTTTCGTCTGCAATTTGTGTCAATTACTTAAAGATTAATAAAGAAAATTGTTGGAATATGCTCCCAGAGGGACTTGAAAACGTATTCTATGATTGTGGTGGAGCTTAAGGATACAGATTGACGACTGTGTTGTGAAAATATGTTTACAAAAGGGATGGCTAATAATTTCCCTAGATCCCGACGTTCTTTAATAATTTTCAACGATTATGTTCAAGGTCTCTGTTTATTACATTCACAAGTAATTTATTTTTTATTTACTAAACCTTAACTATAGCTACTTCCACATTTAATTATCGTTCGGTACTAAATTGAATCGCCTTCCCTTGAGATACATACAAATAATCGACTCAACCTTCTGTAATAATTATTCGGCACTATTACACTTTACATAAATTGGTAATATTCTAACTTTAGCAATTAAGAATTTTAGATAAGCCTATCTTGAGCGTCATTGTTAGGTATCCATCGCTAACAAAATAACTTAGCAACAAAAATACAACACCAGAGATTTCCCAACAAATAATGGACATATTGAAAAACGAATGAGCATTTTCGACTTATTGTTAGACGCCACAATAGGGATCAAGTTACCTTCTTTTTGATCTACTTAAATAATAACTGTCTTTTTCCTGTGAAGTCAACAATATTTCATTTTAATAATACAATAAAAGAGTGCCCTTCTTATCTGTTTGTTGCGGTAAAGTTTGAAACTTTAAGATACAAAACTGTCATCTATAGAAAGATGACAGAGCTGGTAGTTTATCTAAACGGATAGATGGTCTAAAGAATATTCTTAAACTTCAGTTCACTTATCCGTTTAGATCCAACTTTCAATCAATTGTCGTTTAAACTGACACTAATCGAAAACGGAACCATAGTTTGATAAAACAGTTTCAAATTATCGTGTCACTCATCCAATTCGATGGTATTCAAGCTTATATTTAGGCTTCTAAATTAGTTGAGAATTATTTCAAGTATGAATGTTTAACAAACGAAACGTGAAACTGTCAGTTATATTCGTATTTCAAATAATATACAAATTTGAATTATGAAATAATAAGAAAAATTAGTTAAAATTGAATGGCATTACGAAAATTTACAGAAATATTTCTTTATTATTTTTCGAATATTATTTAATTTATAGAAATTTTTTTGTGCTTTCACTTCAAATTTCTGGACTGAAATGGAAAATGGCTATTGAATTTGAGATGAGTTGTGATTTTCAATTTAAAAACTGAACATTTTCGTGAAATTAACGCTAATAAATTAAAAGAAAACACTAACTTATGAATAATCATTTGAATTACAATTAAATTGTTTGGAATTAATGCTAACGAGATTAGTACTCGAGTATCATCAAGTTGCATTTAGATTATCTGTACGTTATTATTCTACAATAAACAATATTACTACCATCTAATCGTTTCTATTAATGAAATATATTACAAATTATCATTTATATATAATTTTAGGGTATTAAATAATTAAATAAGAGTTGAATTAAATTAACGTTTATTAAACATTCCTAGGGACTTATGAAATTTATAATTAAATTCTATGGATCGCTTCAAGAGTCTTAATATAATTAGCACGAACTTGATAGTATAACTCTGTTTAATTTTTCCAACTACGTCAAAATATACAATCTTATATGAGTTATATGAGCTTGTGATAAACTAAACTGTGGCAAAGATACAAAGCGAAAAACCACATCAATGATATGAAACTTTACAAAATAACAACAGCTTACGGAAATTTATATTAATTCTAAACAATACAAAGCAAAATTATACTTGTTAGTAGAAAAATGTAAATTTAGACTAATTCGGTTGTGTTTAATATTTGTTCTAGACCATATAAAACAATATGGATATTTTTGCATTATATCGTAGAAAAATTATCAATTAGGTACAACTGAATAAACTGAAACATACAGGACTGGCAGATGCAACTAAAAATATAAATTTAACAACAATATTTCTTTGTTTGATTTACAAGTTGTCGAGATTTTGATGTTTATTATTTTTATATTTTTTAACATGCAAAAGTGAAAGATGAAAAAATAACTTTGGTATTAAAATTAATCGTAAAGTTTTTGAACATTGAGGATGAATTTTCAATTTAACTCTAAAATATTTCGTGAATTCGTGCTAGATTCATCCATAAATTGTATTAAAAAGATCTTAAAAGTTTTTAATTCTTTCTTTTTTAACTTACTTGAAAAACAGCTGATGAACCTGTTTTAATAATATCAAATAAGATAAATACAGTTTATTTATTATCTGAAATTCAAGTGGGTATAAACTTCAATATTACTTAAAGAGCCCGCAGTAGAAAACAAAAGTACAATCATTGTATATAAAAAAAATTTATGTTTTATTTTTACTTTTTTCAATTTTTTATACACCCACTAGTTGTTTTTCTGTATTGGATGAAATCAATTAAATTTATGTCAAATTTGATGGATCACGATTGAATAAAATCAAATTTTGTTGAAAAATAAACTGAACATACGTTGTCTCATTAGTAAAACAGGTCACAATAGGATAAATGATTGTAGAAACTTATCGAAAAATACGTGAATATTTATGAATGATATAGAAGATATCTTATTTGGAAATTTTTAACAACTTATAAATCGCTTTGTCCCGAATTCTCGTTGTTGATAGTATATTTTTTGTAGTAAAAATAATGGCGATAATGAAATATTACAAATAATTTTGTTTCTCATTGTTTAAATAATAATTAGTTTATAAATATTCGTTCATTTTTTTGTCCTTTACATCCCAATAACTCTCTATTCAGTGTTCGAAAAAATTCAATTTCAATCATTGATATCTCGCTTGTTTTCTGAGATATTGAACTTCTGTAACTAGCATTGAATTAGTCCTTTCACTGTGAATGCGGCAAAGTTTATCGTTTTAGAAAATTTTGACGAAATTCTAAATTACAAAGAAAATCTTGGCGCATGACAAAATAATGGATTTAATAATTTTTTTTTTAATTTTTATGGATTTTTCACAACATTGCTTAGCATTTCTTGATATGCTCCGAAATTTTCTTGTGTAATTCAGAAAATCGTCAAAATTTAAAAAACGGAAAACGCCATCACATGCACCATAAAATTCCCGATTCAATGCTGGTTACTGAGTTTCAATATCTCAGAAAACAGGCGAGATATCGATGATTAAGAATTGTCATTTATACCGAACCGTTAGTTATCTACTGCAGCTCCCTTAAAGGATAATGACAAAAAATGAATATTTATGGAGAGATTGTTAATTAATTAATTAATGAGGGAAGCTTATTCTCTAGAAATTATTCTAAACTTCCATATCTAGGAACAACGATATGAATGCTTCAGCGCAGATATCCCAGTCGATGGACTAAACTTTTCTTATTGTTAGTCCATTTAAGATGATTGGCATACAATAATTAATTAATTAATTTATTGATTGATTATTAAGTATTGTTTAAAACATTCACATCGTAATATAAAGGGAAAAATCGTTTGAATCTTAACAAAATAATTTGTAGTATTTCATAATCGCCATTATTTGGACTTCAAAAAGCACACTACCAACAATGAGAATTCGTAACAAAGTAACAAAGCGATTATGGTGAGCTTTTTGGTGGTTATTTACATTATAAAAGCTATTTACGATATTTACAACATTTAAAAGTTGTAAAAAGTTTTCAAATAAAATCTTTTGTATATTATTTGTAAATATTTGTTTATTTTTAACAATATCCTACGATCATTTATCCGATTATGACCTGTTTTACTAACATCATAAAATATGTCCGATTTATTATTCAACTGAATTTGATTTTTTCAGTCAGTAAATTCAATCGTGATTCATCAAATTTGACATAAATTTAATCGATTTCTACCACTCCAGTAAAACGAGAAGTGGGTGTATAAAAATTGAAAAAAAAAAGTGAAAATAATACATTTATTTTCTTTTATACACGATGATTGTACTTTTGTTATAGAATATCAAGAGGATCATTTGAACAAAATAGAATCCCCAAAGCTTGCTACCATTTTCCATAATAGAATCATGAAATTAGTTAGCCGAAATTGTGTTTTGTGTCAGTTCTATTGTAATAACTCTTGTACAGTAATTAAATTTACAAGTTGTACGACTACCGTAAATAATTCAATAAAAATTGAAGAAAAATTAGAATTTTAGAAAAAATTAACCACCTACACAGTCTAATCTTCTGTACACATTGAAGTATTGAGAAAAAAATATTACATAAAAAGGCACTTTTCTAAATATGTAATTATAAAACAAAACACCCACATAAGTTCATGAAATTCTACATTACAATATCTCATTACAGTATTACAGCATACCCCTATAATAACGTCGCAAATTCTAATCTAGAACTCAATTATACTCTTCCTGAAACATTACTCTTTTATTACTGTCCCCTGTACGATTCTTCAACATTCCCAACATACCTATTTAAGACCATACTTCGTAAATATCACAATAATACATCATCTAATTCCGTATAATAACCAGGACCGTAGATATGGGGGACCAGAAGGGGCTCGTTTTTTTCCTCAAACCATTGTTAGTTTTAAAGTTACCCTATAATTTTCTATCTACGGCTCTGATAATAGCTAGATATCAATTATGAGATTTCGTAAATTTTTAAAATTTGCTCATTTGTCAACAGTCACCTTAATCATCCCCATAAAATATTCTTTAACAACTTTAACAATATTCACTTGTAACTTCCAATCTTGCTAATATTAGAAACTTCCAAACATTTTTATGTTATCTAGAAGAAACTTTGAAGTGTTGCCAACTCCCACGGTAAGTTTAAAAAGTAATGCATCAAATAAAGGGTGTTCGATTAAATTTCATATCAAATATGGCTATGAAAGCTTCGTTGTGAACGTATCATAATTTTTAATGCATCAACTATACATATAAATTCAAATGTTAAATTATTAATTATCAAAATTTTCATAGCCCCCTTTGACTTTGATAATAAACGCAATCAAAATTCACATCAATTAGAAAAAAAAATTGATAAAATAAAAATAAGAAATTACAAACCAACAATTAGTACATGGTATTTGTTATACTTATAACCAATAATCATTCACTCAGTGTCATTAATGCTGAAAGTGTTAAAAGGAACATTATAGGGTTATGTCTGGTCATTTACCCTTCGTGAAACTAAATAACGGTCATTTTGGGGTCTGTTATTGTAAGTACCGCCTACGGCATCTATTCTATTTCTATCTTCTAATATATAGATCAAGTTTTATATTATTATAGTTGATTTGTAATCAATTTTTATTGAATTCGTATACGTACTTGATTAAACGTATACCGGATTTAGGCCTCGTTTAAGTATCTGAAAAAGTGACAATCTTTAATCATCAATTTCTCGATTGAATTGAGCGTTTTACATTCCATTTTGGAAAATTTTCACTAAATTCTAAAGTGCAGAGAAAAATGTGAAGGCATATCAAAAAATTGAAAAACAAGGCATTATCTACAATTTTAAAGATAAAACATCGTACAGCAACTTGTTTGAAAGCTTATTCATGTGTGGAGAGCAAATGGTGCTCGAAAAATCCAAAAAGTTATTGAAAAAAAAACTTGGAAAATTTCCTCTAATTTTTTTAATCACATTTTTGATTTTCAAAAATTGAATTTTTCAGGCTTTATCTGCCCTTCGCACATTCAAGCAAGCTGCTGTATGATTTTTTATCTTTAAAATTGTAGACAATGCGTTGTTTTTCATTTTTTTGACATGCTTCGACATTTTCCTCTGCACTTTAGAGTTTAGTAAGAATTTTCCAAAATAGAAGACTCTATTGGATGCACTGTTGAAACACCCAATTCATCGCTGATTACACCGTTTGAATATCTCAGAAAACACTCGAGAAATCAATAATTAAAAATTGTCACTTTCAGACGCCAAAACGAGCCTGACTCCCGTATCAGCTTAATCGATCTTAATAAGTTGAACGAGTTAAATCTTAAAAAATCATCTAAGTAGTGGTTTAGTATGATATTCGGGAGGAAAATTATAATACTCCGTAAAAGTTTCGATTATAATTAGATTATGTTAAAACTGTAATAAGTTTTTTTTTAGACAATTTTCTTCTACGTCTTAATAAAGTTACGCAATTATAATTAGTATTTTGTTTTCTAAAATAATTAATTCTATAAATCATTCAAAATATAAAAACAATATAATTTAATTATCAATTTATAAGCAAACTAATCGGGGTGACTTGTATATTATTGCTATTCGAACGTTAATTCTATATAGATTTGGATATATGTTACTGTTAGGGGTTGAATATAGTAGTCCGATGGAACAAGACACCAAATCCGGAGCTTAAGATTAGTTTCGGGGAAACATATGGATGTGGTGTAGGTAACCTGTTGCAGATATTTCAACATAACATTGAAAAATCCTTTGTATTGTTAATAATATAAGTTGTCTCGTACAATTTTTTTTAAAGTATTGTTAAAATCAATTGAAACATCATTTAAACGTACATTACGAGAAGAAAAAATAAATTTTATCTTCAATGGAATACAAAAGTCTATATAGTAAATAAATGTAAAAGTAATTTTTGAAAAGAAATTCGATATATTTACTGAACATAATAAAAAGCTTTATATTTATTAATATTGAATTGATAACCAACAGTGGTAAGTGAATTTCTTTTGATGGAATTTGTAAATCAAAACGTTCGAGAAAAATTCAAAGAAAATAAAATGGTTTTTCGCTAAACAAATATGTTGACAATTTAAAATATGAGGTGAAGTGCTGTTTAAATATGATAATAAATTAGATAAAGCGAATGAACCTTTTATAAATAAGTACACCCACGAAACGTCTGCCAAATATCTGCAAAGCTAATCCTGCGACTCTTATAGGGTAGTGTGAAAATAACGTTAAGGTAATGGAAACTGTCGGTCAGCTTGAAATTTTCCCATTAAGTGCTTTCTGGTAAACAATAAAAAATACAAGAATACCGTGATTTAATTGCTTTTAGAACGAAATTAAAGAATGAATATAACAATAAAATCAGGTAAAACTAAAAATGGGTTTTTATAATACACATATCAGAAGTTCTTATTGTTAGTAACGACACAGAGTTAAAGGAATGGTTTGGCATAAGAGGGTTGGTGGGCGTACTTGGAAGGGATTCAAAAACTTTAGGGGTGGCAACGAGAGAGATAGAAATAAAACAAGTGAGAGAAAACGACAAGGCATTTGCCCAGGAGCAGCTGCCCTGCCAGCGCAACCCCGTTTCGTACAGTTAGTCTTGCGCTATCCTGTCTGATATGCAGTCGTAACAAATATCAACATTATCAAATTGTGTACGTATTTCCGTACTTGATATCACAGATATAATGGCACCATCGCGCAGCTGCACCTGATAATATTTAAAAACTCACCAGCTATATTATTGCACAGTGCACGACTATCAGTCAATCAAAAAAAATCTCGAAATAAAACAATTTTAAGAAATATTATAAAGTTAAAGCGAATGTCACTTTCTTTTTAAAAGTAAAAAAAGTATGCAAAAATATTCGTAAAACTTATTAGCACTATTACTATTTAATATTTTTGAAATGTTTCACATTTTTTATTGCACTTTTTAACTAGCACTGTAGTTTGTACTAACATACAAAAGCACTGCACTCAAGCACCGCACTCAAACCTACATCACAGCAAGGTAAATGTTTTATTATTATTTTGTCAAAATTGTATGCATGTCAACTTCATTCATAATTATAATTTTAATCGTTTATACTCTTGATTATATATTTAATAAAATCCAACAGTTAAATGTAGCGAATAATTAAATTTAATTATACGAAAATCTCAAGTTCACAATTAAAATACAAGGGAATTTAACTGAAAATTAATAACTTTAATCGGACTGTCTGAGCAATATTTTAAGGACTAACAGTCGAATTAACATAAACTCCAAAACTTATAACACTCTTCTATGTGATTAAAAATTTTTTGAAGATTTACATCCCACGAGTTCAATGATTTTCATCTTTTTCTTTACCAAAAAAAAAAAATGTACACAAACTTTAAGCTTGTTATTAATTTAGCCGCAGATCCGTCATTCTCGATCAAATTTAACAAATATCGGCGAATTAAATTTATAGCACGTTTACCGGGAATAAAAGCTTTAGAATATATTCATTCCTGGTTGAAAAATTCGAAGAAATTCCCGTTAAATTGGAAACTAAGATCTTTTATCTAACGAAAATCCTATAATCCACCATGTGTAGGTTTGTGTAAATGCAATCAATCATAACTACATTGAAAATCCAATCGAGTGAAGAGATTGTTGGTGAATTCAACGAAAAATAAATAAAAATCCACATATTGAACGTATAATATTAAGGAAATTCGATTAATAACGAAAATTATATTCGAGAATATTAAAATATTTGTTTGAAATGTCGTTCATCAAAACGATTTTTAAACACCAATCATTTGTAATCGATATGAAATATCGAAAACTTTACAAACTTTAACTTGAACAATATTGAACACGTCTGTTAAAGTTGTTAATGATGGACAAACTAATTTTATTTGCACTATTTGGTAAATCTGTTCTGAATTTATTTATCCTATAAATACGTTACAATATCTAATCTTGAGTAATTTATTTTCTTTTGCCTTCGAAAAAATATAATAAATCTGAAAAATTGCGCATTTAACATTGTCTATTGTGTATTGTGTTTCAATATAATGACGTTATTAAATTCTTCATGTTTCCATGTTACGTTAACAACGTATATGATTCTTCAAAATTATAAACCATCCACACGTGTTATAGAATCTATATTTCTAGCTAGTTTCTTCTCACAAATCTAAAACTATTAAAAATAATATATTTTATCTAAAGTTTAATTAAATGTAAATTAAAATTTCGTATTCGCAAAACAATCTTATGTTAATCTAATTATGGTAAACTTAAATCTTGTATTCCACCAACATTAATTCGGCTAAATTGAACAAACACTAAAAATGTAGCGTCTTTAAGGGTCCGCTATGTATAGTCAACTCACGATTTGGCATTCGAAAAACTGCCAATCTTTAATCATTGATATCTTGTTTGTTTTCTGAGATATTAAAACACCGTTACCAGCACGCCCAAAAATTTACACCATCTTATCTTGTGCCATTTTAGAGATAAAAATCGTATATCTTACTTGAAAGTTTATTCATGGGAAAGTGTAAAAAATGTAAAAAATCCAATTTTGTAATATTGAAAAAATTAATGAAGAAAGTAATAAAAATCGTCAACTTTTTGAATTTTTCAAAATTGGATTTTTCACCAAAGTCAGAACAATTCTCCATTGATAACCTTTCAAACAAGGTATCGAACGATTTTTTATATTTAAAATATGAAGGGGTAAATTTTTTGACATGCTCCAAGATCTTACTTTGTAATTCAGAACTTTTCAAATCGGAAAACGCTGCCGGATTCACTGTGAAATGTCCGACTCAACGCTAGTTCCGGTGTGTCAATATGTTGGAAAACAAGCGAGATATCGATAATTAAAAATCGGCATTTTTTCCAGACAACAAATCGAAACTACTGCAATACGATAGATTATATTGTAATCACTATAAAATACCGATTTCGATTTGTTATCAATCAATGTGTTGCATGAACTTAGAATGATTGATATCAAAACAATAACACAAAACACATTCAATATCTCCCCCGTTACGGTTCATTAAATTATAAATTTCAGATGCATATAAATTCATTAGTGACAATTGTACTAATTTGGTGGATTTTGTGGTCAAAAACTACAACATCAGCTTTAACATTACCACGTACAAAAGAATATAGAACTGGATCAGGTGAAGTTGTTTCTAATAAAAATGGTATCAATCCTGAGCCTAGTTGTGAAGAATTGAAGGCAATGTGGAGACTTTCTAAACGTCAATCGAGAGCCGCTGAGATTACCAATGAAATACCAATGTATACAGACCCGTTCGCCGATAATGTTTGGAGACCATATTACGCTACATCTAGAAGTATTGGAGGGTAAGTGGATAGAAAACATATTTGAAATTCTATACGATTTCTATCATCAACCAGAACCAATACAACCAGTTTATTAGAAAGATTTTACGATATCGAAATGGTTTGATTAAGATTTTTTACACGATACTACTAATCAATATCGTGTGGTCCACGTTCTTATAACAAGTCATATTATTCGACGATTCGAAAAATATTTGTAAAATTTATATAAGAGGACCTAGAGATCATTTTAGCAAAATTAGGATTTTGTAGCATTGGTTAAAAACGCTAATTTCAGACAAAGTCACGATTTTCGAAAATGAGCTAAGCGCGTGGAAGGACTAAGAATGACTCGTAGACCCTCCTAATATTGATTTCCATCTGTTCCAGAATAAAATTGAGCAAAACGAAAGAAGTCATGTTGAGAGGATCCTCGAAACACTCTTAAGTCATTTTACCTGCATAGCAAGTTTTTGAAAATTGTGACATCGCCAGAAACGAGAGTTTTTTATTGACTTCCAAATGAGCTATGAGGTTCTAATTTTGCTAAAATATTCTCCAAGAACCTCACTATAAATCCTTAAAATATTACTCAAATCGCCAAAAAATATCACTTGTTATAAGAGCTTATATTCTTACGTGGAATACCCGGTAGAATACTGTAAAATTTATGAAAGACGAAAATATAATAAATTTTAAGTGAATACTTTGATATAACCAACCTACGTTTAGACGAGTTCTTCAATTCATACAAAAAGGAAACAACCATAAAAACCTTTGTCATAGCCTTTGCACTTTAGAAAATTAACAAACGTAAGAAATGTGTACAATAAATGGAACAAATATTGTAATATTGTAGATTGAAACCGCGGTCACTTCACCAAATTTACAAATCGATTACAAACAACGATATTGCCCCTCTACCCCCCCTTTCAAATATATCAAAGTTACATAGAAGCGTAACAAACATTATTATTATTGTATCGACAGAATGCAAATTGTTGAGAAGCTTGTTAGAACTGAGTAACAAAACAAATTTGTAAAGATGAATCGAACAGCAAATCCTTTGAATGTGATGCGTAAAACCGAGATATATTCAAACTGTTGCCATTTAATATAAATCATCTTAGACCGACGTTTAACATCTATATTTCATTCAAAAATGAAGCGCACACAACTGAATCTGAGGCCGATTCTGTAGCTTTTCTGTTATTTTTAACAGCATATTATAAATTAAACGTCTGTTAAAACCAAATATGATATTCTGTAAGTCACACTGATGTTAAAATTTAATAATATGCCTGTTAAACGTCTACTTTTAAAAGGCATCTAGGTGGTACCCTTTAAAATATGTATAACAGTCCCGTTTATTTATCCAAAATGATTGCTGTAATTGCTTTCTTATTACAACAGAACGTTAAAAGGGGAAAAAGTACTTATAGCAACTTATTTGTCGAACGATTCAAGGATTTATAGGGGATCCTTGGAGATCATTTTGACAGAAATTAGAACCTCATAGCTCATCGGGAAATTGTTGAAAATATGCTCATTTTGGATAATGTCGTAATTTTCAAAAACGAGACAACGTAAAATGACCTTCAACAACATCGATTTTTTTTGTTTTTCTCCATTGTATTCTAGAAAAAATGCGAAACAATTCCATCTGTTCCAGAATAAAATGGATAAAAACGAAAGAGAATCAATATTGGAAAAATCCTCGAATCACTAACTAATTTTACGTGTTTTTTAACCGACTTTCAAATGAGCTTCCAGGTTCTAAATTCGCCAAAATACAGGTACGAATACCTACCTAAAGATCCTTGATATATTCTTCGAATCGCTAGACTAATAATAGGAGTTGCTATAAGAACATATAGTACAAGGTGAATAATCCTATGTTTATAATAATTATTAAAAAAACACATAAAATTAAATAATTTGACCGACCAGAAATAACATTTATCAAATTATTTCCCATTAAAAAATAAACTGCACAATTCGTGATGAAAGAGCAACAATCTCGTATGAATGAAGTTAAGAGGCAAACAGACTTTCACCCCATCGGTAAAACATTCCAGAATTCAGTCAGTTCGGAATTGCCTTCAATAGATGTAATTAAGGTTTGGTGTTTTTTTTTTTGTTGTTCGTACTCGCGATTTCTCTGTCATTTCTCACAATATCACGGTCAAAGTAGCACTAACGAAAACAGAACTAAACGAAAAAATATTCTTTATTTGTTCTTATACTACTATAAACATTAGAGCTCTTACAAAAATTTGGGACACCCCGAATTTTTGTATTTTAGTAACATAATATCTAGAAAATGTTTTTGTATAGTGAACTTCATTAGATTAGCATACAATAATTATAAAAAATGCGATTTTTTACTTCAAATTAATATATTTTTCGTTAAACAAAAAGTTCACAGGAGAGATATAACTACGTTGAAATGTTATATAGTTATAAAAGGATCACCTTATTCATAACAACTGGCACCATTTTAACAAGGATTGTTAAAAAGTTTACAATAACGTTAATGTTAAAAATTGATGTAACAGAATGTGATTTTCGGCTAAAATTTTAACACGATCATTATAAAATTTTAACTTTAACAGGCTTTCTAAATTTAACAGAAAACTTACAAAATCCTTCCCTCCTCTATCGAACAAAATAATTGAAAAATTCAAAAAGTTCATCAATTGGTAAACATATTCTATATAATGCTTGAAGTCTAACAAGAATGGAAAGTTGTCAAAAATTGATTGTGAAATAATCTTTTAATTCACGTGTTTTTCTGACAGCAATGTAAACACATCACATAAAATAATGATTTGACAATACAATAAGTTAAGTGAATTGAAAATAATCTAACACTAAACTCAATCCCATATTGAGATCCTTTCTATTTATTTACCGTCATTTTTGACACACTATTTAAAATCAGTTAACTCCATTAAGTTAATTGATTTGCAGTTTATTACAAATTTCAATTTCCGATAAGAAACTGTAACCAGAGTTTTTGGCAAAATTAAAAACATTGAAAATACAAAATTGAGTCTTGTATCACGAATTGATACATAGCTTCCCATTTTTTGTATTGTCATTCATAATTTAAATGTTGTGAAACTGAGCCGCAGTTTTTGACACTTCGACATTTTCTGATTATTCAATTTTTATTTAAAGAAAATCGAATCGAAGACTCCCTCTTATTGTAAAATTAAAAATATGGAAATCACACGAAAAGAATTTCCAATGTGAATACATTTATATCTAAAATCAATATTTCATTGAACTCAATTCATTTGAATAAAAAATAATTTCAATTTACGTTTAATATTATGGCATAATGCCAATAATTCATTGTAAAATAAGTAAAATATAATCAAATAGATGTTTGAATAATTTATGACTTAAAGAACAAACTACAATATTGCAATTTTTCGAATTAATCAAACATTCTATAATTAAATTTGTTATTAATTAAAAATTATAGTCTTTTTGAAGTTTTTATGTAAACGAAATTTCAGCATAGCCACTGGGAGATGCTTTTTAGAACCAAAATCAAGATAATGAAACAATTTATATTTTTAATTGTAAAAAAAGTATACGTTCCTAAAAATAAACCATAATAAACACAAAGATGGCAATTATAACTAATTCCAATATAGTTCCATTTCGTTCTTTATTACAAATGGAATAGACTAGAAAAATAACGAGCAGTTTGATATCGAATAAGCTACCTGATATATTCTCCTCTAATTCGTTTTAATAATTAAAAAAATAATTCAATCGCTTACATTTTCACAACCATCAAAGAACTGTTGGATTTTCTTCTGTTTCTTTAGTCTATTTGAGAAATGACTAGGTATAATGGACATATTTCTTCTCAATGTATCTAATCCTAATTGCTCCACTGATTGAAAAAAAGAAGTAAATCTACCTACTGTCTGACATCAGTTTCTAAAGCAAGATTTTCTTTTACAATTTATCGATGTTACCAACAAGTCGTAAAATTGGATTATCAATTATTTTTACAATAATTGTTAAAAAAGAATATAACGCACAAAATGTTGTACTTGTCCACTTTTATAAATTTCTTTCTAGTTCATTTCTACACCCATTAGCTAATTCAGCAAAATATTAATGAAACAGTCGAAGAACAAATTTCATTACATTTTTTTTTTAATTTAACGTATTGGTCAAAAAGCATTAAAATAAACAAAGTTAACAACTATCCACAAACATAGTTGTAGATCTTCACAATATTTCTACATTTATGCTTATAATCCCAACAAATGGGTCGAATTATGTAAGTTAATTATGAAGAGATGATAAGAGACGATCATTATTATTTGTATTAGAGCTATATTTTATTTTCTCCAATATAAAAACTAAAGAACGTCAAATAAAAGCACCGTCTAAATGTCTTATTTCAGTCTCTTCTTAGATGACATTAAAAACTCTTGTTCTAGTAACTTTAACTTAAAAATAGACGACTATCATTGTAGATAGAGATTGTTGCTAAGAGTTTATTAAACACGACTACCGTTAATTATGGTTTGTTATATAAACGGAGAATTGTTTTAATATTTGATTAGGTCACGTTGTCCACAAATGAGAGTTAAATAGAATTTATATTTAAACAGGATGAATAAAATGTAATATTCATAAATTTTCTATTTATGAAAACTTCGAAAAAGGACGAGATTCGTATTTCTTTATTTTTTAATTATATAAATTACCTAATTCAATTAATTACTTCGTTCAAAATTCCTGAAGCTTTCAAAATTTTCCATGACAAGCATTCATTTATTATTGAATCAAATAGGCAGACAAAATTATTAGCAAATATAGCGGATATAAAACTAGAAGTCTTAGTGATTGTTACTTTTGTAGCAAAAATAGGAAACAAGATTAAAGTATGTGATCTATTTAACCGTTATGCAAATAAGGTCTCCAATTATGGCAATATTTGCTTAATAATTTTGTCAAAAATCCAACATATGCCTACTTAATCCAATAGTAAATCAATGCTTGTAATGCTTAATTAAAGGTGTTGTGTCTTCCTTGTACTATGGTGAAGCATCGAGATATTGTGGTGAAACAAAATTTTGCAAAATTTAGATTTTTTCCTCCAGAATTTTCTCATGAAATCCCCTAATATAAAATAGGGGGCTATTTAAAAAATGATGATGACGTCACTGCATTGCCATAACGAATATTAGAGCCGTTTTGGCTTAATCACAATTATGGGTCTTGGCGTTTTTCGAAATTATCGTAAATAAAGAAATTATGAGGATTATGCGTTACTTTTAATACACCCTGATTATAATTTTCTAAGGCGTTCATAATTCAACGTGAATGTAATAATAGAATCTTAATAGTTATAATAATAATAATAATAATAATAATGATAGCTGAAGTAAATCGAAAAAAAATTGTATAACGGTTGATAAGCTTCCATTTGTTGTTCTAAAATTGATATTTATAACTATATTACGTCTATATTTAATCTTTCATTTAATAGCGTATGAATGGTTGAACAATTTTCAATGCAGGTGTGTAAATTTCCTATACGATTTCATTTATTTGGTAATGAATGTTGAAAATTCCCTTGACTATAATAATAAATTAATTTATTCACATTTTGGAATTTATATAGCATGCGAATGGGTCGATACCATGGTAAACCAATCTATGGACGCGTAGTGCACAAGGTTCCTCTATTACACATGCCTGATTTGGCTGAAAGGAATCGTGCATTTGAAGAGTTAGCAAAAATCTATGGATCCAATCCACAACAAAATGAGCCAAGAAGAAGGATGACATCATTTAGATTATCAGGTGGTGGACATATAATACCACCACAAACTGGAAGTTTTCAACATTTAAAGGTAATATAATTTTTTTTTTACAAAATAAAATTTTAATTGGTGTGTATGTATATACTTTTTTTGTTAATAGGAATTAATACGAACCGAAAGGGCACGTGAATTACAACAATTAAGAATGGCAGAAGAGATAGCGGCCCGTGATGCCGCCCGCAAAGAACTAGGACGTAATGTCTATCGCAAAACCCAAGCGTAAGTTATTTTCTATTTATAATTAAATCGGTTAATGAAAATTAAAATCTTCAAACAATGTACAATAAGCTTTTCTACTCCTATAAGTCTTTAGATATTAAGCCGAATTGATTATTGCCTAGTCAATTCTCTAACAGATTGTCGGCTTGTTTGAAAGACGCTATTGAAGAATATTAATTCCCTTCAATGCTACTATCTAATTGTCTAAGAAAAACAGAACAGAACCACTACCGATGAAATTTTCAACTTAAATGAAATTTTGTTGAACAAAAAAAAATTTACCCGCTTAGTTATCGATTTCAACACTTGTTGCCGCCGTGTTGCAGAAAACGTTGAATATTCCCAGACACAAATGGAACTACAGTTCATTAACTGTGCATGTTAAAACAATAAAATCAAAAAAAAAACGAACAACGTGTGTTTCAGTTTTGTTCACAATTCATCAAGTCCACGTTGACAATATTAACACAATTAAAAAATTTAATAAATATTATCTACCACAATCTCAAGAAGTTGTAGTCATTAATTTACGTTTGCAGAGCTTTTCTTAATTATTTTTTTATTCGTTTTTAATTAGCAAAAAAACACATCAGTTGAGTAGAAAATACAATTTATTTAAATGTAAATTACTCGGTTATTCTAAGCGAAGTTATTTGCTAGACAGGACAGAAAAAAGACAAGAAGAAAAACACATAGACTCGATTCAAGATCCAAGCTAATATTCAACATTATTACTTTAAAAACTACTATAATGATGAAGCTTACATCTACGCAATATTTTCTCAAAGCTTCATTTTCTAAATTTAAAACGATTCCAATAAGCGTATTAAATAACTCTATAGTTGCTAAATGGCTAAATAATAAATGGCATTTTCACGAAAATGCAGCAAATGAAAACGGATTTTAGTTACAAAGCGTTTATAATTCAACTGGAAAGCTACTATTAATGATACTGATGTGTTAAAACTGTTAAAATGAAATAGTTTCACGTTGATAAAAGGGATCAAAACCAACAAAAAATAAAACTCCTTCAATATTTTATTTTCAGTAATTATCGTGACGCAAATTACGATGACGATATTGACGGTAGAGAGGATCAACAAGATGATTATGTGGATCGTAGTGGGATTTTAGCTTTTCCAGATATATTGGCTCCGGCAGCCCCTGCAGCCCATCATGAACCAGATGATGCACGTTTTATTCAAGATTATGGTTATACTAAAGATAGATCCCGTACACAAAGATCTTCATATGATGATACTAGCTCACTTGATGTAAGTATATACAAAATTTTCATTTCAAAAACATAATTAACTTTAATTAAGTTTATTATCGTCAGACATAAACTATTATTAAAGGTAATTAGTTTTTCTTTTTGATTTATTTATTTATATAGACCGAAATAAAGGGCCTTAATTACTTACATCGTTAGCATGAGTGGCGCATCTAGCGCTGATATCACCCCCAAATACATGTTTAAGCTATTGTTAAATATCTCACAGGCACTTATAATGAGACATAATTGGATTATCACGATAAATTAATAGAAAATTTGTTTATGTTTCAAATATAATCGTGTAAAACAGTAATAAGAAAATGACTAGAGTAAAATGTCATTCTTTATAAAATATAGTAATATAAAACAAAAAAACTCACCTAATAGTTAGTTTGAGAGCATCTCCTAAGTTATTGCTCAAACTACTGAAAATTACACAGAAAAAATACAAAATAAATTAATAATTACAGAAAATTGTCTGATTCAATTATGGTTTATTACTTACTCCAACGGATAACACAATCACTTTATGAAAACAACGGAAACTTTCTTAAATTTCGAAAACTAATAATGTGAATTGAAATAAATAAAAACGAGACACAAACAAGTCTAAATACGAACATTGAATAAACTTAATCTATCATTTTATTGTTATCAAAAGTGAAAGAAAAAACTAACGATACTCGTCTACATACATACAGTTTTATCGTTTTAATAAAAACGTGGACCGAAATTACGTATGAATTTGGTATGTCTTGAAAATATTTAAATTCAAGTATTAAAATAGAAGATCGCTTTGAAGATTTTACAATTATAAAATTAAATTAATATTCCAACTTAATGAGGCTGCTGGTTAAAGGCCCGCAGTATTATAGAATTCTCGATTTGATGGCCGAAAAAATGCCAATATTTAATCATCGATATCTCGCTTGTTTTCCAAGTTATTGAGACTCTGTAATCAGCATTGATGTGGGCATTTCACGGTGAATCTTACGGTGTTTTTCAATTTGGAAAATTTTGGCTAAAATCTGAATTACGGAGGAAAATCTTAGAGGATGCCAAAAATGTTACTCCTTCATATTTTGTATAAAAAATCGTAAGATACCTTATTTGAAAAGTTATCTATCCCATGGGGAATTGTTAGAAAAAAAGACAATTTTGGAAAATACAAATAATTTGAAAATTTTCCTCAATTTTTTGATTTCACATCACTTTTTGTTTGTGTTCTAATAACATAAAATTCAGCCAACATAACATGAAATAACAACAAATAATTATTTCGTGTCCAAGATACACCAAATATCCATTTATGACAACTTAAACACAAAAATCTACAGTTAGTGTAAAACCTATAACAAAAAAAATACCTTTATGGGAATTATCTTCATTTTTTTAACACATTAATAACAATTGACTCATACATTAGTTGAATAATTCATCTATTTAAAAGAATTGAAGGAAGAACTTATAAAAAACCAAACAAAGTGGTGATTTATACGAAAAAAACTCAAACAAAAAGGATTCGTACACTTAATATATTCAGTTGATTACAAAATTAATGAGTAGGATCCACTTTGGGGTTTTGTATAATCTGCTGGTATTTTGTCTCATTCCTTCTGAACAGCTTTTAGCTCAATTTTTTTATAGATTCGATGATTCCGCAACATTTTTTTTGTTCAGATAGTCTCATTTATGATCGATAGGATTAATATCTGGTGATTGCGGATGTGTTTATAAGATACTTAGATACATTAAACAAGATCCACATTTTCGTGTTCCAGCCTATATGTTTGGGATCATTATCCTGCATAAAAAAAAATCGTTTTTGAATCCTAATTTAGTTACAGTAAGCTTAAGATCTCCTTTTGCAATATTAATATACATCTTATGGTCTATAATTCCATCAATAAATACAAGTTCTCTCACACCATGTTTAAATTAAGGGTTTTGATTTTTTTGTAAATGTTAAATTTTGATGCATCCTTGAATATTACACGGTGTCAAAAATTATTTTTACTAAATTTATAATATTTCGACAAATAAGATAGAGATATTACAGAGCTCCGTATCCGTAACCGAAACTAAGTACCGGATATTCAAAAAAAGTTATCCCTATCCGAAACCGAGATAAAAATTTCGGATAATTTCGAATTTTATTTCAAATAATTTTGAAATGAGTATGATGAGATCCCATAGACAAGTTTGATGTTTTACGAACTATTCCATAGTATTTCTTTAAGGATTTTATGAAGCTAATTCCATGGAATCTTATCAAACTCTTTAAAGCCCGCTTGTTTTTCCTCTACTTAAGCTCCTCTTATAAGTCCTTGCGTTATTAAATCTGTCTAAGCGTGGGTTTACAAAGACTTGAGTGGGAATCTGTACATTAGCCCAAATATGTGTAAACCTATATATAAGGTTAAGAGGAGATTAAGTAGGAAAGAAAAACCGGGCCATAATTGTCGAAGCTCAATATTCAAAGTAATTTGATAATTATTCTTTCTATTTGTCTTTAAACATTATTGCTTAAAGCAAAAATATCTGTAACCGAAATAGTATTCGAAACTTTCGGATTTCCGATTATTACTTTATATCCGTGTCTGTATCCGTAACCGCAACCGACGAAAACAAGTAAATATATCCGTGTCCGTATCCGTATCCGTATCCGTATTCAAAATTTCATATCCGTAAGAACCCTAAAACCTGGAAGAAAAAACAATTAATAACTTATTAATTTAAATCTCAGAACTTTGACTATATCTTTTCGATCAATTTTTGTACAATTGAAACATGAAACTGATACAAATCGAAAATACTAATAAGCAGAGGAAAATGTTACATCTATAAATGTCAAACCAGGAGAATATTGAATTACTCTTACAGGCTTAAAGATAACAAATAGGAGCTTATGTATCTATATACATAGATACATAGACTGTACGAATACGTTTTGTGCCCGCAATTTATGTCTCGCTGATATTTAATATCGATTGTTATTTGATATATTTGCGAAAAACAATTTTCAATGAATTTTTTGATTCTATAATACAATACGATAGAATGTATAGGTATTTTACTAGAATAAAAATTTAAACTATGATAATTAAGATTGAAATTATTATTGAAAATCGCGAGTGTACGATTTGTTTTTTACACTAACTGTATTTGTTTTACCTATTTGTTTCAAAATGTTTACATTGGATTTGTTTTGTTTAAGGCGTCGCATTTTTGAAAAACATTATCGAACAATGTTTGCAGAGAATTTACTGGGGTGATGACGCATATCGTTCATTATTTTGCATCTTTCAGTAATTAGAACTTCATCCATGCTCGATAGCGACACTTTCAAAATAAAAAAATCCGTATTTTCAGTTGGGATTTTTAAATAACTCTTGATTTTTATTCGCCAGCGATTTTGGCTTTTAGAGGACCTACTTTGTAAAATCCTGTTTCATATAGCTTCTTTGAAAATATCTTCTATATCAACTTTCAATTTGTTTATCGGTTCACACCTCTGTCAATATAAGGATTCCGGAATTTGTAAAACAGTATAGTTAATATTTACATGGGCTCTGATCGCATCCACTCAGCAAAACAGACATACGATATTGATTCAGCCGAATTTACCATAAATAGATCGGGAATTATTTGTGTAACTTTGCCATTTTTCACACTCAAATAAAATTATCCTGCAGTTTTTGATCATAATTAAATCCTGTCGCATATAAATTTCGCCCTACTTTTATCTGAAAAAAAAGCTCAAACATTTTATTGCCGAAAAACGTCAATTTATCTCATATAAATCCTTTGAATAAATACGACTTTTTATATATAGATTTAAACGAGATTTTCCAAATAATCTGGTTCTATGCAAGAGAATTTTTTTGCGGCAATATAAATAAATAGAATAAAAATAAATACCATGAAAATCTGGAATATTCAAACTTTGGAATTATCCAGTTTTAAGTGTGCTGAAAGCTGAGTTACTTTAATTAAAAGAAGAAAAAAACATACCTATATATTTAATAGGATCTAATCAGGTTAATTAGCTTTCAGTTCTACCTGTAGTTAATGTTAAGTTTGTGTTCTACATGAATTCCTACTCTGCGCAAATACACAATTCATTGGAAGGGTATTTTGCAACTGAAGATTAGGGCTAACCGATATCAAGATTTTAATATTGATTAACGATATTATCTGGAGAATTTTCAACAAACATCTCATATATAAGCCTTTTTGGTTGGAATTACCTGTTATCTCACTGTATTTTGAGGATTTTCTTATTTGTCAATACCGATTTATATATGACGACTTATAATCGGATTATTCCGTCTGTCTAAGCTAAACTAAGCTTTTACAACAAATAGATAAAATTTACGGTTAAAAAACATTAAGTTGTCATATATATATATAGTTAATGATAAGAAAAGTTGTAAAACGAATAAATCCGCGATTTAATCATCAACATCTGTATCGTTTATTAATCCATATGCCTCAATTTACAATTTCAGAGAAAGTTCAATTATTTTCAAATTAAATCCCTAAATGTGTCGGCTAAATCTCGAAATTGTGACTAAATCAGCTTGTAATTTTTGTGTATTGTTCTCTCTTTTTTTGTTTACAGGGTGATTTCGATGGATTGATGCTGTAGTTACTTAACAGATTCTTCTGTTCTGATTTTTGTCTGTGAAAAAAACTTATACAAACAAAAATCACTATTTTATCCATCATACAGCTTGTATGCTTTAATGATAGAACGTCCAAAGAGCCTGTCGGCAGTACAGTTTATACCGCCAGCAGGCCTTAAAACATAAAGTATGATTTTATATAAACGACGCGGTTCTTGCAGCAGAACCAAATTATAACCGATAGAAAGAGCACAAAAAAAATACCTATTCGAAGTGCAAGTTTCAACTTGATGGCTTCAGTAGTTTCCGAGTTATAAGCACTGTAAAGTTTTTATTAATTTGTTAGTGAAACGCTGGGTAAGAAGTATCAATTAATCTCAATAAAAAAAAGACTAATTTATCTACGCCTATGGTTTATATATGTGTACTGCTGTAAGAAAAAAATTCCTGCTCGAAGGTCATCGGTTCAAGTGAACCGATGATCTTCCAGCAGACCCAAACAGCGTGTACATCTATCCTTCAGGAAGATTCTTCCAGCTGGACAGATGCTTGGATGTTCTATCATTAGACTTTAAATTGACTTTGACGTGTTATTTAAATAAAACTAATCGTATACAACAAAAAATATGTTTAGAAAATGGTTTATTAGAAATCTAGATGTAAAAATTACGAATATGGAGACTTGTAAATTATTTTAAAAAAATTGCGAAAAATTCGTTGTTCGAATCTAAAATTTAACAAAGAAATTGCATAAGTGTTATATAGTCTTTTAGAATATGGACTGATTTGGAAAATAACTAACTATAACTATACTATAATAGAAAATAATAGAGTAAATTTCCAGAGCTGCCATACCTTTGGATGCTATTTTGAACGAATTATCAGTTTTTTTTAAATCAAATTATGTGATCATATGAGGCTGGTATGATCCATAATCGATTAAAATTTTTCTATTCTTTTTAATTTACCATTTTTAAAACCATGATAGAATTGTAATTAGATTATAAAAGCATCATCGTATTTCGAAAATTAATTATTTTAAATCGACACGAGCCCGTTACATAACATATCAATAAATAATTGCTTTCTATATTTTTTAAACAAATCGTTAATATAATCTTAAGACACCTAATTAACAATTTAAATTAAATCTAATTGGTAATGATGCATATGGAAATTCATATCAATTTTAATCCAGATTTAAAACATATCTAATTTTCGTAACATATCCTTTGATAATTATCATCAAAATGGCAGCCAAAATTTTCCTAAACAAAAATAAATTGAAACTTATTGTAAAAGTATCCGGAAATATAGTTTCACCAACTATTGTCAAGTTGGTGGAATTCACTGTAAGTCTTCCCTAACAAATACAATAAAAACGAAAGGTACAGAAACAATAATATTTGGCATTAATTGACAGTCACATTTGTTCTTTGGTTACGTTGAATTAATAATAATAAGCGAGGTAATTAAACTAACAATAAATTTCAATAGCGAATAATGCGAGATAGAAATTTTGTTTAACAATATTCAGTGCCGGCTCTACTAAAAGTGAACTAAGTATCTGTCTAGTGGTCAGATAGATTTTAAGTACAATTTTTAAACAAGCACCAGGAATAATTAAATTTTAGTTTGTAATTGCTTGCTTTTATATTTTTGTTTTGTCCTATTTAATAAATTTTGCTGGCAAATAGTTAATCTAATTATAAAGGGGCGCACTTTCGCCACATTGTCTAGTGTGCGAAATAATCTCGAGCCGGCACTGACAATACTATACGTTATTTTGTTTTGTAATTTACATAAGATAAGTACAAACAACACATACAGACGAATTTCACCTAAAATTCAAAATGAGAACGTCTACAATTAACTCAGAATTTTAATGTGATGAATCCGACAATAACACATTTCTGTCTATTACTATCAAACAAATATAATAATAAAAATAATAATAATAATAATATTCTGATATGACTATATGAACTATTTTTAATGACAAAGATTTTTGAATTAATTTAAAGTGCAATTTTCATGTTTAGAATTAGCTCATTTGTAATGTCAATATTTAATTGGTCAATTTCAATGAAGCTAATCAAATAAATAATAACTATATGAGATTGTTAACAATGAATTTATCGATTTTTATATTGGTAAATGTAAGGGCCAACGTTTTCCAAATATAATTATCGATATTAATTAATAAAAATAATAACAAAAAAAGTGGATAATTTACAACAATATCCAAATATTTATGTGTATGTATTTTTAATAGTACATTATTCTGTTAAATTGCATGTTTGTATCTGTACTCAGAAAATAATAATAATAATAATCTTTTTGTCCCCCTTCATTCAAAACGTATTATATATTCTGTGATGTATCAACCACTGACAATACAAGATCACACCTGTATGGGCAAAGAATTTATCAATTCATTATCAACTATAGTACCGAAATTATTTTATATGTAATATTTGTATGTACGTAACCTTCACTGAAATAAATTATATTAGCAAGCATAAAAGATTGCGTTATTTTTCCCTTTCCATCCAAAAAAAAACACTAATTTTGCGAAAATTAAATAATCAAAATATGGACCATCTCTAACGAACTGATTTATTAAATCACAATCACCCAAGTCTCAAACTAACCCTAATAATAGACTAGTTGCAGAATTACCATACAGCAAATGGGAGCAGTGCCGGAAGGACCGCAATAGCTGAGCGGCCCTAAAGTCTTTTTTTTACATAAAATAATTTGTTAATGTGCCTTGATTACAATTATTTTACGGGAATTATTGTCTCACAGCATTCTCATCCACTTCAATTCAACTATTGATACTAATTTGTAAAAGGAAACATTTTACTAACAATAAACTATTATCTTATCAATTTATCATTTAATTATTTCAGTTCAATTAGAAGTTGTCAAAGAGGCCGAGCTGAATTTTGCCGCGGGCCTGAATTTTGGAAATCCGCCACTGTAGCGATCTGAAAATAAATGAATTACGTTCCAGTGAATAAATAATCAAAAATTATCCCACAAAATTTACAAAAATATCGATAAGTCTTGAAATTTAATTAAAGTCAATTAAGAATTTATAATTTAATTGAGATGCATTCCCATTACAAATCTAATTACGAATTACGATGTTATTAAAGACAATTACACTTATACATGTTTATTTAGAATGGAATAATTTTAAAGCTTTACAAATTAATTAAAATGTATATTCAACAAAATTGCATATAATTAACGTAATGTTGATAAATCTGGATAAATTCCACTTACTTTTAATTTCAATTAGAGTATGCAAATATTCGTTTTTAATCAGATTTTTCTTAAAAAGAAAAACCTTTACAAATTCTACTCTGTTTTATTTAAATTGATAAGAAGATATAATATGACGGCAAATAATTTTCCTTCATCATTTTCATCCAGCTAATAGATTAAAAAAAAAAAACAATGAGAGAATGCTTTTTAATTGTTTCCAACAAAAAATAGGTAATTCTAAAGAAAGTTAATTTTACTTTGTTTGTCAAGAGAGTTTAAAAAATCAACTTCCACCATCTTCTTAACTTAACTTAGTTCACGTAATTTATGGTTTATCGACCCCAAAATTCTGAAGTTTGATTTGATAACGTACCGAAATCTATTACACCTATCACAAACAGCACGTACAATGTTGATAAATGTTAATATTTATAGATCAAGATTTGGGGTGAGTATTCACAAGAACATCACCACCATATCCATTAACACCATTATCAGCTTATCAGTAGATGTATCAATAGACATGAAATGATTACTTTATCGATACGATTGATTATATCTGAATTTCTTATTAAATAAGCAGTCTATAAATGATACTTATTTTATAATTCGGCTTATCTCTTACAACATAAATTTAGTTGAATTCAACTGTATCTAATAATTTCCGTTACTCTGATTCTGAATCAGATACGTGCGCCATTTGTTGGTGAAATTGACGAATTAACTTTTAGTCAACTAGAAAAATTAATTAAATAAATCGAATTGAACGAAAAATCGATTTACAGATCAACAATAAAATGTTTAATTTAAAACAAAATGATGTTTACGAACGTGGTAAGAGCATAACAATAGATGATAAGAGTACTCTGAATTGTGGTTGGAATAAAATAAATTTAAGGGTTGTAGTGTTAACAAGCTTATTGAGGTCGGCGATAATTTCGCTTCATTGTTACCTATACCAATTTACAATTAAAGTAGAAATATGGAATGATATGATAGAAATTATTTATGTTATAATTTCTCTAATAATTTTTCTAAAATTAGATCTACCTTATTTGAAAAACTAAAAAGGGAATTTTGTTGGAATGAATGAAAATATTTAGAATTACAATATTTATCAGTACCGATAACGCCCACAATTATTCCGTGTACGAAGTTACACATTCTTAATTATCCACTTTAATTAAAATTATATCAAGTCTATCAGAGTATCCCAATCCCAAATGAATGTCGAAAGTTGATTAACATTTCAAGATGGAATTGGCATTTAAATTACGATCCTCATTTATTAATTCATTAAGGATTATTATAACAAGCAGAGTTGCGTCTGATGGGGGTGCGACGCGTGCACCGCAGGCGGACGGCCGCATCGTCATCTTCCCGAACAGGAATTTTTCGTTTCTGCTTTATAAAATATTGGAAATCAACAATATTTGAAAAGTACAGTTTATCGTTTTGGTATGGAAGTAAATATATGTACAGTTGGATTGGATTCACCTAAATCAAAACGTTGATTAACTTCCAAAACTTCATCTCGTGAATGCTCCAATAACTATTTACCTAATTACCAACATTTGTAAAATAAGCCAATCAGAGTACTCAATATAATTTCGAACTAAGTGGTTTGTCCTTTGTAAACGAGATAAAACATTGAACGATAATTTATGCTGGTTATCTAGGGAAATATACTGGGTGGTCCTCGTTATACTATAAATTCTTAAAACAAGTCATATTATTTGACGATTCGAAAAATATCTCAAGGATCTATAGGAGAGCCCCTAGAGATAGTTTTAGCACAATTAGAACCTTGTAGCTCATTTGAAAGTTGGTCAAAAAACGCACGTTTATGATGGTGTGGCGATTTTCAAAAGTCAGCTAAATACGTAAAATGCCTCGAGGATCCTCCCAGCATTGATTTTTTTCCTTTTTCTCCATTTTATCTAGAACTGGTGGAAATGTTTTTGATGAAATGCAGAAAAACGAAAAAGAATCGATGTAGGGTTTACAAGTCCTTGTTAGTCTTTCCATGCACTTATAGCTCATTTTAAAAAATCGCGACTTAGTCCGAAACGAGCGTTTTTAACCGATTTGCCGATAAGCTACAAGGTTCTAATTTTTTATAAATAATATTCAGAGACCCTCTTATAAATCCTTAAAATATTTTTCGAATCGCCAAATAATATGACTGGTTATAAGAACTTATAGTAGCATGTGGATCACTTGGTATCGTCATAAGAATTTGTCTCAATTTTAATTTCGCCAGTCTATACAGGGTTTTTCACGTAAATATGGCTAGTATCAACGAATTCAATCCATCAAGAAAGCGCCTTTTTGAGATCTTTGGAAAAGGGGGAAATTGATGTCAACTTTTGAATAAAAAATCACTACTTTTGAAAATTCACAACGAATTGAACGCAAAAATAATAATTTCCTTTTAAAACGGTAAGAAAATTAGGACAGGGAAAATTCCTAAATTTCTAATAATAAATTGAGAAAGCAATAAAAGATGTAATAAAATGTTGAAGGGAATACCGAAGCTGTTAACCCAATACAATAAACTTTTGTCTGTAGTTTAGTATATCGAATTAAGAAGTAAATTCTCTTCTTTTTTCGTCTTTCATTCACAAATTTTTGTTTTATTTACAAAGGGATTTTTTTTAAAATATTATTATTTTATTCGACTGATTTAAGATTTTTAATTTTATTTGACTTCAACTGACACCATTTCCAAAAATTCCACAAGAGCGCTTTCAACTCCATTAAATAGCCTAAATGTTCCCCTTTAAATTCTTGAAACAATTACTTTACAGAGAGTTATAACGAATTTATTACTACCGCCATATTTGAGTGAATCGAGCTATATATACAATCAGTTTCACAAAAGAGTGTCCGACTCTTTAACGAGGAATATCACGTTTTTCGATTCGTGCGACTCAGGTTGTTTCTCTCATGATGGTAAGAAGATGGGTAGGTATTAAGTGTTAGAACGAGTTTTCACCATATCAAATTTGTAAAACCACCTGTTTAACAGAAAATGGCACCAATACTCCCACGTTCCCCTTCTTCTGATTGAATGTCTTCTTTCCAAAATCTTGATCTATTAAAACTCTGTCACATTGTCACGGTCAACCACAAAAAGCTTCCCTAATACAACAACCCCACAATAAGTGGTCCCTTTATGATGAAATTGATAGTACTTATGTATAGAGCGGCAAAAAAAGCTTTGCATGCGGACAACCAAATTTATAGGCATGATAGCAAATATTTGAGTGATTAGCTTATATATTAATAAAAAAAAAATAGATCATTGATCATTTTATACCAGTCACGTTTCTATCATTGTTTTGAGAAAACAAAAACCACAAGAAAATTGTTTATCAAGTGCGAAACTCTCGCCGTAAGTTCTGATAATAAACAGGATTCACGTCTGAGGAATCTAGACAGCTAACGTGAAGGGGATCTAAAATCTAAATGTGATTCGTTAATGATCGCTAAACAAAAGTGTAAATGTTGCGAATTCTAATGAACAAAATTCGTAAAATTAATAGAGTTATTATTAATATTGTTGTTATTATTATGATTAAAGCAATAATAATAAAAACTAGTAGTAATAATAGTAAAAGTACCTAGATTTACTGTTAGAACTATCCCTACACATAATTTTAAGGCTATGCTACCTTTATTCAACATAGTATAATAATAATAAAACAGAGAAACTACAGTTGTTATATAGCAAATACCGTCAAATAAGAATACGAGTAACAGATGTCTTGTTGTGTTATAAATCCCAGTGTAATAAAATGGCAAGGAAAACAATACCCTAGCCTAGTTTATATGAATTAAAATATTCGACAACTTCTATTTGTAGCGGTATTTAGGAGGTATTTTAACACAATAATTAAGGGTCCGAAGTAGTCAGCTCTCGATTCGGTGTCCGAAAAAGTTCTAATTTTCAATTATCGATATCTCTCTTATTTTTTGTGATAATGAAATTGTATAAACATCGTTGAATATTGAATTTCACGGTGCATTTAGTAAATCTTCCGTTTTGTAAAATTTTGACAAATTTCTGAATTACACAGAAAAATCTTAGACCATGTTTGAAAAATGACGGTAAGGAAAAATACAAATTTGGGAAATCAAAAAACTTTTTGACGAGGACTGCCAGAAAGCTTATAATGAAAAAAAAGATGAATACGAACTTTTGTATATCATGAATTATTACAGTAAAATTAATAAGTTCTTGTTATGGTGGATTTTAGAATATCTTATTTAGACAATTTGTCGATGATGTCTATACATCCTGTATTTTATATTTACTGATACCATAAAAATCGTCACATTGAAATATAAGTATGACTTTTATGAAAACGAAACCTTAAACTAAATTATGTAGGTATTAAATTGTTGGTTTCTATTCGAATGGAGAAGAACAGCCAACAATATAACTAATAAACGACTTTTGTTCATCACCTTTTTTATCAATTTTTCAGAAATTATTCATATCTATAACAAAATACGAAATTAATATCGATTTTATAAATTAAACGTCTGTTAAAAATGAATGTGGTATCTTGTATTTCAGAGAATTAAAGTAGCTTTAAAATAATTAAAAGGGTCCTTTTAACAATAAATTTCCTAAATTTCCCCCAGCTATTTATTATGCTAAGATTTAATTTTTTAAGTTATACTTCTTTTGGCGCGTTTTCTCAAAAATTTATGAATAAAAAAGCGGGCTTTTAGAATGTTTTCAATTAGGGAAAATCTATCAAGGTAAAATGGTACCCCATTGTTGAGCTGAAAATAGCCTTAATGTCTAATGGCTTCAACAAGAATCAGTTTCTGTAAACATTTATTTTTCTAAATTTGGTCTTAGTGTTACCGTTCTGTTACTTTTATCTTGAAAGTTTTTTTTATAACTGTTTTCTTTGCTGATTTTGTAGCAATTCAGCTATAAGTTAATTAATGTTTAATATTTCTTTACTGTCAATACATATTAAAGGTTATTATTCAACTTTTAAGTATGAGATGAGTGTTTGTGGTAAAATGATCCCAACATCATTTTATCCATTTTAGAATGATACCAGAGGTAAAAGTTGAATGAAATGTTGTGTATGCTTACAATAGGAACATGACTAGCATGCTAGGTTGGACAACAATAACGATGATCACTTCAACTTACAGAATCGTTTCGGTGGTACGCGTAGTAAATCTTAATCTTTTTCAATTTTTTGACTTGATCAAATATTAATAATATGTACTATAACCAATCTTATCTTAACTAACAATTGATATATAGTACATATATCAATTTACAATCCTCTTGAATGATGAACTTTAACAATATTAACTATAATAATTGTTATTTTATATCTGACTTGTGTTACTGTGTGTTAATTAAATAAAATTATAGGGGTAAAATGATCTTGGGGAGACTTTTGTACATATATGTGTATAAAACTGATCTTTTTATAAGGTTTTATGAAAAAAATAAATTACGAAGCTTGTTGATCAGTAATTTGAACTTGATTTGAGCCATTGTCAACGTAAATAAATCGATATTGAGAAATATCTTTGTTTCGACAGAAGTAGTTGGTATTTGTCTTGGTTATATATAAATTTTTCCTTAGGGGGATTGTGTTTATACATTTTCCCTACAGTATAAAATTTATTAAATTACAACAAAATCCAGCTGTTAACAGATTTTTTAGATTAAAACACATGTATTTGTAATATAGGTTAAAAAACACGCGCGTACCTACTATTATTAAAACTAATTTTAATAATAATACACGCGTGTGTCTTAATCTATATTACAAATACATGTGTTTTTATGTAAATAATCAGTTAACAATTTGATCTGATTTTGTTGAATTTTAATGAATTTTATAGTTTATATTTTTGATATGGTGTGTTCGATTCATTTACGTTTGTTGTACTGTTTGTATTGACGAGCGACAGATGATGGACGTTTAAGTCTGAAACGGATATCGCGAATATAATAAAAAATAAATAAGGATTAATACAATAATTCTAGTAATTTATCGTCACCGATATAAGTTAGATCGGAAAACAAATGGTTACTATGAAAACGGGTAGAAAGCGGACATTATAATTATTTCTACTTTTTGAGTTTTTCTTCAATTTCTACGTTTGATTTATACGAAAATTTACGTACTTCAGCACCAAAAATCTTGTGTATCGCACGCCCAGAAAGTGGTGGCATTAACCAACTTCTGCTTGTACTCGCAAAAGCTTACTTTCTCAACTTGCAATACAAATAACTGTTTTAATCATGCCAAAGAAGTATAACTTTGAAGGCGCGTACAACAGTACACACAAGCATTTTTTTAATTATACTTGTTTCCGCTTATAGCTTTATCAATTTCGACAATCGTACCCCGACCACCAATTTTACAGGTTCGTTTCAAAGCCTACGCCAATACCCACGCGACGAATGAAATTGCACCAGTCTATAGTCGTGTTTGGATTTAATTTTAATTCATTTTCTAAATATGTAATCCGCGGTGGGCTTCGTCTTAAATCCAACGACAAGAGATCAAGAATCTTATTAAGGGATAAATATAAACGCGCATTTTCTTCGACGACAACTGTTTGAATTATGTAATACGATTTTTTTCACTGAAATATACCCGATGCCGATATTTCGATTACGGAATTGTACGTTCGACAATTAACGTGACAAACGATTGCTTTATGAACCACAAATCACCTTAATTAAGTCGAATTATTCACACGACGTATAATTGCTGAAACAGCACGTATTATGAAGCAATTGAAATTAGCTTTCTCTTCGATACAATATCTAAAGTTACAAACATAAAGTGACAAGACGAGAAAATACTATTAACATATGTTTATGGCATATGAGTACAAAGGAAAAGCGGAAAATATTGTAACAATCAATTGTGTTTGTTTTTTCTCAAGCCAATTTTCCAGGTGACATGCTAACAAGCGTAGATAATAATAGAAACGATACAAGGTTATTCACGTCGGACGAAAAGTTCTTACTGAAATTCCCATTATTTGGTGAGTAATTCAAAAAATATTTCAAAGATCAGTAAGGGATCGAGTCCTCAGAGAACATTTAAGCGAAACTAGAACCTAGTAGAAGAATGACTCGAAGACCCTCTCAACAATTATTCTTTTCGTTTTCCTCCATTGCGCTCTAGAAAAAATTCAAAATAATTCTATCTGTTGCATAATAAAATGCAAAAACGAAAAAAAATCAATGTTGGAAGGATCCTAGAGTAATTCTAAGTCGTTTTGAATACTCCCCTGAACAGTATCCTGGACTTTATTAAAAGAACGGGACTACTGGGGGAAGACATCTAACCCAAATCAGGCGAACTGCTGAGCGTACAAAAGGCCTTAAAGTCCGGGGTATTGTTGTACTTGTAGGCCGTCTTAAGTTATTTTACGTGTGAAGCTAGTTTTTGAAAATCGCGAAATCATCATAAACGAGAGATTTTTGACCGACTTGCGAATGAGCTACGAAGTTCTAATTTCACTAAAATAATCTCCAGGGACTACCTACTCTACGAACCTTTGAAATATTCTGCGATAAATCGACTTATTGAAGCAACGTGTAACTATAGATATCGCATGTGTTATAAAAGCAGTTGAAATTAGATTTCTCTTCAATACAACATCTAAAATGACAATCATAGAGTGACAAGACGAGAAAATACTTGGTAGTATTTTTAGGACATATGAGGACAAAGAAAAAAATAGGAAAAAATTGTAACAATCAATTGTGTTTGTTTTTTCAGAAATCAATTTTCCAGGTGACATGTTGGTAAACGTAAATAAAAATAGAAATAATATATTTGTTTTTCTTACAATATAAGAAAATTGTTTTTATTATTATTTACGCTTGCCAGCATGTCACCTGGAAATTCGAGTGGAGAAAAAAGAAACACAATCGATGGTTGCAATTTCTTCCGCTTTTTCTTTGTCCTAAAAATAAGTCGAAGTATTTTATCGATACTGTCATTTTAGATAGTGTATCGACGAGAAGTCTTATTTTAACTGCTTTTATAATACGTGCTAACGATTCGATTTATTGAGTCAAATCGATTTATGATAATTTTTGGATGAATCGATTCAATAAAAAGTTTTATCTATGTTTCATATATCTGTTATATCAAGAGATGTTCATCCTTTGAGATAATGGGCCGTTCAAGGAACGAAATTTTCTAATTTACGATTGGGAAAGAAACACTTAGCTCTACCATCAACATAAGTCGAAAAAAGGAATAAATGGAATTTCTTTGTTGTCGCGGTTCCGGATCGAAGGGAACAGATTTTAGTTCGGGTTATATAAGAAAACATATTACCGAAAAACGAGATTCATAGCAATTGTTGGTTGGCGTATAGAAATTTGAACAACTTCGCGTTCAATCATTTAACCGTAAATCATTCAGTTAACTTTGTTGATCCAATTACAGGCACACATATATGTACACAAGATATTGAAAGAAAATTGGTGGACTTAAGGGGTGTGATACAACGTTTTGGGAGTAAAATTGGATTACTATGAGGGAAAACTGAACGAGTTTATGTTTATATCGACATTCCCAAATGAGAATGATTGACTTCATCATTTTTTTATAGCATATACTTGTTTTGTTTTAGTTGTTTTCAAAATTTATTCGATTTTTAAATAAAATTAACCTCTCTTAATGGATATGTGTTCGCTTCTAGTATTTGTTGTTTTAAAAACAGCAAATTTAATAAAATGGACACAATTCTATTTTTCTTACTGCCCAATATCTTTAAAAAAACTGCGGCATACATACATAGATTGAAAATGTCATGCAAGGTAAAAATGTACCAATTTGTATTTATGTTTTTATATTAAATCATGCTTAAGAATTTTAAGGCGCCCTCAAATAAACGGTGAGTTCGATCCTGTATGACGTATGTTGGGTTGCCTATACAGAACAAATTTCAAGCTCACATGGAAATCTTACGCGCTGTGATTAGGCGTGGCGCGTTTTTAGGAATCAAAATTTCGATTAAAAGCAGTTAAGAATTGATTCTATGAATGATTATGAACCTGTATGTGAAATATCATAACGATCGAGTGAGTATTGGTTATGGGCAGTGTTGCCAACCTTATACGACGGAAATTCCCTGCACCAATGAAATAAATTCCCTTTTCAGACAAAAAATTCCCTCGATTGACAAATTTATTTATTTTTTACTGTATTTATTTATTTATTCTGGCAATTATATTGTAAAACATTTTTTCTGTAATATATTTTAGGTATTTATTACTTTTAGTATTACAATCAAGTAGGTAACAGTAATAGAATAATTAATCAAATGATCACATTAAGGTGACCGTAAAAGTGGTAAAAAGCGGTTACCCACTTATTTTTGTTCATGCAAAACTTGCTTCACATTTTTTTACAGGTTTATCCTTTTAACGGATAAAAGTAACCTGTAAAAACTGCTTAAGCTAACCTGCGAAAAAAATTGAAAAAAAAAATTCAAATTTTTTGGAGGTAGCTGAAGGATAACCTATAACAACAAACGTTAAACGAAATTTGCATACGCTTTTCACCATTTTTACGGCCACTTAAAAAAAAAAAACAATGAAAATGTAATAATTTCCCATTTTTTAAATGGTCACTTTCAACACATCATTTAAAACTATACATTTTTACAGTATGTAATTTTAAATGGTCTTTGGTAATTTGGTATTTTGTCACATCAATTTCCCTGGCCTGTACTGCACTCCTAAAAATACAAATGGCATTTAAAGAACTTTCTCCTATTCTGTTTCTCTTTTTAGTTTTCGTATCTGTTACAATGCTAAAAATTCTCTCCGTTTCAGCATTTGAATGGGGCAGACTTAATATCAAATTTACGAGTTTTGATAAATTCGGGAATGCTAAAGTTTCATCAAACCTTTGTTTTAGGCAAATCTCTATCCACATCTTCTCCACTGGAAGACTTGATAAATGCTTAATTTCAGCCTCATTAAAGGTTGTTGTTAGATTTCTCCATTCTACTGCAATGTTAGTTTTATCAATCTTCATATTTTCAAATCTGTCACAAAGTCTGTTGAAATCTATATCTCTGTTTGCATCAGTGTTACTGAAAGTAATATTTGGATTTAGGAAACTCATTTCTTTAAATATCTCATCTGGCAACCGCTTTTGAAGATCAGTGGATGCTTCTACATAAAAATGAAGACAATTTTTCAAAAATATTTCTCTTCCATTATTAGGCATTTTTTGTAATAATGCATTACACTCTGGCCCTACATAAATTTTTTCTAATTGCAAATAATATTTTGGGTTTCTTAAATTTAATGTGTGTAAATTTTGTTCTAAAACTATTGCTGCATCCATATAATTCCTACATAACTGTTTCATCAAGTTCATACATTCAGAATATAATATATGTATCAGTGGTTTTCTACTTTGAAAGAGAGTGTTAAAAGTATTAAATATGTTTAGAACATATTTCAGGAAGAGCAAATAACCTTTCGTATATATGTTTTTTAATTCCCCTAGAATTGATTCCGAGTTTTTGAGTTTATCTTCCTCTGCGGCAATAACAAAATAATGCTCCAGTACTTGCCAATTCTCCAAGACTCTTGAAATACACTCATGTCTACTTAACCAGCGTGTTGTGGCTGATTTTAACATTTTGTGTTTTTTTTCTTGAAAATATTCTTGCATTTCTTGCAATTCTGCACATCTCTTTGCACTACCTGATGTGTATGAGTAGACATTCCGTACAAGTTCCTCAGGACTTCTTGGTAGAACGCTACACGCATTAGACGCAACTAAGGAAGCAGAGTGGCATATGCAACGTAACATAATAGCATGAGGAACATCATTCTGCAAGAGTTTAAAAAAGGAATGATTCTTCCCAGTCATGACACTTGCATTGTCACATGCTACACCTTAAAAGTAATGCAAAAAGTTTGAACTTGCAAGTACTATACCTATGCATATTACAAACCTGTTATGTTACATAAAGGTATTTCATATTTTTCCAGGCAAATTTTAAAGGCTCTATATAAGTTAGTTGCTCCTAAATCTCTTGCATCTAGCTGTATAAGTTCCAGTAAACGAGTTTCAACTCTGTCATTTTTTAAATATCTTGCTAAAACAGCTAAACTTTTATAATCTCCGATATCAGTTGATTCATCAAGTAAGATGGAAAATATATTATTTCTTAAATGCGCAACCAGATCATCAGTTTCCTTCTTGCTTAAAACATTTTTTATTATTTCCACACATTTTGTCCTCTTAATGTTCATGTCTTGGCATATTTTACTATCTGGAAATATTTCCTTTAGTACAATTTCCAATTGATCTATTAGTCTAAATGCAACATTATTAGCTGCAAATAATGCTGCTAATTTAAGTTCAGCCTTTTTTACATTTTCTTTGTGCACACTATCTTCACTGTGTTTAAACATTGTCTCAATATTTAAATTTTTATTAATTAATTTCATTTTTTCTTGATGTTTGTTAGTTTTGGAGTGTTTTTGTAACTCGCTTTTTCCTGAGCCAATAGTGACATTACAAACTTTACATCTAAAAATAACAAATGGAATAAAGAAGTTTCTTAATCTTGTATTGTAAAGATCGATAGGTAGGTATTCTATAACGACTTACTCAATTCAAATTTGTACATGGGCAATCCATATTTATTAGATAATTGAGCAAATGGAAACAATATTACATACCTATTAAGTCAGCCATTTATAGAATACTTAACCCTCAAAATAAGAATAAAGATAATAAAATAGGGGTACCTGGCTTTGTATTTTGATGCAGTATCTGGTAATAACCAGGGTTTGAATTCCGGTTCTTGTAGCCAATAATGTTTAAATAACTTTTCCTTATATACTTTACGTTTTTTTATTTCATCGCAATTTTTCTCACTGCTATCAGACTCATTTGCAAGCATTTTCGATAACATTAATACTAATAACCACTTTTTAGAGTTTTGTGTTGCCGTTGCATGCAATTACAATCACGAACGAAACAAGTGGAATGACCTCTGGACCTGAAGAAATGGCGGCCAACTTAACGTCAACTCGTCCAACACCAACACACCAAACACACCACACCAAAATGTCAAATGTCAACTGTCAATTGTGTCAATGCGCTTTATTCTCAAACAAAAAAATCCCTATACTTAAGCAAGGAATCTGATTATTTTGATGTTTGATGCAACTATCGTTTTTTGTAAAAGAAAGTAACGAAATTCCCTAAAACTCTTATTTTTCAATAAAAATTCCCTTATTCCCTTTTAGCTCAAAAAATTCCCTAAAAAGGGAAAATTCCCTCAAGTTGGCAACACTGGTTATGGGTTATGGATGGGTGTTTTCATTAGTGTTCCTTCTGCTTAGTCTCTCTTGGGTGACAGCCGAATTAGTAAATTAGTTTCTGTTATGTTGTCATCACTGTATTCTTACACTGACATTGTTTTGGGTTAATCAAGTAACAAATGTTTTTATTAAAAAAACTATAACAATTGTTATATAGTAATGTTCAATCTAATTTAATTAGTTCTTTCAACGAATTTTTTATTTATTTATAATTTTTCATTTAATCGAAGTTATTTTGATACAAAATGCATTTTTCTATACCTGATACGCAAGAATTCAATAAAGGAAATGGGTCAACTTACATTGTATGTTCTTATCAATATATTTCGGTGATAAAACTTATTGTTGTATTTATTTTTTAGGGTTACAACATTCATATAAATGGTGTATTTCATTGTACTGTCCGGTATAAACAATTACATAATTTCCATGAGCAATTAAAGAAAGAATTCGGAAGTGATGGTGTACCATCATTTCCACCAAAAAAATTATTACCATTGACTGGTAATCAATTAGAAGAACGTCGGGTTTTATTAGAGAAATACATACAAACTGGTATTAAAATTTTCTTATTGTTAACAATTTTCGTTAAAATAAATATTTTCCAGTGGGTCAAGATACGAAACTGGTTACATCCGATATATTAATCGGGTTTTTATTGTCTGCCCAACAAGAGACAACATCCGAGACAAAACAGGAAATAAATTTAGATATCTATACGACGAATAATTATCATATACCAATAACTGTATCAACATTTGATCGTACTGAACATGTTCTATTGAAAATTTGTAAACATATCAATCTACCTAAGGAGTATGCTCAATATTTTTCATTATATTTAATTAAAAAAGACAACAGTGGTGATGTTGTATTTTTGAGGAAATTATTAAATTTTGAATCACCATATATGTCACACAAAACAATTAAAGATGCTAACAAAATTGTGATACGTAAAAGGTGGATTTATCTAATATTATTTTAGTAAATTTCTTCAACAATCGTTTTGTTTTAGTTACTGGGATCCAAATTATGATTACGAATTAATGACAGATCCAGTTGCTCTAAATTTATTATATGTACAAACAGTAGGTGATATAGAAAATGGTTGGATATTATATCCAAAAGATATTAAAATACAATTAACAAATCTTCAAGGACGTTTAGCTAAACGTGAATATGTAGAATTAGCGCGTACATTAAAATATTATGGTTTTATGCAATTTTTGCCATGTTACTGTGATTTTCCAAAGCCTCAAACCAAAGTTCTTATCGCAATTGGTGATCAAGAATTAAATATGCGAATTATTAGTCCTGGACAATATGTAAAAGAGGGTTGTTTTAAAGTAACAAGAATGAGATGTTGGCGTATAACAGCAACACATGTAATTTAAAATATTTATTTATTATTATAAAATAATATGATCGATATTTTATTATAGAATAAGCCGGATATTGCCACAAATAGTCATATGAATAGTAATGCTGGTCTGGAATTATCATTTGAATATTTAATGTCTAAAGATAAACTACAATGGGTAACAATAACAAGTGAACAAGCTATATTAATGTCGGTTTGTCTGCAATCATTAGTTGATGAGTTATTAATGAAAAAGAATGGTATACAAAAACGTCAAAAATCAATTAGTAAAAAGAATCTATCTTACATGAAAAGGGATGGTTCGTTTCATTTGATCTCCTTGGAAGAAACAGATTCGGATATGAAAGTAATATGTTTTGTATATTTTTGTTTTTGGTATTAATATTTTCTATTTAAATTAGGGTGAGGATGGTCAAAACTATCAAGAATCGTTCTCTATCAAGAAATTACAAGAAAAATTCTCTAGCGTTTCGTTCAAATGTGGTAAAGAATTTATAGAAAATCACGCATTTGAGGGTATAGGTGATGATGATCTATAATTTATATTTAATGTGGATTTTTCTATAATGTAAGGTGCTATTCATATTTTGCCATTAACTACAAGTTAACAAAAATCAAAAATATCATTTTCGATAAGCATTTTTAATATTATTAAATTTAAATTTATAATTATTCAATAATCAAATTCAAGTCTATCGAAAATTATGATTAAATAATAAACAATAGAGCCTGTGTGCCAACATGAACAATATATTAATACGAACAAATGGTAATTAAGACTAATTTTTTTAGAATGTTTAACATAATGCTCTAAAATCCCAATATGTTGACACACATATTTTGTTAATTCGATTAAAAATCGTTTATTTACAAGAAATTATTTATACTATTTACTGTTCTATTTTTGGGATATTAATGTTGGAACATTTGCTGCATTATCTCTTGAATACAGGGTTATTAACAACAACAATAGCAGGAAAATTTGAAAACAACACGATCAGTACTGGTAGTTCGAAGTCAATCATTCTAATCACATCTTATATTTTATTTAAAAATAAAATGCTCAATTCTTTTAATTATAAATATATATTTTAGTACCTGACTGTTCGTCAATATGGTATATGTTTCTCAAATTAACACTTTTTTGTATATTGTATAAATATTATACTTACACAAGACGAATTATAACAAAAATTCCATTTAATACAAAACAAAATGTACAGAAACTTTACATTTCTGTAATTTTTCAATGTGTCCAGAAAGATGTAATTTTTATACATATTGCATTCTGTATGTTTCAGTAATATGCCTGACGATAAAATTCTAACCACATCAATTTTTAATTATTGTAATAAAACAAATAATAAAATATTAATTACTTTTATTCAATTTATTTACTTATCCTTACAATCAAAGTTCTCATCTTAATACTTCACAATTCACATCAATTTTTATATAAAAACAAAATATGTGCATCTCTTAATACGAATGTGCAAAACTTAGTAAAATTAATTCTAATTTAAAATAAATTTAAAAATTTATTTACACTATAAACTATAATATTAATTATATAATTATAAGATAATACATGATTTAATGATTAGGATAGTTAAAATGATTAAGTTATAAATATATTAGCGTAAATTATTCCATCATACATAATGCTTGATCAGTTTCAGTTAGAGAATTAGTAAGAATGCCTCATATTTTTCAAAGTTAAATATCAAACACATCAGACATTTAATATGCAAACAGCAACGTTTACATTAGCTGATTTCGGTATTTAAATTGTTATAATAAATGTTGACTAACTGGACCCAAAACCAGCCACATTTCTATTAGCAAAACCTCTGGTCCATGCTAAAGATCAACTCAAAATATAAAAATTATAAAACAATATAAACTAAAAATTCTATATTATGTATATAAACTCTAAAATAGTAATTGATGCCACATAAATATACTTATATAACGAGGCAAAACCGAAATAGCGCATTTTCGGATAAATTGATTTTCACTGAAAATTTTCGTTAAATCAATGTATCAGAAAATTTACTATATACTCACTAATAGTAGAAATCGGTTAGGAATAGAATTTTGGCGACATCTTGTTATGGTAGTTAGGGCTATTAAATTAAAATTTACGATCTGAACGCATAAAATAAAAACAATCAACTAATTTTAATTCAGTTTCCAAATACCATTTCCATCCAATTTTTAATTAACTTACTGTGAAGTATTAATTTTCCCTCAGATTCACCCCAAAAGTTCTATTCTTAAGTGATTTGTACTATTTAAATACAGAAAAATTAATCATTTTTCTCAGGTGAGTGGTCTTTGGTTGGTGATTGACTTCTAGATTTACTATTGTCTTTACTGCAAGATCTTGAACGGGAACGTTTTGTTCCATTTTCTTTTGAATGTGACCTCGATTTTGATCGTTTACTGTGAGATCTAGATCTTGATCGTGACTTTGAAGCCTCCTTTGATTTGGAACGAGATCTTGATTTAGAATGAGCTGGAGATTTACTCTTAGAACGATCCCTTGATTTAGAACGACTTGAACGATGTGAACGGCTTCTGGAATGGCTTCGACTATGAGATCGAAGATAAAACAACAATAATAATAACTAATAATAAAAAAACATCCTAACTTACAAGGAGAGGTCACGACCTCGGAAATGAAGTTGTTCGGAACGAGCTTTTGCGGGCTTCTAGTATACCTTTAGGTTAACAACATATTAAAAAACTAAAGCGCAATAGCCAGCCAATCTTGAGAAAAAAGCGCTTAAAGTTTTTAATATGTTGTTAATTTAAAGGTATGCTACAAGCCCGCAAAAGCTCGTTCCGAACTTCATTTCTGAGGTTGTGAGCTCTCCTTATAAGGAAAATATTTTACCTGGATCTTGAACGAGAACGACGACGAGACCTAGATCGAGAACGGCTGCGGCTACTTGATGATCTTGAACGCCTACTACCACGTCGTCGATCTTCAATTAAACGAATTCTACGCCCGTTCAATTCAGATCCATCAAGTTTATCAATCGCACTCTTCATATCACTGTATGAAGCAAATTCAACAACCCTGAAATCAATACAGTAATGATACAAACAAATAAACAACAGTATTATTTGATTATTTCAAAAAAGTATGCCTCAGTCGGAAAATTTATCATTCATGCCATCTTCAGTCCCGAAAGATGGTTAAGTAACATCATGAAATTAAATTGTATTCAATATTATAAACATATATTTAACTCACCCTTCATTCCTGCGCTGCTTATGGGCATCTGCATATGTGACTTCACCAGCTTGTCGCATAAAATCTTTGAGATCCTAGGGAAAACAAACAAAATAAAATTCTATATTATTAACAGAAAGAAACATTATTTGGAAACGATTTATGAAGAAAGTTACCTGATTTCGATACTTTTGTAAAATCCGTACTTAAAAATAGAAATGTATCGTAAATCTTAGTGATTCAATTCAGTTTCTGTACTTTATTACATTTTGTCGGTATTAATTTTATTTATTCATACACGCACACACTCATACGAACATCTTGCAATTCTATATAGAAGCAAATATTTTTTCGAAAAAAATACACAATACTAATTAGATGATTTCCTTTTAGAAAACCTAAGTTACTACTTAATAGTTGGGAGATTGTAAAAAAAAGTTAATAACTTAGTTCTCTGCTTGAAATTCACCTAAATAAAAAGAACCACTAAAAATTGTTCGAGGATGGGTAAAGGAAACACTCAGTACAAGGTAATTTCAACAAACATACAGTGCACTAACCAAATGTAACACGACAAAATGTAACAAGTGTGATATTCACATAATTGCGCGTCATGCTAGGGCATTACCTGAGGCATTTGTGCACGAGAAACCAGAACAGTACCAATGGAACGGCGGAAATACACATGACTGCCACTCGATCACATGGATATACCACATTGATTGAGCATTGATTGAGCCTAGAGATACCTCACACTCCAAGGGATTGGGTGCTCTTTACAAAAAATTATTTTATTTTACATATGGTATTCATATAATTTCAGTTTATTATAACTTTTTTTTTCAAACGGGAAACTGGAAAATTGTAGGAATTACGGAAGAGGAAAATTAAAAAAAAAAATTGGAATATTTTCCAAAAGAAATTGTTATGAAACGTTGGAATTGGTCGACTGATCTTGACGAACCTTCTATTAATGAACGATAATCATCAAATTGAAAAGGAGTGCTTCACATCGATATTGCTCAATATGTGGTTTCACTGGCCGTTCATTTCAACCGTTTTGCCCCAGAGATGGACACGCTACCGTCATGGATAATAAGCCATAGTAGACGGAACAACCCTCATTTTTCATTCACATGGCCTCTACTTGGTTTAATGGCAACACACCCTCATGGTTTGAAATGATAGGATATCTATTTTAAGGATATAATCACAGGACCCTCACCAAAAATTTAAAACTGGCAACATGCACATGTTTTCTCTTAACTCTTTTTTTTAATGTTTTGTAATTATTCTTTAGATTCTTAACATAACCTGAATTCAAGTCTTAGTTACCTGCCAGCTAACTCGACTTGATAGATTCTCCACAATTAATCGATATTCCGTCCGAGTCGGCGGGCCATATCTAATCGCATAGTAACAAAATTAGACAAATGCATCAACAAATTCGTTATGATATTACTTATCACGACTACGTCCTCTTGATAAACCATAACCACGCCCTCCACCGCTACCACGCCATTGATCACAACCTCGTGGTGTACCTCTTGCTCTCTCTACCGAAACTCTACAAAACCAATTTAAAAAAATATGGAACAAACATAAAAATTTTAAAAATACCTTTCACCAAGTAATTCTTTGCCATTAAGTTCATATACTGCATCATCTGCATCTCTATAATCGTCAAATTCCTGAAAATGTTTTTCTAATAGAATCTCAATCATATGAATGAGTAATATAATTAATTTACCACAAATGCAAAACCATTTTTCATTGCAACTTCCTTAATGCGCCCATATTTACGAAAAAACTTTTCAATATCACGTTCCCGGACCCGGTAGGTCAAGCCACCAACAAACACCCTTGTACCCATCTAAGAGAGAACAATTAAATTTAATTAAGGAAAAGTACATCCGATAATAGGGCATTTATACAACGACCTCGTGAGAGAAAGTGTAAAATATGGAACGACGAAACCACGACATGGCCTAATTTTTTTTCTGATAAATAAGTACACAAAAAATGAATTAACAGATGTTAATTAATTTTAACTGCCTTTTTTGTAAATTACGCATAAAAATTACTGTAATTAAATTGGTAATTGAGACAAGCATGTTTTTCAATTTTCAACGAAACAACATGGAGTCAATTTTTTTGGCTAAATATGAATAAAATATTATTAGGAAACTATTTTTACCTTTTTTTTTTAACTGTTAATACTCAATAAATATAAAAAAGGCAAAATTAAATCCGACCCAATTTTTTATTATTTTTAAGGAACTTACCGTTAAATTGGATTATAATCAGCAACAACTTAAGAATTGCTCTCTATCACAAGTTTAACAGCAAAATGGCGGAGTCATTTTAAAACATTCATATTTAAATATATACTTGAATCTAATGCGCATGACAGATTTCGTGGCGGCATTACCATTGATAATTATTATTGTTTATTTTCTTTAAAATTTCGAAGTTAAGTAAATATTGGAGTTACAAACAATGGAAATGAATCATTAAACTTTTTAGTTGTATTAAATTAATGTTATTTGTAAGAATTCTTAAAATTTTAAAGTATTCGCTAAAGACAGCATTATTTGGGTCCGAGATTAAAGAAAATAAACGCGGCCATTTCAAAGTACAAGATTTAAATATTGAAATAACAAAACAAGAAACAAGGCTATGAAAATTTTTTTATAATTTTAAGGAATACATTCTTACGATAGTATACGTTGATTAGTTAGATTAATGATTGTTAACTAGTCAAATCAATAAATAATAGCTAAGGCCCGGTTGCTTCAAATGTCGTTCAACTTACGTTTAAATAAGCGAAACAATACTTCGTTCAAATCAATGAGCGTTGTTCCACGACATTGTAGATAGCGTTTAGCTAAACGAGTTATTTAAGTATAGTTGGTACTAATATTGAAAGAAAATCCCTAAATAAATGCAAAATGGAGCCTGTTGACACAAACGATAGTGTTACGCATATCATTTCAATTGGATAAAGCACATTATTTTCACAAAAAAAAAGGTATTTCAGTATATTTAAAATAAATGTAACTGATCAGGATCGTCGAGAGTAAACTAGGGCTCCTCGGACAATATCAGGGGAAAAATATATGACCATTAAATTAACAATTAGTGTAAAAATGCAAAAAGTGACAGTAATACATAATTTACACATATGTTTTGAAAGTTTTTAGGGCTTTTGGGCTTTGGGCGTACATACAGCTTAATTAATTGTATAAATATAATCGTCGGTCTGTTAACTCGTCCAAATAGTTGTTCATTTTTAATTAAAATTTTATAGACAGAACACACATTATAGCCAGAAAACTAACGCTTTAAACTACCTTTCAACGAGACTTGATCAACGACTGTGGATCGCCGTTTAACTTGATCGACGTTTAAACGTCAGTTTAATTTTAAACGCACTTGATACAACACTATTTTTCTGTTAAGCGTCGTTTAAATTTAAACGTACGACGTTAAACAAGGTTGGAACAACGGGGCCTAAAACAAGAAGTTTTAGTGATATAAGTTCATCTCACTTTTGTCAATAAGTTAGAGAGAGATAGGTTTGCATGATCAATGATTGTAAAAATCGTACGGTAGCACTGACGTCACTGCAACTGAAATTGTACATACTCTACCCGGTTGTCTATTCGAAAAGTGACAACAGCGGACTTTTCCAAGACAGGCAACTGAATGTAACCAAAATCACTGTAAATTTGTGGTTATGTGATAAAAATAAATAAACTTATTATAACGTAATTGTTTAATAATAAATTATTTCGTGCTTATTAATTTTTGGTTAACCAATTAAAACAATCTGCAAAATGACACGTAACGGTTGTGATAAAAGTTATAAAATATTAATAGGTAATTATTTTGGATATCTATAATTTTTCAAATTTTTACAACAATCAAACGTTTATTATTTTATTTAAACAGATAATAATCCAAAATTACGCCAACAAATCGGTGCAACTACATCGAAACCTGTACACGTACAACGTGTCGAGGGGGCTATAGACTTAAATAATTTTCTTCGTGAAATTGATAGTCAATTAGATGAGAGTAGTAGTACAAGTAATGATTCATTAGATGTCTCAAATACGCTAGAAAGTTTGATAAAAGGTTTCAAGAAAAATTAATTGTATTTCGATAATTCTATTTGTGAATATTTGTAGATACAGAAACACATTCGACTAAAGATTATTACAATTTAAAGAATGTATCCCAACAACGGGCCTGGTTAGCTGATGTTTTACAAGAGAATGCTGATAATACACCAGAAGATGCTCAATATAAACATATAACCAAATTACATTCGTTCCAGAAACAGATTCGAAATAAAAAAGATGTATTATCAATCGAATTATTGCTCTAAAGTTTAATTAATTTCAATTTTTAGGTTGATTTTAACCGTTATATTTATTATGGTTCTGGTTTATTAAGTGAAATGGATCATTATCCTGAAATAGAAAAATCCTCTCCTATTAGATCGACAAAGAAACGTCAATTTAAAGAAGAACCATCTAAATCACCATTATATCCACCAGAAATTTTAGACGATATATCGGTACATATTTGAACAAAAATTACGATTTATTGATAAAACTTTATTTTAGAATGAACCGTGTTTAAATCTATCATTAGATAATATGATAGATTTTCAAAATTTAGATGAAGATTCTAATATCAATTCCGATTATATTCAACCAATAAAGCATCAAACACATCAATTAGTTCAAGTTAATTCGCATAATAAAAAGAAATTGAAGAAATTCAAAGATGATGAATCGAAGAAAAAATGGGAAGATATGATGAAAATCAAACGAAAAAAGATTTTGATTAATATCGCGAAAAAAGAGATTGGTAAGCAACATAGAGCTAAACAAAATCGTCATAAAGAGATGTTAATACAATGTAAACGTGTGGCTCAACAATGTTTAAAATATGCACGACAAAAAGCTGTAAGTATTCTAATTATTGTTGTGTTTTAATTAATGATTAATTAATTAAAAATTTTAGTTGCAATCGGCACGTACTGTTAAAGAACAACAATGGCGTATGAAACGTTTATCACGTGAGAATATAGCATATTGGAAACGTTCTAGACGATTAGATCGTGAAGTTAAAAAACGTTTAGAGAAAGAAGCTGAAGAACAACGTAAAATCGATCATGAATTAATTGAAGCAAAACGTCAACAAAGAAAATTAAATTTTTTAATAACACAAACAGAATTGTATGCACATTTTATGTCAAGAAAATTAGGTAAAGCATCACCAGAAGAACAATTAAGAATATTAAATCAATTAGATGAAGAACAAAATCCACGTTTAGCTAGTATTGATGATTATGATAGTGATATAATGAAAGAAAAAGCAAAACGTTATGCACAAGAGGCATTTCAAAGTGAAAATGCTAGAACAAGACATTTTGATATTGAAGCAAATGCAAATGTTGATGTTAATTCAATTGATGGTGAACAACCACAACCTAATATATTTTTAGGTAAATTAAAAGGTTACCAATTAAGAGGTATGAATTGGTTAGCTAATTTATATGCACAAGGTATTAGTGGTATATTAGCTGATGAAATGGGTTTAGGTAAAACTGTACAAAGTATTGCATTTTTATGTCATATTGCTGAACGTTATTGTATGTTATTTTATTCAATTAATTTATTTTATTAATTATTGTTGAAATTTTAGCCGTATGGGGACCATTTCTTATAATATCTCCAGCATCAACTTTACATAATTGGCAACAGGAAATTGCTAAATTCGTACCTTCTTTTAAAGTCGTACCTTATTGGGGAAATCCAAATGTAATAATTTTATAAAAAAATATTGTTAAAGCTAAATAAGGTGTAAAACGATAAAATTTAACAGATCACACGACAAAGTAATCATTTTTAGTACATACTTGCTTTAAAAACATTTTTTTTACAAATGTTTCCAATTCATCTGAATGTATTGTTGACAAATCTTGACCTTTATTTCCATCTTCACTATTTTTTTTCTCTCAAAATCATTATGAGTATAGACCGGATTTTAAGCACTTTTTAAAAGCAACAATGAAATTATTTGAAATCTGGACGAATCTTACAAAAATAGGGAATTAGAGTCATCTGTTTCTGCTTTTTTTTCTTTTTTTAAATAATGCTTCTCTTATATCATCGCTTATTTTTCATTTTACTGCTTATTTCAAACTCATTCTTAAATATTTTTCGACTAAATGCTCATTTTTCTAAGAAACTATGTGTTTGATACATAATTTCGTAAATAGTAAGTATCCATGCTATTATAGTCAGATACATGTTAGTTAAATCCTGTCTTAGAATCATTTTATCGTTGACGAATCAAAAGGGATCAACTTGAACAAATAAGAAGTTTTAGAAAACTGCTGGAACAATAAAAAAGTTCATCCCTTGTTTTGCCACCTTTAGGGGTGGAATATTTTTGTCAAATATAAATGGCACCATCTCAAAAAAAAAGGTTTTTTAAAAATGGTCCGCAATTGACGAAAATATCCGTGAATATACATGAAAAAAACATACAGACGAGCTTGATTAAAAAAAAAAATAGACATGAGAGAAGTTTGTAATTTTATTAATTAAAAGAATGTATCTGTTTTTTATTGAAACGATTTTTTTTCAAATTCAGTAGTTTTTTGAACTTTTTTGACATAAATACTGCTTTTTCCGCTGAAATAGTGTGCTTTTTGAGCACTTTTTTTAATCGAAGGGTGCTTATTTATCCAGTCTTTAGTAATGAGTAACGTAATAAATGATCGAAATAAATAAGGACATCCATTTTTTGAATTTGAATTTGAAAACAAATTTTCATCTTATTTAGCTACTTTACCATGCTTGCTATTGATTGTACTCTAATTTATAAAATTATAGGAACGTAAGATTTTACGCCAATTCTGGGATCAAAAAGATATTTATACAAAAGATGCAAGTTTTCATATTGTTGTAACAAGTTATCAAATAGTAATAACCGATATTAAATATTTCAATCGAATAAAATGGCAATATATGATATTAGATGAGGCTCAAGCTATAAAAAGTACAAGTAGTATGAGATGGAAAACATTATTAGGTTTTAGTTGTCGTAATCGTTTATTATTGAGTGGTACACCAATACAGAATAGTATGGCTGAATTATGGGCATTATTACATTTTATAATGCCTACATTATTTGATTCACATGAAGAATTTAATGAATGGTTCTCTAAAGATATTGAAAGTCATGCTGAAAATAAAACTGGCATTGATGAAAGTAATTATAATTATTAATTGATTAATTAATTAAATTAATTATCACGTATTTTTAGAACATTTATCACGTTTACATATGATTTTAAAACCATTTATGTTACGACGTATTAAAAAAGATGTTGAAAATGAATTGTCTGATAAAATTGAAATTATGGTCTATTGTCCATTAACAACAAGACAACAATTACTTTATATGGCGTTAAAACAGAAAATAAAAATTGAAGATTTATTACATTATAGTGTTGGTGGTAGTGATTCACCGCATACAGTCGATAAAAATTTTACATCGAATTTAATGAATCTAGTTATGCAATTTCGAAAGGTTCTTTTTTAATCAATTTTAGATTTTTTTTTAAATTCACAATTGTAGGTTTGCAACCACCCGGAATTATTCGAAAGACGCGATGCTAAATCACCAATACATTTGAATCCTTGTGTTTTAAGGATCCCTTATACTATCTATGATTTCAATGTTAGAGCTGATTTATTATTGTTATTATACAAATATTTTTTATTTACACAATTATATATTTATAATGCTGTACAAAATGATTTAAATGGGACGATTTTTAATTTTTGTTCTGCTTTAAATTTATCTTTTAATGATATTTATTTAATATTCCAAGGCGATATTTTAACAAGGTACTACATAATTTTCTTTTATTATACATTTAAATTAATTTTTGTGTTCGATAGATGGTCGCATTATTATGCTACAGAAAGACAAGATGAACGTTTGTATCATCGTGATTTTTGGAATGAAAATGATATAAAACCTACAATAAGATTAAGACATAATTTTAAATTATCAGTACCCAGTATTAAAACTAGTAATTATTTAACAGAATTGGTTTTTACAAAGAAAAATACTGGAAATCGTATTATTTATACATTTACTGATCAGTATTTATATTCAATGCCTGAAACTGTTGAACATAGAAATATACGCTGTAAAAATGCTGTAAATAATGAAGAGGATACTATCATTGATGTTGTCACTGATGATTCTCCTGCAATAGACGAGATAGTTGTAAGATTATTATCTATAAAATTTATATAATATTTAATTATTATTGTTTTAAGCAAAAACCACGTAGTTACATATTTAAAGAAACTGTTGAAATATTAAAAACTGAAGCTACATATCTTCCATTATATTTGATTTGTATAATGCCGAAAGTTACAACATCTTATCCAAATCTTTATTGTTATTCGAGACGTGTAGCTTGGCATATACAACAACATCAATATGATTATAGTTATAATTCATTAAATTATTATTGGTCGAAAGCTACAGGTAATAAATTTAAATATAAATCATCTGAAACAATACATCCACAACCTGTTAGTGCAATTGATGACCTCCAACCTGTTAATGGTTGGTCACATATTGTTATACCAGGTAATTTTTTTTTCTTCTATAATTGTAATAATTTTATTAAATTATAATTTGTTTAGATAAAGAAACTCTTGTAACAGATTCAGGTAAATTATCTGTATTAGATGGTCTTTTAAAACGTTTAAAAGAAGAGGGTCATCGTGTATTAATTTATTCACAAATGACAAAAATGATCGATTTATTAGAGGTAAAAAATATCGTATTTTTATAAATTTTTTTATTAATTGAGTTAATTTATTTATTTAGGAGTATATGTGGCATAGACACCACAAATATATGCGTTTAGATGGTTCATCAAAAATTTCAGAACGACGTGATATGGTAGCCGATTTTCAAGCAAGAAATGATATTTTTGTATTTTTACTATCAACCCGTGCCGGTGGTTTAGGTATTAATTTAACAGCAGCCGATACTGTGAGTTATTTTTGTTTATTTTTTCCTCAAATTTTTTTATTTTGAAAAAAAAAAACAATAAATTTCAACAATTTCGTTTCTTGTAATTTTTGTTCGGAGGACAATTATTTGCATACCACTTATATAAAAGACAAAGACAAATATAATAAACAAACGAATCAAAGAGAATTGTCTGAATGTTTCAAGTTTAGTATGCTTGTTGTATTCTTTTCTATTAATGGGGCTTGGTGAATACTGCGGAATGCCCTGACGTATGTTATGGATTTGCTTGAGAACGTTTCAGCACAGTTCTCCCAGCGTGTTTGTTTAAGTACGTGGACAATGCATCCGTTAAACAGTGGCGTAACAAATAATTACGTAATCTAAGCATTAAAATACAATTAAATCATTCGCGTATTTATTCTAACATATATCAAAATTTATCGTGTTTTTTTTCTAATGATTTATTTTAGAAAATAAAAAGATTTTAAAATAAAACAAAAAAAAATTGATTTTACTTGTTATAAGAAAATTGTTAACAGACTTATCTAGCACAGTTCAATTGTTTCTTCCGGTTCAGTAAGCCGGAACAAACTCTCTGCAATGAATTTTGCGAAATCGTCTAGTAAACCAGGAAAATAGGAAAGGAAAAATACAGTAAACATAATTACAACTCAATTACTTTTTAGAGTAATTTTATTAAAACTTTCTTTTGAAAATACATAGAATATAATCGCATGCTTTTTTCTTGTCTGTATTACGCCTTTTTGTTTCGTATAGGGTTTTTTCTGATGTAGCAAATTCATTGACCCATCAAGGACTACATTGTCTATCTTTTGTATCGTTACTCAAATGAGTATCGATTACTTTTTTTTTAATTTACACGATGAATAGAACATAATTTATAATTTGATATCAAAATTTCTATTGAATTAATTTTTTACACTATTACAAATTAAACAAGTTTTCGTTAAAAACTGTTTTTTCTTATGATTTTTTTATTCCTAAAGTTATTCTGGACAAAGTAATAAATATTCCAACGATGTTCAAAAATTTTTATGTTATTATTCCAAATTCTCGTTAATATCTAATAATAATTCCGACATTATATGTACTCACGAATTGTGGTGGGAATCTTGGTCTTTATCCATTTTGATTGTCCCACAAGAATATAAATAAGTTCTGTTTTTTCTTGCATCAATAAGTAGATATGAATAAAAAACGAATTAGATTTGTGTTGATAAAATGACTCGATTTCTTCAAATGATTTACCCCTAACAATAATGTTCAACCCTTTAGAGAATTTATTTTAAAATAACAAAATTTATTTAAATTATTCACGATAAAATTAGAAAATATAAAATCAATATCTGTCGGGACGTGCTTTAAACTTTTCTATGCAAACTTCTCAATAAATCAATGTTTTATTATGATTTAATCAATAGAAAAAAAAACCTAAAAGTTCACGAAACTCAATCTTTGATCGGAGAATTTTCAATTTTTTAATTCTGCACACCGCAAAACGATAATAATCATCAATTCCACGTTTCATTATTTTTTAAGCTAGAGTAGCTGAGTAATTTACAAACAGAATATCGTTACCTACTACTAAAACAATAAAATTAGTTGTGTGCGAATTGTGTTTCGTGTGAACTAATTTTATTATTTTAGTCAGTCTTTTAAGCTACTGTATAAAGTATGGTTCTGTTAAAATTTACAAAAAGAGTACATAATGGAATCTTTGTTTATTTGCCAAGATATTTACAATCTTTTAAAAAGTGTAATAATTTTATAATTAAAAAGAATTCTCATAATTATTAGCTTTCCAATACAAGTAGAAAACTAAATCGGATGTTAAAATTTTTATCTAATTCTATGTCATCAACTTATTGTTTTCAATTGTATTATTATTGTTAAATATTGAATTCACAAATAATTACCATCTTTATTGTTATTGCCGTTACTAGACTGATTTATGTCGAGTTTTTTTTTTTTTAAATTTTCGTCTATCACGACCCACTGACTCCATCATAATTTCTCTACGACTCTTTTTCTCGTTTTTAAATTATATTTTATTATTTGAAAGCATAATCTACATAATTTTGTATACAATTTCATATTTCACTATACAGGGTTATTTACGTCAGAATAGAGTTCTTATGGCAACTCCCATTTGGCGAGCGATTAAAAAAATATTTTAAAGATTTATAGGAGGGTCTTTAAGAACATTTTAGAAAAATTTAGACCTACTAAGTCATTTGGAAGTTGGTCGAAAAACGCTAATTTTGGACAAGGTCGCGATTTTCAAAATCGAGCCAAACAAGCAGAATAACTAATTGTAAGAGTAAACTCGGGCACCCTCTAAACATTCACATCTATTGCAGAATAAAATTAAGAAAAACGAAACAAATCAATGTTCAGAGAATTCTCGACTCATTCTAAGTCATTTTGCGTGTTTGGTTCGTTTTTGGAAATAGCATCATCGTCAGAAACGATGAGCTACGAGGTTCTAATTTTGTTAAAATGATCTTTAGCTGCCCTCCTATAAATCCTTGAAATATTTTTCGAATCGCTCGCTAAATAATGGGAGTTTCCATAAGAAGTTTTAGTCGGACGTGAATAATCCTGTAGATAAAGATTTACCATTTATCGAGAAAATGCAATCTTTGAGTCGGCTATGAGGATGACAATCTTGTTTATTATTGTCATTGACGTATCGTTTAGTTTCAAAACATAAAATTTGCAACGTTTCATAAATAAAAAATTAAATAAATTTTCCAAAAATCTAAAAATATGTTCAAACATCGTGAGCAGAATTAAATTCAATGTCTCAAAATCTTTAATATTATTTTGAAAGCAACCTATGATTGTTATCTCTTTCAGTAACGAACAAGTAATTTGTTGAGTTGTAATAAAAAATTCTGTACTTGTAGACGATCAATGAATGTAAATAGTTTTTTTTCTCTCTGTCTGAATCTCAAAATTCTTACATAGGCTTAGATGTCCTTGTTTATATGAAATATATTACGTAATATACCCAAAGTGAGTTGTTCATGTTTTGAGGTGCTCGTCTAGATGGATATATCGTATGTCAAACTGATTCAAGAATAATAGCGTTCTTTTTTAAATATAGAGATTGTTCTTAATATAATATACCGGATATATAGAGTAGTTCCGTGCCACTTCCTGCCGCTCGCACGTGTAGGATCATATATCGAAATCTATATAGTTTTATATGTATATAGAGACAACAATCTCTTATAATTTACACATTCACTAAAAATCAACTGAGAAAAATTAAAAATATTAATCATTATTTTAATTAATAATAGAGAACAGATTAGTTAAAGAGGATATATGTATGATTTTTTTTTTTTAATTCGTCTTCAGGTTATTTTTTATGATAGCGATTGGAATCCAACAGTTGATCAACAAGCTATGGATAGAGCACACAGATTAGGACAAACAAAACAAGTAACTGTATATCGTTTAATATGTAAAGGTTCAATTGAAGAAAGAATTTTACAACGTGCTAGGGAAAAAAGTGAAATACAAAAATTAGTCATCAGTGGTGGGAATTTCAAACCAGATACATTAAAACCAAAAGAAGTTGTATCGTTACTTTTAGATGATGCCGAACTTATTACTAGATGTAAATATTCTTTATTTTTTTCTATACAGCGTGTTTTTTTAATTGTTTAATTTTTATGAAACTTCTACTAGTTTGTGAGAGATTCGCAAAATATTTTAAAGATTTGGGGGGGGGGCAAACATTTTAGCAAAATTAGAACCTCGCAGCTCATTTGGAAGTTGGTCAAAAAAGATCGTTTCTGCCGATATCACGATTTTCAAAAACGAGAAAAGCATTCAAAACGACTAAGAATGACTCGTAGACCCTCGCATTAGTGACTTTTTTCGTTTTGCTCCATTGCCTTTTAGAAAAAATGCGAAACATTTCCTTCTGTTCCAGAATAAAAAGGGGTAAAACGAAAAAAATCACTGTTGGGAGGTTCTGCGAGTCATTCTTTGCGTGCTTTGATCGTTTTCGAAAATTGCGCCATTGGCAGAAACGAGTGTTTAGTAACTTCAAAATGAGATACGAAGTTCTAAAATGATCTCCCAATGATTCCCGCTACAAATCCTTGAAATATTTTTCGAATCGCTCGCCGACTAATAGGAGTTTCATGAGAATTTTTTAAAAAAACTGCATATACAGGACGTCCGCTGATTGGTGTACTTCAAATTTACTTTAAACACATCAATTTTGAAATAACTTGGAATTATTAATGTTTATAGTATATAACCTACATTTGAATATACTTTCTCATTAATCCGGAAATACCATAAATATCAATTTTTTTGATCCCTTATGTGTGATTATGAAAAAGATTACGTGTATCAACTTTCTGTTCAAATTTTTCACATTCTTCATAAAAATACTTTGAACAATTTTCAAAATAAACATAATTTGAAACTTTTTATTAATTTTAATAATTTTTTTTCGTTACACTAATCATCGGACACGTTATATACAGAATTATTCACGTCGGGCGAAAAGTTCTTATGACAACTCATATTATTTTAGGGGCTACCTGGAGATTGTTTTAGCAAAATTACAATCTCGTAACTCATTTAGAAGTAGGTCAAAAACGCTCGTTCTGAACAAGATTGCGATTTTCAAAAACGAGCAAAACTCGCAAAATGACTAAAAATGACTCGGAGACCCAACATTGATTTTCTTCGTTTTTCTCCATTGCATTCTAGAAAACATAAGAAACATTTCTACTTGTTCTAAAAAAAAAAATGGAGAAAAATGAAAAAAATCAATGTTAGGAGGGTCTCCGAGTCATTCTAAATTCGAAGTCGTTTTACGTGTTTAGTTCATTTTTGAAAATCGCGGCATCGTTAGAAACGAGTGTTTTCTGGCCAACTTAAAATGAGCTACGGGATTCTTATTTTGCTAACTGATCTCCAGGGACTACCTCATAAATTTTTGAAATATTTTTCGAATCACTGACAAATAACGGGAGTTATCATAACTTTTCTACTGACGTGAATAACCATATATTCGATTTTATTTATTATCTATTTATAGCTGAAAAACTTAGAGCCGATGCTAATAAACATTATGATGAATCCAAAGATTCGGATAGAAAACGTAAAAATTTGACGGCATTTAAGGTAGTTTTTTTTTAGTTTTCTTTATAAATTCAAATTAAAAAAAAATATCGTTTAGACTATACCCGCGGTACCTGAATTAAAAAAATTTAAAAGCGACGGTCAAGAAACCACAACTAGTGAAGAAATTAATCCAACTAGCATTGATAGCGGTCCAAGTAGTCCTTACAGTGTACATTCACCAGATGTATTAACAGATGATTTGCCAGAAGGTGGTGGAGATGAAGATTCGCTAATTACGAACAGTATGTGAAATTTTAATTGTTCATTATTTTTTATTTTATAAAATTTATTCACAGAATATACGGTATATAACGTATACGGGTCGGCAGTGAAGCCTCGAATACCAGGACGAGGCAGTTCTCGTCGAGGACGTCCGCGGGGTTCAAGGAAAGTATTGACATTATCACGCAGTTCCTCCGGTGTATCATCTGGACAAACTAACAGCGGTAATTTTGATGATTTTTTTTGATGATTATTTAAATTCTATTAATTAATAATTTTGTGATATAGATATTGAAATTTCAACTTCTAGTCAAAATAGTCCTAATAGAATTAATAATGGGTTATCAAATAATTCGCAATTAAATTCACCTGGTACAAGTGGACAACAAGTTAGTGCGGCTGTTCGTCGCGGCCCAGGTAGACCACGTTTGAAGCCTAGTGGACCACCGAATACTGGATCTAGAGGTACTTATAGGCCGCGCAAACCAGCCAAACCCCTTCCGGTACCATTACCGTCAGACGGTTCTAATGTGAATTTATCGTCAAATACTGCCGGTGCAACATCATCTTATACAACATATTTGTATGATTTTCCCGAACATTCAGATTCTTAAAAAATCACAGATTTTTAATCGTCCACATACAGGGTATCGGATCTAATTGTAAGTATGGTCGATTCTATGAAACTTCTATTAGTTGACGGGCGATATTATGTAGATTTGTAGGAGGTCTCTGGATTTTTTTTAGCAAAATTAGAACCTCGTAGCTCAAGTGGGAGTCGGTCAAAAATTGTTCTTTTTGGACAATGTCGCGATTTTTAAAGAGTTGCTACGCACATAAAACGACTCAAAGTGACTCAAGGATCTTCCCAGCTTTGATTTTTTCGTAGAATGTAATGGAGTAAAACGAAAAAAAATCAGTTTTACGTGTTTATCTCATCTTTGATAATCGCGACATTGTCTAAAACGATCGTTTTTTGACTGACTTTCAGATAAGCTACGAGGTTTTACTTTTGGTAAAATGGTTTTCAGGGACCTTCCCGGTTAATCCTTGAAATATTTTTCGAATCGCTTGACAACTATTAGGGGTTTTATAAAAATCGACCACATTTAGATCCGACACCCTGTATATTTATTTCTTTTTTTATATAATTGTTGTAATCATGTTTTTACAATAAAATTTGATCCAAATAATATTTTTTCTATAGCTAATCCTGAATTCGTGTCCACCGTGAGAATGTTTTTACTTAGCGGAAATAAATATTACTAGATGAAATAATCATATATTTATTTAATAAAAGCATGACCGTATCGTCTTTTGTCCAGGTAAGAAGTGTCTTGTAAACTATTCTTATTACATAAATTTAATTTTATTGTCGGAAAAGAAATCAACATGATAGATTTAAACTTTTATTATACACGAATTTGATTAAAATGTAATTGAATTGCCGCCTGAATAAACTTTATAGTTTTCAATACTAACTCATTTAAAATTTTAAAACTTTTAAAAAGTTCAAACTGATCAAATTTAAAATTAATCACAATTATTTTGAAAAATTTTGATGATTCAATGGATGCGACCAGACAGAATATATTTTATAGACTGAGAAACTTACAATGTGAAGAAATCTAAATCTGTCCAGTGTTTCGTGTCGTCACGAGCGTCGCGGTGCCTCTCGCCACTCTCTCGGACGGCGGCATCAGTTTACTTAGCGACGCCACAAAAATCAACGTTTCGTTTAGTTATCTTATAACGTCGCGACGTCCATACAAAATACAATTTAACAACAATATAATATATAAACAAATATGTTATCATTATGGATTTAGTTGTTTGTTGAAAATTCGGTAAAGTGTACGGGATGTTATGATTGTTTGATAGATGATCGGACATTGTTTTCTTCAAATTACAAATTATGTTTTATCAATAATTTATATTCGGGAATAATACCTGAAATAGAATTATTATAATGAAGCAAAACAAGTAGTACAGAAAACAGACACGGTGTATTTATATCTCACTTAGAAGAGGTCGTGCTTGTAATTCGCTAAATATAAATCGCTGAAAATTTTTAACCCTTGAGAATCTGTAAACATTAGTGATTTAGTATTTATCTAGACAATCAACAAATTATTTCATCAGTTAGACATAATGAAATAGCTGTGATCGTATTGTTTAATTAACAATTAATAACTAGAATGTGTTTGAAACAAATTTGTAAAGTTGTATGTGTATTAAATATAACGAAGATGTATGTTAACAAATCATGTCGAAAACACATCCGGTAAGTTTGACTAAAAAACTAAACCATCGAAGAATTTCAAGTTAATTTTATCCACAAACACCTATTCTATTAATACCAATGATTCCACATAAATTGAAGCCTCTCCACTGGAATACCGACATAAATTCAATAATATTGTTCACGGAAATCTGTCCGAGAGTTATTTGAAAGCTCGACAACATTAAAAAAACAAAAACAGAAGAAAATCCGCCCCAGTCTTAATAGTATCATTTCACACTGTAATTACCGCAATTGTTACTAAATTTAAAATACAATGTCAAGTTCAACCCTGTTGAGTGAAATTCTCACTTGCCGTCAGGATATTTATTATAATTACCAGTATAGATATACCTATGGCTTTAATTTTAAATCGACTATTTTGGGGGAGTATTTTAAAAGGAAACAGAATGAATGACGAACATTATTAAAATGTCACAAAGCTATTATTAATTATTAAGAAAAACTATGTCTTTTTATTTGTTTTATCTATTTTTGATTTAATATTAAATTTATAACATGTGGTGTTTGGAAATTTTATAAACTATGCTCTATTTTCTAGTTTTAAAATGAAAATTTTCTATGATTTTGTTATTTTAGTTAACCAATAACATTTCGTTAGTAGTTTAGAAACTTTCTTTTAAAAATTTTATTTATAATTCCTTTTCTAAATAAATTTTGATTCTTACGAAATTATGAAAGATTTCGAAATTTCAACAAAATAATAAAGATACCAACAGAAAAATATTTGCAAATATTTATTGTCATTAAAAACTATGAGTAGACGTTTTTTTAAATTTCTTTTGGCATGATTTTTCTTTCGATATCTTTCAAAATAAGCGGCTTTATTTCAGATTTAAAAACTTATAAGGGGAAACATTAATCGGATTTCATTCATATCGGATCATTTACAAAGATTTGTTAATTTTAAAATGTAATTTAATAAGATACTAAAGCATATTCTTACATTCTTACTGTCTTATTTACAAATACATTAAAATTGATAATAATACTAATATACAAACAACTATTTATTTTGATAACACAGAAAAGTAATCATAAAAACGCAACAAATCAATTTACTGATTAATCACCGAACCAGATGTTCTAGTGAATTGGGGCTTTGTTTTTATTTAAATATAGTAAATCCGCTTTAAAATAAACAATCCTGTTAGACTAAGAAATCAGCTTGTGGATACCCAAATTTACATTGCATTTTCTATAACATAAATAAATGTTACAAACTATTAAAATACAGTAGAACCTCGATTAACCGAGGTTTCTGTTAACCGAGGCAATAACGAAATATTTTTTTTTCAATTTTTCAAAATGAGCTTGGAAAAAATTATACACATGTATAATAATATTACACCCTGAGAACACAAAATATTTTCTTGAGATTTGTGTTATTTTTAAAAATGCGTCTTTCGATATTTAGCTAAGTATAGTTAAGAAAAATTCCATCTTACTTTTTAAAATTTACTTTACTAGAGTTAATTCCCTTCTTAAATCTTTTTAGCTGAAAAACATGAGTTCATATATGTCCATTTCTATCATTTAAAAAACGTTCTATTGTTCTTTACTTGAAAAGTTACTTAAAGTCGCAAGCACGGATGGTTTCTATTAACCGAGATTTCCGATATCCGAGGTACTACCGGTCCCAATTAGCTCGGATAATCGAGGTTCTACTGTATTGTCCAACAATATTAAAATTACACTTTTTTGAGAACAAATCAATTTACAAGAGACAAAATTAATAAGCTTATAGATCGAACATTAGTGTAGCATGTCTATAATTCAACATAAATAAAATATAAAAATTATGGCTATTATGGAAGTATAAAGCATTAATATAGTTTAATTATCTTCTCCTCTCAATTGCCTTGAAAACTTTTAGTTTGAAAGTTACTCGATTGTTAATGTTTAATACCATTGTGGATAGTTTCAACGAACAACTTTTCTGTAACAGAATTTAGATCAAAAGCTCTAATTTTCATTCATAAATAGCAAGCCTTCTATTACTGAACAATTATCGAACCAGATGTTCTGGTAAATTCAAGCTTTGTTTTCATCTAAGAATTATAGGCATATTTGCACGTGATTATTACCATTATCGTGAAACTGTAGAAAGCTCTAGATATAAATTTTAATTATTATTTTTCCTTTTCGTTTGCCGTGAAAACGTGTGCTTTGAAAGTTACTTTGGTATTGGTGTTGGTTTTCTTCAGTTCAAACACACTGGATATTAAAAAAAGCTGTAATCTTCGTGGGTAGTTTCTAGAATAATTTTTTCCGACAGAATTTAGGTCAAAAGCTCTAGTTTCCATTCATTATTATCAACTATATTTTGAATGAAAGTTGTACTTATGCAAAGCTCAGCTGAATGTGACTAGTGTGATTACGTGCCAACAAAGATAGAATATTTTATACTGAAATATATAGCATTATTATTGTTGTTGTTTTTATAATAAAATTAAAAAAAATTGCATTCAAGTGTGTCGCTTATAAACAACAATTTAAAGAAATTCCAATGCTTGTTGAACTGTCGTGTCCAAACGACGACAGCCAACCTAAATATCCTGAAATTGTAGCCTTGTCCTTGCGGTTTCGACAATTTTTCTCTGCGAAATATTTGAAATATTTTCCATGTGAATCGATTTTATACCCTTCTATAACAGAGAGTAGACAATTAAAAATAAATATAACAAAAAGGAGATTATTGTTTTTTCTTTAGCAAAAAAAAAATTCAAGATACTCTCCAGTTCCAGACATTGCTGATGTAGCATTAGGGGAACATTAAAAAAAAAATGAAAAAAAATACACGATGAAACGAGTACACGAAAATACGAACAGATGTGCAAGTTGTAAAATCGTATCTATTTTCATTACTGTTTTCTTTTCAACAAGTTATACTTTATTTTTGCTTATTTTTAATTGGGCTATTATTAAAAAAAATCTCCTGAATCCTTAATGTATTGCTCTCGTTTGTTTACTTTGATGTTTTATTTGTGTTAGCCTATATTAAATATTACATTTTTAGATTTAATGAATATTTGTTTTCATTGTTGGCCTATTTAACAAAGATATCATACACGAAGAATCATCCAAACGTTTCTATTACATAAACGAAATTGAACGTATACACTTGGACTAGAATAGTAGATTTTGTTTTGTTCTATCTCGAACCAGGGCCGGCCCGAAGAAAAGCGGGGCCCGGTGCAAGGTTGACTTGCGGGGCCTTCAAACAATAGGATAAAATTTTCTTGCATTGGCATCTCAAGTATTTTTTATTATTTTCAATCTTGAAAAAGATTCTTCTGCAGATGTGACAGTGATTGGCTGGGCTGTACTGTAATTCCTTCCCCCCATTCTGTCATAAGCAAGCAACGGACATAGAAAGCTCTGTGTTTGTGCCCTAATATACGGCGCGCGTGTCCGGCGTTTGTCGTACGTCGGTAGCCATCCATTGGCGTGGGGGATCGTTCTAAATTTAAAATCCACAAACACTTACTTATATTTGATTACATCGCAATTTGTGTCACATTTATTGTTTAAAAACACATCTTGAATCTCTTCAATATGCAGAGATACATTATACGTATTTATACGCAATTAAAGCTAGAATAGATTCTTGATAATTTTCTTACAAAATTAATATTTAAAAGAATAGAAAAATGCAAAGTCAATTTATCAATATCAAGTACAATTACATATTGATTAAATTAAACTTGAATATTAATTATTTAAATAAGAATTTTCTCTTTCATTCATTTCGTGAAACTTTATCTACAAAGTTAAAATAAACATTGAGACAATCATCAATAAACAAATCGAAAAAAAAGGAACATTACACTAGATAAAAACAATAATATCGAAATTCGTTATTTCTCCCTGATTGAGGTCTATTGTCTATTGTTGTTAATTTTCTACAAGCCGAATATTAATAATCGTATAATAATTTTTAAATTGCCAATTACCTATCTTAAAAATCCATAAATAATATTTCGAAAATTTCGTTCACTTTTTTGTTAATTGATTTGATATATGTAGGTATTTTTTTCTATTTTGTTTAAAATATTCCAACAGCCAGCCAACCTCACTGTGGCGCTCATGAAAAGGCAGTATAAAATCAATTAAATCAACAGATATGGAGCGCTGTGGGCCACCTGTTTATTGTGCGTGACGTCGATCTCTTACTTCAATAACTATGTTAACTGACTGTAATGTTACAAGCACGGCGAATAAACGTATAACTGTGCAGAGAGATTCAGAGCGATCGAGTTGTAACTATACAAGCGCTCACATGTGTGATAGTTCAGCGCTATGATCTCATTGCTACCGTGCGGTATAAAATGTCCGTTGCTAAGTCATAAGTAAAGTCCGGATCTACAGTTTTGCCATGATAATTTCAACGCTGTCAAACACCCATTGGTGTAGTTGGTTTTTTATTTCATATGCAAATAATTTTTCATCTATTATAATGAATTAAATTTAAAAAAAATTCCATTGGTAATATTTAATAAGTGTAGTAAATAAGTTTAGATATGTAGATAATTTGTTCACTTACATTATTTTATTTATTTTTGAATATGAATCAACTTAAACGAGTTGCTTTGAGAAAATAATAGAGGGGAAACCGTATCCATAGCAACGTGTCTAAAATCAAACACCTGCGTCTTAGCAATGACGTCGCTCTGTCAATATGAGTTTTATAAATGGTCTACTGGTTTTCAACATTCGCTTACTGCCGGTATAGAGCTGCTTGCTTTGTCGACGGTCAAACCTATGTTAGAACTATGTGGTTTCAGTGGAGATTTACGATCCGCTACATTGAAATTTTTCTAGAGACTAGTTTTGACTGGCACGCTGTAGCGAGCCGAAATCCGGACTTTGGTCATAAGTCATAAGAACTTTTCTCCCCAAATCCATCGGCGCGTTCTCGCTTCATGATGCCTCAAGTAGCTTTGAATTTGGGGCCCCCATGTGTAGTGTTAAATTTTTATTCGTAAGAGAATTGCTCTCCTTTATTTTAAAATGTTATAATCCGCAATAATCGGTCATAGTCATAGATATATTTAATTAGTTAGGTTACTCTTATTGCATTAAATAATACGGGTATGAAAATCTAAATCTACACGATTCCTATGAAACTCCTGTTAGTTGGCGAGCGTGTCGAAAAATATTTCAAGAATTTATAGGTTAGTGTCTAGCAAAATTGATCCTTTGTAACCTATTTTGAAGTTGGTCAAAAATCGCTAGTTTCTGACGGTGTTACTATTTTCAGAAACGAGTTATACACGTTAAACTACTTTGAATGACTTGGGGATCCTCTAAACATTGATTTTTGTTTTCTCCATTTTATAATTCCAAAGCGAGAAAAGATGTTTTGCATTTTTTCTAGAATGCATTTAGTCGTTTTTGAAAATAGCGTCATCGTCAGAAACGAACGTTTTTTGACCAACTTCTAATAGAGCTACAAGGTTCTAATTTTGTTAAAATGATCTCTAGATACCCTTCTATAAGTCCTTGGAAATATTTTCCGAATCGCTCGCCAACTAGTAGAATTGTACATTTAGATTTTTATCCCTGTAGATACATGTCTGAAAGTAGAAAAACCAACCTTACTCAAAAATTCATCTGCTATAAAAAATCATCAAATATTGAATCGACTGTTTTTACTACAAAAATCAGAACATTGATTTGGAGACTTGCCCCCCCCCCGCTGATGGGGCCAAAGGTAATCGCCCGTTTTGTCTATAGATAACGTGCTGCTGCCCAAAAATTGTTACTATGAAAGTTGCGTTGCCTTTCAAAAAACGCACCCCACCTAGAATAATTTGACTATGGCTCTGCTAATTGGTAACGTTACTACATATTACTTTTATTTTGTATACGATTCAAATAAATTACTTCTAACTAAAAATTGTAATATTTGTAATATATAGGGTGTAGTTAAATTGCTTCAAACACGAAAACCTCACTGGCTCTACATGAGATAGAGTACAATAAAAGTATTTTGAAGAATCAAAAGTCGAAAGAAATTTTTGACTAAAGCTGTCCAAAATTGGAGCCATTGCTTCATGGTCGCTGTTAACCTAATAACCAACCGTAGGTAATGTTATTGTTCAGAACTGATAAGAAGGCAATATCACACATCTCCGATTTCCATGACATCAAGCTACACAAATCTTACTAACCCACGTATTAAAAAAAAACAGGTTTTATTAAATACAAGCTTTAAATTTTTTTCTTTCTCGAAAACGGGGTCCAGTTTTTCGGGCCCTATACATGCTCTACAGGTTTAAATGCAATTTATTTACACACTGTATTGTGATCTTCGCAACAAAAAGAAAGTATATGAATTTTTGATTTTGCAGAAAACAGTCAGAAAAGCGGGGCCTTGTGAACTTGCATTGTTTGCACCGAAATTAGTCCGGCCCTGGCTCGAACAATAGTATTTACGCCCTGTCATAGATGGATTTACTTTTAGGACTGTACGAGCGTCTCAAAAATTTATTTTTGATTTGAACCAGTTATTATTAAATGTTCTTGGCCTCAAAATTTAGCCGTCTATTTCTTGTATTTGTTTTGTTGATTATATCGGGCTATTTTAGTTTAATTCTTTTATAGTGTATCAGAACTACCAGATCGTGTTAATTATAATAATTATTTGATGATTTGATTCGATCCAATTACAAGATGATTTTCTTTATAAAAAGGATGAAGAAAATAAATTGTTCTGAATTTTATAAGTATCTGAGTAGATTCAAGTATAAGGTCGTCTGGCAAACAAAGTTGTTTTAATTTGTCGTTCAAGTGCATCTAATTTATTTTTGCATCCGATATATAAAGAATATTATCTTTTTATGAATTAATCATTACATTTTTACGACTGATTAAAATTTGTTATCGTTTCATTATCTATAAAATTGACAATTAGAGCAGATGCACATTTACAAATAATTAATAATGAATTTTCATAGTTGTTGTACTGTCAAAAGAAACCTCAACAATTTAATAGATATAGACAGTTGTCTCTTCAGTTAATTATCTATTTTTTAATCAGACACCCCCATCTGATACGAAGACGATTTATCATTTACAAATCTGTTTTGATTAAATAAATAGAAAAAATTCACCCTTTATTAGGGAGGATGTGCAACCCTTTATAGGCAGCTGTTTTGTGAAGACATTCAACTCGTCAAATTTACTTAATTTAGATTGCGTGACGATGATATTAGACGGTCCTGTGTGCAAATTACCAAAAATTCATGCTAACCACCCTAAAAGATACAGATCAAGACTGATTATTATAAAATGTTGCTTTTTAGATTAGTTAAGATAAAGGTTAATGATAATCATTTCACGGTTGGTATCGTCCCTTTTGCGTTCGTTTAGCATTTGTTTTTAACTGTTTTAATATCAAAACAGTTTTCTATTGGGTGTTATAATTAAGGCAACAATCTGTGTGTTTGAAATTTTCAATGTTATTAACCATCTGCCATTGGACTATTTATCATCTAGAGGGGTTGAATATTTTATTAAATCGACAGACTTAAATCTGTTGTTTCTTTATTCTTCAAAAAAATTGTTTTCTTGTTGGAAGGAAGTTTGCGTTCAAGTTCGTCGACTAGCTAGAAGTTTGAACTCCCTAATGATGATGACAGTAAGGATGGTCCGTGACCATAACGCGTCTTATTATGTTGAAAATTCAAGCTTATCCAAAGTAGAAGTGCATGTCTAATGAAGACAACATAACGTAATTCTCTACCTATAGCTGTAATATAAAGTACACCCCTTAAATAACGTGTAATAAATACAATTGACATAGTTCAAATGACGTATATATTGTACATGTATTACGTATTTTTTCCTATTTTTAAATTTTAAGTTTAAGAAGGTATAGGAGTGTTGGTTTCGGTTAGTGGACGCGGTGTCTTCATGACTCAAAGCATCCGGTCAGCAGTCGACGGAACTTCGCTTCGTAGATTTCCAGACCTAGTCTATCTTAGTACTGGACACTTTAAACAATAAGAACTATAAGACTATAGAATATTCATTTTACTATAATATTATAGGTATAATAATGAAACTACAAAACAACCATTGAAAATTTGGCACCTGCAATCTATTTACTTTTACAAAAAAAAATCTGCACAACACATGCTGGGGTAGGCCTGGGAAAAGATTCAACGACAGATGCTGGGTACCTTATCTTTTACACCTACAACTGCACTGTATTTATGCATTAAAATATTTACCTGCACATTTATGACTGAGCGCAGGTAATTTTGACCTAGTCTCTTTTCACATCGCTAACAGGGTTTGTTTGCAGCATTCAATTGCCAACATAAAAGAATTTTTATTTTATTTTGTTCCGTTTTGTTTACGACCCCTACACATGCACGTACTGAACATATTGCCTACCTTTATTAAGATTTTCTTCGAATTAATAACCAAAGTGGCAATTGAGTTTAAATTAACTCTCTTCATTCAAAAGTCAAGTAGTTCAGTTTGTAAAAATAGCACAGGGTGTTTCAAATTAAGTAATTTTATTTTTAATACTTTGAAATACAAATGAATTAATTAGAAAATTAACGTTTCTCCTGTTCAAAATTCGTTGAATGAACTTTTTTTAATTTTATCCTTGTCGATTATAAACGAGCATCTTCTAAATGGAATTGTAGCCGCGCCTCTAGGGCGCCGATAATGTGCCAACGATTGATTTCTCTGTATGTAGCATTTTTAGCTGAAGTCGGATTGGCTACTACTGCATTGTACGTTGGGTTATTCAATGTTAATGTGTACCCACAAATTTTTGTATTCAAATTAATTGATTAGTTGTGAAATTTTTGAACGCATCTCATTTGCTTAATAAAACTTAATAATTTATGATGTATGTACAGGTAAGTTATACAAGTGAAATTTTCTGGATATTTAAAGTGTAGAATTAATGCGCAAAGATTGACAGGTTTTAAAAGTTCGGCCATCTGCGCAACAGATGTAGTCCTGATTTGGATCCTTAGGTCCGCCAGTTGCTAAGCCGTTATTTCTTTTTGCTTACTACAACCCTTTCTTTATCTATATATTTCGTATTATATTTTACCAAATCATGTTTTCAGCAGATGGTTTTTCCGTATTCAAGATGCCATGTGGCTCCATCAGCTGCATATATACGCACACTTTTCTAGAAATTGCTTCGAAATGGACTTTCTAAAAAATTTTCTAAAGTAAAAAAAATTGACGCATTTTTTCAACACACGTGTGCTTCCATTCATAATTTCTACCCTTATCTTATACCAGTCGGTAGTGGAGGAAGTTTTGAAATGTGTACACGCAGATTTTTTAACAGATGCATCAAATTCGTTGTACACCTATTTATGATTTGTTATATTTAAATGCCAAATGTTGAACATAGGGTGATATCTTGAGCGGTGAGCCGTTTTTTTTTTTTAATTTACAATGATCTAATTAGAATGACGCAATCAGAGTTGTTTTTCAATAAAAATTATATGTAACATACATATAGTTCACTGCCACGTGAATTACGATATCCGGATGCAATTAATGTTACAATAAGAAAATATCGCATCGATTTTACGACATCAATTGTTATAAATTTACAACAACATAAAATCATTTTTATTCAATTTGTGTATTGTATGCAGATCATTAAACAAGCAATCATTGCATACCAAATAGCGTTCCCCTACATAAAATTTTTCTATATAACGTAACTAGGGTTGATAATACAGAATACAGTGTGTATCATATTTGCTATGACTGCCTATGATCTGAACAACACGTGTTCATATCAAAGACAGATGTATCACATTCTTATTTCGCGCGCGCGCCAATCTTCCCCTCATAATCTTACAATTTCACGTTTAACTGACCCACACAGTCCCCAAAAAAAAACAACCACCGATTACTATACCATATACATACCCAGAAATTACGAGAATAATCCAAGACATCAAAATATTCACATCTCAATTATCAATAATTTTTTAAAATTCAGAACAACTTTCAAATGACTATAATTATAACGAAATTCTAATTAATTAAATTGGAGTTTTCCGCAGAATTTCCATGATAATTTCCACTACAATATAAGGTTAGTGTGCTATCGATTTTGTTACCATTTATCAAATGTCAAAGTTTCATTATGTCACTGAGAAGCTTTCAGGGACAAAAAATGTCATAATAGACACATATAAATTGTTGTATATGTACAGAATGACGCCATATTTTATAAAAAATAATAATAAGTAGTCCACAAGGCGAGAAAATAAATAATTAAAATATATATTATTCTGAGAAGAATAATTACGTTTAATAATTAAAAGGTCGACGAAAGTCAACGGGCATCTCAGGTATAGGGTCAAGAACCTAATTATGACACAAGATAATGCGGTGTATATATCAAGAATTAGATTTATTTATCCATATCTAAATAATATACAAACTGTTCCACCTAATTAGAAGAAAAAAAAAATTAAAATTCGAATTCAATTATCGGAAATTAATTTGAAAATTTATAAAATTACTTCCGATTCTTGTTAATTATCATAATTGATCTTATCTAAAGAACGTCTGATGTATTTAAGACTTCCAGAAGTAGGTAATTTGTCGAGATGTTTCGTGTAGGCGAGACAGTCTATAGATTTCTAGATGTACAGTTTTTTTGACTAGGAGCCTATTGTATTAATAACATCCAATTTATTCTCACCAATTAGTGTTTGCTAGACAATTAAAATCTTAAATAACACTAAATTTAATTTAATTATTCATCCGATCGTCTATCTAAACCACAATACGTTGTCTTTTGCCAAAAGATATTGTAGAATATCGGATTTGATTGTTGTCCAAGAAAAAGAAATGATTTTCTTTTTTTTTAAATCTTAACCTCAATTATATTGGTCAGTTTAATTAATTTTAGTCGTTTCTATCGTTTTATTGTTATGTATTCGAAACAGTTGTCTCATCGTAATTCATAACGTGTTCTTCTAATTTTCTATAAAAGAAAAAAAAAATAATCTTTTGTTCCAAAATCCACAAATATTGTTTAAATGTCTAAGTTTAGGCATTGTTAATTTTCTAAATATTCACAGTATTATTGTCTCAGTTGAAACAATACATAGGGCAAGTGTTCGGAGTCGGACGTGCCTCAAGAAGTCAACCGTACACACCGTATTCGCGGTACCGTGACGCCGCCGTCAAGAAGCCGGAAATTTACAGATAATATCGCACCGATGCCTTCTACATTTGCGCATGTTTTATTTTCAAGAATATTTATCGAAAATTATAAATTTTGTAAAAGCGTATATAATATTTAGAACGAATTCTATAGTTTAAAATTGTGTCGTAATTAATCATTCCAGAACAAATGCAGTTATTCGGTGGATTATAACTTATAGAAAGTGGAGAAAGACTATAAAAATTATTAATGTTGACATAAAATTAACAAAAAACGATTGAAATTTTGCCAAAATACTTTAACTCTGTAATTTATTGTGTTTTTGTACATTTTATTATCTTCATTTTATTCATTCTTGCTTGTAATCACCAAGACTAACAACTGTTCTTTTTGAACAAATCGTAAATGATGGACGTATTTTATATGAAAATAATGAGAAATTTAAAAATATCTTCAAAACCTACATTTCGGTATATAGGGAATGAAAAATTTGACTGTTTCCAACAAACTAATTGAGTGATTTGAAAGATTTGTAGAGTAGCCCTTGGAGAACATTTTGGCAATATTAGCACACTTGAAAGTTGCTCAAAAGAACCACTTTTTGGCGATGTCGCGATCTCAACAAGTTAGACAACATTTTAACAAAAATAAGAAGTCGGTCAAAAGATGCTCGTTTCTGATCATGTCAGGATACTCAAACATTGAGGTGGAGATTTCTTGCATTTTTCTAGCATGCAATGGAGAAAAACGAGAAAAAACAATGTTGTGAGGGTCATTCTTAGGTCCGGCTTTTTCCTCTACTTAAGCTCGCATTAAATCGAGCTAACGGTAGGCTATGCTTAGATCGATTCATGGCTAATACGCGCTTAAATAGGAGAAAAAATCGGACCTTAGCCGTTTAAGGCTAAAATATTCTTTAGGCACCGTTCTAGAAATGTTTGAGTCATTATTTGAATCGCCCAATTAGTTCCTGGAAAGGGCCAAATTGTGCACTCCCATATGGGACATCCTGTAGGTATATTAACTTGAAACAATTGTGACCGGGTGGTCGATTTTATTATGTATCACATGAATGTTTTCTACATATAGTCGTCTATAACAATAGACGATTTAACAACATTTCTTATTTTTCCACTATTCAGGTGGTGAGATTTGTTTCAACTAACAAAAAAACAATAAAAAAGACTGTGCTCGTTTACATGTGGTGGTTTTATAGAAATCCCCCCACAAAAAAAGTAACAACAATTTTTTACCAACTACACAGCGTGTGTGCGGAAGTAAAAAATCTAGCATATGGTATTATTTTGAGATTCTGGGTGAATGCGATTTTTTCCAACCTCCCGCAATGGGGCGACGATAACAAAATAACACTTGAATCAAAATGATTACCATACACAGACGAACACCAGTCTAGTGAATAGTATCGGTAACGATCGGAGTTTCTTAAATGTTATAGACCGCAAAATTAAGAAACTCCATCGATGAAAACTCACGGATCGGTGGGAACCTTCAATCGACCACCATTTATGAACCACCAGTTCTCACAGACCTTTTCTGTCATATGCTATAAACTGTAAACGTATTGAAACAGTCATCTTTGGAAGACTTGTAGGTGTGACTCACTTGTACACATTCTGAAATTACTAAAATTCTTCTACTAGTCGACTGACATGTGTTCAATTTGGCATGCTTCAATGTTTACAATTTTTTCTCAACATCTCCGTATGTTCACTTATTTATATATCAAAACTAATTACGTTTGAGTATTAAAAAAAAAAAAATAACGCATCGAATCTTCTCTAATCTATTCACGCTTTCTGCGGTCGTGCTACAATAATTTTTCGATTGAAATCAGTTAAGAAATATTAATCAAATTAATTCGACAATCTCTTTTTAATAAACGATACGATTCTATGTGATTTTTTTTAATTGGATGGAAATACCAGTTTCGGATTGTTTCATCAAATTAGGAAGTCATTATTTTGAAAAAAAAAATCAACAAATACTATTTCAACTATAATTTATGGTAAGATGAATGAAAAAATCGTATAAGTTTGTTGTTTTTATTTAGAAGAAATAATAAAAATGAACAATTTAACTTGAGTAAATTGGCTCGTGTACGCAGTCTCCCGGAAACCGGAAACTCACCGGATCAACCAACTGTAATATGGGTTTCTGTGAATTAATAATAAGAATAATAATAATAATAGAAAAAATCGTAATAAAAAGAACACATAGAATTGAATCGATATTATTATAGACTAGAATCGAATAAAATTTATTATAAATTCAATTTTGATTTGATTACTTTTGTGTATCTCATGACGAATCGATGTTGTGTTCACTGATCATTTCATTGGTTAAATTGTAATAAACAATAGCTAAAGGACATTGATTTTTAAGAGGACAGGTGTCGTTGTATAGTTTACACCTGGTTTTATAATGCCGGCTGCCTTCTAGTTCGAACGCCTGGTGTTGACCATCGGCAGGCCAGCACCAGGATTCATCATTCAAAAATTTTCAGATGTATTCCAGAATTTTCTATTAATAAAAAAATCTAATCCATCTCTACAATTGCAGGAAAATATCATCCATTTCGATTTCTGTTCGAAGATGTATCCAATATCAATAATAATAATAATAATAATAATAATAATAATAATAATAGTTTTGCGTTAAATAATTTGATTATTTGAAATATTGGCGACCTGTTGAACAATTTGCCAACGCATGCGAACTAGTTAAAATGTAACACGTGGTTCAGCACGTGCCACACTATTTGAAATAACAGCTGTCGATCGACCTTTTGAAGTGTATATGTATTTTGATCTGACAAACTTTCAATGGTAGCATTATCTTTGTCATATTGTTAGATCTAAATTGAAGGGAACCAACATCAACAAGTAGTCGATATATTGTAAATATTATCCGTTATTATCATATTAGTAATATTTATTGCCCAAATTTGCATGTTCCTCATCCCGAAAATTAGGAGACAATCCAGTAAAGTTATTTTTTTACAAATAGTTTAGAGCCAATTCAGCCAATAACAATTTACAATGATGAAGGAGAAATATTATTTTTTCTGTTAACAATACATCTTATCTGTGTATATTTGCACCTAGTCTAACAACAAAATTCAATGATGCTCTTATCAAAATCAAATAAGTGTGTCTGTATCAGCGTTGATTGTGTGCAGCTGTATTGAACAGATGTATAAAGAAAGCAGCTGGACGGACCGAAACTACACCACTGTATAAGCTATTTTCTTACCTTTCCTCCTTGGGTTACTCGCATTGATACATATACATAGAAAAATTGAAGATGTACGCCATTATTACAACGATACGAATGAATTCAAAACAGTATTGTATAGAGATGAAGATCACATTTAACTTTACTATTAGACAAATGCTTATAGAAAGTCGAACATTAGGGTGCTGAATTCAAAACAGAAGCCGGCTATTAATAATGTTGGCTTCGAGTTTTCCAGCTTGTCAGGGGTATTATTCTATGTTACAGTCTTCACTAAAGAAAACATCACTTTTAAAATTAAATATTCACCCAATGTATTCTACGTTAATTAATACAGTTAACACATTTTCGCTCACGATCTCGTTTAATTCCACAATTTTACGGAATGCCACACATGTCCTTTTTACAAAAACCAATACAATAAATCGTGCTTTATCCAGTATAATCGCTACTTTTCATGTTAATCGTAAAACAAATATGTTTTTTTAATTTTAAGTGAAATATTTTGGGAAATTTTCATCAAAGAATTGAGCTATTAGATCGATTTTCTTGCATGTCAATTTGCAAATTAATCATGTACGGAAATTCGTTCAGTAAACTTGCCAACTCTAACATCAACTCTAATTATTTTAACAACTCTCAACCACAACCCTTATGTAAATTTGGATCGTAAAACTTTTACAATGGATTTTAGTTTAATCTGTGATTGTGGTTTATTTAAACGTTTACAAAATTTATTCTTTTCGTATTATGGCCATTTAAATTGTGTATTTATATATTTTGTATTTCTGTATATATGTGTGTGTGTGGTTGGTACAAAGGTGACGTATATTGACGTCATATATCCATCTGCAGGCGAGCTTTTGTAGTTAACAAGAATATATAAAATAATTCCCGGAAGTGATACACAATCTGCCAATTGATCACTGAAAAAAGGGCCTGTTGGCTTGCATACAGATTATTATAGCAGGTGCAATGACGTTAAATTTAATAATTATTGTTTATAAATCCCGAGCTTTCCATCTATACTCATAAAAAAACTGTATCGTGACCAAGCTTTATATGGGGCGCATATGGTCTGTTAATAATGATTAACATTGTAGCAATTTTTTTTTCTTTTACATTCTTAATGGTTTTTTTTGTTTAAAACAATACAATGAAAGTTTGATTCTTTCTCTTTATAGTTACAATTTTCTAATAACGCCCCAACAATATCCGATTGTTGTGAATTTTTGTCCCGTATTTCTTACAATCATGAATTGAATTTCCATGAAAAATAGACGGATTAACCGTTTTGTGATTTACGTAACAAGTTTCCAGTATTGGATTCTTTCAATATACTACTACAGATGCATTCTTATAAACAACAATTGTAGAAAGTAAAGTAGGTGTAAAACATCATCAATCGAACCTGGGATGGGATGGGACTGTATTATTTCGTATTATATTCCTATAGAAAGGTAGATTCTTTGGAAATATACTGGGAAAAAAAGACAAACTGGCACGTGTTCCCTGACAAACACGGCAGATGGTCTTAGAAATCGTGAGAAACCTACCCCAACAATATACGAACAACAACCACCCCCTCGAGCTTATTTTCATGTTGTAAGCTTATATTTTTTTTAAAGCACAAAAAAATTCTATAGTTTTTGCATTGTTTGTTAAAATCAAAATTCTGAAAGCATCTGTTTTAATTGGAGTCGTTTTTTTTTTAAAAAAAACATTTTTTTATTAATTTTCTTTTTATGAAAAGATTTTATAATAAACGAGACACCTGTTAAATCTAATAGAGAAGAACCTCTTATTAAATACTTGCACCTGTTTTAAGGGGCCGGACAAATTTTACGAAAATTCTCTCCCTATCATACCATCTTATACAATTGCTTCAATTTAATCTACTTAATAAACTTATCTATTTTTAGGCATTAATAAATTTTTGTTTAATCGATAAACAAATGACCTTCTTTAGTTTTGTCTTGTTTGTGTTTCTTTTGAAAAAAAGTCAAAATTATGTTGTGATACCTGCTAAATATGGAAGCAGGTGCTCAATACTGCTGCTTTTACGTCTACACCTGTCATTGTGGCAGCCGATGGTGCAGATCAACACACGATGTCGAATCATTAGGTCATACAATACTAAGTACTTACAAGATTATTTTTCATATAAAAACTTTCCATACTAGTATTATCGTATTAAAAGCCTATATCAGTCCGAATTTCGTCCGGTAACACTTTTATAATATGTTGGAAATTTGATCGTTAATTACTTTCGTCGTGGAATACCATAATTAGTCTTAATTATATAAAAAAAAATAAAGTTAAACAAATAGTGTATACATTGTACTCATCAGTACTTTCTCTTTTATTTTGTGGGCTATAAAAGTCCCCCTTTTTTGAATAATCATTACTAACATAGTGCTACTATTTTGGTATAAATTGTAAAACTTTATTAGCATTGCTTAAGATTTCATTCTATTACTACTGTAATTGCAACATATAATAAAACAGATGACCATGTTTGAAGAAAAAGTGAAAGGTATAAATTTGAAAAATTGTAGGTGTTAAATAAATTTTAACTAATTTGGGACAAACATTGTCATCATCATTAATAAATACGTTACAACCAACGTGTATAATTTGTTTCAAACAATACAACATAAATAATAATAGAAAAACTTATTGTTTTACTTGTGGTCATTGTTAACTTGTCGTCTTCCATTATTGTTCGAATTAAATAGAAAATAAAATCGATTTTAACAACTATTATTTTTCTTGTTTTTTCTTTTTCTAATTGTAAAACAGCCATTGTTGTTGCCACCTAGTTGTAGACTCGTTAAAACGATAAGACAAATACAGTATGTAAATGAATGAACAACAATTTTCAAATAGTAAAAGTAAAATCGGACGTGTAGAATAATTTTAAAATGAAAATGTGGGTATGATGCGCAACAATCAGCCATGGAAAACGACATTGTTTCGTCTTACTGGACTGTGGAAGCATGTGCCAACACCTGCCCTTGGACGGGACCTAAGACATTACCATCGTCCAACTATAACAAACGTTCTTATTATTACCGGAACTTGACCATATTTTAAAATAGAACAAATTCAACTAAATTCACGATAATTGTTTGTGTTTCCGATAATAAAAATAACTATATTTGATATCAAGGCCGTGAAGTCACCGTTGCAATTCTACCATGAAAATAATTAAATTCCACGTTATATAACAAAAATTTAAAAATGATCAATCTTTAATTGCATCCTTGAGCGTCTTTTTTTCTCTCGTATCATTTATAAATTCTCTTACCATCCATCCACAAACCCGCAATCTCGTCCATTTACAATCTAGTTAAAATACAAAAAGGATTCGACAAATAATTATAAGTTCCCAAAATATATAGGCGTATATAATGTGGTATATATAAGTAAATGTATAGTTGAGGTGGATGTACAGCTGGTAGGATACAAATAAACCACTGAAGAGGACTATTCAGTACTTCCGTTCAGCCTGTTGATTCAGTACCACTTGAGGGATAAGATTCTACCGGAAATAGGTTTCCTCCAAGGAAATACTATATTTAGCATGTTACCTAGTTCGTATAGCAGCTGCTGTAACCTGTGTCCACCCTGTTTTCTGGTCCAGCGGCACGTGTATGGCACGTGCGGCATCACTAAATTATCACCGATCATATTTCATACATACAACCATCGACGATTATCTACAACAATTAAAAAAAAAAATACCATCACTACAGATTGTCAATACATACTCATCAATGAAAAAAAAAATACACATTTTTTTTAATAACATTTGATTTGTTGTTGGTGTTGTTATTGTTTTTCTCTATTGGTAGCTGTCAATCGCGTACCATTTTTCCTCCCCTCTGCCACCCTCTTGGCATCGGTAACCACGTGTTCAACGTGTGCCAGGTGGTTACTGGTCCAAATTAAACGACATATGTGAAATTTTGCTTCACAACCCAGAAGAATCCCGGATTGTTTTTATCAAAATAACGCAAATTGTTTATCTCATAACTCATAACAGATAAACTGTCAACATTTACTTGAAATACAATTAAAAATTATCAATCGTTGAATACAATATAATCATCCTTTATCGTTATTATTATTATTATTTTACTTAAGAGAGTGCAAATTTTTAAAATTTTCAATTTATTGTAACCCCTGAAAAGATTCTAAACAGATCTTTTGCAAACAATGTGAATTCAGTATCGAAAACTACCCCTATTTAAACGGGGTGATCTTTTTATAATAAATAAAGGGCTATTCTCTCTTTCTGTACGTATATGCATACATTTTTATACATCTAGATCGATTTACATAACGTATTTTGAGTCGTTATTGAATACCTACAGGTCCTTTTACTGTAAGATTAGGGTACGCTATTGTGCAATCCTCCCAACAAGTAACCAGTATTGTCAGTATGACAGTTTTATGTAGCTACGTAATCTTACCCCTGGTAGCCACCGCAAAGTTGGAGGGGGCCCAGTTGGTGCAGGGGGGGGCTGTGGAAAGAAGGTAAGATGAGGATTATCTATCAATTTTCCATATATTGTCTCAAAAATTTGTTTTCAAAGCAAATAAATATTGAGCAGTAGCATGGCAAGTTCGCGTCCGGGGCTCTTAAGTTTGGTTAAAAAAGCAAAAAAAATATAAATTTTTGGCTTAAAATCCAATAAAGTGTTAATGATTCCATAACAAAATTGACATAGGACTAAAATGTCTGAAAATCTTTACTAAAAGTCGATAATTCACCTGAAAACCGGACTATTTTTTTAAATCGTTTAAATTCTTAAACTCAGAAGTATGCTATTTTTTTTAAATTTCATGATGCAGAACGGACATATCTTAAAATTGAGCCTGAAATTGTTTATAATATTTCGTTTTCACTAAGTACATAAAACAAAGGTATCCTTTTTAATGAAGAATTAAAAGCGTCAAAATTTGTGTTTTCTGTACGATTCCAGAGGCGTAGCGAGGATTTTCAGTACTGTTAAGAGACGCCCCTTAGCTCCTTATTTTTACCAATTAATAGATTATTATTTAGTGATATTTATACGTAAGTGACCGTTTGGCTCCCCTGAAACATTGCATTTGCCCCTTCTGTGCGTTTCATTACCAAAATTCGCTAAAATTTTTATAATTTATTATAAAAATTACTGTTGGATAACAAAAACTGATAAATAATAATGAAATTATCTTAAAACGAGAATTAAAACACGACAATTCTAATTAAAAACGATTTTAACTGTCTAAATCGTCTGTTCCATGATTCTTATTTTTATCATTTAGTAGCCTCCAAGTTAAATGGCTCTGCTTAGAGTCAAGCGCCTGGGGCAGAAGCACTACTCGTTATCAGTTTTTTTCCCATGAATTACTAGTAGTAGAAGTAAGAGAAAGAGATAGAGAGAGAGAGAGAGAGCACACTTTATTGGACTTCTACTGTAAGTAAAATCGACGCAACCACGGTTGGGCAAACTTATTGTTAGTTTGATCCAATTATAGTGGCCCGAATGACGAATCTCGCGCGAGGGCCTAAAATTTATATAGTTGCGCTACTGACTTTTATCGTTGAAAAAATTGAGTTATTCCTATTCTATTTGAAAAAGACGATTGTAATTATTTTTATCTAAATTGAATTATTCGGTATAATTTGGTTTTAACCTTATGTAGGAAGAGCTTATTTTATATTTGAAATTATTCTTTAAAACATTGTCATTTGCTTCGGTTGGTTGATTGTTTAATTACCAACGTATATCTGCAAATTACACATTGAATTGTAAATTTCACCAAATCATGTGTTCTAGTTAACAGGAAGTCCAATGTAGTTGTATAGATGCATATTATTTTCGGCTGCATTCAATTTTTATTTAATTTTTTAATTTTAATTCATTAGTAGATAAAAATAAGCAGATACGATTCAAATTTATGGAAATACATCTGAAAGAATAAAAATGTACATATAATAATTTTATGACAGTTAAATTGCAACTACAGAACAATTACTAACGGTAATTTAAAAGGACAAATCTAACACATGGGAAATTTACGGTGACATCATTGTGAATGTTGAGAGCAATTTGCGAAATAGTACGAGAGAAGAAAAAAAAATGGTAATTAAGAGGGCTAATCTACGGTGGTTTGAAACTTAAAAAAATGAAGCATCTAAAAATAACACCGCCGGCTGTGTTGTGGTAGGCTTCAAAAAACTAGCTAAAAATAACAAAAATTCATATCGAATTTTTATTTCCGGTTATAGAATTTGTTGTTTCTATTGAAAAAAATTTCCTAATAAAAAACAATAAACCATTTGGCTCCGTGTTTTTTTTACCTAAAGCACTGTAGGTAAGCAGATGTTGTTTGAGGGTGGGTAGTGGAAAAAATCAGATATAGGTAGGTACACGTAATATTTGTTGTTGTTGTTGTTGTTGTTATTATTGGATTGATAAAATCGCGTGATTGAGTATAATGTTGTTATATCTGAGAAAATAGGTTAAGCACTTAGAAAAATGATATATGAACCGCCGGTGGTTGCACTATCAAAATTGGCAAGTACTTCTCCAGGGTGGACCCGGATTTCCGCCTTTAACACAGGAAACGATCTCAATATACACTCGCACACATACACACAATACATACAGGGGGTTATATTCTTATTCTTTTGGTGAGATAAATAAATATTGTGTGTTGTGAAATGCAAACAGTTTCACACCATACCTTGAGATCGTTTCAACATTCTTAAAAGAGAGGTAGTTGAATTTTTATCGTTGTTATCGTATATTATAGGGGTGTTTGTTTTTTAACATGACTAAGCTTAAATATAATTTAATGAAGTAGCAGTAGTATAACATCATTATATTAGTAGTCTGTTTTACAAAATCCTCCCACAAATTGCTAGATGACTATTTTAAAAACACTAAAAATAGAAGTGTACGCCTGTATATTTTAACCCTTCTTACAAATATTTCCCCATCGTTGTTGTCAATACTATCTCTTTTATACACGTGAACTAAACAGCCTTGAGGTCATACCGGCTGTTCCTTAATATCTATACTACAGCTGCTAGAGATTCTGCAAAACACATTATGCAGCTGAAAAATCTATACCTACAACTACAAAAAATAAACCATCGATCAAAAAAATATATATACAGGGTGTCTGTTTTGAATAGAAACAATTCTTATGAAACATGTATGTGTAGGAGATCCTTGGAGATCATCTTAGCCAAATTAGAAACTCGTAGTTCATTTGGAAGACTCGAGGCTCCTCTCAACATTGTTTTTTCCACATTGGACTCCAAAATTTTCGGTAAGGACTTAATTCGAATATTTGTTTCGCATTTTATCTAGAATGCAATGAAAAAAAAAACACGAAAAAATCAGTGTTGGAAGGGTATTTGAGTCGTTTTACGTACTTACCTTATTTTTGAGAATTTTTTGACTAGCTTCCAAATGAGCTACGTGTTTCTAATGTTCTCCAGGGACTAACCTACAGCTCCTTATAATATTTCTCTAATCGGGGTGTCACAATAGTCGACCATATTTGAAATAGACACCCGGTATATGGTGAAGTGATAGTTGAATTTCGGTTGCAATTTAGAAATTGCGATTGTTTATCTTTTATTTCTTTATTCTCATGATTATGTTACACAATTTAATAATTCGTGTACAATTTCATGTAATACTGACCTGTTCTGTCTGTCATCTGAACATTGTTCAAATTATTTAACCACCTAAGTCGGTTTTTTCTTTTTTTTTTGTATTCTATACAATATACACAAATGATTATTTAACATGATTAGTTCCGCTTTGGCTTTTGTGGTGTTTACATCGATATTGTCAATTAGTGTTAATATTTTGATAATGTTATTGGTTGTTATTGCAAAAGTCGGTATGTAGATTTGTTTATTTAAATAATAATATTTATTATAATTGAAAAGGATTGTAATTTATAATAATCTTACCTAATTTCGTATAGTTTAAACGTGGGTTGTTTCACATGATTTTGTAATATTTAAATTTGAAAATTATTAAAATTGATACGTTTTCAGCCTTGATTTAGAGTTTTTAATTTTTCAATAATTTGTAATGAATTCGTCAATAATAAATTCACAAATTAATCAATATTTTTAATTTTAACTAGCTTCAACTTGTTGGATGAATCTTGGCCTTCATTATATAATGATTACTGTTTTTTGTTTTGAGAAAAATATCAGTTTCAAGGTGATGCAATTTCGCCGACAATTGATGTCTATAGCAATTTAAATAATTTATTGAATACTTTTGTTTGTTTTGACCGATTTTATAGTTTTGGGTGTTCAGGTTTCATTGCGAATATCTCACCGGAAATGTCATAAAATCGAACATTATCAGCTCAAATTTCGAGGCTCTGTTATTTTTGTTTCGTCTGGAAAATTATCTATATTTTTTTTTAAATTCGTAGATATGATTGATCTTATGCGTGTATGTGTGTGTGTATGTGGTGTATATGGTTGGGTTTTTTTGAGTGGGGGTGTTGAGGATGCACCGCGGTGCATAGTAGGCGGCTAACCGGCCGTCGTTTATCGTCGTCGAGCAGCTGGTGGGTCGGCGTCCCTAATATTAAGCGGGCATGCCGGGTGGCTACTCATTCGTTTCGAGGGTAGCAAACGTGTTGGTGTTGTTCTTGTTGTTGCTGCTGCTGTTGTTATATTACATTATATACTATAGTATACGAAAAGGGCTTTTTTAGTGAATCTCTCTAATGTTCGTAAGCGTCAGAAGTGTAGAGAACTCTGGCGGAAGCACGACGCAGTACCCCTAGAGCGCTCCCCACCATACCAGACGCTACCACATTGAAGCCGGCTTCGTGCCTCCGTGACTGTTATTGAAAGAACGAAAGCCTCAGTTTGCATCTGCTGTCCGTAGTGTTTGTACGGTTAACGTTAACCCAGTAATAACATTATTATTAATAATAATAATAATAATAATTATATTAACAATAACAATATAATTAGAAAAAACTATTTTGAATATTTGACAAATATTGTTGTGTTTATGTGTTCGACATGGTGTTTTATCTGTATTAAACGGCCCTTTGAGGCATTTTATAAGAGTGTTGTATTATTTTTTTTTTGTGATCAACAGTGCATTTTATAATAATATTTTATGTCATCTTCGTGACTTAGTGCATATTAAAACTCTCATTGCCTTATGGCGCGGTGTTGCAGATTACCTTTGAGGTAACAGCACTGAGAAGCTGCTGAATCCTCTTCACAGGAACCATCATCATCATGTCTTGGATACTTTCTATTATATTTGGAATTACTCTCATCATTTCCCAGGTAAATTATTTTTTATTATTATTAAAAATTATTATTATTATTACATTTGCGGTTTGATTTCAATAATAAAATTTGAGATGCTGATACATGTACCCCCTGGCCAGCATTTCAAATACTCTCATTTTTTTTTGCTATCAAATATTAAATGTAATAATAGTAACACAAAGGGTTATTTGTTTGATGTGTAGAAATAATATTTGTTTTAATATAATAATAGGCCGATTCGTCCGGAGTATTCGAATTGCGTCTAATATCATTTGACAACGAAGCCGGCAAAGACGATTTGGGAAAGTGCTGTACAGGACCGACAATTACAAATACCGAATGTCAGGGTATGTGTCGGCCGCGTTTTAGAATTTGTTTAAAAGAATATCAAGTTAAAATTGATACAACAACACCATGTACATTTGGCGATGTTATTACAACTGAATTAGAATCAAATCCGGGTCTAGATCAACCCCAAAATGGTTTCGATAATGCTATTGCATTCCCATTCCCGTTTACATGGCCGGTAAGCATCAATATCATTTATTTCAATTTCAATAAAAATAAAGATGTTTATAATAATAATAATAATACGATTCCCTGGACGATCAAATTACAAAGTAGAATTGTGTTCGGTGTTTTTTTTGCAATATTGGAAAGGCTAACGCTGAGACTTCACGCTTCAAATCGCCGGTTATTGCATTAAAAATTATTGTTGTTTTTTCACCAATCTTGTATATAAACAGAGTATTATCCGTGCAGATTGTTGCAGGGACTGTACTATTTCCGTCGAACAATTTTGTAGCATCTTATACAGTGAGTTGAAGCGCAGGTATGTGCCGTGGGAAACAACACAATTTCAAAATTAATTATAATAGATCTATCGAATCAACTGTATTTACAATTTTTGTTTGTTTTTTTATCGTTTCCTACAGAAAAAAAATAGAAAACTAAAAAAAAAATCCACTTCTTTGTTGATGATATTAAATTTTCACAAATTAATTAATTCTTAGTTACGTTGTCCAATTATAATCTAGTTGTTTTATTTTTTTCTCCACCGAAATTCGAAAGCGTAACGACTTTTCTGCATAATTCAATGAAGACGTTTCCGTGTTTTCAAATTCTTAACATTCTTATTGCTTCGACGATTCACCAAACTCAATTAATTTCAATCATTATTAAATAAAATAATATTATAAAATGTTATTTTCAATTAGATTTAATCAAAATTTTCAATTTAGATTTTGCTTCATTCTAAAACAGAAATATTTATCTTTGTTGCCTTGTTGTTCTATTTGATCGTTGAGGGAAGAGTAACAAAGTAGAGTATTGCACTTAGCAGGTTTTAAAAACATCTTTATACAGTGAAAGTTGTTTTCTCTCAGTTTCTTTACAGAAAAAAAAAATGTTTATTGTCGATTACAGGGTTCATTTTCCTTGATTGTGGAAGCATGGCACGGCAATCAAACATCACATTCAGCAGGTGAGTTATTATTGTGAATATTTTATGGTGGTGGTGGTGGTGTTTAATAGTGGCGACCGTACTTTATTCTATTTTTGTTATTTCTTTTTTTGATTGAAATTCTAAGGTGAGCTGTGTTAAAAACGAAATAAAATATCAACACACGTATGATGGTATGGCACGGCCACATGTGTAACAGCTGTCAACTCTTAGCCTCCCAACAAACCAGCCCTCTTCCTTATAATAACCCAAAGTTCTTCCGCTATTGTGTACTTTTTAATATTATTTCTTATAAAAAATCATCTATAAATATCAATATTAATTGAGTTATTCTATTTCCGGTTTAATTAAATTATTAATGTTTTCGTTCAACATCATTAATTAATTTAAGATCAAATCAGAGGAAGTGTTAAATTTTCCCACTGTAACCATTTTAACGGTGTATTTTTTTTTTTTTTTTAAATTTAATTCATTTATTGCGAATATTATTGCGTAGTGTCGAATTTGATGGTGTTGGCTGTACACATACACACACAGACCAGGTGCTATAGAGTAACCGTTCTTTATATTATTCCCCCTTCCCTATATAATATATGGGGCTTAGGGCCGTTCAACTGTGCAGTTGACAAAATGATAAATAGATTTTAGTCCCTTTTGACCGGTTCGATTATGTTATATCCCTGATATTTTGGTCGTTTTTCAACAATGAAACTAGATAGTACCTATAGTATAGATATTTTTTGAGAAGGAAAAAAATCTAAAAAATCATTATTGAATGAACGAGAATCATTAAAATCAGTTAGTTACTTAGAAACTAATTAGAATTGTTCTCACACGTTATTTATCGGTTTTCTAATAGAGTATGAATATAACAAGCATATTGTTTATGAATGTTGGATTGATGTTCTATTCACTCACACTAGCTGAGATCCCGGAAAAGCGTGTTTATTAGAATTAAGATCATCTCTATTTAACGCAAACAGTCTCTTAGAAATTGTTTATAATCATTTCAAGATTCCGTTGTTATAATTTTGAATGGCAACAATTTAACTCTAATTATAAAAATAAATTGTTAAAAAATGTTACCTGTAGAATAACACATATAGTAACTTTGTTCAAGAATAATTACTGTTGAATTTTTTAAAAATCTTTGTGTATCCTATGTCTGCTTATCGTTTCAACTCTAGTCTTGTCGATCTTTCTCTATATCATATCGACTGGTTGTTTCTTTCTCTACATTAACGGATGCCCGTTAATTAAACCAAGAAGAACCTGTCTCACTGAGGCTATTTATTTTAGAGATCTTACAGACTGCATTCAATGTACGATCATAGAAGAAAAATAAGAAAAAAAAAACACCGCTTTTAAATTTGTATCTTCAATATAATTCCGGTTATTATAATTTACTAATACGACTATCTTTCAGTTATATTATTTCTTATAAACGATTTAGGGCATTATACCGGATGTCCTGTTTCTTTATTTACCCACCCCAACTTGTGGAATATTATCTGAGACTTCCTCTGTTATCCAGTTAAGATTATTTCACACCTGAATTTGCAATTAGACAACACCTGTCTATCCCGTTTTTGTCTTTGTCTTAATGTATACCTATATGTATATTATTCAAGTTCGATTAAAAATTTTAATTAACACTTAGATTTGAATCTGAAGAGGCTCCCAATATAAAGGTGTTCCTGTCATACAGCCTCACCGGATACAGCTGCTAAGTGCAGGATGCATCATGCAGGTGCATTCTGTTTCTCACACGTCTACCATCTCGATCCGTTCAAATTTACTTTAGTATTTTTAGTTAAAAAATCTACCTGAATGATTAATTTTTATAATTTACCTTATTTTTTTTCTTTCTTTTCTTTTGTTATAGTATTGGTTAGTCGATTGACTCGACAACTATGGTTGAACGTCAGTGACAAATGGACTGAAGATGTACATAATTCGAAATATTCAACATTGAAATTTGAATATAGAGTGACCTGTAAACCTCATTATTATGGTAATGGTTGTGAAAATTTATGCCGGCCAAGGGATGACAATTTCGGTCATTATAGTTGTTCACCAACAGGAGAACGTGTTTGTTTGGCTGGTTGGACCGGTGATTATTGTACTAAACGTGAGTATTTAAACGATCTTATTTCCTTAAAAAAAAAAACAATTAAAATTAAAAAAGAAAAAGAAGAAAAAGAAAGACAGGAGATAATGATCATCTTAGTTGAGGATGAGAAGAGAGAAAAAAGTAAACAAAACAGAGCACGAAAGAAAAACAACTAATTTTGACCGTAAAATAAAAAATTTGACCGCGAGAACAGAGACGTGAGCGCTCAGCTGCTGTCGAGTGCACAGCCGGCGCTCTTCCCACGATCACGGCATACCTGCACATATACAGGGCGCTTCATTCCGTCCATCGCTATCCATTCGAAATCCAACAAATTCCAAACAATAAATATTAACAAGATTTTATTGTTTTCAGCTCGATGTTTGCCTGGTTGTGATGAACAACATGGACATTGTACGAAACCAAACGAGTGTAGGTAAGTGTAAAATAAAAGTACATGATTTGATCCATCGTTGAAATCACTGCATGGTACTATACCGTTTAGTATTCTCCTCTCTTTCTCTATTTTTATTCATTGATAATAAACATCGAAGATGAGCCGAGCTGAGCCGGTCGAATTCATTAAATCATCAAAACCAACTATATAATTTTCAAGAAGTTTATATGTCTAAACAGAACAAAACGGTGGGAATACTTAGTTTGCTCCGGCGTGTGGTGGGGTGGGGTGTATGTGTGTGTGTGTGTGTGAGAGAGAGAGAGTGAGAGACATATTATTAATGATCAAATTGACGGTCGCTGTGCCTCCGGATCCAAGCGGAAGAAAGACTAACTATTCTATGCAGTATATGCGGATTGGGCCGGCGACCTGCAGGTAACCTCTCCTTGACCTGCATACTTGCCAACGGGCAGCGTGGGAAACGGCTCTGTGGGCGTGTTGCATCCCCGCTAAGGCTCCCCTCACAGCCCGGTCTGTTATCCAAGCTGCAACTCAATGAGGTTCTCGATACGATCCGAATACACTCACTTCTAAACGCATGATTTGAATTAATAATTTAATACAAATTGCCAATTCTTAAAACTCATCTTCGTTGTCCTCGATTTTCTTTATAATCAATGTTTCTCATTAAAATAATATATTTTTTTTTCTAAAAAAAATATTAATCATTTTCCAGATGTCAATCTGGTTGGGAAGGACCTTTATGTAATCAGTGCCAAAGGTATCCAGGATGCATGCATGGAACATGCATGAAACCGTGGGATTGTCTTTGTGATGAAGGTTGGGGTGGTTTGTTTTGTAATCAAGATCTAAATTTTTGTACAAACCACAAACCTTGTCATAATGGTGGTACATGTTTTAATACGGGACAAGGCAGTTATACGTGCAGTTGTCCTCCTGGTTATACAGGAACAAAATGTGAATATTCTCTTCATGATTGTACCAAAACACCCTGTCTAAATGGTGGCAGTTGCCTTCGTAATGGTACATTAAATTTGTGCACTTGCCCATCAGGTTATGTTGGACTTCAATGTGAAAAAAGTATTAAAACGTGTTCAGAAAATCCTTGTCAAAATAATGGTAAATGCTCCAATACCGATACTGGATATAAATGTGAATGTGGACCTAGTTTTTCTGGCCATGACTGTGAAATTCAATTAAATAATTGTGCTCCGAATCCATGTAAAAATAATGGTACGTGTATTGAAAATGGTGATAGTTTTCGTTGTATTTGTTCAACAGGTTTCACTGGTAGTGATTGTGAAACGAACATAAATGATTGTTTAGGGAATCCTTGTCAGAACGGTGGTACTTGCGTTGATAAAATAAACGAGTTCCGGTGTCAGTGTGTACCCGGTTTTGTCGGTCCATTGTGTCAAAGTCGTGTCGATTATTGTGTTACAAAACCTTGTGCTAATGGCGGTACATGTTTACAATTAATTAACGATTATAAGTGCAAATGTGCTGCCGGCTTCACTGGTAAAGACTGTAGTGAAGAGGTGGACGAATGCCAGTTCCAACCTTGCCAACATGGTGGTACATGCATAAATCGTGCTCTCGGTTATGAGTGTCGTTGTCCACCCGGCTATTTTGGTCGGGAATGTGAACAAGTGTCTTCAACATCGGCACCAAGTGCACGAGTATCATCTGAATCGAACTTGACTACAAAACATATTGTAGTTATAGCAACAATTTCAACATTTGTGCCGATAGTAGTGTTAGTTGCTGCTATTGTTATTGTTTGTTTAAAACAACGACGTAAACGTGAAAAAGAACGCGCCGATGAAGAAGCTAGATTGCAAAATGAACAAAATACTGCTAATAGTAGTTTTGCTAAAAGAGGCGCAGCTATGGCGGCTGATGCCCATATGATCAAAAATTCATGGGGTAAATGCACAAATAACGTCATAGGCGCATCGGCTGTGTGTGGCGCTAGGTATGTTAGACAACTAATTCATATTTATAATTATTTATTAATTTAATATATTGTTTCTTTTTCTAATTATTTTTATAGCGATCCCTCCTTGCTGAAGAGGCCTGCGGAGAAGGAGTCCAATGGTGTTTATGTGATAGAAAAACACTTCCATCGCCCGGATGCAATTTCAGCGGGTCTTTTTGCCACGGAGGTGTAATTAGTTTATATGTATGACCGACTGAGTGTATGTGACGCCGATCCCGTACCTAGTTTTAGGGTATCCATGTACAGTTATATTTATTAAAAACAAATAATGCTCTTTATTAAACTAGTATGGGATCGTCCTCAATATTTGAGCGTTACTTGTGATTGATGCATGAGTATTTGATTATTATTATTATTATTATTATTTTGGGATGTTAAAGGTGCTCCGCTTTATTTCCGACGCCGCTTTAAACACTATCAATAATTGAAACTGGAACATTCTTCAATGATCTCCTCCTATTGAATTTTTGTTAATATTGTACATATTTTGAATATTTTTTTTGTATTTTTTTACATTTTTCCACGATTTTTTTTTTTCGTTTTTCTTTAATATTTATGTATTATTGGCGATAGATTCCAGTCAAAAAACCAAAGATTTTGATAGCGTATAAAGCCAGCCTTAGAAATGAAGCGGGACATCATTTTGTCAAGTAGTATGTAACACTTGAATTGTTATTGTAATCTGTGATGAATCTAAAATTAACTAAGTCAGCGAACGTCTACGCGCGTGGACTTGTCTTAATACTTGTAAACATTTTTCTTTATTGCTTCCGATTTGAACTTCCAATCTTTACAATATATTTTTTCTAATTAAATTTCATTTAGCGTTTTTTTTTTTATGAAGCTCTAGTCAGAAGCAATTTACACCAACTTTTATAAATATGATGAACGTTTAGTATTAGACATTGTATCTGATAAATTTGAACAAAGACGTAATGTTCCTCTTATAATGAAACTAAGTCATTTGCCCTCCGTGTTGTAGAAGAACTTTCTCACCCCTATCTTCCCTTTTTGACCCATCAAAAAAAAAAAAAAAATAGCATCACTATATATTCTACAACATTGATTTATATAACACTTGTACTTAACCACTTGGACAAGTTGAAAGACTAATTATTGTCAAAAGACGTTTTGTAATATATAATTGTATATTAAAAAAAGCATGTAAACTAAATGTCATTACAAATTGTTCATGTTTCTCTCAATTGAACCTTCCCTAGCGAAGCTGTATTGTTCCTTACGTGAATAATGTTATTTAAAAAGTTATCATAATAAATTTTTTTTGTTCTTAACCACCTGAGTTTCTTTTTATAATTTCTCATCGTCAGGTAAAAATTCATTGTGTCATTGAATTTTTTCCAACTATACACACTCATAAGAACCAGGTGGTTGTTATACCTACAGATGGCAGACACTTCCTTTCGATAGAAAAAAATTCACAAAAATTATTTAATGGTAATGAAAAGAAACAACATTAATTATTTATTTATATTTTTTAATTGTTTTTTTAAATAAAAACCGTGGAAAATAGCAGGCGTGCTTTAAGAATGAATTAATAAAATATGAACGGTTCTTTATGATTGTAAGTAAAAGATGACTCCCGTTCCATCAGGTGAACGTTGGTTTAAGGTCATGAACTGGCAACCTCCGACCTGTTAGGTGTACAACTTTATAAAACTTGTACAATCACAGGAAATTTTCGTTATTTAAAAATAAACAAAATATTTAGGTTAGTCGACTATCAATCGATGGGCTAAATAATTACAAATTTATGCAAATTAGAAAAAAAACATAGAAAACAATAAATAAATGTCGGTAGTTTATCGTTAATTTGTCACTGGCGACATACTTTTCTTCAATCATACAGAAAAAAAAATTTTAAACAAATTTATCATTAATGCACCGTTATCTATAAATTTATAAAAGTTAAATTAGTCGATGTTTAATGCGCACATTTTGAACAGGTTGTTAAAAGTTAAATGAATCTCCCGTGCCAACGGGATTTCAATCAAAAATCCAAACATTTAATTCAAACAAACGATAATCCACGTTACATACATGATGAACAGTTTTTCCATTTAAATTTCCAGTTAGTTTCGCTTGTTATTAAAATGCAAACATCGAGCCATGACGAAAATGAACAATTCAATTTCCAAACTTCACAGTTTTCCAGTTTAATTCACCGTACAACTAATTCTTGAAATGCTTTTATTAAAACCTCGATGATAATTCGTCCCTATGCGGCAGGTTTTACAATTTCCCTGGATAATACATTCGAGGAAAAAAAATGATTAATTTTAACTGGGAACGGTTCTTTTCAAGTACAACCCTCGAAAACCCATGTATCTCTAGTATTTTATCTTTTCAGTAGTTGTAATAGTAGTCTGTTGTTGCCGACAGACGAAACTCACGTCCTGTAACATAATTATAGATAACAGCATCACTACCACACAATAACCGTAACTTTTAATTTAAATTAATTTTAGTTGAAAACCACCCGACATACAACGTGTCGATTCTAATATGAAATCCTGTTAGTCGACGAGCGATTCGACAACGATTTTAAGGATTTGTAGGGAGGTCCCCAAAGAACGTTTTAGCAAAATTAGAACTTCGTAGCTCATTTGGAAAATGCTCTGAGGATGTCTCTATTTTCAAAAACTTCCTACACATTTAAAATGAATGTTTCCAGTATCCTCCCAACATTGATTTTCCCGTTTTTCCCCCAATACATTCTGGAACAAGTGGAAATATTTCCCATTTTTCGTTAAATATAGTAAAACGAAAAGAATCATTGTAGCAGGGTCTTCAAGACATTCTTAGTCGTTTTACGTGCTTAGCTCGTTTTTTAAAATTGTAATCCTGCCCCAAACGATAATTTTTAACCAACTTTCAAGTGAGCTACGAGGTTCTAATTTAGCCAAAATGGTCTCCAGGGAATCCCCTACAGTTCCTTGAATATTTTCTGAATCTCTCGTAAAGTAATAGAATGGACCATATTTAGACCCGACACCCTGTATAATATAGTAATAATTTTCAATCGGATTTGCTGTGAATGTGAATGTAAATATAAATTTGGTGGATACTATGAAATCCTATTAAAAATATCTTAAGGATTTGTAAGGGGGTTCCCTAAGAACATTATAGCAAAATTAGAACCTCGAAGCTCATTTGAAAATCGGTCTTTTTTGACTATGTCACGATTCTCAAAACGTTTCTACACACTTAAAATGAGTGATTCGAGGATCCAACATTGATTTTTTTCAGTGAATTGTGGAACTGATAAAAAATAATCCAATTTCCGTAAAATGCAATAGAGTAAAACAAAAAAAAATAATGTTAATAGTCATTCTTAGTCGTTGTACGTAATTATCTTGTTTTTGAAAATTTTGGTCTTGTCCAAAATGAGTGTTTTTGACCGACTTCTAAATGAGCTACGAGGTTCTAATTTAGCCAAAATGGTCTTCTGATCCTTGAAATATCTGTCGAGTCGCTCGTCAACTAATAGTAGTTTTAAAGAATCGACCATATTTAGACCCGACACCCTGTATAATAATAATATTCAGTCGGATTTTTTGTAAATGTATGTAAATATTCAACAGTTTTACAATTAAAGCTGTACAAATTCTCGAATAATTTACAGTAAAAATAAGCTTTTAATCAACTCTTTTCCACGAATTGCATAAATTATTTCCGTGATCCCTATTATTAGAGTGACATTTCATCACGTCTAGTTCTACAATAATCGAAGACATAGATTTTAATAAAAATCCATAATTGAGGTCATATCTACGAGAATTCCTCTATTTAGAATAGATTTTGTATGACCCCTATATTCTCATGGTTTTACAGTTTTTTCTCAATATTTGATGTATTTCAGTTATCAAAACGAAATTAAATTATCCAAAAGATGGGTAATTCACGAACCAAAAGGTTCACTAGTCTATCACAGAATTTGAGATGAATTTTCATAGATACCAAATTCATTTAATATTTTCAAATATTTACACAAATACCGCTTTGTTTACTCTTAGTGTTTGTTGTTTTTTTCGGTTTTTTTTTCAATAATTGTTTTATTAGTGTTCAGCAATAAAATTAATGAAGCATGAGTCAAGTTTATTCCACTTTTGTCTGAAATTGTCGTGAGTAAAAACAGTGGCGCAGTATCGCTATCTTCTGCCTAATTTACAGCAGTTCTACCATGAATTGAATGAATATTACATAGCCTTATGGGAGATTTGTTGTCGAAAAATTTGTTCTGACACCTATTTTTTGGAGCATAATTCTAACTCTGTGTTTCTTTAAGAAAAACTAATTCTTCTTCTATTTTAGATTTTAGTATAGTGGCCTCAAAATTGTACTACATATTTTATTTTTACATCTTCTTCAATATATTTATCTGGTTGTAATATGATATGATATTGTATGAATTGACGCTTATGATTTTTTTTAAGAGAGAATATATTGCCTTCCCTTAGGCGATAAATGTACTTAGAGGATAATTCTTGTCTGAAATTGTATTCTGTGTAATTCGATAGTTTCGTCATCTGGTGGTCGGAATACTCACACGATGGAGTACTCTTTGATTATACACTTCTATGTATTATTTCGAAGACACAATACAAAATAAATCGTAGATCAAATAAGCATTTAGTAACCATTTAGAAGCGTACAACTTTTGGTTTGTTTTTTGTCCATGACAAATATTGAATTATTGGTTGCGTTGTTTTTAACATTTTAAAATTGAGTCAACCAACCTCAAATACCGACTAATAGAAAGTGAGACCTTCATTGTTTTATAAGATGAGACATCCTGTTAGCTTAACTGTGGTATTCAGGAGTTGACTGGATTTTTTGCAAGGAAAATCTGTTAATATAGTAAACTATATTGATAGGAAGTTACTCAGTAATCGAAAGTGTGTGTTAGAATTTAGGGCTTGCTTCATCGGCTTGACTTTTGAATTGAAACTTTTGAAAAACTATAATGTCATCACATCAGTTATTATTGAATAGAAGAAAAAAAGTAACGTGAGCAATTTCTTTCGAATTTTTAGATGAGTCGATTTATCCTTGAATACATTCTATTATCCGCATTGTTAACATTATTTACGCATTTGTAATTATAGATATTTAATAATGAAAAATAAATATGATTGAATAAATTTATTGGAAATTCTCTAATGGAGAACTCTCGTATTCTCTTTTTGTTTTCTGTCTGTTTTTTTTCCTCTTGAAATTGAGAGAAAGATAAGGCACATAAACATAATTCCGGTGCCATCAATGTGTGTTAGTTAACTTTCAAATAACATTCTATTTTAGTTAATTAAAATATACGTTTTTTCCAGCAAACAAACTATTTATTAATTAAGAAATCAAAGTAAATGTGATAGTTGAAACAAATGAAATTCAATTAAATTTTAATAATAATTAGCAATAAGGACGAGCAGAAATAGAAAAAGAATATTATGAAACTGTAAATTTGTTATGGAAAATTTCTGTTGTTTTTTTTCTTGTTATTTTATTTTAAAATAAGATTGTCGTTTATAGGCAATGTCGGTACTGTACGACATTCCAATATGAAGATGCTTCCTCACGTGAAAGTAGTATTGCAACTTAACATGTAGGTAGGTGACTGGGAAATATGCTATGCTGAAAACGGTACTTATATAATTGATAAATGTATTTAAAAAGTATTTAATATACGCGTAATTATCGTTTAATTATTGTATCTGCTATTAATTAGTTGTCTGTAAGGGGATGAGATTTTTAATTTAACAATTAAGGACAATCTGAACTGATATTATATCCGGTAATTAGAGCGTGTTTTTTTTTATCCAAACATAAATAAAACAAGCCTCGTTTGTTTTGTAGAGCAAACGCAAATTTGGTTGTATATTTTTCAAAAAAAAATAATAAAAATTTGTGATTTTATTATAAAAAGATCGTCGATCATGTAACTGGATTTTGCCCAACCTTAGACAATTTCGAAATCAAACTAGAGATGTATTCGCAATAGAAGATATACTCTATCACATTCTGTTTTATAAATTTCTTCAGTAGTAATGTGATTAATGTTTGTTATTTAAAAATTTCTGCATTGTCCCACGGGAAGGTCAAATTTTTCACCACAACGCAGCTAAATCGATGACGGCGTTTTTACCATGAAAAGAATTACAATCATTCCAAACATGTTCCCAGCTTTTTTTTAATACTCCCAGCTTTTGATAAAATTCTCGACTCGTTTATTTATTTATTTACGTTTATAAAATTATTAAATATGACTAAGGTGATTATGTGATCGGTTGAGATGACCAAATTCCGAACAAATTTAAAAGTTGATTAGAAAATTGCAATGTAACTTATGCAATATTTTAATAAGTTCATCTTACAGGTTTTTGCCTCTTTAGTACTCTAAAACGCGACACCAGTTAAATAAATCAGTAAATTTATTATACAACAACTGGACAGGTTTAGGTTAAATTGATTTTTTATGGGATGAAACAAGCAATAATTTAAGGTTAATACGAAGTTTTTCGAAGTTTCCGGCATTTAAATCAAAAAATCTCGTCTTGTTAATAAATTGCGATAATTATCTCAAATTTTATTAAATTGCATGTTATATCCATCTATTATAACTACTATAATAATACCGGAACATTAAAATATTCTTGTAATTTAATTTTAACTAAATTAATTAAATCATTAGTTAACGAATTTGTTGTTTCTTTCTAAACAAAGACCTTTTATTAAATCGTTCGTTTGAGTTATTTAAAACGATACAAAATGCAAATGTTTGTCGTCGATTAGGTTTTTCAAAAAAAAAAAAAAAAATTAAATAAAAAAAAACTTTAATATGATTAGTTAAGCCGTTGCAACGTTCCCACGGTAAACGATATTATTACTTGAACACTGAAATCGATATAGAAAGAGGATGTTAAATTGGCCGGTTTTTGTCCAGTTTTTCCTTAATGAGCTTAATCGACTGCGTCATAATATAATTTTTATCAAATATAATTAAGCCCCTTAAAAATCAGTAAAAATCTGAAAACTGTTCGATTTATGGACATAATGGTAAATTGTACATGACCTAATGGTATACTGAAACGTGTTCAACTTGACTCTAACACTGTAACAATTTATATGACCCATATCATCCATTGCTGGATTCATTTAAGATTCGTTCTGGACATTGAATCAATACAAGCCAGAAGTTTGAAGATTTTCATCCTTTCTCTCCTTTTAAAAACATATTCTCATTACTCTTATGTAAGTCTACAACTGCATATCCAAAACTTTCAAAATCATTGCCAAAAATACGATCCAGACCGAAGTCTCTTTTAAGCAAAGTTCATTGCTCTTCATGGGCTTCAAATGTAATAAAATGTACAATCGTCTAGCTCGTAAATTACTCATTAATACGCCAGGAAATTGATTAAAGCAAATAAAAAAAAATGGAATTTTCAATTAAAATGTCGAATGTATTGTTTTAGATTAAGGAATCTTTTGTTCAAATGGACGGTAACGAATTTATTTAAGATTAATCACATGAATCTGGAATTTAATTAAAGAAACGCCGGAATTCATAAATGAATTCCATCTATTCTAGTGACAATTGGGTATATTTCACTTTATCAGGATTTATATCAATTATCGAACACAATGTAAGTGATATATCGATTCAGTTTAGTTGAATTCATCCAAACCGACCACCCTCTTGTAACGCTTTCGTTTGTAAATTGATTTCAATAAAAATTCAAATCGTGATTTTTATGACTATTATTTATGGATATGGAGATTTTCTGTTTTACTGAAAAAAAATTAAATTAAATTCAATAAATCTTATAATCATATTTGAGGGAAACTTTTAAAAGCTTTCTAACTTTTGTAATTTGATTTGATAAAATAAAATATTTACCGATAGTGTGAAAGTTATCACATCCTACATTAATAATTAATTTAATTAATTTTCCGTTGGTTATAATGAAAATGACTGCGAATTTCCATAGGCGAGAGCTGAATTGAGAACTTAGATGAAATCTACCCGAAAAAACGAGGAGCTTCTTTGTTAGGGACCTACAATAAAGACGATCTTACTAGAATAAAAGGAGATTCATTCTGATCTCTAATAGGAGGAAAACGTATTGTGTTGCGTTCATTCAAATTTCCAATTTGGAAATAAGGCATTTTTTTTTATAAATATGAATGTTGTAACGATTTTTTAATTAAAAATTCCACAGATTTCTCTTTTAGTGATGATTTTATTTATTATCAGAATGCAAATTTCAGTATACCGATCTTTATTTATAATACTTTTAATTTTGTGTAAATACGTTGTTATTGTAAAATTTCTTATAGTTTTTTATCCGATGTGACACCATCATCTTCATGTAGAAAGTCGAATATATTTATACAGAAACCATTAGAAATCATATGGAAATGAAAGTTGATCGTTTTTAAGTGAATCCTCTCGCTTCAGGTATCTAACACCTACATAAATTTGATAGTGCAAATGTTATTAAAATTGTTGGAATGATTGCCGACACCTGATTACAACTACTAAATACAACATCAATTTAAATTGTTACATATTAATGATGAAATAATTAGCCAGCGATCTTCTTTTCCAACGTGTAATCTTCATTAAGCTTCCGTCATGTAATTTACACAAAATTTACGTAATTTAAATGGAATTTTTCCAATATTTTCTTCAAATAGTGTGAGAATTTTAAGAAAAAAAATAACATTCAAACTTATAAGAGCATTACAATAGCATTTGTTCTGTCTTGAGTATTGGCGCAGATGCTACAACAGATGTTGGCTCTTGGGCACTGTTGTGGTCCATGACAATTTTACCTGGCCCTACACAATTTTTTTGAAATTTTCAACATAAATTTTAATAAAAAAATAACAACAACATTTGTTTAATAGAATACTACGCATAATTATCTTGGATAAATAGGAAAATTTTTGCCAAGAAATCGACTATTACGAATCCTCTCACATTTGATATTTGATTGAATTATATAAAGTCTATTTTTACAAATAAATGATGCATCACACTTTCTTCAGCGTTATAACATCAACATTTAACTATAATCATTACATCAATTAAATAGGAAACAATCTGAACATTTTGCAAGTCACATATTGGCAGAAATTCAGGGATGATAGTGGTCACCGTATGTCATAAATATTAATTGTTCCGCTAACAATCTGTCCTTTAGAGCTTCTCAGGTAGAAATCCAATTCTCACATTTAAAATTAACGAAAATCAACTAAATAACAATCAATAGAATCAACTAGCATAATATTTTAAATAAGTCGCGTTATTTGCCATTTTAAGAAAGACTACTTTTGAATTTTCGACGATCCATAAAATCAATCCATCTTCATTGCTCACTGTACAACTAGCGTAATCTGTGGGTGACTTGCCACAATTCAAGCGTACTCACAGGAAATTTTCTGTACCATTTAGGCTCCAAATTTAAACGAAACTCGATGATAATTTGACTATGACGCAATTTGAAAAAAAATCGCGTACTTTGTCGATATCTTTATGCTTTTCATTGGAGATTCGAGTGATTATCGTTTATTTTATTTTCAGAATCACATTGGTGCTGTGCGATATTCGTAATATTAGCAAACGAAAAAGTGATTCATTTTGCAAAAAAACATGCAATTTTTCTGTTTTAAAATATCTTTTTTAAAAGATTAATGTTACAGTTGAATGTTTATATAGAGATGAAAAACGAAATGCAGATGATTCGTATAAAGCTACTATTACTTGACGAGCAATTCGAAAAATATTGTAAGTATTCATAGGGAGATCCCCAGAGAATATTTCAACAAAATTAGAGCCTCGTAGCTCATTTGGAAGTAGGTTAAAGACGCTTTTTTAAAGATCTCGCGCACTTAAAATGACTTGGAATGACTCGAGGATCCCCGAAACGTTGATTTTTTCTTTATTTTATTCTAAAACAACAGGAAATGTTTCGCATTTTTTCGCGAATACAATGGAGTAAAACGAAAACAACCACTATTGTGGGGATCTTCAAGTCATTCTCAGTAATTTTGCGGGTTAACTTGTTTTTGAAAATCGTAGCTTTGTCCAAAACTAACTTTTTTTGACCAACATCCAAATGAGCTACGGAGTACTAATTTTGGCAAAATGTCCTCCAGGAATTCTCCTAGAAATCTTTAGAATCATTGTCAACTAATAGAAGTTTCATAAGTATCACCTTCATTTAGATTTTGATCCTTGTATAGTGATTATTGGTCTAGATCTGTTTTGTTTGGATTGACTTATAATTCATAATAAATAAGCATCCATCCAGGTTTCATTGTACGTAAAGTTCACTGTGCACACAATATTTCGATCAGTACAATACATTTGCTATTATAGTCGAATTCTTGAAAGCTTTGAGATGACAAATTAATGAAATCGATTCATCTACCAGATGACTCGTCGAAATTCGGAAATTGTTAACATTTTTGTATTTCTCAATAGATATTAATCACAAAACATTATAAGTAGATTCAACTGTACCAGTTTATTTTTTACTTCTTTTATTATATTTCGCATCGAGTCTATTTTTGATATTCCCAGAATTTATCCGACTTTTTCTTATACAATTTCCGTTTCATCTAATTAGTACTACAGTTTCATGCAATTAAATTTTCACAGCCAATTCAAAATTTTAAAAATCATAAAATTATTTAAATACTAACCAATGGGACACAGGATGATTTAATGATAGGATAGATCATTTTGATTTCGAAATTTTTATCATGAAATGATTCACAATAATTTTCAAGTTTTAGTATTCGATTATAGGCAACCAGCAAATCTGCAGTCAAGTTTATGATGTTTATTGCCGATTAAAGAATAAAATATACTTCATCAATTTCTCTAGCGCATTGACTAGAGTTGGCAATATTTGAAAAAGTTACGATGAAATTTACCAAATTTATCACTTTAGTTAATGTACTATGTGAACGGATAAATTCTGTAAAATAATGATGAATTTCAGTGAAATATTGATGAAATCCGTATCATTTAGTGATTTAGTTGATGTCGGATCTAGGGAATGCACAAGATCTACTAAAGTTGGCAATTTTTGAACATATGTAGATAAATAACAAAATGACTTATCTATCAAAATTAGTAAATAAACAAATAACTTTAATTAACTTTTTAATTATCATTATGTTTGAACTTCATAGAAAAAAAATTTACGCTATAATTCTAAGATAAATAAATCATGCTAGAGAATAAACAACTTATTTGTTGATTTAATTATTCTACCCAATGGTCTCAAAAATGGAATTTACATTTTTTATTTTTATAACTTTTTGTGTAAATGAAAAATATTTAGTTCAAGGGTCAACTATAGATAGGCCATTCTGAGAACAAATCAAAACCGTTTATTCTAATTAATGATAAAATCGTGATCTACATTTATTATAAAATGCAAAATGTGAGTAATAAAATGAAAGGGAAATTTTTGAGGCTCTCTATCCAAAATTCTTTATTCAGTTTATCTGATATGGACCTCTAAAAATCCTGATTTTAACTCAAAATTTGTTAATAACAAGCAATGATAATCAAGGTTTCATATTGGATAATTAAATTAAATTAATTATTTTTTAAAAAATAAATATTACAAGGATTTGCGTTATGTACTATCTTTTTTATCATTATCAAAATTTGTTTTTTCTTTGTTTCTGTAATGTTTTTAAATGATATTTGATAGAGCCTAAAAATTTTCTGATGTAACACTGGCAACAATTTAAGTCACGAATACCCTTAGTGTATAGGTCTAAAACTTTAGAAATAGTTTGATATCAATATTTTTAAGGTACTAAATGTAGTAATATACAGTTTGTAAGGTGATTTAAGAGATTGACAAAATTAGTCCGCAATAGATTCAGTAACAAACAACTTGACAGCGGTACCGAAACATTGCTGGACAAGATATTTGTTGGAAAAATTTTAAAAATTTTATTAAAAATATCTGATTGTTGCTATCCGTGACGAATTTATAAAATTTATTACAGTAGCAAGTGGCAATTTACCCCTGTGTATTTATTTTCTATTGTAAATATAATAACAACAGAATTTTAAAAAATTGTTTTTTTTAGTAATTTAGTGGTGTCTATTAGAAGATCTAAATAATTGCCAACAATCTTTGATCACCTGTATATGTCGTGATTCATACAAAAATTTAGCAATAAAATTGCATAGTACCTGTTTCCGCTGACGACAATTTACTGATTGAAGTCAAACTCCGGAGACAATGAACCGACTGTACTTTAAGACAGTTCAAAGTGAATTGACTATCGCTTGATTTTTAAATAATTCAAATTGATTTTCCACAAATATACGACAATAGTGTAAAGGAAATCATTCATTGTTTGATCGCCAACTATTCATTGACGTTATTATTTGGTAATGGGCCAAAACCAAATTGAAACACATACTTTCGCGCACTCTCCTCTATGAATGTCGTTTTTACGTTCAGTGCCGGCTTTATCTGTGCGCTGTCCGTCTCTTGGATAGTTACAAATCATATTCGTCCGTGGTAGTTAGTTTCCTTAAAAAAAAATAAACGATTTTTAATTAAAATTAATAAAATGCCCTTATAAACGGCTAATAAACTATAAAAATTAATTAATTAATTTCGCTCATTATTTTGTTGTAAATTTAGATTTTTTTTAAATTATTTTATTAATTATTTGTCTCAAGTTTCGTACACACCCTATATATAATTGGTCACTTAATAAACGGTTGAAATAAAATATAAATTTAATGTATAAATATTAAACGGTGTATAGTGACGAGCGCGTTTGGAAATATTGCATCAGCTCTCGCTCCCGTTAGTCGGAAACACGTGCGAAATGGAAGTAATCATTGATGATACAGTTGACGAAATTGAAACAAAAGCACTATGGGTCTTCGGATATGGTTCACTATGCTGGCGGCCGGGTTTCCAATTTAATAAGGCCGTACCTGGTTATATACGGGGCTTCAAGAGGCGATTTTGGCAAGGCAATACAACACATAGAGGCACCGAAGAGAGGGTAAATAACAAAAATATTATGATTTTATTGTTGTATTTATTACGATTTTATTTTATTTTTATAGCCGGGGCGAGTTGCTACTTTAGTGGAAACAAACAAGGTGAGTTGGATTTTATGTAGGTATTAAATTGTATCAAGGGCATCTTTCTATATTTTTAATGCTATTTGATTCGTAACTAATTGTAAAAAATTTTGATATCGAATTTCCGGTTCTTATAATGTTATACAACGGTTTAAAATATAGAGTAGCGGTCATGATTATGTTTAATGATCACAATACTACTATAACATTGGTTATTTCATGCAATTCAAGCCTAGATTCGTCACTTTTATTTGGATAATTGCAAAAACAATTAGAAAGTCCGTTATAGTGAAATAACCGCAAATTAGGCAGAACCGTCCTTACCGGTTTTGACCCGGTTATATCGTAAAGTCTGTCAATTTTCCTAAGGGAATGACAAGTATATAGTGTCCGCATGGGCCTTATCAATTTCGACTTATAAGTCAAATTAGCTTGTGGTTGAGGTGCACAAAGAAAATTTTCTACGGTAATTTCTGTAAATAGAAATGGACAATGTAGAGGCGAAACTACCTGATTTTAAAAAAATGTCCGCATCTGATGTGAGTTGTAAATTATTCATTGCTATTCATTTCTTTGTGCATCGCAACCATAAACTAATTTGACTTGTAAGTCGAAATTTACAAGGCCCAGGCGGCCACTATAACAATGAATGTTCAATTGCAAACAGCACCTCATAAAATAATAAATCAAAAAAAAGGACCTACAATTTCACCATCTGGCTAGTTTTCGGACAAAGCAAATAAAGACGAGTTATTCTTTGTTGATTTATTGTTTTATGAGCTGCTACTTGCAATTGAACATCCACTGTTAAAATATACGTGACTTTATTCTATTACTTTAGTCAGTCCCTTAGAAAACCTGTGCCAATATGTTACCAGAGCCATATCTAGAGGTAAAATTTGCTCAGATTCAAGTTTTAGTTGAGCTAAGCTCGGTCCTGTTTTATGCGTGTCGAAACAGCGGATAAATATTTTCGAAGGCATAATTAATTTTTGGTTATCTATTTATTATTTTTTTCTACACACGCATTTCCATCCCTACTGAAATGATCCGATTTTAAAATAATTTCCAAATAATTTCACCACTTTCTATTTTGGTAATTACTTTAAAATCAGCGAATCCTTGGGGAATTTAAATATAATATAGAATAGAGATCAAGGATCTTTTTTGTAATATTATTTTTAAAAATACGTGACATTAACCTGATAATATTTAATTTATAAAATCACGAAATCTGTTATCGCTTATAAATTTTCTATTTCGATTAGTTTTGGATTATTTCCAAATGTAATTTCGGTCGTTAATCCCGTCAAAGCAAATTTATCAAATCATTTTTAATTTAATATTAAGCACGAAAATCGACATTGAATAGATAAATGTGTAAGTGTATATAAGTGATGATTAGAGACAATTTTCTAATTGAGAAACATTAAAAATTCGTTCACGCTTTTTAAATCGCGCTAAACTGCACGCCAGACACAAAGGCTTTGTGCCAATTTATTTATTTATCTAATAATGATAAATACTCAAATACAATTAAATTCTATCATTAATATACCGATAATTATTATGATAAATATAAGTTTTTTATTATTATTATAGACGATTGAATTCATAAATGGTTTATTTATTCTATCCGAATCATGAGATCATATGGTGATCTCATTTAAAATATTTGGTTATTTGAAGATAATTTTTTTCACTTTCGGATCCTAAGGACATAATCTTTATTATTTCCCTAGGGATATAATGATAAATAAACAAATATACCGGATGATTCACCTAAAATGAAAAGTTCTTATGGCAACTCCCATTATTTGGCGAGTGATTCGAGAAATACTCCAAGGATTTATAGGAGGATAGTTAATGATCATTGTAGCAAAATTAGAGCCTCGTAGCTCATTTGGAAGTTAGTCAAAAAACGCTCGTTTCTGAGAATGTCGCGATTTTCAGAAACTAACTAAGCACGCAAAGCAACTTAGAATGACTCGAGGATCCTCCCAACATCGACTTTTTTCGTTTATCTTAATTTTATTCTGGAATAGATGGGAATGTATCGCATTTTTTTCAAGAATACAAAAACGAAATGGTAGATCTCCGAGATATTCTTAGTCGTTTCGCTTCTTTAGCTCGTTATTTAAAATCGCAACCTTGTCCAAAACAAACGTTCTTTGACCAACAAACAAGCTACGAGGTTGTGATTTTGCTAAAATGTCTGGAGACCCTCTACAAACCCTTGAAATGACAAATTAATGAAGGTTCTAGTCAGTCGCAAGATTTATGAATTTTACTCCCAAAAGTTTCCGAAATTGCAAAAAATTGCGAATATAACTCGGGACTAAGTGCTTTAGTCCCTTGTTATGTAATATACTACATTATTGGTAATGTAATGATTATGATTTTTCCAGGGCCTGGTGCACGGGATAGCATTCGCTATTAGTGGTGAAGATGCATTGCCGTATTTATCGAATCGAGAATGTACATTAGGTGGTTATATATCAAATTTTACAACATTTTATCCGATCAATGGTGAACCGTTTCGGGTATTAATTTATATTGCAAATCAAAAGAATCCATTATGGTTGGGCGATGCGAATATAAAAGAAATTGCTGAACAAATATCGAAAACTAGCGGCCCTAGTGGACATAATGTTGAATATGTGTTACGTTTAGCGAATTTTATGCGACAACATTTTCCCGATTATCAAGACCAACATTTGTACAGTATTGAAAAAGAATTATTAGAGATAATTAAAAATAGAAATATGTGCCTTAATACGTTGATGGGCAATGGTGATGGTTGTTTAACATTAATTACAAAACAACGTCGACAATCAACTGAGGACAATCGTGACGATGAAGAAAGAATAGAAACGTTCGAGCATACAGCTAGGGTGCCGGAAAAAGTTTTGCGTTGTTTAAATATTTAAAAAACGAAATATATTTCGGTTTCATTTTTGTAACACTCGCATCCCCATCATCAGTACAAAATCGTTTTGTTTTTTTTGTTAATTTTAATTTCATGCATTTACACATGTATCTAATAAGACTGTTCATTATGTAACTACAAAGAGATTTTTGACCATATTTTTATACTGGATCAACTGTGATTTTATCTGTAATATTAATAATTAGGTAAATAAATTACAAAACTAATCAACTTATAATAAGGTCGTTGATCTTGATAAACAATTCAAATATGATTATTGAACATTAAATTGTTTTTATCTACTTATTAATTGTCTGCACACTCGTCTAATTTGATAACAAATTCAGTAATGATTTGCCAAATTTTCAATTAATAGAAAAATTTTGTTAACTATTTATTATTGATTTGTTGATATTATTTATTCTTATCTATTACTACTACATATTATAAAAAATTGAAACATTAGCTTTAATAAATAAATATTTTATCTTCAAGACTATTATCATTCTTTTATTAATTATCATTTCTTGCTCTCGTTTGATTATTTGAATTATTGATAAATATATTTAGCAGAATTAGCGTTCAGTTATTATAATTTTGCTAAGCTACTTGTACAGTGAAAAAGCAACAATTTAGATTTAAAGATGTTTTCTTTATTAGCCATTAGTTTTTCAAGTGCAGACACTTTTTTCTATTTTACAGAAGCAGCCTCAACTTACAGTGAAGTTATTTGAGCTTTTTCTTCTTAAATCATCAATTTTATAAAATTTTACTATTAAATTGTGGCAAAGAGTCGACATAGACAGGTTTAGTCGCTTGTCAGAAGTATTTTCCAATTGAGAACTAAATTTTAGAGCAAGCTTCAATAGTTTTGGTAAGCTTTACTTTATTTTAGGTTAGACAGTAATTTTCTTTGGCAAATTCTGTTCTTGAGGTAAGTACATTTATATAAAAATTTGTTACTAATATGTCGATTCGACTTTGGCTTGTTTTTTGTTTGTTTTGGATAGAGCATTTCAAGGTGCATGTTGTAAAGCTTTTTATTTTGAAAAAATTTGATAAAATTCTGAATGGCAGAGAAAACTCTTGGACCCTGTTTTTTCGTACATTTTCCTTCATAACTGGTTAAAACTTGGTTAATATTATTGATTTTCAGTATGTATCAGGTGAGTTTAAATAGAAAATTCAGAAAGCTTTCTAAATCTTCAAGAATTTTTAGGATAGGCCTATTAGTTTTCCGATAACTGAAACAAATTTAAAATATTTTCCAACATTGATGTTTTGCATAATTTTAAAGATAGAGAATCATACTGTCATGAAGCTCGTTTAAAATCCAATTTTGAAAATTAACTGAATTTCACGGAAAATTTCAACCCTATTTTTAACCTATTATTCAAAAATATTAATTAAATTGCTTATAAATTGATATGAAAATTTGGAAATTTCATCTACTTCACGACCATATCATTATAAGTGAAATGTTTTCTTTATTAACCATCCATTTTTCAAGTACAGACACTTTTTTCCATTTTACAGCTTGCAGCGAAGTTTTTTAGGTATTTTTTTCTTAATAAATCATCAATTTTATAAAAATTTGCTGTTAAATAGTAACAAAGAGCCGATTTAGACACGTTAGTCGCTTGTCAGAAATTTTTTCGAATTAAGAACTAGACTTTGGGACAATCTTCAGTTGTTTTAGTAACCTTTACTTAACTTCAGGTTTTAAGAAGTTTTTGTCCTAAAATTCTGGAAATTTTCTTCGGTAAATTCTGCTCTTGAGGTAAGTATATTTTTTTATAAGAATCTAGTTTAAAATTTGGTAAATCTAGTGCGTGAATCATCTATTGGAAAAAACGATGAGGGGCTTCTGGTAGGGATTCCCCTGTGCTGATCCTTCTACGGATAGGGCAAGTGGATTGAGAAATCGATAAAAATGTAGCCATTAGTTTTCCAAATTCAGACACTTTTTGTCCAGCATTGCAGCCTCAGCTTGCAATGAAGTTATTTGGGCATTTTCTTCTTAAATCATCAGTTCAATAAGATTTTGTAATTAAATTGTGGCAAAGAGCCGATTTAGACACGCTTAGTCGCTTGTCAGACGTATTTTCCAATTGAGGACTAAATTTTGGAGCAAACTTCAGTTGTTTTGGTAAGCTTTACGTGATTTAAGGTTTTAAGAAGTTTTTGCCTTTAATTAATCAAAATTTTCTTTGCCAAATTCTGATTTTGGGGTAAGTACATTTGTATAAGAATCTAGTTTAAAATTTGTTAAGTCTAGGACATGAAGCATCTATTGGAAAAAACGATGAGAGTCTTCTGGTGGATATGCCCCTTGTACGGATAGGGCAAATGGATTGACAAATCGATAAAAATTAAAAATTTATTTCAATTATATAAAAAGAGTTCACAATCCCATTAATATTGGGCGAATTATCTTATTTGATTATTAAATTTTAATTACGTTGAACGTAATATCGTTGGGCGACAGTTTTACCAACTAACGGTTTAACAACTTCAGCTGGTTCACTTAATATACCTTCAAATATAATATTCTTTGATTCTTTATGGTAGATGAAGAATAAAAATGGTTTGTCAATAATCAAATTTTGTATACCCATCAATGGTATAACAATAGCTGTTGATGCAGCAGCAGCTTTAGTGCCTTGTTCATTAACTTCAATTTTCGTTTTATGCACAATATTGTTGATTTTAACACTTTCTTTAGCAATAATACCAGTCAAATTTGCTTTTGTACCGAAAATTTCTGTTATTTTCAACTGAAAAACAAATCATAAATACACGAATTTCAATTATTCTACACAACTTACAGATATTAAATAAGGAATTAAATCAACATTATATTCAAGTTCGAATTTCGGTATTTCTAAAATCAAATCGTCTGGTCTTAATTGATTAATAACCAATTCAAAATTAGCATGTTGTAAATCTCTAGCTAGACTGATAATATTGTTTTTATTTGACGGTATCATTATTAACATTGAATATTTATCATCCTAAAATTAATTAATTTAAACAATAATTATGAAATTTAAAGATAATAATTACCTGATAAGGTATCTCAACAGCATCAGCATTCAATTCTGGTATATGACTATAATTGAAGATATCGATAACTTGCATCATTGGTGTATTAACACATCCCCTTGTTGGTGATTGGAAACACTTTATTCTTGTATTTTTAACATCAAATGCAGTCTTCCATTTACCTTTGAAGAATAAAGCGTTCGCTAATACAACATTTGTATCATCGAATATATTCTCTGTAATTAAACGGTTTTTTTTTTGTATTATTTAATTAATTTGTATTGGTGGCAAAAACTTACGTGGTCCAACGATTTCTTTAATCAAACCATGAGTCGCATTATATGCCCAATTATTAATAAAATTAGCAGCATTTACAGGTTTTGAAAAATCGATATTCTGGACTGTTGCTTTATAATATTCGTTTAATTTACTTTGATAATCTGGTAGAATTTTAAATTTATTTGATATAAATACGGAATTTGATGTTTCTAGCACTGTATTGGGTGCATGTTCCTGTTGAATTGATAATAATTTTGTAATTTACCTTTTTTAAATTTAATTAACTCACATTTAGATCAAATATCAATCTTGATAGTGTCTGTCGAACGTTCTTATCGTTGATATTGTGGATTCTTAATGCATTGCCGATTTCATCAGCACATGTACCGTAAGCACCCTCTAATATCATTGCTAATGTTGTTTTAATACTAGCCGGTGAGATAAAGGCATTAGTACCAATTTCAGTAAATTCCTATTAATTTTTCACGGTAAATAAATAAAGAATAATTGAATTATTTCAAAAACATACTTTTAATAGTTCCAAGTCGAAATAGTTGAGTCTCCTCATCACTGATAGATTTTCAGGGTTGTTCTGTTTGGTAGGTGCAATAGATTGCACTGAAAATTATAATTTTTTTGTTGACAAAAATTAAAAAATATTGTTTACAATTAACCATCAAGGACGGTGATAAAAATAAATTCAGTTTTTAGAAGAATAAAGCGATAATTAATAATAATTTTTATAAAATAGGATTTTTTTTTACTTGTACATTGTTTACCTTCTAATATTACGAATAATAGTCCAATTATTTTAATATAAAACAAGAATTCCATATTGTTTCAAATTAATTATTGTAAATATTCACAATTAAGATATGGTTAATTTCACTGTATATTTAATAATTATAGACTGATATTTGTACGGTTGAAAATCAGAAAGCTGACTGTTTTCTGGCTAAAATTCTTAATAACAAAACCGCGATTACAATAATCCGACCTTGGAAATCCCCATTTTAGTCTTCAACCAGTTGCTAATGAACGTCATTCTGTATTCCCCAACGTAAACAGGTATATTACCCATGTTGCCTTGGTTTTAGTAGAAGAAGAGCAAATAATACACCGACACCAGGTACAATAGTCCAAACCTACTAGAGTGGGAAAATTTAGGAAAAACAAATAAAGATTGGTGCAACCATTAGAAGAACCAATTAATTTACTACTCTTCATTTGGTTTTTATTTTAAAAATTATCACTACTTCTACTATTACTGTCATTAATATTATTATTAGACAAAGAATAAAGAATCAAATTATCTACGTTTATTGTTAGTATTTACATCACTCATTTACAGTGTAAATTCTAAACCCGTTTCCTTTAAATTCATGTTTTACAATAATCCTACCTGGCCGTTGATTATCCGTTGATCCAATATTTTGTTGTTGATCTGGATTCGTTGATAACGGTTTTATTTCACCAGCCGCTGGATTTTCCACTTTACCAACAAACAAAATTGTACCTTTTGTTTGTTCCTCAATGAAAAACATAAATGGATGTGTTGCATTGAAAACATTATCAGCTTCGCCGAATTTATTACCAATATGTACGTCTAAATTATTATTTTTATATTGTAAAATTTATAAAAATGTAAGTAAATATACTGACTTGTAGCCGAATAGATAACGCTGCCTTCTTCGTCAACAGCAAGTCCAGATTTTTGTATAATACTGGAAACGACGATTTCCCGAAGTAAATTCGGCCGACCGTTGGCTATACCCGGAAAACTGGCAGTGTTTTGGAACATTTGGTGTAAGCCGAACTGAATAACCCGAAAAAAGGTTATAAGCGCACAAAAACTTATCAATAAAAATTTACCTCCTGTAAGATTTTGCTGTATTCTGTCTTAAAATCGAACTTAAATTTTGGTATGGCCACCTCGACTAGCTGCTCATCCATAGCGTATAACTCGTATTTTATCGCTTGTAAGTTGACTTTTTTTATCAATTCTGGCAGACCGGCCTTTGAATTTGGTAGAATAACGAAGAAAGAATAGCGCTTACCCTAAAAAATCAACAAATTTACAATTATCTCGCGAATAATTCAATTTTTATCACCTGATATGGCAATCTTAAGATTTTCGCATCTAAATTGGTCGATTCTATATAGAAGAATCTATCGGTAGTTTTGAGAAAATCAACCTCAACCGTTTTGTTTGGTGTAACGTAAAAGCCGCCCTTTTCCGTTTGATTTTTTAAAAATTTATGACGCCATGTTCCTTTAAAATAAACAGCGTTACCAATTACCATAACTGTATCCTGTATATCATCTGAAAATTGACAAGAAACAATATTGCGATCTCATCTAATAATGGAGTTTTGATCAAACCTGGTCGTGATATTTCAGGTATTTTCCCATTTGTCACTTTTTCAATCCATGAATTTATCGTTTTTGTAGCTTCTATCGGATTTGAAAAATTAGCCGGTTCAATGTTTGTACGATAATTATTTAATGCTTTTTCAGCGAATGTCTGTTGGGGTGTTAATGTTGTATCTAGGAAAATTCGTGTGCCTAAATTTAATACATATTGGCTGCGTTCGGCTGGCTAAAATTTTGGATTATTACTAATTTATCCTTTCAAATCGAACACGAGGAATACCTGCAATGCTTCCAAAATATGTGTGAAACTGTCCCTAAGTTGTTTCTTATCAATTGGAAATTGGAGGACATGTTGAAATTCTCTTTCAGTTGTTCCACTAGCAGCTTCATAAAGCAGTGCCAAGACTAATTTTAAGCTTATAGGGGAGATGATTACGTTACCGGATTGCGGAGCAACAGCCTAAAAAATATTTCATTCTAACAACTAACTTATTTGTTATTGAATTTAGATGTTTTTCGATTTTTGATAAACCGGATTTTCGCTTAAAGAACACGTATTAACGGTCAATTTTTTGTTTGTTTCAATAACCCGAATAAATAAAATATAATAGAATCACCTTTAACAATTGCCAATCAAACGTGTCGGACCAATTTTCTGGTGGAAAATAAACATCAACATCTTCGCTGTTTGTTATTGTTTCATTTTTGGCCAAAATAGGAATTACGCAAACACCTAAGAAATAATATTAAAAACATTCACTTCTATAAACGCTAACATAATCAATAATTAAATTACTATTTTATTGCCTCACAGTCAATTTATTATTATTATTATTAAATTTAAAATTAACACTTACCTAACACAAATAAAATCAACATTATTTTAAAATATTTTCGCTCTTTATAATTTATTTATATGATATTTATTTTATACTATGTTGATAAAATTGTTGAAAATTCGGTCTGGATATGACCACAATGATGACCCTAACACTATGAGACTCTGATATTTTAATAAACTCGTTTTCGGTTTTTAATGTTGGATCATTATCGGCACCGACAAACTATTGGGAAAATACGTGTTTATCTATGTATAGACTCTACAGATTATACTATTAAGACTAGCATATTAGAATGAAATTAAAATTTATTTGATTTGTTGAACATATATATATTTCAAAAACAAGAGAATATAAATGAATTTAAACGAATATTACCAACGAAACACGCAGGTTGAACTGAGAAACAATATGTAGTCAATAAGTGGCAAATATTTAATCACAACCCTGACCTTCAGTGATTTGAAAATTGCCAAGAAATTTGATTTAATAGGCAACCAAAAATTGTTCTCAATAAGTTTATCGATTCCGATAATCAGGACCGGCCCTAGCGAGCTTAGCGCCCCAGACAATAGTTTTTCGGAATGACAATGACGTCAGATCAATCATTAAACATAGGTTCATAAAGCATTTATGCTGTGTCAAATGTGTCTAACGCCCTGGATGGTCGCCCAACCAGTGTCCCCTAAAGCCACCATATGCCACCATAATGGTGATAATAATTAATGAAATTTGTAAAGAACTACCTACACGTCTTTCTCTGTCACTTACTGCAAGGGCCATAGCTATGGAAAGGGGCTGAGCCCCACACAGCACAATTCCTTGTCCCTCTGTCATAAAGACTTCTTTCTCTCATAAATCAGCGTATAAAACAGCTTGCGCTTAGAAATAAAATCTCTGTGTATTGCTGAATTGCAACAACTGAGCATCCATTGAACATTATCGCAACCGTACATCTGCATGGTAGGGATATCATACTTGTATCTTTTCCCACATCTTTAAGCAAGATAACAGCTGATCGTCATTCGCTGGCAAATTAGCCTAAAATACAAGCCTTTGATTATGGTGGCGTTGTGTGAGTAATAATTTAGCAACGGGATTTGCACGCTCTAACGTGCTCATCACGTGACTGCTCTGAACTAAATTTAATATAACCGCTGACTAGTCGCGCTCGATCTCCATCGACCTCACAATAGAATTATTATAGTTTATTTGTTGCGATTGTAGCAGTACAATCATTCAATGTAATTGATAAAGTGAATGAGCGACGTCACAAACAATAAACAGATGGTCTACTGTAGTTGATTTTTGCCATTCTTCTGCTGGATTTTTATGAGCGCAGAGAGTAGGTATTACTTGGTCAAATATAAATATACAAATTAGGATTATAGTAAAAATCGAGAGTCTAATGGCGTGCGCTGACGATAATCGGGCGACAATTTGAAATAAATTCCCGATTCACTGCTAACTTATTACTTATTACTCACTCAACGATAGTATACAGGATGTCCGTTAGTCGCGCATTTCTTCTTAAGGGGCAGATAGGAGTGATGAAATTCTAAAACGAAAAGTCGTTCACCAATTTTTCATCTGATGGTAAAGATTAAAAATTAGTTATTAATTAAATAATGTAGCCTATCAGCTGCTTTTTTAATTTGAACGGCTATCGCCGCAGCCTCCTGACTGGTCCGCTTTTCAGGTCTCATCGTCAAGACTCTTTCCTTCTCTCTTTTTGTCGCTATTTAGAGCACCTAATGGGCTACTTGATTTAATTAATAAATACTTACCTGAGCGTCAGGTGAAAAATGGTATAGGACTTTTCGTTTTAAAATTTCATCCCCCATCTGCCCCTTCTCTGGAAATGCGGTACTTACGGGACAGCCTGTATAGTTATTTAGTCTATTTTCATTTACCTTCAAATTTTGGACGCTTCCACTTAACAAATTAGTTCTATTTGTAGGAGGGTCCTTAGAGAACATTTCAGCAAAATTAAAACCTTGTAGCTCATTTGGAAGTTGGTCAAAACACTGCTTATTTCTGAGGATGTAGCAATTTTCAAAAACGAACTAAGCATGCAAAACGACTTAGGATGACTCTAGAATCCTCCCAAAAATGATTAATTTCGTTTTTCTCCATTTTATTCTGGAACAGGTGAAAATATTTGGTATTTTCTCTGGAATACAATGGGAAAAAACGAAAATTATCAATGTTGGGAGGGTTTCCAAGTCATTCTTAGTCGTTTTACGTGTTTAGTTCATTTTTGAAAATTGCGACATTGCCCAAAACGATCGTTTGCTGACCAACTTCGATCTGAGCTACGAGGTTCTAATTTTGCTAAAATGTTCCCTAGAGACTCTCCTAGTACCTACAATTTCTAAAATAGGTTTCGAGTAGCTCGTCGCGACTGACAGGAGTTTCATAGAATCGATCATATTTAGATCAAACACCCTGTACAGAAACAGTAAATTACTAATGAATCATTAGTAATGATACTTATTTGGAAACGTTAATTTTCTTATCAAACATATTTGTTTGATTAAAGTTATTATTCTGGGTTTTTTCAGTTTTATAATTTCGAAGAAATATATCCGGAAAGTAGTATTTCCAAGATTAATTAATATGGATATTCTAGTATTTTGAAATTTAATAAATAGATAATTGAAGTTGACAGAATTTATGGAATTTTCTTTGTTATCATCAGTTATCATACTTATCATAATTATAAGCCGATAAACTTCAAAATTACCGCCTTTTACTTATAGTTCACTCACCAATCGGCTACATAGATGACGCAACGCTAGAAGCCGGGAAGCGGCAATTTCAAATCGCACTGAACAAATTAGAAATTCTTAATGACGACAAATTCATTTAAGATAATTTATTAGTTTTTGTTTATTTAATTTATTTGTTTTAGTTTTTCTATTAAATTATTAAATTATTGCAATGAATTTTGAATTGGTAGATTTGGTAATTTTGAAACTACCGCCCTTTGGTTAGTTCACAACTGTCAAATTGACAAGAGAGATGGCGTCTCCGTAAAAAAATTAGCATTGTTTTGAATATAATAAAGTGATAAATAACCGATTATTGAATTAATTTTAACAAAATTTGCGACAATTATAGTTGACAATATTATTGTTTAACAAAATAACGTATAATTTTTAAATAATTGAATCGATATTATATTGGTTAATAATTATTAAATTTGTTTACAGATTCCAGGTGATTATCACGATTTAGAAAATAATATTTCCTAATATTTGCTATTATTTAATATAATATAATGTGATAAACGTGTCATCGACAATATGCATAAACATGGAACGAAATTCATGACATACACCAAATTTTTATGATAAAAAATGAGTACAATTCACTGGAGATTTCCAAGTTTACCAAAGTCTATTTAGTAAAACAGCTTTAAATTTAGACAATCAAACCGTTAATAATGACTTTTTTTTTTAGTATTTATTTCAAAACACTATTTCGAAAATGTCGCTTAACATTCCGTTCGTTAACTTACAACCATTTTATGGATCAAAGTTATGCAGCTGATGTATTTATGGAACCAATATTTTGGTTTGTTGATAATTTTACATACGTTATAGGACCTGTACGGTGATATTTAGTAAACCAATTTCCAAATAATTAATTTATTTTGTTAATTTCTAGTTATTTGTTGTGGCTGTTGTTGGACTCACTTGTTCTGTTGTTTTTATTGCATATTGGATTGGTTTGCCGTATTGGTGGAATCGAAATCCCTATTTATGCATCATATATGTCATTATAGGCCATTGGTTATTAATAAATATCTCATTTCATTATTATATGGCTGTTGTAACACCGCCTGGATATCCGCCAGAGGTATTACAAATGATTTTTTTACACTTTGATAAGTCGACAAGACAATTTTCAATCAACTGTATGCAAGAAATAAAGTTCAAACTTAATTATGAATCGTTTTGAATTACAGGGCGAATTAATAACGGAAGCTGTTAGCATTTGTAAGAAATGTATATCGCCTAAGCCGCCAAGAACTCATCATTGTTCAGTTTGTAATAGATGCATACTTAAAATGGACCACCATTGTCGTATCCTTTTACATCAAAATTGTGTTAAAAATTTCAATAAAACCTCATAATTTCCTTAATTTTGACAGCTTGGTTAAATAACTGTGTTGGCTATAGAAATCATCGTTATTTTTTTCTTTATATGGTCTATATGGTAGTTGGAGTATTATTTGTGATAATTTGTGGTTTTGATTTAGCATATTCTTCAATTCTATCAACAGATATAGATGAACCAGAACTCGAGGGGCATCCGGTCAAATTTAATAAAACTGGTGCTCTAATACCTGTGGTATAATTATAAAATTATTATTATTATTAATTATTCTACATTAATTTGTTTTTTTAAAGACAAATATCGCTTATGTTGATAGTCCAGTTGTTGAGGATGATTTAAATCAAAATATTGAAACGATAAGTTCGTGGAAGAAACGGGCTATTATCTATATGGCCTTAATTAATACCGGTTTGTCATTAAATAATAATTAATTAATTCTTCTAAATCATATATTTAATGTTTTAGGTGTTTTCGTAGCATTAGGTTCATTATCAATATGGCATGGTAAATTAATTAGTCGTGGTGAAACTAGTATTGAAGCGAATATAAATAAAGCGGAGACGCAACGTTTAAGTAAAATTGGTCGAATTTATGTTAATCCGTATAATTTTGGTACAAAGAAAAATTGGCGGATATTTTTAGGTTTAGTTAAAGGACGTACATTTTTTTGGCATGTCTTAATACCATCACCACATAAACCTGAAGGTGATGGTTTAACATGGCATACAGTACATGATGAGAATATCGATGAATGGCCGTAAATATTTCTAGTCGTTTATTTTAATAGTCCAATTATTTAAATTTTTGTTTGCTTTATTCAAACAAATATTACCAAGAGTCTTTTCAATACATTTATTATTATTAAAAAAAATGTGATATAATTATAAAAACGAAAATATTGAATTGGTTATCTTATCTCCAAACTTTTTCTTCTATCCAATCGACAAAATCTGATACCCTTGTATAAACACCGGGTGTATTCACTTGTCCACATGAACGTCCAAATGATGTTACACCGACTACATAAAATTTGCATTGATTTCCAGGTTTTGTTATCAACAAAGGTCCACCGGAGTCTCCCTAAATAGATGATTCAAACAATCAGGTAATATAAACGAATTAAATTAATTATTAATTTACCTGGCAGGTATCCTTGCCGCCTTTAAGTTCCCCAGCACATACCATCGTCGATACAATACCCCTAGGTAGTGTTCTATTTTCACGTCCAAATGTGTCTTGACATATACTATTACTATACACATTTAACGATACTTTCATTAGTTTCTTACTAGTTTCTGCGGAACCGTAATTTAAGGAGCCCCATCCAGTTGCTACGGCTTGTTGTAATTCAATATTTGATTTTGTGTACAAACATGCAGGACGTATGAATTTTGTAAATTTTACTTTAGATTCTAATTGAATTAAAGCTATGTCATTGTATTTTTGTGGGAAACGATATTTATCATTAACAATAGTATTTTTAATATTGTAATCAGCGTAAATAGTGCCATCATCTGTACGGGTCAAATCTAAATCGCCTAAACGTACAATTTTCGGTCGTGCCGTCCTGAATAATGGTGTGTGTTTTTTTTTAATTATTCGTGGAAAAATATTAAATTTTTTACCTAGTTACAATACAATGAGCGGCCGTTAATACAAAATAATCACTAATTAAAGTACCACCACATTTCCATTTAATTTGATTATTTTCGATATAACCAATAGCCGCCTGTAATGAGTTATTGTTATTATAAAAAAAAATTGGTCGTTTAAACAAGGGTAATTACCATGAATGGGAATTCCCCAGGTAAAGCTGGCTTCCCGCCAACAATCAAGGCGACACCATTATAATCGCATTTAACATAATCGATATTAATCGGTTTTGTATCTATAACTAATGGTATTGCTTGTACTGAACCAGTTAATGGTCTACTATATTCCTCGCATTCTATAAAATTTAATTGTTTTATAATTTTTAATTATCTTTTTATTAAATTCACATACATACTTTCCTCACTTTTTCTAACTACATTCGGTAATTCATCTGGATAGACAATTGTATCAGGATATGTGTCCGGTTCTCTAAATACATTATCGTTTGGTTGTGGATTAAAATTATTTTCACAACAAACAATCGGTGTATTTAATTGATAAAAACCACAAATTGTTGGCGTTATACCATTTCTAGCATCTTCTTCAGCGGACGGACAATCAGTTGATAATTTACAAATACCATTTAAACGTTTCGAATTGATAACACATTCATTACCAACTGAAAAATAAATTTAATAAACAACAATTAATCATACACGTGGTTTATTTTTAATTTGAAATCTTCTCAAATATTCTCATAGCATTATAGCATTAATGATGGAAAAAAAATATATAATGATTATCCTTGAAAATGAATCGAGAAAATAAGTGATTTTGAAGAAGAAAAAAAAATTATATACTTTACCTTGCGCAAACGCGCACGAATAAATTTCTAATAATATAATACACCTGAGCAAAATATTTGTTATCATTTTGAGATTTATCAATACACTAACATTATTTTCATATAAACACGTTGTTATTCTGCGTCTTTATCTGTCGTTCTTAAGTTGTATATCTAAATATGTTATACCTGGATTTACCAGAAGTCATTGGCGTCACTGCAGATTTTTTTTAACCAAATAAAATACCTTAAAATTTAATAATAACAATAGCAATGTTGATGATGATGATCGTAGTAAAATTAAATCATTTGTTTTTAATTATGTACCGGATATTTATTGAAACGTTTTTAAAACAAGACCTCCACTCCCACTTTATTTATATTCAATCGTGACACACATTTAAGAAATTATACAAGCCATTTATTATTTAAATATCCTTTTATTTAAATGAGTGTCTGATTTAATTACGGAAAGTAATCCAAAAACCCCCCGAACTATTATTATTTCCACATAAACTATGCACTTCCTATTAACAATCAAATGTAAATTTGCATTTTTCGTTTGTTTATATTACTCAAATCCGTATTTCGTTACAATTATTTTTAAATTGATACCACAGTTATGATAGCGTTCAATAAAATTCTATAAAACTAAAAATTTATCAATATAGTATGAAATGAAAGGTATTTCCCACCAAAATGATATTAGAAACCACTCAGAAAATCTGCTCAATTTCGTCGTCGTTTTTAATTTGACTTTGAATTTGAACTTTTATATTAAATTGTTATTTATGATGATCGCTGATATAAATCTATTTTTTTTTTGTTGTTGTTGTTGTTGTTGTTATTGTTGTTTTAACGAGAGAAATAAAAAACATGATGAGAGGATGAATATTCAACCGAACTGATCTAATCGCAATTTAAAATATTCAATCTTTTTTTATTGTGCAGACTTGAAAGCAATGGAATTTTTTAATTAATTACAATTAATATGTTGATTTGTAGAAATATAATTGTTTACATCAATAGTCGGTAAAAATTAGTAAATTTATTCGAAATTTAAGCCGGAACTTATGCTAATAAAATCTAAAAAGCTCTGCTACAAATAGAAATCATCAACAGACTTTATTCTAACAGCTTTTTGATTGGTTTTTATACCGGTCAGAGTTGCTCATTTTTTAATTTTTTATTAAAATACCTTATTCATTCATTAACTAGCCAGATAATTGTTCAATTAGTGCTCAATCGACCGATAAATCCTCAATCATGAATCATGAATACCGACTATATGACTTGAATGGGTCCGATTTATGTTTAGATTAAACGAAATATCAATAATGGATGTAATTTTTTAACGGATATTTTCTTTAATGGTACAAATTATCAATTGTCCTCATATACAGGGTGTTACAACGCTATTTCGCTTCGTAGTCGGCTATGAATTTGGTTACGTATGCTTGTAGCTTGGTTCGGATGTTTGTTTTTCATTGACTAACACCTCAACCATTGTCAAATATAGTAAAGTATGAACCAAGTTACGATGCTACGTAACCATAGGTATGATCAACTGTACATGCTGTGTGTACTATTCTGTTAACTTTTCCCACATCCGTAATCAATTTGATATCTTTCTTATCTTCGTCAGAGGTTAATCATGAATTTTAATGACGTTATTAATTCTTGTTTCCTTGTACTCTTTCCTCGCTGTTTTTAGTTGATTTTCTAAAAATTCTTTTTGAAAAGCCGTAATTTATTACGAATTAATTCTAATCAATAAATTTAATCATTTATTAGAAATTCTATTTTAAATTCAAACAAAATATGTTTATAAATCATTTTGTATAATTTCCCTATACGATGAGTAATTTGTGCCATAAAAGTATAACGGGTTACAGTGAAACTTCCCATGAGCGTACACCCTTCGTTCCGCAGAAAATGTCCGCTCAATGGAAGTGCCCGCTCATTAGAGAACATCCATAGAAACAAATGATACCTGCTAAAAAAATTTTTTAGCTTCCCGCTAAGAAAATTGAAAATTTTCAAAATGTCGGGAAGTTATTGGTTTTACCCCGATTTTCGAAAATTGAATTTTCAACAGATCTCGACGTTTTGGGACCCTAGGAAGCTATTTTGACTATTTTTGCGAGGGTGCCTGTATGGCTGTGTGTGTGTGTGTGTGTGTGTGTGTGTGTGTGTGTGTGTGTGTGTGTGTGTGTGTGTGTGTGTGTGTGTGTGTGTGTGTGTGTGTGTGTGTGTGTGTGTGTGTGTGTGTGTGTGTGTGTGTGTGTGTGTGTGTGTGTGTGTGTGTGTGTGTGTGTGTGTGTGTGTGTGTGTGTGTGTGTGTGTGTGTGTGTGTGTGTGTGGTGTGTGTGTGTGTGTGTGTGTGTGTGTGTGTGTGTGTGTGTGTGTGTGTGTGTGTGTGTGTGTGTGTGTGTGTGTGTGTGTGTGTGTGTGTGTGTGTGTGTGTGTGTGTGTGTGTGTGTGTGTGTGTGTGTGTGTGTGTGTGTGTGTGTGTGTGTGTGTGTGTGTGTGTGTGTGTGTGTGTGTGTGTGTGTGTGTGTGTGTGTGTGTGTGTGTGTGTGTGTGTGTGTGTGTGTGTGTGTGTGTGTGTGTGTGTGTGTGTGTGTGTGTGTGTGTGTGTGTGTGTGTGTGTGTGTGTGTGTGTGTGTGTGTGTGTGTGTGTGTGTGTGTGTGTGTGTGTGTGTGTGTGTGTGTGTGTGTGTGTGTGTGTGTGTGTGTGTGTGTGTGTGTGTGTGTGTGTGTGTGTGTGTGTGTGTGTGTGTGTGTGTGTGTGTGTGTGTGTGTGTGTGTGTGTGTGTGTGTGTGTGTGTGTGTGTGTGTGTGTGTGTGTGTGTGTGTGTGTGTGTGTGTGTGTGTGTGTGTGTGTGTGTGTGTGTGTGTGTGTGTGTGTGTGTGTGTGTGTGTGTGTGTGTGTGTGTGTGTGTGTGTGTGTGTGTGTGTGTGTGTGTGTGTGTGTGTGTGTGTGTGTGTGTGTGTGTGTGTGTGTGTGTGTGTGTGTGTGTGTGTGTGTGTGTGTGTGTGTGTGTGTGTGTGTGTGTGTGTGTGTGTGTGTGTGTGTGTGTGTGTGTGTGTGTGTGTGTGTGTGTGTGTGTGTGTGTGTGTGTGTGTGTGTGTGTGTGTGTGTGTGTGTGTGTGTGTGTGTGTGTGTGTGTGTGTGTGTGTGTGTGTGTGTGTGTGTGTGTGTGTGTGTGTGTGTGTGTGTGTGTGTGTGTGTGTGTGTGTGTGTGTGTGTGTGTGTGTGTGTGTGTGTGTGTGTGTGTGTGTGTGTGTGTGTGTGTGTGTGTGTGTGTGTGTGTGTGTGTGTGTGTGTGTGTGTGTGTGTGTGTGTGTGTGTGTGTGTGTGTGTGTGTGTGTGTGTGTGTGTGTGTGTGTGTGTGTGTGTGTGTGTGTGTGTGTGTGTGTGTGTGTGTGTGTGTGTGTGTGTGTGTGTGTGTGTGTGTGTGTGTGTGTGTGTGTGTGTGTGTGTGTGTGTGTGTGTGTGTGTGTGTGTGTGTGTGTGTGTGTGTGTGTGTGTGTGTGTGTGTGTGTGTGTGTGTGTGTGTGTGTGTGTGTGTGTGTGTGTGTGTGTGTGTGTGTGTGTGTGTGTGTGTGTGTGTGTGTGTGTGTGTGTGTGTGTGTGTGTGTGTGTGTGTGTGTGTGTGTGTGTGTGTGTGTGTGTGTGTGTGTGTGTGTGTGTGTGTGTGTGTGTGTGTGTGTGTGTGTGTGTGTGAAGACTATGTAAGCAGCTCATAACTTTTGAACGGATTGACTTATTGAAACGCTCTTTACGGCATTCGAAAGGGTTCCATCAAACTTAGATTTCGTGTAAGTTTGAACCGATTCGGCCCGATAGATTTTGAGAAATTACAAAAAAACCGAAAAATTTCTTTTGTTAAAATCATGTTTTTTTCAAAATAACTATTAAGCTGCTGTACCGATCAATTCCATAATTTAATCAGCTCTTAACCTTAACTAATGACGTCGAAATGACGTTTGAACGATCAAAATCGGTTGATTCGTTCACGAGTTATCGTTGTCGAAAAATATCGGAAAAAGTGTTTTTTCAATATAACCTCAAAATTACTTAACAAATCAAATTTGTACCTCTCACAATAATAATCGACACATTATCTACGCTCAAGTATTTAATGGATCAAAGATAAGTACTTTCCTGTCCGTATAAGAGAGACAGTCAAGCCTAAATAATAATCGAATAACTGTCCGTGTCCGTTCAAGAGAGTGTCCGTTTAAGAGAGACCGATTTATTAATAAATCCCTATAGACAATTTCGGGACCGATAAATGTGTCCGCATAAAGGAAGTACCCGCTCAAAAGAGGTGTCCGTTAGTAGAAGTTTCACTGTATTCACTTCGGACTTTGACAACTCTCATTATTTAGTGAGCGATTTGAAAATTCATTCAATACCTTGTAGAAAGGTCCATGGAGATCATTTCAGCAAAATTAGAATTTCGTAGCTCATTTGGAAATTGGTCAAAAAACGCTCGTTTCTGACTCGAGATTTCTCGTAGATTCTCCCAACATTTTTTTTTTTTTTGTTTTTCTCAATTTTATTCTGACACAGGCGGAAATTTTTCGCATTTTTTTCTAGAATGCAATGGATGAAAATCAATGTTGGGAGAGCCAGTTTCATTGTTAGTCATTTTACATGTTCAGCTCGTTATTGTCCAAAACGAGCGTTTTTTGACCGGCTTACAAGTGAGCTACGAGGTTCTAATTTTGGAAAAATAATCCCAGTGACTACTCTACAAATATTTTCCGAATAACTTAGTAAACTGCCGTCTTATGGTAGAAATCGATAGTTATAATCAGTGATAAGATAAAATGTTAATTCAGCTATAACGCTATTTCATCTCGCAGTTGGTCATGTAGAATCGTAGTTTGTTTCGGTCGAATGTTCTTTTATTGGTAAATATCAAATGTAGTGAAATATGAACTAAGCTACGATCGACGTAATCAAAGACATGGCCGAGTGCAAAGTGAAAACAAATATCAAGGGTCATTCATGATAACCTTCCAATTAATAGAAATTGAACTCAAGTGGAACATGATCGGGGAGAATCGAAATATTTTATAATTATCAATTTTTTCTTGGACTATTTGTATCTTTCCTAAATTTTGATTACTCGGATATTTTCAATATTGTTAAATCTAAAATAAACTCACTTGCAACACAACTAAATAATGAATTAAAGATCTGTTTTAAATTTTTATTCAAATAAAAAAATTTAATAACAACTCAATGTGAGTTAAACAATATCTCATCTATACCGGGCCTTTAAGATATTTTAAATTATTACAAATTAAGAATTTCAATTTCTTATGGTAGTAATTTTTTTCCAAATATCACCAAATTCTGACCCTGTATATTTATCTATATATAAGAATATTAATTTTTTGGTTACAATAACATTTTCCAAAGAAATAATGTAAAATAATAGAGTTAATATAGTTAACAATAACTGTTAATCATTTATAATTAACGCCATCGTTAAAATTTACAAGAAAATGGCAAATGTTATAAACAGTTAATAATGCAAATCATATTATATATATTTTTTATTACAGGTACTATCGATCATATTTATCTGATTTTTTCTATATTAAAATAAAAACTATCACATTATATAAAATCGGAGATACATCATTTATAATAAATAAAAAAATATTCTCTTGTTCTCCTTAAAATCAGTCATAATATTTGTCATCATTAAGTAAATCTTGTTTAACATGTCCATTATTTAAACCGTGACTATTACGTTTAATTGTTGCCGTTTCATAATCTGGATATTTTATTGATTTTAACGTGCCATTTTGAACGTTATTTAATAAATTATTTGATGTTGAAGCACTATGTTTTTTTAATGGGCGTTCTTGTAATGGCATCGATATGTACGGATTTTGTTTAGAACTCATATAATGCGGTGAACTCGGTATTTTTCTACGTTTCTTCTTATTATAAAAATACATAGCAAACCACCCGGTTAAATGTCCAATTATTAAACCACATACAACGAATAATATTATAACACCAGTTGAAGCAATTCCAATATTTTCTTGTTTTATTGCTTCATTAATTTCTAATAAAATTATGAAATATTAATATAATCGAGATAGTTGAATAATATTATTAAATATTACCGTTAAAACTAGTTAATATACACATTCTTGTTTCAACACTACTTCCTTGGCACATGTTAGGACCAGGATTTGTAGTACGACATTTCCTTTTCCTATGTTGTTCTCTATTTTCATCGCATAATGACCAACTAGTCCAATTACTCCAACCCAATAAAGCTGAAATATTATAATTATTTATAATGGAAAATTTATAGAGGAATTTTATTAATTTACAATCACACGGTGCTTCCTCGCAGGGTTGTTCTTCATGATCTGCTCCAATACAATTTGTACCAAGGCATGTTCTGTAACGTGTTTTAACACCCCAACCACAGGATACATTACACGGTGACCATTCGGACCAACAACCCCATTCATCTTGACAAAAATGTTTGTTGCATTCCCTTGTTTGAATTGTGGGTCCTTGACAATTACGATTTTCACAAAAACGTGTACGATTCTGGATACCGCCACCGCAACTAAGTGAACATTCGCTCCAATTAGACCATGGACTCCATTTAGGATGTTCGTTGTTATCATCGGAATAACAACCATTAGCGTTACAAATTTTAGTTTCTTCTTTAACGCTAATTTTGATTGATGATGCGTGCTTTATGGGAGCTTTACAAATAAATCTGAAAAAAAAACAGGTTTTATTACAAATAGTGCAGTTGGAGAATTTACAGAAATACCTGAACCGTTTCCGATAGAATTCCGGGCCGGTAGTGTTAGAATCATTAATCCATTCAGTTATGGCTTGTTTACGGTGTTCACCGCATTCGTGCATGTTACATTTTTCGATTTCAATATCATTACCGGGACAAAATTGTCCACCGTTTTTTGGTGGTGGATTATCACATTTGCGATAACGTTTTCTATAACCACCACCGCAATGTACAGAACAATAATCCCATTCAGACCATTCACTCCAACCACCGTCTTGTGGTAATGCCGGACATGGTGGTATTTCAGCACAAAATGCTTCAGTACGATCTTGTCCAACACAAACACGTCCACCATGGGCCGGTGCTGGATTCGTGCATGTACGACTTCTTGTTTTTACTGCTGTACCGCATGTTGCTGAACATGATGACCATGCCGACCAATCAGACCATCCACCATGTACTGTACAATTAGTAACAGCAATACTGGAACCATTACATTGACGTCCACCATTACTAGGTGATGGATTATTACATTGACGTGTTTGACACAAACATGTGTCTAATGAATTTGAATCAGGATTTGTACGATGTGTACATTGCGACCATTCCGACCAACTACTCCAACCACCATCAACTACAGCATCTAAGATCGGACATGAGGTCACTGATTGTTTCCAATATTTATCTAATGGATTTGAATTTGGGGCTGTTGAACAATTCTCGTAACGTTCACTCCAACCACAATACGGATCCATGGCATTCAAACAACTAGCTTTAGATTGATGACGATTACAATGATCGGCTAATATTTTCAAAATTCCTGCATTTGTCGTTATGTAGAGTGAATTTGTTTGTTTTAAAAATTGTAAATTTTTTATCGGTATCACAGTATCCGATGGTATTGTTTGCCAAATTTCGACAACACAAGCCTCTTGCGTCCTCGGCAATATTGAAATTTTTTTAATAAGACCATCTATTGTTGATACATAAATAACATGAACTGATGTATGAAGTTTTGTTGATAATACATCAATAGCTATATGCGTGTACCGTTCTAATTGTGCAACATGTAAAGGATCTAATGTAGTTGCTTGAACTGCACTATCCATTAATTGATATTTAGAAGTTTCTAATAGATTACTATTTTTAGATGTTGTTCTACATTGAAAATTATCTCTATTATATACATGATGTTTACCCCATGCACTTCCTATATGTTCTTGATATTTAAATGGGCCATTAAATGCATTTTCAATTGATGTTAAATTAAATGCACATATCGCTGAACCAGCTATGCTATTTATTGGTGTTGTGAATACAGCATAAATTAAATTCTCTCTAGCAACAAATGACATACTTTGAATTTCATCAAAATAAAATGGATATTCACCACTAATTGAACAATTCAATCGTGCTTTTAAAAACGTTGTCCAATTATCTTTTAACATTGTATGACCGCCTGGATCATTCTTACATACTCTAGCTATTCTCGAATAGATCGTCTACAATTCAAAATTAAATTAATTTAGGTTTTTTTTTTCGTTTGTTTATTCAAATATCGAACCTTTCCACAATTGATATATTCAACAGCTGCTTCTCTAAATAAAAAATATACATAATCGTCTGTCTCAAACGAACCAACGAACTGTGGTTCATTTAACCATAAACTATTATATTGTTTCGTTCTTATTGTATGACTGCCTATTGTTTTTGATATTAACGAATCGGAACTGGAGAAATCTGTCGGTCCACCAAAATAATATTCACCATTTTCTGACATTAGTCCTGTTATATTTGCTTTCGGATGGTAGGGAGATTTAGCGATACCATCAACCCATTCTATAATTTCGGAGATATTTTGTATCTGTTGATTGAAAAGAAAAATAATAATAATTCGATTAAAAATTCAATTTTTTAAACAAACCTTCCTATAGGTGCATTGTGGTGAGAATGCATTTGTCCCGCAAGCGAACAAGAATCGACCATTTGTTAATAATATTTTTACATAATTATGGCAAAATTCATCTGATTGACCTTTATTCACGCATTGTATACGTTTCTCTTTCGGTGCTGGCCATTCAGCATGCTCTAATAATTCTAAATTTTGTAAAGATAAACGATATAAAACGTCCCTGTAAAATTTCAATTTCATTATAAACGGTTCATTCTAAAGTTCATTTTAAGAAGTGAGAAATTGTTGTTTACGTTGAAAATGAACACAATTTTAAAGCCTTGACTGCAGATGAGCTCTGAAGTCACTGAACGGACTATACAACAAAATATCTTGCATCGTTTAAGCATTCCTTAGATTCATTATCTTTTTGTATATGTAGAAAATATTATGTATATGAATATCTAAATGTATAGAGAATAATTGGAAAAATTGTCTCGAAATAACGGATATCTAACACTTCTTAATCGAATAGATTCATTTTAGATAAATCGTAAAACATTTACAATGTAATTTCTACACTGGAGACACGATTTCAATGACTTTAGTTTATAAATAATTAATAAATTTGAAAGTTGAAATTAATTGTTCAACATTACAAGATTGTAAAAAATATTTTTCTCACAACCTTCCTTATAACTTATTCAATATTCAGCAAATCATAATTTTTATAATTGTTTAAATAATAACGAATCTGCAGCTTGATTTTGCCTATACTCCGTTCGCTTTGAACTAGCTGCCTTGACTAGATCCAGTCAGTTTGGCACAATAAGGGTAATTCACGTTGGACGAAAAGTTCTTATGGCAACTTTCATTATTTAACGAGCGATTCCAAAAATTATTCAAAAATTTCCAGGAGTAGCTGAAGTACATTTTAGCTGAATTGGAACCTCGTAGCTCATTTGGAAGATGGTCAAAAGTTGGTTTCTGGCGATGTCGCGATTTTCCAAAACGCTCTTAACACACGAAACGAATTAGAATCAGGATCCTCCTAACATTGTTTTTTTTGTTTCTCTCGATTTTATTCTGGAATAGGTGGGAATATTTTGCATTTCTTATAAAAAGCAATAGAGGAAAACGGAAAAAATCTATATTGGGAGGGCCTCCGAGTCATTCTTACTCGTTTTGCGTCTTCAGCTCGGTTTGAAAATCACAACCTTGTCCTAAACAAGCGTTTTTTGACAAATTTCCACGTGAGCTACCAAGTTCTAATTTTTCTAGGGACCCTCACATAAATCCTTGAAATATTTTTCGAATCTTTCCCCAAATAATGGTAGTTGCCATAAGAACTTTCCATCCGACGTAAATTACCCTGTATTTTATGTTCTTTTGAGGCACTAACAATTTTTTCGATAGATTCGATGCTACCCAAGCGGAAATCTGGAGATCGTGTCCTTAATTTGATTCCATATTTCCGACGTCATCCTTACAATTAGATGAATCTTCTAAAATGAAGCCATACAAACGTCTGTAGGTCTCTTATTTTGAAATGTATGACCTCTTATATGATTAAATCGATTTTCGTTGACCAAATTTGTAAAAATTGAACATAAAATCTCCCACCTACAATAACGGCGGCTTTCTGTACGATTTCGCCGCTAATTGACCGTCTGTTTTTGCCATAATTCCATTTGTTAAAATTATTATTAGCGCAAGATTTATTATTAAGAAAAAAGATAATCAAAAATAATTTTATCGATCATTTTGAGTCAAGGTTAGAAATTGTTTCATCATTAAAAACCGAATAGACAGATGTTCAATTGGATTTTGAACGTACTTGAATTTCTATAGCCAATCAGTCTAAAATTTTCAAATACAAAAACCAGGAAAATAAACAATCTCTCACTTCTATTTTAATTTAAATAAAATGAACAATGTTTTTACCTAGCACCGACTAAAACTTGATTCCGTGCTACATCAAATAGCATTTGTGAATAAGAAATAATTTGCGGTTGTGTAAATTTATTTAGCGATTGTTGCAAATCTGTAACCAAAATTGAATGAATGAAGAAATATTATATATATTTATCAACAAAAAAAAGAGGGATGTATAAATATTAAACAAAGAAATTAAATTTTATGTTGTTTATAATTCTCTATAAACAAATATTTATGAACATCAACGACTGATAAGCCCTGTCGTGTTGATCCAATTCGTGTCTGTATGGCCGTTTTATGTTATCAAAAAACAAATAAGCTTACCTGAGATTGGGTAATTATTTAATCAAATAAAATTACGTTATCATTATTATTATTATTATTATTATTATTATTATTATTATTATTATTATTATTATTATTATTATTATTATTATTATTATTATTATTATTATTATTATTATTATTATTATTATTATTATTATTATTATTATTATTATTATTATTATTATTATTATTATTATTATTATTATTATTATTATTATTATTATTATTATTATTATTATTATTATTATTATTATTATTATTATTATTATTATTATTATTATTATTATTATTATTATTATTATTATTATTATTATTATTATTATTATTATTATTATTATTATTATTATTATTATTATTATTATTATTATTATTATTATTATTATTATTATTATTATTATTATTATTATTATTATTATTATTATTATTATTATTATTATTATTATTATTATTATTATTATTATTATTATTATTATTATTATTATTATTATTATTATTATTATTATTATTATTATTATTATTATTATTATTATTATTATTATTATTATTATTATTATTATTATTATTATTATTATTATTATTATTATTATTATTATTATTATTATTATTATTATTATTATTATTATTATTATTATTATTATTATTATTATTATTATTATTATTATTATTATTATTATTATTATTATTATTATTATTATTATTATTATTATTATTATTATTATTATTATTATTATTATTATTATTATTATTATTATTATTATTATTATTATTATTATTATTATTATTATTATTATTATTATTATTATTATTATTATTATTATTATTATTATTATTATTATTATTATTATTATTATTATTATTATTATTATTATTATTATTATTATTATTATTATTATTATTATTATTATTATTATTATTATTATTATTATTATTATTATTATTATTATTATTATTATTATTATTATTATTATTATTATTATTATTATTATTATTATTATTATTATTATTATTATTATTATTATTATTATTATTATTATTATTATTATTATTATTATTATTATTATTATTATTATTATTATTATTATTATTATTATTATTATTATTATTATTATTATTATTATTATTATTATTATTATTATTATTATTATTATTATTATTATTATTATTATTATTATTATTATTATTATTATTATTATTATTATTATTATTATTATTATTATTATTATTATTATTATTATTATTATTATTATTATTATTATTATTATTATTATTATTATTATTATTATTATTATTATTATTATTATTATTATTATTATTATTATTATTATTATTATTATTATTATTATTATTATTATTATTATTATTATTATTATTATTATTATTATTATTATTATTATTATTATTATTATTATTATTATTATTATTATTATTATTATTATTATTATTATTATTATTATTATTATTATTATTATTATTATTATTATTATTATTATTATTATTATTATTATTATTATTATTATTATTATTATTATTATTATATAGAAATTATATATAATTATGAGTAATTTAAGTAAAATCCAGCTTAGATTGGTAATATCTCAAAATGATTACCTACCTTGATAGGAAATATAGCGGAAATCATGTTTGCTGGCCGTTATAAATGACAAGCAAACAAATAATAAGAAAATTCCATATGGCACCACCATATTGCTGTTGTTGCATGATCTGTAAATAAAAACGATAAAACACCTGAAAAATTATCCTTAAATAGTGTATTATTATATTAAAATAATATTCATCATAAAATACAATTGTTCTAAAGATTATCATCACTAATTAATACTTGAGGCTAATTTTATAATTATATTGACTTTATCTATGAGTAAATTTAAACAACCATTGAAAATTGCAGGAAATATCGCGATTTGCTTTTTTATTAGAAAAAAAAAACCAGTAAGATCGTGGATAAAAGCACGTACACAAATTACAACAATATTTTCTTATCAATACTGATCAGTGATTATTATTAAAGTCTTTTTTTTCTGATATGATTTTCTACAAATAATCGAGATTAAAAAGGAAACAATCGTGATTAAATCTTTTTTCTTTCGTTGTTATTGCTGTTGTTGAAAAAAGAATTTTAAGCAAAATTTCTATTGAATCATACAATTTCTAAGGTCGTGTTTAACGTTTTAAGTTTAGATGCTACTTAATTATAATAATTAACATATTACTCAGACATCTTTAAGGATAACCAGAGAAGAAATCGTGACAATACCGATCAAATAAAAAGAAGGGAAAAAAGCGAAATAATAAACATTAACAAAATAGGATCTTCCTCGACTTCAAGGTTGGTTCTTGTGATTTTTTTTATGATTATTTAAAAAAACATATATTTGTTAGCAACAGCGATAAATTTCCGACAACGTGCAATAAATTCAACTCAACTTTATCGTACGCTTGGATCTAGGGACGCACTAAAACCAGGGCTTCGAAGCTGAAGTGAAAACAGAAATTTTGGCCGGAACGAAATCCGTAGCTGAGCCGAAAACAAAACCTGGTCAAAACCCAATTTCGATGTTTTTTAGTTTTTTAAGGATGCGTATTTTGTAAATAGCTCTTGGGCATGTATATTTAAGGTAAAATTTAAAAATTTATCATTTGGAACTGAACCGACAACCGAAAAAAAAAAACGGAACCGATCCGATATTTTTTTCCCCAATTGAACCAAAACGAAAATCGGAATAAAATTAACGATCTGAAGCCCTGATCAAAACCTCCAATTCATAATCGTTTCATGTCCAAATTACAAACTTTTCTTAATTCGTTACTAAAATTAGCTAAAATTTCAATGATAAGCAATTTTCTAAATTTAAAATAACAATAGATCAAGAATTAAGATACAAAGTGGACCAAAGTTTCTAAATTACAATTGAAGAGTAAAATTTATTAAAAACTGACGATTTCGTATAGAAATTTATTGAAATTTAGACTAAAAATCGAAATTAAAATTAATTTTATCGTTTCCCTTTCACCATTTAAATAGAGATTTTCTAAAAATCAATAATTTATGACGAACATTTTTTAAAACTGTTAAAAGTTAGTTTATCAATAATTTCTAAATCGTCTTCCTTTCCCGATTTGTTAAAAACAATCAAAAGTACGATAGCACGATTCAGTAGCAAAATTTGTAAAAGGCTTTCATAGTAGAATTTGTCAAAAAATTGACGAGTTTGGACAAAAACTTCTTAAAATCAGGAATTTAGTTCAAACAAATTGTGGGAAAATGCGTGTTTTCCGCACTTGCAGCTAATGTAATTAATCTCAACTTTTGTGTGGGTGTTATTTTTAAATTACTTATATTCCACAAAACAAACTCTTGTAATAAATTAACATTTGACATATTCGTATTTTATTATTGTTATAATCATTAGTATTATTATTTTATTTGTAATAGTTAACGAACAAACCCACATTTTGTATAATATAATTTTTTTTTTAAATCGTATGAGTGTTCCAAAAATGGTAAATCAAGGTTGGATTTTATTACAAAATCTCATAGAATAGGCGCCTCGTCTAATAAATAAATAATTTATTTCGTTTATTTTGCTACTTTCTATTTGTTTATTATGTATTTTTAATTTTATTAATACATAAAGTGATTTTTCGAAATTTTATTATACAGTCCGTCCTAATTTAGGAATACATCATCATATACATAAATGTATATAAATTGAATATTTTATGTCTTCATAATAATAAAATTCGAGGAACACTTTTACGGTTTATTTTATTTTATTTTTTGTTATTGTTGTTTAGTTGAAAATTGTTTTTGGGATGTGCTAAAAGCGGTTTCTTCGAAAATTGAATACATACGCATATGAAAAAAAATATATATAGTCCGTTCACTGACCTGGATGATACTACATACTCAAATCATATAACAAAGGTTATCAATTTTAGAGATGTTGTAAATTTGACATAAATTTTAAATGACTACCGGTTGTACAGAAGTGTGTTTTATAACGAAGTACAAGGATTTTTTTAATTTTATCGACATACTGGCTACTTAGAGAAGAACTTCGATAGATAAAGTCTGTTTTCGATTAGTTCTCGTGTTTCAGAAACGTAGGTATGTTTAAAGAATATTTTAAAATTTTGCATGACAAAATTAGGCACAGCTAAAAATTTCCCCATTCTGTCAGATATCAAATAAACATCTACTAAGTTCGACTGTTTTTGAACACGTTGCACATTTTTCTCGCTTATTTCAAGCTTCTTCGAGAAATTATGTTTCTGGTATTAATCGCCGGCTATGTATGTTGGATTTGTATATTTGTCGGACAAATTTTGATGGTTAGTGCAGACGAAAAATTCAAATATAATTGTATTGAATTAATAAAGTCACTGGTCTCTTTATTAATACGATATATTTATTGAATTTTTTGTTATCATAAGTTATTAACGAAAATATCACATTTCAAAAAGTCTCGATTACCAAACTATTTACGTCCATTAACCGCTATCATTAAATTAACATAAAGTAATAATCCTGTAGGTATTCCAGATTGTCGTTATAATAGTAGTTATATATAGTGTAGGTGTTGTTTATTTGATAACATAAAAATTGTTCTTAAAAAATAAACAATTTTATAACTCATTTAAGATGAAAACGATTTCGTAAGCTCGGTTCGTCTTTCTTTAAATTGATTCAAACATAAGCGTAATGAATAAATAAATAAATAAATAAATAAACAAATAAATAAATAAAAAAAATCAACATGTTAAATGTTGTTAAACAGCTAATACAATTTTATCTTAAAATGATGTTGCATGTACCAGAAATGTACATGCAACTTAATTTGAATTGATTTAATGTTTATTTAATTACAGTTAAATAAGAGAAAATTTTCTCTGTCTAATCACAATTTTAGAATAATTTTTAAATTGTTTTGAATTATGAGCCACGCAAGGCAACAAATCTTAATTACATTTAAATTTTCATAATAAAATACGATTGAGATTAATTGCTAAAACAAAAGGTCGTGTATTATCTTTTAATGGAATTTGTAACAATACAATTTCAAAGAAGATTTATCACCAGAGAATGCAGATGTGTATTAAAAAGACACGAAAAAAAAATTATAAATAAACAAATAGGTGTGTATCAACCGAGGACAGTTTTTTTTTTCAGGGTAACATTTTATTCAAATTTATACAATAAGGAACAATAGATTTTGCCAATTATAAAACGAAATTTGTTTATAATAAAATAGAGGAGTATTATCGTAAAAGACATTGTCTATGCACTTAAAAAATTGCAACAATATTTGTTATCTAATATTCTCATTAGTGTTTTATTTATTATTGTTGTTATTATGATAAATATTGTTGGGGAGATTACGACCTCGCGACCCACGTTTTTTTCTTCTTTTATTTAACATAAACTATTAATTTCTTAGAAATTTATCATTTCGATTCATTTATAATTGGTGCCGCATATTTTACAATCAATCACAATAATATGCAATATGTATATGGGAAAATTCGGACGTTTTTACCTAACAAATACAAATTTATAATTGGAATTATTACAAAAACAATTTCTCATTTGTACGTGACAGATTAATATCAATCTGATAGATTGTTGTACAATTGAAAACAAAATAATGCAGATAAAGAATTGTTCTATTACTACAATAACACTAGAATTACAGTTGATTTTATGTGATTAATTTTAAATAATACGAGGAACAAATAATAACGATAATAAAGAGAAAGTGTAGAGAATGTAATGAAATTTCTATTTGGAAATCGATAAAAAACTTTGGTAAAAATTTGAGAATTACAAACGTTAAACACACTCGTAAAATTACAACAACAATCAAAACGTTAAATTTTATATTTCAATGTATTAAGAAACAATACGCAAACTCATTGGATAAACAACCAATAAAAATGAGGTGTTAAAACATGCGCTATTACTTCAACTACATCGATAGGTAAACAATTCGATTGTTGGATTCTGGTTTAAAATGCGATTTTATAAGACACCTGCATTTATTTATAAATACAGGAGCGTTTTTATAGGGTAGATCGAGGCGAATCGGATCACTTTCTGTTTGTTGTTAGAAAAATAATAGTATATGTATACCGCATTGCAAAGGTGAATTTTCATTAAACATAAATGATTAGTAACCATTTGACTTGAATATAAACAAAGAAAATTGTAAAATAAACGTAAAAATCTTTTTCTAACAAACAAATAATGAAAAAGTGTGAAATATCCGATTAGCCCCAATTTTCTGGGTGAATCGGATCACACAAAAAACTTTAAAACCAACTGAATTTTCTACAGCAAAATCGTTTAAACCAACTCAAAAAAAATTATATTTGATGATAGTGAGGTCTTTTGTTAGTCCTACATAAGTCGCAAGTGTATTGTCCTTACTTAGCTCTTCTATCAGCACAATTATCATGGCAGCACTTCTCGCTTTGTTTCCAGTCCTCTGAAGGTTGAGAGGTTTTTAAAGACTTAATAAGAACGTTGCTGATTCCTTTATTTAGATTTAAGTTTAGATTCAATTTTTGCTGTTTAAATTAAAAAAAAAAGTCATCCGATTCGCCCTGCATGAAACGATCCGATTAGCCCCAAACGTAAGGATTTCAAAATGAATATTTTATATAAGCTTGCCATAATTCTATCGACTAATAGACATCAAATACTGAATAAGCACACCATAAAAAAGAATAATCATAAATAGCTCAGAGTTTTCAAGCTTAACTTAATATGTAGTTATTTCTTATTTTGATCCGATTCGCCTCGGTCTAGTTTTGGCCACCGTTTCAATAAAGAAAAACGACATTTTTCATATTATTATGAACAATAAAAAGGCCTTAATAGTAGAAAATATGCCTGGTTTAAATTGCCAGGCCGGTATATTTGTTTATTCCTCCTATTATTTAAATTTGATTTAATAGATTTAAGTGTAAACCACAACAATAAAATACTAAACTATATAAAATGAAATGTTGACGGTTCGTTATGGTTCTTGGGCAAACCTAGTTAGATATACTTGATCTAAACGAACCCTGCTTTATCTTTTGTGGTATCGTTGAAATTTACATCAAATTAGTTGTAATTTTGATCAAATTTGATGGTGAATGGCGACTTTTGTTTGTTCTCTACTAGAAATAAACAATTAGTGGACTAAAAACGCGCAATAAAAATTTACAGGTTGTACAAATATCAATTATTTGAAAACTACTTAATTATTATTGATTTAACAATAAGTGTGTAAATAATCTACTATGTAAGTCTGTTTTCGTAGAATTTAGTGCGTCAAATTGATTAGGATCTATATCTTGTGATTACACTCAGAAATTATTGGAAATGTAAATCCAAAAATCAACCCTCAAGCTTGTTCTTTGAATTTTTCTTATCAAGAGCGTTCAAATTTGGGTTTGTGTTTTACCCTGCAGGGTGTCCAAAATTTTGTTTGTTAATTTTTGGATTTGCATTTTATTGATGTTGTTCCATCCACAAAATTTGATTCATGCTAAATGATAGAATCATTTAAAACCCAAAAGCCCTACTGTTGTCGGGTCTATTAATGGGTCGATGTTGTTGATGGCTTTTCAAGAAAATAAATTTTTGTCGATGATCATCGTTACCTGAGGAGGAACTCGTTTGGCGCCTGGTATTAGTTTAGATGTTCTAAAAGATACCTGACCGTAAGAAATCTTATTAGAACTGTTGTTTGTTGTTTTTGTTGTTGTTTCGTAAGAAATAATCATGGATAGACCTTGAATTTGGTTTAGGATCGACAGGTGTGTGTGTGTTTTGGTTGAATTTTATTATATTAGGGCTACTTACAATTGCAATTTTCTATGAATATAATCGTGAAGACAGGTCAATGTTGTAGTGGGGACTGTAGCGGCAAAACATCGTCCAACTTTCCATCCACATCAAAAAATCTGTTTTTAAAATATTAAATAACACGAAAATTAAAAATTTCTTCAATAAATCATCAACACAATATGTATGTTTATATTGTAAAATAATTAGTTTTAATTATTTTAAATTTGTTGAATTTATTTTAAATATCGATATTCACAAGACGACCTTGACTAGGTTGTTTCTGTATAACGAAACGTTTAGGTTCATTGCATGAACGGTATTTTCGATACCACCGTATATGTATGTTTACGGCAACGTACTATTCTCTCAGTTCAGTTTTCAGATAGATCTCCTCCTCAACTTGGCCTTAGTGGCTATCTTAAGTATTCAAAATACTTAACGCGCATGTTCAACTTACAACAAATCTCAACTTAAATCCGATACTTATTGTACACTACACTATGTATAAACAATAATAGAACGTACGGCTACAGATATCGGTTATAATCTTAACCGGATTTTGCCCCCGGATTATTACTACGATCACTACGTTCATAAAAAATACTATTATTAGAAAAAAAAAACAACAGAAGGGTTAAATTACGAAATTTGTCTTTATGGATCCGGGCGCAGTGGACACGCCTCATCAACTTATAATTAACAAGAAATAAACAAATTTTACGGCTACTAGACAAGATTAATAATACATCAATTTAATCAACATATTCTAATTATTGGAAAATCGTTATCAATTCGTAATTAAACTGATTATATGGGAATTTGTGTGTTTGAAACTGTATCAAGAAATTAATGTAAATAATTATTCTGTTTACCAGTCGACTTTGCAGAGGCGTCGAGGAAAGTTGTGGAAAAAAATTGGAACACTAGCAATAACAATTTCGTATTTAACACCGAAACTATCCAATAATTGTAAAATAGCTCAAATTATATCTGATATAATTCAGTTTATCTAAGTTTTATCAAATTATTACACAAATACCAAATAATCACTTCAATAACTTTCGTATTTTTGTTTGAGAAAAAGTTTGGTCCAGTATTTCCTGTTCGGATTTCTCCAAACACCTAAAATAGAGAATCATGCTGTATAAGTAATTTTTCGTTTTTTTTTTTGTTTTTTAGTTAAGAACTTGTATGATTTTTATCAAGATTACAACTGACAAAAACAAAACCAATCTGTCTGTGAGGTCAGATAAAGAAGGTCGCCCACGTAATCCATTTAAAAAATAATGTGAATTTAATGGATTTTTTTTGCAAAAATTACGCACATCTCCATTGTGTTTTTCCTTAGTTTTCGATGATTTTTCTCAATTAGAAATTATAGAAAATTGTCAATTTCCAACAATATGGTTGGATAAAATAGCCATGTGTTTATACCTGTCGCGAATTGAACGTGGGATTGACAAAAAGAAAAACGAAATAAGAAAAATAACAAACCAGTTGGATGAAATAAGGAGTACAATTTAAAGTATTATAAACCTGCATGATGTTGAAGTGACTTATTTTGATTGTTGTTGAATTGTTGAATATCTACATGAATATAATATTTAATCCTTATCAATAATTTGTTCATTATTTTTTTTCTTCAAATAAAATATGTTTCACCTTATATCAAAATTACGTGTAATTCTACTAATGGAAAATAACAAATTTACATATTTAATCGGTTCATATTGCAACTTTCACGTCTAATAAGAGTAATAAGTATTCAGTATCTATGTAATAATTATTGAATTGCAGTACTAACGATTTTTATTTTGGCTTTTTTTGCCCAAAAAACGATTTGTATATTAAATTTATAATTTAACCAAAGGCGTAGCGAAGATTTTTAACACCCGGGGGCGCTCCCTACACTCCCTGAAACACAACGCTCGGGGATATTTGCCCCTATCTGGCTACGCCACTGAATTTAACACAGAATGATTTTATCTATAATTGATAATGAACAATAATTATGAGTCTACTATGGAAGGGTACAAATCTAGGAAATTAAGCGTAATATTCGTAATTTCTTCAGGGGCACAATAACCGTTACCGATAATATGTTCGGTGTTCAGGAAATAAAGCTATGTTAAAGTTTTTCGTAACATGGCAACTTTCCCATTTTGAATATTATCCAATTACTTTAAAAATAATCCAAATAATCCATTACAGAAACTCCTGGATGAAAAGCATTTAAATATCAACAAAAAAATTGAAATGGACTGAAGATAATTAAAGTAATTGAAAACGACAAGATTATAAAACAAATAATTTAAAATTCGATATTTAAACTCATCAACCATTTTCTAGACGGTAATGATGTTGAAAAAACCGTCCTAAAATATTAATGAGTAAACTGTTTTTTTAAATCGTACGATTATTTGGGGTGTTCATCTTATTGGGACGTTAGATGTAAATTGTTTAATTATGATTTCAGTGTTTATTTGGTTGCATAAGTTCGAAAGTGGGAAATTTCTTGTAAAAGCTTCAATTATTTTCAATTCAAAATTGTATTGGATTTAAGCAAATCATCGACTCAATATTGCTTTATTTATATTTATTGGCATTATTTATATCTCAAAAATATTGCAATTTTATTAATTTATTATTAATATTAACAAATTGTCGAAGAACACAAATTTATTATGTGACTTATTAATAAAATTAGAATCACTTGAATTAAGGCATAATGGTATTTAGAACAACAAAAACAAATTAAAACTTCTAATCTTCGAGTATTTTGTTAGACATTCACTGTGACTCACAAAAACTTACAATTTTGCAATTTAGGAATTCGAAAATTAATGATTTGTTAATCTAAGTTCGGCCGCCTCTAAGGGCGTGATTTAATTCCATTTTCTTCTTTTTGAGTTTCAATTCAATCGTAGAAAAACATTATTTTAGAAAGACGTTTCAAATGATTGTCCATCTGTTTTCGTTATATTTTTCATAAATACCTATATTAACATATTATTAAATTATTAACTTATTAATAGAGCAAAGCGTTTTTACTTATTAACTGATTGTTATAGAATAAAAATAAGGCCTTGAAGTTTTAGTGTTTTTTGTGAGCCACGTATATAAGCAACAAAATACTAAAAAAATCCAAAATTTCAAGTGTTTTCTCACTTAAATATCGAAATCAGTACCGTAGCTAGGCGGGGAGGACTGGGACTTTTTCCCCAATGATCACGGCCCTGATCGAAATTGACACAAAAAAATCGTTAATAATATTCAAATACAAACAAAAGTAATCACATCTTAGCAAAATTCTAACTCAGAAAAAAAAAACAGAGGACCCAAAATATTACATTTATAAGTCTTATTTATGATTTATCTAAAAGTTATTAGTTTCAGGCAATTTCTTATAGATACATGTACGTATATGGGCATAACAAAAACTGTATGCATATGCACACATGAACTATTTGAACACTTTGAGTCCAGCTTATTTACAAACACCTCTTAACAAAGTTTTGATTGTACAAACTAAATAAATATAATAATAACCTGATCAAAATTAGTTACGATTAAAATAATTGATTTTTAATTGTAACTCTGATCAGATGTTATTTAATACACTGTTTCTGACTAAGTTTTATTGCTGATTCATTGGATTTTCTGGTGATTTTTGCCATTCTTTATATATCACTTGTTTAAGCTGAGTTAATCGCAATTGTGGATTTTCAGCTTTTAATTCATTGAGACGTTTCTCTTCGTACGCTAAATAGGCCGCCTTCATTCTACGTTCTGGATGTTTATCGACTTCATCTGATGTTGAGCTGCAATCCAAATTAAATGTTAACATATCGATAATTATTGAAAAAAATGTAAAATTACCTTAAAATATTGATAGCTTCGGTTACTGATCTGGCCTCTTCACCATCAACAGTCAATCTATTAATATTTTCTTCTAACGGTGTATCCAAATGTGTAACCACTTTCTTTTCTTGTTTCTTCTGTTCATCGGGTTTCTTTATTATTGTTGATGAAATCTGTGCTCTTGTAATTTTTGGTGCGGGGCCCGCTTTAACTGGTTTAATTGAACTCATTTCTTGTTCCAACAACTGTTTTGCTTCAGCCTTTTTAGCTAATTGTTGTTCACGTTTTTTCTCTTGTTCTTCCTAGAATATAACAGAATAATTAATTTATTTTATTTAATTTTATTGTAAATACCTTTCGTTGTTGTTTTTTCTTAATTTGTTTATCATTATCCTCCCAATATGCATCCTGTTCATGTTGTTGTTTTTTAGCAGTTTCTGCATCTTTTGCTGCCTTTTTACGTTCACGTGCTGCTACAGCTTTTGGATTTTCCGTTGAAAATTTCTTTGGCATTTTTCTTGTTGTTTTTTTAATTTCCCTATTTAATTCTATTTGAACAAGATGATTTTACAAAATTCTAACCTCACTATAAAAAAAACTTTCTAATACTACCGATAGAAGTCTATTTTACCGACTTATTTGAATGTTGCCGAAAATCAACACTAGATGTCAGGGGACGTGAACTAACATGCATTGCTACATGAATGTGTTTTGTGTGTTGCCTATAATACCGGTTATCAATTCAAAATCGCTTAAGTCTCTCTTCCATTTCTGCTTTCCTGTTACCGCGGAGACTTTTTCGATTATAAATGTGAAGCAAATAGCAATCACTATAAAAGAATGAATGTATTTTATAGTTTCTTTTATGATGATTGTTCTCATAACTGATAAACACAATACCTACCGTGAATAAATTAATTCTTTTTCTCTGCAATAAACAAACCACTCTTCGTCTTGTAGGTTGTTGCATGTAAAAATCGAATGTATTGTATGTTGTCTAACACACTAATTAACAATTCAAAATAGGAGAGTTTTCTCTCTATCTTATTTCTATACTCCTGTTATTGTAAAGACTTATTTGATTTGAAACTGTATAGTGTTGTCCAATCTAATTGCTACTTAACTAACTAACCCCTTTTCATTTCTGTATTCCTGCTACTACGGAGACTTATTCGATTTTAAATGTGAAGCAGATAGGAAATAACAAACAACAAGAAAGTATTTATGATAAACACAATAAAGTGAAATTATTCATTTCAGTCCAATACTCGGCGTTGGAGAATGTTGTTGGTTATTTCAACCATATTTTGCGTTTAACTACGAGTTAGGCCGACAACTTTACACAAAATCTACTTATTTATATATATATACCATCGATATTTCTCACAGAATTGTTGAAGAAAGATATTATTTGGAATTCTATCTTTTTATATTTACATGTCACGTGAATATATTACATTAAATTCGGCAAATTTTCTGATTGTAAATGGAAAAACGCACTCTTTTCTGAATACATAGGAGTGTTGAAATTTACAAAAACTGGTATAGTTCTGAATATTTCATAGACCTAAATCTATGTGAAAACTATATTTGTATTAAGTGTTGTATAAATATGATTATCAACAAGTCTGAATCGCTACTAATCCTCTTTGATTTCTGTATTCCTACTACTGCGGAGACTAACTTCGATCTTAAGTGTGAATGAAGGAAGCATTTGGTAATAAATAAATAATAAAAATAACTGAGATATGACTTTTATTATTTTGATGATAAATAAACACAAATGAACGAAATTATTCTGCCTTGATAGTTTCAAATTTTGATCATTTCCTAAAACTCGTTCTTTGTGTTAGTAAATAGTGTATGTTCACTAATCAATCGCCTTTGAGTTAGGCAACCAACATTATACATTTTTATGAAAATCAATTATTTCCTGTAGTCTTTTATGATTTTTTCTTTTATTGAAGTAAAATTCAAAACATTTCAAGTGCAATAATGTAAAACAATAGATTGAGCATTATTAGAGCTTTGATCTTTAACTTACTATGGAATCAATCAAACACTTTTATCAGAAATTTTGATTTGCGGTTATAAAATATGACCAATTTTTAGCTTACAATCAACCTTTATACTGCTAACTAGCAAAATTATTGTCAAGCTAACGCATTGACCCTAATTGAAGTGTCAATAGTACTGTTAAATAGCCCTTTTCATTGGCTTTCCAACGGTATGCGACACGACCCCTTTATTCGATCCTAAAGGGTAGTTATGATTTTTTATTTGAATCAACTACCGAAATATGAGTGCATCTATTTTGCTAGCAAAAAGGTTGTCAAGCTAACGCATTGACCTCTTTTGACCTTTAGTGGTGGAGGGTGGTTAGAGCCTTTTCTTAGCTTTTCAACGATATATGATACAACCCTCTCATTTAATATTTAAGGGTAGATATGAAATTAAATTGGAATCAACTACCCAATTTTAAATATTTTGAATTTTGGGTGTGTTATTCTGCTGACTGGACATTTTGGGAACGACAACAATGAAAGTGGTACTGCTTAATAGCCCTTTTCATTGGCTTTTTAACGGTATGCGACACGATTTTTTTATGCGGTACTAAAGGGCAGATATGATTTTTTATTTGAATCAACTACCGAAATATGAGTGCATCTATTTAATTTTTTTGTAAGAAAACGGTTAAAGTTATGGGGTTGAAACCTTCGTTGGAATATATAGCAAAGTGAGGGCTAAAAAAGGTACAAATACCGGCCCTATAAACCGAAGGGCATATTTATCATATCAAAAAAACCTGCAAAATTCATCATTTTCCGTACATTTCACTGTTTTTCCAACCCTTATAATAGGGGTAGGGGGAAACGGTTACAAAATTTGGAATGTCCTCTTTAAGCCCTTTCATTTGATACCACCCTTATCAAAATCGGACGACCTAAGATTTTTCCAAAAAAATCGAAAGCCTAGCCCCTTTGAATTTTGAAATCCTATGAGTGAGAGAGAGAGAGTATTATAGACGATTAACTGTGAAAGAAAGAGACAAATACATCAAAATTGTAAATTTTGTCGAATCGATTATTATTTTTTGGGTATACGTTACGGCCCTTTTGACACCGGATTCGGAGAAATCAAAAGTGTTGCATATGGTTGTAATCGTGGAAATGTGGGCTATTCGATAAAAAGAGAATTAGGGACCAAAGTTAATATTTCGAAAAGTTATTACAGTTTGAATGTCAACTAAATAGATTTAAATCTACAGATTTTTCATGTTTCTTAACATTATATTGCAAATTGTGGCTATACGGTAAACGATAAAAATATGTTCTTTTTGCTGTTTGATAGCTTAAACTTGGGGCTATAATCTATCAAAAATTCAGATTTTTAGCTTAAACTGTTTCGATGTGGTGATTTTTCAAAAAAATGTATGTGAAATCTCATTTTCAATCGAATGTTAAAATTTGAAAAATTCTCAATTTTTTTCTAATCAATTGCAAGAAATGCCACATAGCCTACGACATGCGTAATTTTATTGAGCTTCACTCTAAAAAATTTAGTTGGCCTCATTTGAAAACTCTAGGAGGAGTTAAGCCGCTACATGAGCGACCTCCATTTTTGACATGGTAGGAAAACCGTACCTTTCGGTAAATAAAGGTGAATAACTAAAAAACTTGTCATAAAAACCACCCTTAATTTTAGATGTATTCTGTAGAGAAGATTCAATAGAAGACTTTAGTGAAAGAACCAAATTTCTATCTTTAGCCGTTTCGATGTGGTGATTTTTCAAAAAAATGTATGTCAAATCTCATTTTCAATCGAATGTTCAAATTTGAAAAATTCTCAATTTTTTTCTAAACAATTGCAAGAAATGCCACATTGCCTATCCCATCCGTAATTTTATTGAGCTTTAGTAAAAAAAATTTCGTTGGCCTCATTTGAAAACTCTAGGAGGAGTTCAACCGCCCGATGAGCGAAATCCATTTTTGACATGGTAGGAAAACCGTGCCTTTCGGTAAATAAAGGTGAATAACTAAAAAACTTGATTATAAAACTACCCCTAATTTTGAATGTATTTTATAGAGGAGATTCAGGAGAAGACTTTAGTGAAAGAACTAAATTTCTATCTTTAGCCGTTTGGATGTGGTGATTTTTCAAAAAAAGAGCTTGAAAATTGTTGACCGGACAAAATTTCCATTTTGAAAAATTCTCATTTTTTTTCTAAACAAAAAATCAAAAATCGGGCTCCGCTATACCATGCGTAATTTTATTGAGCTTCACTCAAAAAAATTTCGTTGGCCTCATTTGAAAACTCTAGGAGGAGTTCAACCGCCCGATGAGCGAAATTCATTTTTGACATGGTAGGAAAACCGTGCCTTTCGGTAAATAAAGGTGAATAACTAAAAAACTTGATTATAAAACTACCCCTAATTTTAAATGTATTTTATAGAGGAGATTCAGGAGAAGACTTTAGTGAAAGAATCAAATTTCTATCTTTAGCCCTTTGGATGTGGTGATTTTTCAAAAAAAGAGCTTGAAAATTGTTGACCGGACAAAATTTCAATTTTGAAAAATTCTCATTTTTTTTCTAAACAAAAAATCAAAAATCGGGCTCCGCTATACCATGCGTAATTTTATTGAGCTTCACTCAAAAAAATTTCGTTGGCCTCATTTGAAAACTCTAGGAGGAGCTCAACTGCCCGATGAGCAACCTCCATTTTTGACAATGTTAGGAAAGTCACATTTTCATGAATAACTTTCAAAGGGCCAAAGGGATTTGATTGAAATTTCTATCACTAATAGAACTTGATATACCTCACATGCCTGCCAAATTTCAAAAGAATCGCTCAAGTTTAAAGGTCATTTTGGATTTTTTTTTTACAAATTTTGAAAGGTTCCAAAAATGTAGTTTTTATTTTTTTTCAAAATGATAAAAGGCCTTAAAAAAAAAGTCTTCTATAAATTATAATAAAACACTGAAAGGTGCATTTATGACTTTTTGTCCGATTTAAAAATTCCCCATAGTTTCCTTATTTTTCAAGGTCAACGTTTGAAAAATGACCCAAATTTCATTCAAATAAACAAAACACATGTCAAATGTCAAAATTTTACAAAAATTCTTTTAAAATATAAAAATTCATTCTTTTCTTAATAGATTAAAAAAAAAATTTATAAAGAAATCACACTTTAAACACTTTATATAAATTTTTAAAAAAAACCATGTAACGCTCCTTATATTACGAAGTGATAGATCTGCGTTGATTTCAACAATCATAGAAAAATGATTTTAAATTTGTTTATATTTTCTCCATACATTAAACGTTGTAGGAAGCAAATAGGCCATAAAATATAACTACGATAAGGTATATTTTATGTTATAATAAACACCATAGACTTATTAAATAAAATAGTATATTACATGAAATATAAGATAATTATAATAAAGATCAACTTTCAATACAATTATGGCACATCTTACTCTTATAGAGAATAATTTCACAACTGTGTTAGTAAATATAATTAATAAATTTAAATACAATTAGTTGTAAAATTTAATTCAATAAAAAATCTGTTTAATTTGAGATTAAACATACTTATATGAACTTATTCTACTTTATAAACAGAGTAAACAAAACTAGGGTAATTTCATTATTGAAACTATTTTTTATGATAAATCATTTTTGATTAAGAAATAATTGTTAATAATTAATTATTATTTTTATGGAGTTTATCGCTAATTTATTATTTTCAAATTTAACCAAACCGTGTTTTTGAGCTGAAAAAATGTATAATTGAATATATTAAATTAAGTATACCTAATTTTATTCTAATTAATAATAAGTATATATTTAATTACATATCTGTATATTGTTAAGTTTTAGGCCAAACTTTTTATACATTCAAGTTTATAATTTTCTCATTAAACTGATATAAATACATTCATTGATTATATTACAGAAATATCATATTTGAAATGTATATGTAAAGTCAGCTGCTATAATTAAATTACAAAGAATGATGATATATGCTGACACTTGTTCGTTAAGATGAGTAATAACTTAATAAGAATAAAGACAGGATGAACACAAAAAACGTCACTATGCAATATTTTCAATCAGTGGCGGCTTTATTTTGGCCTGGTTGAGTGGCTACCCAGGGCGCCTATCACAAAAGGGTCGGCATTAAAATTGAAATTAAGTAACTGTGTAAACAATTAATTTCACAATTAAAATAATTCCAAACATTCTGTTTAATTTAATATTAAACATGTTGATTCATCATTGAAAACTAGAGCAATGGCAATAATGGTATCAGCAAATGGAATTTGACGCGGAATATTTCAAAGATTATAAACTAACAAAGTTACCTCTAATATTAAATATGCTACTTCTCTAGAAAAAAAAACACTGACTATGTATGTTTAAACAGAAGGTCACAAATTAATGATCAAAAAAACCAAAAAATTTCGTTATTTAACACTTAATCTGTTACCAAATTTTCTTCGTAGGTGTGTATGTGGATTTTGATTATACTCGATGAAATCGCCTCAAACTTCAGGAGCTAGTGCTTCATCAAATTTGAATCGGTTATCTCCAGTTTCTCGGAATCAATTCAAGAACCTTCAGATCGTCTATAGACAGGAAAAGCAATAATCGAGGAATTTTTGGTGGCACTTGTGAATTAGTTTTTAATTATTTTTTTACACTAGATGATGATTTTTATTGTATAAACATTTTCACAGTCTCTATAGGCACTTATTTGCAAACGTATTAAATTTAATGACTATTGTTGTTGCATGATTGTTGAACTGACAATGAGCAATGAGCTTATTACAGTTGGTTGGAGTAGTTTTTCTGTTTTTCACATGACTTTGTTTCCCCTCCAGAATTTTATTCTTCCATAAACAATCGTTGAACATCCAGTTTAGACTTTTGAACCGATATTTTGCTGACAGAGAAACATTCTCAGATGACCCAGGTGTCCGTCTCTAATTGCGATAAGACTGACAATGAGATATGTTATTCTTCATTAAAATCTAAGGGATGATTTTTTATCGATTGAAAAACACTTCTAGGGGGTAAAAACAGGCCTCAAAGTCTAGACTTGAATAAGAGGTGCTTTGTAAGTTTCACACATACTTGCAGATAGGAGAATCGCATGAGCCTAACAGGGATGAAAAATGTTTAAGGGGTGAATATCCTTTAAGCTTATCTACACTAACCACCAAGAAAACATTAATGTTTTTATTTGCTTTTGTTCATGAAGAATGAATTTTTATAAAATTTTAGCAGTTATGACATAATTTCATCGAAATCGTAAAGGGACGTCTGAGAATATGTCCTTGTGAGTTTAATTTTCGAAATTTTAATCATTCCTCATAAGCACATTGATTACAATGTTTTAATGTTGATATTTCTTGTTTGAAATTTGTTATTCCTGATTCACACATTCATTTAAGAAGTTTTCTGCTTAATTAACTGAAATACGATGTCCATTTAAATATTTCTGTGAAGCTTAAAAATTACATATTTTTAACTTTTAACTTTAAGCTCTAGGCTTTTACCATATATCTCATTCATCAAAATTGATTATGCCCGTTTTAATTAACGTACTCATTTATGTGTATCTTTGTTGTTAGATTCTGAATACCATCACAAATAAAAATTACTAAAGCGTATTTTTAACATTCTTAATCGATTTGATTTAAGATCTGTTGATTTTGATTCTATATTCGTGCGAAAATTCCAAAATAAGTTTATCATACTAATCTGACGATATTTTAAATTTGCCTCTCAAATATGCTTTATGCTACTAATTCTAGATGTCGCTTCAGCTGTTAAGATTGACAAGCGGGAAATTTAATAGTGCTATCTGAAAAAACAATTTAACGATATTCACGGTAATTTTATTTGCATCATATACAAAAAATAACTTACAATTTATTTTTTAATTTTTTATATTCTAAGTACGACTAAAAATGTTTCATTGTTTTTATTTGTAAAAATTAATAGTTGTTTATTTGACTTTAATCACATCTCTGAACCGTTAACGGACGAAAGATGAAATTTTATAAACTACGGAAACATTCGCAAGTTTAAAATTTATCGAAAATGACATCGGTTGAACAAGTTGCCCTTTTTATTTTTTTTTTATAAAATACTCACGATTATTATAACGATCTTCGTAATTATAGAACTACTACGATTACTGCCCCATAGAAGCGTTTTTTTGAAAAGGTAACAATAATGATGAATGTCTTTAAAAATGAGTCCCAAATTAAATGTGTTTACTTTACTTAATTTTAATTATTTAATATTGTTTCAGATTAGACTTTTTTTCATAATTTCCTGCAATCTGTATCTTTTTGAGTCTATTGTGTTCTTCTTAAGTAAGTCTTATTGTTAATATAACATATAACAATTTTATTAACTTTTATTCTAATCGACATTGTTGTTTCAGGTTATATTTAAAGCTAGCTAATTAAGCAATTATTTTTACAATATGGAATTCAAGGACAACCCCATGTTGTGTAATACCTACTTGATTTTATGATTGTCCGTCCTATTAAATAAATGATTTTCCTATATTTGTCCCGTTTTTAAATTTTCCTCGGATATTTAATGAATCTGTAAAAATACAATTTCTCAAATCTCCTCTGTTGAAAATTCAGTTTAATTAATGTAAAATTATCACAAATATGTACACTAATACAACCTGTCCATGAAAAACCATGATTGAATAGATCCACTGTAGTGTTCTTATTTGGAGCTTATTGATAATTTAGTGAATAAACAATTAAAGGAACAATATAAGCAGTGGCGTAACTACAAATTTTGGGCCCCCGAAAGATTCGTCAACCAGTTCCCAATACATAAGTATACGTTTTGAAAGTATAGCAAACGGGTAACGACTGGAGCTGAGATGAGGCGGCAGTAATAACTCTGAGGCTTCCAAATGAATAAAATAAGAATCGTGAAATAGACGATTTGGACAGTTATAGATGGTTTTTGTGAAGAATTGTTGTTTAATTCCAATTTTAAGGTAATCATACTATCAGTTTTTCTTATCTAATTGTATATAAATGAGGAGATTTTAAGACATTCTTGACATAAATTATAAATTTTAAGCAAATTATTAAGCGTAAAATGACGACACACAGATTTATAAATATTCCTAAATAATAATCTATTAAATGGTGAAAATGGGGTGTTTGGGGGGCGTCTCTCAGTTCTCAGTATAGTTTGCCACCGGGTGCTATAATTCCTCGCTACGCCTCTGTATACAGTAATTTTATTTTATTGTCGATTAAATTACATAAATACCTTCAAAATAGTTTCAATTTATCGCCAATTTTTTGACGAAATAATAAAATTAAAAGTGTGCGTATTATCAAGTTTTTCTTTTGTTGGTGATAAGAACCAAACAAAGGAAGATTATCTAACGTTCTTTTATAGATTTGTGCCTGTCTATTATTCATTTAGTTTTGAAAGTCGAAGTGTCAATATGCATTTGTAAAATTCAAAAATTTAATTAATAATATATATAATAAATAAATAAATTCAAATATAGGTATCTCTGGGCGATATAAGTTCATTGAAAGGGTAATTTGAGATATCCAAATTATTAGTCTAAAATTATTATTGTTATCATTACATATTTGTTTCTAATTACAGTAGGTTCGAACAGCGTACCGTGAGACCGGAGCAGAGATGCAGTTTAGTTGTAAGTACATTTTTTATTTATATGGCGATATTGTAGAATTATTCGATTTTTTTCTACTTATTCAAGTACAAAATTGGGACACACAAATTTACAGTTTCTCTATTTTATTTTATATCTTTTATAATTAGTATAATCATCGATTAAACATTTAATTATACGCGATTCTAAGCTTCTGCGCGATAATAAATTGTAGGCGACTGCAAAAAAAAAACGGTTAGGTCCTCTATTAGGTACTAATTTAGGGACTTTGTTAGTTTGTTAGGTACTCTTTTAAGCACACTTTTAGGTACGATGTTAAATACTCCTTTAGGTTATTGTTAGGTACTTCGTATGCGTATAAGAGAAATATGTTAGGGACTTTGTTGGGTATTTTTTTAGGGACTCTTTCAGAGAATATTTTATGTACGCTGTCACGTATTCTGTTAGGGGCTCTTCTAGGTCATGTATGTTGATTTGACTGCATACTTTTGCTAGGAACTTGATTAATATTGGAACAAATCAATTGCTTTCACCTCTATCTGTTCGCCTCGATTATTAGTCATCAAATCGTAATGGAATTGAACTTAGTTACAAAAACTTGTCTACGCTCCTGAAAAAAAAAATGGATTTTTATTAAGCAATTGAAGAAACTAAATTCTGATTTATTGTGATTAAATAATGCAATTAATAGTCCATCGGTGGCGCAAAAGCATATCTACTTAGTACTTACTACACAGAGCATATACCTATTTATATCCCTGTAAGGTAACATTTACAAATTTAAAGTCTTTCGTTTGTGTTTGGGTCTTTGATATCTATCTCTATTTTTCTGTTTTTTGATGTGTTCACATATGAGAAGAATCCTGAAATTGTGCTGAAACATTACCGTTTACATCTAGGCTGTCGTTTGTCTGGCTACGTATAGCCTTCTTCATTCCACGTTTTACGTTTATGAATTTACTTGATTCACAAAACTCCAATTTGATCTCAAATTTGTAGGTCGTTTTGTTGCTTGTAGTGAGTGCCACAAGTACCAAAAATGGACAATCCACATTTCTGATTTTTATTTCTTCAACGAAAACTTTAAAGTAATGCTCATACTTTTTGTTCACCTGACGAATGCTTGACCGGTTACTATAGAAAAGTGGTTTTCAAACTTTGTCGACTCACGGAACTCTAAGATTTTCCTGGAAAGCCCTTCCCATTCCCACGCTTAGATAAAAAACAATACCTACAAAGTGTATTTTCATATCTTTTAGTAAATAAACACTAGCGAGCTACTGCTAGTGCTTTATAATTATTTTTTTCGAATTTTCATTTGCACTCCTATAACCCCCGGAGATGTAATGGGGAACACAGTTTAAAGACCACTGCTATAAAATATAGGGGAATGATGTGTTACTATATCGTATTTTTTTATGTAAACCTCATTATATCATTGTGTGGGACATTATTCCACTATAATGTATGTGTGTATGTATATCATCTATCTGTCAAACCAAAATTTTTCTTTAACAAAATTGAAGGTAGTATATTTACAAAGTTACTTTCACTGTATCAGCATTGAATGTGGATTATAAGAACACACATTGCGATATTTGAATGAATACTTCGATGAAATGAAAATAAATCTGTCATGCAACATGTAACAGTCACCGTCGTACCAATTAAAATAGTACCAAGACAATATCGACAAACTCACCGAACAACTAATACAAAAAGATACAAAAAAATCTTCAGTTGTATCATTCTTGAATGTGGATTATAAAGACACAGTTCAATGCTTCAAAATTCTTCGATGAAATGAAAATGAATTTTTTATGTAACAATTACCGTCGTACCAATTTAAAACATAGGATAGTATCGACAAATTTACCGAGCAATTGATACAAAAATGTACACAAAAATCTTTAGTTGTATCATCGTTGAATATAAACTACAAAAAGACACATTCCGATACTTGAAAATTCTTGATACAGAAAAATACAAACAAAAATTTTCAATCGTATCATTTTTGAATGCGGAATGAAAAAAGAAATTCCGGCATATGTAAATTTGACAAGTTAAATGACATACTGTATGAAATATCCTAACGCGGATCCGCGCATATTAGTTCCCTATGTATTGTAGATAGATCTCCTTTTACTTCATAATTTGTGGATATTAGTTCAATTGGTTCTACCACATGAAATACCACAGCTAATAGTATTGTTAGTAATAGTTGTAATTTGTAATATAACTAACACTAGTAGTCGTAGTAGTAGTAGTAGTAGTAGTAGTAGTAGTAGTTCTTGTTATTGTTGTGGTGACTTCCTTCTTACCTATCTATCTTTCTATCTATCTGTCTGTCTACCTTTATTTCTTCTACAAAAACGGTCCTTTTCAGGACCAACAAATGATTTTCACAAAGAATCCATGTGTTGATGATTTTCTTTTAATGAGAAATGCAGCAAAAATAATATACCAACAGAAGAAAATGAAGAAAAGAAGTAGCAGCACATACATACATTTCGTAGTGTTTTTTTGCAGCTTCAGCTAATTTTTCACACAAAAAATCAAACTGCCAGATGATTTCTATTAGAAGAAGTAAAAATTTCACGTGTGAGAAGATTTCCTTGCAATAACAAACTAACGAACTACGAAATAAGTGGACAAATGGAACAAAAACTGTCCTTATCAGGATGCACTATTCATACAAAGAATTCCAATCGTAAATCAGTAAATAAATGAATAAAGAAATAAGAACGAATTGAGAAAATAATCCTGCCCTTTCCTTTAAATTGACAAATGATTCTGTTAGAACTGCAAAAAATACAATTCAGAAAAAATCAATCAACCCTTTGCAAGACTAACCAATTTTTTGCAAACGAATTATTCAGCTTGTGAGAAAAAATTATTCACGTAAGAAATAAATAAACAATTGGCATGAGAACAGTGATCATGCATGACGAATAGGCAGACTGTAGAATACACCTAATCTGACCTGACGGTAACAAGTAGTGGCGTAATGAAAGGGATTCCGGTAAAGATATGTATGTTCCGAAAATCCGTAAACAATATTAGGTACAAATGAACATGTAGCTATAGGTAGATAGGTAATAAGACTAATAAGTAAATTTGGAGCTCGCCTTTTCCGGACCACGGGCCCTGTTACCTTGTCGCTACGCCACTGACTATCGAATCAATCAGGTCAAAATTTACCAGGACAGTAAATTCATAATTTATTGAGTAATTAATTAATCGAGTAGAAATATAGAAAAAACTACATATATACTAATAAAGATCTGCATAAATTATCTAATATAATAATACTTTGAATGTGTACTATATACTATACATATACCTATACATATGTATGTATGTATATGTTTATTTATTTATCTTTCGCTCGGTCGATATGTTTTTATTACTTTTTTTAATTTTTTGCTTCTTTTTAAAAGACAAGGCACGCTTCTAGCATATGTTATAAGGGTTGCGTATTTAAATTCACTTAGGCGCAGCAAACTAATAGTGGACTTACACACTCGACGATAATTTTGACGCAGCATAGCGGTACCATGTCCTTAAACTTGATCTGTCGTATTGTGTGTTGCCTAATATAATTTTCAACAGGTAAAAATCTCTAACCATTCTCTAATTTCTGTATTTCTGCTATTATAAAGTTTGATTTTGAATACGAAAAGTGTAGGATGTGCTGTCTAACTTAATTATTAAGGTTTAAAATCCACAATTCTTCTCTAATTTCTAAGTTCCTGTTACTGTAAAGATTCATGTTCATGTTATTTGGTCTAGTACACTTTGTTTAAATAATGCAAATTTCGAATATGTTATTTTCCTCTCCACTAATCGAAGCACTTGTTCTTCACAGCATTTAGAAATTTGGATAACAAGATATTCGAATTTTTTTATATTTACAGAGTTTCACAAATGAAAATAAATGTAACTCGATTTTTTAGAAAAATACAGTTTATTGCTGCAAAAAGGCCATAAAACATTTGAAAATAATTTATAAAACAAAATTAAATATATTTAAACAATACCTCTTATGACGACTTTAAAGTTTTGATAATTCTTCTATGAAAAAAATTGCATAATATTATACAAATTTCACCTATACTCTTCGTGTTAATTAAAAAATTTATAAATCGGATGGACTTGACACTTTAGACCATAGATACATGTTTTGGCACGTTCTTTGTTCGAAACATTCAATTATTTAACAAATTCAACAGCCGTATACTTATTTAAATGCAATCGATATAAACCAAAAATAAAACCAGGAACATATTTTAAAAAACGCTTAAATTCAACATTTTGTTACGCATCTATGTTATTATTCTTATTAGTAAAATTATTATTAAACAGTATAAAAATATCCCCCAACTGGTTTAATTATTATAAATGTTATTAATAGAGACTAGAAAACAATTAATATTAAAGAAAATATTGATAAAATAATGTCAAAATAAATGAGACTAGAATCTAAGAATAGATATCTACAAACAACTAAACTGTAAATAACTATCATGTAGTATTTAAAATATTTTTTAAATCATCAGGAAGAGAATAAATAATATCATGTAAACGCTGATTTAATTGTTCTTTAACACTCTCACTAACTGGAATATTATGTTCTTTACATTTATTTATTTTACTTTTCAATTTTAATACCATATCAACAACTTCAACTTCCGGTTTACCTTGAACCCAATCCTTTAGATCCTGTAATAAATTTGATTATAAAAAATGTGATCTAAATAATACGAGGTTGTTCTTTATCTAATTAATACCCCACCATTTGATTTTTTTGGGTATTAATTGATATAGAACACCTAGTTGATTGATCAAAAATTACAGCTTCTGATAATGCTTCAAAATGTATAGCTTGTAATTTCAATGCTAATTCAGTGTATCTCATATTGAACCATCCATTAAAATTAGGTGAACGAAAAAATTTACGGTAGAGACCAATCCAATCACCTTTAATACCGGTTGTTAATTGTGGTCCTGTTGTTTCTAATGTTGAAAAAAAATCGTCTGGATTAAACGGTAGAGGAGTCGGTGTAGCCTTTATTAAAACAGAAAAAAAAACACGATTGAATTAATTATGACGAAAATTCAACAAACTTACTTTAAATGGTGATATGTTTTTTTGTAGAGGCATTAAACTGGCAATATATCGTTCTAACGGTATCATAAAACTATGCGTTAATTCTAATAAATGTTTACGTAATAAAGCTGATTGAACTTCTGATGGTCGTTTCAATGTAATCCCAGATAATAATTTTTTTATAATTGTTTTATCCTTTTGTAAAAATGGTTTATATGTTGTGTATACACCAGGATTATTATCAAGCATTTTAAAATTACCATTTTTCTTTAATTTAAATTTTTGATTTTGTCCATCATCATTACCTAAACGTATTGTGTGGGGCCAGTGATGTAGAATTTTAGCAAAAAACGGATTTGTTACACCTAAAACAACAGGTGGAGGTCCTTGTATTTTACTAGTGAATTGTTTAAATTCACTATCGTGTATTGTGAAATATGGACGAAAATCACCACAATATTTCAATGGGGAAATCATTCTAAAATTATTCAATTTTAATGAATTTATAATATTTTTAATGTAATTAAAAATATACCGAGTCAAAGCTAAAACCATTGAAGAACAATATGTTGGTGATGAAGCCATAACAACTAACGGTTCAGACGTTAAAATCAATTCCCATAATAAATGAATATGCGACAATACAGGTTGTAATATAAGAAAAAAATTTAAATCTTCAACAGATGTTTGTATTTGATTATCAGTTGTTTCATTATTTATTGGACGATTAATTGAATAATTACCAGATTGCGGTATATGAACCTGTAAACATGTAAATCAACAAAATTTAAATAAATTTATTTAAATAAATAAAATAAGCAAAAAAGAAATACTTGAAAAACTGAACCAAGTAATGGTAGACTTAATGTTAAACCTGGTTTCGGTGGTGGCCATTGTTCAATACTATAACATGATGCTTCTAAACTAGGTTCACCATGATCGAAATATTCTGGTGCTAAAAGGCTGCAAATTTTCATAAATAGATTATTGAATGGCAGTCGTGATAAAATCACAACACTCTAAAAATAATTTAGAAAAACAATTAAACAATTTGCATACGAATTGTTTCACCAGAAGAGCACTTTTTAGTTTAAAAACAGATACAGTTCTAGGTGAAACATTTTGTATATTACTGAAATGAGTTACTTTTTGGAAATACCCTCTAGGCAGGCTAATGTCTTTTACTTGTCGGAAATAAACGTAGCCCCAATAGTATGAGGCGTGTACTTGCAAAACAGGTGGACACTTTTTATTGTATTGCAAATGTTCGTTGGATAATTTATTATTCGTTCCTGGACTATTTGGAAGTCGTATAATAAATGTTGTATCACCCATACATCCCGAATTCGAATCAGGGAATGCTAAATAACATATATTCGATATTTCCTGTTTTGTTAATGTAATATGTTTTGGGAATACGCTCTACAATTTGTGGAAATTTGAGGTTATATTTTAATTTGAAATATATCCAGAAAATACCTCTAAAGCTTGACCTAATTCTAAATCAAATGTAACAACACAAATACAATGTAACCAATTTCCAAAATTTTCCCATGTAATTTCCTCATTATTAATGTTTTCCATCACCACAGACATGTCTTGAACTGTATTAGAAAACACCAATTTTCACCGATTATATTGAATTAAAACCAGACATTTTCCGGTTTAATTAAATTTTCTATTTTCAAATGGAAATAATACTACAACATGTTGTTGTTTGTTTTTTTAAGAAAATTTTGAAAATTTCCAAGTTTTTCAAGACAAAAAAAAACAAAACATATGTCAACAAATAAAGTGAAGTTATTCTGACATGTTGGCCAACCGCTGAAATTCCCCTAGTGTTCGTGACGCCATTATTTTTAAAATGTCTACCCTTGGATTTTAAATATTTAAAAACCACTGCATTTAAAAGGAAACTAAACAGGATCAGGATCAGAAACAATACTAATTTTGTGATTTTTCAAACTTTTATTCATACAAAACTGAATTAATTAAGAAAAAACATTGTTTATTAATCGTTCTACACAGATCATTGCTGTATTATCCAAATACCATTAACCTTTTAATATTAATATAATTAAAATAAATAGTGAACGGAAGTTGAATGTGCATCACACAATGAACAAAGCATAAATATGAACAACGTGATAGAGTTATTTCAAAAACAACAGATAATAACTTAAAAGTTAAGGATGTAACTGAACTAATCCTATAAGAAAATAATTAATGTTGGAGAAAATTAACCTATTAGAATTTGTTCTTTGGACAATTATAGCTTTATTTACATACTAAATTAAAAGATAGGAAAAGCTGACGTATGTTTGAAACAAAAACAAAACTCACTTTGTACTGATTATATTTTAAAAATATCTTGTACTCGCTCTTTTAGGAAGAAGTTTAATATTATTTTAAAAATGAACACACCACAATAGCGGAAATACTTGAGAATCAAAATTATTTAAAAAAAAATCCTTAACTTTTGTATTAAATTAAATTGTAATAATTGTTATATTACCAGGCATATCACATAAAAAGTACAAATTTCGGTTAAAATAGGAGAATTTGGAAAAACAAAAATCTTACACTCTATATTTATAAGCATTCTTTAACTCAACTAATGCCATAGCACCTTGCATATCATCACTTGTTATTTGTTTACTATTACCACCTTGCACACGTACAAGAACAGTTGGACGTTTTTGTTGATCATCATCGTTATCATCAATAACAGTTATTTTATGTTCAATATATTCGAGTGGTGTTTTACTATCAATTATAAACTGTTTGTAATTATCATCAATATTAACAACATTTTGATCTTCAACATCATCATCATCATTGTCATCGATAATTCGATTCCTTTCCGGTTTTATCACAAAACTATTATCGGCAAGATTAACTGGTTCAATTTTAATATCTTCAGATGAATTACTAGTTATATCTTCACCCCAATTAAGTGGTTGTGCTAAATCATTTGTTGTATCAACTAATTCTTGTTGTGCTTCACGTAACCAACGTTTTTTCGGTAATTCCACAGATGCACGTGGTGAATTTATTGATATATTATCAAAACAATCTGAATTACTATAAGATGATGCATCATCTAATTCGGATTTTGGTGAATTTTCAATACCATTATTTAACAATAAATTTTGTGAACAACTATAAAATGTTGTTGTTGTTGGTGGTGATGTATTATAATTTGAATCTTCACGTTTAAAACGTGATTTTTTTGGTGTTGTCTCCATTGAATCACTACTATTTGAACGTTTGTTGCGTCTAAATAAAATAATTAAATTAAATTTTATATTTGTTGATTGTACATAAAAACTACATACTTTTCAATTTTCATTAACCATTGTCTTACTTCAGCATTATGTCCCTCATCGAATTTCTTTTCAATACTGTTACAATTATTATTATTATTATTACTACTACCAGGTGTAGTATAACGTTTTAATTGTGAACCAGGATGTTCAGGACAATGACGATTTGCATGTGTAAAACGACTTTCACAATTTGGATATGAACAAATAAATGGTTTTTCACCAGTATGTAGTCTTTGGTGGGTTTTTAATTGACCTGATTGGGCGAATTTTTTGGTACATCTAGGAAAATCACAAACGTAAGGCTTTTCACCTGTTATTAACAAAAGAAAAATAACAATAAACTACCATTTAAATTGGATTAAGCATTAAAATTAAAAAACACATTTTTGTTAGGTTATATTTGATAAAATTTGATATTTATTAAAATTTACGTTTATTGTACTGAATTTTTTGATAATTTATCGTTAATTTACCTGTATGAGTTCTAAGATGTGCTTGTAATGATTTATCTCTAGGAAATACACGACTACAATAGCTGCATTTAATTGGACTTGGTGATGTTGAACCGACCAATATCAAACTATTTAATGTTTCAGCCCTTGGACGGCCGCGACGTGTTTCACCTGGTGATAAACCAGAATTTTCCAACCCTGTTGCTGTACCTGGACTACCATTAACCGGTCCTTTATCTAATGTATTTAACACTTTCGGTTTTAAAACTCTATTTGGTGGTGTTACATTAACTAAATCATCATTATTTGTTAACGGTTTTGTACGTTTTGGTGTACGATTCATAATTTTTTAAACCAATTATTTTAGGCCGTCTTAATTTATTTCACCAAAAATTAAATACAAAACAAATGTTAAAGAAAAACTTCTTGTCATAAATGATCACAAACGCCAACCAAAACAAAACTTCCATTTACACACAAGACTAAATTGTAACATAGATGGCGGCATAAATTGGAGGGAAATTACACTGTCGCCACAATATTTTCAACAAATAATAAATTCCCCAAAAATTAAACGCTGAATTTTTCCGCAAAAGAAAACAACAAAGTAATCCAAAATAAAATAAAAGTCAAATAATACAATAAACAAGCTTAAATTCTTATAGAACTTTAAAAATTAAAGCAAATTGTAGCAAATGTAATGCCCTCTAGTTTGTTTGGTACAAACTACATGACCATCTCTTTACAGGTAACTTCCAACCGTTAAATAGCTTGGACTTTAAATTACAGCGGGAATTTCAAACACGTTTCTAATTCTAATATTGTTTTTTCAAAAATTAACATTTTCCTATAAATATTTTTTTTAATTCTGTTAAATTATCTAAATTAGCGAAGAAACTGAATAATGACGAAAAAATCCCGTTCTAAAGTAATTCTGATAAGATTCTATACAATAAGGCAATAAAAATCAACGTAATTACTTAATTTTTCATGTAATGATAAAGTATCTATGTTTTCTGACAGTAATTATATCTTTCTACTTGGCAAAATATTTTTATTTTACAGTACTGGGAATAGAACGGCTTTGATGTAATAGCATGTAATAGTAAATGGATTGTTATATTCTTAATTAACTGCTAATTAACAGGTATCTGTAGTAATGTTTGATGTTTTCAACATTGCAACAAAGACGCTAACATCAGCGACTTCTCGTTGATTCAACCTAGATAATCAAAATATACGCTATTTTCCAAATGAAACACTCAAAATGTAAGTCCACTTTAACTTTAAACAAACAATAAACAAAAACCCTTTCAAGATACGAAGATTAGTCATCTCTCTAATTAATTATTTTTATTTATTTATTTCAAGTTAGTTTATTATTATTTTATTTAAACGCATTGTTATAGCCTTACCTTTGTGTTGGGTAAATTTTTAATCACCACCACCATCAACGTAGGTACCAATTTTTTTTTCCGCTTTTGCTTTTTATCAACCACAATTTACTGTTATATCATTTAATGATTCTTTGTTAACTGTTCTAATTGTTTCTCTGTTTTTTTTCCTTATTCTCCCACACCTTTGTTCTCTTATCATTTAATTCTAGTGGGGGGAACTGTATACAGTAGCGTACCATTGAGAAGTGAACAAGTCGTTAGGACGGTAGAAAAAATCCAAATAGATAAGAAGTTCGAGATTGAAAATAAAGGAGAAGGTGAAAGAGTTACGATAATAAATGTGTTAAAATGCAACAATAGGTGTTTGCTTTTTATTTTCGTTTATTTTTTAGTTTTTTAGACTTCTAGTTTATACAAATTTAAATGAGCCAAGTTGTACTCGATTTACTATACCTATATGATGTTGAAGATTCACATAAATTGATAAAAGGAGAAATTCAATTTGCTTTTGCAAATTCCTCAATTGTCTCGATTTTATCTGATAGATAGAATTTACATTTAAATGATATTCAATTCAAGTTTCGTAAGTCGAATTGTTTGATAGACGTTTGATCTACATAGTCGTCGTAATTATTGAATTTTCATTTCATTAAATTTTTCTATTTACGAGAACATCACAGTCAATATTAGATATAATAGGAAATAACACCTGTAGCTCTTCTCTCAGTTCATTTCAATAAATTTCTTTAGATGTCAGTAGGAAAATATCCAATTTAAAATAATAATTAATTGTCTAGAAATAAAATTAGCGATATAATAAACTATAAAGCTAAAGAGTTTTTATAAATTTGGAATTTTCATATAAATTTTCTGATCTAATAATGGCAATAAATTGAAAAAATATGTATGTTTGTTCGAGAACGTAGATGAGATTTTGTTACAATATCAAAAATTTTTCGACTGATAGCAAAAATCATAAAGTTGTGCTAAAAATAACATTTTTGAAGTGACAAATAAGCATAAATGTTTTGTAGTGGCACAACTGGCAAGAGTTGGGATTAATGTAAGATGCCTTTAAGTTTTCTCTCGAGCCCTAGCCAGGCTCATGTGAATACTATGCTAGTTGTATAAAAATGCCCTTTCTATACTAATAATATATACAAACTACTCTATTCTGCTTTCAAATGCCTTAGGCATTGTTCCTAAACTACTTAATGATTAAGATAGTTTCGAGGGTAGGGCTGATTTACCCTTAATTGTTACAACTGTTCATATGTGAATAATTTGCGTTTTGTATACTTTGTGTCGATATACAAATAAGTTAATTAATTATTTTATGTTAAATTTGTGTTTTTAGAGTGATTTCTACGATTAGTTTATAAAAAGCTGGCGTATTTTGTATCAATAAAGTGAATTTACTCAAAACATTCATTTAGATTAGCTGCTAATAAGAATAAATGCTTAACTATAAGATTAAACGATTAAATGAAGTCTTTTTTGCAATCGTATTAGAATTAATGAAGATGTATTAGGAAATTTATCGCCAAACACTATTGCAAATATTTATTATAATTAAAAGTACCCGTTGATATTAAACATCCGCATTCACGACCTCATTCAAACTAATTTTCTCAATCCATATCTCATTCATATTTCCCATATTTTTCCCAGCGATTCACCCCCTACGTTTATTATTATTATTATTATTGTTGTTGTGATTTTTTTTGTTCCTCCCTGGTGCCGTTTTTTTTCCCACTCTTGTTATTAATTCAGTGATAATTTTGCATTCAACTGTTCCACTTTATATTAATAGCCTTCACTAATACAACTCAACCGTCAAATAATTGGATTGCTTAAACAAAAACACGTACTATCACCAATCAGGACTAAAATACGCGGTAAAGAGAAACATTCCATTTTCCCCTTAAAGTTTTAGTGAAAATTGGTGAAACGCACCGTCACATGAACCTAACAGGAATCGCTCCATTGGAAAGCGATTAATAAAATCACCCTACCGTTACAACTACAACGTTATTTATTGGTGATGGTTTTTCTTAAAGTTGAAATTAAGATATAAAGTTAAAATTATTAAATAAATATATTTATATTTGATTTATAAAATTAATATTTTGATGAAATTTATAGTAAAAATCATAAAACAAAAACTGTTTGAATTCGATAATTTCCATTATATTATTAAAATTTTTACTATTATTAAATTAAACAACAAAACATTGTTCAGATTAGAGTCTGAATATGTATCATATATATAAATTAATTAAATCATAATAATTTCCAACAAATTTTCAGGATAAATCAAATATTTAAAGTTAATGAATAGAAAAAAAGAGTATTTCCATTATTTCCTTTATCTTTTGATAGTCCGCATTTGGAATCGTTCAACAGTGATAAATCATCAAAGAATAAAATTCACTAATTTCATTCCAAACGTTATAATTGTAGTGATGAAATTTTATTTTATTTTACATTTTTTTTTTATATATACGACTATTTGAATTCACCTGTTATATTAATGGCTGTAATATTGGAAAAACATTTCAACTGTACATACTTTAGTTTTAGTTAATGTTTATAACGTGTTATAAAATGAATAGATATTCGATTCGTTGACGATGGAGCACGGTTATTATTAATTTTTTATGACTTCCAATACCTTTGTTTGTGTTTCAGTTTGAAATTAAAATAATTATTTGCAATACAAGTGCTAAAAATGAGATGTTATTTTCCTAGTAGGGAAATTTGCACGAGTACAACAGTAAAGGCGCGTCCACATTACGCCGAAACAGGTAGGTCGGTCTATGTCGGGCGGCACGACGTTCACATTCTTCCAGTAGTCTGGACGTTCGTGATATAAGTTAATAAATGATAATGTCTGTTCATCAGTCCACTTTTCACTCATTTTCAACTCATGAAGCCAGACGAATAAACACGAGAAAAATATTTTCGAAATCAACAAGCGATTAAAGCTGAACTGAAACCGATCAACACGTCCACACGATGAATTTTGATTCGGTTCGGTTCGGCTTTCTTTGTTCTGAACCGGCTTGGATCGGTTTGGGTTCGGCATCGTTCGGGTCGGCTTTTGGTAAGTCGATGAGGCCTACCGGCACGTCTACATTAATTCGGCTTTGCAGATCGGCTCAAGCCGAATGATGCCGATCGGCATAATGTGGACGCGCCTTAATAGTGATATAAAAATGTGTATAAAACAGTTGTAAAATATAGCTGTATAATACAATAAATATCATACAGATCGAATAGTATCTCTGGGTACCTTTGGAGAACGTCAGTACTACTTGTATATGAGTTAGAAGGAGATAGAGACATAATAGTTGGTTAAAAAATAAAGAATCCTGGCGGATTTTACCACCCACCCTTAGTCTCTCGGCCAAACAACTTGCTCTTATACCAAAAAATTACCTGGTTAAAATTTGGCAATTTTTCCTTTAAAAGATAATAAAGAAAGTGGTGTGTTTGGTGAAAAAAAGACTACGGATGGGTGGTAGTAGCCGCTATCATTTATAAATTTCAGACCACCTATTTTATCTCTATCTCTTTTCAACTTATTTGCAAGTGGAACAGAAAGGAGGTCCAGATATTTTTCAATGTACCTACTTCGGTGGCCAATGCTGTATATTTTTTTTTTTAAAACTACAAGCAAATAAAATTTGTTAAAATTTACGAAATTCTATCCTTAACAATGATCTGCGATTTTTAACACTTATTTTGGAATTTGTATTTATCTTAGACAGTAAACTGTTTGTGAATTCGGAATTAGAGGCAGGAGCGAGCTTTATATCTTGATAAGTTTATACTGTACTGAATTTTCTAGTGCATTGACTGAAACAGTAAATGATTAAGTTTCAGATTTATGTTAAACGACAGTGCTTGGTTTAGGAATCGAATTATGTGTTTTGTATAGAAGTTCCAATATTCGTTTATTTCAATTTCGGAATGATAACTAGATAATAAATATTTATTAATATCAGTATAGTCTTTTATTCGTTGTATGCAACGCCATATATATGATATACAGTCAAGTTGTATGTATTAGGAAATCGCTATATTATTTATGTTTAGCTTGTGATGTATGATTCCACATATACAGGGTGAGCCAAGAGGATGGAACCCCAAAAGTATAAGAAGTTCTACTTGATGGAACTTTATGAAATTTGGTATATGGCCGTTTTGGCACCTGAACTACCTTTAGAAAATATTTTCGTTGATCTAGCTACCCCCCTTATATAGGGTAGTGCACCCTACTCTCTTATTTTAAATAAAATGGTATATTTTTTATTGCATTTTTGAATTTTTTGATGAAATCGAAGGGGACTTTGATAACATGACCCATGGTCCAGCGCTGAAGGTTTTTCAGATATTTTAACTTTTAATACAATTTTAAAATTTACAGTGTTTGATTGAAAAATTCATATTTTTCAAGCCATAGCATTTGAAATATTGAGACTTGGAATTTAAGTATTACAAATAATGTACTTTTGATCAATTCAAACAGAATTCAATTATCTTTCAGCTTTCGGCTGAAATAAATTGTTCTTTCAGGCAATTTTCAAACTATAATAACTTGCTTATTTTAAATGGAACCCTATTTTTCTCTTCATATAGTTGAATAGAGAAAAAAATTCTGCATCGAACTGTATCAACATTCTCTATACCTATCTTTGACAATTTTTCAGTTATTCCAAATTTTCGATTTCGTGGAAACACCTCCCTTGAAAGAAAATGTAATACGTCTAGTCGCCTATGCCAAATTAACCCATCTACAATGAAATGCATAGATGGCTTAGCAAAATGACAAAATATCACAAATGACGTTAATATTGAATACTTAGCTGTATTTTTTACAACTTTAGGACATCCTACATACACAAAAAGCAAATGAAATAAATATTAATTTAATTAATAATCAATTTCTTCCATTTTCCTTGCTTGAGATATTTTAAAATTAATTAATTAATTTCATCTTATTTGTGACAGTTGAATTGGAGGTTGTTTTGCTAAGCCTTCTATGTTTTACATTTTCTTTCAGGAAAGAAAATTAGACGAAATTAAAAATTCTGAATAACTTAAGAATTATCAAAATTAGGTATAGGGAATGGTAATACAGTTCGATGCAGAATTTTTTTCTCCATCTAACCATATAAAAAGAAATATGGGGTTCCATTTAAAATAAGCAAGTTATTATAGTTTGAAAATTGCCTGAAAGAAAAATTCATTTCAGCCGGACGCTGAAAGATAATTAAATACTCTACAGTTTGATAGAAAGTACGTTATTTGTACTATCAGAATACTAAATTTTAACATTTTAACTGCAATAGTTTCTATGTTGTGAATTTTTTATTTAAGCACTGCAAAATTAAAAATTTCATGAAAAGTTAAAATATCTGAAAAACCTTTAGCGCTAGACCATGGATCATGTTATCAAAGTCCCCTTCGATTTCATCAAAGAATTCAAAAATGCAATAAAAAATATACCATTCCATTTAAAATAAGAGAGTAGGGTGCACTACCCCATATAAGAGGGGTAGCTAGAACAACGAAAATATTTTCTAAAGGTAGTTCAGGTGCCAAAACGGCCACATACCAAATTTCATAAAGTTCCATCAAGTAGAACTTCTTATACTTTTGGGGTTCCATCCTCTTGGCTCACCTGTATATGTATATATATACCTATATCTAAGAGAATATAAGTTAACATCGGTAGATCACCTGACGCATTGCAAAGAGCGATCTATATGCTATATAGTATTGAATTGGGATAGCGTGAATAATACATACAATAATTGGATTTTCAAAATGGGGATGGGGTTGACGGTGAGGGCGGACGATGGTTAAACTATATCAGAAATAATCTGAGTATACTCGTACACGCCTGACTCGATTACATGATTCGTCACGTACTTGGAATTAAAAATCGCCCCTATATAAAAAAAAATATATTAAATTTGTTTTACCTGATAGCATTCAAGGATTGCCTATCAAAACCGTTGTTTCAACATTTACTATTAGAGATGAATTTATCACCAACCCTTCCAATTTTCATATATAGGTATCGAAAATAAAACAAATCGAGTATTTTGTTGTATCTCTCTTTTTATGTATTATTATTACCCTCAGTTTCAAAGCTATAAACAAGTTTGCTATTCGGCGTTTTTTCAACAATGAATACACCCTATAGTAAACGGTTCTCAGAATATGAAGTGACACTCAATGTTGTTCTAACGTACTAGGTAAAAAAAATAACAAAAATCACATTAAAATTAGTATTCAATATTTGAAGGGTCTGCTGTTATTTTGCAGCATTTCACCCAGGCTTTCGGATATTGATTGTCTTCATGGTCTAAGCATATCAGGTGTCTTAAGTCGTTAGTGTTATAAAATTGTCGCTTATATTATCGGTGTATACATTGCGAACAACCCCAGATGTTCTCCATCGGCTTAAGATCAGGAGAACAAGCATGCCACTTCATAACATCAATGTTATGGTTCCATTGTAGATCGATAAACGTGAATTCTTACTGTGTCCTCCTGATAAACCAAGTTTTGTTCACGATAAGTATCTCTTGATGTTTAAGACTTATTTGGTAGTTGAAAATGCCAGTTTTACAGTAGGTACCGACTTCATCAAAGAACCACCATCAAAATTAAGTATTGAAAAATAAAGCAGTTGCTTCTTTAGATCCCACTAGTACCCGCTTAAACTTTCTGAATTCTGAGCCATCCAAATTAAGTTTATTTTCATCAGAAAAATATCACCTGTAAATACAGAACTCTAACAATAAGTGAACAACAGGTCCCTGTGTAAAATGCATTATACAGGATATTTTTCTTAGTCATGTGTAACACAGCGTTAAAAATGATGTAATGCGATAGTTGCGCTACTGAGTTACTGAGTCTTAGTGGGGGTATCAAGGCACTTAACACATACTCAATGCTTGAGCACAATAACGCAACACTAGTTACACACGAGTAATCGTTGTACCTGTGACTATAATCGTTCCTTGTCTTCATGGGCGAAAGTAAACCGTAGTTCCTTGTTGCTTGCTTCTAAATGAGAAGTCTTCTGTATTCTTTCTTTCATAACTTCAAGATTTCGCTGTATTACTCGCGACACAGTTGAAATGTTGCACTTCTAACATCCCTTGTTGTTTCCGATCGGAATATGTTCCATGACCGTAATTTTTTTTATTTTTTAAGTAATTACGTGCAACACCCTCAGATCTTCGTAATTTTTCCGCTATTTGCATCTTTGGAAATCCTTGGTCAAATAAAACGTCGATAATTTCTCTTTCTCTCTCATTCAGAACTTTATCTTGTGGCATGATTGAGCTAAAAATAATTTCAACTTTATATAAAAAGAAGAGTTTGTAATATCTGCGACGGTCATACTTTAAAGATTCGAGATACGCTGCAATCTCTTTATTCGTTTATATTAATGGAACACTGATTTTTTCTATTTATTTCTATTTAATTTACAAGGTCCAAATACCGTTATAATCAAACGACTTACCTTGTGGGTTAAAATATCGTAGAGTATCACTTTAGATTTTGAAAATCGGTGATGCATTCGTTCTCCAACAAACGTAAAATTTCAAATTCAACATTGAAACAGAGTGTAGTAAATACTGAAGTTGAGACAAAATATTGTATAATCAATAAATGCCATTATTCAATTTTTAAATTATTTATTTAAATTAGTATTGCAACTTGGAAAATGCGAATCATGTTCGAGCTTATTGATTAGGCAGTTCTCAATTATGCAAAACAATTAGTACACCCCTCTTTTAATGTTTTTAGATATAGATCGATCAGTGCGGTGTGGAAAAAAATGTACGATTTTATTCTTTAAAAACGTTAAAACGACAAGTTTGGGGGTGTATTACAAAAAAAGGACCATCAACTTAAGCAAATGTACTTGTGGTATCAAATGTTTGAAAGAGAAAACATAGTCGCGTATAGTAGAAGGCTCTTGGATTATGCATGTAACCGTTGCATAAGAGATGGTTGAACTAGAGACAGCAATTCACATAGTATAGTGCTACTAGTTCGGGGAGCTATCAAACATTCATCCAGGTCACAACATGTACTACCTATTCATCTTATATTTCGTTGTCGCCCCTCTATTCTACTATTATACGAAATATAACGGTTATACTTCATGGTTATGTTACATGTGTATTTTACCTAGACAGTTTATCATATCCGTTGTCAGTTTTAAGTTGGATAAGAATAGGATATTATCTAGTTGTTTAACAATCTCGAAATCATTGCCATAAGTTCACATGACTGCTTTCGTTCATATTTCTCATTGGTATACAATGACGGATTTATAAAGATAACTTAAGATAGTTGCGCTGTAACCTGCGCATTGTAAAGAAAATTGTGGCGTGTCATCTATTTGTTGAGTTGCAGAAACCGACCCCTGATTTACATAAAACCCATTACAATTTTTTTAACATAAATAAAAAAAATAAACAACTGGAAAATATTGGGACATAATTTACTGAAAGGCGGGGAAATTTTCTTTCCTAAAGTTGGTTCAACAGAGAATAATGTGTTAAGTTAATTTATCGTATGGGGAACTTTCTGAATTTTTTTCACTCACTTTTCCCCCAGTTTTTTTTTTTCACTAACATTGATGGTAGTAGTGGTGTTAGTAGTGCTATGAGAATTGCTCCAAAAAGAACAAACAACTGAAATAACAAAAGCTAATCAACTAGCCTATGCTAACTAGATGATACTTTACTTTTATCCTGTTTTATATACAGGACTGAATGATGTTAATTCAGTTTCACAACCCTATGTGATTTTCAATTGTAAAATCAATACAAAAATAATTATATGGGCTTATGATTTTTCAATTATAGATAAAAATTTCTTATAATAAATAAAGGAAAATTGTAAAGAGATAACAGTGGTATCGTTGCCTTTTTAAAAATAGCTCTAAGGGTAGTTATGAAAGAATAAAATGTCTGATGTAATTCAAACAGCAAATCGTTTTCAGCTGTTTAAATTTCACTATTTCTAGTTATAAAAGCAATTTTCATCAAAATGAACGTGTTATTCTTACGAAATATCGTGATATAGTTGTTGGTTGGGGTTTCGTGTACGATTATCTTTGAAGGAAATTTAATAATTTTTTTTCTCTTTCAATTTCTATTATTTTTGTAATGTCATATAAAATCTAAGATGTTTCAAAGAAATTTAGTATAGTTGAAAGAAAATTGTGCTCGTCCTATGGGAAATTGAGGGCAATCCACTAGAACTAATAACAAAATTGCTCTCCAAATGAAGGAAGAATGTTTATTACTGAAAATAATAAATCTAGCTACTATACGAGTAATATTTCTGATCTTTTTATATATGATACAGTTTCACATTAGGCTATCCACACACTTTCAGATTTACTCGACAGACAATTAAACAAATTCAACTGCGAGTCACTACGCAAATTCGCAGTGAGTTTAATTTAATTTGCTCGCAGGCGACACGGTATTCTCAAGACAACAATTACTGTTGTCGTCGTTTACTGATGTAATTCCATAGGATTATAAGTCTTTTTTTCATGACAACGGCTAAATAAAAAGGAAAGGGTGGATTTTTTCGTCTACAACCGGGTTTATTGTTTTCAAGAAGAATTCAGTTTATTTTTAGAACAGTAAATAAGTCCTCATAAAACTTACGATCTTTTTTTGTCTGTAAATATCATTGTTATCAGAAACTTATTGTAAATTAAATTTTTTTCAGCTCATAAAAGACGTGTAGCTTGACAAATCAAAAAAAAGAAGAAGAAAAAAAAAGAATGACAATTTCAACTTCCATTTTGGCGACAAACATGCTTTTATTGTAAAGAAAATATTAAAAGCTATCTTTATTATTATTTTTCATTTATTAATGTATTTCTTTCTCATGTTGGATTATCTGAGTTTTCCTGTTACACTTTAAAATCTTATAAAGGAGATTTATAAAAAGACATTAAAGAATTTACTTTTAAAATAGCGTTCTTGTCAAATTTTAAATATACAGCTATCAAGACGATGTGGTTTAAATGAAGGTAATTTTTTCTTATATTCTTGTTGTTATTAGGGACGATGCAAGAATATCGAGAGCCACTATACTGATCTAAGTGACAGTCTGAGATGATACAATTTATTAGATAGAGGGTGACTGTCATATACAAATAGTGTGAGATCAATGATTGACGTCGAAAGTTAGCGGTCGAGCTTAAAAGCATGTGGCATCGGACGCGCGCAGTCGAGCTTTACATTGAGATCCTCGCATGCCTCCTGTGTTTGGTACAGTTGCAGTTCGACTGTGCTATTCGCCGGTTAAGTCGCGATACTGCTTTCAAATCAACAAGAAAATACGAATCTCCTATCGTATTTGAATTTATTAAAAATTAAAAAAATAAATAAAAAATAATTGCATATATGTTTTAGTGTTTTTTTATTTATTTTATTAGAATTAATCAAAAATTATTTTAATAATAATTTGTGACTAATGCTATGGTGATGAAACGTAAACAGCACAACCGGTATCTTGCTATTGGTATTGTGTATATCGCCACTATCATCAGTCAGGGTGAGTCTATACGTCGCTATAAGTGTTGTCCCGTACAATCACGATGAGAACAGGGGCAACCTGTAATTGCATAAATTTCAAATTATCGACAGTTGGAAAGTGGAAATACACACAAAATCACCAATAACCACCACGTGGTTAATTAACAATAATAACAAAAACTACACCCTATCCAGTTCTATTCAATGGACATTAAAAGATTTGCGGCTAAATTCGTGCACTCTTACAAAAAAACTACAGTTAAAAAAAATAAAAATTCTGAAAGTTGATTCCCATAAAAAATCTTCAGATCTATAAATATAAAATGAAAACAAATAAGTTTTTTGATGGGCTCTTACCAAAATATTTAAAAAATATTGATAATTTAATAAGGATTGACAAAATAAAATAAAAATACAGGGTGTAATCAAAATCACAATATTCAAACCTCACTATCTCTATGTGGAATAGAGTGCAATAAACATTTGAAGTGTCAAAAAGGAAAACAATTTTTTTTTACTGAAATTCGCACAAATTTTGAACCATTGTTTGATGAAAACAAAAACACAAAAACGTTTCGGCAGTTTTAGAATCGATGTATTATGTAGCTTCACAAATGCTGGTCTGCAACTGTTCGACATTTTCGACCGGCACTGAATACACTAATTGTTTCTCATGGTCCCAGAAAAAATGATAAAAATATGGAAGTTAACAGACAAAAAAATAAGCCCGTTCCACTCGAAATTGAACACTGAATTACATATGTCGACTGAATACAATTATTTATACTTAAGGTTGTTCTATTCCAGTGTCTCTAAAAATGTTGGCGAAATTTTCAACTATTTTTATCTCGAAAACAAGGCCCTACCGACCTCCTAATGTATTATAAGTTTATAAGAATCGACTTAGTTTTTCGGGCTTTACACGTGATTTGAAGATTGTAAGGAATTTAGATTACACCCTGTATAAGAGATAATAATCAAGAGAATATTTTGAAAAAAAAATCAATTGTTTTGTTATGAAAAATTTTGTAATTTAATTATCATATCATTTATTAAGATGTGTCGGTTAGTTTTTGAAATACTATTTATTATTTGTGATGTGGATTTTTGGTTTTCCTAAATAAAATATCAACAATATTGAACAAATATCAAATCAACAAATATTCGAAAATCATTTTTCTCTGGCGTAAGAATCACAGTATGCGCAAGTTTTTTTTCCCATTACAAATTCGATATTCACATTTACTTTATGCAAAATTCTATTTTGAATTCAGCTCAGTTTCATCAAACATTTATTCATAAATACTATGCAACAATTCAATCGAATTTTCCAGATGCCAGATAACTTATATCTAGTTTATACTTATAAAATTTCGTCTTAATTTATTAAAAAATATAATAAAAAGAATATTGTGTACATATTTTTAGGATGCTGTTGTAAATAGTTTTCGTTTTCTTTCGTAAATATAACGTAAAACCATAGTTTGGTTGTCGAGTTAAAAAATAAACGTTAATTAAAGCTAGTAGAATGTTTAAATGATCTTAAAATTATATTGCTTTCTATTAAAAGTTTATAATCAAATTCGTCGATTTAATGTACATTTTTATTTGTAGTTTAATTTAACTGTCAATTTGCTAACAAAACAAACTTTAACAGTCGATTTGTTTTATCAAAAAAAAATTTCTTATCATTATTCACTAATCTTTCGCTACAATACAGTATTTTTTTTTAAAAAAAAAACAAGTATAGATTTATTTATTTATCAGTAAATTTGGCCTTTTCGTCGTTATTTTTAAGGGAACAGTAGAATTTTAGTAGTTTATTTTACTCAATGGTAGATGTTTTATAAATCTGAAATAAATTGTATTTAATTTATCACTTTTGAAATATAAACAATAGAAATTATTCAACCCTTAGTGGGTCTCTTCAAATAGAAAATACTGAAACACACGAACTTTGTGGTTAAATACGGCTGTTAATTATTATAGTAAATCAAATTTTAGTTCACCGACTTTGTTCGATGATAGAGGATGAAAATTCGTTTTTCCTCTAAATTCGATGTTGGAATAACTTTTTGTTGATTTGTAATAAATTGTTGGAAAAAAAAGACACAATCCATTAACATATTATTGAAATCTGTATATGAATATGAAGATGGAACCTATAAGTTTCTGAAACAAGTGTGAATTCTGTATGAATATTTACATTAAATTAGGCTACTACACAGCAAGCTTACTGCAAACAACGTGAATAAACAACTAATTTCCATGTATATACACAGGAAAGTGTTTACACGGGGACTGTTGAATTAATTTTGAAAAATAAAACACTTCCTAGATACTTAAGTTTATTTATTAACTCGACATTCATTTTATTATAACAAAAAAATCTATACTGCATATATCTTTAGTAAGTGAAACTTGAACATGTAATAATAATAATTGTTGTTCATCTTATTGCCAAAATTCTGTAATTAACTGAAATCTACAAAAGGTTTCTTTATACAAGATTTAATTTCAAATAGTTGTTTGTTGCTACTTATTGTGTTTGCTCTAATTACAATCTGTACTTTATGGTATATGATTAACAATAAGTTACAGTTGATTCTCATTTCTATATACAGAATGTTTCACTTAACTGTGAAACAATCGTATAATTCACATTTTCTAAGCCAATGAGCTGGAATAGGAAACGAACAAATAAATAGTTAATCACCGATACAGGATGATCTACCAAGGGGCAAGTTAAAAGATCATCATGAAGTTTTCAGCATTTCAGCTGTTTTTAGACGTTATATAAATCACTGTAAATTTTACGACCATATTGAAAATGCTCGTTATTGTACCTAATTATTATTGTTGATATTATCCTGAAAGTACGAGTACTTTAAATCATTTTTCATCGCATCATCGATCATATGAATGGTGAGACATTTCTATGAAGTTCCTGAAAGTATTTTAATAAAAATCGACGAGACACTCTTAAATGATATAAGCTTTAAAAGATTATGAGACTCATTTTTATAGAATATATAATAGAATTAATTTTAAATTACATTTAAATTGTCTTACGATTATAAAAGAAAATTATAATCAAATAGACAGTTGTGTATTCATTTAAACATGGAAATAAATCACGAATATTATTATTACTATTATTATTTAAGTTGAAATAGAAACAATCGTTGATGGAAACAACGGGGGAATACACAACAAATACAGGGTTGGCTCGAGGGTCGTTAATGTCTCTAGGGTATAAGGGAAACTTGAATATTTTTCCATTTTTGAATATATATAGATTTTGTTTATAATTTTCTAAAAAACAGTAAGCATTCACCAATTGGATGCCAGTAGTTGATGACATAAATTTCACACAATCGATTAAAATGTAAATATTTTCCCTAGTGTAATTAGAAATTTGAAAATAATTTTACATTTGTAAAATATACTTTCTTGGAACTTAAACTTGCACTGATATAAATCAAAAGGATCACTGGTTGCTCATTATTAGCCTAAAGCGTGGGAAATTTGTGAAGAATGTTCATTTGTCTGTATTGTCTGGCATTAAAGAAAAATTAAAACGCCCCCGTGCCTAAGGGTGTCAATTATTTTCACACTGTTACTCACTGTCAACATAACAAAAATCGATCGATATACGCAAATTTTAATGTATCTTTAACGCTTTTAGGGGTTTTAGCTAGGGAAAATGCGCGCTTTGAAACACTTTTTCCACAAAAATTTTAATTAGGTCCGGTAAATTACAGTAAATACCAATATGTGTAAGTGAATTTGGGGAAGGACACGTGGGTTCGTTGCCAGTTGATCCGATCTGATAGATTAGACAACTAATATAAAACAATAAAATAATTGTATTTTGATTTTTCGATAAATTAGTTTTAAATTAATATTGAAATGTCATGCAATAAGGAATTGGTTAAACGAATCGATAAAATGTTATTTTCGAAATTTCATTAATATTAAATTCGTTGAATTTTTTAAAATCGTCCCTGTATGCTTTTATGAAAATCATATTATATTCAAAAATTGATGAGATTTTCTTAGTTATATAGAAAAATCGTAAAATATATTTTATATTCGTTATAAAGTTGGTTCTGATCGAAGAAGAATATTATGTTGTAAAGATTGACATATACAGGAACTTGTTGTATATTTGGCGTTATTTTATTTATATTGGTTCATATCAACTGTTTCATTAAATTTAAAACTTTATTATTCATATATAAATTTTAATAATAACACTAATATACTTGTTGTTTGTGATTATCTATTATTTGAAAGGGCATCCGAATCTTGTGCGATTTTACGGGCAGATGAGCGCTAAAAGAAAATTTGATCTTGCAATAGAAAAGAGGAAATGAAAAATGCAGCTATCAAGACAAATTTATTTCGGTAAAAGTTTGAATAAGTTATTATTGTTTTGTAGAATTAGGGTAGGATTCTCTAGTTTTCAGTCTGATATTCTTCATCTGCCATGATCTCTTCTGTTCGTATCATAGTAAAGTATTGTAGCATTTCTGGAAAATTGGACGATATAGAGAGATAGGGGGATGGTTTAGCCAGTAACAGTGGAAAGAGAATTTATTTTTGTTTTTCTTTTCCACAATTTTCCTCTTTTATATATACTACAATATATAAAAGTAAGACAAATACACGAATGTATACGGTGAAGTTAATTCTTTATATGTTGCCCGTGTTTTATGACAAGTCCCTTGTAATACTTATAACATATTTATTTAGATTGTCCTGGTGTCTAGAATGTTACGAGGCCATTCCGGTAGTTCCGTAATTTGAGAGTCCCCAAGACCTTCTATGTCGCTTTATTGTTTTCATCCAAATAAATTTATATTAAAGAATATTCCTTTGTTTTCTCTATTTAGTAAATTCATTTATTACCAATTAAATTTAATTGTTTACTTATTTTACTACAATAATTTTTATTTACTTTACAAGATAATAACAAAACTTTTATTATACATACAGATTATTCATATTTATAATCTTTAAATAAACACGAACATGTGGGGTACCTACGTAATACAAACAGAAAAAAATCAATTTCAAACATCACTGCTCAGAAATGTATAAGTAATTTAATAGCTATGTTTAGCTATAAAGTATCAATTTCAAAATTTACGTGCACCGCTCAATTCGTAATAGATGCACTATAATTAGAGTATTAATTAAGAAAAAAGCGAATTAATAGAATATTTATAGTAAATATCTTTTTTTTAACATACTAAAAGTATATGGCAACATTCTAACACATTAGTATTCGTGAACCATATAAATTGTAGTGTCAACTGTTTTAATTATGTGTCAACACCCTTTTCTCATTATTTTTCATAATTTTCACTACCCTTATATCTAAAATATAAACATTCACTGTTACATTTTTTAATAGCACCAAAAATTACAGTGTTATTATTATTATTATTATTATTATTATCATTATTATTTTAATGTTGTGTTGGTTTTTTCGTTTACAAATATTTGGAATTAAACCGGGGGAGTACTGGAAAATTTGAAAATTTATTAAGTTTCATTTCTAATCTATATTATCCAGAAATCGTTGTTGATCATGTTTAAAAATACTTTTATATAAAAGATAATAAATGTTTCTATTGTTATCACGTTATTAGAAATTATTTTTATTTCGTTCATTTTTAGTTGAGTTTCGATTATCGTTGGATTTGTGTAGTATTAATGATAGTTATTTCTTGAAATATTATTTTCTTAAGATTGATAGATTAATTTGTTGTTTTCTAACGTTTCTAGATTGTTTTAATTAGCGTTGTTTGCTATTTATTTTTTTTCGATAATAAAGTAAGTTTGAGCAATTAATTATTGAACGGCAGCAATGTGATGATGTTATTGTGTGAAATGAAATTAGTAATAAAATGTTTTTATTGTGGAGATTTTATGGTGAATTTTCGTTGTTTGTTGGTGTTTTTTTTTAATGACGTGTATGTATGTATGTATGTACAGTACGTGTGTGTACTTTACTGTAAAAGAATGTAATGTGTAACCTGTTTCGAAATATATTAGGTCGAAAATCATTTATTATTTAAATCTGGTGGGATTCAGTAAAGCAATGGGGCACAATGTTTGACGACCGCTTGATGCAGTAGGGATGTAGAATACGTAATGACAGAGGTGAATAGGAGTATATTTGGTATAGGGGATGAGTATTCACCCTTACGACGAACGGTTCGACTAACATCAACCACTTAAACATTCTTGTATTTAGACCGTATCACCGACCAGTAAGTATACTATAGTGTGGTCGCATCTACGGACTTAACACCGTGCAATATTAAGTAAACAGATTAGTTCATTATCCGGTTATATTCCATTTTAATACCGTTGGTCAACAGTTCAGATATAATTAATGTGGAAGATTATTATTCGTACTGGTTCATTATTCGTTGCGTCGTTGCCGACGTAATCTGTATAGTACTCTTTAGACAGCCCCTTGTTGATACAATTACTTTTAACATTTCCTAACTGTAATAAAATTTTTAAATATATCGTGTTAAAATACAATGTCATTTTATTTTTAACACACAAAAAAAAACCACCAAATGAATATAACTGAAACTTTAAATATTTCATTCACAAATTTATGTACCGCATAAAATTCTAATAAAAACCACCCTCTAGATTCGTATAATCATATACTCTAACTTGAATGGAAGTCACTTCCATATTTAACGTCATTTTTAATATCAGATGACATTGCCAAAAAAAAAAACTCTAAATTAAATAAATATCATTCTCATATTTGAATCTTACTATAGCAATACAATTTTTATTCTAACAATTCCGAGTATATTAGCCTAAAGCTGTATTATCCTGTTTCCATGTTCATCATCCACATATTAACAAGGGGTGCTAAAAATTCAAATATAACCCACCAACGTATCTCGAATATTCACTGTAACAAATCTGTATGTTTTATATTATTCGCCAACTAAATGAAATTCTCATTGAAAATTCGTATATTCGAGTATATTATTTTTCTAAATACGTTTTATGATTGCACAATATACCTCATTTATTCTCTATAAAACCGAGTGCAATTTCGAACAAATTCGACTCTTCCTGTCGTTCTGCCTTATAATTGATCTATAAACTTGATAATTTATCGATATTATTCGAATTAATTTGTGTGTTGTGTTTCTCAGTTGCTGTAATATGGACCGAACGATCGTAAATGGCGTTTATTAAAAAACGATTAATGAAGAAATAGTGTTATTTTTAATGTTTTCTCAAAAATTTACATAAAAGTGAATTGAATTTCATTATGACCAACACAAGATTACTGTTGTTTATCTTAAATAGTACACTTTTTTTTAATATAAAATCAAGTTTAATTTTTGATGTTAATCAAAAACTGTGAATAACAAGTTACCCACAGTCATTCTAATCAAATTCATAAATATTTATATTTGTTATTAGTTTTGAAATTGAACAAGGGGTTAACGGGGAAACAGTTTATCTTTCTCTATATAAATGTATATGAATTTTGTTTTCTCAATATTGATTGGTCTTATTTTCAACACGAATCTGTCCACAAATTCTCATTGTAAATTCAAAAACTAGAAATTCATTTCAACAGCGACAATTATTAATTCTACCATTCCTTTTCAACCAACAAATTAGGGTTAGCACATCTCGATTACGCTAAATTTGTATAATACAATAGGGTCTAAATTAGATCTGACGGTCTTGTACGTTTTTTTTTTATAATCAACAGATTTTTCCAGCTGTTCTTAGTCTTATTGTTATTACAAATATTTTCTTGTTTATCTTGTTTTCTCTTCGTGCTAAATGTTACATTTATTACTATCGATTCGATACACCTACATATAAGGAAGAATGTTTTATAAATCAACAATAATGTTGATATACGTAAAATAAAATCATTCTGAAATACTTAAGGGTAAGCGAGTAAAAAATTCGACACTAGAATAAAGTGGTATCAAAATAACAAAAACGAGACATTTTCAACATTTATTTATACGGAAATTTGAACGAGAAGCGAATTATAAAGATACCTTTTATGAATAAGATTAAAATAATTAATAACCAACAATAAACACAGAATTTACAATCAGTAACAAAAATTCATTTAAAACAGTTTCGCTGTAAAATTCGTAATTATTAATTAATAATTTCCAACATAAAAATGATAAGGTTTTTATGGTAGTTGTAGAATCGGCGACCTGAGGTTACATTAAATCTATTTCAAGATAATTGTTCTAAGTTTAAATGATCGACGCGATTATTCAACGGATTTTTTCAGTCTTTTATTTATTACAACACTAGCAACATTTCAGTTTTACACATTAGTTTTTCCTGTTATTTTATATTTTTTGGTTGTAGTATTCGTTCAATAATTTGCAATAATATTGATTGAATTTGATTAATTTATAAAGTAATCGAAATATGGATGAAAATATAAAATATCGATACTTGTAAAATATGATTTACTGTTGGAGAAAGAGATTATATGGAACTTTATTTAGTAGTTTCACTGGCAAGTTATTAATAATGACCAACATATATATAGTATATATGTAATTTATATCGAAGTAGAAAACAAAACGAACGATATATAACTAGTGCCATGGGTACATCAATCATAAGTTAGTGAACATTGTGCATTCCAACATGGTTATGTTATGCAACATTGTAATAGTAGAGAAGTATACCCGAATGTTGGGTGAGATTGATCTGGTCGCAGGTGTCAAATTCACCAAGGATTTATCATATATTTCGGTCACGATTCGCACATTTCCAACGTATGTAGTTCGAGAAAGACATTTATATATCTACAATTTTTTTTTTATGTGTCGTGAGAGTTTACATAGTACTTTATTATAACGCTCGATATAAACCAAATGAATCGTTTTCAATGATATAATACCAGATGAGAGACGGTGATGTTTGCTTTTCACACATACACCAATACAGATTTGTTGTCGATGTTGTTATTATAGTTATTGTCATTGTCATAACTATGATCATTCAGAACAATTCATCAGTGATTGTTGGAGTGCCTTTTTAATCAAACAATAGACTCGAAACCAATCCCCTAACTATTGCAATTTCAATAATTTAAAATTATTTAAATCGCTAATTATAGATAGATAAAAAAATAATAATTTTCGCGTTAATCTTTCGTTTTGTTTTCTTCTCTCATTTGTGATACAACTCGTTCCTTTTATATTATTTTGAGAAATTGGGCGTTATCAAATACAACTGTGTTTTTATGACAGTTTGACTTTATATGGGTTAGAAAGATTGATGTGTTTGACATCGTAACGTGTTCGAAATATTAGTGTTTCTGACAAAACCCTATGGAGAATTTCATTAATAAATCAGTTTCTTCTTCATTTTTTTTTCCTCCCTTGGTTACATTTCAATTAATTTACTAGATGATTTCTGTTTTTTTTTTGTTTACTTTCTATAAATTAAAGTTAACGAAATTAAATTTATGACTGTAAGTTAAAAACTCTCACAAATATTCTACTTTTGTGCATATTTTATAGAGATTTATTTTAAAATCTGTTTAAGAAATTATTAATGGTTAGATTGCGTAAGAATCGTGTACTGTGTATTAATTAAAATTTCGTTAAATATCGCCGTGTTTATTACAAATAACTTTTGATATGTATTTTGATGTTAATTTTCTTGTATTATAAAAGATAAAAATATTCTTTGTTAAATTTAACATCAGTGTTTATACTAAATAACAACAACAACAATTTAACTGTGTAGTGTTTTGATAAAGATGGGGGTAAACGGGTAGTAAAAGCAATGATCACTCAAGCGAAAAAGCCTTTATAATGTAAAGTCTTTATTGTTTGTTTTGATTGAATATGTGGCTTTTAATGAAACTGATTCATCTTACATTTACATGAAATTTTTTATTTTGATTATCGTCTAGTTTGTTAATTAATCGTGTTAATTGCCAACAGATTGTTTGCAAGTGTTATATTTGTGTTTAAATTGAAATTCGGTAAAATAACTATTGAATTAGTTGTGAATTTGTGATAAAGAATTAACAGAAATTCGGGTTGTTGGTGGTGTAAAAGCGTGCGACAAGTTTGTTTTTTTATTATTTTGTTTTCGGTATGCCACACCAATTCAATACTGAAACACAAGAGTTTGTCTTGGACCGTTACTTACGCCATAATACTAGGTCACAGTCTGTGAAAAATAACGCGGCCGTTTGCAACACAGTAGGTTGGGATTAAGACACTTGGTATTAATTTCCCTAGTGTACAATACATTTTATTAGTTGTTTCTCTCTTCACAAGTCCGACACTTTCTTGCACGTGTAATGCAATTAATTGCAAAATGCATAAATATTTTAAAATAGATGAGGAATTACATTTAAATTAAATAAATAAATAAATAAATAAATAAAATGACAAGCGCACGCCGCACAAAGTTGATATATTGTTGACGAAATTGCAATTTAATTATCAAAATTATCGACAATTTTAATTGAATATTAAACTAATATAAGGGAAAATGTTATTCTTATTTATGATCAGTATGCTTATAGCATGTCAAGATAGGAAATAATTAACAATTAGTCTTTGTTGAGTTGAAAACTATTATACTCAACATATTATCCAGTATAATCAACGCTAGTTCTGTGTTAATATCATGATTATTTTGTGACAATAGGTTTATTACTAAAGCAGCTGTCAGATACATGAATGCAACGTACTGGTTTGCTTACCACATATACACAATTCTATTTAATATGTGTCACAATCAACCTGCTGAATTTTACTGAAAATACAGTTATCATTATTATTATATCTATATTGGTATCATAAATATATAAATATATTGCGTAACGATCAACATCAATTCATAACTATCAATTTTATATATTTATTATTATAACTATGTCAAAAATACGATGAACATATATTATCCGTTTATGCATCCTTCTGGAAATATAACTAGAAACGAGAACTCCTCATAATATCTTCAACATATTTGAAGGAATTTTCATAGTGAAATTCTCCACATATTCAACGTTGAATTTAAACGTTCTTAAATTGTAGTCTTCATTAAGTTAAACACAATTACGACAGCTTAATAATTTTGTAATCAATGTTATTTTCTTAAAAATAATAAAATTCATGTGTAAGTCACCCGGCGCATCCACCAAAACTGACCGCCAACTAAACCTCTATAAATTTTAAATTATTCGATTTCGTTTTTGTTGTTATTTCTTTTTTTACCTCAAACAAGGTTAAGAGTGATTTTTATTCATTATTTTTTTACCAGCTACAGTGACGCATGTTATGTATAGTAACATTGATCTTTAATTACGAGCTTGTTTAAAATTTTGATCGGGTTATACTGATGGTCGAATCGATAACGAGGTCTGTTTATTTTTCCATCCATTTTTTTCTGGGTTAGAAAACCAGGATAATCTTAGTATAATGATTTCATTAATAATTGAAAGCTTCGCGTATATAGTTAGGTGTTTATCAAATTATTAACACAAGTTTAGTTGCTTTCTATATTCATAACGAGATCAAAGTTTTGTATAAAAATAGATTATATTTTTAGAAATGATGTGTAAATCGAGAAGATCCGCAAAATACTTATTGACATTTAATATTTGGTGATTTACATGCTTTAATATTTTGTTTATTATTTGTATTACAATTAATACAAATGTTAATTTCCACATCTCCAAGTCTGGATTAATTCTCGACTTGAGGTAAGAATAAATAACTGGGTAATTAGTAGGAAAGTTCTGAGGTGACATAATTTCACGTATGAAGTAATCGTTGTTGGACCGACAAATGTATGTCGGTGAACCGCTATCACATTGGCCCAGTGTACACTTATTTACAACAAATGCTTACTACTGACATAATCTAAAGTGCTCTATTACATGTACCAACCGCATGGACCAACCGGTTATACACATAAATAATAAACTTTGTTAAATACATAACTCTTAATTATGTTCAAATTAATAACAAATTATCAAGAAAGTATCACAAAAGAGGTCTTAATTGTAACTTTTCAAAGAAAATTTTTGCCGAGGTTGTGATTTTCGTTTCACAAAGCTCAATGTTATACTTTCAAAACCTATCGAAATTTTTTGTCAGAACCCTAAATTGTCCCTTTTAGTCTTCCTTTATTTTATTCTGGACGTACTTGTGGGTTATTTACTTCAATAAAGAAACAGTTCAAGGAAGATGCTGCTTTCGCTTAGGCAATATGCCACTAAATAGAAACTCAGGGACGCGGAAACGGCCTTAATGATTTCGGTTCACGACAAATAAACTTGAATATTTCTTCAAATAGACAATATAAATATATATAAAATTATTGTATACATAGTGAATATCATTATTGTAAAATTTTTTAACATTCACTGTATTCTCACAAATGTCATAATGTCTTTTCAATGTCTTTAGTTTTGTAGTTAAAGTTCTAACATTTCTACTCAATTAAAGTTTGGAATAACCAAGAAACTTGCTGGGTCTAAATTTGTTAAAGCTACAGTAACTGGTTGATTATTTCAGGATAAGTCAGTTTTGCGACATAGATGACTCGCTAAAAACACTCTAATTTAAACCTTGCCAAATTAATATGTATATTTCATTAAGTTTCTGGATAATTTCCAAATTGAATATACAGAATATTGTTTAATAATACCTTATAATATATTAACTATTATATCTCATTACTAATATTGTGATTTTCAATCGAAACTAATAATTTTTTTGAAAATCAAGACATTATTAAGCATTACTGTTGTTTACGATCTAATGATGGAAATTATCATTCACTACTCGTTAAAATGGCAGCTCCTCCAATTAAGGTGTTTTATTCATCCCATCATAGGCTGATTACAGTAGAAAGACTAAAGAATATTAAAAGAAGCTAATTATGCTACAGTCAATGCTGTAAATTGTATATTTTTATTTGATAAACAAGTTGCTCAATATGAGCCGCCCGGGTGTGCAACGATGCACAAAACGTAAGAAATATTTTAAATATGCAGTTATGTACGTTTGGTATACGGTATGATCTTTAAACGACGACTGGTACCAGCATCAAGCGGCACTTTGAAGAGCACTTGCCTGTATAAGAGCTCGAGAGCCCTATCCTTGGTAAGCTCTGTTTATTTGAGAGCAAATACTTTCAACACTTAGATGCAAATTTTTCCGTAATATGCAGCCTCAAAGCTTGTAAATTTTTAGAGTAAATTCGTATTAAGTTTTTACTATAACAAATCAAAAATTTCAATTTTCTAACAATGTGTAGTGACATGAAAATTTTTCACATCGTTCGTAAATAGTGTAAGATCAGAATTTAATTCGTTCTTGATCCTTCTACTGTCTCAAATAAATTGGTATAGTCATACCTTATATAGGTTCTATACGTTTCGTTACAAAACCCGTTATAATTTATTGGAGGAAAGCGATTTTTGAAGTGCATTTATGTTGAAATATCTATTCTTTATATCTAAAACACATGCTATAGCTAGTGCTTTTAAAGTTTTCTGCTGGCGGCAGGAAATTTTAACCCTGTTCTCATAAAACTTGAAGTCTATATGATATCATAAATTTATTGGCTTTATTTTCGTAAAATTACACTCTATGTGTTGATACAAATTTTAATAACATTTTTATCTAAAGCGATACTATAATTGCTGTATTTTCTATCATAATTATCAACTGAAAATTCACAATGCGCTTGGTGGTTTTTTTTTTTTTATAAATTTTCAGTCCAATTCTACAGCCAACAAGCCAGTTTTCAAAAGGATAAAATATCTCAATCGAGAATTGTTTCCTTTTTGTGTTGTTGAATCAAACCTGTTCGCCTTCGATCTGAGACAACCAACTGCTTTCAAGTTATTTGAAACTTGAACGTTCCCGGAAAGTGGACAAGTTTCCGTATTTCTAACTTTTATATTTGCCAGGTCATGTTTCTGCTAAGAGAGATTTTGTCATCAATAACTTGTAATTTGATTAATGTTAATATACTTAAAGTAAAACACGTTATATGTTAGTGAAAAAATATAGTAGAAACTTTAATATCTTCTTAATAAGTCAATCTTTTGATATTTTGTACAAAGAAATAATGTTTAAATTAGGATGCAATAAGGATGGTTTGATTGCCATCAATATGGGGTTGACTACAGTGTGCTTAGAACGAACGATGGAAGTGCAGTCGGTAGACATAGAAAGTCTTGAAAATTGAGCCCCTCAAAGGAGATTACTGAATCGATTTTGTTCAGAGAATATAGAAAAAAGCTCACTTTCCACTTTATGTGCTTGTTATTCTATCCTTTATATGTGAAGTGACCACTTAATGTGTTTTATGGTGCCAATATCAGATTGCTTGTATATAAATATAAAATATGAATGTTTATCCAATAAAAACGGAATCTTTATTTCAACATTATACATACATTTTTGGGCAATTACGTTTATTTGAAAATATACATACATATGCTGCATGAATTCAAGTATAAATTCAATAAATATGCAATTTTATTTAATACAAAAGCAAAAAAATTAATCATTTATTTTCACGACGAATAAACTTCGATCTTACAATAATCTAACAATTATTTTATGGTTTATTTATTACAACGATTGTTCGGATGGAGACCTCTATATACGAGTATATGAACAGGAAAAAAGTTTTGACCATTTCAAGTGTATATATATATATATATATATATATATATATATATATATATATATATATATATATATATATATATATATATATATATATATATATATGTATACTATATAGAATTATATGTTTCTGCTCAGATGCTGTTGTACACTAAATTAACCAGTCCTCTCCTTGATTACACCATCCATCAAAATCAACCACACGCGGGCATTACAAGCTTTACTCATTTATGCTGGACCGCGTAAGCTTTTCGTTAAATTATTGTTGAAATATTATTGTTACATTGCACATATTCTTCGATTTACTGTAAGAATGATAAATTTATTTAACGCAATGAAATTCCCATATCTATTATTTGTTTCTCTTCTATCCTTTATATTATATTTGTCAGCAAAAAATAATATTAAAGATTACAGTGGATTCAAAGATAGAAATTGGTAAAGATGAATCTCATTTGAGCACCTGTTCGGTGCGATATTTGAGATTTCAATGCAGAATACGATTGATGGTTTCCTTCTATTGTCTTTGACTAACATAAATATTCAACGTTCTTCCGTTTCCGTTCTTTACAACTGGCAAGTTGAGTTGCTTGAGGAAGGAACGTATGATCTCTTCAACATCTGTATAGGTTTTATAATTGCTTTTGCATTCAACTAAAGTTTACTATAATCGATTTTAGAAGGCACTATCAAAAGCAACTTAGTGTTGTGATATAAAAGGACGTTTTGATATAAAAGTAAAACAACAGTTTTGTCAGATTTATATTTTGATTAGTTTCCGTTCGGTCTTCTAAACGTATCTAACAAAATTTAAATTTGTTAAACGCAATGATGTAGAATTATTTTTAAAATGAAATTCAATGAGAAATAATGATGGCAGAGCTTAGATACAGATAGAGAGTGGTAATGTTTATTGTGTCTAACGTAGTTTTATGAATCGTAATCGAAATATGAGCATGTATGGTTTGGGTAGGTTTCATATATGTATAACTATATAGATACACACACGTCTATCCTAACTTATCTAGGGTTTGGGGTGGTATAAGCATACCCCGCCATTCATCGTGTTCCTCATGAGTGCACATTCCTGTACCGGTCGACGCCCGGTTTCGCTGTAAACTTTACATGAAACCTCTTACACTGGGTAGAGATCTATTCTACTGGAATAAATAGGTGAATCCCTCTTTTTTTTTGTTGGAGATGGAAAGAAAAATAGGCCAAGTCCTATTGATGTAATGTAAATATATTTATACATTGGATCAAGGTTGTGATTCTATTCGACATTGATAAAATAAGATTACTTAAAAGACAAAAAAAAAGATAGAAATTGAACCGATAAAATGAACAATAGTTCGACGAAAATAGTATTACAAATATGATTGTAAATATATTGTAGATGCGTTTCAAATTCAATTTTGCTATAGTAATAAAGCAACCGTGCGTAAAATCGCCAAGTCAGGATAAAATGCAAATTCCCTCACATAAAATAGCTATTCAAACATGTCACGGGGTTCCTCAGTGAAAAGAAATAATGCAATTCGATAGAGTTGAAATATCTTTTGTAGTTTGACTTTGCCAAAACTGACGATCTCCGAAACGATTCTAATACTTCACTATGATAAAAAAAATACCCTTTGAGTTGGTTGGTAAAATAGAAGATCAAAAAAATTGTAAACAACCCATTGGTACTTTACAATTGTGATTGAAAAACAGTCTGTCTGCCTAGGTATCGTCTTTTCTAATTGATTACTATTGAATGAACGCAATCGTTCTTTTACACAATGATAATGCTTATTAGTGTAATAAATTAGATGACGCGATTAAATTGCGGATACTACAGTCAATTCAAGTAGAATGGAAAAGGAGGGTATAAAATCACAAAAACGATCTTCTGAAAATCCGGCTGTAAATTTCTGACAAGTAGTAGAGATACATTTACGCCCCAGCGATATGACACTGTGTTAAATTACGCTGAGCTAGTAACTGATCCAGCTCTATTTCATTGGAGTACACTAACCAACATATAACTTTTAAATGCATTTAATATTTTTAACTTTAATACTTGAAAATTACTTTTACTTTTGATATAATTGGATTGAACAAAATTATAGTTTACTCACAGTAAACTTGTTGTTGTTGTTGTTGTTGTACAAACAATAATAATAACAAAAACAACAATTTCATAACGAAAAAATAGGAATTTAATTTTCTTTAGGTAACATTTGAAACGTTAAGAAAACAGACAATAACAAAAGTTTTGCTTCATCACTTCTACGTACTACATAAGTACATCTTCACAGTTGTCTTTCTCTTTCGTTTAATAAAAATAAACACCTCAAGAAACTTAGCGCATTTATCAAACGTTAAATGCACTCCAACATAAAAGCCCTTTGAAATTAGCTTGATATAAAGAGCACAAAACCACTACTTTATCCAGATACATGGTAAATCGCGACAAACCACAACAAATTGATGTTTCAACACATGAAAAACTCATCAACGTTTCAATAGAAAAACGATTTAATAAATTTTTAAATAGTTTTTAAAGAACTATTTCCAACAAAAAAAATAATAAAACATGTACTTGAACTATAAAGCAGAAATATATTTTCATATTTCATGCAGCAGTTTTCATAATAATGAATAATTTGAACAATTGTGATTGTTATTGTAATGGAACAGCAAATTTGTGTATAATTGGATTTTTTATACAAATTTTCACATTGGCTGAAAGAGGTGAGTTTCTCAATTTAATAAAAAAAATTGTACTCTCTTATAACAATAAACGGATGAGAATTAAGCTTTTTACTGGGGAAGTTGTAAAAGTGATAGAGAAACGTGTTTCCGGTTTGACGGTTCGCTGTCGGGGCTTCATTTCGAACAGAAAATTGGCAAAATACGTAAAATTGTAGAAAGTAGTTTATTGTTCTTCAAAGTTTCAATTATATCAAGACGATTTGCAAATTATCAACTTATAACATTTATAGAAAAATATATCTAAATATATTATATTGAAAGCTTTTCGTTATTAACAAAATAATATCAAAATCGATGTCATCGATATCAGCTACCCCTGTTTTGTTCTATATGATATATCGTTCTCCTGTTTGATATTTTCAGGAAGAGAAGTAGAGGCTTTCCTGTTTTACACATGCCTTTACACCGACTATAACTTATATTGTGACATGTCACGATCGACATAAAGTAAAGTAGAAGAGAGCTTTGAACGTTTGTCCAAATGGCTCTTCACTCATCAATTGATGTTTGGCCGTCAACAAAATTAATTACTAATAAACCCTTAGTTGTCCTATTGAAAAGCTTTATGTTTCTTTTCTACTTTCTTTTAAATTTCAGAATATCATCGATTTTTCTATTGTAAACTGATTGATAACATAACTTTAAGCTTTTAATGGACCTTTTCACTTTCCGGTATTTTACAAGGCAAGTTTGGCTGATTTAAATCTTTTAAAAAAAATCTTCTTGTTCCGTCTTACATCGTTCATATTTTATAATAAAAAAAAACTCATCTAAACATCAAAGACATCATTCACTATACTATATAGATGACATCATTAAGACGTAATTTTCTAGATTAATTATTATTTTACTATTTTTTGTTGTTACTAATCATTTTTTTTTTTATTAAAAATTACAGCAAGTGTGTGATAAATGATTGAAATATTTCGCTTGAAGAAAAATAAATCGAATCAGGACTAGATGAAGGATAAAAAATGATCATTGCAAAACTATTAATTCTTTTATTATATTGTGATGTGTGATGGAATTTTCATTATCAATATTTCAAAATAGAAGCGAAAAAACTATAGGTTGGTTGTGAAGTGCACCAATTTAGTTTAGTTTAATTTTCTAAATATTTGAAATTTCATTTAAGTAAAGACATTTATATGTCCATGAAAGATAATTGTGTGGGTATAATAACAATAAAATTTGATTAGGGATATGCGATCTCATTTCATTTAGAAAATACGTTGAAATTAAACTATCCGATTATATTTTATATGCAGATGCATTTCGAATTATTTTATTTTTTTCAATTTTCATGTTTATTAATATAAGTTTGTTAAGGAAGTATCTAAGATAATTTATCAGACGATGCACATCAATTATAGTTTTAGTTACAATGCATCTAATGCTGGTGTTGCTATTACAAAGTCGCATTATTACATTTCGTTGAGAATATTGTATTTTGCATGACTAAACTGCGACGTGTTGTGGTTGCAACTCTCTAAGGAATGAAGTGACTTAGGGAAAATTAGATCCCGCCAACTTTCTCTCCGTTTATTTGTTATTATTATTATTCTTATTATTACTGTTTGTTGTTGTTGTTACTATTGTTCTAGTTGTCTGAATTTTACATTTATGTAATTATATGATTTTATTGTATTTTATTATATCTTATACCGCATCCGTATAATAATAAACACCCATCGTCTTATCAAGCGATCAAGATAGATTTGAAGGCATCTAAAAGTCATTTAGTTCGGATTTTGTATGTAATAAGCGGAAACTTAAACATATTGATTCTGAAACTGTCACCGGGGATAAGTAAAGCTAGAGAAAATCCACCAGTGAAAGACAGTCTAAAACATCGATACAAATGTGTATTAATACAATCTTTCCAATATGGTGCCAGTTATTTTTCATCTTCTATAACTTTCTTATAGTTTTCTTTTAACAATAGTTTGAAAGTATTCCTTTACGATAACGTACTTTTATTAATTTAAACACATCAATGTTATAATATGTGCGTGTATGTGGTTGTATATACAAACATATAAAATTCGGTTAATATTGTAGAAAATTGTATTTTATTCGACAAAAGCGACGCTGCAAATTGCCCGACAAAGCCCATTACTGAAAATGTCAGGTCTTTTTTCTGTTTAGTTTTTGTCCAGGTTGATCAACTCGAAACGTTCGTCAGGCATAATAGAATATGGCATCAAATAAATAAAATAAATTGCCACGCAATCCACCAACTTCTTTACAAATTAATTCAAATAAAATTACTAACTCTTCTTTACCGCAATTTCGACGGAATTTAATAAAATATTAAGAATTCTTTTAGTTTTTGTCGATTCTCATGAAAACAGGAGTCCCTCTCCGATTTCAATCTGACTGATATACGATTTTCCTCATTAAAATCTGTTTTTAATCGACAGAAAAACACTTCTACGGTGTTGAAATCACACCTCAAAGCTTAAACTCGAAAAGGGTGCTTCATAAGTTTCACATAGTTGCGGATGAAATAATTGAATCATAATGATGAAAAACGCCTTTAATCTTATAGTAAAATACGAAATAGAACAAAACTTAAAAGGGTTGCAATTTACAAATTCCTTATAAAACAAAAACTATTAACGCCGATTAAAAGAGAAAAAATACCTGTTTTAGGATTTTCCGGAAAAATTATGTTTAAGGGTGAACACCCTTCAAAACAATATGCGTAGCCAAAATTCACCCCTAAAGCCACACAACCCCCCCAAGATCTATTTACATGGTAACTAAAAGTTTCTATCTCGGGTCGGTTATTTGTTAGAATGTGACTCAACGATTCTTCCAATGTTGATTTTTTTCGTTTTCTGCATTGTTAGCTGGAATAGCTGTTTTGCATTTTTTCTAGAATGCAACAGAGAAAAATGAAAAAAGCTAATGTTACGAGAGATTTTTAATTTTTTTACATGTATAGTTAGTTCTTGACTTCAAATGAGCTACGAGGTTCTAATTTTGTTAAAAATGTTCTCTAGAGAATATTCTACAATTCCTTGTAAATTCTCTGAATAGCTTGACAACGAGTATGAGTTGTCATGAAAACTCAGGTATTTCTACTATTACGTCTAAAAATGTACAAAAAAATCATTATTCATTAATTGAAATGAAAACTGAAAGAATATTGGCGTATTCTTGGTATGCTTGAAGGGTGTTCACCTTCTAGACATAACCTTCCCGAAAATTTCCAAAATACATATGTAATTTCTACTTTTTCTTCTCTTTTAGACGCGATTACTTTTTTTGAAATCCCTTATAACTCCTGTTCTATTTAATATTTTACTATAAGTCCAAAAGCGAATTTCATCCCGAGCCGTTGGTCTCATTCTATTATTTTAACTGTAAGTATGTGAAACTTACAAAGCACCCCTTTCAAGCCTTAACTTTGAGATATGTTTTTCCCCAGATAAAAAACATGCATCTCTTAGATTCCAATGAAGAAGAACGTATCTCAGTCTCATCGAAACCGGATAGACACCTGGGAATGTTTCCTTGTTATTTCAAGTATTTGTAAAATGGTCTCTGGGGATGATTTTATCAAATTTAGAACCTTGTAGCTCACTTGGAAGTCTCTCGTTTCTGACGATGTTGCGATTTGTAAGAACTTGTTGCACACGTAAAATATTGTTAAAATGACTCGAGTTTCCTTTCAACATTGATTTTTTTGATTTTTCTCCATTTTATTTTGGAACAGGTGAGTGTATAGTATTTTTCGTAGAATACAACTGAGTAAAACTAAAAGGGTCTCGAGTCATTCTTACTCGTTTTTGAAAATCGAGCGTTTCTTACCCGCCTTTCAAATGAGTTTCATTATAATCGACCACATTTAAAACAAACACTCTGTATAATGTGCAAGGTTAATAATGTAGATGTTTTTTGATGCTTTGGGCTATTTTTACGGAACTGTTTCATTTTGAAGACAGTAAACATTTTAATCATGTTACAGACTATCATACGGTTTAGTACATTTATGCATCTACGATATATGTAAAACAGTTTAATGTAATTTACATATTTTCCAAAGGTAACAACCCAACCGTCTTGCTTGTTATGTTATATATTAGTAAAGGCATCATCATGCTCGAAACACAAAACAGTTAGTCTCATGAGTCGTGGAATAACGACGTTCTCAAGTTGTTAGGTCCTGTCCGGTAGTTTGTAAATGTTCAAATTTAAATTAGTAAAATGTTAATTCAAATGGAAATCGTAACGTAATTGTTGGTGACATTATATATAAAAGCATATATATTTCCGAACGATATTTAGTCTTAAAATGTTGGTATTTCAAGTATTGTAGTACACCTTCATCGGTCTCATACAAGGATATAAATTAAATAAGGGACTGCTTTTTGTGTATTTAAGTCTAAATATATTTCTTGTAAAATTTATTCTAGAATAAGGTGAGTTTATATTTGCGTCGGTTCAACATAAAGAATGTGATATCCAGCTACAAATTACAAGTAAGCAAATAGAATACAATACTAATACAACTTTTTCCATCTTCTTCTACTACGTTACTATTACTATTTCTTCCTTGTGTGTCTTGACAAAGGAACAACAGTAAATTTTATATAATCCTTTCTTAAGTCCTTATGAGAATTATAACCAAGAAGCTGCTTATTCTACTACCATTTATACTAGATTCAAGTTTTGCATATAGAATGAGCGCACTATGTTTAAATATGTTGCATATTCCCACAGCTGTCATAACAATGTATTTTAATATAACATATATGTAATGTCGAAAGTAGGAAACACGTGTTTTCGAGTTTCATGCATAGATCGACTCATAGGACTATACCATTATAATCTTTGTTTTATGATATCTTTGTACGATATTATTTTATACAACTGTAAAAGCTCCTCTAATTCATCAAAAGAGTATTTTATTAAAAAACAATTTGAGATAACAGAAGATGCTACTTTTATACAGGGTGTTTGGTCGAAGTATGGTGAGTTTTAAGAAACTCCTATTAGTCGACGAGCGATTCGAAAAATGTTTTGAGGATTTGTAGAAGAGTCCCTAAGGAACATTTTAGCAAAATTAGCACCTCGTAGCTCATTTAAAAGTTGGTCAAAAAACGATCGTTTTGAACAATGTCGCAATTTTAAAAAGCGAACAAAACACGCAGAACGACTAAAAATGACTCAGAGACCTTCCCAACATTGATTTTTTTTGTTTTTCTCCATTGTATTCCAGAGAAAATACGAAGTATTTCTACCTGTTTCAGAATAAAATGGAGAAAAACGAAAAAAATTGGGAGGATCCTAAAGTAATTCTAACTCGTTTTTGAAAATCACTACATCGTCAGAAACGAGCGGTTTTTGACGAACTTCCAAGTGAGCTACGAGGTTCTAATTTTGCTAAAATGCTCTTCAAGGACCCTCCTACAAATCCTTAACATATTTTTCGAATCGCTCGTCGACTAATAGGAGTCTCTTAGAACTCACCATACTTAGACCAAACACCCTGTATACAATATTTACACATTAAAGATTAAAAAGCTTCATGAATTCTTTTTGGTTCAATACAGTTAAGTGTAGTACATGTGCATGTTGTATTTCTGTCTGAAATGCTGACATTTAGAGCTATAGGGAAAAATGAAATTTGCTTGTTTAATTTGATTGAATGTGTTTGTTTAGTTTATTCGTGGTAGTTAGTAGTCTGTGGATGATACTAAATGATCGTTGCTAATTAAAAATTGCACAAGGTCGAAACTTATATCATACAATACATATAAAAATTTAATAAATCACAAACAACTTATTAATTAAATTAACCAACTTTGTTGATAAAGAAAGTATTGAGTAAGAAGTCTAGAAAAGTTGTAACTGAACAAAAATAGACCTCGTTGAAAAGCGCATGAAGATTAATTTGTTTAGGTATAATTTAAGAGAAATTCAATAATATCTCTATGAATAAATTAAATTCTACAGATACAAAGATCAGAGGATACATGTAAAGAAAATTAAATAACAAAATCACAATTTCTATCGATAATAATTTGTGAATGAACACAAAAATTTACCAAATTAATCCAATTATTTTTTATTAAAATACAAGATAATAAAGACGTTGAAATTTGTTTCCGTATTTTGAGAGTCAGCATTGGATATCGACTCGAAATCGGAATATTATCTCGAAATTAAGTTGAAGAAGGGTGATAAGAATCAATTAAAAAGTAATTTCTCGGTAAAATATATAAAAGGGGGAACATTTAAAATGACTTTACTGTTAAATTTCAATAGAGAAATTATAACGTACCTCGTCAAAATATATCAATTTTACTACTAATTCATTCAAATTTCAATAGTAGAGATTTTTTTATTTTTAAATATTACATTAATTTATGATAATTAACTGGTTCCATCTAGGTATGTGAAATGATAATATCAATATGTAAGTGTTTCCATCTGTGTTATTGGTTAATTAATTTTTGAAATATAAATACCTCTGGGTATGGTTTTAATAAATTTAATTACACCGTCAAAATTGGATTAGTTCTCCCTTCTATATCATCTGTAAAATATTATTATACATATACGTTAGATATATAATACATTTATGTATAGAATAATATTCATTCAATCAAAATATTACTATTCTGAATATGTATGTATAGTGAAAAATATGTAGTCATAAACATAAAGAATATAAACCCATATGGTGAATTGGCCATTTCTACGAGAAATTCAACCATTCTGCAGGTGGTCTCTAGTAAAAATTCACTACCACTTTACTAGGGTCAATCATTCCAAGAAGCGACATAGATTTACACAATTGCTAAACATTAAACGTACATACATATGTAAATCGATAGTTTTGCAAAAAAATCGTCTTGTCCATTGACGTATAAATGGCGAGAAAAGTTGAGGCAGTTTCATATAATTTTATCTGTTATTTTCTAGTGAAATAATGATTATCTAAATAATTTATACGGGTTTGTTCTTTATAAGGAGTAAAGAAACTACACTAAATTCGTATAAATTTAGGAAGTCAAGACAAAGAAATATTAGGCCAATAAAGACGGCTATTGTTGTAGAACCCTTAGCGGATTTGTTTTCTTATAAAGTGGACAGTGGTGTTAATCTATTTAGAAACCACTCTTTATTGCTCTTAGAACACGAGAAAATTGTTGTTTCATTTGAAAAGACAAAAAGAATACAACAATACAATGATGTTTATGTACATACATACAATTTCCGCTTTATCTTTGAAAATTCAAATGTTTAAAGTTATCTTCATCAACAATAAAACTGGAATTCTGCACGTTTAAAGTTAAAAAAACACGTGTCTCCAATAAATAAGATAGGATAGAAAAAAAATAAACATTAATGGATTATAACTACGAATATAACATGGTCAAGAGTGAGAGTTATAAACGAGAAAAACAGAAAGGATGTTAATCAACGCATATCAATTGCACTTTAATTAATAAATGTACAACAACTATATTATATTTATAATTATAGTTCGATTTTAATTTAAATTTGCAATTGTATATGAAAATAACTGAGATTCATTTTATATAATTGGGAAACAATGAGATTGTTTGTGTGTTAATTAATACATATACAACTAGATACTGATTTTAAAACGATAGATTTGCACTATAATAAAACCAAGTCTAATAAACTCAAATATGGTTATTATAATCTTGTTATTTTTATTGTTTTCATTTTATTTACAGCTATGACAGATGATCCACGATTCGCAGAACCAATACCGAATGTCACTGTAGCCTTAGGACGGGACGCCAGTCTACCATGTGTTGTCGAAAATCTTGGCACTTACAAGGTATGTTCTATAGATTTTATCAATATTCGTGAATTTTTGTTGTTGGAAATCAAATTTTCGAAATTTCTGCCAACATAAAAAATAAAATTTTATAACACTTTTATTGTAAACGAAATTAAGTGAAATAATAGAAATGTAGAAATTCTGGTAGAAGAATCAGTACAACTCTCAAACTATCTGATGTAAATCCGAGATTTATTTTTCTACAACAATTTGGTTTAATTTAATGTACTTATGTATGAATAGAATGATAACTCTTATCGATAGCATTAATTCTCTGTTATTATCGCTGTTCACAATAATCATTTTAGAATATTGTCTAAAGAGAATACTTGATTATATTAGAGCTTCATTATATTCAATATTTGGTGGTATAAAATTGTTATCTTTATTGGGGATGTTTTAATAACTCATTATGATAATATAATGAAATTAATTAATTAATTAAAACAAAGTCCGTTTATCATTACAAAATATTTTGTAAATTTATATATGCGTGTGTTAGTAAAGTTAAATAGTAAATTTGAAAAACATCCAATTAGTGAATATTAAATAAATCAGTTGTAATGTTTCGTATAATTTGATATCTAGTATAGTTGAAATGTAATTAGTAAAATTTGAATCATTAAAAATTTGATAAATTTGATGTTTTTATGTGTTATTATATAACTATTTTATAACAATGTCTATCCATGATTTGTTAAATTGTAATGCAAATTTAGTGAATACTGAACATTATTTACGATCACCACAACAGCGTAAAATAAATGCTCAAATTTATATGACGGCGAGTGTTTTATTTGTTTAACTGTCAAAATTTTTCTATAGCCATCATTACCATTAGGTTTTTTTTTTATTGTAAAATATCAATGTTAAATAAATGAAACGATGTATATTTGAGCGAATTTTTTGTGTATTTCTTGGAAAATATTCGAGGGCAATACGTCATTCTAATAGCCGAATTAAACTGTCCTATTAAAATAAATTATGTACATGTAAGGAAATTACGGAATCCCTTTAAATATAAGTAGTATATCTCTCCATTAACAAGGTGCTTGAGGCTCTAATTTAGGCATGCAATGTAAATATCTAAGATAAGTTACATTATTTCCTAGTACTAGCCCCACCTACGTTTAATCTATATTAAGACGAGAATTCGGCCCATTTTGAGCCAAGGATTTGTTAACGTTAATCGTTCTAAGATTACTGTCACGGCGTATTTTCAAATTGTTATCATATACATATATATATATAAATGTATACGATAAGTTTGAATTACTTAAATTTTGTGGAAATTTAACTTAATTCATAACTCGTAAAAGTATATGTCATCTTTCTTGACGATAACAAGTTGTATATCAGCGATAAGCTTTTGTGTTTCGATTTCATTATTATCCCGAACAACACCAGCAAAACTTAAGTGTTTGTGCTTAATATAACAATATTATAGCAAAAATTGTCTAATTTAATAAATATAAAACAATCAACATTAACTCTTAATATGGTGTCTTTCGAACATGATCGAAAACAAAAGCTTTAAATGTTGCTAACGTTATTGGATTTTCTATCTAGAAAAATGGTGGATGCGCCGGAAATGTCTACTTTAATCATTGTATAAACAAAGGCAGATTGTAATAAAACTTTCTATATGAAATTTAATATAACTCTTTTCAATTTTCAATTTTCTATTTTTTTATTATAAGTAATAAAAATAGCAAAGTTTTCGTTTCTATAACTTTAATTTAATTTTTTAATAATTGAAACGATCAAGGCAAATCGTCATGATTATGGTTAAAAATAGAGAATCAGAGAGAACTGATCGCTGTTCATACTGTAATAAATCTCTGATTTGTAACATGTATAAGCCGACATCCATCTTAGCAGATTACTAAAAGCCTTACACGAATGAACATTGTAAAGAATGTTGGGAACATAAATATAGGGGCAATTTTTTTTATTTATTCCACCCGACCAACTGACAGGTGGATTTACTAAATTGAAACTAATTACTAAAAGACGGTAGCATGTTGTGTTAATCAATAAATTTCAAAAATTGAAATCCTAATTAAAATACGTTGATATTTTTCAATATTTGAATATACAATTTTCCGGTTATAAATATAGAAAAATTTTCAACGTAAGTACACGTATAGAATATGGTAAAGATACAGACTATAAATAGTGGTTTTTATTCGAATCGTCTGATTTTATTGAACAAATTTTATTACAATTTCGTGACTTTCCAAATTATATACAAATCGATTTGATTTCGGATATTTAACAATGAACAAATAATGAACATCGAAAATTCCATTTAAAATTGTTATTAGATTTAAGAAAAGTATTCAAGTAATTCCTTCCTCTATTATTATTATTTTTTGTTGCATGTTGCCTTTGTGAATTCACTTTAAGGGGCTTAACCACCATAAAAACCACAATGATCGCCGGAAATAACGTATGGCAAACCGCTCCACCCCATCCGTTACCGGCTTGGCACTACGCGCGTTTGTTCAACTTTAATTTACAGTCTGTAACTATAATTCGAATTGCACCCAAACGACGAAACTTTTACAACATTTCGGTTATTCTTATAAATTAATTATCATAAAAATTCACAATAAATGATTTAGAATAATCAACAAGTTAATGTAGACGATTCCGCTATTTCAGTTACGACTTGGTGACTTTATTGCTCGTTTAGTTTGATTAAAGTCAGTTTCTTCATGATAATACAGCAATGGGTTCTTTCTATATATTTTCCACACATTCATATCTAAGTTTTAAAACGAATAAAAAGTCCCATTTTATATATACATACGGGGAAAATGAGCTTTTCTAATATACATAATACGTATGCATTTGCAGACATCAAAATAGAATCGTTTACGGTTAATTCTCGATATAAATAAATTCTCCCCCTTAACCATTGGTTGCATATTTCCCATTGCCAAAAAAAAAACTAGTTACTAACGGGCTATAGCCCAGGGGCGTTACTAATTTTGGGGCCCTAGGAATTTCGAGAATGAGAAACTACTTTTCTGTATATGTAACATAAATGCTAACTATTTTTGCAATAATAATTTTTTTGAATTTTGTTAAACTTACCAATTATTTAAGTAACTTATTAACATAGCTTTGTAAACTGTGGAGCTTTTATAAAGGTAAAAGTATCGATTTTGTGCTCATACAATGGTTAAACTTGAAAACTCACACAAGCTTGCAGGTTTAAATAAAATAACAGCATATATTTAACAATATTTCGTATGTGAACTTATAAATAACAATGAATAAACTCGAATAGGAGCTGTTGTACCTTATTTAAAATGAATGTAGTTAGAAAATGACTGGAGGTGATTGTTCCATATTCAAAATTTCAATACGTTATACTAAAAATCATCAAAATAAATTGTATATATATTTTGAAATGAAAAGAGTACAGACAGAGTAAAAAAAGAGAATTCAAGAAAAAAATGATCGTAAATAAAATACTAATAAAAACAGCAATTGCCATATTTGTTATAAAAGAAACAAGAAAAATGGTTGACAATGAACATCAACTAACACAAGCAAATGTACTCTTATTTACATTTATATCTAAAGTCAAGTTTATTATAAATATTCAAGAGCAATTGCAATAAAACGTGTAGTGCAATAAATCTCTCCAACGTACTCTTCAATATGCATTTGAGCTTTTACAACCGTCTTTTTTTAAAATAACAAACAAACATAATCAAAAATTTTATTTAACATCATTTATGAGAACAATATTCGATTTAAATTTCTATTATTTTATTAATATAAACTTCCATGGATCGTGTCAAGTGAATAACTACAACTTATATTTTAAACAATTTTTATTGCTATTACTAAGCTTAAGAGTGAAAACTGTACGTCATGGACGTACAGTCAAGTGCGTACAAATTTTAACGACTCTTGGTGAGAATTTTGGTGCGTTTATTATTATGAAACTCCTACTAGTTGGCGAGCGAAAAATATTTCAAGGAACTTAGAAAAACTAGAAATTCGTAGCTCATTTTGAAGTTAGTTAAAAAACGATCGTTTTGGAAAATGTCGCAAAGTACTCAAAACGACTAAGAATGACTCGTAGACCCTTCCAACAGTGATTTTTTCTGATTTTTTTCATTGCATTCTAGAAAAAACGCTAAAAATTTACACCTGTTCTATAATAAAATGGAGAAAACTTTAAAATGAGCTATGAGGTTCTAATTTTGGTGATCTCCAGAGACCCTTTTACAAATTTTTGAAATATATTTCGAATCGCTCGCCAACTTATAATAGTTTCATAAGAAATAGTTTCATAGAAATAGTTTCATAAGAAAAACATCCTGTAGATATATTTGTAATATTAATAATTGTTCGTTAAAATAATGATACACTATCAAATTGTAATATAAATTCAAGGAATTTAAATTGTAACAAGAATTAAAGTCAAATTCTACACTAATCTGGAGCTTAACTCCTATCGTCAAATCAATTAAAAGAAATCTCCTGTTACATTGACACGAATCCCATACTTCCATCTACATGAAATACGACGCTAAATAGCATAGTAGATTGAATAGCGAACAGGGAAATTCAAGTTTCTACAAACTAAGATTTGCCAAAAGTATTGAAAAGAAATACATCTCTATCTAAATTTTGTGTTGTAAAATACTTGCTTAATACAATGAGTATCAAAATAGATGTTGTTTAGTTAGAATTTGTATCAGAATGAACTTTATTACAGTACGGCGACTTGTTATTAAATAGAGATGTGGCCATATTTTGTCATTTTCCTTTAATTTCACAAATTAAGATGTTAACTAAAATATAAAATACAAAATGTTTATTGTTTTCGTTCCTTTTGAGTGTTAGTTTTCCTGCTCGTTACGCAAATAGTGTTTATCATTTATTTATGCAGGTCTCGCAGAAAGCAAGCCGTCTTTTCAAAAGATGCCAGCTTTGTTATAAAAGCTACTATATCTTTACAAGTTTTTAGACAGGTTGACAACCTTTTAGAGAGAAAATTCCAGTTTGTTTAGTACATAGTATTGTTTTGTTGTAGTTGTTTGATCGTTTAATAGCTTTGTTTAATGTTCACTGATTTCCATTTTTCATTACTTAAATGAGCGTCTTAGAATCTATGGTTTTATTAATCCTATCATAGTACACTAATAGCTTCTGCAAGACAGAACGAAACAAATTCTAATTTGATATTAAGTCAATTTTACATTTGATTTGAGATCAAGGCTTGACAATCATATAGGTTATATTGAATCATCAATATTTTACGTAAAGTTTTCCATTTAAAAGTCCTATTCATCGTGGTAATGGAACATATTATTTAAGTGATTTTTACTGTAGAATTGAGCTTGGTGCGTATTGTGCAAGTTGCTGTACATCGTGGATTTGTAATAATTTATCAGTTTGTTTGGTTTAATGCGAATAGAGGGGGACGCTCGAATGGCCGTATCTGTATTAGAGTGTGTGTGTTTGTTTTTGTACAGTCGTATTTTCCTTTTAGAACAATAGGTAAAGTTACTAGGGTACAATGCTAATACAAAAGGGGCTCGAAATTGCCCAACAAATAATAAGGAATATTTTGTTGAACAATCTGAAGACGATGGAACAGTTGTGTTGGTATTTATCAAAGTAAAGTTTTCATGGTATTATAAGAGCACAGCTGTACTTTGAAATTATGTTAATGCATCTTCCATTAACATAAAATTTATAAAGATAAAATTCAATTATTTTTTTTTGTTTAGTTTATTATTAAATGTTATCAATCAAAATTCGTATCAAGGTGTCAACTATTAATCTAGTTAATTATCGAATTTAGATTTGATTTGACAACAGATTACACATTTATGCATTTAACTGGAGAATTTAACAGAATGCAATGCCAGCACTTTAGGGAAACTGTGGTAGTAATGATGTAGTGTGCGGTTGAGCCCGAGGTGATGGCAGGAACTGTGATATTCAGCAACCGGGCGGAGTTCTCACTATGTTGTTAAAAGATGTAAATTTTTGTTGTATATAGATGCGTAGCGGAAATTCTTTTACCTTTAGATAGTCACTATGTTTATTCACTGTATAAGTTTGTAAATATTACAAATTTCTAATAATTTATTATAACTTGTTTCAAGTCTAACATAAATTTTATTTATATTATTTGTAAACATGTGTTCATGTATTATAGGTATTCATATATACAAGCAACCACATTCTCCTTTCATTCATTCATAATACAGCTCTATTATAGTTCATTTTTCAACTTCTTATCAAAATTCTACTGAAATACATCATCATTAGAACATATCAAATACAACATCAACCGTTTTTATAACCATTCTAAATAGTTAATCCAGAAATTTCCGGTCTCTATACAATCTGGAACCTTCTCACAATACAATCAACTGCTTGGCTATACGACAAAAAACTAACACCAGTCATTTACACATAATTTCAATTCGTTTACCAACTTATTTAATTAATATAATAGATTTTTTCCGATTATATGCGATATTTTATTATAAACCCATTTCAAACTAAATAAAGTTTAGTTGATAGTGACAGGTGACAATCAATCTGTAATATAAGGAATAATATGTAGATTAACGGATTACTGAAGTCATAATTTTGTAATACAGACAAAAAGCGTGTCTACATTTACAGTATACTTTATTTCAAACAATCTACTTTAACGTACTGTATAGTGTGTGTACATATGGATATTTTATTAATTAAATTACCGCACATACATTTGTACGTATGTAATGATATTTGTATTGTAAACCTCTGACTGCGATTGCACATGTTTAGTTTATTTAATTAAAGTAATGGTGTTTCGGAAAAATTAAAATATAAACATCCAGATAACGTCTGTATTAATTTCGTTTCAGCATCCTGTCGGGTCGGCTTTCAAAATGATTTGATTGTTCGTCAAAAATAATTATGAAGAATTGTATTCTCGAATATTTACGCTAGGTTTGACGTATTTGTATGTGTGTACTGATCGCTGTTCAGCCAGTGTATGGAGGAAATTGGTTTTTGACTTGGTTGTTTTCAACTATTACTTTATTTCGCAACGTTACTGAACTCGAAACCTTACCACTACTACTACTACTACTACTACAACAACAACAAGTACAACTATAGCAAAACCACCAATTGCAATAATCATTTCCCTTGTGAATGGGAAAGTCCTCAAGTAAAAGTCAATCTACAATCGGCCTAAGGGTAGATAGCGTTCAATCTTTCCACAATTTCGTCGTCTTTTTGTATCAAAACAAACAATAGAATTCTTATTGTTTGCTAAATGGCTTACAAAATTCCTTTTAAATTTATTTATTTTTTTCGTTGTAAGATAAATGTGACATTTTAACTGTTCTAGAACTAGTAGAAATGTTTTCCAACTAACATTAATTTTGTTAATTATTATAAAAAAGATGCAACAATATTCAAACTAATACGTTACGATTTGTTAATTATTAATATTCGGCTTTTCAATTTTATATTACATAGAATTTTGTACCTCAGAAATCAGTAAACTGGATGAAATCGATTTGTAAGCCTCATTACGTATGTTATATGGTTCAGAAAGTCAAGCTAAAAATCCGATTTGTATTTATAAATCGGCTTTATACAGAAATCTTAATCATTTTAGCGTCGTGGCTTTATCAACAGCTTACAATTTGAACTACTAACACAAAATGATAAACAAAGTTTATATATTAACGATGGCAATTGTAATCAAACAATAATTTAAAAATTTAACGATTTTCACTATACAAGATATAAAGATTTTTAAGGTTATTTAGTATTACGTATAACTCATTTTGATACATGGTTATAAAATCGTTCATCTCTGTATCCAGTTCAACGTTCACAATCCATCAAGACAGTATACGTCAGTGTAAATTTATTAAAGCCATTTTGATATAAATTTTCAATTTTCCTTGCTTATTTTTGATGTTTAAAATATCAGTTTACTTTGAATTTTGCTTTTAGCCATTTAAAATGCCATTTAGTATGATGAAAATATATTAATGATTAATCATAATGTTCCCCAACCGTTTTAAGTCCCGGCGCATCCACCATTTTTACAATAACAAATCTTTTAATTTTTATTTAAATAATATAAAACATAATAAAAATAACTATATGAGATTATTAAATTACAATTTATACACAAGAGAATGTTAGCAAATGTGCTTCTGTACATTCATCATGTTATTCTACCGTCAGATGGCTAGTTTGAACTTAAATAGCTGATGTAGCTCTAGCTGCATGATTGTAAGTTTAAAATTAATGTAAACAATTCGTAGATCGGTAGCGGATAATTATTCAGTCTCTATCTGTTCTATGATAATGATTTAGTTAACTTTATTTACTTTAATTAACTATAAATCTGTGAAAAATAATTCACATTTACATAGCTTTATATTATAAAATCTCTGTATTGTGAACTGTTTTTATAACTAAATACCGTCTCGTATTAGAAGTAAATCTGGTTTTCTGTACTTAGTGGATGGTATTAACAGTGTAATTGCTGTTAGGTTTCCATATGAATATAATCAGCATGATTATATTCTAAATATAATCAAGAGGTTTTTATGTCAATTATAATGTACTCAGTATAATTAAATTTGAGAATTTTTATTAAATAGAAAAGGGAAAAGGAAAACAGCAGAATAAGTATTTTTCTCGTTTTGTTTCCAACGATTTATGTTAGTATTGTGGCTTTATTTAAAACACATTCCTCATCAGTATCGTTCAGGTTTATATTGGTTCAGGGAATGTAACATCTGTTCTTTTGAACTTCTGTTGTACCGTCAGATGGTGGATGCGCAGCTAATCTGCATTACATGACGCGATCATGTTGGCTCATGTCCAACACGTCCCTACCACCTATTACTATGCTTTTATACTTTGAAAATAATAACTTTTGATATCCACTTACATAATATTATATTTTCAGGTTGCTTGGATACATATAGATCGTCAAATGATACTGACAATTCATCGTCATGTCATATCAAGAGTACCAAGATTCAGTGTATCACATGATAATGCAAAAACGTGGCTCCTTCATGTCAACAGCGTACAAAAAGAAGATAGAGGTTATTATATGTGTCAAGTTAACACAAATCCCATGATTAGTCAAGTTGGATATCTACAAGTAGTAGGTAATGTAGCATTCATAATAAAATATAAAATATTTCACATATCAACATTACATATGTATGCATACTATTGGGAATTGAAATGTCAACATTTCCACAAATGTCAGATATTCTATTACAAACACAAGAGAAAAGTTTCAATGTTCTGTAACCTTAGTAGAAATTTTAGATTTTTTACTTGATATAAACTAGAAACTGGCTAATATCGAGTAAAATCATTAAGTTTACAGTAAAAAAATTCCATACCAATCTTGTTTATTATTATTTAAATTATAAGAAATAACCGATCGATTTAAACGAATTTTTATTGATATAATATAACAGAACAACAAAAACTCGATATTATTTCTACTAGAGAATTTTTGAAAATATACAACTCAAAAATTAATGAAAAACTTAACTCTTACCTTGGCTGGTAATAAAAAATCTACTCGAAATTCCAACAAATCTACAAAAGATCTCTATATGATTTGATTTGATTTGAAACGAATTCATGTATTCACAATTCTACGAAATAAAAATTTCACATTTCACAAATGATACCATGCCGTTTCGTTACGATTGTTGTTAAAACGCAACAAATACTTGTCAAAATCGCATTTCAAGCTATGAAGCTTGCATGATTTGCCAAGGACGAGCTTTAACAATGGTTAAGAAAACGATGCGACAACAAAAATTTCACATTTCACTGTCTGATCTATATTCAAAATTCTTTAAATGACATTATCCTGAAATTTAGTGTGTATAGAAAGATTTTTTTTTGGAAAAATATAGAAAATTGATCGTATACAAGAAGATAAATTATTGTTTTAATTTGATTACAGTTCCTCCGAATATCATTGATGCTGAGAGCACGCAATCTACGGTTGCTGTTCGTGAAAATCAGAACATAAGCCTTACGTGTAAAGCGGATGGTTTTCCTACACCTAAAATCATGTGGCGCAGAGAGGATGGTCAAGCTATATCTGTCGAACGACGAAAGAAAGGTAGGCTTGTCTCAGTAATAATTTACAATTTTGGCTAATTATCAGCTGTCCAGTTGTATAAAATTATGCGGGTACAAATCTGGAGACTGTTATGGATTTTTTTTTATTTTAAATATAAATCACTAATGCTATAGTTGTGTTGTAATTTTATACAAAAATTTATGAAAAATTAGTCCATTGTACTGTAAATTATTGTCCGATCAACTGATTTTCAAACATTCAAAACAAATGTAGGATGATCGATAAACACGATTTGCATAAAATTGTTTGAGAAGCATAACTGACAGTCTTCCATTTTCTATCAAAATTCAAGTGAACCTTAGACCGAAAATAAATACAAAAAAATATAGAATATTTATATATATTATATATATATATATATTATTTATATTTATTTATATTATATATAGAATATATAGTTTAAAATGTGTGTGTTTTTCTGCAATTAATTTCAATAACTGGAAGCTTCAATTATCATATTACAAATTTTATCTTGTTGAAAAATTTATTTACAAATCGTATGTTTTTATAGTTATTGAATATCACCATCGAAAATGAAATATAAATATTTATGAACGCAATATAAATTGCATCATATTATCGCCTATACTGACCCAAAATCAGATTATTAATATTTAAATAAATTTAAAAATTCGTTAATATTTATTGTTGAATAAAATTACTTTTTTTGCTTGGAAATTATCACATTTGTACAAATAGAATCAATTTCATCCGCAACAACAACAAAAAAAACTCGTTGTTACAAATAACATTTTAAAATTTATATGGAAAAACTTATAAATCTTTTTATAAAGTTATTTCCAAAAAACTTTTATTATCAAATAATGCGAATATGTAAAATATAATGAATGTATTGTCAATGGTTTCTCGTAAGGGAGAATATTTGATTTTTATTGGGGGGATTTAATTTCGTTTTATTGGAATTTCAACAAAATCAGCGTCACTGTTTAAGTACTTTCAATAATTGAAAACATGCAGAGGATATCCATTTGGTTGCAATAAAATAAATCAAGAAAAAAAATATATTATCATTTCATTATTACTATTATTATTGATAATAATATCGATAAAATCTAATTTTGTAGTTAGTTAGGATTGAATTATAATTTACACTATTCTAATGTTGACATCGCGAGCTCTTCAAACAAAGTATTTCACTTTAAACAAGTATGATATACTTCTCAAAATTTACCCAATCTAAAGCACAATTGCCTGATACGTTTCAACTACTACCTTAGAGGGTTTACTTAATTAATGCGGCGTGGCAACTTCTATTTTACAAACATTGCTTAATTTGTATAGTGGATAACAGTCGAGTATAATCTGCGATTTAAATGAAACTTCATCTATGTTTATAAATGTTGGATATTAAAAATAATTTTATTTATATATGTTTATTATTATTCTTATTAAAAAAAAAATCAATATCTCGTATACGACAAGTTAGTGGAGATAGGAAAAAATTGATTAAAATGAAACGGCTGACGATTCAAAAAGTTTTCCTTGTTTTCTTTTATACCTGCGTTCGTAATAAGACCAAATCGACACATTCACATCCTTTTGCAAAGTTTCTTTAAGGTCCGATCGAAACAAAATTTTATCCCCAACTGATCATCTCCCAAAAATCCAGGACGCTTCAGGCTTTCAAAATACAAACACAAACGAGATTGATTCTATCCATACACTTTATATCTGCATTTTCCATGTAAATACATATATGTGTATATATTTGTTAAAATTGTTTTCACACTTAGCTTGCATATATATAGTATATATATATATATATATATATATATATATATATATATATATATATATATATATATATATATATATATATATATATGTGTATGTATTGGTGTGTGTATATTCGACTAAAAGATGCTGATGTTGTAAGTCACTTTGAAACTTACGGCTAATAATTCTAATATAATTTCCTCGGAAATCACTTTTGTCTGAATTCAAATGTTAAATATAGTTACTTGCTGATACAGCATCATCTTTACTCATTAATGTTCTATCAACTGCTAAAAATGCAATAAATAACGAACAAAAAGGAAATTGACAAAGATGACTGTTTTCCCTCCCATCTATATAAATCGTAAATTAAATTAATTATACTTAATATTCTATAATAAAATTACCTAAGCTATACAATCGTTGAAACTGTTGTTGTATTATACGAAACAATGGAAAAGTTAACAACAATAACAAAAAAAAAATACGCTTTAAAAGACACAACAACTGATAGAGGGCAAGCTGATAAACGAGAGCAAAAGGCTCTCGAGAGTGTCGTTTCGTTTACTAGGTAGTCCGCGCACAGAATGTCAACTTAGCAAGAGCCACATAAATCTGAAATGGTTTACCAAAGCCGCGATTTAATCGAATTGCTTAATATTGACAACGCGTGGTAAATTCCTATTCGAAGGAGTTTGTTTGCCGTTTCGAATTCCATCAAATCGTACCACTGGATTAATTAAAAGACTCCCCAAACATTTAAGTTAATATACGTGTCTAGTTATTTTATTATTTCAAATCATTCAACCGTTCATTTGATTTTACTCATTTTATCACCACAATACAATCGATTAACATTTCCAATTTAATTCAATTATATCCGATTACAGAATTTAAATTGTATTTCTTATCTTTAGACACGTACAAATAAAAAACACGTACGATTATAATGAGTGTCAACTATCTGAGTAAGTGGCGAACAATTAAAATTTAATGGAAGTAATGTGTGCTTTGTGGCTTTTCAAGTTAATCATTGCTTAACCTCCAGGCATGCCACTTGTGAACAAGTTTATGTCTAGCTCATTATCAGTTAACACGCTATTTCAAAGCAAATTCGGCATATTTCGTTCAATTTAATAACGAATCAAATAAAGTCATCCAAAAATTGAATAAAATAGTTGAAATACGTTGACATTCATCGGTAATGTTAAATAAAAAAAGCAACATGAAAGAAATTTTCAAACTGTTTTCAACTTTATTGAGTTGCAGCAAAAATAATGTGATACTGGTGTCAGTAGCTCAGTTACAATGGGGTTGATATCAGGTGCTGGTAGTGTGAAACTTACAACCCACCCTGGCTGGCCTGTTAAATATTGCAACAGCTAATCTAACACTAGGGTTGGTGATAGTCGACATGCGCATTATAAAATTCCATAGCTCTATATCAGTTATGCAGATAAAGTGTGGAAAGATGCGGTTGATCTTTTATTTTGTGTTGTCTGTTATCATTAGATTTAATGAGGAAACTAACCGTTTAAATTATTGTCGATGATTTATTAAAATTAAACATATTTATATTGGTGAAAATTTAATAATCAATCAACTACTCCAGAAAAACTCGTACAAATCAGATCAACCCTTAAGTAGCTATTAAATTACAACTTTTATTCTAAAATGTCAGATATTTCCTAATACTGTCGACAACATTCTCATACCCTCTATTCGTGTAGCTTTTTTGATTTATTTGTTGAATATATCCACAAACAAAAATGATATGTAGCTATTATAACATCATCCTTTTATGTAATGGTATGGGTGAAAGTGGGGCTTGGATTAGTTTGTCTGACACCGTTACTGTGTTAGGATTAATATTATACTCGCCTTAATTAGTTTGATAAAATGCGACGTGCATTCACATTCTCAAATATAATACAAGATAGAAACTGAACTGTTTTGTACACGTTCTTCATCATCTGTAACAAGTAACAACATGTGTAATATAACATAAAGAACAATAGCCAATGGAAATAAACATATGCTTTATGAATAGTGTGTTAATGTTCAACATAGTATAATTGCGTTTAATTAAACTTGTCCATTTTTGAAATAATCCAATTGTTAAAGTGATTATACTAAAGCTATTATCTTAACGATAACTTCTACATTGTCTTATTATTGTTTATATACAACAACATAGTAAAGTATTCTAACAATCAAAAGTGTCAGGAAGATATTCAATGGGATTTAACACAAGATCTTCATTTCCGGTAATTTTTCATTACACAACAACGAGTTAGATAAATTTAGTTTCCCGCAAACAATGAAAATAATTAATTGCCAAAAATTATAAATAAATATCGGGTAATGACAGAAACTTGACACGGCTAGTTTTCAAAACAGTACATATGCGGATAAATTCACTTAACACCTGTATTCTTACATAAACTTTATAATTTTATCACGACAATATTCATAAGCTTTTACATTATCTCGATGAAACTCATTCATAACTTATGATAGAATGTTGAGTTTTCCGTTATAGTTGCTAAACAAAGTTATCAATCAACTTGTTGAGAATAATCGACGAACAAACATGAAAATATCGATACAGATCGATTTACTTCATCGAAATAATGGCAAGTTTTATAATCCAAAGTTAGTGGATGCATTTTCCCGGCGCATCCACCATTTTTCCACCGAATTAAAAATAATAAAAATCGACTAGCGAAACTAGTCGACTGCAAACAAGTACAATTTTGATAATTTGACGTACAATTAAAGTGATTAACACACAAAAGAATCGCTAAATAATTTAATGATTTTTGTCGCTACGTTGTAAAAGTTTATGTTGCTGTCTTAAAAGGATTCCAGGGAGTCGTTGCCGGCTGTCTTATTTAACTTGAAGAATTCAGACGGATTCATTTCTTTATGTTTGAAAAATATTACCTTTCTGGAAAATATTTTACAAGAGTTGTCTTAAATATGAAACTTCATAAACATCAGTTTTCCAGATAATAATTCCAAGTTTTCCATTTTATGATTGAAGTTGAATATTATCAAGTTTACTTAATTTTATTGTTGTTTTATTGTTGTATATAATATATATTTTTTGTTTCTCTGATATATATGAGTAATTTGTAATAATAATAATTCCAGTGAATGTGTACGATGGAGAGCAACTAAATTTAACTCGTATCAGTAGAACAGAAATGGGCGCTTATTTGTGTATTGCTACAAATGGTGTACCACCTTCAGTCAGTAAACGTATCATTGTCGATGTTGAATGTAAGTAAATTTTCAATTGTTATTAAAATAACGGAATTTAATTTGATCCTTGTTTTCTATGTAGTATTTCATTAAATTCAATAAAAGGATAACCATTTTGTTTAGTTTATGTTAGAAATATAAACAGCATTGACAAAATTCTTACAAATAATTAAAAGCAACGACTTTTGAAACGTTGAAAATATTCGAAAGAAGACTAGATAATTTTCTTTGTTGGAAAATTTCAATATAAATATATATATACATAAGAAAAGATCAATCGAGCCTTTCGTATACCGTTGAATTTCAACTCCTCTTTCATCTAAAATAATTATCAAAAATAAAACAGAAAATGCTATTTTAACAAAGACAAAAAGAATCACAACTCTCCCCTTTTTACAACCGATTCTTATCTATTCTAAAAGCTCCGTTAACTAATTAGTCGCAACACAAAAAGAATGATGTATTGTGTTTTTTTTTTTAGAAAAAAATTGATACAAATAAAATCGATTATTCAGTATCGGTAGTTATCGTTCACAATCCATTAAATTGGTTATTTATCAATATATGTATGTATGTACATCGTTTTGACTAGACCATTTCTTTGCCGTTACTGTTATATACGTGTTGTTTTGTTCGTTTTATTGCCACTTCTTCGAATCATAACGATTCAATATAAAATTCAAATACTCTAACCATATCTTGAGCACATTTGTGACGAACAACTAAAAAGATTGCTATTTCCTTCCTGTATTCGGTTGAATGGTTATAATAAAATCAGCGTTTTTCGAAAAGAGATATTACACAAGATAATCAGTATTAGTTCCCAATTGTTTAATAATTAATTTTTAATAACTAACAAATCTTAACGTTTTCTTCATCAACTTCACTAATTGTATCATAGATATTACTATATTTTCCTATCTTATGAGAATAATCTTTGAGAAGTTTTCGGTTTCCTTTGTACTTAGAATAAAACTTGTCACAAAGGACGTATATTCAGTCCGTCTACAGAGAACGAGCGAACGGTGATGTCAATCCCACAATAATTACAATCTATAATGAAGAATTTATGATGTCTTGTATAAAATTCATTTTTAATTTCAATTTTATCGCCTCATCCTCTCTCTCTCTCTCTCTCTATCTGTCTATCTGTACGGTTTTATTTAGTAACCACGATCGAGATTAAGATCGAGAATTATCGAGAATCGCACAGTTGTAGTCGTACTCCTGTTTCTAACAAGAGTTTTTTTTTCTCGAAAATCCACAAAGATCATCTAATTATCCTTCCGCATGAGGTGATTATTCAGTTTTAATTTTAATTGAAAAATGTAGCTGAAATAGTTTAAGACTCTTCTTACTAACAAAAAAAAAAGAAAGAAAAATGAATGGAGAGCAACGCAAAAAATTAGTACGAAATATAAGATAAAGGAATTTGTTTTAATTGACCACCAGTCGGAGAGGTACAAATAAATTTCAATATCATATTATTGCAACAGAGAATATTATAAATTTGCAAATTAAAATTGTGGTTTTTCTAAAATAATTATTTTTCTTTAATAATAAAACGTGAAAGAGCGTTTCCATTTAAACGAAGAAGTTCATACATTACATTATATTGAACGTATAGGTACTCAGTACAAATTTTATTATTATAACAATAATCGTTTAAAATAAACATAATACGTTAATATTATCCGAAGATGTGCAAAACTATTAATATTAATTATAATATTGTACATTTTCTAAACGGTAGTTTAAGTTAAAAATCGATACAATGAGAATTCTCTAAAATATATCACCGTCTACTTCTATAAACTCTCATCAAACTGTCTGGAGACACCCATGTCATAGGTCTTAACATTTTAAATATTCATAAGTCATTCTTCGTTGCACAAGAATCAATTTCTTTCAAGTCGCTAAAAATCGAAGTTATTCTAATTTCTTTATAAACTAATCAATACATCTACCAGTGCTCTAAATTCGTTACTATTAAAAAACGAATATTATTCACATTCATTAGTCTTTTAGCTGTTTTTTTAATCTTTTCTTTTATACGGTTATTTTTAACACAATGCACAAAATAAAGAAGCCAAATGCGATTTTAATGTCATTGGTTTAGGTACGATATTTGTCATTATTCGCTTGCATTCAATTTGGTGTAAGTGGTGTTTGTCTTTTGAATTTTTGATGATATTTATACATCTATGTGGATGTATGTATATACATTAATGTTACGATTAGTCGAGTTAAATGGGCCACATTTGCGATAAATTCGATATATACATGTATATATACTAAATAAATAAATATCTAGTAAATTATTTTACTGTAGATATATTTTTGATTCACACTACATTTAACGTGCATTAGAAAACACAAGGAATTGAATTTTCGTTATTATTTCAATTTCTTTATATTGATTTAACCATGAAGTTCATGTGAATGTATCAGTTTTCGAAAATAGCGTAATATTATAACAAACTACAAGTTTTCTATGATTAGAAACTATAGTTTGAGAGCTTCTATACCAGCTAGTGCTATTAACATGATTACTCCATTTTCTAACAACTATATTAATTTTTTTGTTGATAATATAAAGTATGGTTTTCTAAAATACTAATGCAATAAGAATAAAGTAACGGCTTTTCACATTATTGCGCGAGTTCTGGAATAGATGTATTAAAAAGATTATCACAAATCATAATGGTTTATTTTCATTCAATCTTAATGTTTATAGTGAATAGAGAATACAACCGATAATTATTCCTGAGGCGATGTTTAAGTGTTGAAAATACCAATTATAAGTGTTGCTCGTTTAGTTTGAGAATCTCTCAGTGACTGAAGCTCTATTATAATTTATTACAAATCCGACTTCAACTATTTAAGCTTTTTTTGTCGATGAAAATCCTTGGAGAAATACGAGTTTTCAACTCTACCATACTTTTAACATTCTTCATCTAGATTTATAAATCTACAAAGTGGAATTTTGTTTTTTTCAATATCTATCAAATGGTTTTACGATTATTTTAAAAATTCATTATGGTATAGAACAGGACAATGTGGTAAGTTTAAAAATTTGTACAGGCGAATAATTTCTATTACTTAAAATTTTTCTCAAGTCCCAACATATATTCATTAGTCAAGCTGGCATTTTACCAGACAAAACAATTTATTTTACAAAGTACACAACTAATTTTCTTCATCGTAAAAATAAAGAATGGTAACATTTCAAATTGCATGTTGAATTTCGTATAAAAACTTAATGTTTTGTATATTTTTCAATTATATTAAGCTTCTTCAACATTTCATCTGGCCCTTTAGACCAATTTCTAGTCAACCTTTTATAAAATACTCTTTTGTAAATATAATTGCAACTTGTGTAGTATTTAGAGATTTATTTTAATTTATATTAGAATTCATTGTCAATAGGACATAGGTACACTGGAGAGCACATAAAAGAGGAATATCAAGTTTTTCGGTTCGTGTGAATCAGGTTGCTTCTCTCGTGAGGGTACGAAAGTGGGTGTTAGAACCAGCTTACACCATACCAAAATGACACCAGTAACCACACCCCCTTCTTCTTTCTAGCCAAATCCTAATCTGTAAATATTCTGTTACATTGTTACGACCGCTCTCAAAAGCCGGTTTTACAAAAAGTATTCTCGTTTATCTGCTCTCCACTGTACACTGGTAATCAAAAAAGAGGCCGAGTCTTGAGAGAGAATATAACAGGTTTTCGTTCGTGTGAATCAAGCTGCTTCTCTCGTGAGGGTAAAGAGGTGGGTAGATAAGAGGTGTTAGAATTAGCTTCCTCCGTAGTAAATTTGTAGAAAGTATGTTTCTAATCAGGTAAATAGCCAAAATGGCACCAGTAATCCCATATTTTTCTAAACAAATCCTAACCTGTGAAAGTTCTATTACATTTTTACGACCGCCCTTTAAGCCAGTTTTATACAACCGTACAGAAGAATGTGCGTCAGTGAAAGTACCATAAATAAAAAATATCTGTATAATGAAACATTTATAATTTTCTCTATTTCAATTGTATAACCATGATGATTAATCTAAACAATATAAATACAGTCTTGCACGCATAAGATGATCTTATTGTTTTGCATTCAACACTCGTCCAACTAAGATCACGTAACTATATACACAACACGTGAGTTTCTCGTTATGTAAATTGTCAGTACGTGGCAATATGTTACATCCCTTAAAAATAGTGTCCTTGTATTGTTTCAACTGCATGCTATCTATTTATCTATCTATCTATCTGTCTATTTATACCGAAAAATAAGAAAGAAACACGAATAAACTGGAGAAAAAAATTAACAAAAATTCAACTAATCCAAACAAAACCACAACGAAAATTAATGCTTGAATATTGATCAAACCACCAGCTATGTATAGACATTAAACAAAAACTCTACCAACTATTATTTGTCTTCGAATATAAAGCAAAATCTACCCTTCTATTATAATCAGATAATCAACAAAGCAGAAATATAAAATTGATTCACACCATTGAACTGTGACGACTACATAATCTAAACCTCAATAAATTACAATTAATCACATTGTTATTAACAATTAGTTTGATAATTTTTACAATAAATCTCAACATACGTCAGAATCGTTATATACTCATCCATCTAAACCGATTTAATCGCCTCGACTTATGCAAGATCCACTAAAATGACAATGTATTATGTTGTATTGTAGTCAAGTTGACCGATTTAAAACAGACGGGGTATACGACATCAATTGCTGTATAGATAGACGGTTAATCTTTAACTTAAAACAACAAAACTTATTGATATACTTTTAAAGTTAGATCTTAGATATTGTACTTTTATTCAATGTAATTTAACTTTTCTATTCACTGACCTGAATTTGTTAGTAACGTGACATGTTATGTTTAAACTTGAAATAGGATTCACTCACTATTATTTTATTTAAATTTATAGGATATTATCAATGATATAAACGAATTTTTTTGTTGCAAAATAATAACAATAATTTACTATTAACAGTTGATCAATTGTCTGTTATTATTAATATTTATATTCTATATTAATATTAATTACGTACTTATAAATTATTCTATTATAGTAGAGAGAATTTATTTCAAGTATTACAAAGTTTCCTGAACAAGGGTCGCTTAGTTGTCCTATGGGAAATAGCACCCGGCTACTGCTCCTTGGGGATGTAGGTGTATACCTTGTATAGTGAATACTCTGTAATTTGCATGAAAATTTATGTTATTGTTAACGTTAAATGTAGTTAAGATTCTTGCCCAATTCGATATCTATACAATTGTATATAGTTATAAACAATAATCGATTATAGTCAATCTGTTTGAAATCAAACAACTTGACCATAAGATAGAAGAAAAACTCTGATATCTGTTGGGCATCTAACAGATACGTTTTATCTCTCATATCCATGGGGGTTGTTGAAATGTGTTTCCCATTATCCCTGCAAATAAGGGTAGAGTTCGAGAATTGATAGGGTTTAGTTGAGCACCCTGTAACTTACTGTGATAAAAAAATAACGTATAATTAATATTTTCTATTTATAATGTTTTATATTTACAATTTGATTTATCTATAGTTTGATAAAAATTCAATTTGAAAATGTAATCGATACTTATTTGTGGTATCTAGACAAAAATACAACCATTAAGAGCAATATCGCGAGAAATATGTCCTTTAGAGTTTATTGCCAGGGTTGATACAGTGAAGTGATCCAATGAGAAATAGCTACACGTTTGGACATGTCACAAAATATTATATGTACAATATGGCAAAAGTGTTTGCTAGAAAATATATTTCGTTGTAAGATCGATCGATAATAGTATCGCAAATAAATGGAAAACTACAGAAAACGTATTGATAATTAATTTTTTTTTTCGCAAAAGATATAGATATATTAATTTTGTATCTTTTTTAATAACAATAGATGTATATGTTACATTTTAATTTGAGTGTAATCAAGTAAAAACCCGAGAAAACTTTAATGCTACCATATAAAACTTGAAGTAAATAAAGCGAAACTTCTCTCGAGATATTAAAGTCTTAAAATGTACTTTAGAAATATGATTAATAAATTATGAATATTAATCCTGGCAATGAAAAATAAAGCAGTTTATTTCAAAATATTCTTCCCTACTTTATTTCTAAACATGTACCTATAGATACAGACACAAAAGCATTATTTTATATTTTAATGTTGTGGTGAAGAATCACAAGGGAACACGAACATTGCCCTAATTTCTATTAATGAAATGAATATAAAACCATTTTATAGTCTATTAAATTCTTTATTTTCTAAACTATCTTTATCTTGATCTGTATTTCAAAATCAAATGTGATGTTTAGCAAGTTTGATCAATCAAACTGGAACTGATACGTTTAAACAACTCACTCGAATTGTCTATTCATCAAATAATTTTGTTTAGATTCAAATTTAGAATCGATAAATATTAAACTAATAAACAACAGTTAATTAAGGTATTACAAAAATTTCAAGTATTTCAACCGCAATTATCAGTGCAACTCTCCTATTTGGTGCATTTATTGTTATAATAAATTGTGGCGATCTATTAGCGTCATATCTGAAATACTGTACGTATTTGAAATTTTGCTGTCAATAAAGGTATGCTTCAATATAATAGTTGTATCTCGGTGATCTAAATATTTCGATTATTGTCTGATACGAGAATGATGATGATAACGGTGATGACTACGACAACAACGACAGTTTACACGTTGATATTTATCAATTACCAACGGAAATATTTCTCAATTTTATTTTTATTTCTATTACTCGAATAATTCTCATCAAGTTTAATATAGAGATATTTATATACTCGATTTATAAAGCTTTTTGTGTTGTTCATTAAAGGAATCTGCTGTCAATAATGAATCGTGGAATTTTTAAATTGCTCCAACATTTACATACTCACTTATTATTAGGTAGTCACGCAACAGTCCAACGTGAACTGGATACACTTGAATTGTAAAAGAACCTACAATATTTAAATGTAATTTGTCGTTTATTATCAACCTTTTGAGTCTATTCCACTTCGCGATATGTAGCGAAATAATTATATTTATTTTCAATTACAGTTTCGCCGATGATTTGGGTACCAAATCAATTAGTGGGCGCACCAGCTGGTACAGATGTAACAATAGATTGTCATACAGAAGCATATCCAAGAGCCATTAGTTATTGGGTATACGATAATGTCATGCTTTTACCAACAAAGAAATATGGAACTGAAACGACTGAGAACAGCTATAGAGCACATATGAAATTGTCGGTGCGAAACCTCCAACCGGGCGACTTTGGTAACTATCGATGCATCTCCAAAAATTCTCTAGGGGAAACTGAAGGATCCATCCGACTATACGGTAAATAAGATATAGATACTTAACTCTTGCAAACAAATTCCTTTTATTTACTTTATAAGATCTAGAAGATACATTACCTTTTCGAAAATATTCTTTCGTTTCAATGAATATCTAGTGAATGATAACTGTCTTTTATTTTCACAAAAGAAAAATCATTTTCATCTCTTTATGTCATATACAAAAATTGGTCAACAGAATCAACTATAGATTATTGACGATAAACTAAATCCATAAATCATCCAGTTCAATGTAATAGAAATTTGAGTAGACGATATTAAAATTCGATGGTCGTTCCACTTTATCTGTCCAAAAATAATTGTACTCTTTAAATATTAAAAAAAAAACACGGACTTTATAACGAAGAAACAGATAAATTGGATGCATTACAAATTTATTTAAATTTCAACGATTGATATTCAGCATACAACTGGGAGTTTTACAACAAAATTCTTAGAAAACTATTACAATTACAGAAACTTTACCAAATTACAACATTATAACTAACGACAAGACGTAAAGGAAAAGAAAAACATGATAAAAAAGATTGAACGAAATGAATTGAGTAGGTCCAAAATAAGATAATGAGAAAATTCCACTGACACGTAATTATGTCGACTCTATAAATTTATTTTTTAAGTATTAGTCTACCTATAAAAAATATCTTAGTGTCTGTTGAATTCAGAAAAGTAATTTATTTTGATAAAATGTTGTTCTCATCGTGGTCTATAAATCTCCCTTGAGAAAACGCTCATATGCTCGTCTATGTAATGTCCGTTACGGAAGAAAATTTAACTTCCGATGGAACCAAAGAGCCTTTACGGCTTGTTTAACACAAATAGTTAAAAAAAAGAACTTCACTAACCTACCGTAATATTAATGTTTTATTTGATTATTTGATAAATTATTTATAAATGAAGTTACTTTGTAGTGAAAATTTTTATACGGAATTGCAGACTTTTAATACAGTAAAAAATCTTTATAAATATTTATAAGATTCGGGTGTTTTTATCGATAAAATTGTTGATTTACGATCTATCAAAAAATTATAATTCTATACAATGAAATATGCTTTTGACAACTATCCAAAATCAGTCAAATAGAAATTTGCATAAAATACAGAACCGGTCTGAAAACTTTTAAATGAACTCCCTATAACTTGAGTAATAAATTATCGATAATTATCTGTAAAATATGTTTGAAAATCTACACGTATTCTGTTCATTAAATTAAATTAAATTAAAATTTGCATTGAAATGTCGATATATTTATTTCTTTTTTGTTATAGAAATACCGATGCCGTCGACGCCGCCAAGAGCTACAGAAATGAAAAGTAATTCTAACAAAGAAAGTGAGTATTAAAGTCAAAATCTAACAAATATTGTACCTGTAAAAGGGAACATCATAAAAATGTGGCACTTTCTTAAAGTTCACTTATAATTCGACATAAATTTTTGATGAAACTGAAAACAACAGCTGAAGCTTTTCTGTACATTATACTTTATGCGTTCCAATAGGATTTCATCGGATTGAAAGCATTTAAGAATTAATTATTTCTGAAATTCCAAGCATATTACACATTAAATCATCCCTCTATAATTAGCAGAAAATATCGATTTTGAAAAATATATAAACAGAAATGGCAACATCAGTACATCTACAAGATATGACAGAGATGTAAATTTACATTTTCACAAAGGCGTTGTCGCTACAACACTCCCCCAAGGGTGGTTCTGCATCACTCCTTGAATTTCATTTTTATGTGAAATTTCAGTTGTATATCCACAGAGAATTGTATAAAAAAAAATAACAACAACAACAACAAAATAGAAAACTATTTAGTTTAAATGTATTTTTTGCTTTCATGCAGCTTTTTCTCGCATAGTCATTACTTTATTTATGATGGATTTATAAGGTTACTTAATTAGATGTTTCCAGTTCGGAAACATTAATCTTCTGAAAATACTAATGGCGACGTCCGTCCAGACGCACAAACCTCGACATTTTAATCGTATAAAAACAGACACCCTTATGTGAAATACTTGATGCACGCAAATATCTTTTTACAATGTTAGTTCAAATTCTGAATGCATACAAGACAGTTGGTTAAAAGAATGAACGATAAATTATTTCGGAAATAAAAATTGCATTACACTTTTGTAGTGTAATGTTTATTTCTTTGTGATTATAAATGGCCGGGATGTGTGCGTTTTATATTTTAAAAATCTGTAAGGTACTTGAAAATCTTCTCAATAGACTGGCGAATTATTTGCAGCTGTTGTTAAAGTTGGTTAATAATAATTAAAAAAAAAAAAATCCAATATATCTTTAACAAAATTGTTTTGTTTATAACTTTGAGTCAAGCTAGAAAGTTTGCTTTAGTATATTCAATGGTGATACTTTGTCTGTAGGTATGTATGGTTGGTCATGTATATGCAATGATAAATACGTTTATAGTGAAAGAAGCAACTTCGGCATTACAATAACGCCCTGCTGTAATGGCCAAAGTTAGGGTTAAGACAGGGCGCAACTTATTCTCTGCGGTGATATTCAACAACACAATGAAAGCGTACTTTTTGTGGCCTCACCTAACGCGAGATGAGCATAGTGTTGAGTTCCAACAGTATTTCTATTCTCTAGAGCAACTGCGTTCAATTTTTTTTTTTTTTAGAAAGAAAACGGTTATCAATAACGATAAAAACAAATTTGTCTAACCAAGTTAATAAGTTTTTTGACTAGTTTTGAATATAGGGGCTGTGTTGACGGGTGGTTCTTATTGCAGGCACGGTGAGACGCAACAACAGCAAGTCTTTAATTCAAGACGAAAGGCCCAAAGTTGTTATGGTCTCATCTTCAGACAAGGATGCCAGCCAGCCAGGGCCACCGGCGGAAACTGGGCTGGGGCTGCACACACCCCCCGGTCCGTCAACATCAGGTACAGGCCACGGCTTTAATTTGCACAAGCACGCTAATAAGCACAACAATTTTTCTTTTATTTATTCACCCATTTTATTTTATTAATTTTTTAATGTTATTTTTCAACTTACATCAATTAACTAAATTTAAAGAACGTACCTGATACAGAAACACCACAACCATATTGTTTCTTATTTGATTACTTTTATCCAACCAATATGCTATAGCTGTTGAGCGAAGATTATCTGCACAACTGCAGCCGGCACAGTATTGATCTTAGAGAATTATCCATATTTCTAACCATTCGAAATGTTGCTTGTAAACCACTGTAATTTGAACCACCTGTTACACTGACGTGCACCTAAAATTTAATTCGACATTTTCAAATTTTCAACATGTGCCTTGAAAAGAACCTGAACCGATCGAAATTTCTTGCACGTTTCCCACTAAACATATATTCTCTTTTAGATTTACTATAATGCGAGACGGTTATATCCGACTTTCGTTTTGCCTAGTACAAATGGTTAATGATAAAAGCACACAAAAATTCCGTTTATATCACCATAAATTCAAACATAAGACAACCTGATGCATCTCAATCGACCATCATCGTTAAATAATTTAAAACATACAGTTATCTACAAATATCAAACATTTATTCATTTTAAAAAGTAAACAACAATACTTACAGAATAATTGATTGTACCTTACTTTTATTAACAAACTTTTGGAACATATACAAGAAACTTCCAACTGAATCATAAATCGAACTATAAAATACAACACAATATAAGAAATACAAAGAGAGAAGAAAAAAAAGGGAGCACGTTGTATTGGAAGTAGTGAACGTAAAAGATTCATGATACTACGCCGTCAGTTTCTTAAAATACAAATGTAAAATTTCCTTACACTAAAGTCACGTTTATGTCAATACACTAGAAAATACTACTCTAATACTCTTTTTTTATCAATAAAACTCCTTCAATTTAAACAATACCTACTACGAATACTCAATAATTAACATCATAAGTACTATACATTTATTATCTCTTAAAGGACTCACTTGAAAACAACAATCCGATTTTTTCATCACGAAAGATAGTGATTTTAATCTTATAAACTGTTCTAGGAAACGAGATCCTCAAATCTTTATCAGTAGAAAGATGTGTATATTTATGTGTGAGTGAAAGAGAAAAAGCAAACGAATCACTTATACTTTATCGTTTTCAATAAGGACTTTCCACTCTTAGATTGTAAATTTAAAGTTGCCATTTTCACAGTGCATATTACAATAAAGATCTAAATAGTTGAACGAAATTATACTGTAAACTTATTAGGTTTGTTCCAGTCATCAATTGAAAAACGGCAAAATTTAAAATTGTCAATTTTTAACAACCTAATCTAATATAAATTTATAAAAATCATGAAATAATATCAAATTGAAATCTGATAGATAATAAAGTACAATAATCAATTCGTTATTCGACGCTATTTATGTTTATAATTATAAGGCATAAGAGGCAATTAACCAAGTTTGGTGGTAAACGTTCTTGTAAATTGTTTGAATAAAATTTTACATTAAAGTTCCCGTTTCACATCAATTATGGTATTAATTTGATACAAAACAGAGCGTTCTATGTAATATTGAACTTGTCCAGCTTCTCAAACTCATCTTTCGAGTGGATTGTTTGTCGGTATTTTAGAAATATCTTACAGATTCTTTAATTATTATTCATCATACAAAACTAGTAGAAGACATATAATGCTTTTTAAATTATACGGAAATTAATCAAGTCAAGTTGACTGAAAGATAATAAACTAAACGTATAGATTGACATAATAATATAAATTGAGCATATTTTCAACAGAACCCATCCAATAATTGAATTTGTTCATATAATTGTCATTGATAAGGTGTAATTTGGCTAATCACACAAAAGAGTCGAGTATCGTCTACAATTACGACTTTTGCCATTCAAATAATTAAACAGAACAAAAAGAAAAAATGAGAAACAAGTGAAAAATGATCCCTTTTAATTGATATTAAATTAATGGACGGACTAATTTTTTATCATGGTTCTGTTTCAACGAAATCTATATTATATAGTGAATAGTTTCTATAATGAATTGAATTTTTAAATTAGATAATGCTCTACATTTCTTATCACAAAAGATATTTAAAATTAAATGGAAATTACAGCTGTTAAACAGATTAAAAATATAGAGTGAGAGAGATTTTTTGAAATAATAAAAGAACAAGGAAGATGGAAATGAATGGCAGTACCGTGCAAAACAACTTTCCAAAGCGAAATCTTCTTTTGATACATTAAAAAAAAAAATATTGTAAATGCTCTGTTTAATTGGAATTAATTCAAGATTACATTGAAAATGAAATTGTTTCTTTCTAAAAACAAAAGTTAGGATTACATTCTACATAAAAGTGGCAATTAATGAAACTAGAGATAACAGAGCTTAATCTAAGATTTACGATTCTCTATATACATATGTATTTACGTTCAATTCAAAGTTTTGTCGTCTATTAAACAGTTAAAGCTTTCGACTTAATTAAAAAAAAAAAAAAAGAACAACGTGTTGATGTTGGAATGAGATTTTTGTAAGTGTGTAAAAAATAATCTAGAAATCTTTACATAAAAATTGGATGTAAATTTTTGTTAATACCAAGATTTATTTCAAACAAAATTATTCATTTGTTTTCAAAGTAAACGTTTTATGTTCGGTATAATTCTGTCTTAAGTAGTGGAATACTGCACATAATTTCACGACTCGTTTGGCTTAAAAACTTCTCCAAGTTGTGGTTGGATCCTTTCCCTTGGATTTCTAATTTGCATATAGTAAAATGCAAAAAAGACATTTCTACAAAAGCACGTATTACAACAATATTTTTTTTAGTTAGTCTCATTCTATTTCTATCTGAAATAACAAAAATATAACAAATAAAAGAGAAGAGAGAATATGCCGGTAAATTTTTCTAATTGTCGTTTGAATATTAGTTTAGCTTGAATGATTACGTTTGGCCAAGTACCGGAAATAATGATTTTTGAATGAGAAAACTCGATGAGAGATACGGTGGGGGCAGAAAGCGGTGGTTGTATTAAAGAAACCGCGAAGTAGTCCTCTCGAAATATTTACCTCAACCAAGGCTAAAAGCTTATTTAAAAATCCATCTCCGTTCCAAACATAGTCAAGTACGTCAGGAAGCTGTATTTAAATGTAGAGTGAATCATTTAAATCTGAGCAATATAAAATGGTTCAAATGTCAATAAATTGACAGTTACTGTCACTTTCAATTGAACCATTCTGCATTCATGGATTTTTCGGACATTTCACCAATCACTCACCATAAAATACATAATTATTCATCAAACTGGTATATTATTGGATAAAAATTATCATCCAATTAATTTATATTAAACTTGCATTATTAGATTCTATTGTCAAATAAATAATTGTTAGTAGACAATGAGATAAATTCGGTTCAATCAGCACATAGACAAACCACAAGAATGTTAGTCGGTTTTCGATAGTAACAGACATTGTAGAAACACCTTAAAATATTTCAACGGCATCCGGACGCTGCATTAAGTCAGACAATTCAAATTAAAATTAACTCCAAGGATTGTCACACAATTAAACGTTAATAATTCGTAATGACAAATTGCCCGACAACTTACCATGAATATCGCATCAGATCGACAACCCCCATCTTAACCAGAAACTAAATTATTTCTAGCAATATTTAAACATTAATATAAAGTTATTCAGTCGATAAAATTGACCAATCTGTGTACTATCGTAAATCGACAAAAATTGTTTCTTTTACAAATAGGACAATTTGTATTGAATTGTTTTATTTTTAAATATTAATTATGTTAAATCAAAGCATTGTTAAATAATTGTGTGTTTTGTCTTGAATAAGCATCAATTTGATAGGGTTTGACTTTTTGTTTTGTTTCAGGATGTGTCAGCATGGCAAGGTGGGCACTCCCTCAGTTCGCAGCTGTGATTCTTCACTGTTTTTTGTCGGGTACGCTTTCCCTTTCTCAAAATTAATGTACCATATCAAATAATCCTAGCTCAAAAACCGACAAAATCTAATGCTCAGCTTTGTTCGACTTTTATTTTTATTTGTTAGTTTTATTCTACAATTCTTCTTCGATCTAGTTTCTTTGTTGTCAAAAATAAAAAATGTAATCAAATTGGTATTTGTAAAATTTATGTGTTATGATATTTTACTATTAGAAATATCTTCAACAAATATCGATGTCTCTAATCTAAACTTTATTATAGATAAAAAATTAATGAATGAATTCTCTTTTTGATTACACATTATTATTGTACAAATGTCATGTACCAACGATCCTTATTTATTTTGAATAAACAACGATTGTAACATATCATAACACACAAAGAATTTTTCATTCGGAAAATTCAGTCTTTTTCGCATTATTTGTTTGTTTTTCTAATATTTACGCTACCTCAAATTATTCAAATTTCGATTGAAAATTATTTAAATTGACTGAAATTTCTAATTTTTAATTATTTAATTAATTAATTCTACAAAACCAATACCGTCAAGTACTACATATCTAAGCGCCCATATGGTTGAATTTTACAAGAACCATTTGCGCTATTATTGTGGATGAACTGAATAGACAATCTCAAAGATCCACGTAAATTTGAAACAATTATGATTTGGAGCATTGTTTAAAAAAAATGCAAAAGAAATATGCTGATTTTCAGTGTGTTAAATTCTTTTAAAACTGATATATTTGTACATAAATTAAAATTAAAAATGCTTATTGTAAAATATATGTAGCTAGAGCCTAATGAGAATTCATTTTATCAGCCATATCATACATGTTTGCATTTGATTTATTAATTAACAACAACAACGACAAAAATTAATAAAGACAACAAGAAAATTAAATTTATCATAATTAAGTTTGGCTTTTTAATTTCGTTTTTCAATTGGAACATAAAAATTAACCAAAAAAATTACGAAAAATGAAACCAAAGAGAATTGTGAAATGATTATAATTTTGTATATAGGTATGTATAGTGTTATTTTCCATTAATAAAAACTTTACAAAAAAAAAATGTATGATGCCGTCAAAATTATCACAGAAAATATTGAGGGACTTGCAGGAGGATTCTCGCTCAAATTCTCCAAAATTATCACCTGGATACGAATCAATTGTAGCAGGGGAGCAATCTGTGAATTATCCTGTAATTGTAATCAAGCAATTGGCATTTATTAATTAACTTGTTCACTTATCATCAATTTAAATTTTTAGCTTTTACCTGGGAATGTGTAAATATCGAGAAATTTTGTCATTTGTTTATCAATTATTTACATTAAATACGACGAAATTTCTCCAAAGAAACATATTGTTTCAAGTGCCAAATATTGAAAAAAAAAATAACAAATATACAAAGGGAAGATAAAATAAGTGAAAATGAGAAAAAAACCAAATAATTTTCAATGTTCAGTGAAATTTTGTCAGTTTGTTTTCGATGATCTTGATGATGAAATTGTGTTTATGGATATCTGAACAACAAAAACAATGATTTGTTCGATAGACTGAATTAAGGTCCAAATTACATATAGCTATAAACACAATTTTAATTTTATTTTATTAAATGGATGAATATAGATGTCAACGAATCTGTATTATTATTTTCCTTTGTTATAGTTATGATTTCTAAAAACAAATTAAGATAAAGTTATTGTTTATTATATTGTCTAAAATAATATAAAAGTATAAGTTATAAAATTTTGTGTCGTTATTTTTTAAACATTACGCAAAATCCGGACGGACAAAATCTGGAACTTAATGAGAGATAATAACCGAAGTTTGGCTGGTGAAGTAAGAATAAAGGGGTACTATTTCTAAGATTATAGCGCAATTTTCTACAATCATTGGTTAAACGTTTAGTCCGCAATGTAATATAAGTAGAACGGATAGAAACGATTTCAGCTTGTTTGGTGCAACCTTCAAATAAAACCTCATGAAACGGTCGTCTATTTCCTTTTTCTGGCTTGTGTGTCGCTTCCGGTCTTTGCGTTCAAGTACAGTATAGGAAGAGATCAGTAAAACTAGTCAATACTCCATCTGAAATACGCTCAGAAAAATCAAACACATTGTTTAGTTTTGTTGTATATTTCTTTTCTCATCTCTCAATTGTATCTGTTTCTCTAGATTGGTTCAATAATATACTTTTCTAACGTAATACACAGAAAAAAAATGTCGATTTCGTCCGTTATTAGATCAAATTCTTTTTTTTTTTATATATATGTATTTTTTTGTATGCGTATCAGATTAGAATTCCGTGTAGAATTAACATTTGCGTTTGGCTGGGTGGTTAGGAAAATTCAAAAAGATTATTTCAATTTTACGGTTAAACGACGACCCTCGGACGAATTTGTCAGAACCAAAAAAATCGTTGAACTTTAAAACATATGAGTACTGATGGAAGTTTCAATGTATAATACAATACAGAAACAACTCCCAGTTGTATCAACTAAACTCATTAACATCTCTATGTCCCAAAAACAACTATTTTTATTTTATTATCACTCAAAATTATAATTGTGATAAGAATCATGTATAGATGCAACGTAAAGATGATAAATGGTACATTTTGTGATGCTTTGTGAATATGAAATTTTCTGTCATGTTTGATGCCCTAAGTTAGAAGAGGAGAAGAAAAAAACCAGCCGAATCGTGTTCATCGTGAATTACCTGTCCACTTATCATTTATCATTGTCTCAAATTCATCTGTTCTCAGCTTTTTCAACAACTTGTGTGACAGTATCGTATATCTTAGAATCAACAGAATAATTATTTGTATTTACAAAGAGACGTCAAAGATTAACCAACTAGCAATCTGTTTAGAAACTATCTAATTGGAATTTATTGAATTTTCACGGTGTTTGTTCAAGTTTTAATAACAAAAAAAAAGCATGTAGATATTAGCGCTTTTAAATCGAGTTTAATTAATATTAGTGAATAGTGAATAGATAATTGATTGTTTCCATAACTAATTAATATATTGGCATCCATCAATATGTCGTTAAAGCATTGTTCTATCGTCGATTACACTACCAACTCATCAAATTTCAACAATCTAACCATTGTTTAATATATTTAAAAAAAAAAACAAACCACCATTTTAAGTGTTCATTCTTGACACATCTATGTAAATGTGGTAATTTGTCAAGCGCTCGAAGTAGTTCAACATAGACAGTAATGTTGTACAATAAAATACAACAACGCATCATTACGTTAGTCGCTGCAATTTCTGCTGAACGTTTACTGAATACTTGAATAACACTATATTTTTTTCTCATTTGTATAAGTTAGTTATCTGTTGGTCTAAATCGGCATTTTCTCTATACACTATACAAACCGTTTCACTAACATTCAAACGCGCATGTCTATAATATGTTGACAATTTAAGTGAAACGTTCTGTATAAAGCGCCACTATTATTGAAAACCGTGATTCGTAATCTAAATAGTGTTAAGATAATCATTTTTCGATCACAATCAAAGACACACACAAACCAAAAACAACTAAATGTAATGAGAAAAGTTTTGTCTGATTTAATTATCTGTGACAGCGTGAAATGTAAATTATGTAAATATAATAAAGCTTAATTCGGAGATATTGAATTATGCAAAAGATACAAATATTATATTCGTTGCAATACTGTTGCCGTCTGACACATAAAATTAACTTCTATATAGATCGTTTGTAGGATTATATCAAACTAATTGAGATGAGGTTGAATTTCAAACCCCCTTTAGTTTCTATAATATCTAACGAACACTCTTATGAATAAAAGAATACATGACCTTTCGTTACAACAATTCAGTCCCTGTTTAATCACAATATAATCCCTATTATTTCAAAATTCGATTTCTTATCCCAAAAGTAATCATCCAACAAAAGCAATTTTAATCGCCATTTCCTCAACTACCGTCATCATTAAACCAGCAACAATACTACATTTTTCATTAATTATCGATGTTTGTAATACAATTTTCAACTGCCGGCTATTATAACAACAACAATAACAATTTTTCTTCAATTAAAATGGAAGAAATTAAACGAAAATCTTTGCATAGTCCCTTGATTTCGATGTTGAAATTATTGAATTTGACAGTATTATTAAGAATATAAAATAACGAAATGATTACCATTTATCTTTGAGAACTGTCTGACAAATATACTCCAGTATAAAAGTCAATAGTAGATTGAACTTCGAAATGAAGTGGAAGAAAGCAATTTCTATTTTATCTGATCTCTGAGAAACCCCCGCTTATAGGTGCCATAGAACATATGTGGTAAGAATTTGAATTGGATAAACGGATAAAAGTCCTGTTGACATATTCAATTTTAAAACTAATTAATATTAGTATCTTCTATTATCAGTAGTTGATAAAAATTATAATTAGATATAAAACAAACAATATTAATATTAAATGATAGAAAATTAAGATATGAAATTGACACACTATCTCATACATTGGTGTATAAGAGACATTAATAATACAAAGAAGAATCTAGTTGAACTGAATGTTAAAAGTCTACAAAATTCCTTGGGGATCTACCAATATTTGATAGTTGTACAAGATCCAATCACCTCTACTAGTCACGTGTCTACTAAAGCTAGTGTAGTAAACACGGCCGCCAATGCCTCTAGAAATCACATCAATACTTAATATGCAATTTGCGGTTTGTAAAAAATTCATAGAACTTGGCCGGTCCCGTGTGAGTTATAACTATAACTTACGTCCAGTGTGTTGCTGCTATAGTATTAGTAGTAGCAGTATAAGAACTGAAAAAAAACACACAAAATTCTCTGCATACCTGTCAACACTGCTGGCCAAAGTTGGTAGTAAAACACTCCCATGGGTTGCCCTTTTGGGACCAAGAAATTTTAAAAATCAAACGAATTTTAAACAAATATTGTTGTTTATAGTTGGAATTTTTGTGGCGAATTCAATGGGTGATTTAAAAGGAATTTAGTCATTTTTTAACGTGTCACTTGTTAAAATACATAAAAACATCTAAGGTAATATTTCAACAGAAAGGTAGCATCAACAATCCAACTTTAGTAAACACGTGAACTTGCCATTTCTTACTGTTATAAGTAAATTATATTTACAAGAAGGCCATTACAAATACAATATTGTGAAATAAAGAGGATCAGGAATGTGTTGAAACATCCAATTTTAATACAATTGTCGGTGACTGTTGTCTCTAACTCTAACGCCTCTGTAGACCGCCCTTAAATCAGTAAGCTTTATATGCTGACGATTTACATGTCAAACAATCATATATTAGATTTCCACTAGCGTTGTGATAACGTTCTAATGAATTTATAGAATAAATTAAGTTCGACATGCTGGAATCACTCATTAATACCTAATTTAAGAATAGATAGAAACCGGTTTGTTATGATACTACAAAAATTTCAAACAAATATATTTCGCATAGCGCCCCAAAATCGAAATTAATACTAGCTATAAATTGAATATTTAATGATTTATACAACAAATACACATCGTTCTATTCATTAATAAATTAATTTTACACATAATTTATAATTATTTCGATTGATTTACTTTATCAAAGAATTTCAACATTTTTTTTTTTTTTGAATTTTATTATCAAAAAATATCAAATCGATTAGTTTCACGACAACATATCGAATTGTAACACGAACAACACTAATGCTTTTAACAGACTTATAAAGCGCTTGTTTAAGTTCGCCAACTTTCTACTAGTTCAACATGTTTATTTAAGGTTTTTCGAGTAAATCAATGTATATCCATAAGTGCTTTTAACAACAAACAATTCACATTATTCAAGTTTATTATCTTGAAAATTATAATGTGACGTTAACAAAATATATTTTAACTATTAGTATCTATAATGACATCAGCAATGATCATATTGAACAGCTTTTACTATAGATATTTGTTGTTTAAAAGGGATGAACGTTTACCTAATAAAAAATAATTAAAACGGTGACATTAAAACACCGACACATTCACATCAAACATAAATAATTCAACAACGACTATGTTAGTTGACAGTTATAGTGGCAGAGTAATTCATCAACGGACATTGAATTGGATAATAAATATGACTCTTAAGTGATTGAAATAAGCAAAAAAACAGGGGCGGATTTAAGCATAGACCTTATAGACTTCAGCCCAGGGCCCCGATCAGTTAAAAGGACGCCACTTCGCGCCCAAAAGAATAAGAATGGAAACTATTAAATTATATTTAGTGGAGTCACATAGGGATAGAGATGTCTTGTGTTGAGTAAAATACACCTTCTCCTCAATGCTCCAAAATATAAAACTGTGCTACATCGATATGCAGAGATTTGGGAAAATTTTGGGAAATTATGAATTAAACTTAGCCAATATTATTTATTTTGCAGTCAATAGGGAATTGAAGACGCCTTCTAAATCTTCAAGAAAGTTTGGATATGGTTGGTTTCCCGGAAAATTAATAAAAGTACAATTTTAAGAATTTGGGTACAATTTTAAAGACGAAGAACGGAACGAGATTTAGGTTGGAAGCAACAGGATTCTTAGATAATTTAATTGCCTTTTCAATGATAACACTGCCGGTACAGAAAACTAGCTTATTTCCCTGAATAAATTGAAATGAAAAGGTGATTGTTAGTTTTCAGGGTACGGCCTAATTATTATTATTATAATTTCATTATATTCAAAATAATGACCTTGAAATCCCAAACAAATAGTTAGTGTTAGCTAGGGCCCCCAAAATTGACGATCCGTTCCTGACAAAAACGTGTTTTTTCCAACAATAAAGAGTGATGTCTGATGATGATATTAAGCCGCATGACCGCCATACCAGAAAAGCGTCAAATCCGAATAAATTAAGCAATTATTAAGTATTTATGATTTGTATTTACATGACACAAATTAATAATTCATTTACGAAGTTAATTATTTATAAATCCAGTTCGGAGTGTAATCATGTTAATTTGAAATAAATTTGGTTGTAGTGAAGTGAATTATTGTTTTCTTCATTCGAACACATTTGAATTCAATTATTGTGTTTATAATTTTTTTGTAGATTTTTATTTGGAATCCCTGTGTGTTTTAAATCATATAATTAGATTAAAAATTCGGCTAGTATGCATATAAAGTATATAAAATTGATATTGCACTTCCAGTTTTAATTACTGATGTGTTTGTTAGTCGCGAACGAGTGGTGAATATTTAAAAGTTCTACTAAGTTTGGTCTCATAGTAGCAACATTTTCAAGGGTTTTATGTAAACAAGACAGAGTTTTAGATCAAAGGACGTATCACAACACGCCTCTACGATTGATTAACACACAACTAATACACTTATATTAAATACCCTAAAACCTATTTAAATGAATTTCCAAAATTGACACACTTATATGAATAAACATACTGTATATACTGACCGTTTTAATACAAATAAATGTTATTGACACAATTTAACCAGAACTTTTGGTCAATTTTGAATGGCAAAACTTTACTATGGTGATTATTACGATCAGGTTTCATTGATATATAGGTGATGACGATCCTGCATATTTAATAGATCCGTTCCTCGTTCGATATCCGGTTGCAGATTTTCTAATTGCATGCTTAACACGATACGATCATTTCGGCAATGGCCTCTTCGGCCAAGGGCATTCCCTTAATAACGATTTTGTGTCTTAACTTTAACTCTATATACAGTCATATTAATTAAATATTCAATATTATTCGAAAACGCAAGAAAAATTCTAAAATATCAAACTTTCTTGTAAAGTACGAAAATCATTTGACAATACTGCCACCAGCACTTGTTGTTCATAGGAAATTCTTATTGTTTCCTAATAAGACCAATTACATCTTGGAAACTTGTACGTTTGCCTTGTTAATAGTTAAAATATGATAATAAATTTCTTTATAACAGTTCAATGTAAAAGGAAAAGTCGTATTTGAAGTGTGAAATCATCAAATAAATTGGTTGATACTTCTCAGTTGTTTTATAAGAACAATTTCCCTTTTTGTTTTAAATAAAATTGGAAGTAATTTTACGGCCAAGATAAGATCGTTATTCAAACTGATAAAAGAAAAAAAATATATGAAGAAGAAGTAGGGGAAGGAAAAAAAAAACATTCTCATTTCCATTATACGGTATGTCACCTATGAAAATATAAAATGGTAATTGAGTATAGTAAGGTTGAATATTGCTATTCAAATTACTGTCCTTTTATTGTCGAATGGTGTTCCTTTCGTCTATTACACTCCAACTCTCTCATTTTCTGTTGATGATGAGCTAACTTCTCAGTTCTCAGTATTAACTTTGTAAACTCGTAACAAAGTGCCATCGGTGGTTTCCATTTTGATATTATTCACAAGTTCATCAATTTCAATATTTTACTTCTTTCTTTTCTGTATTGTTATATTCTTTTCTCTACTGCTGTAAATGACATATATCTACCTCTTTAATCGATCAATTGTTATAAAAAAATAATAAGAGGTCTTCCATTAATTTGTTTATTCTCTACAATTGAATTGAAAGACAACTTTTGAAACTGTATTGTAGAAACTTTCTTGATATTCGCGGAAATTAACTAGGTGACAGACAACGGCTGTATTTTACAAATTAAATTTCCATAACGTTCAACAAGTTCATATAAACTCATATTTATTATTTGTAAGTTCTAACTATCTTTACAAACTTTATCTAGCAGATATTTCGAATATTCGATAGTCCTGCTTGTATTAATTCACTAACAATATTGATTGTGTTTTAAGATAGGATTGATACAACCACTGTACTGTTATTTTATTATAACACATCCATTCAAATTTATCGTTTATCGACATATAATAAATTTATTCAATATTAGCAATTCTATTATTATCGTTATAATACAAATTTTTTATTTTATTTTAAAATCAACGTTTGAGAAAATTTGAACATTATATCCTATTCAAAGTTATTAACTCAAAATGTTGCTTTTCTCTACAACTATAAATTGAGTTTTCAATCAATAAATTACAAGCACTTCATTTATTACACAATTATTAAGTTTTCATGACGTCGCGAAGCGTCGTCGGGCTATACATTTGACAAAAAAACTTTTCCTATTATAACGTCTAAAGATTCATAGAGATTTATGATTTTTATTCTAAACTTTCTTTAAAGGTTGATTGCTTTTTTTTTACATCAATTCATTTTTTATTGTAACAATTATATTTCATGATGTAATCAATATAATTAATTGTGTTAAATAGACGGGTCCGAGTTAGTCTCAAATTCATATTGAACATGAACGAGATATCGTCCCAATAAAGGAGACGATAGTGATTTCAGTGGTTAATACTATCAGTGTGTCAGTCACGTCTTCAATTACTGACAAACTATTGAATTCCCAAAATACTAACCAACGGTTTGTTGTACAATAAGAATAATGCAGCTTTGTAGATGGAGGGAATACAACCAATTAACACGTATCGTTAGTTGAAAAATGGTGGATGCGCCGGGCTAAAATCATCACAAATCTCGATGACAACAAAATTATACAACAATTTATTTTAATACACAACAAAAATGTAGATTCTCCTACTCCCTGTAGGCTACTTTAAAATGTGAAATTTTTGTCGGGAAAAAATTTAAACTAGCCAACATGTATTGTTTATCTAATTGGGACAGACAAGTGATAAAATGGACCCGTTGTTACTTCATTAAGTAATACGCCTGTTGGATATATATAGAGAGATCTCTAGAGGAATTACGCTTAATAGACGATGATAATGAAGGAAAAATTATGGATTTAATAATTTCCTGTAAAATCTGTTCATTACTTATTTTCCTATTCAAAAACATAAATGTAATAATAATGTTAAATTTTATACAAGATCCGCTTAAAACCGACAAGATCTCCTTAACTCTCCGTTTAGGTAAATACTTACGCACACATCTGGTTTTCAAAGCAACAACTTTACACTTGGAAATGTTACCACTCATTAATTCAAGCTTGTTTCTTCCGTTACCTCCACCCATACTAACAACCCCTATCATCATTCTGTTTCTAGTCCTTACCCTAAATCTCCCACGTCCTCTTCCATACGCGTCCTTTTGCTGAGTGTTCATCGTCAAAGCACATTTTCCCCCGTTTGAACTGCACCATGTCATATATATATATATATATATATATATATATATATATATATATATATATATATATATATATATATATATATATATATATATATATATATATATATATATATATATATATATATATATATGTATATATATATATATATATATATATATATATATATATATATATATATACATATATATATATATATATACATATACATATATATATATATATATAAAGTCTTGGTTCTCGTGATTTACTAAATGCTTTCTGGCTCCATATAATAATAAGCATAACATTCAACATTTTCACTGTTATTACGTTATTAACTTAATTGCATAAGTTCATTCCATCGTCATCTTCACATTTTATAATAATAATATCTAGAAACACTACAATTATTAACAATTTTTATTGACCATTCATCCAATATTAATTAAAATTGTTATTTAATTATTTTATAACTAATTTCAAACGAAACTAACATTTTAAAATTGTATCATAATAAATGAATCTGATTTGGTAAATTTGTGGAATTGTTAAGTGATTATTATTTATACGATAATTTCATTTAATCATGTTGGATGTTGAATGTGAAATGAATTTCATGTTTCAGCCTTTTGTTGTTTGTAGATAGACATGCGTAGTGTTTTGAATATTAAGTTAAATAAATTAAATTAAATTAGTTAAGGTCCATCCTTTGGATCTTCAACAAAATAGTAAATTACTGTAAAGTATTAATTTTATAATAAAATCTGTGTAACTGAAACTTGAAAGGAAACTTACTCAAAATAATTTTAATTAAGTAGATTTTATATGGTATTAACCGTTTTGTAGACAATTCGTGTTTACTGAGAAAAGTGTTTAATATTGTGATTGAATTCATGCTAATTTTTAGTAAATATCGATCAGGTTAGAGAGCAGACATTGATGACCACCGATCCAATCTAATTTGTTATTCAAAATACACAGATCGTTCTTTATTAAATAGACCGATGGTGTTAGTTGCGTTACCTTCTTTCTCCATCAGGTAATCTTTTTTCCGTGAGTACTTATTTAAAGGAGGTTTGTGTTTTATAAAATTATTATAATGATTTATCCAATGTAATGTTAGTCTAAAAATACTTATCTGTTGTAGTCGTTACGTTGCAGAAAACTTGTTACTTTTACTATTTGTCTCCGACAGTAAGTGTCAGACAAATGTTAGAAATAAATAATCGACCAACTTTCTTAAATTCACAACAACAATAACAACATCGACTAGTGCAAAACAATAACAAGTAACAAAATAGAACGAACAGTAGTTGTATTGTCAATTAAACGTTGTCGATAAATTCAATTGGAAAGGACATACAACAGAATACATAAGGCACAAGAAATGAATTTAAACAATCTGAGACTAAATAGTGACAGTGTGATAGTCCTATTTTAATACAGTTCCGCATTATCTCCGGTCTGTGAATCGAACTCAATCCTTCTAACCCGCAGGGGCTCAACTATATATAATTCGTAATACAGAATGGATTAAATGCTATTCTCTCACTCATCCTTCAACCAATTATTTACAAAATCGCTATAACAAACTGTAAATTCTTAAGTTTTATTTGCAATTCGAACTGAATATTCGACCTTTTCTTGTTTACAAAACGGTTAAAACTAATAATAAAAGGATTATATTTTAATGAAAATTTAACAAAACCAATTACTTTTGTACAAACTTGCATTTCAGATGGATAATCAAAATTCAAACATTAAATAATTGTAATGTTATATCTTATCAAAATATGTTTTAAGCTTATATAAATAGAAAATTAAAAAAATAAACAAAAAGAATTGAACAAGTCATAAATTTTCAAAATCGAACTGAACTGTTAATATCAACAACAAACTAAAGTTTCCGTTGTTCGATAGAACACAGCATTTACTCGTTATTGTCAAGGATACACACTAAAACAACAAGTAAATACAATGTTTAAGATTATAGGATCCGTAATGGTTTAGTTTATATAAAATATACCGATCATCGAACATTTTTAATAAAGTAATTCAATATCATAGTACTGATGAACAGACGTTTAATGTTGAAAATACGATAAAACTCCTTTAATACAGCTTCTCAACCTTCTTAAATTATGAACTTTAAATTAATTTTCTGAAAAAAAATCTCACCGACAGTTAACAATACAATTTTATTAGTTGAGTACCGACTTTTACAAATTGTCATTTAATAATAAAAACTTGTTATATTGAAACAACTTAATGGTGTCTATTGTTACGAAATCATCGTTGTATGGAGAACGATTCAGCGCCTTTTTTAATCATAACTTTCCAACATACCTATTAATAAAACATACCAGAAAACTGGAGGAAAAAAACGAAAAATTCTGCTATGATTAAAATGATTCAATTCAAATACCGAATACTGGTAAAATCGAATGAAAGACGCTAATTGTTTGTCGCTATTTTCAATTACCAATGTTTTAGTAATTATAATTATTAAATTTGCTTTGTAAGCCTTTGGTCTACCAGTGCCATAAATATGACCTACATAGGATAAAAGGATAAAAGTGGCTTAAACTTATGATCATCAAACACAAAACAAGTTATTGCAATTCACATAATAATGAGTGTTTTAATAATTTTTGTTAAACGATAGGAATTTGAATTTTTGTTTAAATATAGAAATGGTGGGAGAAATTCATCAAAATCTTGAAATTATTCGACAATTTATTTTAATACTCAACAAAATGGAAATTTTCCAACCGTCAAATTAATCCCTTTAGAATACGTTGAAATGTAAAAGTTTATTCGGAAAATATTAATTTTATATTTTAAACTGTGAAAATTATCGTGTAAATCAACGTGTATCGGGCACAATTTAAGCCAGTGATTTTGTTGAAAAGACTCGTAATTCATCGTATTGATACCAAATCTATGAATTATAAGAAACTTATTCTCAAGACTTATAGTTGATTATTTCAACCGAAATAGTATTGACTCTAAACAAAGCCATATATGTATTGAAATTAAGGACGGAAACTATAAATTAACTTATGCATTATTGACATTAGATAGTATTTTATAATTGACTTGTGTGTTTGTCATTCCTGTACAAATTTCGAATGTAAATTCTGGACAATCATAAATAATATCTGGTTACCAATATTAACCAAACAACTATCTATAACTAAAATTACTACTAATAAAATTAATTGTTTATTTATAGTATATTTAAGTGGATATATTTATAATTTTTTATACGTTTTCATTTGTGTATTGAATAAGCAATTTACAAAAATTGTTCTTGTATCGCTTTCGTTAAACTAAATCCAACGTAATTTTGTTAGCTTGAAAACTAGTAACTTACCAGCTATCTTTTTTTCAATAAAGTGCTTATTTCGCCTTCTATTCGCTATTTTCTAGTAGTTTTAAACGATTTGTATCAGTAATCTATATATTATGAAACTTTGTATATTAGTATATGAAATCTATTAAATTAAAGCGAACAAATTCTGTTAGATTATTATCAGTAATTGACACAACAACGCCTTTTTGACGTGTAGATTATGATATTAGACATGATTATGGAAAAAGTGTAATTGTCGTGTAATTTATATTGTTAATAATCTGTAATCTGGTTCATAATTACTTTATAATATGTTATAATAGGGTAATGCCGATGTCAGTCTATTATTTGCTAGACAATAGTTCGCCATAAAGTACAATATGAAAACCTTTGTATTAAGTACCAATATTGATGTATGTATTATACCACAAGAGACCCACTTGTCAACTATATGGAACTGAACAGTGTATTAAAACGGAAATCATTGATATGCAAAATTTTCCATACATTGAAATTTGTTATTGATATTTGATATGATTTGATTATTAAAGATTGTCTTAGCTTAATAATATAATTAAAGCAATTTTAGTAAGTGGGTGTATAAATGAAACGTTTAAATTAGCGTGATTTTCTATTTGAAAGACAAGCTAGGATTCAATTAATCATATATTTCTTGTCGTTCTACCCAGTTGTATAAAAGCCACTAATCTAGACGGAGCTACATCTGCCAACTGACTACTTAATCCAATGCTTAAATGATCCATTTCATTACTTAAATAACAAAAACCAAATACGACCATTTTTTTGTTCTATTTTAAATTACACATATGTTTATAATTAATTTAATAAAATTACATAATTAAATAATTTAAAATGGCCTTTTTGATGGTAGTTTTTTCCTGTAAATGAAACACCTACAACACTAATATAAATAATTTAAAATTCTTTTAAAATTACCAACACAACACACCATATGTCCGTGCAAAGTAAAATTTGCAGTTAATTCAGGTGTAATATTACTATCTGTATACGTTTCTTGTTTAATCATAACGGACCGCAATCTACTAAAGTAACTTGAATAGGAAGGCATCGTGTTGGAAACATAGATAGCAGCTTTTAAACTAATGTAGCGAATAGCGATGCATACAGTTAACAAATTGGTGTTAATTACATGCGAAGGATATTGCGGTGTAACAAACAACAGTATTTCTATCAAAATGCAGCGTTTTTTTTTGTAATTACCACAACAAAAAATAATTAAAATATAAACTTACTAATCGTAGTCGAAGTGAAAGTGTCAAAATAAGTCACTTTAATAATTATAAAGATAATGATTATTATCATTAGACACTTGCGCTGTAACCAGCTAAGTAAACTAAATCTCAATTTAGGCAATTTCGTTATTTCGAAAGCTTTTAAAGTTTCTATAATGACCGTACACACGACAATTACACAATAGTTTCTTGCTTATTTACTTATTAAGTTCATTTTTAACAAAACGAAATCTGAGTTTATTTCAAACGTATTGAATTAAATCAGTTTTGGATTAAATATTGATTTTATGACAATATTATTTTATACAGAAAACGAGAAAATTTGTGGATAAATTATAGTTAGAAAAATATATACTAGTACTTGTTTAGAACACCGGCGATGTTGTTCAAGTTTTTGTATTTTATATCGTTGGAATGTCGACTTTTTTCTTTATTGAAAAAGTAAAGTTCGATTCAAACTTTTTTCAAAACACAACACCAGCCGGTAATAATACGTGAGAGACTGATAAAAGTGAAAAAAATAACGTATAGCCTTAAGATAAACAGAAAAATATAGAAATTATTCAAGAAAAGTCAAAAATGTGCAAAAAATTTGAAAAGAATGTAAAAGTTTAAACGCACTTTCTCCAGCTTACTAAACTATCAACACCGAAACGTTCAACATAATTTAAAAGGATCTAGATTAATTAATATTGTCATTTAAATGAATATTACGTGACTGGTCGATGAGGCACCTGTAATAAATTCGAATAGTAGTATTTTGTGACAATACGATTATACAACGTTTTCCGACTAGAAGTTTTCATAGTGATGTGTTCCATATCAGGTTGAATTTTCATACAAATAAGGACCTGATGAGGATGTAACGCAGATCAACAATCAGATTCTTATCAGGATTACATTATTAAGTCCTGGTTCAAATTAGAAACTACATAAGAATATCCTGATAAGGTCCTTGATAAAAAGATTGCGCGTGCAGTACTGTAAATGTCATAGAAGCAAGACTTTTTAAAATTAAGAACAATAGAGATTTATTTGTGTGTCTGTGTGAAAGAGAGAGAAGCTCGTTAAGTATACATCGCTCTCTTTTTCTCCACTCCCTTCTCTCTACGTTATATCTTTCTTCTCTCTCATGTAAAGAAGTGTGTTTAATAAACGTGACGCGTCCTTGAAATTTTACTTAAAAAATTCTAATAACCGAATGAAAAATTATTGTAATCCCTTTGATTGAGGGTAAGGTTACAGTTTTTTCTTAGCTTATTTGATATAACCAACACTAAACAATGATGGTAATCTATAAAAAATCAACATTGACGGGTTAGACGGTTCCACCAGAGGATCGAAGATTGCTCGTCGAACTCAATCTAGATAAAAAACACCTCGAGGAGAAACAATCTTAGAGACGGAAAGACACGTAGTAGATTCCCATGTATAGTTGTCAACTGAAAATAGTGTAATCTTATAAGAACTACCTGCTTATAAAGAAATTCTCTCCACTTCTGATTCGTAGAATTTACAATGCACAATTTCCTTTGTGTGCCCCAAACATAAAGTAATTTGACTTTTCCTATAAGATTGCACTATTTGCAGTCGACAACTATAGATAGCGGTTGATGGTACTATAGCAGCTTGTACTAAAGTACAAGTGAACGGTGATTACTGATAGATTTAACAAAATATTTAAAAATTATTAATATATTGAACGGTCGCATTGTCGTTGATAAAATTTTAATAATTTATCACATCCACACCCATATACTTTATAGAAATTAATATTTCATAGAGTTATTTATATTTTCATTTATTAATACATGATAGTAACATAGCTCTACGGGTGTATATTTTCATTCAACTTGTTTAACTTTAGAAATCATTAAGACCCATCATCATGTCTTGATTACAACATCAATCATGTTGAAAGAAGAATAAAAAAAAAACTTGACGATATCAACATCGCTGTATCAATTCTGATAAAATACATACTCATTGTCAATTCGATCAATATGATAAAATTTAGATGAGCTATGATTATTTTTAATTGTTTATTGTTATTTATAGAACAAAAAAGCATCTTATTATCATTGAAATGTTAAAATAAGATTTTCAAATACGATTAAAGTCAGAATATTTTCTAGATTACTTTAAGAAAAGCTCTATTCATAGACTTTCTTGTTAACATTGAAAAGAATAACTAACGAACTTTCCACTTTATCATATAACTTTTCAATTCCACTTTTCAGAAATCGACACTACAATTAAACTAATAAGTCTATTTTATTCGAATATCGAAAAGATGATAATAATTTATCTTTTTAAAGTAAAAATAAATCAGATTTTAGATTACAAATAAAATATACGATGAAATAATTAATTGAGAATTTGTGTTTATTGGATTTAATACGTTTTTAAAAAGAAATAAACCACCTGTAACGCAACTAAACACCATCATCATTGTTTTACCCCTTCGTATTTAAATCTGATTATCAAGTTCGTTACATTGCCAACCCTCGCTGTAAACATTATTACTTAACTTCAACGGACTATCTCAATGGCGTGTTTGTCCGGAATAAGCAATTATTATTTTCTTGATCTGTTTATATTTTTATTTCCTACACGTCAGTATCGCTGTATTTTTGGATGTATCTGATATGAAACTGTCTTTTTTACTATTCTCCAGCTTCCTCCCAAACGAGATCTATAATTAATCCTACATTTTGTTTTCTATTGTTATCGTCTACAAATTTCGAAAAATAGTTTTTGTGAAAAGATTCGTATTATAAATCTTTATAAAATAGACAATTTCAATATTGTCTAACATAGCGGATAGTTTCTATGTTTGTGGTCCTTTAATTGTTATTTTATGCTGACGTGTAACATTGAACTAAACCAAAACTATACAACTATGAAAATTCCCAGTGTCAGTCCCTATTGTTTCGATAATTAATCGATAAAATTGTAAAAAAAATTACCAGATCTGATCGAGTGTTGGACAGTGATAACGATAGCTTTTTGTTATGATTGAAAAGCAAATCTGTATTGAATTGGATCAATTGTTATAATAGAAATTTATTTTGTTGTGTTTAACAAATGAAAATTTCTAGTTCGTCGAGATGTGTGAATTATGTTGTAGGTATTCTTTTTTTTTTGTTGTAATCACGGTGATTGCAAGTCAGACAGACGCCTTTTACCGAATAGAGCTTATATTCTAGTTATATACTTCATATAGTACACATACCTTTTTATGCTTTTGCTGTTGCAAAGAGTCTCCCTTTTATAATATTCAAAATATGTCACGAATGAAAGCATCGTCTTAATAAATGTGTGAATCATATGTTAACTTACCCATCCTATCTGCTTTTTGCTCTTCTTTATTTCAATTTTTCCATCCTCTGAGTGTAATTTGCTCTATACACAAGAAGTTGTCTACATTTGAAGATTGAATGATTAAAATTGACCAATCTTAAAGAAATCTTTTATATGACAAGACCCATAAAATTTAAGTGATTGCAATATTTCTAAACACCGTTTAGATAGAATCGATTTCTATAATATAAAAATCATTATAAAAATATATCACGTCATGTCGTTGGTCTTATTCTAAATGTTTAAGGATTCCTTGTGTGCGAGGCAGACATAAGAGTTTATTTTTCATGTTTTTGACCTGACTTTACCATCACTACATTTTTAAAGGATCAGCTACAACATCTCGTCTGTGTGTTACCTGTAACATTTTAGATGCTTTCAAGGAAATTGGCCGTTTACAAATGTTAAAAGTAAAAAAAAAAGGAACAAGATATAGACTTGTGTAGTTTGTGGTAAAAAGTGCCGTTTACTGCTATAAGCATATTTTGTGACAAGTTAAAATGTTACATCATGTAATGCATCCATTTTTCACAGCAATTTATCAATACACGTCATACCAACACTTTCTCACGCTTCATCATTTTTCATATTACCTCTCCACCTGTAACCATTTCAATACAATTTTTCATAAAATTACAAATTCGCCATGAAAATAAATACAACAGATATATTTATCATACAATTAACAAATAAGTAATTGTATCCTGTTGGAATATTTAAAATTAACCCTCATAAATTGAAATAATTTATTTTTTAATCAACAATAGCCAAAATGGTGTGTTTTGTAAAACAATTTCTAGTTTGATATCAAGTTTTAATTTTAGACTAGTTGGAAATAATAAGGGAATTTGAGTGTAGAACGTTTTCCAACAGTGGATTTACTAAAATTTGATTCGTCTCTGAATAGTTTTTGCGTTTGTTTTTAGTATCCCATCTAGACAGCGTTTCATTCTACTCTATCATAATTGCTTAAATTAGTATTTCATGTTGGTATTTGTATGGATTCTATAAGCGACATTTCCTTGATAATTTTCATAATTTAAACGAAATTATATGTATCAAATAGTTGAGATTTTAACAATAGTAAACATCTATATTCTAATCGAAATTGTCAAAATATAGTGAGTATGTGACAATTTTTTAATAGGTGAAATGATAGCAGAAAATACGACTATTTGTCGAGTTTTATGTGTGAAAAATGACATAGTAGTGTGATTAAGCATGTGGTCCAGGTTGTAATTGGGCGACCATTGGCCAGAATTATGAAGACCGGGAATAAGGTTTGGGAATCACGTACGTTTTTTGACAGTGACAGATACATCCCATGCGTTTGTTATATTGTTATATGCGTGTATACAAATCAATTCCGAATAGATTGTTGAGAATTGTATTGTTGTCGTTTATTTGCTTATTTATTTTATTTTATTTTATTTTATTTTATTCAAATTTTGCGACCATTTGTGTATTGCAGTGCATGTTTTCCATCATTGTTGCAAGGTTAATCCTGATTTATGATATGATGGAGAATCCTTGAAGGACATAGAAAAACATCTTGGAAATAGGAAATATATTGCGGCTTTATACACTACCGTGAACGGTTGAACGGCTTTGCGCTACTTGACAACAGAGAAAAATGCTCGCATTTCTCATCATCACTCAACTTTATTGTAAAACGTAAGTATAAAATAAACTGTAACATGGAGCCATACCAAGATTATTATCCATATAGCTAACCTTAATCGTTAGGCTACACTTATTAGATCTGTAAGCATATACCATTTAACCTTAATATGTAACAATGTTGGTCCACAATGCAATATGTTTCAAATTACTACTTTTCTACCTTTTGCTTCAGTTGCGACAACATTTTATTCGTTTACGGTAGTTGCTTACACTTTTATTAAGCAGTGTATATCTGTCGACTGCTACGATAAATGGTCCAATGTTAATAACATAAACAACAAACTGTGCGTACTAACAACCGCATCCCTAACAAAACACTAAGGGAACTTTATCGTGTCATTCCACTTGCTTTATCTGTTGTGCATTTGTTGATTTTCCGTTTTCTTTTTAAAGAGAATTGCACACAACAGGCCAGTTCCCGACACCTATACATACATATACAAACCATTAATAATATTGACAAACCCACATGAAACACACATAGATGAACTGTAGAATACATCCACTAATCACCATCAAAAGAAACTCTAAACCATTTATTTTTACTTGTGAAGACATCAACAAAGATCAGCTACTCAATATACAACAACTAAATCTAATACAAGAGAATGTTTAGAGATAATAAAAATTCAACAAATTTATACTAAATAATGTAAATACGTATACGTATTTAGAGAATAGAGGACCCCTAAATACAATTATGTAAATTTTATTCAACTGAATCTTTCTAATGATTTTACAAATTTCGCTTTATTACCATTAAAAGGACGAAACAAAGACTAATTATTTGTCATTCCTTTTTTACATTTATTGAAGCGAATAATTAATGAAATTATCGAAACACGAATTAATAAAATCAATAGATGTTGTTATTATAAGAATTTTTAATTATGTATAAATCAAATGTACCATCACCCTTAAATTTTCATCATAAAGACTGTATCTGAAACCGTATACCGGTTGAGTCACATTAGATGAAAAGTTCTGGCGAATTATTCGATTTGTAGGGGGTTTCCAGAGAATATTTAAGCAAAATTGGAACCTCGTCGTTATTTGGAAGTTGGTCAAAAAACGTTTTAGACAAAACGACTAAGAATGACTCAGAGATCCTCCCAACATTGATTTTTTTCGTTTTTCTCCACTTATTTCAGAATAAAATGAAGTAAAACGAAAAAAATCAATGTTGGGAGGATCCTCGTTTTGATTGTTTAGTTCGTTTTTGAAAATTGCTACTTCCAAATGAGTCATGAGGTTCTAATTTTGATAAAATGATCTTCAACTACAGTCCTGTGAATCCTTGAAATATTTTTCAAATCGTTCGTCAAATAATGAGCTTTTCGTTTTACGTGACACCCGATATAGAATTCACAATTTCAATTACGATGCAACCTCGTACTATCTAATGTTAATATTTTATGTACACCGTCTGGAATACATCAATTTACGTCATCTTGTTGCAATTTTGATTGTTCTTTCGTTAGAAAATCCACGATAAAACATCATCGTTTATAATTCTGTTATTTTTTCGTTAGAATCTACAAAACTAATCGATATTTACAAAACATACCATCATCCACATTCAATAATACCACATATAGAGAACACAATTCCGGTCATCCACATCTCAACATTTCAACCATATCTGGTTATACGAACACGCCAACAATCCACAAATTCCAACAGGAAACAAAAAACAGAAGTGAAAAGCTCCAACGATTAGATTTTTGATTATTTTCCCACTGATTCTTTGTTTATAAAAACAAATGATACATTCAAGAAAAAAAATAGAACGTTATACCTTAAATATTGATCTGGTTAAATTTCTATCATCTCAATCAAAATAAACAGGAGGGTATGTTTAAAATTTTGCGATTATAGATATATATTAGCAATATATGTGTAATTAATTGCTGCCTAAAATGTGCAACGATCAACAAAATAAATAATAATTCCCCAATGTTTACACTTGTGTTCAATTAACATATATTAGTTATTAATTTCAGCATAAACAAATTTGACATGCATGAGAAAGCCAACCCCCTTCGTTCAAGCTTCGATTATTGCTTCCTGTATTCTATGTAATTTCATACTGAATGTAGTAAACAATAACATAATAGATTAATAAGCAACTACAAAATTGCAGAAACAGCGTAAATTTTGCACTTAAATGCATCTAATATTGTTCAAATATATAAATTAAAAATCAAATTTTTGTCTAAATAATCGCTTAATTAATTGATTGAAAACGTAAATTGATTGGAAAATAGATAAATATTTACGATTCGACAGAAACTAATATCGTGAAATAATAATGAAAACAAATTTATATTTTAACTATCATAATTGAATGATTCATATTCTAAGCTCAATTTTCTCTTAATAAGTAATTGATAAAAATTCAAAATGGAAATCGTAACAGATCAAAATAACAAGAATAGGGTGGCTTAATTTAAAATTGTGTTATTTTGGATGTTTATTTATCAATGATATAATAACTAATCGTGTACACCAATAGAAATTTAAATTAAATTTAATAATTCACAAACACAACATTTTTCAATGGTAGTGATGCAATCCTATGGGAAATTTTCGAATATTCCTTTGGGTTAGTCCACCTCTCTTTTCCATACAAAATGACCTACATCTATTATAAACTACTATATCGATTCGTATACCATTAATAATTAAAAAAAAAATACAATAAATGTACAAGTTATGTTAATTATTGTATATTTGATATGATCTTAAAATTTCAATATCAAATTGTTGAATTTTGAAATTGAGAGTAGTATCGGCGAAATTACGAAAACTTAATTGCCAATTTTTATTGGTATGGTATTTTATAGTGTTTCACCATACCATTGGGATGTTTAAGATAATTGTATGTGTGCGTTTTTATATTATACAGGGTGTTTGGTTTAAGTATGGTGAGTTCTAAGAAACTCCTATTAGTCGACGAGCGATTCGGAAATTTTTTTGAGGATTTGTAGAAGAGTCCCTAGGGAACATTTTAACAAAATTAGGACCTCGTAGCTCAATTTGAAGTTGATCAAGAAACGCTCATTTCTGACGATTTGGCAATTTTAAAAAACGAACAAAACACGCACTAAAAATGACTCAGAGACCATCCCAACATTGATTTTTTTCGTTTATCTCCATTGTATTCTAGAGAAAATACGAAGTACTTCCACCTGTTCCAGAATAAAATGTAGAAAAACGAAAATTTTGGGAGGATCCTAAAGTCATTCTAAGTCGTTTTGCGTGTTTAGTTCGTTTTTAAAAATCGTTACATCGTCAGAAACGAGCTGTTTTTGACTAACTTCCAAGTGAGCTACGAGGTTCTAATTTTGCTGAAATGTTCTTTAAGGACTTTCCTACAAATCCTTAAAATATTTTTCGAATCGCTCGTCGACTAATAGGAGTTTTTTGGAACTCACCATATTTAGACCAAACACCCTGTATGTACATTTTTTGTACATTTGTACGTGTATTTGTTTTATAAAGGAGGATTTCGCTAACATTGCTATATAGTGATCGACCTCTCTCGAATTGTATTGCCTATTTTATCGTTGCTTTTATATTTGATACGTTCATAAGCTGTTGTGTTATTTGTGATCCGCACTGATAGCTCAACATTCATATATTTTTGTTTTGCTTCACCTATATTGTATCTTCATTTTATTGGCAATACACCAATATTATTGTTATGGCAAAAAATCACATTGATAATTAAGCTTTTGAATTAGCGACTTTAGAATTTATTCTAAGCTCTAACATAATGATAAATTTACAAAATATTGAAATAACCGACAATTTCTGTTGACGAATATATAAATAAATAAAACAGTATTAACTTGATAACGTTTTATAAATTTACGGCAATTGTATAAACCACAAATCCCTTAAATTCTTTGCACTTACTTTAAAATGCAAACAAGATATTTCCTAAGACTCGTGTTGAATTACAATACACCAACCGGTCTCGCTACAAAATCTCCAATTTCTAAAACCACAAAACGCGAAAATACCAACAAACAATCAAAAGTTGCCGTTAATTTTTCCTGATACACAAACAATAATGATTCGATTGGATAAAGGTGTCAATGGTGTTTTTTCGGCCCTATTAAATGTAGGTGTTTTTTGGTAATGTTAGTGTATATCTTAAAAGAATACCGATCATTGTCTTTATCCATTATTTTGACCGTTTAGAAGATAATTTATAATCCTTTTATTATGTCGTGTTATCAGAAAGATCACGAAAAGTGATGAACACTAAGCTAACATTCAGTGTCAATTACTAATCCATTGTCTTTTACTTAGAAACAGCTGATATAATGGGTCTATTGTATAAAATAAGCAAAGCTTCTACTATAACATTAGTAATGTATGTATAAACTTGTGCAAAAAAAATCTAATAAAATTTTTCACATAAAGCTAAAGATAAGATGAATCTAGTCTCATACAAAGTAGTTTTTGATTATTGACCATCAAATTTAGGGCGTAATAGTATATTAAAGAACGAGTTTCACAAGTCGACAATTCCTACACAAGACCAAGCTTAAAAAAATCTCCAAAGGCAGCAAGTACCTTATATAGCGAATTTTTTTATGTATCTACATACTGAAATATTAATTGCAAAACATTCTTATGATACTGACAATTAATATATTTTAATAACATTGAATCAACTAATAAATTCATTTCCCGATGTTATTTTAATATTTATGATTTTTATTGAAAAATACTTTTAATCCACAAACAATAAGAAACACTAATAAAATTTCATTCGTTTGAAGTTTGTTGTTTGTCTAATACGTCTAATCAAGGCCTCCTTGATTTTTTCAAGCGAAATTCTCTAGCAGGCCTTGCGTCTAATATTAACTGTCAAAATTAGTTGCCCCCCCGCGATATTCAATTTTTTTTCTAATATCAATAGTCAGAGAACATATAGCCACCTGAGATAATCGATTTTACTGCTTATACTCAAAAAAGAGATTTTTGCATTTTTCTTGCGAACCAACGAACCGATTTTGATGATTTTTTTTCTGGGTCATAGAGAATGGTCGGCTCTACTGTTATTTTAATTTTCATCAAAATCTAAGCAAATGTCATATTGAAAATTATTTTTTTTAACATTTCTTCAGCTCTTATTCCAAAAGTGTTGGCCCTACCAGTCTGGCCAACGAACTCATCCAAGCTATCACAAAGACCGATTTTTGTACCAAGTTTCATTCAGATTGGACTATTTTTACGGCAGTTATCGTGGGTATACATATATATATATATATATATATATATATATATATATATATATATATATATATATATATAAAAATTTTAACGAACGGTGGATATGGGTTCCTTAGGTCCCAAAACGAACTTCTGTGCAAAAATTTTTCGGAAATTCAAAAGTGAGGATCTCGTCATTAGCTAATTTTTTTTAAAAAAATTCGCTAAAAAACGAGCGTCCTGTGCGATTTTTCTAATGGTCGAGTGCAGGAACTGACTTCTGAATCGAGTTTTTGATTTTAAATAAATTATATAATTTAAACAAAAACCAATATTTTAGATTTCTCTTTAAATTGTTGTCAAAACAATAGTCAAAACAATTGTGCTGAGATTTTTATTGACAAAAACGATCCATTTTACTCGAAATATAATGTGACATGTTTAAATTTGATACGAAATGCTTATCAAATATCACCAGAAGGTATCAGGGAACAGGTAATTAATTAATTATTATAGAGGAATGAGCATTAATTTGATTTATCAACAGATTAATAATGAAACACATATGATTGACGGTTCTCAAATTTATGGATCAAGTCTTGAATTAGCCTATTCTTTACGTACGAAAATTTGTGGTAAACTTAAAGTTACCCTTAATAATAATCGAGAATTTTTACCGATTAGTGAAAATTGTACTAATACTGCTTGTTATATAGCAGATTAGTTGATTATTGTTTGTATAATATAGTAATTCAGAATCAACTTGACTAACATCTAATATTTGACCATAGTCGAGTCAAACAAGTTGCACTATACTTTTTATCGATTAAATAATGCTCTAATTTAAATGAATGAATAAATAACGATTATGATCCTAGGGCCGCCACAAGCTGCTGACTGTGCACCGCACAGGGGCGCCTTGCAAAAAGGGGCATTTTCCCTAATTTTATTTATATTTTTGTCAGTATTTACAAATAGTGCGATTCTTTTACTCCCTCTATTGTAGATTCAGAAGTGAATTTTTTTCAGCAATCAATATTTTCTGCGAGTTTCTATAAATAATTAATGAAAATTATTTTTTGTCTGATTTACCGGATTACATATTTCTTATTATTTTGAGAGTTATTCTAAAAAGCTTCCAAGGATTTATAAGATAGTTCCTTGAAATCATTTTATCAAAATTGCAACCTCCTAGCTCATTTGGAAGTGGGTCAAAAAAGACTCTCTTAACTATAACTTATAGAACTAATGCGAAACATTTCCGCCTGTTCCAGAATAAAATGAAGAAAATTAATGTTGAAAGGATCATTTTAAGTCATTTTACGTGTGTCGCTAGTTTTTAGAATTCGAGACATCGTCAAAAAAGCGTTTTTAATCAACTTCCAAATGAGCTACAAGGTTCTAATATTGCCAAAATGTTCTTTTTTATATTTTTTTGAAAAAAACTTCGCGGGGGGCGCCAAATGCTTTTTGTACAGGGGCGTCTACTAGACACGTGACTGTATAATCCGTTGCATGTTGATTTTTATGTGACATTCGAATCAATCAAAATCTAGATTTAACAATACTACAAACATTGTTAATGCGTGAACATAATAGAATTGCTGATCAATTTTGCCAAACAAATACAAATTGGGATGATGAGACAATATTTCAAGAGACAAGACGTATTATAATTACTATATTACAACATATCATTTACGATGATTATTTACCAATTGTATTTAATATGGAAGCTTTAATAAAATACAAATTGATAAATACGAATTTATATGGTACAAAATACGATGAAAATATAGAACCGATGATTATAAACAGTTTTACAGCTGGTGCATTTAGAAATTTATATTCCAGCATTCAACAACGATTAGAGTGAGTTTGATCTATAGAAAACGATTTATTTTAATTTAATATCACCTAAAAAAAAATTCAGTCTCGTTAACTACCATTTACAAACAGTTGATTATGTGAATATCACCGATTTTATCGATGATACTGGGTATGATAGAGGATAACAATAATTTCGATGAATTAACATTGGGTTTAATCGCACAAAAGATGCATAAACTGGCACCCTCAATGACGAAATGTTTTAATGGACGTTTTGAACGCGGTGATAAGCCTTATGGTAGTGATTTAACAGCTATCGATATACAAAGAGGCCGTGATCATGGCTTATCCAATTATATTACAATGGTGAAATTATGTAATATAATAACATTGAAATATACAGCTTTAATGATTTAAATCAATTTATGAAATTTAAAGTAAAACACAATACAAACAACACGTTAATTTCTCTATAATTGATAATAAATATATTTTAGAACATACAAAAAATTAAACAAACGTACACTAGTATCGAAGATATATGTAGATTTATTCGTTCGTGGAGCTTTGGAGGAGAAAGCTATAGAAAGCAAATTAGGACAAACATTTCAATGTATAATAGCGAAACAATTCCATCATTTAAAATTTGGTGATCGATATTTTTACGATATCGAAAATCAACCGCACTCGTTCACATCAGGTACACTCACGAGCAGATAAAAGAGACCGACTCTTCAGCTAGGAATATCATATTTTTCGGTTCGTGTAAGTTAGACTCTTTCTCTCGTCAGCGGAAGAAGGTGAAGAGATAGGGAGTATTGTAGTCAGTTTCCGCCATAGCAAATTTGTAGAACCACCCTTTTTAGAGAAAGTTATAATTTACTAAGTGGTCGCTTTTATGTGCTCGTGAGTGTATCTAATTGTAAGTTGAATTGGAAATAATAATTATCAAAAAATTTTGATTTCTTATCCCACAACTAAATAACATTAAAACATCCGTTTTTAACGACAATATTGGTTCGATTACTAAAAATGTATTTTTATTACCATCATTATCGTAAGCATTAATTATAATAATAATTATATGATGTGTTATTGTAGCTAATTTAATTTATTTTAATTAGAAACCCAACAGTGAATTGCTGTACCTGGAATCAATTTATATTTATGGAAAGATTAATATTCCGACATCGAAAATATCAAAACCAATCATATAACAATTATAAAATTAACATAAATATTAAACCTTAATTAAAGTTGAAATAGTAGAATCAACTAGATAATTTCAGTTATAAACAGATTTGTGTAATTATCAAATATTGATAATGAAATTTGTAAATCTATTGATCGTTTAATATCATTCAACATTAATTGTACATTAGCAGCTTATACATACAGGATAACATTGTAGTCAGTGGTGGCTTTTAGTGGGCGTCGTTGAGCGATTGTCCAGAGAGCCAGGCACAAGAGGGGCGACATAAAAAAAAATCATAGATAAATATAATACGTTGGTTGTACAGCGGTATTTCACCACACGATTTGGTGTAGTATCGTAACTTGGTTCATATTTCATTTTATTTGACATTATAGTTATATATTTTTCAAGTGGCCGAACCAAGCTACGATAGTACGTAAGAAAGGCACAGTCAACTGCGAGGTGAAACACCATTGTACAGTTAGGTGCGCAGAAAAGATGACGGTATTTTTGAAGCTGTGTAAGTCAGGCTAACGAAGAAGGTTCTCACAATGTCTAGAGGATCAGAATTCTTGTTTATTCACAGAGCCTTACATGGCTCCACTGACTTTACTTCAAGATAGAGACAACTTGGTTTACACAACTAATACAACGGGTATTCCTCGCTCAAGAGTCGTCACGTTTTCTATGCACCTAGCTGTACAACCCGTATAACTAATAAATTAAGTTGACTATATGAATTTATTTGCAAAGACACATTTTCACCCGAAAATCAAACACTATTTTTTTCTACGATTGAACAGAAACTTAAGAATTACTCTTTAAATCTGAAAACTTCAGAAATTACTTTTCCGCTCTGGGTGGAAAAGTACTTTTCCGCCCGCTGGGGGCCACACTAGCTGACTTCTTGTTGTTTACATTGCTAACACTAGAAAATTGAGAGTTCTTGTTCAAAAAAATTTTACGATATCTTACTTTCGCTAAACTAAATGACCGTAAAAACCATCCTGTTCCCTGTGATGTGAAACACCTTGTACATTCTATATTCTTTAAATAATAAAGTGGAATAGTAAAATAAAAACAAATCTATAGTCATTAACCCTCTTTACTTCGCCGTCAATACCAAAACTTTGTTTATGACTGAAGCCAATTAATTTAAACTAAATACAGCTTTTTTTATAAAGTTCCTATTTATTTATTTTTTCATCTAATTGCTTAAATAAGTAATAATATACGTCTTTTTTAACAGTACATACAAAAATATTTTTTCACCCTAAATCTAAAGGTTGTACGCGATCTTCCATAAAAAATTCCTAATGATTAGAGTAAGCGAATTATGATGAGGGAGCATAAATAATTTAAATAAATGATAAAAAAAGGGGTAAAGGTGAAAACTAACTGGTCCTATGGAAATTTGACCCAGAATAGCGTTTCTTATATTTGAGTTGGATTCTATAAAAATAAATGAATCGAAAATAATATCGTTAGAAAAATTCAATAAAATAACACCAATTAATGAAAAAATTAATGAACAATGCAATTTAGATTTGAGGCGCAAAAGGACAAAGTTACATAATTTTCTAGTGATTTACTATAAAAACGTACTTTTAAAATAAATATACCGAAATAAATTATCGAACGCCATCTAATAGTCTAAATTTTAACTTAAGTCCACTTTATAGAGAAACACGCTGTAAATCACTTACTATAAATTATATACAAGTGTTTATATCTATACCGCCGTGACGTCATACGTAACGTATTTACCATAAAATATACAACATTTTTTGAATATACCTCAGATTCTTCATGTTAAAAAATTCTATTGTTGTAATATGCAATACAAGAATAATTTTGAGCGATTCATTTATAAATATATTATAATAAAATTGAAATTGGATTTCAATGACGTACATTTGACTTACCTATCATAATAGAAATTAAACATTGATGATTGTTCAAGCATGCGCAGTCAGTTTTATAATAACTGTCAATTATTCGGTTATAGTCGGCAGTTTTCGTTTGTGGCAATTTTCTGGTATTTAAGTATTAATAAAAATTTGTAGATAAATAAGGAAATTCCAAATAATTTTCTAAATTTTAGTCAAATAATTAAATAAACTTAAAATCCTAAAAAAATGTCGGATGTTGAAGATGATTTTATGTGTGAAGATGAAGAGGATTACGGTTTGGTATGTTAAAATAACATAACCTAAAAAAAATTCCTTTTAATGAAAATATTCTTACATAAAAATTACACAAATACATAGGTATCAATGACAATTTTTATTTATATAAATCTATTTTAGGAATATTCAGAGGATAGTAATTCGGAGCCTGATGTTGATTTGGAGAATCAGTATTACAATAGTAAAGCATTGAAAGAGGAGGAACCAAAGGCGGCTTTAGCATCATTTCAAAAAGTGCTCGATTTAGAATTGGGCGATAAAGGGGAATGGGGATTTAAGGCTTTAAAACAAATGATTAAAATCAATTTCAAATTGGTATAATTTCGATAACAATTTGAATATTTTCTGTAATAAAACCAATCGTATTCTAGGGCAATTTTGGAGAAATGATGATACGTTATAAACAATTATTAACATATATTAAAAGTGCTGTAACTAGAAATCACAGTGAGAAATCTATTAATTCTATTTTAGATTATATTTCAACATCGAAAAATGTAAATTGGTAACATTATTGAAAGAATTTTTTAGTTTTTTTCAAAAAAAACATTTTTTTCAGATGGAATTATTACAAGAATTCTATGAAACAACATTAGATGCATTAAAAGATGCAAAAAATGATCGTTTATGGTTTAAAACAAATACAAAATTGGGTAAATTATATTACGATCGTGGTGATTTTAATAAATTAGCAAAAATTTTAAAACAATTACATCAATCATGTCAAACTGATGATGGTGAAGATGATTTAAAAAAAGGTACACAACTATTAGAAATTTACGCATTAGAAATACAAATGTATACAGCACAAAAGAATAACAAAAAATTAAAAACACTATATGAACAATCTTTACACATTAAATCAGCAATACCACATCCGTTAATAATGGGTGTAATTCGAGGTAATTATTAATTAATTTATGATTTAATTAAATTAATTTTGTTATTTTTAATAGAATGTGGTGGTAAAATGCATTTAAGAGAAGACGAATTCGAGAAGGCTCACACTGATTTCTTTGAAGCCTTTAAAAATTATGATGAATCAGGCAGTCCACGACGAACAACTTGTCTTAAATATTTAGTGTTAGCAAATATGTTGGTTTATTTTTATTAAAACAACAAAATTTTTTAATTTTTAATTGATTATAGGTTAATGAAATCTGGTATTAATCCATTTGATTCACAAGAAGCTAAACCGTATAAAAATGATCCAGAAATTTTAGCTATGACAAATTTAGTTAATGCTTATCAAACAAATGATATTAATGAATTTGAAGCGATTCTCAAACAAAACAGACAAAATATAATGGATGATCCATTTATTCGTGAACATATTGAAGGTAGAATCAATTTTATTAAAATCTATCAATAATAATAACGAAATTTTCAGATTTATTACGTAATATCCGCACGCAAGTCTTAATTAAATTAATTAAACCGTATACAAGAATCCAAATACCGTTCATTTCAAATGAACTAAACATTGATGTATCCGAAGTGGAAAATCTTCTAGTTTCTTGTATTTTAGATAAGTGAGTATTATCGATTTAATTAAGTTATCCAACACCTTTGTATCAAGAGGCCGTAACTATACCGATTTTAAATCGATAAAGCACCTTATAACACATTAGTTTGTTGTATCTATAATACACTAGTGTATTATAGATATGGTGTGCTAACGCGCATGATAAAATAGTAACTATATGCCACTTAAAAATCAAGCCTTCTTTGTTCTAATTTTTTACTTGTCAAATAAATTCATTAAAAATAACGAATACTTTAAAAAATTATGTAAAATGGTCTTGTGTTGGATAAAATTTGGTATACAACTCTTGCGTTAAAGGGCAAGTAAGACGCTCGAGAAAATCACTCGGCTAACGCCTTGTGGGTAAACATTTTCTCTTGCGTCTTATTTGCCCTCTAACATATTTGTTTTATAAATAATTATTGTTATTTCAGTACAATTGAAGGTAGAATTGATCAAGTCAATCAGGTATTATTCCTGGAACGTGCTACTGTTAATATGGCTAGATATAATGCGCTTGATAGATGGACAAATCAATTAAATACTTTACATTTATCAATTATTAATAAAATGGCTTGAATATTGTAATATTTTCTAATATACTATTTTATCTTATTTTTTTTCTCATTTATTCAATAAAATTTATAAAACATTCCTTGTAGTTATCATTCTTGAACGGTATTTGAGGGGTCGCATTCTTTAAATAGTTTAATAACTTATAATTTTGCAATCAGTCAATTTTGATTTAAACAATAGTTTTATAACAACAAATATTGACAGTCATACCAACTATTGCTGTGGAAATTCCCCAAGAGCACGGTAAATTCCAACAAGTATGTTTACATTCCGTTATTATATCTTGCGAATTTCAATTGTTTATTTCTTAGTTTGAATAAATGAATAGTTCATTTAACGATTGAATAATTTATTAATAATTGTCTTTCGGATGTATTAAATGATTATTATAGGAAATTTCTACGTTATTTATTAAATTAAGTTTTCTATTAGCTAGTTTTAGCGGTATGTTGTGACTTAATTTATTAACATTTAGACTTAAGTCGTTTATACTTTTAGCATTAATGGGTCAAATTATCTGACCTGTGCATAATTAACACTGCATAGAGTTCATGATTGTGTTGACTTTCCAGTCGAAAAATGGGCGTAACGTGATTTAGTTACTGAATTGTTTTTGTGTGAGAAACAATAATGGATGATCAATATACGAGTGGATGTTTATCGAAATTCGACTATACATGGCAACAAATTACCTCATTAGTACAAATTAAACAGCCGATTTATCCGTTAGAGCCTATAACACCACCGTATAGCGAATTTTTCGTTATCGATAGACGTACACGATTGCGGATCATTCATGTTGCCCCAGAGACGTACAATCCGCGCAATTGTAATATTGAAATATTCACAAATTCAAAACGAAATTCATTATCTGAAGAATATTGGTTTACAAAGTGGAATCGGTCGTTGAAGATCGGCAATTGTAATTGTTCATTCCGGCGCTCTTTCAGATTATCGTTAATATCGAATCGATCGTTGAGATCGCAAAGAGACAATACTAGAGAGAGGTGAGAATTTTTGTTATTTATAACTATTAAATTAATCGTCATTTTTAGTGTTGCCGATTACGAACTACCGCCGAAACGGATTATAAACATTGAAACATTCGTCGAGAGGCTCGTACAAGAAACGATATTCGAAGCCTTCCAAGAGTGTTACATGTTAAAATGTCGCAATAAAGGTGTTGTTAATTACGCTTTTGATAAAACTAACGATGATGAAATCACATTACGTCGAAATATAACAAATTGTATTACAAAACAACCCAAAAAAGCACCGTGTAGCCATAAGAAAAGAAACGAAAGGAAACCCTTAATTATATTATTGCACGGTATTGGCAAATCAGCTGATATATGGTGGCCTATTATCAATTGTTTAGTGAATAAAGGCTACGAAATTATAGCACCGGACATGTTAGGTCACGGCTATAGTTCAACACCGGACAAATCAAATTTGTATACATTCGAAAATTTATTAATTCACATTATCACAATATTCGATCATTATTTGACGGACGAATCAAGAAAATGTATTCTAATCGGCCACTCTTATGGTTGTAGTCTAGTAACAGCGCTCTATCGACATAGGGCCTCGCAAATTAGCCAATTAATTTTAATTAGCGGCGGTGGACCGACACCTCTAGCAGCACCAGTTAAAAATAACGATATCTCACCATTCGGTTGTGTTCATACATTATTTAAACCATTAATATTATGCGGGATGAAACGGAGTTTTTTATTTTCATCGAGAGGCAAACATTTCGATATTTGCGATAATGATACAGCGATACCAAAACAAATATTGAATTATTTATTAAATGGACAAAATTGGCCGGATGGTGATGCGGCATTTCATCGGCGTGTTCTAGTGCCAACATTACTCGTACATGGGTTACAAGACAAGAAGATCACATTGGTTCAACAGTGCGAAATGGAAAGGGTTAGATTTTTAATTATGTTTTGATATTATCTATTCAATTATTGAAATTACAGACAATTCCGAGGGCTTTTCTAGAATTAATCCCAAACGCCGGACATATGGCAATGTTGGAAACACCTGAGCATTTAAGTCATATGATTTTGTGTTTTATCGATACTTGGAACTAATTTACTATTTCTTTTAATTACTCAATTAAACGCTGAGACTTGTAACAATTCAAGTATTAACATTTTGTGATATTTACACAAAATATTCCACAATAATCCGTCCAATAACTGTAATATTTTCAAAATTAAAGATACTTTAATTCAAAATACGTATTTATTATTTAAATTTGGGAAATTATTACGAAGTTATTACGGTAGTTTGTTAGTTAATTCAGGCACAGCTTTGAACAAATCAGCAACTAATCCATAATCGGCCACTTGAAATATCGGCGCTTCTGGATCCTTATTGATTGCAACAATTGTTTTACTATCTTTCATACCGGCTAAATGCTGGATCGCCCCTGAGATACCAACAGCAATATACAGATCCTGGAAATTTTAATATTGATTAATTATACTCTAATTATTTCTTTAATAGGTCCGTTAATAATTACTGGAGCAACAATTTTTCCAGTTTGACCAACTTGTAGATCGTTTGGTACAAATCCAGCATCAACAGCGGCTCGTGAAGCACCAACTGCACCTTTTAACTTATCAGCAAGATCATAAAGAAGCTTGAAATTGTCACCAGATTTCAAGCCACGACCTAAATTTTATTTTATTATCTTGTATATTGAAATTTATCAAAAAAAAAAAATACCTCCACTGACGACAACCTTAGCACTTGTTAACTCAGGACGGTCTGATTTACTCAATTCTTGACTAACAAATTGTACTAAATCTGTAGCACAACCGTCACATGATACAGGTTCAGTTTTAACAGAACCACCTTCTAATTTATCAGCTTCAAAACTTGTTCCACGCACAGTTAATACTTTTATTGGATCAGTGGCTGTTAATGTCTGAATAGCATTACCTATAAAGTGGATCAAATAAATTTATTGTAAAATATATGTGAACTTCTACAAACCAGCATAGACGCTTCTAATGAAAGTATCAGGTGATTTAATGCCAATCACATCAGAAACTGGTGAAACATCCAATTTGGCAGCGATTCTAGGCAATAAAGCTTTACCAAAAGCAGACGCCCCAGCGATGATATGTGTGTAATTAAATTGTTTTTGGGTAGCTAAAATCAATGGTGTTAAACTTTCCGGTGTGAATCCTTTAAAAGCTTCATTCTCAGCTATCAAAATCTTCGATAAACCATTAGCTTTAGATAATGCTTCAGCAGCTGGACCACATTTTGTACCAGCTACTAATATCGATATTTCACCACCGAGTCTCTTAGCTGCTGTTAAAGCATTTTGTGTTATTGGCAATAAACCATTATTATTATGTTCAGCTATTATCAACGTACTTTGAAAACGTTTCAAATGATTTGTAACCTAAAAATTGTTAATTATTATTAGATTTAATTATGAAATTAGTGTGATTTACCTGAGAGCTTAATTGACGTGAACAATTGGAAAACATTTTTTAAACCAACGAAGAATATTAACAGAAATTTAATGAATTTTTATCAAAAATACAAAGATCAAAGTACAGGTTGACAATTCCCAATAACAACAAGTGGGGAGATGTCAATAACGATTAATAGAGATATGATCGCCAAATCAACATCAACCAATTTAGAGGAGTGACGTCATTACTATGTTTTTATTCAATTATCATTCGAAAATAAATTGAATGCTGACTGAAAATCTATACATACTAATGATAGATATTGATTAGAAATAAATTGGCGTCAATGCAACTATTTTTTTAATACTATTTCAAAAATGAAATGACAAGTCTCCGTTCACTAACGTCAACGCCAATACAAGTCATAACACCATTAGTGTATAATATCTTTGAACACGATCCAAAGATATTAGAAGGGAATAGATAGCTAATGTCCTATGTTTTGTATTGGATTATAATGTAACTAACTTCGAATTACCTCGAAAGTTAGTCGTACTCTTTTTAGCTAACTACTTATCACTATCTATCCTTCAATTTGACTGAGTATCCGCCACTTCCGCCAGCCGTAAACATAGTGGCGGATAAATTGACAAAGACAGAAAATACAGCTGTTGCATTGTTGGAAAGAAACAACAGATACGTCTCAAAAAATATTAGTGCGCATGGTGGCTACAAATTTTTACCCACATTAGCAGTCTAGTACATCCAAGTCTATGACACGATCATAAACATAACCTTGTTTATATCTGTCAAATTGATAATAGATTTTGGAATGGAAATTGCAATGTTGTCAGATTCATTGTTTTTTCAGTAAATTCTTTTCTAGTGGGTTTCTCAACTTCATTAATTTGAATTTTCACGATTTACTCTTAAATTTTAGGGTTCTGTTGTATGAAGGAAACATGTTTTATCAGAATAATAAAAATGTTTATCAGAGAATTGAATTCTGAAATTTTTGAAGAACAAATGTTGGTAAATATTGCGACAATTTTAACAAACTTATCAATTTTCGACTCTAGTTTCCCCTATGTTGTGTTTTTTTTTGTAGTTTTACAACGAAATTATCTCTTTTTAATCTGTATCCTTTGAATTTGTTGTAATATTTTGATGTTATAAGTACAACATTATTTGTCGTAAAATAATTGCTGTCCAATCAAGATTAAATAACAATTACTATGAAAAAAATCCAATCTTTGGACAGTGAACAACTTTAATAAAAAATACGCCATTTTTAGTAATTTACAGAACAAATTAAATATTATTTAGCACAAAATAATTAATTAATTAACCCTGAAAAACGTCAAATAATCAATAATTCGTAAAATAAATAAAAATCTACTGATTTTTATTATTTAGACCCGGCAACACTGTAAAACAACGATCATGTGCAGTGAAATTCTCTGAAAATATATCCATCTCTTTTTAATATATTGAAGCTGTATTTACCGTCTCTGTTTCTATTATTATTATCATCTTGAAGTAAAATATGTAACCAATTTTGACAATTCAAATTTTGATCAGTCTTCCATAAAAATGTTTAAAAGAAAAACCAAGTGTTTGTAACTAGGCGATCGATTTATTATAACTTTGTAGCAAAATTTATTAAAAACTGACGGGTGATTTTATCAATCATAATAGCACCGGTGGTAAATGACCGAAAATTATTTTATTTATTTAGGTAAAATTAAAAATCTGAGCAAATACAGAAAATTTATTTATTTAATAGGATAATCGCCATCTGATAGAACATAAAACGAGGCTATGTTTGTTTCCATTACATGAAAATTATTAACAATCTAATAATTGCGACCTGGAACAACAATGTTGAATAATAGAAGTTAAAATTAATATAAATGTTAAGACTTACTGCATAAAACAGAGGAGCTACGCGTTCTAGAATAGTTAAACGGTTTAATCTGTGATGCAAAATTGCTCCTGTAACCATTAACAAAATGATTGCCGTAATTATCAAGATTATAATCTGCATTTGTATTATGTCTAATATAAGCATTTTGTTATTAAATTAATGTAACTTTTCTTTGATAATTTGAATTAAGAAATTTTGAATTTTGAATTTTGTATAGCACAAACACCTTCGACTCTTCGTTGATAGATGTAGCAGAATGGCGACCGACTGTCGGTAGATATGACAGATGTCACTGCTGACTTCCGGTAGTCAAATCAGTAATACTTTTTTAAGGCGAAATTTTGAAATTCATACTGCTTTTATTAAACCATAAAAATTTAAGAAAACTCGTAAAAGTTTTTTTAGTATTCATTAAATGAAATTTTCGTAAATATCGTAAGTTTATTATTTTGAGTAAGTTTAAACTAATTGACTAAGCTGACATCTATTGCAGCTATTGAAAAACAATATTAGAGGGGCAATTTCAAAATCTCATCATTATGTTTCTTTTAAAATTCTTGTGTAAAGGTGCTATGGTCTATATTAATTTCTTATGGCAAGTCATATTATTTAGTGAGCGATTCAAAAAATATTTCAAGGATTAATAGGGTAGTCCTTGGAGAACAATTTAGTAAAATTTGAAGTCCGTAGTTCATTTTCAAGTCATCCAAGAGAATGTCAAGATTTTCAAAAATTAGTCAACGACGTAAAATGACTTACAATTAGAATGACTCGAGGGATCCTCCTAACATTGATTTTCTTATATTTTTATATTTTATTTTGGGATAGGTAGAAATGTTTTCGATTTTTTCGTAGAATGCAATAGAGAAAATATAAAAAAAATCAGTGGCAGGAGGGTTTTCGAATCCTTCTTTGTTGTTTTATGTTTTTAGTTTGTACAGTTCGATCGTAACGATTTATCGTAAAGAATATCCAGATAGAATGATAACAACTTTCAGTGGTGTATCATGTATGTACCATCTGAAGTTGTTATAGAACCATAAAATGCGACATTATCGGTATATTAATTAATCGAAGATAGCGATATTACTATATTACACATTGGTTTAATAATGAGGCTCTTTATGATATTTGTTTTCGTACATTCAAACAAACATCACCATTTCCTAGATTACACTTTTTCGTACATGGTTTTGCATCATTAACAGTACCTAACAGTGTGGTTTATCGAAAATTAACTGTTAAATATTCGGCATTTATCAGGGGAAGAATTTGATTTTTAATAAAATAAGAAAAGGTACTTACATGATGGCATCGCTGCTTCCCCTACGCTGTTATTTAAACGTACTGTAATTAAAAATGAACAAAAGAAATTAATAATTGTAGCAAATAATGGAATAATGTCTTACCTTACCCCTTCAATCAATGTTTATTGCTTACACCAATGGAGGACTTAATTCACAATAATCACAATCAATAATTAGTTAATTTAATTATATTTTAGGAATCATCCGATTTTTTTTCAAAATTTAGCGAATTAGTGTTGACACAACTAGAAAGGAACATTACATAAACCGATTCCTCTATTCTCTTATTATCACAAGTTGAAGAAAAACGTCCTTTGTCTACGAATAATCTTATCATTTCAAGAGAAAAAACAAAAATATATTAGAATTAAAATATAATATTTTGAAAATATTCAATTTATTCGAATATAAAAAAAAATGCCAAACATTCTTAGCTGGTCCAAAATCAAAAATCAGCAACGAGATCCTGATTTTACAAAATTGTTCAAAACGGCCAAATTGTGTACCCCTAGACAGAACATCCTGTATATTATTAAGCACATAAGTTCTAGACAGTCATTTTTTTCAGTTCAATAAATTAAATACCTTGAAAATATATCCAAATTATCGTTCTTTTGTAGAAATGATAAGATTAGACGTATTTATCAAGTTTTTCTTCAGTTTCGAATACGAACTGAACAAAGGAACGATTACTTAACGTTCTATTCTAAACTTGTCTGTGCCCGTCAGTTCAATTTTGATAGTCGAAGTGTTAATACGTATTTGTGAAATTTAAAAATAAAGTTAACTTGATTTTAAAATATAGTCAAGTGATAGTAATAAATAAATAAATAAATAAATAAACAAATAAATAAATAAATAAATAAATTAAATAAATAAATAATAATAAATCAAGTGCTTTTAAAATATAGTGCAGTGACTGATGTGTTTGTGCTGGTGCTGGGGTTGGTGTTTTTATGGAAGAAGGAGCCAGTCATCCGTTGGAGATAAGCGATGCAACGATCATCGAAAGGGTAAGTCGAAATATTCAAATTTTTATTACAAAATTACTAATTTTTACCTTTTTTTTCTAATTACACTAGGTTCGAACAGCGTGGGACAGGAGCAGTGTTGCAGCTAAGTAGTAAGTACCTTTTTATCTATACTGCGAATTTCTACGAATATCCAACGTTAATTAATCGACTGAAATTCAACATCAGAAAATTAAACTTTACAATATTTCTATTCTAAATGATAATTACATTTTTTTAAGCTTAATAATTCGTATAATCATCGATTAAAAACTTAATTACACAAGTATTAAATTCTGGGCGTTAATAAATAATCAGCGGCTACAAAAAAACGGGTTAGGCACTTTGTTAGGTACTTGGTTAGGCACTTGGTTAGGTACTTTGTTAGGTACTTTGTTAGGTACTTGGTTAGGTACTTGGTTAGGTACTTGGTTAGGTACTTGGTTAGGTACTTGGTTAGGTACTTTGTTAGGTACTCTGTTAGGTACTCTGCAGGTATTTTCATTTATGTTGGTTACATTACCAACCTTTGCTAGGAACTTGAGAGATATTGGATAAAATCAATTACTCCCATCTTAATCTCTCTGAATTGTGTCGAGAGAAATCGATTATTGACTGTACTTATCACTCGATTTCTCGATCTTTTGCCCTTTTAGGTGTCCTTTTGCAGGAAAAAATATTAAAAATGTACAAACAAATATAAATTTGAACCTGGAAACTTGCTACGAATCAAGCGAGTAAACCTTTAATGCTTTAAACTCGATCTCTTCATGTGTTTGTCATCGAGGTACAATTAAGTACAGATTTTGGTGGCTGGAATTGTGTTAAAACTACAGCTTTGATAGTTGTAACTTGACCTCAATGTGTGTAACCGTCAATTTATAACGGGAAATAACACAATTACACAAATAGATCTACTTTTGTGGACTAAAATGGGGTGTTATGAGTGAAGCTTTAATGCTTTAAACTCGATCTCTTCATGTTTATGCCATCGAAGTGTCATTTTATGACGAAAAATATACAAACTGTACAATCAACGTATGCAACTTGACCTCAATATGTGTAACCGTCAATTTATAGCGGGAAATACTACAATTGCACAACTAGGTCCACATTTGTGGACTAAAATGGTGTTACGAGTGAAGCTTTAATGCTTTAAACTCGATCTCTTCATGTTTTTGCCATCGAAGTGTCATTTTATGATGAAAAATATACAAACAATTGCAACTTAATCTCTTTATGTTTAACCGTCAATTTATGACGGGGAAATACAACAATTGCATAATTCAGTCCACATTTGTGGACTAAAATGGTGTCACGAGTAGAGCTTTACTGCTTTAAACTCGATCTCTTCATGTTTTTGCCATCAAAATGTCATTTTATGACCAAAAATATTAAATATACAAACTGTACAATCAACGTATGCAACTTGATCTCTTTATGTTTAACCGTCAATTTATGACTGAAAATTCTACATTTGTACAATTAAGTAGGTACACATTTTGGACCTAAAAAGGTATCATGGGTAAAGCTTTAATGCTTTAAACTCGATCTATTCACGTTTTTACCGTCAATGTATCAATTTATGGTGAAAATTGATACCTTGACGGTACAATTATGTACAATAATGTACACAATTCTGCCCTAAAATGCCATGAGTAAAGCTTTAATGCTTTGAACTCGATCTTTTGATGGTATTATCACCGACGTGTCAAATTATGACTAAAAATACATGAACTGTACAATTAAGTACAGATTTTAGTGTCTGGAAAGGCGTTTCAACTTACAACTCAACCTCTTTACGTTTTATCGTCAATTTATGACGAAAAATACCACAATTGTACAATTAAGTACACATTTTTGACCTAAAAATATGTCATGGATAAAGTTTTAATGCTTTTAATTTGATCTCTTCACGTTTTTACCGTCAAAGTGTTAATTTATGACGGAAAATACTACAATAGTACAATTAAGTACAAGTTTCGCGCCTGAAAAGGTGCCACAAATAAAACGTTGATGCTTTAAATGATAGCATCAATCCATCGCGAATCGGTCTAATAACTCCTTTACAATTCTCTTATTGTTAAAGTTGAGTTATTCGCTTTTTCGAAACGAAACGTGTTACAGTGAATAGTGTTTTGAAGTGTTTTTTTGTGTAATGCTCACATGTAAGAATACATGTGAAATTTAGAACAGTAAGTATAATTTAATTTAATTTAATTTAATTTTTATTTGATTTCAGGATATAATTTAATAACTCTGTTTCAGATTTTTAATAATTTTCAGGTAAAATTTTTGTTAAAATATCTTCTTGTATTTAATATATTTCTCATTTTTAAGGTTTCATTTTTATGTATTTCATATTTTATAATTTGTTTATGTTTTAGGTGAATTTTTGTAAGTATTTTTCTAATCCATATTTTTTTTTCAGGCAGTTCACGTATAATTTTTTTGTTTTTCAGGAATTTTGCAAAAGAATAAATTGATTTTTTTATGTTTCAGATGATCGTATTCATCAAGATCATCGTCTTCAATCCTTTCAAATTTCCAATTATCCACTTATCTTTCCATTCTGTTAACAAATTTTGATTATTTATAAATTTATTGATTTAGTTGCGAATGAAAATGAATGTGAATGTCACGAAAGCAAATATTCGTTAGATAATGTGGGAAATCTTGTGGTTTACGAATATTTGTTCTTTTGACCTCTTCACTTCATTAGTTTGAAGAAATTGTAGTGTTAATATTTGGGTGTATCTGTGTGTTTATTACTAACATTGGTGGTGGTGGTGGGTGGTGTGCTGAATATATCCATCACTATTTAGTGGATTAGGCCTACAAGGGATACCACTATAAAAAAAGCGCACCTTGTGCTTTACCTCACAGGTGGTGTGGAAAGAAGCACATACACTTATTAATTTTTGCAATAAATTTACTGAAGTTTTTCTTCATTAAATGAGCTTGAATGGTGGTCTAAGATTTTTGGAACAATGGTACAGTCACACAATATGAGCTTTCTTTTAAGGAAATGGAAAAGTATTTGTCCATCATAGTGATTAACAACAGGGAAGATGCTTCTTAAAAATAAACAAATTGGTACTTGCATATTATCAAAATTATCTTTAATTTATTAAAAAAAATCTGAAAAATTACTCAACTTTAGGATCGTAAAGCTACATTTAATTGTCGCACGACTATCGCCGTCGCAATAGTCGTGCGTGGTAGTACATAATAAGAATAAATAATATTCTATTTACAAAATAAGGTACGTCACAAATTTCGATTATTTTTACAAATTTTTAATGAAAAAATTCATTAAACTTCAAAATATAAACTCAACACCGAGAGTTTCAACAGTACTGAACAAAAAATATTGTTTATTTGTTGAATAGAATCATAAAAAAGTCAAAACACGTCTGTTGCTCTTCCTATTTACCATAAGCTTCAACTTTCGAATACAAATAAGTCCTCCTGGTAACAGGAACACAGAAGGCGGAGAGGGATATAATCATCCTGGGTTGTTAACAATCAGATAGGCAACACACAATACTATCTCCATGTAGATTTGATCCATACATTTCTCAGGATCATATAAGTTCTTATAGATATCAGGATACAAATTATTTGCGATATCCTAATTTAAAAATTGGAAACGATTTCATACGTGTGTTTACTCTTCTAGTCTAATAATATATAAATGAGAGATAATGCCATTTTTGAATAATTTTTATTATATTATTTAAAAATTTCCATATTTTGGTAAAATGTTACATGAAATTTAACAAAATCACTTTGAATGAAATATACAAATGAGTAAAATGGAATGCAACAGTTGTAATTAGATGCAGATATATAATACGCCAATATCTATGTATAAAAATACTAATATTTCACTATTTTAAAATACTAATTGAACTAAATTTAGATGTGTTACAAAAGACTGAGTGAAATATTAGCATTTTTTATTTAGTATAATTTTTCTTTGTTAATTAATTATTTTAAATTGTGTCTAATTATTTAATTTAGAATTAGTGACAAATCTATTTTGTTCAACATCGATTAATGAACTGTGAGCAACAGTATCTGGTATTGGTAATGGTTTAGCTACACCAATTCTAACAATACCTTTAGGTGCCCCTTTCAATGCTTGTACAGCTTGATCTAATGAAGCATTTTCTAATACAGTATCATTAACAAATAATAATCTATCACCAGGTATTAATCTGCCATCTAATTGGGCAACACCACCTGGTACTAAACTTCGAATAACAATAACAGTATCATTTGGATCAATTGGATCTTGATAATCTAATATAGAAAAACCAAGTCCACGTTCACCTTTAACTAATTCAATAATTTGCGGTTCAGAACTCCACATAGCTAGACCAGTTAATGGTTCTAATGATCTTGATTTCATTTTATTAAATGTTGTATCTGAACTAATTGCTGTTATACTACTAGCTAATGAACCATCTGATTTAGCTTTAACTAATCTATCAGATGCTGGTAATAAATTATGTAAACTTCGATTTAATGCAGCCCGTTCAGGGTATGTTTCTGGTGTTGTACGTTGATCAAATAAATTGATTGGACTACGTCCACATACCATACAAACATTTATTGGTAATTCTTTTAATATACTAACAACTTCATGATGATTCATTCCTAATAATTTATGTCCATTAACTTCTAATAATTCATCACCTGATCTAAGTTGACCATTTTTACCAACTGGACCTTCTGGTAATATTGATCTTATATAATGATGTGGTCGTACTTCTTGGCCATCTTCAACATCAACAGTACCCTCTAAACTAATACCTAAACCACCTTTTTCACCGAATTTTGTTAATTTTGCAACAACAATTTCAATATCTGGTCCCATTATTTTTTGCCATTTTTTCTTTAATTCATCTTCTGTTAAATTTGTTGTTTTTTCTTGTATATTCTTAACAATAGAACATAATAATTCATTTTTAGCTTCAACAGGTTCTTCGTTATTTTCATCATTATGAATAAAATTTCCTTCGCCACCTTTAGGATATCTGAAATTTATATATAATGATACTTTTAATAATCATACAAATCAATTCTACATCCAGACATCCCAGTGTACAACAAGTCTTTTTTTGTGTTAATACAGTTAGTTAGGTTTATTTTTTTAATACATTGAATAGCACTAAAGATTAGATTGAAGGATTATAAAGGTTATTTGGCGTTTAAGAGAAAACATCTAAAGGAAGTTAGCAAAATTAATAATTATCCACGTATTCATCTATTACCGTGGTACATCAGTTGGTGTAGTAGTTGATGTAGTACTTGTTGTTGTTGGTGTTGGTGGTTTTATTTCACTAGCTGCTATTGCTTGTTGAAGTTGTTCATATTTAGGACCGTGTAAATAACGTTCCAAACATAATTTAACAACATTCCCGCAATTTCTTAATACTTCAACAGCTTGTAAATTTGTATAACCTTGTAATGATTGACCATCAACTTCCACAATACGATCATTCACTTTAATACGTCCACTAATATCAGCTGCACTACCTTTACTAACACTTTTAACAAATATACCAGATAATTCTTCTTTTTCACATACATAACCTGCTATTGTTATACCTAAACCTTTAACATCTTTTTTCAATTCAACAACAAATTTCTCCATTTCAGGTATTTTAACAGCCATATCTAAATTTAATAATGGCAATGATGGTGATGCTGGTACACGTGATAAACCTGTTGTATAACTTTTAGTTTGATCAAATTGATATAAATCGGGTGTAATTTGATCGATAGTTTTATGGAATATCGGTGGATATTTATGTTGTATTAAATAACGATCTAATTCAACTGAATCACTTAATAATCTTGTTGGTACAAGTGGGGCTGATGATCCTAAATATTTATATTCAGTTGATGTTATATCAACTGGTCTTGCAACAACAAGACGTACATGTGTACCAGATTGTCGAAGTACTGTTGCAACTTGTTCTGAACCCATTTCGTGTAAATTCACATCGCCTATCTGAAAATATACAATAAAAAACTATGATAATTTGAATTTTATTTGTATTTTATTATAAAAACAAACTTGTAGAATATGATCTCCACTTTGTAATCTACCATCACGATCAGCAACACCACCAGGTAATATTGTTTTAACAACAACACCCATATTTCTCATACCAACAATACCAAAACCTAAACCTGTACCATCGTTAATTAAATCGATACTTTCAACTTGTGACCATTCACTGCTTAATAAACTATCAGAACCGGTCTTTGAAGCATCGCTACCAATTGATGGTGATCGATGGATAATATCATCATCTGTTGTACTGAATCCTTGATTGTTTTGTAATAGTCGCAAAGTCTAAAATTGATATTTCTTTAATAAAAATAGACAAAAACTGTTATAATACAAACATCTGGACTACAAAGACTTCCATTTAATGCCTTACTATTCAATAAAATCAATTTATTATCGGTTGTATTAAATGGATGTATATGTGGTGATCCTGGTGATATTGGTGCTGATGGTACACGTTGTTCATCAAAATCACGTGCTGTTTGATAATCATCAGCATAATCTGGATCATATAATTCACCAGCTGGTGGTACATTTAATACTAATTCACCAGATGCTGTTATATCAAAATCAACAGGTAATATTGATGGATGTTGACTTAATTGTTGATTTAATTCAGTTAATGAATCTTGTACAGTAACAATACTACGAAATACTGGATTCTCCAATACTGATATTAATAAACTTAAATCTTGATATGTATTTACTTGTAATTTTGGATCACCTAATTTTTCTACAGATCGTTTTATATCTTCTAATAAACGTAGGGCACTTGATATATCTCCATTTAAATGCATCATTTCTAATTCTTATCAATAATAATAGTAATACGAGAAATTGATAAGCGAAAAAAAACTTAAACAAAAACAAATCTACCATATGACACACCCTTTGACAGGGACAGCTGTAAATGATGTTAACCTCTATTCAAGCCAGGGGGCGCTTAGCAATGTTCATGTGATCAGTGTTAAGCTGCGTTCACAACAAAGTGTAAAGCTCAGAGGCCTCAGAGCAGACAGGCAAGATGGTCGCAAGTCGTAACATTCATTGATAATGTAATTATATCATTAATCAGATTTGCTAATCAGTGATTAGCAATTACTAATCCGTTCTAAGCGCCACCTAACAACGAACGAGCGAACGATATCCAGTCAATTAAGTGCCATCTGCCGATGAATACATTAATTAGAGCGAAGTATATTATAGTTTCTTTAAATCAGTTATAATGGAAATTTTATTAATTAAATGAAAAGTGGAGTGTTTGAAAATCATTAGAGAAATGGGGAAAGTAAGGAATGTATATATTTGTTGAAAAATTGATAAAATAGCAAGATATTAATTTAAAAATAAAAGTTGCTTTTAATGTACTCAACCATTTGGATTACATAACTGATTTGTATTTAAATTCGATATAACAAAAATAAAATAAAATGCTAGTGAACGACTCAATTGTAGAGCTTTTGATAAAAAAATCAAGCATCTATTTCAATTTTCTTTTCTTAATTTTACGTGAATCATTCGTATTTTTGTTTGAACGAAAACGTGCACAATATGCATCAATATCAAATTTCTTTCTCATACTATAATCAACCATATAACGAATTTTGCCAAAAATCTCCCTTTCTTTCCATCCATGATCATGAATACCACAAATCGACCACATGACTCCTATTAAAAATTGGTTAAAAACTAAAATATCGTTATTAAAATTTAATTACCAACAAAACCATTAGGATCACAACCGTCTATACTGAATGTATCATTTAAATATAAAGCAATTTCGATTGCATCTTCTGGTGTTTTTGTCCATTCTAAAATTTTTTTACACCAATACATTCTCATATAACCATGAATTTTACCATAATTTAATAATTGTAATTGTGCACAATTCCAAATATCATCATGTGTTTCACCGTTTTTAAACTGTTCTTTACTATAAATATACCCCCGTTTATCTTTCCTACAAATATCAATATTAGAATATTTCAAAACTATATTTTGTTCGAATTTACCGATGATCATTTAATGTTTTTCGAGCCCAATTATCAGCCCCTTCAAAATTATCATAATTATCATTATAATAACAATAATTATCTGATAATTCTCTACGAACTATTAATTCTTCTAAGAAACCGTCAGTTTTGAAGAAATCCTTGTAATTTTTAACTTCTATAGCACAACGTTGAGCAGAAATTTGACCTGAAATCATCGCAATTTCCAACGATAATTATCAATATTTTTTTTTTATAGATATACCGAAATGTAGCCAAGGCGATAGATTCGAACACATATCTTTTGATGGATCATTACGGAGTTGTTCGTAGAATTTCAATTTTTCTTTAATGAAAATTCGAAGAGTTTCTAAGCCAGCTTCAGAACCGGCATCTGCCCATGATAATTCACAGCAATTTTCTTCAATTGATCGGAAATCGTCGATGGTTTGATCGAAATCATCAATTGAATTCGTAATTTTTAATTCTTCAACATATGGATGAGAACAAACAGTTGGATAATCAGTTAGATATTCAGGTAGTTGTTTTACAATTTTCGATCGAATTGTTCTGGCTGCTATTTCTTGTTTGTTCGATGTTATCCACACTGGAACAATATTATGTGCGTCCACCTTCAAAATAATTGTAATTAATTTTTAAATAAAAATAATTAAAGTTTATACTTCAACAAAAGGCACGTTGTTGGGTAATTTTTTGATTATTGTTTCTTTATAGTTACGTAGCTTCTTTAATGGTGAAAAATCTGATACAATACAACTTAAATTGTGTTGTTTAACAATTTCAGGCAATGTTAATGGTGTGGAGTTGATTAAATAGAAATTAATGTTCAGCTTTTTGCATTCTTCTCTAACATATTTCAAACCTAAAAGAAATAGATTTAGTGTTTTTTACATAATTTGCCCTTTTATTACCTTTAATTAAAAAGCTAAATTGCCGTAATGTTGGATACAATTCAAGTGTGTCTTTATAGAAAAAGCAAACGTAAAGTGGCAACTTATTTTTCAGTGCTAATTTTTGTGCAAACAACATTGCCCAATTATCTTCTACACGACAATCTCTACACATCCAATAAATGATGCCTTTTTTATTATCTTCAACTTCTTTACATTGTGTTAAAATACGACATCGTGTTTTATTGAAATTATATTCAAGGATCGTTTCACCAGTTCTAATACGTGCATCTATGACATTTTTTAAGAAGAATTCTTTTGTTAGTTTCTCTAAAAAAAGTTTTCCATTTGAATTTAACGGTAATATTGATGCCATAATTGTAAATAATACGAAAATTCGATAATTAAATCACATCAAAATAATCAACAAATTTTGAATTAACAACGCAAAAACATTTGACATTTGACAGCAGCATCTGTCAAATGTCAGATTAAAATTGAACAATATACTTCATCAAAACATTTACCATATTGACTTAACTTACAATTTCAAGAATAATTACCAAGAAATTAGAATGAGAAAGTCAAGAAGCTTACAGTTGTCGACAATTTTCGATATTGAACCTCTCTTATTTGTCATAACGGAGCTTTTATTAAGATTAAAGAGATTTACAATTCTTATCAATGCATTATAGAATTTGTTGAAGTATATTCGATTCGGTTAAATTCGACCTAGTCTGTTCGGTTTTATGTTCGGGTACTCGTGATCCAGTGACGTTCTGTTACACAATAATTTCGGTGTCTTGTCAAAGGCAGTGTCGCAGCTAAGGGGCTACGGGGCTTTCAAGACTCTTGCACTATTATATATAGCTAGGTGAATAGATAGGAACACCAATCTCTGGCAGGTAAGAAGCCTTTTTAATAATTAAAAAAAAAACAGTTTAAAAATAGAAAGCTTATTATTAGTGTATACTAAAATAAAATCTTTCTGTCAATTAGTGATGTGAGTGTGTATAATACAGTTGTAAAATACAGCTGTATAATACAATAAATTTCGTACGAATATTGAAAGGGATTTTGATTACACCCTGTATATACTCCGTACACGTTCGGAGGTAATTGAATTATTGAATTTTTCATTTTACAGTAAAGTTTACTACACGTAAATATATCCGCATATATTGAATCGTAAAAAGGAGCAAATTACATACTTTTAGTGCATTTTAGATGCAAAGTTTTAAGCCAAATCATCAGTTCTTAGCAAGAATTTAGGTCTTAAAGGCGTAATAAAGAGAAAATTTATACACTTTTGATAGTTTTTTAGCCAAGTTCTCGACTTTTAATTTAGATTTGAAGAATTTTTTGTTTTAAATCATCAGTTTTTCTTTCTAATTTTGGTGAAATAATTGATTTTTAGAATAGATATATGAAAATTTCCAATTGTAGCAATTTGTTTTTATTAGAACTACTGCGGGAAATTTTTATTCTCCCGGCGCATCCACCATTTTTGTTAGTTTTTTTTTATCAACTTCTAAACTTTTATCAATTTCTGTAAAACTGCAAAGAATATTAAAATTCAACTATTCTTTTTTGATACAACATTGAATTCTCTTTAAAATGGCATAAGACATGAAAATATTATTTAAATTTTAGTGTTGTTAAACACATTCTAAAAGAATTGATCATTGTGTACCGGGAAATCAAAATACAGTATTTTATTAATAACAGTTTATTTAACATAATTTCTATGCATTCAAAAGGGTGTCGTCAACATTACAACTTATAAGTAAAACATTGGATAAAACAAGGCATTTTTTGTTATATTAATTATGTGCAAACAGATAAATTAAATAGAATAGCAAAGCACATCTGGATAATTACACATAAAACAAACAATATAACACAAAGCGATTTTATACGTATAAAGCAGGGTATGATTATTGTGTTTATCTAAAATTTTTATCTATAATATAAATATTTCATCGTTATTTTGAGATATTTTTGCATCTTTTTTTTTGGCTAAGTTAAATTAAATCCACAATTTTACCACATCTCTAACAATTACTGTTATTTTTATCATCTTAGTAGATACATATTATTTTATTACATTTTAATTCTACAATAACATGAAATAAATAGGTTAAAATATACATTATAGTACATTAATTGACCCGAAGTTCTTTCAGAAAGGGTCTCTTGTCATTCATTATTATTTTTATTATTCATTTATTATAATTTTTATTATTGTTATTATAGTTTTTGTTTCGATATAAATTTTGGTTGCAAACACGAAAGAACTTTGAAATGAATTTTGGACGGGTCAATTCTACAATTTGTTCTTTTTATTAATTATTTTTTAAACAAATTACGTTCACTATAAAAATTTCTTATAATCAATAAAATCAACATTATCATACGATCTATAAAATTTTGTAAAAATATAAATTTTAGTTTCATTACTAAACAACTATGATACAGTTCAAACGTGCTTGCTTCGAATTTTCCTCAATTTTCATTAAAATCCATTCAAATCTTTATTTTCGTCAACAAATACTGGATATAACAATTTTTTATTTATCTCATTTCTTTTATTAGTTAATAATTAAAGCATACGTGTATATTTAACAATGTGTTGTTTTCAATTTTGACTAAAATTGTGGTTAACAGTGCTTCGTATATGTGTTTTTTTTTGTCTATCAACTAATTGTTTATATCTAGGATTTAATTGTATGAGAGATATGTTTATGAGTTCAGTCATCGTTAAAATAACAGAATTTTTGATTTTTCAATATCCTTCAATATTTTATTTTTCTTATCTAATTTTCGGTGTTAAATGAATTCTTCGTTAATGGTGTGATATTGTCATTATGAGGTGTCATTGAAAGATATTGATTTAATAATACAATCAACTGTGAATTTATTATAATAAATACAATTATAGCAAAATAAAATACGTTATTAAAGCTATCATGATATGCATTTTATTTATGTAAGCCATGACATTTTTTTTAATTTTTCAAGCATTTTTTTATTATAAGTAAAATGTAATGATGTTCTTGTCTGGCTGAGTAGATGTCATTAACTCACATAGGAAGACATTTTAAGATTGTATACAATAATAGGTAAATAATGTTAATTAATTTTCTTATTATTATTATGATTTTTTCACATTTACTGCCAAGAAAAACTGAGCATTCCTAAGGTTCAAAACGATAATAATGGTGATTATGATTGATTTATTGTGAACCATCTATTCTATTATATAACAAACTAATAACAGTCAACACTGATATGTACAGAGTGTTTCATTTATCGTAAAATCGTCTTATCCTTTTTCAGTTATTATTAATTTTTATTAGTATATAATTAACTATTGTAAAAGGATATGTATTATAATTGTGCTTAAATAATTACAGTCTTAATGTCACGATGGTGTAATTAACTGTTTTTCTATTAATTTAATTAATAACAATGTTATAATTAATAAATATTTTGTTAATTTGTATGTATCGGTTGTTGAATTTGGTTCAATTTGCACAATTTCCACATTTGCTAATTTAAATATAGATAGTAAAAGATGCGATATAAATTCTTGATTACGTGAATTGATTCTATCGCTGATTATTTCAAGTAATTCAGCACATTCCTCCTGTAAATAAAAATAAAAATTTTCATTATTTATAAAAATTTTATTTAAAAATTCAATTACGTCGACGTTTGTCGATGCAAATAGAATTTTCTGTTATCCTAGTTGTATGTCAAGTGTTTTCAAATAGTTCTCTATGCTTATTTGAATAGATTTTATTATTATGATAACAATGCATCCTTTAAAACGTATTCGTATCGACTAATGATCAATTTTTATTTGAAGTGTAACGAATACTCTTTTCACGACGTATACAGGGTGTCGGATCTAAATACGATCGATTCTTATGAAACTCCTATTAATTGGCGAGCGATTCGAAAAATATTTTAAGGATTTATAGGACAGTCCCTGGGGAACATTTAATCAAAATTAGAATTTTGTAGCTGATATGGTAGATGGTTAAAAGAGCACGATTTTAAAAAACTCGCTACACACGTAAAATGACTTCAAATGACTCGAGAACCCTCCCAGCTTGAATTTTTCCGTTTTTCTCCATTTTATTCTAGAAAAGGTGAAAAAAAAAATGAAAAAAAAATAATGTTGGGAGCATCCGCGAGTCATTTTTAATTGTTTTACATGTTTACCGGGTTTTTGAAAATTACGACATTGCCCAAAACGATTATTTTTGACCGCTACGAGGTTCTAAGTTTAGTAAAATATTCTCCAGGGGCTACCCTATAGATTATTTAAATATTATTCGAATCGCTCGTCAACTAATAGGATTTTTATAATTTAAATCTGACACCCTGTAGATAGTCAATTCTGTAATTGGAAATGAAAAGTACACGTGAACGGGCAATTGTACAAATTTTACATAAATAGAGAAAATCTGAGTATACTAGCGACTTTTCAAGTTGAGGGATTTTTTGAAATTCCGAATTTATACATCGTTATTTTAAAAGCACGAATCGCGAACTAATTCTAATATCGTAAGAAAAGATGATGAAATTATAAGTCCGTTGATTGAATTTAGTATTTCTCAAGTGGAGTTGTCTTATTTAGGTATTCTCCAATTAATCGATGAAAACCTCTCAATAATAAGTAGGGTGTATAAGAGAGCGGTAGAAAATCAAATAGGAAAAAAAATCATCGACTTATTTCCCCTTTTTTTTATCGTAAAACGTCCGTAAACGTCATATAGAATATAAAATAAGCGTCACGTTACTGGTTCAATTTGTTCACATCATGATATATTATATCACAATCTTTTTTTTCCATAGAAGTTTGAGAACGGGACCGAGGGGGTTGACGTCTTTGTCATAAATTTGAAATGGAACAGGAATATTTTATTTAAATGTCAAATTACTGAAAATAGTTGATCAAACGGTATTACCTTTTCTTTTGTTAAACTCTCCATTGGTGATAATGTGCTGTAATCGACTTCATCTGATAATTTACCAGCTATGATAACATTTTCTCTTGTTGTATTGAATAGTTCGAGAGAGCAAAGAGTCTGGAAAAAATTGTAAAAATTACGATTAATTATCTTTATTTTTGTTTTTAAAGTAATATTTGTGGGGGTAGTTGTAATCTTACCCCATTGACAGCTTCTTCTTTAATGAAATTTTGTAATATACGTACAACATCTTGTACAACAACCCTAGTTTGATTTTTATTAAGTTCACGTTCATCAACTTCACTATATCCAAGAAATAGGAAAACCCCTTGTGGTAAATTATAATCACTAGGGGATGGTTTCATACAGATAAAACGTCCTGAATAACATAAACACCTTCCTCTAAATGCTTGATATGCTGGCGCTGCGTGATTATAGTATGCGAATTCAGTTTTACATGGCATTCGATCTATACAAATGGTTTTACAGGATAACTTTTCACCTATTTCACATTCACAAACGTCCGAACATTCGAATTCATCTTCATGATATATCTGAAAAGAGCAAATAATCCAGATAATAGTCAAGTTTCTAACTATAATGCCAACAATTTTAATAATGCAGATGAAAATTGTGGAAACTAAGGGAAATCATAGGCTCATTCTGTCTCAGCGTTCTAAAGCATCGATCAGATACAATTATGTAAACGATAATACTTTAATTCTTTCTGTAGGAGAAAGACGTAAAATACAGGGTTATTCACGTCAGATGAAAAGTTCTAATGGCAACTCCCATTATTTGTCGAGTGATTCGAAAAATATTTCAAAAATTCGTAAGAGGGTCCCCAGAGAATATTTCAGCGAAATTAGGGCCTTGTAGCTTATTTGGGAAATTAGTTAAAAAATACAAAAATACTTTATTTCAACAATCGGTGTAGTTGATTGGCGCCAATCAACTACACGCATAAACCGACTAAGAATGGCTCTTAAACCATCGTAAAATTGATTTATCCGGTTTTTCACAACTGTATCCCATACAAAATGAACAGAAAACCGAGGTGGAGATCGATCGTTGAAGAAAAACGAATCTAGTGTGAGTATCGTTCTCTCTTGTTTACTATTTTTAACTTGATAGGGTAATATTGTTTAAGTTAATTCCGTGTTCTTTTTTTTAAAAAGAAGAAAATCCTTGACATTAGATGAAGTAAAAACGAAATATACGGGACTTTTATTATTTTGACAATAAAGGAAATCAGAATGAGAGCAATAGACAATTTCACCCTATCAAGTGATAAGCAGTAAACAACAGTGAAGGTAACTCACACTAGATGCATTCATTTTTTCAACGATCGATCTCCACTACGGTTTTTTCCCAATTTTTCTAGGATACAAAGAGACATTCTTGGTCGATTTATACGTGTAGTTGGTTGGCGAAAATACCGACATAGCGATCTAAAACGCGTTAATTTTGCTAAAATGTTCTCCAGGGACTTCCTACAAATCCCTAAAATATTTTTCGAATCAATCGCCAAATAATAGGACTTATCATAAAAACTTTTTGTCTGATGTGAGTAAGCATATATATGGGAGTCTTGTTCGTTACAGCACGTCAATCAGTCCTTCAAAAACACGATTTAATTCACGTGTTTGTTTGTTCTGTGTCTCAAATTTCTCAATTATGGTCTAGTTGACATTAAATACAGATCTTAATTTTATGTTTGTGCATTCGCAGCGGTTACCTTGTTGGAAGTACCTAATTTTATTTTGTTATTATAAATTATAGAAGTTGAGAGAAAATTTGCACTCCTTTTTCTGTTTGTGTTACGATTAATTCGCCTCAATAACAACAGGATAATTTACCTGTTGTTGAATTATTCAAACTTAACAATATTTGTGCCTGTAATCTTAATGTTAACGAAGTTTGAGATGTTTGTCATGTGCGTATATGTATGTTCTATATGTTTGTTTGTTTGTTTGTTTGTTTGTTAGTTTTATGTAGATATTGATTCGTTAGGTTCTTGAAATAATTGCGCTATTAGTATATTGCTGTTGTATGAGCTGTTTTCTATTTAAGCATACGTGTTCAATTTGAATGCTTACCCGTTTAAATGAACCTTCTTTTATATATTGGTCGGGAAATTGTGGTCGCTGTACAACACAGTACCCTGTAAAACAAAAGTCGTTTAAAATGCCGTGAACGTATGTAAGCACGTAAATTGTCAACTTCAACCCTTCAGTCTAGTTATATTAATTGGATGCAACATGATTAAATAAAATTAATTACTTGGTGGAACTGTCGTAGTTGCTATCATCGTAGTGGTTGTCGTAGGCATCGTTGTTGTTGTTGTACTTGTTGTTGTTATTGTTGTTGTTATTGTAATTGTTGAAGTTGGTATAAACGGCTGAGGTGGTGGTATAAACTCAGCAATTGTATTCTCTCTTGTTTGTAGTGAAGCTTCTGTTGCCGTCATTACTGTAATTTGATGTATTGGAAATGTTCTTGTTCGAACATCCGGTATCGTTGATCTTGTGGTAGATGGAGGTGTTGTTGTTAATGCAGCTTGTTCAGCTGCTTTCTTCATATGAAAATCTTTCTGTGATTCAACTATAACGATATAATGTTTTTAATTGAAACAAAAAATCGATAAATAATTTTGTTTTAAACTAACCAACACAAGGATTCACCCAAAGTAATCTTTGCCAACCGAGACATTCATAAAGCTGAGTCATATCCGTACCTTTACAAGCACACGTAGTTCTTAAATTTGTACCTAATATTCCTAACATAGCAGCTCTACATTCTGCCGGTGATCCAGCACATTTTTTCGTAACACTATCTACCGCACATGATTGCTCGTAATACTCTAATCTCGACCTAAAATGCTGAATCAATGAATTTGTCTTTAAAAATCATTAGATAGAAAATACCTGCACTCCTTATCCTCTCGGCAATCTTCAGCTAAAGCTAAACATGTCGGTTGAGGACTACCCTCGATCCTTTGTGCACATACAGGATGTAATTTCTCTTGTGCAGTTAAACAAGCATCTTGTTTATTATCGGTTTTTCTAAAAATAAATCACAATGTTTGTAAACTATTTCCATAGATAATTAATATTGGACGCCGTAGAATCACCAATGATAACAAACAGATAAACAATTTTTAATCAATAATAAAGTTAATTAAGATTGGGATTCTAAAGCGTTTATATTTGATGTTGGAACAATCATGATCGGTTTTGTACATCATTGATGATGATATAGAGTATCGTTTTTTTTTTTATTGTTATTGTTGTTGTCATGTGTTAATTAGTTTGTGTGGTGATTGTACAATGGACCTTGGGCGATGTTATGGAACAAAGCATACTTGCAGAGACAAAAGGCGACTTCGACGTTCCAATGTAATGTTGGTTTCCTATAAAAACCTTGCAATGCTTCCATACATGAATTTCGATTGCATCGTGATATATCGCAATGATGTAATATTGGCGCCAATGACATACGACAATGGTAATTGTTGTTGCAACTTTCCATAGCTAAGTGGCAGGTACTTTGAAATACAATCTTTCCTACTTCATTTGTATCTGTATGATCTGTTGAACCTGAAATTATCTTAATTCACTAACAGATTGTCACATGAAAAATAAAATAGAATAGAAGAATGAAATCATCGAATATTTATTTTTATTAATTTAAATTTTTGTTTATTTTATATTATTTTATGATATTAAAATGTAGGGGGATGCTCGCGCTAAGTAAATTCTCTGAATTTTGTGTTTTTTTTAAATTAAACCGGATCACTTAAAGGATAATTCTTAAACAGTCCTCAAGAGATCTTGAAAAATTTACCCAGGCGAAATTGAAATTTTATTTAATTATTATATATATATATAGGGTTGTAAAAGTTCATGCCGAGATGGAGTCGGAGGTCCGGGGCCGAGGGAGGCTTCGGTGCATCGAAAGGGCCATAACAGAATCATGATAATAATGATAATAATAACAATGATAAAAATAAACATGATAACAGTACGGGGTGATTTTTGCAAGTCCAGAGCATAAAACAGCAGCAACCACTAATATCTTCATTTTCGATCATTAAAAACTAATAATATCTAATAACTATTCATTATTAATTGTCTTCTTTGAAAGGCAGTGTGTTTGTACTGTTTTTCAAAACTAATCTAAATTGTTAATAAATTACATAGTTTACTTAGTAATTAAATACAGACCCAAGTCTAATAATGAAGTTCTAAATGAAAGAATAATAAAAATAATAAACCTGTCAAGTTGACGTGTATTAATAGTCGTTAAAAGGAAGATATAGGTGATTGCAATTATTCCATTTAAAACAAAAACTTTATGCATAAATACGTTTATTTAAAATTACATTTGTATAAAAAAGTATAATAATAATAGTAATAATATTAGTAATAATAATAATAATAATGATGATGATAATAATAGAGATAATACGTGCGATCCCCAAACAAGAGACCATGCAGATGGTTCTACGTGCCGGGGTACGAGTGCATCAAACGTGTGCACGACTTCTATAAAATTTTCAAAATTCTGGCTAGAGGCTTACTGAACTCGCATGCACTCTGTACTGGGCGAGTGGACGCGCCGGACGTGGACATGTTCATACTATGGACTGTCGTTGACAAACTTTAAATACAGGGTAATTCAGGACGATGGGCCAAAAAAAAAATGTAAGAAGCTCCAATTAATGGAAGCTTATGATGGAATATTGCTTATAGCCGTTTTAATTTTCGGATTGTTCGGTTAAATCGAAAAAAGAAAATGGTCCGTTTAACGCTCAAGCCATTTGCACAAACCGGCTTGTACAAGAAAATCGTTGCGTGTGAACGCAGGCTTAAAGTTTGTGCAAGCCAAAGGTTTTGGCTTGTGTAAAATCTGTCCCGACAGAAAATCGGGTTGACGTCGGTATATTGGCATGAGCGTGTAAACGATGCTCAAGCCTCAGCGTCAATATTGAGCATACGCATCGGTGAAAATCTTCTATCACCTGTTCCACCCTAACCTTATCGGCTGACAGTATTGAGTATTCTTATTCTTCTTATACAATTTTCCTCACACCAAAACAAATCCCTTTTTAGCAACCATGGCTTAGAGCATTTTCTTTTAGCCTCCAGTTTCATGTTTCTTTTATAATGCGGACCGCAACCGTTGCGAATTTTACATTTTCAACATGGAAAACTACAAACTGAACGTGTGAACGGCAAAATTTCGTTTTAAGGCTAACATTTTTTCAGATATTTTGATTTTTATTGCAATTTTGACAAAAATGTACTATCGAGAAAATTGACAAAAGAAGGTTCAACTGTCAAAATAATTATAAAGAAAATGTTATAAGCTTCCATGAATAACTTCTTATATTTTTCATGGCTTATCGTCCTGAATTACTCTGTATACATATACGTAGAGAATGTATATACACCCTTATATTTAAACGAAGAGAGGATCCTAATCTCGATCCATATTGTCGGGGATTAATTCTTATAACTATAATATAGTAGATAAATATAGGATTTATGATCTAACTACTACTGATGTTTTGAAGCTTTTACTTTAGGATAAGGTTTGTATAGCAGATAGAAACAGCGTTTGAGATAAAGATCTCTCCTTTATTAATATGGGTGGTAAATAAAATAAAGCAGAGTAGTTAGAGTCCAGAGTATGGTTGTGTCGACCCTCGTGTCCCTCGAACGCCCCGACATTTGACCAACCTTGTTCTGGGGTTACACAAATTTTTTTATAGAGTTGGTTTTATAGTGTAGCCCCAGAATGGCGGTTCTCATATACCTACTTGGGTATTTTTGATGTTGGGCGGTTGCGCCGCCCCCTCCGGAAGTATTGTCCAAGTCCTCCGGATACGGATTGAGGTTAGCGCTCACTGACGTCTTGCCTTTGTTCTTTAAGACACTCACACTGATGTGATCATGGTCAGCGTGCGCGTCCAGTCCGTTGGCCGCGTCTACTAGCGGATTTTCGACAATGGCATTGCCTAGCCCGTAGTCAAATGAGGCAGACGTATTGTCCGAAGCTGAAACCGGCTTAACTGAAATGAGGTCCACCGATCTGAGGCTACGTTTAACAAGGCGAAAAGAAACAACCAAGGAAATAGTACTGTACACAAGTTTTCAACTGTAGAGAAAGCGCTCTCACCCGGAATTACCGGCACGCCGAACTCTGGAAACCGTAAGGAGGTGACGAGCGTCTCTTCTACGGACGTGTGATAGCCAAAGGCGGTGCTGTTGGTGGTTGTGCCCGTGCCAGTGCCAATGGCTGTGCCAATGATTGTGCCTTTGTTGCTGTCTGTGCGGTGCGTGCGGAAAGTGCCGTGCGTTGTAGTGGAAGATAAAAAATATGGGTAAAGGTTCGTGAAGGGTGACCAAAAATTTCTAAAAAATTCCTGGCCAGGATCTAGCGAGGATAGTGCGGGCGTAGGGCTAGGAATGGGTGGAAGAATGTCTGAAACAGAGTTTTTAATAGAAGAACCGTTGGAAAATATGTTCATTTCATTTTTAAAATTGACTTGTTTAAAGATGCTTCATGCACATGTTTAATTTTTTTAATTTTATATAAAAAAAAATATAAAAACGGTTCTTCTTTGCATGCAACAAACATTCAATCGTTCTTCCATTACTAAAACTTTCATATTCAATAACATTCACTATTTAATAGTGTTTCGTTGTAATAAAATGTTAAATAGATAAATTTCAATCAGTTACTACTCATCTTTCGTTCCATTCATACTTAGATAAAATTTTATCATTCAAACTTTAATGTAGTGGAATTAAACCAACAGTTTCTGTGATCGTGCAGGTATATCGGATTTATCAAGTATTGGAACAGCATGATCAGATTGTTGGATATTATAAAGTATGGATCATAGCAGCTGAACAAGACTCAAGGATAATTAATGGATATGGAATTACATTTACTTACCGACGCACGGATTGTGATTCACCATGCTGAAAATTCGATCGCATCTTTTCTTCATATGATTATTTGGACATATACAGCCGAACATTGGTGAACGTCTCAAATTCATCCATGATTCATGACATAGATTTCTACAATACAATTCCAATATTCAGACGACTTATTCGATTGTTTTAACGTGCGCCTCCACCGCGTTATCTTTTTCTTATTTTTTTTTATTTTATAAACGCGATAAAGCGCCACACCACGTCAATGCGATAATTAACGCTTTACTTACCTGTCGTCCATACGACATTTGTTATCTCGCACCTTGCAGTTGGATTTGAAATCCTCGTATAATTTGATACATTTGCGTTCCTGTTGGCATACGGATAATGCATGATTGCAAGTTGGCAGCGCGTCCACCGGGTAAGGATCTTTCTCTAAAACAAATAACTAACATCATCCCCAGAAGACCCTAGAATAACCGCTGCATGCTACCGGAACACGGATAACCATCATAAAATACAGGAAACAACACCACGCGAGCTTCCCACCACACTTAATACATATTGTTATATTCATTTGGGCCAGTAAACAGTTATTAGGCTATTGTATACTGTTTCTATTGTTAAGTAAATAAACAACAAATATTCATATTAAACTAATTGATAATGAAAATTAATCAATTTCTAATACTTAATGTAAGGCAAAACCGGGCGAAACGGGATACTTAACGTTTAGAGGGGCACATAAACGAAACTTGAAAACTTATTATTATCCTTAAAATGAATATACTTATTCACAGAAGTCTTTTTAAGATAAGAAAAGTTACAGGCAGTATCTATAAATCAGTGCTGGTCTATTATCATCGTCCTCCACGTTTGCACAAGTGTTTTAAGCCCACTTTTGACAGCTAGAGCAGAAGATCCAACTTTCCGAGGATGTTGAATAAAGGTCTCCACAATAAAGACAATCTGTATCACTGACATCGCAATCCCAAGTCGATTCTTTATTCATTATTTATATTTATTTGAATGTTATTTTTCTACTTAAAGAGTAATTATTAAAACAAAGAGTTACCATCGTATTTAGCCAGGACCTTCTGGTACTCGTTTTTGCCCATAATGTGTAACTTTAAATTAGGCCCTTTTTTTCAAATATATTCATATTAATATTTCAACATATTGTGTTGAGTGTGTCTAGACTAGAGAGAAGGTATTCCCATTAGGTGAACATATGTATGTCTGTTAATTTGTCGTCTGTTACTTGTCTCAACTTAAATAGCCCTAAAAGTTATAACGTAATCTCAAAAAGCAAGAATTGGCTTGCTAAAGAAAAATGGACGCAAGGTTATATTAATTAGTTTAATTACCAACAGATTGCAGGGGATGTGGAAAGTTGAAACATGGGTACTACGTTTTATTTCCCCTATACTTAATTGAATTTTATGTACTGGGTGAATTTTTAGGCCAGAGAACATTTTAGCAAAATTAGAAATTCGCAACTCATTTGGAAATTGGTCAGAAAACGTTCGTTTTGGACAAGCCGACGATTTTCAAAAACAAGCTAAAGACGCAAAACGACTAAAAATGACTGGGAGACCCTTCCAACATTGATTTTTTTTGACGCAGTTTTTAAAGCTCTAAAATTATTGTGAGGGGTACAAATTTGATTGGTTGAGTAAACACTGGTTGAAAAACAATTTTTTTTGATATTTTTCGACAACGATAACTCGTGAACGAATCAACCGATTTTGATCGTTCAACCGGCATTCGACGTCATTAGTTAAGGTTAAGAGCTTATTGGATTATGAAATCGATCAGTACCAGCAGCTCAATTGTTATTTTGAAAAAAACATGATTTTAACAAAAGAAATTTTTCAGTTTTTTTAGAATTTCTCAAAATTTATCGGGCCGAATCGGTTCAAATTTGCACGAAATCTAAGTTTGGTGGAACTCTTTCGAATTTTGCAAAGAGCGTTTCAGTCCGTCAAGCCGTTCAAAAGTTATGAGCTGCTCACATACTCTTCCCATATACACACACATACATACAGCCACCCTTGCAAAAATAGTCAAAATAGCTTCCTAGGACCCCAAAACGTCGAGATCTGCCGAAAATTCAATTTTCGAAAATCGGGGTAAAACCAATAACTTTCCGAAATTTTGAAAATTTTCAATTTTCTTAGCGGGAAGTTAAAAATCAATATTGGGATGGTCTCCGAGTCATTCTTAGTCGTTTTTTGTGTTTAGTTCGTTTTTGAAAATCGCGACATTGTCACAAATGACCAACATCCAAATGAGCTACAAGGTTTAATTTTGCTAAAATGATCTTCAGCTACCCTCCTTGCTTTAAGAACTTTTCGTTTTAGGTGAATCACCCGGTACATATTTGATAAAAGATGTTTTAATTGTGGTTAGAATTTCGACTAGGCTTAAAATAATGAAAATAAAATAAAAGTATTCAGTAACACATTGTAGAAAATGTTAAATCAACAATCACGAACGGAAGTAGAAAACAACGAAAGCATACATTCGAACAAGACATCCAATTGCCTATTTCAATGCGACTGGACGATATTTATGGTGAACGGTTCTTGTCTGGATAGTACAAATTAAACACGATCCATAATATGGGGGCCTCTATCCTTCAACCTCAACCGATCCTTACTCGTGTCGTTTTCTCTCACCGAAATCAACGAAAAGAAAATATAGAGAAAATACTGTCGAACTACACAATCGTATTGAACAAAAACCATTCCGAATCGGAAACAATGGACGGAAATAAATTCAAACCAATTGCAATGTGTCAGTGATTGACAATTGATTTTGATCGAACAATTTATTCGATTTTATGATCTTGGAAACGTCTGAACGAATTTCAATAGTAAACAACTATTATCGTAGAAAAAAGTAATGAATATCGGAAAAAAATCAAAGAAAATAAAAACAGAAACCTAACAAAAATATTATATCAAGTGTTGATAGATGAGATTGTCTATTGAAAATATCATCAAACAAAACAAGCCACAAATGAATAATTGTAAAAAGTCACGACATACAAATAACAAACATGTTTAAGACTAAAATATAAAATTACATGTAAATCTTCTAGCGGAAAAAGTACGGAAATAAAGATGAATTTTCAATTTATTCTAATCCCGGTAATTTAAATGAGTTTCCCACTTAATCCCCACATAGTGGTCATTATTTTTGTATAGTTTCCCTTGTTTGAAATCTCTTCTCTTATTAGCGGTTTTTATTGCTTCAAAGCAATCTAACTCATTCAATTAGGATAACATTGTTGATATTATTGGCGGTAAAGTTTTCTATACAAATAGAATTGTTAGTTTTCCTTTGGAACAATCCACAATACGGATTTTCAACTGACCAACAATGTTAACTAGACTTTCTTTATTTATGAACTTCAATCCTTTAGAGGTATAGATTTTACTCTACAAAAGTTTAGAAAACATTGATTGATTTGTTTTTAAACATTAAAACTCACGATATCATTCAATACAACATTCAAGAGCCACTAATGCAACATTACAATTTATTTGATTTTATTTTTTAATAAAAAATTATATCCAATTAGACTATATTTCAGATTATAATAAGGATAGATACTAATAAATATGAAAATACATTTAATCTGGCAAGTGGCAATTAAAATATAACATTAATTTAAAATTTAAACTGTTAAAGTTTCAGAGAAGTTCTATTACGAGTGAGAATGCGACTCCCGTATTGTGGATTATTTATTGTCCATCAAGATGTTGGAGTTTAGGTTGTGTTGGCCCTTTTAGAATTATTAATCTTATTAATTTTAACAAGTCCCTAGTGTTTGCTATAAAATACTGTTTTGAATTAATGGAAAATAGTGAAAATTCATTTATCTAAGATTGCCTCTTATTGTTAGACATTAAGTCCGCTTTTATAGATAAAAATTTTTGATAATTTTTTTATTTGTTTACCAATCTGAGACATAATTGTGTCGTTGGTTTATAAAACAAACCCCACCTGGCAGCTTTCAAAGTCATATTGTTATAGGTTCGAAATAAGGAAAGCTTCTTACATAAAATATGACAATAATACATTATATTGTTTAATGTGTTTTGTGTTTTTTCTTCAAAAATAAAAGACAAAAGTTTTCCCGAATGATTTCGACATAATCAAAAATTTACATATTAATATTTAAGGTTTTATAGTGAGAATTTACCTTTTTTCGTGACGAATACGCAAGGGTGATCGAAGAGGAAATCCCTGAAGGAATTGCACTCCGGATCCACATGAGGTTCTCGACACAAACATGTTGGTTTGAAGAATGGGAAGGCTTGGAGTGTACGAAGGGCCGCTTGGCATTTTGTTACAGTAACTGTTGAACACGCAACTGAAAATAAATAAAAACAGAAAAATTTTATATACAGGAAAATAACAGAAAGTTAAGACAGAAACTGTTAAAACATTTATAAACTTAACAGACTTTCAAATTTACAAAACATCAGTACAAGTTGTCGTTTGACACTAGTTTTGAATAATACAACAGGAATTATTTCGGACGATTTAAAGGCGCTATATTCAACTTGAACATAATAAATATTTCCTGGTGATTGTTTTAAATGAAGACATGAAATTTATTGAATTATTTATAAATATGAATCCATCCAATTAGTTTCAATAAATTATAATCAATTTTATAAATAGGAAAAGTCGGTTAGTCTGTCGGAAACCTTTAATATTGAATTATCGATCACAGTACAAGTTTTATAGATATTTTATAAAATGAACGGTTTCTAAATTATAGACGTATACGCTATTATTATACTTTAACTTACAACAAGAATATCCTTATCAAGTGCATGATGAATGTTCATAAAGTTCAATGTGGAAGTTTTTTCTTCCACTGAAAACTTTTCAATTTTTCACCACTTACATCTAAATGTGGTGTATTCTACATTTTTAAATCTGTTATGTCCATTTTAAAGAGATTTCACTGTAACAATAATTAATTTACGGGGTGATATCAAAAGAGGAAATTGTTAAATGTGCCTGATGGATATGTTGAATATTTCTACCTGTCAAACATTATTGAGTAATGACAATTATTATAAATTACTTAAAACTAAAACTCCGCTTTTACCGTTAATCAAATTCCAATATTTGTTCAAAGTTTGTTCAAATTTTAAAACATCCAATAAATATAAATTTTTCAATAACATCGTTATGGAAGGATTTCAATAATGCATTGTCGATACCCGTATATGTGGTATTCTGGAACCAACACCAAAACAGTTATTTTCGTTAGTTTGAAACTCGACAACGGACGATCAGGGACGTCGTGAGAATATTTGACGCCCTCAAACATTTTTATAACGGCCCTCTTTCCTAAGTGGCTATCAAAATTCGACATACGATCACTATTAATTGAATGTATCAACCATGATACGAGGTCTTTGAATTTAATAGATCCCTCTTTAAATAGCATTTGGATGTCCAATAACCAGAGACGGCGTTGTTCCTTGTGGAACCCTGTGCACAGTAATGTAGAAGGGACCCCCATAATATGAAATGTACTAGGAAAAATTCTGATTTGTCTTTAACGAATTGTTTGTTGGTTTCAAGAGTCTATAATAGAGAAAGTCCTAAAAAATTGCTGATTCAGGACTACTACGCCCTAAAATCTATATTAAAGTGGAGAATCAAATTCTAAAACTTTATATAAATGGCCTGACTCATATTTTCTAGGATATTATAGAAAAATTCGTTGAAAAACTGGTGGTTTATAATTAAAAATCTTTCAAAAATCTAAAACCAAAGTTGAGAATGTGACTTAAAAATCGACTAAAAATTTTCAAAATTTTATTCTCGCCAGAATCGCAAGCTAGAGTTCACTAAAGATGGATGATTTAAACAAAAGTGACACAATTTTGCCTTTTTAGACTGAAAAACAGAATTCAAACTAAATCTTCTACTTTTCGTTAAAAATGATGATTTTGGAGAGGAAAATGTATAAAAATCTTAATTGAGAGTTGTGACTCCAACTCAAAAATCGATTTAAAATAGATTTTTGTCACAATTCATAGCAAAATTTTTTTAAACCATAGACTCAATAAATTAGCTCAAAACTAGAGTAAAAGTTTCTATATTGTCACCTTCACAGCTTGATTGTTAGTATTGATGATTTATAAAAAAATATATTATTCTTGGTATACTTGTTAAATGACAGTGCCACTGAGTCGTAATTTTGCCGCCCTCAGGCAATGTCTGAGTTGCCTGAGAGCTAGCGACTTCTCTGCGAACAACGCTGGATAAATGCGAATATTTTTCAATTCGTTAATTGGCATTTTTTACAATGAGTACCATTTTTCTCGAGTTTTAATGTCCGTATTGTTGGTAAGAAGGAATTATTAGATAACTTATTAGAGAAGTTGAAGTTCTTCAAAGTGATAATTAGAATTCTTCTACGATTTTCGGGAAGAAAATGGGGAAGACTGTTCGCTGTATAGAAATAAATCGTGAAATTTTACGTATAACTGCTGTTCCACCAACATAAGGATACTTATAATTGTTACAACGTTCGCTGACTGAATTTAATATCAAAGTTATTTCAATATAATGGACAATTTCGGCCTTTTATATTGATTATGGAGTAAAATTTTTCGTGTTTTTTTTTATATTTTTGGATAAACAGTGAATACATCTAAAGCGAAGCGGGATCACATATTTCAAGGCGCTCGCTATCCGCCCTACGGTTTTGTTGAAAGTACGTTTCCAGTGTTTCAATATTAAAAATATTTGGTATTATTTACTTTAATCCTTTTAATTATTAAATTTGATCCGTAAATCATTGATATTTTATGTACAGTTTACGAATTAATGTTAACGAAAATGAAGTAGAAGAGAAATTAGAAAAATCGCTCACTTCTTATGAAACCTAATCCTGTTTCCTATACCGAATCTTTTTTTCTTCCTTTATTTATTCAATAATTACTCTTTCAGTTTCGGTACAGAATTCGATTATAGGATTTTTATGTAGAGACGGCTCGAATACAGTTTTTAATAAGGCCATTATCATAAAGAATATTTCAGCGGGTTAGATAAAATTACCATTGATTCAAATAAGATTAAACAACAATAACAATAAGGATTTTTTTACGGAAATTATTGCCGATAAATAAGTGTATTTGTTTACGGCTTCACCGTTGAACAAAGATTTTCATTATGTGGTTCACATAATTCAATGTATTTCAGTTGTATCTTCGATTCTCTCTACACGAGATCTAGTTATCTTTCTACGGTTTTGTTTGTAACCGAGTTTATGTTTAGTTTGTGTAAGAGCGTTGTGGGGTGATTTGTTTTTTTTTTCCCTTTATTTTTTAGTGACACTGCTAAAGGTAGATTCGACTGGGTGATCGTACCAAAGTCAACTTAATAGCATTAAAGTTGTTTATCGTTTCGGTCAATTCGCTTATCAACAACGTTGTCGAAAAGCGGGATTACAGAGGAAATATAATCACGATAAGCACACGTGCGTTAGGTAGTTTTGTATATAGAAGTTGATGACAAGATGTGGTAAAAGTTGTGAATGTATATAGAAGGGCGGCGTACGGTTAAAAAAAAAAAACTGTTGACTCATCATGGAGACACCAAGACGAACTATTTAAACAATGGAGTTTGGAGTAGGTGGAGGCGACACGCTCAAGTCGCTAGAACAGTGCAGACCAGAACGCTTTTATAAATTATTCAAGGTGCTGTATTGATCCAGGGAGTTCCACTGCGCTCTTTTCCTGTATATAAGTGACTATTTCGATCTTCCAAATGTTTTTGATACGCGTCCATCGATATTCCCATATATACACGACCTAGCCAAACTAAGTACAACTTTGTACTGACTGTTAATCCCTATCGAATACGAGGATCTATAGTTATTTCCGATCTTTTACTAAAGTTTCTACATTTACGGGAATAATGCCCGAAAAATACAACGATGTTATATAAAACTAGGTTGAATGTAATTTTTACTAACATAAAACATTCCAACAATCCCGTTTCCTAGTGTTAATAGATGAATATTCAAATGTGAAAACCGCGAGTTGAATTTAAAACACCAGGTCATTTTCCAATTTAATACAACGTAAACTATGCAAGTGCAACCTCAAAATTGCCGTATCTTATGGCTGTTTTTGAATTTTAAAATAATTCCACACAACATATGAGACAGTTATTCATTTTTGTTTTTAATAATCGATTTTTTAAATCTAAACAGACTTAAAATAACAGAAATTCACGATAGAGTCGTTTGAATCTATGACTATCTATGATGTCCAACCGATTTTCTAACTTTAAATTTTATTTGAATACAACAAAAAGTATGCTGTACTATCGTGAAAACCCCTTTTAAACTATTGATTCGCTAGCTCGTATCTTTTGAATGGTTCGTTGGATTTCCAGGTGGAACATTGGGATTTTCATGAAAATAGAAAATGATCCAGACTTTAACGAAACAATTCAATTTTTTTCTATTATATTTCATTCTCAATATTTATGTCAAATCTATGCTACAATAAGATATCTCTATGCCATTTCAATTGTATGCATATGGAATCTAAACATTGATATTCAAATTAATTGTAACAACAAAGAACTGCTGAGTAAATGATTAAAACTATAGCTTACAATTAATTTAGAGTTTCTTCAAAGAACACATTTGGCAGATTATTAAGTTAAAATTTCATGTTTAAAACAGACGTATTTTCCTTATTATTCTTGTTGTATATCGTAATTAATTTGTTGAATTAAGATTGCATATTTTTTTATTAAAATTGTACGCAAATATCTGTATATTGTATAAAATCAAGATATCCGTCGTAAATATAAATAACACAAAAAGAAGATGGAAATAAAGGCAATAAACGTGACGGATTTTCATTGTAGATTTGATAAAAAAAAAGAAATGTTTGTAGATTTAGGCTTTTTTTCCATAATTTGACTTCAAAGATGACATTACACATGTCTACGTCAATTATATTCAATAAACAATAACGTAGAAAAATAATAAAACTAAAATTTTTTGTTCTAAACAAAGTTAGAATATGTAAATATCAGTATAAACGAGATTGTTATTTTCAACGTAACTTTCACTTCAATTTAAAAAATCCGTAAACAGACGAGTTTAGATTTATCATTAAATTTTTTTGCATCTACCCGAAATGTGAAATGTTAGTAGAACAACAACATTGTTTGTATTTGTTATGTCTACTGGTTCGTCTCCCTTTTTCTGTTTCATTACAATTAAGATAAAACGGTTAAATTTTCAATTGGTCTTCATCTTGATTGTAAACTCTTTGTTTCTTTATTAACTAGAGTTGGTACGTTGCTATTTTTTTTTTGGTGATAATTTATTTGACTAAAACAAAAAAAAACAAAGTTTTAATTGTATTTTAAATTAATTGGCCTGAAGAAATTTTCTTAAGGACCAACAATAATCTTCTTTTATATCAGCTAGGAGCTGTACGATGATGAAGAAGAAGACGGGCAAGATTCGCTGTTCATTTTTATATAACAAAAGAATTTATTTAATGTTTTTAATGTATAATAAATCTGGATTTCTCCATTCTATATTACGATTATTTTAAAAAACTTACAAATGCCTGGTAAACTAATCGGGATTGTTATAGTTTTTGTTATATGATATACGAATTGGAACCTGTTCTCCTCATTAAAATTATGTTTTATACTCAAACATGTCATACAGGAGAACTAATGGTAATCTTTAACGAAGTTTTTATCTTTATCTCAGGTTTCTTGTTTGTGACAGCTCTTTATCTTTGTTTCTGGAACTTATACTAGTGGTTTTTGTGCAACATTAGCTACTAAACTTCTAAATATAGAATGACTGTCGCGAATTGAGCACGTAGAAAATTTTAGAAGTTATAAAGATGGCCAATTTTTCGTCCATTGAAATAATAAATAATCTATTTATTGTCTCTTCTTTAAACACATGTTTTCGATTTCATTCCTTTGTTAATGGCGTGCCGCAGATCTTGTTACCTTACACTGTAATTATATAGTATCAAATTTTTTATCGATCGTCTTTTTTCCTGTTAAATTTGATGCTATTATCAACATTAAATACCAATTAATGATTGTAGAAACACTTGAGTAATTCGTACCTATATGACTATTGATATTATGACTGGTTCGGATGTTTTTTTTCTTTATAAAAAATTATTAGGGTCGAAAATACGGTTTTCAATTTCGACGTGCTCGGTTCACAGCTGGATCCATTATAATATCGAGAGGAATGCGTAAATATTTTATTAACTATCTATATGGCCGCTGTCAAATGTTTGACGTTTGTCCTTATCGTACAGAATGTATAAAGTCGAATATGTTGTAGAATGTATTCTAAAATTTATTATTTGTTTAGATGATTTGATCAGCAATATTTGCTTCATCAAAAATATACACATACATACTCAGATATGTATAGTCAGTTTATACAACAAACATTTGCTAAATGTATTTTCTAAATTTATAAATTATTATTAAATCATAAACGTACACTTGACGAATCATAATTAGACAATAATTTACTTTATATAAAATATATAATAAAAGTGGAAATTCGATTTACTTTTTGATACAATAATAATAATAAAGAAATTCTCAACCGCCCTTATTTCACTGATCCGTATATTTCAGTCGTTTCATGTCAGATGCTTCGTGCATTCTAATCATAACATGAATTACAAGATTGCGACATTTGGTCGATTCTAACAAGAACAATAAGGACAATACCAAACTAGAATAATTTATACATTTACTTTTGTTTTAAAGCTGAATAAAGTGATTACAGTCCATTTTATTCCACAATAGTTAAAACAACAACCATTACGGTTTTAAAGATTTCCGTTTCACAACTTTACACAATGTTGTTGTTGTTATTGTTGTTTTTTTGTTTGTTTGTTTGGCTTACAGGATGATTATATTAAAATACTTATCCTCTAGATGTGGATGCTAAAGTTTACAATCTCAATTTCGGTTTAAACAATCGAAATTAACAGACATTCAAAAGCCGCATCAAGATTATTAAACCATGATTTCCACTTTTCATTTGACGTTTAAGTCTTTTTTTTTGTTATTATTATTAATAAACGAAATTATTTGCTTAAACTGTTTACAGTTTATAATTAAGACAATAAATAAGTATAGAAAAACGCTGTGAGCAGTTCGATTATTGTTAATTTACGAACACAACTCATCTTCTTAAACCTATTTTTCGGTTTTAAATGAATTCATTTGAAAATATACCTGAAAGCTATGCATCTAGTTATTAATATTAAATTAACTAGCAATTACATTACTATATTACTGTTAACGTTTCAAGAAATTATACAAAAATAAAAAAAGGAATACACGATAATAGATGGAATACTATGAAGAATTACGTATAATTTAAATTCAGTCCCATTGAAGAGATTTCCTGAAAACATCCATCTTCTTAAAGCAACATGGGAAATGATAAATTAGTTGTGTAATATGAAATTCTATTACTATTTAGATAATGGAAGCAACATCAAAATAAGACCAGACAGATTCAGTAAGTTTATTACGGTATAAATGAGTGGAAATTGTATATTTTTACCAAAAGTCCATCCATACCGAATGGACCACATAAATATTTTCATTTCTTATGGTTGATTTGAAAAATATTCCAAAGATTTTTTGGGTAACCCCTGGAGAACAATTTAGCAAAATCAGCCCATTCGAAAACCGATCAAAGAATGCTCGTTTTTAACAAAGTTGCAATTTTCAAGAGCAAGCTAAAATCGTAAAACGACTAATGTGGGAATGACCCGAAGGCTTTGTAAACGTTATTTTTTTCTTTCATTTTTTTCATTTTATTCTGGAAAAATTGAGAAAAACGAAAAATTAAAATTTTGAATATCACCACATCGGCAGAAACCAGCGTTTTTTGACCAACTTCCAAATGAGCTACAAGGTTCTAATTTTGCTACAAATCTTCTCTAGGGTGGCTTCTATGAGTTTTTGAAATATTTCTCGAATCGCTCGCCAAACCAAGAAGATTTAGGTGTATTTAGATAGATGTCAATCAAATTAGTCATAACAATACTGCATTTTATGTAAAATCTTAGATGTTTGTGTTGTAATAAAGTGAGTATGGGGGGTTTTGGCTCATTTTGAACGACTCTTGTACAAAAAATCTCATGTTTGCGTATTTTAGATATTCAGAACTGTATGAAATCTTTGCAAATATTACTTTTACAAAAATATTTGTCAAAAGATTCTGCTTATTTTTTTCTCTCGTTCGCATTTATAGTATATGACGTAAAATCAATACGAATATATATTTACTTAGGAAAAGGGTAAGTGTTTCTATTTCAAACAAACTCAAACAACTCATAACTATACATATATGTATAATGTATATAAAGACGATGGGATATGCATTTTTTATAACAATATCGTGATTTTGGGCCGAGTGCTGACGTCAAATTTTGCAAATCACTATACCGACATTGAAATTCACCCTCTATAGCATTATCCTCGATAAGCGCTTTATGTCAACTTTGAATACAAAAAAAAAATGGCATAAGTAGCAAAAGAAATCAAATGAAATTGACGTTTCTTTTTCACGTTCAGTTTATGTCAATAACAACAATAATAGAATGAAACCTTTTGTAGCAACTATTCGGTATCATTAATCAAATCTTTAGCATTACAACACATCTCCAAATTCAATTATTGCATCCTGTACAATTATAACATAAATTAAAGTTTCTTAAAGTAACGATCACTGCTGAAATTTTCAGAAAAAAATAAGTCAAAAGTCCTATAATAAGCCACTTACAATACAATAGTGTAGAATAATAACAGTAAGAACTTTATATCGATATTGATACAGTCCCAGTCCTATTATGTAGAATTGTAAGTGGTCAACATACGCAAGTTTCAGTGTAATAATTGGCTAGAGTCTCCAAGGATCAATTTCGGTAACTACCAATTTCTTAAACAGTTTATCCTTTAGGGGACAATTTCAAATAATACGTTAGTACAGTGAAGTCTCAGTGTTGGTTTCGATTTCTATTCGCTTATATTATCGATTTTCTTCAACAATATTAACAAAATCTATACAGGGTGTCGGATCTGAATGTGGCAAATCTCATGAAACTCCTATTAGCTGGCAAGCGATTCGAAGAACATTTTAAGGATTTATAGAAAAATCTCTAGAGAACATTTTAGAGAAAATTAGAACTTCGTAATTCATTTGGAAGTCGGGTAAAAATGATCGTTTTGGACAATGTCGTGAGATCCCTTTGCTAGTTTTTTACAATTGCAACGAGCGTGTTTTGACCGAATTACAAACGAGTTACCAGCTTCTAATTTTGCCAAAATCTTCTTCAAGAACCCTTCTATAAATCCTCAAAATATCTTTCGAATTGCTAATCAACTAATAGGAGTTTCATAAGAATTAACCACTTTTAAATCTGGCACCCTGTATATGATGATTAGATTAGATCAATTTCCGGATTTATCAGAAACTGAATCGCATCTATTATTAATAAACTATAGAAAATCAACAATGTTAATAATAATCAACAAAGACCGGATTTTGGACAATCAATACTTTTTGTCTCAAACAATCTGATAACGTTTCTAGTATATGCTTTACGGAAAAACGTTGAATCAATAAAGTTTTATTTATAATTTCGTCTTTTACAGGTGAACTGGCCAACAGACGTTTAAACTTATATAGAATGGAATGGGAAAGTAATTAGGGATTGAAAACAGTAAAACCATAAAATTGCCCAATCGAATACTAGAAAGGATTTTATTAAATCCAATGTTTTGCTGGTTAAGATGAATTTTCTAATAATTGATGATTAATTTGAACAAATTAAGAGTATTTTAGTTAAGTGAAATTTCTAAGGTTTGAATTTTATTCTAGAATGTATATAATCGATACACGTTGGAATTTATTTAAAAATAAACTGTTCTCTATACATAGGATTTTATTGCTGCATAATTTATTAAAATTTTATGTAAACTCGGACAGTTCAATTAAATCTTTCAATATTTAATATAACATTTTCCAATAGTTGAATCGATTTTATAACAATACCGATACGATTTGTTCTATTTTCATCATTATAATTTACAGATAAGGATCTTTCGTTTCGGTGCATTTTTGATAGTATGTTATACCATATAAAGATTCCTGTCGACGTAGTTAAAGTGTAATTTTTCATGAAAAGAAACAGGAAAATTTGTCACACAATATCAAATAAGGGGACTATTCGATGTCTTTCATGTTCTCTCAAGGCAATTACATACACACAACTATCGATCTTGCCGTATATGCCCAACTCCTTTATTATTACTTGCACTATTGCAGTGTAAAGTCATAAATTCCACCTAGCAACATTCATTTTTTCCAATTATGTTCGCTTTTGTTTATTTTTATTTGCAACATTGTTCTAAAGTTTGTTGTTACATTATTTGAATGATCAGGAGAGCTTTTAACAATTTGTTCAAAGACTTTATTTTTGTTGTTATTGTTAATAACATTCCAGTCATGATTGAAATTTTCATTATTAGATTTTAGCTTATAAAAGAATGAAAAAACTATTATTCTGTCTTGTTTCATTCTTTTTCTCCACTTTAAACAAAAGATCTGAATCCTTTAAAGTTGGAGGCTCTCTCATTGAAGCTTTGAATACCTGAATTTGTGGATTTCAAAAAGAAGACTACCGCTTCATCCTCCTTTTATCTTTGTTCAATATTTCTTTTGTTAAAGTCAATAAGCATTCTCGTTTTAGAATGAATGTTCTAATCATTTGTAAAGGTTGTATACGATTAGCTAAATAATAAATGAGTTAAAGACGGATTCCCTTACAGAAATAATAGATTTGTTCTCTAATCAATTTAATTAATCGATTGATCAGAAATAAATAAAATATAAATCAAATAATTTATTTTGGTGGTTAACTAGTGTGATCTGTTCTACAATAAGAACAATGTTATTGATAATACTAACTGGAAATTCAACAAAAATCTTTACAATCTCCTGAAAATTCCCATGGTGATAATCTTATCTTGGCTGTAATATATTGGTATGTTTCTACTGGTAGAAAATAGAGAATTTTCAACTTTAGGAAATTGTCGAAAAAGTAAAAAATAATATGTTTTTCTTTAAAAAAAAATGGGTAACATTGGAGCCACTTAGAAAATTATTGTTGAATATGACAATGGCAGAGATAAAATGATGTTATTTGTTCAAATAATTCTTAAAGGAGAGGCGAAAAAACCAACAGCAAAAAAAACTAACAGAAGCTTAGTTATGAATTATGGTCGATGATTTAACATCGAATAGATACAATAAGATTACTCAATTACCACGAATAAATCTAACAATATATCAAGAAACGGGGATAATTGCTGAAATTCCTTTTTTATTTAAACTTCTTAACTAATTTTCGTGAATATTTACGTCTATATTTCAAGGTTTTTTTGTCAACAAAACATAACTAGATAAAGGTAGAGTTTGTGGCTTCCAAAATATAAAATATTGATTCGATGAAAATCCTGGAATTATCTAAATATTTTCGTTACAAATGTTTTTATTACTTAATGTAACATGATTGTCGGAAAATTTTGATTACTTAAAATTTAATTGTTTGTTGACCTGCTTAATGATAGGGCTGTAAGTAATGGGGTTCGATCAATAGTCGACAATTTTAAGACGAACTTCTATTCAGAATGTAGGGAAAAAAGGCAGACGAAAATCTTTATTGTTTGTACGTGTAATTACGACCGAAACGTAGAAACTTTTATTGGAATATATTATGAAATAAATCTATTAGAAAAAAGAATGAGTTAAATTGAACGACACATTGGAAGTGAGTCGTAAAACAGCTTATAAAGCTATCGATATTTGAGGGGTGAAATACTACTAAACTTCTTTATATATGTACCTATAGAAAAAAAAAACTGAACAGATAATAAAAACTACTTTAGGAGATGATGTTAAATTATGATTTTGAAATTTAATAAAACTTTTTTTCTCTTTCCCCTTGAATTAACAATGGTCGATTTATTAGTGGAATAACGAGAATATTTGATTGATGTTATATTCATCTTGTCTATTGAATCAAAAAATTACAAATCCGAAATGTTAGAAAATAAATCAGTTAGAAACATTTTCCCTCTTTGATTCGATTTCGTAAGTTACGCGTATCGAAGTAGTCACACCACATTAGGTTACATAATACATGATAAGACCCTTGGCATGGAAGCGATTGTTATCGCTTTTTCGTTCAAAAGCCACGGAGCCTTCTACACATATACACACATATTCTACTACTTATATATTTCTACATATACAGGGTGATTCAAGAGGATGAAACATTAAAAGTATAAGAAGTTCTAATTGATGAAATTTGATGAAATTTGGTATACGCCCGTTAAGTCCCCTGAATTTTCTCTAGAAATTATTTTCGTTGTTCTAGCTACCCCCCTTATATGGGGTAGTGCATCCTACTCTCTTATTTTAAATAGAATGGTATATTTTTTATTACATTTTTAGATTCTTTGGTTAAATCGATGGGAACTTTAATAACATGACCCATGGTCTAGCGCTGAAAGTGTTTCAGATATTTCAGGTTTTAGTGCAATTTTAAGATTTGCAGTGCTTGATTGAAAAAATCATATATTTGAAACAATAGCATTTGAAATGTTAAAACTTGGACTTTAGATAGAAAAAATGATGCACTTTTAACCAATTCAAACAGAATTCAATTATCTTTCAGCGTTTAGCTGAAATAATTTTTTCTTTCAGGCAATCTTCATACTATAATATCTTGCTAATTTTAAATGAAACACCATATTTTTCTTTATATGGCTAGATAGAAAAAATAATTTCGCATCGAACTGTATAAGAGTTTCCTATACCTATCGATGATAGTTTTTCAGTTATTCAAAATTTTCAACTTCGTCTAATTTTCTCCTCTGAAAGAAAATGTAAAACATAGAAGGCTTGGCAAAACAACTTCCAATTCAATTGTCACAATTAAGATGAAATTAATTAATTAATTTTAGACTATTTCAATAAAATAAAATGGAAGAATCTTATAATTTATTAAATTAATATTTATTACATTTGCTTTTTGTTGAAGTAGAATGTCTTAAAGTTGTAAAAAAACATGTAAAATTTTCAATATGTATTAACGTCATTTGTGATATTTTGTCATTTTGCTTAGCCTTCTATGCATTTCATCGTAGTTGAATTAGTTTGGCATAGGCGACTAGACGTATTACATTTTCTTTCAAGGGAGGCAATTGGACGAAACTGAAAACTTTGAATAACTGAAAAATTATCAAAGATAGGTATAGGGAATGTTAATACAGTTTAATATAGAATTTTTTTGTCTATCTAACCATGTAAAAAGAAACATGGTGTTCTATTTAAAATAAGCAAGATATTACAGTTTGAAAATTGCCTGAAAGGAAAATTTATTTCAGCCAAACGCTGAAAGATAATTGAATTCTGTTCAAACCGATCAAAAGTACACTATTTGTACTACTTAAATTCCAAGTGTCAATATTCTAAATGCTATGGCTTGAAAAATATGAATTTTTCAATTAAACACTGCAAATTTTAAAATTGCACAAAAAGCTGAAATATCTGAAAAACCTTCAGCTCTAGACCATGGGTCATGTTATGAAAGTCCCCTTCGATTTCATCAAAGAATACAAAAATGTAATAAAAAATATATCATTCCATTTAAAATAAGAGAGTAGGGTGCACTACCCCCATATAAGGGGGGGGGGTAGGTAGAACAAGTAAAATATTTTCTAGAGAAAATTCAGGGGATATAATGGCTACATACCAAATTTCATCAACTTCCATCAATTAGAACTTCTTATACTTTTAATGGCCCATCCTCTTGAATCACCCTGTATACATGTGTACATATAAATATACAATTGCGCCACTATATGAGGGGCGACATCGACCCGGTCTACATGTAAAGCTAAGTAATACCCTCATCGTAGAACTTATCGACCCTTTTTACCCTTCTTTATATATATACACACACACGTCTCGAGTTTATGGAAAATGTTGGTTTTCTTTCAACGACATTTTTAATTATTATAGAACAGACCCTGCTGTTTATTAAAAGATTCTTCAATATTCTCACCTATTTATATAAAAATTTAGAAAACCTCTATTTTTTAAAAAAAAAATCAATCTTGGACTAATTGAATTAAATATAAAAACAACAATAGAAGTAAACAAACAAATTTCTTGCATATTTAATTATAACAGAAAAGGGAACAAAAACGATGAATCACATTCAAATTCAAATTTCCTACATTTTCTTCAATAACACCAATCCTAATTTAATTGTCTTCCAATCAATAATTCCCAACTATTTCGATATAGATCGATTTTTAATTAAACGGAATTTACTGTAATCGAAGATTCTATTAAGCGACCACAGTGGATTTCATAAAAACAACCCTTTAAATATACTCAATAAAATATTCTCCTGTCCTTCAACCTCTTTATTACATAAATTATTCAATTATTCAACCAAATGTCTGCATTTTAGTTGTTTATTTATAGAGAAAAGGAATACTTGCTTTTTTTATTTGAATAAATTGAAATCACAATATTTTACACACAGAGCGATTTAAAAGTTTTATTATAACATATAATGAAGAACGTAGCCAAAAATCCACTAGGAATAAAGTATTTCAAACCACGTAACTTTCTAAAACTCCAATGTGACACTTAAATTAAGAAAAGATGTTTGAAAAGCTTAAAGTATTTGTTAAGTTTGAACTTTATTGGGCGCACATTATTATAACATTGTACAATATTTGTATTCTGACCTATTCGAGGATTCTTCTATACAAAAGTATTTTAATTTAATATGACCCTTTTCTATTTACAGATAAAATCCCATTGTAGATAAATATTTAACGTGTTGTCTGTTTACAAAATGGTTGACACGGGAATTCCGTATACACTAAAAATAAATATAAATAAAAATAAGGGGCGAGCGGCCGAGAAAAAAAATCAATAGAAAATTTTATCGAAAGACTTTGTTATTAAAAACAAAATTATATCCTCCGGCAATTGAATTAGAAATAAAATTAACAATAACACCCCTTATCCTAACATACAACCTATTCGATTATTAATTTACCCTTTATTTACATTAAAAATAAGAGTATTATTAGAATGAAGCAAAACAATCCCTATAATACTGACGAAACTTCGATTTACAAATAATTATTCGTGTTTAATGCTTAACTACATGAAATATATCGATTATTATCGAATTAAACAGATACGAAGTTATTATTTTTTAGAATTGAAGAAAAACCACAAACAATCTCCCGGCGCATCCACCAAATTTGTTAAAACAACACGTTGGGTGTGCCGACATTGTATTGAATTTAAATTTAAACCTAATATAATTTAATGATTTGTTTGTTTGAAGTCAAGGAAAATGGCAGGAATTTTAATGCAATTTCTGGTATTTTAATAGAAATAAAGTGACAGACGTCACGTCAAGTACTACTTTAAAGAAATTCGTTGTTTTATTATCGGTGAATACGTTGCAATTCTGATTTACGATAAAACTAACATTAATGTTATATTTTATTATTTAATATTATTATGTTGAAACTCCTTTTTTCTTCTTTTCTGTGATGGAGAAATCGTTACGTTAAAATTGCTTGTTTCGATATAATTCGTTGATAAGTTCCAATCTAGACGATTGTTGTTTGCAATTACCATAAAAAATTGCCAGTTTTCTAAACCATCTTGGCACCACTATAGTGTATTTAGTCTATATTTTCTTGCATAACAAAGCTTTTGTAAATTCTCTAATTAATGTAAATTTGTCTATGTTGTAGAATTCAGTTTATGATAGAGAATTGTCTAAAATTAGAATAGTACTCGTTTGGTATTGATAGGTTGAATTTAGCTGGTGCCCACATATTGTTTACAATAGAGATAATAATGGTGGAATCGTATTTGGCTTAGAGTTCGGTCATAAATTCCAAGTGAACTTACCTGTTTGGAACTTTGGATGTTCACTCAAAAAAGAACAAAAAATGAAATGCACTATCAAGTTGGAATAAAAGAAGATATATGACACAGGTTGGTAATTTATTTAAAATTCGGAAATAATCAAAATCTTCACTTGAAAATACTGTATGGATCAATTGAAATTGAACTTTACATATGATGAAAACTTAACCGTTCATTATTTAAATAATTCACATTAAAACGGATTAAATTAACCGTGTATGTGTATGTAGAATACGAATAATGCGAATAAAATCCTCGTCTTTTGTGTAGAAAAGTCGCTCTATAGATTCTCTATTTAGATACTGCATGGAAACATGTTGGATAATGTTCAGAAAAAAAAAACTTGTAAAAGTTTCTCGAAAGCTTATACACATTCAATGTTAACATTGTAAAATATTAAAGGATTTTTAAATAAAACTGGGCCGCGTTCAAGAAAGCAAAATGAAATTGCTAGTCTAGGTTTAGAGTGAGAATCATTTCAGATGATAATGGACGTGCTTCTGTCGTCGTCTCATCATGAAGCAATTATTCCAATTACCGTTTTACAAGTTATGTACCGCCTACGATTTGAACTCTTATCGGATAAAATTATTGCATCCAAGTCCAGTTACGATTTCTGTGCACATTTTTTTTTCTCTTCCTAACCCATTTTTCCAATTTAAAAACGAAACTAACACTTTAATTTTATTTCCTTCTTTATTGTCGAATACTTCGATAAACTTTTTTAAAGATAACTCTATTCTTTTGTAGTTTCTCAAATAACTTGAAGCAATAAAAAAACTTAAACTATATACGATGACAATTCAATCTTTTATTGTAATAAAAATCAAGTTTTGTTGTCGCGAAAATTTTCCCAATAATCGAACTTTTAATTTTCACAACTAACTTAAAAATCGACATGAATTACACGATTTTTCTTCTTAGAGTTTAGATGTCGAATAACCGATAACTAACCGAGCAATTTCTAGTTACTTTCAAAGAATTAACAAGTTGTAGAGTTTCTGACATAGTTTTTACTTTAATACTATATACAACCACAGATGTTTTAACAAGTCTCTAAAGTTCCATTGTTCATTAAACAGGAACATTCGATTTATGTTTATTGACAGCAAAAATAAAGAAATGTTACAACAAAGCAATCTATAAACGGATACATTCAGAGATACTTGAGTAGAGTGAAAAATAGACACTATACTGATTATAATTCTGGAAGTTTAGCTGTAGATTAGATAAAAGGAAAGTTTCTTTATATTGATTTTTTTGCCCCCAAAAATATCAAATTAATTTAACACGACATATTGAGACTGATATCCATTCTTATAAAGCGTAGCCTACATGCGAATATTTGTCTCAAAAAAAATATGTATAACAATAGACTTATTTTATATGTGAACGATAATAAAGATCAAAGAAAGTTGAATTGTTTTGAAGCATAACTTAAAATCGTTTAAACACCTATCTAGAAGATTTTGATCAAATACAATACTAGCAATAATAACTGGATGCACAACTCAAATTTCTAATAGACCCAAAATTAGACTATATTCAATTAATTACAAATTTAATCTATTCTTGTATTATCTGTGAATAACAGTATCCGTACACTTAAAGGGAAAGTTTCCGCTCCCTAAACTTTAGTTCTAACAGGAATTCGATGATAAATGTTCTATAGCGGATCTGGTTTTTTCTTTTGTAAATAAATAACCGATATTCTGTTTATATTCTTGTTTCTTCTGTTTAGCGGAAAAAGACACTTTCTTTGATGAATCAAGAAAGTTTGATTTAGGCTTAAGACTACCGCTACTAAACTTAATATTGTTAACGTTATCCATTTATCAAAAAATCTATTCTTATTATTGTGAATGTCTCAGAAAATGAATTTATTTGTAGCAGAACATAAAGTAGATAATTGTAGTGATCAATATACTGTTTATTGGAAGTTTATTAGAAGGATTATTAGAAATTCACACCAAAAACTTTAAAGTTTGTTATAAATCAAATAGCACTTTTGTAACTTGTTTTCCTTATTGATTTCCTAAACGGAAAAACAAATGTTATCAACTAGAGTAAATAATTCAACTTTAATATTAGTGAATTTTTTATTATAATGTTTCTTTATTCGAAATGTTTTTCTGTTTCCTTTCTGTCATTCTTTGAATGGAAAATATTCAATTACCGTATGAATATTGATGATTTTTTTTCTTCTAACTTTCGGAAATGTTGAAATTTGAAACAATAATGGGAAAGAGTCATCAACATTTCCGCTACTGTTTTTTATTTAAACAAAAACAAACGGCACATGTTCGGCTTTGTCCAAATTTTTTATTTTATTGTCAAACCTACGCCAATTTTAATTATTTTAACTCTTTTGTGTCTCATTATTGTTTATTGAAACATCAGACTGGAAATGCAAATTGTGTTAAATTCTCACAAAAATTGTTAAACTTATTTATGTTTATAATCGGAAACAGTTGCCCTTCGTATACCTTTACTATCTACCCTTTGTTAAACTATTAGTTATATAAATTCTATTTTGATTTCAGTTTGTAATTTTACAGCTTCCAATCGATAATTAAATGAGAAATGCTTGTTTATTGAATACAGGATGTCTATTTTGAATGTGGCGATTTCTTATAAAACTCCCAGCCGAGCGATTCGAATGATATTAAGAATTTATAGATCTGGAGGATATCTTAGCAAAATTAGAACCTCGTAGCTCATTTGGAAGTCGATCAAAAACGATCAAGAATGACGCGCAAACCTTTCTATAATTGATTTTTTTTTTTTTTCGTTTTTCTCCATTGTATTCTGGAACAGATGGTAATGTTTCGCATTTTTTTGACCTATTTTGATATGAACTACGAGATACTAATTTTGCAGGGACCCCACAAAAAATCCTTGAAATATGATTCGAATCGTTCACCAAATAATAGGAGTTTCATAAGAATCTGCAACATTTAAAACAGACACCCGGTATAATTTCTATACATGTCTGTATGAAATTAGCACGTACATTTATTGAAACAATATACGAACATTTCTATATCAATTGTATTTAATCTATGAAATAAATTTATATATTAATTCATGCTTCAACGTTATCTGAATAAAATTATGTTTGTTATTGAAATACACAATTAAAATTGAATAAAATAAGAATTATCAGGATTTTTTTTGCGTTAATTAACGCAAATTGTTTAATTATTGTACCACTAACAATAAGTTTGACTGTTTGAAGCTTATAAACAGTTAAATTGCAGGATTAGAGACAGAAATTTAGTTTTGGTCTATTTAGTTCACTTTGGTATTGCCGAACAAATATTGCTATTTATCGAACAGTCCATCGATGATTTGAATGTGTTCTTAAAATTTGTAAAAGCAGAAAAAGCACCACCCATATAAGATTTTATTTATTTATACGTTATGAATTATGAAATGTGACTCTAATCTTAAGTCTTAAAAATATTATTAAGTGTGTCGAAAAGCACGCAACTAAATTATTGTATTTAGATTTCAAATCAATCAAATTCGATGTTTTCAATGTTAAATTTCAAATACAAGTAGAAATTGTTAAATATTAATAAGCTCAATTGACTTGATTGAAATATGTAAATATATGCGTAAGCCTTTCGATTTGAATTTTTAATCAATAATAATCAAGGAAAATTGTATTTCAATTCTGTTTGTTGTAGTGTCGATTGTGTGATATTAGATTTGTAATCTTTACTTGTATTGTTGTTGATAGAGAATTTCCTAGGATCCCATAAAGGATACCGGATCTTTTATTCTATTTTGTTAGCTATCCCGGAATTATTCCACGATTCGTGTTGAATATTAGTTGAATATAAAAGCGTTGACTGTAACAATTTATAGAAATATTCTTATTCAATATTTTGTTTAACGATTTAATAAATTGAAACGTGATAATTCAATTTTATTCAAATTTTTATTTAAATTAACCAACCAAACATCTACCCTAAAACAATATAATTTTGCATGAGTACGAATTAATTTTCTAACAATGCATAGATAACACAGTTGGAAACATATTGATTTTGGGTTATTAACATTATTTGTATAAACATTGTTGAAGCCCCATTTATAACCGACAAGATCTTGTGGCATCATTGGGGTTCTTCGGTTAAATCCCAACTTACTTAAATAGTTGTACAAAGTCTCGTACATCTTTACTTGAACAGCTTTTACCAAATCATTAATCAAACTATCTTCTCTTAATAGACTTTTTTTTAATTAACATGTTCTTTCCGCTCGGTTATAAATTATTGAACGAAATTATAACTTACCTAATTCAGGACCACAGACTCTTGGTATAATTTCTAAAATAGCTGCACAGGAGGCGTCCTCAAAACACAGTTGACGTGCCAACAGACAATTCAATATTGCAATTGTATTCTTTATATTTGGACCTGGAAAAATACACAAATCATTATTTATAACGAATATCGATAACTTTACTGATAAGCAAATTCATCATGAACATCGTTCTTGTTATAAAACACACTAATGATTTGTTAACAAATCGCAATCTGTTATCAATTTACGGGGAATTACTTCAAATAATAAATTACAAAACGTTCTTCCTTTCATTTAATTATTCTATTACAGAATATTAATGGAAATTTATTATATAGTGATAAAATAAATACATGTTTAACAATATTTAGAAATTATTATTCTTCAAATTAAACGCAAATTATTCTAAAAATTGCGATTTTTAATGGAAAATAATTAACAACTATACTATATATAATTATAATCAGTGCATCAAATCTGATATTAATGGATTTTAATTCGAATTCCAAACTAATATTTACATAGTTTAATTTAACTGAACACTTTTATAAAGTTAATTGAAAAAGTGATTCGAATCTATTTACCGAAAAATTACTAAATTACACTCTATTTTCCCTGTCAACATACCCTTTTGCTCCAATATTTTTCTAAATGAATTTAAGAACGCTTCTAATGACTAAATACAGAATTGAATTTCATTCCGATATCGATTGTAGGTGTTTTCATCGTGCTTATACTTTTAAGATTTATCTGTATCTGACGCTTTTTCATCTGTTAAGTTTTAAAAGTTTACTGGGCGGAATAGGGAAAGTTTTGTCGACATAAAATTACATGTTTCTATCAATGATCCTCGACTATTAAATCTTGATTTTAATCATAGCTTGTTCTTCAACTCTAATCATCATTATTACGAAGCTATTCGGTTGCTATAATTTGTTGAATTACTAGTTCGAATTTCTTCAATTCTATACAGTTTTGTTATAAACAAATTTTATTATGGAATAGTTGGTTGTATTGGAATTTCATTGTGTTAAATCTGGACGTCAATTGAATTTAATACGAAATCATATTTTGATTTGATTTGTTCATTTATAACGAAAATAGTGCTATTTTATATATTTGTCAATATTTTCCACTAAAAACAAATTGAAATCTCAATAAAATAAATGAAAGGTTATTAATTATTATTTTCTTTGTTGGTTTTTCAAAAATATTTCTTTGATGTTTTATTGTATATTATATAATGCAAACAAGTTTTCCATTTATATCCTCAAAAATCCTTTCAACTAAGAAATATTGTACAAAGGCTGACCGAAACGATGTTTCAACGTTTACAGTAGTTGAATGTGTATGTGTGTATACATGTTAGGGTTAGCCTCTATTTCTATCATAGGTGGTTTATTGCAAACAACATAACACAAACTAGCCTCTAGTGAAACTATAACGTTCCACTAAGAACAGTACAACTAATCTATGTTGTATAAAATTTTGTTCTATTTCAATAAGCAAGCGTTGTTTTATTTTTATTTTTCTTGAATATTCAAATACTGCACCAACATCTATTAAACAAACTTAAATTGTCTGATTTACAAACTACAATTTGTGTATTTGTGTTGTAATAAATAAGCTAATTAAGATCGCTCAAAGACATTGGACAAATTTACATATAGTTGTGGCAATGATGGTACTCTAAATAAAATTCTAGCAAGTTCATTTTTATTAGTCAGTCTTTGAGATTCAAATTGTTTGAAGTTATCCTTTGTGAAAAATACGATGTTGAATAAGTTAGAGAAATATAGAAAGAATTCTAAGACAATAAAATTGTCGGCTGATGGAATTTCAACAATTGTATAGATGAAAAACTTACCCTTATTGATGAAGTTTAATAAACAAAACAATACTATTTCAAAAATTTATAATAACATGATTTGAAAGAGAAATATGTGTGTGTATATAGACAGGGTGTGGTTATGTTTAAGGTTAATTAAAATAGGGGCAACTTATTTATGACGGTACTGTTCAAATACAAAGCTCTATTTGAAAGAAAACTGAGTAACAGGGTCGTTGTTTGTAACTAGCTAGATGGGATGTTCTTATAAAACCCTATGTTGGTTGTTCATTAATCATAACCAATACCTGTGTCAGAAAGATGCTTATAATAGTTGACTAATTACCTTGGTATTTAACAAAATTGATCGCATTAAATCTGTTCAAATATCAATCGGCAGTTATTTAAGAACATCTATCATGTAACTGTAGCGAAAATATATCAGATAAACAAACTAGAAATGGTGGAGGCGCCGGTCATCTAAGCATCTATTTTTAAGCCTTGCTTAATTTCAGATGTCTCTAGGAGAGTTTTTGTATATATTTGAATAGAAGTTGAAAATTTTAAATTATCATTCAAGAGAGAGATAATTATTTCCATTTAAAAAATTCTAAAGCATATAAATTAATGAGAATAACCCCATTAAGAGATGAACCATCTAAAACTTCATAATGACAGGAAATGAGTTAGTTTGGATCAAACTAGGAAGACTGGCAGGGTTTGGTAATCTACCGGCCATTTAAACAGACCTCTTATCACACAGTGTGTGGCCTTCATTTATCATTTTCCAAAATATATTCGAAGATAATAATTATATATAATCGTTGATTTTATACAGTTATATTTTTTTGATAATAAAGGCAATCCACAAAATTCAATTCGTGTTTGAATTAGTAATCAAAACTAACTTATTTATCGTACATTCTATGGTTCATCGTCAGTAAATTTTGTCTTATGTTTAATTCAAAAATACGTTTTTGAATATTTATGTTGGACGAACTTCAACGGAAATGAAGACCGAATTATATACTATTTAAGCTATTTGGTTTCGTCGACCGTAATATTACAGCAAGCTAACTAGAAATTCTCAACCACCAAATTCCCTTTAAATGTATATATACCAGAGTGAATTGGATTTGACATAAAAAAAATCTATTCTGCTACATGAAATTGATCGATAATACTTGAACTAATCAATCTCAATTAGTCAGAAACACCCCTTAATTCATTTGAAGTAAATATAAAAGATGATAAATATCCTTTTATCATTGTTAGTATTGTGACAAACTAATAATCTTTTAATTATCATACGTCGCTGTAAAACTGATAACTTATCAAACAATTAATGTTAAAAATAATAAATTATTTGAATTAATTACAATTATTATCGATATTTAGATATTTTACAATCAGTCAAGATTAGACTTTAGTAAATTTGAAGGAAAAAACGACATTCACCAAACTACAGAATTGATCGTCTTACCGAGTCGGGTCATAATAAAAAATCACACCCTGATTAATCACGTTAGTGATCCAGGTCGAATTAAATAGGAATTTAGGGCAAAGAAAAACGATTTTCTCGATCCGCCCCAAGAATCTCGATTGTACTCGAAAATATAGTTGATTACATAAAAAAAAGGACTAGTCATTTGTTTGCGTTGAATTGTAGACAATTTGGAAAGTTTTTTACATAGCATTTCTCTGATTATCAGATCTGATGACGTTTTCTAGAATAGTACAATGAATATTTTTGTAATTGTCCATTTGTAAAGTTTCATTGTAAATGAAATCAATTACACGATTCGTGTTAAGACGTGTGAAGTGTTGTTGTTTTTGTTGGACATGGTACTTTGAAGTTACTTTTTATAATTCCCCGTCAGCAATTGCTGCAATATTGAGTAGTTGCGATTGAATTAGAGAAGAGCGTTGCTTTCAGATCGTTAATTTTAAATAAGGTTAATTATGTAGACAAAGCAACTACAATATGTACTAAAGTACCACTATTGCACTAATCTATTTAGTGTAAATTGTTGTTTGGTTAGACTGAGCGAAATATGCTCGCTTCCAACGATCATTCTATAACAATGTGAATCCAGACCAAGTCCAGATTGTAGTATAGATGAAATCACGTGCGTATAGTCTAGAAAGATGTGTAAACCATTATTTGTGTCTGTTTCTGACTAGTTTTCTACTTTCATCATAGTCAATCGTAAATCACGGATGTACGTTTCTAGAATCATTTCGATGCAATACAAGTTCTTTTGTCGATGGTTCTATTAGTTTGGTTAGTTGTTAGTGGTGACTATACAAGATAATCGATTTCCTATTAGTTTGAAAACGAATAAATCAAAATCTAAATCTTCTAACATCTCTGGGACATCTTTAATAATATTTTCAAATCGATTTTATCTTCAGATTCGATTCTATAATTTCATATTTGATATGTGCACGCATATTTCAATTTTAAACGCTTATTGAAGAAAATTTTTATTACATTTACCAACTATACTGTTGTTAGATTAAAATAAAATGTAAATTGAAAAGAAAACAATAATAAAACACATTAAAGACGATATTTTTATAGAATAAAAGTCGTACTAGAATTGGGCTATACAGTATTTGTGAGTCACTTTCGTGTTGGTGATCAGTGGCATGATTACTGCAATACTACTTTACTGGTCATATCAATGAGTCAATCTTGATAGAGCAAGGGTTAACCGATACACCTTACCATTAGCACAATGACCATTGGTCAAGTGGACGACGTCGACGCCGACGCCGACGTTCATGGACACGCAAGCTCGACAATTAACTTGCGATGTTCATTTTTCACAATATTACACGCTATATACAACCAACTAACAATTTAACGAAATTTGCGAACAAATAAAATCCTTTTAATTTATTATCGATCCGCAAGTATATTTTGACAAAACGGATAAGTTTTAAAGCAATTAAGGTCGAAATTCACTTGGAACAAATAAAATGAGTTAGTTGATGTATGAAAATTTAACATTTCAAAACTGATTACGTTATCAATCTTGATTTTGTTCTAATAGAGAAAAGCAACTATTGATTTAAAGAAATTTATTGTTCTTCATATAATATTCAAAGATTGCAATCGAGATAGAGTATTTGGTGTAATATTTGTAATTAAATTGTAATTTAGACGGTGATAATCATGTGTGAGACGGGATTCAGTACAACAATGCTATATTGTAATAAAATAACTAATTCATAGAGCCGTCCGTGATATTAGCACATTACACTATTACATTATATCCAAACTGAAATCTTAGGGAATATTCGAGGGGTGTCTGCAATGTTCTGATTTATTCCCCTATAAAAAATCACAGTGTAAACTTTTATATATATTTTTTTTATTATTATTTGCTCTCACTCTGTGTGTGGGAAATACACAATTCATTAAACGTTCTATAGAGTAAAGTTGAATATTTTGTAAGTATGTAATGTTTGACTGTCGTGACCGCGTATACATAGAAGGGAAACACGCATAGGGTCACGCAAACGGCGACACGGACCGTAATCATAGATTAGCCAGACTAACCAACCCACTTTGGCTTCGCCGGTTTTCAGCTTTTGTCTATATCAGAGATTGGATGTGGGTTTTATTTTTATTTTTTTAAATTTTTTATCCTTCTTCTACTACCAAATTCGTTCTAATTTACCGGAAAAATTGCATTTGATACATTTGCATTTTTATTATTTTTCACGACTATTATCATTTATTGCACACAACAGAAAAAAATTAAATCAACGTGAATATTCCACGAATTTGATTCGAACAAATGCACGTATGTACTTACAAAATAAATATAGAGGAATATATGTATACTTTATGTATATCTGTGTGTGGCTGTGTTTATAGAAGATGTGGAAACATCAAATACAAACTCGGCAAATTTCTAACCGACATGGCACTCCAATTAGAACACACTAGCAGCGCAATTGTGCTATCTACAACACCGTCATCATCCAGCTAATCAAGATATCATCTAACATAACTCACTTTTATTTTATCTAGAATATCTGATTGTCATTTTTCAATTCACCACTTATATTTACATAGCCGACACGTTATAAACTGCATAGTATAATTAATATAAACATCTAGATTTGTATGTGAAATATGAAAATGTACAATGACGAGCATATAAAAGAGGCCACTCTTTATGAGGCTGTGTAAAACAGGTTTTTGATGACGGTCGTGACAGAATTTTCACACGTCAGACCTTAGGAAGAAAAATATTCAATCAAAAGATGAGGGGCTACTGGGGTACTGACAGGGTTGCCAAAAGTCCTGAATTTCACAGGATTTAGTCAAAGTTTTCTAAAAAAGAAAACTGAGTCGGATGCACCGTAAAATGCCCGATTCAACACTGGTTACGAAATTTCAACATCTCAGAAAATAAACGAGATGTCAGTGATTATTTTTGAACACCGAATCAAGAGTTGACTACTGCGGGCCCGTAAACGATCTCCTAATTAGAGTCCGATTGAAAAAGGATTTATAGTCGAAACCTCAACCGAAACTTGGGCTTCGGTCTCAGTTTCAGCCGAAACCGCAATTTATTTGGACATTTAAAAAATTCTATTGTATGCTGAAATCTAATGAATTTTCTATAGTTATTTTGTGTTAAATGAAATAATAAAGTACAATTAAAGTAAGTAAGAAAAAAACACATAACCTCAATTCGACGCAATCGCGCTGGTTGGCGATCACGAGGCATGAACTCACTCGAACGAAGCGCGATAATTTCCGAACACTGAGTTTCAGTGAGGCCGAAGTTTCGGTTAATTTTTGGCAGAAACCAAAACTAGATCTTTTAGCCGAAACCGAATCTTCGGTCGGTCACTACTCCTAATATGTATATTTTACAATATAATTTACAACATGGAACTAGTTCTGAATTGTTTGTTAATGTCCTGAATCCTCAATATCATTGTCCTGAAATACACGATATCAGAATTGGCAATCCTAGTTACTAGTTCCATTTTGGGGATTTATCTGAATAGATAAGTACTTTCTGCAAATTTGTTTTGATGAAAACTCGTTCTGACACTTTCTACCTACGGAAGAATGTTATTTTCTCGCTCAAGAGTCGGTCTCATTTTCTGATCGTCACTGTAACATTGTACAGTTAGGTGCATGGAACAGTGACGATAGTTGCGAGGCTGTGTAAGTCTGTCTAGCAGGTCAGAATTCAACCTAAAATAGACAAAGCTTGGTTTACACAATTTATCGCTTAAGAGTCGTCACCTTTTCCATGCACCTAACTGTACAGCCGAGTGCATTGAAAAAGTGACGACTCTTGAGCGAGAAATATAAATTTTTTCCGTTTTGTAAACCAAGCTTGTGCCATCTTAAAGGGAAGAAGGTGTAGCCATGGGAACGGATAGGGGTGATTTGTTTTTCCACATAGTTGGCTATTTTTCCTTCCAAATTATATCCACTGTATTATAAGAACCTCCCTCGTTAGCCTGACTTACACAGCCCCACAACTATCGTCATATTTTCAGCGCACTCGGCTGTACATGTGGTTTATCTTATAAAGAGTTGCAACATTAAATTATTTAGTTATGTAGCTGGCAGCAAACAGATAACCTCTGTGGGCTGATGCTTACAGTCACAGTCCTTTATACCATCGTACTACACATAAAAAGTAAAAAACATAATGGAAATTTAGATAAATATTTAAGCGAAATTACGAAAAATTCGTGTTTCTATCACAGTTAATACAGGAATATTATCGATTTGCCGTCGATATTCTAGAGGCTTTGTACTTATATTGTCAATAAATAATATTCGGATATGATTGGTTGAATTCAACTAATCTTAGTTTGAAAATTGTAAACTATGATAAATATTTTTGGTACAGGTGGATTTAATTGAAAATTGATGGTGTTTCCCCGTATTTCCGTATATTCTACTGTAGATTGATCAGAGGTTAGTTATCACATTAGCTTGACTTTGAGTCGATATAACGCTTCAGGTTGAAAATTTAAACATAATTCGCATCAATATCTGACTAAAATCATACATCAAATATCATACTTACAATATATATTATTATTTTTTTTCTTTTGTTAAAGCGGATATTCGAAATATTTTGTATACATCAAAGAATATCGTTTATTCCGCTGGGTATATCCTACCGTTGTAGATTTGATTTAATTTCGTTGTAGTGAGTTTAAAATAAATCCATCACAATACATGACTGTCACGCAACATGGTAAAAATGATGAAAACAAAGAAATAAAAATTATTATTTTTCTTCTTGTCACAACTGCAATATCAAAACAGTAATGAATAGATAAAATTTGATCCGACATTAGATTGTCGGAGTCGTCGTGGTAACGATCAAAGGGGTTGCACACACTAACCAAGATAAGGGTTGTTGTATATAACGAAATACCCGTCATATAACATCGAATATATCTGTACAACTGTCTATTGGTTTTCAACAAATCGATATTATTCAGCCTCAAGTTAAAATGACCTTTCCTCGTATAATTTTGTTCTTTCAGGGCAAATATACTGGTACTCCGGCCCTATTATTCGTGTTTTTTTTCCCTAACATAACTATATAAAATTTTGTATGATGTTATCAAAATAAAAGGTCTATAGTTGACAGATTACCGTAATTGATTTACTTAAAATCATACAATAATAAATTGGACAACGAATCGATCATTTATGTCACTTTACATGTGTCGTTGTAAATAAAAAATATACTACGAATGTTTTAATCAATATTCCTAAATCTTAATAGAACTACTTTCGTCAACGGGTGGTGAAAAAGAGCTTTTGTTCCCTAACAATAGACGCAATTATCATTAATTCTCTGGATGACCTGCTGCGGGTGCTAGAGAGGAGGGGATACTACGCGATAGGATACGCGGATGACGTAGCCATTCTAATCAGCGGGAGGACGGGACGGACTGTATCAGAGGTGATGCAGTCCGCTCTACATACCGTTGAGGAATGGTGCAGAAAAGAGGGGCTAACGGTAAATCCTAACAAGACCTCAATACTACCGTTCACCCGCAAAAGAAACCTCGATTTGCAGGGACTTACACTGAACGGGCAAAGTCTACAGACGTGTGCTGAGGTGAAATATCTGGGCGTCGTATTAGATGCCCGATTAACCTTCAAATCACATATAGAGAAGATCTCCAACAAAGCCATAAGGGCTCTATGGGCCTGTAGAAGCTTGGTTGGGAAAAAATGGGGATTACAACCGAGGTTGATGCACTGGATGTACACCAAAGTTGTGATTCCAGTGATTACATATTCCGCATTGGTATGGTGGCATAGAGCTACCACCAGTGGGAACATGCAAAAGCTACGCAGGATACAGAGAATGGCCTGCATAAGTATTACGGGGGCGATGTCAACTACCCCAACAGCGGCGATGGAAGTAATGCTGGGGCTCAGTCCTCTACACTTATTGGTGGAGGCGGAAGCAACGGCTGCTTCTTATCGACTGAAAACAAATGGGCTAGGGAGGGAGTCCGTTATTAAAGGATCCCATACCGAGATCCATCGAAAAAGAGACAGCATTCCCGTTTTGGGAATGCTGTCTGACAGAATCAACCCAGTTTATCGATTCAACAAGAACTTCAAAGTAGAAATACTGGAAGGGGAAGGAACTATGAACGAGACAAAAAACACGGATCGAGGAGGAATCGTTTGGTACACAGACGACTCCAAGACGACCGTGAACGCAGGAATAGGGGTGGTGGGACCCAGACACGAGGAAGCAATTTCTCTTGCGCTGGGAAACCATTGCTCCATATTCCAAGCGGAAACAATAGCAGTAATGACCTGTGTGCAGGTCATGTTGTGGAGAAACTATAGAAATAGAAGTATCCACATCAAAACAGACAGTCAATCTGTGCTCACGTCACTGAGGGCTGTAGAAATAAAATCCAGACTGGTGCTGGAATGCTTCGAAGCACTTGAGGAGCTGGCAGAACATAACAAGGTTAACTTGACATGGGTGCCGGCTCATCAAGGGTTTGAAGGAAATGAGAAGGCGGACTGCTTAGCAAAGAACGCCGCCAATACAGCTCTAATTGGACCCGGACCTTCGTGCGGGATCGCTTATGCGGACGCTAAGAGGGCCATATGGGAAGAATTAGAACGAAAACACCATCTCTAATGGGAGGAATCACCAGGGATGGTCCTGTCAAAGGCATTTCTGGACTTTTCAAACCGTAGAAGACTCAAAGAACTCCTAAAACTTAATAGGAGGCAATTAAGACAGATCACAGGACTGCTCACTGGACACTGTGGACTGAGGAAACATCTCAATAACATTGGGATTGCAAAAGACCCAGCATGTAGGGCCTGTGAAGAGGAGGATGAAACTTCCCTTCATATTCTATGCTACTGCGAGGCCTTAAAGGATCTCAGAGCGTGGTACCTGGGAGCGGAGTACGTCTCTCCGGAGGAAATAAAAAGTACTTCCCTAAACAGTATCCTGGACTTTATTAAAAGAACGGGACTACTGGGGGAAGACACTTAACCCAAAATAGGAGAACTAACGAGCGTACAAAAGGCCTTAAAGGCCGGGGTACAGTGGGGTACGAACCACGGCTCGGGTGAGAGGGTCTGGGAAGAACCTCTCACAAATGGATAATAATAATAATAATAATAAAATCATTAATTCTCACTGGCTATTTTAATCATAGCCGATCTTTATTTTTATCTCTCAACAACTACCAGTCTTAGAATAATCAATATCGATTTTTTAAAATGATCGTTTTTATTTTGTTGTAATAAAATGAATAACATATGTAGATTAATATCGAGATTGAAACTTGCACACAATTTAACTGTAATTTTATACTACCACAATTACATTAAAGATAATAACAGTGATAACAGTAATGATAGGACAGAATTGGCGTGGGGTTGTTACCTTGTTAAAATACGTGGTGTATTTTTTTTCTTCTTATTGATGATTGCTAATAATTTGTTGATCAACTATAGATATCGGTTGTTTTACATGAAATCTTTGATATAATTCTTATGTATGTATAAATATGCATGGTGTGATGCCATCACACGAGCTTAGTATGGATGTTATGGGCCAGTCATCATTTCCATGAGTTTTTGGATTCAACGATATTACCTTATATTATAAAGTATAATTTACACATTAACTATTCCAACCATATGACTTGCCGACATTTAAAATAGATCGTTTGATTTATTTTCCATCTTCAACTTGCATTGAAGTTCGAATTGAGTACTCTCTATTGTATAATAAAGTTAAAAGAAAAAATAGCACATTATTAATTTTATAATAAAACAAAGAAAATATAAAACATAAAATTGATCATTTAAAAAAGTTAAGTTAGCACGAAAACAACAATATTTTTGTGTGTAATATAGAAAAATCGAAGTTGAAGCCTTGCATGACTTGAGCGAAAAACGCTCAAAGGAAACGTATTTAATCTTTACCTCAATAACAACCTATTACTTCACAAATTTTCTATGATTAAAGATTGTTTATTAACAAAAACAATTGAAACATCATTATCATATAGAAAAGCTTTTTATATTTGACAGAGTAATTATACAGTTGACCTGTCGTTTTAAAATAATTTTTCACAAAAAAAAAAACAAAAAAACAAAATTGAATAAGTTGTTTGTTTTACAGTCGCATTAATTCCATCGTTGACGTTAATTGTGGGGAGAAAATGTATCATTTTTTTGTAAAATGTTTAAATTACTAAGTCGTCCTTAATTCACAATCAATAACTGATGGTTTTAACGATTTCTAATTGAATTTTTTTTGAATTTAATGAGATTCTATGGCGGTGATTAATTTAGCTTGATGAATGTCTATAAACAATAATAACCAGCAAATGAGGATAGAGATAAGTGTAGTGGTTTTTGAACAATACAAATCTTATTCCGTTATACATTTAGAATATAATTTAAAAGGATTTACGTTATTTAATTTTACATTAAAATAGTTGTTTTTTTTTTTAACTAAAACATTAAAAGAAATATCTCGTGGTTGAAACTAGTAAATAGTACTATGCTCCAGTTACTTTTCTAAATAGAATACTTCTATGGATTTTTATTTTAACGTAACACTTATGCATAATTGAATGTTTCTATTTGTTTTATACATGAATACGAATTTATCTTATAAATTTCCAACTATTGTTAGAAATATTGATATTGTTTTCTTCTAATTTTAAACTAAATAAAATTTCATAGTAAAATTAACTTTTAAGCTGTATGTACCACAATATCGATTAGCACTTCGAATACACTCAACTTTGTCGACACTTAACAAAGCTTAAAAATGTAATAAAACCTACACCACATTTGTGATTCATTAAAAAGAAAATAACAGAAAAACGAACAATATCAAACACTATAAATGTTTAAAATTAATAAAAGAATCATATAAATTGATTTTTAATTTAGATTAATTAGTGGCGATATAAATTTTTAGTTTGGTGAAAATAAAAATAAATCGTTTAAAATTAAATATGCTGTTTTATCTGAATTTTGCATAGGAAACTTTTTAATATTGTTTCAAAAATGTTTGGTTGTTTTTGATAAATTTCACTTTGTGAATTTTCAATCTCATCCTCTCGACGTATAGTCTAATTTTCCATTGATTCATCTTTTCTACGTTAAAAGATAAGTTTTCTTTTAGAGGAAACTTTGTGGAAGTTTTCTTTTTTTTTAAATTATTAGTTTATTTTACAGACGAATAAGTATTGTTATTGCTATTGTTATTATTATGATGATTATCTTATTTAAGCCCAGAAACAAGTTATTATTCGTATCATTAAGTCATTTTTATCAACGTATGTTATCGAAATGTAAACCGATTGATGGGATAGCTAATGGAAATCAATTGATACCAATAAAATGTTTTTGATAGGCCCATTCGACAATTCTATTAAATGTTAACTGTAATACAATTTCTCATCAAAGTCTTCAATAGTTTAACCCGGTCTCTACACAGCAAAAACTTATTAATTACGTGTCTAAAGTTCAATATTGGGTGTTTATAGTAGATGGATATTGTTAATATATTGTTGTATTTTGTGATAAAATCAACAAAGATTTTCTGTTTAGTTTAGATGTTATTTTCAGATAATTCCGAAACAGTTAACTTCGTCAACAAACTTTTCGTAGAATAAAATCGTACTAAAGAATGTCTTCTAGTTGCACAGAGACACACTCCCAATTTCCTCTAAATAAGTTCTTCATTGTCGATATTTACTGGTATTGATGGCCAACATTTACTGGCGACTAGCCATTGGAACAATCGATTCCTACCAACACAAATTATACTTTCAGTCAATACAAAACGAATTATACAATTGAATTATTTAGTCAAGTGAAATCTATACTACAGTAAAAATAACTGATCGATAAAAATGGATTGAATGAAAAACAGTTAACAATAATCGATTTATAAACTACCGACCAATTACACTAATAATATCAATAAAATCGTCAATTTTTTTACAATTCTCGAATATATCCATCAACTTCTATTAATTAAATATATTATCAAACAATTTTGCTGATTCATTTTAATAGATTAAAATAAACCGATTTAACTTTCAACAAACAGTAAATTTACCTTTATCTATGACATAAATAGAATGACTGAAACTTTTAAAACGGTTAATGTTAAAAAAGACACCAAAAAATTGGAATAGAGGGTTGTTCCTAACAAAATTTTAATGATTTCACCACAGAAAGGTTAAGGATGAAATTTAATGTAACAGATTTTACCAAAGGGTGCTTTTGCATAAATTATGTAATTATAAAGAAGATTTTACAACATTCGACATGATTACCATGATATCCTCTATGTTATTATAATATAAATAATAATTAGAAAATTTCTGGCCAGTTTCACTAGCCGGATTTTGTGTTATTAATATGTATTGGACCGAAAAATACAACAATATCCGTTGTTATATCCTCTTTTCTTGTTGAAAAATGAACGACGTAGAGATTTGTGTGTAATGCAAAAACTTGCAAGATTTTCGTAACGTTATTTCTATTCTTTTAGTCAAGATTGATATAATTTAAAAAAATCTCGACGGTAAAATAATGGTTTTAGATATCAGACACAGTTATCGGTTTATCAGTAAGACTAACGTTTGAAATGTAAGAATTTTATTAGTATGACTTTTGGTAGAATAATGTTTGAAGTTTAATGGATGTCACGTATTCTAAGGGTTGTTTGATATTTAACTATGGTTTGACAGACTGGTTAACGATTATACAAGTGGTGAGGAGTTGAATTTGCATGTTGACTCTAGTAAACTGATGCTTGGCGTTTTAAAATATTGTAAATAAGGTCAAGTTACGTTTTTTTATAAAGCGGAAGTTCATGTGTCATAGTTGTTAAACAAACCGCAATTATATCAAACATCCCCCTAACATACCATCATCTTCATAATAAAAACAGACACATACATACATAACATTGAAATATAAAGAAAATTTTAATAATGTTTTCATTTTCTGAGAGCATCATTTGGTAACGAAATAAATTTAAAAGTAAGCGAGTGACCCGAGGGTGTAGTTAAACAGCCAGTGCACTCAGCAAATGCCAGTATTGATCATAATTTTATTTAATTTGCAGGTGGTTCAATATAAACGTCATACTAAACTGAATTCCTCTACTTTGACTTCATTAATTGTGTTGTGTTAAAAAAAAAATAACGATTAGTAGATCCGAAACGCGATTCTTTTAATAATATCAAATTAATGTTGAAACATTATACTGAAATAGAAAACAATTCAATTTTAGATGCTTATAAGCATAAATTCTAAAAAGTATCCCATCTATTGCATCTTGAACATTGTCTAGATTCCTCAAAGAATGTCGTATTCAACTTATAAAAGATATAAATGTCAATCTGTGGCACAGACGGTGGATATTTGAATAAAAGAAATATGCTTCTAGATTTGATAACTAAGTTGAGAAATTGTTTTTTGAAACAATTCTTAAAATTTTATTCAAACATCTGGAGATTTTATTTAAGAATAAACTGAACGAATGCACCACCGTCCGTAATCTCGACATGGCTACAGTATCAAATTTCTCAACCTGATAAAACTCATATTGTATTCAATTTTGAACGAAATAAATGGCAAAATTTTACCAAAACTAGAAACAGAGACTATACGTTATGTGACAATACTAACAAGTATATAAGTAAAGATTTATACGTACATATACAAGCCTACACGCCTATACCTATATATATATATAAATAAATAAAACATAAACGTTTTCCGATTGTCAATTATTTTTTTAGTTATGGTAAAAAAAGCACAACTTCTAGACGGTAAACGAAAGGGCTAGCCTATTATTGAGTAAGCGATTTATAGATTTTTTTTTTGTTTATATAAAAGTAGAAAGGGGGTAGATAATGGGGTGGTTTCTGGTCTGACAACTAGACAAGTAGAAAGAGACACGTGGTGACGTTTGTTTCTTTAGAAGGATTATAATTTTCTTGAATGATTTAAAAGCTCAATCAGGGTTGTTAACAAAAGGTGGAGAGTTAGTTGTATGGGATCGAAACAGTCTACAGTAAACGTCAGTCATCGACATTCAACTTTGTAAATATTGTATCAACATTTTAAATGCATGACAACCATTATCTGATTCTCTAGTTAACATCCATTAAATTTATTTTTTAATATTTAATGACAAAATAAGAGTTTAGTATATTTGAAGAACACAAGTCCAAATATTCGTTTATATTCTTGTGATTCTCCCAAATTCTTATTGAAATCCACTTAGTTCTTTTAGTAGATTTCAATAAGTTAATTTGTATACAAATAAAGATTTTTTAATCTATCTAATATAGGGAAGTTTGTGTGTTCCATTAAAGGCCGAGCTTTCGCTCCTGAGTACCTAAAAACTTATTTTTTCATAGTTATTGGTATAATTTTTTGTATAAATTACGAACTAGATAAGATTACCGATGGCCGTCGGTCGTTCAAGTAAAAGTTGTTAAGTCAATGCGGGATATTGAAGAGGAAGACGGATATGTATAGTCGACGATTTGGCCAACTTGTCGTAGATAATTGTGATGAATGGGAATAGTTATAATCTCACCTGGTAGAGAGGTTGAGATGGCCGTTGTTGAACTGCTTGGAGCAGTTGTTGGTAGCTGTGGAAGAGGTAAATCACAGCACTCGCGTTCAGGAAATTCGCTGCAGGACACCGAGCCTGTTATGGCCAAAAGCCAAAATATAATCCTAATACCGCACATACCATCCGCGGTCAAAAAGACCGGCTCACATTTTAATCGTACGGCGTTAATTCAATTCCTCCGGCGGTTTGATGTTGTATACATGTGCTTTTGACAAAAACACACAAGCACAGTTCACGTAAAAATGCGATCGTTCAATGTGAATTTGAACTGTAACAGCATGTTGTGAGAACATTGAACAGTGCGCCTTGCGCTACGACGCCACGAGGTCGACGGCGTCGTTTTCGACCGTTCAGTATTCGCGCACCCCCACTGCTGTCCCAATCAAGTCCACTATGACTATGACCCACTATAACCATATCCCTCACAACTCTACTCACTACATCCATCTTGCATTCAAATTACTATAAAACATAGATTAGTTAGTGAGTCATTGATAGCCGAATCACTGGACCACCAGTTAGAAATATTCCAAATTGACTTTGTAAACATGCAGTATATATTTAATAACAATTCTACAATTATAATTTTAAGTATAAACTATCCAAAAACGAAAATATTAACTTTTAATATAATTCCCGATAAGTAGTAATAGTATTCCTAATACTACTTACTCAACCGGTGAATTCCATTATTTCAGCAACATTACACATTTGTGCTAAATTTACTTCGTTTTTTCAAATACTGATTTTATCGACAAAATTTCTGATAATTTTTTTACTTATTTTATTCAATTTACTGAACAAAATTCTTCACACAGATCGAAATTCGAATATTTCACATTAAATAATCTCAAAGATTTTTGAATTTTTTCCTATTAAAAAGCCCCACAATTAATCTTTCAGATTATTTAATTAAAATGGCAAAGTATAAATAATAATTTTTCTTACATAATTTAATAGTTAGTCAATTTTCGTTGTAATCAGTTCAAAGTAAGTTCCTGTCTGTGATGGTTCCTTTGTTTTTCGTTTGTTAGTTGCCTAAAGGCTTTTCAGTCTTCTACCTAGACGAATACACGAACCTACATTATAACAAAGTCTTTTAGGTGGTATTAAATTTATTTGTTTGGCAGATACTTTTCAAGTCAACGTAGTTAACGCTAAAGCTGTAATATCTTTTGGTTTTCCGATTGGTTTCGGTTGCAGGTCATGAACAAAAGAGCCCACAATCAATAAATCTCAATGGATAAGAGTAAAACAAAAGGAATAAATGGAACGCACATTGCCAATAGACAGACCGTTATTGGTAGCCTTTCTGTACTCACACTAATAAACGTTGATAACACAGAAACGAAACAAATGACCATCTCTTACTGGACGTCTAATGTCAAAGTAAATCTGGACGACAATTTGTTTGACAGAAATTTCTACCACTCTAATTTCTCCGGTACTGATTAAATCCATTAAATGATCGGACTTTTCGCACAGCAATTCAAGCCAACACTCAGTTTTAAGTTTATAATTTTAGAAAATTATTTTTTATAAAATATACCACAGTAAAGGACAATTTTTACGGTGAACGACACAAAAAACAGACGACTTTTACATAAATTACAGTGAAATCTTGGACTGTGTAGGTTTAATAGGCAATCGAGCTTCGACAGTTTTGTAATAGGACAGTCTACTCACGCACGTCCTTGACTATCCTTGATATTCAACTGAAATGTCGATTTCGATGCAGTACCATCAATTTATGAAAGAAAAACCGCACCAATATACTTGCTTTGTTTTAAAAATTCAACTCTATAATTGCGCAAATATCTAATCAAATTCTACATCGTAAAATCAACATTAAATATAATTTTATATCTCAATATATGTGATATTTACACAAACAGTGTAACGATCCGTGAAAACTAGCTAGTATAGTATCGAAATATAATATTATTATATTTCAAATTAATGTAGTTACATGTACTTTAGTGCGATTATATCGTGATTTTATAATATTTAAAGCGGAATAGTGAAATATTTTATATTCTTATTGCTACAGCAAGATTCAGTTTAGTTTAGGATAATCGTGTAGAAATGTAAAATTTGTGTATTTCCCGTAAATAACAAGAGAAAAAAATTGAAATAAAGCAAGAAACGAAGAAGAAAACAGAATGGACTTCTTTATTGCTTTATAAATGCATGGAAAATAATTCAACTGTCAAATTCATACACACATTTTCGTTGAAAGACAGTAAAAAAATAAACAAATACACACAGCTATTTCATATTGTACCTTACACTAAGGCTAACCATGGCTATTACATTTATTTATACACGAATTCTTCCATTTCCGGTCTTATGTTCATTCCTAATGTTTTGTTTAAATTTTAAACAAGTCGAATTTGATATGTATTAAGCAAATGTAAATTTATACATGTAAATAGAAATGCATAAAAGGTGAATAACCTAAATTAAATGCATACTGTAATTTAATATTTGCATTTTTTTCACTTATTCGTATACGTATTTATGTAAATTTACTCTACGTCGTTTGTGTTGTAAATTCGATCAATTTCTTTAATTTTATCTCATTTTCATTGATATTCCATCTAGCAATTATTTGTATTTAAAAATTATTATAATTTCACCCGGCGCATCCACCAATTTTGCAACGTTCACATAAATTTTATTAAATTATTGTTTTTTGTTTTCAATTAATCAGTTTGTTGGTACGTGTATTTGATAACTCAACTAATCTTTAGTTGATTTTGTTTTGAATATATTACGTGAATTATGATAGGAACGTAAAATGCAAACGGTGATTAATTAATTAAAACTGCAGGCAATCTTTAGCGTTAACGAGACCGATGGCCTATTTTCATGTCATCATAAGATGTAGTAATTACTATGCTCCAACTGTTTTCTATATTTATTTATTTATTCATCTTAATCAATTAGTTTCGCGTTAATTGATAAAAAAATAAATAAATTTAATTGATGTAAATCTCTACCACTATAATCCGATAATTAATTTTAACGATTTAATCTTGTTGATGATTGAGATTTGTAAAAAAAAAGTGCACAGAATTCAGTTAATTGTCAGAATTTTGAAGAGAATAGCGTGTCAGTTAATTTGGACAATTAAATGTGCGTGAGGAAAGTCACTGCTTCAAACAGTAACGGATCAAATTTAAACCAAGTTTTTTTTGTAATAAATTTACACAATTATTATTATTGAATTTTATTCCAGATAATGGAGTGGAAATCGATATAATGTAGCGGCATTGTATTGAAATATGTTATAGGATATACATAGAACAAACAAATATAGGTCGATAGAAACACGCGAATTCCTTAGTTTTTTGACATTCAATATAAACTGAAAAATATTCACATATAGAATAAAATCATCTCAACCAATTTGCAGGTTACTATGACTACAACATTCACTATGATTCATCTATATTTTGTGACGCTTTGAGTATTACATCGAAAAAAAAATGTATATAGACAATATAAACTATAGAAAACTAACAAAAATAAAATATATAAGAGAAGTCAAATCAAAAGACTAACAATTCATTGCAAGATGCTATTCTCAAATATATAAATCATAAACAACTATACAAAATAAACTGGAAGACAGTTTCTCATTTTATAAACTGTTGTTGGGTGATATACTTTGTTTTGGCTTAATATTATTCATGGGCAACGTTCTTATACATAGAAAATACTACGGGAAATATTTTCAATCACGTTTAACACAAGCGGAACGCCTGCTTTTATTATTCAACACCCACAAAATGGGTCGCGTTACAAAAATATCTTATACGACATAGAACACGAATAATACGAGAGACAACCCTAAAAATGATCCGTAATATATGTCAAGCGATACATTGGTTATGTTGAATCCTTATTCTATCCAAATATACAAAAATAAACTATATTTTATCAAGAATGAATTTAAATAATAATAAAATTAGATTCATCACTGTTAAAGTAACTTAAATCCATTCAATGGAAATAAAAGTGTGTGATATAAAAGGCTAAAGTGTAGGGTAAGAACATTCTAACAATAATAAAGAGTTGGCGACAAAACCCACATAATAGACTCTAAGTGTAAGGGTATATAAGTTACAAAATAAGAGAATTACACTGAGATGTTGAGCTATAGAACCTAATAATGTGTACTAGAATTTATTTGAACACGAGACTTTCTCCAGCAATTTGCAATTAATTTAACAACTTGAACTGATACTAACTTTTCAACTACGGATCGTTTGCTGACAAATATCCTAAATAAAAATCTACAAATTTTTTTTGCAGTATAAAATACTAAAGAATTAGTAGATTCAATTATTTAGATTCATTGATACAAATTTTTTGTTGTTGAACTCTTCAAAAATTGTGGTTAGTGAAAAACTAGTCATAAATGGAATTAAACGATGTTTAATTCATCATCAACACCGAAATACTCCCTTTTCTCGTTTACTATCTTTAGATATAAAAGGGTGCTTTTTCATGTATAGACGCCAATTAGAAATACGCAAGTATGGATTTTTCACCATTTAAAACGTGAATGAATACAAATCACTAATATCTAGTATATATAAGTTTCCTAGTTTTCTTCTAATGCAGAAGTTGGCTATAATTCCCCATATAAACGCAAGACATATAATAATGGCCAAGTCTCGTTGCGATACAAACTTCTAAAGACTATTAGAAACAAGAGAATTCCTCTTTATAACATGAGAAATGTTGATATAGGATTAGGGAAGTTATGTACAGTTGTTGGTAGTCAATGACTTCGTCTAAATGCATTACCACAGATACCGTTTATTTTCACTTTTACCTATTTCTAACGTAAATATACTTTTTTTTGGGTTTTTATTTTAACGAAATTATAATAATAGAACAAAGTCGATTTCAATCATTGTTGTACGAATCAATTTTTTAATAATTTCGAACCGACCAACAGGCTGCACGCTCTCACCGCCCGATGGTTGATTATTCACGAATATAAAAAAAATTTAATTACCTATTCGTGACTTCATCATGCACTACTCGCTACGTCATGATTTAAATAATCAGCTTTTTTACTGAATTTGATTTGAGCGTGATTTATTTATTCGAAACAATTTCAAAATTTCTTCAATTAAAAAAGAAAGCGACAATTATTACTAATTCAAAATTGAACGATTGAAAAATTATAAACGAAGAGGGTTAGATTTGTTCATTATAAGATGTTGATTAATGTCGATGAAAAATTACCGATATCTTTCTATATTTTCATCTTTTAACAATTTGACGGCGTCGAAAAAAAAGGAGTCAAATTGTAAACGAAATGAAAACTTGAACGAATAAAGAGGGATACATTAATCAAAAGTAGTTTCACTTGACGCTTTGGGATGTTCTAAAATTACGTATTCTATGCTTTCAATTCAAATACTTAGACTAGTCTGGGTCATCTACATTCACCATTCTATACACACAAAATTTTTATACAAAATCAACCTTTGCCTCGAAAATATTTTGTAAAAAAACATCAACCCATGAAATAAATCAACGTAAATAAACGACAATTCACTTTTATGTATATAAAATAAATAAATTTATTGAAAATAATCTCGCCTGTCACTATTATCATATCTATCTATTTAGATTAAGATCATATTTAGAATATTTTATACTATATGCATTATTTATACAGTGCATCCCATTGAAAAGGAGGCGCTTTCTCCCAACATGCCAGTCGCCTATCAACATATCAACTTTACCCACCAATTTCAACAGTTTTTCATGAAACATTTATGGTGTTAGGGAGAAATGTGGGGCAATAAGATAGAAATCGTTGCATGATATGAATGGGTGACGAATCTGATATAAATTAAAAAAACACTGTTTAATATCTCGAATTTCTAAACTGATGTATGAAAATCCTTATTCACTGGCTGATTATTAAAGAGGTGTACGTACATATATACGCTTTAGAAAAGCTGTATGATTCTTGTTTAACTATTGACATTAAAGCTGTTTTTGTTTAATTATAACAGTAAAGGGAAATCTAAACTCGTAGAGATTACATGAAATATATATAACGTAACAAATTCTCCACTAAATCCTTTATTTTTGTGACAACATTCAAATACATCAATCAGCTTCAATTTTATTAATTCATTGATGACTTTGTTACAGAATAATGCATGTGGTAAATTTCTATTCGATTTTTAAAATGGAATTGGATCAATTTAAACATTTTTTCTACTCATTATAATTATTAAATAAAGTTGAAATGGTGAAAAAATACAGGTGGAAAATCTCAAGTTAGTATACTGATAAGAGATTCATGTTTGATATCAAGCAATTTTCAGTGCTGTCAGCGTAAATCTGTGCTCACTTGTCTTTCTATCCATGTAATATTGAAGAAAAACGATGTATTGGCGTTTCCTCTTTACATATTAAATCTATTGAGTTGTCACGTCAATATATCAAAACAATGGGAAAAAAAACAATGGAAAAACAACAGATTTTTCAATATCAATAATCATCAAAATGACAGATTTATTGCGAAAACAATAAAGTTCATTTCAACTTTATCAAAATAATTATTCCTATAATTTAATTTGATTTTTTTTTTATACAATCAATAAATTGAAGAGCTGGGTGAAATCCGGATCAGAATTAAGACAATCATTTATGTGGCGTTTTATTGATTTATAAAATAAACGAAGAAAATTTGAGTAAGCATTTATTAATTTTCCAATCAATCAATGCTTTTGTTGTAATTGAATAAACGAGTTGTTAATTGAGGGAAAAATACAATTGAATTAATTTGAAAAATAGGTGTGAAAAATTAATTTCAACAATTTTATTATATCATATATGAGCTTTTATTGTATCCAATTATAATCTTTACGATTGTTGAATATTTAATTGTTTAACAACCATGGTCATTGTAGTAAATTGAATCTATTTCTTTAATTACCAGTAATTAAAAATATGTCGAATATTAATTGAATATATCATTTCGAATATAATCAATGTTATTTCAGAAATATCTTATTATAAATTTATTAAAACTAGTCGATTAGATATCCAATATTTATATAGTTTCATTCAATTCCAACACACAAAACTAATTATTTTTCATATTCAAGTTGATTATAATTCTATCATTAATGATGAAATTGATTTTCTAAATGTAATCAAGATCATTACTGTATTTATCAATTATTACTTATAACTAAACATGACTGTGAAATATCGTGAAGACGGTGTAATTATACCAATTATAATTCATCCATAACTAGAACATTCCGTCAGAATCGTCAAATTAATTAATTTATAAATTAGTTGATTAATATAATACGACAGTCTTAAAATGTTTACAACTGTAATTTTGCACGAATATTATAATAAATAATTTTCTTGGAATATCGATTTGTTTACAATCAAACCATTAAACCGCGTATTTTTAATTATTTTAACATTAACACTATATGTAAGTAGACTCTTCTTATTAAGTTTTAACCGTAGCAAGACTATTTAACTATGGATTGATTCTAAAATAATGCTTGATAACAAGATTGTAGGTGTAATAAATTTGAAAACTATATATAGATACAATGAATACGTTCAAATGCTGTATAATGTAAATTTCTGACCTTTAAATGTGGACATTATTTGCATAGAATAAGGAATTGAAAAAAATTAACACCAAAAATCATTAATGTGTTAAAAAAAAAATCCATTAACAAAAATTTCAAATTTATTGCCACTTCATAAATAATTACTTAGCGTGTTCAAGAAAATAGGTTATAAAAGAAATTAATCTAACCCCCAATGAAAAGGGGTATTTTTCTTAATTGTCGCATACTTATAAACTTAACAAACAAAAAAAAATATCGATTTTTAAATGAATTCCCCTCATAAATAATTTACATTCAATATATACAGTCCTAGATATAGATACTATTTTAATCTAAAGATCAATATTTGTAATATGTATAGACATCTTTTATTGTAAATTAAAATTCGTGAAATCCTGAAAATCTCAACAACAACGCCACCTATACGAGCTTAACTCGTACTTGAACCGCTGAAAATTTTCCTGAAATCCTGCAACACCGCCAATGACCTCTAGTGGAGAACTTTGGTATTATTCACAACAGTTAGAATGGTAATTGATAAGACGACTGAAACCGGTAGATGGCGCGACTGTTTCAAATGTGTACTATAAAGTGAAATCGTTTATTTATTACAAATTTTCGAGTATTTCGAGTTTATATAATCATTAATCATGAATAGTTAATTAATTAATTTTAATTACGACTCAGATAATCAAATGTTAGATTTTTGTACTATGCAACCTGTTATGTTAGAATAACGTTGTTAATATGGGAATTGTGGTGTTATTAGGAATATTAATATTATTCAATTATACGCAAGTTTTAATTGAAACTTACAATTAGACATGTCTTTCAGTCTTATAACTTATAACATGTTACAATTAATAATAAAACATTCAACATGGGCTATTTAATTGGTTTCCGTGCTAACATCAACCTAGACAAGCTATTCAATTATTAAATTTAATACGGATATGGAAAACAACAAAAAGACAAACACCAATACGTTATTGTTCTCCACTTTTTTTCTTATTTTGGTTTCTATTATTTAATAATTGTACTTTTAAGCTTTAAATTGAAAAAAATAATAAGACGATTTCATCTTGAAATAGTTCTAAAGTCGATAGACAAGGGATAAATAAAATACTAAACCCCTTTTGTAGTAATATCGAAAATTGATATTTTATATTTTTAGTTTTAGATAAATGATTATGAAAAATAAAAAAGACAGTGTATCGAACCAAATAAGCATAAAGTTATTAATAATGGATTATAAAGGGTTACAATGTTAAAAAATAAAATAAAAATTAATATGAACACTTTGAAAAGTGTGCCTGAAAACAAAGATGTATAGCTGAAATAAAACTACAAAAGAATTACCGATGAAAGAATGTTAAAAATTCGTGTTTTTTTTTTACTTTTGACAACAATATTACACCCAATAAGCCGGTTATGTTTGGTTTTCTAGCAGTTTATTAGTTCTTCGATTATTAAAATCGAATTTTTGATCATCAAAAAGCTACATTTTTGTCTAAAACCTCTAAAAAGAAATAGAATTAATCGTAAAATTCAATCAAAGTTACTATCACATTATTAGAGAGATGCGAAATTGAGTTCCTAATTGACAGTAAGAGCAATATTACGGGATCAAAGTGAAATTATCAACGCCTATAGATATTTTCATCTTATATAACGCCGAAATCTGGATTTTCCCCGAGGAGACAGAAAAACTTACATTGAAAATTTGTTATAATTGCTAACTGTACCGGTTATTATTATGATGGAGTAATTATAGAGAGTGCCTTTGTTGAAACTTTGAATGTTTGGTGATGACCCTACTAAAATTAAGTTAAAAATTTTGATTTACAACTCAGATATTATTCAAAATTGTCGCGACAATATCTGTTCGTAAAATTAGATTTTTTAATTTAAAATCGTTTTACTACTGGCTAGTTGTACTTATCACGTTTGTATGTAATTTTGTTTTAAAATTCAAATGCCACAGATTACACTACAGTTAGAGGTGGAACTGAATTTGTTAGATCACGTCCAAAATTGAAGGTACCCGCAGAATTGTCCTCGGGGATTTCGAACTAACATTTGTCTGTTATTAATCGAGAAAATATATTTGAATCGTTAATAATTAACGATTGAACAGAGACGAATTTTCAATTTAAATAAAACACAGACAGATACCGTTAGTTTTAATCTTATCATCTCAGATATTATCTGGAAAACTTCCAATTTTGCGATATTCGTTAACTTTTACGTATACGAAAATAAATATCAAGGAATACTGTACGATCTTAAATTATTCAAAATTTTATCAAACTAAATCTCGAAAATTTATTCCCAATACATAAATCATAACTGATAAAATTGATAATGGGGTAGAATTGAATTTGTTGTCTGTATGTGCATTGATTATTCAAATATTCCATGCGAATAATTTATACAAAATTATTTAATACTTACAAATATTGTTTTATTAATTAAAAGCGATTATCGTCGATTTTAAATAAGTTATTTGGAAAATCGAATATAAACTGGCTATTATACAATTCCAATCGACAATATTTAATTGAAAACGAATTGTTTCAAAACTTTCCAATTCAATACAATAAATATAATAAAAAAAAGTTATTTTTATCAGAAATTGAAAGCTTTGTAAATTACTTTCAACTAACTTAGTAATTGTCTCTAAATTTATGTAAATTTTTCAGTTGTTTCATAATTCTGAGAACACAAAATAAGGGAAATGTTCAATTTCTTCGTAAATGAACTCTTGCTAGTTTTTCATTTATATTTAATCCATTCTACAATGAGCAAAATACTCGAAAAAATATTAAACTTCAATATTTATATGAAGTAGTTCACATATTTGACGAGCGATTCCAAAAATATTTCAAGAATTTATAGCAGGATTCCTAGAGAACATTTTAGCACAATTAGAACCTCGTAGCCCATTTGGAAGTTGGTCAAAAACGTTCTTATTCACGATTTTGATAAGACACTGATATATTTTCGTTTTTCTCCGTTGCATTCTAGACAAAATACGAAACATTTCCACCACTTCCAGAATAAAATGAAAAGAAAGAACCAAAAAAATCAATGTTGGGTGGATCTTCGAGTCACTGTAAGTCATTTTAGATGTGTAGCTAGTTTTTGAAAATCGTCACATCGTTAGAACTTCCAAACTAACTTCCAAATGAACTACGAAGCTCCGATTTTACTACAAATCCTTGAAAAATTTTTAAAATCGCTTGCTAAATAACGCGAGTTGCCATATAAATTTTGCGACAATTAAGCAAATTAAAACTAAGATAAGAACACAACAAAGATGCACAGGGACGTATCATCCCTAATTATGAGATGATAGGTCTCAGACGGTTACGATTTCTAATGATAATAATAACAACTAACGAGCGATTTTGTCTTTGCTTAGAGTGGACGATACATACCTAATGATCTTTTTTTTCTTTTATTAAATAAATACTTACAGGTTTTAACTGAAAATTCCAATCCCGAAGGCGATCAAAACGCTGATTTTTCCAGCTTTTCATCAATTCTTCAAATAAACAAACAAACAACAATTTACAGCGAAATTTGATGATTTACGATAAAAACTTAAAAAAAATCGAGAATTTTTTAAACTTAGATATAAAAGTGAAAAAATCAACTCAAAGTTAAGAACAAAAATTTGTCAAGCCTTGATAATTTAGGACAAAAATTTATTGAAATCTACAGTTATTTACGTCTACACGTGACTACAAGTTCTTATAGCAACTCCCATTATTTGACGAGCGCTTCGAAAAATACTTTATGCATTCATAGGAAAGTTCGTATTTTTAATTATCTGATGAAAAATACAGAGCGTCTGTTTTAAATGTGGTCGATTCTTGTAAAACTCCTATTCATAGTTGACGAGCGATTCTGGAAATATTCTAAAGATTTGTAGAGTATACCTGGAGAACATTTTAGCAAAATTAGAACCTCGAAGTTGGTTAAAAAACGCTCGTTTTGGACAATAATACGATTTTCAAAAGCTAGATGAACACGTAAATTGACTAAGAAGACTCGAAGACCCTCCCAACATTGATTTTTTTTTTTGGTTTTTCTCCATTGCATTTTAGAAAAAATGCAGGACATCTCCACCTTTCGGAGAAAATCGAAAAAAAAAACAATGCCTAGACGACCCTAAGTCGTTTTGTGTGTTTAGTTTGTTTTTGAAAATAGCGACATCGTCAGAAACGAGCGTTTTTTTTAAACTTCCAAAGAAGCTACAAGGTTCTAATTTTGTTAAAATCTTCTTTAGGGACCATCCTATATATCCTTCAAATATTTTTCAGAACGCTCGACAAATAATACAAGTTGCCATAAGAACTTTTTGTCTGACGTTAATTATCCTGTATATTGTTATGATCGCTGAATGTAACAAGAGCGATAAGAGAAACATCATCGTTTGATGCTATTTGAATAGAATTCTGTGTACAATCCTTCTACTTTCTTGTTTCTATACAACATATTTTTATCTCGACAATATTTTATAGCCTGAAACCAAAATTTATTTTCAATTCTTTCAAACAGATAACAAGGTACCATGATTATAGGGTCTAACACCCGTTTTGATCGATAACAATCTGGAATGAGATACAAACCAGATAATGACGATATTCGTGTTGGAGCATTCTCAACTGAATGGTTTCTAAAGTTGTTTTTTTTAATAGTTTCTCTAAATGAACGACGACTTGTCCAATTTAACAGAACCACGCGCATTTAGAATCTAGAAAACATTATTTAGAAGATAAGGTCTTATGCATAAAATAATTAATAAAATAATTTGTTTATTTAACACATATAGAATGCGTCATGAATAACTCAAACTATACTTTTATTACTGGGTGGTGTATATATATGGGTCTTCGTGCAGGAAACAGGAAATCATTTCCACCCCAGATAAGAGCATAGCGTCTAATTTGCGGTATGTCAAAATAAATATTGTAAATAAATGTGGTTATTGTCCCTTTGTTTTAGTTTCACATACACTACAAGAAAAACGTTAATTTTCCGGACAAACGCTTTAATCGAAATGGGCTTTGATTGAGACGCCCAACCACATTAATGCTAGTTGATGCGTACAATAATATGAAGCCACGATTAACACAATGTGTAATTAAAGATTTAACTTCATCACTATCTAATAAATCGACAGTATCTTTTATAACTTTCTCGTAATTTCCGTTAACTTCAGGTAATTCAATTATAACGTATTCTCGTAATTTATCAATAGGATTATCATCATCGCTGGAAACACCGGTTTGAATTGACCAAAATATCGCTTCTAAATCACTAATACGGACTTGTTTCTTTAAATCGACAGATTCTAATACTTGTTTACAAACTTTCTCTATTAATTTGTGTAATCTGAAAAAGCTGGAATTCATTAAATTTTCAAATAATGATAGATATTTCTCTTGTATCTCTGATGGAAGCGAATTAACATCTTTATACAAATAACCACCAATGATGCTTAATTTGTATTTTCGACAGAGCGTAAATTTTTCAGTAATTATTTCAAAAATGACACTGTCATTAACAAATCTGAATGAAACTTTGTCTTTACTTTCAGCTATCAACAACTGAAAGGTTGATGTATAAGTCTCAATTACTGAAATTTCTGTTTCTTTTTTTTCATCAGAATTGAAATTTAGACACTTTACAGCATTTGAAATTTTCATGTTCTGCCTGTAAGAGTCTACAAAAGGAAAACTGAATATTTAGACATTTCTACTTAAATTTTTGTTCAGATACTGTAAATTTTTAAGTGTAAACTTCATATTTAGTGAACTAATACTGAAAAATCGTCTAAAGTGATAAAAGTTTTATCAGAAATTATAAAAAGTTTTAGAAACTGCAACAGAGCGTAAGTATTTCAGTAATTATATCAGAAGTGTCACTGTCATTAGCAAATTTAAATAACTCTTTGAGCTACAAGGTTCTAATCGCATGCCAAATAATGGCAGTTGTCTTTAGAACTTTTCACTTTAGGTGAATCATCCGGTATACCTATAGTGACGTGTTTAATTTAGACTTTTTGCTTATCGAAATTTCTAATGGAGCTTCAAACAAAAAAAAAGTCAAACGTCACGATAGTTACCTAGATAACACAAATTAGTTTAGAAAAGTATTAAGTGTATCCAATTAATGAAACACACTTGATAAATGATCGTGAAATTAGTGACCGAAAGACACTAATTCAGAGACAATGTTACAAGAATTATGTTTGGAACAATATACAGAACGCGTAGAGTGTAATAGCAATAAGGGAAGAAAATCGACGGAATCTTATACAATGTACAAATTTCGGAAGTTGATGTTCCTTTGTCCAATTTGTAGTTTCCTGTAGATTCATTTCCGGTCACAATATAAGTTTAAATTCCGTTTCGTGTTATTCTACATTCTTATCTTTAGTATGTTTAATTTGTTATAGACACCTTGTATACACCAAAACGGATATAAAATTGAGGTCTTTATCAATAAATTTAACCGAGTTTGATCAGAAAAATGAGTTCTGTGTGCGTTATCTAAAATCTACTTATTTCTACCATAAACTGTTAATAATAACAAAAGTTTGAAGGTAAATTTTATAATGCAATCACAAAACTAGAATTCTACTACTAATTACATTCAGGTCGAAATTCTAATAAGAAAACTAAAATTTTGTTGAAAATTACTATAAATTTCCCGTTTTAAATGAAGTCCTTATAACTTATGTAAACAAGTTAATTATTAATTTTATTCCATAACACTACAATATTACACTAACAAGGTAATTTGCGATATTACAAAGTTATGGAATTAAAATAAGTGTTATTGGTGAAATAGAGAGTTTTAATATCAGACAATAGCGATAATACAATGAAGCATTCTATCGATGTTCTGTACACGTACAAAATATATCCCTGCGTGGTTTATCGTTAGATAGAAAGGGTGGTTTTGTCAAAGTCCGTATTCTGTTGATATTATTCCGCATCGACATTATTATCGTAATGCGAATCTATCAAATATTTTCACTTTATCATTCAAGTTTGATAAAACTAGTAATATCAAAAAATAATTAATAATATTACGATAAAAATATTGAGAATCATTTTGAAAAATTACACCCAATAATTTAGAGAGTCTGCAACGAAAAAAATACTCGTTAAAAAGAAATATTTGTTAGATAAGTAGCTGCTCTATTATTTAGCTATTATTCGTGATGTAGTTTACGAACAAAACGCAACCTAACCATTATTATGAATTCGATCATTCGAAATTGTAGTCATTTCATCTACTTGTTATATAATAAGCTATCAAACAAAAAGAAATACGAACTGTTGTTATTATTGTTGTTGTTATTATTATAATTCAATTTAGTAAATCCAATTATGATATATTTACACTTTCATTTGTGGAACATCTAGAGATTAGATGAATTAGCTAAAAATATATAATTCGTTTTATTATACATCAACCATTACCGGGAATATTTACTTATTGCATAATTCATATTTTCGTTTAAAAGAATAGAAACGAATCTATGTACATTCGAGGAAAGGGTATTGTTTAAAATAACATTGAGAAAAGAAAAAGAGGGAAATATGTATAAATAAGATGTCAAGTTGTGACTAAAATCCATTCCTGTTAAAGCTGTATTCAAATAAACATTTATCTCGTATGAAATATGATGGATTTTAAGTCAACTCATTTCAATTCGTCCATCTGCAAGTTTTATTTTATTTAGTCTTTAAATGGCATTACAATATTCATTTAACCGTCATATTAAGTATCTTCAAACCCCCATAACAACAATACCAATAACAAACCCTCGATCATCATGGTACAAAACCAACCAATATCGTCAGTTAGGATCAATATATACACTTACTTTAACATCAAGACATGTTATATAACTAAATAAATGTGAATTAAAAAAATAACACTAATAAAAAAATAAACGTACAAAAATTATCCATTATTTGAATTAGTTATGGATTTTCTTTGGCTAGAATTTAGGGATAGGGGATAATATTGCCAACATATCGAAATAATGAAGGTCATTTATAGGAGGGTGAAATTAATGAAACTTTCACAGATATTTTAATGAACATTGAAGCGTGAAAAATAATCAACTACCACCAATTCACCAATATTAAATTAAGGGTTGATTGGATATTAACCATATTTTTAGCTGGGAACATTCTCACATTATACCATATATTTTAGATAGTTATTAGTTAATTTTTATTTTTATTTTAAATAATTCATTTTAATAGTTTAATACTAATGAATAATTAATGTTGTACGGTATATCCCGTCAAAATTTACAAATTATTTACATTTCAATACCAACTCTTGTTCACTTTTGTTTACACATGGATTAATTCGAATAATATCAATAAATTGTATATTTTGACCACTTATAATTGACACAATAAATTTCCACTGACTGAATTCTCTTATTCTGGAAAATATATGGAAAACATTCAGTCAACCCTTATCGCACATTCTTCGTAATACTGAAACGAAAAAAAAAATAACATACCCTAAAATGAATGAACCGTTGAAGATAACCAAAAGATACTAATCAACCAAAATCAATACAAAAAAAGCTGGATTATCGAATTACAGAATTATATAATCTTATACTAGTGTAACCACAAACACGTATAGAGTGTTCACGATCACAATGTTTGTGAAATCTTATCAGATCCACTTCAATATTCACCTTCCTTTTCAAATAATCGAAACACGGATATCTAGCGAGACGATACACATTGACTTGTATGTTGTATGTAAGTTGTTTGTACTAAATTAAGATCCTTGACCGACAGTATCATAGAACAGTTACCATAACGTCTTTTATGAAATGATTAAAATTAGTGTCCGACCGAAACAGGATTTACATTCGAAACCTAAACTTCGGCCTCGATCTCAGTTTCGGCCGAAATTTTGGCCGGACTATCTAAAATAAGACACAGTCATTTAAGTTTCTTTATCTTTACGTTCTTCGAAGGTTTATACGTAATTATAATCAATGAAAGTATTGGACGATTCAATTTAAAAGAGCTAATTCAAAAGGAAAATTTCAGAAACACCTGTATAATTATTGAGAAGATAGACACGAGCAAAATGTTTAATCTCACTGGATATTCTAGGGAATATTTCAAAAATAATAACGCCTTTCTAAATTTCTAATCAGATCTAACTGTTTAATGATCGCCTTAATTTCTTTGTAAATAACCCTGGCACACAAGGGGGTGTCAAGTGAGACGCTACCCACTGTGTGTAAGTACTTTTAATCAATTCAAAGGAACTCTTTCGTTTCCGCTTGAAATAAATTTTGAATCTAAAATAATGTGTAAAATTCCCTTGTTAAACAAGAAACAAATTTGAAAAAAAAAATGAAAAGTACATAGTTATGTTAGGCGTTATATAAACAATTACGAGAAGAAAGGATTCAATCTTGTACCATTTTCAACAATCCAGATGGGAATATTGATACTGGGAATATTACATTTTAAATCTAATCCCTAAACTACTTTTAGCACAAAATTGTTTTATTTTGAGATAAAAAATAAAGCTTGATTAAATCTAGAGTTGTTGTATTTAAAACAACAGAAGAAGGAAAAAAATATGGGATTAAATAATAAATACGAATATCTGAGTAAAGAGAATCGGTAGTAATTCGGTTTGTTTAACAAAATCCGTACATGAAGCTAATTGGCACAACAAAATAAACATTACTTGTTATAGTGGTTGTAATTGGTCATAATTCAAATCGTATCCTATATTGTCACAATATCTTTCTTTACGTTAATTATTGTTATTTCAGTAATTGGTACAGGGCTAAGCCATCACAGAAATCCGTACCAATCATAATTTATTATCAATTTATTTGATAAATCTCTACTAGAAAAATAAATAGAAATTAATAATAGTTCTTTGTGTATCTGTCCGTCTTGTAAATATAACATTGCCAGATATTCTAAAAGAAGATTGAGAAGAAAACTTGTACAATTTCCAACAGTTACGATACGCACACAACGGCGTACAAGTTGTTATATCTTTTCTATTTATACCCTAAGGTTTTCCACAAAAGAGAAAAGAAGAAGAAAAAACGACATTTGACACACGTTTTGAATCAAGTATTTAAATGACAGAAACGGGGGAGAATATGGGAAAATAATAGGAAATATTAGAATATTATAAATATTGAGAGCTTGCAGATTTATTAAAAGTATAAGCATAAAATTGTAGATTGCAAATGGTTCAACTTTTACCTTCACTTAAATATTGTTCAAATACTGAATAATAAAATAAGTGAATTCCAATAAATGTCTACATCAATAAATGTATCAAAAGATAAATTATACATTTCTGATATTATATTCAAAATTTAGGTGATTTTTATGTAAATATATTGTTTTTTTGTCCCTATCATTTGGGGATTTTAGTGTATCAAAATGTGTGGGCGTGGATATAAATTAGACGTTAGATATATAGCTGTGAAAGAAATGTACATGTACATATAAAAAGTACGTTTAAATAAAAGATAGGTTGGCCTAAATACGGAAGCTTTCTGTACAAAACTCTATTGTACGTTATGTATTTCACTGTAAATTGTTGAGGATGAATAGATTATAATCTCAACAGTATTGACTAAATTTTTAAAAATACTATCAACAAAATGATAACAATATTTAAATTATACCAGAATTTTTTTTTTATAATTTGCATTGGAAATAGAATTGTTTCGACAAAAAAATACTACGGAAATGAGATATTTTTTTAAAGTTGGTAGTTGAACACTTGTCACATAAGCCCCCATTCACATAAAGATAACTCGGTACAATTTTTTCATTCCCATAATCCGCAATTTGTATGATAACGGACTGCACAGTTTAATCAATCAAGCCAAACCACCAGACAGTCGAAAAACTGTACAGATAAATCGGTGTGTGTGTATGGGGCATTATGAGGAATATCGGTCAGTTCTCACTGGCTGAACGATAGGCAGAGAGACAAGGAAGCAAGTTTCAGCTGCCTGCCAAACGGCTCCAAGTGATTCTCCTCAATGAATATCATTGTGTGCCAGAGTCGTAGTTAGAAAACTGATTCAGGCAGTGCAAATTTTAAATAAGTAACAATGATTTGAAGGAAGAAAGTTCTTATGACAAAGGGTAGGGCATGGAATTGCGCTAGGTAGGCAACGTCACTAGCCCTTATTTTAACTAAGCAATAAATTTGTAAGAGACACACCCTTATTTTTTCAAAATAAGGGTGCAAAATGTGGATAAAAAGACTCGTTTCAGAAATCAATTTCTGCACTCGACCGTTAAAAAGCTCCTAATGCTAGGGCGTTGGTTTCTTAAACGTGGTCTCGTGCAGGAATTGTCGATTTTTTTAAGCTCAATTTTAAAATACTATTCCAAAAAAATTATTCGAGAAAAATAAGAGGAATATTCTAAACATGCTATAGATGAACGTTTCAAGTCGCAGTCTTATCCGGCTTACGGCATTGTCGAAACGAATCAATTTCCTTCCTGAACAAAGAAACGTGCCTTCAAGTATGCTAATCACGCCGAATTAAACGTAAAGAAAAATTAATGAAGAATCAAGACAACGACAATGTTAAAATTTCAATAAATTACAGAAACGTCAGATAATTATATAAAAAAAAAATTGAATCAAAAGCGAAAATCTTCATCAATAATTCCTTTATCTTTAAGTAGTCGTGATTGTTGACTTTAATGCGATATGAACGAACTGCCAGTTAAAATATATTGAATTATATTGAAAGAAAAGCGAATTTGTTAAATGAAGTTTCATCTTTTGTGTTGAATATCTTTATAAATTTTGATTGTTCTTCGAAAATCTTTCGAAAATTTAAATTCTACAATAACCAATTAAATTTCATCCCATTATTTGATATTTTGATAATATAAGGTTAATATCAATATTTATTTTGTTGTACAGGCTTATTCACATCGGACGAAAAGCTTATATTCCCATTAGATGGCGAGCGATTCAAAAAATATTTCAAGAATTTATAGGAAAGTTCCCAGAGGTTATTTTTAGCAAAATTAGAACCTTTTAGTTCATTTGAAAGTTGGTCAAAAAAGTGCTCGATTTTCGCCCACCGACTACACATTAAACCGACTAAGAATGACTGGAAGACTGTCCCAACATTGATTTTTTTGTTGGTAGTATCCTGAAGTCGTTTAGTTCGTTTTTAAAACTTGCAACATCGTCAGAAATGAGCATTTTTCAATCAACATAAGGAGCCTCGTATAAATTCCTGAAATGTTTTTCGAATCGCTCGCCATAAGAAATTTTCGTCCGATGTGAATAATCCTGTATTTTAAATCAGTTAAATGGAATTTTACTAGGTACGAAATTTAATTTTGTAAATAATACTCTTACTCTAATCACGCTGTATAATTAATTTTACTAATTAGCTTAATTCAACTATCTTTATTTTATTTTAATCTTATTGTTAAAATTAAAACAACTGACTGTTCTACATTTATCATTAATTGCTTTATACCTAAATTATATCAAAAAAGAAATCCAAAATACGATAGCAACTATCGATATTCGATATCGCCGGACAGATATCAAATTTTAAATCTCGAAATTCGAAAATACATCACGTTTCTAATTAGTGTTTTTAACACTTTTGTATAATACATATGGAAATGTGTATCTATAATCAACTCTTTTCTTTCAAATATTTCATCGAGTTATGGAGTGTAATTTGTGGATCAATACGTACGTTTTTCTATTGGAAATATAGAAATTGATAAAATAATGAATAAATAATATGTTATTGTTGATTTGTAAAATGGAATTTCGATAAATTTATGAGGAAATATGTCGCAAAGAGTCCTTCTATCACCAATTGGGGTGTAATCATTGTTATTCAATGATTTTGTAATACATATTTACAAATCGAGCAGAACTTGTTGCTAAATCTATTGTAAAATAGAGAATTCGAATCATTGAATTTGATTATATTTTGTAGTGAAACTTGTAGTAACTATATCATCGTTCGCTATCGTCAACTTGAACAAACACAACCCTTATATATCTGCATTGCGAGATATAACAATGGAGTTAAATGAGTCAACAATATGAATTATTTATCGTGTGTTAGTGAAGAACACAATCACAATTCATATAACAACATCAAAATGTCACAGTTAATAGAATATGTTTATGTTATTATTGTTTCTTTATATCTTGATTAAATATGTAAAAATCTTTGATTTGTACAGATCGAAATTTATAGCAGGTTTCCAATTATACCGGAAAACGATTTTCTCTAAATCCAACATAAACGATAGCAGTATAGACGGTTAACACCGTATAACACACATTACGCATCCGTTTTGTAATGTAACCTAATCTCAACTATAATAAGCTATGTCATATTTATGAGAAACATTTCAAATTCAGTACGCATACATTAGAATAATGTTAGTCAAAAATGATTAAATTGCATCTTCGCCAATTCGCGTACATACAATAAAAGAAAACTTAAACGAGATGCATTGAATTTAAAAATTTTAACATCACCATTCATTTGTACAAATAGTGACGAATAAAATCGCATACCAATTGTAAATCATCAATAAATTTTAAATTTCAAACAATGTACACCACCGACGTTCCTTTATCTGATTTCAAGACCTTGTTAAAAGAATAGATTTTCGGTATTTTATAAGACAAATTCTCGGATAAACATTCATATGATAAATCTTTCAATGATAAACTTCTAGTGAATATTAATGTTGATAAAAGTATTTTTAAATCATTTTGCGATTCATATTTTTCTTTGATATATTTTAAGAGATTTAAACGGTGACTTTTGTAGATCATTTTTGTCTTCTTCGGTTTTTAAATTTATGCATTTTTCAACTAGAAAATAGCAGGACATAGTCACTGGTCCATATCGGTTCGCTATTGCGACAAAACTATAATAGGGAAAATTGAAACGTACACCCACCCTTGGAACTTAATAAATTTACGTAGACAAGCCGATCAAAAAAAAATGAATGTTTTGAAATATTGATTTTGTTCGAAACATTACCAAATTATAACAAACGCTTATTTTAAAATAAACGAACTGAATGGTGGTGTTCGATAACAATACAGGTTTTTTTGAGTGCAATTTATTGTTTTTTGGAAGAATGAAGTGACAGTTGATCGTGTCAATTTTGTATTATGTGTGTGATATTCTGTACTTGTTGCCGTCGATCATAGTTTACATGGTTTAGTCAAATTTTATGTAATTATTTATCTATCATAATGGTCTTTTAGTTAATTACTATAGATGATCGAAATTTTAGGATGTTGTTAGTTGTTAACGTATAGAGCACGCGATTTTTTGATTGTAATGCGACGTGTATTGGCGGCAATTATTGGTCCGTGTATTTTAAGGATATTGCGTGATCCGTAAAATGTGCAATACTATCGCGTTTATGTATGTAATAAACTTTCTAAATCATTATTGGTACTTACCGGCAATCACCAGAAGGCAAAAGAACAGAAAACGGCCGCTTGTTGGGTACATTGAGCGGCAATTTCATTGGCACAACCACTAAAATAACGGCACTAAATCGTAACGTTTATTTTCGGTTATCGAATACATACAAAAAATAAAAACCGTAAAAAAAAATTTATTTGAAGATTAGTTCTTCGAATATAACGTTCAACATTTTACCATAGAAGTGACAGCGCGTTTGTATGCGGTGACTGTGAATCGCGTGGTTTTGAGAGTCCGGGTGAGTCGCGCGCCGCTCCAACGCAGCACAACTTCGGACTGCACCACCTCCGGACTCTCATTAACTGTACCGCACAGGTCCTTTTATAAACATGTGATCAGCATGATGTTTACATAGAAGTTGGCCCTTAACATATACACATAACTCATCATTTATTCAAGTTCCTTATTGCGCACAGAACTAACAATTATTGTCTCTATCACTATCAACAACTAGAGGCGATGTCGCCTCTAGCTAACACACACTGACTTCCCCTATAACATTAAGAGATAATTTATAAACTAAAATACTAAAGGCGCGCCTCTGTCCATATATGTATCACGCAAAAGAGCCTAGTTTTGCTTTTATTATTGTATACCACACCAACAACATTACATATTTAAAAAATCACAATTACGCAATGAAATCAATCTTCATTGTTTTCTTAACCAGTAACACTAAACTTTCTCGTTGATACCAACAATAAAATCAACTATTTTAACACATCATCACCACCAAACGTGCTGTGTCAACTTAATTTCTAGCCCAATTTGTTCGGATTCCTTTTAAGTTATATTGAATAACCAACTCTCCAATAGGATACGCTATCAGAATACACTTTCAATAAACTTGTTAGAAAATCAGAAATTCTCTACAATTTCCATTAAATAAATAAAAAGGAATTTAATATAAATTGAATTATTTCATTTTTAAAATATAGGTGTTTGCATTGTATGTGAAGGAATTTTTGGCGTCAGCCTTAATACCTGAAATATTTCTTCAAGATTTTATGTATTTACATAAGTAGTTAGGAACGTAAATGTTGAAAAATCTCAGTTAGCACAAGTTCGAGAAAGTTTAATTTAACACAAAATTGTCGATTTAATATAAAATAACTTTTCATCATATATTTAAAATTCCGGCAAATATTCGCAAATGAATTTATTCGTACCTGTAAGTGACTGTTCAATCACACTGTTTTACAAAAAAAAAGACACTTATATTAATTTACGATATGTAGAGATTATAATTATAACACTAGCAATTTATCGATAAAAATTGTATATACACATTGTAGGAAACAATGTTTGCTACAGTATAACGACACATCAACTGGCACTCCTCTTGTCTTTGTGCCATTGCCCGCAGACCGATAACGTGCCCCAGTGGGGGCTCCGTCACGCTATGCACCAGAGTTCTGAATCGAACATAAATAGATCAAATTATGACATAACAAGCGATACTGCAGGGAGATGCGGCAAAATGTTAAATCATTAAATCACTCTAGAGACAACTTATACAATATATTCGTTAATTATAAAATAAAAGATCAATTAGGCAAATATTTCAATTCAATGAACACATTTACAAAATTTGATTAAAGATTAAAAGAGACGAAACGATTTAGAATTACAGAGATAGGTATTTATAGCTGAAAGTCCACCATCACTCGACTACACACAATTACGGAAATGGTGTTGAACGGAAAGGGGATTTTCAGGAAATATTTCTAAGGAATGTCGACATTCCACAGTATTGTCCATGTTCAAATGTACTAACAAATTTAAATAATTATACGATAAGAAAATACAAATTCATTGTGGGAAATTTAGCCCGGCGCCTCCACCAAATTTACATTTAAAATATCGCCGATTCGATTCGATTAATTTTTTTTTAAATGTTTTGTTTTACATTCACAATTTCCGGTAACATTTAAAATACCTTAGGATTTGAGTTAGAATATGCGACATCATTCATCTGATAGCTTATGGCGTTTTTAAATAGCATCGGTATATGTGTAGTGTGTTTGTATGTTAGAGTGTATATTCAGCAAAATGAGCTTGCATGTCTGCTATTTTTTCACTTGATTTGTTTTCTCTTCTTTGAGCTTTCTCTTCCCTAATATACTGATACTTTTCTTTAATTTTTTTTTTTTTCGTGAACATTGATACAGTTCAGTGGTCCATATGGTCTGTGGTCGATATTTGTTTTGTTTGAAAATGCAGCAATACAAAGATCACGTCGCCAGACGCTAGAGACATAAGAAAAGTGGAAGAATAAAACGAAAGAATTGTCTGTTAGAACAGTATTTTGTTGTAAATAACATACGTGATGGAGAAAACTTGTCCAGTATATTTGGTAATCTTAGAAAGCAGCAATCTAATTTATACAGATATGATGTCGATACTTTAGTAATGAAATGTTGAAAACTCTATCAAAAATATTGAAATCTAACAGATTTTTCATCGTAGAAAACAGAATATCTGGATATTTGATCGAATATGAACAGATCTACATATAGGTACATGTTTTTCTACTTTTATATATTTATTAAACATTCAAACAAACAGTGATCAACTGTTTGAAATTCAATTTTACAACGACCTATATTACGAATGGAAATTGAATTTTGAATATTTCCAAAAACGTTACATTTTTTAGAATAAATTGAATAAAGATCTTGAGAAGAACAAAGAAAATGGCATTTTGAGTGAAACAAGATTAAAACGAAGCCTGTAATGGAAAATATGTGTGATATCTTATGAATGTTGGAATCTATAAAATTCAAAAAAATACACAATTCTAACAAATATATTGTATATCATCTGTTAGAGAATTAGATCATGTTATTATTAGGCTTTTGAAGTAAAAATTCCCACACGACAACCAGTAGGGGTCTTCAATCATTGTAGTGAATGTAAATTATCGTTATTACTAAGCAGTGATGGTACGGGACATTGCATATTCAACGAATTTACGAATACTGGTAACACCCATAGACCTGATAGTACGCACCATAATCACACGCCATATTTCGTTCCCACTAGATCCTATCAATTGCATTCAAATCATGTAATTTTCATTAGCTTTTTTAACGTTTTTCCCCCCAAATATACTAATTGTAAGTTATAAATCCATCGATTCGGTAATTAATTGAATCGATCTCTTTTAAAACAACTCGCTAGATTTTAACTTTGGTTCTAACCAGGCAACCGATAGACTATCATTATTCGACCATAAAAATCGATGGTTCACTACTGTAAAATCCTTCCGACTACCATACATCTCCTAACCATACTACGGCTACTTTTTGTTGTTGTTGTTGTTGTTGAAATAACCGCGACCAGCCTAGAGAACTTACCGTTACTTTGCGATTTCCACATCGCTACGGTCTTGTTAAATTCAATCAAACTGATGCTAACTCATCCGCCCCAAGCCACCTATAAGTCCGTTGATAACCCAACTAGAAAATCTACAGTGTGAACAGTCTCGTTAACGTTTCCGGATAAATTACGCGACATTTTTCAAAACGCCCACCATAAAACTATAACAAAGAACGTTTCGATCTATCTATTTCTAGATTCTGTCAACGTTCTAAATGCCATTCTTCTAATGATAACTTCTAACTTTTTTTTAGTGAAGCAATTATTAATATTAAATAATCATATCGATGATTTTATTGGAATCAATATCGAGGCGAGATATTGTAGCAATTCCTGTCGACCCCTAAAATAAATCTGTACTTTAATTACATAGTTGGATAGTAATTTTCTTGGAATATATTACGAATTTTCGGCTAAAATCGATACTATTATTGGAAGATATCCAGTGTTTAATAAGAAAGGAATATTAAAATTAGTCAATAGAATCAAATAAAAATATTGCGCTTATCTTAAATTTAGAAATACACTCGGTTTTCTATTGTTAAAAATATAATTGTTTCGTGTCTGTGAACAATGCAGATGTTTCTAAGTTTTTGTTGTTTCCATAATTTCTTTTTTAACAAAAAAATTTAGCTTTCACATCAAGATATGCTTGTAATTTAACAACAAATTAAAAATGAAGACATTGCAACAGAAATTGATTAGTTACTAACTAAAAGTGATTACTTTTAATTGTAATAAGTTAAAATGGAAAATTTCAGTTTATTCCGTTTTTAGATAGAAAAAAAACAAAGTATCCCGGATATAGGATTCTGCAATTGCAGATGCTCCCTAATTACAAATTGTAATTAATATTAAAAAAATTCCTGTTGTGTAGATGGAATTTTTTGTTTAGTTAATTTTCTGCGTTTGTATTTAGTAATGATTAAACCGGCGGATGTAATTAATGTTGTAGTTGTAGATACCACCACCCTTTCTCATTTTAATGATATCCAGAGAACTGGGGAATGACAGATGTCATGTATGACGAGAATTTATGGTGAAACACAGGTGCTCTCTACTATACTGCCTAACATTTAACATTTTGTTGTGTGCGTGTATGTGTGTGTGTGTGTGTGTTGTTTTTTTCAGTTTTATTTCAAATAAATAAATAGGAAATAAATTTTTTAGGATGATACCACCGTCATTTATCTAATCTATAATAGACTGCGGAAAATAATGGATGACCTTAGGCATCAGTCGATATATGTTTACATTATTTTGACGCACAGTAGTGAGACGACTCACAAGTCAACTACGCTATAATTCACCCCCTAGCAAGAAATTCAACCCTGTCTAAATAAGATATAAGCTTATGTTAGAATCTATTTTTAGTAGACAAACTTTATATTCTAATATAGCGATTTAACAAATTCTCTACTATACAAATATTAAAACATATCCAAATTGAAATTTAATTAAATAACTACATAAACGTTATTAATAAGCAATTATAACAAACATAATTTTATCGTTATTTTCAAATGCAGTTGTTACATGAACAAAATCATTCCTGTCTATCAATTGCAATATTGCGTTCACATTGGTTTCTCTATCGTTATCATTGCAAAATGAACAATTTCTAGTGATGATACAAAATTTGTTTCGCTTTACTAACCTTATCTATAATAAACCAAATATTGGTCGTCACGTATTTATATGACAGCTTGTCGTATATATAAATCGAAAACGATTATCAACTTCAATCCCAGTTTCCACTTCATGGCTGTTGCTTATGTAGTATATCGTATTTGAAAGAAGAAAAAAAACAACTAACTAGACGCTGACAGAACATTGATAAATGTTTTTCTTCGATTTACAAGCATTTTTTTTAAACTTTATAATTGAACATGTTATATGTATTTAATACGAATAAATACTCAATTAGAATTAAGTCAACTGTTAATTAATCATCTCTAAAATGTCAGTTGAAAGGAATTGCTCTAATAGTATCCGTAAACTAAAGATAAACATAATCACATTAAAACAAGTTTGAAGATCTAACTAACAATAAGACAAAACTCCTAATGAACATTTACACACATGACACAACATTATATCATATATAATATACATATATGTATCTATGTATATAGTTTGAAAAAGGATTCGGTCGTGCCATCAAATCATCAACCCTTCCATATAAACTTTATATAGATAAACAGTTCGTTCAAGTTAATTTATTCAACCACCAGTGCAACTATATGCTCTATTAGACTTCATCTATTTCGACTAATAGTTAGTTGCTAATTAAATTAACGATGGAAAGTTTTTTTTTTAAGTTTTATAATAATCAAAAATTTGATTCGTTCCCTATTGAATTTGTGATAATGTAGCCCAATTATTTATACCGTTTCTCTCCTTGAAATTTATCAAATAACAAAACTAGAGCTTTCATGTAAATATACAGGAAAAATGAACATTTAATTTTATAAAGCTAATGAATTATTAAATTAAACTATAAAAAACACGAGAAAAATTAATGGAAATCGCGTAATCAGTGAATTTTACATTGTATAGGTTTTTGTATAGAATCGTTTATTATTTATTTATTTTTTTATAAAAAATAAGACGCTAATTATTGTGTCGATGTTGATTATTTTAAAGTTCGCACTTGAAAGCGCTCTAATTTCGCTACATGTCAGTTTGTTATGGTGGTCTAAATTTGCCTCGCGAAGCTTTATCCAAGTTGAAAGTAGTTCACTATAATATTAATTCAACTATTCTAGAAATGAGCGGCTCTAACGGTCAAACTGTGTCACCTATGCAACATTCGCCGACTATCATTCCACTTCATATAATGTATATTTAAAAAGATCGTATTTCGTTCTTTCTTCCAAGCCACCCAACGACCAAGTAACAAGTTTAAATATATATTAGGTTGCAGTAAAATACTACGGGGTTTTCGGGATCAAAATAATTTCAATTCTTCCACATACATATACATATAAGAAATATTTATATTTAATTTTGATAGAAACCTTCAAAATTTTATAGTAATAATTTATTAATACGTTCAAGATCAACACCAATAACGAATTATTAGAGGGAGTGAAAATTCTTGAAAATAACGAGAAAGACACAATTTTCTTGACATCTGACAAAATCTAATTGGCACCGTTAAAATTAAAAACTGCAGAAATTAAAATTTCATCGAATTGATTTGAAATTTTAATCGATACAAAATGCTGTTAATAATTTTAATAAAACCGAAAAGAATCACGGTTAAAAAACCTCAAAACTAATGAATTCTTTAGAACTAGAAATAATTTTAAATAGAGCAAAAATTTAATTAAAACAACACATAGAGAAACATCTTTTACGACCCTAATGAAACATTAGAGACTGCTGTGTTTTATCAAACTTTATCAAGTTGCAAAATATGTGTGGTAAAGTCACTATTAAGATTGTTGAACTAAAACTTCTACTACTAGACCAGGAGAATAACAAAAACCCCTTTCGGTCGTTGAAAATGTATTTTTTTTTTCAATTTAAGTGAAATAAATCTTGTTTATTTTCTAATCTAGTATAAGAATTAAAAAATTGTGTTGGTCAGTAAATTTTTGTGTTGTTCCTGTTAAATCTGTATTTACGTTTCCGTATCTGTTATAAATGCATTTTCACTAGATATTCATTAAAATGTAGAATGAATCACATCTTTCACTTGACAACATAAATTGAATTTTATAAGACCGTTGTGTATTCAAATCCCTATAGAATTTCTTCACACATAACGAGAAGAAAATCTACTAGAGGGAAATCATCTGACTATTAATATAATAAGATGATTTACAATCTGTTTGTCAATTTAGTAAAATTTTATCAAATAGTTTATTTAACAAACAATCATATAAAATTGCTAATTTCACTTTATTTCAGTTAATCTGTTTGTGACAGTTTGAAATGTAAATCCAATTGAAAACAATTTAATTTTACTAGAATTTCATTTGAAATTTAACCAACATTGTTTAAAATTTTCTTTTATTATACATATATAACATTACTTTCACTGTTTACGGTTTTATTACGCACAATAGTCATCTTATAACAGGATTCCTAACATTTATAAAGTTATTCTAAACAGAAATTACTCTTGTTTTAAAGTGTTAATAAGAATTTATGGTAGAAGTAAATAGAGAAAAAATGTAAAATAGTAGAAAATTACCCAAAATATAAAGGAAGAGCTCTACCCTCTATATGGAATTGAATGGAAATTTGCATTAAAACATGGTAAACACTTCAAAAAATCCGACTAAAATAAAATAAAATACAATAGAATAAAATTTTGTGAAATGCAAATCGATTAAATTGTATAATTTAATAAAGAATCGTGCTGAAAACACTTGAATGGTCACGTTAAACTCCATTCTCATCACATCAAATTAATTATAAACCAGCATGTACTAAATAAGTCTTCTTACGTGACGATATATGCACAATCTTAATAAATTATACCCCGTCTGTTTTAATTTCGGCAACTTAATTCTAACATAAAACCCCATTTTCGTGTTTGTTGATTTAATGGTTAATTTTCAATGGAGAGAAAAAAATTGTAATATTAGCCTTGTTCCACCACCCACCCCGATAATATTCGCTTTCCTTTTTTTTATTATTTTTTTTTTTGCACAACATTCATTATATTAAATCTACTAAAAAACATGATGTTGAATTGTTACAGTAACATGCAAATTATAGTAAATTACTAATAATTCAAACAAATTTGACTCACAAATTCATAAGTCTTCATTAATATAATGAGAATTTTATGCTAATTATTATGAGCTATATTAAACAATTTTTTTAGTATCCTCCCACATTGAAATTAAAAAAAAATATGTAATTCCAATTATTTTTAAATTTATTACACTAGAATATGTCACATATGATGCCACGAATTTATCGTAACCTTTACGAGCATGTAGGCGATAATTTCAGGCAATAAAATCTATTTTTTTAATAAATTGAAAGATAATTGAACTATTAAAGCGTGTTTTAGAGTCAACGCACTCAGTTATAATTGTGATATTTGTACAATTTTATGCTCTTGTACAGCTACAATCGTTTTTATAATTGAGACTTCAATTCAACCCCCATATTTAAATAGAGTAAGAATTATATGTCAACATTCCTCTCCACTCTATACAAAAAATTGTAGATATTCAAATATCCAGAACTAATGAACCAGATATTTCTCTTGATCTATATTTTAGTGAAAGTTTTGAGGGGCATTGTTGTAGAAGAAAAAAATTGTTGAATTTTATGGCCAGTTGGATATGGACAAAAATAAACCGTACTCTCTAAAATCGTCCCTAAAATTACCTTGAAAACAAATTCAAGAGAATAGCTTTCCAGATGATTCAAGAAATCCCCAAGAACGATCAAACGTTCCAACAAATATGTTCACTAATTTCATCTACCAATCGGTTCAATTTCCATTGCAATTAAATTAAGCCAATGCAGTAAAAGAGGATAATTTCAAATTTTTATATGACGACATTACTTCCTTTTCAAGTGTTGCTATTAAAGTCATTACAAATATTCACCTGTAAAATCAGTTTATCGATACTAAAAGAATCATGAAATGTATTCCAATACATATTGACGACATGGATAAAAACGAAAATAACGACTGCTTGCCAAGAATATCTGAAATCCTAATGTTCTTGACGTGTGATCTTTGCTTATTTTCATACAACTATAGCAACAGCAAGGGATGAAAATTTTTCTGTTATAAGTAAACTAAAATACGTAACATTACAGCCGGGCTTGCTAAATGTTCATATTTCTTACGTTAACTCCCAGTATTTGTCGAGCTATTTGAAAAATATCTCAAGCATGAAAATTTTAGCAAAATTAGTAACTCGTAACTCATAACTCATTGGAAAGTCGGTCCGAAAACGCTCGTTTTAGACAATTTTACAATTTTCATAAATGAGCTAAACAGGTAAAACGACTAAGAATGACTCGGAGACCCTACAACACTGGTTCTTTTTATTTCTCTCCATTGCATTCTAGAAAGAAAACAAAACCTGCTTCAAAATAAAATGGCAAAAAAACAGGAAAAAAATCATCGTCAGAAGCTAGCGTTTTTTGACCAACTTCCAACTATGCTATGAGGCTCTAACAATAAGTTTGCTCAAATGTTATCTAGTGAGTTGCCGTAAAAACCAGAAACATTTAGATGGACCACCTGGTACACTCACGAGCACATAAAAGAGACCGACTCTTGAGCGAGGAATATCATGTTTTTCGGTTCGTGTGCGTCAGGCTCCTTCTTTCGTCAGCGGAAGAAGGTGTAGAGGTAGGAAGTGCTATAGCCAGTTTTCGCCATAGCAAATTTTGTAGAACCACCCTCTTTAGAGAAAGTTATAATTTACTTGCTGTTACCTGCCCGCTTTGTTATTCTATTTCCTGTCGAAATTTCGTAAATATGGAGAAGTGACAATAACTCCACCCCTCCCCTTGTTCCGATTGGACAACTCTCTTCCCAAATTCTGACCAGTTAAAATTAAGACGACTGCTCTCGAAAGCTGGTTTTACACAGTCGCACAAAAAGTGGTCTCTTTTATGTGCTCGTGAGTGTACCTATAATGGAATATTTATACAGTTTTTGTATCGCAAATCTCTAAAATAACAATATGTATAGAATTACCTTTCTGATTATAAGCTAACAAAATATTTCAACAATACAAAGAACACGAGACATAACGAGCAAAATATTCGATCCCTTCAATTTTCAATAAACATATCGAATTTCAATGATCTTAAAGGATCGTTTTTCTACTATTTTATAATATAAATTTAAAATAAATTCAAACATACTGTATTCAATTATACAGGGTGTACAGTGAAACTTCTACTAACGGACACTTCTTTTGAGCGGGCACTTCCTTTATGCGGACACATTTATCGGTCCCGAAATTGTCTATAGGGATTTATTAATAAATCGGTCTCTCTTAAACGGACACTCTCTTGAACGGACACGGACAGTCATTCGATTATTATTTAGGCTTGACTGTCTCTCTTATACGGACAGGAAAGTACTTATCTTTGATCCATTAAATACTTCAGCGTAGATAATGTGTCGATGCTTACACGGCATAAAACTTATACAATAATAAACATGTTTTTTTCTCTAGCTTTGATAGTGGCCTGCCCACTTACATACATATTTGCTGATTGAATTGCCTGCAGTTTTCTTGGTGTAAAGTTGAAAGACATTTGCGTAAAATTTGTTTCATCGATTTTCAAACGTATTTATTAGTTTATAGCTTGTTACTACAGTGTGTAGAGAGTGTTTTTGTGAATTTATTTATATTGTAAGTTGTATGCCCTGTACTTTTCCTCTAGCGCTAGTTTTTTTAATTTTTTTCAGAAAAATATGGCACCTAAAAGAAATATTTTAAGCCTAAAGCAAAAAATCGAAATAATTGAGCAAAACAATCATTTAAAACTTAGCACCCGCAAATTAGCAGTAAAATTTAACATAAGCAAAACACAGGCGGCTAAAATTATAGCGGGAAAAGATGAAATCATAAAACAGTGGCAGTCAAACAGCAATTCGGAGTTGAAAAGGCGTTTTTTCAAAACTGAAGGGCTAAATATTGACCAACTAACCTATAATTGGTTCGTTAAAGCTAGAAACAAAAATATTCCTTTGTCCGGAACATTAATAAAAGCAAAGGCTAAAGAAATTGCAGAAAATTTAGGAAATCACAATTTTTCTGCATCCACTGGTTGGCTGGATAAGTTCAGAAAACGTCATAACATTCAGTACCGAATGATTTGCGGTGAAGTTGCTAGTGCCAATGCGGAAGATGCTGAGAATTTCAAGGGCAGGCTGCCATCAATCATTAAAGACTATGCACCCAGAGATATCTACAATGCTGACGAAACGGGGTTGTTTTACCGAGCATTACCATCAAAGACTATGGCATTTAGGGGAGACAGATGTGCAGGAGGAAAGCTTGCAAAAGAAAGACTCACAATATTACAATGCGTAAATATGGCTGGTGATAAAGAAAAAATATTAGTTATTGGGAAAGCAGCAAAACCCCGACCATTCAAAAATGTCGATGTTAGTCTTCTTCCTGTTGAATGGTACTCGAACAATAAGTCTTGGATGACCAATAATATAATGACAGAATGGTTAAAGAACTTTGATCGCAGAATTAGACTAGAACATCGTAAAATTTTATTATTCCTAGATAATGCCGCTTCACATCCACAAGATATACAATTGAAAAATATCCGTATCATTTTTTTACCACCAAATACAACATGTCATTGCCAGCCACTTGACCAAGGAGTCATAAAAGTGTTCAAGACTTACTACAGGCATGCAATATTAAAACATCTTCTAACAGAAATTGAAACTTCTGAATCAGCACATAAACTTGTGAAGTCGATTAATGTACTAGATGCCATTTATTTTATTAAAAGGGCCTGGGATGAAGTATCACCCAATACAATTATAAATTGTTTTAAAAAGGCTGGATTTAGGCATGAAAGTGATATAAATTATGACAACACTGAATTTCTACCTGAAGATGAAATTCCTCTATCAAAAATAGCAGACATGCACAAACTGATGAAACAAGTTTGTTCCGAGGAAGATGTAGATGATTTTGTTGATATAGACACAAATTTGACTCTGGAAGATGATGATATAAATAGTGTTGTGCTCGACAGTGAAGATAATCAAGAAGAAAACGAAGATAATTTAACCAGTAACGAAGATGAAGAAATTTCTATAACTTCAGGTACTAATGCTACCAACATCACATCTTATAAAGATGGCTTATGTGTTTTAAAAGATTTGAAAAAGTTTTCTTTAGCAAATGACGATTTGAAAGCATATAACATACTTACAGATTTAGAGTTTCATTTTCAATCTAATGTTGTGAAAAAAAATTACAAACAGACCACTATCTTAAACTATCTTGCAAAATAATAAGCCAGTTTTATTAATTTTACAGAAATATAAAAAAAAAATTGTATCTTTTTTGTTTGATTTTTCATAAAAATTGTTAATCTAGTAAATAATTCTAATAAAAAAAGTTTTTTAGCAGGTATCACTTGTTTATATCGATGTTCTCTAATGAGCGGGCACTTCCCTTGAGCGGACATTTTCTGCGGAACGAAGGGTGTCCGCTCATGGGAAGTTTCACTGTAATCAAATTTCCTTACAATGTTCAAACCAAGAGTAGAGCCCGAAAAATTGAACTAATTCTCAAAATACATTAGAGGGTCGTTTTAGAGAAAAAAAGGGTTGAAAATTTCGCCAAGATTTTTAGATCCACTGGAATAGAACAACCTCAAGTATAAATAATTGTCTTCAGCCGACATATGTAATTAATACCCCACAGATGATATCAACGTCCAATTTTCAGTTGCGAGTGAAACGGAAATGTTGACTGTGGATGATTGTGGGGTTATTTTTTTTGTCTATTAACTTCCATATTTTTATCATTCTTGTGTGGGATCATTCAAAAAAATTAGTGTATTCAGTGCCGGTCGGAAAAATCGAACAGTTACGGACCCGAATTTGTGAACTGTCGGAATGTACACCGTTCCCTGCTATGTAGAGTGTAATTTTGTGTGGAATTCGGAAATGGGTACCTTTTGAACAATTTCTGTAGTGATTTTTGTATTACATTATGTATTTTTATAGTTTTTAATCAATTTTTTTGTTTTTTCCAACCATTCAAAATTTTATTGTACTCTATTCCACATAGGTATAGTGAGGTTTGAATATTGTAAGTGATTTTAATCACGCCCTGTATTAATAGAGAATTTTCGCCCATTACAGATACGTTATAATCTCTCTGTTAGAGCTTATAAGCTGTAAAATCATATCGTATAACGTGTATTTTCACGGCATATTTCAAGAATAATAGAATAAATGAAAAAATTTCGGTATAAATCAACATGACGAATACCGCTCAGCTAATAATCTCTTTAGTAGCTGTGATTTTAATTTATGTCACTTATCATTATAAAATCTTAGATCTTTTACGTTAAGCGAAAACGTCTTTCCGATATCATCGGTACTGCTCAGTTTAAAGCTTTAAGGCTATAACATAACGCATCGGTGATGGGTGAGCACTCTCCCTTGTTCAACTACAACGTTTTTATTTTAGAATATGAGTATTTTACAAGATTTATTTTTTCAGCATCATGTATGCTTGATGGTGGATCTATTTAGTTTCGAATGTATCCAATAATGAATGTTTTTTCACCGATCTAAAGTTAAACAGCGATTTTCAAAATACGTCAGATTTAATATACAATAGCACAAATGTTGAAAAACAACACAAGACTTTTGCTGACTAGATAAAAGGCAAGACGCATCGTACAGATGCTGATCAAATTGGATCGTAAATCCTGATGATTGATACTAGGTTGAACATGTATAGACGACATACTATACGTGCTACAGCCATTTGTTTAAAACATGATTAATTAGATTCAATTCATTACGAGCTATTATAATTTTCATATCTTTATCATTATACCGACTAACTAAATATTGTCGTTTTCACTTTAAATGACGACCTCTTTAAGTAAATCTGACAAATACCGAGATTACCCTTAAAGCATATTGTTCAGATTTTCCACCCTCTATTTAATAGGATTTAACTACCGAATTTATGGAGCTATGTGGTGAAATGCAATACTCTCGGGTACGGTTGACTTTTTAACCTTTAACAATACGCAATTGTAATATTAAACTTATAAAAATTTATCGATATTTTATTTTTATATGAACAATAATAATGGGGATTGTAACAACGTCGACAAATACACCCCCGTATCCGGCGGGAGCAGTGACTGTAACAAGTCCGCTAGACACGACACAGACATCTAATCATAAATTCTTGTCGTTTTTACGCAATGTTAAATAAAGAAAATCAAAATCAACAATATATTAACCTGTCACCATGACAAATAGACTTAATCAAAATTCTTTCAGTGGAATATTGAAACGATTTCAGTTTAAATATAAATTTAAAATTGATTTCCAACAAGGACAAATGCACAATGGTAAAAATTGAAAATCACTCATAACTCACGTATACAAATTGTTTTTATTTAATATAAAATCGATTGACATACCTATACAACTTGTTATTCGAACGTAATTTTTAAGTCTTTAACAATACACTAAAGTTACCCAAATGAACAAAAAATAGAAAGCTTTGAAGCTCAATAATACCATCACTTCTATCCACCAAGCTCTTTGAAATAAACTCAAAAAGTTGTCGATTAAACTTGACTTGTATACGAGCCACTTAAACAGAATGTTTAATAAAATTTCAACCAATTTGAATGCAAATAATGGAAAAACATTATTCCATATAAATTTAATTTTTAAATTCTATTTACAAATAACAATACAGAATACGATATTAAAAAGAGCCAAGTCCCCCAAGCGGCATTTTTTTCTCCACTTTGATACAAATATCAATTTCGTTGTGTTATTAAAAGTAAACTACGAAAAACACATAAAACTATACAATTTCATAATTGTATGTACATAAAGCTGTTACAATCATACAGATCAATCCATATTTTTAATTAGTGAAATACAAATGCACGACTAACTAGCAAAAAATTCGTTGTATTCGAAAAAAAATCGACCTGATGTTCGAGTGAAGCTTTAGCATTTTAACCACACTCACTGCATTCCTCTTCTCGACAAAAAGGAAAAAGAAAACGATCCAACATCCTTAATTAGTAGTGTTGAGTGGCAAAAAATTGCCAAGCAAAGTAATTATTTGTCGGATTTATGAAAAATAGGTCTAATGATACTTAAAACTAGTGAAAAGTAGATCAAATTTTTGAAAATTCAATTCACGACATATTTTCAAGAACGTACAAATACAGTTAAACGTTTATATTATTTTTACAACTACACGTACCATTTATTGAAGCTTTCTACTTTGATTTCGTTGATGTTTTCTTTTAGTTTCGACACATCTGTGTAGAGTTGTTCATTTTTAATTACTTTAATATAAAAGAACGTGTAGAGAAATTGTTTAAAGTTTAATATTCGAACAATGGGTATTTAATATTGTTAAAATAATTCTGTAAATGTAATTTGAGTTCCTTTTCGTTTATAAAATAAACAAGCTTTTTTAAACAACTGTTACAATTCAACAATGAAACATATTTCAGTTTTCTACATTTCTCTCAACACTTGATAATCAAATTCAAAATTTCAATTAAAACAATTCTAAATGAATTTTGAACATTTAAGAACTTTCATATAACTTTCAAAATAATATTGGTTGAATATTCACGAGTTAGATTTCAAATTTTATTTAAACGAATTGAATGCGAATATATTCGTTTTAAAATAACTTATATACCAACGATTTCAACAATACAAAACTGTGATTAATGGCTTATTGTGGTTTTCCAGGGGTAGATTTCAATTTCTGATCGGTTCAATTATCGATACATTAAAATACTTTATCAATTCGAATGATTTTATGGTTTTTTTTTTTACAAACAACAGTTAATAGATTACTAAATTATTCACGGAAAATTCGTCTTGTCAAATTACGAAAAAAATCTTGGTAAAGGATGAAATATAGTTTTCATCCGTTTATTCGCATGGGAAAATATGAAAACGGCATATGAAAAAGGAGCGTGAATGTGCATATATCGATTTTTAAATTCAATTCTTTTATGTGTTTATAATGTTTCAGTTTCAGTAGATATCCTCAACATTCTATTCTTCTCATATAATGAAACAATATACATAAACAGGGAATATTTAAAGGATCAAGAATTGATTAATGAAATTTATTTTTGTTCAAAACTATGCGTGATATCTGTGTTAATAGGTATATATTTAGCTTAATTAGCCATTTTTCGGCTTTAATTGTAATTGCCGTGAGTATTCAAATTAAACACGATTATAACACTGTTAAGCGATAAGCTTCAAAAATTGTTACCACCTATTTTAGTATAAAATTTATAAGGAAATCATAAAGTAAGGCCAATTAACGATTATTTTACCATTATTAATGTAACAATTGTCGGTCAAATTTACAATTTGGAATCGTATAAACATTGATTTTTTTATGATTAACTAGAGTTATACAAAGTTTGAAATATGTGCGTTCCAAGTGTTTTACAACCGTCAAGGGTTAAGGGTAATTGAGGGGAAGTTCAATCATTGAAACGTTCTAAAACAAGATCGATTTCTACCATTTTCTCGTATTTATATTAATATTTGTAGTTTTGTTATGTCATTGTTGAAAAAAAATCGAAGCTACATTTTGAACATGTGGAGAATATCCTCCGGATTAAATATTGTATTAAATTGTGAGTTGAAAAAATTAAGTTCGGCCCTAGATAATGTCCGTGTACACCGGTCTTTTATATGCATTCTACATGTAAAGATAGAAGTAGGTACTATGCCCGGAATTGAAGGAACTGTGCCCATGGGATTGCCGTCTCTTCAACGAAAACGCGTCCGGGTGCCGGAATCGGACGCGCAAGCGTATATAACGATGCCCTTACGCTGCACTGCGGGACTAGTGAGCCACATTTACAATACGCTAATATCTACTATGTCGTCGAGTCTGATCCTCATTTTCAACAAACCACCACAATAGAGGGAAGATATTATCAACCTGCCCTTTTCAACGACCTCAATCAGTCGAGACCGTACGCACCATCCCAATTATCAAGTCCAGAAGGCACACGGTTTTTACTAAATGTGAATCATCGACACTAATTGCTCACAATTCCCTTCTACTTGATAAATTACTTAAACTAAATACCCTGTTTAGGTTTCAGTTACATAGACACCCTAAAATAATAATCCACGAAACACTAAATTACACATTAATTTATGTTAAAGGGGAATCTCTAATCCTATAACTAATCAAATAAATAAAACAAACTTTAGAAAAATTTCGCACAAAACTTTTGACTTTATAAAAAAAAACAAAGATTAATCACCCAGAAGACTGATAGTCTCTTTAATATTTCTAGATGTAAAAATATATTAAGAAACTTTATAAAAATATTTATCTTACGTACAGGTGACTTAACTTTTTACAACTTTAATTAATTGCTTAAGCAAACATTAAGACCTAACACGAAATTCATCTACAACAAATGAAAAAAACGACTATGCTACAATTTTAATTAAATATTGATCTGCATTTTTAAGGATTTATCTCTTCAACTATAAAGACATCAAAATTCAAGGATTTGACAAAAAGCTGCTTAATCAATAGTAAACCTATTAGGAGATACCGTCGAATTAAAGAATTCCTTCAGCTAACTGAAGACTCAGAAAAAAAACATACTTTCTAGAATACAACCCACAGAAACAATCAGAGAAGCTTCAACGCCTGAGTATTCACGAGACTTGTAAATTATGATATTTAATTGATAATAATCTTCGAAAAAATATAATTTTAATTATTAGATTTTCTAATTAATTTCGTTAAGGAATAATAAAAAGAAGAAGATTTAGACATAACCGCTTTTTCAGGAGGGTTTACGGTCTTGTCCTAAATCATCATTCCTGTTACTTTTTCCGATGAGACTAGTCAGATTTTCGAGCTGAATTATTGACTTTTAGCCTAGATATTGATAAGAGTTTGCCATAAATCGTCAATTTACTACTGAATCGTGCAACGGGGACAATTTTCACACTTTAAATCATTTTTGAGGAGAATTTTCCAATTCAAATCCACATTTTGGGAATCTTTCGACCTAAATCATCAGTCAATCAAATCCTGCTTTTCAGAAGCAAAAACGAAACAAACTTCAGTTTCGATTTAGAGTCCCCAAAAACGATTATTACAAGATTGTATTGTTTGCTTCCCCTACTTTTCTATAAATTCTTTTACATTTTTTATTGCAAGTAGTATCGTCTTCGATTCAACAATATAAATCAAAAAAACAAGGTTTATTACTAAAAATTATGACTCACGTCAACATTTTACGATAGTCGTATATTTTTAACAACATCCAATGATTAGTTTGAATTTAAACAATCGATAAATAATTTATTTTCAATATAAAAATTATATACTATATTTTTAACAGTGAACAATGAATTTCACCAAGTATTCAATTTTGTTACAAAGATGCACGATAAAAGCTCAATGGAACAAAAGATTTCTATCTGGCCCTTTCTAATTGTTTTATTATATAACCTGAAGGTGTGAAAGGAATAACGATAAGAGAATAGAATGAATTAAATTAAAATAATTAACTCTTCAAGAAAATGGAATAACAGTTTTAATTAAATTATTTATATGCAATAAAAAACTGGTGATATAAGGACTTTTTTTTACCTACGTTATGTTGAAATATATCAGATTTAGTAAAAGTTTTAGCAAAGTTTTCAACTTAAATCTAAAAATATATTTATTTTAAATTTCACTATTTTTTAACTAAAAGAAAACTAATTTAACTTTGTACAGTCGATTTGAGATGTCGAATTTTCGTTCGCATCTTTTCACTTATATATCGAGAAAAAAAAATCAACAATTTGTCTTCTTTTATATCAATTCAACTTGGTCTAATGGATAACATTACGAATTTTAATGAGATACTAAAGCAAACACCATTAAAAATTCGAAAATTTCCATCTATCTTTGTCAGTATTCATACAAGTTCGTAATGATTGAAATAAAAACGATTATTAAGAATTTTTATATAAATAATATTGGTTTATTCACAAATCTATCTAGTAAAGGACTGAATATTTGATATTGTTAGTTTTGGTTAAGTTTAAATTAGTTTAGTGTATACATTTAGAGAATGGATGTCGGTAATATTAACTGGATCGTTATTTTATAAATTTCTACTGGTGTAGATTAAGTCCGTGAACAGGAAAGTTTAAGATCGTCTTTGAAACGAAAACTTATATCAGAAGTTAGCCGTTAGAAGGTTTGAATAGCCCATTTGGGACATCAGGACAATTATCGCCAAATTCTAAATCACCAACAGACTGTTAATTAAACTACATTTTAATAATGATCAATTAGAAAAATAAAAAATAATTAAATTGAATAAATGAAAATCATAACGCGTTTATTTATAATAAAATTTTCATTTGATTTGGTGGTTCGGGGTTTTGCAATCTCCGACATCTGGTTAGGACACACGCAACATTGTTACAACTCTACATCATAAACTTAATTGAAAATTAAATTTATTAGTTAACCAACAATACAATAGACCAAAATTTGTTAATCATTAAAGTGTATATATTTGGAAAATAGCCAATTTAGAAAACAACGAATTATAAATACATGTTTTTCAGTAAATGCTAGACGAGTATTGTATATTTATATTTTGGTGCATGCAGATGTACAAAACCAGTAAATGTCAGAGATTTAAAAGATCGATTTTACTGTTATTGTTGTTCCTATTTTTTTTCCGTCTATTTAAAATAGTACTAATAGAAGAATGATACATGAAATATTACAAGAAAAATCAATAATATCAAAACTGATATGATAATAATACACGCAAACATACCGTATGACTTCAACAAAATTATTAACACTCCACTATCCCTATATTACAATTTTCAATATAATATTGTAGTCATGCTATTTCAATCAACTGAATAGTAGCATGCTCAAAATAACTACAAACAACGCAACTTTTATCATTATTACTTTCATTATTAATAGTTCATATAATGAAAATATTGCTTTACTCCAGATTATTATATTTCTTTTTATACAAAAATAACAGCGGTAATATCTCTGAATAAACGCCAATTTAGATTAGTGAATTATGGAATAATTCCAATAATTTTGCAGATTTACAGAAAACTAATCGATTATCTTATAGAATTCATGTAAAATAAAAAAAAATTTTTTAGAACTATGCAAAAATAACACCGTATTTATTATACAAAAACAAAAAAAAACGGTTTTAGCTGGCGGAACCTGTACATAATTGTAACTTAATTAACTTTAAATTATATGCTAGGCAATCAGATCGTTCAAATCAACTTGACTTCCACATTATAAATTATTGATAAACTAATGAGTAAATAGCAAGCTTTTACAAATAAACACTAAAGGTGAACATATTCAACAAAGGACATAGGCGCTTTAACCATAAGCGAGAACCTGGAGTTCATCGGGATCCTTTAAATGTTAATATTTTAATGATACTATTAATGGGGCTTCAAACCGGCACTAAATCAAAAACAAAATTTTAGGCGGAACAAAATCCGGAGTTAAACCGAACACAAAAACAGCTTTTTTCGATTCAAGCACACCACTTAAGGCTGGAGTCAGACCTCGTTTCGATCATACCGAAAAAGTGTAACAAGTATTTGGGAATACACATTTGAATGGTCTCAGCAAAAGGTGATACAATCAACTATACTATTTAGAACGCAGATATGGTATGATACAATGAGAACCAAAAAAAATAAGCAGAAACTTACAATTAGATCTATGGCAACAAGAATGGGAAAAAAACAACGAAAGCTGCGTGGACGAGGTCATTAATAAGAAACATTCAAATGTGGTAGGTACGAAAAGAAGCATATAAATCTGACTTACTTTATGACAAAATTCCTGAGTGGACATGGATCCTTTGAAGAGCACTTGAACCGTATCGGAAAGATGGACGACAATAAATTCCGGCATCGTTCAGATAGTGTTGGTATCCCGCAGCACGTCTTCTTCGAATGTCCAGAATTTGAAGTCGAGAGATCAAATCTGGAAAAACAAATAGATAAAAACGCTAGTGAAAATAACATTATTGATACATATTATGTTGTAAAGTGAAGAAAAATGGAAAACAATAGCTGAGTATATTGAAATGGTAATTCGCTCCAAGATGCAAGAGGAAAGATCGTAAGATGGACTTTGGTACACCTGCCCTGATGCATGTCACAATGGTGATCCCGGGACAGGGTGTGGATACGAGGTGAAGTTTTAGTGAGAAAGTGCCTTTGACCGAGTCCCACACTCCCAGGTGGAACTGGGACAAAAAAACCTTGTTTCGGTGTCTAAAAAATTAATTATTTTTAATCATCGATTTCTCGGTTTTGTTCTGAGATATCCAAACGTTGTAACGGTGCATACATTTTGTAATTTTTTTACTGGGTTTTAAAGTGCAGAGGAAAATGTCAAGCATGTCAAAATTTTCCAAATCATGCCATTTCTACAATTTTAAAGATAAAAAATCGTACAGCAGCTTATTTGAAAGCTCATTGATGTGCGAGGGGCAGATAGTGCCCAAAATATCCTATTTTGGAAAATCGAAAAAGTTATTGAAAAAAAATAAAGAAAATTGTCAAGCCTTCTTCTAAAAATAACCTGTCCAATTTTTTTATCCTTTTTTATCCTGATAAGAAAAATTTTGACATGCTCAGACATTTTAAAATATTTACGTCATTTTTGTTGAATTTAGCGATTGAATCGTAAAAAGGAGGACATTAAGACGCCTCTAAACAGTTTTGTAGATAAATTATTTGCTTTTAATCTAGATTTAGAAACACAATTGTCCTTAATCATCAATTTCTGATAAGAGAACGTTCTATACTAGATACTTTCAAAAACAACAAACAATTCAGTTGAAGATATTCAAATTTGTTTTCGATGTATTTTAGAAGAATCTCTATTTAATTACCAATCTAAAAGTTACTATTATTATGTATGGGAAACCACAGATTGTAATCGCTGGGGCTAATTCGACTCTTGATGCGCCTGACAAAACAAAAATCGATAAACTACATCTAACTCGTAAAACTAATAAAATTGTTGGCGAACAATCCATATATAAGCAAATAACAACTATAAAAAAAATTACATTTTAAATATAGTTAGTTCTGTATTTTATTGTTATGAAAGCTTGTTTTATTCTCAATTGTTTGACAAATATTTGTATTAGTTTGATGATGTCCTCCTTTGAGATGTTCACTACTCTTATTGTTAGAGAAAGAAACAATAAAAGTCTAAAGTTGAAAGAATTACTTTGTGTAAACTACCATTTTAGGTAGATACACAATCTACGTGTACGACATAATAATGTTGAAAAAAGAAAAAGAATTTTTGTATAACAGGGTCAGTTGAATTCTGGACATGTGATAATGCAGGTTGAATGTACAAATGAAAAATCCTCCCTAGACGACAGAAAAAAACCAACACAATACATAAAGATATAAATAGGAAATTTTACATGTCTCAATAGTGGTCTTTATTTCCTTTTTTGCTGCCTAGAATTGGTAAGTGGATTAAAAATACAACTGAATTTGTAACATTTAGCCAGTAGCTAGAAATTTTGGGGCCTTGGACAAAAGTTACACATAGCGGGTGGTTCATTTAAAATTCGCAAGTAATTGGAAAAAGTCTTAGCGAAACGAGTGTGTGCGTTAAGTTTCGCAAAGACGCGTTTCCACTCAAATAACGAACTCTGTTTTTACTACGATTAAAAATACACTCAAAAATCACTCTCTAAATCAGAAAATTTGATGACTAAAAAAGTTACTTTTCCGGCTCAAAGCGGGGAGACCAATTAACAGTTTCTGTTCGATTGTACAAAATCTTTTAAGGATTTTTAGCTCTTGAAGAAAATTTTAGCAAAATTAGAAAGTTGATTAAAAACACTTGTTTCTGACAATGTCGCAATATTCAAAAATTAGCTACACACTGCAAAATGACTTGAGCATCCTTCCAAAATTGATTTTTTTCGTTTTTCTCCATTTTATTCTGGAACAGGTGGGAATGTTTAAAAATTTTCTAGAAAGGAGGAAAACGGAAAAAATCCATGTTGGAAGGGCCTTCGAATCATTCTTAATCGTTCTATGTGTAATTCGTTTTTGAAAATCACAACATTGTTCAAAACGAGCACTTTTTGACCGACTTCTAGATAAGCTACGAAGTTCTAAGGAACATTCCAAAAATTCTTGAAATATTTCTTGAATCGCTCTATTATTTTGGTAGAAATAACCAAATTTTACACTCCCAGACCGGACAACACTCTGTATATGTTGAATAACTACAATGCATAAAAATCAATCACCAAAACAAGTGAGCCTTTAGGCATCGCCGAATCTTGCTTATCGATAGCTACGCCACTGCTTTTAGCTAAAAGGAAAATGTCATTTAATAAATAATTCGTTGAGAAACGTTCAGAACAATGAACTAAAATATAGAGTTCTGATAACACAACCTCTTGGGATTTACAAAGAAATCTTTCTGTTCATTCAGTGTAACTTTACTTTAAAGTTTCAGTTTGAAACAAATTTTATCTACTATTATAAAAAGGCCTAATCTAATGGTAATAACTAATAACAAAAACGAATATGAATATTACAGGATATTTCTTGAATTATAAAATTATGTATAGTACTCACCTATGAAATGTTACAAATAAGCTTGATTTTGTCCAGCGTTCAGGTCACAATTCACACCTTTATTCGACTACAATTAACCATAAATAATTTGAGAGAATAATGTAAAAAACAAGACACATTTACAAAATAAAGCCCACTATCTGTTGCTACAAAAAATAAGAAGTGATAACGATAAGTGTTTTGTATAGCTAAAATAAATTGTAAATGATAAAAACTTTTCTAGAAAAATTTACAGCAATTATTCTTCTACCACAGTTACCCTAACGTATTATATAAGAAAGATAAGACGATTAATTTTAAATTTAAACACACATAAAAAATGTATAAAATTATTTTCGAAAAAAAAAAGAGCGACCCGTAGAAAAATGAAAATGATTAGCCTTAGAACAAAATGGTTCAAATTTATTTCAATATTGACTATTTAATAAATAAAAACGCCCAAGTGTCCCCCTCCGACTTTGTGTCTTCATTAAAATCTAACACTACAGATGTAGCTTTTATAAAAAATCAGCTCCTGTTTAGATTTTAGTAAAAATCAAGAGATTAAAATCAAATATCTTAAAACATGCTTACCTGTCATTACAGAAACATCTTATTTTCATTGCCAACATTTAATTAGGTTGTTGAACACGTCCAAACGGAACAATAAACGAAACAACAATAACTAAACACAAGTTACTTGAACCATAGTTGTATTGCACAACAATATTGTTCTAACAATTACATAAGTTTTAATCAAACTAAATATTTAGTTTATTTTAAAAATTAGAATTTAAATTGAATTATATACAAGTAACTCAAATAAAGCACAAATATGTATTAGTCATTCAGCGTCGACTCAATAAAAATTAAAACATGTGCACTATCTTGCATTCAATTACGAATTTTGATTTAAAATCGTTTTATTGAAATACACAAAAATTCTACTGGTTGCTTTATAAATTACTCACAATTATTTAAAAATTTTATCCTAAAAGGATCTATTGGAACAACACAGACTGGTAGTGAAAAAAAATGGCTTAGTGATAAAAATAATTATAAATAGATATATTTTATATACAATATTGAAATAGCCAAGGTATAATAAAAAATTATATAATTATTGGGGGAGCGATTTATCCCTTCATATAAAATAAACAAATAAAAGGAACACTTTATAGACAAGACGTTAAATATTGTATTTTAATTATATTTAGCGTCAATATTAGAATACATTAACATACATTTATTATTAAAAAACAACAAGATTGATTTATACAACTTTTTTATTTGTTTTAATTGCTTAATGGGAAGAAATCGTCAACTAACACACATAATTTTTGTGATTGGAATCTAGAAAAGTATCCGGTAAATTACAAAATATATATATTTATTGTATAATATATATTAACTATAATTTAACATAATTTTTCAAAATATTGGCAAGCGGTATTTTTCCATATTTTTTTATTTTTTTGTTTGATTGCATCAAGTGCTCATTTGGTACCGCTGTTGTGCAAAAGGCAGGTGCGAAATGAGAGCGTTTAAAAATTTGAACAATACAGAAATGCTACATAGAAAGTTATCACATTTTTTTTTAAAATTCTTTTAACATTAAAAATGAATTAATTAAAAATTAAATTTAAAAAATTATATATAAAATTTTCCCTAAACGTTGTAAAAAAACGTAGTAGTAAATGACTCTGGAGAAATGTTTCATTTTTACTTTAATTAATTGGCACTTGAGAGATGGAACACCATCTCACAGAGCCTTTGGAAATACAACCAACACTTCTAACAGAGTAAGCACCCCTGAAACCTTGTTTTTTATGTTTTATAAAAGCAAATTAATTTCTTAATCAAATTAAAAAATCTACATCCATTAAGACATCTAAATACGATTAAAATTGCTTACAGTAAAATGGTTATGTTTTAACAAATTGTGTGCTAATTTATAAACAATAAAACACACTCATACACAAACAGACGTGCTTACTCGATAAACTACCCTCATGCATGTCCGGATATGCTCGTTCATATCAACGCTTATTTCTAAATAGGAATTTGGAACACCATTTGTTTCATTTTTTTGTTTGTTAATGTAGTCAAAGAAGTATTGTCCCGTCGATAGTCTTGAATAGAAAACAACAAAATAAAAATAAAATATTGAAAAGAATCATAATTGCACGCCACTGATTTCACAATATCTATTCCTATTTGACACCACGAAAAAAATGGCAGTAGGTTTTCATTTGATCTTTGTGTTTACGTTATATATTTGATTTTTTTTTAATTTTTTTTATTATACTAATCACTAAAAGTATCTAGAGTTCAATAACAACCTTGTTTTTTGTAAAATTTTAACTGACATATATTTTTTTAATATTTATATAATTAATTACAAATTACAAATGCTTAATAAAAATTAATTAGAAGAAAAATAAAAGAATACAAAGGGTTTCATAAAATTCATTATATATATATTTTTGTTTAAATACCCTTCACTGGAAAAGGCTCCACGTCCGCACTTGCCTTCACGCTTCTACACACTTTATTTTTGTCTTACAATAGTCTTGAAAAATCTTTTTTTAAATGTACTTTTTGGTTCCAAATAATTAAGGTTTTTCTTTTTATTTTATAGTAATACACAGATCGTTTTCTTTTTCTGCTTTTGTTTCTTTTCCGGTGATTTTTTATTAATTTGTCGTACTAGATCATAAAATATCTGCAACAATAATAAAACCAATATATTAATAATAATAATAAATATTTAAATCTAATCTAATCTAAATACAATAGGCTATACCTAAAACAATTAGCTAAATATCAAATAATCCTTGACCTGACTTAATCTAACCTTGAGGTTCTATATTGTTTTTTGAAAGGATTTTAGATAAAAAAAACATGATATGATATTCTAATTATTTCCAAATTTTGGACAAATAAATAAACTTAATCATATTCACATCTAAAAGTCTAATAAAATTTAACTACATATCATTATCTTGGATTATTACATTTTTCAACGTTTATATAATTTCTAAAAACAGAAAATTTACTGTTTGAACATTTTTACAAGATAACGTTGCTATGCAACTTAAATTTACCTGGACACGGCGAGTAATTTTCTTGGGTCTAAAAATACAAGTTCACCCAAAAAAAGAATGTATATAAAACCTTTCAACCAGTCATTAGATTCTCTTGTATTCAAGAGCCTAGCAGTGTAAATTGCACCGATTTGCAAGTCATAACTCAAAGGTTTATTACAGTTTGATACAAGGCAGTTATTATAACTTTTGTAAATACAACTCTACTACAAAATATAAAATTGTAATAGCATCGGTACAACTATAAAAACAGTCAGTTTCAAGGGACAATGTTTTGGGAAGAATTAAATTTAGGTACCAAACCGAATAAATGTCGATTGAACGTAAAAAACGATATAATTTTGTCATTTTTATAGCCAATTAATAATAAGATAATCAAGTCAAACTGATACTAAAAATTATAGATAAAATAGAAATATACAATTTTTTCTACTAGAAAAATTGGTTCTGACCTTCTATTGTACTATAAAACAGTCATAAAAAATTATTATTTATGAGAAATTGTCTGAGATACTTATAAAATACTTAAAAATATCAAATAATTAAAATCCCTCAAAGTTCATGAAGTTGTACATTACTTTATATTATTATAATGCCCCAACTTTATTCATATCTATAATTATTAGTTCGAAATTTATCTAAAAAACTAATAAAATGAAACCTAACACTGACAATATTACTGTTATATCTATATTAGAATTCGATAGACATATTTTTAATTATATTTCAAATTTCTGTCATACAATATTGACCCTTTGACTGGTATGCGCGTTCGGTGAAGGCTCGACAAAACCACATACAAAAAAAACTCGTTGTTTAGCAACGATTAAAAAAACAAAATTGTTTATTTTGTCAGTCATTTTCTGTAAACTCGTTTCAACTTTAAATACACAGTTGTGATTATTGCCGGTCGTGCAAAACGCTTCAATGAACAGTCAAAGAGTTAAAAAAAGTCTAAATTTTCTTATTAGTAAATGTTAAAACTATTTTTAATTGTAAATCTACTTACATCATGAACATTAATTTTAGCTTTGGCAGAGGTTTCCATAAAGGCACAGTTGAACTGGCGCGATAAATTATTACCTTGTTCTTTCCCAACTACTCTCTCATCTTCCAAATCACACTTATTTCCAACTAGAACCATCGGTACATCATCAGTATCCTAAAAATCGAATAAAAAAATTTAATTCAAATAAACATATTGCATATAAACCGGAAATAAATGATAACAATTTTAAATATTCGTAATTTAAATGTAACAGATAAAGAAGCACAGATATCCGCCTCCATTTTTATTGTTAACATAAAAATAGAAATGTAAATCAATTGCAAATGACAGTAATCAAATATATTTAACAATGAACTGATAATGGCCTTGGCTAATTTTTTGATAACGTTTATAAATCGAGTTTTTGTTTTGAAAATTCTCATTCAGACTATTTACAACAATATCGAATGACTCACCAAAATTCGCACCAATTTTATTGGAGAATTCTTTTATTAAAACGATTTAAAAATAATAAAGGATGATTTAAAAAAATGTTTACACTGCATATAAGGTGATTCAAATTAACAATTAATCATACTATAGTTTAAGTGTTAATTGTTTTAAATTGATATAAATACGTACTTTAACTCTGAGAATTTGTTCTCGAAGATCTTGTAGATCATTAAACGTTGATTGTGCTGTAATTGAATAAACCAATACAAAACCTTGACCATTTTTCATATATAAATCTCTCATTGCTGTAAATTGTTCCTAAAGAATTTGTTTATTTAATTTTTTTGTTGAATTAATATTTATATAATTTATAAATTTTAAACGTACTGTTCCTGCTGTATCGAGAATTTCCAACATACATTGTTGACCATCAACTTCAACTTGTTTCCTATAACTATCTTCAATTGTTGGATCATATTTTTCAACAAATATACCCTGTACAAATTGTACTGTAAGGGCTGATTTACCAACACCACCAGAACCCAGAACAACAATTTTATATTCGCGCATCTTCCCCGTTGTTGTTGTTGTTGTTGTTATTTATATTTATTTTGTTGTTATTCAACAAGATTTGAATATAACTAGAAAGAAAGCTATAACAAAGAGTTTTTTCAATTTTTTTTTTTTAAAAAAAACGTGATTTCTAAGAGTTTATAGATTTTTTCTAATTGTGGTTTTATATTATAATAAAATAAGCATCAACTAAAGCGGAATTTAATCTCAGCGGTTAAAAGGAGTTGACCACAACCAACAGGAAATTCACCCAACTTGTTGTATATAGAAAAGGTCTGCACATGGCAATATCCTAAAGTTATTTGGTGATTAATATTAAAAACATGCAAATGTATGACTAAATTTATCTTAAAAGGGTAGAGTATTAGAACTATATCAACACTACTACCGGCTAATATTTATATTAAACAACTATATGTATGCAATTATTTTAAATTAAATTAAATACATATATATTTATATATTTAACGTTGCACCACCACCCAATAAAATTCTACCATAAATACGTACATTGTCACGTAATACACTCCACCTCCAGGATTTTCGTTGATTCCACACAAAAAGTAACAACGATTTTCAATTGTAGAACAATTACTCTTGTTAACAATTAAAACAATTCGTTACTATTACTACTATTATTATTTATATTATTACTATTACTATTTAAATATATCTATGTACCACTTCAAATTACACTGTCATGGCTCAACGCTCCAGCCCAAATGATTTCACCTATTTCAATTTTTTCCTGTACTGGTATATCCAGTTTTTTGTCATAATCCTTTCGATATTATAGGATGTTTTATAGTTTTAACACACTATAAGAAATAACTTACCGTTATAAATAATAAACACTAATTATATTCTCTTTTATTTAGAATTTTTTAAACAATTACAACTATTATCACTATTATTATAAATATTATTCTTAGTTTTTCGTACGGCAAAAATTATTTTGGAAGAAATAATGCCGTTGGTAGTGGAATTTAGAGCTGCTGGCAATTTACAACGAACCCCTTACCGTTCACCTCCCTATGACTAGCGCATGCCAAAATGCCGCACCCGACATCCGTACTGCTGATATTACAGACAACTATATGAGCTACCATAGTTTCACCACTAGATAACACTGTAATTTTTCAAATAAAATACAACTATATTAAAATATTTATAAATTAAAAAGAAATAATTAAGTGTAATTTACAATAACAAATCGGTGATTTAGCGAAAATTTCAAATTCTTTCGATTAAAAAGCGGAATTTTACATAGCTGTTGGAGTTTTAACCACATCCGATAGACATTTAAAAAATGATACTACCAATATAACAAAACTAAAAATACAGGGAAATTCAAATGTTCATAGCCAAAATTCCCAAAAAATTTACAAAAGGTTTCTATATGACCTTAAATAAATTCGTACAATCCCCTAAAACGATAGCTATAAAGACTCGTCAGGTAATGATTCTCTCAAGATTATGTCCTAATATTTTATTATAATATACGATATTAATTAACGTTATAACTTAGAAACTATCAGACTTGTAGGTTTAGTTGAGATTTAATTATTTTAATGGAGTTAATTAAGGAGAGTGACCTCTTGTAAATTTGGGTGATGAAACAGTAGAATATATTTTAATTAATTTATTTTTATTTGTGTATTCATGGACTGAATATTTCTATTGTAGGTTTTTCTATTTTTAGTTTGTTTGAATGGAAATCTGGATGAATCAAATTATTTTCCATATTTCTATAAAGTATGATCGTTATCTTTGTGCTTATTCTAGGAAAATTTTCTGTTACTTATAGATTTATTATGATCAAAAGGTATATTTCGCAAACATCTCATTATAAAGACGAATAAATGGAATGAGAAATAAGAAAATATATATTTCTATAAATAAGTAAATCAGCTTCTTTGTCAACAAAACGATGATTATATACGATCGTTTGAATCTTTTAATTACTATTATTAGACAATTGATTCATTAATAAATCGTTTATATTATAATTGAATTAATTATTAGTTGCTATTTATAGAAGAGCGGAGATGAGAAAGCGAACGTATCAATTATGGTGGAGGTGCCGGGCGATAAAATCATCTTAAATATGTATGTTTTTGAATAAAAATTAAAGGGTTGTTATAACAAATTGGTTTCTTGTCAAAATTGTATACGATTTTCGTGTCCTATCGATTATTCTATCTGTATATCATAAGTGCAACGATTTGAAAACTCATGTTCAAGAAGAATCATCGATTGAGTCGATCAATGTCTTTTATAATTATTGGTTAGTTTTCTAATTTCGATAAGATTAAATGAAAATTTAACGATTATATCTTTTAATTGGTTGATTAATAATGGGAATTTTTGTTGATTATTAGAATATAAGACGAGTTTGTTGTTTGTTTAACACAATTTTCAATGGTAAACTTATAAGTTATGGAAAGGTCAAGAAGGGTCGAGTTTTGTGTTGTTTGGATATTACAGTACCAATTGCGGTACGTATATATTCAAGTACTAGTAGGGTGATTCGGTTATGATGCGACAATAATGTACACATGCGCCAACAACTCATTGATCTGCAAACGAACAGCATCTGTATAAAGCTGCAACATGCGTTACATCATTGTTGTAAATTTATTATTTAGAATCAAATGACGAGAAAGATAGTAAACTAGAAAAGCAGGCGCAATGATAATTCGTGCGCAATCCATGTGGCACACAGCATCCCTGTAATGGTCTGGATCGGGCAGTGGGCTCGCGGTAGCGCAGTAGCACTTCGCCGGAGGAGCATCCGACTCGAAATGGCTTTAGTATACGAATGTGCAAAGTAGGCACGTAATTAACAAGCATGATGTAACTAAAATTAAATAATAAACAATAAAATATAAATAAAATAACAATCGGTAATATATAAAACATATGTATATACGTGTGTATGTATAGTATATGTAAATACTGATATACATAGGTATATATGTATATAAAACATAAAAAAAAAATAAACTCATAAGTCGAACATTTAAATTAATTGTGAATTAAAATAAGATTGTTCTATAAGCTTTAAATCGATTAAAATAAAGGAAACCAAACGATTTTAATATGAATTTGCAATAAAATTTTAAAATACAAACAAAACAAAAACAATATTTTAAAAAGTATATATATTTAAAAAAGATTGTTAGAGGAATAACAGCACTGGCGCGAGCTCTCTACTGCTAATATTTGCTACTCATGGACAGTGGCATGCAGCAATGTCAATTCTACTGCGGCCCACGAGCACTGACGCTCTTTGTCCTCTTGCACATCTGCCTGTCGCTACCGAACGGTAGGCTTATACATCTAAAATGTCCCACATTTCCTTTATCTTATTCTAAATAATTACAACCGCTGGCAATGCTACTGCCGCTATCACTCCTATAGAACAAAAACAATAAAAAAAAAATTGAAAAGACATCCACTATACAAACATCATCGCATAGTAGTTTGTAGTATATTCTATTCATTTTAATATAATGATGTTAATATCATTATATTAATGTAAATAGCATGATGTTTACAAGTATCTCTCCTATTAGAGAATGTATGTTATGTTGAGAATGTGAATTTTACGAAAATTTACAATTCAATAGCTTTACTGCTTTTTAATAAATGTTAAAATATGAGGTCATATTGTAATAGAATCCTTCAAATTCCAATCAATTCCCTTTTAGAATCTTTGGCGGGAACCAACGAAAAGCGACTTTTACACAAATTACTCGACCATTACAACGTATTAGAACGACCAGTCGCCAACGAGTCAGATCCACTTCAACTCAGTTTCGGTTTAACATTAATGCAAATTATCGATGTGGTGAGTCTATCCGGTTTCTATTTCAATTTATTAAATGAACATTCAATTATTCTATTACAGGACGAAAAAAATCAACTTTTAATTACAAATATCTGGTTGAAATTGGTAAGATTATCATTATTTTTAATTATAAATACAATATAAAAAGATAGTAAGCTATTTATTATTTGTTTTATAAATATATTTTATACGTCGGAAGTGAAGCAAAGTTTGTTAGATCGAGGGCGATTATCACTTGTGGTCACTACCGAAATGTGATCATACAGGTGTAAATTTTGAAAATGATCAATAATTCGGCATTTGTTTAGTTTTTAAAAGGGTATATCATAACTTTGCTTGACAGCTGTCTTCATATCATCCCTAAAAATCGACGATACACCCTAATTCATTTCAGGAATGGAATGATATGAACCTTCGATGGAATGCTTCCGAGTTTGGTGGTGTTAAAGATTTACGAATACCGCCACATCGATTATGGAAACCTGATGTACTTATGTACAACAGGTATATAAAAATAAAAATGCAAAATAATATTCTTTAATAGTAATCGATTTGTAATTTAGCGCGGATGAGGGCTTCGACGGGACATATCCAACAAATGTTGTTGTACGAAATAACGGTAGCTGCCTTTATGTTCCTCCCGGTATTTTTAAGAGCACTTGTAAAATTGATATTACTTGGTTTCCTTTTGACGATCAACGATGCGAAATGAAATTCGGTAGTTGGACTTATGATGGACTACAGGTAATATTATTTTTCTATTGATCCGTTCTTATTATAATAACTGGGTCAATTACATTAGCTGGATTTACAATTGCAAGATGACTCCGGCGGTGACATCAGTAGTTTTATTACAAACGGTGAATGGGACTTATTAGGTAAATATAACTATTAAAAATAATTCCTATAATAATAAAAACAACGATAACAAACGATTAATTAAATTTAATAGGAGTTCCTGGTAAAAGGAACGAAATTTATTACAACTGCTGTCCGGAGCCGTATATCGACATAACGTTTTATATCATAATTCGTCGACGTACACTTTATTATTTTTTTAATTTAATCGTACCATGTGTATTGATTGCATCGATGGCAGTATTAGGATTCACATTACCTCCGGATTCCGGCGAGAAACTGTCTTTAGGCGTTACAATTTTATTGTCATTGACAGTATTTTTGAATATGGTGGCAGAAACAATGCCAGCCACATCTGATGCTGTCCCATTATTGGGCACCTATTTTAATTGCATCATGTTTATGGTGGCATCGTCAGTCGTCTCAACAATTCTTATACTTAATTACCATCATCGAAACGCTGATACACACGAAATGTCAGAATGGGTGAGTTATGTTGAATTTTAAAAAAATTATTTATCATTTTTTTTTTTATATTTTAATGTGTAGGTGAAAGTGGTTTTTTTGTATTGGCTACCATGGATATTGCGAATGCACAGGCCACATAAAACAAACGGTTCTGAATTTGGTCAGCAGCCTAGTCGACCTGCCTCTGTAGCGACTGATAGAAAACCGCTCCATTTCCAGGATGTGGAGCTAAAAGAACGTTCTTCCAAAAGTTTACTTGCTAACGTGCTAGATATTGACGACGATTTCAGACACAATCATCGAGGCGGTGGTACACCGACACCGTTACCAACAGCAACATTCTTTCGAACTGTTTACAGGTATACGATTATGTTTTTCTTATTAATAATAATAATAATAATTGTTTTGTTTTTGTTTTGTTGTTATGATTCTAGACAAAATGAAGATAACGGAAATGGTGGTCGATTACATGAATCGCTTGTATCGAACCATTCTTGTCTTAGTGCAGATTACGAATTGGCGTTAATATTAAAAGAAATCAGATTTATAACTGATCAATTACGTAAAGAGGATGAGGCCGCGGACATAACAAGAGATTGGAAATTCGCGGCCATGGTGGTCGACAGACTGTGCCTTATTATATTCACTCTGTTCACGATCATCGCCACTTTAGCGGTGTTGTTCTCAGCACCACACATCATTGTATCGTAGCTACCTCGGCTATATAAAACACCTATCCTGAAGCTAGACGTAGCTGCCGATAACGGATACATATCTAATCGTATTTTCAATAACAAAACACGATTATATAATTTATCCGTATCGATTTCGAAGCTCGCGCCACCAACAATCCCATCAATAGTTGGCAGTCGTTTTATACGTAAATTTGGTTTTGTAACGTGTTCTTTAGGGTATTAACACAATCATACTGTGATAAATCAAGTTAAATGTTGAGTTTAGACAGATATGGGAGAGCACGGCACAATTGCCTATTCGAGGACAATGGTCATTTCTACTATATTGCGCTATTTTTTCTTTAACTTTCTATATATAATGGTAAACAAGGAACAAAGAAGGGAAATAACAGAAACCCCCTATACAGGGTGATTCACTTTAGATGAAAAATTCTTATAGCAACTCCCATTAGTTCAAGGGTGTCTACAGACCATTTTAGCTACATTAAAACCCCGTAGCGCACTTAGAAGTTGGCCAAAAACGCTCGTTTCTGACGATGACACGATCATCATTCTTGACCGTTTTGCGTCTTTAGCCATCTTGTCCTCATTTTGCTAACATGTTCTCAATGGGCCGTCCTATAAACTCTTGAAATATTTTTCGAATCGCTCGCCAAATAATGAGAGTTGTCATAGGAGATTGTCACGTGAATCACCCTGTATATAGGGTGTCGATTCTAAATATGATCGATACTATGAAACTCCTATTAGTTGACGAGCGATTCGGATAATAATTCAAAGATTTGTAGGGGGTGCTCTGAAGACCATTTTAGCAAAATGCTCGTTTTGGACGAGATCACAATTTTCAAAGACGAGCTAAATAGGCAAAACGGCTAAACTTCAGGAGAACGAGAAAAGAAGAATCACGACATCGTCTGAAACAAGTGTTTTTTGACCAACTTCCAAATGAGCTACAGGGTTCTAATTTCGCTAAAATATTTTCTAGAGACCCTCCTACAAATTCTTGAATTTTTTTTTGAATCGCTTTTCAACTAATTGGAGTTGAATAGAATCGACCATATTTAGATCTGATATCCTTTAATTGTAATTTTTTCCATTTATCATTATTTTAATCTTTTCAAATTAACGAAATCTGAATTTTACGATTTAGTTATCTCGAACAAGGTATGTGCCGTTTGCGCACCCAACAATAGTAATGCGCAATGTTTTGTACGCGAAAAGAGGAGCTCGATTGTTTCTATCCCGTTCCCATTTTCGCATTGTTACTTGACACATTGTTAATGGCGTTTTATATTGTATGACATGTAGAACAAACTATATTTTTCTCGTGCAAATAAGAAATGATTTATAAAAAAAAAAAAAATATAATAACACAAAATATATTAACAACAATAATGAGAAGAAGAAGAAGAAAAAAGTAATCAACAAATAAAAATCGAAATGATAATATTCGACAAGTAAAACAAAAACTGGATAAAAATAAGAGATTTACTTCATTTTCAATTTAATACAATTTAAATTTTTTTTAATTTTATATATTTCGTTATTCGTCTACCTATATAGTTCGCTAAAATAGGATCTAACCGTCATCTATTATGACTTGTCTATCCTGTATGTACAGAACCTACCTTATAGGAGCATAGCTGGTGGAAAAGCACTTGAAATTCTAACATATCCTTTCAAAGTCATGTAACGTACAGAATCGTGTGTAAAATACTCATGTCTCTCGAGTGGGAAAACGTCGTGCGTGTTTCCTTTCCATGTACGCAGTCGGCTATATTTCGTTCTTGTACATCGCATTTTTGCAAAATATATATATATATATATATATATATATATATATATATATATATATATATATATATATATATATATATATATATATAATTCAATGAAACAATATTTATAATTTGCTCACGCGATGACCGATCTCCTCGTTAAATTATTACGGAAGTTGCTCAAATATAAATTTAAATATGTATTATATATATATTAAATTGTTAAATAAATAATTAAACAAAAAAAAATAATTTATATATATAAATATAATAAATATAAAACGCCGAAATTGACAGTGACTCAATTATTTGAGTCCTGGAGATCGGAAAGGACCACGAATTGCCAACTGCATCCTGGTTATGAGGAATTTTATCGGACGCAATAATACAACGCCAACGTTCTTCCACTGTCAAGCAAGACAATATCTCGTCAGTTAGGGCTATAATTCTTATACTTAGTCTTTATTTACATCTTAATAATATAGAAAATTATATAAAAAAAAAAAAAATACGGTCAATACCGGAATCATTGCGAGTACGAGTCCTTAATCTGTTTATATTAAAATGAAATAATGAACAAAAAAAAAACACGCAACTAATTCTACTAATAATAAATTGGAGGATGATAAATGGATGATATTTTAGGTTTTTAGATGTTCAATTAATGACGAATGACAATTTAATTGTTATTATTGATACGCAATGGCGGAAACGCTAGGCGTCATCTATCTCTCTTAATAATGGCTTAAAGAAGCTGGCAGAAAGCTGGACAAATATATTCGAGTGAATGTCTTTCATGTTAAAAGACAATCACTCGTAATAATTATATTCAAGTTGAAAGTTTCTTTCGATCATATACATACATAAATATAAGTAATTTAAATAAATAAATTAATAAATAAATAAAATAAAATAAAATAAAATAAATCTCGCGTTCCATTGTTATATAAAATAAGTAATTCCCAGAGAACTATTATTCATTAAAATGCTAATCGGTTTAAACACTTTTAAGGAAACACGACAATCCATTATAGGTCGCTAATTAACTACAGAAGACCTTTGTTAAATAAAACAACATAAAATCAGTCTGTGCATTAAAAGTAAAAAGAATGATAATAAATTACAAAGACTTGTGTATTTGTGAAATTATCATTTTTCGTACTATTTTAATCGCTATATAGCGACAAGTACTGTTTTCCATCATATTGTTGCATTAATGTATCACGATGGATTGTAATTTGTTAAAAGAATTTCAATTAAACTTGCAAATAAAATAACAGCTATTATATTTAACGTCCTTTAAAATTTGGATACCATATTCCTTTCAAATTCCGTTTTTACCTACATTGAAATTGTTGAAATTTTTGAGTAGGTATCTACATGCAGCATTTTCGGGAATGTCTTGAAATCTTTATGAGGTAAATCAGAACATTCCTCGAATGGTATAGCGTCAATATTGTACAAAGTAGATGAAATGTAATAGAGAGAGCCGTCTCGGCGCCTTTAATATACTATATAGAATAAATGCGCTTGCGTTTCATCATTCTTGGGTCGATAATAAGGTGGGATGCTATACGGATTGGTCCAGAACGTCAGTCTTGCGCCCTTATCGTCTGCTATTTAGCCACGATATACATAATTATAACTGAGGGGGTGGTGTCGCAACAACGTCCACGCTGACTTCCTCAGAATGACTCGGCGGGTGTGTGTATACCCTTGTTTAAGATATATTTAGTGAATGGATATGTTCGTCTATGTGCAGGATGTTAGGAACGTGTAGTGTTTATAACTGGTACTTGTTACTGGTGGCGTGCCATAAAAATGCTCGCAAATTAACATCCGCCCAAGCCATGGACTTGAGCTGTCGTGCTAGATCTCGATGATCCTGTAGGTATCTTCGAGTGCCATGCACTATCTCGCAATGTATGAAGCCACAACGGCCCGGCGGCTGTCTTTGCTTCTCATCTCATGTCTTATCGTTTCAGGTGAGTTCACCGGCACACCCACTGGCATGCTGAGTGACATGTAAACACAGCCCCTCCCCTCTGGCTATTATATCAAACAAAGGATTCTTAACAATTTATTATCTATATTAATTATCCTATAATACTAATAATTACAACATTACCAATAATAACACATAAACCAAACAATCATTCTTTAACCAAAACACAACAAAAACATTAAGTACCCATTTAGATAAGACTACGAAAAATTGTGTCTCTCTCTCTCATTCAATACAATTTAATAATGCATAAATCATTCAAAATATCATTAAACTTAATTAAAAAGAAATCCATCATTTGTAGGCAAATGTTCTGAAGATGAAGAGCGATTAGTTAGAGATCTATTCAGAGGATACAACAAGCTGATACGCCCCGTTCAGAATATGACTGAAAAAGTCGATGTTAGATTTGGCCTAGCCTTCGTTCAACTTATCAATGTGGTATGTAAATACAAATTATATACCAATTATAACTTTTATCATATTAAAAATATATAAAATTTCAGAACGAAAAGAATCAAATTATGAAATCTAATGTATGGCTAAGACTGGTTAGTTGAACAAATTATCAACTTAATGGCATTTTCTTAAATTATTATTTCATAAATATTCAAGGTCTGGAACGACTATCAGTTACAATGGGACGAGGCGGATTACGGAGGAATTGCTGTGCTCAGGTTACCCCCGGATAAAGTATGGAAGCCTGATATAGTCTTATTCAATAAGTATAATAATAAAACATTCATAAAATTTATTATGCTAATTTTCGATAATTTTAGCGCCGATGGTAATTATGAGGTTCGATACAAATCAAACGTTTTAATTTACCCAAATGGTGAAGTTCTATGGGTACCGCCAGCCATCTATCAAGTTAAATTTACATTATTTCAATTAATTAATCGATTTATTTTAATTTATTTTTAGAGTTCGTGTACAATAGATGTGACATATTTTCCATTTGATCAGCAAACTTGTATTATGAAATTTGGATCTTGGACATTCAATGGTGATCAAGTATCGCTTGCTTTATACAATAATAAAAATTTTGTAGATTTGTCTGATTATTGGAAGTCTGGAACGTGGGACATAATCGAAGTGCCAGCCTACCTCAACATATACGAAGGAAACCACCCCACTGAAACAGATATCACATTTTATATTATAATCAGACGTAAAACACTATTTTATACAGTCAATTTAATACTTCCAACAGTGTTAATTTCGTTCCTTTGTGTTCTTGTATTTTATTTACCAGCAGAAGCAGGTGAAAAGGTTGTTTAATAATGTAATATTTATATAGTAATTTCTTATTAATTATTATTTTTTTTTATAAATTCAGGTGACACTGGGTATCAGTATTCTACTATCACTTGTTGTATTTTTGTTATTAGTATCGAAAATTCTTCCACCAACATCCCTTGTCTTACCATTAATCGCCAAATACCTCCTTTTCACGTTCATTATGAACACCGTCAGTATTCTTGTTACAGTAGTAATAATCAATTGGAATTTTAGAGGTCCAAGGACGCATAGGTAAAACTCATCAAAATAATCCGTTCATTAATTTTAATAACAATCTTTTTTCTATATAGAATGCCTTCATGGATACGTTCTGTGTTCCTTAATTATTTACCAGCAATGTTATTAATGAAACGACCGCGTAAAACACGATTACGATGGATGATGGAAATGCCAGGAATGGGCGTACCACCACATCCGTACGGTTCACCAGCTGATATTCCAAAACATATAAGGTGAATTTTCTTTTTTTTGAATTATTTTAATATTTAAATCAATAATATTTAAATTCTAGTTCTATTGAATCACAAAGTAAAGTTGAAGTAATGGAATTATCCGATTTACACCATCCGAATTGTAAAATTAATAGAAAATTAAATTCAGAATCTGGCTTAGGTGTTGGTACTGAAAGTTGTAGACGTGAAAGTGAAAGTTCCGATTCTATACTATTATCACCGGAAGCGTCGAAAGCAACTGAAGCTGTTGAATTTATCGCTGAACATTTACGCAACGAAGATTTATACATTCAAGTAAATATTTTTAATTATTTAACAAATAGTGTATAATTTATTTTTGATTTTTAGACGAGAGAAGATTGGAAATATGTTGCAATGGTTATAGATAGATTACAATTGTATATGTTCTTTATTGTAACAACAGCTGGTACTGTTGGGATATTGATGGATGCACCACATATATTTGAATACGTAGATCAAGATAGAATCATCGAAATTTATCGTGGCAAATAAATTAATAATTAAAATTACCTTGGCTTTCCCCATCGCTGGCTAACAAAATCATGTGGCTTCCATGCGAGAACGCACAAGGCCTACCGATTCGGTGTTCGGTAATAATTATAATAAAAGTGATTAAGACACTATATAATGTCCAGCGCCTGGTGATTGTTATTTAAAAGTAATAATAATAATAATTTATAATAAAAACACAAATATACAAAAAACACACTTAATACATACACGACGTTCCGTTTAATAAAAATTATTTTTTTTCCTTATATCGCCGAGTGACAATCGTTACGATTCCGCGTGTGATGGTAGGTTAAAGATGATAAAAACGAAAAAAAAAATACGGAAGGCCTGATCTGTTGTAATAAATTTTATAAGGCCAAATATGTAAAAAAATCAAAGAACGATCCATTATTATCGATATACGTTATAGTGAAAATGTAAGAGAACAAATTGTTAAACAATGGTACTGATCCGTATTGTTAAAATTCATAAAAATTAAAACAAATAAATTGTTAAAAAAAAGACCCTGTAGTCAGCTTATTAGCTGAAATAGTTATCTGGAGTTCCCGTATCGGCATAGACGCGGAATAATGGCGAATTTAATAAACAATAATTAAATAAATCAATAAATAAATAAATAAATGCAATTTTGGTGGTTAAAACTATAACTAAATAAATATTAATATAATTAACTAATCAAATAGACAAGTCGAGGACAATAGAACCGCGAGCTCCACAAATATCAGTCAAAAACAAATACCAAAAAAAATAAAATTATAAACACTGTCGTATGTGTAGATTAGAAGTAGATGGAGGAGTCTGGGCAGTGTTATACAGTAATTAAACTGTATCGCGTCTTGTTTTTGGTTCAGATGTCAAGGCATAAAATTGTTATATCTTAGCCTTAACATCGATCCTTGTAATTTTATTTTAAATATATGGATGTTGTGCAGGCCCTCGACAACAGATAATAGACATGTACGTACTACCATTGACACCAAAATATCTCTTTATATACATATACGACATTCCATATTTTGCACATAATTAACTCATATTTTCAAAATACACAAAAAAATATTTAAACAATATACCAACAATTATTTGTTGGTTTGTTTAAATATAATAATGGCCTAATTTTCCTCCCCGTCTCATCCATATCATTTTTAATAATTTAAATAAATTAATTAAAACAACACGAAATAATTAGTAATAACAAGAGTTTCTTTGAAGATGAAGAACACAAAAAAAAAAACAACATGGAAAACATTTGCTCAAATCTCGGATATGTATGCAATCATCAAATACTCCATAGAGCGTTTTATAAATAATGTACAGTAACGTGATTGATCACTATAGGCACGTATTTAATCTTAATTAATTAATTAATTAATTTAGACAACAATTTCTTTCCACAATATATCTTTTGTTCTAATTATTTTTGTCTTTTATTTTCTAACGATCAAATAATAAAATAAATTTCAATGAAACAATATTAAAATATCAAATATATTCATAAATATGTAGAAATAATACTAATAATAATAATAATAATAATAATACTGTGGCAAGATTGATGAATGGATGTGTATATTTACTGAATGGTCTTCCAAAAAGTTTTAATATTGTTTATTGGAATTTTGGCCACGCAAAGTACTTGCGATACACTTTTTTACGAAATAAATAATTATTAAAATAATAACAATAATAATAATAATAAAAATAATAAAAACAAATAACTATTATTATAAATATATAAATATAATTATAAATAAAATGCAATAACGGGTCTTAGCTGTACATTAGTTAGCTACACGTGCTAATAGTTATCAAATGTAATATAAAATTGTTATTAATAGATAAAAATAAATTATAGGATATGTACCGTATAGCACTGCCTGCCCGTGTTTCAGCACATATTCGCTTGGAACACTACTTATTGACTATTTAATACAATAAATAATCATTTACCTGTTATAATGTTAATGTACCAGACAGATGCATTTACAATAAAATACGCAGAATAATTGTTAACAATCTAATCTATAATAGCATCCTCAAAACACTAAATCTCTCCACAATATTATCATCCATCAATCAAATTAAGACAAGAGAACTTTTTTTTTAATTAAACCGACCATAAGTGATACTTTAAATGTGTTAAAAAGCGTCCGCAATTAAGCTTGTTCATGTAACAAGCTTCGTGTTCTATTACACTTTACAATTAGAGAATAATTTTTCTAAGACACCACAAAATGTTTGAATATGCTTAAGAATTCCAAAACAAATTAAGCAAATTAACAAGCTCGGTTCTTCTTTAAATATCAAGTTTCGAAATGGTCTTGAATAAAAAAACTCGTAGATAACGTTATTATAACTGTATTGTTTTTTAAACTTCTTATTAATATTTATTTTATATGCAAACAATTGAGACAAGTGATAAAATAGTAACCTGAATTTTGAAATTGGTGATTATTGTAGACAGAGATTATTTCTAAAAACTTACAGAATACGACCATTGATGTAAGACAGTTAGATATCTAATTGTAGCCCTCTCGATTTTGAACCGGTTGTTGTATAACCGTAGTCACAAAAATGTGACAGTTGTGTCATTTCTCATATAACCTAACAAAATTGAAAAATCTAAAAATATAAAGAAAACATTGGCAAATAGATAGAATATCTTAAAATATGTAAATAGCGACGTCATTTGTCTAGCTAATGAAAATTATAAAAAATCAAAACGTTTCAGTAATTTTCATTGAAAATGTAAATAATTTCTAACCTATAAAATCATAAACAGTGAACGTTGTAATTTGTAAATTGAAGATAAGCGTAAAAATGCCTGGTAAAGTTAAAGTAAAAATAATATCTGGCCGTAATCTGCCTGTGATGGATCGTTCTAGCGATACAACAGATGCTTACGTTGAAATCAAATTGGGTAATACAACATACAAAACTGACGTGTGTCGTAAATCGTTGCATCCCCAATGGAATTCAGAATGGTACCGTTTTGAGGTGTGTATTCTCGATAATTTATGAGAAAATCGTATAATCACATCATTTTTTATAGGTGGACGATTCGGAATTACAAGATGAACCATTACAGATCCGTCTCATGGATCACGATACATATTCAGCAAACGATGCTATCGGTAAAGTTTATATCGATTTAAATCCGTTATTATTACCAGCATCCGGTGGACGTTATACATGGAATAGTGAAATCAATTCGAATCATGAACATCCATCTAATTCTGTTATGTCCGGCTGGATACCAGTTTACGATACAATGCACGGTATACGTGGTGAAGTTAATATTGTTGTTAAAGTTGAATTATTTTCGGATTTTAATCGATTCAGACAATCTTCATGTGGTATACAATTCTTCTGTTGTAAGCCGTAATTACTATTCAAAAAAAATAATTGAATTAATTAAAAATATTTAATAGCGAAATCAATACCATTTGGTTATTTTGCACAAACAATTCACGGATTTGTTGAAGAATTAATTGTAAACGATGATCCAGAATATCAATGGATTGATAAAATACGTACACCGAGGGCATCAAATGAAGCTAGACAAACATTATTTTTTAAATTATCCGGTGAATTACAACGAAAAATTGGTGTTAAAGCATTAGATTTAGGTGGTAATGCTGTTATTGGATATTATCAAAGTTTCGATTTAGAAGGTGAATCTGGTATTGTTGCTAGAGGAATTGGTACAGCTGTTACATTAATTAAACTCACTGATACACCATTAATAAACTTACCGGAAAATTTTAATGAAGAGTAAGTTTATATTTTAAGTATAGAGTGTACAATGGTATTTTATCTGGTAATATGAACTAAGTTACGACGTTAAAATACTGTTGTACACCCCGTATTTATTTATACAGGGTGTGTCCTAGTGGTGGGCTTTTAAAAGTATAAGAAGTTCTAATTGATGGAACTTTCTGAAATTTGGTATATTGCCGTCTTTCCACTTAAACTAACTGTGGAAAATATTTTCGTTTTTCTAGCAACCCCCTCTATGTGGGGTATGGCACCCTACTCTCTTATCTTAAATGGGATACAATATTTTAAAAGATTAAAATTTGAAGTTTATATAGTACAAATAATGTACTTTCTATCAAACCTTATAAAATTGAATTATCTTTAGCTGAAATAAATTTTTCTTTCAGACGGTTTCAAACTAATTTTAAATGAAACACTATAATTTTGTTTTTATGGTAAGATAGAGAAAAAATTCTGCATTGAACTTAATGAGCATTTTCTATACCTATCTTTGATAATTGTAATTTAGTTAATTATCAATTTCTTCCATTTATCTTCATTGAGATAAACTAAAATTAATTAATTATTTCAATGGTAATTGTGACAGTTGAATTGAAAGTTGTTTTTCAAAGCCTTGTGTTTTACTTTTTTTTTCAAGGGAGAAAATTAGACAAAATTGAAAATTTCGATTAACTGAAAAGTGATCAAAGACAGTTATAGAAAATGCTAATACAGTTCGATGCAGCTTTTTTTCTTCATCTGACCGTTTAAAGAGTTAAAAATTGCTTGAAAGAAAAATTCATTTCAGCTAAGCGCTGAAAAATAATTCAGTGCTATAAGATTTAATAGAACGTACATAATTTGTATTATTTATAGTCCAAATTTTGACCTTTCAACACTAGACCTTAAGTCGTATTATCAAAGTGCCCTACGATTGAACCATAAGACTTAAAATCTCTATAAAAAATGGTACCATCTATTATATAAGGGGGGTTGCTAGCACAATGAAAATATTATCCCAAGGTAATTCAGGTGGCAAAACGGCTATTTAACAAATTTCATCAATTTCCATTAGAACTTCTTATACTTTTAATGACCCATCATTAGGACACACCCTGTATTTATTTTATAAAAGAACCAACAATGTGACTTGTTCATTTGTTGTTAAACTTAGTCACATTGTGTTATTATTATTATTATTTTTTGATGATTATCGTATATTCAAACAATTTGTTTTTTGTCCTGTTGTACACAGGCGTGCACAAAGTTACCTAAAATTCCTCAATGCTGATGCTAGCTTTCACCTAAATAAATATCCAAAATGTCCATTATACAATAATCCATCACCATTAAATTTACCAATATTAGATATAGATAATCCACGTTATAAACCAATAAAAAAATGTTTAAGTACAACAAATTTAAATCAACAATTAAGGGCAACACAATCTAATCCAATATTAAATCAAAATAAATTAAATCAACAATCTGTTAAAATATTATTAAAACAAGAAGATAATCGTGGTATACCAGGTACTGGTATTGGACAAAAATTTAAAAATTTTAAATATTCATCACAAAATTTATTATCAAAAAAAATGATTGCATTAAAAGCTAAATTAGGTGATGCTGGTATTGGTGAAGAATTAGAAGATGAACAAATCATTAATAATAATGATAAAAAACGACAATTTAAACGTACAATTAGTGATTCTAGTGTTATGGCTGAATTATTAGCTAGATCTGTAATACACGCCCAAACTAGTCTTGGTTCTATTATTGAAAAACAAGATTCGCTTGATAATAATGATGATGATTTAAATATTATAGAAAAAACAAAATCTGAATCATATTTATCAATAGACAGACAATCGTTAGACTCATTTACAGAATCTTCAGATACTGATAGTGATGATGAAGATGAGGAGGAAGATGATGATGATGATGATGACAGAAATTCAATGGATTTTGAAACTGTCAGTAATATTGTTAAAAATGTTGAAAATCTCGAACATAAACATTACACAAAAAAAATATCGAAACAAATATCATTACCAGCACTCTGTTTAGATGATATAATACCCGATAATGATGATGATGATGATGATGATAATGAATTAATATTACCGGAATTGATTGATAGTAAATCTGATACAAATATAGAAATCGATACGAATTATATTGAAACACCGAAAACAATAATACCACCAGTTATAGTGAATAGTGATTTAAATAATCAAAGTTTAATGAAAACAGCAATGCAAACAATGTTATTAGAACAATTAAATATTGTCGGTACTTATACACCACCATCATCACCTACATTAGCTAAATCAATGGAATCTTTAGATGATGAAAAATATAAATCATTATCTATGAAACTTTTAAATACACCAACTACAAATCTAATTAGATCATCAACAGCATTATCATTAGATGGATGGAATAGTAAACATGAAACTGTATTAGGTGCACCATTTATATCAATGTATAATCTAAGATGTGATTTAAAACAACAAAAACAATCACATCCATCATCATTAGATAATTTAATTAATAATAAATTCAATGATAATATTAAAAAACAACAAAATTCTAATTGTTTTTCAGATAGTGAATTACATAAAACAAAAAATGATATAATTTTATCATTTAAAAAACAACAAATTAATATTAATAAAAATAAATTAAGTTTTATTAGTTTATTAAATAAAAATAAGGATATTGATAAAAAACGACAAATTAAATCAACTGATAATTTAAATAAACGTAAATTTAGTTTTTTAAGTATAAAAAGTTTAAAAAATAATGATTCATCTAAAAATAAATTAAAAATTTTCAAAGATAAAACATCAATGATACATTTACCAAAATTTTTTAATAAAAATAATAAAATCGATGATAATAAAAAAATTAAAAAACAAGGTTTATTAAATACAGCACTTGGTAATGTTGCTATGGAAACAGTTCAAGATATTTTAGCAACATCACATAGTAATAATAATAATGATAATAATAAAAAAATACCAATTTTCCCATCTACCTCGATATTAACTAATACTAATGATAATAATAATAATTTATCCTGTATATCTGACAAGTCTAATACAGTGCTTGTCAATACACAAATTGATAAAAGCACTGCGTTTAACGATAATATGCATGCTAGCTTAATTACAACAACGACAACAACAACAACAGCGACAAATAAGAATGATAGCTCACCTATACCAGAAACAAATATCGAACAACAACAACAATGTAATGAAACAACAGGAGTGAAATTTATACAATCACCTGGTAAATTAAATAACATACCGTGTATACATAGGAGATCGTCTGATTCTGATTTGAGTATCACACCGAAAGGTAAATATATTGTTTTAAGTAATTTTCGTATTTATATTAATTAAATACTAAAAAATATTGTCTATTTTAAGATATTTAGTTTTATTGTGGATTATTTAAAAAATTATCAGACAATATATTTTAGTTAAATTTAATGTTTTATTATTTCTTTTTCAAATAGAATTTGCCATAGAAATCATTGATTTTTAATTGTTAAATATTTTCCTACCCTAGGATTATTTAGGAAAAGTAAGTATAAAGTTTTGTCCGGAATAGTTGTTGCATTTATTCTCTAAATGTATAAATGTATCACTAATCGGGTTGTAAACATTAATTTATTTATATATGTACATTATAAAAATATATCATCTCCAATTTAGCATTATATGTGGCAATTTATTTTCGTTTAAATTTAGCAAACTATTAACCCGTTGGTTTTTATTGTTTCGTTTTCTGTCAATCCTAATTAATGTAAAATTTTAATTGCCAAAAATAATAAACTAATTGTAAAATTTTTATATTAGGGAATAGTTTAACAGGAAGTGATCGTTCTGGTGGTATTACAATAACACAACCAATATCAAGAACAACAGTACCACAAGAAAATTTCGATATGATGGAATATCCATTTTTAACAATGTCCAAATATCCATCTGGATTTATATCACATATAGGTATATTTAATTAGAATTAATTTATTATTAATAATAATTTTATTTTGTAAAGGTGGTGCTGTGAGTGCACGTTCTGTAAAATTATTAGAACGTATATCAAATTTAGAAGAACCGGAATCTAGGGATACATGGTGGTCTGAAATAAGAATGGAAATACGTTCGCATACACGTGCTTTAAATTGTAATGCAGTCTTAGGTTATACAGAAACTACAAGTATTTGGTATTTTATTTTAGTTAATTTTAATCGATATTTTTAATTAATATTTTAATTTTAGTGATGATGTATGTGTTTTAAGTGCAAGCGGTACTGCTGCTGTTATTGGTTTACAATACAATAAAGAAGCTGCCGATTCTGTAACTGGGTTAGGATTTGTATCCAAAGTGCATAATACTAAAGATATATTAAGCACATCATTGGATCGTAACGATCTTGATAAAGATAAACATATAAAAATACAAGAAGTATTTAAATTTGTTACCGTTTTAATATTTTTAATTAACAAATTTGTTTTAGAAAACACAAAAATTATCCGAAAGTCCAGAACAAGATGTTTTTCTAAACCATCAAACGTTTAATTGTTGTAATATTTGTCATTTACCTTATAATCCAAATAATGTTCCCATACGTGCTACTGTACTTAAATGTAGACTTTGTCGGTAAATTAATTAATTAATTAATTAATTAAATAATTAGAATTTAAATTGAATTTTTTTATAGAAATGGTAAAGTACCAGATGTATTGATAACAACAATAGAATCACCTGATAATATACCGAGTATTGGTCGTGGTTGTTTTATTCAATCATTTGTATCGCGTCATTTAAAAGAAGTGCGTGGTGAATCATTTGCTAAAGAAATATCAGATGGTTTACCATTTTTAGAATATGAATTGTATCGTTTATTAATAAATAAATTGAAAATAAAAGGGATGAATTCAATATTTGGTTTACGTATACGTATATCAATTGGTGAGAGAATGTTAGTTGGTTTAGCAACAGGTACAGCTGTATATTTAACACCATTATCAACACCTGTATTGCCAAAATTGGTGTCAGATCGTTCAACTGACGATAGAAAATTAGCTGATTTACAAAAATTATTAAGTGATACTGTTAAAAAGAATAGGGAAATTTATCAATTAAAAACCGTAATTGAATTAATTTATATATTGATGAATATTTTAATTTTGATATAAAATTACAGGATGATAATGCAAATATAAGAGTTTTATCTGATGATGATTCAGATGATGAACAAACATCGACTGATTTATCGTTAAGCAATAAAGATTGTTGTGTATTAGAAGTTGATGATCCAGAAGATGCAGAAGTTGTTAATTTATTAATGGAAGAACGTCCACCTGATGGTTTTCATGTTGTTAATACTGAATTTGTTCCCGGTCTTGATGAATTAGAAATTGTTAAAAATTTACAAATGTTTACACAAATATATCGTGGCAAATTTCAACCACCATATAATTTCGATGTGCATTTTCATCGATTGTTACAGAGTGTTTATTTTAAATTACGTCGCATGGTACCTTGTGCATTATGCGATTTACAATTTAGAGTTGATTTACCTGATCCAGATGAAATCCAGTTGTGTGTATTAGGTATGGCTTTAGGTTTAGGTGAACCATCGAAAATTAAATTGAAACGAAAGAATACTGTCACGAGAAAAAATGGTAATTTTCTAATACAATTAATCGATAATGTTTTAATTAATTTAATATTTTAGATGATGATTTAATTTTCAATTTGGACGATGATCAAATACCTGAAAATAGTGTAGTAGCATCGACACAAAATCAAAATTATTTAACAACACAATCTGTACGTTATCGACAAAAATCACCATTAAGAAATCGAATACAAACAATAAAACAACGACATGTAATTATCTAATTTATTAGATTATTATTTAATTATTAATAAGTGATTTTTATGAATAGATGCCGTATAGAGAACGACATGGGGTTGATATAACACCACTATCCTACGTGCCTGGTGGTAAAATTGAACATTATTTAGGAAATTTAAATTTCTTCTTTATTAGAGAAACAACATCAATTCGAGAGGTGAACTAATCAAATTTATTAATTATAAATAATTTAAATTAATAATAATTTAGGAGGGTGGTTTGAGTGGTTTTATACACAGTTTTATTACTGAAGTCTTAGCTATAGTACGTGCACATGTTACAGCACTAGGTGGTAATGCTATGGTGGCTTATTTTATGACCGAATGCGTCCTAAATCATAGCCTCCACAAAAACCAGGTAAGTCGTTTATTATTTGTTTGTTGTTCATCAAAACACATCAAAATATATGTTATTAAAAAAGTAATTATCTCTATTTTCGTTTGTAAAATATAGATGGCACTTTATGTTATGTTTATCAGAAATCAATGTATTTTCATTTGATTTGATTGTAACTTGAGTTTTTTTAGATCGTAAAATTATGTTCATTGAATCCTTTTTACAAAACTGTTGTAATGTGATATTATTCGGTTTAAAAATATTTTTTAAAAAGAAAAGAAAGGGGATCATTAAAGTTGTTTCATCTGTTGGTCTTTGTAAAATTCTCAAATTTCAATTTTTACGATTTTTCGGTTCATTATTTATTGAAAATTCTAGAATAGCAAAGATAACGTTTATTTAAATCCTCAATTTAAACAAATTTATTTTACTTGAGTATTTTTTGCAATAAATCTCCTATCAAGAACCTGATTGGAATTAGTTTGTTGAAATCAATTTTAATGAAATACCGGGCAAATTTGTAAAACTACAAAAAAAAATCAAACTACTTTTAGTTAGTTGGATTTTTCTTTAAATTTACGTTTATAAAATAGTACGAAGACATAAATTTTTTTTAATTGTATTAACGTAAATCAATTTATTTTTGGAGTTTTCTAATAAAATTTTAACTCCTAGTCGGTATTAATGTGTAGGAAGATTTTGGCTCATTTCCCAATGGTGTTGAGACGAAAAGTTCGTTTCTTTTTTTAAAATTTAATTTTCCTAATTTTGTTATCCGTCAAGGTTTTAATTATTTAATTGGGTTAATTTCAATGGATTTTTGTTAAATGAAATTCGTATTGTTTAACGAACTTAATTAAATGTTTGTCATTTTCTTTTTGTAATTCTAATAGAAATAAAAATGAAAAATTCGGTAGATTACACACCCAATCAAATCCAGATGTATTTGTAAAAACAACATAATTGTTGACCTGTTCAACGGTGTACGAATTAATTTTCTACACAAAATAAGAAAAATTTGAATAATTTTTATTCACAGTTGCCTGATATTTGTAATGTTGTCAAAGACGATAAAAGCAATATATTTTAAAAAATACTGACTTAAATGTAAACTGTATTTATACAGAGTGAGTATAAAGTAACATATAACACTTACAATTGTTTTATTATATTAAATAATGACTAATCTGTAATTTGACATCATAGAGCCCATTACTGAGCCCTCTTGGTGCTGCTTATCCCCGCATTGCTTGGGTTGTGGGGGTGTATTTTACGCCACTGTTTAGCATGCTTAGTCAAAGGTGTAGTGTTTTCTTTTTGCTATGCTGATGATAATTAATTTGTTGACAGAAAATCTTGCAGACTAAGAATTCCTTTCGCAAAAATTTTCTTATGTGGACTCTTATTTTTATATGTTTAAACGAAGAAAAACATGCCCTACCCAAAAACGCAATAAAAAATGTGGACGTCATAGAGTCGTTTAAGCTCAATCACAAATAAATTATTGAAAAATTAAAAAGTTACCTGTCTTGGAGTTTTACTAAATTTGTTAAATAATTACTAGATTATGCGTTATTCTATACTCACCCTGTATAAAACAAAAATATGTGGCTTTTTTAATTATTTTTTTTCTGTTGCGCTCAATTGTTATGATACACGCTGCAGGCAGGATCATACCGATCAAGGATAATCTTTTTGAATGTTAATGAAATTTCGCAGAAAAGCATATTCAGATCTATACCATTCAAAACTGAACAATTCCACACAGAACATTTTAGAAAAACTAGCGCTTCGTATCTCATTTGAAAGTTGATCCAAAAACGCTCATTTCTGACAATGTCGCAATTTTCAAAAATTAGTTAAACATATAAAACGACTCACAATGACTCTAGGATCCTGCCTACACTGATTTGTTTCGTTTTTTTCTATTTTATTCTGCAACAGATGGAAAATAGAATGGACAAAAACGAAAAAAAAAACAATGTTGGGAGGGTCTGTGAATCGTTCTGTCTGTTTGGCTCGTTGTTGAAACTTCCAAATGAGCTACGAGGTTCTAATTTTGCTTAAATGATCTCCAGGGACTTCCTACAAATTCTTGAAGTATTTCTTGAATCTCTCGCTAAATAATGGGAGTTTTGCCATAAGAACTTATCATCCGACGTGAATAAACCTGTATAGGATCTTTCAGCAATCTATAGCGAGCAGCAGTCCATTCGCTATAACTTTTTTATTTATTTTTACAATAAAATAATTATTACAACAAGTTGAAGAAGAACACCTAAGTTATCTAATAGAGGTAAAAGCGCACTGCTACATTTTTGGAAATAGGAAAACTTGACGTTAACTTTTGAAAATTATTCAATATTGAATTTAAAATTACTATTTTAAAAAATTCAAAATCAAAATAATATTTTGAAAAATCAATTTTCCTTTGAAGAAAAAAATCAAAAATTCGTGAGTATTAAGGAGAGAGAAATTAAACGGCCTTAAAAATCTATAGAAGCATTCCCCAGTTTACTAATCATAAGTTTAAAAGGCTAGAAAGGATGTAATAAAATTTTGCAGGGAATACCGACAATTGTTAACTCAATATAATAAGCCTTTGTCTGTAGTTTACGAACGCCTTGTAAATTTACTCCTATTAGAATGTTATTTAAATGGCTTGAAGGTACTTTTAAAAGACCAACATGGTGGTTGTAGGAAAAATATTGTATGATACACGTGTTAAAAGTTATTTTATTTTGCTCTTAGGTCTGCTAAAATCTCACTTTTAACACTTGTTTCATAAATAAATATTTTGTATTAAATTTATTTTGAATTTTCTAAAAGTTGACGTTAATTTTTCCTATTTTCAAAAATCATAGAAGGATGCTTTCACCCACAATAGATAGTGTAAGTGTCCAAGTTCTTATTATAACAATTATTTTATTCCATTAATAAATGAAATGATTACAGTGAATTTATTGTTAATTTTCATAGATAGCCGAAAGACTTTGTATACTGTATAAAAGGGCTTTTGCTGACAAGTATTTTAATGAATATTTTTTGGTGATACTCGTAATTGATATTCAATAAACTTTAATTACACATTTTAATTTTCTTCTTTTTTTCTCAATTATGAAGAAATTTAGTATAATTATCTTAATGGTGTTATGTTAGCGATAAAAACAATTTTACTTTTTTATTTATTTGGTACTACTTTTTAGATTAGTTGTTCTTGCCTTTTTTTATGATACTTTTATTTATACATTATTTTGTATATTGCGGGGGAGCGCTATTCTACGTGGTTACACCACTGCCCAAGAACATTATAATAACGGATGTGATTATCTCATCCACGTGCTTATAAGAAAGCCTTTGGGGATGATTTTTTTTTAATATTTGAAACCATTTATGGATGTCTTGTGATAATTCCACAGTATTTTATCAAGAAAATAATTAAAATAAAAATTGACTTGTTTAATATTTATATTTTGATATTTCACAGCAAGTTTATATTCTCTGATAGTTCGGAAGCCGGTATTGTGTTAAAAGAGATACACTTCTTTAATCTCTTAATCCTTGAATTTGTATCTGATAATTACTCTAATTGGAATGCTATAATTCTTTAAAACAAAGGTGGGCTACAAGCTTTACTAATCACATCAAATTGTTTTAAACACTAATTTACAATGTTTAGTTAGACGACAAACGGACCAATATATTATAAACAGTAGATATCTAATACATGTACACGTATTTGATCTTATTGTTTTTGTGAAATATCAAAATATCGTCTGTCAATGAAGAATATTGATCTCGAGAAAAAATCGGTAATTTGTGTAGGTAATATTAACGGATACTATACATACGTGGCAATTGAAGTAGAAACATTAGGAAAATAGATAAGTAAAGCTTTTTTGGCTGATTCTTATAGTGCGGCTGTTAAACAAATTCGATAATTATTATCAGCCATTAAATCGACGGTGTTGATTGGTTCATTTACTACCCTTACTCATTGAATGTCGATTGTGCATTGATCTGTACGATTCCGGTTAGAAAATTTCAAGCGAATTCATCTCATTACTTCATTAGCACTCAAATAGAGTCGTACAAGGTTATTCAGGTCAAACAATAAGTTATTATGGCAACTCAGATTATTTAAAGGCGGTTCGAGAAAAACTTATTCAAAAATTTATAGAAGGGTTCCTACAGAATATTTAAAAAAAATTACAACCTCGTAGCTCATTTAAAAGTTGATCAAAATACGCTAGTTTTGAACAAAATTACGATTTTAAAAAACGAGCTAAACACGCATAACGATTAACAATGACTCAAATACCCTCCCAACGGTGATTTTTTCCGTTTTTTCTCATTGTATTCTACAAAAAAATACAAAACATATACACCTGTTTTAGAATAAAATGATCAAAAACGAAAAAAAGAAAAAATGTTGGAAGGATCTACGAGTCATTCGTAATCATTTTACGAGTTTGACTAATTAGCGAATTTTTTAAAAAAAATTAGCTAATGACGAGATCCTCACTTTTGAATTTCCGAAAAATTTTTGCACAGAAGTTCGTTTTGGGACCTCAGGAACCCATATCCACCGTTCGTTAAAATTTTTATATATATATATATATATATATATATATATATATATATATATTTATATATTTATATATATATATATATGTATACCCACGATAACTGCCGTAAAAATACACCAATCTTAATGAAACTTGGTACAAAAATCGGTCTTTGGGATAGCTTGGATGAGTTCGTTGACTAGACTGGTAGGGCCAACACTTTTGGAATAAGAGCTGAAGAAATGTTAAAAAAAATCATTTTCAATATTAAATTTGCTTAGATTTTGATGAAAATTAAAATAACAGTAGAGTCGTCGATCCTCTATGACCCAGAAAAAAAATCATCAAAATCGGTTCATTGGATTGCAAGAAAAATGCAAAAATCTCTTTTTTGAGTATAAGCAGTAAAATCACGTATCTAAGATGGCTATGTGTTCTGACAATTGATATTAGAAAAAAAATTGAATATCGCGGGGGGGCAACTAATTTTGACAGTTAATATTAGACGCAAGGCCTGCTAGAGAATTTCGCTTGAAAAAATCAAGCAGGCCTTGATTAAACGTATTACGGGAAATGAATTTATTAGTTGATTCAATGTTATTAATAGTATATTATACAACGAGTCTATAATGAATGCTCTTATTACCGAGAATGAAGTTTACAACACAAGCGAGCGTAGCGAGCGAGTGTTGTAATCATTCGAGGTTATAATTAGCATTCATTATAAGCGAGTTGTATACTATACTTTATCTACGACTTATTTCTATATGCACAGGTACTGGTAGTGAACAAGAATATTTACCTTCTTTATCATTTTCGATTCTAAAATCGCACAAAAAATTGACATTTATTTACAACTGTTTGTTGAAACTGTTATTTATTTTTTGTCGTTACCATGGTGTTTTACATTTAACAGAAACTATTATCTACTACCAAAAATCGTCTTCTTTAACACTTTCCATTGTAAATACAACGAATATTCTCACAACTAAGTATTTGTTCGAAATTTCAGAAAAATTAAATGTCATTTTATCCAAAATTGCATGAAAACGCCCACTTTAGGCCTACTTGTTGAAACTATTGTTAATTATTTTTGTCGTTACCATGGTTTGTTTACATTTGACGGAAATTATAATTAAAATATTATTTTCTGATTGGCTGATGAGAGGGATATTCATTTACTTTATCTCCCTAGGGATATAAAGTAGGTCATTACATTACAAAAACCACAAGTATAATGATCACTTTATATATAAGTCGTAGATAAAATATATTAATTGTCAGTATCATAAGAATGTTTTGCAATTAATATTTCAGTATGTAGATACATAAAAAATTCGCTATATAAGGTACTTGCTGCCTTTGGAGATTTTTTTTTGAAATTCGCAACATCGTAAAATAATGGGACTTGTCTTAAGAGCTTATCGTCTGACGTGAATAACCCTGTATGTTTTCCTTATTTATTTGAGAAATTATTAGAGAATTAGATGGATATCTTCCCTATGTTTCTAGTTTCACTTGCCAGAACTGTAGATGACTAACTTAAACAAACCTACATTTCTCATCATATAAGCATTTTATAAAATTTCTATATAGCTCGTTATAAAGCGGGCAATTTTTTTGCTTTGTAAAAAATATACATACCATAAAAAATTTTACTTTACGCTATTTTATGTCCATTGAAACAAGTCAAAAATGCTTTTAATTAATAAAAGATTTACGTAAAAATTGTTACAGAATTTGTATTGATTCAAAGAATGGATTATTTATTTAGTTATATTTGTTTTTCAACGTATTTTAATAATTCAAAATTCACCGATTCTTCTACAATTTGCAATACAGGGTGAAATCAAATTGCTTTTAATCCTAGAAACCACGTATAGGTCCCGAAAAACGGAGCCAATTTGTGTAATATGCTAGGAAGTTGGTATTACCCAGTTTTCTTCTAGAGAAAAGAGGGTAAAACATTTTCAGAGGCACTTAAATCAAGTAATGCTGTAATAGGTCAGCAAAAGACTTGTGAAGCTGAGGTTATCACTCATCCAGCGACCATCAAACAATGGTTCCAATTTTGATCAATTTTACTTAAAAAAAATCCCCTTGACTTTTTAAAAAGGTAACTTTACGACTTGTATTCTAACTTAAAAACTACAAACAATAGTGATTGGATTTTGTGCATAAATAATAGAAATAATCGATATCAGTGTAATAATTGTTAATCTGACCTCTATAGAATTTTGTAATTTAATTTAAAATCAAGTCGTATTTTTATAAAATATGATAACAATGTAGCTTAATTGTTTTTTATAATTTTTAATTCATTACAAATGGTCATAAATTAATGGAAAAAACTCTGTGCATCGTGGCAAGATAAAGTGAACATAATTAGAATTACGATATGGGTCAACAAAAATACACATTTTTCAGTTGTTGGCGTTAATAAATCAAGTTTTTCTTATTTTTTAAAAGAAATAAACAAAAATACTATACGAATATTGTTTAATTACAAAAATTTCAACGGTTTTTCTATATTAGATTAAATAGAGATGAACGGACATTACCCTTTCAACTGTTTTAAACGAACCCTCAATATCCTTTATTTGATTTGTCAATCGTTTGAAACAAAGTAAAAGTCTTGGTAACATGTAGATGATCGATTAAAATTTATTTGAGTGAAGTTTACAAGACAAACTCCAGTTAGAATAGTCAAAAAAGCCGTTTAATTTAACGAGTTTTTTAGTATTCATCGCATCGAAACGGTTTCTGCTACAATTTAATTTTAAATCTCGAAATAAATCAGTTTTTAAAATTGACAAAACTACGTCAAAGTAATGATGCATTATTATAAACATATGCATAAATGAACACAATTTTAACAGGAAAAATTACAAAATGCATTGTTTTTAATTTAATTTCAGTTTTTATTTTACGATTGATGTTAATTATACACATTTGAATATAAATTTGTTAATTTATTGTTTTAGACAATTTTCTGTTTTTGACATATTTAATTGTTCAATTTTATGGTTTTTCTTTACAGGGACAATGCCTTATCAACGTCGGTGGTGATGTTGTTTTTGTTTCTTACTACGCTGAAGATGCTTGAATCTCGTTTAATTAACTTTTTCTTGATAAATTAAAGTATTTAAGAATATATAGGTATTATTGATGTTTCTTTTTGGGGGTTAATACATATTTAAAATCCATCATGATGGCATATCTACACCAATTCTAGTCAAACGGACTTAATCATTATTTAAAAAAAAATGGATAGTTTTTTATTTATTGAATTGAAAACATTAAAATTTCGTAAAGTAAAAAATGGAATGTTTTTGTAAAATGAATGCAGATTCAATTTTATTCTTACGATGATTTTTCAGAACTAAAATAGTCAGTTAATAATTAATATATGCCCGCATGATGTGATCAAACGTACTTATATTTTTAAATTATTCCAATTTACCGAAATTCAAAGACAATCATTTATTTTATATTTATCTACTTATTAATTTAATATTTTTCTTTCAATAGTTGCTCAATTTTTCTCTTTTATTGTACGTAAAAAGGGTTGTAATTTATTTTAATTATCAAATTCAGTATGCTCTCGTTAAAATTAGCAAAATTATTAACATTTAAGCATGACAAATGTATATCCATCTGATTGTTGTATTGTTTTTTTGCAAAATAAAAATGAATATTAAATAAGCAATTATTTCTGTGCCCATTCGATTGAATTTCGAATAAGGTAAGTTTACGAAATTTTTATTGTGCTATTTAATTGAATAATACACAAATTTGTATTTATAAATATATTATTATTATTAAACATTCAAATACAATTCTTAAATAATACTGTTTTTTATTATACATATATAATCGAGAGAAATTAGTAGTAAACGCTTAATTCCCAAAATTAAAACAGTTATTTAGCAATTTATATAAAATAATAAATCAATTCATATATTAAGAAGCCAAAGTAGATATTTTTTTCTTTCTCGTCTATTTAATATATTGAAAGTGGAAATTTACAAACCAAAACGCCGACCGAAACGCAGGAATACGTGGTCCACATCTTGTCGCTTAGCATTTGGATTCACATTTCTCTCGTCCATCCTGCCGACTGCAACAACGAAATTAAATTTTTTCGCTTTATTGGACATCTGTAACACCAAAAATAAAAAACCGATATACTTACATTGATCTTCTGAGATGGCATTCTCACTGATCGCCTGTTCGATAGCATAGCAAAGTTGACGTAAATTTGGATTGGCCTCCTGCATATTGCTCGGTGGGCATCTAATGATCGATGCTGTTATCAACGAATTGCTCACGAAGAGGCCAATAAAACCGAATGCAATGAAGAATGTGTACTGATGCATCCTGAAAATGTTTTTCTCGATGAAAATTTTATAAATAAGAAGACAAACGAGCGGATCGGTCACGTATTCAGATTGTCTTTATGGATCGAAATTCGAATTTATAATTGATCCGATATCACGGAACTCGACAAAGCGATCATCTCGAGTGCCTCTTACTACACGTTTCTTGAATCGATTTAAAAAAAATTTTTGGTAAAAACTGCAACACTAGTTTTATATCACCGAACGTTGCAGCAATCATCCAAAAATTTTCCAAATATTCATCACTTACTTTGCGGTGTTTTTTTTTTATATTCTTTTGTAATACTTTCGTGGATATAGACGAACAATATGAACTATCACTGAAAACTTCAGTTGATAATGTGCCGTTTAGACCAGAGGATTCTCTTTTATATGTTGAGGGCGCCTACGTTTCTTTGCGCTTTTCCCACCCCCTTTGCTGTGACACCACTTGCGCGCATCGTCACCTGCCCTTCATAAAACCATTAACAATTGTTATATCAATTTTAGCTATTTAGTGTCTATCAATTTTGACAGACAATTAATTAATACAGCATGTGTTTTCCGTTAATTTTTTTCATGTATAGTTTATCAGCATTTAAGTGATGATAAACATATCATTAAATAACTACTAGAAAATGATTAGAGATCAGTCAGATTTCCACTAAAATAAATATAAAATTATCGGACAAACGTTTATATTTGTTATATCTATAAGAAATAATGACAAGATTACTATTATTTCATTTATTCAAATCATTGTTGGAACCTCATCTTTGCTTGTTTGTTTTTTATTCCCGCTAATTTTTTTTCAGGACAGCTGGAAGATTAGAAATTCGATTCAATTTAAAATATGACTTTCAGTTTTTCCAACGAAATTGATCCACCCGCCAATTATAATTTCTTTCGATATCGGTACACAAACAATAAGTGTTAAGTACAATTTTATTGTTGTTTTAACAATTAATACAACAATATACCGACAATTTTATTCGATTATCCAACGCCTTTATATGAAATGAATTATAGAGACAATAATTCAATAAATATTAAAATGTAATCAAAATAAATTTATGGCATATAAATTGATAATACATCAATTTAATAAATTTAATATTAAAAATGCTTGTTCACGTTGTTTGTTGTCCATTGTTTGATGGGCAAATTGAACAAAAATTGTCATACTACAGTCTGCCTCCAGATATCATCTTAGAGTCGCAAATTTCAAAAAAAATATTAATGTCGGCAGATATTTAAACGTTAAAGAATGAAATTGGGATGATTTGATGATTGTTTTGATAATCTAAATGTTATTTAAATTGTGTGATTTTTTTAAGCTACGAAATTTCTTATCGCCACTTTTTCAATACAGCGGCCGCCACTTAATGCGGTTACTCCCACATTTAACCATCGATGGCAATTAACGGATAATTATTGATACTGGTCGTGTTTAATGGATCGATTATTAGCATACCCATTCGCATATCTTCCCTTCAATCTGCTCATAACGTAACTTAATTTGTTGCTTTGCCCTCCATCCTCTGGGGTTTCAGTTAAAATCGCGCTCGTTTACGTGAGAACACATCTTTTTTTTATTAATTGAAAATTAATTGTCTCAAACGAAATAATAAATCTACAACAATAGATAATGATTCAGTTTCAATAGAAGATACAGTTACAATTTGTACAATATGAGATGTGATAATTAACAGAAGAATACGCGTTATTCAAGATGTGTTTAACGGATAATTAACGATGTCTGGTCATATATAATAGAAGAATATACGTTATTCGAGATTTGATTTGTGTTTTTTTTTTGTATTGAACTTAATTGATAAGGGCGTGAAAGATGTGTCGATTTTCGTGTAATATAATTAAAATAATACGTATTATTAACTTATTGTTGTCCTCTTGTCCTCTTGATTTCAACATACAGTAATAAGAAATAAAATAAGACTTTTAAAGGGTGTTTCTACTCGAACGGTAAGTCCTTTTTATTTCAAATACTGTAAATTTTCTCAACGAATACTATAAATAAATAGTAGCAGTGAAACATGTATAAAGCTTCCGAATAGATTAGGATTACTTCTATTTGATAGGTTGAACTAGCTTTTCAAAAACGTAGGACTTGTAGCTTAATTTAAGATTTTCTCGAAAGATTCCATTCCAAATAATAAGTTGTATATCTTCTCTATTTAGATTCCTTTGATATAGATTGATTGTTTCAATTGAAGGGCAATACTTTAATGTGGATTATAATAATTGCAACGTTAAATCCACTACACGTGTCAATTTGAATGCAATATAGATTATTACAATGTAATACTTCAAATTATTAGATAATCTGTTTTTAGTATTCAAGTCCAAATAGAGGTGAGTATAGTTAGGGAAAAAACAATAGAATAATCTATATCCATAATACACCCTCATATTTTTGTCGGTGTAATGGGTGGAATGTATTCTTTTGATAGAAACCATAAATTTTGTGATATCAAATACAACTTCAAAGATTTAGTACTTATGGTGGCTGGAATATGGAGCTTAATTGAATTGAACTCTTCAAAAGACAATAGTAAATAACAAAGTTATTAGATAGACGGCTAAAAATTCTTACAGTATCATTTTTTTTTATATAAACATACCAAATATATTTTTGTTAAATTGATAACAAAAATTTAATCAAAGTATCGTATCAATATTTGTCGAAATTAAATAATTTTTGTTGACAATCGACGAGATTTTATTATGTTCGCTTTTAATAAAAACAACCCAATTTTACCTTAAGAATCAATATTGCACACATCATCCACTATAATATTGCTATTAAAACAAGTCATTTAATATAGTCTAGAAGAAAAATTTTAGATAAAATAACCGAAAATAAATGTCGGCTGTATCTAACAATGAGTGCATCTAATGTTTATTGAATTCCTGCAAGGTTGAATCGTGTGTGACGTATTCAAGTAAAAAAAAAAGGGTCAATTTAAATCTAACAACAAAGTCTTGCTTAGAATACCTAATTGAAGTTCCTAGACGATAAACAACAATTATTCCTTAATAGACGTAGAGATTCGTCTATGTTGATCCGGGGCTTTATTATTCGACACACATTGACACCATATTAACTCCAATTTTTTTCCCCTCAACATTCAAACAAATTTATTGAAAACCCACTCAATTAGAGTTCTTTATTTATTTATTTTCAAATTCTATCGTTCAATTATCTGGTGCAAAATTGTCCGAATAGTTTTAAGTTGGTGTAATAGATTTGAGTCGAGCAATGTTCGGGGGTCATAAGTCATAAACAATGATAGTTATTTGCATTTGTACAAAGGCCGGAAGAAGTAACGATACAAATAAAAAAAATAAGCGAATCTGGATTAAAACACGATAAATATTACTGTAATTATGTTTCAACTACTTTAAATAAACAAAACTAAATATTTATGCATCATCCATTTTCAGGATTTAGATTATGAATAAAGTCCATATGTTATCAAAATGATAATATACAGGTGTTGTATTATTATCGTAACGTTTTACTAAAATTGCACAGGCATAAAATACAGTATCTGAGAGAACAGATATGACACCGATGTTAAAGTAAATAATAACGGAACTGTTCAAATTATTAATGACAAACCCTTAAAGTAGTAAAACTCTATCAAAATCCATTCCCAAAGCAGTCTTTGAAAATTGTCATACTTTCTATAAGCTTTAATTGAATATAATCGAGTAAATTGTATTCTATTTCGATTTAAAATTGAATGTAGTCAATTACGCTTTAAAATCTTACCGAATGATTATATTTGAGGTAATTTTCAATTGAATTTTGTCTACAATAGAAAGGTGGGGGGTAAGACAATGTTAATATATACGAGACAATTTATAATTTTCTATTCAAATTAACGTTTCATTTGTGAAGTTTTTACCGAATTGTGTAGTATATAGTGGTGTGATTATTTGTCTCAAATAAAATTTCTTTTAATAAACATGTTAAATTCTGTTATTGATAATGAATCAAATTATGATTTTGATGGAAGAAACGATACTAAAAATAATAAGCATGAACGAAATCATTGCGATACTGAAAGTAATATATCAGTTCTTAATTCAATTTTCATTTAAAACAAAAATTTGGTGTAAATTTATCCAATGCACACCAACTGAATACAGAAAAATTCAGGGACGCATCTTGCGCTTGATCAAGTATATAAAATAATGCGTAAGTGCGTCCCTGGAAATATCGCGTTTTTATTTAGACAGTAGCGTAACGTTAATCGTCTAAAATCATCTTAATAGTATCGAATTTGTTACGCTACTGGTCTTGTCCAGTTTCTAATTTGTTTACATCTGTGGCATTTCGGTGTTTTGCAGACGTGATAACACAAGAAAATCCTTATTATAGCGCAAAATACGAGGAGGCATATAAACGTTCAATAACCGAACCAGAAGAATTTTGGCGTGATGTTGGTAAATTGGTAACATGGACGAAGCCTTGGAGCAAAGTTATGGACAATACACATCCACCGTTTACCAAATGGTAAATATTTTGCAAAACTATTGTTGGTAATAACTGATGTCATTTACATAGTTTTTAATATGCATTATGAACTCTTGCATATTGAAACAATAAAATCAGGAAGTGATGTTAAAAATGGCCCTCTGACCATGATAATTTTCAAATAATTTCGAAATAATAATTAAAAGATATTTTATCGGTTATCAATATTAATTTTAGGTTTGTCGGTGGTGAATTGAATGCTTGTTATAATGCTGTTGATAGACATGTTGAAGCTGGAAAAGGCTCCAAAATAGCGCTTATCCATGATAGTCCATTAACAAAAACAATTAGGAAAATAACTTATGCCGAATTATTAGATCAAGTATCACATCTAGCTGGTGCTCTAGCAAAACTTGGCGTATCGAAAGGCGATAGAGTACTTATTTATATGCCACTTATACCAGAAGCTGTAATAGCGATGTTAGCTACCGCCCGATTAGGTGCCGTACATTCTGTTGTTTTCGGAGGTTCGTAAATGATATCACACTGAAAAAAATGATTTACAATAAATTTTACAGGATTCGCTGCTAGAGAATTATGTATAAGAATCGTCCATGCTGAACCAAAAGTCATCATAGCTGCTAGTTGCGGAATCGAGCCGAACCGTGTGATTAGGTTAACTAATTAAATTTATTTAAAAAAAAAAAAGATCAAAATAATTAAACAACACGCTTTTAGATATAAAGATATTTTAAATGATGCAATTGAATGGTCGTCGCATAAACCGAATAAATGCATAATTTTCCAGCGGCGCAATATAGAATCGGCTCCTATCGACGTCGAGATGGATATTTTATGGGAGGACGCCTTAAAAATGGCAGGACCCTACAAGTGTGTGCCTGTAGAAGCCAATGATCCCCTCTATATTCTTTATACATCTGGAACAACGGGTGCGATTTGTGTATAATTTTAATATATTTGCGATTTAAATGAAATTTTTTAGATCAACCTAAAGGTATTCAACGGCCTGTTGGTGGCCATATTGCAACGTTAACATGGAGTATGAGTACGATTTATGGAATGGGACCTAATGATGTTTGGTGGGCAGCTAGTGATCTCGGTTGGGTTGTTGGTCATTCTTATATTTGTTACGGTCCACTTCTCTATGGTATAACTAGTGTTATGTATGAGGGCAAACCAGATCGCACCCCTGATCCTGGACAATATTTTAGGTTTTATTAAAATTAATTTTAATATTAGTTTTTAATTATTTTACGATAATTTCAGGGTTATTAACGAACATAAAGTAAATGCAATTTTTACAGTACCAACAGCATTCCGTGTTATACATCGTGAAGATCCTGAAATAGAATACGGTAGAAAATATTCTACTAATAGTTTAAAAACAATATTTGTCGCCGGTGAACATTGCGATTATGAAACGAAAATTTGGGCAGAGAAAACTTTTAATGTTCCGGTGTTGAATCACTGGTGGCAGACCGAAACAGGTCATGCAATTACAGCTTCATGTCTAGGTCTTGGACACAATTTACATCCACCTAAATATACATCTGGTATGCCATTTCCCGGATATGATATTAAAATTTTCCGCCAAGACGGCAGTGAAGCATCCAATCATGAATTAGGTCGTATTGTTATAAAGTTACCACTACCGCCTGGGACAATGACGACATTATATCAAGCCCCAGAAAGATTCTGTCAAGTTTACTTTACCAGATATCCAGTAAGACAATAATAGAATTATTTGAAAAAAATTTAAATGGATTATTTCAGGGATACTATGATACAATGGATGCTGGTTATAAAGACGAGTATGGATATATTTATGTAACAGCTCGAGATGATGATGTTATTAATGTAGCCGGTCACAGAATATCAACATCAGCATTAGAGGATGTTGTATTAGCTCATCCCGACATATCCGATGCAACGGTTGTTGGTGTTCCAGAACAAACGAAAGGGGAAATACCTTTATGTTTATATGTAATTAAAAAAAGTATAAATTACATATATTTGTAATTTATTTCGATTAATATTAACAAATTTCTCACTAGATGCTAGGAAAACTGAACCGGCAATCAGTCGAGATTTATTGAGAATGGTGCGAGAATTGGTCGGTCCAATTGCCGCATTTAAAATGGCTGCCGCCGTTAAAGGTTTACCACGAACACGCTCCGGGAAAACCTGTAGAAAATCCATCGCTGACTTGGCTAGAAACAAACAAGTCAAAGTAGTTATCCTGACAGTAAACCTTCCGAGAGCGAAACACCCAATTTTTAATCTTTTTGATGTTAAATAGGGATGAAATCAGCCTAAATCATATCTTTAATTTTTTAACAGAAAACCCTTATTTTCTGCCTTAAATTTGGCATAAACCAAATATTATCAAATATGGGAGCTTCGCCTTCAAATAGATAATCTGTTGATTAATGATAACGATGATTATTGTTGCAGATTTCTGGTACAGTTGAAGATCCGAGTGTTTACAGGGACATAAAATCCGTTCTACAAAAACTGGGATTTGCACGTTCTGCGCCCGATCCTGAATAAATTATTTATACTTTCTTTTTTTCATTGTTATTTAAACTATTGTCTTTTATTTTGAGAATTCTATAATTTATTGCGTAATATATTGCTGGTTAAAATAATAATGAACTCATAATTAATGTATTTTTATCAATAGAATTAAAAGTTGTATGAACTTTGCACAAAAAAATTTAGATTATTCTTATATAAGCACGATTTAAAAATTCAGTTATTTTCAATAAATGAATGCCTTAGAAAATATAATTTCTGTACAAACATCTCAATGAAATTACCTCTAAAGCTCTCCATACACACAACGATAAATCGATAAATCCTTTCGATCTTCTGGATCCCCCTCGCTAATACTGAATTTTAAATGTTTGTTGCCGGTAAGATCTGACGAATAATCCTCATAGTGCCACACACACGACGATCAAATCGTAGAGATAAATCTGATCAGTTTTCGGTCATACACACAACAATAAATCAATCTTTGTGTGTGTATGAGGGGCGATAAGTCAATACGATAAATCGGTACCTAGTTTTTTCTTCCGATTTTGCGGGTTCGATCTGAATACCGCCTACCCCATACACATAACGATATTCCTTGGGAAAAATCGGTTCAGTCCGTTTAGCCGGCAGCCTATCCTAAATTTTAATGTGTCTGTCCTAGTCCTTCCTATAGTTCAGGTGTTCAGGAGATGAAAACTGACGAATTTTCCCCAAGATTTATCTTCACAATTTAAACTGTACAGATGAATCTAAACTGCCTAAACCGATAAAATTGCACCGTTTTCGACCATACACATTACGGAAAATCGAAAGGAGAGAACTAAACAGATTTATCGACTCGATATATCGTTGTGTGAATGAAGCTTTAGAAATTAATAAATCTACAGGTTTTTCTATTATTTTATAGGTTTCTTACTGAAAAAAATTATATAGATATAGAGAAATCGTAAAAATTACAATATTCCTACTGGAGTAATCCTACATATAAAAAAAAACTTGCAAAATATTTTTGGAACGCAAAATAAGGTCTCTTATGGTTGCTTCACGCAGTCCACGTCCACATTTACTGACGCACGAACCGGTTTAAAGCTGATATCTGATATCAATTCGAATTAATTAACGTTAAACGATAATGAATGACAAAAGAACTGGTGATTGATTTTACTCTTCCATCTGTGGTATTTTTCGTCGTATCACACATAAATAAAAAATCGAAATTCCTGCTTTTAGATTAAAACATGTTTGTAGTGTAGGCCAAAGGTGGATCAGCAAAATGTATTGTTTAAATACTGATAGACTCATTGTGAGTTTATATTGAGGTTGAATTTGAAAACAACAGGTACTTTTGATCTAATATTGTGATCTTGGATGGCGTTTTATAAGGTAGTGAAATAAAATTCAATTATTAATTCATATATGCGTGATTATATTTTAAAATTCATGTTTAATATGAAAATATTCATAGCATTTTGTAAATTCTTTAAATTATATTACAACGTTGAAGAACAAACATTCATATGAATTTGAAAAATATTTGACAGAACAAATGTAATGAAAAAGGCCATTTACAACAATAAAATAATGTACAGGCGATCCTGAAATGGAATCATTAAAACACTTTTTATTTTAACAGCATGTTATTCACCTCTCTTTAATTTAAAGCTCAAAAATACCTTTATCATATAAATAAAAGCACAGACAGACAATAAAACTTAATATTTTTTTGGTAGGTAGAATGGTCACGGCCGTACTCCGATCCACCTTTAGTTCGATCTTGTTAACCACCGGACCTGCCAGTGGCATTTTTCTACTTCTTTTTTTTCTCAATATTTTTGAATTATTAAAATTTGCATTTAGCACGAGAGGCGAGTTCGTATAAAATAACAACCATAACATGATAACGATTTTTAATTGTATCATTATAAATTACAAATAACAACATTCAACTTAAAATGCCACGTTGACAACTGTTTGGCATAAATACGAAATTTATATATTTTTATAATAAATATTTGCATCTGATTTATGATTTTTCACATGACTGTATCCGGGATGAGATGTTAATCAAAATTTCTATAACTAACTTCAACATCCCTAAATAAATTTATATAATTTTATTTCGATTGTTCTCTTGAATTTTTCAAATAACTTATATAAATAAACGAAAAAGGGCGAGGTTTATTTGAATTAAAATCAATTTTAAATGATAATAAACTTATTTGTTGTTGTTTTTGATCAACTAGAAGTGTATGGAGTTTGATGGGCAAGGGCGTGACGAACCACAGATAAATATATAACATAATAAAATTATATTACATAGTAATAGGAACGCACACTACCACGAAAGCGACGTGGTAGAGGGCGTTCGGACGGCGGCCGCCCTTAGAACCTCCACGGCCGTGTCCCGATCCTCTATTCACTAGACTAGAATATCGGGAAATGGTCGAGATTAATATGTAATTATTATTATTATTATTTAAACGTTTACAGGAATCACAGAGCGGCTGTCGTTTTGTGACATCCATCCAACATTAAAATAATAAATATTCAATTAAATAATAAACAATACGATGAAGATGAAGGTGCGCTATTCACCATCATCGATATTAATATTTTAATTAAATAATTTTATTATTTTAATGTTAATTGGATGTACTAAACGATGGATCCGATACGGAGTAGTGTATAAATGTGTGCGCGAACTCCTCAAATATAACAAACCTAAACAGAATACAACATAAACACTCCTTTCAATATCCCGTTAATGGATACATTTACAAGGCCTATATTGTGATATAATATAATACTAATAGTGATATTTTTAATAATTTTTAAGTACCATAAACGACTAGATTCAGGTCCATTCAGATCAGGTTCGTTATATTAGTGAGTCATTATACACAGCTTACTAACTACATACGTAATAACTTTATTTATTGTTAAGAGTACTGTAATTTTGTATGTTTCGCAATATTTTTTAGCTTTATCATCAATTAATTAATGAATCAATCAATTCATTAATTAATTGATTAATTAAAGTACATTTAGGTAAAGTATAAAACAAACAAATCACCGAGGCTGAGGCTTTACCTCGTACAGGATGTTCTATATACTTTCCTTTTTTTTTTTAAATATATACCTAATATTGATCTCTAAAGTATCTACATAATAACTAAGTCAAAGTTAGACCTAGAACTTACAACAAAAGAAGACGAGGAGAAGCAGTAATTTGACTAAAAACTGTAAATATAATCATCATTCTTATAAAGACTAATCTATAGTAACTCCTTATATGTGGTTATTGCCTCCCCTCAAATGTTTGGCAGACAACAACTGATTGCTACAGTATATTTTTTTTGGTTTTCTTTTTTGGTATTGGTAATTATAATTATAATTAAAATAATTATTATTATAATAGTAATAAACAAAAAAATATATATAATTATAATAAATAGTAATTATAAGAATAGGACGAGTCGCCGACGCCGGTGTGCGCTACCAGTTTTAGCGTTTCGACGATGGCGACACGTTAATTAATATTTGAGGTAAAGTCGTGCGTGACCATCAACTGGTTAAAAATGACTTTATCGTAACAATAGTGCACTAATTTAATTATTTAGTGCAAATAAAATGTCACAATATTTCTAACCAGAGTGCACTTGAGGTAATGAATAGCACACGTCTTCACCTCGTGGAAGTAACACAAAAAATTTGCGAAACCTCCACCTAGGCACCTAATTAAACGCTATGAGCGAACTTGTGATCACCCATTTTTATTGCTAATTAATTTAGTTCATGTCGCCAGCACAGAACCTGTCTTGTTTTATTATTATTATTATTATTATTATCATTATCGAAACGAAACGTAAACACTCAATATCCACTATTATTATAACAACAAATTAACGAACAAACGATGCAACGTTGTGCAAAATTTCGTCAAAGTCCTATAAAAAAAAACTGGTCTTCGACATGGCCAATAATGGGCCAGGCTGTAAGTGCTGGATAGACAGTCTTGGTTGGTTCAGCAACGCTCGATGATCGTCATCGTTGATATTTCGAGATGATTTACCCACAACTGCTCGAGCTCAGAAATGTGTTACAATGATTCAAGTTTATATACGTATAACTGTTACTGTAAAATGTATTTTATTAATATTGACTGACCGATTGGACTGGCATTATTAATAAAGCGCTGAAATATATCATTTATAAACAAGGATTATTTATGACGAACTTTAAATATTAACATATATGATGGATGGAGATGAGCAGGTGGGACGGGAGCGCGATGCTAGGAAGAAGGCGCAGACAAGGAGCTAAACAGCCGTTTCTGTATGGCTGTGAGAGGATAATCGCTCCACGTCTATTTCAGGAATCGTCAACTCATCTGGGATGTTATCGGCATACTCTATGGAAGAAGTCTGAGACAACCTCTTAGAGAGTGATGTCTGTTTGCGGAGTACCTCGGCTAAGGAAGTATTGCTGTGTTCGCCATATCGAGCATCTAGGCCCTGACGGAAAGCATTAACTACTCGAATCTGAAATAAACAAGAAACAACAAAACAGGAAGAATTAAAAATAAGAACATTCCCGGGAATAATGGCGAGCAGTTAGCATAGCCGAAAGAACAAATAAATACAGAGCCAATTTTGTTAGCCTTACGATCGGTTCTCGCTTAAAATATATTTTATTTTATTTATATATAGATATTTTTTTTATATATAATTATAATAGACAACATATACGAGTCGATCGTCTAGTCAATTGTGGCATGCAATCATTACAACAGAGGAACAGTGCTGTCGCATATTATATCCTCCACTGGAAGGATAATAATCAGTTCCATCCAAGTGAAACAAAAAGGGTGTGAATCAAAATTCATGTTGAGTTGATAGCGTGCTCATATAATAGGTAGGTAATTCATAGATAGTAACAACGACAATAGGCTAGAATCTTCGATATATCAACAAACCTCTGTCTTTGTGTGGCCTGCATCAATCTCACCATTTGTCGTTGTCTTTGTTATTACATTAATCTCTTACAATATTATTATCATAATTATTAATATTGTTAATAACATTTCCCTTCAATCTTCATCATCATTATCATCAATACCATAACAATCATCATCAATATCAACATCATCATCATCATCATCTACATGTTACTCCTATTATTTTATATTTTATCATCATCGAGAACCGACTCGTTGGCCAGAAGAACGTTACAAACATGCAATATTTATATTTACATGCCACGAATAGCTGTGGCAGCATACATACACGTGATTTGAAGGCAGTTCATATTTATAGGACTGCCAGAGCGAAATGTATTTGTGTGGAGCCATCTTACATGCCATAAACGGGACACTTCTGAGGCGGGTCTAAGCTTTTACATTTACTGACAATGAGTATATGTATATATATTTGATTTTTTTTTGTATTGCAGACTAAGCCAAAGTCTGAATGTACCCAATTATTATATAATCAACATTGAGTATTAATTTAAACAAACAGTCATTAATGTTATTATCTTCAAAATAATAGAAATCATCCATACTGTAAACGTTAATTACAAAATATATGAAAAGAAAAATAGCTAGGGCAATATTTGATAATGATTCAAAATCATCAAGTATAACTTTTATAGTATGGATAATCCCTAATGATAAATCTAATAATAATACGTGTTCGACGATAATAACAAGAATTAAATCGACAGTTTGTTTTTATTTTCTCTTAATTTTTATTTTGTTTAATATTTGAGACAGCAAGCAATCGGTTCTTGTCATACCGAGTGTTCGGGTTTGTAACATTGAACTTGCAAAATTTTCACAAATCAACACAGTTTAAAATTGTTTGAGCACCACTTAAAAAATAATAACACACACGAATAACAATAGTCAAATACATACAGTCTTTACCAGATATTGGTTACTTTGCTTACGTGATTTTGCCCCACCTGTATGTATGTATATACGTGGGTATTAGTAAACACACAAACTTTAATTAATTATTTGAAAATAAATAAATAAATAAGTAAAGAAACAAAATACATAAAACCAAATAGGCGAATTAAACACAACCTAGCAATATTTCAAAATAAAAACTTTTAAAAAACGTTTATTAATTTTATTGAAAAAAAAATTCATCGAAAACAGCAACTGTTAGTATGTTAAAACAAAACAATTCTAAGTACACTTTGTCAATTCATTACAATATTAATAACAATCTGAAAACTGCTTAAAACAATTTCTGCTTCATTTTCATTTATAAATAAATGGAAGCCTCTACATTAATTTAACAAATCGTTATTTATTGCATTTATATTTATTATTTTTGTTGTATGTAAAGAGGCCGATTGATAAAAACCTAGATAATTGAAAAACGTGTGGCATCATAGAACTAGCGGACGAATAAACTCGGCGATCCTGTATAACTATTTTAATCCTCAATTATTATAAAAATTAGCACGATTACACTGATGTTAATTTCAATATCGATAATAATTAAACAATTATAACACGTTTATCACAGGCCACAAAATCGAGACGATCGCACCAACGCGCTCTAGTCTATGATGCGTCGTTAAAAAAAATGACAATTTTCTACCTCTCGTTCACTTTTTTTTTCTTCATTTGGTTCTTTAATGCGAATTTAATCAATCTATATATTACTGATTAATTAATAAATTATTAAGAACTGATTACGTATGCGGTACTTGGCCAAAAATTGTTTGGTGCTTGCTACTAACACCTGCTCAAAAACTTGATTAGAAATTCGATATATATTTTAATTGTTAAAAACAAATGAAATAAAAACTCAAAGATCGGCTGAGCAGTCGTTTTGAGCGATCTTATGCATCTGTGAACTACGTGTAAAATAACTTTTTTTTCATTAAAAAAACAAACAAAATTAAGACTAAAATAAAAGAAAAGAAAATCACACATGCAACATGCAAACCAGGAAAAAAGATAATTGTGAAATCTCGAGCACAAACAAAATCAAATGTGAAAAAAGAACTACAATCAAAATAATAATCAACTTAATAAATAATTAAGTATTTTTCTTATTATTATAATTGTTAATAAAAAAATAAAATAAAATAATTCACTGCTTCACTATTGATAAGGGGCGTTTCATTTTAACAATTCCAATATGTGTATAAATTATTAACAAATACTACCAAAAGAATAAACGTTTAAGAGGCAAACATGGAAATTCAATTCATATAATAATAATCAATAATAATAATAGTAGTAGTAATGAAAGCCAGTGCCTCTACACAATTTGGAAGCAGTGAAAGCTTAGCCAAACACAAAACGAACAAGAGCGAACAGCGGCATACGAATACATAGCCGACAGAAAGATGTAGGAAAGCGGCTTACAGCTTGGTCAGTGGAGCTCTTGCTGTACGGAACCGGAATCAAACGTTCTTGCAATTCACCACCTATCACCTTCAAGAGTAAAGGGCAACGTTAAGAGTGGTTCGATAGACAGTGACAGACACATACAATAGATAAGTGCATAGAACAAGATAGATTCAGATACTACTAAGTAACCTGAGAAGAACATGGTGCCGGCGAAGGACATCATCAGCGACAGCCTCCAAATATAACAACAAATTAACAACATTATTATATTTATATACTTACATATAAATTTATCTGATAATAAATATATAAATTCTAATCAGTTGTTATTCGAGATGACTGATGTTTGTAGCTGCCCTTCGCCGTTACCAGTGGCGAGCATGCGGAAGTACGTCGATCATACGCTAAAGATATCCCTTCCGCAAGCTCGCTGTGCTGTAAATAAGAGTGTTACAATCAACAGACACACGATTGCTCGAAACGTGTATCTACATGTGGCCCAGTGCCGAATATCAAAGAACAGAGCATAGAAATAACTGCTAATAATATATATATATATATATGTATAATATGTAAGAAAATATGTTGTTATATCATCATTATTATTCAATGTTATCTAAATGAGAATAAGGTGGTATAAGGTTAAATTACTAACATTATTAGGTGGAACAATAATATTAATACACAAAATTTAACAATATTATGTAATGCATCTATATATAATATGTATGTAAGTAATATTCAAAAAATTTTAAGTAATGTGGCCTGTTGACCTATGAAATAACTCAATCTATTAATTTAACAAAATATGTTTTAGTAGTAATAATCATCATCATCATTTGGATAAATATTAACGAATAAAATTCTATGTATGTATGAATAAGTAAAAAAAAAAAAACAATAATAATAATAATAAAAATATGAAAGTATTTCGTCATGTAATATTTCCCTGTCTTTCAGCCTACCTCTTCGTTTCATATATCTATATTTTATGCATTTTTCATTTGTTTATTATATAGTTTAAGTTTTATACAATTTTAATTCATGTCGTTGGCGGTCGACACACAATACAGATGACTCGCAGTTGTGTGCATGCGTTTATAACAAAATTTAAGAATAAATTGTCTCTTTCCATTACCACTAACCTGAGATATCTAAGGCTATTTCTAAAATGCTATACATACAAGCTATAAATCTACAGTGAACGATGAAATTTTATATACAAAAAAAGTAAATACAAAATACTTAAGATTTGGTCAAGTAAGAAAAAAGTTTAAAAAACTACTTAGTGCTAAGCTATTAATAGACTGGGAGGCAGTTGAAAATAATAGGAAATATTGGTGAGGAAAAAGGTAAAAGAGTGAAGAAAAATTAATTAAAAAAAAAATACAACATCTATTTTAGTGGTAATTGGTATTACTGTAATGGAATCAGTAATATTTGGATAAATAGTGAAGTGATAGCGGGGCAAAGTGAAGGCAGAGCAGTTGCGGCGAGCAAATGCTGCTACGGCGGCAAGCTATACCGAACACGAAGCATGCGATGCGCGCCGCGGCTCTGCGGCCAGGACCGGCACTAGATGCGAGTTTCATGCACGGGCTTCGGCAGCTCTGAATTATTGGCGAACGCGGATGATGGAGTTAGGTACGCGATTTGTGGATTATTATGAGATGGGATTCTTAAGGTATTAGGTGATAATAAACGGTGATCGTCACGCTCGTTCTTCAAAGGTTGCGGCGACAATTTGTTGGCAGTCGGATCCTCATCTATGTATGTGATGTCTGATAGGGGACGAGGCGGCCAAGGGCCGGTGTGGCTTCGCGAGCTGCGCAAACTGTGTAAGCTGTGTAAACTATGTACCGAGCGACGTTCCTCCAGATCCTCCAGGGTGGACTTGAAAGCTCTGATTACTCGCAGCTGCAAACACAGGGAAGCAGGGTATTCATAAGGCTGGGATTAGCATGCACACACACACCATGCTCACGCTCACGCTCGATTTTAACAGAACAAACCTCTCAAAAGATAAATTTATTTTCAATAAACCCGACAGCGGACACGCTCGTCCCTCATCCACGGAACGATTATCTCATATAAAGAAAATATACGATTTATTTGAAATTACGAAAATATGGCATAGACAAGTCAACAGAAACCAATCAACACCATACGTTCGAAAACTCACAAACAGAAATAAACCCATCAAATTTAATTAAAAATGAATTGTAACGCAATAAGGACATTATTAAATGAAGTAAGTAATATTAAAATCAATCCTTATTTATTCTAGTGATATAATTGTGAGACCGATTTCGGACGTTAGTCCATCTTAAGTCGCTCGTCAATACAATCTTATTGTTAGTGAAAATAAGTACATAATCAATAAGCGTTTTTACTTCGTAAATCCGTCATAAATCGCGTATTCTTCATCATAAGATATTTCCATGTATCGTAAAAATACGATGCTACGAAGGTAGAAAACTTTTAGAACTTTGTAACACTTGGTAAACCAAAGTGTCATAAATGTTATTTGTCAGACATTTTTACAGTTACCCTAGTAACTTACGAAAAATATAGAAATGAATGCTCACGTCAACTGAATTACATAATTACAAAAATACGAATTACGAAATTGACATGAATACCACTAATATCAATATTACAATAATACAGTGCTGTAACAGATTTCAAGAACACAAATTAACAAAAACGAACGTTGATTATTCAATTGTCAGATTAATTAGATTGAACAATTATCTAAATTTAGGCACGTGGGACTCTCAATCATTCTGTTAATAATACAACGTGCCTTAATTTATATTATTGTTCAATTTAATTAATTTGGCAGTTGAATAATCATCGTACGTTTTTATTATTTATGTTCTTGAAATTGGTTGTAATAACACCGTATTATTGTAATATTTATATTCTGTACTTATTTTCACAAATTGTAAGATTGTCTTTGCTTGTTGTGATAAAGAACTAAAGATAAACTAATGTAAAAAACCGATCTCGTAATTATATGACTTTAATAAATTACGATTGATTTTAATAATTACTTAATTACTTCATATATCATGGTGTTTCACATAAATCATTCCATTAACTTGAACTAAGCCATAATCGATATCGACTCATCATGGTTGCTTGCTTTCTATCCCGAAAAAAAAAAACATAAGTTTCGTTGTTTTTTCAATACAAAAATTGAATTCTAACAGAAATAGAAGACAATCAAAACCACCAAATTACATTTTGTTATCAGTAATATTGTATTTACTCAATGGAAAAAAATCACATGATAGGTGAATTCAGAATTATTAAAATGGATTCACCTGTAACATATTGCTGGTGATAATTTAATCAGAGAAATGTTAATTAAATAGATAGAAAAATAGAAAGAAGATAGATAGTTTGAATATAATATAGATATAAAAGAAAGAAATATACAGAAAGTAATTAGAAATAGAAGAGAATAGATTTAAAAAAAGCATAGATATATGTAGTAGAAGAGTAGAGGAAAATTGTATAAACACCAAAAAAATTTTTATAACGCGAATTTGCACGTCATTTTATTTAATTTCACTTTTTAAATTCTGATATTATTAACGACACGTTTAAGACGCACGCCAACTTTCAAACCAAGCGTTAAGCGAGCAAAAAAGCGCTAATCAATTATTATTATAATAATTATTATTTATTATTTATTTATTACGATTACGTCTAATTGATTTAACCGATTACTTTAATTACACAAAACAACAAACAAATTCTGTGAACTTTTGTTTTGATCACACAAAAAACAGCCCGTGCAAACGTTGTATCAAACATTAATTTAAAAATTCAACATTTAACAATAATTGTATCCTCACTCTAGGATTCCACATTTTTCTTTTCATTGGTAATGCATTTTTTTCATTTGTATTAACCGTAATTTTAACGTAAAGACAAAAGAATAATTTAATGAGTGTAATAATTAATGTGTAGTGAATGAGTATAAAAATCCTAGAATAAAGATATGTCAAAATCGATTCGGTTATTATATTCGATTCGGTTATTATATTTGAATAAAACACAATATTTTTGATAATTATGATAATTTATGAATCGATTTTGGATAATTTTGAAGCATTTAGTCGTGTTGTTCCACGTTCGCATATATATATATATATATATATATATATATATATATATATATATATTATATTTTTTAATAATTACAAAAGTATAAATTTGTTATTCCGTGGCTGTGTTGTCGCGAAATTGTTTTACCATCACTGATTAATATTGACGAAGTTTATAGTTTCCAAATTTTTTAAAGTTTTAAATTGGAAAATAATCTAGTATATATTGTTTATATTCAGTGTAATCTTTAAAGTTGTTTTCCTTTTGTACAGGAGAATATTAACATCTAGGATTGGGTTTACTCTAATCAAAGACAACTAACACCACAGTGCAACACAGCAAAAACGCATCGCAGTCATTGCATCATCTAATATAGACCTACTACAAGCTACGTACTTGTTTGTACTGCGACAGGATTTGCTTGAAACACCCACAGCGTTCCTATACCTCTGTTTCTCTCATGGGTTCCGCCGGCTAATAAATAAATTCATGTTAAAACACCCATCGATAGGTATACTAAACTGATCTACTGTCTTTCAAATAAAAATAAAAATACCGCGACAATAAACTCTAAAAGGGTCACTTCTTTACGGGCTTAAAACTTTAACTATAGATAGCGAACCGCTTGCAACAACCACATAAAAGAGACAGATAATCAAATAATAATAGTAATAATAAAATAAGGAGATTAGTGATAACTAACAAGTGATAATACCGGGTAGAAACTAGTGAATACAAAAATGAAATCCGTGGACGATAATGAAGGACGGGGGGTAAAATAATAGTGCAACCTTGTTGATATGATAATAAATATAATAGACAACACAGCCAACTCGGGGCTCTGGCACGGAGACAAGACGGACGAACGTGGACGTTATAATTACATGCACATAACAAAATTGCTAATTTGCTAAAATAATGTATCACTATTACTAATAACTAAGTGTTACGCGATATTTTCTAAATAAAAATGTTTTACTAAACTACGTGATGCTGATGCATCGCAGTGTATTTATATATGGCTGAATGATAAAAAAAGCATGCCAGGATGGAGTGAAAAAATAGGAAAGATACAATAAGTTATTTTGTCATGGTTTTTTTTTCAAAATTTTCAAAGTTTCAAAGATAAGTGTTAGTTGATAAAAATTGAAAGATTAAACAAAAAGAGGAACTCAAGCAAATGCAATTTTTTTGCTTTTAAAATATCACCAACTTTTTTGTCTAATTTAAATTAATAACTAAATTTAAAATCGATGAGGACGGGTGTGTAAATCCACTGCTGGCCAATCAATAGTCTTGCCATGTTTTCATTATTGTCAACTATAGAAATTAATGAATTTGGTTTAAACGCATTTGCAAGACATTTTTTCAATAATCTTAATTAATAGGTTGATGTATTTATATAATTATATATAATTTTAAATACATGTTTAAACTATGCTACAAGGAACACTGACAACTAAAGCAGCAAAATCGGGATGTGGGAGAGTTTAGTGTAGAACTTCAAAATTCTCAATACTCCAAGCATAATATACAAAAATGTAAAATATATTTATCTATAATTATAGGAGTATCGAAAAATTTGAAATTCGGACTAAATAGTAATTTTAACCCTCTCACATCATTAATTCAATTTGCACACACATTGTCAGATGTCAATGCACCATGCTTAATCAATTGACTTAAAAAAAAATATAGATATGAACGGGTGATAAGGATGGGAAGGAGAGGAAGCCTCATCTGATGTGGTCTGACTTAAAAACTACCTATTTAAATCCTAAATGACTGAGCTCTGTTCATCAATCACTCATTTACAATAATGCTTAGCAACTTGTGGTAAGATGCTGTTTTTTTTTTATTTACAAAATTTAATAAAGTCTAGAAATTGATTATACAGCCGTCTATCCACTTGTGCTAAATGTTTTATTATAACATCGCAAAATTTTTCGCAATGTACACAATACTCTTACTTACCTGCGTTTGTAACCTAGTTAGACCTCGTATCCACAATATTTGACCAGCCCTAGGTTTTTTATCTGAATCAACATCGAATTTCTCCTCACCAATGGCAATTGCCTCGGTATATTCCTCTGGATGACCACGACCCCAACTATTGAATATTACATCATCAAAATAATATCAAGTTTTATTTTTATAATACATAATAAATAAATAAATAAATAAATAATTTCTTTATTACAATACGATTACTTACGACAAAATTTTGGGAATTTTACGCGTAGGAACTGTGGTGACAAGTTGGCCCCATAATAATGTGCCTACGCCGAAAAATAAGCACCAAAGCCATTGTTCCAATGTGAGGCTTTTTGTAGAGAATGCCATTTTTCCGTATTGAATAATTAATATCTATAGAAAAAATTATAACAAAATAATAGAATTAAATTGCATTATTTATATTTTTAATTACTTGAGACAAACATGTACCAATCCATATTGAGTAAAATATGGGATTTGTGAAGATTCCTTCGAATACATTACGTTGTCCGTGAATTTTTCTTGCATTAAATTCATTAAATAATGTCATCATAACAAATGAATTAAATATAACTGTAAAATGTTGTGTTGGTCCAGCGCCAAATTCTGCACCACGACCTGATTCGATATCTAACATTTTATCTCCTAAAATTTACATAAAACAACCTTTTGTAATTAAATTTTAACTAAAAAAAAAAATTAATACAACTTACCTACGAAAAGAAGTGCAAAAATTACAGTTAATTGATAAACTGCTTGTCCTAGTATATTCTTCATCATTGTTCTTGAAATTAATGGTTTTGTTCTACCATAAGGCTTTCGTAATAGTAAATCATGTGTTGGTAATTCAGTAGCTAGAGCAAGAGAAGCTAAAGTATCCATAATCAAATTAACCCATAACATTTGTACAGCCTATAGAATTTTTGATTTTTTTTAATAATTTATGAATTTAGTTATATTTTTTGAGTAATACTTACTTTTAAGGGACTATCTTGAACAGCACAGGCACCAATAAATGCTACAATAACAGCAACAACATTAACAGTAAGCTGAAACTGCAAAAACTTTGCTATACTATCATATACATTTCTACCCCACATAACAGCTTTAACAATACTGCTAAAATTATCATCGGTCAATATAATGTCTGATGCTTCTTTTGCTACATCTGTGCCAGCAATACCCTATATTAAATAATAATTAAGTGAATTTTATAATATATAAATAAGTATGATATACCATGGCAAAACCAACGTCGGCTTTTTTCAAGGCAGGACCATCATTGGTGCCATCACCAGTAACAGCAACAACTTCTCGATTTTCACTAATTTTGCTATCAATAATACCTTTAACTAACGTATACTTATCTGTAGGAGATGATCGTGCCAATACACGCAATTTAGGCCATATTTTATCTAGTAGATGTTGTTGAACCTGTTTAAACGACAAAAAAATAGTAAATTATTTATAAAAACTATAATAGAATATATTTTACTTCTCCAGAACTATCTCGTATGCGTCTATTAAATTCTTTACCCTCCATAATAAGAACATCTTCATTTGGTTTAACAATACCACATTTTGTTGCAATTGATCTAGCTGTATTTATATTATCACCAGTTACCATTCTAACAGTTATTCCAGCTTTTTGGCATTTTCTAATTGCATCTGGCACTTCAGGACGTACAGGATCTTCAATACCAACAACACAAAGACATGTTAAATTATTAACAATATTATCTTCATCATCCCAATTTGGTTCATTTTCAATATGCACTTGATTTATTTCAGCTTTGCCTGGTACAAAGTCTCTATAAGCAATACAAATTGTACGTAAACCATCACATGCCATTGGTTCAATAACTTGTTTTAATAAACGTTCTTGCATATCTCTTGTGAACTTTTCTAAACGACCATCATGGCCGTATATGAAGGCACACCTAAGAGATTATCAATAATTTTTATTTAAATTCACTATATCACATTATTATAACATACTTGTTTAAAATCATTTCCGAAGCACCTTTTGTAAACAATCTATAACCACCACCTTGTCTTGGTATAACCGTACTCATTGATTTTCTTACTGAATTAAAAGTATAGACACGAGTAAAAGTTTCTTCGGGATAATCATCACGAATTGTTTGATAATTCTTTTGTAATCCAAGAACAAAACCTAACAATGCACATTCAGTTTTATTACCTACTTGTTTTGGCAGTTCATGGGGCTCATCAGGTGGCTTTATTGTAAATAACAATACAAATTTTCATTAATTTAAAATGAATTGAATTTCATTATTTAATTACATACCATTATTCTTGATGTATAAGCACAATTAACAGATATGCCTTGTACTATTAAATTCCCAACATTAGCGGGTATATCAGAAAATTTCGGCATTGATTTACATAATTGTTCACAAATATAAGATTGAACAACAGTCATACGATTTGTTGTTAATGTTCCTGTTTTATCTGAACAAATTGCTGTAGCATTACCCATTGTTTCACAAGCATCCAAATGCCTTACTAAATTATTATCCTTCATCATTTTCTATTATTTAAAAAAAATCGAATAAAAATAGTATAGATATACATATATTATGGAATGTTCCACAAAAAATGTCAACGTTAAACTTCTGATTTATTGACATTTGGACATTTTATGTGGGGCACGTTTTTAAATAAAACAATATTTTACCTTAACACTGTAAGCTAATGATAGTGTCACAGCCAATGGTAAGCCTTCTGGTACAGCCACAACCAATACAGTGACACCAATAATTAAATGTCGTACTAAATTATTAGCATAAGAACTTTTCCATTCTTGTTTTTGTATAACAAATGTTTGAACACAAAATTGTATTATTAATATAACAACAGTTAATACAGCTATTGTTGAACCGGCATAACCGATTTGTATTGCCAATTTTGTTAATTTTGCTTGTAAAACTGATTTTTCTTTTTTATGACTCTCAGCTGATGCACTACCACTTGCTACATGATTTTCTTTTCCTGCCTCTTTATCATCACTCTCAACATGTTTATTTGGTATTGGAGCTGGTGAATTCATATGACTATTACCAGTAACATTATCATCATCAGCTGGTCCTACATTACGATAATATAATTATTTTTTCAATTGTTTTTTTTCTATGTATGAATTTAATTATCAAAAAAATTACAACAATTATCTGACATGCTAGTTATTTTTATCATTAATTACATTTTTTTTAAGTTTGTTTAACAAAAAAAACTAGTTATATTTAATAATTTTAAGAAAAACCCGTTACTTATGATTAAATAAAAAGTCTTCTTTAATTTACTTATTTTAAGCAAAATAGAATAATAATAGTAAAAATTTAATCACCTGATAAACTTTTCTTCTTCCGCTGCTTTTTAGCTTCTGTACAAAAAACACATGCAAAAGGAGAACATTAGCAATCTCAAAACACTCCCAAAGTCCTGACATGGGTAAAATATATATATATTTTTTTGATAAGCATAAACAGCCAATATAGATCCAAGAATTATTTTTGTTAATAATTATATTTAATATTTCTTTAAACATCTTTAATAAAATGTACGAAAAATTGATTTGTTATATTTGTTCATTTCAAACTATAATTATAGATGTTTCATAAAATTTAAGTGTTATTTTATAATAAAATTTGAGATGTTTAAAGTACTATAAATTGAATAATTTCATTTATAGTTAATGGCATGTTTACGCTTAATAGGGTGGCTATCAGCCAAGAAATATTTATGTCAAAAAAGTCAGTTAAGTTTGATTGTATTCAATAGCAATACATCATAAAATTGGAAATGATTATTGAACAACATTTAAAAAAAGGGGTAGTGATTGTGCACTACATAACACTAATATATCGACATTTAAATTGGTTGCTGATAATTATTGACATTTCTTTATCTTGATTTTACTTATACTTACCGACATTTTTACAATTACAACAAAAATTAAACTTTATTCAACAAATAATAGTTTAAAAATGTCAATAATTTATTTTTCAAATAGATTTGTAAAATTATGTGGCAATAAAAAAGGGGATATAGATATACGAAAATCAAACAATATTCTTGTTTTAACATATAGCATGCTATAGTGTACTTGATTTATCATACCTTTCTTCATTTTCTTTATTTCAGCTTCTTGTTCATCAACAGCAGCACCTAATAGTGTAAAGATGATACCTGCTTGTGAATTAACACCAACAGCAGTAACTAACATTTTTCCTGAACCTTCCATAACATGTGTACCAGATAATACCATTGGATCGAAATGTTCACCTTTTTTAACATGATCTGATTCACCCGTCAATGAAGATTCATCCACCTATTTTATTTATTTATCAATTTTCAAATTATTATAAATTAATTTTTTATTGTTCACCTTTAAATCATTTGATTGTATAAGGATTCCATCAGCTGGTAAAAGATCACCATATTTTATCTGACAAATATCACCTACAACTATATCGCTAACAGCAATTTGTTTAACTTCTCCTTGACGAATCACAGCAAATTTATGTTCTCCTTCAATACGACTTTGTAAACCTCTAAATTGTCTTTCTTTTGTATAATCATTAAATGCTGTTACTAAAACTACTACAATAACGGAGATTAAAATTGCTAAACCCTCAATCCAACCATGACTAGTTTCATCGTCGTCAAAAGCTAAAATTATCATCCAACAAAAAAAAAAATATATGTATGTAGTTTTTGTTTTTATTTATCAAAGAAAATTTCCATCCACTTACGGACGTCATCTTGGGGTGGTTGATAGAAAGAAAGACCTAAAGATACAATTGCTGCTACTTCCAGTATAATAAGGGTAATATCCTGTAAAGCTTCCCATACTAATTGAAGAAATGTTTTTGGAGGTTTAGGAGGAATTGAGTTTGATCCAAATGTTTCTCTTCTATGTTCCAAGTCCACTTGCGACCCGCTAAGACCTAAACAATATGTCAACAATACATTTTATAAATAGTTTAATTGTCTTCAAATAATAACATGGACTTGGATATTGTCTTATTAATAACAATATTTATAATACTAATATAATTATAATTGTTAATTAAACATGTATTGAGTATTGATAAGTCTTGTCAACAAATAAAAATAAATTGTAGTTAGATCATATTTTAATGACTAAATTGTAACAAAAATAAACCGTAAAGTATTGTTGATAATACTTTAAAAATATATAAGCAATATATTCTAATATTGCCTATATTTACATTATCTAAATTTGCTGTTATGTTATAAAACATAAATTGACTAGTTTTATCAACAATTCACCATATAATATCATTTACTATATTTTCGTCTGATTCGTTTGATTAAATTGAGTGCTTGTATAATTCTTGAGAATTTCTTGTAAATTTATTACGATTACATTAGACACACCTAAATGAAAAAAAGGTGTGTCTTTATCTAAACATTAAACATCCCCTAAACACAGTACAACAAAAACAATGGTATTTTAACATTATTCACCTTCACTGGGCGACGTATATAATTTCTTGCATATTTCTTGTACACCTCCTAAATCTGCAACTTTATTTACACCTTCGCGACCTCGATGTTCCATGAGGTCGCGTAACTGTTTCAGGGTAATTCCATATTGCGCGGGACGGCCGTCTATCGTAGCCATTTCTCACAGCTAGATCTATTAATAAATCATCCAATATTACAAATACACATATAGGATTATATACATACAAGAGCAAAACATAATATTTATTAATTGTAACAACATAAATAAACAAACAAAATTCAATTTATCTACTATTAAATCGACAACCAATTTGATTGATGTTTTATTAATAAATAAAATCGGAAAACGATATTTTATTTAAAATTCCTACAAAATTGTGTTAAAAAAACCGATATCAAAGTAACATAACCTCATTTTATGAGGAAACTTTTGACTTACTTTTCAATTGTATGGAAACCGCACCGGAAAAAAAATTCAATTAAGATTCATTTCAAATTAATATTTCACACAATTATTATTAATTAAATATTTTAATTACTATTAAAATTATCACATAAACGAATTAACAAAATTTAAGAAAAAAAAGGTAAAAATAAACAAGCGAAAAACTTGACCAACACCTAATGTTTCGTATATCGTATTACCATAGGATTTTACCACGTCTTCAATAAAACTAAAACTAAACTCAGTAGTTCATTTGTACAAAAACAGTTGAATTATTCAAATGTAAACGAAGCTTTAGATTAGTCACTGCACTGACGAGTTTATAAAGCGAGTAGGATGGATATGTCATCTCTATCTATATGATATATTATTATCTATTTGTATGCAATTTAAATAAATATTTAATTATTATTACATATAATATTTTATTTATAGAATAATATTGAAATTAATATCATTCATCTCTTATCATCTATAAAATTACCAATCAAATAAAATGCCAATTAAAACATTAAATACATCCGGTTATAAAACGACAATTCGATCGGTGATTTTAACCTCAAATAAATTGACAAATAGGAAACAATTGAAAACATCCGTACAATCAACCGCGCTATTTGAATTGCACGCAAATTTTATTAACCCATAACAAACAATTAAGTAAACAAATAAACAAAATTATATTGTACGACTTGAATCAATTGTTTATATACTATTATTATTATTAGACTACATCAATATTCAATAATTAAAATAGAAAATTCAATTATAAAAAAAATTAAAAGGGTTAAATCGCCAATAGTAAAGATGAACGCGTAGGTAGTTTCTAGGTCGTAACTAAATGTGTATTTATGTGTATGTGTGTGTGTGTATGTATATATATATATATATATATATATATATATATATATATATATATATATATATATATATATATTAAAAGTCCAGACACGCAACACACGCTAATCTTTTAAGAATGTCGGCAATTGGTGGCAGCGCTATTAGTGAAGATGTGGTGGCGGCTTATCAAAAATAGCGAAAATAAAAACCGATCAATTAGAAATCATTTAATTATTATTATTATTAAATATATTATAACTATGTATGAAGATATTTTAATTTTACCTGTGATAAGGGGGTTTTAAGGCGCGCGTGGTGCCCCCCAAGATAGAAACTCGACCTGGTTCACAGACACACAACTACATATAAATAATATATGTATATGGATTATATAGATATGTATATATATATAAAATAAACTTCACACATATACAGTGTGGTGACGTAGAGTGATTGAGCTTTAGTTAATTTTGTATATAGCTGGGATTCAGCTAGGATGTATAGCAGCAACTGGATTGGTGAGAGGAGCAACGACGTTCGTCGTCGCGGCGCCTCTACGCAATACCAATAACACTAACAAATCATAAAAAAAAAGACACGGTAATAGACGTTCAAACTACGACAGTCAGCTCGTCGACATTATTACTATTTTTATTATAAAACCGTAATTCCGGTGAGATTATGATTCGTCAACAGGAAGCCCGATTGTCAATTACACATTAAAAGATAATTTCTTGGTTGTTGTTTTTTTTTTCAACATCCATTACGTTTATGTTGTGTGACTAATTAATATGATAGTAGCGTAATTGGCGCAATTCATCATTGTCTATTCTTAAATTAGTAATAAGAATGATGTCATATTGTTGTAGGTATATTAGTGAAAGGATTTCTATATTGTTACCCGATTAAGTATTGAAACTAGTATTTGAACTATGCGAATGTGGTCTTCTTTTTTTAGAATACCTAACAACATTCATGTGTTAAAATAGTTGTAAACAACATTTAATAATGATGATAAGGACTTATTTTTGTCGAAATATCATCACATGATTGGGAGGGTATGTCTTGGATGTTGGCCGCCAGTTTTTAAGCTTTCAAATATTATGAAAATTATTGAGGTTATTTATAATGCATGCTAGTTAGGAATCTCATGGATAAATGACGTCATACAGACTTCTATATACACTCACATTGCCGACAGTCAGTCAACGTTGGCGATCGATTTCGTTCTACTCACAATGTGAAGTGTGCGGTGTTAGATTAGAGTAGAGAATCCTAGAAGATGATGGTAGGAAATATAAAATAGTAAAACTTTTTTTTGAATCGAATAGATAAATAGGAGAGGCTATAGACTGACGATTGTTTGGCTTAATTAATTAATTTTAGTGATAGTAACAACGACGGTGACGGCGACGTTAGCAGCATGAATATTTGGTCGTCGTCGTCGTCGTCGTCGTCATCAACATAACAGCTCTGTTTGTCGATGTCAAAAGGTCAGCACCTCGAGCACACTATTACTAGTTTGCACTAGTGTCTGCTGGACAGTTGTATATGACGTCATAGTGAATCGACGAAGAACATCATCAACGTCGCCGTCGCCGCCGTCGTTATTGCCCCTACTGTAAAGAATATAATAATACGGCGCGACTATATAAAAACATTAGCTTTTACCCTTTAAATATACATAAATGATTAACTAACAATACAGATGATAATTGACACCACCCCCATCCCGACCTACATTCAGATTTTCACCCCCAATTGACCTATTTTTGATTTATAAGGGTGCGACATACACATTTTGAGCTACCTCTTTTTATACATTTACCAAATAACTTACTTAATGCCTTGGTCCAATAAATATCCCGGCTGCGGTAGCGGTCGCCCCGAGCCTTGTCACCACAATCCCGTCCGTTTAGATGTTCCGTAGTGACGGTCAAGTAAACATTTGTCGCCTGCCAGATTATCAGCAGAATGGCCGAGCACAACTACTACAACATACACTCAACAAACTCAACTCGCTCGCACCACTCCGAGCCGCGGTGGACATGAACAGTCCGAGTTCGTAAATGGCAAACTATTGTTAACTGCCGTTAGGGGCGCTGCCCACCTCCACTTGATCTGTTCGATGATGATGATGAGGATGATGATGATGATGATGATGACACCGACGGCAACGCTAAACCCGAATTACCGCGCCTCAAGTACAGGCGCACTACATACTTTGCCATATCGACGCCCTCTATACGTCGCGGCGGCCAAACCGTCCAGCATCGTCGTCAACAGCTGCCCCAAATAATCATCATCGTTCCTATTTTTTTTTCTTTTTTTTTATATATATATATAATATATATATAATTAAAGATTATCCGTTTTCATTCACTTAAATTTACTGAATTTCTTATTATTTATATTATTCTAATTTTTTTATCTGGTTTTAGTCGGCTAACTACTGACCCAATAAAAAAAAAACCAACAGCAAAGCCTCGAGACGCTAAGTGTACTAAAGCTCTAGCCACGGCGCCGATCTACCGACTGACGACGCCGCTCCGGGTGCGCCGTACTATAAACAGGATGTGTTGCCGTCGAACAGACATTGCTTCCTCGACGCCCCCTATTCCCAACACGACCTTCGTCAGTTCCCTTTTTTTACTGACCTTCGCACGACAACCCAACTTCATGAACATCCCCTATCAGAAACCACCATTATCAATAGGTCCTTTAATACTATCAATCAGTAAACACATTATAAAAGGTGTGGTTTATGTTGTCTGGAATAAACCGGACACTACATTTCATATTGATGAAAATTGTAAAATTTCCAATTGGCATCGGAAAGTTTATTTGAATTACGCAAAAATGCCACAAATGAATTTATCGTCTACAAAAGGAAAATCACGGAGACAAATTAGCAAATGGAGGTCAATCTTTCTTATATGTACTGACCTAAAAAACTACGATTGTTGTAATTTTATTGAGCAATTCCAGCTGCACTATTACACTAAATATATTAAGAATTATCGTTAAATCGTATTTATATTCGATATTATTAAATTATTGATTGTTTTTATCGAAATTTATCACCAATACTTAAAACAATTGAAATCACAATTAACCACAATAATACAATCGGAAATTCTCATTTTACCTTATACACAATACTAAATCACCAATAATCGTTTTATAAATGAAGAATTCATCTATCACCTATTGACTGACAACACATTTCCTGCTTATCAATGGAATAATCTTGACATATCCGGATCCTCATTTAACCATATTCGTATCATATATGGAACATTGAAAATAGACCCATACAATACCGGGTGATTCACCAAAAAGTTCTTATGGCAACTCCCATTATTTAGCGAGCGATTCAAAAAATATTTCAAGGTTTTTTAGGAGGATAGTTAAAGATCAGTTTAGCAAAATTAAAGCTTGGTGGCTCATTTAGAAGATGGTCAAAAAACGAACTAAACACTCAAAGCGACTTATTGTTAGTTAGAATGACTCGAGGATCCTTTCAACATTGATTTTTTTCGTTTATCTTAATGAAAACGAAAGATCCGAGTCATTCCTAGTCGTTTTGCTTTTTTAGCTCGTTTTTGAAAATTGTGACATCGTCAGAAACGAACATTTTTTGACCAATTTCCAAATGAGCTAATAGGTTCCAATTTTGCCAAAATGTTTTCTCGGGACCCCCCTACAAATCCTTGAAATATTTTTCGAATCACTCCCCAAATGATGGAAGTTTTCATAAGAACTTTTCGTTTTAGGTGAATCACCCGGTATACATAATGAGTCATAAGTTGTAATGCACAATATTCATAGTATATTCGAGACCGGTGACTTTTTATTTTTTTAATTAGCTGATCCGAAACCGCTCTATCAGTTACCTTTGCGAAGAGATTGAGCCATCAACATTTTTTTTAATGCATTTTCGGGTAGATCATTTTTTATGTTCAGTCATGTGAAAGTCGTAGGGAGTTACATATGGAATTTCCGAGAAGAAAATCTCTGAAGCTTTCAAAATTTTCTGTCATTGTAATATGAAATATCCATTCATCAACATTGTCAGTGCCGGTCCGAGATTATTTCGCGCCCTAAGTAAAGTGGCGAAAATGCACCCCTTTATAATGAGATTAACTACTTGATTATCAATAAATTCAACGTGGCGGGTATATTTTGCACCCTAGATAGCTGCCTAGTTCGCCTCTATTGTAGAGCCGTCACTGAGCATAGCACAAACAAAAATAACACCTCTGACTAAGCATGACAAGCATTGATCTATTACTAGAGTAAGCAGGCATATATTGTTTGTTTTTTTTGTCAAAATTATATGCTTTATCTGCATCTGTTAAACGTATCCCAAAAGCTTGGCAAAATTTTCAATCCCTTCTTTCTCGAAAACGACCTCTTAATATATAATTATACAAATCGACGCAGTTTTTGGGCCCTATAAGTGCTCTGCAGGCGTAAAAGCAATTCACTGTCAAAACAATACAAAAAGAACGATCAATTATTGATTTTCCAAAATCAGTGGCGCGGGGCCCTCAGAAACGCGGAGCCTTATCACCATGCTGATTCATCGATATTATGCTGACAGAAATTATTGCAAGCTTTAATGATTTCTTAGCAATGATAACTGATAGAGCCCTTTTGGCTTACAATTAATAGCAAATAAAAAATTAGAAAAATAAATGTTTCCTGTCTCCAAAACCTTTGAGAACGAACGGAAATATAAAAAAAAACAAAGAAATAAATGACTATAAAACTAACAAATAATGCAGATATGGTGCCGCCGGGCCTTATTAGCGTCGCACGAACCCCCCGGAAGTGCTCACCCCATCCGCCCCCTCTCATCAGCCTGTCTCGGCGTTTTTCCACATTTTCATAAATAAAAAAGTTATGAATATTAATTATGCTTCACTTTTAACTCAATCTGTATAGTATAATAGGTAATAGATAGGTAAATAAAAAGTGGTAGAAATTTACTGATAAACCATTAATTATTACGAAGAATTTGTAGACTATGAGAGAAAATATGTTAATTCTAAGAATAAACAGACCAGAAAATAAATCAATAAAGATTGAGGAATTTAATTTTGTACGGGGAATTTCATTCAAGTTTTCACTGTAATTAATTAGCATTCTTAGTATATTAATAATAATATTAATAATAACAATCAAGTCTTATCGATTTATTTGATTATTATTGGAATAAAACAATCTTATCGTGTGTTTAAATTGGTAAAAATGTCAAGAAAATAATTAAAAAATTTTAATATTAGACCAATTAACCTATTAAGCGGTGTTACCGACGTCAATGGACAGCATTAATACAAATTTTTTAATAGACATAAAAAATGTTAATTTAATTTATAATAATTAATATAATTGAATGGCTCAAAGTAAAAAGTAGTACAAATGAAAAGTTTTCGGCCCCTGGGAGTTAAATTTTACTCTCCCTCATTGAAAGTTTCATCAACGCAACCCCCTGTTAAATCATCAATTACCATAATGAAGTAAAATTTGCAAATTCGTTCTCAATTCAGTACTTTTAAAGTTGCCCCGGAAAATTTCTTGTGATCCTATTTTTATAAATTTAATTCACAATCCCTCTCTTAGTAACTTTTCACTGGGCTCACTGCAGGGGCTGGCGGGGTTATAATTGCACTGTTGGGATAATTAGTCTTTTAGAAAATCTGATCTTTTACCTCTTATGTATTTTAGTGTTTTTTCTTTAGTAGTTTTCCATCCAAAAAGAATAAAAGGGTGCTGCACTGCTACTATTTCGCCACCGAACCGCTCAATTGTTATCATAAAACTGTCGAAAAGTGATACGGTCTTTCTTGTTATAAATATGGGTGAGAGGTTTCCGGAAAATTTCGAAAGAATATTTGCGTTGGTGTTTGGCAGAAATAGAAGCTGTTTTATCGATTTCATTTGAAAAGCGACCTGAACTTACCAATTTTGTTTCCTTTCATATAATCATAAATATGATATTTTTTGATAACAACCCACGACCTACCTTTAATAAGGTTATAACAACAACACTAACAAACACCACTTTATAAAACAACCCAATTAGTAACAATAACTAATTATAATATAAAGGTACAAATTACAATTTATACTAACAATTACGATTATTGTGAAAAATAAACACAATTTAAAATCGTAATAATTAAAAGATAATAATGGAATTAACTGATCTCTCTTATAGAACAAATGCCATAATTTAATAAAATAATTGTCGTCATTTTTGGTGAAATAATGTAATGTAATGGCAGTAAAATTAATCTAATGACGTACTTTATACAGCTCGTTTTTTTTGCTATTGTATTTATTTTGTTTTCGAAAATAAACAAGCAATGATATTTAATTAGAGAAAATCTACCCTTTAATCATTTAATTGGTGTAATATCCTGATTACGGCCGGATGTTTTCAAGCTACGTCAGCTTTAGCTATATATATATATACATGTTTTCCCTCGTTAATTAACAAGCAAAATTTTCGAAAATAAACAAAATAAATCGATTAGAACATAAAGTGGAATTTATTCCGTTATTGTTTGAAATGAATAAACGATATTTAAAGGTGTTAACGGTTTTCCAAGTGTTGCTCAGTATTTTCACCAATTTAGCGTCATTATGAGCAATACCGGGTGAGTCACGTAAGACGAAAAGCTCTAATGACAACTCATTATTTAACGAGCGATTCGAAAACTATTTCAAAGATGTATAGGAGGGTAGCTAAGGATCAGTTTAGCGAAATTCTATCCTCGTAAAAGGGTCGATTCAATGGAAAAATGCTTACGAAAAAATCAATGTTGGATAAGGGTCTCCGAGTCATTCTTAATCGTTTTGCGTCTTTAGCTCGTTTTTGTCCAACTTCCAAATGAGCTACATGGTTCTAATTTTGCTGAAATATTCTCTATGAATCCTCCTACAAATTCTTGAAATATTTTTCCAATCGCTTTCCAAATAATGGAACTTCCCATAAGAATTGTTCATCCGACGTGAATCATCTTGTATACAGGATGTCGATTCTCAATATGGTCCATAATATGAAACTCCTATTAGTTGACAATCGATTTCCTGTAGACTATTTTAGCAAAATCAGAACTTTGTAGCTACTTTCGAAGATGGTCAAAAACGCTCGTATTGGACGAGATCACAATTTCCAAAAAGTAGCTAAACGCGCAAACGACTAAGGATGACTCTCCCAAAATGGGAAACATTATTTCCATTTGCACGCATGCATTGGAGAAAAAACGGAAAAAACAATATTGGGAGAATCCGTGAGTCATTCTAAGTGTACAGGAAGTTTTTGAAAATCGCGACATTGTCAGAAACGAGCGTTTTTGACCGATTTCCAAATGAGCTACGAGTTTCTAATGTTGATAAAATGATCTCAAGGGCCCCCTACAAATCCTTGAAATATTCTTGGAATCACTCGCCATGAGAACTTTACGGCTTGCCTGCCTCACATTGTAAACAGGGTGACGCTTCTTAATATGGTCAATACTATGAAAATTCTATTATTTGACGAGGGATTCGAATAATATTTTAAGAATTTGTAGACGGTTCCTGGAGACTATTTTAGCGAAATTAGACTCTCGTAACTCATTTGGAAGTTGGCCAAAAACGCTCGTTTTGGACGAGATTACAATTTTCAAAAACTAGCTAAACGCGCAAATGAGTAAGAATGACTCGTAGACTCTCCTAAAATGGGAAACATTATTTCCATCTACATGCATGAATTGGAGAAAAACGGAAAAAACAATATTGGGAGAATCCGTGAGTCATTTTAAGTGTGCAGCAAGTTTTTGAAAATCGCGACATCGTCAGAAATGAGCGGTTTTGACCGATTTCCAAATGAGCTACGAGGTTCTAATTTTGATAAAATAATCTAAAGGGTTCCCTACAAATATTTTTCGAATTACTTGCCATGAGACTCTTATGTGACTCACCCGGTATTTACTGAACTTTATTCATTTACACATATATTTTTTGTATGAAACAATGTGACATCAGCCGATTAATAGATTCTACGAAAACTAACACAACTTTTATTAATAGTATTGATTATTCAAATAAATACCTACTACGTGGTGTATTATAAACGAAGTTTACTTTCACTGATATCCTTTAGTCACGCCGTAAGCAAAAGGCATGATTTCCCCTTAGTATAACGTTTTCCCCTAATGATTGATCAATACAGCGGAAATAATCAAAAACAAATAAATTTCAATAAAATTTTTATTAATATAATGAAAATTGATTTTCTTTACAAAAATACAATATCTAACAGACGGCAATTTTATTTATTTAGTGATAATACGCAAGTAAATAAATTTCACAATGAAAGAATCGATTATTTGCAAACATTCAATTTACCAGACATTCACCTAATTTGACTTAAAAAACACTTGAAACCTTAATTAATATCATATGAAGCCGGACTATTTCCCCCCTTTAATTATGAGTAAAATATAAAATATTATAAATATAATCAATCGTTAGCCTCGATTTTTTCTCTAGCTCTAGCCAGTATCGCCTTCAATTCTGATGTTCTAACAGTTTGGAACTGTAATTTAATAACAAATTTAATGGTGTTCAATTTAATTATTCGTATAATTAACCTACCCCACTAACGCTCTTTTGTATATTCAGTTGCGAATACAATCTAGCTCCCTCTTTATGGTCTTTAAAACTGCATATCGTTTCTAATTGATTTCTTGTAAATGCGAACATATGGTGGCCGGATAAGCCTTTGAATTTATCGCATATATCCCCATCGAAATTCTTCGCTCTTAACCAGCACAACACCTCTTCAGGATTCGATTTTTGATTAATATAAACCTCTGGTGTTTGACGTACTTCAATACGTCGTTGATGTTTTTGATCTCTGAATATTGTCAACACAACATTCAATTCGTCCTGCATTCGATCGCCGGTTGTTGTTATTGATTTAATCGAATTTGTTCGTTTTAGTGTTGTCATAGGTGTTGTTGGTGGTTGTATTGTTGGTAAAGGGGGTGGTGGTGGTGGTGGTGTTGATGCTGTTTCATTTACTATATCATCGTCTATTTCAGAATTTAATAAAATTTTCTAGATTAAAAACATTGATTTCTATTAAAATTTCATATTAGGTTCAAGAAACAGTTCAAACGATAGACGGCTAAGGTGAAATATGTAGGACGAACCATTACAAGATTTATAATCGATAATGTCAGAATGAAATAGAGCGAAAGGACGATAGACGTCCACCCTATTGACAAAAATGAATAATTCAATTCAATATTGTTAAAAATTGTATAGAGCACTCAACTTGAAATGGCAGAAAAAACAAATTCATCATCAATAAATTTTAATACAGTCCTTTATTATCGAATAAAGGGCAAAATACTGATTCGTATCAGTTAATTTAATTTTGTATAGAACCGATAGATTAACCATATATACCATTGACTGCGTCGATAGAAGAAAACATTGAATATCAAAAATACCAGCATAACATGACGTCGTTATAAATAATAGAATAATATCGGTAAATTGTAAACAAACAATTAGGTTTAATTATAATTGCAGTAATCAATTACGAAGCTGATTGGAATATAGGATTTTCCACAGAAAGCGAACAACAACAAAAGCTAAAACATCACAGTAAAAAAATTTATTACGATAATCATCAAAAAGTTAGTATAAATCTTTTATTTACATTTGTTGTAATAGTAATAATAATAATAATGATATAAAATCATACCGTGTGGTCCACATAAGACTATATGATTCTAAAAAAAATCCCACTAATTGGCGAGCGATTCGAATTATATTTCAACAACTTATAGGGTAGTCCCTACGGGACATTTTACCAAAATTAGAACCTTGTAGCTCATTTGTAAGTTTGTCAAAAAGCAAGTAAAATGACTCGGAAATCGTCCCAATATTGATATTTCGTTTTACTCTATGACTTTTACTCATTTTACGTCCTTAGTTTATTATTGAACAACACGACTTTATACAAAACTAGCTTTTTTCGATCGACTTTCAAATAAGCAATGAGGTTCAAATTTTGATATAATGATCCTTAAACGCTGCCCTACAAATTGTTGAAATAAAATTTTTCGAATCGCTCGCCAATTCGGGCGAATCACTCGATATAATAAAAATGATATACACATGACAAGATGTGTAATTGATCTAAATTAATTGATAATTATGGAATAATTAAAAGTCTTGAAGTTTTGTCGCCAACGCCTAACAATGTACAAAAATATAAATGGACATTATACAAAAAGCATATTGGTAATAATAATAATATTAATAATAAACGTGTACATAATACATAAAAATTTTAACAAAAATACAAAGCTTAAAAATAACGAAATTCACCCTTCTTACCAAGCCGTTCTTTTCTAACCCAATCAGCTGATGTTGTTGATGGTGAACTAATATGCTCATTTTGTATATTTGGACTATGTCCACCACCGCTACCATATCTTTCCAATGGTGATTCCTGTAATTATTCACAAATTATATAATTTATATAGTAAAATTATAAATAATTATTTACAGCTCTATGTGAATTTCTATTATAATTATGCGTTGTATATAACGGATTATTAAATATATCATTTCCACTTGAATGATATGGTGTTACAATCGTATGGGGTACATGAGCGACTTGACCTCTACTGTTCCTGGCCTTCCACCATTTTCGACTATCATCCAGTATCTTATACATAATAAAAAAATTAATTAAAAAAAAAATAATTAAAATATCAAATTAATACCTCTAAGAATTCACCACGAACTACTGTTAGTTCTTTATCATTGTTTGCAGTACGTGGATATGTAACCTGTACAATATTAGCACCTCTAGCTTGTAAATCATCTAAAAAACTTTCTTGACTACGTCCAAAATTGCGATCATCGTTACCAACAACACCACCACCACTACCAACAACACCACCACTACCACCATTACGTTCAATTGAATCAACCGATATTTCACTTCTTGTACTATCAACAATATTTGTTGATAAATCACGTTCTGTATCAATTTTTTGATGATGATGGTGATGATTATCACTATTTTTATTATCATACATAAATAAATTATCTTGTTGATTAGATGTATCATAATCATTGTAATCACTATTATATTGACCTTCATTATAATGTTTTGTATCTGTGTTTGTTTCTAAACCATCAACAACTGGATAATCTGGTGACCAACCGTCCATAAATATCGGATGATAAGGCGGTACATGTCCTTTCCATTGATCTCTAAAATTAATTTATTATCAATTGTTGTTAATTGATTTTTTGATAATTGAAATTACCTTGGTATAAGCCAGGCATTCCCTAAGGAATGCCACAATTCAGTCTCCTTACTAGTAACACAATTCATCAATAAATTAATAGCTTCTCTTGTCAATAACGGTGATACAACTTTATGTGGTAAATGTAAATCGAAATATGTATCATGTGATGCTTCAACAATTAATGCTAATGGTGTAAATAGAAAATGTACCAATTCTGGTGCATTCGGATCATGTATATGTGCCTTTAATTTAGCTAATAAATTAAACGATAATTTAAATTTTTGAAATATATCGATAAATTCCTTTTCTGGTGGTGGTTTTGTTCTCATTGTCAACATACCATCACCCATATCACGTTTTTTACTTTTCCTACTACGTCGACGACGTTCTAATTCTCTAGCAGCAGCAGCAGCATGCTGTAAACGTGCTATAAATTTTTCAATATCATCAAAACAATGATTTAATATTGTAACATCACGTTCATATTTTTCACTTGTTGTTGAACTTGAATCATCATTATTTGCTGTTAATTCTGAATCTGAACCGTGATAATCACCAACAACACCACCACCACTACTACTACGATGATCACGTGTATCACGTGTTGGATTTATAACATTCTGTGGTGGTTTATGGATCGGTGGCGGTATGCTGCTTTTACGATTTCGTGTTAATGTTTTGCCCATACGTAACTGTTTTAAGTCTTCAACTAGATCCTGAGCCGAGATGCTTTGGCACTAAAAATTAAATTCGATATTTATTATTGCCGTAATAGTTATTTTTATAAAAAGTGCGTTAACAAGCAAATAAGACGCGTGAGAAAACATAACTTTGTCAAGCGTCTTATTTGCTACTAATGCAAGTTGTATAAAAAAATGTATCCAACACCGAAACAAGACCATTTTAAATAATGTTGATGCGTATTTGACAAGTAAAATTTTGGAACAAAGACGGCTTGATTTTTACTTGTCAAGAAAAGTTACTATCGTGATTATATAAAATCATGCGCGTTAGCACATCATACTATAATACTCACATCACGACCAATAGGAAAGCGAATTTCTATAATACACTAGTGCTTTATCGATTTAAAATCGATATAGTTAAGGCCTCCTTATACAACGATGTAGGATAATAGTTATTTATACAAGTGCGTTAGAAAATTGCTCCACTCTGCTAACGCCTAGTGGGTAAACGTTTTCTCTCGCGTCTTATTTGCCTCTTAACACAAGAGTTGTATACAAAATATCCAACACCGACACAAGACCATTTTAAATAATTTTGAAAAATATTGTTATTTCCAATAAATTTCTTTGACAAGTAAAAAATTAGAACAAAGAAGGCTTGATTTTTAGTTGGCATCACTATATCGTGGTTATATGAAATCATGCGCGTTAGCACATTATACTATAATACTCACATCACGACCAATAAGAAAGCGAATTTCTATAACACACTAGTGTGTTATATCTGTAATACACTAGTGTTATAAGGTGCTTTATTGATTTAGTTAAGGCTTCTTTATACAACGGTGTTGGATACAGAGTATTTATCGTGTAAGCAGAACGATGATAAATGACAGTTTATCCAAAGATCGTTATCTGCTTCGAAAAATAAAACTCGACTTTATCTCAAAGCGATTTCGTATGATTAAATTATATATGTGAGATGATAGACGATTACCTGAAAGATGTGCATTTCAGGTGGATGTGATTGATTTGAGTTCGTCACAATAAAAACTAATATATTATTGTACATTTCCATAGGATCATGGCTGGTGAAAGCTGTTGGTTCTTGTATGGAATTTGCTGGGAATCTCTCCATAACACTCTAATATAAATAACAATAAAAAAATAAATTATATTTGTTTTTATAATTAAAAGAATTCCTTAAATACCCCAGTTTCATAGTCCATAATTAATACCCATGAACGATCTAAACATAATTGCATTTTTTGCGACCATATACCATTTGTTTTTTCTAATTGTAAAAGTCTACGCATCCCATCAGCTGGATAAATAATACCTGTTTCTTTGGTAACAGTAAATGTGGCCAAATGTTCCATTAAATATGTTGGTTTATCAATATTTCCATCATTATTACGTTCATCACGTTCGCGATCCAAATCATCCCCCGTATAACCGTTCCGGTACGCCATTATTAAAACTGTACTATTCAATAGATACAATTAATTTATTTTAAACAATACCTACAAAAAAAAATATCGACAATGAACTATAACAGATAGATAAGATAATAGGTTTTGAACATTGTTTGGTGGATTATTTGTTTTAGATAGGTATTAAATAAATTTTTATAGAATTGGATAAAATTCGAAATCTATCGTTCTATTGCCACACCTTCAACATTTAATGGAATGCAGACAATTCTAAAAATTCCACAAATACTAATACCATATATACTGATGGATATGATGCATATTTATCATGAATTTTAATTATATAACAGCAATTGTTGGCTAAATTTAGAAGAATCAAGGGCGTTGATTGTATACAAATTGTTTTGATTAATCATTATTTCCTGATCATTCTATAATTTGTGATGGATATTTTTTAAATATAATTTTTTTGATTTAAAAAAATAAGAAATCTTCGCTGGAATACAGAGATGCGAAAGCAAAGCCATCGTGGCGACCATCGTACCCACGACTAAACTAACAGTAATGTGAAATATTCCAACAAAGTATTTCCTATTATTATTTGTTAACATTATTTATAATAAAAACTCACCTGATCCGATTAATTAAAAATGAAACATTTTAACAATTAAAATATTAGTTGATATCAAAACTATTATTAATGTAACAATATACGAAACGTTTTATTTGATGTTTTTCACTCACTAAAACACATTTCACATAAAATTACAATGAAATTAAATTGTTTGCTATCTATACAGGTGGGTAAAAACTCAGTATCTTACCTGACAAATAAAGTAAAACTGTATTTCGAACATGCGTAGAAAGTAGAAAACATTTACCTGGCTAAGCCGCATTCTTTAACTTAATTAACTACAAATAATAATATTACAACATAAATTCCCCATCGATTATACCATAGAAAAATATCTAGATATACACATACAGATTACCAATAATAATTTACGAAAAAAATTCCAAAATACTAACATTAATAGATTTTAATAGCCAACATTATACCCATGAAGGCCCCCTAATTGACTCAAGTCACCTATAACAGGTAGTAGGGATATTTTCGAATTTAATACATGTTAATTAAGTTCAGTAAATCTGTTTTTTTAGTATTAACAATAGGAGAGGATAATTATTAACGAATAATATCCTAATAAATAAATTATATTAAAAAAAATAACAGTGCCAAATATTGGGATTTTTCATTTTTCTAATACAAAAAGCGCAATAATTTACTGATATGTATATTGAAAAAATGGGATAATAACAGATATAGAAATCATGAATTTTGATGACTTATTCACAAATGGTAATTATTTTAGAATATTACATACATACATACATACATGCATACATACAAACAAACATACAGATAATAAGAGAAATTCCATTTAAAATTGTCTGGAAAATTAATTGAACCCACCATTTTAATTTAATAATAGCTAATTAACTCATTAATGTCAAAAGATTTGCTGCTAAAGAACACAAAATTGTATAAACCTGCCGTAAGTACGTATAACTGTTTAATTATTTCGTTTACAAAAAAAATGACTAGACTATCAGTATTTAGTAAATTAGAAACAAACAAAATCAATATCACTTTACATTAACTGACATTCTTTAAACATAAAAATTATATTCTATAATAATTAGCAGCAATTTTACTTTACGTATTTAAAATCATGTCCTGATCTTATAAATAACAATATTTTAACAATTAATAATATTAGAAAAAAAATATAATTATATTACAATTAACATGTTGGAATTTATATGTAGAATGTTTATCACAATATATATTGCTTTATATTTTATGCACTAATCTTTTAGTCTTTTATATTTGTTCAATAAAGCAACATTAAAACCACACTACCCTTATTACTATCACAAAGGTAAAAAATTTGGTCAATTCTTTTATGTACATTAGGAAAAATAAGTACATACGAATTTTTGCGCTTCCTTTCAAAAATATAAATACAAAGGAATCATTTAGTTAATAAATAAATAAATAAATAAATATACAAAATGTGTCGTAAAATGGTGGGTTCATTGTTGTTGTTGTTGTTGTTTTTTTATTTAATAAATTGAGCCTTTCAATTAACATTTTATTCTTGGATTAATTTCTTGGGCAACACCACCCCATGCTAATTTAAACACTCTATTACGCCATTTTATTGACGGATCAAATATAGCATGAAGGAATAAATACGGTCCTGAACATTCTCTGAACAACCAACCTATGATGAAATGAAATTTATTAAAAGGTAATGAACCATTCTGAAATTAATCGTTTGATAATAACCTATTGGTAATTAAAATTTTAAAAAACAAATTAATACCTGAACAATACAGAGCAATGTCCAATCACATATAAGCCACAATAATATGTGGATTAGATAAAAAACAATTGAATCCCATTGGAAAAGTACATTAGCAGACCAGGCAGCACAGGCACCAATTACCATGCATTCTGAAAGAGGTTCGAAGACAATAACGAAAGGTATCATAGCGACACGCAATTTCGCCCATCTAGATAATTATTATTGATTTTATTTTAATTTTTTCATAAAATTAATTAAACGAAAAAGAAAAGAAAAATATATATCGATAAATATATTTACATACATAAAATTTAATAAATATTACCGTGTAAGACGAGCTTGAAAATTTTCAACATCACATATACCAGAATTTTGTAATGCTGGTTGACTACATATGGCAGTTTCCCATCCGTTATCAATAAAATATTTTGCTATAAAAAAATCTTCAGCTAAATAACGACCAAATGCTTTTAAACCACCTTGTTTTTCTAATACTGTTTTACGTAATAATGTTGACATGCCTGTATGACAATTAACACCAAAAAAATCAGCAGCTAAATACATTCTAGATTGTGCTGTACCAAAATAAATCTATAATTAAAATTAATTTAATGATAATTTTTTTTATAGATATAATTAATACTTTTTCTAATGTTGCTGCAAAGCCGGGTCGATCGCATGTAAACGGCATTTGATGAACTAGACCTATTTTTGAATTCATGTGATATACCATATCTAAAAGTGTATCTTCTTTCACTAAAAATAAAATAAAAATCATAAAAAAACAACAATATTTATCAATTATTCAAAATTCTTCCGAAATTGAATTTTTGGTTCTTTGGCCGTAAACATAAAACAAAAATAACAACATTTTTATTGCTTAATAAGCCAAGAGCCAAGGGTTTATCATAAAAATTTTAAGACTAAGCACAGAAGATGAAAAAGAGAAACATTATATTCCGTTTGGGGAATAAGAAATATTACGTCCGGCTCAAATATTTGTTGAAAGCTCAACAATAAAAATGTCCTTGCTCATTATTTTCATGTTTTCGATTAAATTAAATAAATAATTGTGAATATAAGGGAAACACCTAGTTTGATTTGCAATTTATAAATATTCAAATATACTAAATTTATCTCGTTATCGTTATATCAACAATATTTTCAAAATAATCTATTTGTATACCGAGTCGTCCACCTAAATATTCCTAGTACTTATGATAACTCTCCCTATTTAGCGAGCAATTTGAAAATTATTGCAAAGGTTCACAGTACGCTTTCTTGAGAACATATCAGCAAAATTAGGACATCGTAGCTTATTTGGAAATTGGTCAAAACACGCTGCGAGTTTCTAATTTTGCTAAAATGTTCCCCAAAGATTACCCTAAAAATTACCTTACCTTACCCTAATAATATTTTTCAAATCGCTCGCTAAATAATGGGAGGTATAGTGGCAGCCTGGGCCTTGTGAATTTCGACTAATAAGTCAAATTACTTTGTGGTTGGTGTGCACAAAGAAAACTTTCTATCGTAATTTCTGTGAATAATAATGGACAATTTAGGGATGAAACTATCTGATTTAAAAAAAAAATGTCCACATCTGATATGAGTTGTAAATTATTACTATTCATTTCTTTGTACACCGCAACCATAAAGTAATTTGAGTCGAAATTCACAAGGCCTAGTCGACCACTATATCATAAGAACTAGGAATATTTATGTGTTACACTTTTCAATAGTGCACATAAAAATTTCCAATAAAAGGAATATTAATGATTGCGTAGTTCTTTTTACGAAAAATCACAATTTTGAAAGTGATGAAAGAACAAATTTTATAAGAAAAATAACGATTCAAATATGACCTCAGATTAGATAAATATAACTGTGAACTCTTTAATATTGAAACAAAAAAGAAATCTAATATTCATTGAATAATAAATCAGGTATTACTTCAGATAGAATCGTGCCTTTGTCTCCAAAAATGAATACTTCAATAGAATAATCAGATAATGTTCACATGTATTGATGATAAGATAAATTGAATTTCAATAAATTTTTATAAACTTACTTTTAATGCCACTATCAGAGATCAAAATTAAATCATAAATACTTGATTCGTAAGCTTTGTTCATATTGTTAATTTTTGGATTGACACCAACAGTTGAACCACCTGTATATATTTGGGCAGATACTTTTGGATATTTTTCTATTAATGATTTGACAACATCAATAGCTGCATCATTCTCATCTTCTATACAAAACAATAATTCATACTAAAATAATTTGTATTAATAAATTTGTTAATTAATTAAATAATTAATGTACCACTGGATAATTCATAGTAAAAAACGTTTCCAAATTGGAAGGCAGATTATCGTCGCATCCCATTAATGGTTTTAATATCGAAACACCTGGATATGGTTCATCAGTTGGAAGTTTGTTGACTTTCTTATGTAGCCGGTATTTACTGAAATTATGATAATCATGAATTAAATTCGTTATTATAATTTATGAAATGTATTTAATTTACCCATAAAATATTGCTATTAAATGTAGTAACCACATGGCACACCAATATATGAAAAATATTATTGCAAATCCATACGATGTGTAAATAATTTTCGCCATACCCTCTATTAATTATCTCAGTCATTCAATTAATTTCTTTTTGTTATAATTATTATTAAAATTAAAATTTCTATAATATTAATATTATTATTATCACAATATCATTACATTTACGTCTTCATTTAGAGGTCGGTTTAAATATTTTTCTTTCTTGTTTAAACACAATTAACACCCGAAAATACGATAAAAACACATCCGTACAGACCGCCTCATCATGCACCAACAGCAGCCGAATTAATCAACGAAATACTGCAAATCTAGAATTGCCGTTCGTTGTTATTGTCATTAGTTATAATATTTTAGGGAATTTCCGAAAATTCGTTGGTACACATGATCGAACACTACAATTCCATAGATTATATAAGCAAAGGACTGTCAAACACACACGTGATGTCGTTGTTGAGGCGTATGACGTCCTTGTGTTGGTAATGCAAACATTGACATCAAGCGATCCTTTGCGGTAATTTTTGTTGCCAACCTAAATACTCGTCTGATTTAAAAATCGACATCTAATTATATATTTATATCAACGATTGTAAGCTTACAATGATTGCTCATTGCCTATACTCTCCATATAAGCTAAATATTTGACGTCATTGACGGATAGTTAGCATACCTACATATACATGATAGAGACAGGCATAGCTACCTGTCTCTATCAATGTCTATCCGTATCTGTATGTACGCGAATGACGTCACTGGAGACGACAAGAGTGGGGATGCCGAAAAAATGTGGTTCATGAGCAATCCTTGTAAGAATTCATAATCGTTGTATTTATATAACGTACCCAAAAAATGTATAATTGGTTGCATAATCTGGAGACATTAAAGGCTCTTTTTAAATTTTAACAGTATTATCAAAATTATTACATTATTACCGAAAAATAAATATTGGTGTGTATTGATAATTATTTTTCAACTCAAATAATCGTCATATCGCTGGAATTCATGCTAACTGATGATTAATTGTTACATTTGTATTCTAATAAAATGAATCATCAATCTCACAAGTATTTCTAGGAATTTGTGACAATTATCTTATCAGTCCGAATGAGAATCATCAAATTCATTTATGAATCGTTTTTCATTCTTTTAAATTGAAAAAAAAATGAAGTTATGAGTATTAACGGTAATTTCCGTTGTAACTTTAGATAATTACATATATAGATTTCAGAGAAAGCGATGTGGGTAACAGTCAAGGCTAAAATCATCTATAATTATATCATTAATTTCATGTATTTTGAAACAACATGTGTAGACGAACTATAATAAACAAAGTTGATTAATTCTCATCATCTGATGTATATTTTATGTAATCAGGATTTATTTATAAATAAAATCGATATTAAATTATAATAAATTTATTAGAAACAATATTAAAATTGACTATGGTATGTTTGAATTGGTTCATATATTTGAGACACTTTACAAATGATTCAAGTTATACCATAAGAATTGCAAAAAATGTCGCAGAATAAAAACAATTTCTATAATATATATATAATATTTTCTATCATTGTCGTTTAAATATGACCATAATTTAAGTATATAATATATTCTTTGAAAATAAACCTCACTGTATAAGAAAACAAAGACATAAAAAAAAATCAAAAATATATAAAAAAAACAGTGTTTACAAAAGAGAATGAATGCAAAAAAAATTATATATATATATACAGGCAATTTCACTTGAAGCTCATCACAGTAAACCACAAACTAAATAATTACATATTTAATATGAATCAGTGCATTATATATCTGAACATGCGACAGAACATTGATATATAACAAATGTCGTTAGACCCAGGAATCCTTTCCGGCGGGCACGCTAGTTAGTTGGGGCTCATCTAGATGATTCGCATTGCCGAGACTAGGTTGGCGATTTCGTTTCTTCTCCATATTCACCTGAGCGTACAGAGGCTCCGGCTGTAAAACGATTTAACATCAGTAAAAAAAAAACCGCGCCCGATTAGCCCTTCAGTCGACTAGTACTAATAACCGCTTCAGCCCGCCGTCAAGATTCTGTCTAATTTTTGTTTTATTGTTCAAAATAATAAAAACTGAAAATTTTACAATTTACATGACTAATTATATTGCTAAAGTTCATTAAATTCAACTGAAAATTTTGATTATTACGAATTATTATCTAAAGATATAATATAGAAAAAGTAGTGCATAATTGTGGTTATAATAATAATAAAGATAATAACAATAATTATATAAATCTTGAGGCGGGCTGGTGTTGGGCGGCGTCTGATCGACTGGAGCAGCTTTCCAAATGGCGCGGCGCTGGGCAGGGCCTCTTGTCTCAGCTTGAGCGCAGTCAACCAAAGGCCCTGAGCAGCTGCCACAGAGCCTTACCTGGGCACCAGTTGGCGCCGACACTGCTGCCAGGGCCTTCGCTCGCTGCCCACCCCACCACAACACAGCTCGTATCGTATCAATGTTTTATGTATAAATCATGTCATCCTACAGATATTAAAGATACAGACACAGCTAGTAGTAGATAGTGAGATTACAAGGAAGACTATGCTCCTGACCAATTAGTAAAAATGTAAAAATTCTTACAGTCAAGGGGCTCCATATGTAATACGGAATAGAATATGCTACTACAAAAAAAATGATCTATTTCATTTCATCTTATTATTCTGTAAGTGTACTGTACATGAACATCGAAATAATTAACAGTCTAAGAATACGTCGTTAATGACAATGAGGCCGTCATATTTCGTTAGTATACTATAAAAAAGATGTACATATAATGAGAATTGCCATACTGTTAGATTGAGCAAAACCTAATGCTATGCTCAGTCCAGAACCACCTTCACCAATACATATTATTATTATTATTTTTAAGATAATTAAACACGCGATAAATTGACACGAACGTGTAGTAGGGTCTGTGCTTGAGGTTTATTAGTGACTTACTGGAGGTGGGTTTGGACCGGGGCCAGGGGGGTACGCTCGCCCCATTGGGGGTTGCGTTTCAGGGTATGCCATATCAGCCATAGGAATATCTTCGTTCTGTAAATAAAAATATTCAAACTCAACAATTTTCGATGGAAAAAACCTAAATACAATTCTACATTATTAGGTTTATAATTTTTTTTTTAATATAAAAACTTACCCTTTGGTAAACAGGAGCTACACCTCGAGTTGTAGGTATTGAACGTTTCATTGTCCTATCTTCGTATCGTGTACCACTTTGGGATGCCATTGGTCTATTTAATGTACTATTAGCATTATTAGGTGAATTTGGACCAGCATTACGTGCAGCAACTGTTTTTGTAACAAAATCTTGTTCTTTCCATCCATGTTTTTTATAAACATCTCGTAAATCTTGATGTTGCCACATTGTAAATAATACTTGTCCAGCAAATTTCAATACCCTAGGTGTGTATTTTTGTCTTTGTCTTGTTATAGTCATCAGTCTTTCAACACCACCAGCTTCCAATAGAGATCGTGAGAATTCAGCATTCTTTTTAATAACTTCATTTAATGTAGCAAGTACAGCCGCTATTGTATCATCTGATGTACCTTGATCATGTTGTGGATTACCCGATGGTAATTTTTGGACAAGATCACGCATTGCATATTTGCCTATTAATTCTTTATTGCGTTGATCTATTGCTAAATTTCTTAATGCTGTTGCTACAGCACATACAACCCTGTCCACTTCCATACGTAATAATTCAACAAGAATTGGTAAGCCTTTTTCTTTACGTACAGCTGCCCGAATTTCTATACTAGGTTGCCAATAACAAGCTGCCAAATTTTGTAGAGCACCAGCTGCTGCCTCTAATGTTTCAGGATTTGAGCAACTTTGTAAAAGTGCTAAATAAGATTGTACAACTTCTGGTTGCCATAATAATTCCATTCCTTTTACTGGTTCACCTCTAGCTGCTAGACTATTACTATTAGTACCACTCGTAGAACCAGATACATTTTCTTTAATATCAGACGATTGAGAGTCTTTTTTCTTTTTACTGCCACCAAAACAACCCAAATTTTCACCTAAAAGTTATCAATTATTTTATTAAAAAAACAAAACGTTTATCTATTTTATTATTTACCTTTAGAACTATTAGCTGCCACTCTACTTTGTGTAGGTAGAGGGTTTTTATCATAATTAGGATCTTCAACTTCTTGACAACGATAAGATAAATTGCGCAATATACATACGCAATTTTCAACAATCTTATTGCCTATATTCGATTTATCTATGGCACAACGTACAACAAATAGTAATGCATCAACTAATCCATCACATTCTCTTAATTTTCTTCTAGCATATTCACCCGCCGAACTAACATTCCTCAATACGCCAGATGCATTTCTGAATACAGTTGACCAACAGGTTTCACCATGATTACCTTGTGGATCCCAACCAGAATGTGGTATTATAATATATGTGACAATTGTATTTACTCCATCATCAATTATATTACGTTTTAAATCTTCACAAGAAGACATATTCCATATAACACCAGTTACTAATTCTTTTATTTCAGCTTCATTAGATCGCCTAAGCAAATTTATTAATGCTGGTATTCCACCAGCATTTTTTATTGCTCTTTTATTTTCATCATTTTGTCTACCATATGATAAATTTCTTAATGCACCACATGCATTCCTATAAACTTCCACACTTTCATGACTTAATAATTTAACAAGTGGTGGTATACCACCAAGAGCTCTAGTTTTTTGTTTATTGGGGTCATCCATATAACATAAATGTTGTAAATAGGCCGCAGCATTTGCTTTTATAACATTATTTGGATTATTTAAAAAACCAATAACTTCTGTTAGATTTGGATCACGCCAACGCATACCTCTTGATTCATCATCACCAGCAACACTACCAGGTGATGCAACATTATGACCTCTATTATGTGGTATACCCATATTATGACCATGTATTGACATTTTACTCATATGTTTTTGTAATTCATCATCTTCAAACATACGCATTGGACCACCAACTGGACCATTAATACCATCTTCATATGGACGTGATTCATATGTAGGCCCTTGATGTACTGGTGCTGTACCATAAGGCGATGGTGATACATACCCATAAACAACAGTTGGATCATCTTGATAAGGATCTAAACCAATTGGACCGCCTGGTGATGGTGTTACTCTAAAATGTTCAGGTAATTCATCATAACCTGAACTTAAATATGATACACCAGGTTGTGAATTTATTAATAAAGGTGATGGTGCACCACTATGTTCACTAGGACTAGGTGGTGTTGGTGGTCGTTCAGCACCACCTGGATATCCCATATATGAACCATAAGGATTAGGATAATGTTCATAATCTTGATAATGTGGATGTTGATGATATTGTGAATACATGTGATGGCTTGGTTGTTCCATATAATCAACGTATTGTGAACGTCCGTGTGTTGGATGAGGATATGATCCTAATGGTACTGGTATATATTCTCCACCTTGTGTATCGCCTAATTGTTGCACTTCACGAACAACTTTTGTCACAGTTGTCACTTGCTGTGTTGTTTGTTGTTTATGTGTACGCACTAATGGCTCATCACTATGTACAGACATATGACTTGAATTTGGGGAATGTTCTGTATGTCCATTACTATGACTATGATACGTTGTTTCATTCACTGAACTAGTTGTATCTGGACCCCTATATATATGAAGAAAAAAAACAACAACAACTAAGACGATAATAATTTGAAATTATTAATAGATATTTTTTTATGAATATTTATCTTATCACTAACAATTAATATTTTAGTGTAATATACACATGCAGCACACACTTACTTATAATGCTGCATTTCGGGGACCTTCTCTTGCAATACTCTCCTAGAAAACAATAAAAAATGAATTTGATGAATGAAGAACATTTTTTTGCGTTTAACAATAAACACAATACACTCCATGAAAATAAATGAAGGAATGAATGGATGAATAAATGAATGACCCGATTTCATCCTATTTCTATCAAATATACAGAATATTTAGTTTTTTTAAATATGAAAACATTTCAAATATTTCAACAAATAGAGAAAAAAATGTTAGAAACAAGAAGAGATAATTATTAAAAAAAAAAAATGAAATATTGCTTTATTTAGAAATATTTTTTATTGTATAAGATTAATTTATAAAAAAAGCTGAATGGAAAATGAAGCAACCCCCTACCTTTGTGTGATTTCAGTACGTGTAATGCTGTGTTCTTGTCTTTGCTCCACACGTCGATTCACCAAGCTGTCCGTGTGAAAGCAATCAGATTTTTAGCATAAGCAACAAATACCTTATCTTAAAGACAACGAAAATGAAGAAAACGTGCACACCTAACAAACCGTAACTACACATTGTAATTCCCAAATTAAAACTGAATATATACAGGATTATTCACGTCGGATGAAAAGTGGTTACGGCAACTCACATTATTTGTCGAGCGATTCGAAAACTATTTCAGGGTAGCTGAAGATCATTTTAGCGATGTCGCAATTTCCAAAAACGAACTAAACATGCAAAACGACTCAGAATGACTCTAGGATCTTGCAACGTTATTTTTTTTTTGTTTTTCTTAATTTTATTCTGGAATAGGTGGGAACGTTTCGCATTTATTCTAGAATGCAATGTAGAAAAACGAAACAAATCAATGTTGGGAGTCGTTTTGTTTAAAACGAGCATCTTGTGACCGACTTCCAAATGAGCTACGAGGTTCTAATTCTGCTAACATGTTCTCTAGACTCTAGAGACCTTTCTATAAATCCTTGAAATATTTTTCGAAACACAAGTTTTTTATCCGACGTGAATTACCCTGTATTTTGTAGACTTAATTCGAGAATTATCCATTAAAATGTATAAAATAAACAAATATCAAGTGGATATGACAAAATTTTAAGATTATTTATTTTATTTATCATCTATATATTTATTTATTTAATAATTTAATGAGAGCATAGCGAGATGACAGGGTTACTTACAGACAAGAATCCATAAGTTGATTACCAGACATGTTGAAAGGTGTTATTATTATTTATCCTGTGACATACATGCAAACAAATATTAGACATAAGCAACAAAATTATAGATATAGGTTTAATTATTTATTCCAATAAAGTAACTTTGAAATAAATAAAAGTGCAAAGAGAAGGAATCCACATATGGGGAAGAAATATAGTTTGCGTGTTAGTAATTTTAGTATCTTTAAATTATATAAAAATAAAACCAAATAATTTTTTGAACAATACCTTAATGTTTATTAATTAAAACATCCAATCCATTCAATGTTATAATAACAGTATCAACATATAGATCTTGTTTTACCCATTAGGGTGGCATTCTGTAAATGAAAAACAAGAATTTAAGGGGAAAAACTTTATTTTCGTACAATTTTTGAATAATAAAGTAAACAAAATTTTGTTTGAGAACTATCAGTTAATGAACTAACGAAAACTTCTCAAAGTATACTCACACCCATCCTCTATCATTAATATCATTATCAACACATAAACAGTTATGTGTGTTATTTCACATAGTTGACTAATGATAGATCCACCCTTATAAATGAGGATACTAAACCTTTTCGGCTCTAATTAAAATCAACAAAAAAGAGTTCTGTAAATTTGATATTAAATTGACTGGAAAAAAGCAGGTCAAAAAGTATAAAATATACTTTTGGAAAACGTAAAAAGCACTTATTTACAATTAGCAATTTTGTAATCAGTGATTTATGGATTAATTATTGCTTCTCTGCGAAATTTCCATTTATCAAATCAAATTTTGTACAATTTTTCCCTACTAGTGATACAAGTTAATGTGAACTAACTGTATCAGTTTGTTAAATTTTTTGTCAATGATAAGGAATCTTTTAAGCGAATGATTTGCAAAAGTTGAAATTAATTAATTAATTAACTCGTAAATTAATTCCGAATGTTGATTTATTTAAAAATAGGTTAACAATATCGGTCAAGTGTCAACTGTCAATTTCTCTTTTCTCATTTGTTTTTTCCATAGTTTTCTTTAATCGAAAATACTCTCGATATGAAAAAAAACAACGTATTTTTGATAAGAATCTAAATTATTGGCGAAATTCATCGAAAAACAATAAAAATAAATGTAAAACTTTCAGATAAACAACTGTGAAAAAACGATTAACTCGTAAAATGGTTGTGGGACATTTAAAGAAATCATCATAATTATAGGTTAGATTTCGATGATATTCTACAGTAATTAAATTTTGGAAACGGGAATTTTAGTGATTTTGATCTAATTATTGATTGAAAAATATCGAATTTATTTTGAAATAATTGTGGAAAAAAAATTGTCCATTAAAAATTGATTTACAAATGACATTAATATGTGGTGGGGCGGGGCTAGACTGTTTACATTCCATGTTTTGTAGTAAAGTGGCGACCTAAAAGCCGCAAATCTACTGATTTTTTCCTAAAGCTCACCATATACACATAATGATAAATTAATGATAATTTATCAAAACAAATGATAATGTGGAATTTTAAATAACTACAACAATAATAATAATAGTAATAATAATAAAAACAAACCCTTCTTATTGGAGTCGAGGCACGGAAAGAGGTACAATGGAGAATACGTCACCAATGGCTCACACTACGCAAAACGACACAATTTTTTTCTATTATTATTTTACGGACAATATGTCACATTTCATAATTAAACATACAACACTAAATTAGAATTTAATGGATTTATTTTAAAAAATTCCAAAATGTATTAAAAAATTATGTTTTCTAAATATTAAATTTTCCTGTTATTTTAATGTATGAACATCACAACAGCCTCGAACATCAACCAGACATCACTCCCACTCATGATGCATGCTGGGTAATACTGTACCTCCAATCAAAATAATGTGCTACGTTTATGAATTCTTACACCGCAGATATACAATTGTAAATCAATAATTTCTACAAGAAAAATCATCAAACTATTAATTAACGATATTAAATTAAAAAACTTATAAAATTAATAACAATTATTACAATAATTCAAGAGATAATAGTATGACATATTCAAATAAACCGCCCTTAATGAACTTAGATAAGAATAATAGAAGCGCCACCAATGGCAAGTAAACTTAACTATTAATGACATTCACATAAAGCTGTACATGCACTACTAGTCATGTGTTGATATAAGCACCTTTTGAGAAAATATTAATATCATCATTAAACTAAATCTAATTTTATTTTTTTTACGGTTCTATTTCATATCAGAATTTCATAGATCTGCATGCTGTTTTTGAAATAGTCAATCCACTGAAGACTTTGAAGCTCTAAATTATTTGATAAATGATAACTAACTTCTAATAAAATCAATCATAAACGAAAAACGTACGTCTTTGCCTAGACCGGTAAATATGTATGAAATTAAGAGGGCTCCACTGTATCTAGAGGGTAAAATTTACAGGCATGCGCCAACACTTGATGAAAAAATTCGAGGGAGAAGACTCATATGACGTAGTCTTCCTTATGTCTATATTCTATTAACCAATCACAACGCTTTCTGCACTTACTACTTACTACTATACTTACTAATCCATCATACTTTTTGATGGACACTTCTTCAGTTGAAGACCCATATGAGATACTACTCCTTATCTTACTATTCCATCATACAAGATAAAGTGGACTTAGTTGTAGTGTATAAAAAGGGGTAAAATTTGAAGGCATGCGCCAATACTTGATGACAAAATTAGAAAAAGAAGAGAGTGAGATAATGCTCCTTATCTCTATACTCCATGGGCCAACCACTACGCTTATTCTCTAGCTACACTAGCGCTTTTCTGGTCATTTATCGAAAACTTATTTCATACATTTCGGTGGACACTTTTTGGCTGAAAACCCATAGGAGTTAATCCTCTTTATCTCTAAATATGCTCCTATTTTATCACAACGTGTAGGATCTGCATTTGACGTAGCCGTAGGATGTTTGACAGCATTTCCGCTGGAAGTACAAATTCATTCCTTTTTAATTCGCACCGATGACTTTATTTTTAAACTAGGAGGAGTAATGATTAAAGTCGAGATTACACAGAAAAAGTCACTAGAAAAAAATACACTATATTCAATAATTGAACGCTAGGTTGTTTGAAACCCCACGCCTACCCATGCGACAAATATTTACTGAAATTGCACCAATCTGTGATCGTTTTACGATTTTATTTTAATTCATTTTCTATGTAACATGAAGCGAAGTCATTTTTAAATACGACACCAGATCAAGAATCTTATTAGGCAATAAATGAATTTTCTAAAGAAAAGAAAACGTATTCGAGAAAGTTGTTAATTTAAACGGGAATTTTCTTCAATGACGACCATTTGGGTTGTAATACAATTAATTAAATCGAATTATTATAAAAGCAGTTGACATTATCTTTCTCTCTTCTCTTCGAAACAAAATTTAAGATAACAATCATTGAATGACAATGACGAGAAAATACTAAAACGTATTTTTAAGACGTATGAGGACAAAGAAAAAATGGTGAAATTATACCAATAAATTTTTTCTATCTCAAGTGAGTATTGTAACAAGCGTAAATATTTGTTTGAAACAATATACTTTTGTTTTCTTTGAGATTCACCCTAGGACGAATTTCAGAGAATATCAAATTGTGGCCTACTTTTAACAGGTTTCACAGGTAGAGTTTACCAAAAGACCAAAAGATATACCGTGTTTATGACATTCTTCCGGTATTTAACTTTTACAAATTTTTATGAGGGTCTAACCACAAACGATGCATTTCCAGCCTTTGATAAACTCACCCAAACACGTGCTCTCAATGCCGCTCCAGGTCCGCATTCAGTTTTATATTTAGGGCTGACGGTGAAATTAGTTGCTTTTCTTGGATGCTAGTCAGATAGATAACTAAGCATGTTATTAGGTATTTCTCAGAGCCTCAAATAGATATATCCATAAGAAATTAAAAAAAATGTGCATACGTTTGTTATTTAAACGTGTCAAATATAACTAATTTCTACAATACGGCCCTGCTTAGAGAGAACGGTTTTTGGATATCGAAAAGACCTGTTTGTGTTATTTATTGGGGGAGAGAAATGACGGTCTGCGGTTACACCCTCATAAAAATTTGTGAAAGTTAAATACCGAAAGATGTCATAAACGCGGTATATCTTCTGCCATACTATAATAAGTTGTTTTTTCAAGTTCAAGGATATCTCCTTGGTTTCATCTTCGCGAAATTTAAGTCTCAATTGCTATAATCAAATACCTATTCTGTGATCTTTTTCAATGATTTTAAAATTAATTCCAATTTCTTTCTTCGTTATTAACATACTTTATGGCAAAAATAAATAAAATAAATTAACTACGAACAAAGCATCAAAAAACAGGAAACTTTTTACACTAAAACAATATGGAAGGGAAGATCAAAAGAAACATTGGAACAAGTAGATACTTTGAATACTTATAAAGAAAAAGCAGAATTAAAAGTTTTTAAATGAGAATGAATATCATTTCCACATTTAAGTGTTCGACCTCCCTACTTTATACGCATATTGATTATTTATATAATGAACAACAGGGGAATCGGGCTTTATGAGCATTTAGTACCAATTACACAATACTCAAACTTTACCGACATATTTTTAAAAAGGGTCTACGGATATATATGAGCTTCTATTGTCGTAAACTACAAACCAAACACGAGTATATATCTACATAGGTCTTAGAACGAACACTATAAAACTAATTGCCTGTTGATTTTAAATTTATGCTGATTGACTACTCGACTGTTCGGTTTTCTTTAAACGTGTTTTTGTCTCCAAAACTTACTCTTCTAACAGTAACTAAATTTGTGAATTTAAAACTTTCTTGCAATTCCTTGAGGGGTTGATTTGACGAAAATTCAATGTTAAAAACTTTCTTTTCATGTAGATACTTCCCAATTTTTTTGTTAATAGTTTTGAGAATGTGAAATTTCGGGGCGGTTAATCGTTATCTAGTACTTTTCTGATAATTTCCGTATATCGGTAAATGGTTCGCAATATCTTTTGCAATAAATTGCCCGTTCTGTTTTTGAATTAAGATTATATCGGTCGAAACTTTATCATGCAACGATATTTAATCATTTTTGCCTTTACTAACAATAAGAAGAGAAAGTTGAAAGCTATAATTTATTCAATTATCTCACTATGAAAGTATTGTAGACTAAGATATTAAAAAAAATTATTGCATATAGACTCTTTCAACGTTATTTGACTGTTTATAATTTCAAATGTTTGGCATTAGTTATTATAATTTAACAAACATTCTCAATAGTTGTTAACTAATAGCCCGGCGCATCCACCATTTTTGCACCACAGCCTATAATTTTGCACATGCTTTTATTAATAACTTGTTGATCTAATAATTAGTCATTATTATTTTAAATAAATAAAAAAACATTATTTAGACTGGATCAAACTCTTAAGTTCATTAATAATAACAAAAAAATAATATTAAAATTAGAGACGATGGTGAATTGAATTATTTTTTTAGAGACTATGGTCATCGGCATGTTGTTTCCATTTATCAAGGCTACATTGGTCACCTTAAATTTCTGAGACGTTCGTTTTTCAATAAAGATATGTAGATTTATAAATAATTAAATTCACATCGACAATAAAATGAATCGTGAGAGCACTCTACGTGGTCTTAGATTTTTACAAATATTACGAATGGTTCGTAAACAGTAAAATAATTAAAATTGTTTACGATCTATTTTAGGAACTTATACCGATTTTGTATATTGAAGGCTTAATTTTTGCATAATTTCTAGCCTTTCTTGGCGAAAAAGATGTTAAGACGCTATATTCAGACACTAGCTGCTCACATAAAATGGCTTAGAATGATTCTTCCAACATTGTTTCTGTCTGGTTCTTATCATTTTATTCTGAAATTTCCATAATTTATATCTGGAATTTTATTTCTAAAATGCAATGGAGTTAAATGAACAAGATTGATGTTGGGAGAGTCTTTGAGTCATTCTAACAATAAGTCATTTTGTGTGGTTAGCTAATTTTGCTGAAATTCTCTCCAAGGACCGGCCTACAAATCTTTGAAATATATTTTGAATCGCTCATCAATTAATAGGAGTTTTGATAATAACTAGGTAATGCTACGTTAAAAGCCCTGTATGTAATTATAATTACATCAATTTCTCTATTCGCCCAAGATAGCGGCTTATTATTGTGTCTGGAAAAGACTAAAGTTAAATCGCCGAAAACAAGAATTTTCATCTTTTGTTGGTACAATGAATTATAATATATAAACTAACAATTTTGAAGAATAAGTTTTGTTTTTTTGTGAAGTCATTTATCACTTTAGACCTTATTTCGAAGAGAAGAAAGAAGGATAAGTTCAACTGCTTTTATAATACGTGCGATTCCTGCAATTTTACGCTACGGTGATAATTCGATTTAATTGATCGTATTACGAAGAAAATTCGCGTTTAAATTAACAACTTTCGCAAATACGTATTTTTTCCGGGAAGTCATTTATCGCTTAATAAGATTCTTGATCTCGTGTTGTTATATTTAAAACGAAGTCTACTGTGTATTACAATTAAAAAACGAATTTAAATTAAATTAAAAACGATTAACGATTGGTACAATCCAATTTTGGATTTTGAAACGGTAAAAGTGGACCAATTCATACTAAAAATTTGTTCGATTCTATGTAGTGTATGTTGGGTTGCCTATACAGAACTATTTTTCAAACAACAGCGTCATCAATCAGGAGATTCTGGGCACTATGATTGGACAGGAAAAAGGACCTTTTTAAGGACTTAAGAGCCAAAATTTCAATTAGGCGCAATCAGAAACAGATTCCATGAGTGTTGTTTGTAAAAAATTTTAACAATTGAGTGAGTATCGGCAAAACCCTGTAAATTACACAGTTACAGTTAAATTCATTTTCTATTGTTTAGGTTGGCGATACTGTTATAAAGCGCTCTCTGTTAACCGGTTGTGTACATCCTTATTTTTGTCATTTGTTTTGTATTGTTTATTCCCCCGGCAAAATGAATATATTTCTTCGTTTTTATTACAAATTACATATTTTTTAAATAATTATAATATTGTAAATATTATTTACTAATTAAATTTAAAAAAATACATAGTGAATTAATATTAGAAATAATCATTAAAATTAAATTATCAAACAAATTTTATTTTGAAATGTTCATGTTTCTTTTATAGGTTATAACAATTTGTGAGAAAAAAAAATGGAGAGAGATTCTTTACGACAAGAAGTCCGACAATTATTGTTGGATTCTGTTTTTCCAGGTGCACTTCGAGATACTGCCTCTTGTTTAAAAGCATTACAAGCTCTTGATGGTAAACAAAAAAAAAATTAACAACAAAAAATTCAATACCACTATTATTAATAATTATTTCAGAATATCCACTTGTATTAATTGATATAATTAGAAATGAAAATGAAGCAACAGTTGTTAAAATGATGTCTGCAACACAATTAAAAACTTTAACAACAATTAATGTTACAACAGGTGTTGTAAATCATTACGATTTCGATTTGAAAGAGAATATTGCATTACAATTAGTTGATTTATTATCTTCTAAACCTGATACGTTAGCTAGATTGTTATCAGCAACATTAGCTAATCTTATTATTGGTGAATTTCCACCAATTTTCAATGCAATTGCAAGAAAACTATTAACATTATTATTGAGAGGTAATCAAGATGAAATTCGAGGTGCATTATTGTTTATGCATGATTTCTCAAAAGATAACGAAGATTTTTGTTCATTACATTGTTATTTTACAATTGATTTTATAGAGCCGCTTATCAACATACTCCAAAATCATGTAATTTAAAATTATTATTTTTTAAATAGTTTTTATAAATATTTTTGTTTCAGTTATTTGCAATAGATGTTAGAATATTAACAATACGTCCGATGATGCAAATATTAATTACAATAAGACATACTGAACATTTTCATCCAGCATCATCACGTTTATGTGAAATATTTTGTAAATTTTTGAGTGAACCTTATAATTTAGCAAATAATTTTCTTTTAAAAAGCGAATTAGTATCGGAAATTCTACATTTATTCACTACTGTTGATAATGCAAATGATTTTGTTACAAATTGTTTAGTATCAGTTGGACAATTAATGTCTAATTGTTGTAATGAATTGAAAGATATGATGATTAGCAATAAAAGTTTACCGAAAGATATAGGTGAACAAGAACCAGAAAATTTTCCACAGTTAATTAAAAATATGTTAGAATTAATTAAATGCATATCATTGAAGCCGTGTTATACAAATTTAATAATGAACAGTATGAACGAATTTATTTATTTATTATATATACTGATGGCAGCATACACCAACATAGACGAAGATTTGTTCGATGAAAACTGTTTGAAAAAAGAAATCGATCCTACGTATTGGTCAACAGTACGTGGAACTTGTGTTCAAATACTAATGGTATTTTTATTATGTTATAATAAATTTATTATTATTATTGCTATAATTTTAGACATTCATGGATAAATGTGATGATTGTCTCTTACTTTCTGTATTTCAAACAGTAACACAAAGACATATAAGTGAAATTAATTCAATACGTTCTAATCAAAATTTAAATGACTGCCATTATAAAATAATTGAAGCAATAATGTACAGTTTTGGTTTATTTGCTGATGTTTATATAGAACCAACAATACAATTACGTGGTGTTGTTGAATATTGGTCAACAATGTTTTTAAATATACAAACAAATTGGTATATTGTTGCTAGATTATTATGGTTAGGTAGTAAATATAGTCGTATGTTACCGGAAACATTACTTAGTCAACATTTATTAATTATATTAACAAATTATAATGCAAATATAAAAGGATTGCGTATAGCTTGTATTGAGTAGGTATAAATTATTATTAATTTATTATTTTATTGTTTAAAACAACATTTTAGTGCCTTGGGAAATCATTTATCTGCCATTGAATATCATCCATATAAAACAGTATTTCTTTCTTATCAACAACAAATTATTGAACGTATATTATCATTATCAATGCGTAACAGTTCTAATATTGCGTTTGCTGAATTACAATCACTCGCTTATTTTTATGAGGTAATAGACATAATATCTCTAATATATAACGTTTTTTTTTCTTTCAATTTTTAGTGTATCAAATTCGATAATAAATTTACCCAACATAACATTTTTGAGTTGTTAACAAGTGCATTTTACACATTTATATCAGATAGTTCAGTTATAGACCAAGTAAAATTCCTTTTAAGTAAAATCGTAATGGATCCAAATCAGATGTTGGCAATGAAAACAAATATTTTTCCATTTGTTATAAAATGTATACATAGTGATATAAAAGAACGTGGATTAGATTTGTTAAATACAATATTTACATATTTTCCTGGACGTATTGATGATGATTTATGTAGTGAGTCATTTCGTCTTGGATACGAATGTGTTTATTCATCTGATGATAGTGGTGTTGTTGAAGTTAGTTTTAATTTAATTTAATTACGTTTTTGTTCTAATTAATTATTTTTTTATAGAGATCGCTTACTGTACTTTGTACAATGATTATAAAATATAAAGATCAATTTAGAAATATTCAAACAAATGGTGGGAATTCGTTAGCATCATATTTAAGAAATTTAATTTCGAATATATTGAAACCATCGCGTTTTAGAGAAATTGAATGTCCGATTAATTTTAGTAGATTTACAATATTAACGATAATGATATTTAGTGAATATTTTAATGAGCATCAATCATTATTAAAAGAGCTTTTAAGTGCCTTGCAGCATACAAATACAACACAAAAAGATAAAATATATTGTTGTATAATTTTTTATTTATTTTATTGGAGAGATCAACGGACAATGAAATTTTTACAAAATGTACCAGGACCAGATGGATTTAGTGCATTGTCATATTTTTTAAATAAATTCCAATGGATTACTGTTGAAACATGGCATAAATTCGAATTAAACGCCATGTAAGTTTTCAATTTAATTTAAATTAAAAACAAATAAAAAACGATAATTTCAGTGTTATGGGTATTTGTAGTATGATCCAATATGCAGGTACCAAAGACGATAATACGATGAATATTTTTACTGTACGCGAATTGGAATATAATATTGAATGTACTGGATTAGAAAAATTATTTTTGTGCCTTGTTAGATATTTTCTACGCGAGAAAATGGTAAATATATACAATTAATTAATAGGTAATTGATAAAAATAATTTTATTTACTTAGAATATTCAGCGTTGGGAGGATGAACAATTATTAGAAGAAGAAATATTACTTAAAGACAATCCTATTTGCAATACAAATATGCGTGCTCATATAGTAGCACTATTAGAACACTGTAAAGCTTCAATAGCTTATTCTAATGCTGTGAAAATTTATATTGATAATAATGGTACAGATTATTCTGAATTAGTCAAACATGGTATTAAACCAAATAATTTGATCTAAATTTTGTGAGTTATTTTGTGATTTTAACTAATTATAATTCGTTCTTAGTTTAGTTATCAGTTATTATTTCATATACGTACTTAAGACTGATGTTAAAGGACATATTAACACTGAGACAAGTCTTAGAAATATTCAACTATATGTGATTTTCTAAAGCAATATAGATATTTCTGAGACCTATCTTAACGTATGTCTCTAATTACTTAAAATTTTATATTTTTGTTAATGTTTTTCAAATTTTTCAAATAAAAATATACAAAAAAAAAGTGTCTTTATCACAAATTAGTTACAATTAATTTTTATCAAACGACACATCGGGTGTACCACGGTAATTTAACTCGGATTTGGCCATGCCTTCCGTTACGTAGCGTGTAACTTTGTTCGACTGTTGAAAAAACATTAACAAATGTAATAAAGTATGAACCAAGTTACGATACACGTTAGAAAGGCACAGCCAACTGCGTGGTACAAATATTTTCAAGATTAGCAGTGGCGGAACTTCAAAATTTAAGCAAAATTCAGCTCGACCTCTTTTAAATGAATTGAAATAATGAAACGATAAATAGACAAAAAAAATGTTTTATTGTTATTAGATGTTTTTGGTTTTTTTTTTTATAAGTTAGTATCAATGGTTGAACTGAAGGGGACGAATATGAGGTGCGATATAATGACCCCAGTAAAATAATTGTAATCAAGGGTCCCCTTGTGCTGTACGGTAGTTCCGCCAATGAAGACTAGATTATTTTATATGTGAATTATCAATCGGTTTTCTTGACATGCCGTTTAAGAATTTGTGAATATTCTGGTGATTACACCGGTACTCAGAAAGCTTCGTGTTCCAATCCAAGTTCGCCAAGAAAAAACCCCATTGGTGTACGTTTCAAGCCCAAATTTTCAACTTTATTAACGATTTTGTTTTTGATATTCCGTAATCTCAACGAAGCATGTATAAATGTCGCTATAAATTGATAGATAATTAATATTAAAGGTACATGTTTTATTTGTATTTACCACAAAGAGGTAGAAGAATCCCGAAAATGAATACCAATAATGATTTGAACATGTATGCAACGAAATAACCACCAGCTAAAATCAACAATATCGAAACAATTGGGTGTTTCTTTTTGAATTCAGCAGCAACATAATGTTCGTTGGTTACATAGAAAAATATCATAAATAAAACAGCAGTTACCAAAAATCCACAAGTCATTTTAACCGGATGGATGACTCTGCAAACGAAAATTATCATCCCTATGGATTTTTTTATTATTTATATAAACTTACCCGACTATGATGAATATAATAAGGGACATTAAAAAATAATTTGATTGATAATAGAGAAGATTACTGGCGACACGATTACCCCATTTTTCCAAATCGTTTATGTTTGGTATTTGAAATCGTGCTGATTCTAATAGGAAATCATCTAAACTCCTCAAAGGGGCTATTTCAAAGCCCGTTGTTTTACTCATGTTTATCACCCTTAATTTGTTTCACAAAATCAAAATTCTTTTTCTTGCTACGTAATTTATATTTATATCACTTGTGACACATCTGTCAAGTCAATATTTTGGATGCTCGAGTGTTTGTGTACACGCGCCTATCAATACTCGATTCAAAGTTTATTTGTACGCTTGATATAGATTATTTAAGTTAATTTAATTAAACGCACTATCGAGATTACGGATTAATGCCCCCTGTATGCAAATAAAAACAACTATTTTTTTCAATTTTTAATATAGTTTTTAATTGAACTTTCTCCAAAATGCAAGAAAATTTATTGCACATATACAGGGTGTACAACGCTATTTCACGTGCAGTTGGACATGCCTTTGGTTACGTAGAATCGTAGCTTGGTTCGGCTGCTTGTTTGCTTATTGAAAAATGTCGAATGTAGTAAAATACGAACCAAGCTCCGACACTGCACAATAAAGGCTGAGCCAGCTATACGAGATGAAATAGCGTTGCACACAGGGCCGTAAGCTTTGAGGGTCCAGGGCTAACACTGTTTTGGGGCCCAACAATACTGGTATTATTGGAAAGTTCATAAGATGCTCCACAAACTGTTACAAGGTAATTACTTATTTTATTAGGTCAAAATAACACATAAATTGTTACAAAAGCTTTCCGATTTTCAAAAAGGTTTCGAGCATGTATTTGAGTATTTTCTCATATAAAAGCTGTTAAGTGAGTTATCGCTCATCTTTAAAATTGTACAAAAAATCCTGCACTAAAATAAAAAAAAGAATTGTATTTTTTGGTTGGTAGCTCGACAAAAGACATTGTTGCTGTCGATGTTTGACGTTTCTGGTCAAATCTCACATTGAAATAACTTAATGTATTTAGCATACATCCTGTATATTCGCTTAATTTTATTGTTATGGCAACACTGTCGAATACATTTTGCTGAAACGTCATTTTAGACAACTGTCAATTTTTTACATTTGTCAGTGTTTGTCACATCTAAAAATACAAATTTTTGTAATTTTTTTAATTTAAAAACAGACAACGCACAATTCCGAATATTCTTCTGTGCTAATTAACCGACGATATTCCTCAATAAAGGTATTAAGTTATAGTGATATTAATAATTAATAAAAATCATACTTGATACGTAAAAGTCATATGCTTTTTATTTTATTATTAATTTACGTGTTTGTTTAATTTTATTAATTACGTTTAAATTAATAATTTAGATGCCTATTAAAAAGACTACAAAGAATCAAGAGAATACAGAAATATCAAATATGGATGATATAGAGGAGCGTGCAAAATCATTTTTTGAAAAATTATTCGGCGATATTAGTAAAACATCAGCATCAAAACAGATTATTTTGGGTGCTTCCAGTGGATGGTAAATATTATTAAAATTTCGTCCAAAAATAATCGTTATAAATACACATACGAAGACCATTATTATTATTATTATTATTATTATTTTATCATATCTAATTTTAGGGTGACAGGATTTCTGGCTATGCGTGTTGGTAAAACAGCAGCCCTAGCATTGGGTGGTGGTATAATATTATTAGAAGTAGCCAATGAAAAAGGTTATATTAAAATAAATTGGGATAAAGTAAATAGGAAGTTGGATAAAGTTACTGATAAAGTTGAGGAAAAGATAACTGGTCAAGGTCCAGGTTGGATGGATAAGGTAAATTAAAATTAATAAATATTGATAGATTAATTAATTAATGAAGGTCTTGTAATAGTTTTTTACAAATCCTTTATTTCTAATAATTTTGTTTAAATACAGACCATACCTAAAGTCAAGTTATAAAAATCTAAATGATTTTAGGTGATGGCCTTTGCCTATACACATACACCTTTTACCAGTGGTTTTGTTGGAGGCTTTTTAATTGGTCTGGCTTCACATTGATGCCTTTTATTTGTACATAGTTAATTAGATAGAAAAAATATATTTAAAAAATACGTTGTTATTTTAGTTTGTTTTTTTTTCTTGAAAAGATTCTAATTATAAATTTCAACAGGTTGAAAGATTTGCTGAAAGACAAGTTGATAAAGGTGAAAAATTAATTAGAACAAATCAAAAACGAGCTAAAACATGGTGGGAATCAACAATAAATGGAGACACATGTAAATTCAAAGAAATACACATATTTCTTGTATCATTTGTTGCTGGTGTTGCTATCGGTATTGGAACTTCTTAAATTTCAATTTATTCTATTTATTTCCTCATTAATGTTAATCGAAAAGTATTGAATCTGTAATAAGCAATTTTAGTATACATATTTAAAAAAGCTTTTTGTTGAGTGATTATTAATTATTAATTATAGATTGTATTAATATAGCTATTTGATCGTTAATTATGTAGAAAAAATCGAATTTAATTTGCGAAATAATGAAGTAATAAAATTTTTATCAAAAAAGCTTCAACTTTTTTTGAATGAATTTTAATCATCGCGGCAACTGTAGTTTGTGTTTCCATTGTTTTTAGAACAGAGTTTGTCAACATCAGAATCAATGATTTTTACAAATTTATAATTTTTAATGTTTACATATTTGAAATAGTGATGAATCGATCGGTTCAGAACTTGTGAATAGTGAAAATCTATTACAAGAAGTTGTTCCATAAAAAAATAGTGAAAAGGGTGTCTGAAAGTTTGAGAGCCACTAGTCGGGACAGCGTTGCCAGATCTATTAGACATTTCTCCCTAGACATTGAACAAGAAAATCCCTATGACTCGCCCAAAATTCAATTTTTTAATAGTGCTAAGGTGAGGAGTCCGACAGGATTAAAATACAGCACGAGTCTGGATGAGACTGTAGTTCGCAACGAGACCGAGTAGGCACGGTTTACGACGAGAAGCCCGCTGACCTTTAGCGAGCAGAGGTCTCGTCGCGAAACAATCTCGTCTAGACTCGTACTGTTATTTCAATCCTATTATACTAAATCTCTCTAAACTCTACATTTGACATTTCTGTCAAATCTAAATCATACAATGGATTAATGGATAGGGGTATTAGCTAGATATCAATGATTTGAATGTGAGATTTTGCTAGAAAAATCAAACATCGGCAACAGTGCCTTTTGCAGAGGTACCAACCAAAAGATATAATTCTTTTCATAAATTACGTCTGCATTTTAGTAATTTTTGGAAGCTTAAGTTGGATGAATCTCTACATTTGACATTTAACCTGTTAAATTTAAATCTTAAGGCGCGTCCACATTATGCCGATCTGCATCATTCGGCTTGAGTCGATCTGAAAAGCCGAATTAATGTAGACGTGCCGATCCCGATAGGCCTCACCGAATTACCAAAACCCGACACGAACGATGCCGAACCCAAACCGATCCATGTCGGTCCGGAACAAAGAAAGCCGAACCGAACCGAATCAAAGTTCATCGTGTGGACCTGTTGATCGGTTTCAGTCCAGCTTCAACCGCCTAGGGTGTTGCTTTCGAAAATATTTTTCTAGTTTTTATTCGTCTGCGAAAATGAGTGAAAAGTGGACTGATGAACAGACATTATTATTTATTGACTTATATGTGTGGACGTCTTGCGAACACCCCATGTCGAACCGAACGTGCCGCCCGGCATAGGCCGACCGTCCTGTTTCGGCATAATGTGGAAGCGCCTTTACATTAGAATAATAGATATAGCTTCAAATATTTTCCCCCTAAACCAGAAAAATTCCCTAAATCTAAGGAAAATATCTTAAATTTGGCAACGCCGTATCTGGGACAAGCTGCCAATATCGATCCATCGATGGCGCAAGCGTTGTTTTGGCGTTGAATTTGACAATTGAGGTTATGTTACATGTCTCTGATTGCAATTGTTTAATTTTTTCTATGAATCATTTATCTTGTGTTAATTTAGATAAAATATGAATAGATTGCCAAAAATTCTTGGAACTGGTTTGAATATTTCAAATAATTCCATAATTTTGTCCATTAGCTATCCTAGATCGATCGGTGAAGTGTTTTAAAAAAATTTTAGTTTGTATTTATTTATTTTATTTTAAGTATGCGTTTTAATGACAAGGAATTAATGAAATTGGGGGAGAATAAACCAGATTTAGAAGGTATATTACATCATATGCGGCCATTAGAGAACGATTGGTCTGATTGGTACCAACAGCCGTCATTTAAAGAACGTCATTTTAAATTAATAGCAAATTTATTGTTCTATTATCGCGTCAATGAACCAGAACCGTTGGGTGTTTTAGTTTTAGAAAATGCACAAGTTGCATACGAACGTCCACATAAAGGTATACCATTTGCATTCTCATTAACATTTAAAGTTAATGACAAATTGAAAGATAACGAAGCAAAACATATATTTAGTTGCCGTTGTGATGATGATGTTAACAAGTGGGTATCAGCATTAAAAGTACATTCCTACGAATATTGGCGTTCACAATACATCATATTGAAAACGAAAATTAGCATGAAAACTGGAGAAGATCCTATATTAGATTATATGAAAACTAAATGCACAAATCACGAAAAAATCGATAGTAAAATTCGAAAATATAAAGAAGTAAAAAAATCCAAGTTCTACAGTAATATTCAAGAGACATCATTTATAACCTACCATCAAACAACAACACAAACCAAACATATTTCCGCAACTAGTGAAATGAAAGTTGAAAATTTAATAGATTTATAAAAAAATCTACTTTATATTTAATATTTACCAATGATCTCTAAGCTTTATCATCGAAGACTCTCTAAAATAATAAACATAATTGTTACCACATAACTGTAAAACAATACAACTTATACAACTTTATATAATAATAAAACAAATGATAAATAAAAAGAAGTGAATCGTTTTTTGTCCCCTCAACCCGCATTTTTTCCTTAATCCTGTATTTTCAAAACAAGTGACATCGTCCAGTGACGTAGAATCCAGGCCCGTCTTCACTCAAGAAAATTTTTAGTCTCGACAGAGATCGGGTGTCTTCAGTGAACGCGTTGCGATTGGTTACAATCAGATCGCCGTCCAGCCAATGATTTAAATGCTACTAACAGGTAGTCGAGGGAATTATCGCTTACAAAATTTATAAATCAGTTAATAATTGCCTATTGTGATTGACGATAGACGTGGCGGTACTTCAAAAATTTGAGAAATGTTAATTTCTACAAAATAAGGGAATATTTGATTGTAACAATAACGGGGTAAGTTGGGAGACTTTTTTATTTTATATTTACATTAATAAAAAGGGTTAAATAGGAAGAGAAATGAGAAATAATACACACAAAACGTTTTAGTTACCTTCCATATTTAGCTGCGCAATAGTTAATGTTATCGAACATTATTTATGTAAAGTACTAATTAAGGGGAAGTTGTGGGTGGATTCAATGGGGTAAGAGGTTTTAGATTCAATTCACGATAGTCCAAAAAGCTGCCTTGATGCGAATTTTACACTTTAGCAAAAATTTTGGAAATTAATCGCCATTTTGACTCCATACGTACAATTTTCTCGATGCACCCAGAAAACGGTATCAATACTTAATTGGTATCTCAGAAATCTGATCCGACTCGAATTCTACAATTTGGCAGAAAATTTGTAGTTTTCTTATCAGTGGCACAACCAGGAGGGAGATTACGGACCTGCAGCCCCTTCCCTCCGAAGACTCAAGCAACATCATTTATTTTTCTGCTTTATTTAATATTTATTTATGGAACTACAAAATGGAGCTTGTCATCACAAAACGTATGTAGTACTAAGAAATTAAGAGTACCATTTCAGTTGAAGAAAGCACATTATTTCTATAAAAATAAGGTAGTATTTAAATATATTTGAAATAGGTAAAGCTGACCAGGACCGTCGAAAGCGCGGGTCGCAAATCATAGACGAAAATATCAGGGAAACGATAAATGACCATTATAAAAAATACAGAAAATAAAAATGTACATTAAAAAGTATATTTGGTGCCTTGTGGGCCCCACGAAAAGATCCATCCCATTCCCCCTCTTTATCAGGGCTGGAATCGCGGTAATTTCGTCTGTAAATAATTTAACTACCGTTTTTGGAACGCGAAATCTATCTTTAAGGCCCGGCTGCTCCTAATATCGTTTAACTGGCGTTTAAGTAAACGTAGCTTAAAATTTAAACTTCGTTCAAATCAATGAGCGTTGTACCACGGTTTTGCTAAACGAATTTAAAGTAAACTTAGTACTAAGATTAGAACAAAATCCCTAAATAACTGCAAAATGGAGTGTGTCGATACAAAACGTAGTGTTACGCATGCCATTTCAGTTGGAGAAAGCGCATTATTTTCGCAAAAAAATATAGCATTTGAACATATTTGAAATCGAGAGCGATCGAGAACTCCACGGACAATATTTATTAGCGGACCCCTAATTACGAACGAAAATATCAGGCAAAAATTAACAAATTATATAAAATGTATACATATATTTGGTGCGAAACATACTTTTCCCTTAAGTTACCCCTCCATCCACCTCCTTTCATCATGTTTTGAAAGTTTTTGGGGCTTTTGGACGTACATGGTTCAATTAATTGTAGAAATTTTTCCTTGTCTGTTAAGTCGTCCAAATAATTATTAATTTTTGATTGAAATTTTATAAAAACGTTTTAGTCAGAAAAGTAAGGTTAGCTTTAAACTACTAGAACGACTGTCGATCGACGTTTAAATGTCACTTTAACTTTAAACGCATTTGATACAACGCTACTTTGCTGTTAAACGTCATTTAAATTTGAACATTAATTAAACGACATTGGTACAACCGGGCCTAATAGTTTCAACATGGCCGCATGATGGCAGACTTGTTTTGATTGTTAATGGTTTGGCGGGTGATTGGTATATTTGAATTATTAGAAATTGATTGGTTGAAAGTTTATAACCGTTAATATATCAACCTATCAGATAATAGTTGAAAATTTTTAAATTATTCGACAGCGCCACCGTTATTCTGGTACACGTTAACAAGTGAAATGTTGTATAAAATAAAGAATTTTTGTTTATAGATAATAATAAATAATTTTTTTTTTTTGAAATAAACCATGGATGGTATACGTTCATTACCGTCAACATCAAGTGATTACCCAATTGAATATGTAAGTGACAATAAATTATATGATTTGTTTATGTTGCGTACATACACAGTAAATTTTAAATAAAACATTTGTATAACATGCTTCATTTATGCTTATTTGTTTGATTTTTAGCAAATTGATAATCAGCATCATCGAAGAAGTTACCCTTTATGTCCACCAAAGCCCGTGAAAACAGGCAGAAGACGTGTTATATACAAACCAGACCATGTACGAGCCAATATCGCAAGAGCTGTATTCTTTAAGATACCAGGTTTATTATATTTTCCACAAACAAATTGTAATTTATAACATTTTATTTATTTTTATTTTAGTTTCATTGAGTAGACTTTACAATGAGAATATTGAGTTGACATATTTTGACCAAATGTTTATCATCAACTATGTGGTAGGCGAAGGTTCATTTGGTAAAGTATTTCAAGCAGTATCTCGTGAAGATGGTAAAGTTTATGCAATTAAACAGTTCAAAAAAGAAAAAGATCGCAACTTTGGTCTGGCTGAGGTGCGCAATTTTGAGAAAATCGGTGAACATAGAAATTGTGTCAAATATTTTCTTTCATGGGAACAGAATAGTATTGTTTATATTCAAATGGAGTGTGGTCAAATGACATTAACATCATATCTTTATTGTAATGTTAGTAATGCACGATTGATTGAATTATTATATGATGTATTAAATGGTCTTAATTTCTTACACAAGAAGAACTTAATACATCTTGATGTGAAACCAGAAAATGTTATAATAAGCAAAGGATATTATAAATTGGCTGATTTTGGTTTGCTTGTTGATTTAAACGAAGTTAATAGGACTTGATTTATTTACGAAACCTAAATCAATCGTTAAACATTTGTTTTTCAGGACACACGTCATAAGATTTCTTCATTATCTGACGGTGATTCAAAATATTTAGCTGTAGAAGTGTTGGATAGAATCTATACCTATGCTTGCGATATATTCAGTTTAGGTATCAGTATTTTAGCAATAATCACAAAGATACCATTACCAGCATCCGGTCCAGAATGGAAAGATTTACGTTGTGGTAAAATACCAAACAATTACAATAACCGTACGTATATTTTCAATAAATATATGCATAATTATAAATATAATCAATGTTTTAGTTCTATATCAATGTACAACATCACAAATTGCGCATATTGTCAATCAAATGATGTTGGTTTATCATGCACGGCCAACAGCTGAAACCATTTTGAATTATCCAATATTTGCCCGCAATAAAGAATTAAAGGAACCACGAAAGCATCGTGTCGTAAGTTTCTATTTATTATCATTATATACAGATTATTTATATATAAACAATTTAATAATAGGGTTGGTGTAGTCGTATTAGTTATCCAGGTGAAGGTAATCATTTTGCAGAAACACCAAAACGTAATTTCTTTGCAACATCAGAAGCCTGGTAAGTTATAATATTTACAAATAATTTTTTTATAAAATTGATATTGGAAAATATTTTAAAAGGCCTGGTAGTACTGATAATGAGGAAATTAAACCAGTTGAAACGATGCCTCGAGTAGAGAATCTCGATACGAAATCAGTACGAAGAACCAGATTATTCCTTTAATTATTACATATTATTTTTTTAAATATTAATTGTGATCTCATATTTATATGTGATATTCTAAAAATAATCAGTATATAATTGTCAATTATATTTTGTGGAGCTCAATTTACAAAGGGCTTCCAAATAATTGTTTTTGCAAAGCTATGTTACGCATTAATTAATTAAAATTAGATGATTTATTTAATATAGGCCATAACTATACAGGCTTGAAACTCTAAATGTATACGTTTCGAAAAATATTTCAAGTACTCATAGGAGGGTGACTAGAGATCACTTTAGCAATAGTAGAACTTCGTAGTTCATTTGGAAATTGGTCAAAAATGGCTCGATTATGACGATGTTGCGATTTTCAACAACGAACTAAGCATACAAAACGACTTATAATCACACGAGAATCCTCCCAACATTGTTTTTTTTTTGTTTTTCTCTATTTTGTTCTGGAGTGAAGGCAAATGTCTGCCATTTTTTTTCGACAATACAATAGAGAAAAATGGAAAAAATAATGTTGGAAGGGTCTTCGAGTCATTCTTAGTCGTTTAACGTGCAAAGCTCGTTTTTGAAGATCGCGACATTGTCAGAAACGAGTTTTTTTGACCAACGTCTAAATAAGCTACGAGGTTCTAATTTTGCTAAAATGATCTCTAGGCTCCCTGCTATAATAAATCCTTGAAATATTTTTCGAATCGCTCTCCAACTTATAGGAGTTTCACACGAATCGTATACATTTAGATTTTCACCCCTGTATACCGGGTGACGATGAAAACAGACTAAAAGCTACAACTTCTTTAGTTATCGGTACATTTTTTTCAAATTTGAAGTTGTAGCTTGTAGCCTGTTTTCATTGTCACCCGATATATATTTATATATAAATTTACTTAATCGTTACTTCAAAGTTAAATTTGTTATTTATAAATCAAAATATTTGGTATGTTACATACTGTTACTTACATCGTTGATTTTTCAACTATGTTTTGTAATAATAGCTTTATCACAAATAGAATGTAGGAATAAATTTGCAATATTTTTTGTGATCGAATAATTTGTGATTTAAGGGGAAAAAACCTATTTTCTAGTGCATTTATCAAATTTACCAAATACACTTAATAAAAAAAAAAAAAACAATATTACTTCCATTTATAAGTAGTAATGATACAATTGAGAATTTTTTTTGTTAGTAGTTTTAGAGGGTTCTAAAGTTGTGTTGTATTTAATTACCAAATGTTAAAATTAAACTGTTTTCATACTAATTTGAGAATTTTTCTATTAATAACTCAACATCTAATTACCCATACTTCCTTTCGACGTCTGTAAAGTACAGAGAATAATTAACGAATATAATAAGAAATTAATTGAAGATATTACCAAATAAATACCGACAATTAAACCAAACAAACCGATAGCACTACCAAAAATTTCGACAATCAATATTTTAACGAATAATGACGAATTTGCAGCATCAGCAATAGCAGCACCAGAACCAACAATGCCTACACATATACCACAAAATAAATTCACCAAACCAACACATAAACCAGCACCGAATATTATGTGTGCACCCATAAAATTTTTCGCATAAATATTCTCATCAACGGCAGCCCTATCAGCACTGTATTCCTAAATTAAAAAAATCTTCAATAATTCAACCAAACATAATTAAAATACACTTACAGACAAATTACTTGACAGTACAATTGCTGTAATTAGACCGTAAATAGCGACAGCTTCGCAGAAGATGATCGAGATGAGATTTTTCGTTTTTATACGGGGCGCTTTAACACCAGCACCGACAATACTGACACCAGTCGTGTGAATACCCCTAAAATTCTAATTTAGCGAATTTTTAGGATTACAATGGTTGTTTTTTTAACATACCCGGCAGCTCCTACAACTGACAGTGATACGGATAGACCGACTCCCACTGAGGCCCACATATAGGGCGTTATATTTTCCAACAACCTGTAATGTTTTTTTTGAAAATTGAATTAAAATCGAAAAATAATTTTACCATCCAAGACTGACTTGTTCTCCTTTACCAGTTAAAACATAATACAAAACTGAAATGTTAATAATTAGCGTCACATGACTGTAAATCACACCTTTTATTTCGAGAATATCTTACCGAAAATTGTCACAACGACTGTCGTGAGAACAGATCCAGTGTATACCAAAGCGTATCGCATTTTTTTTAAATTAATTCTTCTGAATTAAAAAAAAAACGAAAACCAAAATTATATAAACGAGATAATATTAAAATACCATCACCTCACCTCACTTGTATACACGAAACAAAACTAAGGTAACATATATCGCGTTTATCTTTTAAATAACGGGAGGGGATAGATAACAAATAAAAACCAATAAATAAGTAATGAAGAATAAATGTTATTATATGATCGAAAAATACATCTTTATTCTTTTTCCTGTTAAATTGTTTTATTTTAATGATTCTAATTTCACTCAAATTTTCCCATATATTGTCTTTCAATATTGGAAGGCACAAACCTACTTTTATCACATGATATAAGTGCATAGCACTGTAATAAATATAAGAAATTCACTAATTTATAGTTCAATCGAAATTTTAAATAGTACAAATTTATACATTGAAATAATTTTATAAATTGATTACACATAATTATAAAATTGCAAATTTACACAGGGCGTCTCAATGCGAAACAATATCAAGATAAATAATTCTTTCATTTACATCAAACAGCGTGGCCAGATTTAGGTTGAGAATACAGGGATGAAAATCTAAATGTACAAGATTCCTGTAAAACTCCTATTAGTCGGCGAGCGATTTGAAAATTATTTCAAAGATTTATAGTAGGCTTTCTTGACCACATTTTAGCAAAATTAGGACCCCGTAGCTCATTTGGAAGTTGGTCAAAAACGCTCGATTTGGATAAGGTTACGATTTTGAAAAACGATTAAGAATGACTGGAAGATTCTCCCAACATTATTTTAACTACTCCATTGCATCCTACAGAATAAAAAAGAGAAAAACAAGAAAAATCTATGTTTGGAGGATCCTTGAGTTATTGGGTCTACGTCGTTTAACGTGTATAATTCGCAACATCGTCATAAACGAGCGATTTTTGACCAACTTTCAAACGAGCTACTAATACGAGTTTGATACGAATCGTGTAAATTTAAACTTTCATCCCTGTATGTTCTAATTTTAGATTTATCAAGAAATATTTGATTGTAATATGATTTTTTTATAGTTTCCAATGACCTTAAATACAATCAAGTTGTACCCTTTCGTGTTACACTAAAAAGAAAAATAATTGAATTAACAGTTAAAATATATAATATTCAAAATTTTTGGCCGCTACCGTGAGACGTCCTGTATTTTTCGTTGTATTCAATAATGATACACAGAAATTACAAAATTACAAGACGATTTAGGAACACTTAAATAAATATTTACAACACAAAATTATTTACAATTAAATTCATCATTTTGTTCTGACTTAACTCGATTATTCGTTGATGTTGGTATACTATTACCCATACGTAAAATATATGGTATAACACTATCAATTTGAACTTGTCCTATTAAGCCGGCGAAAAATAATTCTTCTAAAATTGATGATTCTAAACTGCGCAATGTTGGTAATCTCAACAATAATCTATAATGATATTATTAATAATGTTTTTAATTAAAAAAATATTAAATTACCTAGGAAAGCGATCTGGATCATCCGGATACGTTGAATGTGTATAGCTTCTCAATGCTTGAAATGATTTCTCTTGTAATTTTTCAATATGTTTCCTTAATAATATATCGATTTGATCTATTGAAAATAATGTTATCACTTTTAAATAGGCAAATTCGTGATCATCAACATTTAATTTACACATTGTCGTTACAAAATCTTGTAATTTAACAATATGTTCTGTAACACGATTAACTTTAATTGCTGACATCTTATCTTGTGCAATTAATGAATGTAAATGACTTATTAATGCTGATACAATTGTTGTTAATGATAATGATTTTGAACATTGCGATAATCCTAATACAAATAATTCAGCCCAACAACTACGCAATAATTGAATTTGTATATCATTTGTTAAATATTGAAAAGCTGGTAAATTTTTTGTCCAATGTATTGATAAAAATAATAATCTACTACCACTTTCGCATATATAATGAATATTTAAATATGGTGGTACCGGACCAGGCATTTGTAAATTAAAATTAATGTTATGTTCGTGTAATATTGGACCGTCATATTCAAAACAATTATCATCGGTTTGTAAATTTGTTATATCAGTACCATTCATACATTGTACACGTGCCATTGTATCCAATGCTTTCGATATTAATTGTTTATCACGTGCTATAATTAATGCGTCAGTTAATTCACCACCATTACCAGTATTTGTACTATCCATCGATATATCGTCTTCAATACTAATCTGACCTGGTGATAGATGAAATGGTAGATCGTTAGTATGACCTTAAATTAGATTAAATCGAAAATTAATTAATGTTAATCTAAAATATTTTAACGATGCTTTACTAATTCGTTTATTTAAAAATTGTAAACTCAAATCGCATGGATTGAACGGCGTGGGATAGAGTCCTGGTGAATAATTGTTGAGATCTTTTCTAATAAATATCTTGTTAACATTATTTGTATTGTAATTATTTCCTATATTGTTTGTATATTCTTTCTTATCAATTATTGGTTTCCTTTCGTGTTGTACAGCTGAAATATAAATAAATTATTTAAACAATATTTATTGAATTGTTATAAATAAACATACAATCACTTCTCATTCCACAGGCCAAACATTTTTGTAAACGACAATACTGACAACGGTTCCTGTGATGTTTGGTGACTTCACAATTTTTACTACCGCGACATTGGTATCCTAATTGTTTTCTAATAGAACGTTTGAAAAATCCTTTACAACCTTCACAACTGATGGCCCCATAATGCCGCCCAGATGCACGATCACCACAGACAACACACAATTCAACTGTTAAACATAAATTCGCCCTTATTTTATCATTTATAATCATATGTGTTTTTATATTACTGTTATCATTTAATAGTTCTGATTTGATACCGTGTTCTATATCCATTTTTGTGACGGCGACAATCAATTCTATATATTATATGCCATATTATTCTCACTGATATTTACACTAAAAAAAAAAAAAAAACACTCAACAAAATCATAAAAACCATGCGACCTTTCAATGAATTTCTTTAACGAAACAGGAATTATGCTTTGAACAGGGTTCATGACCTTACACCTGCTAGTAGCCAGGTACACATTCGACAACAACGTTGTCATATCTGTAATGTTTCTGGAACACTACAGATCTCCAATTGAACGTATTTGAAAAATTCGTTACATCTACCGAAATAAACCACAAATGGCAACAGGAACTCATCAAAAAGTCCAATGATCACCATCCAAAATTAATATTGAAATTGATTAAAATTAAAATCCATTAATTTAAGCGATATTGGGAAAATTTCAGTGAATTTTGGAAAAACGCAATGTTCAATCAACCTTGTCGGCGGGGCGTTCGAGCATCAATTGTCAATCAACGGTATATACTACACCAAAATTTCTAGTGTATTAACAAAACGGCAAATTAGAAATTATATCAACAAAAACCGATAAAAATAGAACGTAACTCATTTTTGCAATTGCTAAACCGTTATTATTATATTTTTACTAATATATAATAATAAAATTTATCAAAATTTAAGCTTCACTAGAAATGTGGATAGAGTATAACTCATTTTTACAGTTTTTGAAACATGACGGGAATTGCGCGAAATTCAAAATCAGTCTTGTCAAATTAATCCCAATATTGTGGAGGGAAATTGTAATTTTTACTATAATTATAAAGCAATATTTCACCTAAATTTGTTGTAATATTCATGAAATTTATAATTTAAAATTACGATTTATTATCGTTAAATTGATTATTACAAATTTTACAGTTAATCTTAGTTATACATATTTGTTCTAAGTTTCAAAATCAGAGTCCAAAGTTTACCTTCTCTAATTTTATTTAAGAAGAGAAAAAATTAGTTTTCTCATGTATTTATAGATAGTTAACAGGTGATTTTATTGAAAGATTAATTTATAACAAACGAACGCCAATGGAGTAATTGTCTTTGGTGTTCCTCATCTAGTTTATTTTATTTAATTTTATTTATTGTGTTGTTTTTCTTTGAAACTTCCTTTATTTGCATATCACAAAAATTTCCAGGTAAAGTTATGATAATACTTTGTATATTTTCGTGAATAGTTTTTGTATATTTTAGAATATTTAACAAAGGCCCATTACCATAACCTCAAAATGGTGAGTACTTCTTTTTGATATTTTTTATTATTTTGTGGAAAATTTTGTACGGAAATACAGTAAATCAGAATATTAATTGGTTGAATTTTATGTTGTTAATAGAATCACAATTCCATATTGTAATTTTTAGTTATTCAAACGACAAAATTTTTAGGTTATCTCGAGTAATTGTCGTAAAAATAAACAATAACAATGTTTTTATCGAAATGTTTTGCTTCAAAAAGTATTCTAACTGAAATATAAGATTTCAGTGTGGGATCATGAAAAAACCTTTTATAACCAGATATATGTTTATGTCAGAGCACTAAATAATGTGATAAAGTATATCTCCAATAAGGGGAAGCTGGAGTCAAACCTCGATTCGGTCTCCGAAAAAATCATCGATTTCTCGCTTGTTTTCTGAGATATTCAAACGCTGTAACCAGCGTCGAATTGAGTGTTTCACGCATCCCAGGGCGTTTTCCATTTTGGAAAATCACTTAATTCTAAAGTACACAGGAAAATGTTGGAGCATGTTAAAAATTTTCTTATCTCGCCATATAATTTTAAAAATAAAAGATTGCACAACGGCTTGTTTGAAAGATTATGGACGGAGGGCAAACGGTTCCCGAAAAATCCAATTTTGGTAAATCGGAAAAGTTAAAAATTCTCTTTATTGTTTTTTCAATAAGCTTTGAAAGTGCTTTATTATACAGGACACGACGTTGATGAGGGCCCGTCGACGTTCGAATGAAATATTTTTTACAATTTTTTGTTTTTTTAATTGCACTATTTGCTCAAGGGACCCGCATTGCATTTTTTTGATTCGCTGTCCAAAAAAATTCAATCTTCAACCCCTTAATGCACTCGCTGGAGTTATCTCGAGTGTGCTAAACGGTCCAAAATACATTCGCTCGAGGTAAACGACCATTTCTTAGTGCATTCGAGGCCGTTTTCCGTTTTGGAAAATTTTGGCTAAATTTTGAATTACAGAGGAAAATCTTGGAGCATGTTTTTTCAGTATATTTTGCCCCCTAACTGGCTATAACTTAGCCAATGTTTTTCTTTGACAATAATTGCCAGGTAGTAGATAGAAAATTGGAAGCGTCTAGAATTTTATTTCCAGATTTTGTTCACAATTTTTGAGATAATGAACTAAAAGCTTATCCATGAAGAAATTCGACGACATCCTTTAAATTTTCTTCTTAAGAATGGGAAAAAATTTCCAACACATTTCACTGTTATTTTCATCTATTAATAGTAATTATTTTGCAACCAAATACTATTTAGTTTGTAGAGAATTTTATTTACTGTCGGATACTACCATTGTACTAGGAACATTTTTTGAAAATTCTCGAAAAATCCGCCCTTTTTCCAATTTTTCCAAAATAAATTCCAGCTTGTCGCCGAAGTTCCCCACGTATAAGCTTTTAGGATGCAATGTTAGTGTCTTGTTTGCACAAGAGGGGCCACTTATCATCAAAAGACACGTTAATCCGGCCCTGCTTTCAAACAGGCTGTCCTACGATTTTTTATCTATAAAATTGAGAGAAAAATAGATTTTCGACATATTCCAGCATGTTCCTCTGCACTTTAGAATTTAGTGGAAATTTTCCAAAAGGGAAAACTCCGTTGGATGCACGGCAAAACGCCTGATTCAACACTGTTTACAGCGCTTGAATATCTCAGAAAACAAGCGAGAAATCTATGATTGAAAAGGCCTGACTCCAGCCTCCCCTTAAGGTATTCACAATAGTTTCAATTGATTCACCGCATGGTATTTATGGTAGGTACAGTCGATCTATTTGAATATGGTTAACTTGGCTTGTTAATGGTATACTTGAATATAATGAAAATTAATTGTTTGAAATTGTCGTAGGTGTTGATTAACGGTGCATCAATACAGAATAATTCACGGACAATAATAAAATTATTAGAAAAGAATTTAGTACAAAAAGATTATGTTGATTATCAATATTTACAATTGAGTAAAATACCAACATTACATTTTCAATCAGCATTACCACGTTTACCAATACCAGAATTAAAATTAACGTGCGAACGCTATTTATCAGCACAACGTCCATTATTAATCGATGAAGCATATCGTAAAACTGAATCAAATGTAAAACAATTCTGTGATGGTGTTGGTATAAATTTACAAAAATTATTAAAAGAACATGATAATAAAAATAAACATACAAGTTATATATCAGAATTATGGTTTGATAAATATTTAAAAGACAGAAAACCATTGCCATTAAATTATAATCCAATATTGACATTACATGATGACGAACGTAGTGAATATAATGATCAGTTGATACGTACAACAAATTTAATAATAAGTTCATTAAGATTTTATAAATCATTAAAATCGTATTTATTAGAACCGGATATATTTCATCTAAATCCGAGAAAAAGTGATACAGAAAAGTTTCGTTATATATGCAGTAAATTACCGCCAAAATTAGCTTATATTGTTGCATATTTATATAAAGCTTTCCCATTAGATATGAGTCAATATCCGAATTTATTTAATTCAACTAGAATACCAGAAATTGATAAAGATCGTTTAGTATTAAATGATAATGGTAAACATATAACTGTACAATATAAAGGTAATTTTTATGCATTTAACGTATTAAATATAAGTAACGATATATTACCACCTGATGAAATAATGGGCAAATTAAAATTAATATTGAATTCAAATAAACCATCATGTGAATATCCAATCGGCGTATTAACAACATTAGAACGCAATAAATGGGCAACAATACGACATGAATTGGCTGAGAATGGCAATGATCAACAATTAAAATTAATTGATACAGCGTTATTTCATGTATGTCTTGATGAAGAAAAGCCCGGTAAAGATCCATTTTTAATAACAAAACAATTTCTACATAGTGATGGTAAAAATCGATGGTTTGATAAATCATTTTCATTAATTGTTGCTGCTGATGGTAATGCTGCTATTAATTTTGAACATGCATGGGGTGATGGAGTTGCTGTTCTACGTTATGCACAAGATATTTTTAAAGATTCAATTGAAAAACCAAACGTACATCCTAATACCCAAATGAAATTCAATGATCCATCGTCTATTCAACATTTAGGTAGTTGAGAAAAAAAAAAATTGGAATAAAAACAAACAATTTTTAACCGGTTCGTCCAGATCAACAATTTTTACATATGAGAAATCTTAATTTTTATCATATTTTGGAGAAAATATTTATTAATACGACACAAATACGTTCCAATCAAGAGAATCATCTTTATTTTGCTCTTATTTATAGAAAAATAAACGAATCCCTAACCACAGTGTTCGTTCTTCCGGTCTTTATAGGGCCTTCAAATGATAACAATAAAAAAAATACTGAATCATGAAATTTAGACTATTTAGACACTTTTTCTAAATTTTACTATTCAGTCATCAAACGGAAGGATTCAGTGATTTTCAATCAGTGCTGAAATTTTTGTTCTAAATCATTAGTTTTTTGGTGATTTTGCTAAAGAATCGTTAATACAAGACAGTTTCGCACTCTTAGCCGATTTTTGATATGAATTCCTAAAAGATAAGCCAAGACTTTGACCATTTTAACGTACGTTTTAAGAATTTCCGTTCTTCACCATCAATTTTAGAAAATTGTACGATTGAATCGTTAAAAGGAGAAGATTTAATCAACTGTGGTCAATTTTTGAGATATTTCTTCCTAAATTATCAATTCTTTGGGCCTTTTGACATTAGATTCTATAAAGAGACGATTTAGAAGAGCTCTCAACTTTTGGCCTGGATTTTAACACATTTTTGTTCTGAATCATCAACTTTTTGGTAGGTAGTAACTGATTACGGCCCTGAGGCCGTAGCTATGGGGGATCTAACGTTTTTTTCGACCCCCTGCCATAAGAACGTTTTTCCCTCAAATCATTGTTACTGTAAAAGTTGCCCTAGCTTCCAAAAAACGCTTCCCACTTGAAATAGTTTTCTGCTTAAGGCCCTGCAAGGAATGGTTCAAAATTGTGAATTTTGCTAAACATGAAAATTGATTCTCATCAAGTTCGGACTTGATTAGTTTTTAGGTACTTTTCCATTACTTTAGAAGAGAAACTTTGCGTTATAAGTTCGAAGAATTTGGGTAGCTCAAACTAATATTGGCTAGTGCTAATGTGGATAATGTCAGTCGTGCATTTTGCTATAAATGACTGTCGTTGCGAGCTTGAGTGAAAGCACAATGTAGTCATTTTCAATAAATTCTACATTTGTGGGTTCAGAATTCGTCATTACTCTAAATAGTTTTTTTTAAAACTTTGCGTTTCTTTGACTTCCCGATAACTTGCAAACATAAAATTGATTTGAGGTTTTTTTTTTAGTTTTTATCGAAACAGTATTTTCTTAATGTTTGTTTGACGGTTTAGATTTATGTTTTTGTTATTTTTGAAATCCTTCACATAGGACCATCCAAGGGACTCTGTTGGGGACGTTTTTAATGTCTATAAAGTTACTATTTTGTACTAAATTCAACTGTATAATCGATTACTAATTTAATCACAAAAAAACCCATTTAATATCTCGATATTTGATAGAAGTAAGATAAAAATAATGATGATGGACCAGGAGTGTTAACCGGTTATTCAAATAGAAGTTTGTTTTTATTTCAATTGAAATAAATACCTCTGAACTTTATTTATGTTTATATGATTGTTTTTTTTATTAATTTCTCAAAAAAAATAGACATTAATTTAAACGATAGCTTGAAAAACCATATAAAAGAAACTGAAAAAGACTATAAAAAAATTTGCGATAATTTAGATGTGAATTATACAGTATTTGAAGGTACTGGAAAGAATATTTGTAAGAAAAATGCTGTCAGTCCTGATGCAATTATGCAATTAGCATTTCAGGTAATCATAAAATAAATCAATAAAAACACAATGAATAAAAATTAATTATTAGGTCGCTTATCATAAAATAACCGGTAAATTTGTTTCAACATATGAATCATGCAGCACTGCCGCCTTTCGTCATGGTAGAACTGAAGCAATACGGCCCTGTACAACGGCAACTAAAGTAATGAATATCTCTATACACATATACACATTAGAATTAATTTGATTTCTTGTTGGTATGAATTTTCAGGAATTCACATTGTGCAATAATAAAAATAATAAACCGTCTACTGCCGAAATGAAACAGATGATTAAAAAGTGTTCAGATATTCATAATCGTTTAATTAAAGAAGCAGCTATGGGACAAGGTTTTGATCGCCATTTATTCGCTTTAAAATCTATGGCCGAAAAACATAATATAACTAGTAATATATTTGACGATCCAGAATATGCCCACATTAATTACGATATTTTATCAACAAGTACATTAAATTCTCCAGCTATTTATGTTGGTGGTTTTGCTCCAGTCGTTAAAGATGGTTTTGGAATTGGGTAAATTATTATTAATTCAAACAATTAATTAAAAGCAATAATAATATTGTTAAATTACAGTTACGTTATCAAGGACGCATATTTAGGTTCATTAGTAACTAATTATAAAGACCACCAGAATGGTTCCGATTTTATTGGTGCTCTTAAACAATCAATTGAGGAAATTTTCGGTATTTTGGATAAATAAACAAATAACGATATCGTTTATTTTTTGTTATATTTATTATTAAAGAATTTTCACATTTATACAGGGTAAAGTCGAATTGCCTTTAAATACGCAAACCTTACTATCCCTATGTGGAATAGAGTACAATGAACATATTTAGAAGCGTCAAAAAACTTGCCTAAAATTGACCAAAATTGCAACTATGGTCGCTGATTAAATTCTAATATATCGTAATGTTATTGTCGCGAGTTGATAATAAAGATGGTGTCAGTATAACACATGGGATTTCCACGAACTGATCAAGCAAATGTTAATAACCTCCTTATTGAACCAACACACAACACGTTTGATTAAAAAAATGAAGTAAAACAAAAAACACTACAAAAAAAAATCAAAATGCTTCGTTCCTTGTTCCAAACAAAGCTGCACCGTCCATAGCAGGGGACTTTGCACGTTTCTGCAATTCCCAAATCGCGTCTGTAGCTTCACAAATTCGGATCAACAACTTTTCGGCATTTCCGACCGAAAAAAATATGAATGTTAATAAACAAAAGACACAATTTTTTATCGTATTGGATTGTTTTATTCCAGTGGCTTTAAGAATATTGGCAAAATTTTCAAAGTTTTTGTTTTAAAAATTGAGCTATACCAATCCTCGAATATACAGGGTATCGATTTTAAATATGGTCGATACCATGAAACTCCTATTAGTTGACCAACGATTCGATAAATATTTTAACGATCTGTTGGGGGTCCCTGGAGACCATTTTGGCTCATTTGGAAGTTGGTCAAAAACGCTCATTTTGGACATAATTACAATTTTCAAAAACGAGTTGAACGCGTAAAACGACTAACATTACTCAAAGATTCTCACAACATTGATTTTTTTCGTTTAACTCCATTGCATTTTATGAAAAATGGGAAAAATTTACTGTACCTGTTTAAGAATACATTGGGGAAAAAAGTAAAAGAATTTGCTAAAATTTTCTCCAAAACCCTTCCTACGAATGGCTCGTCAACTATATGAGTTTCATTGATTCGACACCCTGCTTAGTTTTTCGGGCCTTACACGTGAATTAAACATTTAAAGAAATTTCGATTTCACCCTGTATACAGATTAAAGGTATTTTTTATAAATTCACCAGTTTAAACACCCTATTTCTTTGTAACCAATGTTTATAACTTTATAGGAATTCAACTAAAAATAATTTTATTTCTTTTTTATTATTGTTTTACAATACATATTAATAAATAATATTAGATGACTTGTTTTTGTATTTTTTCAACTTTCATTCGTCTAAATTATGTATAATAGAAGGTAATTTTAGTTAAAAAATAATAATTTTGCTGATAAAAATTACTTTATTTTTTCATATTGGCTATCAATCTATAGTAAAAATATCGAGATATATTTTCAAAAACTAAAAACTATGTAACTAAACGCTACTACAATACTAATGTTCCTTATTTTCTTTTTTTTTGGGAATAATCACAAGTCTACTACATATAACAACATCGGTAAAATGTAAACAAAATAGAAATGTTTTCTTTTTTTAATAATTGGTAATGAGATACTATGTACAAGGTGTACAACGCTATTTCACCAAGCAGTGTGCAATGTCTTTAATTGCATAAGGTCGTAGCTTGGTTCATACTTTATTCAATTTGACATTTGTTGACGTATTTTTCAATGAAAATTAAGCTATGCTCCTATGTAATCAAAAGTATGACTAACTGCTAAGTGGAATAGCGTTTTACAATGTATAGTATATGTTATTTATGGAATAGTATTTGGTTATTGTAAAGGTTCACGTGTTGTATTTGGTAAAAATAGGCACAATAGACCACCTCCAATTAATAATGCGGCAACAATAAATGTCGGTGCTGGACAATAAGCATCTAATAAATTTGCAATAACCAAATTACCAATAATACCGCCAAGACGAGCAGCTACCATTGATACGGCCACACCAGTTGCCCTAAGACTTGTCGGGAATATTTCTGTAATTAAACAATCTAATGCGGCATTACCGCACGATATCACGCTACTAAATACTGCTGATACAATTAAATTATGAAGTTTATTGTAAACGAAGTACATCGAAGCAGCACACATGCCCGATGTTACAGTACTAAAAACTGTCGAAAACAAAAAATGTTAATAATTGATTTTTTCGATAATCATTTCAAATATACCTAAGAAGAATTTTCTTCCTAATAAATCCATAAAAAGTACGGCAACTATATTGCTGGGTATGGCTGAAGCTACCGTTATTAGTGATTCCATAAAAACTGCACTTTCGATTTTATCACTACATACGCTGCCCCGTTGAAGACTGCCATGTTCATTTACAAATGAATTAACAACACAAACTGATGCACTTTCGTCAGGATGTATTCTTGAGTATTCGTCGAAACGGTTAAATAACTCCGGGAACCACATCATTAAACCATAGTACCTAATACGATAATTAATTAATTAAAAAACAACAACTTATAATTGTAATTATCCGTACCCAATGTGGAAGGTAAAGTTGATTGTGATAGAGATGACGGTAAATTTTAATATTGGTGTTACGAATAATTGTTTACTATTATCCATAATATCGCTTAACATATTCATATATTTCCCTCTAATTGGTACTTTATCATCAAGAACTTTTTCATAAGAATCATCAAGAATTAATTGTTTTATTGGATATTCATCTTTATCTTTGCCAGTGTTAACATTATAAATTTTTTTAAATATTTCAATAGCTTCATCACTCTTGCCTTGTGACAATAAAAATTTTGGACTTTCTGGTAAAAAGAATAATAATGCAGCTACTATAAATGATGGTATTGAACATATTAAGAGAAATATTCTCCATGAATTATAAACAAAATGTTCACTATGAAAACCGATTGCTGTTGGTATAACAAGCCATGCTAGACCGGCAACAAATAAATTGCCTAATGTCCAAAAAGCTGCCATAAATGATAACATAGAGCCACGTTTAGCTTTTGGTTGAAATTCTGCAAAATATGACCAGATAACTGGTCCGCTGCCCCCTAATCTATAATTAAAATAGAAAAAAAATAAGTTAAAATTAATTTAATTAATTGTGATACTTACGCCGCCCCATTTAAAAATCTGAATAACATGAACAACTCATATGTTTGACAGAAACTTGATGCAACAATACATAGAGCATTCATGAATGATATAGCGATCAGCACCTTTTTACGGCCAAGTGAATCAGCAACTGATCCCCATGCATAAGCACCAGCCATCATACCAATAAATATGATGGAATTCAGCCATCCTTTGCTTTGTGTACTCAAATTTAAGTCGCATTGAGCTGATGGAAGGATGAACGACATCGATATGACGTCCATCTCTTCCGATGTACTTACAAAACCGCATACTGCTAATAAAATATAATGAAATTTTCCATAACCAGTTAATTCAATGGCACGTTCAAAATCAGCTGTATGTAATGATTGATTTAAACCTTTTTCAACATCAGTTGTTATTTGTAATTTATCTTTTACTGGTTCTAAATTTGATAATTCTAGCTCTTTTGAACCGCAGCCGTTTAATACGCGCTCGTCATTTACATCACAATTTGGCTTTATTTTTCCTAATGGATCACCTTCTACCATTCTACGATGTCGGTTCGAGTTTGTTTTTCTTGTGGCGGACGGAAAAGTGCTGACTTTGGGGCCGGGGGGCGGCTTTCAATGGGGACAGCGGACGATAAACTGAAGTGAAGCTCTAAAATATCGCAAAATTATTATCATTATTATTATGATCATTATTATTATTATTATTATTATTATTATTATTAATATTTGTATATGCGCAATTGTTAATTGAAACAAGATTTTCCAGTTGATTTCATTGTAATTTCGATTGTTTAATAAAACGTCGCGGGTGTCATCAAAATAATTTATTTCAATTAAGCGAACAATTTTTGGATTACTGTTTTATTTATACGATAGAACAACAACTTGTTTATGTTATTTGTAGATAGATAAAATAATTTTAATTTTGAGAGGTAAACGTGAACTGTCGTTTCCTTTTTTGCACACAATATCCAATGTAATGATCTTGAAATTAAAAAAAATGGTCCAATCTTATATGGGAAAAATGAAATTACTTAAAAAACTATTTATAGAAGTAATCACTTGTATTCCAACTATAATTTAAATAAAATAACGATAATAACAATAATTAAAAAAAAAAAAAAACTAAACGTACTTGAAATAATCTAAAATCTTCATTCAACAGTTAATTTCACTATAAAATTTGATCACTTCATTAAAAATAAATGTCTTGAATAGCGTTAAATAAAAGTTTTTAAAACAGTCCTGTCTTAAGCGGCCATTAAATAGGAAAAACAATAGTATTTTGATAAAGCGTTCAACAACAAATACGCTAACCATAATACTATGCATTATATAAAAAAAACATTCTATTTTATATATTATTTAAATTAGACGGCTTTTTTAAATTATCCTGTTACATTGGAAATCATTTGGAAATATTCAACGATAAATGAATAAAATGCAACAAACAATTAGTATTTAAAACAGAACACAAATTGAATTATTTTGCATAAAAAATTACTTACTCAATGAAGATTGTATTTTTTTTAATATCTATTAAAAATTCAGCCGACTAAGTCATTTTCCATAAAAATTGCGATTAGTTTTAATGAGTGTTTTTTTTTTTTAAAAAAAGAAATACGTGTTATTTTTAGGTAATTTATAATTTAAAATTAGTAGGGAAACTGCGATTTTAATCAAATCGTAAATCTTTTTATGAGATGATAAAAGAAAACACGGTCTTGTATTAAACGACAAATATTAAAAGGGATGAATCAGTGTCTAATCATTCTATTAAATATAAATTTTCATCTATATGTTAATTATGTTTATTGGTGTAGAGGATCATTAAAGAACCGGCCTCTCTATTTATTATTTTAAAGGCCACTAACCAATTGCGAATAAACAAATTTTAGTAAAAATTTGATTTTGTTGTTGTGTATTATTTTGTTTTTAGTTGAGCGTTTTAAATCAGCGAAAATTTGCAATTAACAATAATTTTCGGGGCTGAAAAAACTTGACCTGACAAGCAAATCAACTTTCTTATCCTCAATTCCCCAATCAAGGTCGCGTTTATTTTTAATTAATAGATAAACAAATAAATAAATAAATAAATAAATAATATGACTAATTGTAAGTTGTAAGTAGTATCAGTTTTTTTTCCACTATTTATTCGATAATTAAAGTATACTCAAAGTTTGTTGACTTATTCTTTTTTTGTATTTTTAAAAACACTTTATTACGGATTATCTATGAATGTGTTAAAAATAACAATTAGTTTCTAAAAAGAAATTTTTAATGTTCAAAAATTTCAACACAATTTAATCGTAATTAACTATTAACTATTAAAAATTGACGTCATTTTTCTAATTAGATCTGGAATAAACCAATATTGTTGAAATCACACACACATGTGTCATAAAGTGGTGTATACATGACAATAGATTAAAATTATTTTTTATTAATAATTAATTAAACAAAACTATAATAATAAATTTTGATTATTTCGTTTAAAATGATTATTTATTATGGATTTACCTCCAACAATTCTTTATTATGTTGTGTTATCATTTGTCATTTCAACAGCTTTAATGTTTCTTATCAAAAATTACACATGTAGGTATTTGTTATTATTATTATTATTAATATTATTCAAAATTGTAACAATCTCGTGCCTAATAATGGAGAAATTCGAAATTTTAGAGTGTCGCTGTTAATTTTCGAATATCGTTGCGTTATTTCCCTTCTAAAATTTTTGAAAAAAACAGTCATGATTATTACCACGAAGGACTGTTTTAACACCAATTTGTTAATCGAAAAATAAATAATTTCTAATTTGTGAAAATCGCGTAATTTTGATCAATAACAAGACTGATATTCTCAAAAAAGAAAGAAAAAATAGAAATATTACCTGAAGTCCTCAGAGAATTCGGATTTTTAACACTTCTGCAGGGCTGCTAGCAACCTCCGCAGTTGAACTAAACCTAACAACAACATCACCAAGTTTATATATTGGCTGAAATCATCTCTTGTTAAGTTTAGTTGATCAAAAAACAAATAATTAAACACGTTATCTAAGAATCTTGGAATTAAGTAAAAGCAGACAATTTAGCTACCGATTTTTTCAACGTAAAATAAATATAAAACGCATTAATAAGCGAACATTAAAACTGATTTTTATTGAAAATAGAATTACTTTCGAAAAAAAAAATCGAATTTTTCTTAATTTTTGGTCGATTACTTAATATTCTCGGAATTGATGTGGAACTTTTTTTCTCAGACTCATGTTTTCACCGAAAAATTAGCGTTTTTTATTAGAATATATCAAGATTATTGACACAAGATAAAAAGATTCAAGGTGTTTACTGATGGAAATTACAAGAATTTGCGCAACAATTGAAAATATTACTAACTTTATCGATTTTAATTAATAATGTCACAATTATTACTGTTTGAATATTATCGATGATTAGAATAATTTCATTATCACTGCATCTGTTTAGTTGGAGCTGTAAACAAGGAAGGCTATTCGCGAAGGTGGACTAGTAAAGTTGATTTAGAAAAAAGAAGTTAAGTCTTGGGAAAAACAAATTAATTCAACTCTATAGTTATATTCAAGTTGTCTAATAAATAATATTCGTTTATAAACTACAAGCCTTTAATAGCGGTAATAAATAAATCGATATGTGTATTTTATCATTTTAAAATTAAAGTATTCTTCAATTGATAAAAGCGTTAATTTATGTTATAGACATGCATATAGTGATAAGAAAATGCACAGAGACGGACCGGCTCATGCCAACAAGTCCGGAAACAATTACAAAATATAAAAATGAATTAGACTATTACGATTTCTTTGATGTGGCCGGATAATGGATGGCAAATAGGGAACGACCCCGAAATACATCCGGAGGCCTGCAATTTTTGTCTCATTTTTTTTCTCCAAGTTTTAAAATACAACATAATTAGTATTTTCTTTAATTTAATTACAATAAAATAGTACTTACACGTTCATATTATTGAAACGGTCGAAATTTATCAATGGAACCAGTAATCTATTTTGGGGGATTTTCAAAAATCTCCTAAATATACTCGTACTAAAAACTGTCGTTAATTCAACAATTTCCATTCACAAATTTTTCGATTATTCCGTTATTTATTTATTTAAACAATATACGCAGCGATCACAAACGGACATTGTACAACAATGATACGAATTTAAAATGGTTTTATCCTATTTGGTTTAACTACTCTTCAACACAAGGTCTTTATAGCCCCTTTTCTTTTGTAAAACGTTATTAGCTACTTACTTCTGATAGCATACGTAGCTGTCAAATTGTTAAAATAGTCGTGTAGGTAGACAATAAACTTAAAAAAAAAATTAATTTGTTTATTCTATCATCATTCCTCTACTCGTTACTTCTATTTTATATTTTCCTATTAATCAACCCCTATCAAATATTGAGCAATATTAAAAAAATCGCCAATTAAAATTGAATTTAATTGTTATGGAAAAAAACAATCGATAAAACCAATGCAATCATTGAAATATCAAAATAAAAAATTGTTAATATAAGTAAAATTATATCGCAAAAAACCGTAATAATTAATAACACACAAATCTACAAGTATTTGTTTATATTACAAATTTACAATTTTATTCCACAAATTTTGTAGAAGTACAATACATTTTATAATTTGAATTATTATTTTTTGTTGAATTAAACACATTAACACGCTCTTTTTCTATAAATTTTATAACTAAAATATTGAAAATAATTTGATAGTGGCCTCTACTATTTATATTGTTGTCTTGCATCGTCCGAAATCCAGTTCTATGAATTTAATTATATCTGGTTACAAATAACGATAGAATTTCTGATTTTAAAATATGCAGAAATTATTGAAATTCGTTCATTTTAATACGAAAATAGTTTATTCTATATTGACATTAAACAACACAAAAATTGTTAACGATTAGAGTATATATTTGATAGATTAAATTTTTCTAGAAATCATAGACTAGAGTACAAATGTAATAGAGTAGGTTTTCAATAATAAAAACGAATCAACCGAATCAAAAAACAAAAAAAATTGAATCTCAAACACTCATCTTTCCATAATTTATGCGTTTCAAATGAATCGTATTTTTTTATGATAGATAGTAATGATTCGATTGATTATCCGTTGTTTTGCTATATTTTAATTAAGCTAGACCATTTCTGGGAAAATAAATGTAGAAATATAAATTACAATTGCAAATGATTTTAATATTTTAATTAACATGAAGACAGAAAGAACGCAATATTATAATAAAATAATTCAGCTATATATTCTGTTTATTAAAATATATATTACAAGTAAAATCATTTGCAATTATTTTAATACAATCACACTATTTATTATTTACACTGACCATATTAAATGATGCCATCAAATATGGAGTTTTATCTTCATTTATAATCACAGGTCATTTGAAAGAAGAAAAAAATGGGAAAACTGTAATTACTGCTGTTAATTGTATGTTTAAAAATAAATATGAAATTTTCTGTAAATCTCTAATTTCAAGCGACGTATTCTTCTGTGTAATAATTTTAGAAATTATACATTTTTTTATTATAATCAATTCGAAATAGCAGAATTTTTTTTTTCAATTGGAACAATAACTGGATGTTTTAATAAATTTAAAAACTTAACAATAAAATATTATTTCTCACTAACAAGATTTATTTATTTTCTTTTTTTTTAATACTTAAAAAGCTCTCAATTCACTTTTAAATATATGATTTTGTTAAAAATTTTAAAACCTCCATCCTCATTACCATTGCTGTTGAAATACTCACATCTCTATAAATTTTCATTTATTTAAAAATAGAATCGAAAATTTCATTAATATCAATGTTCTTGAAGCTGGAATTTTGCAAAAAGAAAAAACACCTCTATAAATTCACAATAAGTACCGACGTGAGCTGCCATTTATTAATGAGGTAACTAGGTATTTAATTTTAATAATTTTTTTTTTAATTTTCTATAAATACTAAATGATCTAATTTTACGGAACGGCTTTATTTAATTATTAATTATTATTCATCATAATTAATTTATTCATTGTAATCCCACCATTCTTTTTCATAACCTTCATGCACGTGCTCCAATAGTACTTTTCTTCTACTCTCACAATACCTGTAAAAATTATATTTTTAATTACTCCACATTTAAAACTACCATAAAAAATACAGGTTAGTTTCTTTTTTTTGAAAAATATTGAAAAGTATTCGTTGGGGGATTTAAAAAAAATAGTATATTATATAACAAGGGACTAAACTGCGGTATTTTATCCCAAGAGTGGAACTTTAGCCCCTAGGGCAATAAATCACTCTAGAGACGAAAGAAAGCACTTTAGTGTCGAGTTATATACGCTAGTTTCGTAAATATTTAGGAGTGAAATTCAAAATAAAGATAGTTACTGCATAATAATATTGTAAAATAATACCAATTGTTAATATAAGAAAAAACATTTTCGCTACAGATACATATAATTTATTTTTCATTATATCCCTAGGGAAATAATGATTGTGTCCCTAGGGATTAAAAGTGATACTTTAGTCCCGGTAGCAAGGGAGTCCCAAAAGTGCAAAAATAATTTATCTTTGAAATTTTCAATGTGTCAGAATGTCTTTTTATTGGATTGAAAATTTATGAGGATTGAAACAGGTAAAATTCAAAGTAAATATAATTTAAATAACGTGTGTTATTACTAGTTAAAATAAGCAGTGTACTAGTTATTTATGTAAAAATAATCTTGGGTCATTAAACTGACTGTATGTCTAAATTAACAAAAAAGGATAAAATAGAGCATAATCACAGGATGAAGAGGATTAATCTTTGAGAGCCCACGCACAAGACAAAAAAAATAATCAAGATACATTTTTCATTATAAACTGTCTATGAATAAAACAATGTTTTTGTTGATTTTCAATGATAACTTATTAGAATAGAAGTTTATCCCTAATTAAGCAACCGTTGAATAGTGTTTTATCAGGTGATAGTGCCATTATAAATTAAACTTAAGAGATTATAACATGAAAAAATCTCCAAAGGCAGCAAGTACCTTATATAGCGAATTTTTTTATGTATCTACATGTTGAAATATTATTAATTCACAAACAATAAGAAACATTGTTTGTCTACATGGATCTAGTATGTTAATATATTAACATACTAGATCTACCTATGTTTGTCTAATATTAACTGTCAAAATTAGTTGCCCTGTGCGATATTCAATTTTTTTTCTAATATCAATAGTCAGAGAACATATAGCCACCTGAGATAATCGATTTTACTGCTTATACTCAAAAAAGAGATTTTTGCATTTTTCTTGCGAACCAACGAACCGATTTTGATGATTTTTTTTCTGGGTCATAGAGAATGGTCGGCTCTACTGTTATTTTAATTTTCATCAAAATCTAAGCAAATGTAATATTGAAAATGATTTTTTTTAACATTTCTTCAGCTCTTATTCCAAAAGTGTTGGCCCTACCAGTCTGGCCAACGAACTCATCCAAGCTATCCCAAAGACCGATTTTTGTACCAAGTTTCATTAAGATTGGTGTATTTTTACGGCAGTTATCGTGGATATACATATATATATATATATATATAAAAATTTTAACGAACGGTGGATATGGGTTCCTGAGGTTCCAAAACGAACTTCTGTGCAAAAATTTTTCGGAAATTCAAAAGTGAGGATCTCGTCATTAGCTAATTTTTTTTAAAAAAATTCGCTAAAATGTTACGTTGAGATAATTATAATTAGATCGTTTATTTGTATATTATATAAACACGTGTTTATGATTTTATCTATGATGTTATAGTTTAATTATAAACGAAAAAAAAAACAAGTGTTATAATACCTGTATTTATCTTGGACTTTTTGTTTAATATCAGCGAGATTTTCAGACGTAATATCCCTCTCCAAATATTCAGATAATTTTTCGGTGGCACTTTCCAAATCTTTTTGGTTATCCTCGAAAATCACAGATTGATTATTTTTTTGTAAATAATATGCAAAAACATATGTATACATTAATGTTTGCCGACATTGACATAATATATCAACAGCTCTTTTAAGAAATTGTACTTCAATCCAACTCATATTATGTTGTTGCATTTCTTCCATTTTTTCTTTAACACTTGCATATAATTTATGTTCAAATTTTAATGATGCCATATGATTCATATAACGATTACAATAAAATAAATAACGTTGTAATGCTGAACGTGAACGTTCTTGTGCATCTCTAGCTGCTTTTGCTTCATCTTCATCATAACGATTACAATTATACCATGAACTACCATGTGGTTCCCATGGTCCCAAACATACCCAACAAAAATCAGCTTTACAATTCTGATTTTTACATACCATATGATTACAACCACCATCTTTTTCTATTGTTACATTACAACGTGGACATTCTTTTGTATTTGCTGCTATCCAATTTGATGTTTCTGAATCATCATCGCATTTTTTTATCCATTTTTTTAATAAATGACATTTAACTGGATCATGCCAATTTTCACCACATAAAAAACAAAATGTATGATTACATTTACATGTAACACGATGCGGTTCTACATATTGAACTTTTATAGCATTACTACAATCAGGTGATGGACACCATCTTAATAAACGATTACACTTAAAATAAATTAAATTAAATTATAAATTTAGAAAAATTATAATTAATTACCTCTACAAAACTATTAGTAATTAAATGTTGATATTTTAAACGAACTTTTGAATCTCTTACTAATTTCATAACAGTAGCATCATCAACAAGAATATCGCAACCATGTGCTGCACATGCAATCGTTTGTCCAACACCTTCTTCAATTATTTTTGTTGTTAAATACTCACACCAACAATTAATACAAAAACGATGACCACATTCTAAACCTGTCATATGCTAAATAATATTTCAATATAGATTATTATTTGTAAATCAAAATTATTTAAACTTACTGAAACTGGTAACATCATAAAACAAATCTCACATTCTTCAGTTGCATTACCACTTTTCTTCGGCTAGAAAATTAACGAATTTTATTAATTTTTTTATCACGAAACAAATTGGTTTAATATAGAATTTATCGTAATAATTCCGATTTAATATTATAAAATGTTTTTGTGTATAGAGAGTCAAGGCCGAATTACAATTATATCACAATACTAATTTACAATGATTAGCGTATCTTTTTTTAGAATTTAATAATTAAGATAACTCACTTTAGATCTATAATGTATATTGAGTTTCTTGAATGGATTGATAACTCTAGCTTCCGAAAACAGTTTATCTTGGTCCCCATCATAGAAACGTTCCATAAGTTTCTCTTTATCCCATCTGAAGTAATTTAATAATATTCGTGTTGTTGTTGCTGGTATCTAAATTAAAAATAAATTCAACTATAAGCTAATGTTAAACAAAACAAACAATATTTATATATGTATACAATAATACTATTTTTAAAATATCTATTTAAATTTAAAGGTTATAAATGACTTGCATTGTAAATTATTTATAAATACGTACACCAACAACTGTATTAACTTCTCTAATACAATCAACCATGTGTTGGACAATTTCTTCAGTTGATAAAACCTCATATGGATAATCGTCGGCATCATTTTGTTTTTCTCGATGTCCACCAACTTCAACTTCCATTGCAAAATCAACATCATCACCACTGGATTCATTTCCTGAATCAACATTGTCATATGTATCCTCTTCTGAATCCATTTTTTACGTCTTCTATTTCAACTATTATTGATATTGTAGCAAATTATTGTTTCTTCTCTAAATTTTAAATAAATCAATTAATTTTTATAATTATTTATAAAGAAAGACAAATTATCAATCACATATTACCAATTGAGATTCTTTTAATAATTTCCATATAATTTCACTATCGTTGTGTTTTACAATTGACGTTACTGACACTTTGTCAAATCACTTTATAATTCACTTGAACAACGCAAGGGGCGCCACTATACTACCAACTAAAACACAATAAAATCTCCGAAATTTACCAACAATTTTTCAAAAAAAAAATTGAAAATACACCGAATTCTTTTTAATGATCTATCATTTGAAATAAATTCTATCGACATATAAAACAATTTAATATTCTATAACATAAAATATCGCAATAAATTCAACATCTAATTACGCTTTAATTAATAAAGATTTGAAGGTATTTCCAAGGAATTGATAAAATGGTACCTATCTATCTCTGTTTAAGCAATCGATGCTCTTTTTCTAACAAATTAGAAAAACAAAACAATACATATTTCCATCACTTTCTATTGCTACCTGTTTCAATGGTGGATAGAAATAGGGTTGAAATTTAAACAGGAATCGTGAGTTTAAAAAACCAACCCTCAAGAGTTGGGCAAGTACTGAAAACCTTATGCAGTTGGAAAGTATGATTATTTTTAAATTATTTTTCTCAATTTTCATAATTATTGTTTATAAATTCATATAGGGGGTGATTTCCAGTAATTTACTCTCTTATGAACTGGGGGTTGATTTTATTCCTATATATACACTTTAAAGAAATTAGCAAGACTGTTCTCCCTTGGTGTTTATTAAATGTTAAACCATAATTACACTGAATTGGTGAATTGTCCCCAAATTGTGTACTTCTTAATTAGACTGTAATTACGGGCATTTTTTCTATCTAGAAATTATATCGGGTGTATTTTTATCAAGGTCATATAATCAAACAATTTAAAAAAATACTGTTAACATAATACAACAAAAATAATTGTTATTTCAAAAATACGAGAATTATGTGATACTTATGTGGACAATTAATCATCAAAATTTGTTTATATCGGGTGTCCAATAAGAATTACAGTTTTCTTTAGAATTATCAATACGATTAAATTATAATAGAATAATATCTAAATAATGTTTGAAAGAATTTTATGCATTTTATGTCTCTTTATCGTTGATAGAAAAATTCTGTTTATCATGACATATCTAAAAATAAACCATCTAGCTGTACTCATAAAGCTCAAATTCTTAAGAAACAATGATAAAAACCAGTTTTATAGAAAACAATGAGAAAAAAAAATACGTCATGCGCAGTTGTATCGACGACATTTTGTGATAATATATTAAGACATAAAACTGACTGCGCAATCGCTAATGTATTAATATAATGCGCCGGCGTTAGTATTAATTAAACAAAAAAAACGAAATAAATTATTGTTTTGTTTAAGGACGATAATCTAGTTTCGGTAAGTTTACTAAAAAGAAAGTTTATAATAGAGATAATTAACTTTAATTATTTATGAAGTTTAAATTTTGCGCCATCTAACGGCGAGAAGATGAACTTTATAGCCAGGCGCATCCATTTGTATGCGTGAAAATTCTAACCACACGCGCGAAAACCGTTGTTAATCGTAATTGTTGAGAAATTTGTTGGAAAAAAACTCGGTAAATTTCTGTTATTTCAAATTAATTTATTATCAATTCATCTATTTGATATTAAACTGTGTGAATTTATGTTGAATTTTTGTGTTTTTTTGTTTTTCATGATAATTATTAGATGTTAATTAATTATAATTAATTTAGTAAAATTATTGTTCGATTTGTGGTCTAATTTGTGTTTTGTTTGCAGATTTTCCGTGCAATATTTGTTGATTGGTTGTTTGAATGCGGCCATATTGTTTAATTATTTAAGTTTTTCAACGATAGATGGCGTTATTGTTGGTTATTTTGGTTAGATGGTATTTGATCTGTCTGTGTTTGTGTATCCCGCTTTCGAACGTTTTCGTGTTGTCCTATAGCTATTAATTCTAAAAAGAGTGGTGTTAACTGTGTGTGTATATTTTAAATAATATTAATAAGACAATTGAAAAAATTTGAAAAATTTATACAAATGGTTTAAATGTAATTGTTAATTAATTGAAATTCGTAAACCATAATTGATTTTAATATAATAATATTGTAATAAATAGTAAAGTTCGGCGGTTGCGAGAAAGAGAATACGGAGTGTGTTCCATTTTGATGGCGCTATGGCTACATAATTATAGAAAATACGGTAACAAACCCGCCTTAACCTCACTCTTAATGGTTAAAAAATAAATAAATTAATAACAAACATAATTAATAATATTGTCAAACATTAAAAAGGCTGTGATTTATTTATAAATAATGTTCGACTATCAGCATTAAAAGATCCGTATTTTTTTTTCGTTTTGATCCAATATATACAACACAACAAACCATGGCATAACTAGAAAAATAATATTTAAAAAAGAATACGTAATATAATTGATATTAATTTTAGTTTATAATTCAACAATAATGAATGTTAAACAAGAACGTCATGATGATGCCGAAATACAGGCATTAGCTGAACGTATATTAGAAGCTAGTAAAAATCGTTTAACAATACAACAGAAAACAACAAATCTACATATTGGACAAGCATTAAGTTTAACACCAGTTGTTGATAAGAAGAAAACAACACCAACACCAACAGCAATAATATCAACAAATTTTTATGAAAATGGTGGCGGCGGTGGCGGTGGTAGTGTTAATACAAATACAAAACCAATTGATGAAGAATCAGTTAGAGGACGATTTGGTTGGGATACAGTAGGCAAAGCACATATACCATATATTTGTCGGAATGGTGAAAAATATTGTGCAGTTCGTATGGTTGAAATGAAAGCACTTAATAAATATTTAAATTATTTACATCAGGACATTTATAATTGTACATGTGTTAGAAGTTATTATATAACAGAAGCTGAAGGTAGACTTTTAAATGAAATTAATTGTAAACATTGCGATTATTTATATGGACGTGAACAATTTACAGTAAGAGATTTGATTGTACGTTTAACTGATGCGAAAGAATTTTATAGTTTCTTACATTCGTGTTATAATAAATTAACAACTGGTGAAACAGATTCAGCAAGTCGTAGTGGCTTTATACGTATTAATAAAGAATCTGTTGTACCCTATACAGTATCAAATAATCAAAAATATGTACCGTTATTTTATTTTGAAGGTGAAACTGATAATTTAAAACAACGTGCTAATAAAGTAGAAGGATGGGATTTGGCATATTTAAAATTTTGTTGTAAAGTTCAGGGTATACGTAATGAATTATTTTCACATGATTCATGTTCTGTTATTAGTTTAAATGATATTAAAAATTATTTTCCACCTGGTACAATATTTGAAGATTATTGGCCGAAGAAAAATGTTGATACACAATTATTAATTAGTGGTGGTAATACACGTAATCATAGTCAAATAATACAATGGACAAGACAACCAGTTGCACCACCAATAACACATCCAACACCATCACCAAAACCATTAATACCACCAAAAACATTAAATAATCAATTACATAATTTACATAATTATACATATTCAATGGCATCACAACATCCATACGCTTCAGTTCAACCAAGAACAACAAGTACTACAAGTATAAGGGCGACATATCCACCAGCTACTGGTAATAGACATTTAAGGACACCAAATTATTACACCATTGCCCAAGGACCACCACCGTTAGTACCAACAACGTACGCATAATTTTTATTTAAATAATAATAACAAAAAAAGAACTTGAAATTCATTTATTCACTATTTTTAACTCGACAATATCAGTGAATAAGTGAAAATTATCCATAATTGAAAAAAACATTGTAAAAAAATTTTAATTTTCAAATTTATTATCGTTATCAGTAACTATAGTGTATTTATTATTTAAACAATATTTTTGTTTTAACATAAAAGTAAGCTCGCGTTAAAATTATTAATTCTTACAATATTTGTCTTAGTTATCCACCATACGGAAAGGAAGATTGGTGAGTTTTAAAATTTGTGTAAATTGTTCGTATCTGGATCGTATATAAATATTGTAGATTCTATTTTTCAAAATTTCTCTATCTTATATGTTAAACAAAACAAAAAAACAAAAATTAAATTTTAATAAGTTAATATGTGTACCACGGTATTTTACCTCGTAGTTTGGCTGTGCCTTTCTTACGTGGTATCGTAACTTGGTTCACATTTGATATTTTTTAATGTATTTTTCAAGTGGCCGAACTAAGCTACGATACTAAAGGCACAACTAACCAAAGGCACAACTAACTGAGAGATGAAATACGGTGGTACACCCGATATATATTAAATGTGTATCTATAGTTATATTTAAGATTTTATGTATCTTAAATTAAACTATAGATTATTGTAATGATTTATTAATTTTTGTTTTTATTTTATTTTATTATAGGCAATCAAATCTTCATTATACAAATGCCCAATCAAATCCAAATAATACATATATGATGACAACGCCTGAACAATCATTAAATCAAATGAATTATCAATCAGATGATCCAGAAGAACATTCATTACCTACAACACCATTAATTCCAATAAGGCAATTTCTATTAAATGGTGGTGTTATACCGAATTATTTACGTCAACAACAACAACAACATCGCTTACTTTTGGACCAACAAACAAATCCAGCCAGGTAAATAAGTTACACTAAGGATAATCATCCATTATTATTTATTATTTGACTTTATATTGATTAATCAATTAATCACAATAATTTAAACTTTGATATTACACATTAGATGTTGCTTCATTCTTTTCTTATTCATCATTAAGAGATCGGTGATGGTATGTGGATAAGATTAAACTTAATTTTATCAATTTTTTCGTTAATTTATTAATAATTCAGAGATGAATCTTCACTTTTAAATACAGTTATTTTTTACACGAATCTTATAAAGATGTTTAGGTGTATTTGACTAATTTGACATTTATCGAAATATTGGATAACTTTATTAAAATGTTAGTTAAAAATTATTCAATAATCATTGAACAATAGTAGAAAAATGTATTTGTTGATATTTGAGCGAATTTTCCTCGATAGTATTAACACGATGACCACCGCAATACTAAACTGAACTAATTGTAAATTTTAAATATATAGTGTGGCCGCAGGCATGTCACATGGCTGTCAACGTGTTAAGACAAATTGATGTCTTTGCTATATAATTTGCACGACACTCTAGATCATAATTCTACCAATTAAACAAACAAGAAATGCTTGCGTAAATTGTAATTGTTGGTTCCGTTTACGGTGATATAAGGTTACATTTAAAAATTAAAAATAAAGTCTTAAATAAAATGTTTGTTTTAGGGAAATTCAAAATAGTTATAATGTAAGTAATCGTCAAGCTATATTAATAAATCAACAACCAGCCCATCAACAATCATCTAGGACACAACAACCAAGTACATTTGTTGATGAACATATGTCAAATGGTCAAATGTCTTTAGATGATTTAAATTCAAAATTAATAACATTACCAGAACCAACAACATTAACAAATCATATGCCGTATAGAATGCAAAAAGCATTAGTGGAAGGACAATTATTACCATGTATAAATATGAAGCCATATGTTAATGAAGAGTTGTTGGTAACATTACCTGATCTCATAGTAAATTTTTTCAACAATATACCAGTACAATCATGTCAAAGAGTCATGAAAGTACTAGGTATAGATTTATATAAACCCAATAAGTAAGTGATTAATTACTAATTAAATTGATTTAACTAATATATTTTTAGTATATTATTATATTTATAATTATGAGTATATTTTTAGTTCACAAACTCATGTTCTTATGGAATCTGGTAGATGTCAAAATATGAATGATGTTGTACCATTAGTGCAAGTTAGGAATGTCATTGATTTCATGCCTCAATTAAAATATATGTTAGGTGGTGTATTGCCTAGCATGTCTAATAAACGACAGCGAAATAGCTAGGATTGGGCTAATTTATGGGGTTATAATTATTATTATAATTTGTGAAATAATAAAATCCAGAATTTGATATATAGTGTTTTGTATAAGTCAGATTATTATGAGTAATAGTAGTTAGGTTAAATATTAATAACAAAGAAAAGTGTTGTTTTATATTTAAAAAAAAGCAAAGAGAAAATAAAGATAACAGAAAATCGTTCCTAAAGTGTATATCAATAAGCGATTAAATAACTTAATATGCAAAAGTGATTATTCACTGTACCATTGTGCTAATTATATTTTTTTTACGTTTCAAATATCTATAAAAAGACGTATATAAGCCTATAGGTAATACATACTATATACTATGCATTATATCGATCATATACAATAGAACGTCGATTAATGAAACTGTTGATACGTAATTATGCGTGTTTGTAATTTAGATAAATTTATATTATGAATTCGATAATTTTTTTTTCCATTTTCATTATACATTGTTCTAAGAAATATTTTTGTTTTTGCATACTCGTTGTTATATCCAATATAGATAATTATCATATAGTCAATTTTATTGTATTTCCCATTTTAAATAATAAGTTATTTAAGATTTATATTTTGTGACATTTGTTTTAAATATGAATCATTATATGATAATTATCTGTGATAATTTTGCGAAGTTTTTGTTGTTGTAATTCCACATTCACTTTTTCGATATGTGAAAATATGATACGTATTCTTTTCTCTATATTTGCGTTGTTCAATAAGAGTAGTTAATTTAATTTATTATTATTGATTATTTTTTTAATTTCATATCATGAAAAATCAAGATTTTTGTCATACCATCTCCATATTATAGATACATGAATATATATATATACAAATAAATATATATGTATATATATCATAAATTGTAAAATTGTCATTATATACCACAAGTAAAAATCAATATAAATATTATTTTGAATAATCGACGTTTTACTGTAATTGTGTAACATTTACAAAAAAAAATACACCTGATAATTTTAAGTATTCATTTTGGAATTAATAATTTTACTTCACTAATTTTGTTCGTTTCATTCGGTTTAGTGAGTTAAAATTTAATTTTTTTTTTGACATTTCTAGTCAATTAAATTTAAATACAGACAATTTAAAACAATTCCCTTAATTAAAATTAATCTTATTTATTTCATTTAACGTTATACTAATAATAATAATATTAATAATAAAATGAATAAATAAACAAATAGATAGTTATGTCAGTGTGAAATGTCCAAGGTAGGGGATCTAATTTTAGCTAAAAAGTTTCGGATCATGACAATTTTCTCTTAAATATTTTAACTAATGTTCTTATTTAATGTTTATGTAAACATTGATTTGACATTATCTTGTATTGTAATAATTTTTGTTTTGTTTTCTATTGATAACGTTTTATTCCCTTGCCTGTGATATTCGTACCGTTTACAAATCAGTATTTCATTAAATAAATAAAATGATTGAAATACGTTGAAATAAATCAACGCTATTGCAAATTCCTTGACGATATTGCTATTTAACTTAACAAATTTACATGACAAACTAAACTAAAATAGGAAATTAGAAATGGTCGTTTCGACTGTTTGTTTCTTTCCAATTAACAAGTTAACATGTAATCTGTACAGAATGTTATTAGAATTAATTTTCTATGTAATTTTCTAGCAGTTACTTCTTGACTAGTGTTGTTATAATTTTCTTTTTTTTGGTAATTTTTTTGCACACTATATAGTTGTAATGTTATTATGTACATGTATATAGTGAACATTTATCCAAATAAAATCATCTGAGTTATATTATTATTATTATGTTTCGTTTATAGCGATCCTAAAGTTGGATAATATTATTTTTCTCGTCCATTTGAAGATAGAGATATTTAAAAATTTTCTCAATTTTTTTCAGATGGCTGTCTGTAGTACTAAGGGCTAGTAGTTGCATTAGGGGTAAGTAGATGGGGCTCAGTTTCTTAACATTTTGATATTTTGATTGATTTTATTTCTAATATATCGAAAATTGTTAATATGTTCAATTTTTATGCGTATTGTGGTTATAGTAGGGGGGTGATGGTGTTCCCTCAATTGCTACTAGTTTTTTTCTTTCCAGTCTATATTTGTATTGTGCAATGGAAACCAGTAGTGACTCATTTGTGATGTTGTTTAAATCTGTCAAACACACACACGTGTGCTGTATGAGAGGGTTGTTGATTTGCATTTACCCTAAATCGAAACCAGCTGAGTGCGCGCTATGTTGCGCGTCTGTTTTCATCTATTAATCTTAAAACGTAAAGTTACAGTGCCGGCCACATCGTGGAAATGGATAGAGTGTTAAAACGTGTTGGCCTAACAAAAAGAACACAATCAGAAACGAAACAAGATATTTGTACAGATAATAATAGTATTAAATTTAGACGACGTAGACGTAGCAAATCACGTAGACGTACAAATCAAGATGGTAATAATAAAAAAACACGCGGTTTATTTAATATCGATTGGGAATCGGTGAAAGACTGCAAATCCTGTAAATCTCGCGCCATCACAAGAAGATTCTGCAGTAAACGTTGCGACAATGAACTCTACAGATCGAATAGTTTCAAATTTGAACGTTTCATTAGGGGTAACGAAGATAGTTCTACATTTGGTAAAAAGGTATGTCGATGTTTCCATACACAAAAAAAATAAAACACTATAAGTAATAATATATAATGATGTCTACAGGTGGATTTTGAGGTAGGACCGGACCTTAAAAATATCCCCCCATAAATCCTATGCTTAATACCCATAAAACACAAAAAATAAACAAACCAAATACATACTCTTCTTTTATTGCTGACTAATACAGAATTTAATGAAACTAAAGCTTGATAACTTGTTGACCTAACAACAAATTGCCGTTTAGTGATATTTAGTATTAAAACAATATCATTGACTTATAAATACAAATAATTCAACATAAATGAGTCATTCGAGTACATTAATGACAAGCTGATACAGACGCGATCAGAGATAATGACCAAATGTGACAGGACGCTATTGTTTCATTTTCATTCCTTCAAAAGAATAATCAACTGGGTATGTTTACATATACAAATACGTATACGGAAAAATATTTATTGATTATTCAAAAAAACAAACAACATAGCGTTTGTAAACGTAATAATGACCAAAATCAATGACTCGAATTAGTCTATTTAATTTCAAAACAATATGACTCACCACCATAATTTACTGATAATTTCAACAGAATTGATTGATTACAAATGTTATTTTAACCTTTTATGGAATAAAAGAAACAAAAATAACTAATCAACAATTCGATTGATTCATTTCTATCTTAATTAAGTTATCGTCTTTTCTTCAATACACGAAAACGAAATAAAATTGACGAATTTACTTAAAACTTTCCAATCTTCAAAAGTTTGTTAGCAATACACACAGATATGGATATTGTTATTGTTATCTTCAAAGAATCGTAAGCCAATTTAAAAATTCTAACAAAGTTTTTTTTAGAAAATAAATGATTTGATGATTTAAAATATTTTATTGAGTTGTCGACAAATGGTGGATGCGCCGGGTCAATTAATAATACACCGACAATCGCCTAATTTTAATAATAACCGATCGTCCTACTTTCAGTTCAGTCACTTTTAACAAAATTCACATGCAATTCTTAAATTAAATCGGTTATAAATATTACGTGAACAACTCGATATAGATCAATAACGGTAATGTTATTTATCTTATTGTTGATAATTTTTCTTGATTTATTGTTAGTCGATTGTGTTGAATTAAATAAATTGAAAATAAAACAAAAATTTAGATTGATGGTGATGTAGAATGGTTGAATAAGCGATCTCTTGAACAGCAATTATTTTCTGTCGTATACTTCATATATTATTGTTGGTGTTTAACGTTGGGGAAGCACAAATCCCAAAGGTATCTTCTTTATGTTGCATGCCCGTAAATATACGGAACGGTGTTGAATTTTGAAAAACCATCAACTTACAACTTAATCATAATATAGAAATAAAAGACCTTTTTTTAATAATAAAAATACAATATAAAATTATCGTATATATAGACAAGTTTTTATTGACTATAAATATATAATAATAAGATATTGCGAAAATTGGATATAGGGTGGAAACTTATAAATTGCTATAAATGTCCGCAAAATAGCATTTATTATGTATCTACTGTTACTTATATTAATAGATAATAACCGATCGATAATAAATTATATAATAAACGACTAATATAACACGTTATTATATCGATTAATAATAATAATAATAATTAATGTATTTATTAAATGGGGAATACCAACAAAAAAATCTAAACTACGCTATAAACCTATCAAATTTCAGTATTTAATGGTGCAGGTGCATTTTATGGGATTAGTCTCACGATTTTTCTTACCTTTAGACAGATAATTGAGAAATTACGCAACAACTTTTCTGACAACGATCAAATTTATTACCAAACATCGACAGTTTTAATACGAAGGAAAAAATATATGAACAACTTATTTTGATTCATTGTAAATTGCACCGACATATAATTCTCCCACTTTTAACGAGACTATACGTCAATAACTAACGAAAAATTTTTCGTTATTTAGAAAACAATACGATCGTTATTGAATTATTAATAAATTCTATGGGATTTCTTTTTTTCGGAGGATTAATATTTATCAATTGTAAAGCACAAAGCTCCCATATTATTCCACGTACCTGAACGCATCGTTTATTATTCAATTCAAAACAATAATTGTGGAAAATTTCTATTGACCATTTAAGCTCTTGTGTATTTGACTGAAAGACTACAAATAGTAATAATAATAAAAAATTAACAATGTAATTAATAATTTTCAGAGAATTTTTTGCATGATTGGAATCTGCATAAATTCACCCCTTTTTAGTAGCGATACGAATGTTATTGAAACATAATTAAAAAAAATTCAGTCTAATTCAATGCTAATTTATTCTGATTTTTTTTATCAATGTTTTTGTTGATATTTCGTTTTGTTGCAACCGAATGAATTCCACTTGATTTAGGTTGAGATTATTTTTGTTGCAATAAGATGTGGCGTTATAGAATGCCTATTGTTTTATTCATAAAGGGATTTACCATGAATCATTGTCAAGTTTTGACGGAACATCGGTTAAGAATAAGTAAAACAGCATGTATGAATCAATGGCATTCAGATACATTCCGTTAGTGGCGATGTGATTCAAAAATCTGCGGGGTGCATGATTTCATTGCGAAAATATATTCAAACAAACATTATTGAGGAATATCGTTTAGAAGTAGAATGTGTAAGTCTAAAAAACGGCAATATTGACGAGCGTATTGGGAAAGTTGTTTGTTTTATTTTTATTATTATTTAATTATTGTTTTAATCAAACAATTGTAGCGATAATTTATTATAAACAAAAATGAAAGTGACCGTTTTTCAGTTTATGATGCGCAAGCTTGCCAATCGATTTCAGGAAAAGCTTTCAATGTTCCAGAACGCGCAAGCTCAACTTTTTCGTCCTTATTGGAGCTTGCTGATGTCACAATGTACTTGATTCTATATATAGTGGATGACTCATCTTCTATACAGTATTCCCTCAAAGTTTGTTGCGAAAGCACACGATTTTGTTTTTTTTTTTGTTTACAGTCTTGTGCGTTTAACGTTTCCTTTTTCATTTCCAATCATTTGAACAACAAAACGAGCTTTTGTCGGAAAAGAAAAACAAAATAATCCACGGTAAGCATTCGGAATTATTTCAATGTTTTCCAAAAAGAAAATATCAAAAATTGTTTGAATTTCAAATTGAAATTTATTTGCATGAATTGATAGATGTGAAACATGATTTGAATGTTGCGAAACGAAATTGGCGGAATCGAATTTTTTTTTCGTTCTCGTTTTTTTTTTCCTCGCAATTGTAAAGGTAGAGGTGGTGTCGTCAAATATTGCGCAATTTTTGTAGTTAATCAATCATGGAAAATATGATGAATAATAAATGTTGAGCTTTGGGGATGATGGAAATTTAAATCCTTTCCGCCCCCTTATCAGTTTGGTATTTACGGTATTCATAAATACTTGAAAGGATTCGTTTAATCCATTTTAAAGTATAGAAATATTTATTTACGCAAAAAATTAATGCTGAAAAGTCGAAATTATCATTTGAGCCGGGTTTTCAGGTTTTTTTTTATAACCGAAAGTTTACATTGAATAGACTTTTACTTTAAAAGAATTTCGTTGGATTTTTTTTGTTAAAAGGTAATGTGATAGTTTGCGGGAAATATTGAATATTTTTCAGTACACACATACAGGGCGAGTTGGGAAGATCAAAGCTGTTTGTTTTTAATATTTCCACCAGAATTCGTGTAGGATATGAATGATGTTCAGCATACATAGATCCTTTATGGTTTCAGAATTCAATTTCGACTAAGTAAACTAAACTCTTTTTCGTTAAATGAATTCGGATTATACCGACGGAATCATAAATTTCATCATGCATGTATCAGGGATATAATTCGAGTAAACATAAAGTATCATTTAAATTTATTTGATAAGTACATTATAGTTGTGTTGTTGATATGACAATGGATATTCGGTGATTATACCTGTTTTTCGGTCGCATTTTAACATTATGCAAAATATGACAATGTCCATATAGATAATATATATTTACACAAACACATCACGTATGGTAACCGGTGTTCAGCACCCGGTACATGTTACCAGATCACATTACAGCTCGTAATTCAGTCCCTATTGAGCGTTAGGAGTTGCCTTTCGACGATAGAAAACTCCCAGAAATAAACAATGATGGAGTTTATAAAGTATTTACAAACAATATCAAACAGACAATTACCTAATGTCGAACAAAACAATCGAGAAAAATACGAATTTCTATCCAGAAAAAATCACATTAACGTTTGTAGATTCATTCTGAAAATGTGGAAACTTCTCTACAATATGTTTTTATTTTCATCGTAAAACTTTAGTACAACTTTTAATCTTAAATCAAGCGGCTTCTGTATTGTTTTCTATACTATCGTCTACAATTGTTTAGATTTTATTTATCGAATTAATTCGGCAATAAATTTCAATAAGATTTACTCGATCGTTTAGTAATCGAATAGAATAAAGACGGTGTTAACAAATAACAATGAGTATCATGTAAATACGTGTGTAATAAATTATTTGATGGCGACAGTGTACAGCAGTTGCCAATAATGAAAATAGCCGATATATGTTAGATGAGCCCCCTAAACGTCGAACTCCCCATTTTCTATCCCCTTTACGGTAGTTTTATTTGCCGTTTTCACTCTCTAGAGAATGTTCATTTTTTATTTTCTCTATATTGTGATTTGTTGCCTGTACACACCTATTTTGTATTTAATGGTCTTTTACGGAACAATTGACTTTCCACATATAAATTTAACAAAAATATCTGCAATTCTTTTATTTCTAGTGTTAGTAAATAGGTGTTTTAGTGTATATTTTGGGTCTATTTAGTAGTTGTGTCCATGGCAATAATGAGTACGATTGTTATGTTAGGAAATATCTGCCAAAAGGGTCAGAGACAAATTGCATCATTACTCCAGAGTTGTACTTGACTGACCCTTCACTTGAATTTACTGGTAAAATAGCTGTAGTATTTCTTATTGCTTGAAACGAATAGAAATTCTACATTATACTTGCTTCATTACGATTGTATACAGCACGTCCTGGGAAACTGCCAAGTCAGCACAAAACGACCTGACTCAAATAAAATAAAAGAATAGACAGATCTATCTGTTACAGACACAAAAAACACCTTAGTTTTGTTAACGAAAATTTTGTCGATTCTTGGAACGTTCACTGCATCATTATTCAAATTAATTCAGTCAAGTCGAAATAGACCAGGTGTATTGGCAGACAATTCCAGAAAAAAAATATGAAAAATTGAATTTCAGCACTTTTCCTGTGCTCGCATTTCTTTATTGAATTGTATTGAAAATTTGTGTAAGACACACTGTGTACACTGTTTTCTTCTTGAGTGTATGACTGGGAATTTCTTAGAAAAACTGATGGTTTAAGATTATGTAGGTACATCAAAGTAAATGAAAATAATACAGAAAAAATTTCCAGTTCGTTTCTTTAGCAACATTGAAGTTTCCTTTTATATTTTCACTATTCATTTCCACGTCAAGTCTAAGCAAACAAGAATTACGTCTGACGTGACTAAAACGACTGATCTTTGACGCCAGTGATTGAGTATAAATTTCATTATAACCCTCTGAACAAATTATGATAGAAAGTCCAAGATTTTTCTTTATTTCATTTTATTATACCGTATTGTTCATTTTGCTTTTTTTTCCACGTGTAGCGAATTTCCTATGTAAGCATAGTCACTAAATATATTAATAATGTTGGTAACTAAAATACGTGAAAGTGGTTTTAGTTGGGAAAAGCTCCTGCCATCAGTGAATTCTTTATTGACTACAATTTACACCCCCTAGTCTCAACCAAGTTGCACATGTGTATCTCGTAAATCAAAGATGAGACTTTTCATTGTCGTGTTGAACTTTGAAATGGGCAGCTGTAGAAGCGTGTGTAATATTTTCAACACAACTATATTGTTGGTATTTATCATACATTAATCATTGTAAATGCACCCAAGTTTTCATCATATAGTACAATGAAGCCTGTCTAAGTTGGACGCTTGTGTCTAATATACAGAGGTGTCCCACTTGATAGGTGTTTCACTGTAGTAGTTGTGGAAATTTATATTGAAATATCCATTAAAAATAATTACGTTAGCGAATTTATAATCGAATTATCGATATTCATTGGTTAAGTAGATGGAATTTGATGAGTTTACCACAAATAACGATAAAGCTCAGGTGGTATATTCCAATATTACAAGCACCGTATGAAAACTTAATACGATACTTCACCGAATTGGCCAATAAATTACAGTAAATCTAAATTCACACTACAACTATTTACATGTAACCAAAATGACACTTTATTATTGTATTGATAGAGTCTTATACACATAAAAAATAGAATAAATTGTCGACTTTTACGGTCTATTACATATAAAATATGGCTTAACTTTTCGTTTAGAGTTTTTCTAGAACTCCATTTTTCTTTTAACTCAACTTATTTGCATAACACTTCCTTGGTTGGTGATTTAACGTTGGATTGTTGTCGAGTGAATAACATCGAACAGACAACAAAAATATTTACCCCCAAAATAATAATAATAATAAATTGGGGTGTTAATATTTCCCATATACCATCAACTTATGACCGATTTATGGAGATAGTGAAAAGAAATAAAATTATTTTCTTTTTTGTTTTATTCGTAATATATACCGTATTCGTTCGTAGGGTAAATGGTTAGGTGTTTTTTCCATCCGTTTCCAACATGAAGGGGGATTAAGTGGTTACAGTCACCCCTTTTTCGGTGGTATTCATTTACTAATCTAATCCAGACTAGAGCAAAGTACACTTTCACCATGTTAGCTCTAATTGAAGTTGTATTAAATTTTGTCCGTTGGTAGAGCTAGTCAATATACACTACTACCACCTACAATTGAATTTATCACCCCTTTTTTTCTGTCTTTGTTGTGTCTTAAAATTACTAGAACGAAGATTGCTTCTAATTTATTTCCTTCAATATCTAATTAATTAAGATTCAACAATATTAATTATGATATAATATAATCGAAATTTATTTGTTTTATTATTATCATTGTTTGGAGTGTTCAGGCTGTGTTTATGATGTTTTGAGTGCAACAGCAGTTTAAGTGGCCGACTTGGGGATGACGTTATATTTTCTAAAAGCACCAAGCTCAAACAAGAAGCTTTTGTACTCGAAATGATCTATAGCTTTCATTTTGTACCCTCTATACCCCCGCTGTGTCTTATATAGAGCCGTTTTGCTACGATACCGTTTAATAGCAGAGCTTTGTTCACTATTCATAATCATAGATATTAACAAAGATTGTATACCAGACTTTACTAGACTATTTTAATTATTTTTCGTATATATTTGAAATTTTATTTACTCAATTGTCGATTGTTGTTGAAACCTTAATGATTATCTTAATTAAGAACGTTTACAATAAAGCTATTCGATTTGACAAAGACAAAATCACTCAAGTTCAAATAAACAATGCCGATTACCGTAAACCGTCTATTTTGAGCTTTTTCATTTAATGAACATGTCACCACCAGAATGACTAGTTGTCTTAATTTCCTTTTCAACATGAAACTCATCAATTCTTTTGTTGGATTACAACAAAAAGATCGATACATCAACCGGCTTAATAAACAAATTTATTAAAGTACCAATAAGTAAAGTGATCTTTATGAAGTGTGGAAGTCATGACTTATGACCAATGGCCTCTGTCATCGTCCGCCTTTGTTGTATCCACATACATACAACAAAATAGATGATACGTTGAAACAGTTACAATATGTTAACATTACACACCAACAAAGCTTCAACTAGTTCATATATCAACCGAAATATGATAAATTTCAGTTGATGCCGGACATGAACTTTCGATATCCTAATTGGTTAGTTGAGTCATCGTGTACTGTAACGAATCTGAGAATCTGATTACAACATTTGTCGGTATATGGCAATTCGAGAAAAGAAGATTATCGATAAACTCGCATTCCCTTAACATTATTAAATCGCGCACAATTCTATTCAGCATTGTTAAACGAAACAATGTTGAGCATTATAACCGACGACGACAGTGTCTGTGATATAATTGCAGTTGGGAGCTTAACTAGCCCTAGACTAACTACAGTTGGCAAACACAACATGCTGAAATTGATTTTCTTTTGTTTTAGATTTCACTATGCGATGATTATAGTTTACCAGTGGATCATCTGAATAAAAAACGACCGAATAGCATAGCTGTACCAAGTTTAAACGAATGGATTGCATCTAGTCCAAATGAAGAAAAGGTATTATAAATGTTGTATTTTTAATTTGTAAATATTAACTAAACCGAAATTTAAATATTGTTAATATTGATTTCATCTAAATGGTGTGTACGAGAGGGTGATTCTTATTAATATTTATGAACTTTAACTTAATTAAGGGGGATTCAAGTTTCAACGAAGACTTTGCATTTTTAACAAATTTTTTGAGGTTTTTGATGATTAATTATTTAGTCATGATCAAATGTGTTTTTTCCAATTGTTTCCCCTTTTTTTTACAAGAAACCAAAATCAATAATGACTAACAACGATTTGTGGTTGTAATTAAACTGTAATTAATTCATTAGAATGTCGTTTAAAACTAGTAAAATTAAATCTAAGAATCTAATTAATCAAAATCTTTTCGTAATTTCGTATTCGCCAGGTAATTTATTCAAGAATTTATGCACCACTATTGTATACATTAGAACCGAGGGTGGCTATTTAGGGTTGATATTTATAGCCGATACTTGACCGGAATAGAATACAATAGTATTTAATTCAAGGGTGAATTGAATCAATGTAAATTGTTTTAGATATATAGATGCATACACCCCAAAAAGGAGCACAAATCGTCTTTAGGAATTTCCGGGTTGTACACAGATATAAAACTCTTAAATCTATTTAATTGAAATTCTTTTGTAACTTGTTAAGTTTAAAAAAAAAAACAATCATGGAGTTGTTACATTACAATAATAATTACTATTATTGATGATAGAGGATAATCATCACCATTAAATTAATCAAATCTGTTGTTTGTTAATTGAAATTTCTGTTTATGATTGACGATTTGTGAATGTATTGTTAAATATTGTTTTAGATTGAAATTTTGGAGACGTATTCCACTCCGAGAGATTCTAGACAACAGTTAATTCAAGAGGATATTGAAACTAAATGCTTCACAAGTCCAGATCGTGAATATTCACAGCCTTACACAACAGGTGATTAATTAGAAATTAGACATTTCGATAGTGGTTTCGTTATGAAAAACAATCTATAGGACGAAAAGTTCTTATGGCAACTTCCATTATTTGACGAGCAATTCAAAAAAGAATCGAAGATGTTTAGGGGGCTACCTGGAGATTGCTTTAGCAAAATTAGAACTTCGTAGCTCATTTAGAAGCAGGACAGAAAACGCTCGTTTACTACAGAGTCGCTATTTTAAAAAACGAGCTAAACACGTAAGACGACTAATTTTTGGTTTAACTCCATTGCATTCTAGAAAAAAATGAGAAACATTCCTTTCTGTCCCTGAAGAAAATAGAGAAAAACGAAAAAAATCAATTTTGGGGGGATCATCGAGTCACTTTAAGTCATTTTGTGTGTTTACTTCGTTTTTGAAAATCGCGACATCTTTAGAAATGAGCGTTTAATGGCTAACTTCCAAATGAGCTTCGAGGTTCTAATTTTGCTGAAATGTTCTCTAAGGAATATCCTACAAATCCTTGAAATATTTTTGGGATCACTCGACAAATAATGGGAACTTTTCGTCTGATGTGAATTACCCTGTATCCTTCTTTTAAATAAGTTATCTGATACATGATATATAATCTCGCAGAAATTAAGATCGGATATTAACAGAATTCATCCACCCTCTGATACATCGTTGTTCATTATAACCGGCGGCTATTGACAAATAATTCAATTATTACGCTTAATACAATTTGTAATTTGAGTAAATAGATTGACATTTTATTTCATATAAATCTTATTCGTCTTTCTATTATGGAGCTTTATTATTAAACAACGTCAACGAGATTTGTTGAAGATGAAAACAGAAATCTTACAAACGCCCTAAATACAAATTCAAGTACCATTATGATGAAAGCAATTTTAATAGAGAATGCAAAAAATATAAAATGTATAATGGTGGAAACGTGACGATCAAAATATTATATAAATGAAATCCTCAAAGTAATTTGCACAATTTGATGAATTTTTCGCAGCTAAATTGGTATCTTCTACAGAAAAAAATTATACAGGGTGTTTTTTAATGTCGTCACTTCTTATGAAACTCATATTAAATAGTTGGCGAGCAATTTGAACAACATTTCAATGATTAATTTGTAAATGGTGATCATTTTAGCTGAATTAGAACCACCTCGTAGCTCATTTGGAAATTCGTTGAAAAGTGCACATATCTGACGATGTCGTGATTTTCAAAAAATAATTAAACACGTAAAATGACTATGTAATTGATTTTTTTCGTTTTTCATCATTGTATTCTGGAACAGGTGTAACAGTTCCGCATTTTTTCTAGAGTGCAATTTAGTCATTGTTAATCGTTTCAAAATCAAGACATTGCCCAAAACGAGCGTTTTTTGACCAACTTCCACATGAGCTGCGAGACAATTAACTTTGCTGAAATGGTCTCGCACCCTGAAATTTTTGTATTTTTAGATTATTAACACCATACAAAATAGCTATATCACGTGGGGTGGCAAAAACACGTACACTTTAAGGGTGGATAAGGTTATAACCGACGATATTTAATTCTATTTTTGTCTCTTGGAGCTGATGATAAAATTGAAATAATTGTAAAATAATCCCCTTTTTAATATTCCACTTTTGAATGGGATTTCCAATGACATCAGCCCTTATTAATGATATTTTCGACGAAATCGTTCTGTCACTTACAAGATTTTATATTAATCGAGTAGACGAACGAAAAAAAAAACACTGAAAACAAAACGTCTGAAAATGATTTAACAAGATTAAACTTCCTAATTCTAGTGAGAGGGCAGGAAAAAACGTATAATTTGTTTGAGGGGGTTGAGATAAATTGAAGACAATTTAGACGGTTGTAATAATAATCGAAAAAACTGTTTCAATAATTATTATTGGAGACGTCCTGGTATTAATTTAAAAATCGATGAAACTCTTTAAAAATAATTAGTTTATTACGGTAGAATTGTTCCATGACTGGAGGGTTGTAATTCACTTGTAATAATAAGAATATTTAGTTGAGAATTTATTGAAATTGTGCCATTAAACAATAATTTAGTTTGCGTTCTATTTTTCCATTTGGTTAAATCGGCGATGATGTATTGCTGTAATTATATATATAACTTACAAAAGGGTTGGAAAAAAAAATAAAACCCGTAACGTGAAAATTATACATTTTAATTCTACAAGAGAGAGAGAGGGTACGTACAGACGGCAAACCGTAAAGGAGTTGAAAGCTCAAATTGAATATAAAAAATAGAATATCGCCATTCCACCCCTCTAAGTTGTGTTTTGTTTGTTTTAAGAGCTTTATACTTAAAAATTAATTGCAATACAGACACAATTTAAAAAGATGGACGATGTAGGAAACAACAATTTACATAATGGTTGACATTATAGTGGAGGTGTTCAAAATGAGTAATTACAAAAAATACAAAAAAAAAAAAACAGAGATAGAGAGAAAAAATTTAGATGAAAAATGTTCCCGTTTTATCCGGCAACTGATGGATGGCTCGTGTAAATGACGCCTTGAGCTTCCCTAAAACCATCTAGTTGGATTGCATTCTCGCCAATAGCATCATATCGGGGCCCAATCTTTTGCTCATACACAATAAGAGGGTGGCTTTATAGTTTTGATCTTTATTATTACTTGATTTATTTGATAAAAATATTTTTATATATGTTCGTTTCCTATTTGTTCAATTGCAACTGTTACTTAATAATTACTTTCTCTATTAATACAGACCAGTGGGGGGTTTTACTGAAGCTAGTCGGAATAGAAAGGGCGGAAAATTGCAATTAAACGTTGTGGTCAGGGGTGCATCCCTATGATGTGAAATATCCAATATGAAATCGTAATGTGTCAGGCATGCATGTTGAATAATGAAAATTAAAAATTTCCACAAACATCGATAGAATAATCAAACGCTGGTGTGACTTAATGGATTCAAATTAAAATTGATCGTTGGGACGCTTGATTTATTCTATTAGATCGTTACTTTTGTCAATTAGTATTTCCTCGGGTACACTGAACTAATAAATAATGATTACATTATTAATTAAATTGTAAATGTAATTTTGGAAATGAGGTAATTACTTGAGAAATTGAGGTGTTTTTTTTCTAATAAATCATGTATTGAGTAGAAAGAAATTCGTAATACTTCAACAATGGTACTAATTTATCATATTTCATTCATTGATACGACTGCAGAAGCAATTTCACTTCCTACTTCCATTCTTCTGATAATCTCCCGTCACTTTGTAGATATCCCGCATTGTTAAAAAAGAAGAATATCTGAACTTTGAATTCGTTTCAACTTTTATTAGAAATTTTCACGTCATTTCTAGCGTGAGCATTTTATAAAAAAACATAAGCCTATTGATCATTATTCCATTATAAATTTCATCCAATACAGCATCCACACAATTAATCAACCTGTAATTAGTTTTTGTTGTTTTTCGATTATGTTCCAGAAGGTTCATCTGAACCAACATCTGATGACGAATTTTTCGGTCATCGTTTGACTATAATAAAACCACAAGAATTAAATTCACCTGATAGTATATCAGAGGCAATATTGCCACAAATTAATACACAATCACCGATACGTACCGATATTAAAAGACATCCATCACCATATTATTATGCTGATCTTTATAAAAATAAATGCGACGATACGAAATCAAAAAAAGAACAAATTGATTTAAATATATCTCAAAATGGTGTAGAATCAAAAACAATTAATAATCAAAAAATTAAAATTAATCATAAAAAATATAGAAAAAGTTCAAGTTTAGATAATCCGAATTTGGATAAAGCAATCCGAGCCAAATTTGATAATAGTTTAAATTATAATAAAAGTTCAAGTGTTGATACGCAAAGTACAGATTCAAGGGATGCGCCAAATGAGGCGGTTATGCCACCAAATCGTTTAACTTCACCTTGTACTTGTTTTAACCAGGACGATGGTTTAGATGACGACATGACACGCCAAAGGCATGTATATGAAACGGCTTTTGATTGTCGCATTAGCAAGTCTGATGATGACTTAGATCAAATTGACAAAGTCACTAATCATCCGGTCCTTGTTCAACTAAATACAGTTAAAGATAATCTAGCTGGACCGTCCATTGAAAATAATACGCCTCTTAATAGGCGTAAAGTAACATTAGTTTGCCCAAAGCCGAGCCAGGAGGACAATAACGCCGCCCTCATTCTATCCCAAAAATTACAGGTAAATTAAATATTAAATACAATTTCTAATTCTATTAAATTGTTAATTGGACTAACCGATTGATGCGAATAGGATATGCGTTTACCTGTGGAGGATACGTCCGCACCCCCGGGCGCTCTGTCATTGCCTTTAAGGGGCTATACACCGTCCCCACCGTCCACTGCTCCGCTTCCAACTAAATTTCATGGTAAAGAAATGGTAATGAACAGTATACGTAGCGCCCCAAATCTGCCATCACATCCGAAGGCACGTCTTCATTTACCGATAAAATCATTAAGGGGACGTTCACCAAACAGCAGCAGTGGTAGTTTACAAACACAAGGCAGTGCTTTTGATATAGAATTTGGAAATTCGAAACTAATATCAGAGTTCAAAGGACGACCAAATCAATCGAATGATAAAAATAATGACAGATTATTCGGAATAAAAGACTGGCCAAGACAGGATTTGTTATTGTTGAAGAGATCTAAAGAGAATAAAGAGAGTATTTTAGAATTTAAAGGTCGGAGAAGACGCCATAAATATTCGAGTACTGAAAGCATGACAACAAGCAGCAGTGGTGGTAGTATGGAGAGTATCAAAAGCAGTACCAGTGAGGGTAATAGAAGTACTACAAGTTCAGATAGTAGACGATCATCATCGCTAAGTTCACACAGTTCTGATTCTGGAGCAAATAAAATCTATCCAACAACACAAAATTCAACATTTCTTACACACAATAACAAATTACATATTCTAAGTCCTATATCTGATAAATCATCACAGGAACCAATATCGGAAACATCGGACAACAATCGTAATAATAATTCACAAAAATGTTCACCTGAAGAGGTTGCTACACCGGAGAATATGAAAATAAAACGACGCCTACCACAAAACAAGAATTTGTTGAATTTAGGTTTCCATACAGGCGATCCAGAAATTCAAGGCTCCGATAGTGGTATATCAATACAATCACGTGAAGGTATTAACAAATCACGTATTGGATTTACTGGTGAATTATCGGCACCAAGTCAACAAGATTTCGCCGATTTGCCATTCGATATGCCGAAATTGAGACGACGACGGATGATCGGCCAAGACGCTTGTACATCCAGCAGTGCAACATCTGTTGATTTTCGAGATTTACCATTTGATATGCCGAAATTACGACGTAGATTACGAATACAACAGACAAACGAAACGAGTGTATCACAAGCATCATCCAGTCAAAGCGTTATCGAAGCGGACCGACAAGGTTTGTTAAAAGTTCATTTTTTTTTTCGTCTGCAATTTTTTTACACACTTTAGAAATAGATGATCGATCAAATGACTTTACGATAGATTTGCCGGCTGGCAATGTTATCAAAATCTCGTTCGCCTAGACTAATCCGTTTTTATGTCAATACAGATTGAATACATCCAATACATTATTTTTAAATCAATCAAACATCCGAATAAACAGAACGACAACTCTCTAATTAACAAAATTATCTTTAATAACTCGATATAGATTAGTTTTAAGTTCAAATATTTTTCAGCACCTTCATTCAGGGCAAAGTTGACATTAAATTTAGGTGAATTAGATACGGTACGTCAACGTCCTGGTGTTGGATTATCACTTGTTGGACTAGGATTGAATTTAAACAATCCAGAAAACACCACAACAGCTGATGTGATTGATGTTAATTTACCTTTAGAAAAACAAGGGTGTGTTTTTTTGCTTTTTTTTAAAAAAATATTTCTTAAAAGAAATTGAATTATTTTAATTTGAAACATTACAGATGGTTCCATGGAGCGATAACACGTGTTGAAGCTGAAAATGTTTTACGCATGCTGCGAGAGGGTAGTTTCCTTGTTAGAAACAGTGAATCAACGAAACAGGACTATTCATTATCACTAAAGTGAATCATCCAAATAACATCATTATTATTATTATTATTTTAATATGGATCTGTTTCTAGGAGTGCCCGAGGTTTTATGCATATGAGAATACAAAAAGATGGCGCTGATGATTGTTATATTTTAGGACAATTCAGTAAACCATTTCAGTCAATACCAGAAATGATAAGGCATTTTTGTGTAAATCGTTTACCAATTAGAGGTGCAGAACATATGTGTCTATTACAGCCAGTTATTGCACAATTATTGTGATAAGATTTACTATTTGTTTTTGAAATTTCATTCTTTCTCCCACACATATGCACACAAAAACACTACTATTATTGATATACACAGGCTGTCCTTAGTTTGGTGGATAAATTTGGGAGGGCTCGAAAATTTAAGAGTCCGGACGGTGACACAAGCATAAAACGTTTGAAATGTTCATGTCGCAACGTTAAATTTTTTAGCAATTTTAGAAATGTAAATACAATTTAGATGTAAATAAAAAAATAACGATTTTTTTCAGCAAACCAAATGGCTTCCACATAATTAGATAAATACCAATTTTATCAATTGTTAATGAACACTTTTTAGTTATGCAATGATAATGTAATTAAAAATTTCACATTGTTATTTACAAGTTTACACGAAAAATGTGCAATATGTGTTGTTTTTATTTTCATCATTGTTAATTTTCTTGTTTTAATATTTCAGTTGTTTATTTATATATTAAGTAGATTAAGTTCACATAACTCCATCAAGTTATACAGTTTCAGAAACTATATTGCCAAAGAAAATGACTGTGAATAAAAATATATACATATACCTATATATTATATACATACATACATTTCAATGTTAATAAAATTAGTTTTAGAATAATTAGATTCTAGGTAAATGTCTTAGAATTTAGTCATTTTGAGAATATGGAAAAAATTTCAACAGTACTTTCAAATACTCTTGTAGTACATTTCACTCACATTAATGCTCATCATCATCATCATCATCATCATTATTATTATTATTACTATTATTATTATTATCAATATGATATTTTAGTGTTTATATTACAAAACTATCGGTTATATTATCTATTAGAAGAGTTTTTTGCATTCAATCCTAAATTTCAAACAGTTGTATAGAATGCTATATTATTCACCAATGTAATATAGTATAGATAACTTGTGATGAATGTTGTGTTAATATTGGACTGAATATAAGTATGATTCAAATTTCTATTATTTTTAAAATTCAAAAATCCCGCCACAATTAACAGTGACATCTAGTTACCAATAGCATTACTATAAATGACGTTTGTAACGTCATTAATTAATGACGCCACTAACGCTAAAATGGTAGGGACGGATTTGATGAAATCTCACCCACTTATTTCCGCAACCCATCCCATTTACTAATACCGTCATCAATTACACAAATCGCTTAGAAAATCCAAATAACCGTCTTGACATTTCCATTAATTTACTCGTGAACCAATTTGATAAAACAAGCCTCAACCTTCACCTAAATTCAATAACGTAAAATACAAACCGTATTTAGACATAATGTTTTCAAGTATGAAAGCTATAAATCCTTATAAAGATTTATAGCTTTCAGCTTCTTTAAAATTGCGAATTTAAATCGGTAATATATCTAAATTTAGGTTAAATATAAATCTCCAGAAGTGCTCCACTGACCATCAAATTTGTTTAGTAAGCATTAATATATTTTCAACTTTATTTCATATAGTTTCTAAAAATTAGCTGCTCTCCAAAAATGAAAAATATTTATTTTTGTAGTTCTTAGAATTTATAATTCAAAGAAATGGAAATAATTAAAACTAGGTGGACCAGTGGGCTACGCTCCACGCTGTAACGTTAAAAAAATATGCAATTTTTTTTTATTAGCTTTTCACTGAAAAAGTTACTATGGCTTACGTGAATAAAATTTTTCTATCCTCTTAGAAAAAAAAATTAGCACACTCGGCTTCGCCTCGTACCTACGCGGCTTCGCCGCGTGGGATAATTCATTTTGTATATTAGTATGAAACACACTCGGCTTCGCCGCGTGTGATAATTCGTTTTGTATATTAGTATGAAACCATCCACCCACCGCAAGAGCTAAGTCTTATATGAGTCAACCGCGAGACGTCGAGTCTTTTCCAACAATCAACACAAATGATGCTTTTCTAATTTGCTTATTTTGATTGAAAACTGAAGCGGTCGGCTGGACAGACAAACAGTCTTATGTGTAGAGAGCATAAAGATTAAATTGTTCGTAATAGGCCACGCCCTCTCAAAAGTTTGAAAATAGTGGAAGGGATCGGGAATTAATATATAGATTATGCTGGGCGAGATAGGCAACCATTGTAACATGAAGAGATACATCTGAAACAACCTTAAGATCATTTGCATTTTAATTCCACACATGCGCATTTCAAGATAAACAGTCTGCGCATGCGAAAGTGAAATGAGATAAACGTATTATAATTTTTATGCCTTAGAAAAGGAAGTCTGTCTGTGATAGGTTAATGCATAAGCAAATGTATGTTTGGCATTTATTGTTACATTTAACATTACTGCTGTTCGTTACAACAAGAAAATGGTGAGTATTTTATTGTTTTTTTTTATATGTTAATTTAATTAATTTAACAAAAATATCTTTACAAAAGTATCAAGCAAATTCGGTAATTCCATTTTACATTTTTTTCAAGTAGAAAAATTACACGATTACGAAGATATTTCGACGTAATAATTGGCATGTGTTTCTCGGCAACGGCCAATATGTCCCTATACTCGGTCCATGGATATAATTGGATTTGGTAAACAATCCAGAATTGAATGTTAGGTTCGTGTCAAGATTCAATTATTTCCACCGTATATAATTAATATTTGTTTGCATTTTAGGCCCATTCAAAAATTGATGATGAAGAAAATCGTGTGGGTTTTCACACGAGAAGACTTGTCGCTGTGCCGCCGGTGACTCACAGGCGACAAGATTGTCGGTGCAGTCTTGTTAATACATGGGTTTACATGAACACATTCAGACGGTAATTCACAAGAATAATCTTCTATTTATACGTATAAACGTGTTAAGAATTATACCGGGTGATTCAGGTCAAACGAAACCAACTCCCATTATTTGGCGAGCGATTCGAAAAAGATTTATAGGACGGTCCCCAGAGAACATTTTAGCGAAATTAGGGGCTTGTAGTTCACTTTTTGTTTGAGGTGAATCACCCGGTATAGAAATGGCTTGTATATTTGATACAGAGATATTTAACCCAGACAAGCAATTTGGGTAATTTTTTTCTAGTGTTTTGTGGCAAGTTGCAGAATGTTTTGGAGATTAAAAACACGTGTTGATCTTCTTCAATATAATTCTGCGATAATAAATGTAGATTCTTACCACTTATAAATTTTATTAGCCATAATTTATGAGAAAATTATCATCTACAACAATTGTTATAAAAAATCTTTAAAATTGCTATAAGTGGAGCATTTGGATTTTCAGAATTCTATCGGCTGTATACGAATAAAATTCTATTTACTGAGTAAATCATTAGAAAGTTAAAAAAATCAACACCCCAGATTACTCGGGGATCGAGCATTTTTTTATTGCAATTAATGACAGAATCATCCACTCAAGTATTATATTTTTGGCTCTTTATCACCCTTACAGCCTCCAGATATTGTTTCATTAAATAATGATCTTTTATTAATGTACAACTGATAGAATGTTGCAATCTTAAAAGCCCCAATCTTGCTGAAAACCGCTAATTCTTTGAATTCTTCACAGGATGATTCATATGCAATGGACATATGCAGTGTTGGCAAGCTATACCGGATAAATTGGAATTGAGTAAGTTGTCCAATTTGAAATGTAGCCAAATCGACAAATACCTAAACTGAAAAATTCATGATTGTAATCGCATGTTGAAATGTAATTTTTAGGAAGTTTCGTGATACAATGTAGTGTTTTTTTTTTACATAATTGATAGTCACTTGTGGAGTTTCAGTAAATAGAATGAATTCTTAAAAACCCTATAAACTGGAACGTTAAACACTTTATTATGATTTTTATAATGATGATATGCTAACATTATGTCTTCTTTCCCCATCTGAAAGTTTTGATGTTAAAAAGCGCAAACTGATTATAATTTAATCAAATTTTTTTCCGAAGATTCTTATCGTTAAATATACAAAAGTAATTTGTTGTAATTTACAGATTTGTGCCCGATTCCGACAATACATGGTTGTAATTGTTCTGGTCTGTCTGGTTATAAATTTTCCAGTTAATCGATATTTCCAATAATTCTATTGTTATAGAAATAATTGTTAAATTGTTATTGTTATACTCTAATAAATACGCTATGAAATTATAGCTGTTTTGTTTTATGAGCTTTCCTTTGTTCTATAAAATATTGTTTGATTTCCTTCAATTTATATATCCGTGTGTCAAATTGGAGACTGTGCAGTTTGGGTGGATGCGCGTACAGATGAAAATTTTCAGATTTTAACGTTTAGTATCGGTAGTGAAACCGGTGCGTTCATTTAATAATAAATTCAGTGCCAAGAAAACTGACATTACGCCGTCCTGTTTATTTTTGTTTCCAAATAGATCTTCCATTACATTTCTATCTAATTAGTGTTGTTTTCCTATTTATAATTATTGTTTTTAATGAAAATTCAACGAAAATGTCCAACAAACATGCTGTACACATTAATATTGGCTTATTGCTTATTTTTAACGTTCTCCTAAATAAATGCTAAAGGTGATAAATGATTTACAATAACCCATCCCTTCTATTAATATTGAACATCTTAATAATATTTATTTAATAAATTAAACCCATTATAATTACCCTATTAATTTACACATGTGTTGTTGGTAACCTTTATTGACAGTAAATAAGGAAATCAACGTGAAAATTGTAAATATTTAACTAATTACGGGTTTTAATACAGGAAATTGACATGTTAGAAAAAAGCTCGCATAAATTTAGAAGCTTTGACAAGTTAATTTTTCTTTGATGAAATTTTAATTTCTCATTAAAAATTGGTGTTGATTTTCTTCGATAAAGAAATCTTAATTGTAATTGCCGTTAAAAGCTTTAATTTAAATCAATTTGTTTCAAAGAATAAAGTAACGCATAAAATATGTCTAATCCTATTTGAATTTTGTCCTATATTTAAAAGGATATTAGTTATAAGTGGGGGTGGTGGATGTGTTGGCAAAGTTCCAAACAATTCACCGACATTTTGGCGACATTGAAGCACCCTCTTTTTTAACATTTTGCCATTTTTACAATAAAAGCTATTATGTTTTATAGATTCGGCTATAAAAAACACTACAGTTTCTTTCTTTCTTTGGAATAGCTTTGTAAACTTTACAACTTCTATAGAAGAATGTGCGATATTTAATTATTTTTAGAGCGGCCGTTTTTCGTTCGATTCAATTTTAAGTGAAATAATGACCTCAGGAACATCATCACCGACCCCAACTGATTCACCGTCATTATTACAAAGGCCATTGTTAACGACCGTACAACAACCATTGAAGAAAACTGTAGAATTTGAAAATGTTACACTACAAAATAGTGAAGACAACAAGAATTGTAGAGATCCTGAAAAGTAAGTAGTTTTTCTTGTTTTGAAATACATGTGTATTGGCACCAAGTACGGTCCTGTGCTTTTGCGGGTTTTATTCGGGCAATGTCGCTCGGCGTCAGCGTCGTTTTTCCTCTTCAATTCTACATCCACCTGGATCAGTCTGAATTGAGATTATTTTAGCATGTCGGTAGTATTATAGTAGAGTTGAACTTGTAGTATAGTGTGTACGAGTGTGTTAGGAAAACGTGTTTAGCCACATTTTCAAATTATCAACAAAATTATTCGGAAGAATAATTGAGTTGTGCTGCACATGGCAGGTGACGTTTCACCGGTAAAAAAAAGACAAATTTCTCTTACGGCAATCTCCAACTAATAATAAACATTATTAATAATTAATTTTTAGTTTAATTAAATTAAAACTAAATTGCGTGCTTTCATTTTATAAATCCATCATCTAAACAAGCTATTAGGGGAATTAAGATGAATTTAGACTAAAAATAGTCTAAATTTTCAGGTTTTCCTTTGTTTAATATTTTATTTCATTTATTATGATAATAAATTGTAATTGTTCTAAATTGTTAGTATTTAAACGATCACAACGTATTATTATATAAGTACATAAAGAAACTGATTTATAATTAACTATACAAAAACAAATAGTAGGTTGAATTTCGTTTATTTATATTACTCATTATTGTGTTGTAATTAAGATGATTAGTCTAAATAACGTATGGAGACGTTAAGGGTTAATCTTTAATTGGGAATTAATGGTTCTTATTCTTCTATGGTTGGTCTTGAACGTGATACATTCTGTTACAGTTTAAGGCTGCGAGAGAAACGCAGCCGTCTAACACAGCCCCGAATGAGTCTTCTTGGTAAACCATTGAATTATAGAGCTTCACGACGGGATGCCCGATATAGACGTATACAAAGTCGTGTATATAATTTCCTGGAGAGACCAAGGGGAGTCGCCATATTCTACCATATGGTAGTGTGAGTAACCACAGGTCCCTTAATATCATTATCATTTTTATTATTGTAATAAAATCAATTTGCAATTCTTTTCTTTTTACCATCATTTCGACATTATAACAGAGTCCTTGCGTATTATTGAGTTATATTGTAAACATATAACAATCTAAAAATAATTCTACTATATTGTATTACCGTATAACAAGTCAAACAGCGGAAGAAGTCGTAAATTTTATAGATATTAACTGTTTCTTAATCATAGAGAAAAATAAAAGTATCGAAAAATTTTACAATTTTGAGCTTATTTTGAAACATAAAGTATAAAATAACATATTTATCTGTTAGTTAAAAAAAGGATTTGCAATTTCGTGTTAGAATTCTTAATGTGACCTAACAGTAAATTATTCAAATTTACAACTAGCTGGCTGAATTACATTGGTATATAGAAACATAAAATAAATCCCAATTGAAATTTGAAATTTCATTTCAGATTTCTTATGGTCTTCGCATGTTTAACATTAAGCGTATTCTCAACAATAGAACCTTATGAAGAAATAACGGCAATAATATTATTTTATATGGAAACATTCGTTGTTATTTGGTTCTCTATTGAATTCGGTTTGAGGTAAGTCTATACCGGAAATAGCACATAAGCAACAATCAATAGATATTACTTAGAATAATAAAAATAGTTCATACGTAATTACACAGAAAAATTATTTTCTTTTTTCTTGTAAAAATAATACAACGTAAAGCTCGAGGCGAATTGACGATATAACTCTAGGACACTGGAGAATTTTATTTTAACTCGTTACACCCAACAATAATACTGAAAATCTTTAAAATAACGTGTTGGCGAATAAATCGTAAATAAGATGTTTTAAATGCATTGTTATTAGTAATTGATAAATTAAATAAACTGACAACAGGTACCTATATGGAAATATGTGAAAGTTCTGTAAAGCTAACGAAAAAACATTTATTTTAAATTATATAGGCATATAGGAGTCCCGATCGGGCCCTAGAGGGATCGCTATCCAATAGCATGAGGCCTAGATAGGTGCCAATTTTATTTTATTCAGGAACAAGTGGAAATGTTAGGCGTTTTTTCTCTAAAATGCAATGGAGAAACATGAAAAAAAAACAATATGAAGAGCAGGGCTTTGAATCGTTATTTTTTTTGTTCCGCTTCAATTATAAATTTTACCCTAAAAGGTACAATCCCTAAGAGCTATTTATAAGGTAACTATTTTAAATAGAGAAAAACCTTCAAATAGGCAACTTTAATATATTTTATGATACGGTAGAATGTCGCGAAGAAGTATAAAAAATGGCATAAAATCATCTGTAACTTCAATCCGCAACAAGATAGCTCTAGCGAATTCATAAACCACTAAAAAATAATGAGCCTTTTACTGAGTTCTTAAAAAAAACACCACTGACTTTACAGGGGGTAATCTCAACTCCCAATATCTCCCTTAAATTTGGATATGAGCATGAACGACAAAAGACGCACTCTTTAGAATGAAGTACTTTTATACCAAAAGGGATCGAGAGTTTTGTCCTCAGGTGGTTTACTTGCAAGTTCGTGTTAAGTGCCCAGAAGTACCTACCTATTGTTGCCGCATTTCCAGGGCAGGGAGGAAAGAAGTGTTAAGTCGTATGTTTGAACCGAGAAAAAACGTTTTTGTTTTCGGTTCAGTTCCGGATTTCGTTCCGGCCAAAATTTCGTGTTTAATTTTTCGGTTGAGTTCCGGTCCGAAGCTCTGCGTTGAGAGGGTCTTCTAGTTATTCTTCCTTGTTTTGCATGTTTAGCTCGTTTTTTAAAATAGTTGTATTGTCCAAAACAAGTGTTTTTTATTAACCGACTTCCAAATAAGTTACGAGGTTCTAATTTTGCTAAAATGTTCTCTGGGGACTACCCTACACAACCACGACAACTAATAGGGATTACATAAGAAACGGCCGCATTTAAAAAAGACACTCGTTATATAGAAATAGGTTGATTTTGAAATTACCCTATAGATTATAATTTTTTCTGGCTGCTAATTTACATCGAATGTGACAATCACAGAGTGACAATGTCCTCGTATCATATGAGGACAAATAAAAAACGGAATTAATTATATTCAAAACTGCTGTCAATATTCTAACAAGCGTAGATAATTATAGAAACAATTTACTTGATTTTGATTGAAATGGCGATAAACAATAACACAATAATTACACTTTTTGTTTGAACGTAGAACACAACGTAGGAAGGGCCGCCGCCTATCTAGTTGGCACCACTGTACGAAAAACAAATTAACCCAGCCGCCCACGCGAACAAAAATAATTAAAATATTTCAAAAAGAACATTCTCAAGATAAAGAAGCGACAGAACATGCCTGAAGCCAGGCATACAATATTAAGGGAGAACTGGAGTCGGATTTCACGGTGCAGTCGATGGAGCGCTCCAATTTGGAGAATTTTGAATTCTAAAGTGCAGAGGAAAATGTCGGAGCATGTCAAACCTTCTCTTATCTCGCTATATTTACAATTTTAAAGATAACAAATTGAACTGGCGCTTTTTGGAAAGCTTATCTGAGGGCAGAGGGAAAACGGTATCCGAAAAATCCAATTTTGGGAAATCGAAAAAGCTAGAATTTTTTTTAAATATTTTTCAATATTTTTTCGATTTTCTAAATTTGGATTTTTCCGTCAGAAACGTAAAATGCCTGATTCAACGTTGGTTACGGTTTTGAATATCTAAACAAGCGAGAAATCAATCATTAGAAATTATCACTTTTTCGGACACCGAATCGAGGCCCGTCTCCCAGTTATGCCCTTAAGTGGTTAGTGCAATTTTTATAATGTACGTGAAAAATTTACGTTTTCATTCACAGGTAGAATTGTTGAAATTGAAATTTCCGAATCGTCTGAAATAAGTAAAATGCGAATACTTTGGGTTGCATTTCCAACTATATTAGAATTAAATTAAATTGAATCTTTCATCAAATGGTCGTTTCTATGTTGAACTATTTAAAACAACCCTATTAAAGTAACTGAAAAAACGGTTATAACAAACTTTAAAAAAACCGATAAACTTAATGACGTTTGTTGTAAGTTGTTTAATATAAACACCCTTCAACTGTGATGTTTGCTATCTTTACTCTGTTGTCGTTGTTGCTGCTTTTAATGAAGATGTGAAGGCTTTTGTCGATAGTATCGGATCATCTGCACATACAAGTAATTTATAGCAGGAATTGCTTGCATATCGATTCCTCATGCAATTTTCGATGACTTTAAAATCAATTACAGTTTTTTTATCGTAAAAAAATATAAAATAAAATAAATTAAATACGAACGAAACATTAAAAAAATATGATAAAAGTATGACATTATAAAAAAAAACAGAAACTTTTTACATTATTAAAAGAATATGGAAGGGAAGATCAAAAGAAAAATTAAAACAAATAGATGCTTTGAATTCTTATAAAGAAAAAGCGGAATCAAAAGTTTCTAAACGAGAATAAATATCATTTCAACATTTAAGTGTTCGACCTCTCTACTTTTATACACATATCGATTATTTTTAAAAGTGAACGACAGGTAAATTGGACTTTATGAGCATTTGATACCAATTATACGGTGGTCGGAGCTTTTTTTAAAAGCGTTGACAGAAATTCAATAAAACCTACTTACCGACATGTGTTTACAGATGCGGAAAAATAATTATTTAATAAGGATAAGCGGGAATTTTCAGCAAAATGGGATCAACTTAATTTTCCTTCATTTACGCTTATGAACTTCCCTAGATATAAACGACAAATCGAATATTTAATACAATAAAGCATGTCTATAAAACTAATTGCCTGCTGATTTTATATTTACGCTGATTGACTAGTCGACTGTTAGGTTTCTTTTAAGCATGCCGACGTCTCTAAAACTTCCTGTTCTAACGGCAATTGAATTTGTGAATTTAACGAACGTGCGATTCCTTGAGGCGTTGATTTGACGAAAATTCGATGTTAAAAAACCTTTTTTATCTTCATGTACTGTCGATTCTTTTATTGTTAAATCATGAGAATGTGGAATTTCGGAGCAGTTTCTCGTGACCTAGAGTTTTTCTGATAATTTCCGTATATAAGTAAATGGTTGGCAATATCTTTTGAAATATGTTGTCCGTTATGTTTCTGAACGAAGATTATATCGGTCGAACATTTATGGTAAATTTACTCAAGTATAAATCTGTTCGTTACATTTTTCATAAATAACAGGCGACTTTATTATCATTCAACGATATTTATAATCATTTTTGTCTTTACTAAGAAGAGAAAGTTGAAAGCTATAATTTATTTTATTACCTAACTATGAAAGAATTGTAGACTATGATATTGTAGGAAAATTGTTGCATATGGACTCTTTCAACGTAGTTTGACTATTTATAATCTCAAATTTTTGGCATCAGTTGTTATTTATTTAGTTTTACAAACATTCTCGATAGTCGTTAACTTATATCCCGGCGCATCCACCATTTTGCATCGTAGCATATAATTTCTTAAATGTTTTTTTTATTAATAACTTGTTACTTTAATAATTCGTTATTAGTCTTTTAAATAAAAATAAACCTATTTAGGATGGATTGAACACTTACGTTTTTTAAGAATGACAAAAAAAAAATGTTGAATCGATTTTTTTGCCAGACTTTGGTCATCGGGTTGTCGTTCTCGTTATCAAGGCTACATTGGTCGCCTTAAATTCCTTAGACGTCCATTTTGCATTGTGGGTATGTTGATTTATAATAAATTAAATTAACATCGACAATAAAATGAATCGTTTTAGACGTAGTAACAATAATTGCTTCAATAGTAGTACTTGGTATGAGATCACATGGACCGTTGGCAACAAGCGCTTTACGTGGTCTTAGATTTTTTCAAATATTACGAATGGTTCGTATGGATCGAAGGGGTGGCACATGGAAACTTTTAGGATCAGTTGTATACGCTCACCGACAGGTGATTTTTCAAAAAGCAATAAAATAAAATAAAATTGTTTACGATCTATTTTAGGAACTTATAACAACATTGTATATTGGATTTTTAGGCTTAATATTTGCATCATTTCTTGTCTTTCTTGCCGAAAAAGATGTTAATAAGAAATTCTCTAATTTCGCACAAGCTCTATGGTGGGGTGTGGTAAACATGATATTAGTTCATTTATTTAAATAAACATCTTATAAATGAAATTTCTATTTTAGATAACATTATGTACAGTAGGTTACGGTGATATGGTTCCTGAAACTTGGCAAGGGAAAATTATTGCTTCATTTTGTGCACTACTTGGGATCTCATTTTTTGCATTACCAGCTGTAATTATAATTTTATTAAATTCGATAATGTTATCATTAATAAAAACAAATAACTGGATCCCTATTTAAGGGTATTTTAGGTTCAGGTTTTGCTTTAAAAGTTCAACAACAACAACGACAGAAACATATGATTAGAAGACGACAACCGGCGGCCACGTTGATACAAGCATTATGGAGATGTTATGCAGCTGACGAGCAATCTTTATCAGTTGCAACATGGAAAATTCATCAAGTACCATTACCGAGTCCGCCATCGTAAGTACACTTGTTATAATTGGACTAATGTAAATAATTTATCGAAAAATCGATGATTGTTTAACAACTAAACAATAATATATTTAGCTTGAAGCAAAGAAAAAAACAATAGTTTCTCCAAATTGTTCTTATTTCTTTCTCATTCTCTACTATCTCTTACTCTGCTATTTTAACTTGCACGTTTACCAGAAATAAATTACAAGAAAATGATAAGACAGCTGAGAAAATACAGACACTTTCTTCCGTTGTGTAAGTGTATATCTGTTACTGCATGCATCCAGTTTTCTGCACGATTCCTCCAATTATCTTCATTAAAAGATAAAAAAAATCACAAAACTTTTATGAACGCATGATGCTAACCGTATTGTCCGACTTCGGAATCTCATCGAAAATTTAAAGTATTTAGTATTCATTGTAACATTCTCTATGGAGAGAGCTTGAGAAATTGTCGAACAAAACTGTTTATTTTTATTTTAAATTGTCGATGATATTCCTGGCTAAAATAATTCAATCATATTGTATTACAATACTTATTAAATTTCAAATGAATGTTAACAAAAATATGGAAATTTCGTAATATTGTCACTAATTTGATTGAATTTGGATAATTTCAGACGAGCTTCGAGTAGTTTTAAACATAACGCGTCATTTGTTAGTCGTCTACCAACGATACGTCGCAATAAAAGTACATCGCTTCATTCACCATCAATACATAAAACACCGCCAAGAGGTGGTCGAAGTTTCGTCGATATAAATGCCTCGACTGAAAATCTAGGTATTTTAATATTTTTGTTTCATAAACGAAAAATATACGAGTTTATTCTCCATTGATCATGTTCATATATTATCAGTTTTTCCCATAATAGCAACAATTTCGTCGAAAATCGATCTAGTATAATCTTGAGGGAATATCGTGTATAGAAACCAGGGCCGCACTCGTATTTTTGTTAAATTTGTAGGAACAAAATCCGGTATTACATCCGAATTTGACGATATTATACGGATTAAAAACGTAGCGGATTAACGATCAATCTTATTCGTTGAATATAAGAGGAAAATAACTAATGGAAATTTCTATTTGTTACTGTTATTGATGAAAATCCGGACACAATTATAGCAGATGGGATAGAAATGGTACGCTAGTGCTTCATTTTCCGTTTTTCGATTATAATTCCAAATAATACCAGTGGAAAATGAGGAACAACAAAATCTCCAGTCAAGATGAAATTCTAATTAATATTAATATCCAATCTCGTATCACTGACAATAAATCTAATCATCATTAAATTGAAATTATCAAGGAATACGGTTGGGCAAATAAATTTACCTTAAAATACCGAATCCATTGTGGCTTTTGTGAAAGATTAACGTTGCGCTCATGAAAAGTTCAATGTTCTCGACAGGGTTGATAAATCGCCATTAAATATTAAATCTGGTAAATACCTTTATTGGATTGTTTCGAGATTTCGTTTTCCCTTGGAATTTTAGTAAAGTTGCTTTGACGGTCCCCAGGCATACCGTGCCTAAAATTTCCAATATCTTGCCTATGGAAAAAACTCAAAATATATGCACGATGTAATCGTAAATATCACAATTTTGATATTTCTATTATAGGAAATGTTAATATAAACGGTGGTCGAAATTTGAATGGAAGTCACAGTGAGGATTCCGTTGCTGAGACGATTTTATCAAAAAAGAATTCAGACGGTGAGTTACGATTACAATAAATACTTTAATTATACCGAGTGAATCACGTAAGACGAAAAGTTCTTAAGGATTTATAGGAGGGTAGCTTAAGATTATTTTAGCAAAATTAGAGCTTTGTAGCTCATTTGGAAGTTGGTCAAAACGCTCGTTTTTGACGATGTCGCGATTTCCAAAAATGATCCAAACACGCAAAACGACTTAGAATGCGATGGAGAAAAACGAAAAAATCAATGTTGGGAGGATTGGCCAACTATCAAAATGTTCTCTGATGACCCCCTACGAATCCTTGGAATATTTTTGGAATCACTTGCCACATAATGGGAGTTGTCTTAAAATCTTTTCGTCTTACGTGACTCACTCGGTATAAAATATATAAAAAAATGTGGGTAGATAATAGTGGTTGTTTATCATTACAAAATTAAAACACCCCACACAGGGTATAGAATTTATATGCATATTTCTATCATAAATGTTATTTTTATTGAATTAGATGAGGACGAAGAACCCCGTTATACACAGTTAACAAATCAACATAAAGGAGCCATTCGGGCAATTAGAAAGGTGGGTAATTTGTATTTTTATTTGTAAAAAAGTCTCTAAATTAAACGTTCAAAAAATTAATGTTTTGTAAAGAAACAAATAAATTTGTGGACGTTTAATCTAGAGGGGCACCTTATATTTTGAATACAACAAATTAAACAGTCATCCTTTTAATATAATATTGAATTAATCATTTTGTGATCATTGGTCGATATTGATTAAATATTTCATTATTATTTAGATGAAGTATTTTGTAGCACGGCGTAAATTTAAAGAAGCACTGAAGCCATACGATGTGACAGATGTTATGGAACAATATTCAGCTGGCCATGTTGATTTACTTGCCCGAGTGAAAAATGTTCAGGCTAGGTACATTATTGGGTTGAATTTTTATAAAAATTGATTGTAATAAAGGGTGATATTTTATTTTAAATTGGACATCCTATTCTATATACAATCAATTGAATCCAATCTTTACCTATACTTATATTGGATGTATGTATGTTTTTACGTGTTAACTTATTCTTCTGTAGTTGGCAAAATCGTAAACTGAAACCATCACTAATAATGTGTGTTGTAAGCATGAATTGTTGTTAATATTTTAGAAAAATTATGAAAATATTAACAGTAACAAAATCGTTGAATTTGCATTTGAAATTGGGTCTGTTCGATTAATTTGAAGTTGAACAACGGCAACTACTGACGCTCGTGTTTTATTCTATCGCTTTTACAAATTTTTTCATTGTAAATTTCAATAGAATTCCAATTTCTATTCAAGTAAATTGAGCTTTTATCTCACACGTTTCCAGCCATTCAATTTAACTTGTTTACAACTGTCACTTTAATTATAATAGGAAGTGTCACTTATGAAGCTCCATATATGAACATGAATGGCGCATTACTCTTTGACGAAATAACTGTGAAGATTTCATTATGTATTGTACAAATAATTCAAATTTTACTGTTTCATGTCATATCAACTTCAATACGTTTTAGTATAATTTAATTAATGTTCAATATTATAATCATATGTGTACAATTCATCGGGGAAATATTCTTAAACTCTACAATAAATTCACATCTATCACTGAACAGAGTATCGATTTTAAATATGGTCAATACTATGAAACTCCTATTAGAAGGATTCTAATAATATCTTAAGAATTTATAGGGGGCCATTGGATACTATTTTGGAAAAATTAGAACCTCGTAGCTCATTTGGCAATTGGTCGTTTCTGCCGATAACATGATTTTCAAAGACTTGCTCGATACTTAAAATGATTTACAATTAGAATGACTCACCATTGATTAGTGGAAATGTTGCCCACTTTTTGTAGAATTCAATGGAATAAAACAAAACAAAAATCAATGTTGAGAGGGTCATTGAATCATTCTTTTTTGTCGGAAACGATCGTGTTTTGATCAACTTCCAAATGAATTACGAGGTTTTAATTTTGCTCAAACGGTCTCCAGACACCTTTCTACAGATGGTTAAAATATTTTACGAATCGCTCTTAAACTAATAAGAGGTTCATAGTATCAACCATATTTTAGAATCGACACCCTGTATATGTATATTCTTTCGCTTTATGATGTATAGCTCAAGTATTTTGTGGCACGAAAGAAGTTTAAAGAGGCACTGAAACCGTACGATGTTAAAGATGTTATTGAACAGTATTCTTCTGGACATGCTGATCTTTTGAATAGAGTGAAAAACTTACAGTTCAGGTAAGATTCCTGAACTTTGAACTTTCAAAAAAAAAAAAATTAGCATACAATGGATATTCCACTAAAAAAACTTTAAAATGACATTTCGAAGATGCATGTTTTAAAATTCTTCTAATCAGTGCGAAATAGTGTACTCGTAAATGTCTTTCAATCTTTTGCCTATGTGTTTCTTGTTTAAAATTGTACATGTGGAATGTCCTGTATTTGTTACGTTTGTGTTTATCTGTACGTTTGTTTATTGGTTTTACTAAGAAAAGCATGTTTACCTGTATAGATGATTTAAAAATAATAAATTTATAATGAAATAAAGTTAACTATTACAGATTAGATCAAATACTCGGCAAACAAGGCTCCAAAGCGAAAGATGTATATGCTTCTAAAATAAGTTTAGCGTCTAGAGTTGTTAAAGTTGAAAGACAAGTAAGTCATTTATCGCTTAATTATAAATATTATTATAGTGATAAATATATAATTGAAGGTAGATGATATAGAATCAAAAATAGACCAACTTTTAGACCTTTATATGGAGGATCGTAAGCGTTTTTTTTCATTTCCATATACAATACAATCAAATTCTAATAAGAACTCGTCAAGTTTATTGGTAGAAACAACAACACCAGCCATATTAAAACCGAAGCCAATATTAATTGATAAACAATCATCAGAACCGAGTTCGCCTATTTCGAAACGTTTCACTGAACAATTACCATTGTTAACAACAACAGATTTAACAACAACATCAACAACAACTGTATCACGACGTCCAATGCATCGTGGTTTTTCTGATTTAGGTAATCGAATCAAGAAACGGGTCACATTAAGGTAAATCGTTTCTTTAAAATGATTTGAATAAAATTTTAAATAATTTTTTTGTTTTTGTTGATAGTAGTTCACCGTATGATGCTGAAGTTGTTATTGTTGTACCACCATTAGATAAAACTGCACAATCATTATCAACAGAACAATCAAAGAATGTTAATGAAACTGTTAATATTTCTGAAGCAGAAAATGAAACCAAGGGGAGCTTTTCGAGAATTAAAGAATGTCCAGGTATGTCTCCTTTACAGAACGATCGATATTCGACAAATCAAATAGATGTAAGCCCGTTGCTACAAAGCCGGCTCTGTGTTTTATACACAGTCTAACGTGTGTTATAAAGTTATAAGCTGATAAATTTATTATTTCGTCATTTACATGATAGAGCAGGGTGGCAGTATGGACGACATCAGTGACAATTTCATCTCTTATTTTATATACCATGTGTCACATTTAACTATGTAAGGTTATTATGACAACCAGGACTTCGAACCGTATTTTTTCGGTTTTCGTTCCAGTTAAAAAAAAAATTATCGACTCCGTTACTATTTTCGCTCCTGTAAAAATAACGTGTTTTTTTTTCGGTTTCCGGTTTAGTTCAAAATTATCAATTTTTAAATTCCACCATAAAAGATACAAGCCGTAAGAGCTATTTACGGGAGAAATATTTTAAACACAGATAAACCCTCAAATAGGCAACTTTTATTTTGTAATTTTCTATCAGCAGAAGAATTTTCATGGTGATATGTTTTACCATTTTGGTAGAAAATCGCAAAGAAAAAAATGGCATATAATCATGTATAACTTTAACCCCTATCAAGGGATGAAAACCCGGCTTACACCTTTTGATAGCCCTTGCGAATCTATATTACCTAGTTTTTTAACCACTAAAAGATTTTCAGCCTTTACAGAGATATTTGAAAAAATTACTGAATTTACTTACAATTAGAATAGAATGACTTATTTATAAACAAAAAAACACCGAAATCGGGAGTTTTGACCTCGGGTGGCTTACTGGCAAGTTTGTGTTAAGTACCCTGGAGTACCTATTGTTGATACATTCCGAGCTAGGGAGGTAAGGGGAGATAAAAAAATGAAAAAGAAGAAAGATCGTGTTAAGTGGTATGCTCGAACTGATAAAAAAAACGGTTCCTGTTTTCGGTTCAGCTTCCAGTTTCGTTTCGGCCAGTATTTCGTTTTTTTCGCTTTTCGGTTCAGTTCCGTTTTGAATCCCCGATGATAACTCCTATTAGTTTTTGCGAAATTAGAACCTCGTAGCTCATTTGGAAGTTAGTCTAAAAACGGCTGTTTTGCACAACGACGAGATTTTCAAAAATGCACCTGTTTCAGGATAAACTGAGGGGAAAAAACACCAAAAAATCAATGTAAGCAGGGTCTAAGAGTCATTCAAAGTCATTTTACGTGTGTAATAAGTTTTCGAAAATTGTGACATCGTTATAAGCAAGTTAAGTGAGAAAAAATGTAATATTTTTTTAAACACACAGTATTATGCAGGGCCGGCGCATCCATATGTGCAGGATGCCTATCTAAGGGGGAACCAATGGAAGAGGGCAAAAAGGTGACCGAAAACATCGATAAATATGAATTAATATTAAAATTATAAACTAGCAGCGGGGCGCAAAATAATTCTTTGCACAAGGGCGCATAACATATCAGTGCCAGTTGTGACATTATGTCAACTTCAGATAACAAGCGGCACGACGGGTAATCGATTAAACTTTCATTTTTGTAGAGCATCGCGGTGTATTAGGAACCATTATTTTGTTTATGGGTAATATTTTTAGAACCATTTATAACAATTTATAAGAAATGAAATTGTATTGTAATTTTCTTGAAGTCTCATTTAACATATTCTAGACGACCAAAACACATACATATTTGAACCAAAATAGGGTAATATGGTATAGTGTAAACAATACACGGGTAAATTCATCAAAAGGCTAAGTTTTTTAACTTCCCGCTAAGAAAATTGAGAATTTTCAAAATTTCGGGAAGTTATCGGTCCTACCCCGATTTTCGAAAATTGAATTTTCAGCAGATCTCGACGTTTTGAGGTCCTAGGAAGCGATTTTGGCTATTTTTGAGAGGGTGTTTGTATGGCTGTAGGTGTGTGTGTGTGTGAGAGAGAGACACACAGAGAGAGAGAGAGAGAAAATGTAAGCAGCTTATAACTTTTGAACGGCTTGACAGATTGAAACGCTCTTTCCGGCATTCGAAAGAGTTCCACCAAACTTAAATTTCTTGTAAATTTGAACCGATTCGGCCCGATAGATTTTGAGAAATTCAAAAAAAACTAAAATTTTTCTTTGTTAAAATCATGTTTTTTTCAAAATAATTATTGAGCTGCTGTACCGATCAATTCCATAATCTAATCAGCTCTTAACCTTAATTAATGACGCCGAATTCCGTTTGAACGATCAAAATCGGTTGATTCTTTCACGAGTTATCGTTGTCGAAAAATATCGAAAAAAGTGTTTTTTCAACATAACCTCAAAATTACTTAACCAATCAAATTTATACTCCTTACAATAATTTTGGAGCTTCATAAAATGTGTCGAACGGCTCAAAGCTCGTCAAAATCCGTTGATTTGTTCGCGAGATATCGTTGTTGATAAATTTCTAAAAAAATGTTTTTTCAACATAAATTCAAAATAATTTAACCAATCAAATTTGTACCCCTCACAATAATTTTAGAGCTTTAAAAACTGCGTCGAATGCCCCAAAGTTCGTCAAAATCCGATGATTTGTTCGTGAGATATCGTTGTCGAAAATTTTTGGAAAAGCGTTTTTTCAACATAACGTCAAAATTCCTTAACCAATCAAATTTGTACTCCTCACAATAATTTTGGAGTTTTAAAAATTTAGCGGGAAGTTTCAGGAATGGCCTGCAGGATCAACCGCATTCCAGTTTTTTTTTATTCTTTTGTTTTCCCTATTTTGGGACTGTACTCCAATAAGTACCCGCAGTAATCAATTCTCGATTCGGTGTCCGAAAAAGCGCCAATTTTTAATCATCGGCATCTCTCACGTGTGTTCTGAGATGTTGAAATTCCCTAATCAGCGTTGAATCGGGCATTTCACGGTGCATCCGATAGAGTTGTCCATTTTGGAAAATTTTCACTAAATTCTAAAATGCAATTTCGGAGCACGCCAAAATTTTTCTAACCACTACTGTTTACAATTTCAAAGATAAAAGATTGTACGACAGCTCATTTGAAAGCTTATCCATGGACAGAGGGCAAACAAGGCCCGAAAAATCCAATTTTAGAAAATCAAAAAAGTTATAATTAATTATTAATTTTTCTAATCAACTTATGATCTTCCAAATTACACTTTTCGAGCTCTGTTTGCCCTCAGCTCATGGATAAGCTTCCAAACAAGCTGTCTCACGATTTTTTATCATTAAAATTCTAAATAGTACGTGGTTTTGGTTAGAAAAATTTCCATATGCTCCAAAAAAATTTCGTTGACTGCTAAAAAGACCATATTTCTCTCTCAAAAATTTCACATTTTACTTGCTTAGAGAATATTCCATAATACCCGACACATATTTTTTTAGTTTTAATTTTTTTGTTTGCAAAAGTGTTTAATCAGTCCGGTTTTAATACTATTACAATTCTACACACTTCTATTTATCATCCTCAGAAACAATTACACTTGCCAAAATGTTAAATGGAAGTCAAAAATTAAAAACTAAATGATTTCTGGGAATATTTTTGAGGTAGCTAATAACAAATTTCGAAAACGTAAAAGGCTTGGACACATTTTCATCAAGGGCCTAGTTGATTTTTAAAAGATTGGACTACTAATATACTGGTGTTCTCCTAAAGCATATACATATTCCACCTTTCGATACCTATTCCACAATACTCGCTACTACTCTGTAATTAAAGATCGTTTCCTAATAATCTTGATTGTAAGATGCACTTTACTTTATAATTGTAACGTATCTCGGAACAAAATACATACAACTAATGCATATGTTATAAAGTTCTCAGAAATTGTATCAATAACTTGCTTTATGTTTCAATATGCTGCAAACTGTTCTGAAGGATATTAGTTACATTTCTTGTTTAGATACACCATAAGATTATATTTCAGTTGAAAATAGGCTAAATACAAAACTAGAACGTGTCAGAGAAGTATTTATAATTTTAAAGTTAAAGCAAATAGGATTTCATGAAACGTTCAGTAACTATCGATTTCCTGTCGTCCTGGGTCAGTTAATTTGATGAAACGAACTGCTCATTATATTTCACTATAGAATTTTTTTTTAATAGAGAAAATCGATTAATGAAAATTGATGAACGGTGGTTTATAATGGAAGCAAAAATAAATTAATCAAATTAATAAGTTCATTTTTGATTTAATCTTAAAAGTGTATCAGCTAATTTCAGTATCTTTGTATCTTTGCACTACTTCTAGATTATATAAGGTGTTTTTTAAAATTCTTATCAAAATTCCTGCTAATTAGCGAGTGATTCGAAAAATATTGTATGGATTTATAGGAAAGTCCCTTGAGACCATTTTAGCAACATTATAACTTCGTAGCTCACTTTTAAGTTGATGAAAAAACGCTTGTTTTGGACAATGTCGCAATTTTCATAAACGAGGAAAACGACTAATTGTAAGAGTAACTCGTAGACCCTCCTAACACCATTTTTTTTGTTTTTCTCCTTTGTGTTCCAGCGAAAATGCGAAAAATTTCTCTATCTATTCCAAAATAAAATGTAGAAGAAGGAAAAAAATCACTGTTGGGAGGATCTACGAGTCATTCTTAGTCGCCTTCCGTGCTTTGCTGGTTTTTAAAAATTGCGACATTGTCAGAAACGGGTGTTTTTGACCAACTTCTAAATGAGCTTCGAGGTTTTAATTTTGCTAAAATTGACTCCGACCCCCAACAACAAATCTTTGAAATATTTTTCGAATCGTTCGCAAACTAAGGAGTTTCATTGAATTAACCACTTTTTAAAAAAAACATCCTGTATGAATATCGAGTGATTTATTACGGATTTCTCAATAAAATCTCCAGAGTGAATGAAATATTTGAAAATGCTATACAAATCCCGTAGCGCTTTATTTTAAATTATTAAAAATAGAGCACAGCGTAAAATCTAAAATCAACTACGCTGGTGTCGGCCCTGATTTGGCGAGTGAAATTTACATTTTTTCTTGTGGATGATTTTCCTTTAGAGACCACATATTTTAATTCTACCCAGAATCCCAGTTGTTTTTTCTTGTAAAATCATCATCTTTAGCGATTTTTTTATCAAATATTAAAAAGGAGAAGATCTAGTCGATTTGAGTTGATTCTCTGAATTCCGCTGAATTCTTCGGGTTTTGTTGATATTTCAAAATCAACATTTTATTGTTTTAAATCAAACCTTTTTAACGAACGCTGGAAATAAAAGTATGATTTAGATAATTACAATTCAATCTTGATTCTAGATTATTAAAATATCCTCGTCGTAAAGAATCAATTTTCTATTGAATTCTGCCATAAAATTGTCAAAAAAAGGAGATACAGACCCTTTTAGATAAATTTTGAACTGGATTTTACGTTTTTAATCTAGGTTTTAAGACAATTGTCTTGAATTATCAATATTGAGCAATAACTTTCGGCATTCGAAACTGTCAAATACAACAACTGAATAAAAGAAATTTGAAATTATTTTTTGGAAATTATTTAAAAGGAACATTTTCATACTTATCAATTTTCTGTTCTTTATGGAGATGCTCATAAGAAGCAAAATATTTTAGCCGGTTTTTGTGGATTTAACAACAAATTGCTTGTCTGGTATTCAAATCGTGTTTTGTCATGAAATTTTCAGCTAAAATCTTCTTGATCGTTCTTTGCAAATTGGATTTCATACACAAAATTACGTTTCAATGATTATCATGTTTATTGTGTATAGGGGCCTACCCATGTTCGACCAGTTTTGGCACTAAATTGGAGTTTCGGCTTAGTTTAGGTTTCGGCAGTAAACTGGCCGAAAAGACGACCGCAACCGAAACGACGTTTATGGAATGTTGCACCACCATTAGCGGTAAACGATACACAGAGCAAGAACTCCTACCGGTTGTCTTTTTCTCAGCGTTATAGATATCCATTAGTGTCCGAGCGGAGCAAGATTTACAGCCAAAACTAAAACAGAAATATTGGTCTCACTCTCATTTCCGGCCGAAACGGAACCTTATTTAGATATGTTAAAATTTCACGACGCATGAACTCACCCGAACGAAGCGCGACGATTCACGAACACTGAGTTTCGGTGCGGCCAAAATTTCGGCTGATTGTTGGCCGAAACTGGCCGAAACCGAATCTTCGGTCGTTCGCTAATATATCTACGCTCAGAATTATTTGATGTTATGACTGTATATTTTCTTTTAGTGTGAATTACTTACATTTATTTGCTGGTTTTATAAGAGCAATAAAGTTATCCGTTTATTGAATAGGGATCACAGCTAGCTAAAATTATTAAGGCGCGTCCACATTATGGCGAAACAAGTCGGTCGGCTTATGCCAGGCGGCACGTTCGGCTCGCCATGCGGTGTTCAGCAAGACGTCTACATATATAAGTCAATAAATGATAATGTCTGTTCATCAGTCAACTTTTCACTCATTGTCGCACTCATGAAGCCAGACGAATAAAAAGTAGAAAAATATTTTCGAAAGCAACAGGCGGTTGAAGCTGGACCAGCTGGACTGCAACCGATCAACATGTCCACACAATGAATTTTGATTCGGTTCGGTTCGGCTTTCTTTGTTCCGGATCGACTTGGATCGGTTTGGGTTCGGCATCGTTCGGGTCGGCTTTCGGTAAGTCGGTGAGGGCTACCGGGACGTCTACATTAATTCGGCTTTGCAGATCGGCTCAAACTGAACGATGCCGATTGGCATAATGTGGACGCGCCTTTAGAAACGTCGTTTAATAAAAAATTTAATAAAGAATTATATTGAAAGGAAGTTTCGGTTTAAACTGAGACAGTAGCCGAAATTCGGTTTCGGTTTCTGTTGTAAAAACCCGTTTCGGTAAGGCACTAAATAATAATGTCCTACGAAATCGAGATAACCAAAAATTATGAAAATAAAACATATAGTTCACATCTATTGTAGTTTAATACTTGTTCAAATAAGGCTATTTTGTTTTTATTTTCCAGGATCTGCTGGTATGAGATCAGGAGACGAGGATTACGTAACTATAATCGACAATGTGGCGGATTATTCATCAGAAATATCAATTACACCAACCAATTTAGATACGTCGACAGATAATTATAGTGAAAACATAGATTTAACTCAATTATCCCCGGATTATGAGAATAAAAATAAAATTATATGAAATCTGTTTATAAAACTCTATTGCATTATAATGAAATGAAAATTTACAAGAAAGTTTTTTTTTATATCATTAAAAGACGATGATGCTAATTAGGATAAAACAAAAGAATTCTAATTCTAAGATTATGAATATTTTAATATGTACTGAACTTAGGGCACAATAATGACGCTTATTTACGAATAACTAAATAATAATCAAATCCTTTGTACTTAATGTAAAATAGACACAAACCAAGAAGAGAAAAAAGAGAACAGAATCTTAGAAGGATTTTGCCAAATTTTATTGAGTAATTTTAGAATTTCCTGTCTTTGATTCAAATTCATCTGAAACTACATTCAATATTCCACAACGAAAGCATTGATTCCTATCGTTTTTACCGTGGAATATCACAATAAGAGCTATTTTACTTGTATTTCAGTTATTAATTAATTAGTTCTTCGACTGATTAAAGTCGTTCAACCTCGAGTGCAATTAATGGCAGTTTATTTAAATTAATTTGATTATAAATTAATGAATTTGCAATGGGACCAGATGAAATTGAAGACAAAATTAATCCAAAGCATGCGTTAGAAATTTTAAAATTTGCAAAATTTCACGTAGCTGAAATGTATTAATTAATTAGAAGCATTTGCAGTATTAGTTTAAAAGCGAATATTTGTTGATTTATTTCAACATAAGAATTTTACCAAAAAAAAAGATTTTATAAATAGTATTTTAGCAAAATCTATCATCCAGTCTTGGGAAAATATTTGTTGTTAATAATAACTAATGTTTTATTATTATTGTTTTAATTATTAAATGTTAATGATAATTTCTTTAGTGCTGTGATTTTATTTTTATGTACTGTAATATAGTAAATTAGAAACAAAATTCAACCAAAAAAATTTTTCTCACCCAAAGTGCTCTAAATTAATTATTAGCCATAATTAGATAATAGTGAATAATATCTTTTGTTCACAATATTACTGAACATATTTTGGTTGAATAAGAAAGAATCAAGAATTATAATAATAATAGTAACAAAACAATATAAATTTGAGGTACTACCCTGGTGGAAATGAAAACTCGGAATAATTTGGAATAAACACTTAAAAAGTCTTATTTTCTCTGAAAAATTCTGAAAATTTCCTATTTTCTCTAAAAAATCTTATTTTCTCTTAAAAATTCGGAAAAAGTGAGAAAATGGAAATAAATTAGGATTTCTGGTATTTTTTTCCACCAGGGTATGAAATATAAATTTACAATAATTATTGTTATTTATAGCAAACTATTGAAATTTTTATTTTCTAAATTAAACTATTTAAAACTATTTTTATGTTGAATAATTAAGTGAATGCTAAAGAAATATTCGAAATCAATTGTAAAACTACCTTTCATTTCTGTATCTAGTACGGAATGCTTCTGTAAAACGTTGAATTTGTACACAAACAACAATAAATTGATCAACTGATATCCTTTTATTGTATTGCAAATCACCTTTTGCTATTATTCTGGTGGTAAAAACTTAAATGCTAAAATCAGTCAAACAAATTAGATACAAACAAAAATAATTGGTAATAACAATAATAGAGATATTCATATTATTAAATTTTAAATAAAATAGCAAATAAGTCGTGACATTAATCGAAAAATCATGATTTTCTGTATTCTTTTCCAAAAGCATCCCCCATAAAATAGAAACTATTTTATGAATTTTTAAATATACGAGCAGATACAATTATTTTTAACAGAGATATGATTCAATCTTAGACAACTTTACAAATTGTTCTATGATACAGCTTCAATAAATCGACGTCTTCTCATTTGTAAACTCCATGAAGTCTTACAGATAACAATCAGATACAATAAAAAATCCTTGTGTGAATTCAATATAAGCACGAAATAATTAGATACTTATCAAAATTTAAACAAAAACCTTCGAACTACAAAGTATAGCAACTTTTTCTAGTATTGTAACCACTAGGATTCAAATATCAAACAAAAGTAATAAAAACCAGGAATTTAATAATTAAGAACTAACGAAAAAAATATGAAAGAATTAATGCAAAGGTAACTATATAAAAAAACAAGAATTTTTAAAACTAATTAACTAATTGAGATTAGTGATAATAATGAGTAATAGTACTCAATTTGGAGAGGACAAGTACTACAAACAACTCATCAGAACATTTTAAATTTAAGCTTAACTTTTTTCCAATAATTCGCAAAGTTCAACAGATAAGGGGCAATGACGAGGATTGTAGTTTCAGCAACCTTTAACTGAACCCAATTTTTAAGCTCATCTTCAACTTTTATCTTTTAATTCTGAACTTTAACTTATACTTTTAACTCTAAACTCTAATTTAACTCTTTACTCTAACTTGAACTCTGGTTCTAACAGCAACTTTCTTATAACAATAGAAATCTTTAATACTGAAACTAGAACTGCAAGTAGGTTTTTAACAAGAACTGTTTACTAATTTTGTTCTTTTTATAGATCAGTCCCCGTAACTGCCCTCATCCTAGTTTTGGAATCTCCCAAAATTAGTGTCTGATTTTGTGGATAAATTACAACGAAATATGACATAAGAAAGAGGTGTTGCTTAAATTAAAATGCATCTATTTTAAAGTATTACTTTGTTCTTTATTGAATTTGTTTTCAAGGTAAATTCTAGGGATGATTTTTGAAAGAACGGTTTATTGTTATCCACATTCAACTTGCCATAAAATTCAACAATTTTTTTTATACAACAATGCATCTTTCACCAAGCTTTCACCAAGATATATTCTATTGATCAAAAAAAATATCGGGTTCATTAGTTTTGGATATTTGAATATTTACAAGTTTTTGTATAGATGGAGAGTTGTGAAAAATGTTAACATGAAATTTTCACCTTCTTTAAATATCATTATGGGGGTTGAATTGAGGTCTCGGTTATAAGAGGGATTGTAGCTATACAGGTGGCTCATTGATATATAACAATATAATAATATAAAAATAAATCTACTATATTATATTACCGAATAACAAATCAAACCAGTATTGAATCTATTTAACTGCCGGAGAGAAATTTGATTTTAATAAATGAACACATAGATATAAATATAAATAAATATATAAATTACTTATAGTATTTTATTACCTACCATGAAAGTATCCCATAATTAAATATTGTTCAGAACGAGCATTTTTTGACCGACTTCCAAATGAGTTACGAAGTTCTAACTTTGCTAAAATGATCTCAAAGGACCCTACAAATCTTTGGAGTATTTTTCCACTAATTTTCTTTTAATATATTGTGTACTTATGTGCGTCCGTAATTGGATCAACAAAGTTAACCGCATGAGTTACGGTTAAAGCCCGGTTGTACCATATGTCGTTTAGCTGGTGTTCAACTAAATGATGTTCAAAATTTAAAATTCGTTCAAATCAATGAGCGTTATATATACCACTATTTTGTAGATAACGTTTATCTAAACGAGTTTAAAATCAGTTTGGTACTAAGACTCGGAGAAAATCCCCAAATAATGTTATTTGAGTATATTTGAACTAGATGTTTTGAAAGTTTTTGGAGCTCTGAATTAATTATAGAAATTTTTAATTAAAATTTCATAAACACAACACACATTACAGTCCGAAACTTTAACCTTTCAAAGAGACAACTGCTGTGAATCGCCGTTTAACTTGATCGACGTTTAATCGTCAGTTTAACTTTAAACGCACAATTTGAACGTGCGTTAAACGAGGTTGCTACAATCGGTCGTAAATGATCGACTGCAAGGTCGTTTAAATTTTTATATGCCCGCCAAGAATTGCTATAAAAAGAAAATTCAATTTATTCCTTAATTAGAAAACTCTCTCACAAACCAAAACGACCACATTTATACTTCCACTTCCGATTTTAACTCCATCAATTTCGTCAAACGTACCCGCACCACAAATTTTACCGCTTCGTTTCAAAGTTCACGCCAATACTCATACGACGGATACTTCCCGAATGAAATTGAACCAATCTATAATCGTTTTTCAATTTAATTTTAATTAATTTTCTAAATATGTAATCCGCGGCGAGTTCTGTCTTAAACACAAGGATATGAGATCAAGATATTTGATAAATGACTTCTGGAAAAGAAACGTTTTCGAGAAAACTGTTAATTTAAGCCCGGTTGTTCCAAATGTCGTTCAACTTGCGTTTAAGTAAGCGAAGCTTAAAATTTAAACTTCGCTCAAAGTGTTACACGTCTAATTTCAATTGGAGAAAGCACATTATTTTCACAAGGAAAAAGATGGTATTTAAATATATTTGAAATAAATGTAACTGCGACCAAGGTCGTCGAGAGCGAACGAGGACTCCGCGGACAATGTTTATTGGCGGACCCCCAAGTACAAACCAAGATATCAGGGAAAAAAATAAATAAATAAATGACCATTTAATTAATAAATAGTGTAAAATGTATTATTAGAAATACAAAAAAATTAAAAGTTACACTAAAAAGTACATTTGGTGCCATTGGGCCCTGTCAAGCGCCGCACCCCCCTGAAGTTTTCACTCCATCAATCTTTTTTATCAGCCCTGGAATTGATAGCATACCTAGAAGATTTTGAGGCTGGGGGGGGGGGGGGGCAATTTCGCCTGCAATTAATTAAACTACTGTCTTTGAAAGGTCAAATCTATCTTTTAATTGTTTATCATCCGTGTTTTGAAAGTTTTTAGGGCTCTTGGACGTACATACAGTTCAATTGATTGTATAAATTCATCGTTGTCGGTTAACTCGTCGAAATAATTGATCATTTTTAATTAAAATCTTATAAACAGAACACACGTTGTAGCCAGAAAACTAAGGTTAGCTTTAAACTACCTTTCATCGAGACTTGAACGACTGTTTAATTTTAAACGAACTTGATACAACACTATTTTTCTGTTGAACGTCGTTTAAATTTAAATGTACGTTAAACGAAGTTGGAACAACCGGGCCTTAAACGCACATTCTTTTGTAATACGATTTTTGGTATCGAAATTTCGATTATCGAATTGTACATTGGATAATTAACATGACAAACGATTGCTTTATAGACGCGAGAAAATTCACACTCTTGCGAAAATCACTTTCCCCAATTAAAGGCCCGTTTTCGTCGAGAGCTGCCGGCAGTCACTGCCGGCGGTTTCTATTGATGGCCGCTGCCCGGCAGCGCGGCGTGAACGAAACCGTTAACACGTATTTCTCATAAGAGCAGTCGTTTTTCAGCCGCTCTGGCAGCTGGCGGCCGCTGCCGGCAGCTCTCAACGAAAACGGGCCTTAAATCGGACAATTCAAGCGCAAGAATCGCACGTATTATAAAGGTGGGTGAAATTAGCCTTCTCTTCAATACAAAATGTAAAAAATCATTAAGTGATCATGTCGAAAAATTCTAGAACGTATTTTTAGAAAGTAAAAGTTTTTCGAATTTTTCGTGATAAGTAGTTTAATTTAAAAAAATTAATGTAGAGGAAAAAAAATTTAGCGGATGTCATTTGAAATACCTATGTATAAGAATTCAATCAAGTTGTCTTACGAATCTTTATCTTTAATATTGGGCAAAAAATTCCAATAACAATTTTTGGGTTTTTATTAATTTTCCGTAAAACTAACAAGCCGATCGGAAATTCTCTCGAAGATTTGGTAAGCACTTTCATATAATAGCGCTTGCTAGATATAAAAATAACCGATTATTAAAGATTGACATTTTTCGGACATCAGATCCAAAAGAATAATGTAGTCCCCGCCCTTGAACTATGTAACAATATATCGAATAGAATAATGATTGAATGTCAACAACATCACAAGCAGATATTCATATGTCCATCCCAACTATTCCAATTGTTTTATTTTTTGCTGCCAAATTTAGCGCCCCTTCAAAATGGCACCGTGTGCACCCACCCTATTACACTACATCACGCTATAGGCCTCGTGTGGTAAATTTCCATTGTATACGATAGATTGTGTCTCCATTTTCAAAGGTCAATATTCTAACAAGCATAGATAATTATAGAACCAATATACTTCTTTGTTTAAACATGAAAGACAACCCCGATTGGTGGCTTTACACCAAAACAATTTAGTGTCGCCGCCTCCAACAACGAAAATCAAGGCAGTTTCAGAAAGGACATCCTCTTTATGTGTTAAACACATTTAGTATCAGTCTTCTATTTCGATGGGCGGTATTTGTTGTTTCTAGCAACTGAAATTAATATCCCCCCCCCCCCTTTATCAACCTCGATGTAGATCACTCTACAGTAAAAATATCAGTCGCTAAGCATCTTCCTGGTGAAGAACTTCATCAAGTATCCAAAGGTAAGATCTGACAAAAATGACTGTAAACCACCATATTGGGCGATTAGAGAAATTGATGTAATTACTTAACAGCGGGATTTACCCGCATTTGAGAGCAGGGGCCTGTTTCATAAAAAAATACCGCGGTACATACCAGTGTTGCCTTGGTAACCAGTAAACAGTTTTACTGGTGTTTTGTTTAAAATCTACCACGGTAGGATTTCTACCGTGGTAAAGGAGATTCTACTGGCGTAATTTTCTCAAGTAGAAAGAATGACGTTTTATAAAAACAGCATGGCGATTTTTACCGCAGTATTTACCTAGGTATTTAACCGGTCTATTTTACCCGTGTTAGTAGGTGGGTAAAAATTCGTATAACAGTGAATTGTCGCAAAAATAACAAACTTTTTTCACTTTTTTCAACATATACTGCTACAATATGACCTAAAAGAAGCCTTGAAGTGAGGATCGTTATAAAATTATTGGAAATAAATAAAATATGGGGCTCCAACTTTTCTTGGTGCTGCACTGGAAATCCGTCAAGTAATTGATTATAATATCATTTCTTTCCACATTTACGTAATTTAAGTAAATAAACATGTGTCCAACTGTGTTTTCACTTTTATTTCTAACATTTTTAATTAATTTTTCAAAAAAAAAAATGATACTACAAAAAAATTCTATAGCAGAATAAAGTAATAACGAAAGATAATAACAATAATAAATAATAACAATGAATTAATTGGATAGTTTTCACACACAAACACACAATATAATACTATTTTTGCGACAATTCACTATTATACGATTTTTTACCCACCTACTAACACAGGTAAAATAGACCGGTTAAATACCTAAGGTAAATACTGCGGTATTTACCTAGGTATTTATTTATTATTGAGGTTATGTTGAAATATTTCTTTATTATAATTTCTTTTTTTAAAAATTCAATGAAAATGTTGTAAATAAAAGGGAAAACATACAGTTGGATACATGTTTATTTATTTAAATTATTTATATGTAGGAAAAAATAATATTATCAACAATTATTTGATTAATTTCTAGCTTAGTGTGTAAAAAAATTAGGATAGTTGGCGGCAGTTGGCGCTCGTGTTCTACCGCGGTAAATTTTTTACGACAGTAAATACTGTTTTATGAAAGAAAAATTTTACCGGCGTAGGTACTGTGGTAAATTACTGTAGTATTTTACTACGGTTTTATGAAACAGGCCCCAGGTGATGCTACTGCTTTGAACTATCATATGTTATATAATTATATTGTAGTGCTCTTCAATCGCACTCGATCTCCATCGACCACTCCTCACTGGAGTTATCTGTTTATTTGTTGCGATTGTTGAACTGAATGAGTGACGTCACAACCAATAAACCGGCGGTTTACTGTAACTAATTTTTGTCCCCATCTTGTTACTTTTTCATAAGCGCAATGAGTACTTAGGTGGGTTCAAGTATTTGGTGAAATACAAACATATTACTATAACAATATAAATCGAGAGTTACCTATGTTTATTGTGTGCGCTGACGATATAATCACACGACAATTTAAAATAAATTCACGATCCCGCTGCTAAGTAATTAATTACATACACGGTTTTTCATGCAAGACTATCTAGTTCTTATGTAAACTACTATTAATTGACGAGCAAGGGTGGTCCTTGGAAGCATTTTAGCAAAATTAGAACTTTGTAGCCTTAAGAATAACTCGAAGATCCTCTCAATGTTGAGTTTTTTCATTTTACTTCGTTGCATTCTAGAAAAAAATGCGAAACATCTCACCTGTTATAGAATAAAATGGTGAAAACCAGATAAAAGCAATGTTGGGAGGTTTTTGAGTCTTTCTACATATATCATTTTATTTGAGCAGCATTGTCAAAAATGAGAGTTTTTGGGCCGACTTCTAAATGAGCTACGAGACTCTAATTTTGTTAAAACGTTCTGAAGGGACTTTACTATAAATTCTTGAAATATTTTTCCAATTACCAAATAATTTGACTTATTGTTATAAGAACTGATAGTCTTATACGTGGACCATCCGGTCTATGGGGAAAACACATAAATTTCGGTTACCTGCTTAATTAAATTTTCCGAAACATTTCTATATTGAGAAAAGTATATTGTACATATACAGGGTGTTTGGTATAAGTATGGTGAGTTTTAAGAAACTCCTATTAGTCGACGAGCGATTCGAAAAATATTTTGAGGATTTGTAGAAGGGTCCCTAGGGAACATTTTAGCAAAATTAGAAACTCGTAGCTCTTTTCAAAGTTGGTCAAAAAACAATCGTTTTGGACAATGTCGCAATTTTAAAAAAACGAACAAAACACGCAGAACGACTAAAAATGACTCAGAGACCCCCAACATTGATTTTTTTGGTTTCTCTCCATTGTATTCCAGATAAAATACGAAATATTTCCACCTGTTCCAGAATAAAATGGAGAAAAAAGAAAAGAATCAATTTTGGGAGAATCCTAAAGCCATTCTAAGTCGTTTTGCTTTGCGTGTTTAGTTCGTCAGAAATGAGCGTTTTTTGACGAATTTCAAATGAGCTACGAGGCTCTAATTTTGCTGACATGTTCTTTAAGGACCCTCCTACAAATCCTTAAAATATTGTTCGAATCGCTGGTCGACTAATAGGAGTTTCTTAGAACTCACTACACTTAAACCAAACACCCTGTATAAACAAATAGTATCATAGGCTGAAATTTGTTTGTGTACATTACATATTGTGTTGTAATTAAGATAATTAGTCTAAAGAAGGGAGACGTTAAGGGTGTATTTTTAATTGGGAGCTGAGGGTTCTCTATTTCCGATCCTATTTTTCGTTGGTGGGTCTTGAATGTGATACATTTTGTTACAGTTTGAGTTAGTAAGAGAAAGGCAGCCGTCGAACACAACCCCCAATGGGTTTTATGGACAATGTAGCGAATTACATACCTGGCCGATTTAGAAATTTAAGAACACGCATGTATAATTTCTTGGAGAAACCAGAAGAAATCGCCATCATCTACCATACAGCAGCGTAAGTAATCAAAATTAGAATAAAATTTTAATAAATAACAAAAGTTGTGCGCATAATTTAACCACACTACATTAAGTCGGAAAACAAATTGTTGCTATGGAAACGAGTAAAAAGCGAGATTTTTAGTTTTATCATATTTTTGGCTTGAGAAATTTAAAATTCACAGTAAAATTAGTCTCTTTAACTATTTTTATGCAAACACATGAAATTTTCTACCGTTTATATGTAAGTACAAAAATATTTTCAGAAAGTACCTTTGTATGTGGGAGAGCACGGTTGCAGGACTTATTAAAATGTCACATATTGAATTGTTAAAAAAGGACAAACTTACTGATAACAACAGGTAACGTTGCTATTTTTAACAGGGGTTGTTAAAAAGTTAATCATAACGACTGTTACAATTGATATGACAGAACGTAATTTTCCGCTAAAATTATCGTCATAATAATTTTAACTTTAACAGGCTGTTTAAATTTAATGGAAAAGTTACAGAATCGGCTCCAATGGAGCATATAATGACATATTTACTCAACATTAAATTATTCTTTACAATTAGCTGGCTGAATTACATTGTATAATAATTGAAATTTGAAACTTTGTTTTAGTTTCCTTTTGGTTATGACATGTCTAACATTAAGGATATTAGCAACAATGGAACCTTATATAGCAATAATGATGATTTTATCACTACATATGGAAACAGTCGTTAAATCATGGTTTTTTGTTGAATTGATCTTTAGGTAAGTCTACCTATACCGGAGATAGCACATAAGCAATGATCAATAGATATTATTTAGTTTAATCAAATTAGTTCATAAGCAATTTCACAGAGAATTTTATTTCTTGTAAAAATACAAGATAAAGCTCGAGGCGAATTTATAAGTTTTGAACTTGAAACACTGAAAACCCTTAAAATAACGTGTTGGACAATAAATAGTAAATAAGACGGTCCAAATGCATTGTTATTAGTAACTGACAAATTAAATAAACTGACAGCATGTATATGTATGGAAGGGCCTCAAAAATTATACAGGCATGAGGAGTTCTGATCGGGCCTTGGGGGGATTCACTCTGTAGAAATATGGACAGCTCATAAAATACCCGGCGATTCACCTCAAACAGAAAGTTCTTATGGTAACTCCTATTATTCGACGAGCGATTCAAATATTTATAAGGGGGTCACCACGTCACCAGAGAACATTTTAGCGAAATTAGAACATTGTACCTCATTTGGAAGTTCGTCAAAACGATTAAGAATGATTGACACCTTCTCAAATTTGATTTTTTTCGTTTTTTCCATTGCATTGTAAAAAAAAGCGAAACATATCCATTTGTTCTGGAATAAAATTAAAAAAATCGAAAAAAAATCCATGTTGGGAGTCTACGAGTCATTCTTAGTGGTCAAAACGATTATTTTTTTGACCAGCGAGCTACAAAGTCCTAATTTTGCTAAAATGTTTTCGGGAGACCCCTTGAAACATTTTTCGAACCGCTCGCCAAGTAATGGGAGTTGCCATAAGATCTTTTCGTTTGAGGTGAATTACCCGGTATTAAAGATACTTTTATGAAGCTGTTCTTATTTATATTAAATTAAAGGATATCTCCTTAGTTTCTTTTTCACGAAATTATCAATTGATACGTTCAAATCCAAATTTTGTAATTATGTTTACATTCAATTGCTATTCTTATCGTGAACTCACCCACCCTTAGTGACGCCCTTGAACTTGTTGATGTTTGTTGTAATTTGTTAAATCTAAACACCCTTCAACTGTGATGTTCGCTATATTCACTTTGTTGTCGATGGTATAGAATCACGTTATTTATAGCAAGAATTGGTTACATATCGATTCCTAGGATCAAAAGTTTTCAAACTAAAATAAATATCATTCCATGATTTAAGTGATTGATTGCTTTTGGTAAATAACAGGTGTGCTTATCATACAACGATATTTATAATCATTTTCGCCTTTACTAAAAAGAGAAAGTTGAAATCTATAATTTATTCGCAATAGTCGTAACCAATCGCCCGGCGCCTCCACCATTTTTACACCGTAATCTATAATTTAAAAAATGCTTTTGTCCAACACCGATATGTAAAATGATCGTAACTAAACCGATTTGGGCTGGATTGAACACTTACGTTCTTCAATAATTACAAATGAATTATATCAAATTTAAGCACGATGGTGAATTGTATTGAATTTTTTTGCCAGATTGTGGTCATCGAAATGCCGTGCCCGTTATCAAGGCTTCATTGGTACCCTCACATTCCTTGGACGTCCGTCTTGCATTAAGAGTATGTGGATTTATAAATAAATTCACATTGACAATAAAATCAATCATTTTAGATATTATAACAGTAATCGCATCAACAGTAGTAATTAACGTGGGATTCCATGGACGTTTAGTGAAAAGCATAATACGTTTTCTTACTTTTATTCAAATGTTAATAATGGTTCGTATGGACGAAAGGGGTGGCATGTTTAAACTACTGTGGTCATTTGTATATGATCGCCGTGTGGTAATCTTTCGAAATCTAACAAAATAAATAAAATAAAAATTTTTACGATCTATTTTAGGAACTTGTAATTTCTTTAGTTGTCGGATATTTAGCCTTAGTTATATCAGCATTTCTACTCGTTATTGTCCAGTAAATAAATTCTTTAATTTGGCACCAGCTCTATGATAGGGTGTGGTAAACATGATATTAATTCATTTATTTAAATAAATATAATGAAATTTCTATTTTAGGTAACATTATATACAATAGGTTTTACGGTGATATGGTTCCTGAAATTTGACAACTTAAAATGATTGTCATCTTAATGAGGGAGAAGATTAAACTTATATTTGGAATTATCTGTATTTTATTAATGCAGTTCTTATCCAGCAATAAGTTTTATTGGTTTTTAGGATAATTTTGATTCGTTTTAAGTTCTTTTAATCTTAAGCTTAATCGCCCTGCTTCTCCTATTCCGAGTTATACGATACCATTTTTATTTTAAATCATTTGATTTTCAATTTTCTTATTTTGAAAAGATATTAAATTTATTAGAGCTGTGGGCTAATTGTATGTTGTATTCACTAATTTTTTATTATATAGTATACCTATACATACAGGCTGTTTGCTCAAAATATGGTGAGTTCTAAGAAACTCCTATTAGTCGACGAGCGATTCGAAAAATATTTTAAGGATTTGTAGAGGGGTCCTTAAAGAACATGTCAGAAAAATTAGAACCTCGTAGCTCACTTGGAAGTTGGTCAAAAACCGCTCAATTCTGACGATGTAGTGATTTCTAAAAACAAACTAAACACACAAAACGACTTAGAATGACCTTAGGATCCTTCCAAAATTGATTTTTTTTTTCGTTTTTCTCCATTTTATTCTAGAACAGGTGGAAATATTTCGTATTTTCTCTGGAATACAATGGAGAAAAACGAATAAAATCGATGTTGGAAAGGTCTCTGAGTCATTTTTAGTCGTTCTGTGTGTTTTGTTGGTTTTTTAAAATTGCAACATTGTCCAAAACGATCGTTTTTTGACCAACTTTGAAATGAGCTACGAGCTTGTAATTTTGCTAAAATACTCCCTAGGAACTCTTCTTTAGACTAATTATCTTAATTACAACACAATATGTAATGTACACAAACAAATTTCAGCCTATGATACTATTTGTTTATACAGGGTGTTTGGTTTAAGTGTAGTGAGTTCTAAGAAACTCCTATTAGTCGACAAGCGATTCGAAAAATATCTTGAACATTTGTAGAAGAGTCCCTAGGGAACATTTCAACAAAATTAGAACCTCTTAGCATAGCTCATTTAAAAGTTGGACAAAAAAAGATCGTTTTGGACAATGTCGCAATTTTCATAAACGAACTAAACAAAACGACTAACAATGACTCGGAGACTTTCCCAACATTGATTTTTTTCGTTTTTCTCCATTGTATTCCAGAGAAAATACCTGTTCCAGAATAAACTGGAGAAAAACGAAAAAAATCATTTTAGGGGGTAGAATAATTCTAAGTCGTTTTGCGTGTTTAGTTCATTTTTGAAAATCGCTACATCGTCAGAAACGAGCGGTTTTTGACCAACTTCCAAGTGAGCTACGAGGTTCTAATTTTGCTGAAATGTTCCTTAAGGACCCTCCTACAAATCCTTAGCATATTTTTAGAATCGCTCGTCCACTAATAGGAGTTTCTTAGGACTAACCATACTTAGACCAAACACCCTGTATATCGTAAAGCAACAAAATGCATTGCACTAATTCCAATTGATTTTTACCATCATCATCAACACAAAATATTTGCATTTATTTATTTCAAATACGGGAAAAAGAAATATAAATATCAGAATCTCTTACCATAAGGAATGGGTAATTATTAATAAATCACTCAAGTAACACTTAATTAAAAATGATCCACTTTACGTTAGACAGTAACAATACATTTTTTAAATACACTCAATTTACATACAATAATAGATATTTGTTATATGGCAATATGCGTTTGTTTAAAATTCGCTTATTCTCTGAATAGTTCAAAACAAAATGCAAATAAGCCCATCCGCAGAAATTCTCCATTTTTATAAATATTGTTATTAAAGGAACAGTATCTTCATAACAAATTCGATAATTTTAAAAATATTTTCTTGATCTATTGCATTATTGATGTAAAACTGTTTAAAAGTTTCAAAATATCTATAGGATGAGTCAAAAGTAACGCATAATATTCATAACTTTTTTATTTATGAAAGGTTTAAAAACCGCCGAGACAGGTAACTTTTTATTTTTAAATTAATCATATCTAGCAAAGTCAAAGCCGCTTTGACTTAGTTACAAATAAATAATTAAAAAATAAAAAGTTACCTGTCTCGGCATTTTTCGAAATTTTGATAAATAGAAAAGTTATGAATATTATGCGTTACTTTTGACTCATCCTATACAGGGTGCTTCAAGAGGATGGGCCATTAAAAGTATAAGAAGTTCTAGTTATTGGAAGTTGATGAAATTTGGTATATAGCCGTTAAGTCCCCTCAATTTTCTCTAGAAATTATTTTCGTTGTTCTAGCTACCTTCCTTATATGGGGTAGGGCACCCTACTCTCTTATTTTAAGTGGAATGGCATATTTTTTATCACATTTTTGAATTCTTTGATGAAATCGAAGAGGACTTTAATAATATAACTTATTGTCTAGGACTAAAAGTTTCTCAGATATTTCAGCTTTTAGTTCAGTTTTAAAATTTGCAGTGTTTAATTGAAAAATTCATATTTTTGAAGCTATAGAATTTGAAATGTTCAAACTTGGAAATTTTGTTGTTAACATGATGTACTTTCACCCAACTAGAACAGAATTCGATTATCTTTCAGCGTTTAGCTGAAATAAATTTTTTTTTCAGGCCATTTTCAAAGTACAATATTTTGCTTATTTTAAATAGAATACCATATTTTTCTTTTTATGGTTAGATAGAGAAAATTATTTTGCATCGAACTGTATTAGCATTTCCTATATCTATCTTTGATAGTTTTTCAGTTATTCAACATTTTCAATTTCATCTAATTTTCTCTCTTGAAAAAAAAATATAAAACATAGAAGACTTAGCAAAACAACTTTCAATTCAATTGTCACAATTAAGATGAAATTAATTGAATAATTTTAAAATATCTCAAGGAAGGAAAATGGAAGAAATTCATAATTAATTAAATCAATATTAATTGGATTTGTGTTTTATGCTTGTGGAATATCTTAAAAGTTATAAAAAACATGTAAAATATTCAATATTAACGTCATTTGTGATGTTCTAACTTTTTTCTAAGCCTTCTATGCGTTTCGTTATAGTTGAATTCGTTTCAAGGGAGGTGATTGGACGAAACTGAAAATTTTGAATAACTGAAAAATTATCAAAGATAGGTATAGGGAATGTTAATACAGGTTGATATAGAATTTTTTTCCCTATCCAACCATATAATAAAAAACATGGTGTTCCATTTGAAATAAGCAAGATATTATAGTTTGAAAATTGCCTAAAAGGAAAACTTATTTCAGCTAAACGCTCAAAGGTAATTGAATTCTGTTTAAATTGGCAAAAAGAACATTATTTTTACTACTTAGGTTCCAAGTTTCAACATTTCAAATGCTATAGCTTCAAAAATATGAATTTTTCAATTAAACACTGCAAATTTTAAAACTGAACTAAAAGCTGAAATATCTGAAAAACTTTCAGCGCTAGACCATAGGTCATGTTATAAAGTCCCCTTCGTTTTAACTGAAGAATTCAAAAATGTAATAAAAAATATACCATTCTATTTAAAATAAGAGAGTAGGGTGCACTACCCCATATAAGGAGGGTAGCTAGAACAACAAAAATAATTTCTAGAGAAAATTCAGGGGACTTAACGGCTATATACCAAATTTCATCAACTTCCAATAACTAGAACTTCTTATACTTTTAATGGCCCATCCTCTTGAATCACCCTGTATATCTATTGTATTGTTGATGTTTTAATTGATGTAAGTGTTTAAAATAATATAAAGATATATAAAGATGTTACTGTAATTATGTTGAGTAATATTAACTAACTAATTTACTTTAATAAAATAACTAACGAAATTGATTCCCTTATAAAGTTTGCTCCATTACTGATTTTTACTACAATTTCTTAGTTTTTTATACAATTCTATTTCCAAAAGTAGATTTCTTATTATTGATTATTAATAATCATTCACGATGATATTTAAATTCAATATTTCGATATAATAAGGATATTTAAATTAAAAATTACATGATAATAATGGAAATTAGTCATATACAGGATGTTTGATCTAAATATAGTTGATTATATGAAACTCCTATTACTCGATTCGAAAAACATTTCATGTATTTGTAGGAAGGTCCTTAGAGAACATTTCAGCAAAATTAGAACCTCGTAGCTCATTGGACAGTTGGTTCAAACACGATTGTTTTGAACAATGTTGCAATTTTCAAAAACGAATCAAACACGCAAAACGATTTAGAATTACTCTATTCCCAAAAAAGATTTTTTTTTTCGTTTTTCTCCATTTTATTCTGGAACCGGTATTTTCTCTGGAATACACTGGAGAAAAACGAAAAAAATCAATGTTGGGAAGGTCTCCGAGTCATTCTTAGTCGTTTTGAGTGTTTAGTTCCTTTAATGACAATTGCGACATTGTTCAAAACGATCGTTTTTTGACCAACTTTGAAATGAGCTACGAGGTTCTAATTTTGCTAAAACGTTCCCTAGGGACGTGACGAAAAAATACTATAACGTATTTTTAAGACGACGTACAAATGAAAAGCAGAACAAATTATACCAATAGATTGAATTTCTTTTATCTTAAGTCAGTATTCTAGCAAACATGGATAATGACTTACAATTATCAGCGGGATTTGCACGCATTTTCGTGCTCATAAAGTCACTTTATCTCTTGCGATTGTAACACTACAGTCATTCAAATTAGTTGATGAAGTGAATCAACGACGTCACAAACAATAAACAGGCGGTCTGCTGTAGCTGAATTTTTGCCACTCTTGCTGGATTTTTATGAGCGTAGAGAGTAGTTACAATTATATAAAGGAAGATTATGGTGAAAATCGAAAGTCACGTATATGAAATATATTCCTGATACTGCTATTGACAGAAATATATCAATTTCACTTATTTGTTTGAAGGTGAAAGACAACACAGCTAGCGCCCCTGTGAGAAAATCAATTTAGCGCCAACACCCCCCAATCTAACAAAAAAAAATAAAGATACAGTTTCAAAAAGAACATCCTCATTTGTCAAACATATGTAAGAGAAATGTTAGAGCGTACGTGGAGACCGTAACACAATATTAAGTTATCAGTGCATTTTTTATAAAGTAGGTGAAACATTTGCGTTTTCACTCACACGTAGAATTGTTGAAACCCTTGAATCATCCGAAATAAGCAAAATGCGAAAAATTTAAGTTACATTTCCAATTAAATTAAACCAAATCTTTCACCAAATGGTCGTTTCTATGTTGAACTATACACATTTAAAGAAATGCTGTTGATACAGTCCGGAACAAAACGTTTATGATAAAGTTTAAAAAATCGATAAACTTATTCAGGAGCGTCATTTCAGACTCATTCGGAAAGAGAGGAGGGCAAAAAAAACATAAATAGCTCATAATATATCAAAGATATTTTGTTAAATTGAAAAAAATCCTTAAATTGAAAAAAATCTCCTTGACTTTATATTCGCTATAGTATCAATTGTTACGTTCAAATACGCATTTTGTAATTTTTACTTTCAATAGCTGTTATTATCCTGAAATCACCCCTAATGACGCCCATGAACTTGTTGACGTTTTTTTTAAAAAGGCCGCTAAACACACAATTCAGTTCAATTCTTGAAATGAATCCATGCATTCACAAATACGGCATGAGATGATTCCATATATTTCGGTACTTATGGTTCCATCTTCAAATCAAACTATTTCAATAATATTGATTTAAAAACAGATTAGCAAAATAAAGTAAAAATATAAATAAGAGATATTGATAAAGTGAATATTTTAAAGTGAAATTAATTAAAACGGACCGTGTAACTGCCCCTTAATTGTGGCTTCCTACCAAGTCTTCGTCTGCTATTTTAGTATATTAGCAATTGTGTTAAATCTTTATACAGGGTTATCCATCCGGCGAAAAGTTCTCATGGCAACTCCCATTATTTGGCAAACACTTTGAAAAATATTTCAAGGATTTGTAGAGGGTCTCCGGAAAATATTTTAGCGAAATTACAGTCTTGTAGCTCATTGTGAAATTGGTTAAAAGAAGCGTTGTTGTGATAAAATCGCAATTTCCACTAACCGATTATATCCGTCAAACGACTAAGAACGATTAGAAGATCCTTTTAAAATAGTTTTTATTCTGGAACAAGTGGAAATGTTTTAAAATGCAATGCAACAGTATGAACAAAAATCAATTTTGCGTGTTTAGCTCGTTTTTAAAAATCTCAATATCATCTTTTGACGCACTCCCAAAGGAGCTACGAGGTTCTAATTTCGCTAAAACGATCTTAAGGGGAATATTTCATTGAAACATTTTTCGAATCGCTTTTCAAATAATGGGAGTTTCCATTAGAATTAAAAACGGTTTAGTGGTCCATCCCGTACTTTAATCGGCATACATAACCTAATCCGGATATAATTGCAACGCTGCTATTAAAAAATGATAAAGTCGATAATTTTCATTCGTGAATGTCAACATAAACATGAACTTGACCAGATTTCGCTAATGGTGATCCAATTTTTATCCCAAAACGTTCTACCATTCCCCTTAAGTCCACCAATTTTGTTTCAATATGTTGTGTACATACATATGTGTGCCCACAATTAGGTCAATAACTTTGTTGACCCAATTAACAAAATAATTTACAGTTACATGATTGAAAGCGAGATTTTTTAAATATTTATATGGCCGCTAGCAATTGCTATGAACTCGGTTCCCGGGATGTTTTCCCGTATAATTGGTATAATTCGAATTAAAATCTTTTTTTTCAATCCAGGATCATAACAAAAAATAATTTCGACTTATTCTCTTTTTTGACTCTCCTACCAACTCAAACACCATCTATCACACGACCACGATTAGCTTAATTTTTCCAATTTTGACATTCATACCCGAACTACCAATTTTAAAGCTCCGTTTCAACACCCACGCGTCGAATACTTCCCGAATTAAATTGTGATAATCTGTAATTGTTTTTCTATTTGATTTTAATTCATTTTTTAATATGTAACAGGCAGGGTATATAAAAGGTGAAAGAATAAACGGCATCAGTGACAATTTCACCCCTTATTTTTTATATATGTTTTTTAACTATACGCTAAAAGATAGCATTATGTCAACTTTAGATGACAGAAACGTCGATTTTAAATTTCAATTAAAAATAAAAAAATTGCATATATGTACGTACATAATCGTGATTTAAATAAAAAAGGTACTTACTACTTAAGTACACCTCTGCTCCTGTCCAACGCTGATCGAACCTATTATAATTAGGGGTGGAAACGAGAAAAAACTTAGTAAATTGGAATAATAATTTGAAAATCTTGAATTACCCTTTTGATGAAACTTCTACGCTCAACTGCAATGAGTGACTAACTCCTTTATTCATAAAAGCACAAACACTTCACTATATTTTAATTTATTTTTAAAATATATTTTTAAAATTGAAAAACTAATGTAAACACTACGATTATCAAAACTAAACTGAATAAAAGACGGGCACTGACAAGTCTAAGAAAGTTATGTAACATTTCCTTTACAGAGTTCTTATCAGAAATTGAAGGCAAATTTGTTTCTATACGTATACATATAATAATAATAATTTACTAATAATCTAAAATACCTACAACTTACAATTTCTGAAATAAGATTGACTAATCTGAAATATAACTGAAAATATCTGAGCTGCACCTGAAACTTTTTGAACTACACTTGGAAAAGATGAAGATTAGTGTTATTTTACAGAAATAAATTAGTTGTTTACAAATTTGTTACATTTCCAATATTTCAAAGTAGTTTATTTTCAAAATCTACAATATTCTAATTTTTAATTATATCTATTTTAAAATAAATTAAGTACGTTGAATATATTTCCCAAATTATCTCCATTTTTTTTGTAGTAACGATAAGATTTGAGGTATGTGCAGACAACTTGTTCTTTAATTTCTGATAACAACAGAACAAAGGAAAAATTACATAACGTTCTTCTATAGACTTGTCAGTGCCCATTTTTTATTTATTTCACTTTTGAACGTCGAAGTGCTAACATGAATTTAAAAATTCAATAATAAATTGTTAATAATAATAAATAGTGATAACTAATAACATCAAGTAATAATAATAATAACAATAACTAAAATATAGTGAGTAGTGCTTGTAGTACCTTTCTGGAGGAAGCGGTTAGCCATCCAATGGACCTGAGTGGTGGAAAGTTCAACAAAAGGGTAAGTCGAGATAACTAAGCTATTATTCCAAAATTACTGATTTTTTTTACTTTTTTCGAATTACAGTAGGTTCGAACAGCGTGGAACAGGAGGCTGAGATGCAGTTAAATTGTAAGTACCTTTTTCATTTACATCGCGACTTTCTACGCATATATGTATAATGTTTTTATTATTATTCGAAAACTAAAGTCGAAACGCAGAAATTTGAACTGCTTTTTTTCCAATCGGAATATAAGCATTTTTTTGCATTAATAATAAATCAATTTCACGCGATAATAAATAAATTAGAGGAATTGGGGAATATTGGGTGAACAAAAATATCACCATCTTGAGTAGAGCACAGGACCATGTTCAAAGGTATGTGTGATTATGATTAATTAGGAAGTAAGTGGACAATGATAACAAGATTATAATCTAAATTAATTAATTGATTTATTAGGTATAATCGTTGGTAATTGCCAAATTTGGGTCTTTATTATCTAATAAGCGCACAATATAAATTCGAAGGTTTTATTTCAAGAGATATAATTACAATGACAAACACAAATTAAAAAAAAATTAAACAGTATTCGCAGATTCTGGGGTGGATTTTAAAAGGTAGACAACAATAATTGACTGTAATTATTTAATTAAGGATTTTTTTTCATATAATCGCTCATTATTTATATGCCAACTTATTGTTTCCATCTAAAAATATATAAGTTTGTGTGTTATATCTCAAAAATTATAACTTACTTAAAATATTTTAAGTAACACACAGACAAGCACAAATTTTGATCGTATTTTCAACCCTTTTACAAACACTACAATCTTAAAATTGTTTAAATTAATTAGTTAAATTAAGTTGTGTTTTTTTTTGTTGGTTGTCTAAACAAGGAGGTTAGCTTATCATTATGAATTTTATGCTTTTATTGAATCAATTTTGAGTACTTGTAAGGATAGTTTCATTATAATACGTATTATTTCCAATTATAAAGATAGTACAAGACGTATAGAATGGTAACCTTACACGGCTCCAGTTGCTACTAGTGTTATGCAGGCGATTATAAAAATTGTTATAAATACGTCGAATATTAGAGAATATGTAAATTTACATTACAAATTCATCTGTACATAAATAATAAAGCTCGTCTTCTAAAAAATTCGGTGATTTTGTTAACCTTTAATCCGGGATATTGTTGAACCATCTCTTGAAAAATCTGCTTTACCCCAAAAATAATAAGTTCCTTTTTTCATTATTGTAATTTTATATTTCTTCAACCATTATTAAACATGCATAGATTAAACATGGAATACATTTGAAACAAATCGATGAGAACGGTTTTGATTCTGTAACTTTTAATTTAGAATGTTAATTAAAGGAAGGTACAATAATCCTTCGTTCTCCTCTTTTTAATTTGTCTTTATTAGGACTTTCAGTAACTAAAAATAGAAATAGTTATTTGGAATATAATTAAACAATTACGAATTGTTTTAAATACTTCGAATATTAGAGAATATGTAAATTTACATTACAAATTCATCTGTACATAAATAATAAAGTCTGTCTTCTAAAACATTCGCAGTGATTTTGTTAACTTTTAATCCGGGATAATCTTGACCGGATCGTCTCTTGAAAAATCTGCTAAATAATAATAAGTTCCATTTTTATTTTCATTATTAAAATTTTATACTTTTTTCGACTATTATTAAACATGGAATACATTTGAAACAAATCGATGTGAACGATTTCGATTCTGTAACTTTCAATGTCTTTATAAGGACTTTCAGTAACTAAAAATAGAAATAGTTATTTAGAATATAATTAAATAAGTCGATTAGAGAATATGTAAATTTACATTACAAATTCATCTGAACATAAATAATAAAGTCTACCTTCTAAACAATCCGGTGATTTTGTTAACTTTTAAATCGGGATATTCTTGAATCGTCTCTTGAAAAATCTGCTTTACCTCAAAACTAATAATAAGTTTTATTTTTTTCATTATTGTAATTTTATACTTCTTCGACCATCATTAAACATGCATAGGTTAAAAATGGAATACATTTGAAACAAATCGCTGTGAACGGTTTCTATTCTGTAACTATTAATTTGTCTTTGTAGAGACTTTCAGTAACTAAAAATAGAAATAGTTATTTAGAATATAATTAAACAATTAAGAATTGTTTTAAATACGTCGAATATTAGAGAATATGTAAATTTACATCACAAATTCATCTGTGTATAAATAATAAAGTCTGTCTTCTAAAAAATTCGGCGATTTTGTTAACTTTTAATCCGGGATATTCTTGAATAGTCTCTTGAAAAATCTGCAAAATAATAAGTTCCATTTTTTTATTATTATTGTAATTTTATACTTCTTCGACCATTATTAAACATGCATAGATGAAACATGGAATACTTTTGAAACAAATCGTTGTGAACGGTTTCGATTCTGTAACTTTTAATTTGTCTTTGGGCGTGTTTACTTTGGCGCTTTAAGCGCTTAAAGCACTTAAAGTGCCGTTTACTTTGGTGCTGTAAGCGCTCATCAGCACTGTTATGACATCATCATAATGGCAGCGTGACGTCATTACCAACGCTTCTTCCATCGAGTAGAAGCAAAATAAGCGTGGCGCGCAATTGTGTTAAATTTGAAAAATTGGTGGAAGCTTGGGTAGTTGTAGCCCTTGTTTTACCTATTATTTAAAAACATTAGACTATTAGACACTCCTCTATTTCATTTTTTGCGTTTGCATTTTCACTTTCATCAAATAATTCTACAACTTTACCAACTGTAGTTAATAAAGTAATAGGGAACAAATTAATTTCAGAAATCGTCATTTGTATTTCAAATTAGTACCTAAAATGTAATTCAAAAAAATAAAATAAATTTCACAAAATATTAATTTGTAATTTACATATATACATAATTTCAATTCAATTTAGACCATATTATACAATAAATAACAAATATAGGTAATAAAATAATGTTGCTATTAAAATTGCAGAAATAATTTACTATTTTCGGTATATAAGCTTTGGTTGAATCCAACCATCTTCAGTACCTCGTTTGAATATAAGAATTAAATAAATATAATAATTCACTAATCTGAAATACGACTGAAAATATCTGAACTACCCTTGGAAAAGGTGTAGTAAGATTGTAATTCCAGATAGTAATAGAAAAATTATTAGAACTCATCGTCCATCGTCCACTTTGTATAAATCAGCTGATTTTGATGTACATAGCTCCCACGCTTACATTCGCTCAAGCTTCAAAGTAAACGGTTTCTGTCGTATCTGTCAACAGACGCATGAGCGCCAATAACCCAAAGTAAACGGCTAAAATAAGCGTTATAAGCGTGGAACGCTTTAAGCGCCAAAGTAAACACGCCCTTTGTAAGGACCTTCAGTAACTTGTGGGTAACAAAACTGTAATGGTTTATGGAGGTTAAAGGTTTCACCTTACAAGTTTTCCATTTGTTTTCTGGAAAAAAATCCTTTTTCACTAAACTTTGTTGCGGATTTGTCATGCCATTTAATCTTAAAAAATAATTTTATTAACACAACTTACATTTAAATATGAAAACTTACTACTTTATCATTTATTACCAATAACAGTCATAGTTTTACTTTCTACAAATTCATTTTCTCAAAAACAATTCTAATTGTATAAATAATACGCAATTACAACAAATATCGAGATCGAGTATCGAGGTTATGTTGACTGAATCGCGCGGGAATAGAGCGAGAGAGCGCCGAAAAAATCATAGACAAGGACGACAAGGACTCAATAGATAATAATCGGCATTACAGTTACCTACTAAATATACAGTACGTTGCAAGTCGGCTAGGAACATTAGAGAAACTTTGGCCACGCCCATATCCCATCTTTGTCAAAATCACATGTTTCATGAATAACAGACAGAAATACCAAATCCACAAACCAGATCTGGTTATTGTTGTCTTTTAAAATAGAAAGTTTTCAAGGTTCTTTCGTACAAAAGAAATTGCTGTGTTTGGTCAGAGGGCTAAGGGTTGGCAATAATTTCCGCCATCATTTTTAATTTATCGACAACCCAAAGTCTCTCTGTCTCTTTCTAACTAATATGTAAGTAGTTTAAATAGGCGTGGCTAAAGTTTCTCTAATGTTCCTAGCCGACTTGCACGGAGTCAGATATCTTGATCTTAAATTCAACTTCTCAATGGCACTAACTTATAGTTTCAAATTTCAAATGTCCCCATAAATTTCCGTCCAAAATGGCGGATATTGCGGTACTGTATATACTCCATATATATAATACTGAGTATTAAATATATGATACATTCAGTCACAGTAATTGGCATCTACAGTCACTAAATACATACAGTACCACCATTTCCGCCATATTAGTGCAGAAATTTACGGGGACATTTGAATTTGAAACTATAAGTTGGTGACATTGAGAAGTTGAATTTAAAATCAAGATATCTGACTCCATGACAGATTATTTAGTGCAGCCAATTGTATGACAGATTATTACAAATGCCGCCATATTGGTGCAAAAATTTGCTTTCTCTCTCTAACACATTGGCCCATAGAATTGCGGTACTGTATATATCTAGTAACTGTATTGGCATCGAGTTTCTGCGCCATCTATATTTACTTAAGAAAAGTTGCACATTAGATTGATGAAAATTTCTGCAGATATCTGCATTGCAACCAAACCGGGAAATTTAAAATTTGTTTCATACAATATTCATTAGCTCCTTTACAAACTTTGAGAATGAAAAGTAGATGAAACTCTATGAAGAAAGTTGCATATAAATATAGGTCCAAAGTTAAAATGACAAATGTTCACTAGTTTCAGAGTCCCTTGTGTTCTTCAAATTTGCTTTAAATCTCACAGGAGAGAAAAAAAGCTTAGAAATTCGTTAATAATTTATGCTTATTTTTTCAGTCACAAAAATTTGAAAATGAAAATACAAAGTAATAATATGGAACTTGAAAATAATGTAATAAAACTAACATATTCCTACTTTAGTTCTTGATGAAAATGGATTCCTTTATGCCTGAAAATCTCATAAACTGTCAATTTATCGTAAGTCCACCAAAAAAATTTTTTAAGCATTTATAACTAGAGTAAGGATAGAAATTGTGAGGTAGGTACTAAAGGGTATGCTATAGTTATAATCACGTGTTCAGTTGTTTGGCTCATAAATCGTGGATGACTAAAGTCACTATATAGAATATTCTATATAGTGACTTTATGGATGACTAGCAATAGAAGGTTCATAGAATCAACCATATTTAGATCAAGCATACTGTATACATTATTGCTTGTAAGAGGTACCCTTAAATAACATTGGAAATAAGGCTGTACACTGGGGGCACATAAAAAAGACCGGCTTTTGGACTAGGAATAACACACTCTTCCATCCATGTGAATCTGGCTGCTTTTGTAGTGAGAATAAGAAGGTGTGTAGGAAGTAGGTGTGTAATAAACCTCTTTAGATATGCCATTGGTAGTTGTTTCCATCCCTGATTTCAAAAATTTTCCATTATGATTCATCTTCAAGATGCATTTTGATAACATAAACTAAATAATCTTATAAACTAAACAACTTGAGAATTGAGATATAGGTAAATATTCTAGAAAATTTTCTTGTTTCAACCGTGGGAACATACGAAAATGACTATTTTTTTCATAAAACATATAAGAGGGGGGGGTAACACAGAGAAATAGAGAGCCTTCTATCGAGTCTTCGACAGAGTTTTGATGTGATACGTGTTATGGGAGTCTCCAAGAGAGTCTTGCAAAAATTTAGTTTTGCCAGTTAATTGTTAATAATCAGTTAGTTTTTGTTTTGTGAATTGTACCTAAATTAAAGTTGTTACATTTGAATTAAAGTTAAAATCATTTTCTAATAATCAGGGAGTTAAGGGTGACTGTGCCCTTAGAAATTCACAGTCTGGTGGCAGCAAAAATACCAAATGTTTAGTTTAGCTATACCCGTGTTAGAAGGAGTTTCCACCATACCAACTTTGTTGAAAGTATTTTTCTATTCAGATAAATACCTAAAATAGCACCCCCATCCCCTTCTTCTGATCAAAAGCCGGTTTTACACAACTGTCCAAGAAGTGGTCTTATTTATCGGCTCCACACTGTATATTACATGTTCTAAAAATCTTTGAGGGCGTATAATCAACTGATTGCGCACGAGCTCCTCGACGTCTTCATTGTTTTCAAATCATTCCCCTCCAACTGATTATTTCATAAACATAAAAATCAAATAGTAACAAGGCAAATCTGGACTTTAGGGGGTTTTCCAGCACATTTCCTACAATTTGTCGTTGTCATGGCGAACGATGACGTCTTGGATGGACATACATCATCTTCTACTTTGATAGGCGGTTTTTGTTTGCTCTAGCAACACCTACACCGTACATCAGTAAATAAAACTCTTCTGTAGTTGTGAAAAAAACAGTCGCGAGAACTCTTCCGGTTGGGAGACTTTTTTTCGTTTTCTAAATTCTCAAATTATTTGGCCCAAATTAACACTCGGTTCTCAGACACCGTAGCGTTTCTAAATAGTGCTATCAAATGACGTAAGATCTTCATAAGTAATTAATCAGTTTATTAATTAAAAAACATAATAATTGTTGTGCAACAAAAGATGAAAACTCTTGTTCACTCATGGCTGTCCAGAGACCGGAGCAAATCGGAGCAGTTAACCAAGATGCTATTACCACATTTACCACCACCTATTAACCACAGAATAGTTAACAATCAGAAGAGTAAGTCGACAATTTTACTTTAATTTTTGCCAGAAAAAAAGTTAAATAGATAAATTTCAGTTCACATTTAAGGTAAGTACAAATTTATAGTAAAAGATTTATAATTTTCTGAGGGTCGATTTCACCAACTTCAGTTAAGCTTAATGAACAGTTATAAACAATCGTTGCTATGATTATATAAAAACCGTTTCTATGATTTATGTGTTCGTTTAAATTTAACAGACATTAGTGAAATCGACCCTGAAATATTTAAATATTGAGAAAAGGATATTATACAGATACGCTAATTATTATTTATTTATTGTCCCGAAATATCCAGTATTTGATAACATTTAGTTTTTAATGAAAATACCTTTTTTGATTAGATTGTAATTTTTATTGATGTCTCCAAATTATTACCTTATTATTAGGTACTCATCAATTTTAAATTTTGATGAATATTTTTTAAAGGATAAAATAATTTGAATCTAAAACACATATTTTTTAAGAAGTTCAAAAGGGATTGTTTACATGAGGGATAAAAGTTAATATCAGCACTGAAAGATATCAGAGCATCAAATGGACATTTTTTGATAACGATATCTTCAAATTTATAATGGAATAAAAGAAATAAATTATTACAATTACGTTAATGAATTGTAACGTGATTTATTGGAATTTTATTTGTACTGATATATCCACAATATAATAAAATTCTATCTCTAATTAAGCCGTTCAAATTTCAAGCGTTATTTAACCTTTAACGAAGTAATTGCCGTAATCGGGTGCACACATAACTAGGTAAACAGATCCAATTTATTTTTAATACGATCCCTTAACAAGACAATGGCGTAAATGAAATAAAATATCTGAATTCAAGCCCAAACAAGTGAATTTCCAAGATTAAAACAAACAACAAGAACTCTATCTTTCTGTTCTGGCGCTTGCGGTTAACCACAATAATTCGCAGATTTTCATTCAAAAACAATACATGTATAGTAGCAGTCTGGGAGTTGTGAATTTTGACTAAGAAAATGGTCCACGTTAATTTCCATGAATAACAGTAGATAATTTACAACTCACACCAGATGCGGACAACATTTCTTTAAAAGCAGATAGTCTTGCCCCTATAAGATCTGGTGTGAGTTGTAAATTATCCACTGTAATTTACAGAAATTAGCATAGACAATTTTCTTTCTGTCCCGTAACCATAAAGTAATTGGACTTATCAGTCGAAATTCACAACGGCCGGGTTGCTACTAGAGTGTTTCTAGTTGTATTTGCCAGTACGGTACATGATTTCTATTATATGCTTTTGGTTTCTATTATATCTGGTGTACCACGGTATTTCCCCTAGCAGTCGGCTGTGTCTTTTTTACATAATTAAATAATTGATAAATTTATGAGATTTTCTTAGTTTTAATTAATTATTTGAATTTTCTGTCCATATGAATGCTATTACAGAAAGTACTAGTAGTGAAATTAGTACCTGTTACTGTTGTTGTTACCTGTTTTTATTGTTATCAAAGAGACAGATAAAAGTGAATCTGTATAAGCGGTTTTTTTCATGTAACACCATTAAAGAAGGAACAGTATAATCGTATTTGTTATTGTTAATAAAAGAATAATAATTGTAGAAGACACTGGATTCTGCTGTTTTAAAAGTACTCTATTTTGTTAATAATAAAAACTTAATTTTCATCAGAGAGCTAAATATGCTACATTTTAAACAATATTTAAATTTACCGCCAAAATGATCTAGTGTATTTTTTCTAGTGCCTTTTTTGTGTAAACCTGACTTTAATCATTACTCCTGCTAGTTCCAAAATGAAGTATACCTGACCGAAAATTTGTACACCAACTCTATTTTGACTTGGACTTTAATAAATAATAATAATCGAATTTATTGCAATCACGCTTATGAATTCTAATATGATTTACTGTAATTTTATTTGTACAATCAAATATACAAGAAAATTGTATTTCTAATTAATCCGATCGAATATCATGCGTTATTTATCTTTTAACGAGGGTAATTGCAATGATCGTAGGTACAAATAATCAAGAAAACAGATCCAGTTTGTTTCTAAGACGACCTCTTATTATCAAAGCTAAGACCTAGTTGTATTTAAAAAGCAGTAGCGTAACTAGGCCTATTTAGGGGGGGCTCGCGCCCCCTCTAGGAACATTTGCGCCCCCCTAGCCACAGCCGCGTTTCCACTGTCAGCAACTCCAATTTTTCACATCACCACTACCCTACTACTGTTTATATGCACCGACACTGCGAGCATAGCCTAAGATTTCCAAGACAAGAATTTGTGGTAATATGATATCCAATATCCGCCCGAATAGCACACAATATCTGAAAATCGTCGATTGTCTTTGTTTTGTATTCTATTCAGTTATTCAGTAGTTTCTTGTGCTGCTTGTATGAGTGTTTAAGTTAAAGAATTATTATTAAATTACGATGGATATTCGATCATATTTTAAAACAACTACTAACAGGAGTGGTGGTCCTTCCACTAGTTCCAGTCGTCCCAGTACCTGCAGTGTTGATAAGCTCGGTATTTATAATCGCAATCATAAAAATTCAATAGTTTGGAGTTTGTTTTTGTATTTATTTTTACAATTTTACTGCAGTTAACTCTGAACTGAAAAACTTGGATAAAGGTCCTTCACCAAACAGTTCCACCAGAGTTGATATATTAAATAATGATGATAGTAAGCATAAAAGTTCAATACAGTTTGTATTTTGGGTTAAAATATTTCTTTGTTTGTCTTACTTCAGTTAATTCTGAACTTGGAAGCTTGGATAGCGGTCCTCTACAAAAAGTTCTTTCTAAATATCCATATACTGGTGAAGGCAAAAATAAAAGAAGCTTTCAAAGTAGATGGTTTCAAGAGTATTTTTGGTTAGAGTACAGTGTGCAGCGAAATTCTTCTTTTTGTTTTATGTGTAGACATTTTTCCAAAAATTGTAAAGAACAAATATTTCTATCAGCAGGCTTCAATAATTGGAAAAAAGCTTTAGAAAAATTTAAAGAACATGAAAACTCGGAGTCTCACAGAATTGCGGCTCAAAAATGGTCACTTTTTAATCGTTCCCTGAAGCATGGTACTGTACTAAATAAATTAGATTCCGCTTCTATTGAAAACATCAAACAAAGACGCGAATATTTAAAACGAATTGTGGCAACTATTCTTTTATTAGCTAAGCAAACTCTAGCATTTAGAGGCCACAACGAAGGACTAGAAAGTTCAAATCGTGGAAACTTTTTAGAATTCTTTGAAGTTTTGAAGGAATTTGATCCCTTTTTACAAAAATATCGTCCACCACAAAACTGTATCTATACATCAGCTAAAATACAAAATGAACTTATAGAAAGTGTTGCGGATTGCTTGTTGCTTAAATTCATAAAAGAAATTAATGATGCACAATATTTTGCTATTATAGCTGATGATAGTAGAGACGTTAGTTCAAAAGAGCAAATGAGTATCTGTCTCAGATACGTAACAAATAATAGGCTAAAGGAAACTTTTATAAAATTTGAAAACGTTAAAGAATTGGATGCAACTTCTTTAGCTAATACAATTCAAAATACACTGTCAAATCTAAAACTAACATCAGTCTGTGTGGCACAAACTTACGATGGAGCTAATGTAATGAGCGGGCGGCACAACGGTGTACAAGAAAAATTCAGAGCAATGGGTCATCCGTATGCAATTTATATTCACTGTTATGCACACAGACTCAATCTGGTGCTAATAAATGCATGTTGTTCCGTACAAGAAGCTGAACATTTTTTTGCGAGCCTAAAATCTCTACACTCATTTTTCTCATTATCTGTTCTTAATCATCAAAAATTTCTAGATTTACAAACAAAGCTCGATATTTCTCATAAAAACATAGATTCTTTGAGCACTACTCGTTGGTTTAGTCACATTAAGACTATTAAAGCGGTAAAATCGACTTATCCAGCTATTCTAGAATACTTTCAACAACACTCATCTGATGCAACAGCAATAGGACTTCAAAAACTATTAACCAAAGAACAAACAATTTTGTGTTTGTTAATATTCGAACAGATACTTGGTATAACCTCTGGTGTCCATGAACTATTGCAGAGGGAAGATCTAAGTTTATTAGAAGCTTCGCGTGGAATTTTAGCTTTAATAATGACTTTGAATGATTTGAGAAATGATGAACAACATTTTGATAAATTATATGAAGAAATGAAGGATTTTTGTAGTGAACTGCAATTGGACGATAGAGACGAAGGATTACCACGAAACAAAAAACGACCAAGATATTTAGAAGATTACTTGCAATATGATGATAATTCTGGAATAAGTCAAAGTCTAACCGATAATGATAGGATACATTTTCGAAATCACATTTATTTTCCAATATTAGACAGAACTTTAATAGAGTTAAAACAGAGGTTTAAAGAAAATGAAAAAATTCTAATGGGCATCGATGCTTTAAATCCGACATCTAACAACTTTTTGGATATTGAAGTTTTGAAAAATTTTAGTACATTTTACGAATTACAGTTAAAACCAGAAGAATATACGGTAGCTAAAAATTACATTTCATTAATGACTGAAGTTACCAAGCCGAAGACACTCCAAAATCTCTTGAAAGAATTAAATCCTACAATGTTTCCATCTTTAACCAGAATGATTAAAGTCGCACTTACTATTCCGGTTACATCATGTTCTTGTGAAAGATCCTTTAGTGTTTTAAAACGTTTAAAATCTTACTACAGGTCTACAATGGGTCAAGAAAGACTTTCAAATCTGGCACTGTTAAGTATAGAATCTGATGAGATACAGGATATTTCTATGGATGAAATTATTGATAAATTTGCAAAGACAAACAATAGGAGAAATACCTTACTATTGCCAGAAGATATTTAAATAAATTTAATGCAATACTTCTTAATTATTCTTAATAATTAATGTTGTAATTTATTTTATGTGTTAAGAAAATGATGTTAATTTTGTTTATTATTTGTGTTCTTATATTCTACTTAAATGTCTATTAGAGATTGAATAATAATAATAATAATAATAATGAATCTCAAAAATTTTGCGCCCCCTCTACTCTGCAATCCTAGTTACGCTCCTGTTAAAAAGATATCTGAATTCGACCTCAAACACGTGAATTTCGAAGATTGAAAAAAAAAATTAGGAGAAAACTCTATCTTCCTGTTCTGGAGCTTGTAATTTACCACAAGCGTTGAGTTATTCACTTAACGGTTTTACAAACATTTGCAATAGTCGTTAAATAATAGCCCGGCGCATCCACCGTTTTTGCGCTGTGGCGTATAATGTTTTTATCATAATAACTTATTGGTTTAATAATTCGTTATTAGTGTTATAAAAATAAGAAATAATTATTTAGGATGAATTGGACTCTTACGTTCTTTAATAATAATGATAATAATAATAATAATAATATCAAATTTAGAGACGATGGCGAATTAAATTAATTTATTTGCCCGACTTTGGTCATCGGGATGTTGTTCTCCGTTTTTCATTGTAGGTATGTAGATTTATAATTAATTAAATTCGCATCGACAAAAAAGGAATTATCGACTTAATTTTTACATCATTTCTAATCTTTCTTGTCCAAAAGTATTTTAATAAGAAATTCTCTAATGTCGCACACGTCGAGGTGTGGTAAACATGATATTAATTTATTTATTTAAATAAACATCTTATTATGAAATTCCTATTTTAGATAACGTCATGTATAGTAGGTTACGGTGATATGGGTCCTGAAATTTAGCAAGAGATATTTTTTAATTGTAAAAATCGTATACCAAAGACTTGGGTGCTTGAAATAATTTGTAACAGTAGTTAATTTTTTTTTTTGTAAATTAACTGAATTTTTGACTGTATATATTGAATGCTTCTTTTGATTTAGTCTGTTGTATTTACTCATGTTATTTAAGTGATAATCTTTTATTGATCATAAACTGAAAATCTTATAAATGCTTTTTAATTTGTAATCAGATTCTTTACAAGATTCGTTTCATAGAAAATTGTAAATTTTTATATTTGAACTGATGGCATCTAGCCGAAACTATTTTACAATGAATATTATAAATAATAAGAATTTTACACCGGTCACAGAACTTATAAATTCTTTATTTCATTAATTTTTGTGCACTAACTGGGATCTCATTTCTTGCATTATCGGCCATAATCATAATTTTATTATATTCATTTATATCGCTAATAATAAAAAAAGTGGGTCTCTATTCAAGGGCATTGTAGGTTTAGGTTTCGCCTTAAAAGTTCGATAGTAACAACAACAACAATAACGACTCGACTGAAATATGTATATAATTTGAAGACGCCAAACGGTAGTCACGTTGATACAATCATTCTATATAATGCTTGTGCTAACGAGACTTACGATTGTTGTCTTTATATCTTCATAAATGTTGAGCAGCCGATGATCAGTCTTCATCGATTATTACATGGAAAATCCATCAAATATCGTTACCGAATTGGACTAATATTGTAATATTATAATTTACTGGTAAATATTAACATTCTGTACACTATTTCACAAAAATATAATGTTATACAAATTTTTGAAAGGTTACAGCTTTTCTGAAACTTTAATCTTAATCTCCAGACAAAATATTTTTTACGAATTAACAAATTAAATTGAAATAAAAAAATATATATTTAAAATTGAAGAAGGTGATTGAATTTTTATAAATTTTAAACAAAGGTAATTTTAAAAAAATTGATTCTTAATTGATAAAAAAAATGAAATTGAAATTTTCATTTCGTTTAATAATGAATTAGATAGATTTTTTATTGGTGTATAAATGGAAATTATTCTATTTTAATAACTAATTTTTTGAAAAAAAGTATATATCAGGGGCGGACTTAGGCCATGACCTTTGGGGGGCTATCGCATAATCCTAAATTTGTTAGCTAATCGGACTATAGTGTTGGAAAATAATTGAAAAACAAATACTTTTACGTCAAATTCAACGATTATAGTAATATATAATAAAATAAAACTCGCACAAGCTTTATTGCCCACTGTGGAAACTCGACTTTAAAAAGAGACATCAAGTAGTAACTGATTTATTTTTAAGGGGCTAAGGGGGCTAAGGGGGCTAAGTCCGCCACTGGTATATATGTACAAATAATTCTGCACTTTTCAATTACATTTTAAATTTATATTTTTCTATCGAATCAATCTGGTCTACGCAATGAAAATTTATAAAATTCGTCACAACTTAACTGAAAATTATATTTTACATTTATTGTAAGTTAAGTTCCATTGTTTTTACTAGAAGTTTTTTTAGAAGTCTATATCTGATTTATTAAACTTACCTAAAATACGACTTAAATAAATGATCATTGGTATAATCTATTCTACATAATTGTGTAACCGAGGTATCGGTCTTACTAACAAACATCTAATTAAAATTACTAATAATTATTATAAATCATTATTTATAATTCTTGAGCAGGGACCTATCGATGTTGGCCCCTAAGCTTACTGTATAATCCGGCACTCTTCATTCTCATCAATTACAATTTTTTGTGAAGAATATGTTCATAGAAAGCAAAATATTTTAGCCGGTTATTGTCGATTAAACTACATAGTGCTTTTCTGGTATCCAGATTGTGTTTTGGCATGAAATTTCTAGATAAAATCTCCTTAGTCGTTATTTGTAAATTCGATTACAAAGACAAAATAGCGTTTCAATTATTATTATTATTATTATTATGTATAGGAATCTGCTAATATAAGATCAGGAGACGATGATTACGTAACTGTAATCGACAATATAACGGATTATTCATCAAAAATATCAATTACACCAATCAATTTTGATATGTCCACAAATAATTCTAGTGAGAATCTGTAATAAAAATTTATTTGCATAATAATCAAATGAAAATTTACAAATAAGATTTTTTTAATCATTAAAAGAGAATGATACTAATTAGAATAAACAAAAGAATTCTAATTATAAGATTATGAATATTTCAATACGTACTGAACTTAAGGCACAATAATGACGCTTATTTACGAATAATTAAATGATATTCAAATTCTTTATACTTAATGTAAAATGGACAAACAAAAAAAACATAACGAGATTTTGCCAAATTTTAGAATTTCCTGTATTTGATTCAAATTCATCTGAAACTACATTCAATATTCCACAATGAACGCATCGATTTCTATAGTTTTTACAGTGGAATATCACAATAAGAGCTATTTTACTTGTATTTCAGTTATTAATTAATTAGTTCTTCAACTGACTAAAGTCGTGCAAGCTCGAATGCAATTAATGGCAGTTTATTTAAGTTAATTTGATTATAAATTAATCAATTTGCAATGGGACCAAATGAAATTGGAGACAAAATCAATCCAAAGCGTGCGTTAGAAATTTTAAAATTTGCAAAATTTCACGTAAGTAGTTGAAAAGCTAATTAGATGCAGCTTCAGGATTGATTTATCAGCGAACATTTGATTTTTTTTTAAAACAAAAATTTTACAAAAAAATATTGTGGTTTAAATACTATTGTAGCAAAATCCTGGAAAAATATATAATATATAAATAACCAATGTTTTTTTTTTCTTTAGTGATGCGATTTTATTTTGATGTATTGTATATAGTGAACTACCAACAAAATCAACCGAAAAAAATTTGGTGGCCCAAAATTATTAATAATTATTAATGAGTTATGGTGACTAAATTAATTATTGGCAATAATTAAATAATAGTCAATTATATCTTTCGTTTACAATATCACTGAACATATTTTGGTTGAACAAGAAGCATCCAAGCTTTTTTTTTCTATTATTTAAAATGAAAAACAATTATAATTAAAATAGTAACAAAACAATACAAACTTGAGGTACTACGAAATTAATTTACAATAATTATTGTTATCAACAAAATATTTTAATTTTGATTTTCTAAATTAAAATTATTTAAAACTATTGTTTTTATGTTGAACAATTAAGTGCAATGCTAAGAAAATCTTCGAAACCAATTGTAATACTACCTTTCATTTCTGTATCTCTAGTACGGAATGCTTCTGTAAAACGTTGAATTTGTACACAAACAACAATAAATTGATCAACTGACATCCTTTTATGGTATTGTAAATCACATTTTGCTATTAAAAATTTAATAAAATCTGGTGAAAACTTAAAACCCATCTGTTGAAAGGCTAAAATCAATCAAACAAATTAGATACAACCAATTGGTAATAAAAATAATAGAGATATTCATATTATTTAAAAATAAACTACGCCGAAAGGTCTACTTCCCCATCACCAATAAAATAACGTTAAGATAATAGCCAGTAGGAACATTTTTCTAAATTTCTCCCTTTTAACATTGTTATTAAAACGGTGATAAGAGGAATTCAAATCGATAAACGAATGATTACGATTTATAATTAGCTAAAATATCAACTGAGTCATTCCAAATTCCTCATAATTTACGTAAATGAATTACATGATGATATTTACAAAAATAACTTCCTGTTCTAAAAAATTAAAAAAAAAGATTTTTACCATTAAATACTACGTTCAAGAAATTTAGTTACAAAAAAAGCCAATATTTACACGATTGTGTTTCAGTATTTCCTAAATCTGTTAATTCACCTGACGGTTATTTGCTTATATTTTTAATTGTGAATATCTCTTATTGCTGATTAACAATAAATAATACCTAGACCAAGTTCTTCTTCTTCTATGTGCCCAGACTGATCACGATCATAATTTTTAAACACGGCCAACCATTGATTTATGTAATTAAATAATTGTTGAAATTCATCAACATCAATTGTACCAGATTTGTCTCTATCAAACATACCAATCATTAATTTACATGCTGTATCAGAGAAATGATTACCCTGTCCATTAATTAAAGCACTTTGTAATTCTTTCCAATTAATATGACCGGAATTATCGCGATCAACGCTGTGAAACCATTGTTGTACATCTGGACGAGCATCTTGTTGTTGTTGTTGTTGTTGTTGCGGTGTATAACCGTAATTTTGTCCCGGATAACCACCGGCCTAATTAAATTAATTATAATCATTTTAATAGTAAGTAATTAATAATTAACTTACACCGTACATTATTGTTTATTTTAATGAGTGAGCGATTGGAGTATTTTGAGTAAAGTGGAATTAATAGAAACCAAGGTTATGTTGATTTGACAGCTGTCAATTTAGTGATATTGAGATTTTATGTTGGTTGTCTGTCGTTTGTCAACGGCGCGAATTTCGAAACTGTCATTTTTTAATTTCTGCTAGTTACGAAATTGAAATTGTTATTTTTAATTATCAACATTGTGATAATTACGTAAATTACTGAGAATGTTTGTTAATTACGTCGTAGTCTACGCAATTTGTTGACTGATAATTTATCTAATTCGTTAAATATGCATAGATTAGATTGATTTATTGTGGTAATCGTGTGGGATTTGAGTAATTAATTGAAAGACCAAAATTAAGCACATTTCCCATTTTATTACTGAAGAATACATATTAAAATATTGATTGTATTTTGTAGTTTGAGTTTTTGATAAAATTACATATAATAAGACTATATAACATCAAGCAGCAACTGACATACTTAATCCGAATCTCGCTTAAAAAAGAATGCATATCTTAATTTAATTACCAAATTTTTTTAATTACGAAACAACACATGTACACAATAAATACGTTGTGTTGTAAAAATTGATAGCATGTATTGCTTCACAAAAGAAATTGCTTCTAGCATTCTCCATGTTTTCTTAATTTCTATTTTGCTTTCATTTTTTATTAAACTAGAATTAATAAAACATATCGGAAGGAAGTTCATGTGTGCTTTTTAAAATAAAAGCAACATAAACCTGTTTTGATACAAAAAAAAAAAACCTACAACCATACCGCGTGAATTTGTAATTAGTTCAAATTTTTCAAAAAGGGCAACATGTACATGTAGAAATCGAAAAAAAATTAAATCTAACTCGACTGCAAGAATTTTATTTTAAAAATGACTTGTTTTTACAGGTTGCTCTTAATAATATTTCATTAACTTTTAGTGTAATTAAAGTAAAATACCGAAATTATATATGAATCATCACAAATCACACAAAATTTGTCATTAATTAATTTATTTTAGAAATAAAATGGAACCGCTTTATTTTAAAATTTTGTTTATGTGAGTTGTGAAAATTCTACTGACAGTAATCTGCTGCCCCCACCTGACCACTTATCAATTAAACAAATAATAGAAACATTTTTGCATTAAATTACATGTTATCGTTTGCAAAACTACACATGATAAAAGTTCTAACATCTAACATAGCAAACTCTTTAGATTCAAATATATATATATATATTTTTTATAGAATTGGAGTGTCCCATTATTAAACAAATATTAAATTTGTATCATTGTTGTTTTTTTTTTTTGTTAACAATTACAAATTACAACTACAATAAATTTTGAGACATCCAATAGAAAATTAGTATCATGCTATTAATTTTTTATTTTAAATTTAAATAAAACAAAATAGATTTTGAAAAATTTATTTCATATCAGACAAATATACATATTTGCCAGATACAACAGAAAACAAGTAGAGCTGATAGCAGTTTATTTTAATACATATTCATACATTTATATATAGCACATCCAAAGTGATTTGACGGTAAACAAGGGGGGAAGGCAGATACGGTCCATGCAGCGGAGTGCAAAATAATTTTGTGGACTAAGGTACAGGCTCATCTTTTTTTTTAATGTATAAAGAGGTACAGGTATGATTTTATTTTCCTGGAGATTTCAACAATGGACGAATACAAAAAAAATATATATGTATAACTAAAACATTGTTATTAAATAATATTTTTTAATAGTTAACAAGTTAGAACTTAGGATTGACTTCTTATTCATTTTAAATAAATTACAATGTGGAAATAAATGGAGTTACAAAAAAAATATAGTAGAGAAAATAAATCAAAATATAAAGTAAAGCTCACTTAATCACACAACTTCTAGCAGTAATAAATTGAGAAGAGTTAACAGAATTTTTTTTAATAAAATTTGTTTTTATTTTATTTTTATTTTTTGTAAACAGTGGTTGTGTGAAAATGTGATAAATTTTATAATTAAAATTATAACGGCTTTACATCTCCTAAAAACATATTAAGTTTCATTTGAAATTTATTACTTAAAAACTGTCAATGAAACTTCACAACCAAGTTCCACGAATACGTTAACTTACATGAAACTTCATTTTTAACGAATAATCTTAAAACGGACGCCACACTTCAATTATCACCAGTCTCTTGAGGTTCATCCGCTTCACCCTTTTCGAAATAAACGAACATAATTAATATAATTTTAAGCCGGTGTTTTAAATTGTAAATCTACCTGTGTATCACTCGTCCACAATGTGAGGTTATCTCGTAGAAGCTGCATAATGAGAGTGCTGTCTTTGTATGAATCTTCATTTAATGTGTCTAACTCTGCTATTGCGTCATCGAAAGCCTAATAAAAAAAATAGAACAGAACAAGTAATTTATTAATTTATAGGAAATTATTACATAGAATGCCCCTCAAACAAAAATTTTGGTTAGTAGTAATTGCAGGCAGAATTATTGTGGCAGAATATTTATTTCCAATTTTTAGTCAAAAACAAATCACTCTCTGGTTTGGTTAAAATTAACACAAAACACATCTATATAACCTGTTTGGCTAGATGGCAGGCCCGCGCTGGTGAATTGATTATTTCATAATAAAACACCGAAAAATTTAGTGCAAGTCCTAGACGGATTGGATGTGTTGATTGCATTTTCGATTTTGCTATATCAAATGCTTCCTGGTATGCCTTTTGTGAATCTTCAACCACCTCTGCACACAATACGATTAAAAAATTACTAAATTTACAATGTTTTTTTTTCAAATATTCATACACAATATTAAAAAATATAAATGCCACTAAAATTTGAATGATTCTGCCCCCAATCACTAAGAAAAATTCTACTTGAGAGGTATAAATATTCTTGTAACAAATAAATATTAACCTGTTTAGCTAACTGACAAGCCTTATCTGGTGAATTTAATATCTCATAATAGAAGACTGAGAAGTTTAGGGCAAGGCCTAATCTGATTGGATGTGTGGGCGTCATTTTTGCCTTTGATATTTCAAAAGCATCTTGGTATGCCTTTTGTGAGTAATCGACGACCGCTGAAATCGTCCCAAATCAAGCCAATCAATCATAAGAGAATTATTATTAAAAATAACAAATTATCTCTATTAATACACCCTAATATTTTATTAAAAAAAAAAATCTACTTACCGTTCCTTGTGTCTCCTGTTGCTACTTCAGCTAAATATCGGTAATAATCGCCTTTCATCTTCAAATAAAAAACTTTTGATTCTGCATTACTCGCTTTAGGGATCAGATATTTATCCAGAAGACCCTATATAAAATAATAACTATTTTATTCCTATAGAAACTAAACTTTTTTAAATAGAAAATTTTAATAGTAAAAAATCAGTAAAATAAGGTTTTCTTCAAAGAATTTTACAGAAGAACGAAAGTTTTAATGAGCATCATATTTTTTTTCTGTTTTGATTCTTGTTTTTGTACAAATATTTGAATAAATAAAAACTTACAAGAACGTCATCGCAGATTTCTCTTAATTCTTTTTCAACTTTTTCTCGATATTCTTTGGCCATCTGCTGTTTTCGTTCTGAGCCTTCAGTCTTTTGTTCAATTGAAGAAATAACTCTCCATGAAGACCTTCTAGCTCCAACAACATTCTTATATGCAACTGATAGAAGATTTCGTTCTTCATTGCTCAATTCTACACCTGTTTCTGTAACCGATTTCATAGCAGATGCCATATCATCATACCTTTCTGCTTGTTCAGCAAGTTTTGCCCTTTGTACCAACTCATCCTTGTCAGGAACCGACATTTTGATCTAATTCTAATCTAAATTATAATAAAAAATATTGTATAATAGAAAATAGAAAAAGAGAAATTGTCGATATATTTTAAAAATTCAACATATTCTAAAAGTAGGACTAGTTGAGAAGTTGTCACATTAATTAGAATGATTGCAAAAGTATGTTGCTTTATTTAGATGTCATTATTTATGGAAAACGGTAAAATAATCTATTTACCAAATTAAATTCTATTAAATATCTAAATATTGATACATCAATTGTTGATAATAATGTACTTATTACAATTGTCTCGATAAAAACGATTACATCACATTTTATCGATTTTCGGTGAGAATAATAATGGGAATATAAATTATTTCTATTGTCGAAATTCAAATTGATCAGAATCTCTTTATTAGACGATACCAGAAAAAATTAGTGTGAAAAATTTGCTGTTAGATATACTGACGAATTTCCAGATAATTTCTATAAATAGCATTTTATACGTTCGAATTGTATGGCAATGAGAAAGCGTCGTTCCCACCCTGACTGTGTCAATAAATGGAATAGTGTGTACCTAAAAACATATCGGCAACACTCATATATCTACCCAATGTATATAAAATAAAATTGGATAATATAGATTGGGATATGGGAATTATGCGATACAAACGTAGATAAGCCAGGATAGCCGCCGGTAGCGAGAGAACTAGCGGGTCTGTTCAACAATATGGCGTCTGCCACACCTTTCAATCTAATGCGTAGTAAACTTTTTTTTGAAATTATTCAAAAAAACCAAAATTTCCATTAATCATATAACAATTACAATAATAATAATTATGTCTTATAATTAGTGTCGTTATAGTGTCATTTTGAAGATATTTATGGCATACCGGCTAGTGTCAATGGTCTAAATTCTATTAAACTACACGACCATTGAATGAACGTGATGCATTACATTGGAATTTGAAAATATCGTTAAATTAACAAACCATACTTGTTAATGTTAAAAATTGATGTTGTAAACGATATTTTCGTTCGGTATTTGTGAAATTTCGTGTTTTTATCAATTTTTTTTTAAATTTATTATTGGTGAAGGTCAACCGTTTCATGGCGACCAAAATTCATTCTTTCTGCACAACAAAATGTGGCACGTTGTTGCCGACAGTTTTGTTTTACTTTACTAAATTAATATATTTTTAACACAAATCTTACTGTTGAATGCAACGTATTAATTTAATTGAACACAAAAAAAAACTTACGATATTATCGTATATAATTATTTAAAAGTTATCCCTCTATCAGACGATGCTGAAGAGCTACACTAGAACGAACAGACGACAAGGACTAGAACACGACTACACGGATCGATCTTTGAGCAATAAAGCGCACCGTGTATAATAATGGCGGCGGTTTGCGGTGACTTACGATGGAAAATCCAACCGGCTTTTATCAAAAAAATTCAATTCAATTCAATTAAAACCTTTCTCAAATGAATAAATACACAATAAACACAATAATTTTTAATAGTACAAACTTTAAAACAAAAAAATCTTTCAAAATCATTAAAATAATAAAACGATAATTGTACTCACTTCTTATAGATAAAATTGGTGATACTATTTTATACACTCAAGACTTGACTGAAATTTTTTTGTATAACCAATCTAGCTAGCCACCTCTCTTACAACTTCTCTAAAACGCGTCAATCCACCCGAACAAATACGAATGATGAAATAACAGCGGAAAAGCCTCAATATCTCTCTCTTGTTAAACAAAGATAAAACCAACAGTACCAACATTATAAAATAACACGATTCTAGTAAATACCACCAAATTTTCAAAATTACCTCCATATAAACCGAACACTGCAAAATTTCACTGCAGTATTTACTAATTAAAACAACAAATAAAAAACAATTATAATAATTTAAACAAAACAATCAACGGTAAAAGCAACGAATAATCACAGGGATACTTGAATGAAATGCCCCATATATACTAGTATGACTCATCCATATGTATTACTCATCTCTATTATTGCAATATTTGCAGAATTACTTCAAATTTACAGAAATTTTCCAAAGAACAACAATCAAATAAATGTCAAAATTTATGCTCTAATTAATCAATTGGTTATTACACTATTTACGATTCATTTACGCAAAGTGTGTAATTTACTTCTTAAATATTCCTTATTCTAACGATAATTATTGAAAAATTCATGAAACTGGATAATAATAGAAAACATACAAATATAAAAATGTACAAAACAAATTTATTATTGATTAGTCATCGTAAAAAACTACCGAAATTCTAAAGTACACCCAATTTAAATGCAACCGTTATGTAATCCTCCAGCAAAAATTAAAAATTTACTTTTAACATACAAAAAAAAAAATAGTCCAGTAAATAATCGAATTAATAAGAAAAATTCTTAATTTTGAACAAAAATTTATTTAAAACAATAAACAAACGTGTAATTTTTTCTAATTGTGTTAAAAATTTCTAAATATTGCATAGAATCACTAATTTTTTGTCTAAATATGGAGAAAATTACGAAAAACCGATAAGTAGGTATGCAATAAAAAGAGTAGGGATAATTAATCAATGAACGTTGCTATATTTAAAAAAAAATATATATAATATATACTCGATATTTCCTACAAACATTTCATTTATAATTTGTTACAGACGTATATTGAGTTTTTACGTTGATGCTGAAAATAAAAGGAAAATTCATACTATAGTATTAATCACGCATGCGTTTTACACTAAAAACAATTTTCGTATAATAATTAATCAATAATCCAAAATTCAATTTTCCCGCACTTGGTGGAATAAAAATGGTGGAGAGTTCTGCGTTGTCTCTCCGCGCATATAAATTACCACGAACACAGTGACGTTACATTAAGCAGACAGAATACGATCCAAAAGATTCGCAAATAATAATAATTAGCGCATCGAGCACAATGACGTCATTTACGAGGCAGAAATTGAGAGAAAACATTGAACTATTTTGTAATGCCTTCGGTGCGCAGATTGTTTAAATGGATCCAACTAAGATCGTGTTGATGTCTACTACCCGATTTAAAAATATTGTCATAATTCTAGTAGCCCCATAGAGTTCACATAGCGGAATGGAAAGTCTACACGTGTTTGTGATACAAGTGTATTTTCAGGGCGGCATTTTCAACTTCGGTGTCGACCGAATATCTCCGATGGGTTGCTTAAACCCCGCCTTCGCGCATCATAGCCGAATGCCACCCAGTAACTCAAATTTTACGTCGTTCGTCGTTTGGACGACGCTGCCCGACAAACGCGAGGTGAAACGACGATAATCTGTAGCAGGCTTTAGAAGTTGGTAGTATGAATCTAGTAATTTTTAAGATATTACGTTGGACGTTGGACAATGTTCTTAAATGTCATTTACAAAACTTGATAAAAAAACTTAATAATTGTTAAAAATTATTAATCATTAATTAACAAATAAGAAATAAGTAGAGAAAGTGGTGCAAGTTTTATTATGGGTTAATAAATAAAGAATCTTGGTTTCTTATAGAGACATTTTCGACACCAAAGTAGCCAATTGTCAGAATTGCCGAAATACTTAAACTTTTAAAGGTGAACAAAAGAAATGTATTTATTCTTTATTGTTATTATTATTAATGTTATTGTTATTATTTTTCAAGATAACTGAAAATGATCCTTAGCCCGGTTCCATACATTGTTCCCAACTTTAGAGCCAACAGTGTTTGTCCAGTGTGTGGTCGGACGAAATGGGGTTGATAACGTTGATAATTGGCCATGTGTTTTTAACAAAATACTAAAGAAATTGGTGCCTACATTGCAAGCTGCAACTTACTCGTCCAACGTGAGGCAACGTTGGGGCCAAATGTATGGAGCCGAGCTTCCGGCTAATAGGAGACTATGTTGTTTGCGTTGTTTTAATATGTTGATATTTTTCCATAAAAGAGCAATAATTTCACAAGTCAATCAATTATTTATTGAAAATAAAATTAGCAAGAACAATCCATACTTACAGATGATGTTGCAAAAAATGTAAGTAAGTGAATAAAAATAGTAATTACAATATAATACAAATCAATTCAAGCCTCTTATAACACGGTTTTTTATCATACATATTATATTACAATTTTAAAACTTTATTTTGTATTAGAAGAGTGAACTTTAAACGTATTGAATACAACAACAAAATAAGTATTTACGTGCTATTTGAAACTCGTGTTGTATTCTAAATATGCCGTGTTATGGGAGGACTTAATTCATTTAAAATGAAATGACTATACGTATTAACATTGATTTGTTTTTAGAGAGTGAGTCTGAAGATGAAGACATAATAATTTTAAAAAATAAGGAGCATTCTAATATATCGAGTCTTTTGGATTTATAATTTAAGATGAAATACAAATTGGAGAGATTTGTTTAAAAATTGGTAAGAACAATAAAGTTGTCGTAATTGAGCAGTCAGTATGTTAGAATCAAAATAATCTTTCTTTGAGATATCGTATTGTATTCCATAAGAAGAATCAGTAGAATTAATTAATGGTTAGAATAATTTTAATTCTTGATAGATATCAAACAAAAACAAACAATCTTTGCAAAAATCATAAAAAAAATGCAATTTTCTAAAAAGCCAGTACATATTTGAAAAATAAGCATAAATGTTTTAAACATGTTATATAAACCGAGTGTAAGACCTCGAAGACACACAGATTGATGAAAATATGTAGTAATTATCACAGTGATGTTGAAGAATCATTTGGTTTTGGTCAAAATTAAATAGATATATCTATTTTAGCTTTAAAACTTTCTTAAATTTATGGAAGATCATCTTTAATAATAGATTTTATTCAAATTTATTAATAGATAAAATAATTTAAAAGTAAGCATTAATGTTTTAAACACATTGTGTGGAGCGAAGACCAAAAAGTATTTAAAAATAATCACTCAAGTAAATCAGTGTTAATAATAATTGAACAATCACTAATGATAATAAAATGAGAAATAATTAAAGTTCCGATACATAATGCTCACATGTTATGAAAGGTGGATTTATCATTAAAGATTCCTACAACACGTTTTTTTTTTGTATTAACACCATGTTAAAACTTGCTTATGTGAGGTGAGAATATAAAAACGGATACGATGCAATTTTCTATACATGCTTGATATGAAATTATAAAATTTAGTATTTAGTTGTTTTAAAACAAATCTCGTTCTGTATAGGAATGATTCTATTGGACTGTAATATACTAAAACCGTGTTATGAGAGGGTGAATTTTGCTTTTTAATTGTTGAATTATGTAATTGAAATTGTATATTAGACACAAAATCAAATTAATCAAATGCAACGAAATAGCAGTTGAAACACTTATTAACAAACTGGTGTGAAACTTCATCAGCGCATAAAATTTATAAAATTTTCTGCTCATTTGAAAATTTTCATCTGTGTTGTAGTTTAGAACGAAGTTTTAACCAAAGCTTACTTATCTGTTCAGTTAAACATGTTTGTTTAAGTGAGCAGATAAGTAAGCTATGATTGAAAACTTCTTTGCGGGTTTATATATAAAAAAATTTACCAGTTTTACATTTGTTATAAGAAGTTGTCAATGAAACAGAAAATAAAATGATATTTATCGTTACAAATTTGTAAGAAATCTTATCAGGGAAATATTTGTAAAATGAGATTTTCAATGAAGCATATAAGTCATATAACATGTCTCCTCATTTAAGAAGAAAATAGAAATGATGTTATGTTGAAAAAGTAATACAAAAACGTAACTCGATACATGAGAAATTTTATCAGTGTCACATTTGTTATAAAATGTGTACAGTAAAATGTAACTTACAAAAGCATTTAAATGACTATAAAATTAAATATTGCAAAATGTATCAAAAATACTGAAAATAAATTTGAGTCCGTTGGTCCCTAGCCTTAATTATGAGAACCACACGAGCCCCCTGAAAGTGTCCACCCAATCAACCTCCTAACTTCAGGCCTGTGCGTGGGTTAGGTTGCGGGGGAGTATTTTACGCCACTGGATGAAGGGATTTCATTTTTGATAGAGTTTCTCGTTTTCAATTTATACATATATGTATGTATGATGAATAAATCTTTTTAATTTTTCTACATATCTGTTTTGAATACTTTCAAAATATGATGGAAGATTCTTTATTTCTAATACATTGGTACACTGTTTTAAGAATATTATTATCTATTAAAGTGATTTTTTATGTACAATGCAGCATTAATTGTAATCCTAATTATTTCAATGATTATTTAATAATAAAAATTGTATTAACGTGCTTAAAATCTGATTTTATACATCATTTTAAAGCACACACACTGAAATCACGCTACCGTCACGCCGGCCGATAGTTATAAGTGAATTTTAATCACACGTACGTGACAGCGGCGAATAGTATTAAAAAAACTCGATCGATACGCTGATAGCGAACGATAATAGCGCCCTCTCGTAATTAATCCCGTCACTTTTCTGTTAGCGATGTGTTATCGATCGACTATTGGTTTGAGTCTTAAATAGTCATGCGTATAGTGGTTGAGAATAGTCTCGACTTAACCTAACTTTTTGCCAAATAATTGTTTAATTAAAATTATTACCCAAGAAATTTTCGCTAATTTATTAATAAAACTTTCATGATTGCTAATTTTCTTAACTCTAATTTTTTACCATTGTTTAACTAAATTGATTAATTGTGATTTCTTATCAAATTTCTCAATAATGTTTACTAGAAAACTGCTAAATTTAACAAAGGTGAGAGTCGAATTATTTTTCTTTTATCGTTAATTTCTATAATAATTATTTTCAGTTACTTGGTGTTAATTATTTGAAACAAAATCAACGTAATTTAGGTTTAGTACCTATTGTTGTTGAACAAACAGGACGTGGTGAACGTTCATACGATATTTATTCAAGATTGTTAAAAGAACGAATTATATGTTTAATGGGACCGATAAATGATACAATTAGTTCATTAATAATTGCTCAGTTATTATTTTTACAATCTGAATCGTCAAATAAACCGATACATATGTACATTAATTCACCAGGTGGTAGTGTTACAGCTGGTTTAGGTATTTATGATACAATGCAATATATTCTACCACCAGTAGCTACATGGTAATTAAAATTAGATAATCTTTAATTATTTGTTAATTGAATTTATTGTATAAAGGTGTGTAGGTCAGGCTTGTAGTATGGCATCATTATTATTAGCAGCAGGAACGCCTGGTATGCGACATTCACTACCAAATGCACGTATAATGATCCATCAACCATCTGGTGGTGTTCAAGTATATTATTATTATTATTATATCACTGTATTGTAAAAATTGATATTCACAGGGTCAAGCTACTGATATTCAAATACAAGCCGAGGAAATTATCAAACTAAAGAAGCAAATTAACAATTTGTATGTTAAACATACAGGCTTAGATTTAGAGAAAATCGAACAGAGTATGGAACGTGATAAATTTATGAGTCCAATAGAGGCACAAACATTTGGTATGATCGATAAAGTGTTAACAAGTCCACCGAAAAGTAAGATTATTGGTAATGCAAATGAAACATCAACTGATAGTTGATTATTATTATTATATTGTTTTATATGAATAAAAATAAATAGAAATGAAACTTAATCAATATGAATATAGAATATTTTTAATCATAAAAATGAAATACATATTTTTAAATTTTAAAAAATCTTATATAATATTGCAAACGATAACATTGTCCATTAACTTAAAACGTTCCATGATTATAAAAAATAATTCTTACATTAGTTTAAACTACATGTAGAATGCTATAGAAAAATGAGAGAGAGAGAGCTATCTTAATTATATTCTAAACTAATCTAATATCAATACGTAACATGTATACAACCGACTACAATTGTTGTATACAAAAAAAAATAAATTACGTGATAATATACACGACTATATTAGTCTCATCAGTACCAGAATTTCTCATGATCCATCTTGAATCATATTTCGATTAATTAATAAAATTCGTACCCAGAAATGTATTAAAAATTATTACATGTTCGTTGTTGATTAGATTATTGAATAAAGCATAACTCAGGTACTTAAAATAATAATGGAAACGAACTTATAAAAATGATTTATATGATTGATGGTAATTCCGAAACAATATATAGATAAAAACAAATCAATTGAAGTTATTTTTGTTAATTTCAATTGGTTAATATATATATATATATTTATTAATATAAAATAAAGATATGTAATTCTTGTATTACGATTCTTCTGGCTCTTATCACAACAAGAAATTTATACTTAAACTAAGTCATGGCCTCATATTATTTACAATGTCATTAGAAAAAGTGATTTCTAAATCTATTTACAGAAATGAATAAAATTTCCATAAAACCCAACCCATTCAGTATTCACATTAATCGTTTTTGAATTAATAAAATCATGTGAATTCTAATTTTACATACGTTTATTCTTATTCGTTCAACTAATTAATTAATTAAATCAGATCATTTTTAAAACGATTAAATTTTGAGATCACTGGCCATTTTGTTAATATACAACATCAAAATAAAAATGGCCCAACAATTCTTCGTTACTTATTTTTTTTTTGTAGACAAAAAGAAAACTCATCAATAAAAACTATTTAAAAATAAAAAACAATGTAATAAAACATGTAATTGTTGATATTTTAATGATCATTAAATCATTCCTCTAATATTACAAAATAAAAAAGAAACTCATTATTAATGATCATCCTTAATATTTTTATAAATAAGATCATAAGAAATAATAATAATAATAATAATAAAAAATAAACAACATACTAACAAAAAAGAGGATGGATAAAAATGATAATGAATTTATGATTCCAACATTCTAAAAACTATAAACAAGTATAAAATTCTACAATATAAATTCATTGTTGATATTACATCGTAAATTATAATAATAATAATAATAATTAAAAATAATAATAATAATAAAACAATCACAAAATTTATGAAAAACATAAAATGGAAAGTACGATCAATTTGAAAATAAAATATGGCAATTCATTTCAATGGTCTGATAATTCAACAAAGGTAATATCAAATAGATCTTCATCGACTATTTTGAGTTCTAGAAGGAATAAATCTTCGTTGCAATAATACGCCACCATATCATCGTCAATTTTGGCCGTAATGCTGGAATATTTATTAAAATTAGTTGTAATAATAATAATAATAAATAAATGTATAAATAAATAAAGCAGAATCATTTTAATGTTAATCATCTGTTAGTTTTCCAGTTCACTCTTCACAACATTGTTTGGTTTTGCTTTTTTTTTAAACTTACCCTTTTTTGTTTTTTCGATACAAATTATTTATGCTTGAAGCGCTTATTTTGTACTTATTCTCAATCTGCAAAATAAGGAAAACAGAATTAAACTTTTTGAAAAATTTTCCAATTTATTTTTTGAAAAATTTCTGTCTTTCTTCATTTTAGCATAGATTTAGAAGAAGTACTGAGCTTTTAGCATCAATTGTTGTGGTAAAAGTGAACTGATTATTATTTTTTTTTTTTAATTGATTATTTATTTGAAATGTTAACAAAAATCAACCCTTAAATGACATGCTAGTTGTTATACAGGATATACAAATCTGGGGTCGTTTACCACAATCATTACAGCTTCATTTACCAAACAATTTGTGCTTTAATATTAACAGGATTTTTGTGTTTGATAATTAAAGCCACAATGATCTATTTGGTGTTATCGATAAGATATCCTGTATGTAAGTTGTTATTAATTTATAAAAAAAAAATAGTAAAATATGGTGAAAAGCCCAGTACGTCCATATCCATGCATGATGTAAGCAAATAAGCTTTTGGGGTTAACGCGGCACTGGGCCATATTCTAAATTTTAATCTTGTTTTTTTTTTTTTGTTGGTCTATATCAACAAACTTACCGCATTTAATAAGCCAGCTGTCGTTGGTGGTACAACATGTAGTGGTGTATAAACTTCATCAACTTCCTGGCGTACGTACAACATGACACGTTCATGTAATGGTGGTGGACCACCACCACCGCCACCGCCACCATTATTACTAGTTATCATTTTTGCACGTTTTACTGCTGGTGAAAATACACCACCACCACCACCGCCGCCACCACCACCACCACCATTATTACCATTATCTAATGTACCATCTAATATATTATCTTTTTTCTCACCATCCGGTGGAAAATGATTATGGAATTTTAATGTTGGTGTTGCTGGTGGTTTGGCAGCTGTATGTAATAAAAATGGTGAACCGGATTTAACATGATCAACAGGACCAGTTAATGAATTATCGGTATCGTGGGCATAAAAACCTTGTAACTCCATTGATGTTAACTAAAAAGTAATAATAATAATAAAAGAATTATTATTTTTGCAATAATAAATAATATTGTATATATACTTTATCAATGTCTTCAGCTGGTGTAAATAAAACTGGTGGTTTTGTTAAATCACTCATTGAATAAAATTCTGAACGTTCGCACATTGGATGATATAATTCATCTAATTTTTTTCGTCCAGTTGCTGTCATCTTTCTTTTAGCAGCTCGTCGCTCCTCATCGCGAGTCTTACGTTCAGCACCCTAATAAACCAAATTTCTTTATTAATAATCGAATTAATTAATAATAATAGATAATAATAATTACCTTATCACAAAATACTTTTATTTGGCAGTAGCCACGATGATAAACTTGTGTATCTCGTGGATCTTCATATGTGTCAATTTGTAGATGTAATGGTAAACCTTTAACACCCTTTTGACTGCTGAAATCTGTACTTAAACATTGCACAGCTATATTTATCTAAAATAAAATCAATTATTTTAATTATAAATTTTTAATTAGAACGATAAATAAGATACCTTTGCAGGACTTTCTAATGGATTCCAATAGATTGCTATAGCATTATGGGCGACTTCTTCAATACACCCCACTAAACCGACACTATTCTTCGTATCTATAGATAATGAATAATTGTATTATTTGTTTATTGTTTTTATTAATCGTAAAAAATATTTTGTTTAAATATTGTACATAAATAGGGTTGTACGTACCCAATTATAGACAGCAGCTTGTAAAATTAATGTTTAATTTAAATTAGTTTATTGTTATTCTATTATTGTATAACAAATTTGAATGTCACATTTAGAATTTATTATTGTTATGTATTTGGACAAATGAATTGTAATATTATTATCTTTTATATGTATATAGATTTACCACCCCACACACACATGCATATGGGCTAAGATGAATACTGTGTTGTTGTTGTTATTGTTGTTGTGGTTGTTATGTTGTTGTATTATCTATCGATACAGCCTACACATTTTGCCTACACAATAATGCAATAGGTATATAAGTAATTTTATGTTGAAGGATATTGTTTAAGTCGACATGTGTAATATTTTGGGGTTGTTTATGTTGAAAGACATATAAATTTAAATAACTATACAATATATCATTTAAGAAACTAACCCCTACACTTTTAAACTATCGTATGTTCCAACAAAATCTATACACCTCCACTGATCGATTTCTAATTGACAATTATTGCATTGTTGAATAATAAATAAGTCCGTAATATTGACGATTTATTTTATTATTGTACAGGATGTCCTATTTGAGAGTGTACAGGGTGCCTTTTTTAAAGTGGTTAATTCTTGTGAAAAATATTTCAAGGATTTTTAGGGGGAGTCAGCAAAATTAGAACCTTGTAGCTCATTTGGTAATTGATCAAGAAACGTTCGTTTCTAACGATGTCGCGATTTTCAAAAAGTAATTAAACACGTAGAATTTTATTTAATTTCACAACAGGTAGAAATGTTTCGCATTTTTTCTGGAATGCAATGAAGGAAAACGGAAAAAATACTGTTCGGAGGGTCTACGAGTCATTCTTAGCCGTGTTGAATGGTTTGCAATTTTGAAAATTGTGTTTCTTTGACACACTTTTTGGAAATGAGCTACGTGGTTCTACTTTGTCCACAATGGTCTCCTGGGTCCCCCTGCATATCCTTGACATATTTTTCGTATCGCTTCTCAACTAGTAAGAGTTTCCTATTACTTGAAGAATGATTCAATTAATATTTTAAGGGTTCGTAAGGTGGTCCCTAGAGAACATTTTAGCAGTATTAGATGACTTAGAAGTCGGTCAAAAAGCTCTATTTTGACAATGTGGCGATTTTCAAGGACTTGCTGCACACATAAAATGTTTCAAAATGACTTCTAAATGAGTTAAAATGTTCTCCACGGACTACCTTATGAGACTCTAAAATATTATTCGAACCGCTCTATTAGTTTGGTGGAAACGGCCAAATTTTATGCTTCCAGTCTGGACAGCCTGTATTGTAGAATTGCGGAGGAAGAAAAAAATCCTAATGGGATACGAGGTGATGTTATTTGCAATAAATAACAAAATAATAATTGTAAATAAATAAATAAAAAAAACAACAACAACGAAATATCTAGTGGATAAATGTGAATATTTTTCTGTTATGGGTAGACATATTTACTCGTCTGCAGGTGGACGTTTGACCTTTTGAAGAGCATCACATTAGCAATTTATATTTAAATGAAGCTACTATTTATTTGGCAATAAAATATCTTATTTTGCGGAATCAACCATTCTATCCGTTTATTTATTTATTTATTAATTTTAATTTAAATAATAATAATAATAATATAAAAAAGGCTAACCTGCATCTAAAATCCTCTGCTTAACTGAATGTTGCCGTCCATGCCAAAATTGCCATGCCTTTATTTCGTCCTCTGGACTTTTCTCTTCGCGAAACATCAACATTACAATACTCTGAAATAAAACGTTAATTAATTACACTAATTAAACATACACGAGGCTGTCCTAATTATGAATTAATTATGCAAATACCATCAACAAATAAATCAACTTTAATTACGTGGCCAAAGGTGACGTATAAGTTTGGAAAATTTTCATAACAATAGCACACACACACACCTTTCACTAAGCATAAAAAGCATTGATAAGCATAGTTTTTTAAAAAAATTGAAAATTCAATCAATGCTTGCTATGATTAGCCAAACGCGCTATTCTGATGCTGATGTTGTACAAAATTTTGTAACTTTAGGGTTATTTTTTAAATTTCCCATGTAGCCTCTACTAATTTGGCATGTTTGAGCGTGAGAAATTGGGGGTGCCCTTTGAAAAAAACCGCAACCGGTAAAGCCGTTTTGGTCAAGTTCGAATTACGACTTTAAATACAAAGTAACTCAACGTTTTTCTGTATTCGTAACTTTCAATTGGTTCTATATGAATTGTTTTATTTTTATTAATTATATTGACAATAAATAGATGGACTAACGTCCTTAATTGAAGACATAAAGGTACTTTATGCGATGCATTTATTCTAATTGCAATCATTTTTATTTCGTTGCCGATGGTTATCAATTTTTAACTAAAAAGTAAACTGTACAAGGTTATGCACTTTGTATTGGCTCATTTATATGTAAATTAGTTAGATATTTAAGAAAAAAATTCGTAGCAATTCTGTAAACATATTATAAAATAAAGTCAAATCGATTCTTTTCGTCTGAGAGTCGTCGTTGGTTTTTTCTTCTTTCATTCTTTTGCAAAAAAGAATGAAATTCTTTTGAAAAAATTTATTCATCAAAACGTCAATTATTTTAAAATGTTTTATTGGTAAAAAAAAAAATTATGAAAAGTCATCGACCGAAAGGCCATTTGTGTGTGACACGACGATAAATATCCTATTAAGGTAAAAGGCGCGTCATTAATTGGAATAAATAATTTTTTGACTATTTTATTATTAAAAATCAGCAGAGACGAGATTGTAAAAAACAACGGTAGAAAAAACAATAATCACAATTCATCCATCATTAATAATACGATTTTACATTTACATTTCACATATTTTTATTTATTATAATAATTATTTTAAAAATAAATACCTGATATAAAAGCAACATTTTAATCAACATATGTTTATATTGCAAATATCTATGGAAATGAAATTCGAATTATACATCTAATTAAATGTGTTAATTAGATGTTCAAGTACATATAAAAAGTGATGTTTATGAGGTTTTTACTTGTCAATAACTAAATAATACTTATAGTCTGTTCAGTCGTTTAAAAAATTTACAACATTTATTTCATGTCAACATTTTCTGTAGAATGTATAACGCTTATAAGAAAAAAACGTAATTTCCCACGTCTTATTATAAAAAATCACACCATCAATAATATCAAAAATTGACTATGTTACTGAAATAATTCTATAATGAACTCATATACAGCGAAGGCAATCCAAATGGATACATAAGAGAGTTTATGTTTCTAACGATACCGTGTTTCACTTAGATACATTGTATTTTCACATACTTTCAACACATTAAAAAAACGAATTTTACCGTTTTCGAGGTACAAATTTGCACAGAAGGAAACGTATAGTGTATCATAATCAACTTGACTCTCCCAGTATCGGTGTAGAAGAACAGAATTGAATCAATTAAACGTTCATGTCTATGGGTAATTGTTAGTGTTTATACAAATAACAAGCTTCTAATTATAGATTGATTACTACTTTAGTACTATCAACAAGACTTTTAAGTTTTAAGTATCATAGATGATGTTTCGAATAAAATTAGATGATTTGATTGTGAGTTAAAATCTATAAATAAGTACAGACATTTCGACAAAACTTATAGATTTGTGTATTCAACGTATTTCCGGACTAAAGGTGAGTCAAATGAGGCACTTGCCATATAGGTGAAGAGTAGAAAAGGGCGCCAAATCGATGACAATAGGAAAAATTCATAATTAAAATAAATTGAATGGTGAAAAATTAAAATAATTTCGTTCGCTATATGTCATATGTATATGTATTATACAACGAGTCTATAATGAGTGCCTATTATTATCGAGAATGAAATTATAATCATTCGAGATAATTATAAAATTATAGCACACATTATAGCGAGTTTTATACTATACTTTATCTGCGAATTATTTCTAAGTTTACATACAGGTACTGCTGGTGTACAAGAATATTTACTTTTTTCATCATTTTCGATTCTAAAATCGCACAAAAAACGGACACTTTAAACCATAGTTGGAAATAATGTAAGGCATTGTAATGCAAAAATCATGGTTCTAATTGCGCGAAATTGATCTCTAGGGACACCTCCACTCTATTAATTGGAGTTTTGTAAAAATCAACCACATTTAAAACAGACACCTAAGACACCTTGTATAATAAGTTACTATCATACACGGCGTGCCTTTTTAACTGGTATATTCTTATGAAACTTATAGATATTAGTTGGCGGGCGATTCGAGAAGTATTTCAAAGATTTTTAGGGCACCCTTTGGAGAACATTTTAGCGAAATTAGAATCTTGTAGTTCATTTGGAAGTTGGTCAAAAAACGTTCGTTTCTGACGATGTCGCAATTTTTTAAAGCTAGTGTAGCACTCAAAATGACTTAGAAATGACTCGAGGATCCACCCAACATTGAACAGGTGAAAATGTTTTTATTTTTTCCTAGAATTCAATGAAGAAAAACAAAAAAATCACTGTTGGGGGGTCGTCTTTGAGTCATTCTTAATCATCTTAAGTGTTTACCTTGTTTTTGAAAATTACAACATTGTCCAACTTCCAGATGAGCTACGTAGTTCTAATTCTGATAAAACGTTCTCAAGGGATGCTCCTATAAATTTGTCGAATCGCTCTTCAATTAATAGAAGTTTCATAAGATTAGCCTTATTTAGATCTGAGATTCTGTAAAATCGTGTTGTAAAATGTAACTCCTTGAAACCAGTGGCGGCTGGTTACACGACTACTTAAGGCGCCAGGCGAAATAGGAGCGGCATAAAAAATTATAGATAAATATATTACAACTAATCATTGAACTAAAAACTAAAACTCTAGGGGGGTCGCGAGAATTTAACGGCACCATTTTGGCTATAAGTTTGAAAAAAATATTGATGTGTTAAATAGGTACTCAAATGATAGAAAATTCTATATACCTATCCATTTTTTCGTTCCTTTGTATTTATATTGTTTTTGTATAAAAGTTGAAATATTTACATTAAGATTCAAAAATTAATGCAAAATTAAAGAACGCTGCTTGAACTTGCTTGAACATGCATAGATATACTTCTCTGTATAGAATAGCACTAGCTTACTAACAAAAAGTTGCTTCAACATGTGTTTAAACATGCTTATTACCTCTAATTATGAAAGAGCGATTTCGTTAGACAATAGCGTTATTTTTGCTTTTAAGTTAGTGGTGATAACTCCTATTGATTGTCGAGCGATTAGAAAAATATGTCATAGATTTATAAAGTAGTCCCTGGATAATGTTTTAGCAAAATTAGAACCTCGTAGCTCAGTTGGAAACATGTAAAACAAAACAACTCAAGATGACTCGAGCACCTTCTCAGCATTAATTTTTTAAATTTTGCTTCATTTTACTATAGAAGAGATGGAAATTTTTCGCATTCCTCCTACAATGTTTCAAGATTTTATTGCTCATTTTCCATATTTAGCTCGCTTGTGAAAATCGTGACTTTGTTCCAAACGAACGTTTTTTGACTGACCTCCAAATAAGCTATGAGGTTCTAATTTTGCTAAAATGAACTCAAGAGACCCCTTCGAATCCTTGAAATATTATGAATAAAAATCGCTCACCAATTAACAAAAGAGTTTCCCATGAATTGACCATATTTAGTCTTTAATATCTGTATATTCTAAAGGGGTGGCAATTTGTGTTTTTGTTCAGGGCGACGTAATCGCTAGAGCGGGTCCTGATTAATTTAGTTTTAATTATTGCGAAACTCTGTCATCCAGGGCGAGACTCGCTAGGGCCCGGCCCTGTCTATAACAATTATTGAATAAAAATACATGTGCGTTTATTATTTTTTTGTAGACAGCTATGTAAATTTAATTAAAATCATAACAATATCTCTAATATTGATGATCAAATAGGTAAACAAAAATAGAAATTATAATGTTGTATTGTTGACATCTTTTAAATTATTGTAAATGATTAAGCAACGATCATTAAGTTTCTTATTAATTGCTGTAATTATCGATAATACTGTTGATCAGTGTTTAATAATTGAGTAGGTAACACAATAATTTTAAATTGTCTCGTTAAAATTAGCAACGTTTGTCATAGTCGTGTATAAGTGATTATATCCATGACCATAAGAGGAACGATGCCACTTTTATACATACACAGATTTTAATATTTCTACGATAATAATTGATTGATATACATTTTCCCATATCCAGATAGATTACGAATCATCAAATAACAAATAATGGAATTTAAATTGATATTATGCGCCCCTGTTCTAGATATTAAATTTTCAAAAAAACAAAATAACAAACACTCACTTTTACTGTCTGAGATTTCAGCTGTTTGTCAGGGTCCGGTATATAATCCAAAGTAATACCATAAAATTGACCTTTATTGATGTAAGTAATTCTGTCATCTTCACGTCGTTGTGACGTTGATATTGGCGTTTCTAATTGATATTTAAAACCGACCGGTGAGAATCTGTAAAAATTTTTACGAAATATTAAAATAATAAAAAATTAATATCATTATTTTAAGTGATAATAATAATAATAATAATAATAAAAAGGACAAGTTTTGCGTAAATTCTTCAAAACATGTTAATCTCAATGACAATAATTTAATAAAAACAGTAGTCTCAGTAGTAGTAAGTAGTAGTAGTAGTTGTTGTAATAATAATGATAATAAAAAAAAACATGTATATAGAGTAATTCCAAGTAACCCGAACTCGTTCAAGTAACTTTTCTGATAATAATAATACAACTGTTCCTAGTTATATGACATAAAGCACATGTATCAAATGACACTGGTTGGATCGAGTTTGTCCAGTTCATGATACTTGGATTATAACAAACAAGAGGTCATGGATTCTTCTAACAATACTTTTATACGTTATCAAGATGTTTGTCCTAAATTGTTCACTTTTTTTTGGTGTTTTGTACTATTGTTTTTTTCTCACATTTATATTTATTATTATGGTATGTGTGTAATTTTTTTTTCTGTTTGTTTGTTTATTTGTTGTTTACTTACATTTTCGGAATTTGTATTTTATCGGCATCATTTTGACGTCCAAAATCATGCCAGGGACGGCTTCGACTTGTTGTAGTTTGAGATCCAGGTGATTGAGAATTGTTATTGTTACGTTGTGATATTGCAAGGGGATCCAAAATACTTGGATTTGGACAAATTTCAGGATATTCGTAATTCTATATTGAAAATAATAATTAATTGTAAAACTAATAATAATAGTAATAGTAATAATATTATTAGTATAATCGTTAAATTGTTGTTTGTTGATTTTTCAATAGAAAGAGTGATAATGATAAAAGTTGCTCACCTGTTGTAGCGTATTTTGGTCGCGAGGGGTGATGGCATCGGCACCTATACCACTATCCGGACTTGGTAGATCAACGGTAAGGCCGGCAGCGGTGGCGGCAGCAATAACACCTTTATTATGATATGACTGTCTTACATAACGTTCAACAAAACTGGCTGTTGTGCCGCCCCCGGCTGCATCCTCGCCGTAAACCTGGGCCTGCCTGAGTTGACCAGAATAGACAGGCTCGGGTGTGCCACCGCCCGATGTTGTTGTTGTTGTTGTTGTAAAATATTCGCGATAATATGGATCGGTGGTGGCAAATGTATTGGCGGGCCGGGGTGCTGTATAATTTGCTGTTGTTTGTGTATAATTTTCCCCATATGGGGTAGGTGATGGTGTACCGCTGCCACCGTGTGCATTACTCATGGCGGCGAATATTTGTGTAGCATACATTGCCGGTTTGATGCCATCCGAAGAGATGAATTCAATTGGTCCCGTGCCGTCGGCCAGTAGACTACTATGTGTTGATGTGGGGGTGGCGTTCACCGAACGGGAGCCGTGTTGCGGTGAATTCAGACCGCGTTGTGATTCGTCCTTCACCGAATTCACATCAACCACCAAGTCTCCGTGCTGATCACCCGACACCAGCACGACCTATAATTAACATTCGTTATTTTATGTTTCACCCGGCCCGCGCTTATTTTTTTTTTTTCTCTCAAATAAATAATCCCCGAACCAGCTAATAACAACTCAGGCTAATCTAATGACACAAACACTCTCATGCACATCTCATATACTCCATTCAATCAACTATTCATTGTTTTGTGCATACTATACGTAAAATAAATACAATACAGCCACCAATTTATTATCCATCTATAAAGAAATCCGAACATATTTCAAACTTTAACCAGAATTAAATTAAAAAAACAAAACAACAATAAGTGAAGACTAATTACTCTTCAACACTCTAGTATCTTTCGTGTTATATCTGAAATATTTATGTACCTACATACATATAATTAATTAAGTACATACGATGCATACTATAGATATAGGTATATGTATATTTATGTTTAATTAAGAATGTGTATGGGTAGTCCGTTGCCAATATGTTACTGTTGACAAATTAAAAATTTAAGCGTTTATTCATTTGGTACATTCTCTCTTAATTCTGGCCTGGAGTCTGAAAGTCGTCGGTCAAGTTTTGGGTGGTCACTACAGAATCCGTCTACGCATGCATCACTACTCTACATAGCCGTCAGAATGTCCTTGATTATTTATCATCCCGACGGCTAACCATCACCGCCGTTATTTCGACTTATCATCATCATCATCATCATCATCACACTATTAGCTAACAATAGGCGAGCAACAAAATTTATGTGTATACGTATTATTATTAAAAGAGATCCCAAATTAAATAAAAATTTTATAATAAATGCCGCAATTGCCACTAAATGTTAATAAATAGTCCACAAAAATTAACAAATTAATTAACATTTATAACAACATAACAAATTTATCACCTTATGCCGTTGTTGTTTGTTGTTAATTATTGTTCCATCTATACTAACAGAACTAGGGGATGTACACTCCAATTTTCTATGATGACTTAAATCTTCCGGTTCTCTTTTCACAAGTTGAAAATTCTGTACTGTTGGTTGTGCGTAACCAGTGTGTTGGTTAATAAATAAACCTTGTATGTCTTGCGAACTGAGTTGTGAGGCGCCGCTTAGAGGTGGGGTCGGCAATTCTAGACCCGCCCCACTCACTAGCCCATTGGCCGCCTTCAACTGAGACGTAAGGATGCCACCGGCCTGGGAACTTGCCCTGCAACAAATTACAACATATGACATCTCCTCATACGGAGGGTGTTCACTTAAAATAATAGGAGGCACCACTACTACTAAAACAACAACAACAACAACAACTACTACTACGTCTCGATGCCGGACACTGGTCTCCAATACGCGATCCGCAACAAACAACCAATTAAAATTACGCATCTAATCATCTATCATACCTACACATTCACATTATCAAATAAGCGTTTTTGTAAAACACGTAATTTCTAAATGTTAACCATTTTATACAATCAGTTAATTTATCGATAATTAGTGTGAATTTAGTTAAAGTTATAAAGTGACAATGTTAATAAAGCAATTTCGGTATTTATTTATCTCGATATGAGACAATGTTTTCAGCAAGTTCACAATTATCTGGTGTTAGAATCTGACATAGACTGGTTTCGAGGTAATCGTGATCAGGTCGACCTGCACCCGGTCACCTTCACAATGCCGCGTCCACACGCCAAACGCCCGGCCACGTGACTTCTTGTTGGTTATGTCTTTTATAATTTAAAACGCCTACATTACAAATATCTCTAGGAATTATACAAAACTTCAACATAATCAAACACAGTAAATGTTGTTGAAATATATATATAAAAAAAAACTTCCATTGATATTGTATAAAACAGTTAATGTCATCACTCATACTACGTTATTGTCATCCATATGTGGCAACCCTTTAGCAAAGATTTCTTATACAAATTTACTCCTATTGTGATAGATTCTATTCATATTCATATTGAAAACATCCTTAGAAAGATACACAATCTAGAAGGGATGTTGTATATGCAGTAAAGAAATTTCATTTCGACATATTCAATAAAATAAACAGAGATTTTCTGTTGAAATACTATTTCCTTTGTCAACGAAACAACTAATAAAATTAAATCAAATCGGATTGTAAAATAAAACTTTACTATCATAATTGGGTATTTTTAATTAAATATTCGATTAAAATACACGATAAGTATCGATTTGTAAATATAAAAGAACGTTACAGATGTAGATGTATGTAACTTTTGAATTTTGTGGGGCAACAAGGGTGGGTACGTAGTACCCAGCTTTTCATTAATATAATTTGTTAAATCCGGGGGCATTTCAACCTGATACTATCAGTATCACATTACAATAGAGATCAAAGATAAGCATTTTTAATGAGCAAGATTATAAATACATAGGTATGTTAGGATTATTGTGAACGAAGCCAAAGATACTGTGTGCCTCCGGATATATAAACCCCTTTGAGAACATGAAAATAAATGGCATCCACACAACACACACACACACACACACACATGTATACCTATATAACTATAAAGCACAAAACTCATCGTTATTACGGGTGTCTTTTTTGTTGAAAAACGATTTTAGATCGTCCAACGTAGATAAAACAGAAATACCATTATTTTTCCCAGGCTAAGGGTGGTTTTCGTTACAGATTAAGAATTGTTTCGGTTTTATATAAAATTCTTACCACCCACATAAAAGATAGAAAATGTGGAGTGAAGAGAGAGAAAGCTGAATAAAAATGAATTATTTAATAAAAGAATAAGTTATATTTTAGAATTGAAAAAGAGAAGATGTCTTCTCCTGTCTGAATTAAAAACGTCGCTTGGATAAAATTTATAGCTACATTCGGAATTATTGCACTATATATTACGCGACACAATAGAACTAAAGCGAAAAAAAAATGTTTGTGAATAGCGCCTGTTTTCTATCCCAAACGGTTTGCATAATTTGTGCGGATTTATCTTCGTATTTTGTATAGTTCAATATTTTACAACAATTTATTTATTTCTGTGTTTTTCTATTATTATTATTATTATTATTAGAATTGATTTGAGAAAACTAGAGAGATTTAATAAGGAATCGTCTTAATCCCCAGATATTTACGGTTCATTAAACAATCACGCCTTGAATGTCCCCGATTTTGCCGCCCCATTTACTATCAAGTCCCTTTATTTTTTTGGTTATTCTACCTAACAACACGCCTAACGAACACTACAATTGTAATATAATGAAATAAAACTTGTGTTTTTTAATCAATTATTGTTATTTTTTTTTTGGTATTGTTGTTGTTATTGAGGATGCTTACGGCCAAATATCAGTTAGTTTGTCTTTGGGCTCTCCAGGTATTGGTTGAAATTTGTAATATTCATATATTAAGCCCATTGTTGTTGATTGATCTTCTGCACCGCCACTGATATTCAACATAGCTGTTGTTGCGGCTGTTAGAGGGTGTTCATATGTACGCCAAGGGTGTTGGTCCTCAGGAGGCGCTGCCCCCTCGGGCAATTCTGCCATACCCCGTTGAACAACTATGGGTAAGTCCCCACTGCTAGACTGATGAAGCGAATTGCCCTCAGACTCAATATTATCTCTCCGTTTCCTGTAACAAAACCATTTTACTTGTTTTTTTGTTTCTTTTTCGGTTCATTTTGTGAATTTGTCATTTTTTTATTTGTTTTTGTTTTTTTAATGAATTACTTAATCGGCCTGAGGACATGTCGCCCGAAACAGCCAGACACCCTTTCATTGATTTATTTTTATTATAGAACAAATACGGTAATTAACTTCAAGAACAATGCAATTTTTCTAGGTATTCCCCAAGAGAATATCAAACAAAATATTAAATGATCTCTATGAACTGGCACGTTGTAAATTCAAGCTATTATACAGTAGTTAAACTAGTTTCATTCACACGCCACTGCTTATGACAATATAGCGTAATTATACTAAATATAATCATCTTGTGAACTGTTGTATATTTATTTCGTTTATTATACATACGGTACAGTTTATATAAATACAGCCGTAGACATATTTCACGATACGGTTGTATACAATATTGATACAAAAAATATGTGGAGGGGAAAAACTAGACAAATTCCAAACCATCTATCAATGTCGTCCTTTAGTGCTACGTACACATAATATTAAGTGCACAATTCATTAAAAAAATTTCACGTCGCATCTTTCGGTTATACTGTAATTGATAGCAAGCTATTTATTAAACGTTAAAAACCACAAAACCCATCTTACAGGTAACGTGACAATCGACTATATACTTTCAAACGAAAATTAATTAATATAAATAAATAATAATGCAAAAAAAAAACACCAACAAGGAAAAAGTATAGCGTAGTCGTTTCTGTTAATTTTGGTTTTGATTTAAATCAAATCGGTTGACATTTAAAATGATTATATAGATAACTAGGTAGACAGTGTTGATATATTCGCGAAAGTTGCTTTAAAATGACGAATAGTCATCTAAATTCTACACTATCGATGAAAAAAAACAAACACACACATACCTATACAAACATACAAGAACCACACCCTTTTAATTAATGTCAAAGATTTCAGAAGAACAACATTAGATAAAACAAAAACAACAATAATAATAAAAAAGAAATATGAGATACAACCAAATGAAACTAAGACTGTGACGATTTTGTGAAATTCAATCATTTTCACCAAGTTTTCTTCTTTCATCACTTTCAAAAGCGATTTTTATTTTATTTGCTTTTACGTATATCTGCACGCCTACCAACAGACAATTTTAGTGTCTATGATACGAATTTGTTTCATAAAAATAATATAAATACAAATTCAACTAATAACAAACAGTGACGTAATACTGGAATTATAAAAATATAAATTTAACGGAATTTCCTAGAATTTTTTTATTTATTTATGAATTATTTAATTTTTCTGGTAATAGTTGACAGTATCCGTTCTAATTTAGCATTGAAATCACTGAAAGAATCTCGTAATTTCGCTGATTTTAACACGAATTTTGTTTAATATTACAAATTATTATTATAATCTATAGGAATTTACGAATAAATTATAATATTTTAATACAAAATTGCAATAAACAATTACAAATCAATTTCATATGTGTATGTATACCTAATATTAATTGCGTTCTATTATAAAAATTGCTTATACTTAACAGTAAACATCTGTGTTTTTCTTGTTATACTATTTCAAACACATAAATCAAGACTTTTTGTTAGAGAAAGTTGTATAAAGAAATTGCAAAAATTTTCCATTGGTTTTTTATTTTGCAACAATTCTAACATATCTTATACATACTTATATATAAATACACAAACACACACACATATAACATGATAAGATGAGAGAAGATATTTGCATGTTTTAGGTATCCAACTAATAAATATCAGAAAGGGTGACAGGTCCTAATGGTCGTCGAAACAACACACATAATAAAATAGAGAAAGATAGACGAGAGGAGAAGAAAAAAAATGTTATTATACACCCGGTACAGGGGAGCTAGCTTTATACGAAACAAAAAAAAAATAACATCAACTCCTCCAGGTAGATAACTCATTGTTATGCAATGCATGCGAAAAGCGTAGGAGATAAACTTCTTAAATTGTTGTACACTATCAAGAATTTAACAATATTATTTTGATAAATGGAATTATTTTAGTCACGCAGTAATGATTTTCAGTTTTACTACATTTAAATAGCTTACATATATTACTATTACACGAAATTAAATTAAAATATTTATCCGTTTTGATGTTTGAATAAAATACAAAGTTTGATTATAGCCGGTCGATTCGGATTCGGTCTGCTTGGCCGCAATAATTGTGCTCATTTTTACTAATGTCGATTTTGTTTCACTATAAATTGGGTTTTGTTCAAATCATTTCGTTCATTGATCGTTTCTTTAACAATAAATAAAATGAATGAAGAATAGGTTTTTATGATTTGCATTTTCCACTTAGTTATACAGTCGATTTATTGAACAAAAAAACACCATTTTAATAATATAGCTTGCGGCATAATTACGCAAAATGAAATGGCGTTTAATTAATGCAATAGTAAAGTAGTGCTACTGTCGTTTAATTTTTTATTATGATGTATGACAAATCAACTTTAATAATAAATAATATAAATAAATAAACGAATAAATAAATAAATAAATAACAATAAGTAATACAATTACGAAAAATAATCGAGCTACTTTCCTAACTAATCATTAAAGTCTCTGAATTCAGTTGAACTAAATAGGAGTGTGAACAACAATGGGGTAGTTTTCTGAGACGACAAACAAGAAACGGATTTACATCAATATATTTGAATCGATTTTAAACGGAGCAATATTTTTATGTTTGAAATCTAAATACCGGTTCCTTTTCAAACTGATGAAATCTTATATATGGGGTGAATTTCTATCTATTTCATCTTAATAGGACTGGAATAACCGGTTGATAATTTGTTGTGGTTCTGTTCAATAGTTGAAAATCATTGATATCTTTATAAATTCGTTATAGTATTAACACCTGAAATGTATATTCTACTGAAAAAATGGAGTTTTTTCGAATGATTTTACGTTAAAAAAAAGGCTGCGATATAAGAAGGGGGGTTAAGTACAGAGTTGGAGTGTTGAACGTATACATGATGAGATGATGAGGAATACAAAAGATATTGTGATATGAACAAAGGGTTGTTTTTTATTGTTCAACAGATATGTTCTAGTGTGTGTATATATGTATAGGATAAAGGTGTGCACGCATGAAACTTTTATATTTGTGCATAAAGAGCAGGTAAATTATGATGATGCGAATTTTTGCCTACCTACCAGATTGCACCCCAATATATCAATCACATTATGCACGGATATCGATATCACTTTATGGCTTTTTTGACGACTTAATGACAGCCAGGTATTCGTTCGAATAGACAACTCAATAATTGTGAGTCAACGATTTTCCCTCAATTTTTATTCTATCTATATATTTTCAAAATTGTTTGAAAGGTACCGACAAGTGTTCTGTTATAGAATGTTATCATTTATAAAAATTATAAGCAAATTTTTTCATGAATAAAATTTTATTTAGAATACAGTAAACCCGTTGAAATTCCGTTAAAAATCACTAGCCTTTTGCATTAATATAATTAACTGTAATGAATATTTTCGATGGAAAAATTTCGATCTACTTTTTAAAATGTCGATAATAAAATTTCAAAAAAGAATAATTAACGACTCCCTATGGCTATAATTTGAATTATACTAAAAAATATTTAGAATAATTCGATAAATCAACGAATAGGTATGGAGAATAATACCTATGTGAAATGGTCCTAAGAAATAATTTATCCATCGCACAAGGGGCGTGAAAATAACTAAATCAGTTACAATTGTATTGCAAAAAATACTAATAATAATAACAATAATAATAAAAGAAAACAACCACATTTTGATCACATGTAAATGGAATTTCGTCGCAGTATATCATAGATATAACGGCTGCATTTAACTATTTGAAAGCTGGGATACCTGGCAAAAAATAACGTGAAAGCTAAATCTTCTGCCCATATAACTAATTGCTAATGAACGGTTAGTCTTTATTTATGTGCAACTTAACACCGTATTTCCAAAATAATTTATCTACACCATAATTATACCATCAAGTATTTTAACTGTAAAATTGCTAATATTTGTTACAACTGCAAAAATATTAGACAAATTTGCAAAATTTCTCAATAAATCATTCAAAATTTATGTGGATGTAATTAATTTGATTTTAACAAAAATTTATTTTTGTTTCAACGTATACACTGTGCAAGGCGACGGTCTACAGTGTTTTTATACAAGTTTGATTATCAACAATTCTCTATGGTGGGCATTTCGGCGATATTTCGTTTTTGAAAATAAAAGGGTGTAGTAGAGAAACCCCGGCACGATACCGAAATTTTGCCTGCTAATGAGGTAGTAGTCAAGCAAATGTAATTAGAATTACAAGGGTTAGGTCTATTCTAGAGAAACTGCATGAACCTAGCAGGTAAACTGGCCATTAAATGGACGCGGGAATACGGTCCCCTAATCAAAATTTACAACACAGAGGGTTGTCCATTTCATAAAATTTACTATACGACAAATTAACAACAAAAATATTTTAAAATATGAGCTAGATTTATAGCAACTTTAGTTACAATATTTGATCGAAATTAGTTGAAAACGCTAAATTTTCACTGATACTTTTTTGCAAATCTCTATATATAAAATTTGATATAGCCGAATTTTCCAAGAATATTTGCATTGTTTTCGAACAGATTGGGGTTTGTTTCAACAGGTGTCTGGAGTTTTTATACAGTCGTCATTATAATTTTAAAAATATAATTAGTTAAAGGTCACTATCTAATTATAGATGTTGATGACGATTTTCGATGAAGAATCGTTTTAATTTGTGAGAAATTTCAACAATCCTACATACTTTTTGTTAAAAACAAAAATTCACAAAAATTCCACACAAGCGTGAATGAAACACAACGGCTTCAAGCACTGCGACACTGAAACAATAACACTTCACTTCAATTTTTGTGTCTTGTTTTTTTTTTTGAAGCAACACTATGTAAATGTGGTAATGTTAACACATGGCACCGTGTGTCCAAAGAGCAACCTCCATGCGGTGTATTACGTAGGAAATTTCGAATCACACTGAGCTAAAGTGTAAAAGCTGGGCAGCTTAGTTGAACTGTCGACTTACTGGACGGCTAACTCTAGTAGCCAGGACAATTATAAGAAGCGCATGCGTTTATTCGGACATTCAGGTCTCTTCAGGATCACAATCAAAATAGTCACAAGAATTTCAAGTGATAACATCACAAATATAATGCTCGCTTTACTATTACGTTGTTTTTTATTATTATTATTAAACAAAACAGAAAGATTCGTTAATTTATTTAAATCATTGACTGGGTGAGATTACATTGATTTCTCTTTGATTTTAAAAGATTTCTGATGATTATCCAACTGGGAGAAAGGTCAAATTCCCTAGTTCCATGTATAGTTTTAACCGCATTATTCGACACCTGTGGAACGGTAATTGGATCCTAAAACAGTCACTCGAAACGCCCCTTGTCTCGCTTTCGTATTGTTTAATAACTTTAAAGTCTTCACTTTACCATATTTTTCCATTTACTGAACATTGAAAATTGATAGGTTTATTCAAGGCTGGGAGTCGGTTAATATTAGAAAATTTATTTAGTAAATAATGAATGTACAACAAAAAATCTACCCTCAGGACTCTGTTATCACGAACAATCCATTTTATACACATAACTCAGATAATGTGATTTTAATGAAAAGTTAAATGTATATCAGTTTTATTAAAAGAAAAGTAATAAATAAATATACATTGGCCTCGACTTATTTAGTTGCAAAATTTCATATTCACTTTTATTTATTTATATCAACAATTTATTTATTAGCAGATATATTTAATTCAATTGATTTTTCATAAATCTATTAAAAAAATGTATTATCAGTTAAATATTTTACATTATTTTATCTTGCACAGTCCTTAATAGATTATTATGTTTTACAAATCACTGATTACTAATTACAATATACATAAATGCAACAATATGTAGTGTGCAATGTGACAAAGTGAATGTAACTAATTACCTATTTGTTAATTTATACTGTCTAGTTTCAATAATGTTTTAGAAATCGTTCTTCTACACAATTACGCTACTACCATAAATTGACAAATTTGTTTTCAAGACTAATTTTACTGCAAATTCTTTAAACAAACTATAAATTTACCACTGGGAACAAACTTAATTGACAGAACCGGCGCTGATATATTATGCGCCCTTTTGCTGAGAAATATTTCGCACGCCCTGTTACTTTATAATTTTATTGTTAATTAATTTTTCGCAAGCAAATTGCTTTTTTTGTTCTTCCCAATGAGCGGGCATTTTCTATGTAACGAGTTGTATACATCGGATGAAAGTTTAGCTGTTCAACTATAATATTGTTAATAAAAAACGCAGTAAAGGTTGCACTTTATACTGAAAATGTATGGTCTACTATATCGCAAATATACTCTATCGAATTCTCTAGTGTACTGACTGAGATTGTAAATTACATTACAAGATCATGTTTTATCACAAATTCTGTCGTTCAAATATGAGCTTCAAATTATACAGTGCGTCCACGGATGGAGTTGACAATATACTTCCGATTTTTGAAAATCAAGTGGGCTCTTACAAAAACTATTTTCTTTTCAGGTAAAGTACCTTTACGTACACAATATGCATAAATTTTACTTAAAAAAGTTATTCAACATAGAAAATTATGTAGTTATATACCTACATATACGAAATTTTCAGAACGATAGGTGTACTTTGATAGATTTTATCAAAGTACAGCGATTTTTCTGAAAATCTGCATAGCTTTATAATTCTCCATTCTGAACAAGTTTTCTTAGTCACCTTTTGTGAACGTAAAGGGTACTTTATATACCTGGACCGATATAACTTTTTGCAACTGTAGAGGCCTATTTGACTTTTAAATATCGAAAATATATCAAAAATAAGTTTCAAACCAAGCGGAGCTCATTTCTCAAATATGAAATTGCTACTGAAAAATTTTCGGTCCATAACACCTATTTTCAACTCCATCCGTGGACACACTGTATAAATAATGAAATTAACTATAATGTTATAAAACTGAAAATAATCCTAGGGGACTTATCCCATTAATTATTTATATTATAAATAATTATAAAAGTGCGCACATTACAATAACAGATGTACATAGAATAAAATAAATGAATGTCGCGATTTTTTATAATTGACGAAAAAAATTAAACAAGTTTTATTTTAACTTTTATTGCAACATTATGAGCTTCTGAGACAATTAAAATTTAGCCAGTAGAATTAAAACCAAGACTGTTTTCAATTAAAAAACTGAACGTCCACTTGAATTGATAAAATCGAACAAATAGAGAGAAAGCCAAACGATAATTGCTGTGAAATACGAATCAGAATATCGTAAAAGTATGTGAAGAAGAGTGATATATCAACAAAAAATTTCAGTATTCACTCGTTTGTTAAAATAATGTTTTCTCAATTCAAATAGTAATTTGATAGTAAATATATCCATTATTCGTAGTAAAACTTGTCTTAAAATTTTGTCATACTCACCAGCTCATTTATTTAACCGGTAATAAATATAAATAGTCGTATAACAGGTAAATAAATAAATAAATCTAACCGAAAGATATTCACTTTTTTTTCTCGGTTATCTATAAAATAAATAAACAAAAATAATTGAACAGTCTAGGAAGACGTTGAAATTATACTAAAATATCAATCAATAGAAAATATCGGTTGTTTATCAAACACTATTAAAGATATTAAGATTTAAGACGATTATCTTATATTTCTTCTAATAGTGAAATTTTTATAGCACCAATACAGTTTTATTTTATAAACAAATCAATGACTTTGATTTAAAGTGGTTTAAGTTCAATTTAGAAAAAAATAATAATTATAGAACGATATCGTGTTTTTTCGTTGAAACGAAAGTTCTATTTTTATAATTAATTCAACGAAAAAAAAATACTGAAGTGTTTTGATTTTTATATGATAAATTGTCTCTAACTGATTCAACTTAAAGTTTAATTGATTCATATTTTAATAAATTAGACATGTATCACTTTTAAGAAATTCAGTTTAAAAATCATAAGAGTTGTCAATATATAAGAGAAGGTGAAATTATTATTTTTAATGTTTTTGTTTTTGATTATATGGGTCATTTTCGGTAATGAAGTAAATAAGGTACCAGACAGAAAATAAAACAGAAAATAATCAATATTGGCCTTTTAAAGATCAAAGGGCGCCCTCTTACCGAACTCGACCACCAATATACAAATGGGTAATGCGAATACAACTCAATTTTTCCATTGAATCTCATTAATTTCTATTATATAAAATAATAATAATAATAAAAACGTATTAAATATCGTCTGGTCCTTATCAACTTAATTATGAACTGTACAAATTAAACAAGAAAAAAGTGTATAAGATGAAAATTAGTTTCGTTGATATCTCACGTATATTGTACATTAATCTGTTTCAAAATGCTTTTAAAAAACCATTTTATGATGTGAATTTTTCGATACATTTTAATATCTTTTGATTTATGTTGTCGAATATACACCCAGTTTTTAAAGTTCAACATGTTTTTTTTAAATTTAAGTGTGTTCTTATATAATCTTTGCTCTGGTTATTTATTTTTTAATCTTTTATGTCACATTTGCTCCAATATTTTACACTTTCCGTTTTATCATAAACAACAAAGTAATTGTGGCGTAATACCAATTCATTTATTTTTTGGGTACATTTTAAATTACACCAATTATTTTACAGATAACAAGACTAATTATTTAACAAGTAATGTTAAAATATCGTATATGTATGGAAATTAAATATCACGATATTAACACACAGGTATAATAACAATAATAATCATGATAATACACGTGATTTGAGCATGTGTTCGGACATTTGACCTTTTTTTGATTGTCACACCAATCAAAGATTAACAATAATAACAACAATAACAACCGAAATACCCATAAAATCATGGGTGATTTCGATCGTTCGTTGATACAAAATTAAATTTCCTGTTAATAAAAAAAAAAGATGAATAGAAGATGGAAAAAAGCGCAACAAATTTAAAGGATCGACAGAAGAAAAAAAACAAATTTAGATCGCTCCTTTCCTGATATGATAATAAATCAAAAATTGATGATCAGATTTTATGTATAGTTGAATGGCTTTCATTATCTAAAGATCATCCAATTAAAACTGGTAGGATGTCCAGAGAAAGTCACTTTTTCTGAACGTATAGCTTTTAAATTATATAAAACCATATATTAATAATAATATACAGAGCGTCCGGGCGGACGTGCTTCAGTTATTTATTAAATTTTAAGATAATAATTTCCTTCTATATTTGAAAATGTCAAAAATTAACACCACGTCCCGACCAAATATCGATTATTGCATGCAAAACCTTCACCTTTATTTTACCTTATTGTAAGGAAATAAAGGAAGGTTTTCGGTTATTTAGTCGACATTGTAACTTTCCGATGCTTTTTTTTCCTTTAAGAGAAAACGAAAAGAGTAAAAAAAAGTGCGTGTTGCGTGAGACAGGCTGTATATAATATTGAAATTTAAAGCATTTAGACAAGAACACTGCAGGCGACGTCGATTAACGGACACGGTATATATTTTGGCGAACATTCCACAAATTAGATCATTTATAAATTATTGTAGGTTGCCGAAATTTCGCTATACGTATCAATTAGTTTTTAGTCATATTCGTGGAATAAAATTAAAATATTAATTAGAATAATGGAGAAAAAACACCTACCATAATCTGATAAATAGATATCAATTTTTTTGGATTTCAAAGAAACATGAATTAGACCGTTATCTTAAGCAAGAACGCAAGATATGTTTTTTTAATTAATTGTAAGCAATTATTATTGTTATTAGTTGTATTTGTCATTAAGGTGTGGTTTTTTATTCAGTAATATCATTGAATAATTAAGAATATAAATACTAAAAAAATTATACAAAATAATGAGAAAAAAATTACAACGTATTTGAACTTTAAGTATAAATAAACAATCTGTTACCAAAAAAATTATCGCTGTTATTATTATTACTATTATTGATCAAGATAAGGCGGTTCCTTATAATCGACCATACTTCCTGTATGTAGTAGAATTTGTATTACAATAATGCAAGTAACCTTTGAAGGCCATTTATTGTAAAGTCAATCTAAATTCCCACCAACAATAAACAATTTAATTTGTCTATAATTTGTATCATCAAATCAGGCGATATTAAAACAGGTGTTGGACACAATTTAGTTTACAGAGGCGATTTTTTTCAATTTTTCCTAAATATAGAAAAAAACAACAACACGGATTTAATTGGAGTATATATCGTTCCAAAACATGAGTAAATCGGTCAAGTTGCTACAATAACAAAATAAACAACAATAGTAGTGTGTCAATATTGTATAAGAATGACAATGCAGATTTTTTGTCGAAATGTTTGTTCTTCAATATATTTGAAACGATTTCACTTTTTTCAATAGTGTTCTTGTTAAAACTCAATTTTTTGCGCGTTTTATTTTTATAATGATTAAGGAAATTGTATTAAAATTCTAAACAATAAAGGAAATGAGCGAAAGTCTTGGCCCACCTTTATCATCATCAACATATAAAAAAAGCTGGGGATAAATTACAGAATGGTTGGTTATAAAAATGGATCAGTGGGGATTGTTTAATGTTCGTATTTTTTTTTTTTTTTTGAATTGTGTGTATAGTTGGATTTGGTTGGCTTCATTTAAATGTAGTAAATCAACAACAATAAAATAACACTACATTTATGGATCGACATAATTTATCGATATCAAATCCGGGTCTAAAATTTAATAACACTTGTAACGCGATTTGCTGTCGTTATATTATGTCAAAGTCTAGTTGTTTAAATTTGAATAAACCGACTGTATATGGTGCAGATTTTGATTGCAAAATTAAAGGGATTTGTGTTAGATCACAATTAGTACCGAACTTGTTTGAAACTTTCTATTAGTGATTATGCAACAGGTTTGGCGAAAAATGATGGATAATTTCTAAATGTATCTTAATTCATCTTTGGTATACATAAAAATTCCATTTTCAGTTACGTAAATAATAATAATAATAATAATAAAGACATAAAGCAATTCAGTTGTTCTAATTTAAATGTCGCCATAGATGAACATTGACAGTCGATATATACTTCATCCAATATCTACATCTATATATTTAATACACAATAACAATATGGCCGTATATTTATCTACGATCTGAAATAACTTAAAACAAAAGCTTACATATAACTTATTACAATCATTTTTATAAAAATTTATCAATAATAGTTATCTTTTATTGTTATACACAACTTGATTCCAATTTTATAAATATTATGACACTGTTATCTTGCTTATATTATCATTTTCGTACATTGATTAATTGTTAATATGGACTAAATGTAATGAATTCTCTATACATACTATGTTATATCTATATATTTATCAATATAGTGCAGTATTTGTGTAATTTCGTTGGAAATTTGTTAAAAACTGTACATCAAGATGCGTAGGTGGAGAATTTATGTTTTAAATTTCAACAATCCAACAACGGAGGCGGAATTTAATAACACTACGTCCACTCTCGACAATATACCCCTTTTTAAAATTTCTATTATTTCTAAAAAGAAACGAGAAAGTACCCAACCTATAATATTTTAAGTAATAAAAATAGTTTTCCTTCATAATCCGGAAATATTATGGATTTGCAACAACTTTCAAATTTGCATCATAGAAATATGTCAAAAATATATCTAATCGGCAATAAATTAACAAAAATTCGATAATAATTTATCATTTTGACCAAAATTACTAAAATAAAACGATGATATAAAGTTTCTGACATATCCAGACGCCAAATTCAAACACAAATTAAATGTAACTTTATAAGTGGCAAAAATGTACCAAAACTTGCGATATTACAAAAACAAGATTATAGTGAATCGCACTCAACTTGACACTTTTAAAATAAAAATGTCTGTCTAGATAGAATGCGCAGTAGTTGATAATTAATTAGTAGAAGTAGTAGAGGAACGAATCAACGTCGTTATAACTTACGAATATAAACGATTTAATGACGATAATTGTCGAATACATTCAAAAGTTGTAATAGAATAATCACAGACAGTTTTAATCGAGTCGAGTTGGATTTATTTCACTGTACAAGATTACAATGATTGTTTTCTCTTAGAATTCGCAAGCTTCTATAAAAGCTATATATGGTTAGACACAAAAGCTCATTGTATATTTGAGATGCAATTTAATATTAAAATATGTATTGTATTCGTTTCGGGGATTGTTTTCGGTTGAATTTGCAGAAACAACGTCAACGTGTTCTTTTTTTTTCAACAATAACAACAACAACAGCAACAACCACAACAAGATTGAAAAAAATGCTTCTTTTCTGTGAAACTTAAAGTAATGAATTTCCGGTAATAACAACAAGACTACGTCTGAAAAACGACCTTTAATACATCCATATTTGGTATTGTTATCTTTTAATTTTATTGTAATAATGTCTCATTAACATTTTAGTTGAATCTATTTATATGTATGTATTATCAGTCTCACAAAAAAGTGACCGAGTCTTTAAACGTCGAGTGGTGTGAGTCATAGTATTTCTTAAAGTGTAAAGAGGTGGGTAGGTAAGAGGTGTTAGAACGACTTTATAATACAATAATTTTTGATAAGATTGTACCTAGAAAAATCAAGTTATTGTTATTATTATTATCATTTTATTTTATTTATACTAGGTACCAATAAATGGGGCAACGGTATGCTAATAATTGATTAGTTCAGGTGATATACTTTATCACTTAATCATGATTAATAAATTCAATTAATTTATGTTAAAAAGACTGAATTTAATTAGTCAAAAGTCGAATTGAAAGTATGTTTAAAAAAATTCAACAATATTAATCCTAATTATAGTGAAAAAATCTTAATCTTGTCAATTATTAGTGTTTTTACCTTATTTGTATATTTAAGTAAATAAATAACACCAATTGTTCTGATTAAATAGCTTCTTTTACAAATTCTGAAAATTCGCTTACACAGGGTGTCGGATCTAAATGTGGAAAATCTTATGAAATTCCTTTTAATTGTGAGCCATTCGTAAAATATTTTAAAGATTTATAGGAACATATCTAGAGAACATTTTGGAAAAATTAGAACCTCGTAGCTCATTTGAAAAGTGGTCAAAAAACCTTCGTTTTGGACAAGGTTGCGATTTTCAAAAACGAGTTAGACGCAAAACAACTAACAATAAGAATGACTCGGAACCCTCCCAATATTAATTTTTTTTTGTTTTTCTTCATTGCATTCTAAAAAAATGCGAAACATTTCCACCTATTCCAGAATAAAATAACGGAAAATGAAAATAATTAATATTGGGAGGATACTCCAGTCATTTTACGTGCTTAATCCTTTTTGAACATCGCGACAATATAAGGAGCGAGGGGTTTTCGACCGACTCCCAAATGAGCGAGATGCTAGTTTTCTTAAAATCGCCCTAAAGCCTGTTTTACACAGTCTCACAAATAGTGGTCACTTTCTTGCGAGACTGATAGTACATATTCCTATTTTTCTCCAGCAGTTTTTAATTAAAATTAAGTGTTTTTCTGCATCACACTTAATGAACATTTAACAATGTAATTATTTCATTTAGGCTACATAAATTCTTGGATATTTCAACAATTTATTAAATGAATAAATGTGATTATAAAATGGTTATTTACGTTTAATTAACTTTGTATACTGAACTGCCTTTATCGATTTGGTTGTTTTGAAGATGTTTTTGTTGTGTCTTTGCTTGTTGTTGTTGTTATTGTTTTGTTTTGAGAAGGGACCTTATTCGTTCCAGGTCCAAAAGTGTAAGAACAAAAACTTGTTTTCGGCTCCACAGGTATGGGTCGTTCAACTTTTATCATTTTGGTAGTGCGCAAACTCTTTTAGAATGCAATTCTTTTCGCAAAAGAAATCAAAATTGCAAACTATACACACATTTAAAAACAACAAACAACACATGAAATAGAGGACCATAGCGAATGCTCAACGGCAATAATGAATAGAACGAATAACGATTGTATTATTCTCAAATAACAACACAGCATAATTAAATAACTAGAGTAGAATGTAATTATTTCAAAATCAATTAATTTTATAACTATAATTATGATTTCGAGCATTTTTACAATTTATATACGGCGTGTTTCAAAATAGCACTTTTATCATTATCATTATTATTATTAACTGTTATTTTTTTTCATTCTTTTTTTTTTAAAAAAATAAACTCTAAAATCAATCAAATTTTAATTAATGTCATTCAATCAATTTATTAATCTGATAAAGCGGACAAATTTCCTGAAAAATTTCCTTATTCAAAATCAAGGTATTTGAGAATGGGTAAAATTAATTAAAAAATTAAATCACATTATATCGTCGTGTTTTTTTTGTCTCCTTCTTCTGTTGTTGTAATTTTAAAGATTAATCTGGAGCCATACGGTATTAAATACGGATTGTTATTCAATTTCCCCGTGTTTTCTAGTCAACCGTCAGAGCGGATTAACCCGTCAAGAAGTGAATTGGAGTGCATAAAAATTAGATCGATGGTTAGATATTATGGTTGTCACATAGAATTAATGACTAGACCTGTAAGATAGTTCAACCTTTTCTAAGCAAATGTCAAGACAGATAAAGATGGATAGCGTTTAATGGAGAATATTTTATGAATATACAACGTATCCAATCAATGGTAAGATGTAGGATATCCCCCTATCTATGTCTATTATTTGTTCAAAGAATAAGAGTAGAGAGAAAAAAATGGGGAAACATCAAACTACCATTTAGAACAAGAACAATTTCTCATATGTTGGCACTATCGGAAATTTACATAAAATGAACAGAAATTTACATCATCTCAAATACAGGGTGTCGGATCTAAATATGGTCGATTCGATGAAACTCCTATATTAGTAGAGGAGAGATTCGAAAAATATCTTAAGGATTTGTAGACGAGTCCCTAGAAAATCGTTTGTAAAATTAGAGCAACGTAGCTTATTTGGAAGTTGGTCAAAAGACGCTCGTTATGGATAACGTCACGATTTTCAAAGATCAGCTAGGAATGATTCGAAGATCCTATCAAAATATTTTTTTTCTTTTATTCCCTTGCATTAGGGAAAAACGAAAATAATCAGAGTTGAGAGGATCCTCTAGTCACGCCCCCAACCCGACTATTTCAAGGACTTATAGGGTAGCAGATTTTAACAAAATTTGAACCTTGTCGTCGATGGAAAAGTGATGGTCTTGGACAATGTCGCAATTTTCAAAAACCAATTACACGCACAAAACGACTTGCGATGTTTTGAAGACCCTCCCTACATTGACTTTTTTCGTTTTTCGCCACAGCATTGTGGAAAAAATGCAATAGATTGCAGAAGAAAATGAAGCAAAACAAAAAAAAACAATATTGGTAGGATCCTTGAATCATTCTAAGTCGTTTGAAGTGTGTTTGGTAAATAGATATTTTGACATCATCAAAAATTAGGGCTTTTTGAGGCTACTCTAAAAATCCTTGAAATTCGACCAAATTGTGTACCTACTCTCAGACCGACCACCCTGTTGTACGCAGGTAAAATTATAAAAAATACAAAACATTAGTTTACTTATTTTTATTTTCAAACTTTAAACTTTTCGAAGTACTTGAAGCTCAGATATGTATTAAGTGTAATTCAAGAAAATATTCTCTTGGCCCATTGCGGGCTTCTACAGTGTCGCTGAGCGCTCTGATCACAAGTGACTTTAAGTGAGTAACTAGTTATTGAAACTCGCGCATTTTGACACCAACTTCCAGATGAGTTACCGAGGTTCCAATTTTGCTAAAATAGGTAGTCTCCAGAGTCCCCCAACAAATACAAGTCCTTCATGTATTTATCGAATCTCTCACCAACTAATAGGACTTTCATAAAATCGACCATATTTAAATCCGACGCTCTATACAGAGTGTTTATACCGGATTCTTCAATCGGATACGCTGTATACCATATTTTTCGATATAATAGAATAGGGTTATAACGAGACAAATGCGATACAAGCATGTTATAAATAGTTAAATGAAATGAAATCAATTAGTACTTACATTAACCAGGTCCTTTGTTTAAAATCTTAAAGATGTTACGTACCTAGAATGATAAGAAAAACACCGACGATTATTCAGCTGTTATTCACTATCATTAATCAATTTATGAAACAATAAATAAAAAACAATGTTTTTTTCTATATTCATCTTGTTATTTTGTTCTTACGTAGATATCTACAGTGAAAGGAATCAATCAAGATTGTTATTTTATTAAATTATTTTTAATAATTTTTAAATATTCTTTAATTTAAGCTTTATGTATAACTGATAATGTGAATGTGAAATTTTTGATGCAATATCTTGTTATGATTACGTGTCGATGTAAAAGATTCGTAAAAGAGAACAACAAAAAAAACGAAAAGAAAAGACAACGACGATGTAATATTGCTTTCACAAAATTGTATTAATATTTTTTTCAATTATTATCAATTTTATTTATCAAATACTATTATTTTCATAAATCAATAAAATCAATAAATAACAATAACTGAATAGAAATTATTATTTATTCAAATAAACAAAAGTAAAAGAATGATAAATATCCATTTACACAAAACGTTTCCTTACTATAATCAATAACAAATAATTAATTTGCATATAATGTTTTAACATTAATTCTCTTATGTGCTAATTTATCTTTATCAATAATAGAAATTACAAATAAATTGAAGAATCATTTAAACATTAAAATCAACTGTTCGATTATTGGTAATCTAATTTTCAACTTTACACAACAGTCGAGCTGATCAAATTTGAATAGACGAAGTATATTATATTGTGTGATATTAATTTTAGAATGTGTTAAAAAATTATTGTTCTTTGTAGTTAAAAATATTGAAATTGGTTTTGTCGCACAGGTCGTTGCCTGTTTGGATATTATCGTAAATAATCGTTTTAAAAACGTGTATTTTCCTCTACACAGCCACAATATTCAACAAATTAGTGTCCTACTAATGTTTTATACAAACAACGTATGTTTTTCTTTTGTGAAAAAATAACGTTAAATTCCATTTGTAAGGGTTTTAACTAAAATGATCAGGTATAGGAAAGTTGTCTAAAAGGAGGGTTTCTTTTCCCTTCGTGTTTTTTTTTTTTTTTTAATAAACGATTTATATGCATAGAGATGTATTCGTGTGTTTACTTAGTTTATTGTAAAGAGGATCGGTTTGACAAATTGTAAAATAAGCAACAACTGTATAGGATATTTTGTTTTCGTTTCGAATCACTATCAGTAATCCGTATGTGAAACTGTTTGCGAAATTGATTTTAATTAATAGAGAAATTGTAATAATTCTAATAAAATTACAATTGTCTTTAACAACCTTGAAAATTTTTAAAAATATTCTAAGCATATTTACATAAATAAGGTCATTTAAAATAGAATTTTCCTCTAGTAATTAATTGGTGGATAAATGCACGTGTTTATTATATTTTCGTTAAATTTGTTTTTCTATTTTTTTTTTTTTCGTTTATATATAGTTATTATTTTTCTGTTATTTTATGATACGTGTGTAAAAACAACGTCATGGTATAAGTTCACGTGGAGCGTGCCTAAGAAGACGTCGACCACGACAGACAAGGTTACTAGGAAGGACAACAAGCAGAATAATCATAATAATAGTTGAGAGAGGCACACTGGTTTCGTTTGTATTTATACATGTTGTTGTTATTATTATTTGTATTGTAGGTACGTTATAGTAATCGGCAAACGAGTCTGTTGGAATGCCGCAATGGAAATGGAAAGAGGAAGAGCAAGTTGGTCCGGTGTGGGTGAGAGAAGCGTGTCTTTACTTGATATTCCAGTTTGGGACACCCTAACAGTTGCTCTTTAACCAGTTGCATTATTGAAAACCTACCTCAACATCGTTTTTGTAGAGGTTTTAACTCTATTATAACAGGTTTGTTATAAGCTAGTTTTGGAACTAGGTACAATCATTTAATAATATAAAATCAGGTTTCATACCTGTTTTTTCCATTATTATTATTATTACTATTATTATCATTATTATTATTATAATAACAACAACAACTGGCGCTAAGTTAAACGATACTACATATCGTCAATAACGTTTATACTATCAAAAGATAAAAATAATAATAAAAACGAACACGAGAAATACAATGATAATTGTCGGTTTATCGTGAAGAGATTCATTAAAATTTTTTGGGTGGAGACACATCGATAAAGACAGAGTGTTACGCCTACACTACAGTTAAATAGAACTCAACCTTACGGCTTACTTGGAATAAAATTACGTTTAATTCAACAGGTATAGTGTGAATTCAACCAATCTCTATGTATTATTGTAAATTATAATTAAAAAAATATCTTTAATCCTAAAAGATTCAATCATAATGAAGCTATAAAGACGGAAATTTATTTTGTCGTTTCTTTAGTTGAACGTCAATCATAAGATTACTGTCACACTAATATTAATATGATATAAATAATAAAAATCAGAATATATTTAAAAATTAATAACTAAGAAGTGATTGGAAATGGAAAAACTAGCGACAATATACGACTCTACAAAACTGGACGGAAATTATCTTAATTTTTACGACAATTTATTTATTTATTTATAAATTGATACAGTTACCACACCCAACGTATTCATATATTCAACAGCCCACTAAATAAACAACAGTGAAACCAATTAATGATACCAGTTACCAGAGAATATGGAGAGTCTCTCTCTAAAAAGGTGAAGGGCGATTTCTCAACAAATCACAGTGGCTCCTTATTTATTTATTTTTCCAATGTATCGAAAACATCTGGTTTTTCCATCGGTTTTAACAAACAATCATAATTAAAATAAATTAATTGAATCGTCTAATTTGTCTATATCTATTTGAACGTATTTGTATTTTAATATAGTCTTTAGTTGTAAATAAAACATAATTATTATCTACGTTTATAATTTACAAGGTTGATTAAAGTGTTTTTATGTTGTTTTTTTTTTAATAAAATTCTAAGAAGACACTATAAAAAATATTAATATTTCATTTACATAATTGTGAATTTTTTATAATCGCATCTATCTACCGACAAATCAATGTAATTTAAGCAATTTGTACGAATAAATTTCAAATTAAAAAAAGATAATTCGACAAAATTTAATATTGTGTATCTCAAATGAGATATAGACGAAAGTGTCATTGTTACACAGTCTAATTGGAGATACAGAAAATAAAACTGTATGTGGTAATGATTCATTGACCCTCTTAATTACATGTATTTAGGTTAATAGGATTTTCAATATACATATAATTAAGAATATAACAAGTAAAATTCATTATTTTTTTTCTATACATAAATAAAAAAGATAGTAAATTTGCGCAACTTAAAATCGATTTTTCAATTGTAAAGATCGAGAATTGTGAAATTGCTTCTGTTATTAAAAAATAAAAATCTCTAAAGGCAGCAAGTACCTTATATAGCGAATTTTTTTATGTATCTACATGTTGAAATATTATTAATTCACAAACAATAAGAAACATTGTTTGTCTACATAGATCTAGTATGTTAATATATTAACATACTAGATCTACCTATGTTTGTCTAATATTAACTGTCAAAATTAGTTGCCCTGTGCGATATTCAATTTTTTTTCTAATATCAATTGTCAGAACATAGCCACCTGAGATAATCGATTTTACTGCTTATACCCAAAAAAGAGATTTTTGCATTTTTCTTGCGAACCAACGAACCGATTTTGATGATTTTTTTTCTGGGTCATAGAGAATGGTCGGCTCTACTGTTATTTTAATTTTCATCAAAATCTAAGCAAATGTAATATTGAAAATGATTTTTTTTAACATTTCTTCAGCTCTTATTCCAAAAGTGTTGGCCCTACCAGTCTGGCCAACGAACTCATCCAAGCTATCACGAAGACCGATTTTTGTACCAAGTTTCATTAAGATTGGTGTATTTTTACGGCAGTTATCGTGGATATGCATATATAAATATATATATAAATATATATATATAAAAATTTTAACGAACGGTGGATATGGGCTCCTGAGGTTCCAAAACGAACTTCTGTGCAAAAATTTTTCGGAAATTCAAAAGTGAGGATCTCGTCATTAGCTAATTTTTTAAAAAAAAATTCGCTAAAAAGCAACCGTTAAATATCTAATAACAGTATATACTACGTCTAGTTCAATCGACGAACTTGACTTTAAAAAGAATGGATAAAATCGAAACTGGCAAATTTTCCAACAGTTTGGCGGACTGTAGTAAAGTTCAACGTTGTGTAAATTACCGAGTTGTATAACCCTGATATTTGAAGGTTTCTTAAATGTCGTTATAACCAAATTCAATTATATTTGGTTCGGTATTATTAAAATTATATTATATTTAATAACTAATTATTGAATAATAGTTGACATTTTCTTTTGACATTTAGTTTTTATTGAGAAGGTTATTTTATTTTCGATAAATACAAAAAAAAAACGATATGATTGTTGTTTTGTTCATTGGTAAAGGATGCAAAAAGTCGACAAGAAAGAAAAAATGCATACAGTCTAGAAATGGTCTAGAATTCGATTGAGTTCAGTTCATTCATTCTTTGAAATCACTCGACGATTGGTTATTCAACTATAAATAAACTCGTTCATCTAAAACTTGTTGATAAAACGTAAAACACTATAGTAAATAATGTGTACGTTCGTTACTAGTTTGATTTTAAAATTGTATTAGCCCTGAGTGCTTTCTTATAGTGTTTAGAACAACATCGAACCTTGACTATCACGTAATGTTAAAGATTGAAACTTTATAAATTACACTTAAAGATAGATGGATGGAATAGAAGAAATAATAATTTGAAAAAAAAAACAAGAATCTTTTAATAATTAAGAATTACACTTAATGTTGTTAAGTCACTAACTTTTGAATACATGATCGTTTTATCTCTACCTGTCCGATACAATTAATCAATTTAGAATCTTTCAAACGGAAGTTAAACAGAATCAAATGACATGTTACGGCCAGTGAACCAGAATTATTATATACCGTGAGAATTTTATGTAACATCTGCAAATAATCTAAAATCAATTAATTATAATGTAAAGCATATAAGCGAAATGACAGTGCAATTATTAAATTTAAACATTAAAGATTAATATGTTAAAATATTAAAAACATAGCACCAATGACAGGGAGTTAATCGAAAGTTTAAACAAATGGTACTAGAGAAAATCAAATTATTTTCAATATCCGGTGATTATTCGAAGTATATCGAATGATTAATGATATTCAATATCGTTATTAGCGTATGTTTATTGTATGTATATAAAAGGGTGGTCTAAATAACGATTTTTTAAATAGCCCATCTTTTCTGATGTTGGATCTGTGAAAAGACCCGGATATCAGCCCACACAATTAAAGTATCTTTAACGCATGCGTAGATTTGTTCAGGTGTTCATAGTGATAGCTTAAGCTGTTCCAACTTATTCATTATTTTACCCACTTTACCTTGAACCTGGCTCTACGACCGAGAGAGAGCCATTAAATTTTTTTTTAATATATATAAGCAATTCATCTATTATAGATAAAAATTGCTTGAATCTTCAAATTTATTCGTGATCAACGATCTAAAGTTGCCATCCCATCTAGTCGCTATCCCTTAAATAAGCCAAATTCGATGGCGATTGTGTAATCAGAAATTTCGCTATTTTTATAGTGGTGGGTCTTCAGAGAGACGCCGCTAAGTTCATGGCCAAACATTCCACCACCATCATCTCAATATCATCATCATCATCATCACTATTCCTTCTGATTGTTCCATTCTAGTATAGGTGCTACTGATGATAGTTTTGATTTTTTGGGGGATTATGTCGAAAATAATAGGGACTTTTTAGAATTTTCAGTGTTTATTATATTATTGAGAAAAATTGTTTTTTAATAAATGAAAACTGTAAAATAATTGGTGATTACTGTGCGTCATGAAAACATTGAAACGCCTTCAGTCACGAACTTCGAAAAATAGCCATTCCATTTTTGGTACGTCTGCCCTTGAGCAATCATGAATAATCTATAATATGCGGTTGTAAGATTGTTAATATCCCCAAGTCTACATCAATTTAATGTACTAACTGTGTATTTTTATATTAAAACAGATAATAATAATAATAATAAAAATTATTAATAAAAATCTTGTCAACATTTATTAAAAATAACACTAGAAACGTCCATCTGTATAGTCAAGGTTTTAACCGGCATTTTCCGATGATCTCATGCAACAATAATATACAAAATGAAATCTTAAAGAAAATTTTTAATGATTTATTTTACTCGTTATTTGACTATTATTTAATTAACGGAAACATTTAAATTGCTGTATTAAAATATGCATAGTTGGTTGATTTATGGAAAATTATATGTACCCATTTATATAAATCAAAATTATAACGAGTTGGAAAAGGGGCCGAATCGAAGACCCGGCCTAGCAACTTCCCCGACTGATCAGTCCTAGTAGTTAATCATTAATTAGAAAAAAAATTTTCTACGATCAAGAGAAAATTGTCAAATTTCTGCGAAAAGCACAGTTGTTGCGCTCTCGCCTGACATCTGTTTGCTACGGGGTTCAATTCTCGCCAGAATAACTTTATTTTTTTTCTTTTCAATTATGGAAATAATCATCTTTACTATTTTGTTATTTTATTCTTAACAAATAGAAAACTTTAGTTTACTTACTGCCTCTATGGATAGTAAAAGTATTATTACTCATTATGTTATCCATTACAATAAATTCACAACAAAAGATTAAACAAATATTCCAGTAAAGCTTTTAACAAATCCAAAGATGTCAAAATCAGCACCGAAATTTAAAAAAAAACAACGCAATTATTTACACCTACTCGATCTTTCACGAAACAGTCTTGTTGCTAGACAACGGCCGTAAATCCTGATTTATATTTGATATATTAATGTCTTATTCTTTTGTCTTGCGTAGATACTTGATTAGTAAAATATCACTGTCCATCTAATTAATTTAATCATTATAAGTCGCCAGATTGAAAAATATCGCACATGATGGGTATTATTTCTGACATAAAAGCACATGCCCTTTCGATTGGTGATATCAAATTAATACGTTATCTTACATTTTTTTCAATCAACCCCCTCTCCCGTCCACCCCCGTTGTCCGATTGGCACCAAAAACTAATCAACTCGAAAGTCCACGGAATAGTTGATGCTGGCCAAATTTGAACGCAATCGGTTAAGCCGTTTTTGAGTAATCGTTGGAGAAACGACAGACGCACACACACACACACACACACACACACACACACACACACGGACATCATGCTAAAAACTTCAAAAACGTGTTCAGGGGACCCCAAAACGTAAAGATCTGGTGAAATCTCGAATTCGAAATTTTGGTCCGAAACTAATAACTTCCCTACCCTCTGGTCGGGGAAGTTAATAAAATCGTTTACACAAGAAAAACCACAGAAAATTGCAAATATACCCCGTCTACATTAAGCCAGTCAACTTGTCTCCAAAAGAATTTAATCGTACTTTCGTTTTGTACACATACAACAATAGCTTAAGATCCGATTGTGGTCGTTTGACTATACACGTTAAACGACCAACCCCGCCTTGCGTAAAACAGTTATTACACACAGGATGTGTACACCTATAATTTGCCTTAACCAAAAATATTACTAATATTAACCAACATTTACGAAGAAATTCTACATAATTAACATCTTATTTCCAGATTTACGTTCGGTAAAAATCAAAAGAAATGAAAATTAAAAACTGTAAACAAATTATTTATATTTTAAAAGCGTAGTAATCTTGATAGTTGAAAAGATTTTGATCACTCGAAAATGTCAAATCATCACCTATAAGGACCCGAAATTTGGCGTCCTTCAACTAACACTAGATTTAATGATTCTATTTATGTGCAGTTCAATGATCAATTATAATTATTTTTTCTTTATAATATTTTGGTAAAAAATGAAATAATACTTGGTGTATACAGGGATGACCGGCTTGAGAGTACACAATTTGGCTGTTTCCATCAAAATAATAAAGCGAATCGAATAATGCTTTAAAGATTTTTATATAGGGTGGTCGATAGAGAATATTTTAAGAGAAAGAGGACCTCATAGCTCATTGCAAAGTCGGTCAAAAATGCTAATTTTGGATAATGTTGCGATTTTCAAAAACGAGGTAAACACCTGAAACTATTAAAAATGACTCGAAGAAGACCCTCCTAACGGTGATTATTCCCATTTTCTCCATTGTGTTTACAAAAAAATGTGGAACATCTTCACCTGATCAAGAATAAAATGAAGATAAACGAAAAAATCAATGTTGATAGGATCCGTGAGTCATTCTAAGTCGAGTGCTTCACTACTGTTTGAAAATGACGACATCGTCAGAAACGAGGCTTTTTAATCCAACTTAAAAATGAGCTACGAGGTTCTAATTTTGATAAAATGTTCTCTAGAGACCCTTCTATAAGACCTTAAAATATTTTTCAAATCGGTCTTCAATTAATAGGAGTTTTACACAAATCGTCTAGTTTTAAGGCAGCAGAGCTATATGTATGTAATGTATGTCTAATACAGAGTGTCAGATCTAAATGTGGCCGACCTTATAACATTCTTATTGGTTAACGAGCGGTTCGAGAAATATTCCGAGAACTTATAGAACAAAATTAGAACCTCGTAGCTCATTTGGAAGTCGCTCATAAATGATCGTTTTGGACAATGTAGTGATTTTCAAAAACGAGTTAAATACGTAAAACTATTAAAAATGACTCAAACCCCTTCCAACAGTGATTTTTTCGTTTTTCTCTATTTCATTCTAGAAAAAAATGCGAAATATCTTCACCTTTCCAAAATTAATTGTTGTGTGAAGGGTAGAAAAAAGTATGCGAAAGTAAAGGACAGACAACAGCGAAACTTGTCTAACACACCCTTAGAATGACTCGAGGACTTTTCCAACATTGATTTTTTCCGTTTTTCTCCACTGGATTCTAGAAAGAATGCCAGACATTTACTCTTGTTCCTGAATACAATGGAAAGAAACGAAAATGTTTAATGTTAGATAAGGATCCTCGCGAGTCATTCTAAGCCGACGAGCGTTTTTTGCCGACTTCCAAATGAGATACGAGATTTTAATTTTGTTAGAAAAAGTACAGGGATTACCTTACAAAACCTCAAAATATTTAAATTGCTCTAGCTTGGTACCGAAATGTGTACTCCTAGGTCGGACACCCTGTATACTGCAAAATTTTTAATGGAATATTTCATGTATTAATTACTGGATATTAGTTAGTCCTGCTGGGGAATTACACGAATACCAATTGTTAATTATTTAGCTTTTACCTGTTGAAGAATCCAAATAATTTATTTTAAACAGGCTGGTCCAAAATTGTTGTTTATCCAGCCAGAATTTCTGTTGTATAAATTAATAGCAATAATAAAGTTGAATTCAAAAGACAGTGGTATTCCAATAAATTTTATTTAACAAAACGAAACGATAGAAAAAAATAATAATAATGATAATAGAGAGAAAAAGAGACGACAGTGAGGAGGAGAAGAAGACGAAGTAAGAAAACGAATTTGAATACGAAAGTAATATAAAATGATTAAATTCTTGAGCATTTGAAAAAGCGACGTATTCGATGTGTCGCAAGCACTTTAAAATATGACCTGTCACAAAATAATGTCCAGATAATATTAGAACTAAAAGTGAATCTATATATATTTCTTGTTCTTTTCTATTTTAAAATTTATTTTCGGTGTTATTTTTTTTTTGTCTCTATACAAGTAAATAACACGTAGAATTTCCGTTGAACGCACATAATAGAGAAACCAACAATTAGTAGTACGGTCGTTTAATTATTAAATTATAGTATTTAACCTTGGAATATTTGTATAAACCATAAACCGAAAGAGTGTTGTTAATCGTCAATTTTTTTATACTTTCCATTCAGTGAATTGAGTATTGTTGTTTTGTGTCTTTTTTGTTTGTTCTCTTTTATTTTCATTTTCAAAGATGTAGGTATGTGTGGTTTTTTGTTAATGGAGAAGACGAAGAAACTTACCTTAGTCCGATTACAGGAACACCTCCCTCCTCTTCGGGCATCTCAGATGATAGCACTAGCACTGTAGGTACCTGAGCCTGGGGATATTGAAGAAGCCCCTGGTGGTTACCTTGAAGCACAACAGACACGGTACCGGGTGGACTCGATTCACTTCCAGTATTTATCGCGGACGCGTTATTATCAATAAGTCCATCTGTTATTTGTTGACCATGTAATTGATGTGCACTTAAATTATTAATTGTTATCTCACCAGAATTATCAGCTGAATATATTTCTAAACTTTTTTGATCAAATGCTGTTGTATATATAACTGTTTTATTACCATCTTCATATATTAAATCAATTGGTGCATCATTTTTATCTTGTAATGTTTGTGCATATAATTCATCTTTATCATACATAACTTCAGTTTTTACTTGTGTATACATAGAACGACCTATGGCACTTTCTTCTTCCATCTCTTTTTTCAATTCAATAACATTGACTGGTGTCATAGTTGCTAGCATGGCTGGTGATTCAGGAGCGTCATGTTGTGGTGAACGTTCAGCCGGTGATGCTTGTGGAGGAGGGGGTGACATCATACTTCCACCTTCTGCATCCAATGATGGCGATGAATTTAATGGCATATCTTCCATATTTCGACGGGTCATTATGGCATCTAAGTATATTATAGAGATCTATCACAGTACACGGACACGATTAACAAACAATTGCACACTATTTACGTATTATTCGGTAGAAGTAAAGAAAAACGGTCCCAAATATGGCACTATTATGGCTTGATCAACAACGAAAAAAACAAACATTAACGAACAAGTTTAATAACCTGAAAATAAAATTACGTATAAATTCGTCGAAAAATATGTAAATAAATATTATATCTATATACTAATAACTACAAGTACCGGTTTTTGGATCTTGTCTACTATTTGAGGATCCCCCATCGGAAAAAGTAATATATGAAACATAAGGAAATATTATAAGGAAATCAGGCTATAGTATAGAGGCGGATAAGAAAGGTGTCTGCCGGAGGAGGTGGCATTAAACGGTAGACGGTAGCAAACCGGAACGTGCCAGAGCTGGTTTGACTGCCATATGGGAGCTGATCTGGTGAAACGAATCTTTCTGCCGCCGCCGGCCTATGATCTGATGATGTTTGTTGTCTAGTATGTTGCTTCGAAACGCGTGGCCGATGGGGGTGGCACAACCGGTTCACCACAACTATATAACTGTACATCTACACACCATATTATATATTTTTACATATTCACTATTATTATAATACATAGAAAATTAATTAAGTAATCGCGTCTAATTAAAACGATGAAATTGTAGTTATAATGTAGAATTTTATATTACTTAATGCGTATATGTAGATACGAGTCTGTCTAATTTTAGATTCATCTGTTTCATGATTGGTTACATAGAGGATAGCGATTGGTCGGTTGATTCGATAGCAATTTGATATTCTAGACGTGTTAAGGCACTCCTCCCATTATCATCATCAGCATCAGCACCATTATTATTATTATTATTAGTAATTTTATTATTATTCGATATATATAGGATGAACCAAATTCTCTGAACTGATGAGAAAAATGTTGAAAAAATTCCATCTTTTTTAGTTTTCAAGATGTGAAACCTTAACGATGCCTTAAAGATTGAACTTTTAAGATCTCATATTTCATTTATTAAAAAGAGTTTGGTTATTGGATTGATTTGAATAATCATTTTTAACATTTTCGTTAGCTTTAAGCTCATTTACTCTGCCCAATTTGCCATTTTCAAAAAATTATTCTGGACTGAGTTCACCAGATAAATTGGGCATTTTAGCATTAAATAACGTCTAATATGTACAGAATTAAAGAAGATTGACTTTTTAAGGAATTTTTCTCATGCTCCTGATATCTGTTTAACAAGGTGTTTCGCGAATTTTGGTTCACCCTGTAGACAGAAATCTGATTGTGAGTCTGAGTTCATGGATGTCTCGATTAGTAAACCATCATCAAATTGATTGTTAATCATTTAATTTTTGTGTAATGATACAATATAAAAGTTGATATTATTATTGTTATTATAGTAGACAAACGGCGCCAAAGATGACAGACGAGTACAAGGGCAGACCAGGTTAAACTAGTAGGGGCGTATCAAGAGAGTCGCCATTCAAGATCAAGTGTGAGCAATAGTTGATGAACAGGTCTACCGGCTCCCGGATAACAGGTACTATTGTAAACGTTTTAATATTGAAAACAACTAAGCGTATATAAACATTAGATATAGTAGAATACGTATAGATGTAGTCGAGTGAATTAGATAAACGATTGGTAATTAATAATAAAGAACGTGTTTTATTTTGACATTTAGTGATGCGCTAATAGTTGAAGAATAAATAAAAATAAAAATAAATATAAACAACAACGTAAATATAATTGGTATTTATATAAATACACATCTATGTGTACGTATATAGAATACCGATTACGTATAAATAAATAATTTAGATGTTAAAATTTATTAAATGAGGGTGAATTACCTATGGTGGTATTGTGCGATTCCATTTGAGGTTATTACCAATCAGGCCCTAACACAAAATCTCACAACAACACGACACACTGCCCTACAGATAATAATCGATCATCACGACATTCTAGCAACATCATACATTGTTTTATTTGTCATCAAATTCTTTCCTCTCTTGCTGTTCTTTTTTCTTTTAAAAAAAGAACAATATAAACAAATAAACAGAATAATAATGTTAATTATTGATTTTTGTTTTAAATCGACCAAATATCAACACAATTCAATCACATGCTAACGTCTACAGGTGTTTCGAACTAATACTCTACTGACTGTTAGGTTGCGGCAACTCAAAGCCAATCGAATGTAAAGAACATCTCGCCGTTGCAGCCAACTACCTGTCCTTCGTCGAGACGAAGAAAATGTTTATACATCAGACTTGTGAGTAAGTCTTTGATTATATCGTTGGCCTCTCGCTGTGTTCGTAGCCGAGTCGCCTCCGGGCCCCCGCAGCGACACCAACCGACCATTCGTTCTGTCCTACTCCTTCACGGCGCCATTGGCGCACACCCAATCACCAACAATTTTAAAACAATAACATTCACCTTGGCCAATTACAATTATTAAATTATACACAAACGTAACCGTACAATATTTATATGAATTTTAAAGAATTTCAATTTAAAAAAAATATCATCAATTATCGATTTATTAAACCAATCGAACGCCACTGTACTCAGCTGAGTGTGAGGGCAGTGTGGAGCACTCACAGAAATCATGGCCGCATATTGTTGGTCTACAGGCGGGGGAGCGGGTGTTCACCATCTCAACACACACACACATATGTACACTTATAGATATATAGAGACGAAGAGGTCCACTGTAGGTTTCGATATGAGCGAGATAGAATGATTTTCACCTGCATGACTCGACGATCAAACCAACTCAGATATGCTATGGCAACAACACACAGTGCGGAGGGAAATAAGACGATTGAAGAAAGAAAGAAAGAAAAAAAAAGAATGACGTAAAATAGGAACAATAAGAAGTAAAAGTATAATCCCAGACATGCCCGCAGCAATTCCAACATTCTCGAACAGCGCGCACCAGGACAACACAATACTTATATTAGGACAAAACACTGATACTAATTTTGACACCGCCCCCAAACATTACCACAAAATCTATAAATGTTAATTATTATAAATTAACAAATAAATAATTTATATCTAACTATAATAATTAATTTTATTGTTAGTTTAATCGGCAAGTTGACAGGTAAATATGTGTAAATCAAAATACTCTCTAAAATAGTTGAATTAACTCCAAAAAACAAACAAAATTCACACTGCAATTTAATGCATTCATAGAGCAATTACATGGTAATTTCAACGGTGCGTCAGGACAGATACAACAGACAATAATTGTTTTTCATTAATTAAAAACACAACAAAAAAAAATTGTTTTATTTATAAGGATCGACGTACAATTTCGACTCCTCTTCATTGTTTTCATCTCGGACGTTTTGTTGTGTTTTTTTTTGTCGTAAACCAAGGTTAGACTCGATATCTATGAAGACAAAGTCTAGAGATTTCTGAGGCTGACCGATGGAAAAATAAAAGATAGAAAATAACATACAGTGTTGAGAGTTTTAAATTTTATTATCATTATTATTATTATTATTTTTAATCTTAAGAGACAGGAAAACGTCAATCTTTTCGTTTTAACACATCTACATACATATACATGTAGATATCCACAAGTAATCGTTAATTATAATAAAAGAAAGTTATCGGCAAAAATTACGATTATTATTAATTTTATTTACAATTTAATCGACTTTCTACTAATTCGTGTTATTCAATTTAGGGCGTTCAATTTTTGTAAGTACATATTTGTTTTGTTTTTTTCCAAATCTCGCTATCTATTGAATTTGGTTTGGATCGAATGAAATCTTCGTCAGACTGTACCATCATCATCATCAACATCGTCATCGTCATCATCATCATCCTAAAACGAAAGGGTTAAGAAAATAACCATAAAAAATGTGAGCTAATGGGCGTCCGTAACTTTAGTGAGATCTCTGTTGTTTATTACAGATATAACTTGATGCAACTAACAAAGATCAACGCTGTTCTAGAGTATTGTAAGACAAAGATAAATATATTAACAAAAAAATAAACAGGTAGATAGGCTATATTCGTCCGATATTTAATGAGAGCCATCATACTTGAGACACACACAGTTTCGAAAAAAATCTGTATATACATATATAGATATAGATATAGTGTTGTCCATATTGGGCGTAAATTCTAATTAATTATATTCGAATAATTGTGTGAATTTTTCAATATAATCTAATTCTAATCGATTTTTTATTATTCAATACTAGAGTAGGTATATTATTGTTGTTTTATACATATACGATATATGTATATGTATACAATTGATGTACCTCTAGAGATGTTATAAAAACAATTTAAAACATACGTAAGAAAGTAGTTAACATTTGTCCGCCATTTTGGATTCGTGTTTAAGAAAATCGCTTCACGCACCACGTATGTAGACAGATAATTGTATGTCCAAGTAAAAATGTGCAGCTATGTTGCAACGGCGATCCAACTCTGCAAAACAACTGCAATGTGTGGCTATAATGACATCCACTGACGTTTCGACGATCACAGAATATCAATAACACTACAACCAATACGATATTAACAACATATATATACTTAAGATACATATATATATATATATATATAATACCAGGTAAATGACCGCCATTTTTACGCAATAAAAGACAATCATTTTTTACGACGAAATCAATTCTGAGATAGATAAATACGTCAACACAAAAAAAAAACACGAAACACTAGAACTTTTACAAAGAATTTAGTTTAATTTATCTTATTATAAATTATTTCATTTTAATTCTTGTTGGAATTTAGACGATTTATATGCATACCTGAATGTCTGCTATTGTCGGATAAGTAAATGGAAATTCATTAAATCAAAATTTTCATTTGAAAAATTTCCAAAATTTAAATTAATATAATCTTTAATTATTAAGACGGCCACTTTTATTGACATAAATCTATAATAAAATCATATATATTCAACGATAGTATAGTATTTCAAAACATCCGGAGCATTAACTACAATTGTAAACAAATCAACAATAAAATCGAAGCAATGAAAGTTTTTATTGGCACTAAAACTAACACTTAAAAAAATTGTTTAGACTTCCCTCTTACTCTCGCTTTCACGCTTTGCACACAATATTTCTCATAAACACATTTTACTTAGGTGGTAAAAGACTTGAGTGAATTCTATAGTATTATAACTGCATCAGTAAACCACTGGAAATGCCAGAAAAAGGAGGTTATAAGTGTGTATACAATTTTACATTGGTATAGTGTTTCAAATTTTCCATAGTATTGACTCGAATTGTAAACAATTCGATAATACATCTACAGTGTTATAACTGCATCAGTAAATTACTCTAAATGATTAAAATGATTTATGCAGGTTACTTATCCATATAAATTTTCATAAGCACATTTATTACTTAAGTCGGATCGCTTAAGTCACTTTATCGACTGTACTTGGTGAGATACAAACATATAAATTACGATTATAGTAAAAATAGAGAGTCACGTATGTCCATGGCGTGCGCTGACGATAATCGCACAGCAATCTAAAACAAATTCACGATCCCGCTGCTGAGTTATAAGTGCATAAAACAATCAAAAGTATTTTACGATTGTATAGTGTTTTAAAATTTCCAGAGCACTGTAAACAATTCGATAATATATCGGCGCAACGAAATATTTTATCAGCACGAAAACTAACATTTAGAAAACAAATAGACAATTATTTATACATTACTAAACTATCCAGTGCACTAACTAAATCAGTAATCCTTACGAATTTTGTGGAAAAAATTGTGGGGATCGCTTGAGTGCAAGAGGATATTTTATGTAGATACGACTTTAAGAAAGCAGATATCGTGGAATCAGTTTTTTTTTTCTTCTTTTAATTTACCAAAAGTCCGAGACGATTAGACGTGATGGTATCAAATGAACGAACCCAGTGTCTCAATACTGGTCCAGGTAGACTGAAAGTGTGAATTTTAAATTTTTATGTGGGTGATAGTATGAGACAAACAAAAAGGTGAAAATAAAATAAACGATTTTACTTTCTAACCACTTATACTACAGATATAGTGAACCAAATTTGACTTGACGATTTTACAATAGTACGATGATGTAATTAAAAACTTCACCTCATTTTCTCTATACCGCAAATGGTGATTGATTGATAAATAAGAAATTTACTTACTTGTAAAATGACACTTGAAACCTCTATTTTCACAGAGTTATGTGCAATTTTTCAATTTCACGCACTTATTAATAAATAATGGCCGTAACGAATCAATTCTTATTACCCTGTAGGGACTGTTAAAACGAATTTTATTGTTATTTTAAAATTTTACCTATCCACCAGACCTTATACAAACATCATATCATAATGTTACTGGAATGTAAGTAATACGTGCTTATATTCAAAATACAATACGAAATTGAGGTTATAATCAAACTGTCAGTTAAAAAATTCTGGTAAATTTTGTGGTTAATTAAAAGTACAAATTTACTTCCATGAAAATAAGTTGTATTTCGTTGAATAACAATAAATAAAAACACATACAGAACAGGCGATTCCAACTAGAAACACTGCAACATATCGCCATTTCTAAGGCCTGCATGATTTTTTAGCTTAACACTGTCTAACAGGCATGTACATTTTTAAAATTTCATGAAAAGCAAACTTGAGAAAATGCCAAAGAAATAGCTCTAGCATTTCTATCTCGGTTTTACTGTTGTAACTTATTATGACAGTTGCACTACGCTGTATTAGTCAAATAGAAATGGAAATACTAGCTATTTCTTTTAGTGCTGTGATAAATAGCTGTAAAAACTGACGTTTTCTCAAAAGCAGAAATGTTGAGCTAAAATTAGTATTTGAGTTAGGTTTTTAACCAGAAGTTTCGTTAAATGAATGAATGAATTGTGTATGTGGGTAACCAGGCCCCCCTCTGAAATATTTTTTGAGTCCATCTTTTGAATAGATTGACGTGTGAACGTTTTCTAATGACACTTACAGGATGTCTAAGACTTCCATTAGTTGACGAGAGATTCAAAAAATATCTTGAAGATGTGTGGTAAGTTCTTAAAAAGCGCGACTTCGTCAGAAACGAGCGTTTTTTGATTGACTTCCTAATGAGCTACAAGGTTCTAATTATGCTAAAATGTTCTCTAGGGACCCTCTACAAATCCTTGGAATATTTATCGGATCGCTCGTGACCCAATAGGTGTTTTATAAAAATCGTCCACATTTACATGGGACACTTTGTATATTTGCAGTGTTTTTAGTTTATCTCGCCAGCCCTGTATGTATGTTATAAAAATGGTGGTATCACTTCTATTAAGATCCTTGCTTCAACCTGAATTCTTGTAATAAACATGAAAATATTGTTGATTTTATTACAAAATAAGTTTTCTTTCAGGTTGTAAGGAAGTGGTTATTATTGTTTTAAAAATGAAATACTCCGTGTAATTCCCTTTAAACGGTCAGTATATTACAAGTAATTATTTGTTTATTTTTTTTTTGAGAAAGACGTAAAAACGGCAGAAGATTTTTTAATTATTCCCATTCAGTTGTCCATGTTACACGATATCTCTTCCAACTATCATTGTGGTTTCCTAGCCGATAGCTAAATTGGATATCATTTCTAGCACGCTATATACTTAAAATATGTACATAACTATATGTACAGGAATATTCAAATAAATAAGTGAAATAAACGAAAAAATATCGAAGGAGAAGGTAAAAAAATAAGATTAAAAAAACAAACAGAAGATCGCATTCTAAATGTTAATATTGAAACCGGTCCGGAGTCCAGTAGGCAATTAGCCGTTACATTTTTAGTAACAGTTGCAAAAAATTCAATCATATTTGAATATGTTATATATTTAAAAATAATAATAATAATAATAATGATAATGATAGTAATAAAATATTTACAGTTATCAATATCGTTATCTATAATGTTGTATATGGCACGAACTAAGATCATCGGTTGTTTTCACGCTCGTTCAAAATTTCACGCTTAATTCACACTTTCGTTTTCTAGTTTTGGTTTTGTGGCTTCCATTTTTTCCTCCACTCTCATCAAAAACCTTAATTAGATGTAGGGTCAGGGCCGTCATAAGGATATGTGAAGCCCCCAGGCAAACATTTTTATGCCGCTCCTCTGTCTTGAGTGGCTAGCAAAATCCTGTATCACTTGTGATTTTACCAAAAATACGACAATAATGACAATACACACCACGATCTTTTAATTGAATTGGTCCATCTTTAACTAGCATGATGGTAGATCTCTCATCAATATTTAAGAATCAATAATTAATGCTGCCATGTTGCTTTTAAAGTAGACGATTCGTATGAAACTCCTGTTAGTTGGCAAGCCATTAGAAAAATATTCTAATAACTTATAGCAGGGTGTCTAGGGATCATTTTAGCAAAATTAGAACTTCGTAGCTCATTTTTAAGTTGATCAAAAAGCGCTTCGTTTCTGACGATGTCGCGATTTTCAAATATGAACTAAGCACGCAAAATAACTTACAACTTGTTAGATTCTTTTTGTTTTTCTCGTTTCGCATTATTTCTAGAATGCAATAGAGAAAAACGGAAATAATCAATCTTCGGAAGGAATACGAGTCATTCTCGGTCGTTTTGTTTGTGTTTGAAAATTGCCACATTGTCAGAAATGATCAATTTTTGACCAGCTTTCAAATGAGGTAGAAGGTTCTAATTTTGCTAAAATGTTCACTGGGAACCCCCATATGAATCATTGAAATATTTTCGAATCGATTGCCAAATAATAGGAGTTTCATGCGAATCGTCTACTTTAAGATGTCCAATATTCAGGACCGGCGCTGTTTATTCTTGCGGGGTCCTATGCACAATAATGTAGCGAGTAACCCTCTCTCAAAGATAAGAGTACTTACAAAAACTTTGGTTTACTTTAATTGAATTACCTATTTGTTGTTTTTAAGAGTCTATAAACTACCTATTATAGACAGTCCTTTTATTGGACAAAAATTGATGATCCAGGACCACTACTGATTGCTAAAATCTAGGTTAAAATGGAGAATTCAGTTATAAATCTTATAGTTAAAGGTGACTGAATGCCCTTTCTTAAATATTCTATAGAAAAATTGATCGAAAAACTGGTGATAATAATGAAAATGTTTTAAAATCTAAAACCAAAGTTGAGAATGTAGCTCAAAAATCGCTCAAAATGTTTATAAATGTTTTTCTCACCACGATTTGAAACTGGAGTTAACTAAAAAAGGATGATTTAAATAAAAATGTTCAAAGATCTAGTTTAAAAGACTAGAATTCAGCTGCAAAACTAGCTCCTTTTCAAAATTCAACAGCAAAAACGGGCCAAAAGTGGCATAATTTTGACTTTTCAGGGTTAAAAACCCAATTCAATTAAAACTGAAGAGTTCATTTTAAAAATCTATCAAACTTAACTAAATCTGCTACTTTTGACAATTCAATTACAAATTTTGGTAAAAATTATAATTTAGGGGAAAAATGTCACAAAATGTTACTAAAATTCAAATATCAATTAAAAGTATCCAAATAGATACTTATTCACAATTCATTACAAAAATTCGTCAAGAAACCTTCTACAGTCAATAATTTACCTCAATAATAGATTAAAAGCTTCTAATATGTCTCCTTTACAGCTTAATTATAGTTTTTGTGCACTTATTAAATGACATTGAGTCGTAATTTTGCCGCCCCCAGGCAGTGCCTGAGTTGCTTGAGCGCTTGCGACGGTCCTGTATTAGGCTGTATTTTTCTCTATCCCTTTTGCTGTTGTTATTTTATAATCATGTTGCGTTGATAATCGATGAATTTCAGTTGGAATATCAGTTAAATCAAATATTCGGCTACAGGTAGGCCGCACAAAAGGGTCAAAATTGTACACAAATACACTGGCAACATATAAGCATTGTTTCTAACCCTTGACCTGTCGGTATTATACCGGACATCTGCGTTTACATTTTACATTTACAACATAGCTGTACTATCTTTACAGCAATTCTTTTTTACGATTTATCTTGATTGAAAAATCAACACAATTTATGTACTATTTTATGTATAAAACGGTTCAATGCTAGATAAAATAATAGAATTTCGACCGTTATTATATACGAGTACATAAAAATAAATATATAAGTACATATATACATGTTATATAAGTACCTTTCAACAATTAGAGAGAAATCAATTAAAATCAAATTTCCTTTATGAATCACACTAATTTGGGAAATTATAACAAATATATGAATTTTCCAAAACAAATCATTGGTAATCGTTAACCCAAATCACCGCCAAAATTAGACCGTTCATTATAATTATCACAATTTTTATCATTATTTTGATTATACCGTAGTGAATAGAAATAATAAATAAAATTAATAGGCAGTTTCTAAATTAGACATAAAAATTCATCAACTATTTTCCAAAACTATTTCCTATATGATTTGAATTAATAATTAATTAAACTGGATCTAGATTTAATTATAGGTGTTATACTATAACGCCAAGAGGTTCGTTTAACAAAGTAAAACCAAAAAACTGTTGATTTATGTTCAATCAATATAAATCGATGGAATTAAACGAATCTATAAACATTAAATTTTAGCCCGTTTAGATATTTCGTGAAAATTATTATACTCATACGAATTTATTTTGGACGACTTGACTGTTAAATTACGTTTAAAAAAAGTGGAAAGACTTAGAAATCTCCTAATTCATTTTTCAAAGAAATGAGACAAAAATCGAGATTTTTTCGTATTGTAGAAAGAGAAAGAAACAGAAAACGTGTCGAAATGTTTTATTATTTAGCGGCTTTTATTGAGTTTTCGTTACGTTGTACGAATTCGTGCTGTATGTTCGCTAATATAAATGAATATTTTAAGATTTAAATAAGCGTAAAATAAACACAATTAAATTGACTATTCAATTTTGGCTGTGCTGGAATTTTATTACTTATTTCGCGGACTTGCAAGTTAAATGTACCGCAATAGCGGTCTATTTACTAAATCGGATTTTCTAATTTGATTTTTGGTACTTTTGTAAACACTATAACTGGGAAAATTGTAAAAAACGCTTCTTGATAATTATTATTAATTAATAAATATGCAAACCATGAGTACTGGCCGAAAAACTGAGCCGATTATGAGGTTGGTATGCAGAGGCGGACTGGCTTTGACTGAGTGGCCAGGGCGGGTAAATCATGCGGCCAAATTGATGGGTAAGCCAACTATACAATGGCACAGGGGTCCACAAATTCTTTTGCACGTTGCAGAGGAGATGATTTTTGTGCTTCTAATTGCTTTCTGAGGAGAATGTTCGAGTAGGTACAAGTTTTGAGACACTTTTGTTTTGAATTATCAGCTAGCATCTTGCTTTTAAGTAGTCAAAGCGGAATGTTATATAGGAGAGTTTAGTTTCAATTTTTAGTATAGATTTGAAGACATTTTCCTTATAATGCATCAGTTCCTGAAAAATGTTGCTTTTTAGCTGTAAAAAGGAGACGCTTTAGAAGTTTTAATCTATTTTATGAACTACATTCTTAACTTTTAGCGTAAGCTAATAAAAAAATTGTAAAAACTGGTTTTAAGTGAATTTTTGTATTGAATTATAAAAAGATCTATTTGGGCACTTTTGATCGATTTTTTAACTGAATTTTTAGACATATTTCTCCGAAATCGGATTTTTTACCAAATTCTTCTATCGAACATTTGAAGTAATCAATTCTAGTGGATTTTTTAGTTCTATACCTTAGTTTTAGCCAATGTTTGAAAACTTTTACGTTCTGCATTATCAGGTTTGATTAAATTTTGTTCTTGAATCTAAAAACGCAAAAATGAGATACTTTTAGCCAGTTTCTGTAGTTATAAGACAACAGTTTCTATAGCAAATTTGCTAATAATATATGCAAAGGAGAGACTTTTATGGAACAAACGATAGGCTTACACATATTTGGGTCCATATACAGGATTCCACTTAAATGTCTGTAAATCCACGCTTAGGTAGACTTAAGCAAGGTTTTGCTAAGGCGAGCTTAAGTAAGGGCGATTTTACAGCTTAATTCATATTCATAACTTTGATTTTAGATTTTACAATATTTCCGTTATAAATCATCAGTTTTTTGACCAATTTTATTATTGAATCATTGGAAAGAGGAGATTCGGGAATCTTTATATGATTTTAGAGCTCAATTGTCCATTTTTAATACAGATTTTAAAATACAGTGTTGCTAAATCAAATTTGAACAGTCAAGCTCGGTCCTCCTTTCCCTACTTAAGCTTAGCTTAGAATTCTGGCTTAAATAGACTTCAGCGTGGACTTACAGACATTTGGGTCTTGCTAAGGCGAGCTTAAGTACGGAAAAAACGGGACTTGGACGACTTTCTTCATTAGAAATCCTTGAAACGAACAATGCAATAAAAGTAAATTAGAGTGTTTATATCTTTCAAATGAGAGAAGGTTCTGCTTTATTATTTTGCACGGGACCGCAAAATATACCGCCGGCCCTGATTCTAAACGATCGGTTTCATCAATCCAAATTACTTGAAACCTTTTTATGAGTGGATTACCATAAAAATAGCCGTTTGGCTATCTGAAAACTGCTGTTCCATCGGTGGTATTAGCTGCTCGGGAGATTGTCCGATCACTCGAGCAGCTAGTCCGCCCCTGTTAATATGACCCCGTTTTCGGGAAAAAAAGATTTGCTTAATATTATGGAAATTTGAGATGTGTTCTTTGTACTTAACCAGCGACTATCAAGAAGTTTATTGTTAATTTATTCCACATGGGAACAGTGGAATCAGCTACACTGTATAGCGAAATAAAGCTAAATAGAATGGGGCTAGTCTAAGCTGTTTCACTGTACTGTAAGTTTTTCAATTTGTCATTCTTTGAAATCTCCTAGGAGTATCAGATTTTCTCGGAGTTGATGTCCGTTAATTGATTGCTGGAATAAGGCGATTTCTATCAATTTTCGCTCTTATTTTTAACGTTTTTTGTTTTATCAACAATTCAACAAAATTACATTGATTAGTGCTACGTATAATCAATGGTGGTGTTTTTTTTTCACATTTCCATAGTTATATAGACACAGTTAGTAGTTAACGGTGTAATTCAATTTGATGAAAAAAAGAAAATGATACTCCATTACATGTAATAATTCAATAAATGACAAGCACGATAGGCGGAAAAACGATGAGTTATTTGAATTGAAGTATTGAATATATCCGTACAGTTGGTCCTTAGAATAATAAATAAATTTTAACATGATATGTACTTGATTAATACACCAAGTAAGGAACGTTCGATATACATTAATGGTGTATAGTAAGATTAGTTTTAAAATTTTTGTAACGATTCACGTTTTTTTTTTCCACAACAACACTCATTATTTGTTCGATTTTTATACAACAGTCGTTGTTGTTGTTGTTGTTGTTTTTATATTTCAATACAATATTACTAAATCAATGTTGTTGTTTAAGAAAAATTAACAAATTTATGTACTGGTAGCGCAATATTTATTAACGAATCTACTGAAATCGTGAGAAATATTTATATAGGGATACACACGCATACACGCATCTTTCAATTAAAATTTATGCACGTAGGCGTTATTAGCTATTAAACTGATCGATTACTAGACGAATTGGAATAAATTACCGCTACTACCTATCGGCTATATTCGTTTATTTTATTATAATTTTTTTCCATCTCATCGCTATTTTATACAACAAAATAACGGACGAAACGAATAATTCACATTGATTTATAAGTTCGTAAAAATAAAACAATAGACAATAAATGATGATAATAATAATAATACAATTGATAATTAGACGGGTTTATTCATTGGAAAATTGGAAAAAATTGTCAAATTATGTCATGCGGTTGATTTTATATTATTATTTGTGGTAATTTTTGTGGTGGCCAACTGTAATATAAATTAACTATAATTTGTAAATTATTTAATAAATTAGTCTAATATAATATTCATGTTACAATCGTGCAAATAACATTGTATAGTTTACACTATGTAAAACATAAACATGTACATCCGGTAATAAAGTAACAACCAATCAAAATCAGTATGTGGGCAACTTCTGTATGTCAATTATTAATTACGTTGAATTATTTAATTACAACAAAATATAATTTTTATTATTGATAGTAACAATAATATCTGTGTGTATATTATGTTATTTGCATATCAATAGCGATAAATTGTGTAGAAAAAAATCCGTATTTGATGGGTTTTTGAACCCTTGTTAAGCTGATAAGTAAGGAAAGTGCCATGAAAATAAATAGAAGACTACAACAAAATATTATGCAGTTCGAACACGCAAACCATGAATGTAAATGGGTCTTGTTTACCATATGTTCATTGTAATATATTTTATAGTATTAGAAACTGTAACATGAAAGTTTGTTTATTGCCACTAAATTCATAATTTCTAGCTATTCGATTCGATATAAACTTACAATATTGTTATACAATTTAATACATTCTACTACCTATTTTTAATAGAATATCTGCAAGGCAAAAGAATTGATAGGATAATCCACAATTAGAAGGGAGGAAAATTGGTTAAATTTAGTTGGCTATTGCAGAATTTTCTCAAATGTTACGCATTGTTTCACCATTTAAAGTAAAATAAGAAAATTAAAATCGTTCGAAAAGAATGCGGAACACAATCGAGGAAAATCAGTTTTCCTCAATTCACCATGAATGGACCAAAATTGTTGAAACTTTCCAAAATAATTGTAGTATTTGTAATAATCATCATCAATTTCATTATAATCAATTATTAATTGACGCCAACTATGTGATTAATTTGTCGAATTTGCGTTTAAATATGTTTTGAAATATATTTTCATCTCGTAAATTTTCTGAAATATTTCATCGTTTTAATTACAGTCGGCATATTATTAAACTGTTCATATATCTATCAATATTGAAATGATATATGTTACATCCAATAATAAATATAATAAAGATATTGCGATATCTGCTATCAACTTGGGGTCATTGTGCATCTCGATATGTTGTAGATCGTTTACGATATTCGCTATTGATACACGTTGAAATATGTCGTGTTGTGTTTGTTTTTTTGTTTTTTGGAATTTTCTTCAAAACGAAAAAATCAAGTTGAAATGCTATTGGAATTGTTTTAGTGGCAAAACGGTACCAAAGCGCCGTCGGCCAAAAGGGGGAGGCGAGCCGCGTTGATGCCGCCCACTTTTTACTTATATCACAAAACTCATTATTGTCCATTTGTATGCCTGTATCGTTGGGTGCTTATATGGATAGAAGCGACCATCGTATGTCCACTAAGCTTTTTTTACTGTTTGTCTATTTCCGCTAAAGATATTTCAAATGGATATGCTCCGGCTGACAATACGATTTATTGTTTTATGACTGATTGTAAGTAATGGCTATGTGAGATTAAAATGTATTCGTTGAAATTGCATTGCTATAAGATTGTTGAATTGCTTATATTTAAGGCGTACAAAACGGCGACAAAAAATCACCGTTTAATTCAAATATTTAGAAATTATACGAAATCATAATTCAAAGTATTATGATATACATAACATGACTAAAAAAAACCATTAATATTCTATTGCTGTTCTCATAATGATGTAACTGGGATTAAAATGGCACTTTACCGATGTAAAATATAGAACAATGTGAAAATATACAGGCAATTTACAAGCAATTTCACAATGTTTTTTTTTTTTTTGAGAACAAAACATTAATTTTTATAACTCGCCGTTTCTGTCGACAATTTTTACAATTTTAATGATAACCCGTCTAAATTTTTATTTAACCATTTCCGTGTTTAACTGTAATTCTATTATTGAAACAATTAAACAATATGACAACAATTCGTATGGAGAGAAAATTAATTGCCATACACAACATGTCTTGTTGTTGGTTTTAATGTAATAACGTTTATTGTCAACATTACAGAATTCGACAGATAATTCACATATTTCGTACATGTGTCGACCTTTAAAATCGACCGTAATTGGTGTATGTAACAAATAAAAAATAAAAAATAAATAATAAAAAAAGATAATAATCTCGATTATATTAAATTGTAATGTGTTCAAGATACGTATGTAAGGTTTGAAAAATTAACAAAATTTACATTTATGCAAATTAAATTCTAATGTAATCATGTAGGTAAATTTATTTGCTGTTATTTATTTGAATAATAAAATTTTCAATATGGTGAACGTGAAATCAAATCGAAAAATATTGCTTATTATTATTATTATCATTATTATTATTATTGTGTTTTTTTTTTCAGTTTGTACGTTGGATTGTAGCAATTGGTTCATTGACATGACTAGAATTATTAGCATGTTTATCTAAATACCTGTTACATATATTCTACTGATCGACAATAATCGTACAGAGGTGCGGTAATGACGTCAAGTATTCTGGAAATTTCATTCGCCGTTTACGTAAATAAACTTTCAAAGGGTTGACTATATCATTTTTTTTTATTTCGTAAATTCAATTGCTTAAACTGGCCATATTTTTTAATGTACAATTTTATTCTTGGTAATAGTGTTGTATACCTACCCGAAATTTTGTTAGGTGAATTGGTTTTTATGCAAATGCGGCCGCGAAACCGGTCTAGCGCATCTTCAACCAGTCCCTTTAAAAGGTTCACTTGACCATTGCTTAACTCTTTCGTTATGTATTATAAGTACGCGTATATCCAGTGGAAAAACAACCTCGTTTCTATCTAATATTGTATAAAAGACATTCGTGGGAAAACCCCCTTAAAATGACCCCTGTATTAGTCGAATTGACCCATGAACCCGGATTGTCTACCCCCTTAACGGACTGACCAGAACTGGACATACGAGTTTGACTAGTGACACATGTTGGTAGAAGTTCGTGAGAACTGCGGATGTCCGGCGATGATGACCACCAAAATACAATTTAGCCTTTTCAACCGATTCCTTAGCGGGACAATAAAGGCCCTTAGATAATACATACAAAGTATAGGACAAAGTAAAAAAATATCAACTATACAAATAATGATAGACGGCTAACGAACAAAAACTGAAAAACAGTCTTTTAGCAGCCCCTCTTCGATAATAATCAATCTTTTAAATCTGATTTTGGAAAAATTTCAATCGAGATAAGCCAGACGAAATAAAAAGCTCGTTGTCATTGCTAATTAATTGCTAACATTAAATTTTCAACATAGAAATTTCGATATAAATAATCATTCAGTAAAGTTCATGGCCATTTTGATAAATCTGTATAGCCTTACACATACATATATATAGGTATAGATTTCTTTTATTTTTATTCGTTTTTTTTTTATTTTCTTAACTTTAAATCAGAATTCCGATTAATTCTTTTCTATAGGGCCGCTTGGTAGAGCTTTTTCATCTGTTGTCTGAGAATTTTCGTTGTAATTCCAGACGTTCATTTAACCAACGATAACACACCGAAAAAACCCAAATTTTAATCTATTTCAACGTCATTATTTTAATTGTAATACAAATGAATAAAATGTCGAAAATTGTAAACAGTGTTTATTTAGTAACATGAATAAATATAAATTTCGATTTGTATTTAAACAATTTTAACAGTTGAATGAATAAATATAAGAAGAAGATCGTCTATAGTTATACGGGAGCGCGTTGAATCTTTTCTTTAGTTACACAAAACCCATCAGCTACCCTTTTGTTGAATTATAAGGGTTGAGAATCTTCCAGGGAGGTCGATTATCATCACACCTTTTGATATGTTTCGTTTCTCTTCTCTTTTTTTATTCCATTTCATCTTTTAACAATTGATTTATAGAGATACTACCAGGTCGATCTAATATCAAATTCCATCCCTTAAAATGTTCATGAATAAATACAATCTAAATTTATACAAAATTCCACTCAAATTATCATGTTCTTTATATGGGGTGTATTATTAAGTTTTCCAAGTAATTGATCGAAAAAACTCAAATCCAATCTTTTTTCTATTATTTTTTTATGAATAAACATCAATTCTTGGTCGTTTATAAATATTTAAAAATTTTTATGTTTTTCAGCTGGAAATTGTCGATCGACTTGATGAGTTTAAATTAACTTCATTCGTTGTTTTTGTTGTTTTACGTTATTTCTGTGTAGTCTGTTGAATTAATTTCAAATAAATTGTTAATTAAGAATGATGGAGAGTAGAGTATTTTATAAAAATGTCACCAGTATTATTATAATGTTAACAAGAACTTAACATTTGTTAGATTCAATGAAGTTTAATAATGAAACAAAAACTAATAAATATATGAAAAAAGAACAAAATTATATGAAATTAATTAAAGGAAATCTGTGCAATGAATTGGATGAGGAGGTCTTATTGGAATAAATTAATTAATCGACTAACTATACAACCAGATCAGTTCTTTTAAAGGAAATACAAACCAAACAAGTCAAATATTTATTACATACTTGAATTATAATCTTGGTTATATGCAATAAAAACAAAAAAAAAATAATACGACATATATGTGTAGATAGATATAAAAAATAATAATAATAATTTAGGTACCAATTGACCTCGGATACATTTTGTGTACAAGTGAAATTTGATGATTAGATCTTTGAAGTGTCGATGTAACCTTAACGTTGACCCATGTTTATCATTGTTTGATCTAGTTTTGTGTAAGAAATAAGAAACATTCTTACAAAATGTCCAACAACTGTGTATTCAACATATATAAAACAGTATTTGTCTCCTTTATACCTATATAAAATATATCTATATGTATGTATGTGTGTTTTATACATTTATCTAGAAAGAATTCCGTCATGAAATTTTATTGCGTACGTACCGAACTAAAATGGATATGTTTCATAGTTTTTGCAACGATACGTTTCTTGCCCCAGCAATTGTAAATTCTTTTAATGTAATTACGAACGCCAATTACTTGAATTTCTTTTGCAAGAATTCTAGTGAGCCGCTAACGAACGATTCAACTACTTCATCTCGTTTTGGTTATATGAAACGATCCATAATATCATCGACATGATTTATTATTAATAATAAAAACAATAAAATAAAATAAATAAAGAAATAACAAAGACAATAAAATTATTATTATTGTTGTGTTTAAGCTTTGGTGTATCGAAAGAGAAATTGTTTATAAATGAAATTCACGTGGTGAAAGAAGATGAAACCGTCTGGACCCCGAACTAGACGTCGTTTCAAGTATAACAAGTTTATTTAGCAAATCAACATTTCACGGCGTCCGACCGGAAAAACTAGTGATTTTATTGAATGACTAAATAGATAGAGTTAGCGATTTACCGGTTAAGAAGTTCGACCAGTTCATCAAGTTCAAAATGTTGACTATTCCATTCTATATTAGATTTTCATTCAGTTTGTGTTAAGACGTGTTGTGCGGTGATCTAGTTGAGTTTCATGCGAAAAAAAAAAACCAAAACCATTTTCCCAATTCAATAACACAACAATAACAAAAATAAAAACAATATAAACAACAACATTAATGGCATATAGGATTTTTGAAAAAAGAGGCCATATATCCTTGACCTTCAGCTTTATTTACGATCATTTCGTCTCGTTTCTTTTAATTCCTAATTAGCTTACGTAATTCCCGAACTATTTGTGTTGTTAACGTATAAATTATCGTTTTCAAATTTATTTATCATCGAAAAAACACCAATGAAATACAGATATAACAAAACATATTTTATAAAAGCCATCAATAAATTGCATTTTTATTTAACATATAACATGTATAATATAGATAAATAGATATAGGTATGTATCATAAACAAATCAACAAAATAACATTTCGCCTTTATGTAAAACAACACCAACGTTATTGTGAAATTCCAACAATGTAATTACTAATTACTTTCATTAATTATTATAAAGTATTACGATGCAATTAAAGAAAATATGAAGGTGAAATTCATTGTTATAGAAATTGTGTGCAAGGAAGTCATCAAATGTGTTGTTTATGCTTCATTTATTTATTTAATAATTATCAATTAATTGTTGATAATATCTTTTATATACATTAAGATGAGTTATTTCACATTGCAAATTAATAGTTTTGTAATATAACACTGTTAATAATCGTAAATACTAATTACAATTATATTCAGTAGAAATAAATTTGTACTTGTCTCGTCTTTATTGGTTTATTTGCTATAATACAACATCGTTATTAAATACCTAATTAATTAATAATCATCAAATCCATTTGGATAATTTTCAACTTTCTCACTTATAGATAACAATCTTAATAGAGTTATTGTAAATAAAATGGAAAAATTCCATTATAACCGAAATATAAATGCTAATTTTTGATTTAAAACATGATCATTAACAAGAATTTCAAAAATACCGCCAATTTTACAACTACAAGTCTATTGAATAGATGGCGACACCCTAGAATAGATTTTATCGGAATCTACTACATTTAAAAATCACTAATTGGACAAGTAGCGCCATCTATTAAAGCATTAATTCTTCTATTAAGAATTATTTTTGTTAAAAAAAATAGATGTCGGTGTATAACTTAACGTTGCTACAATGTTAATAATAATAAATACCGCTTATTGCCCTAGAAATTATTGATCATTTTCACAGAAAATCAGAAAATATAGCAGTTAAGTTATAATTAGGTGATTGTTTACAACATTCTGAACCATTCCAAGTTTATTTAGTTAATAGTTGTATTGCGATGTTTTAAAAATACAGAGTGTAATCGAATTCCTTACCATCTCAACCATCAATTGATACTTGTCACGTCAGCATTTTGCGTCCCTAAGTGTGACATAATGACTAATATATAACTCTTACATGACTCAATTTTTACGTAACACATTACATTGTTTGATGTTATTCTGATGTCACAATTATATCAATGTGTGCATGGGAATTTGCCAAAAGGCGCGCATGACGTTACTTGTCTCAAAATGAAACACTTATTCAACAACGGAAAATAAGGTAAGAATACAGAGAGAAGTCGTAAGTAGGATGAAAAAAAAATACATGAACCGGCAGATATCAAGTAAATTGCAGCAAATTTAGTTGAATTATTACAAGAAATATAAATTTAGTTTTGCTAATTTTATGGTTTATTAAGCCATTTCCAATACCTACTTATTTTGAATAAACTGCATTTATCAAATATATAGTGGTACCTATCTCTCGCTCATTGAAATTTTCTCCACTGCGGGGCGCCACCATTTCTCGTTCAGACGAATATTGTAAGCGATTTTGATTACACCCTGTATACGCTTACGTCATTACTTTGGCATTGTAAAGAATCAAGTAACAACGTACGTGTCGTATATTTGCATGCGTTGTAATTGTGGTTACTGTCATCTAACTGTGGTTATATGTGGATCATATAATGAACACTTACCGGATATTTTAATCAGAAAAGTAGTATTTCCAGTTTTTCAGTCTTATCATGGTTTGAAATGATAAAATACAACTATATCTTATTAATTACAGTGTTATCTTTAATATAAATCACAAATCACTAAAAGTATTTATTGTAATTGTAATTTTGGTTGTTTTAATTGTAGTTAATTTTAGAAAAGAGGTAAGATTGTTGAATGAAAATCATGGAAATTTAATGAAAATTGTTAATTTTAGGTTTTAGGTAAAATCAAGTAAAATGACAACTGATTTAATTGTTGATTCACAAATTCGAGTATGGGTATTCTTGCCGATTGTCGTTATAACATTCCTTGTTGGTGTATTACGACATTATATATCGATATTATTAACAACCCAAAAGAAAGTTGAAAAACAACAATTGCAAGATAGGTAATTAATTAATTCATTAATAAATATACGATTATTCTATACAATTAGCATTTTAGTCAGTTAATTCTACGTGCACGTATGCTGAGAGAGAATGCTAAATATATACCGAAATCTTCCTTTTTAATGCGTCGTTATGCATTCAACAAAGAAGAAGATGGTTATTTAACACAAAAACGTCCACCAGTTACACAAAATGTAATGACTGATCCATCATTAATGACCGATATGTTGAAGGGCAATTTAACAAATGTTTTGCCTATGATTATAATCGGTGGATGGATTAATTGGATGTTCTCTGGTTTTATAACGAGTATTTATCGAATTTGAATTGAAAATTCTCGTAAATAATTCTGGAAATTTTAGCAAAAGTACCATTTCCTTTAACATTACGGTTTAAATCAATGTTGCAAAGAGGTATCGAATTGTCACATCTGGACGCTTCGTGGGTATCATCAGCATCCTGGTATTTTTTAAACGTTTTCGGCTTAAGGAGTATTTATACGCTAGTTTTGGGCGAAAATAATGGTAAACCCAATAAATAAATCTTATATTATTGTCAATTTTTATCGAAATTTATTTTGATAGCGGCTGATCAAAGTAAACAAATGCAAGATCAAATGTCTGGTGCAGCAATGGCGATGCCGAACGATCCAAAAGTACCATTCAAAGCCGAATGGGAGGCGTTAGAAATTATCGAGCACCAATGGGTATTAAATGATATTGAAAATAACATAATTCGTGATGATAACAAATAGTATCATCAATTTTATTAGTCATTTTGTTAATTATTCCATTATACCATGTGTCTCACTTAAGTATGGCCAGTTCTTATGAAAACTACTATTAATTGTTGAGCGACTGGGAAAATTGGGGTTTATAGGAGGCTCCCTTGAATACATTTAGCGAAATTAGAACCTCGTAGCTAAGTTGAAAGTTCGTCGTAAACGAGCTAAACACTCAGAATGAGTTAAAGATCATTCCAACATTGTTTTGTTCTATAATTTAATGGAGAAAAACGAAACAGATCAATCTTGGAAGGGTCGCTGAGTCGTTTTGGGTGTTTACTTCATTTTTAAAAATCGCGACGTTGTCCAAAACGATCGTCCTCTGACAAACTACGAGGTTCTAATTTTGTTAAAATGACTTCTATAACCTATTCCATAAATCCTTGAAATAAAATCGACTCTCTCAACAACTAATAAGAGTTGTCATAACACTTGGCTATAGTTAAGTGGGACATATGGTATACAGAATGTTTCACTCTAGACTAGATTCTTATGGTGACTCATTAATTGATATGATAAGCGATTCGAAAAATTCTTCAAACATTTGTAAGTTAGTCACTAGCGAACATTTTGGCAAAATTAGGACCTTGCAGGTTGATCAAATAAATAAATTTGGGCAATATCGCAATTTTCATCATCTAGCTGCACACGTAAAATGACTCGAGCATCCTTTTTTCTTTTTGTTTTTTTTTCTCAGGTGTCTGCACAAAAGAGGTTTAGCTGTACTTGCTAAAATGTTCTCCAGAAACTACACTGCAAATATTTGTTCGAATCATTAAGCAATTAATGAGTTGCTATCTTGTTTAGAATGAAAAACGCCGTATAATACAGTTTATCATAAAGTCACTAGTAATTGTTTAAGAAAATTGAGTGTGCAGTACATAATTTTAAGTAATTAATTTTAAACAGTAGTAATATATAGGGGTGGCAGTTGGAAATAGAAGTATAGAAAAATACATTCTTTCCACTTTTCGCATTTGAGAAATAGTGGAAGAGTTATATATGATAAAAAAAGTTAAATATCTAGAAAATTATATCGAGTGTACCATAGAATTTCTTCTCGCAGTTGGCTGTGCCTTTTGGTAACGTAGTATCGTAACTTGGTTCACAATTGACATTTGCTAATGTATTTTTCATGTGGCCGAACCAAACTACGATACTACGTAAACAAAAGCACAACCAACTGCTAGAATAAATAATGTAATAAACCTTGTATAAATAGCTAAATTTCTTTTCAGCTTATTTAAGAGGTATAATTTCTTATTTACATTCTTAATGTTGAATTTTTTATAAACGTAATACAGGGTGTAGAACGTTATTTCACTTTTTTACGTAGATTCGTAATTTGGTTCTAAATAGCATTGTACGCACTGTAATGTCAATCCTTAAAATTCATGGATTATTAGAAATTTCACAGATAAATTGAAAACTGTTGTGTTGATAAGATTTCTGATAATTTTCAGAGGCGCAAGGATATAAAGGGACAACATAAATTATCAGAATTGTTTAGAAGAAGCGTCACAGACATCATGAACGTTAAGACATGCAATTAACAAAAAACGCATAGTGAAAATTATAATTTTTTACAGTAATTATAGAAAATTGTTTTAATTAGCATCAAATTTTATAAGGGGCAAGTAATTTATTTTAATATATCTTGTAAATTAATTTAATTAAATAAAATAATTTATATACTTTTGAGCTACAATTAGTTATCCATTACGTTATAAATGTCAGTTGTCAAAAAAGATCTGTCAACTGTCAAGATTATGACCTGAATTTAGTGCAAGCTTAAAAGTTTTTCACGTAAAAAAACAATTTATCGAAATTTTAATGAAAATTATTTTAAATTAAATTTATTTTATTACAATGTTGAATCCTCGAGATGTGGCTGAAAAAAAATTAAATGCTGAAACCCATCGTTCGTAACATAACCTAACTTTAATTATCTTATTCTATTAATTAATTTCAGGATTGATTGGTGAAGTACAATTGCAAAAATATGGAAATTTCCTCGATAAATACAATAGCGATTTAGTTGCATTTAAACAAAAACTATCAAATAAATTAAACGTACGATCTGATGTTATTTTACTTGATGTACGTGAGAAGAACTCAATTTGGGTTAATTCAATTTTAATTTTGATATTGTTTTAGAGCACAAAAACTGAAAATGTATCGCTATTACATCTAGTCCATTCCGACAATAAATTACTAAGTAGAATATTAGCGAGTCTTTCCTCAGTGTGTGGAGAGATCAATTTACTCGTCATTGAAGCCCAAAGTTATTACAACATCTTTGTCTTCTATGGCGAAAGTATGGAATTCTTGCAAGAGTAGTGCTATTAGGTTTCGATGACTAAGTATGGGTTGTATTGATTCTTCGAGGCCCAAAAGCGCTACTCTTGTCGAATTTTCGTATAAAAATTTCAATAATTAACATTACTATTATAGATAATTTCACAACATGGGATAATTTGAGGTCGGTATCGTTACTGATGGAAACATTACAAAAAGTTTGTGGTTTTGTTGAACGTTGCCATCAAGTTATAAATCTATTACTTCGTCAATTATGTGCAATTTTAGGTAAAAGTTCGAATTCTGTTAATTATGGTGCTAACTTTCCGGTATATCTACGATTATTTTTCTTTATTCTCTTGAATAATAAAATTCTTACAGGAATTATTGGATTGTTTAGCCGAATTGTTGGTTTGTTTGTTAACTTTAGATAATCTATTATCGTTACAAACGATAAAAAATCATTGGTTATTGTATCGCCGAACTGTTAAAAGTACATTGCATAATACATCAAAATACAATTTCAATCGTGATAAAGTTCGATCTTTAGATGAACACCTGACAAATATTGAAAATTCGTTATTAACAGGATGTATTTATAAGGTCTATATTTGTTAATTATTCTCAACAATAGGAATAACAATTAATAATTTTAGACTGCTTTAGAGAGATGTTTAGATGAGAAATTGATTATGATAATAAAAAGTACGTGTTTAAATAATGAAATATCAGCATATATCAATCATTTATTAATTGAATTAGAACGTGATGATGAGAATATATTTTTTACACAAGTATGGTTACAAGTTAATTGTCTTGTTGTATTTGAACATTATTTATTCGGTAATAGTGATAAAAAAATAATTAAACGTATCTTAGAAATTAATAAAAAGGCATCTGCTTGTACATTATGCGGTAATATTTTATGGTACCCGGAACAATTCTTCTTGAAACATGTTCCTATATTAGCAAAATATTTCGATGTAAAATATTTAGATGAAATTCGCTTGAATAAAATCGCTTCAAGAAGTCAAAATCTACCAAAAGAATCACACATATTATCACTACAGGTAAACTATATGTTTTATAATAATTTTTTATTATTGTTTTATTTAAAGGCATGCCATTGGATGATTGAAATTGATCGTATAACTAAACGTAACATGTCCAATTTTGATAGTAAACATTTATATGAAACCTCGAATTTATTAGTTGATGGTATAAAATTAATTAAAAAAATTAGTGAATTAGTTAAATGGATAACAAATTTACATGCTGATAAAGGGCGACCAGTTACAAAAACCGTTTTATTGTCGTTATGTCGTTTAATTGAAATATTAAAATGTTTTCAATATATTTTCGATAAAAAACTATTACCACTTGTTTATGTTATATTATTAATATCGCAACATTTAACACATAAAGCGTTGAATTTATTACAAAATATTCGAGTAAGTTTTACAACGAAATTAAGAAATGTTTTTAAATCAAATCTTTGTTAATTTACAGAAAAGTTACACTCAAGAGAAATCGTACAAAGAACAACAATTGGATGTATTGTCGGCTTTAACGGTTTGTGAACAAAATTTAAGAGGTAATTGTTTTAATTAATAAATTTTAATAATTAATAACTATGATAATTGTAGGTCCTAACACTAGCCAAAGAATTCTAATAGCAAAGCTCTCTTTATCAGCCAGTGGTCTATCTTATGACCAATTAATTGATATAAGATCTGTGATAAATCGTTTAGAGTTAATTTGTTGTATAAGAACGATACTAAATCGATTATGTGATTGTTCTTTTTTATATTTTCATCAAATGTATATATTACCGGTATATTTTTCAAAATTAATCGAAACCAAAGCTGATCTATCTAGATTTTATGTAAATTTACCAATATTTATTTTATATAGGATGTGTTTAATTCCAATTTGAATCATCCTGTATAAATAAAAATAATATAATTATTATTTATATATTTCTTAATTTTAGTTGATGTTAAGTGCTCTCTCTGATAACGAATTTTCTAAGACTATGACTGATTCTTGTTTGAAAAAGGACTTATTTGGACCATTAAATCAAGTTGTTGAAACTAATTTACGTTTACAAACACATTTACATTTACAATTACCAAATACGGATCCATTTAAGAATTATATACCGTTAAATTTTCGTAAATTGATACCAACCAATTTAAAAAATGAGTATGTTAATATAAAAAAAGAAACTGAACATTATTTATCGACGATTTTTTATAATTTAACAACTGTTGTTTTACATGATTGGAAAACTTACGGTGAGATGCGAAGGTAATTAATTTTTAATTGTACTCAATTTAGATAATGAATAATTAGATAATATTTTAGATTGGCTAGTTTACAATATGGATTAGAAACAGTTGAGGATAATCTACCGATGCAAACATTAGAACAGGGTCTTGATGTTTTGGAAATAATGCGTAATATTAATGTGTTTGTTGGTAAATATTTGTACAATTTGAATAGTCAAGTATTTATCGAAGAATCGAGTAATAATAAACATTTAAATACAATCAATGTATCGCATGTGGCAAATTCAATACGCACCCATGGTATTGGTATAATGAATACAACAGTTAATTTTACTTATCAATTTCTACAAAAGAAATTCTATATATTTTCACAATTTATGTTCGATGAACACATAAAATCCCGTCTATTAAAAGATTTACGTTATTTTACTGAACATAAAACCGAATTAAATCAAATGTATCCGTATGAACGTGCTGATAAATTTAATAATGGCATCAAAAAATTGGGTCTAAATCAGAATGGTTTAAGTTATTTGGATTTATTTCGTAAATTAATAACGCAAATCGGCAATTCAATGGGTTATGTACGTTTGATTAGATCCGGTGGACGGCGTTGTTTAGCTGATGGTACCTGTTTTTTGCCGACCTTGAAGCAATACGAACATATTGATGATTTGTTATCAAGTGATGATATATCTCAATTATCTAAAGAATCCGGTTTATGTTTTACGAAGAACGTTAAAAATCTTGTTGAGAATTTCGAAGAGGCTACTGAATATTTTAAATTATTGGTCAAAGTATTTATACCAAGTTTTCGTAATCCTAATCATCTGCATTTGAAAAATTTTTACATAATCGTACCACCGTTAACGATCAATTTTATCGAACATTCATTAACATGTAAAGAACGTTTAAATAAAAAGAATAAAACTGAAGCTGCCTTCACTGATGATGGTTTCGTTATTGGTAATTTTATTGTAAAAATAAATAATAATTTATTAAATCGATATTATGCAGGTCTTGCTTATGTTGTTGAACTTTTGGGACAAGAAAGTCAATTAAATTCGTTGCATTGGTTTCATTCGGTTCAAATGAAATTTGAGAACGAACGACATAAGATAATTAAACAGAAAACACTGGCTAGTAAACAAGACGATAAATTACAACAGACGTTACAATTATCGGAGAAACGAATTAATCTGTTTATTAAAGTAATTTTTATTTAATTATTTAACTAAAGGATTTTAATTCGTTTATATTTGCAGGAATTTCAATTGCTCTATTACAGTTATAATAGCGCTCGAGTCTTCTTCCAATCATAGTTATATCGTTGTATTTTGAATATTGAGTTAATAAAATAAAATATTTACATTCCTGTTATATTTGTATGTAATTTTTAGAAAATATATTTCATTGTAGTTAATTATATTGTTTGAATTTTAATAATAAACATTCCATTAAGTAAATTAGGCGCAAGTTTAATAATATTTTCTGGATGCGTCGTGCCTTCAAGCTATTCATTAAAATCCATTTTGAATTTAGGTCAATCGTTAATATTCTTCAAGATTCTGTTTTCTTGTTTTGCAGGATATGAGTATGCGAAAAGCAAGAATGTTTAATAAATAAATTTATTATTTGAATACAGATGCGGACTGGCTCGCCGAGCAACCGAAGAAATGCTAGCCAATCTAAAAACGTGCTTGCTCTTGACTACTTCATTTTCTCGTGTTGTGTCTTTATCATGCAACTACTTTATATTATAGGTATATGCATCTTGGTAATGAGCAATGCAATGCCTGAAGGCGGCACTTAACAGGGGCGCCCAAATCGCGATTCACTGTCATTTGGAATATGTTCAAAAAAATAAGATATTTTCAGTATAAATCATCAATTAAAAAAAAGACAACTTAGCGTACGTGTAAAAATAAATGATTGCCCGAGGCGCCCCCCTACTAGTGTCGACCGTAAAGAGATGAATATTAAGATTTATGACAGGGCAGGTAGTTTTACAAGCTTAAGGAATCATGTTGAAAACTTTCAAGCTTATATCTTAATAAGTAGGTTAAATTCTTAATTACGGATCTGGGCGATCTGGCCCAAAATCATTCAAGTGTACCTAACTGTCTTGTTACGGTTCGATCACAAATCCAATGAATCGTGAACAAAGTCATTTCGAATTATATTCACTTATTTACACACGCAATTTACAAGGAAGCATTCCCAAGTGTCCCTCTCCGATTTAGATAACACTAAATGAGATATGTTGTTCTTCATTAAAATCTAGGATGAATAAGACATCAATATTTTTATTATCTTACGTTTTAATTGATTATAAAATGATATTTGTGCATTTTTAGCAGTTGTGACACAATTATAGTACCTACCTTTCACCCTGGAATATCTAACTCCTTATGTCAAGAAAGAAGGTGATCCCAAAGAAGATTTTTGGAATAAAATTAGAAAGTCGTAGCTCATTTGGAAGTTCCAATTTCGTTAAAATCTGCTACAGAAACTACTTCACTAATCCTAGAAATATTCTTTGAATCACTCGCCAACTATCTACTTGCCATAAGAGCTTCGATACACCCGGGTGTAAAAGCATAGATTAAAAATAATAATACCCACTAAATGCTAGAAACTATTAAAAATAATAATACCTATTAAAATGATGCCAAAAAAAAACATTCTACATAAACATACATTTCCTAGATTTTAATGAACAACAATTACATCAAAATCTGAGTGGGACACCAGGGAAGTTTTCCTTGTTAGAATGAAATTACGAGTTCCGTGGTATTGATTTTTTTCGTCTTTCTCCATTGCATTATGGAAAAAATACGGCGCATTTTCACCTGTTCCAGAGTAAAATGGAGAATAACTAATATTTATATTTTATGTATACATATGTTCCTCCTAAATTATAATTTTTAACAAATTTTGTTATCAATTTGTCAAAGCTAGAAGGCTTAGTTAAGTATAGTGGATTTTATGATTGAATCCTTCACTTTTAATTGTACTTTATTCTTAAATCTAAAAATTCCATATTGTGACATATTTGGCCTGTTTTTGCACTAAAATTGCAACGTTGCTATTCAATTTTCTACTGAATCAAAAAGAGCTAAATTCTAGTCTTCTTATCTAGATTTTCGAATATTTGGTTTAAATAAATTATTTCTATTAAATTACAATTTTAAATCGTGGTGAGAAAATTTAGAAAACTTTTGGTCGATTTTTGAGACACATTCTCAACTTTGGTCTTAGATTTTAGGATATCTTGATTTCTAGAGGCTCGTTAAAGAAAAAAGATTCGGGCACCTTTTTAAGATATTAGAACTCGATTCTCCATACTTTAATCCAAATTTCAGGATGCAGTAGTCCTGGGTCATCAATTTTTGAACAATAAAAGGACTTTCTAAATTATAAACCATTGAAATCGATGAATAATTCAACAAAAGCAAATCAAATTTCTTCTGATTACACCTATTTCATATGGGAGAGGGTCCTTCTATGTTATTATGTAGTGGGCTCCGCTAGATATAGCGCCGGCCCTGATTTGAAAGATTCACATTATTGATCAGGGGTGCCCTGATAAGGTGTGCATGCAAGGTGTGCAAGAAATACGGGAGGTCAAATCTTTAAGGAGGCCAAAATTGACCATATTTTGTATTATTAAGTCCTATTGGGCTTTTTATTGTTCATAATAATATTGTGAAAAAATGTCGTATCTTCTTCTGAATAAAGGGCGGCAAAAATTATAGGGAACCCCCTATATTTGGCACCATGCTAGTTAAGGAGGGATCAATTCAATTGGAATACTTCTAATTATGCAAAAACATTAAAAATCGAGATGTGCGCAGATCGAGAGTGACCGTCAAAATGGTTGAAACTGAAAATAATCCTGTATATATTGTTTCTGTTGTTGCATTTTCGTTAAAATAACAAATGACAGAGGATTTTGATAGCCAATTAATAGAGAGGGACGATATAAAAATATTGCCCAGGCCGAAAAAGTTGGCCAGTCCGCCACTGCTTAAATATTGTTCAAACACAACTAGTATAAATGTTGAAACAGCATATTGTAAGAAGTAAACATTCCATTTGCAAAATTAGGCGCAGGCTCAACAATATTTTCTGGATACTTACGTGATGCCTTCAAGTCAATTATAATCCATTATGAATCTAGGTCAATAGGTAATATTCTTCCGGATTCTGTTATCATGTTCTGCCGGATATGAGGATGCTAAACGCAACAATGTTTGAAAGCTAATTTATTATTCAAATGCTATCCAAACACAACTGATTAAATTGTTGAAACAGCATGAAAAAAAAATTCTTCAAAATAAATCATATTATAAAGTATTATCACAAAACACTTAGTCCTAGGGTTAAATTTAATTGTCATCAGCCATAATAATAGTTACAGCAGTAGAAGCAGATGGTGATAGATAACTATAAACGATATGCTGAAACTTTTAAGCATCGGCTTTATTTTACATGTTAATGATTCTAATTCATTAGCATTTAATGATGTTGTCATTGAACGATTCATCTCATTATTTATTTTTTTGCAAATTTTGCTTTTAAGTGGTCAAAAGGGGGAGACTCAGACACTCCTATTTCATTGTAGAATCGAATTATTTATATACAAGTTTGGCTGAGATTATCAGATTTTAATACATTTTCCTCAAATTTGTTACAATTAGACGAGTTAGAAATTCTTAGTCAATTTTTGAGTTATGTAACTTTTATTTTAATTTTGAAAACATATGTGTTATAAATCATTAATTTGAAAAATTATATTGGGAACTTGTGAAAACTTATCAAATTTTGACAAATTTAATCAGTTTTAGAACAATATTCTTGTTTTTGAATCAAGATTCTTAAATATCTTATCCTTAAATCGTTGTTCTTTTAGCAAATTTCGTTATGGAATCATCAAAGGCAGGAGATTTAGACAATTATAGTTCATTTTGACGTTGAATTGTAATTTTTGTTTAATTCCTGTCTTTAATTCAAAATTAAGGATGCGTCTTCTTATTTTTGCCCCAGGTGCAAACTTGCCATGTTACAGCACTGGCAAAAACGTTTTTAATAACCTGTCTACAACATTGGTGTTATTTGAAATTAATAAAATCCCAATCAAATTTGTCATCTACATATTTTGTGAACACGTCATTTGGTAGATTATGGTTACATAAGCAGAAATATTTATTGGATCGTATAATCAAGTTTTTTTTTTTATTTGATATCTATTATCAATTTTGCCTCTAAACGTATTATATTATTTATTATCCAATACTTGAATGGCCAATATCGAAAGAATTTCAATTAAATAATTTCATAATAAACAACTACTTGAAAAATATAATTTGATTTAGAAGAACTGTGTGTAGATGAAAAGATTTAAACGGTTACAGGACCGGCGCTCATATGTTATGCGCCCTTGTGCTGATAATTATTTTGCGCCCTTGCTAGTTTATAATTTTATTATTGATTCATATTTTTCGATGTTTTCAGTCATCTTTTTGCCCTCTTAGATTGGTGTCCATCTGCGATGCACAATATAACACTTTAAATGAGCGCAGACCCTGAAAGGATAAGTTCTTCAGATAGTTCATTTATTAAAGTTTTGTCGTAATATAAAATACGAAAATTTTCCTCCGAGGGAGGGACACTGATTTTAGTGAATTTTAATGGATACTAAACTATAGGTTTAGTTATTAATTTAAATTCAATAAATTGTAAAACAGGTATAAATAAAGTAAATAACTCATCGTGTTGTGAAACTTGTTAAAAGTAAGCCATTATTAAATATTCTCTGTAATTCATTCGAGGGTGAATCAAATTTCCATGGGGAACTTTCCACCCTGTCACCCCCTTTAATTCATCAAAGATTATATCAAACAATGCTGCCTTTGTCATCATCATATCCGGTAAAAATGATGAACAAAGCCCTGAAGCATATTACTGATTGATCTAGATTCAAATTGGATTGTAATTTGCTTGATGATATCACTAAATCCTATACACATTGTTAAGCCGGCGGTTAATTTCCCAAACGGATTCCTCATTACTATAATTTAAGCAAAATAATTGACTACAATGTACTATTATTGCGTCTTAACTGCTAAACATTCATAAAAAATCAAAATCAATTAAAACGGAAGATAATGACAATATTGATCTTAGATCTCTCGTTGTTAGTGTCAGAGAGAGGTACGTGGGAGTGTTTCCTTGTAAACTGAATCTATAAATAAATGGACATAATTCGAAATGACATAGTTTACACTTCATAGGTTTTGCGATAGGATCCTTACAACACAGTTATATAAATAAGTACGTTAAGCTTTTCTACCAGAACCGTATTTGAAAATTTGAAAATTTAACATAGCTACTTATTGAGACATTAGCTTGAAATTTTTCAATAGGGTTCCCTAAGCTTGCTAGAACTACCTATAAACATTGATTAAACAGTAAATATATTAGTAAATCTATGCTTTGTTTAAGATTTGCATCTTACTATGCCTCTGTTCGCGGTCGACACTATTAGAGGACCACTTCGGACAGTCCATTTATTTTTACACGAACAGTAAGTTGTCTCCTACGCAACTTAACTCTTAGTAAGAATTATTGAGATGTGATTATTTACAAGAAAATGTCTTACTATTTGAATATATATTAAACAACATTGAGCCTAAATTTTGGTCTTCAGACAGTGCCTATGTTGCCTGAGCGAAACAAGAAAATGAAGTAGGTAGTCAAAAAAGCACTTTCTTAAATTTGCTAGCATGCGATCCACCGAGCATTTATCCGGTTGCCGAGCAGTCTAGTCTGCCACTGCATTGAAGGAATAAATTATGAAATATCATTGTTTCGCTTAGGTATCGATCAGTGTTCGTTTCCTATAAAAATAATAATAAATATTGAATATGAATTCCATAAACTAATACATTAACCACGTGTTTCGTGTCTCGTGTCTTGCCTGTTGGATTTACAAAATTAAAACGTGATCTATACAATTTCCATAAAAATGCTTGTTTTGAAATAAATACAATGTTAATAAGAATTTACAATGATTTGGTGTTTAAAAAAATGAACGTCATCTCATAAAATAAATATCGGGAAATCTTACAAGAAGCATTAGGAATTCAATTAAATTTGAGTGACATATCTCCAGTTTTTAATTAAAAGGACAACTTTTCATCTAGATTAAATGTAAATCATGGAAATTTTATGAGCAATATTTTAATAATGATTTAATCAAAATGACATCCCACTCCAGTAAATAATAAATTTAGTTAATGAATTCATAATGCATAAATCTTTATGATAATAATAATAATAACAATAATCACTAAACATTCGTTCAGTCCTACATAGTGCAAATAGGGATTTTAATGTGAATAAATTTTCGTTATTTTTTTATTTAAATACAGCACGAGCATAATTTTCATCCAAAAATAATTAAATAAAATTGATATTTATAGAAGAAAATTGCTACTTTGACCAGGATAGTCACAAAGAAGACCATCAAGTTCTAATGTTTTTTTCCTAAGAATACATCGAGACTTTTTGTATTCATATTCCTCTCAATTTTTTGTAACATTTGTCCCTTAAATCGTTATTTATTAGTATTTGTCTAATCGTAAATTAAACCAAATTATTGTTTTTTAAAATTGTTAATTACTTACTTTTGGTGATACAGTGGTGACATTGATCTATAAAATAAAATTCCATTATTATAAATAATAATTTATATTTATTCTAAATACATTAGTGTTTATAATTAGTAGGTACTCTTCCAGTGGCATTTTCTTCTGTTTTTTTTGTTATGCAACTCATTTATGCTATATATCTGTCTTAATGACAGACAATTTATATAATTGTACCTAAAGCCAGGGTCATCGTCTATATCATTTAACATATGTTAAAAAAGTAAGATACTTTCGTTATAAATCACCAATTTTGCCAACAATTTAGCTGTGAAGGATACAACTTATCGTACCTGTAAAAATAGGTAGCTTTAGCAAGCTTAGGGAAGTGTAGTGAAAAATTTCAAACTTATAGGTATATTAAAATTTTTAAGTTGCACATACGGATCTGGTCGAAAATCTCTCAACGGTATATACTTAACTATCTTGTTACGGTTCGATCGCAAATCCAATAAAGCGTTAACAAAATCATTTCCAATTATATCCACTTATTTACACACGAAGATTGCAAGGAAGCATTCGTAGGCCATTTAGATGAGACTAACAATAAAATATGCTGTTCTTCATTAACATTTAAGAAAAAAACATCAATATTTCTATTAGCTTTCTTCGTTTTAATTGTTGAAATATGATTTTTATATACATTTTTAGCATTTAGGACACAATAATAGTACTTTTTATCCAGAAATACCTTGGTTTTCATGACAACTCATACACGTTGTCGAGCGATTCAAAAAATATATCAAGAAGTTCTAGGGTGGTCCTCAAGAATATTTTTGGTTAAATTAGATCGTCATAGCTCGGTTAAAAATGGTGTTTCGGACGATGTCACAATTTTCAAAAAGCAACTAGACAACTAAAACGATTAAAAATGACACAAAGACTTTCGCAAAACATCTCCAACTGTTCCTGAATACAATGGAGAAAAACGTAAATAAATCAATCTTTTGACTGAAATTCTAACAAGAAAGCCACCCGACGACGAAGATCTTAGAGGTTGTGGCTTCACGTTCGAATTTTGGCCGAACTCGGGTGCTTTACTTTTAAGTCATTCAATACGTTGTGCTCGTTTCTAAGAATTGCTACATCGTTGGAAATAAAACTGTTTTACCAAATTTCAAATAAGCTATAGGGTTATAATAATTGTATTGCAATGTACAACAGGAACTACTTTACTTGAAATAATATTTTGAATCGCTCGCCAACTTATCAAATTGTCATAAGAGCTTCAGCTTCAGCATTCCCGGGTGAAAAGACTTAGATTAAAAATAATAATACCTGCTGAATGCTAAAAAAACACTAAAAATAATAATTTCTACTAAATTGCAAAAAAAATTCTGCACAAATTACCCCTTACAAGTGCTTTTCCGCAAATAAAAGAACATGCATCTCTTAAGGCACGTCCACATTATGCCGAAACAGGTCGGTCGGCCTATGCCGGGCGGCACATTCTTCCAGTAGTCTGGACGTTCGCGATGTAAGTCAATAAATGATAATGTCTGTTCATCAGTCAACTTTTCACTCATTTTCGCACTCATGAAGCCAGACGAATAAAAACTAGAAAAATATTTTCGAAAGCAACAGGCGGTTGAAGCTGGCCTGAAACCGATCAACATGTTCACACAGGTCCACACGATGAATTTTGGTTCGGTTCGGTTCGGCTTTCTTTGTTCCGGATCGACTTGGATCGGCTTGGGTTCGGCATCGTTCGGGTCGGCTTTTGGTAAGTCGGTGAGGCCTACCGGCACGTCCACATTAATTCGGCTTTGCAGATCGGCTCAAGCCGAATGATGCCGATCGGCGTAACGTGGACGCGCCTTTATCTTCCAATTTGTCGTAATTTTATCGAAATCTGAGTGGGACACCATGGAAAGTTTCCATGTTAGAATGAAATGACCTTCCTGATAACGAGTTTTTTCATTTTTCTCCCTTGTCTTCTAGAATAAATGCGACACATTTCCATCTGTTCCACAATAAAATGGAGAAAAAATAAGATTTATATTTAAACATTTACCTCCTTAGCTATAATTTTTAACAAATTTTGTTATCGAAATGTCAAAAATAAAAAAAAAAGTTTAGTGGATTTTTTAATTAATGTCTTCACTTTTAATTGTATTTTGCACTTTAGCTTAAAGGGGCAAAATTGTGACATATTTGGCCTGTTGTTGCACTAAAATTGCAGGGTTGCAGCAAATTTGCTATTTAATTATAAAAAGAGATTACTTTAAGTTATATTTGCACCTAAATACTAGTCATCTAATCTACATTTTAGAATAATTTGTTTAAATCACTCATTTTTAGAGAAATCTAGCTTTAAATCGTGGTGAAAAATTTAGAAAACTTTATGTTGACTTCTCAACTTTGATTTTAAATTTTAAGACATTTTGATTATAAACCACAAGTTTTTCGATGTTTTTTTTTATAGAATCGTTTATTAAAGAAGATTCGGGCACCTGCATAAAGTTTTAGAACTAAATTCACCACCTAACTTTTATGACGCAGTAGTCCTGAGTCATCAATTTTTGAGCAGTAAAAGGACTTTCTATATTGTAACCATTGAAATCGACAAATAATTCAATAAAAGCAAATCAAATTTCTTCTAATTATATTTCCTATGAGAGAACGTCCCTTTACGTTACTATGCATAGGGTCCCACGAGATATAGCGCCGGCCCTGATTTGGGAGACTCATATTAAAGGCCCGTTTTCGTTGAGAGCTGCCGGCAGTCACTGCCGGCGGTTTCTATTGATGGCCGCTGCCCGGCAGCGCGGCGTGAACGAAACCGTTAACACGTATTTCTCATAAGAGCAGTCGTTTTTCAGCCGCTCTGGCAGCTGGCGGCCGCTGCCGGCAGCTCTCAACGAAAACGGGCCTTAATGATCCTCTAATATTGATGAAAGATTTACCGCAATGCTTCTTAAAGTGGAGCGAATTCAATTGGAATAGCTTTTACTATACAAGAACAATAAAAAATCGAAAAGATACTTAAAATTGAAACTAAATTGATCGTGTTTGGTGTTTATGTTGTCACATTATCGTTAAAATAACAAGTGACACATTATTTTGATAGGCAATTAAGAGATAGGGATGATATGAAAATGTTTGCCTGAAGGAGGCAAATATCGTCAAGATTTCTCGGGCTGAAAATATTTGTCAGTTCACCACTGTTTAAATACTTGTCAAACACAACTGATATAATAAATATTGAAACAGCATATGAGAAATAAATATGTAAATATTCTATTTGGAAAATTAGGCACAGGCTTAACAATATTTTCTTGATACATGATGCCCTCAAGTTAATTAAAATCCATTATGAATCTAGGTTAATCGTTAATATTCTTCAGGATTCTGTGCTTTTGATTTACCGGATATGACTATGCCAAAAGCAATATGACTTCATATAATCTAAGAACAGGCGGAAAATTCGTTCCGGAAATTTGAGATTCACTCTCGAAAATTTTTTAGAGAATATTTAATAATGGCTTACTTCTAACAAGTTTCACAGCAGGTCATAGGCGTAGTTAAGGGGGTACTTGGGGTTGCTAAGCACCCCCAAAGCTTAAATTAGCACCCCTAAAAAAATTACAAAAAACTAACTCATTCTATACATATAATAGATTTATTTTTTAAATGTGGCCGATTTTTATAACACTCCTATTAGTTGACGAGAAAAGTATAGGTACCTATTCGAATAATATTTCAAGGATTTGAAGGGTAGTCCCTGAAGATTATTTTAGCAAAATTAGAATATTGTAACTCATTTTGAAACTGATTTCCTCTCGCTCCAGAATACATTCAGAAAAAAGAAGAAAATCAATGTGATTTGTTTAAGACGATGTTGTGCTAGTTTGTTGACTTTTTTACTAAACTTGCAGATGTTTTTGTCTTACGCAGTTAGATTCTCAGTTTTTAGCGAATTTTGCCATCAAGTCTTTTAAAAGAGATGATTTAGACGACATTTTTAATCAATTTTAGAGCTGATTTCTTAACTTTTCATCCACATTTTGGGGCATTCTTTTTCATAAATCACCTAGTTTTAGAGAATTTTGCAATTATAAGTGAATTTTTGTGCTAAATCTTGACTTTTACTCTAAATTTACAAAACATGAAATAAATTTTGTTTTAAGTAGTGCAAGGAAGATACATAGGTTAACTTTCAGTCGATAAATTATGTCAGGAAAAAGCTTTTTGTAAATTGTAGAAAAAATGCATTTTTAAGACGTTTGTTCAATTTCTGAATGTGGTCGTTTCTTATAAAATCCAAATAATATTTTAAGGTTGTGCAAGGTAATTCTAGAGAAAATTTCAGCAAAATTAGAACCCCATAGCTCATTTGGAAGTCGGTTAAAAAACACTCGTTTTGGACAATGTCGCCATTTTCAACAAATTGACACATAAAACGATTAAAAATGAATCGAAAACTCTCCCAACATTAATTTTTTTCGTTCGTCTCTATTGCATTGTAAAAAAATGCGAAACACTTCCACCTATCCCAGAAAAACATAGACAGGAAAAAAAAATCAATGTGTGTAGCAAGTTATTAAAGATAGCGACATCGTTAGAAATAAGCACTCTTCAATCAATTTCCAAATAAGCTACAGGGTTCTAATTTTGATGAAATATTCTTCAGAAACTGCTCTATAAGTACTTGAAATATTTTTTGAATTGCTTGCCAACAAATAGAAGTTTCATAAGAATCTACTACATTTAAATGGACAGCCTATACATGCGTGCATTTGTTTTATCAATTTTCTTTTGGACTTCAGCACCCCCAGAGTTGAACGTCTAACTACGCCTATGCAGCAGGTAATAAAATACGATGAGTTATTATTTACTTTATTTATAACTGTTTTTCAATTTATTGAATTTAAATTAATAACTAGACCTACAGTTTAACACCCATTGAAATTCATTAAAATCAATTCCCTTCCACCGGGGTAAAATCTCAGAATTCAACACAGAATATAATAATTGAAATAGCATATAAAAAATCATTTTAAAAACATCTTGAAAATAAAAATATATCATATTATTACATATTACAGATTATCACAGAGCATTTAGTCCTAGGGTTACATTTAATTGTAGTCGCAGCCAAAATAATAGTTAACTAACGAACTAACGATTTCCTTTAACTGGTACACTCGGGTGCACATAAAGGAGACCAGTTTTTGTGTAGTTGTCTAAAACTGGCTTTTGAGGGCGGTCGTAATAATGTAACAGAACTTTCAAAGGTTAGGATTTGGAATGAAAGATATTCAACTAGAAGATGAGGGTGGGATTACTGATGCCATTTTGGGTATAATAAAAGAATATTTCTACAAATTTTGTACGTTAAACCCTCATTCTAACACCTCCTACCTGCCCACCTTCTTATCCTAACGAATAAAACAGCCCGACTCACACTAACCGATATTCCTCGTTCATGAGTTGGTCTTTTTTATGGGCTTCTACATGTTAATGATTTCTAATTCATGTGTATTTAATGGTGTTATCATTGAGTGAATTATCTCATTATTTATTTCTCCTATTAGTTATATTATCAGTAGAAGTCGCTTTTGTATTTAATCTTGCATTGTTACACCATCATAATTGTTTAACTCAATTGATCAAAATGATTTTTATGTACAAAAAAAAATGTTGCATACAACCAACTAACACTCATTAAAATCACCAGAAATACACCGATTTTAATTAATAAGACTAAAGCAAAACCCATAGATGCAATAATGGCGATTATTTTACTCTTGGATAACTCCCCTTGTAAATCATGAAATTCTAAATCACTGATAAGCCAACCATTTTTCATTGTATTTAGTGCTATATTTAATTGTTTTGTCATTAAATTTTCAACTTTTGTGTAAAAATCATTCATTTATTCACAAAACATAAAATAACTGTAATTACAATCGTATTCAACAATAAGAGCTTGTATTGCCGAAAATGGCTCTTTAGAGAAATTCGAACAATATATTTCTATCATTTTCAGTGCCGGCTCGGGATCATTTCGCGCCTTATGCAAAGTCGCTAAAGTGCGCCCCTTTATAATAAGATTAACTCCTTGTTAATTCCTAGTGTTTATCAAAGAGTTGAAATAAATAATATCTATAAGGATATTGTTCTTTTGAAGGAAATAGTAAATAATAATATAGATTAATGTTGGTGAAACAGTTACGGCTTTATTCCCATCATTAGCAATTAGCACCCTGGTCAAACAAATAGGTACAACTATACTGTTTCTGATATTGATTATAATTGATATTGATAACTATTCTGATAATATTAAGAGAATCAAAAATTTTATTAATAAATTATTGATAATATTTGTGCGATTCCCACCTTATTATGATTAATGGGTAGTTACTACTGATAAAATTATAATTTATTCAAAAAATTCTTGTAAATTTTTCCAGGTGACACTATTGTTAATAAATCGACCACTTAATTTTTCCTTTGTCAAATAAAATTTTGAAAATTTTATAAATACCTAATAAATCGAATCTATTAAAACTTGTAACATTTATTTAAAAAGCCGACTTAATAAATAATGTATTGATTAATTGAGTCGATCATTTACTGCTTATAGATAAATATACTTAAAAAATAGAATTAAACTTTATTATTTAATAACAATTACAATAAGGTGTGGTCGGATTTGAGTTAAAATTCGCCATTTCTTTAATATTTCTTAAATACTTATTAAATAGAACAAAACACAAATACACAATTAATCATTATAAATTTAAATGTAATTTTTCCTTCCACTTTATTTAAAATTATGATTAAATTTTTTCTGCCAATTAGATTCTTACTCCCCCTTATGTATTTACATATATCATTTGATGAATTATATATTGATTGAACACAAAACTATTACACATATGGGGATTTTGGTGTTTCACAACCTGGTGTATGATCACGATACAAGAATGAATCAATAAAATTGCGTTCCATCGAATTTTTAAAAGTTTCAATAAAACAATTTGATAATAATGGACCGAATATTGGTTGATAGAAATTTACGTATTTTATATTACGACATAACTCTAATAACTATTTCAATAAATGAACTATCTGGAGAACTTATCCTTTCAAGGCCTGCGCGCATTCATAAAAGTGGATATTGTACACCGCACAAGAGCACCAATCCAAGAAGGCAAAAAAAAAATGACTGAAAACATCGGAATATATGAAATAATAATAAAATTATAAGCTAGCAAGGGCGCAAAATAATTATCAGCACAAGGGCGCATAACATATCAGCGCCGGTCCTGTACCATTTCAGTTTTTATAAATGAAATCATAGGCATTGTATTATGGAATTAATTGAAGTTCTTTCGATGTTGGCCATTCGAGTTTTGGATCACACGTTTAGAGTTAACATTGATAATAATATTAAACAAAAATATATAAATCTAATAAATATTTTTACTTATGAAACCATAATCTACCAAATGACGTATTCATAAAACATGCAAATGACAAATTCGATTAGGGTTTTATTAATTTCAAACAACAACAATGTTGTAGACAGGTTATTAAAAACGTTCCCGCCAGTGCCGTAACATGGCAAGTTTGCCCCAGGGGCAAAAATCAGAAGATGTGCCCCTAATTTTGAATTAGAAACAAGAATTAAGAAAATGACAATTCAGCTTGAAAGTCTACTAAAAATGTCTAACTCCTCCATTTGATGATGCCATAACAAAATTCGGTAAAAACAACTAAAAGTCTCGATTCAAAGTTTGGAATCTAGTTCTAAAACCTTTTCATTAATAAAATTTGCTAAATCGGTGATTTAGAAGGCAGCTCAAAAATTAACAAAAAATTTCTAAATCATAATAATAAATGCGCCTAATTATTCTCAATTTAAATGCAATAAATTAAGAAACAGGTATAAATAAAATAAATTATTCATCGTATTTTATTACCTACCTACGATGAAATTTGTTGAAGGTGGGCCATTATTAAATATTCTCTGTAATTCTTTCGAGCGTGAATCTCAAATTTCCGCGGGGAATATTCCACCCTGTCACCCACACTTGAATTCATCAGAGATTATATCAAACAATGCTGTCTTTGTCATCCTCATATCCGATAATATGAACAAAGCCCTGAAGCATATTACTGATTGATCTAGTTTCAAATTTGATTTTAATTCGCTTGATAGTATCACGAATTATGAAAGTACATATTGTTAAGCCGGCGGCTAATTTCCCAAACGGATTCCTCATATTCAAGCAAAATAATTAACTACAATGTAATATATTTTCGAAAAATAACATACAAGTATAAAAATAACAATGGGAATGAATGGAAATTTCTAGTCGGGAATACCGGGTGCGTATACAATTTGTATGTACTTTTTGCTATATTTACATTGAAAAAAAATGAACATTCCTATAAAACAACACAGCCGGAAACCAAGTTACCAGCAAAAAAAATATTCGTAAATACAGCTTAGGCAGTGGCGGACTGGCAAACATTTTCAGCCCGAGCATTTTAAGGATCAACCTCGATCGGCGCACATATTCTCGATTTTTTAATGTTCTTGCATAATAACAGGTCTTCCAATTGAATTGGTCATTTTTTAACTAGCATGGCGACAAATCTTTCATCAATAATCAAGGGTCTTTCATCGATAATTAAAGATCTCGTAAACCAGGGCCGGCGTTATATCTTGCGGTACATTATATTAAAGATAATTAGAAGAAATTTGTTTGGCTTCTATTGAATTATTTGTCGATTTCAAGGGTTTATAAAGTAGAAATTCAGTTTAACTGTTAAAACCCCAATGAAGCGTGAACAGAACTCATACACGTTAACGAACGATTCGAAAAATTCAACAAGTTATAGGATGGTCTGCAAGAAGATTTCTAGCAAAAATTGAAACATCGTAGCTCATTTGCGAGTAGGTTTAAAAACGGTTGTTTCGGACAATGTCATCATTTTCAAAATCCATTTACATAAGTAAAACAAAAAAGACACAAAGGCTCTGACAGCATTGTTTTTTTTTTTGTTTTTCTCTACTGTATTCTACAAAAAATGTGAAACATTTCCACCTGCTCTAGAATACAATCCAGATTAACGAAAAAAATCAATTTTAGGAGAACCCTCAATTAAATTTCCAACAAGTAAACTACCCGAGATCGAAATGTCTAGTTAAAAACTTATCAAAATTTGTAGTTTCGACCTCGGAGGATTTAGGTACTTTTGAGCCATTTTACGCGTGCTGCTCATTTTTGAAAATCACGACATCGTTAGAAGCAAGTGCATTTTTACCGACTTTCAAATGAGCTACGAGGTTCTAATTTTGTTGCTGTAGGAACTACTCTAACAATCTGAAATATTTCTCAAATCGCTCGCAAACTAATCAACTTGTCGTAAGGAATTCGGTGTGAAAAGCCTTGGATTAAAAATAATAATACCTGTTGAATGCTAAAATAATAACAATAATACCCACTAAAATAATAAAATTGTACAAAAAAAAATAATCGACATGAATTACTCCTTAGAAGTATTTTTCGACATTAAGATTTCAATGCAATATCGCAATTACATCGAAACCTGAGTGGGACACCAGGGATGGTTTCCTTGTTAGAATGAAATGATGACCTTCCTGTTAACGATTTTTTTTCGTCCTTCTTTATTGTCCTCTGGAATAAATACGACGCATTTCCACCTGTTCAAGAATAAATGGAGAAGAACTACGATTTATACTTTATACACATTTTTGCTTGCTAAATTATAATTTTTAACAAATCTTATTATCGAATTGTCAAAAGTAGAAGGTTTAATCAAGTTTAGTGGATTCTAGAATTCAACTCATCACTTTTAATTATTTATATTTTATTTTTATGGCTAAAAATTCAAAATTGTATTTGGCTTGTTTTTGAACTAAAATTGCGACGTTGCTATTGAATTTGATATTAAATTATAAAAAATTCTAGATTGTGGATTATTTGGTTTAAATCAATAATTTTTATGAGCTCTAGTTTTAAATCGTGGAAAACTTTTGGTCGATTTCTGAGCTACTTTCTCAACTTTGATTTTAGATTTGAAGGTTTTTTAGTTATAAACCGCCAGTTTGTTGACGAATTTTTTTGTAGAGTTTATATGAAATTTTGAAATTTCGAATTTATTAATCGATGGTATAAAATTCTTTGAGAAAATCAGTGAATGGATAACATATCTGGCTGCTGATAAAGGGCATTGTCGGCCTTAGCGGTTTGTGAACAAAATTTAAGAGATAATTGTTTTAATTGATAAATTTTAGTAATTAATAACGATAATAATTGAAAGGTCCTAACACTAGCCAAAGAATTCTAATAGCAAAGCTCTCTCTTTCTGCCAGTGGTCTATTTTATGACCAATCAATTGAAATAAGATCTGTGATAAATCGTTTAATTTTAGTTGATGCTAATTAAGTACTCTCTTTGATAACGAATTTTCTAAAACTATGACTGATTCTTGTTTGAAAAACGACTTATTCGGACCATTAAATCAAGTTGTTGAAACTAATTTACGTTTACAAACACATTTACAATTACCAAATACGGATCTATTTAAGAATTATATACCGTTAAATTTTCGAAAATTGATACCAACCATTCTAAAAAATGAATTTTCTAATATAAAGGAACAAATTGAACAATACATATTTATCGACGATTTTTTATAATTTAACAACTGTTGTTTTACATAATTGGAAAACTTAATAATAATCCTGTAAAAAATATCAACTGATCTTTTACCTAACCATGAAATTGGTTCTTTTGTACATCTAAACATCCATTACAAGTAGTATGGAATGTGATTGATTGAACGGATACAATATCCTGCGGCGTATAGCAAGTGATGTTGAACAGTGTTTCAGCCCTGAGCGCTTTAATCTGAAAAGCGCAATTCAACATGGGAGCCTGTTTTTCTTTTCAATTTTTAAGTAATTTCTAATTTATATTTAAATTTTGAAATAATTTCATTCCAGTTTTTCTAGCAAATCTTGCTATTTTATTAGCAAGATTTTCTAATAAAATATGAGGAAATGCAGACACTTTTAGTCAAATTTAGCGACTTGACTTACAGGCGAGGTTTTTTGAATTACCAATAATCATCAAATTTTGCTGTAATATTATAAAAACAAGACCCAGATTCTTGATCATTTTGTTAAGAATATTTTTTAGTTTGAAACTATACTTTGAGATATTATTGTTTCAAATCATCTTTTTTTTTTTGGCAAATTATACTACTTGAAAGGTGAGACTATTGAGCCATTTTTAATCGAATTTCGAGCTGTATTCTAGTCTTTTAACCACGGTTTTGAGAACGTTATGTGGTGACCCATAATTTTCTGCAATTTCTTCTTTTATTGTATTATTTTTCTAAAAACAAGAGGATGATTCTCTAGCTTTAAAATAATGCACAGCATCACTCCAGTTGTGGGAAAACTAACAAACGTATCGGAAAAATTCTTGAACATCTGGAAAGCTCTTTTAAATTTCTATCTAAATCACTTAATAAACATTTAAAATCAATAATATTGGCTATGTCCTACCCAGTTAAGAAGGAAAATGTCCGAAAAGAAACAAGGTCCAAGAGTTTTTTCTGCCATTCAGAATTTTATCACATTTTTCTTTAATAGAGAGCTTCAGGACATGCACCTTGAAATACTCTATCCAATGCACTTTTATTATTCACAATATCTTAAAAAATAAGCGAAATATCGATGTTTGAAAATTGATAAATTTCGCACGCCGAATCGAGTAATAAGTCAAAAGCCTCCTTAAGTGGTCAAAAGCAGGACACTCATTGTCAGACACTTATATTTCAATATAAAGCAAAATGAAGTTCTAGTTCAAGTTTTAAAAAATGCTTGTTCTGAATCATTGTTTTTTTAGCAAATTTTACTACTAGTGTTAAAAAGTAACAAATTTTGACACTTTTAATCGTGATTCTCGACCTTCAAATGAAGATTTTTAATGTTTTCCGTTTTTTTTTTATTCTTCTTTGTAATCCAATATTAAGGGCGCGACTTCTGATTTTTACCCTAGGGACAAGTTTGCCATGTTACGGCACTAGTTTCAAATTCAATACGCACCCACGGTATTTTCTACTAGAAATTTTCATAGGGACCTGATATGGTAGAACTTTCATACAAATACGATCCGGATCAGGATCCTTAAATGAAGGCTTGATACGGATATGATGCAGATTAACTATCAGGGTTACCTATTATTAGATCCTGGTTCGAATTACAATCGACATAAGAATATCCTGATCAAATTTAATAATCCCATAAAAATCAATTTTTAATCTCTTCGATTGAGAGTAAATTTACCTACAGGTTTTTATCAATTTATTTGGTACATCCATTTAGGGGTAGATAGTGCATAAAATTTCAAGACGAAAAATCCTATGCCATTTCTTCACTTAACGCACAGATAATTAGTAAATTATTAAATTAATTAGACAATCAGGTGCTCCTTTAATTTGAACGGTAGTCGTAAAAGCCTGCTTCCCACGTCCCACCTACAATATCGCTATAGAGCTAATTAATTTAACTAATTACTAGTTACCTGTGCGTTAGGTGAAAAAACGGTATAGGAGTTTTGCCCCTAAAATGTATATACAGAACTTATGACAGCCTGTATTCAATCGTTAATATGTTTCAGGGTTTTGTTGTCTTGTTTTACCGGATATACGGGATGAGAAACGCTGTATTGTTTGAAAAATACTTTATTACTTAAATGCTATTCAAACACAACTGATATTATTGTTGAAACAGCATATAAGAAATTTTAAAAATATCTCAAAAATGAAAATAAAAATACATCATATTATTACATATTACAGATTATCACAGAACATTTAGTCCTAGAGTTACATTTAATTGTCATCAGCCATAATTATAGTTATAGCACTAGTAGCAGATGGTGATTGATCAGAAAAAACATATTTATTTGAATTGTTTTTAGTGATCGAATTATCAGTATAACTAAATGATTTCCTTAAACTTGTGCGTATCGGTTTTATTTTACATGTTAATGATTCTAATTCATGTGTATCTAATGATGTTGTCATTGAACGATTCATTTCATTATTTATTGTTCTGCTATTTGTTATATTATCAGTACAAGTAGCTGTTGTATTTAATTCAGTTTTTTTACACCAAAATAATAATTGTTTATAACTGAATTGTCCGAAATGATTTTGAGGTCCAATTGTTGCTAATAATGAACCTAAGAAAAATGTTGCATACAACCAACTAACACTCATTACAGTTACCAGAAATACACCAATTTTTATATATGGTAATACAGATGATAATAACATAAATGCACCAACAATACCTGTTGTTAATGCTGCCATTAATACTGGCCCGACCATATTTGATAATGAATATTTTGTTGCTGCTATACGATCTGTACTAATTGCAATTGGACATAAACAATAATTGACAGCATAATGTAAACTGAAATCAACGGTAAGTCCAATTGCTAACGATATTGTTATAGATTCTAATATGTTTAATTTCCAGCCTAATAAAACCAGTATAGCAACAGTTACAAAAATACTACATGTTATTGTTATAATCGCATATAAGCTGATTAACAAATTTAATGTTGATAAAATTAATACGATTAAAGCTAAACTCATCGATGCAATAATAGCCATTATTGTGTTCTCTGATAATTCACGTTGTAAATCAAAAAATTGTAAATCACTAATAAACCAACCATTTTTCATTGTATCTGGTGCTGTTTTTAATTGTTTTTTCATCCAATTTTCAACTTTTGTGTAAAAATCATTCATATATTCATAAGATACCGAATAACTATAATTACTATCATATTCAACAATAACGGCTTTTATTGTCGGAAATTGGTCTTTAGAGAATTTCGGACCAGCCATACCAGGTATTAAATATTGACTAGGTGTTTCATATATTTCTGTCATTTCATCAATTATACATTTATTAAACACAGATGTATTATATGGGAATTTTGAGGTTTTACAACATGGTGTATGATCACGATATGAAAATGGATCAATACAATTGCGTTCCATTGAATTTTTAAATGTTTCAATAAAACAATTTGGTAATAATGGACCGAATATTGGTTGATAGAAATTTTTATGTTTAATATTACGACAAAATTCTAATAACCATGTCAATGATTCAGGTTTTGTTATATCAAAACTATCGTCTAATTTTAATTTACCTAAATTTGATGGTTCCAAATGATTACCGTTGTCTACTGGTAATACGCCCCACACAAATCTTAAAGGTAATTTAAAATTGCCAGCTTCCGTATTCATCTTAAAACAAATAAACAAAATTAATTTTTAATTGTATTTACAAATTAAACAACTTACCCTTTCATTTCTTTTAAACCAAAAACGATTCTTGTAAACGAAATCATATTGTTCAAATAGATGTTTATTATGAAATAATTGAAATTCTTGAGATGTTGGCAATTCGAGTTTTGGATAATAAACAACAATAACACAACTAGATACAGCCAACATTGATAATAATATTAACCAGATATATCTATATTTGATTATACAATCCAATAAATATTTTTGCTTATTTAACCATAATCTACCAAATAACGTGTTTACATAACATGCAGATGATAAATTCAATCGGGGTTTTATTAATTTGGAACAACACCAATGTTGGAGACAGGCCATCAATATACTTTTTGCTATATTTACATTTGAAAGAAATGAACGTTCCCATAAAACAACACAGACAGGAAACCATGTTACCATTAAGAAAAAATTCGTAATTACAGCTGTTGCTGCAAATAAACTACAACAAAAATTAATTATTATAAACGATAACATAAAAATAATTTTTAATAATAACCTGAAACAACGTATAGCCGTAACAGAACTGATATATGATGATAGAAATGCTACAGCTGTTGTTAATGATGTTACAAGCATAGCGAAAAATGCATGTTGGAATGTATTACTTATTAATTTTACTAAAGGAAGATTATCTTCTTTTAAATTAGATAAAATTTTACAAAAAACAAATGCATCATCTGCTCCAATACCTAAGAATATTTAATAATTAAATCTATAAAACAATAATAATAATTTTTAATTACCAATGGCAACAACAACGGCAAGAAGATTAATAAATGGAAAGAAATTCAATTCAAATATTACTGTATACATAAAATATGATATACTTAATGAAAATAAAATTGCAATTATTGTCATAATAGTCAAAAAAAACGAATTTGTATATAACCAAATACATAATATAACAAAAAATGCACCAAATACAATTAACCATATGTCTTTTAATAGACATTCATCAAATAATGCATTTTTTATGCCGAATTCCATCGCAACAACTGATACACCATCATATTCAATATTGATATTCTCTAAATAATGATAATATGGTAATGTTGCTGTACTACATGCTATCGGTAGAAATATCATTGTTTCGCTTAGGTATGGATCAGTGTTCGTTTCCTATAAAAATAACAATAAATATTGAATATAATTTACATAAAATAATACATTAACCACGTGTCTCGAACTAGTGTCTTGCCTATTGGATTAAAAATGCTTGTTTTGAAATAAATATGATTTTATAAGAATTTATGATTTGGTGTTTCAAAAAATGAAAGTCATCTCGTACAAAATTATCGGGAAATCTTACGAGAAGCATTAGAAATTCTATTTTTAATTAAACAGGCAGTTTTTCATCTAGATTACAAAACAACACACAACAACACAGTACATTCCACATTTAATGATACTAACATTAGGAGGCATAAAGGTTGTACTGGTTAGAAAATTGAAAATATTGAAGACGGCATCATGTTTGATACATTCTAACGGTGCTTTACAGTATCTCCTTTCAGTACAATCGGGCATTAAATGTAAATTATGGAAATATTGTGAACAATTTTTCAATAATGATTTTGTCAAACTGACATCCTGTTCCTATAAATAATAATAATAATTAATTAATTAATAGATAAAATTATCATTAAATTTACAGTAATAGATAGGCATGATATTTTGTTATTTAACATTGTAATATAATTCACTAACGACCATGGTTGGCAACATTTCGTTGATTTTGAATTCATAATACATAAATCTTTATAATAATGATCATCATTAAACATTCGTTCAATTCTACATAGTGCAAACAGTGATTTTAATGTGAATAAATTTTCGTTATTTTTTGATTTTAATACAACATGAGCATAATTTTCATCTAAAATAATAAAATAAAATTGATATTTATGGGAAAGAAATTATTATTATCACCAGGATAGCCACAAAGACCGTCAAGTTCTGGTGGTTCTTTCTTAAAGATATTATCGAGATTTTTGTTATTCAACAAACTTGATAATTCTCTCCATTTTTCGTGACTATTATCCGTTACATTTCTAGTATTATAAACGATGTTCTTCTCATCAACAAGGACCTGAAATTATTTTGTTGGAATTCGATGTTTGTTTTTTTTTTTAAATTGTACATACTTTAGTAGGTAGATTATTGTTTTTAGATTTGTTCCGCCGTTTACTATCTTTAAACTTGGATTTAGGCCGTGAAAATGTAATGTTTCGTGTCGCTAGAAATTCTTGTGGATTTATGGCGAATTGTCCTGATGGTTTTGTTGATTTAACCAAATTCTCCCATGTTGTTAAACGGTCCGATATTATCGTGCCACGTGTAGAAAACCCCTAAAATTATAAACAAAAATTTTTTAATTTGTTTAAGTAATTAATTAATATTTTAATTAAAATTACCGCTTGTGGATCGGAAAAATCCGGAAAAACTTTCGTTTTTAATGTGAATGGTATAATAAGACAAGTACCAGAAAAAACAGCAATCGCCGATATTATAATGTAGGGATGATGGACCAATAAATGTGCGTAACAATTGAAGTTCATTTTTGTTGCAAATTAATAAATTCGTCGATTTTTTTTTATAATTTAAAATTACTTTTCATATATAAAAGAAAAATTGTTATTTCAATTATATTCAATATGCAAAAAACCCAAAATTGTTTTTTATAAACAGCAATCATTGTTAATTATTAAGACGATTACTTAAAAAAAAATCACATCAATAGCAACACAGATCTTGATGTTGTCTGTTCTAGCGTTGGTAAAAAACTACCCCCAGCAGCTACCTGTCCGGGCAACCGTCAAAACACAATTAACTTATAAAAACCTACCGCATCGTCTAAACAAATCTCGATTTCAAAACACTACAAAAAACATCATATAAAATTAATCTTTATTAATAATTAAGTATTGATGACAATGAATTGAATAAAATAATCAATTATTTACTAAACAAATTAATAATATAATAAAAATTTCATGACCGGAAGATATAAAACGAACGAATCTTATCGAATATTTACGATCTTTGATAGATGATTGTTTGTATTTTCAAGGTCAAGTGTTTTAACAACCAGTTAGATATAACGGCGCGTTAAACGAATAAATTAATATACACATATAAAAAAACAATTATCTTTTAATTATCATGTATTGTTAATTAAGCTATAATAACACATTATTACCTCAATCAACAAATTAATTAAATACACATATAAAGATGGAATATATCTTTTATCATCTTTTATTGGAGAAAAACATACAATATTTCAAAGAGAAAACTGAAATTTCCAGTATCATTATAATATTGATTTTTCAATATCATGAAAGTAATTCAAATATGAAATTCAAAGGTAGAAAAAGCAAAACGACCTGTATTTTCTAGAGTAGAACAAATTTGTCTTGGGACCGAGAAAAAAAACTAAATTTCGTATTTTTACAAATAAATATCAAATATAAAGAGATATAAAAGAAAACCTTAGAAATATTCCAACGAATCACAATAAAAAAGCCAATTATTGTCGACGATTGGACGGGAATCACTACAATTACACGTGTTGATATTTTTATGCTAAACCGGCGAAATACCAAATATATTCGAAATAATATAAGCTTCAGCAATTAAACAAATGAGTGCCATAAATATAATACGAATAATTTGTTATTATAACAAATAGGCCATTTTTTTTTAGAAAATCCACCAAATTGTTTTGCTTTAATTTTACTTTGGTTTCTAAAGATTACACAACGTTTAAGATTCGCGCCATAAATGTATAATGTGTTGCATAACCCAAAATCATTAAGAGGACTATTGTTTACAATGTTACAATACTAATGATGTCTATACAGACTGTCTCCCAAGTCCTACACATAGAACTAATTGTAAGACAAAAAATCCTATACCATTTTTGCACCTACGGGAAAGGTAATAAGTAGTTAAATAAATTAGGTAGCCAATCAAGGACTTTTCATCTTAGAATATCATCTCCTATCTGCGCCTAAAGAATGTACGGGACAGTCTGTATATTATATTGTTAATGTGAATATTTAAGACTCAAACCAACCAAAACAGTTGACCAATAACCTTTGATTTGTTTATAGAATAATACAACAAATATTGGTGGTTGCATAAAAACTGATGCAAAATATTATAAGATCATATAAAATTCTGTCACATATTTAAAAACATTTTTACTTGAATAGTCTCAAAGCTCAATATTTGAGCTTTACATTTTTTCTTTGTTATGCAACCCCCAAAACTATAAGTTTTCAAGACACGCACCGATGCATATGACATCTGTTGTTTTTTTCAAGCACTATAAATTTCAGTGCGACAACTAATTTTTCTTTGTTTCATCACTTAGAGCGCTACAAAGAACGATATATTTAAGAATAGACTGCGATAAAAAAATGGGTTAGAAAGAGTAAGACAAACTATCTAGTTTATTCCATAATTAGTCTGAAAAATTTTTAATGAATTCCCAAAAATTTCTCACTTTATAATTAATCCAGAATGAGCACAATTATTTCTTTACAGGTTTTAGTTTATCAATAAGCCTATAATTAATAATTTTCAATCGATATAGTTCTAGCGACATCTAGTGACAATTAAACACAACTGTATGATAACTAGCGACGCCATTAATTTATAGAGTGTGCGCACCATATTTGTTTTAAAGTTTGTTATTAATCATAGATAAAATAATTTATTAAAGTAGACAAAATTCGAGATAATTAATTTAATCTTTGATAATTGATACTGATAGATAATGTAATTAATCTATATTTGATCTAATTTCGTTGGATATGTGGTAATTTAATTGTATAATGAAAAATTAGTATTTTTACATAACCTACCATTTGGCTGTGTATCATCTGTGATTTTCAGGATAATTCAAATTTGTTATTTAGTTATTGAAATATATAAAAATGGCAAGTTCTAAGAAGATAGCAAAATTAATTACTGTCGGTCTGATCGTTCATATATTATTATTAATAGCTGTATTTGATATTTATTTCGCTAGTCCAATTGAACATGGTATGCCATCAATAAAAACAAATAGTACGCCGTTAGCAAAACGTGCTGTACTTATTGTAGTAGATGGTCTACGTGCCGATAGTTTGTACGATGAAATACAAAAATACCCATACATTAAGTATATTTTACGTTAATAGTCTTTGTTTAACAATCATTTATTTGTTGTATATTTTTCAGTAATATTAAAGAAAATCGTTCATCTTGGGGTATTTCACATACTCGAGTACCAACAGAATCTCGACCCGGACACGTTGCATTATTAGCTGGAATTTATGAGGATCCAAGTGCTATTTTAAAAGGATGGCAAGTAAATCCTGTTACGTTCGATTCGATTGTTAATCAAAGTACAAATGCTTGGTGTTGGGGTAGTCCTGATATAATAAATCTATTTAACCAAGGTTTAACATTGAAAATCTTCAATATTCATTTTTTCTTTAACATAATTGTTCTAGAATCACGACCTCATATTCGCCAATTCACTTACGATTCGAAATATCAAGATTTTGGCAAGGAAGATTCAACAAAATTAGATTTATGGGTGTTTGAAGAAGTTCAAAAATTCTTCGACAAACATGTTAACGATAAGGATTTGGATCAAAATGGGAATTTATTTTTCTTACATTTGTTAGGCGCCGATACAGCCGGTCATGGATTTAAGCCAAATTCAAAGTATCAATTTATCTATTAGTTGTTTTTTTCTGAAACAAATAATTTAAATTTTAGAGAATATAATCAAACTATTCGTGTTATTGATAGCCATTTAACAAATATTGAAAAAATATTTGAAGATAAATTCAAAGATGATTCAACGACTTATATATTGACATCAGATCATGGTATGACTGATTGGGGATCACATGGAGCTGGATTAGATGCTGAAATATTGACACCAATAATTGTTTGGGGGCCAGGTATTAAAAGGGAAAATATTCCAAAAAATATAAGTCAAATAGATGTTGCACCAATGATATCGGCTATTATTGGAAATAATATTCCATCAAATTCTTTGGTATATTTTATTGTTTTATATTTACAGTTTTTTAATCGGATTATTTTAGGGTAAACTTCCTTATAATTATTTTAATACAACACACGAAAATTTACAAAAAATGTTGAATACTAATTTGAAACAATTATTAGAATTAGTAAAAATTAAACAGAAACCGATAGAAGATAACGCATATTATTATATGCCGTATAAAAATTTTAAATTTGTTGATTTGGTTGAAAAAATTGACCATTTTCAACATTCATTCGCTAAAAATGAGGTGGAACTTATGGTAAGTTGATAATTAACCTCATCACGTATAATGGCGAAAATTCGATTTTTCCAGTTGAAAGTTTACAATAAATTAGCCGATACATTAATAGAAGCATTCCATTACTACCACAATTATTATCAAAAAGAAATATTATGTGCAACAGTTACTGGTTTCATCTTATGGATGATTTATTTAATGATTTTTATATTGTATGATTTCAATGGATGTGAAAAGAATCCAATTAAAATCAAATATTGGTTATTATTGATTATACTTTGCGTTAATTTATTATTATTATATTGTAAATTATCATCATTGACTTACTATATTTATATTAATTTTCCGTTAGTAATGTTTTATATAATATTCGATGATTTGATTATTTTGAAAAATAAGTTAGTTGAAATTATTTTCAATTCAAAAAATTCGTCTCTTCAACAAACTTTATTTAAAATTCTATTTGGATTAGAATTTTTGGTAATTATTTTTAATGTAAAAATTTGTTGAAATATTAATATTTTTTTTACTTACAGTTTTTAGGATTTTACAACAAAATTATGATAAGTATTGCAGTAGGTTTTGTTTTAAAATGGAAACAGACTATAAAAAATCCCTATTATTTTATTTATTGGATGACTTTCGGTATGTGTTTATCGATTTTTCCATTATTACCAGATATGATGACTGACTTTTTTGCACCAACATTGTAAGTGTTTCAAATTTATATAATGAGAATAAGTTTTAATTGCTTCTGTGTATAGTCTATTTGGTATTGGTTTCTATTGTTATGTAGCCAATATGGTACCGAATTTATTTAAATACGATCGTCAACCTCAGAATCGTATTGTTCGTTATCAAATCAGTTTATTTTGTGGGACAGCATCGTATACTATACTAGTTCATTTTGGATTTGTTAGCAGCAATTCGCCATTGAAGAATATATCCTGGTTATTTTTCAGTAAGTTCGTTTTATTGTACAATTATTGAAAGGCTTTAGCCGGATAAGCGTTGCAAATTTGCCCCCAATGATCGATTCTAAAACGTAAAGATTTTTTTTGAAAATTCGGTTTTTCAACCCTAAGATTTATGACATAATTAAAAAAAAACATTGTATTAACATTAAATTCATGAGTGACATATGAAAGGATCATATTTAAATATGACAACAAAAACATCTTTATTATTATTTCTTTTAACAGATGGTTGAAAACTTACACAAAATTACTTTTTAACGTTTTTTATCCATAATTTGTACCAAAAAATTTTTTGCTGAAAAACATTCAGTAGAATCGTCACAAAAAATTAATACTGGAAAACAGTTTTTTTTTAATTACGTCATAAATATTAGGGTTGAATAGCTGGAATTTTCAAAAAAAAATATCTTTTCCAATTAAGAATCGATCAGCTATAAGGATTTTCAAAAATCTCTGGAGGCAAATTTCATGTGTTTATTCGGCTATACCCTTTGATAATAATTTCAATTACAGTTCTACCAATCTTGTTAATTATGTTGAGTAATAAGACAATCTTAAGGCGGCTTTATTGTATATTTTTCGGCCTTGCACCATTTTATCTAATGGTAACAATGAATCACGAATTGATATTTTTAACATTGTATTTCTTATTTTTACGAACATGGCTTGAAATTGAATGTCAAGATACACCAGGCACACTAAGAATGCACAATTTTGATTATGTAATTAAAAATCGACCTAATTCAATCGAAAAAGATATCCGCTTGGCTTATTATTATGTATCCTTTTATATTTAAGATTTTTTTTTCAATATTTACTATATTGACTTAATTTATTACAATTAGATGGTCTTCATTTTTCTTGGATTTTTCGGTACTGGTAATATAGCCAGTTTAAATTCATTTGATCCAATGTGGGTACGTTGTTTTTTAACAGTATTTAGTCCATTTAAAATGGCCGCTTTAATATTATTCAAAGTAATGGTACCTTTCATATTAACAACGTGCATATTTCGTGCTATACATGTATTAGATGGTGGCAGTTTGATAAGACGTTTTTGTATAATATTATTATATTCAGATTTTTTGCTGTTGCATTTCTTATTTATGATAAAAAATGTGGGCTCTTGGTTAGAAATCGGCATGAGTCTTTCTCATTTCATTATTATGGAAATGTTTGTTGTTATTATATTATTCATGTATGTAATAGCAACAATTCTTACGTCGATGATTACTCCACTTAAATCATCTTAATTATTTTGTGTTACTATTATAAGTATTATAATTATTGTCGTTAGTAGTTGATAGTATTCGTATGGCTGTGTTGTTTTGATATAATGTTCTAATAATAAAATACAGTTAATACTTTTCAAATAATTTGATTTTATCGCCCTTACATCCACAAATGTACGCTAAAAATAAAAATGCATAATTCAGATAACGTTAAGTAGCAATCTGAAGTAATAATTTTGAATTTTTGTTTGTTCACGCAATAACAATCAGTGATTTCATAAAGAAAGTGGGATATAATTAAGACGAAAAAACTGTTCTGTTGAACTTTCGAAATTTTCAATAACTCAAAATTGGTGGTTTAAAAGTGATCAAATATCTCGTAAATTAATGGAGAAGGATCGTCTTCATTTGAAGGGAAATAAAGTGAGGTAAGCAAACAAAAACGATAAATTTCGTGTACAAAGACAGCATTTTATTGTTGACAAAACTATTGTAAAGCATTAATATTTATATATTGATAGATTACATTTAACATTAACATATTTATATTTTAAAATTCTTACGTGTAAAAAATTAACATCACAGATTAAAAACACATTAGTGCATTTTGTAAATAGTTTAAAGAATAAGACAAAAACAATGCTGTTGTGCATTTACGCTGAATTAATCATTTGATAAAATAATTATAATATAAATAAATGTATCGCAATTAGCCATATAATTTTCGCTAATATTTAGTTTTCTATATTTCGTTTTATCGAAAAACATATTATTTACTTCTTTTTAATTTTTGGTGATGTTGATTGGAACACACTTGAAGCCGACATCAAATTCTCTATATATTGACCTAATACCTGATTTTCAGACCTCAATTTAAGATTCTCTTCTTTAACACTGTCAACACGCTGCGATAGATCATCTAATGTATTTTGTAATTCTAATACTTGTGATATTAAACGGGCCTTTTCCTCTTGTTCATCTGGACTTGTATCCGGCTCCAAACTATTATGTTGTGGACTAGAACTACCATTTGTAAATGTTGATTGTATCGAATCCATACTACGACCGTGTATCATACTAGACGAATTTGCGTCAGATATAGAATTTTGCTCAGGTTCTTCATTAATTATCACTAAAATTATAAAAATTATTAAACAATAAAAGAGAGACGAACATCGATATAAAACAATTTAAAAGAACTAACCTTGTGGATCATCATCAGCTAACGGTATATTATTTATATCGTCTTGCAATTTCGCACTTGCCATTGTTTAAAAAATTCAAAATTAACGCTAAACAATTAAAAAATTATTTTTCTGAAATTAACAAAATTGACAATTCGGTAATTGTTAATTAAAATCACAAACTTCAAATCTATGCTTCAAATAACTAAAATAACTAAATATTACTAATAATTGCGCATGATCAACATTGTCTTATTGCCTCTAAAAGTAGCTGTAATGTCAGCAATTATTTTCCATACTCAAAAATTGTTTATAAATTTTAATTATTATATCAAATGCTTTCAATAAGAAAATTAGCATAATCTTGTCAATTTAATGCCTAGTAATTGAGTATATTCTAAGATAATTCAATTTATCCGTTTCTTAAATAATACGACTCAACTGGCAACACTGTTATGGGTACTACGTCAACGCCACTTATATTTTATTATGATATTTATGCTGTATGAAGTCTTTATTAATATATATATTATTTAAAAATTACCTACGTAGTGTTGGAACATTAGGATTTGTTGTTAATTTTTCTGAACTGTGCTGCGAAATATCGTTTTGGATAACGCATTATACGTTATTGTAGTAGAGACATCTGTCGGCAATCAGTGATATTATTGGTTCGTTAGAAATTTGACAACCTTGTTTGTATAAAAAAAAGTTATGGTATCATGTAATGTTGATATTAATAAAATTTAATCATGTCTTTTAATTAAGATAGGAAGTAAACAATATTTGGTTATTTTAAAATTGTTTTTTAGTATATATAGCTACATTATAACATCATCAACGATAATTTGTAGATTACAATTACAATAAAAAGTGATTGTAAGTATGAATGATAAAAACAATTAGTTTTGTGTTTCTTTGTTGTTTGATTTTTTTTTGTTAACAAATAAAATTAATAATAATAACAATTAAAATAGACTCATGGAAGGCTTCGATGCAATTTATTATGAAGAAGAAGAGGAAGATAATATTGAAGAAACAGAACCAGCTGATGTATCGTTAGTACCAGATCCTGTTGTGATTCGTGGTGCTGGCAATATGACTGTGTAAGTTACAAATTTATTATAAATATATTAATTATTAATAATTAATCAATTAATTGATTAATTATTATTATAGATTTGGACTGAGTAATCGTTTTAGTACTGAATTTCCAAGTGGTTTAGTATCCCGAGTCGCTCCAGAAGAATTTAAAGAAACAGTAATGCGTATAAATGCAATATTAAAAAAGACATTACCAGTTAATGTTAAATGGTTGTTTTGTGGTTGTTTATGTTGCTGTTGTACATTAGGATGTTCATTGTGGCCTGTTATATGTCTTAGTAAAAGGGTAAATTATTTATATAACATATATAAATTTACTTATCAAAATTAGCGCTAAATCAAATGAATAATTTAAAAACATTTCACCAAATTTTATCAAATCAAATTAATCTAAATGGGATATATTCATTTAATATCTACAGCAATTACAGTTAAATTCCAATTTTAAATTAGTAATTACTCATTACATAAATACAGGGAAATAAAATAGTGTGCTTTTAGTTATTATTGCCAGTCCAGCGTATAACAAACTACCTAAAAGACCTTTATTTAGAGTTATAAACAGTTTTGGTTGTATTTAGTATGAAACCTTTCATAAATACACAGATCACATCATTGCTAACTAAAATGTATATACAGGTTGTTTGGTCTAAGTATGGTGAGTTCTAAGAATCTATTAGTCGACGAGCGATTCAAAAAATATTTTGAGGATTTGTAGAAGAGTCCTTAGGGAATATTTTAGCGAAACTAGAACCTCGTAGCTCATTTCAAAGTTGGTCAAAAATCGATCGTTTTGGACAATGTCGCAATTTTAAAAAACAAACAAAACACGCAGAACTACTAAAAATGACTCAGAGACCTTCCCAACATTGATCTATTTCGTTTTTCTCCATTGTATGCCAGAGAAAATACGAAATATTTCCACCTGTTCCAGAATAAAATGGAGAAAAACGAAAAAATCAATTTTGGGAGGATCCTAAAGTCATTTTAAGTCGTTTTGCGTGTTTAGTTCGTTTTTGAAAATCGCTACATCGGCAGAAACGAGCAGTTTTTGACCAACTTCCAAGTGAGCTACGAAGTTCTAATTTTGCTGACATGTTTTTTAAAGACCCTCCTACAAATCTTTAAAAAATATATTTCAAATCTCTCATCGACTAATAGGAGTTTCTTAGAACTCACCATACTTAGACCAAACACCCTGTACATGCTTGACAATAGGAAGTACAAACACACCAATTTTACTATTTCAATTATAAGTTACACAATTATACAGAATGAATTCACCATCTAGGTACATCAGAAATTACCACCCCTAATAGTGTTTACCTAAGTTAAGTGACACATGACGAGCCTTAACTTCGCTTTATTCTATTGATTTTAATCAATATTACCCAATAATGATAAAAATTATTTAGATTATTAACCCTTAAAAACCATCATCCAAACAAACCACATTAACTATAAAAGGGGTGAAATTTCATTTTTGATACGGTTCAAGGGTTAATATTATAAATTAAAATTTAATATAGGAAACGAAAAGAGCTCTCTGATAAGTGAGTCTTAGCAAGAATTTAAACCTTAATATTATTCAACTTCTGTTTAGTTTAATCAAGAAATTATAAATCAACATTTTTATATGTTTCTAATTTTATTTGCCAGGGACGTATACACCTTGTAATTAATTGAAAAAAAATAGAAACTTACAATAATGATTCATTGTAGTTCACTATTAATGATTCATTAATGGTTCATTAATAATGAACTGCATTTAGAGTAAATACAGAAGTTTAGGAATTTCCGTATTCAAAATCTGTTAGAATAAATTCTACAAAAGAAAATATTCAAAATAAATTTTTTTTATATCATTATTTTGTATCTATCTGCGTAAATTAATAATGATAAATGTTGATGAGAATTAATTTTGAATATTTTATTTGTAATATTTACATTATATTATCTCAAATTAAATACATTTTAATGTTTGTTTACTTGTCGATTAGCAGGACATTTATATAAATTTGGTGAAATGTATATTTATTCCTCTAATTTTTGAATTTTCACGTTTTATTATGGGTGTAAGGAGTTAAATAAAAGCAATGTTGCGATTTCATCATGTTGCATCGTAAAATGATTTACAAATAGTCCATCTGTTCTGGTGACATTCAATTTTTGTTTTCATTTCTCTTCATTGTATGCTAGAATGATCGGAAATGTTTCGCATTTATCCTCGAGTAAATTAGAGAAAAACGAAAAAAATCATTCTTCGTTGTTTTAAATGTGCAGTTTGTTGATGAAAATCACTATTTTATCACTAGTAGAGATACTCAAACGTATTACGTACGATATCTGCAAATAAAGATTGTTTTACGCACTAATTTCTCACATTTTCCGCTTATTTAGTGATACAGCTTGCATCACTAATTGTGGCTGTATCCTCTTGTTTTCGCTTATAAATTTGTGTATTGTTTTCTAATTTTTGTATATTTGTTTAATTTTTAGACACAGCATTCCTTGAATAAACTGCTAGAATGGGAAAATAGTTATCTGTACAATAAATTAGGCTTACATTGGCGCTTAACAAAACAACAATGTGATTCATCATCGATGATGGAATACGTTATTTTAATAGAATTTTTACCGAAAATACCAATATACAAGCCCGACTAGCACATATACATTAGTTTTTATTTTTGTTTATTAATGTAAATATGTGGCATTAATTAATACAAATTTATTAACGATACTATTAATTAATTAATATAGACGAACTGGAATCTCGTAATTTTATGGAATATTAATATAACAATGTATTCTATATGTGATAGTAGAATTTAAACATGAAACAAAACAAACATATTTTAGTTGTATTTAAAAAAAAAATAATCGCTTCATTAGTACAAATCGAGCATAAACATCTAAATATATCAAAAGAAATATACAACATCTAGTTTGTTATTTTAATAAACTTCAAATTCAATATTTGGATTGTTAATATTGACCGATTTTTTTTTTGAAAATGTAATTACAACAATAATTATCGTTGTACTCCATTTTTTGATTATAATTTAATAAATTTATTAAAGAAACAATCGATCTATTATATTTTAAACTTTATTAATTCGTTTTGGAGAACAATACTAACAAAAACATAATCCTAGTATTACAAAAATATAATTTTCTTCAAAATTAACACAACTATACATACAAGGTGATTTACCTCAAAAGAAAAGTTCTTTTGGTAACTCTCATTATTTGGCGCGAGATTCGAAAAATATTTCAAGAATTCATATGAGGGTCCACAGAGGACATTTTAGCGAAATTAGAACTTTGTAGCTCATTTGGAAGTTGATCAAAAAACGTTCGTTTTGGACAACGTCGTGATTTTAAAAAACGAGTTAAAGACGCAAAACGACTAAGAAAGACTCTGAGACCCTTTCAACATTAATTTTTTTTCGTTTTTCTCCATTGCATTCTAGTAAAAATGCAAAACATCTCCACTTGTTCTAGAATAAAATTTTAAAAAAAAAAAACGAAAAAAATCAATGTTGGGAGGGTCTACGAGTCATTCTTGTTCGTTTTGCTCGATTTCGAAAATTGCCACATTACCAGAAACAAACGTCTTTTCATAAACTTCCCAGTGAGCTACTAGGCTCTCATTTTGCTAAATGTTCCCTGGAAACCCCTCTAAAATCCTTGAAATATTTTTCGAATCGCTCGTCAAATAATGGGAGTTGCCATAAGAACTTTTCGTTAGAGGTGAATCATCCGGTATATCAGATTCATTGTTCCTATTACTATGAAATACAGCGTTAAGGCACGCTTTATCACAATTACGAACGATCAGATCATTTTGTTTATTGGTCAAACGTTACACAACTACGTGGAAAGTGTCCAGTTCGACCATCAACTTCACCATATAACCAACCCGGTGGTACTTCAGAAATAATTCGAACTTTTTGTCCTGGTTTTAATGCTAACATATTTGGTAAATAAGGTATATGCTCATTTAGAACTGTAACAATTTGATTTACTTCCGGTAAAGGCACTTTAACATTAATGAAATTCTGGGGGAATATCCCTTCTAAATCACAAACTCTTCCATATAGCCAGTCTTCATTAACACGCCGTAATAGAATAACAACGTCGTCAACCTTAAACATTCAATTCAGTATAGATAACGAGATATTGTTTTTGATTTTACTACCTGTAATGGAAGGTCGCCAGGTTGTGTTGCTGGGAAATCATACAAAGCTATACCGTACGGTGTTACCACATCTAAGATGTCTTTCGGCGGACTAGGCGGTGGAATATTCGGCATTGGCGGTGACACATCTCTATGTACCGGGCTTTTATCGATTTTCGTTATTTGTGCTTGTTGTGTACGTATTATACGAGGTTTCAACAAATTCGGTGAACTCTCTTTCGATTCATTTGGCCAAGTGAATAACGATTGAGCGAAATCATTTTCGAAACTCTTTTTACTAGATGCTAAACTACTGGCACTGCTACTATACGAACTTGAAATACTACCACCAAATACTTGTTTGGTTTCTTGTTTTGGTGAACTTGGTGGACTCCACTCGAGTAGATTTTGTTGCGGTTGTACTAAATTCAATGTTGATTTACTACGATAATTGTTGAATTTCGGTGGTGGCGGTCTGGGTGGTGGTGTTTTTTTCTTTGTTTTGCGTTGAGACATCTCCGATAAATTTCGTAACTTCCTATACTGTAATTATCAACAGGTTTTCAAATAAATAACCTAAAAATTAACAAACCATTTTATACAATGTTTAATACGGTGAATGCATAGATTTACAAATTTTATAATTCTTTACAATTAAAGGAAATTAAAATTCGGAAAAATCAACTCAAAATTTATAAATATTGAAATAAAAAACAACAGGAAATTCGTAAAGAATTCCAAAACTGCCACAGGTGGCGCTGTAAATCTATAATGCCATATTTAATAAACGTCTATACAGGAGGACCCAATTAAAGTAAATGACGTCACATACTAACGTCATTTCTTAAATAATTATTTGCATGTAAAATATATAACTTATATAAGGCCCTACACATTCATCTCTTTATAAATCACTGTACATTTCTGATATTTTGAATACTTTAAGCTATTCAACTCACCACTTAATAATTGATGATCCCCTAGTGACGTCATTGTTTTCCCCAATTATTTTTTACATAAAAAAGTTTGGCAACGTTGAATTGCTGAAGCTTGTCATTTTAAAAGGCGCCAGTTTTAAATTAAGCACAATCTTCGTGCCTTTATATTAAGATAAATTAACCAAACAAGTTGAAAGATAGAAAACAATTAACATTCACTCACATTATAAAGATAATAACATTATGACTAAACAATTACTTAAAAAACAACGCGATATGGGAATGACGTGTGAAGCGCGTTCATCATGTAGGTCTATTTTAAGAATTTCAATTATGCGGAATAAATCATCAGTTGGACCTTGTAAATTGTAATTTGTGAGAATAAATATGAAATTATTGCTATATAAGATTTTCTTTTCTAAATCTATCCCAATAATTAATGTTAAGTGTTGATGTAATTTATTGTTGTATGTCTCAATTTGTGAACGTGGTTCTAATTGGCCGCAATGTTGCCGAGTAAATCAACAATAACGCGGCAAATTTAAATTGATTTTTTTTTAGAAAACTACAATCAAACACAAAACTAATCTAGAACTATTCATATATTATTTAGTATACACAATTATCTTACAGAATATTACATAAAATCGAAAGAAAAATGAAAATGCAATAAACATCTAATAGATATATATTTTTTTCTATAATAAAATTCATGTCCATTGTAAAAAATAATAGGCTACATGCCACGAATTTTTTTAAACTTTCGAATAATTCCTATTAAATTACGCCTTAATTGAATACATAGACTAGCGTTTATTTGAAAGAATGAAAAAGTCAAAATCACGGCAAAAATAATAATGAATAGTAATAATAATGGGAATGATAAAAGAACAGAAATAATACGAATGAAATGAGAACGAAAAATGTTTGAAGAAAATACATTTATCACAAGGCACAATGTGTTGTTGTATGGAAATTACTGTTGTTCGTTTATTAGAAAAATATGCTTCGATATTAAAAAATCTATAATGAACGAAACTGATTGGAATTAATTGTTCGTGATTTCAATTAAGCTAATGTTATGTAAAAAGAAATATATAGTTACATATGAATTATATTTAAATTTACAATACTGTTTGCGAAATTAGTTTAAATATAATTTCTGCTTAGTGATAAATATTTTCTCCTGACCAAGTTTTAAATTAAAATAATAATGATAATAATAATTTGAACAAATAATTAATGATTACAGATTAAAAGTAGAAGTTTTCTTATAATTAAACGACAATAAACATAGAAAAAATACATTAATAATGGTAAAGCACATAAATAATTTTTTTCAAGAAAAAGCTATGTGTATACAGAAATAGAGGAACATACATACAATTTACGAACATTAAAATCTAAAAATATTTCGTGTGTGGACTGGATTTAGGTAACAGTAGCACATAACTAATTACCCAAAACGGTTGTAATTCATAATCAAACAAACAGAAAATTATCCATTTCTATGAATACAACCCACAGTCAACATATGTATATATTATAGGTGAGTATAAAAGTACTCTTTTTTTAAAAAAGTAATACAAAATACTTGTTAATAAAATTCAGTACAAAGTTATTAAAATTTATTAAATTATTACATACTCTCTTTTATTTATTATTTTTCTTTAGATACGATTTGCAAAAAAGTTTTATACCCATTACTAAAGCCAGAGTTGAAATATTACTGAAATATTATGCATCTAATTATGCAAAAAAAGGGAAGAAACTGATTACCGTTCGCTAATTAATTTGTTAATGTTTTTAATTACATCAAAGAAATTAGATGATATGATGAAAATTTACTATGATGATTTTAACGAATTATCAACATACTTAAATTATTAATGTGATATGCGATAATACTCTGAACTTAAATATAATAGGTATAAGTACCGATAATTACAAAAAGAAAAATTATAAATTATACATATATTTAGTTTTTAAAATACTAGAATTTTCGTTTCGAAAAATAATCAATTTAAAGAAAAATATAATAATATTAATAATAACAATAAAGAAATACTTGAAATTTTTGTCTCAATTAACTGGAAAATCATATCGAATATTTAGAAAATTACAAAAACAAACAAATCCAAAATATTATTGAAACAGGACGTTTTAATTTTATTCCTTGTTCCGTAATTGACTTCGTTTTTTTGTAATTTATAAATCATCGTTTAAGAAATAATTTTGGATTATTTATTTTGGTAATTATTCCAATGGTTAAGAAATTATTTGCCAGTTATTTGAGATTTAATTAATTACGTAAATAGAGGAATATACAAAAAATCAAACCAGAGTTCTTGAACTATTACATGATTTATGTTAGATTTTTGTTTATATATCTTATATTGCATTTAAATATATTCCACTTAAATCGAGTGATTTTATATAGCGTATCTAATTATCTATACAACTATCTAGACTTTTTACGAAATTGTAATTTATTATCATTATCAGTTATTAATTATTAATTATTATTATTATTATTATTATTCTAGTTTAATGTAATTGAAATTATGAAAATTTTTAAAAATATATTCAAGAACAGCTGGTTTTTTATTAGAAAAAATTTTGGGATAAATTCAGGTTCATGACTGGCGGCACAGCCGTTGACTAGGGCACACATTTTGGATCATGGGCTTACACCTAATCGCAGCTGACATACACATCAGTACGTATGGGTAAATTTGGACGTTGTATTAAATTATAATTACATAGATTTTTTACCATATTTCATGCATCTGTTTCGCCACCTTTTAATCGTAATCTTGCAAAATCTTCAAATATTATATCATCATCATGATCTTGTACATTATTTTCATCACTATAACAAACAACAATAATAAAAATTAAAGATGAAAATAAAATAAAACTTACGCATCTAATTGTATTAAATTAGCATCAACAGGTACATCATTTCCTGTATCTTTACTAGAACGTCGTGAATTTGATGACCAATTTGTTGGTGGTGATGGTTCCTCTTCTGGTTTTGGATGCATTAAAATAAATGGTAATTCAGCTACTAGATCCCTAAATTGATTAATTAAGTCAATTAGATTCCATTAATATTGATAATTTATAGCATACCCTCCTAGTGCTCCTAAACATAATTTAACTTTGACTTTATATTGGACAATAATTCCCAAGTTTTCTCGTTGAGATGGATCAACAACTCTGTAAATTATTTTATTTATGAGTCAAAATACTAATAATTTACGTATTTTTCGGGTAACATGCATTAGAAGAAATTTCATTCGTGCATACATGCAATAATGGTAATCAAAACAAATAATAAAAAGAATGTAAAACTATTATAAAACTCTGGCAATAAAATAAGGATAAGGTAGCTGAATTTTTATAGCAATAAGTTTCTTTAAATGAAAATATCAATAAAATATTGTTCATGATTTAATAAGAACCAAATCCAATTTTTGAATGAAAATAATATGAACATTTACAACATTTAATATTTAAAATATATATATTTATTTAACATAAAGATTTCAATAAACTTGCCTCTAAAATTGCCATTTCCAGATATTGTGCTGAGCTTTTAAAACTAACAAAATATATATGCATATTTTGATAAAATCATGCATTGAAAATTATCACGAGAATGTCCACTTGTAGTGAAATCGAAAATCTTTCAATCTACACTCAATTTGTTTGAATGTACAAAAATGGACATTCTACAATTATTGGTAGTTAGTTTAAGATTATTGAAAAAAATGAAATTTAATTAAGCTTAAACAAGCAGCACAAAGCGTTTATTTTCTTTATTTAGTTTTTTTCAAAAAGTAAAATACATAAAGTTATAAAAAAAAAACACTGATGTTAAAATATGTAATAAACTTACAAAGTGCTCGACGCTAAATTAGTATCTTCGTGTTTTAATTGTCCGTCCAATGCGAGGCCCCACTTATCCTTATTATTGGCCAGTAGTGGTGTTAATGTGAACACCTTGCTTAAAGTGAAGCCGGGACCAATGGGACAGCCTTCTCTACTCAAACAATACCACAAAAAAGACACAATTTAAAACAAAAAAAGTGCACAAACTATATTACAAAATAAAATATAATTGAAAAAAAAAACACTACGAAAAAACTGCAAATTTCATTGTCTTACAAGTTTACAATATCAAAGTAACATGCTCAAAATACCAAAATCTAAAAAAATCAATTATGGTTGAGTTTCTATTGAAATTCTTTGATGAATGTTGTTTTTATTACTAAACTCACATAGTTGACGATGCTAAATTTGTATCTTCATGTTTTAATTGACCATCTAAGGCTAAACCTTTTTTATTCTTATTGTTGATTAATAATGGCCTTAATAAGAATATTTTATTTAAAGTACATCCCTGTGGTATTGGACAACCTGCACTATAATCATCTTTGATATTAGATTTTAAAATCTCATATCAAATATCGAAAATAATAAAAATATTCCACTACTTTTCATCTTTAATAACAAATTTTATATAAATAAATTCTTATATAAAGTTAAGAACGTTGATTGATTTTAATGGAAGGTATTAAAAGGTAGGAAAAATCGCTAACAATGGAAAATATCATATATACTTTATATAACATATTCCAATATTCACTATTCAGTAAAATAGTATTTTAGATTATTGATCTCTTATATAAGGTAGACGACGTCTTATATAACCTATCAATTTATAAAATCTTCGTAGGAGGAACTCAAATAATGCTAATAAGATTCATTCAAAAAATTATACGTATTATTGTATCTTTTAATAGAATAATTTCATTAGAATAGGATAAGATTTTATCGAGTCTAGAATTTAGGTATTGATTTTTTAATTTTACAGACCCAAACATGTAAAATATTATGTAATTAGTGATATAATTCTATTAGTGTTGATGAAATAGTAAAGTATGTTATTATAGTAGACTCCCTAGAGTGAATATTAAAATGAATTGAATTTTACGTAAAGAATTGACAGTAAAAATTAAAAAAAATTTAAATATTAACTTACTCGCTTTCAGTTTCAGCAACTATACATTTATATTGTGCTGTTGAAAATAAACAAATATCGGCAAATTGTCGTACAGATACTTTAATTTTCTTAACAGTTCGATTTGAATTATTCGCTATATGAACATTAACAGCTATATTTTCACCATGATGATATAATTCTTTATCTAATGATGCTTCTAAATGTAATTTATTTGGACTCATCATAAATTCTTTACTAACTTCTACAGATGGTTGTTCGCCTTGTTTACTAGGTGCATACATTATTTTACGAATTGCCAATCTATTAAAAATTAAAATAATAATAATAATAATAATAAACGAATAAAATTTATTAAATAATAACAAACCTAACAGAATTTCTTTTATGCGGTTTATCATCTTGTGATTCACCAACAAATGCTTTAAGTTCATAATCAACACCACAAGGCTTTCCAGTATCACCAGGGGCTGGTTGTAATGTAACTGATGCAGGACAATGTGGTGGTAATTCAAAATAAAATGGATAAGCATTTGGTCCCAATTTTTTTATAAGACGTTCCTATAAGATTTTATATTTATCTAATTATAATGCAAATAATTTAAAATAAAAAATAATATTACCTGTAATCTAGTTAAAGGTCTTTTATTTGTTGAATTTTCTGGTGGATAAATTTGTTCAGCAGCTAAATAAAGATCTTTACGAAATGTTAAACCCAATACATCTAAATCTTCACGTCCATATCTAAATGCTGCTAATACATGACCGAAAACTTTTCTATCTTTTACATAATCTGGATCAATTAATACAACACCATCTATAATTATAAAATAATTAAAATTACTTTATAATTAAATTGAAATTTAGTAATATTTGTTGATATTTATAAAGAATTTTCAATCAACATTTTGTTAATGTTTAGAAGAATTTCAATTAAGAAACAATTAATTATCCAACAAAATTAATATAGATATTTGACATTCACTTCAATATCCAGTTACTGGAAAAGCACAATAAATTGTTACGTTTTCGCAACGAAAGACTCAAATCTCTTCCGTCTAAAATCGATTAAGCTACTTGCATTTAATCTGATGTTTACGGATATGTTTCTCTATTGTTTAACGATTAAATTTAAAATAAAATAAAATGCGAATGATAGATAATAATAATAATCATTATCATCAAATCGTGGATGTTTTCGATGAAAACAAGGTATTTCTAAGATGGAATTTCATATAGCTGAATGAAATATACGAATGTCAAGACACAAGGAAATATGGATAAGATGATAAACTGAAATAGAATGTCGTCGATTTGAAATAGAAATAAATCGTATTGACAGTTGATCTTATTATCTGTTATCGAAAATCTTCAATATTCTTCGAATTTCCGCAATAATACCTACTTATAAACAATAATAATGATAAAACTTACCTATTGGATCTACGTGGGAGATATGATCCACAAAATCACGTTTGCCTAAATAAACGGTTATCTAGAAAATTTTAATCAAAAATTTCTTTATAAATTAATTAATTTGAATATGAATTACCTTTCCATTAGGTGAGCTTTTCTTAAACACTCTATAATGAATAATTTTAAATATATTATAATTTAAATATATACAAAAATAATACGAAAATATTACCGTGTTGCTTGCCTTTTACTACTACCATCATCCATATCGGGACTAGAGGGTGCCAATGTTGTACTTGCAGGGTCCAAAGGACAAATTGAGGGCACTTTGTGCCCCTCCAGTCTGCTCTATAGAAATAATAACAAGAAAATAATTTTTATACAAATATACAAAATAGTTAAATGACGCAATTTTGTAAATTTAGTCTATTTTATTTATAAAACTATAGAAATCGATGAAATTAAAATGTTTTTAACGATTGAAAATTATTGTATTTTGTATATAGGTACACACATAAACCAGGTGAATAACGTGAAACGAAAAGTTCTTGTGACAATTCCCATTATTTTGTGAGTGATTCGACAAATATTTCAAAGTTGGGTAGGATAGCCCCTAGAGAACAATTTAGCAAAATTAGAACCTCGTAGCTTATATGGAAGTTGATCAAAAAACGTTCGCTTTTGACAAGTTCGCGATCATCAAAAACTAGCTAGACGCAAAACGACTAACTTAGATACCCTTTCAACACTAATTTTTTTCATTGCATTTTAGAGAAAATGCGAAACATTTCCATCTGTTACACTGTTACAGAATAAAATTAAAGAAAAAACCAAAAAAATCGATACTGGAAAGATTCTCGAGTGATTCTAACAATAAGTCGTTTTGCGTGTTTAGTTGGTTGTTGAAAATTAGAAATGAGTGTTTTTTGACCAACTTCCAAAAGAGTTTCAAGTTCTTATTTTGCTAAAATGATCTTGAACTACCCTTCTATAAATCTTTGAAATATTTCTGGAATCGCTCGTTAAATAGTGGGAATTGCTATAAGATTCATCCGGGGTTGAGGATTCCCTTAATTAACCATAATCATTATAAAACTAGTATAATGTAAATGATATTAATAGAGAAACCATTTTCAATTTACTATAAAGACGAAATTTACAACCGTTATGAAAACGTATAATAGAATAGGTAAAACCCTCTTTTGAAGCTTTGTCGCTTCTCGATATAATTTAAAGTTGTTTCTATCGCATATTATAAACGCATTTATAACAAACAATAATTTAAGATCAAATCTCTAAAACAAATTATGTAAATATCATAAATGTATTGTTTTATTGAACAATTAAACTAAATTAATAATTGACGTCTATGAAACAATTTGATATATTGAATAACTCAATATAAATTACACTTCTATATTTACCAATTTTAAAACAATAAAGATTCCATTTGTCAACAATAAAATATTATAAATTTGTATCAACTACTAGTAAAATATCACAAGAAAGCTTAGTAAAACAATTTTTAGTAATAATAATAATAATAATATAATAATAATATAATGTATATTATGTATATTATCAGATATGTTTATTTGCTTATAGATTTCAAAACATTTATTCCTAAAACAATATACTGAAAAATATTTACATTATTAAAATCAAATTTCAATATTATAACAAAATTATGTTCATGGAACATAGATTTCAAAATCATAAATCATCCCAGTTTCCTGATCTTTTTTTTCTTACTGCTTCCATCTCACACACTTAATTGAACAACAATATGACGATGTGGAAATTTTGTTTCCTTCACACACACACACACACACACACACACACACACATATACATAATTAAAATTAAAGCAAAAAAAGCACTTGCCTTATTTTCGAAAGATTCCGCTCAAACTCGTATTTATTATTGTCAATTTTCTCGATTTTTGGTTAAAATTCAATTTTGTTCTTAATTTATTTACACTGACAAGTAGAATATAACGATGTTTCCAGTCACGATGGGTTTTATCATGTATATTCATGTACATTTACGAGGACAAATAATATTTAGTATGCAGGGAAATTGACGCACAAATACAAAACGTAAAAGTATACATAAAAACAAATAAAAACGACGAAAAGAAGACAATAAATGTTAATAATTATATTTTATTTATTTTCTATTAACATTCGAAATTTATTTATATTTTATTAAATATTCATATGTAAATAAAAAAGACGTAAATATGTAATATACAAGCTTTTTTGTGAGCAATAATCGACCTAATTTTCGTTGAATTTCGTTTAATAATATGTTTTCAAAAATTTCATGTCATTATATCAATATGAAGGCAGATATTCATTTAAATTTCAATGCTTGAAGGAAGCTAATATCTTTTGTTATACTATAGTGATTTTCAAATATACTTTGTCGTTTTGTTACACTTTGTTGCACTAATTCCATGAAGAAGGGTAAACTTTTTATTATACGATATACCTACACACTGTTGAAGTTAATGTACACAATTCGATTCGATTGTATATATTGTATTTACTAAAATCGTAAATCTTCAGTTATGACAGAATAAAATAAAGTCAAACCTAACTTCGGTTATACTGGACTATTTTCGAATCAGACGTTTATTACGGTTACAGAACGAGGTAGATATGGATTTATTACAGTTTCATATTCGTTTCTATTTTATTTCATTTAAATTCAACTCAATTTGATTTAAACCACTCAAATCTAATACACATAAACGTCGAAGGAAAAAAAACACGAAAGAATTTTGAAGGAAATCATCAAATAACAACATCACTGAAAGTCAACAAATCTTGTATCTAAAAATATAAAAAATAGGACGGATACTTTCCGCTATTGTAGAGAATGAGATCATTAATCATATCGTGAAGCTCACAATGTTTTCCATCTTTTTTTTCCTGTGAAAAACAATGTTAGAAATATATGATAATGTTTACAAAGCTATAATCTTGAAGAAAATAGAAAAACGATTATTTTAATAAGGATTAATTTAAAAATAAAATTATACATACAGAAAGATTTTCTAGCTACAAATTGTCAGTTTAGATTCTAATAATGTGTCAACTAAAATTGTTAAACTCGTTAGTATTTCTAGCTCGAATTACCAACTGTTTACAATGCCAGTTATTACATTAGAGCGTTTCGCGGATTATAAAGTCGCAACAACATAATTCAATAATGATTATCTACTATTATTTTTTGCGTGAGTTAATCTACTTATAGACTAGATTTTTAAATATCCTTTTATATAATATAAGACTTGAGTTGAATCAATTGAAGTTATTAAATCTAATCAATTTTTATTTTCGATAAATAACCAAATAATAAATTATGTCATAACTATTAATTATTCTGTTTAAATTATACAGTAAGTTTAATTTGAATTCTATGAAATATTAAACGATCCATTGATGATGATAAATTATTATTATTATTATTAGAACATATGATTATAACAAACATTTAAAGGGAGGGAAAAAATGATAAACGATTACATCAATAGATATTTTGAAGATAAACGACGATAGAACAATTTTCAGTAAATTCATGTTAGAAATTAACGAAAATAGATCATTTGATAACAGTATCATATATCAAAATTTTATTCAAAAACAATATAACGAAACATTTGATTGAAATTGATATGTTCCTCAATCAAACCTAATATCAATCATAAGAAAAACAATAACAACCGTAAAAAAATGACAATATTCAATATTATTAATATTTCTCGTTATAATTAGAGAATATGATACGGATGAGATTATTTTTCTTGAAAAACCAGTTTTGTATTGGCAATTTGTATCAAGCGAAATAATTTCATAAAAATCGGAATTTATTAAAACTGTACAAACTATTATTATTATTAACTTTCTTTATTTTGTTCATTCTTACTTTCTCTCATCCTCTTTTGGTGCTGTTATTAATTTTTAAGTTGTCTCGATTGTTTATGGAGAGTATAAGAGATGCTTTTAAAGATTTACACTGTGATATTCAAGGATTCATTCACTGATGAAAGTGGCCTCGTAACTATACTTACCAGAAAAGGGATGACCAAGTTTAAGAGGAAAAAAATTAAAATTTTATCAAAAATTACCAATTGATACACACACAAACACACCACATTGACGTCAATTCAATATGATTCATTCACTGTCTATAGTAAACACTTGTAATACAAGAGATTCGGATTGTTTTCAAATAAAGCAAGAATATTTTTAAACGTATTATTGTCTTTAGAACAGCTTCTACAAACGAATAAACACGTATTACTTCTTATTTTCTCTATAGATTAACGGAATTGTTAAATTAAATTACTTAACAGTTGATGTAAATACGTGAAATATTATAGAGAAACAACGCAACAACAATCATTTTTTTCTTCTGACGTATTCATTCGTACATTTTAATTAATATTCAGTCATTTGATAATTTCAAACCGAACAATAATGAACATTTTCGCAACATGATATGGAACATAACTATCGATTTTAATTTATCTGATGAAAGCTCTGAATTTTTTTTAACAAAAAAAAAAAGAAAACAACTCAAGTTAAAAGAAAAACCTGTTAAATATTAAGGATACGGTTAATGTGCCCTTTTATCTGAAAAATCCAAGCATTTTTTTCTTCAAAGAATTAAAGTAGAAAATCCCAAATGATGTTTTAAAATTTGTATTAGTTTCAAAACAAAACAAAACAAAACACAAACACAAGATAGTTTTCATAAATCTAGATTATAGTAAAAGTTGATAATACAAAATTCAAACCAAACTCAATAATATTATGAAAACCCCTCAAAACTCACCTCATCACCCCTACTATCTTCACTACAGCTATGAATATCATCATCATTATTATTATTACGTCGTTTATGGTAAACTCTAGTTAACCATTTATGTATATTCAAAAACCATACGTTCCTATGCATATTTATTTAATTAAAACAAAATAAAAAACAGCAATTTTTGGTTTTATTTTTGTTGTATTTTTAATGGAAATTAAGATTTTTTAAAAAAAATTAATAAACAAGAAACAAGAATTAATTTACCACAATTTCAATCAAACAACTATGAACCATACAATTGAAAGAATCCTATTTATTCTATTGAAGATGAAAATGATAATATTAAATAGACAAAAACTAACTGTCATATCTGTTAATTTCTAAACTAAAACGTATAAAATTTAAATTTATTAAACATAAAATTTATTAATAAATATCATATACCATCATTTTAAAATTCTATAAATACGTAATATCCCTACCATTCACCTGAAATTAATATGACGAAATAAAAATTATTTAGATATCAAGTTATAAAAATAAATGTTAGTCTGTTAAAACAAAAAATAATTACGATCTCTAATTAAATCCATGTTAAATTTATTAACAATAAATGTGATGACAAATTGAAAGTTCAAAACAAAAAAATAATAACTTCAATAACGTATTTTAATTTAAATCATAACGAAGTGCAAGTTTATTTTCCTTTAATTATAAAACTGTTGAATCTTTTATTGTTATTTATCAAGCATAACTTTTCTGATTATCTCAAGCGATTTCTGATTATTTTAGTAATTAATTTATAACTCAATTAATTTTCAGTATAACACTGAAATTGAAAAAAAAAACACGTTGAACTTTGTTTAATATCTCAATGTCTTGGGTGTCAAAGTAACAATTTTGATTAATATTAATTAAAACAAAGGTAATTTTCTTATCAATTATATTGTAGATATGAAGTTCATTCTACAGCAACAACCGCAAATGACGCAACTGCGACAATGTCAAAATTAACACTATTTCGCTTCAGAATCGTGCACCTTTTGTCCGTAAATCTCGCGTAAAAAATATTGACGACTAATGTTTAACACGGTTAAATTTATGGAATATAACATGATTTAAAATCGAATCTCAAGAGAGCAATCTAATGGCTAAATTGAATTATTTGCTAAAATACTAAAAGGCAAAACGAAATCCACTTTCACTCAATACAGGATGTCTGTTTTAAACATTAGATTCGAATAATATTTCAAGGATTTGTAGTGGGGTTCCTGGAGAGCATTTTGGCAAAATTAGATCATCGTAAGTCATTTGTAAGTCAGTCAAAAAACGATCGTTTTGGACAAAAATGAGCTTAACACGTAAAACCAGGGCTTCAAACCATTATTTTTTTGTTCCGGTGTTCGATCCTGCAATAATATCGGTTTTTCCGGTTTTCGGTTTAGTTCCACATGATCAAAAATTAAATTTCACCCTAAAAGGTACAACCGCTAAAATGGCAAATGGTAATTATTTTAAACACAGGAAAACCCTCTAACAGACAACTTTTATTTTGTAATTTTCTTTTAGCAGAATAATTTTCACGGTGATATATTTAACCATGGTGTACAAAATCTCAAAAAACATAAAAAATGGCATATAATCATCTATAACTTCAACCCCCAACAAGGGATGAAAAAACGCTGTTTACACCTTTTATTAGCCCTAGCGAAGTTACATGAACCACCTAAAAATATTGAGCCTCTACAAAGATTTTTGAAAGAAAAAAACACTGATTTTACAGGGGTTACTTTAGCTTCCAATATCTCCCTTAAACTTATGAATACGAACTACAAAATAAGCATGTTTTAGAATAGAGTGAACTACTTGTAGACCAAAAAAAAACATCAAAATTTGGAGTTTTGACCTCGAGTCGTTTACTTGCAAGTTTCGTTTCGGGGCTAGGGAGGAAAGAGAAGATAATAGGAAACAAAGCTCTAGTTGTGTTAAAATGATCTCCAGGCACCGCCCTTATTATTCGAATTTCGAATAGCTCTTTTTTCTTATAGAAGTTTCATAAGAATCGATCACATTTGAAACAGACACCTGTGATCAGCCCCCATTATAATTACTTTACATTTTTGAGAAATGTCAACGACTAATCTTTCCAACATCAATTTTGATTTTCCAACCCTTATTTAAGCTAATAGACAACGCCAATTTGAAATAAAAGGGAATATTCAAAGTTAATCCGATTTTACTTCACCATTTTCATTCCCTGTATAGTCTTGTAAATTCTCGAATGGAATTCGCCAAATCGTTAAAAAATGGCAAACTATTACTATACTTCATCAAATTCTCTAGCCTATTGACTTATTAATAAATCATTATAAACTTTAACAATAGGTACAGGTGGTCATAACTACAAGAAATTTTCGGCTACCATAGAACAGTCTTTGGTTTTTGTGATTCAAATCAATGTCCCAAATAATTGTAACGGATACACAAATCATGAATTATATTGACATCTTCAGTGTATTATACGATTATAGCAGTGATGGCGAACCTTTTTGAGAAGTGGGTCAAACTTTGTTCATGCTTTTTTTTTAATATTATCTCGGGGTTTACTAATTCAGTAGATAGGGGGAGGAGAGGACCGTTTAAAATTGATTTTTTGTACCCCCTTGTATGATATGAAAAATAAGTTTATAAAAATCAACGAGAGGGCCATTTAAAAAGCCCATGTGGGTTATTGTCTGACCCGTGTGTCATATAGGTTCGCCACTACTGGGCTATGGGCCTATAGGTTAGAATTATTATAACAATTCTTAAAAGAGAATACAATAGAATGTGTACATTTTGAATAATTTTCTTCAAAATCTTTTATCCAATTATTCTGAATTTTATATAAATGATGTATTTAATAAATAATTTGAATGAGTATATTTGTTCAATATTGACATGTTACACAATATTATGCGTGAAACTGATAATTTTATAACACTAATTATTGATCATATTTAACGGGAAATATAAAAGTTTTTCGTTTATTAAAGTAATCAACCAACTAATTAATGGGCAATTAAAATTAAAACAGTTTTCAATTACACGAGACGTAAGTAATTATTTAATTATATTATTACTGCAATATGAGGGGTTTTACTAAACGGTATATAAATAAAACAAGAAATAAACACGATATTTTTAGGTAACTACAAGACTACAACAACAACAAAAAATCGACAAAAACCATGTTTTATCTTAAACTTTAAACCATACCTGTAAGTACTGAAAATTTGTAACACGACTTTATGAAGATGGTGTAAGCAAAGGGGTAAAGGAACTTTAAGCTTCTGCAGTGTAACGAGGCTTTAAGTAAAACGAATTTAAACCAATAAAAAACGAAAAACTAATTTTAACTTTATTCAGAAACGAAACTTTACTTAAAAACTAATTAACTTCACTTAAACTAATTAGTTAAATATTGAAATGGAAATTTGCTTAAATTTTGAATCTAAAGTAACCTGTATCCGAGTATCCCAAAGGAATGCTGCTGTCTCTGTCAGTTTTGATGGATTTTATTGATTTTCATAGAATTCATTGTAAAACAATTTCAATTTCAACACAATTAAAAAATAACCACAGTATTCCAATTTATGTGACATAGTTTCAAACTAAAAGGATTATATTCCACGTCAAACTACTATATTAACTGAAAATTATTTTTTCAGTAGTTTTAAATTACAAACTGCAAACTTTCTAATATCTGTATAGCAGATTATCAATTACTGAACAAATTTAGAACTAAATGTAGGTATACATATGTTTTCTTTGATGTTACACAACTACCTTACAAATAAAGTATAATTATACCTTTGAAAGCTATATTCGATTTGAAAAACACCTAGTATGAAAATAGACGAAACAACAACAGTAAATGTGATCGATTTGTTTTTGAAACAATAAACGAAATACCAAATAATCATAAAATGCTCAAAACTATTACTAATTAGAAAAACACATAAACTAATCAACAATCGCGCAATACACTATCACCAACCACCATAGATAACTTTTTTTTCACTTATTATCATCGCTATTTTATTACCTAAAAATAAATGTACTCCTACAATTTACTTTAACACTAGCTCTATTATCACTTTGTACTCTTCAAGTTAAGCTGATTAAGTAAATACAAACGCTTTTTATTTTAAGACTTGAAACATCGAAGTATGTACGTATAACACAGGGTGTTGGATCTAAATGTGTCCGACCTTATAAAACCCCTAGTAGTTGACGAGCGATTCAAAAAATATTTTAAGGGTTTATAGGACGATCCATATAAAACATTGTAACAAAATTAGAACCTCGTAGCTCATCTGGAAGTAGGTCAAAAATGCCTCTAAGATCCTTCGATCAGTGATTTTTTTCATTTTTATCCATTGAATTCTAGAATAAATGCGAAGAATAAAATGAAGGAAAACGAAAAAAATCAATTTCGGTAGTACCCTCGAGTCGTTCTAAGTTATTTTGAGTGCTTTTCTAGTTTTTAAAAATCACATAATCAGAAGCGAGCGTTTTTAACCTTCAAAATGAACTACGAGGTTCAAATTTTGAAAAAATGATCTCTAAAGACTGTTCTATAAGTACTTAAAATATTTTTCTAATCGCTCGTTAAATAACAGTTTCACACAAATCGTTGGGCCTTTTTATAGCAGCAAAGCTGTATACGTATGTATAATACAGAGTGTTAGATCTAAATGTGGCCGACCTTATAAAACTCCTATTAACATTTGAAGAACTTATATTATAGGAGGGTGCCTAGAGAACATTTTACCAAAAGTAGAACCTCTTAGCTCATTTAGAAGTAGCTAAAAAATGATTGTTTTGGACAATTTCGTGATTTTCAAAAATGAGGTAAACTATTACGAATGACTCGAAGATTCAACAGTGATTTTTTTCGTTTGTCTACATTGCATTCTAAAAAAATGCGAAACATAGCCTGTTTAAAGATAAAATGTATGAAAATGTTGCTAGGATTTTCGAGGCATTGTAAGCTATTTTGAATGCTTTGCTAGTTTTCAAAAATCGTGAAATCGTCAGAAACGAGCGTTTTTTGACCAACTTCCACATGAGCTTAGAGGTTCAAATTTTGATAAAATGTTCTCTAGAGATCTTCCTATAAATCCTTGAAATATTTTTCGATTCACTTGTCAACTAATATGAGTTAGATAAGAACCGATCACATTTAAATCCGACACCCTGTATAAGTAAAACTACCTTCAACAAAAAAATTAAATTGACGCATTCTTGGTTGCTATAAAATCTATATTGTATAAGACTTCATGATTATTTATTCGTGCTATATTGCAACTATAATCGCAATTTTACTTTCGTGTTTTATAAATTTATGTTTGCAAAATACCGTGTTATATAGTTTACCTTTATCAAAATATAAATAATCTTATTTTAGAAACGTACATAACAATCGCTAGTAATTATCGTTATTTAAAAGAATGAAATGAAATACCAATAGTAATTATATTTTACTGTGTATGTTTTAATGGGCATATTTGTTAGAAATCCAGAAATAACTTTCGACACAAAAATCAAAGCAAATATTTATGCTACCTTTAAATTTTATTTACCAACCAAAAATATGTCAACAAGAAGTCTTTTTATTTCCGGAAGAGTAATTCAAAAGAAATTATTGTTCAAATATGCGGCTTCATTAATATAAAATATATACTCCGAGGCTTTCTTATTTTGGTTAATACCGAGTGATCCATCTAAATGTTCCTACACGGAGAAAAAAGAATAGTAATATTGACTATGGTAACATGGGAATGATTACCATGTTAAATGGTATCCGACATTTTTAAATGCCAAGAATTACTTGACAAAGTAATTCCCCCAATTTCAAATGGTAACGTCGGCTATGCTAACATAGCAATGATTATCATGTTACATTGGAGCTAGTGCTATGTAACTAGGAATGAATCCTATTCTATAAAATAACATTTATTATGCAAAATTTATTGTTTATAACCTAAATTAAGCTGTAAATTTATAGATTTACAGTGAGTGAGTATGTAAATAAATAAATTAAGCTTGGGTATGTTTTATTATTCGCCGGGTAGCCTAAACGCGCGTCACGCGCAATTTGACTGGAATTGGAATGACAGCTATGTACCATAGGAATCAGTACCATGTTACATTGGTTTTATTCCCATGTAGAGTAGCAATGCTCACTATTTTTCTTATTACAATGTAACATGGTAATCATTACCATAAAAATGGTTGTGAAATCTATTTTCACATAGTAAGATTCACGATTTTAATTCAACATAGGACTGATTACCATGTTACAATGGTGAATATTACCATTCTTTTTTCTCCGTGTAGATCTTATGACAATTCACTCTATTTTATAAGCGAATTGAAAAATATTTCAAGGATTTTCATTGAGGAGTCAGTCTAAAATGATCGTTTTGGACAATGCCGTGATTTTCAAAAACTAGGTACACATAACATGGCTTAAAACGACTCGAGAATCCTCCTAACATTGACTTTTTTCTCCACTATCTTGTAGAACCGGTGGAAATGTTTCCCATTTTTTCCACAATGCAATAAAGAAAAATAAAATTAATGTTGTTTAGTTGTTTTACGCGTTTATCTCGATTCTGAAAATCGCGGTATTATCCGAAACGAGCGTATTTTAACTAACTTACAAATGAGCTACGAAGTTCTAATATTGCTAAAATGTTCTCTAGGGACCATCCTATAAATCCTTAAAATATTATTCGATTCGCTAGCCAAATAATGTGAGTTGATATAAGAAGTAGAAACATTTAGATGGACCACACGGTATACTGGATTTGAAGGAGAATAAGGTGGCTGTGGATACTTGTTATGTACTGTAGCATACTGGTGAATGTTTTTCCTGTTCAAACAAATATTTCAAAATGAGGAAACTTGTAAATAATTGCTTCATGTTGATGGAAATTGTCGAGACAAAACAGGAAATAAGACCATTATAAAATGTGTTATATACGGGGTGGTCCACGTAAGTCTATAAGTTCTTTTATAGCAACTCTCATTATTTGGCGGGACTCAAAAACTATTTCTAGAATTTGTAAGAGAGTCTCGAGAGATCATTCTAACAAAATTAGAGCTTTGTAGCACATCCGGAAATCGGTCAAAAAGCTCGTTTCTGACGATGTTGCGGTTTTCAAAAACTTGACACACGTGTATAAAATAATTCGAGTTTCCTCTCAAAACTGATTTCTTTCGCTTTTCTCCATTTCATTATGGAATGCAATAAAGTAAAACGAAAAAAATGAATATTGGCAGGGTTACCGAGTAATTCTAAGTAGTTTTCGAAAAACGCGTTCTTTGAACTACGAGATTCTAATTTTGATAAAATGATCACTAGGTACCCTCAGCCAAATCCCTGAAATATTTTTGTTTAAAATTCGATTTTGTAAACTCGAGAAATTCATTCACGTTTATCGATTTATCATTACGAAATGTACGTCTTTATAATTTTGATATTATCAATAATCAAATCGATTTACAATTTTGTATTGTTTCCTATGTATTATTTCCTTCATTAACGTTAATATTTCGAATAGTTTCCGTTATTTGCTTTGTACTTTCCTACCTTATATTAGATCTATACATGTTGTCCTTAGGCACAATAGCTTCCTGTTTGTTGTCCTGAACAATTGAATCAAATAGTAATGTATTGACGGTAATATAGTTTTCAAATAAATTGACCTTTCAAGTTGTATCCGTAAAGATAGATGGGAAAATAATTAAAAAAAATTATCGACCATTAACGTGACTTTTATAATTTAATAATACAGAAGGGAGAAAGTAAATCATTAATTATGTAAGGTATCATAAACATAAAATACTGTTATTATTGATGAAGCTGTAAAAATTCATCAATTTCATATATAAAATTCTTCGCTATTATTTAAAAAAAAAAGTGAAACACATTTCACATTAACTGACCTGTTAACATTTTAATTATTAATGTTTTCTACCCTCTTACGTCAATGCGATGGGGGAAACTTAATTTTCATCTATATCGTCTTTTAGTGAAACACGTATTTTGTTTCATAGACAGATAAAATGAGTAAATGTATAAGAGTATGGTTAAACACATCCTTTCATCTAATATAGAATTTGATTTAAATGAATTTGCATTTAATTATTTACCGAATTCAGCATTAAATTTCAACAACACCATTATTATTATCGATTAAATTTTGACAATATTGGAATTTTTAATTATTATTGTTAGAAGAAAAAAAATGATAATATCATTATTCAAACAATTTTTCAACGTGAATCAAGAACCGATTTATCATCGAACAATATTTTTGTGACTAATTCGTCACAAAACTGACTCATAGACATATTATAGACATATTTGAAAATAACCAAAAATCTATAATTAATAGCGAATTTATCAATTTCCTGTTTTGATTTGCGATAGTTACGAAAATAAGACAATTTTTAAAATTTAAATCATCAAATACGTCAATGATGCTCTCTCTTATTGCTATTTTCTTTTAATTATAAAAACCAATCAATGAGACAATTCAAACTTAATCAATTGATGATGTTTACAAACATTCCATTAATTTTGTAATACAACCACAAGTAGACAACAACAATAACAACAGATAATTGTAATTTTAAATTGCAGAAAATACGGGAAAATCGCCAACAATAGTAATTTAGTCGTCTGATGGTAGTATCTAAAATTAATTGTATATTTGTACAGGTTAATTAGTTTTTAAGAGACAACTTGTATTGCAATGTCCAACAGTTTCTGCATTAGACAATCGCTTATAAATTAATTTAGAAGGATTTTAAGACAAAAAATAATAATTAGTAAAGGGATGCAACTTACATATACAATATTTTCCAAGAAGTACCCAAAAAATTCGAAATCAACCCACGTTTTTCTGTGCTGACTACAACAGGAAGTCTTCAAAAAAGTTTATTTAATTATTTGAAATTTTCGTGAAATCAATTTTTCTAAATGCTTTTATATTTGTTGATTAATTCTCACTATTTACCGGCGAAAAAAAAATAACAAATGAACCATTTAATACCAGGAAAGAAAGAAAATTCACACCAACAACTGTCGTACTCTCCTACTGGATTTCATTGGGCCTTGGCCAAGTTCCCAATCCCAACACTAAAACTGGGAAATATAACGGAGTAGGGGGATAGGTTAGGCGCATGCTGATTCCACTATATTACCAACTGTATTCAAATATTTAATAAGTTATTTAATTAAAACAAAAACAAAAATTACACAAATATAAATTAATTGTAAAACAATAGAAAATAAAGTAATTGTTTTAGTTTATTTACATTCATTTTAGTTACAAACAAAAATAACAAAAAAAAACTTAAGTCGTTTGTGTTGCCAACTTAAAACAAATGTAGGGAATTTTGTCGAAACAGGACCGTGTTGCAGAAATTCGCCCCAAATTGGCTCCTCTCCAATCTTATTTTTTACCAATAACAAATAAAGCCAGAAAAAAATTACGATTTTATCAATAAAAATGACTCTAATTAAACTGATTAACTAGAAAATATTTGTTATGTAGTCAAGAATCAACATACGTATTTATTAACGTAATCGTTTTCGTTGATAAGATATAACAAGGTACTAATGATACATACAGATTATAGATAAGAGATAACATGTTGTTATCAATATTAAAATTGTATCAACAGGTATATGTGTTGGAATTTATGCAAAAAATGTATGGGTTAAAAAACTGTAATCTGTGTTTTTTCAATTGTTCATCATTTTTAAAATAGCTATTATTGTTATTTCACTGTTTGGTTTTTTCCAATATTTTAACACAGAAACTATTTAAAAGCTTTAAGAGACTTTTAATAATCAACAGGATCGATAAATGGTTGAAAGATGATTGGAATGGGGCAAATAAAGCAACCGTTGCGCAAGTTACAGCGCAAGTATCTTATTCTGCAAAACACGAACAAATGGGACAAGCGACGAAGACAATTAGAAAAAGACAAATATAATTGTAGACAGGGACGAAAACGTCAAGTAATCAACAAAAAAATTGCAAGTTTTTCGTAAGAATAAAAAAGTCTTGATTCAACTATTAATTATTATTTGTTATTTTTGATATTTTTGATTGACAGTAATTTACTTAAAATACAGGATTGTCATTTTCATTGTGATTTTGACACTCGAATTTCTATTCATTTACAATTTGTTAATTAAGATCTTAACTCGAGTTTGTTTCAGTTTAACATTAATAACTTGATAGTTTTTAATTTATTGCACGACGTAGAAAAAAATATTATGTGCATTTTTGATAAAAAATGTCTTTCGAAGCTTGCAAAACACCAATTTTCTGCCTCATAAGATTTCATTTTGATCATATTGTTTATTTTATATTTTTATTTACATATTTTTCAACAAGTTTGTATTTATCTATTCTTTATCAATATTTCCGTTTTTTCTATGCCATATATTCAAATTTTATATAATTTATGTACTTTTTGCGCTTATTAGATAACAATATCAGACGTACATATCCTGTATTTAATTGTGAATTTCCTGGAATATTCTCAAATATACCATTTATTTTGCGAATGGAGCAACACCGAATATCAAAAATATGGAGTATGATATTTTGAAGTATTGATTATACAAGTTCTTTTATTAATGAATTTGAATGTTGTAATTTTGCATGATATAAAATGATTTACCGATAAATGGTATGGTTATTTTTTTTGGATTTGTTGGCACGTGGCAACGTTGCGACAATTTGGGCCGGCTCCGGTCCTGTTATATTCCTATGTTATTCGAATTTCGCCATTATATGGAAGTTTTAATAAATTATCTTTTAAATAACAGAATGATAATAAAAATCTATAATAAATGCATCATAAGGGGTTCTAATTAACGTAAATAAATAATGATTATTTTTAATTTTTTGGTCACTCCCCACTAAAAACATGCGCAGTATAAACAATAGAGGTCGTTATACGCTACCGTGGCGTTTTCTGTCATCATCATCATCATCATCATTGCTTTTACTGTAGAAAAAGAAGAAAATCTGTGTTTTTTTTTGTGTTACTCCTGTGATATTTTTACTGTGAAAAATTCGATATTTCCAGGGTTAGGTGAAATATAGGAAGTTAGGGAATAAATAATAAAAACGGGGAAAACGTGAGATCTTTTGTAAATTTATAATTAAAATTTTATATTAAAACAGAAAACAAAAAATACAAAAGAAAAATGTCTACATCGGGTGATTTTGGTAATCCATTGAGGAAATTCAAATTAGTTTTCTTAGGAGAACAAAGTGGTGAGTTTTTTGATATTTGTTTAAAGGATTTGTACAATTTCTTTTTTTTAATGATTAACAAAAGATCAATAAAAGAATCATCAGACAAAAGTTTATCAATACAGCCCCATTAATTATCGATTTTAGTTTATAATCACAGAAATTCTGCTAATTACAATTATTCCACCTACACACACACTCAAAAAATTATGACGATTTGACAGATTTGTAGAGGTTAAGTACAGAAAATCGTAAATTACTCCTACAAAAAAATCCCACGTTATACTTTCTTATTGTTACAGTCGGTAAAACATCGCTAATAACGAGGTTTATGTATGATAGCTTCGATAACACGTATCAAGTAAGTTTATTTTAAATTATATTCATTTGTTAATAATATAGAATTTTAGGCAACTATAGGAATTGATTTCTTATCGAAAACAATGTACCTTGAAGATAGAACTGTTAGATTACAATTGTGGGATACAGCTGGACAGGAACGATTTAGATCATTAATACCATCATATATTCGTGATTCTACAGTGGCTGTTGTAGTCTATGATATAACAAGTTTGTTTAAATTAATTATAAACAAAAACAATAATTATAATCGGTATTTAATTAATAGATGCAAATTCATTCCATCAAACATCAAAATGGATTGATGATGTTAGAACTGAACGTGGTAGTGATGTGATTATAATGCTTGTTGGCAATAAAACAGATTTATCTGATAAAAGACAAGTTAGTACCGAGGAAGGTGAACGTAAAGCTAAAGAATTAAATGTTATGTTCATTGAAACTAGTGCAAAAGCTGGTTATAATGTTAAACAAGTAAATTTTAATTAAATATAATCGATTATAAATAAATAATAAATATATGTTTAGTTATTTAGACGTGTTGCTGCCGCTCTACCAGGTATGGATTCAACTGAAAATAAACCACCAGAAGACAGTATCCTTTTTAATTGCATGTATTACATGTTTTTATGTAGAAAACAAAAAGCATGTTGTTTATATTTATAATTTTATTTTATTTTTTTATTTTCCTTAATGTTCGTTTTTCTTTAGTGCAAGAAGTTGTGTTAAAAGACACACCAAATGAAGTTAAAGATCCAGATGGAGGCTGTGCATGTTAAATTTAAATTAACAAAAAAACAACAACCGAGAAATCTTTATTTATATTTGTATATTATTTTTAATTACCTTGACTTACATCTAGTTTGGAAATTTTATTTATGTATGTTATAATGGAGAATATTGTTTTTTAAGTTTTTATGAATGTCTAAAGTATTGCCTTTTATTATTAACATAATTTATATATATTATTATTATTATTATAATATTTATATCATGCCTTCAATTTTCTAACTATCACCAAGGTGGCGTCTACTAATTTAATATAAATATTGCAGCTTATACATATCATTTGCAATGTTCAAATAACAAACATTTTTACTGTGATTGTGCCTGTATAATTTTTATTTTTTCAGTATTTCAAATTTTTACTCAAAATTAACGAAATCAAAACTGCTCAATTTATAATAATTATAAAGCAATTATTTGTGCAGGCCTTAGATTTCGAAGGCACATTACTATTTATGAATATATAAAGTGCTTAAATTCATCTTTCATCAATTTTATGTATATTTCAAAATGTACGCACATTTAGTTATTCCATGCATGTTTATTTTTAATATAAGGAGATTGCCGGATCTTTTTATTGTTTGAAATAATAGAATGTGTATTGTGCATGTATGCTCAATAGGTTGCTGTTTATGTGCCTACCTTTTTACCATTATCATCATTTATTTATGTTATAATTGATTAACAAGGTGTGGTTTTATTTTGTGACATCATATTTGTATTGTAATTCAGTTTCAAATTACAAATTTCCTTAATTATTCACAATTATAAAAAAACGATACCTTGTATAAATTAAATACTAAACAAATAATATATTTGAGCAATATTAATTTTAATACGTGCATTTTTTAGATCAGTATTTCCAATATTCCTGCAATTTAGCAAATTAATTTGCTATTAGTATATCGGATGAAAAATTACTAATTTATACAGGGTGTCCAACGCTATTTCACTTTGCAGTTGACCATGCCTTTGGTCAAATGTAGTAAAACATGAAACAAGTTACGACTTCTAATAAAGACATGGCTAATTGCAAAGTTTGTACACCTTGTATGTATAATAGTTTTATAATACTCGTTTCGGCTTGTTTATATTTTATGTACTTCAGTTGCATGTTAATTTAATCTGTTGAAATATTCTCCTTAACACACGGCTACAGCAGTGGATCTACAAACACAACCACAACTCCAAAATGACCAACACGATTCAGAAGGTGGTTGTATGTGTTGAGCAATTTTTAGAAATTTATTTAAATATTCAATTTAGTTGAAAACATTTAAAGGAAACTAATAATTATAATAAATTAACAACCAAAGTAGCCTCTGCTATAAGTGTGAAACAATTATCATTTGCAAATTGGCACTTTATGTGTGGCATGGAACATCCACTGTTTAACTTGCATTTTTTCCATGTAAACAAGACTATTTCTAAAAGCTATACATTTTATATTGTTAAAAAATTTACGATTTTTTTGCGGAATTTCTAGGTTTCTTTTGATTTTTTTTTTTTTGTTGTTTATTTATGCTCAACTGTGTAACCGTAAATCAAACACGAATTTTTCCAATAAAATGCTTTTGCAAATTGTGTATTTGCACATTAATAATTAATAAACAATAATTAAAAGTCTGATGTACATAAATCCTGGAATTATTTGGGATTATCGGCTAATATTGCAGTTTGTCATCAGCTAATGATGTTCTTTAATTATTATGTTGTTATGTATTGTTTGGTTTTTAACAAGAATAAAGCTAGACCAACTAATTATTGTTAGTTTGATTATTAAAAAAGTGATAAAAATAAAACCATCTTTATAAAAAATAAATATATTAGAAATCCAAAATAATTACAATCTCGTAAGAAAAATGGACGTTAAATAAAAAATTAGTAATATTGTGGAATATGTTTCGGCAATATTGCTGTCCTTTCTTGTTTTTTTAGCATCGAATTTAGATGGGCCAAATGATTTAGAAAACCAGGATTCGGGAAAACACGTCGTTTTTTGAACGTGTAAACTAAGGCTTCAGCTGCACTCATACCTTTACAAATCATCAAATAAGCAATAACCAATGTTGCTGAACGTGATATACCGACAACACAATGTACTAAAACTTTACCACCGTTCTTAATAGCTTGATCAATAAAATTCGCCGCTTCGTCAAAATACACGGAAATATTCCATGAGGCACGATCATGGCCCGGTATACCCAAATATTTAATTTTACAATCCCTGTAATAATACTGACTTGTATTGATTTGGTATTGATCGGAGCCTTCAGCTGCGTTCAAAACGTGTGTGAAACCGTGTCTTAACAAAAATCGTTTATCTTTCGCTGTAAATCTATAAAAAAATTATTTTTAAAAATCGATTTAATTGGAAATCAATGATTAATTTACCCATCACCGAGATACAATCCATCACAAATATAATTAACATCGTGCGCTTCTGATATTCTTGTTGTATGATCAGTTCGGACAGTAGCAATGAGACCATCCAATAAATTATTCAAATAATCACCAGTTATAATCTCTTCAGTTTTCGGCCGTAATGTACCCTATAAGTAGATTGATTAATTTTTTTTTTTAAAGAAATTAAAAATAGTAAAATTCAATACGCTATAGACACGATCACGCCACATTTTCGTACTTGTACGACCGTTTATTTAGACTAAACTGGAAACAATGTTTCACGTGCGATGTTTTAAAAATACTAGTGATTTAAAATTGGATCAACTAGCAATAACATTTCGGTTGATGATGACGAAAATAGACGTTTTTTGGTTCTATGCCAAATTCTTCACCGATCCCCCTGTGTATTTTACAACCAATAATCACGCAAACACATATGTAACTGATGAATAATAGCAATTAGTAATGGCTTTGATTCGTGAATAACCTTGATGACGGCATAAATAAAACTTTTTTTACTAAATAAAAACACTTTATTCGTCAACTATTTCAATAAATATAAACGGCAATGAACTATTATTGATTTTATATTTTATTTAGAAAATGAATATCGATTAAAATAACGTTTATTGTTCAAATATAAGATAATACATACAAACATATTCAGACTTCTTAGTAACAGGGATTTGTCTCAAATAAAACCACCAATTGTTGTAAATATTATTTACAATAACTCCCTGAATCAATAATTTTTAATTAGTACTTGTACAGAGGTAGTAGTTTGCTATATAGGCACATTAACAATGTACAACTACAAATTGAAACCAACCAACAAAAAAATCAATCAATACTGAGTTAATAATTATAAAAAAAAATAATTTAATAAATACTCAACTGTCCTACAGTCTAACAAAAATAAAAGTGACAGACTAGTCGTGTGAATATACAAAATTTTGCAAGAAATAAAGAGTATTATTACAAATAATTTTATTGAAAAACTCCAAAAACTGGTTATAAAAAAGAACGAATTAAGTAACATTCAAATCTTGAAAAAATACTATTAAAGTAATTAAAACAAAAAAAAAACAACCACATCTGGTCCCGACAAATCCAATGACTCGGCGATATCGAAAATTAAACAACTAAAGGTGGTGTATCTTGATAATGGTGATAATGATGATGGATATGTTCATGTACATGATGATGTTCGTGCCGTTCAATGCCGATATTATTCGTTGTTGATGTTGCCGATGATGATGATGTTGTTGTTGTTGTTGTATTATGATCTGTTGGTTTTTCTTTATTTGTTGTTTTCTCTTGTTTATCATCAATATTTAAATCATTTGAAAATTCTTGTTCTAACCAACGCATCACTTGTGCCATAGCTCTAGCTTGATCTTCTTGACGATTACGATGGCGTAGATGGTGTGGTGATGATGTATGTCCGGTAACAATATGCGGCATTTTTTGATATTTTAAATCATTATTATTATTGTTATTATTATTATTATTATTAATATTATTATTCATATTAACAATATTTGTATCTTTAGGTGATCTTTTATTCAATTTATTTTTATTCTCATCGATCGTATATTGGAGAATTGGTTGATATTGGAATGGTATTGTTGTTTTCATTTTATTACGATATTTTTGTTGTTGTTTATTCAATAATTTTTTATTCGATACGCAAACAACAGCGTCAATCAATTTATCATATTGGCATTGTGTTTGCGATAATTTTGTGGTATTTTGTAAAGCAGCTAAATCAACATAAAAATGTGTTGGATCGCCAATATTCGCAAGGTACTGAAATGTAGACGGTGTTGTTGTTGTTGTTGTTTGTTGTAACAATTTTTGTGGTTTGGGTTTATGATGTTCAATCGATGGAATCTGTTTACCGCCATCCGGACTTACATAATTGGAATGTTTTCTAAAAAATAATAATAATAATAATAATTAATATTTCATAGAATCTATAAGGAGAAATAGTAGCAATAATGCTGATTTCTCGGAAGAAATATATGGATAAACTCGTCCCAATTTAGATTAAATTATATGATAAATCATTCATAAAAGTTAATTGATCGTTATGTGTATTAATTAAATGATATTTACCTTGACGTTTGAAAACTGAGATTATTCTTGTCCATATTGGCTTGGATTATTTCTAATAATTCTTGACGTTGCAACGAACCAGATCTTTTCTTCTTTTTCATTGTTGTTTTTATACAAATATCATTATTATTGTTACTATTATTATTGTTGTTATTATATAATTTTTGTTCTTTAATAAATAAATTTGGTATTGTATAACCCGAATTATTTTTATATTTTTTATGCGATTTTTTCAATTTCATCCGTTGATGTTCATCATCAACATCATCATCACTAGTCACATTCTCAGATATACGACTACAAACATCTGAACTATCATCTGATAAAAATAAATCTTGTTCCGGTTGTTGTTGTTGTTGTTGTTGTTGTTCATCATTATGTTTGTTGCAACAATACTTCTTCATTGTTGTTGTTGTTGTTTTAGTACGTTTCGAAGGTCTTTTACACAATCGATGTTTAATACCTTGTTTTATAGTTACATTTAAATCTTTTTTATATCGTATACGATTATCCTGATTTTTATTATCATCAATATGATCATTATTATTGTCTTTTTGATTAACAATAGTTGCACTTAAACTTTGATCAGGTGATACAGTTAATTTAACTTGTATTGTTTTACTACCATAATGTGGTACTTTAACTGATGATCCTAATACTTCATAAATTGTCGTCACCAAGCCGGCAATATCCTGGAAAATTTCAAAAATTTTACATAAAAAACACGAATTATTTGCCAAATAAAATATAATTTTGTTTAATTATTGATCGATAGATACAAAGGATGTTTATCCTATCATTATCAACAACATCAGAAAGGAAGTGTTGTATGCAAAGAAATGCATATAATCAATAAGCGAAGTGGAGAAAAGAAGGAATGTTATTGGTGAAAATCTTACAATAATATACATGTTTAAAGAAATATAAATAAATGACAAGGCGAAGTTTGAGTAGGATGTGATTCTAATAGGATCTTAAATGTAATTTCTGTTGTAAACAAAGTTTAAGTTCAAAGAGAACACTACATCAAAAAGAAACCGAACCATGTTAATTTCCATATTATAGAACGATTTATTTTTTTCACTCTAAACATATAAATAAAGAAGAAGAAAAAACTTACATCTTTGGTGATTTTTCCATGTCCATCAAAATCGTACAATGTAAAAGAGAATTCTTGACGTTTCTCTTGTTGATTTTGTTGTTGATTATCATTTTCAACAGCAACATCACACGAAAATTCCTAAATATTTATAGAAACAAAAAAAAAAAATACAATTAAAAATGTAAAATATTTTTAGATTTAGTTATATATATTACCTCAAAATTTAAATGATGTTGAGGTATTTGTTGTTTTGGTGTTGATAAATCAGATGGTGTTGGTGTACGTGTTGGTGAAATTGTTGATTGTAATGGTGGTGTTGTACATGTTGTTTTTAATCTATCGTTTGGATCACATTCTGATCCTAATCTACCTAAAAGTTCTTCTGTATCAGACACTTTACTCTCACCACAATCAACTGCAACAACAAACAAACAAATTTTACAAAAATTCATCGTAGTATTTTATAACTTCTGAAAGGGCCCATAATTTAGTTAAAATTTTGAAAATATTGGTTGATTTAAATTTTGCTAGATGGCGTCAATATTATTGCAACCAAATTTAAATTTGAAATTTTCAATATTCAATTGGTGGAAAAATAGAAAGAGAGAGAGAAAGAATATGATTTTTTCGGGGTTAAAATTAGAATATTTTGAAATTTTCAAACTGTTTCCTATCTCTTTCTATATATTTATCGGTTCATGGTTCTTTGATGAAACGAAAGTAAAGAGTTAAACAACGATGGAATGTGCACGGTGCTCCAGGCATTTTTATAAAAGAAAACATCCATTGAAACCATAAAATCAACAATAATTATTGTTTCGTTTATTTACTTTTTATTTTATCGATTTTAAATCGTTTTGTTTTTTTCCCGCTTCTTCATCGTCTTCTCAATTTTTAATTTATTTTGATTTGTGTTATTGAAGTAACTGTCCATTTTTTAACTGAAAATTTCCAATTAAAAAATGTATATGTACTATTAAAGTGAAACTGTCGGCATCGGTTCTCTTTTATAAAAGGAGTTATTTCAAGGTATCTTAACTGTGTAGAAATTCTTTAGGTTTGAGTCTCTGTTAAAATAAATGTGACGTCATAACGTTGTTGGTGGTATTTAAGCGGTTGCCTTTAAATCCAAACGCTTGATCTATTAAAGATGAAAGCAGTTTCTCCTCTCCTTCACTCATTCAAAAGAGACCCACTTTCAAAACAACAATAATAATAATAATAATAATAATAATAATAAAAAAACGTCCAAAACAAAGTTAGATTTCCAGGAAATTTCAATCAATTTTAAGAATGAACGCATGAAAGAAAAACACGTCAAAAATCTTTATTTTTTAACAATTTCATATGCCGCCTTCACCTCTCTGTCAAAATCTTTCTATATTTGTATTGTTATGGTGCACAAGTTAGAACTGCTAAGATTATGTTTATGGGCAATAAAATTACAATATATAACCAAAAAATTGGAAAACTCTTAAACAACAGTTATTAAGGGACAATACAGATGAGAGGCCGAAAGAGAGAAAAAAACAACCTAATAATAAAGAGCCAGGACAGGTAATGGGAGGCGCTTTTACGACTCTTCTTCGTATGGAATACAACACAAACATTGTAAAGAAACGACAGCAACAACAAGAGGAGACGTATTCAAAGATTCCCGGAAAGGTTATATTGCTATAACCTCCTTTTCCTTTTTCAATAGATACATTGAGATGAGGAGAAAGAAGAAAAAAAGATAAACTAGTGGGTGGCTTGGCTTGTTCCTTGTAATTCAATATCGACAAACTTTATCACAGAGCAAAAAATTGATTTTTATAAAAAAAAAAGTTTCAAATTGTTACATTTACAAATAAATCCTTTGTTATTGCCGTTATTGATGTTGGGTTAAATTTTGTTTTATTTTCGACCGATAACTGGTTTAAAATTGAGAAAGTTATTGTTGTTATTTTGTTTTATTGGTAGTCTTCTATAATATTACTAACGGGAATTTATGTAGCGGCGCCAGCGGTACTCTTTCCGGGTATATTTGTCGGTACCTTTGATTATCATACATATACAGCTATTAAACACAAAATGTGGTTAATTTGTAAAAAACTCACTATTCGTTGGTGAGCGATTCGAAAAATATTCCAACGATTTATGGGAGGATCCACTAGAGAATATTTTAGCAAAATTGGAACCTTGTAGTTCATTTGAAAGTCACGATTTTCAAAGACGAGATTAACTCGCAAAACGGCTAGAAATGCCCCGAAGACCTTTCCAACAGTAATTTTTTCGTTTTCCTCCGTTACCTTATAGCAAAAATGTTGAATTTTCACCTGTTCTACAATAAAATTGAAAAATCAAAGTTAAGAGGATCTTTGAGTCATTCTAAGTCACTAATTATTGACCAACTACGAGGCTCTAATTTTGCAGTCACTATTTTCAAAAACGAGTTAACAACGCAAAACCATCAAGAATGCCTCGAACCCCCCCCCCCCCCCGCCCCTAACAGTAATTTTTTTGTCTGGTTAAGAGTTAAGAGGAATTGTTAGTCATTTTAAGTGTGCAACTAAATAATTAAAAACGCAACATCGTCAGAAACCGGTGCTTTTTGATTAACTTCCAAATGAGCTACAGGGCTGTAAGTTTGCTAAAAAATTCTCCAGCAACTCTTCTACAAGGCCTAGAAATATTATTCGAATCGACCATATTTAGTGTACAAACCCTGTATACATAAAAATATTGATTTAGTTATATGGCGAAATTACAATAGTAGTCTAGCGGCATTTATAACTTTGATATACACTATCTATAAAAGACCACATTGAATAATATTAATCAATAAAACATTTAAATCAAATATTAGATTTATTTATCTACAATGTTTTAAAGGACTTCTAATGATAGATAAGTCGCTAAACTTAAATGATTTCTTTTTTAATCATTAAACAGATTAGACACATATTAGTTACCTTAACTACAATAATACCGATTCGTTTGTTTTATATAAATAATAATTAATGAATGAGAATTTGTCTTATTTTTTATTTAAAAACAACATCTGGAACAGTAGAGATGATGTTGATCATGAGATGATTGAAAATTTAACGCCGTCGCCTACAATGAAATCGGTCACAGATCGTTACACAAATGGAAAAATGGGTTACGGAATAAACAAAACTATAAAATTTACAACCGTTAAATTATCAAACATATACTAACACGTTGACATACATATAGGTATACGTATATAAAGAATACATAATATACTACATGCATAATAAATACAAACACGAAATAAATCATTTTACAACAATCATAAATCGAAAACAATCAATAAAACTAAACAACCGTTTAAAAATAAATGTGCATAAATATAAACCGATCCACTAACGTATATTGTAAGTAAGTAATAGCAAAAGGAAATTAATTCCAAAAAAAAAATAATCACACCTACAACAAACAATATATAGACCGTCTATTTCAACCTGACTAATTTAACAGTGAAATATTAATGTAAAGACAATTTAGAAGATAAGATGATCTAACATAGATTTAACATATGTACATAAATTTTATTGCCACACGGTCGAGTTGACCAAGATAAAATAAACCAACTGTACCGGATGGCAACGTAATAAAAAAACCTAAAATTTCACTCCATTATTTCATTAATTAGAAATCATGATATAGGCGCTTTAACTTTAAAGGTATGCAATGTTCAATTTTCTACATAATTTTCAAAAATCATTTGATCTTTTTTAGACCGCTAAGAGAGTAAATAAGCATTAATTAACACTTAATAAATTAATAAATGTATATCAAGTTTTTCTGTTTTAATTATTATTTTATTGACTTTCTTAAATTAATGTTAATGTCCACGTGAGTAATTAAGAAAAACACTATTTCTATACATAGTATGGTATACATGGTGTTTCAACTATTTATGGAAGTGCTCATTAGTCTCTTATCTGTGAGAAGAATAGGATAATTGTTTTAAGAACTCGAAAGAAAACTGATCGCGAGTTACACCATATTAGAGATAAAAATTACTAAAAAATTTCAATAACGAGACGAGATGGTCGCGTTATTGAAATTCTGCCCCCTTACCCACATTTGTGGGTAAGGGGGCAGAACCGTGGTGATTCAGCCTAAAATTTTGTGCTAGTATTTCATACGGCTAAATTTTTTTCGTAAAAATCGTGTAAATTTCTCAAATATATCAATTTTTTATACAGTTTGTTAATATTTTTTTATATTTAGCTGAAAATTTTCAGTTATCGTCAATTTTTACCATTTTACATATAGCCTAGATAGCCCTTTTGCTACCTATTCCCCTAAATAAATAACCAAGACACCCTGTATTACAACAATTAATTACTATTATAGCTTTACATATTCATTGCAAATGCCCAATTATAAATAAAGAATATACAGTGTGTCCTAAATAATAGTGACATATACGAGATTATTATAACAAACTAGAGCATAGAAGGCTTAAGAGAGTAGTTAAAGTAATAAAATTAATTCTAACATTAACGTTGATGTGTTAATGAAATATTGACACTATAGGAAACATTCAACATTCGCTATGACCTAAAACCATAAAAGAAACCACATTTTTGTGGAATTATTCGAAGGGATCATCCTTCTACACAGATAGTTTATTATCTAAAACTGTTTTATCAAAGTAACATTATGAAAACTGATAATTTATAGATCTAGAGTAATTAACTGTATTATAAGACTTTTGAAAAACAAAATTTCAAACGCTGATTGAATAATCATTGTGTTTTGACTGCATCTTCAATTGAATAAATTATGCTTCCTATTTTATTTATTAATCGAAGCATTTAGAAAACAGTCGAAAGGATTTGTAGGGGGGTCCTTGGACACTATTTTTGCAAAATTAGAACGTTGAAGTTCATTTGAAAGTTAGTAAAAAAAACTTGCTTCTGATGAGTTGCTACACACTTAAAATGACTTACGAGTGACCCGCGGATGCTCCGAAATTTTGGTGGAAATGTTTTCCATTTTTCATAGAATGCAATGGAGTAAAACGAATAAATCCATTATGAGAGGGTCTTCCAGTCATTCTTATTGTTAGTCGTTTTCCGTGTTTAGACTCATTTTTGAAAATTGTAATCTCGATTAAAACGAGCGTTTTTTGATCGACTTCCAAATGAACTACGAGATTCTAATTTTGCTAAAATGTTCTCCACGGACTACCCTACAAATCATTAAAATTTTATTCGAATTGATGTTCAATTAAAAGGAGTTTTATAGTATCGATCATGTTTAGAATGGACACCCTTTATTGATTTGATGTATTCATTGTAAATTTCACAATTTTTGGTAATAAGTTAGATAAGTTGATATTGGTTGGATGATTCCCGGAAAATGGATTAAAAAAAGTGTTCAGTCACTTATCGTAACAATTAAGATTATACATTATCGAAACTAATGTCAATAATAAAATAATGTAGGTGTGTTAATGAAAAATAAAATAATATATAAATACCGCCATGTTGTATTAAATAGATAAAATTCGATTATAAATAAAATGAAAAACCATAAAAATTATTCATTTATGTCCGGATTTAACGACTTTATATGTACAGTATTCAAATCTTTACGTTATAAATATCAGTAACGGTAATTTCATAAAACTAATCAAGAATAAGGCAATCGAATTGTATAAATAACAAAAGGAAATTGCGTTCAATTTAATTAGAAATTAATGTGAAATAATTTCAAATAACGATTCCTCACAATTATAATGCAATAAAGGGGAAATTAAATTCCATTGTTAATTACGAACAACGATAAGGAAGAATATCATTTTGATTTGTAATTTAAAGATTGTTTAGGAAGTATCTAACGGTGTTTGGTTGATTGTTTTGAAAATAATAATATTTCTTATAAATTTTTTAGGTATTTTCATGTAAATGTTGTTTGGTATAAAGTTAAATATATAATAAACATGCATACATAACATACCCACTTACTCTAATTATAATTCTTCAGATGTTTGCACTATAAAATTTACAACATGAGAATAAATAAACACGTGCAAAATATAATTTTCATTCATTAAAAATCCTTATCTTATTGAAACAATAATTTTTTCACTCGCACTATTGTAGATTAATTTAATTATATCAAACAAAGGAATGTTAATTTAACAAATCGATAAATTTACAAGTATTGTCCTCATTTGTTCCCACCCTTATATTATGTAAATTCAAGTGTGTTACCCTCAAACTATAAATAAACGGTTTGAAAATAACTACTTGTACAAAAATCGTTTTGATCGATTCTCTTTTTTTTTGAAGCTACATAATTATCTTCATTCTAGATTACTCACGGAATGATTTCAAATCGATTTTAAAATCTACATAATCCACTTATATACAGTTATTTGAGGATTATTTATAAGATTCAAGGATTCTAAACATACATATAACACAAGAAAATTTGTAATTTTTCAATTATTGGAAATTATGTTTGAAAATCGTTATCTTTTATTCGATTTTGTTCACCCCCCCCCCACGCACACATAAACTAAATACAGATTTATGTCATTTTACCTAGAACCACCCTACCTACAGGGATTTTCTAAGAAGTCAACAATATATACAAACTATCGATTAGACACGTTGATAATTTGAGCGTTGAAGTTTCGGTGGGACATTCTGTATTGTTTATTTAAAAAAAAAATTTGATTATTCTGTTGGTAATCTAGCGTGATTTTTAATTCAACAAATAGAAGATGATGGTGATGCGATGAAAAATACGGCAAACTTGGCGGTCTTATTAGGTATAAATTAACTGAATATTACACGTGGAGCGGAACAAACAGGAAAGGTTTTGCTTCAGGCATATTAAAAATCTACAAATGGTCAATATACCTATTTTGTATTAAGAGAGAAGCTCTACTATTATGGTGTTGTTGGAATAATTTCATACATTCTTTCATATTAAGCCACCGGTCAACATTGAATTAAAACAATTCAAAAGAATGAGTGTCGATTTTTTTTTAATTATAATGAATAATTAAAATAATATTAGAATATGTATGTAATAAAAAAAGCCGATTGGCTAAAAGTTGAAAAACATTTCATGGTTTAAGTATATCTACAAAAGCAAGTTTGTCGGCCCCAAAAAAGATGACAGCCGACGACCATAAGATCTCCAGATGCAAGAAAATGCCGACAACATTGTTGCCAGATCATTCTGTGTGACTTCGGCCCATTAATCTCCTCGAAATCAGACACAGCACGCACTTTCTTCGTCTTCTACTTCTTCTTCTTCATTTTAATCTTTTCTTATTTTTAACGCCGCCAATATAATAATAATAATAATACAAAAGGAACAAAACAATAATGTGAAATAATTTCAATGAAATACATATAAAAAACGATAATAATAATAATAATGATGATGATGATGATGATGATGAAAAAAGTAGAAATGCCCCGGGATACTCAAAGAATATTTTATTTATATTCATTGGAACATTTATTAGCGAGATAAACAGAAGGCCGCCGCATCAAACGAATTTATTACAACGAACCGCTACAAGACACATAAGCATTTATACAAGAGAGTCAAACAGGGATTTTCGCATCATTTAATTTCAGTTACGACAACGAAGACGATTTGAAATGAATGTAAATTAATATATTTATTATAAAAATAACCGGGAATTACGATTATTTTTATTATTATTAATATTAAAAACGTAATTGATACAATAAATTACCTGAAAATTGTTTGTAACCATTCAAAAATTTTGTTTTCCACCACTTAACAATATTGTTGGCCATCTGTACGTCATGAATAGATATCCAGATGTCCATTACAAAATTTTCAAACGAAAATTATATTTTTCCATGCACAATTTTCACAAATTAACCAAATTACAAAAACGAATTGTTGAATTTTTTAAAATATTTTTAACCAATAGCAGGGAATAAACACAAAATTCACGCTTGAAATCGGCACAAACACAACAAAAAAAAAATAATAATTTTATATTCGTATTAGAGAGCTCTGTATAGATAATAAAAACAAGACACCGCCACTCACAACGACGTCGTGGTCACTACTGGCTGTATTGGTGAGTACCACCGGGTGTATAGTACGTTTTCCGTTCGACCATCAATACAATTGAAATGATTCAAATATAATAGTAATGTTAGTGTTGAACATGTGCGAATTGGTCGACTTGTACACAACCAGAGGGGCCAGGTGCAACACCCTACTCGGTAGAGATCGGTGCGGACCGTTTTCTCTCTCTTCTATTACATTCTCGCTATAAAGATAAAAAAAATTTATATCTATCTCACTCTGTTTATAAAATACAACAACAACACAACAGACAAACACCAGTAGCACTCAGATCAGGAAAGCAAGTGGGTGCAGGTACCCGATTTACAAACAACCACAAAAAAAAAACTAGAGATAGAGAGAAAAATAAAAACAACACACTCGAATACAGCCCTTCAAAATTTTCTATCTTTTTTCAACAATTCCGTAATTTCCTCTGTAATTTATCGTATTGTTGATGAATTAAAAATAAATGATTCATTTCTGAGATTTCTGAAGATGTTTCCATACCCACTAAGTTTTCCCACACTGATAGCCATTTCCCACAATCACATAAACAGATTATTATTATTAATTATTATTATGTTTCACAGATAATCGCTATTAAAAATTACATAAACAACGATAAATATAAATAAATGTAATTAACATTTCTATAAAAAAAAGAAAGATAAATTAATGAATTTTATTGAACGAAAATCGATCACGTTGGGATTTTATACTCACACAAAAAAATAACAAACTGGCGCCTAATTCGTGTACCTTTTTTGTCTAATCATTTTGTTCAATAATATTTATGATAGAATTCGAATGAATTTATAATTTTTTTTTATCTTTAATTGGTCGGAATATTTTAATTGTAGAACTTATCGATAAATTTGATTTATTTAATAGTTCTATAAAAGAAATTAGCGACTTATTTAAATAAATTCCGACCATAATATTATTATCTTTATTTTTACTAACATTAGACTAAATACTATATAGAGCCGTACTGGCATAAATAATGGCCCGTTTTACCCATAATCGGACGACCTTTAGACCTACAACCAGTTGAAGAGTAGGAAACGGTAATACAGGACCGGCTGTCGTTTTAAAAGAAGGCAGTTACATTAAAGTAACATACGATGTTTTTCAAGTAACTATGGCCAATTGCAGTAATTTACTATAACTCTTTTATTTATTAATAAAGTCACATAATTTTTACAAAAATTTGAATGGGAATACCTAAGCTGTCCATAACGGTGAAAGCGCCCTTCTACAATTTTCGGAAATACAAAAAATTGACGTCAACTTTTAAAAATTGAATGTAAAATTGCCACTTTTAAAGACTCATAGTCAACTATATCCAAGACTTTGTTGTTGAAAAACTAATTTTCATTTGCGAGAAAAATAAAATTCTTGTGAATGTTTAAAGGGGTCACTGACCTGTTTCAATAATCTAGGCTAGGGGATTCCTTTTCCTAGATAAAACAAAATAAGTGTAATAAAATTGAAGAACAGTCAAGTTTTATCAATTCGATTCATCAGACATTTGTTTCTGTTATTCAGTTCTTTCTCTTTCTCTGTCTTGATCACTCTATTTGCAACTTGTGTTCTTATTCGGAAATTGCCCATTGACAAATCAAACTAGTCCTTCAAACTTTATTACATCTTTTATTCCCTTTTTAAATTTATGTTTCTTGAAGAAAAAAAATCTCCTGACCTAATTGCTCAAAACAGGTCAGTTGACCCTTCTAATATTCATAAGTGTTTGATTTTTTCTTGCATAAAAAATATTTTTTTCAAAAAACAGATCAATTTTGTATTTAGTTAACCATGAATCTCTAAAAGCTGCAGTTTTTCATTCGATATTGTGTAATTTTCAAATTTTAAGGTCAATTTCTCATATTTGTAAAATTAATAGAAATTTTCTAACATAAGTTAACCTTCCTAGATCAATGTATAGTCAGGGCCGGCCCCAGTTAGTCTGGCGCCCTGGACAAGAGATTTTCGGCGCTCTTCCAGAAATGACAATAATGTTAGATCAATTGTCAGAAAAACATATTAATAAGTTCCTTTAATTCAATATAGTCACATAATATATTACATTTATATAAGATTTTTTATGCCGGTCCTCTTGTGCCTGGCGCCCTGGGCAGACGCCCAACCAACCTATTGCATTCTATAGAATGCAATGGAGAAAAACGAAAAAAAAATCACTGTTGCTCGTTTTGGAAAATTGCGACACTGTCCAAAACGAGCGTTTTTTTACCAACTTCGAAATGACCTACGAGGTTCTAATTTTGCTAGAATGGTCTACACCCCTCCCACAAATCTTTGAAATATTTTTCGAATCACTCGCCAATTGGTAAGAGTTTCATAAGAATTGATCACTTTTAAAAAAACAGCCTGTATAATGAGGGCTACGAAAACCTTTCTCGTTATTCGTTACAGCCCCAGATAAAGTAAAATTCTTACGCAAATAATGGGCCAGATCGGTCTTGTTTACATCGTATGGCACACCGCACTTGTATATAAACGTGTTATGTTTTATAGCAAGTTCATATTACAACTGCCAAGGGTGGATGCACTAATTTTATTTGATTATTTAGAATGAAACTCGACGATCTTGTACTAGAACATATTACCGATGGGTTAGCTACTTTAAAAACACACTATACGATAACAGTAGCTCTAAGGGTTGAAGTATAGTCTTACCACCTGATAAGAATCCAACCTCCAACCTTTTGAGTAGTATTTTGAAGTTGATAGTTATCATAGAAAATGACAAATGACATTCCTGTTTCTACACAATTTAAAGCCTGTTTTTTGTTTTTGTAATAAAATACCTCTTTTCCTTTTAGGTTCAACAGAATCAGATCTGAACGACGTATCTTATCAGAAAAATACAAGGGCACGTTCCAATTATGTTGTCGAATATATCGCCGCCAAGGTAATCATCGTTGTTGGAATAAAATTTATGAATACCTCTTTGTGAAATTAATTTACGTGTAACCTTCAAAATTATCAATATTGCTGATATGGACAAAATTTATTAGTGTTTATAAATTGCAAATTGCCCACTAAAAGCTAATCGTCATTTGAATCTATTATAAACAAACTGACTAATGTTAAAAGACATGTGACCCACCACAAGAATAGTAAACAAACAATATACTCCGACTCTTTCGGCTTGACTGTGTGCATCTTACGTTAATGATTCGTTAAATTTATTGTTGCTGCCACTCCTCTAAAGGCAAGTTGAGCATAATCAATTTGTACAAGATTTACAGGGATGAAAATCTAAATGTATGCGATTCGTGTGAAACTTCTATTAGTTTTTTTTTGTTTTTCTCCATTGTATCCTAGAAAAAAAATAGGAGACATTTGCCCCTGCTTCAGAATAACATAGAGAAAAATCAAAGAAAAACAATGTTGGGAGGATCCTCGAGTCATTCTAAGTCGTTTAATGAGCATAACTCATTTTAAAAATCCCTACATCAGAAATGTGCAAATTTTGACCAACTTTTAAATGAGCTACGAGGTTCGAATTTTGCTAAAATGATCTCTAGACACACTCCTATAAATCAGCGAAACATTTTTCACTGTATGTATACCGAGGAGTCACGTAAGATGGAGAGTTCTTATGGCAACTCCTATTATTTGGCGAGTGATTGGAAAAATATTTCAAGGATTTGTAGGGGAATCCCCGGAAAACATTTTAGCAAAATTAGAACCTCGTAGTTTATTTGGGAGTTTTTGGGAAAACGTTCGCTTTGAACAGAGTCGCAATTTTCAAAAACGAACTAAAAACGCAAAACGGCTAAGAATGACTCGGAGACACCGCAACATTGATTTGTTTTCATACAAAATATTTCAACTTATCACAGAATAAAAAATGAAATGGTGAAAAATGAAAAAAATCAATGCTGGGGGAATCTTCGAGTTATTTTAAGTCGTTTTTTGTGCTTAGTTTGTGATTGAAAATCGCGACATTGTCAAAAACGAGCGTTTTTTTGACCAACCTCCAAATGAGCTTTGAGGTTCTGATTTTGCTACAATGATCTTCACTACCCTTCTATAAATCCTTGAAATATTTTTGGTCTTACATGACTCACCCAGTAGATAAGAATGACTATGAAGCTTAGCAGAATCAATATTGTCAAAAATATGCGAGTGACTTTTCAAATAAGTTGTTTTGATTATACTAAATGTACAGGGCTGTCCAGAACCAAACTATACAATTTGACAAATTCTAGCAATAAAATAGGGAAATTGGAAAAACTTTTCCAACAATCTGTAAAGTGACATAAGTATTTTTTAAGGGTTGAATGAAGGGTTTCCTGCATCGTTGGGAAATTTTAAAATTATGTATTCATTCCACCAGCCTCTTGGATAGGCTAAACAAATCCACAATCGACATCCAATTTGACCGTCTCCCAACAAATTAGGAGAAACTTTTAACCCTTAAAATAATAATTAGCTGCCCCTCTATAGATTTTTGAAAAAGTTTTTATTTTTGTTATAAAGTAAAATTGGCAAAATATGGTCCGTCTATTATGACAATGAGGCAGATCAGCTTCATTTTTTGCACTAGTGCTTAAATTCAAGTTGACCATGTCAAAGTAGACAGCATACGCTTACATTTTGTACAGTCGCTCAGATTTTGTGATTTTGTCGATCATACAATCCTGGCAAGTGGAGCTAAAATATAGTTTGGATATTTTGAATTTTTTACACTTTATGCTTATTTCATTAAACGCCTATTAAGTGACCTTCCATTTAATTGATCCAAATGGACAAATATTTGTACAAGTAGTTTCGAAATTCGAGGGTGTTCTTGTAATTTTTGGCAATGACATCTTTTGACGTTGTTATTATTATTGTGAATTGTTGTTGTGTCGGTATCGGTAAAGGGAATCCATCCATGACAGAGAGATAGTCAGGGGTACATTCAAGACCGCTTACTGTTCTTTTGACGAGTTAAAAGGGGAAGGGAAAGGCAAGAGGGAATCAGAGAGACTTCGCCGCCGTAGTAATGTAGCGTATACGGAGGGCGAAGAGGTAATCTCACAAACGGCACTCTGCGGCTTTTCGGTTTAAAGATGGGTGCGGCACTAAACTAACTACTTTTTCTTTTTATGTATATACAGAGGAAAGAATACAACTAAAATAAAACCAGATTTCCCCTCTATTGTGTTTCCGTATTAAAAATAATCAAAACTTTAAAATAATTAACAACCCTAATTGAAGTTGGATGATAATAAAGCCACGTAATCCACCCTCTTATAGAATAACAAAACGGGTGCGTGAATAAAACGATTTATTTTGAAACCATTATTACCCCACTGAGATAACTATAAAACAACGAAATTATAAAAAACGTAGCCGACAGGAGGATTTTTGATGCAGTGGCGTAGTGATAAGTGTTCTATTTTTAACTTAGGAATTTTTGAACCTGCTCACTACGCCACTGTTTTACTAGAGGAAAAACGAGGAGAAAATCAAAGCGAGATGGTAGAGAAGAATGAAGAAACCAGAACTCCAACCTCCAATCCTCCCGGCTCTGTTATTAGCCGGCCGCCACTTCCCCACTAATTACAAATTTTCTGCTTTATTACTAATTACTGCACTTAAACAGACGAACTAATAATTCCGGAATCACTTCTATCTTTTTGACTATTTTGCTGTTTCTAAACGGTCATCTTATTGCAATTATATTATTATTGCCATCAATAATAATAAAAATAAATAAATAATAATAAATTTGTATTATGTTTAATATTTGTAACTGGACAAGTTTACCATTATCAACCATAAGAAATCCTGAATTCGATTATTTTTTATAGGTGACTCTGAGCCGTTGGCTTGTACATCTTGTCTGTGAAGATCAAAGGTGCCGCTAGAACGTTGCTTCAGCACTCTGACCGCCAGCTGTGGCGGTAGAACGATTCAACATGGCTGCCACATGTCAAATCTACCACAATATAATTTTTTTTTTCTACTACATTTTAACGCCGCATCTTCAACTACCACCCCAATATCCCAACATCAACATCATTGTGGGGGTTGATTAACGCGCCTGTTGTCAACCCTAAGATAACAGTGACGATAGTAGGTTTTGTTTTTATTTTTATGTATTGAAGAAATTTTGTGAATGATCCCCATTATCAGTTTGCTGTTAATTGAGAACCAAGTGTGGATTATCAATATGACCTCAATCATTATTTCACTAAGGAAATATAATGATAAACTTTGACAGATGACGTGATGTTATCAAATTGATATATTTGAAACTAATCAGTAATAACCACCGTTAATCACATATAAGGGGTGTTGAATAAAAAATATATATTTCTATAGTTATCTGAAAATGACCCTGTATAATAAATAATAAATACAGATTTTTGATTGCCGACAGGCTAAAATATAAATACGGGCATATACAAAAATTCTAGTCTTGTTCGGTTTTTCTTTCTAGTTGTTTTTAAATAAAATTATACGTTTGGGACTATCATTATTTTTATAGGTTTTTAATTATTAGATGTGGCCCGCAAAACAAAATAATCAACTGAAAAACCGAACACATTTTCCAACAATTTATAAATAAAATTCAACGGAAAGAAAAAATCGATTTTATTGTTTGATTATTGTTTTTTTTTTCTAAAGAAAAAATCTGTTTGAAGTGAACCGTCTGTTGATATTGGCGGCGAACGACTATTCTTTGAATGCAGACTAATAGCAAATATTTGAGCAATTATTATCGCAATATTAATAATACAATAATATTTATCGTTTACTTGTCCTTTTACTATTATTATTACTATTATTTGCATTATTATCGATACTGTAACGAATGAATGAAACGTTTGGAAACAATTCAACGTTTAAAGTTATTTACAGCCATTCGATTTGTTTAGTTGCAAAAATAACTTTCATACACCACTGGCAATCGTAATGAGAATCTGTTGCACATACGTGTCATTTGCTAATTGAATTTTAATTAATAATAATAATAGATAATTTGTATATTTTTAATTTTATTATACGTATACATATATTGATTATAGATACACACACACACACACACACACACACGCGCATTTATTATAAGTGGTATTAGAGAAATTTTTGTAATAGTGAAGGACCCAACATTTTAATAGTTGATATCCGCGGCTATACAAAACAGTGCGTGCCGTGTCGGCGAGATCAAAAGCGGCGGCATTTCGATTGATGTCGGACAATTACCAACTGGCCTTGAATTAGAGAATCCCTCACACCTCCCTCGGTCGCTGTCCGAACGAAACTTATTATATCATCTCACTTTATTTACACATACACATACACTAATACAGAAGTACACAGCAGTGGCATTTATTACATTTTAAATATTGAAATTTAATTAAATTAAGGTGATCATACGTGCCGAATTTTCAACCGCTGTCTAGATTTTTTGCAACTCGTTTTTTGCTCTCAAAAAATAGTAGTGTGACGTGTGACAACGTAAAAGTTTGAATATACATATACACCCAACTCTTTTTACACGATTTTGAAATAACACGTTTCACCAATACTTTTTTACACGAATTTCTAGTTTTAGCACGAATCCCAAAAACTTTTTTTTAAATCCAAATTCTGTGAGTATAATCAGAAGTCAGTGGGTCTATGCCCACACATAATGTTACTTTCTTCTGAGTTAGGGGGAATTTTATTATCATCTTTTTCTTTATCTCGTTGTACAGAGGCGCCCAAAAAAAGAGGCCACTTATTGTGCGGCTGTGTAAAACAGTCTGATAAGGGCAATGTCGTCACAATGTAACAGAAGCTTAACAGGTTAGAATTTGAGGAATTTTTTTTTGGGTAATCAGAACAAAAAAATAACGGTTCGAAACTCTGAAGATTAATGACAAGGTAGGTAGTTTTAGCAACATTAGGAAACCGTATTGTAAAATTTCAAGTCCATGTTCAGATTGGTCTAATTGTAATTGTCGAAAAGCTCTCAAAAATAGGTTTCTAACTGTTTTATTGGTTACATTTAATCGTAGCTTGGTTCACACATTACATTTAATAATTGAGAAGAGAGATATTCAATCAGAAGAAGGAGGTGGGGTTACTGATACCATTTTGGGTATTTACCTGAATAGAACGATACTAATTTGCAATGGCTAAAACTAGCTCCAACACCTCCTATTTACCCACACGAGAGAAACAACTTTGCTCAAAGCTCGGTCTCTTTTTTTGGTCGCCAAGAGTACATCCTGTATTTAAGAAAATTAAGAAATACAACTCTATTTGATCTTGTAAGTGGTCATACATTTAGTTATGTACAATGTAGAACTCCAATTTGACCGCTAAATGTCCATTGAAAAATATTTCAAAAAATGTCAAATGTAGCACAATATGAACCAATTTGCGACCTTACGTTTCCAAATACCCAAAACGCATTGTACACCTGTATAGTTCTTTCTAAATCATTCTTAATTTACTCTAAATCAAATCTTCTTACCTTAATGGTCCTAGAATCAATTGGACTGACGTCGACCTCTATGACTTAAAAGACGAACTATCCATCAATACAAATTACAGTTGTCTCTATGATGGCATGACGTTTTTGAATTTGTGTTTAATTAACACAGCTTTTTATTCACTAATTACCAAACCTGTTACCGTAACGACACTTAATCCGTGTACATTTCTCTACGTTATTTACATTTTTACCCATAGAGTAAATGTATAATATAGAGGACTACAGTCAGTCATGAATGTCATGATTTATGTATAAATTGATTTAACCTTGAGCAATTCTCAATACAGTGTTGTCGGATTCATGTTTTTTATCCGTAAATTAATGAATTTGTAGCGAATTTCAGATATAGTGATGACAGTACCATTCAAAACAATAGTAGATTTAATGATATATTTATTATAAAAGTTCAATTAAATAGTCAATTAATAAATAAAAAAAACAAAAATTTGAAATAAATACCAATCACTCGAAACACAAGAATATATAAATAAGTAAAATTTGAGGTTATTAAACAAAAGCGTAGTTTTTTGATCTGCCAACTTAAGGATTCTAATTATACCACAAATTTCTATACAAAAAGCAGATGGCATTGAACAGTACGGTTGGCAATGATTTCAAAACATTCTATTACATGAGTGGATGGACTATAGCAATATAATCAACCATTGGCGGCTTCGCTTCAATTAGATTTTGGATAATACAACAGAAACTCTTCCTGTTGATTGTAGTGAATTTTGTCACGCTATCCTAAACATAGGACGAAGAAGAAATTATCAATTATATTAAATTTTATTAAAATCTACAATATTACAATATTGCCGCGTCAGTCGCGCAATAATATAGTATAATATCTAAGGGTGTATTCACAAGCTTGCTCTTTACATATAATTTATAACATAAATTAACGTATTTTGTTATTTAATTTTTGTACTGTAATAAATTTAAATTGCACTTAATAATATTATAATTGAAGAATATTAATGCGGATTGTGTCGTGTAGAAATTTGTTCAGAATATTTAGGACTCACGTGTACCATATTTGGCAACGTTGTACATAAGTTATCAGTTTCCTTCAAGTATGGTAAATGCCCTCCGCCATTATTGTTGTTTGGTGTATGAACGTTTTTGTGGAGTAATGCGATTTTGCTTAAGTCAAACGACTTAATTATTCGTTTAAAATTAATTAAACAGTAAGTAGATGATGATAGTATTATTTTTAATAAAAAATAGAATGTTCAGTGTATAATAAATAAAATTGCCGGTATTGTTTGTGAGCTTCTTGCTTTATTTTTTCTGTTAAAAACTAGCAATGTTTGCGTTACTACATCGAAATTAATGCTTGGTTTGCACGAGAATCATCAAAAATATCTATTGATGATTTTATATCTAAAATAATTTATTGCAAATAATTCGAAACGGTTATTATTGAAAATTGTGTAATATTGGCGGGAAATATTTTAGTTTAAAAAAATGTTTATAACACTTTTATGACTTTATTACTTCCATCAATTTTCAGAGTTGTCTTAGATATTGCAATATAATGGATGTATCTTCAATGGAAAACGACGATAAACAAGTAACAACAGAATCATCCAACGTTAATACAGAACAAACTAATGAATTGAGTGAATTAGATACAAAAATTGATGATTCTACAAGTAATACAGCTACTGAATTTGAAAATATTCAATTTTCTGATGAAATATTTTCATTAAATAAAAATGAACCGAGTACATCAACTGATCAGAATGAAACATCATTAACAGAAGATAAGAAATTTGAAAAAAATAATGATAATAATAAAACACATACAGAAGATGAAAATAAAATGGATTATGATTTTACAAGCGAATTACTTGGAAATTGTGATGTTGGTGATATGTTGACAAAAACATCAGAAATAAATTCATTAACAGATGAAACCACACCAAATTTAGAATTTCCTAATTTAGAAAGCAATGCAAATTCGAATGATGCCAAATCAGTAGAGCCAAGTATTGAAGAAATGAAGGAAACATCCGAGAATAATGAAACAACAAAGCATAGTACACAAGAAGTCGATCGATCTGTTGAAAATACTGACGATATTGAGAAAATAAACAATGTTGATGATGATAACACAATCAATAAATCCGACGAACCTGGTTATATTGAAGAAGATAAAATTGATGGAAGTTGCGAAATTTCTCAAAAAACCGACGATATAGAATCAAGAGAAAAACAACCAGAAATTGACGATTTTGAACAACTTAAGCACAATCATGAAGAAATTAAAGATGACATTGAAAATTCAAATGATGCTGGAAAAATAGAAACTGATACAAATGATGTTAGTATGACAAGTCTAAAAGAAAGTGAAGAGGAAAAATGTGATGTTAATACAAGTGAAAATGATAATGAAACTTCGAAACAAATTGAGGAAGATTTGACTGATGAAACTGAAACAAAAACTGAAGAAATAGTTGAAAATAAAAGTCCACAGATAGAAGAAAACGAGGAAACAAAGGAAGATATGGAAGACGACGACAAAATGGATACGTCTATTGAAACAACAGAGAAAATGGTAGAAACTATTGATAAAAATGAAGTGAAAGATGTTGAAGAAACGGAAAAAATGGATACTACAGATGAGACGATGGAAGATAAAAACGATGAAATTGAGGAACATCTGAAAGAAACAGAAAACGTGGAGACTACAGATGACACTACAGAAGATAAAAACGATGAAATTGAGGAAAATTTGAAAGAGATAGAAAAAATGGAGACTACAGATGACACTACAGAAGATAAGAACGATGAAATTGGAGAAACTTTGAAAGAAACTGAAAAAATGGAGACTATAGATGATATTACAGAAGATAAAAACGATGAAATTGAGGAAGATATGAAAGAAGCTGAAAAAGTGGACATGAAAGATGATAATATGGAAGATAAAATGGATGAAGTAAAGAAAGATACTAAAGAAACTGAAAAAGAGAATTTACAAGATGATATTAGTGATGATAAAAAGGAGACAGTAGATGATACAGATAAAGTAGAAGAAGATGTTGAAGATAAAGAAGCCAAAGAAGATAAAAATGAGCAAGAAGAGAAAGCCGATGAAACTGATGATAGTAAAAGTGACACAAATATTGATGAAGTGTCATTTCAAGAAGCTGAAGATGATAAATTTGATAAAAGTGATGAAAAAATCGATGAAGAAAAAGTGGAAGATAAAATTAAAGATACAGAAGATACAGATAAATCGATGGATGTAGATTATGGTGAAAGTAAAAATGTATCAGAAATTGATGAAAATTCACGTGATGATAATGATGATGGTGATAGAGATAAAGATGAATTACCAAATAACATTGAATATGTTGATTTGGGCAAAGAAATAATCGATGATAATAAAGATGATTCACAGATGAATTCATTGGATAATTCAACAAATGCAGAACCAGAAGAGAATCCATTATTAGTTGATAAAGATGAATCAAATATTGAACCTGATATTGAACAAGAAAATGAACAAGAACAAGAAAATGAAAATGAAACGGAAGAAACCGAACAAGATCAAGAGCAAGATAAAGATAATACAAACAAAGGTTTATAAATCAATTAAATAAAATCAATTTTGTTTTATTAAAAATTATTCTTTCAGATGACGCTGTAGATGATGATGCAGTTGCATCAGATGAAGTTATTACAGGCCTCGAAAACGCCGATGAAGCGTTATGCATGATCCCAGAACAAGAACCAGTTCAGGTAAGTTTGGCCAAAATTATTTGGCCTTTTTTGATTTTGCAAATTATATCATAGACAAAACGATTTATTTAATTACTTTTAATATTTTATTTATTTATTCGTTCCTAATGTGATCGAAGGCTGAAAAGGATGAAACTTTTTTACCAAGAAGTGCATTAACACCACCACCACCAAAAGAATTTACTGTAAAAACATCAAATAGTGATTCTTTAGAGACTTGTCGACAGTGTAAATTGGTAAATTTTTTTTACTCTAAATGAAAATAGAAAAGCTATATTTTTTTTTTATTAACTTTAGAAACGCAAAGCTAGTTTTCAAGTTACACGTCGTAATCAAGAAAATGGAAATGATGAGGAATATGTTTGTAGTCAAACATGCTTGGAAGTATTTAAAAAAGAAAATAAAGATAATTATTTCTTGGAATATAATCAGATCCGTATTAGAAATTTTACAAAAACACCAGAAATGGCCTCAATGCAAGAAGAGAGGGCTTGTACGTTTTGTAAAAATAAAACCGATGATGAAGAAAATAATCTGACATGGGAATTAATGGACTTTTGCAATGAATTTTGCTTATGTAATTATTTAAATAATAGTTATTTACGATACAAGTGTTAGAAGTGAGATTTTATTTTGCTAGTAGGGCAGGCTATCTCCTCCTTTCGCGGCAATACGAAAAAAATAAACTCACTTCTAACACGGGTATCGTACTATACAGGCAAATTCTATTTCAATAGATACATGGGAGAGACATTGGTCCCGCCCATGTCCCTTTTTTGTCAAATTACATGTTTCATGAATAACAGACAGAAACACCAAATCCACAAACCAGATCTGGTTATTGTTATCTTTTAAAATAGAAAATTTTCAAAGTTCTTTCGTACTAAAGAAATTGCTGTGTTTAGTCAAAGGACTAAGGGTTGGGGATAACATCCGCTATAATTTTTAATTTCTAGACAACCTACGCTCTCTCTCTCTCTGTTTCTTTCTAACTATTATGTAAGTAGTATCGATGGGCGGGACCAATGTTTCTCCTATGAGTCTATTCCAAACGAACCATGCGGTATGTTTCTATAACTACATTGGTAGAATAAAGCGTTTTTTGACCAACTTCCCAGTGAGGTACAAGGCTCTAATTTCGCTGAAATGTTCTATAGAAACCCTCTTATAAATCCTTGAAATATTTGGAGTTGCCAAAAGAACTTTTTGTTTTAGATGAATCATCTGGTATTTATAATTCATTATTTTGGAATATGTATGTTGAATGTTCAGTTTTTGGTAGTAAAATTTCATTTTTTGTTTACTATCATTTTCGAAATTTATATGAAAATTAATATCAAACACTTTGATTGTGATAATACGCAAAAAAATTCGGATTCCTACGGTATTTTTTTCGTTGCTATTATATTAATTATTAATTGTAATTTATAATCATTTCATCCTAGAACTTTGGATATAGGTACATAAATTTATAAATGTGATTTTGACAAGTGTTCCTGTCAATTTACTTTCTACCTAGAACTGGTACTTTAACACTAGTGCTATAAAATACAATTTTTAGCTTTAGTAGGCAGCGTTAAAAGGGTCATTTTTAGTAGTGGTTGTAGAAAAAAATTATATTTGAATGTTGAATTAATCATTTGATAAAAACTATTTACTTTAATTTTAATAATTTTTTATATTGTAGGGAAATATCAGAAACAAGTAGGTTCACAGTGTGCAACATGTTCTGTTGAAGTACCACCAAATTCTTTAGGAAAATATTGTGTACGATTTGGTGATGATATACGTCAATTTTGTTCAAGTCATTGTTTAGAAGATTATAAAAAAGGTTTGAAAGTTTGTTCATATTGTCAACAAGATATGTCAAAGAATATAGAAGGTTTTTTGGCACCTGTTGGTGATAAAGGTCAATTTAAAGATTTCTGTTCACAAAAATGTATGGAAAAATATGATATAATGACAAATAATCGTCCACCGAAAGTTGATAAAGATACAAGATGTTCAGTATGTGATAATAATAATGATATAGCAATTGAATTTGAAACAAAAGATGGAAAGAATTATTTTTGCAGTGATCGTTGTTTTGTTGCATTTAGTTTTGTTAATAATATAATTGCATCTAGATGTTCAATGTGTCGACGTTATTTTTCAAATGAAATATTACGTAAACGTACTGTATTTTATGATAATGTTCAGTACAATTTTTGCTCAAATAGTTGTCACAACATTTATATAATAGCACATAGAAAAATAGTACCATGTGCTTGGTGTAAAGTGAAAAAATATAATTTCGATATGATAAGACGTTGTTTCAAAGGTGGTACCATTATAAATATGTGCAGTATTCATTGTCTTAATTTATTCCAAGTTTCAATCAATGCAGTTAATTCAAAGAAGTAAGTTAAAGGAATTTATTATAATTTGTAATTTAAATTGGGAAACCAAAAATCGATTCTCAAATATGGTATTATGATTAATTAAAGTTAATATTTAAGAAATTCTCCCATAAATGATATGTTATAAAATTGAGATTACATATATTTCGGGACTTTATACAGGGTGAAATCAAAATTCGTTGAAATGTTCAAACCACGTATAGGACCCCAAAAATTGAGTCGATTATTATAACAGGGTGAAATTTAATTGCTTTTAAATACGCAAACCTCAGTCTCCATGTGTGGTATAGAGTACAATAAACGTATTTTGGGGTCAAAAGAAAAAAAATTGGTTGAAATTGATCAGAATTTCGACTATTGTTTGATGGTCGCTGACTACAACCAGGTATTTCTTTAGTTTGAACAGTTGTCCCGCCAGTCTTATAATTGGTGGGCTTTCCACATCGTCCCACCAGGACTCGTTTCTTCTCTCTTTTTATCGCTATAGAGAGCACCTGATTGGCTACTTAAGTATATGGCTTTTCGTCTTAGAATTTCATCCCCTATCTGCCCGTAAGAGATTGTGCTAGACTTATGGGTCATCCTGTATAATCTTAATTTTATAATGTATATCTTTTATGGGAAAGACTGAGAATTTCTTAAATATTCATTTTAATTAATAACTTATTTAATAATTACAGAACACTTTGTAATTTCTGTAATAAACGCCATCAACCGATGTATCATTTAACAATGTCTGATGCATCAATTCGAAATTTTTGTTCATACAATTGTGTTATGTCCTTCCAAAATAAATTTAAAAAATCACCAATCACATTGAATAATGGCAATGAAGAAACATCATATCCAGTACCAGCAGGTGAACCAAAGAAGAGTCGTAAATTTGCAATAAATGATAATACAGGTATTTGAAAATTATTTAATTATTTTTGGATTATACAGCTCTGCAGAATTGGATAGAAACATTAGCAAAGCATATATCTATCTCCCGCTTTCATCATTCCATCTCATGTATTTATTTGTCTTGTCTGACTTATGGAAAATGGCTATGTTTCCACTTTCTATACTTGTCTCATCAACTCAACTTAAAAAGAAACAGTAGACAATTTTCTCCGTCTGTTCAATGGAGTTAAATGAGTATTAGGAGGTGGAACAATACCCCGCCTTAATTTGCTCGACCTCTTTCTAACACATGTGAGAAAACGACTGCGGAAAGGAGAGAGATGATTCTGTAATGTTTCTATTCAATATTTACACAAATATGGGATGAATTATAATTTAATAAAATAAAACAAATTCTCAAAGTTCCAATCTCGTATGGAATTGAGACTTTGTTTCATTTTATTAATTATTTCTGGCTAATATACACTAAAAAAATTCTTCGTTAGGTAAATCATTATCTCCACCATTACCTGTTATAAGTAGTGTCCAAAGTTTAGCAAATAAAAGTAATCAAGGTGGTTCTGTAAATGGTCGTAATAAAGTAGTAACATCAACAACTTCAGCAACACAGATAACAACAACAACAACAACAACAAATAATCATCAACCACATATTTTAAATGCTGGTGTAACTAGTGAAGTTGGTTTTAGAATAAAACATCATATAATCATTAAACCAGCACCTATACCTGAACAAAGAAATGTTGCTACAATGTGTAAAGTTAGAACACAAACTAAAACCACACAGTACAAACCATTAATTTACGATAAGGCAGTACAGACAGGTATGAATTTTTTAATTATTGTTGATCTATTGTTATTATTTTTATAACTTTTTTCTAATAGATAAGGAAGTACAGAAAGCTGTTGTTCCTGTACCAATACCACTTATTGTACCAACACCAAATCCACTTTATTGTATTCCAGTTCCTTTTCCTGTAGCATTTCCAGTTCCAATACCGATTCCAATATTTATACCAACAACACGAAATTCCGCCAAAGGTATCATGAAAGAGATAAAGGTAATTAAGATAATTAAAAAAAATAAAAATAAAATAATCGATGATTGATTGTAGAAAATTCAAGTTAAAATTCCAACTGATCCATATGAAGCTGAATTATTAATGATGGCTGAAATGGTTGCTGGTGATAAAAAAGAAGAGAATACAGATTCAGAAAGTGATGTTGAAGATAATGGTGCTAGTGGTGGTGGTGGTACTGGTGGTGGTAATGGTGATGAAGGTTCATTTAGTCCTGAACCAGTAGATGCTAGTAATACATTTGGTGATGATATGTTACAAATGGCATTAAAAATGGCAACTGAATTAGAAGAACCAGCTGTTGATTTAGAAGGTGCACTTACAGCTAATACAATAACAGCATCACAAACAGGTGAAGTACAAAATGATGAATCAGTTGATGATCCACAACCATTATTAAATATACCTGATAGACGTGGACGTAAACGTGGTAGTCGTGGTGGTAAACAATCAAGTAGTGGTAATAATAAAAGACGTAGAATCTCACAACAAAGTGAAGCATGTGTTGCTGTTTTACCACCACAACCAGTGGCACCACCTGAACCAGTTGAAAAACCAGATGCACATCTATGCTTAAAAGTTAGTATTTTCTTATTGTAATTTTGTTTAATTTTTATTGAATCATTTTTTAGTATACTTTCGGTGTTAACGCTTGGAAGCAATGGGTTACAACGAAAAATCAAGCTGAAATGGAAAAATCTTCTAAATTCGTAAAACCATTTAAGACGGAAATTTTACAATTGACTGCAGATGAATTAAATTATTCGTTGTGTTTGTTTGTAAAAGAAGTCAGAAAACCAAATGGAGCTGAATATGCACCTGATACCATTTATTATTTGTGTTTAGGTACATTATAATCACTATAGTAAACTTTTATTACAGTCACCTTTGATAAAGGAAACTTTTGATATAATCAAATTTAGTTTTTCATTATTCGATATAGTCACCTTGTCGTTCGAGAATAGTATATTATGCAACGAGATTAGAATGACGGCTATTAATTTACGAGTATGAAGGTTCCGACACGAGTGAAGCGAGGCTCTAGTTTTGCTAAATTTGTTCACAAAGAATTCCCCTATAAATCCTTCAAATATTTTTCGAATTAATCGCCAAATAATTGGAGTTTCCATAAGAACTTTAGTCCGACGTGAATAACCCTGCATGTATTAAGTTTTCTTTTTTTTCAAAATTTTGTTTCCAGTCATCAAATGTTCGCTGTATTTTGATTATATAAATATTAATTATTAAATTTTTTAGGAATTCAACAATATCTATTCGAAAACGGTCGAATCGATAATATCTTTTGTGATCCATATTATGAACAATTCACAGATAGTTTAGATGAAGTTGCCAGGAAATTTTCGGTTTTATATAATGATTCTCATTATATTGTGACAAGAGTTGAAGAGGAACATTTATGGGAAAGTAAACAATTAGGGGCACATTCACCACATGTACTTTTAAGTACATTAATGTTCTTCAATACAAAACATTTCAATCTAACTGTAAGTTTTAATAAATTTGAATTATTTTAAATACGCAATGTAAGGATCCATCGTCGGGATAATTAATTTAATAAAGAAGCAGTGAATTATGTTCTATAACCGACTTATTACAATTTACGTCGGTTATAGAACATAATTCACTGCTTCTTTATTCATAATATTTTAAATACATTTATAATTTTATAGACTGTTGAAGAACATATGCAATTATCATTTTCACATATTATGAAACATTGGAAACGTAATCCAAATCAATCTGGTGTTGCTAGAACACCAGGATCAAGGAATGTATTATTAAGATTCTATCCACCTCAATCGGCCATGCGTAAGTTGAATTTGTTTGTACCGCGTGGTCCACGTAAGTCATCTTATTTGATGAACGACTCAAAAAATATTTAAGGGATTTATAAGAGTATCTGTAGATTATTTTAGCAAAATTAGAACCTTGTAGCTCTTCGGGAAATTGATCAAAAAACGCTCTTTTCGGACAAAGTCGCGATTTTCAAAAACATACAAAACGTCTAAAATTGACTCGAAGAACTGCCCAGCGTTGACTGTTTTCGTTTTACTTCATTACACTTTAAATAAAATTCAAAACTTTACCTGTTCCAGAATAAAATGCAGAAACGAAAAAAAATGTTGGGAGGATCCTTAAGTCATTATAAAACATTTTAAGTGTGCAGCTAGTTTTATAAAATCGCGATATAGTCATAAACGAGTGTCTTTTGACCAATTTATAAGTGAGCTACCAGGTTCTAATTTTGCTAAAATGTTCCCTGGACCATTGATATAAGTCCTTGAAATATTTTAATAGTCTTACGTGGACCACACAGTATATAGGCTATCTCATAAGTCTCGCACAATCTCTGAGAGACAGATAGGGGATGAAACTCTTTAGACGAAAAGTCCTATACCATTTTTTACCTAATGTACAAGTAATCAATAATTAATTTAATTAAGTAGCTCACAGGACTTTTCGCCCTAAAATTTCATCCCTTATCTGCTCTTAAGAAATTGTGTAAGATTTATAAGACATCCTGTATATTTTTGATTTATATTTTATGTTAATTTTTATTTTAGAGAATAATACACGCAAGAAAAAAGTGTATGAACAACAGGAAAACGAAGAAAACCCACTAAGATGTCCTGTGAAATTATATGAATTCTATTTGTCTAAATGGTAATCTTTATTATAACTTTATATTATTTGTTGAGCGATTCGAGTAACAGTTTAGCAAAAATAAAGACTTGTAGCTTATTAGGAAGTCGGTTAAAAAGAATTTAACAAAAATGAGTCGAAAGCCCTAGTATAACGTTGAGTTTTTGAATCATTTTGCCATTTTATGTGTGAAGCTGCTTGGTGAAGATAGCCTTTTTTTTAACCGACCTAGAAGTGAGCTACAAGGTCTTGCTTTCGCTAATCTACTCTGTAGAGACTAACCTACATATCTTTAGAATTATTATTTGAATCTCTCGCTGAATGAGTTGCTTTAAAAACTGTATACTCTAGAATGAAACGCTCGGTATACAGAGATGAAGATCTAAATGTATACGATTTGTGTGAAACTCCTATTAGTTAGCGAGCGATTCGAAAAATATTTCAAGGATTTGTAGAAGAGTCTTTTGAGATCATTTTAGCAAAATTAGAACCTCGTAGCTCATTTAGAAGTTGGTCAAAAATTGTTCGCTAAACGAGTAATGCACGTTAAACGACTTTAAAGTATTTAACTCTGGGATCCTGCCAACATTGATTTTTTTGTTTTTCTCTATTTTATTCTGAAGCAAGGGCAAATGTCTCCCATTTTTTTCTAGGGCACAATAGAGAAAAAAAATAATGTTGGGAGGGTCTTCGAGTCATTCTTATTCGTTTTGCGTGTTTAGCTCGTTTTAGAAAATCGTGACATCATTTGAAACGAGCGAGTTTTGACAAACTTCCAAATGAGCAACGAGGCTCTAATTTTGCTAATATGATCTCTAGACATCCTCCTATAAATCCTTGAAATATTTTTCGAATCGCTCGCTAAATAATAGAAATTTCACAACAATCGTATACATAAAGATTTTCATCCCTGTGTATTAATAAAAGAAGTATAAATAATTTTATTGTTTTTAGTCCGGAAAGTGTAAAAACCCGAAATGATGTGTTCTATTTACAACCAGAACGTTCGTGTGTCCCTGATAGTCCTGTTTGGTATTCAACAACAGCTTTACCACGAGAAGCACTTGAAAAGATGTTGCATCGGGTTAAAATGGTGAAGGAAATCAATGTAGCTCTTCTAACAAGTTAAATTGATTTTCCATTATGTTTTTAATTTTGTCAAAAACAATGTATCGTAAGATATTTTCTTTTTTGATAAGAAAATATGTTAATTTTTTTTGAATTTGAGAGTTTTTTTGACATTCGATACTATTTTATTCGTTCAATAGATTATTGTTTAGTGTAAAATTGTGACATTATAATTCGAAACGGAACATCAAAACATATTAACGTTAACAAATTGGTGTATTGAAACATTACTTTTAAGAAGCTATCGGGTGTATCTTTCAGTAATTGATTATGCCTTTCGTTACGTAGCGTCATAGCTTTGTGCAGGTACTTGGAAAATACATTAACAAAGGTCAAATTTACTGGAATATGAATAAATTTACGACGCTACGTAATCAAGGCATCGTCAACTGCAAGGTATAATGTTACAAATTTTCTAAGGGAATGACTAAAGTAATAGAATAAAGTCAAGTATATTTAACAATGAATGTTCAATTGTAAGTAGCACCTCATAAAATAATAAATCTAAAAAGAGGATTGATAATTTCACCATTTGGGTAGTTTTCGAACAAAACAGGTAAAGACGAGTGTTTATTTACAAGGAATTTTTACAGTATTATTATTTCAATTAAATTTTAAATTAGGTAATTAACGTCGAATGGATTAATCTACGAAATACATTCAGCGCAAGCAATAGCTTAATTGTACAAACGTTCCCGAGAAAATCTCAACAGTTTTATCCATAACACACAAATTGTTACACTCTTTATTATTCAATTTAATTTACTTAAATTTTTTTCAAAATATTAAAATTGATTTTTTATTTAATTTTTGAATGTTTTATTTTATTTTGTTAATCTTTCAATAATCAATATTTTTAAATATTTTATCTGAAGATGGGACTACAAGTTACAAAACATGTAATATTAATTTTATGGGAAAGACCGAGTATTTCTTAGATATTAATTTTAATTAATCATCCCATATTTGAGAATGGATTTTTGGTTTTCCAAAATAATTTAAGTTGCAATTATTATTAGGAATTAACACATATGCAATGATTTCAGATTTCGCTCGCAGTACAAAATTTCGGACTAAAATTTTAGACATTCACCTTATTTCTCTATCTTGTACGTTCCTGTTCTCCTGGTTTTTTATAAGAAATCACTCTACAACCATCTCGTAGGTTCTTGCTGGACGGTTAATTTGCAGGCATTGTATGATAAAATAAAAATATTCCCACTAATAAATGCAAAGCAAATTAAATTGACTAATGTAGAATGGAATAATTTATGTCTAATGGATAAAAGTGCTGTGAATTTATAGGGAACATTTGTACATACAATTATGGTATTGAAAATGCACTTGATCGACCAATATTTATTTTTAAAATAATTGTTTTGAATTCCATTCAACAACCATCCTTTGTAAACAGTTGTCTACTTATTTTGCTCGAAAAGTAGCCAGGTGGTCGGACTGTCGATCTTTTTTTTTGATTTATTATTTTATGAGGTTCTACTTGCAATCGAACATTCATTGTTATAGTTATAATAGTGTGGGCGTTGTGAATTTTGACTTATAAGTCAAATTACTTTATGGTTAGGGGGCACAAAGAAAATTGTCCACATTAATCCTCATGAATAGCAGTGGATAATTTACAATTCACACCAGTGGAAAGATCGTATGATAAATTCATTACAACAAATTGTACAAAATCACAAAAATAAAATTGTAAAACTGAATGAAAATATAAAATTAGATTACGATGTAGAATCAAAACGGTATATGAAAATTTATAAATATTTCCATTATTGTGATTATTTATTCAGCTTAGACATGTTCATTGATGGTCCAAAAGTATTTTTGCTTATTAATCGTATAATTTCGGTAGGAAGAAGTTGTATGTTTGAATTTGAAATGGATCTCAGATTTCCTGAAGGTGAATTATTCAAGAAAAGTTTTCAAGAAACACCCGATTGTGATGGCATATTTGGTAACATTCACATAAACGAATTTATTAGATCGAATGAAGCAACATATTTTGAAATTAGTGTTTCGAAAATAGAGTTTCTCCGGTCATCAATAAGTCATAAACTCGCCGTTACACCAGTTTTGTTTAAAGGGGCACAGTTAAAAAATAAAATAGCGGACATTTTTTTAAGAGCAGGTAGTCTTGTCCCTACATGACTAAGATGTGAGTTGTAAATTATCCATTGCTATTCACAGAAATTACTGTAGACAATTTTCTTTGTGTCCTCTAACCATGAAGTAATTTGAAGTAAGTCGAAATTCACAACGCCTAGACTGCTACTCTAAATACATATAGGGGACTTTAGTCATTCTCTTGGAAAATTTGTACCACTATAAAATATCTTTATAATGTTATTGTGAAATCTAACCATAATTTTAGACCGTTTGTGTGTTGAACAGTGCGATGACATTCTTAATGTATTATGCCAAAAAAGGGAAGAACACCATTGCTTATATTTTTGTTATCGTTTCTTAATTTACTTAAAAAAATAAAATAATTTTTATTCCTCCTACAAGGCACTTTGTTTTGTAATTTTATGCGGTTTAAAAAATTGTTCAGTATTCAAACGGTTTTTTTCAATATACAGAGTGATTCACGTCAGACGAAAAGTTCTTATGACAACTCCCATTATTTGGCGAACGATTCGAAAAATAATTCAAGCATTCATAGGAAGGTGCCTAGAGATCATTTTAGCAAAATTAGATTCTCTTACCTCATTTGTAAGGTGGACAAAAAAGCCTCTTTTTTGACAACGACTTAGAATGAACCAAGGGTACTCCCCACATTGATTTTTTTCGTTTTTCTTAATTTCATTCTGTAATTAGGTGGGCATATTTTTGATTTTTTCTAGAATTCACTGAAGAAAAACGAAAATAATCAATGTTGGGAGGGTCTCCGAGTCATTTTAAGTCGTTTTGCGTCTTTATCTCGGTTTTGAAAATCGCAACGTTGTCCAAAACGATCGTTTTTTGACCAACTTTCAAATGAGTTACGAGGTTCGAATTTTGCTAAAATGTTTTCTGGGGATCCCCCTATAAATCCTTGAAATATTTTTCGAATCGCTCGCCAAATAATGGGAGTTACCAGAAGAACTTTTCGTCCGACGTGAATCACCCTGTATTATGTAACATATTTAATTGACATACGCAATTTCACCATTGTAATATTTAACTTTATGTGAAAGTAACTTTAATGTGAATATAGTTCAGTACTTTTTCATTTCAATTTCAACTGACAATTTTAATCAAGGAGGACAATTAATTGGAAATTAGACAGTTTATTAGAATTGCTAGTTCCAATTGCTGCCAGGAAGCTTTATATATATATATATATATATATATATATACCTATACATACATATATAAATTGTGAATTAATAATTTTTATTTGTTTTAGATTTGAAATGTAGTTAATTATTACGATTATTTGGTTTTACCTATTTTATTCTCAAATTTTAGTAAATAGAAACATTTTTTTAAAAAACTTTAATAATGAAAATCGATTTTTATATAATATGTGTTTTATTGGTTGCAGTTATTTATTTGCTTATTTGATGCGGACTTGACTGTATCGTAAATAATTTCGTCCTTTTCATTTGGTATAAGTGCATTCAATTCACGATCTGATTTTATTTCCTGATTTATCTACAAACGAAAAACTATTTATTTGATTCATTTTAATTCAAGTTGTAATTGTATACCTTAATATTACTGTTTTGTTGCGTTAAATTGTTGAAATTTTTCATTTGTGATGTTGAGCTTCTCAAAAGGCTAACTTCCATGGTTGATTTTAATAGATCAACTTTTGAAGCACTACCTTTTGAAACTTTGTACAATCCACTAATATCACTACCACGTCTAATCAGAGTGGCGCGTATATTTGGATCTCTAATTTTGCCCAACGATGTTAGGGAACCGATCGGATTGTATTCAGCAACTAAACTCAAACGTTCAAAACTGACCATTGTAGCCTGGTCTTTAAATTTAGGTTCATCATCTTTTAATTTAACTTCCTCTACAAAATACTTGCAGTTAAACAAATATAAATTAAGTTGATTTGAATACCTTTGACTTCCTCTTTAACAACTTCGGAAGCTTTGCGTAACCAAGTGTAATGTAGCAATGCATATGTAATACCGGAGGTAACACCAACTAAACCCATTACACGGAAAGCTTGCCGTATACCAAATTTACCGATAATATGACCGCCTACAAAACTTCCACTACCTCTACCTAAATTTAATTTATTATTTACAGTATTATTGAAATTTTAAATTGATTTACCTATGCTAAAATGAGCCATTCCGATCACTCCAATTAAAGTGGCGAGTAGTCCTTTCGGGGCCAATATAGCGCAATATGTGGCTGCAGCCACCCACATCATATGAACTGAAATAGATTCGAGTGCTTCAAACGGGAAACACCACCAAGCGCTCCTATAATTTAAAAGAATATTTACATTGAATTGTAATTAATATCATTTATTTACTCTATCATTGAATATCCTACTAGTCGTGTAGCATGTGCAAAGAATGCGATAATTATGATGTTGATATGTCCGATTTTTCTTGTGATATTATCAGCACCATACAAAAATGGTATACTACTGACAGTGCCAACAGTAACAGTAATGCCAAGAAGATAGTTTGGTGCACCTAGATCTTTTAAATAGAAGAATAAGAAACTTTCAATGAAGCCCCACAGATTTCCCAAAATAAATAAGAATATTATAAAGGCGACAACATGCGGCATTTGGAAAATATTCTTCATATCTTTGAAGATACTGTCCGCTGGTAATTTAGTTCCTAGTGGCATTAAATATACAGCACATGATGCTATTATTAATAGAACATCGTAAGTGTAAAAAGCTGCTGAATAATCACTGTACCCTAATCGATTACTGTTCATATCAATAAGCGCTCCTGTTATCGGCGAAAATATTGCCATTCCCAGACTAGAAAATAGTTTTTCTTTACCAAAATCACCGCCATATTTCTCAATCATTGTCAATGCAATCGGATCCATAATTGTCATGCCAGCTGTCAACATAACACTAGCTAAGAATCTCAATACGAAATACACCCAAAACGTTTTATCATCGCTTTTCTTATATTCCGGCGGACAGACCTCTGGACCGCCGGAAATAAAGTGGCATTTTTGTAAAATACAATCGTCTGAATAGATTTTTAAACGTTCCTTTGTTGTTTGATTTGCCGTCAAAACAGTACCACCACATCTAAGATCGTTCTCTTCCAATTCAGTCACATTCACACCGGATCTACGTAATAATTTCTCACGGAAACGTTTCTTAAAATCCATAACATTATCGTCATCTTCTCCTGAATCCAAATCTATACCGAATTGTTCGATCGGCTCACCCAAATTCGGGTGCATATCCAACGTGAATTGTGTCCAATTCCTTTAATTTCATCGATAATAAATGATAAAAAGCGATAAATATATGATGATTTACCTTTTTAAAGCGTCGTTTTTTTTACCTAAATGAAACGCCAAATCGTCTTCATTGCCCGGATCTTGATCGGTACCATTTGAATAATTCAATTTTGGTTTTAATAAACAATGATCAACACATAAATCAAGTACAACATCCAATTCCTCATTTTCGGGGCATTCACGACTCGGACACGGACTCCACCAGACTTCCACGTACATCTTTTTTGGATGCGTTATAATATAACCAGCTGGTATTTTACCGGGTATCTCTCGGTGTGGTAATAAAAATAATGAATGATGCAATGCTGCTGTTAATATAAATGAAATGATCACAACTGGCTTGTATTTTCCGAATTTATCAACTAGGAAGCCGGTTAGTGGTGGTGCAGCGAATGTTGTAAACGGTAATGCCAGATAAATCATTGCGATTTCTTCCATTGATAGACCGATGTTCTGCATGTGAATGGTCAAGTACGGTACCAGAGATGATGTTGCTGTTGAAAATTATTATTATTATTAATTTTAAATATGATTTTATTTTTAAATTTGTTAACTATACCTCCGTATAGAAAGAATAAAGTCAATTTTAACATAATCAAATTTTTGTTGATGCCACATGTTGTTTTCTTCGATTTATCGTCTTGTTGATTATTTTCTTCAATTTCTGTTGTTGTAACTTTGTCCATAACAAGAAATTCTTAATAGTCTCACTTCTTAAATCACAATGTGGTGTCGTAGTAATTTACATAGATTTGTGCGATTTCTATTTGTCAAGTATTAAATGATAAAGTCATATACTTTTTTTCTTAATCACTTATTTACTTTACGTTCGTTTTCAGCTACTCAATTTATTCGCATCTATATACAGGGTGAAATCGAAATTAAATCAATATGCCACATATCGGGCCAGAAAAACTGAGCCGATTTCTATAATATATTATTGGGACGGTATGGCGCAGTTTTTGAGAAAAAAGGCATTGAAAATTTTACCATTGGAAATGAGATTTGTTAAGTTTATTGCAATGGAAATCCGAGATGTGTTATACTGATACCTGCTCACTTATTTAGCCTGCGACCATAAATTTTGGTTAAATTTTGTGTTTTTTTATCCTTCAAAATATATTTATTGTACTGTATTTTACATAGGGATAGTGAGGTTTTCGTAGTTAAAATAATTTCGATTTCACCCTGTATAATAATTATATTCTTATGTAAATAATTATTGTTATCCATTTACTTTACCATCTATATCATCTAGAATGTTTTGTTTGAATGATTGTATTTTAGTATAAAAAAAATGACGATTATTTCTGTATTGTTCTTTAAATATATCTCAGATCTCAGATTGTGTAATTTTAACGAAAATAGTTAATAATTTACAACTTTAGTAAATATTCAACATTTATCAGTTTGTTGATTATCATTTAGGCTTTTCAGTTGACCTTATGAGTTTGCTGAATTTGTTAAACTATAATTTTCGTCTTTCTCCAATCCGAAAAAAACATTCTTAGCCAGTTTCATTCCTGGATTCTGTCTCCACTGGAATATTTTATTACTCCTCTCTCATTTGCAGATTTTATTTCTCCAGTGGGTATTTGTTAGTCCACAGAACGGTTCCGGACTTAGAAATGGAGTCTCAGCGATCCTCTTCTTGCTAGTTCATCGGCTTTTTATTATTCGTCTTATTCCCTGATGGCACCCAATCAGGGTAGTTTTGTTACTTTTTGCCAGCTGTTCCAGGGAGGGTTTTGTTTCAAGACTATACGCCTTTAGAGCCTTCAGCACTGCCTGGCTGTCAGACAATATGTCTGTTTACACATCTCTGTGGTTTCTTTGTAAACATTTTATGGCGCACAGATCTATTTCAATAGATTCAGCTTGTTTGGAAAGGGACCCAAATGGAGGAACTACGAGGTAATTGTTTGATCGGGTTTCGTACCCTATGGCGGTGATTTATGACCACCTCCTTCGAAGTAAAATTCTTCGGCATGGAGTCCTCTGGTTTGACAAGCTATTCGGAGTCCAATTTTTTCAGAATTCCCGATGTTCTTGTCAGTTTCATAGCGTGGAATTTTCGATCTGGAGCAGCCTTAAGGCAGCGAGGTAAAGAATGGTAAACAACATTTAAAGAATTTTGGCATATTCCAAAATGTATTTCTATTAGAATCATTGTCCGGGTAGGCAACACGTATCGAGCAATTTCGATTATTACTAAAAATACTGGTACTCTTTCTTTACCAGTGGGAAAAATTAGAAAGGAGTACTTCACAAAACTCCATAATCTTCCCCATAGAAGAATCTATACAACCTTTTGTTCTTGTTGTTTTGGAAAAATACACTCTGGGACCTGTTTCATAAAGAAATACTACACTACATACCAGTATCGCCCTGATATTGATAAAATCTTTACTTCGGTTTGTTTTATAAACGGTAAGATTTTTTGTACCGTAGTAAAAGAGAATCTACTAGCGTAATTTTTTCAAGTAGGAACAATGACATAGAAACAAAATCGTAAGAAGTGAATTGTCGCAAAAGTGGGATTATATTTTGTGTGTATGTTGGAATATTATCCAATAAATTCTTCGTTATTATTCATTATACAATATGTTAGAATTAACGTAGGAATGTAAGGAAAGATTCAGACTTCGATTGGCCTTACAAAACATTGAGCCTTATTTGAGAGATACGACTGAAAGAAATCATGCAGCAATTGCAGATAACCTTACATTAGCTGCGAAAAGGGGCACAATATCATTCCGTTGCTGATATGCACAGTGTATCGAAATTATCTGTTTGTCGAGCAATTCGAAATGTGGTGGCTAGGTGTGACAAATACACTCTTTCGCTATGCTGGAAGAGGGCCTCGTTTTATTGCCTGAAAAAGTGACAATTTTTAATCATCGATTTCTCGGTTATTTTCTGAGATATTCAAACGTTGTAACCAGCGTTGAATTGGGCATTTCACCGTGCACCCGACAGACTTTTCCATTTTGGAAAATTTCCACTAAATTCTAAAGTGCAGAGGAGCATGTCAAAAAAATTCAGTACAATGCATTATCTATAATTTTATAGATAAAAAATCGTACAGCAGCTTGTTTGAAAGCTTATTCATGTGCGAAGGGCATATGGAGCCCCAAAAATCCAATTTTTGAAAATCCAAAAAGTTATTGAAAAGAAATAAAAAAGTTGGATTTTTTTTTAAATTTTTTCAATAACTTCTTGGATCTTCCAAAATTAGATTTTTCGGGCTCCATCTGCCCTCCGAATATGAATAAACTTTCAAACAAGCTATTGTACGAATTTTTATCTCAAAAATTGTAGACAATGCCTTGTTTTTCAATTTTTTGACGTGCTCCAACATTTTCCTCTGCACTCTAGAATTTAGTAAAAATGTTCCAAATTGGAAAACTCTTTCGGATGCACCGTAAGACGCCCAATTCAACGCCCGTCACACCGTTTGAATATCTCAGAAAACAACCGAGAACTCGATGATTGAAAATTGTCATTTTTTCAGACATCAAAACGAGGAATGAATCCCGTATATCTGCTTGGGCTACGATATATTCCAGCAGTATACGTTAAAAAAAGTAGAAAAACTTTGTTATTGTAGAGTCTTATATCGTGCTACAACCTTTTTAATAATTTTTACCTTTTCTTATTTTGATTTAAATTGATATATCTTACACTGTTCAAAATTAATTGCAGTAACGTTACAATTTTCATAAAATGATAACCAAATTGTATCCCAGTATAACAAATTTCTAAATTTTTTTCAAAATTTATCAAATTTTTATATCTACATGACTGAAAAAAGTGAAAGAAAGGTACTCTTTTGGTCGGCTTTACTTCCGAAACATTTCTGGTTTTAAATGTAAAATAAATTTTAAATTATGAAAATACCTAATTAGTCATTCAACGTTCCTGAGAGATCATTTTTTGTGTTTTTAGCCGAATCCGTCCAGTACAGATTTTAAGGAAAATAATTCAATGATTAGGCAATAGATGTCGGATTAATTTGTCTAGATTTGCACATAAATGCACGGTTTGTCAATTACGTCGTGTGAAATTAGACGAAAATATATAATTAACTAAAATTAATAGTGAATTAGTGGGAAATTATCAGAAAACTTCACATCATGTAAGTGTTGTTATCCTGTCGGTCATGCGTTTGGTTTCCCGTACGTTAGTACATGTGGATTCCTGAAAAGCGCGCAATAGCGTAATGTCATCACTGTAAAAGCTACTGTAGGGCTGTGTTGACAACGGCGTTCAGTCGGTTTTCTTTTTTAATTACGATAGTTCAGTGTTAATTGTATATTTCTAAATCTGGTGTTGTGGTCGATTTTTCATTTTTATTTTTCTTAGTTTTTTTATTTTCGAAATTAATTTCCAATTATTCTTATTTAAACCAAAAAATTAATTATTAATGGTTATCAAAAATGTCAAATACAAATAAGAATAAATATGAGAAGAAAACTAATGTTATTAATCGAACAACAAGCGAAACCCTCCGCCTGGGTGATAATGATGTTTGCATTAATCACCGCATCGTGCCGGCAAGTAATAATCATTCCATCCAGGTGCTTCCACCAAGAAAGAAAATTCAACCATCATCAAGTTCATTTCAAATAACTGGTGTTAGTTTAACAAGAAGCGATTTTGGCGACGATTCAGCTGATGATCTAGATGAATCCCATACTGACGACATATCCAGAGTTACAGATAATGAAACACCGAGCTTTTCAGAAGATTCCCGTGACACCGATGACCATCAATTGTACGAAAGTAGTAATCATTCAAACAACAATAATAATAATAACAACAACAATAATAATAATACACAAATTGTTGCTAATAATAATCAAGAAATCTGTACAACTGATATCAATAATCAAATTATCGAAATTCAGAAAATTGCAGAAGAAAGTCCACAAATCACACAAATTTCGCCAATGGTAGAATCAACCCAAGTTCGCCCATTACAAAGGGGTAGATGGACGTGTGTTGATTATTTTGATCAACGAGCAATCAATAATATTAATGTTACATGCATATTTACTGGTGATACAATCATGAAAGATAATGGAAATTTGAAGACAGGTAGAGTGAATTTATGATATTATTTAAACATATAAAGATTAATAAATTTTTTGTTTCAGTTGAAAATATTGGTGCCATTGGACAAACTCAACAAGTACCTGTTATTGCAGAATCCTCAAAAAATCAAATTTTCTATGAACAAGGTCCTAGTAGTGTCGAAAACCAAAAGGTAAGAAGAAATAGAATAAACTTGAATTCAACCCTATTTATAGCAGTTGCATTTAAATTATCACTAATCTCTTATTATGTTAATAATTTGAAAATAATGCACGAATTTTAGAACTTTGTTATCCAGAGCTGACAACGGAAAAGAGCCTTATTTCGTTCCTTGGTTATTCCTCCAGAAACTGTTTAAAAAAACAAGACATCTTCATTTTTACACATATTTTTTCTTGTTGAATTGACAGTCCAGTGTACAAATAAATAAAATTCAGCTATTTTCTACTGGAAACATTAAAATTGAGCAAAAAGGTCCAGTTTTCCTTAACAACACCTTGCTTTAAATTAAATTAACATTCTAGTAGGACTCCATCCATATACAATTCTCCACCCAAATGCCTTAGCTCGATTTAAGGCAAAGTCTTGCTAAGGCGAGCTTGTCAAGGAAAAAAGAATTTGATTTTAATCACACAACCCAAAAATTAAAGATAGACACTTGGACAAACAAAGACTTCTTTCACTATCCCTGTTGATTTTTCCCCATTTCTGATTATTAACCATCGGTGTGTAAACTGGGTCTTTGAAGGAACACTGGAAATTTCAAACTCCAGTTTCTCTCCAATGAATGGAGGTGGCTATTTATAGACCATGTAGTAGGCATTTCGAGAAGGAACCATGAATTTTTTCAAATGTTTTGGGAGTCTTGAAACTTTTGAAAATTCATCTATCCACTAGAAGAGTCAGTTCATACACCGTGTCTGAAAAAATATAATTTACACACGGAGGGTTAATAAAATTTTACTTAAAATTTCAGGCTAAAGACAATGTCAACGATATTTTGACCGATATTAAAGTTGCCTTAAAATCACAACAACCTCAGTAAGTGTTTTCATAAACATGCATGTTTCGTTTTTTTCTTTGCTATATGTATTGCATGTTCATTATAAGTATGGATCAGTAGAAAATGTCAATAAATTGTTCAGTATTTTAAAAGATTCGATTTTACACTGTTATTTCTAGAAAACCTACACTCAATCACGTTCTCTAGTGTTCCAATTAGAGAATAAACCAAAATTACAAAATCTGCTCTCAATTGTTGATAGTTTATTGCTTAGTCAACTTATTAGAGAGTTGGGAGGACCACCAAAATGTTATTTGGCGAGCATTTCGGAAAATATTTCAAGAATTTTCAGGGCGGTCCCTGAGGAATATTTTAACACTTTTTTTGAACCTCTATCCTTTTGGATAAAACGAACTAAACAAGCTAATAATGAAAAGAATTAATGTTGGAAGAATCGTCGAATTGTTGAATATTTTTAGATTTGCTCGCTAAATAGGGTGAGTTGCAAGAAGAACTAGTAATCGACCACCTGGTATGAATTATTTAAAAATAGTGGAGATTACTTTTACAATTATTTTTCTGTACAAAGCTTTATCTAACTGTTGTGCTTTTGTTGCTTTTGTGATGATTAATTTTCTCTTGTTTCAAAAAGATTTCGTTTAAATTGAATTGAAAATATTGTTCTCGAATTACCGAAATCTGATTATTTTTTATTAAATTTTTATTGAATTTCGCTTTTAGCAAAACGTTACTGTCACGTGTATTGTACGTGAATGACTTCTAGTATTTCTCAGATCAGGTGGACTTATATAAACCCACCTGCACGTTACTGAAAGGGATAACGTACGATTTTCAATCTATTTTTTTCTCAATTCCCTTTTATTAATTTTCCCAGTAATTCTCCCGAACACGTATCAAAAAAAAAAAACGCGCTAACATACGATAGAACGCCGGCGCTGTTATCAAAATCGATATTTAACAGACGCAGTAGTATTTTTGTATTTTGATACAGGATCTCTTACAATTCACATTAAAAATTATTAGAATTTTTATAGAAATATCGAATAAAGAAAACACTGTCCAGATAGCGGAGATATAAGGTAAAGGATGTCAAGTAATCATTGTGGTACGGTAAATAGTTCGGATAAAGACTGTTTCGAAGATACTAATCGCGATAAAAATTTATCGATGATATTATCAAATAACGATTTTAACGAGGCCGTTATTTTTGTTATATATTATTTTTTGAAGAAAATCGTAGGGTGAGTACTGTTTCTTCACTCAATAACAACTCATAATTTCTTACATTCAAACGAGAAATTATTTTTTTTTTTTTGTTACTACCACCACAGGTCCTCGCCAAATCGAAACAATATCGACAGGAAAATAGAAGAAGCATTGGTAAGTTTTCTGTTTAAATTCAATTAATATATAATTAAATTAAATTTTCTATTAAAGGACGCCGTGAAAACCCATTTAATGGTGGCTGTTCATAAAGAAGTTGATTTTTTGAAAACTCGCGTTAGTACATTAGAAGGTCGAGTCAACGAGCTCGAAATTGAAAATTCATTACTTCGTGTTAATTATTTATTATTTAAATCATAAATAATTCCATTTAGAATTCCATTATGTGTTATAATTACATCTATTCGTTGTTAATGTCTCATTTAATTTCCTCTTGATTTAATTTAATTAAATATAAATTAAAGCTTTGACAATATTTTAAAACTGCTCTAATGCAGTTATTGTAAAATATTAAAAAAAAAAATTGTTAATTTTCTCTAGAATAGGAAAATATCAACAAACTGTGTTGAATTATCTACTTTGGGATTGATCAAGTTGTATTTTAAACTTCCTAATTATAAATGAAAAACTAAAATATCCATCTTCCTGGTATAGCCGGGAGAATTCACATGAAAATTCCTGCTATCTTTTGCACTTAAATTTTCTTTTTATTTAATTTGACATAAAAGCATCATGCCAGCAAGATGGACCAGTTGGTGATTAACAAATATTATAATGATTGGCTGAAAATTAAAAGTGATATGGTAATGTGATGGTGTGAAAATTGTACCCTGTTTTCCTTCTGTGTCTCTCTCTTCCTCTCAGAAATGGGAATGAAATTGTAAAGATTGAATTTTTATCGAATTTTTAAAATTGTAAAGATCGTATAATTTTTCTGGTGTGAGCTCGAATTTGTTTGTTTGTTTATTTTAAATAAATAAACAAGCTTTATGGTAGAGTATACCAATAATGGCTGTGCTAGGAATTTAGAATACTCTTGAGAGTAAGTGATAGCAATTTATTATTTAATTATTTTCAACAAAAAAAATTATTTTTCGTTTATTTATTTTAAATCCTAATACGTAATGTCCACTCTTTAAACAGTATCAATATCACAACAATCAAGTTTTATAAATTCACATGTTTGTTAATTTAGATTCGTTAAATATTCTTATTTTATGAAAATAATCTGCCATGTTATCTTGTTAAAGAAGTCTGGTATTGTAATTTTAAGTTATCTTTAATAAATACTGAACAAATGTACTTAATCTTCCATTTCCAATTATACACATTTGGCGAATACAACTAGATACATCATTATTGATCGATATAGAAGTTGCGCGCCATCTTGTGAATTGTGAACAATGCATTAGTGATCTTCAGAGATGTAATTAAAATTTTTAAAATCTAATCGATTTTTGCGGATAATAATAGAAAAGTAACGATCTTGAAAATAATTCGAATTATTTATTATAAATCAATTATCTTTGTTCTATCCATATAATTGATTCTTGATTATTGGAGAGTTGGCGTAGAATGTACACCCCCCTTATCATGACTATTGATGGTCTTATTATTATTATTATTATTACATTCTCGGACAAACATACATGATACCGTTACTTGGCTATACTTAAGACTGGGTCAACTGTTCTCAGTCTTGCTATTAGCTTGCTTAAGTGTTGAGTGTTATATTGTGCGCGTGTCGATGTTTATTTGTAATTTTCATTATATTTAGCGCGTGCAAGTTTAAATATTGTTAAAGTACAACAATGAAGTGTATTAGTGTATTGTTGTTTATAACAATATTTAGTAAGTAATTGGAAATTTTATTTAATTTTAATAATTGTAATAGAAGAAACGAATTCTCGTAGAAGTTGTATAAATGAACGGGAATTTCATGTAAATTTCTCTATTTATATTTGTTTTGTTATTTTTGTAATTATTTTAATAGAAACAATAAGAAAATGCCGGAAATATATGAAAATTCTTGTACAGTACAACTTTCAAATAACTAACTTTTAGAAAATATAGTTTTAATATAATTTAACCGATTACTTTTTTTAAATAGAAATAATCGATGATTCCATTGGGGCATCTAAATATTTTCTAAATTATATTTTATAGAAATTTTATTGTTCAGCATGAATAAATTTGGATTGACTAATGACCACTGTCTTCTGTAAAGAAATCAGCAAGAAAAACCAAAATAAATCAGCATGTCGATTCCATTAATTTAAAAGAACGTATCGATACTAATAAGATAATTTTAATTATTTTTAACAATTTCATTTAGTTTGTGGACTATCATTGATTAATGTGGGTTAGTAGGTTGTAATCCGATAATTGCCAAATTTTGTGTCCGGCATGCTGTTGATCTGTCAATATCCACCTGTTAGAGGCGAAACTCTTAATCAATTATAATACAAAATTTTTAACCAATTCAAATTTGACTTAAACGGTTACAAAATCCCGTAAAATTGTTCAGAAAATAATTAAAACCCGTATTTGATTACGAATTTCTTGAAGAGAATGTTCAAATGAGGTGTTGTTACCATTAATTTCATCTTATATAAAAATAAAAAACGATTAAAAAAAAATAGAATTAAAATCGGACTTTTACTTCTTGCAGGCGGCACATGGCGGTTAGGCCGACCGACCTGCGTCTTGGAATCAGATTTCGGAATTATCCTCAACTGTGCTTTTAAGAAATCTGGCCTGTTTCGAATTAGAAATCTTGGTGGTGTCAAGGCTCACATAGGCCTGGGTAATCTTTATCTTTTGCTTTGATTCCTGTATTTATTGATATACATATATTTCAACTAATTATTCTCTAGATTTCATTTTATTGTATTTATAACATGTGTCCACTCTATATCTATCCTACTATACTAAATAAATAAGTGACATTTGAGTTAAACAAATTACTAATTTGCAAATGCGGGAAAGTGACCTTGTTAGACGAAAACGATTAAAATTTCACTTGAGTAACACCTTACGTACCGGTAATTTCTTTAAATTTTTTCATATTTTTCGAAAAAAACAAACAATTAGCGTAGACAACGTTGTAGACATTTTTTCGGATAGTGTATATACTTTACAAAATATACTTTGTCTATTCTATTTCGGACAACGTGACTTTATCACAACGAAATCGAATTGTTGATATAACTTTTATATCCGCATTACTGTAATTCAATTCAAATGCCATTTTAAGATGACCTATGTTTGTTAATAGTAGGGTGCGCTGTCGAGTGGACACGTAATATTTCAATCTGTTGTAAAATTATTACATAATTAACAAATATTTCTATTCAATTTAATTATGTAGAACTAACTTTGCTCTATACATAGCATCCAACAATAATAATAATAATTGTAAATATTGTTAGAAATTGTTATAATTGTTGTATATTATTCGAAAGTACAAGTGCATCGTGTTTGTTGTAAATTATTTATAATTCACGATGAAGCCAGTTAAACAACTTATTACAATGATGATTAATATGATTAAACTTGAATACATGTTCGAGGAAAATTGATAGTGAAAGAGAGAGAATTTCTACTTTGAATTTCACAACACCCCCTTTCATTTCAACAACATAATTGACAATAATCAAAGCAAATTTTTATGAAAACAACTCAATTTTGTAACAATTATTATCATAAGTAGGTTGTTTAACTGTATTTATACGTATATGTATATACAGAAAAAAAAAACGTCTAAAATTTTACCAATACAATAGATTTTTAATCAGAAAACAAGATATGTTAGAATGTGATTTTAGGTTTTAGTGTTGGCGATGAGTTAGGCTTCAAAGAATCAATTTCTAATCTTGAGATAAATCGTCGACGATCAGCACAAGGTGGTAAGCTCGAAGCTCAACTGGTCGAGGCCCAACAAAAATTGAATTCTGTAAGTTTTATCAACTAAACAAAAATACAACTTCAATTTAATGAACCACTTAACGATATAATCGTTTGGCAATTAAAATGTCGTTACAAATGAGAAATTTTCATGACCTGTTTCGGGTATTTGTGGATTTTTTTTACTAACGAATTTTTTGATCGCTTGCAAGATTCATTGGTGATCCACTTTTCACGATCGAAATGGTCGGAAAATCGTCCGTTTAAATGTGTATTTTAATTCAAATTTAATGGACAATTTAGAAGCAACAGTCGGCTAAGCATCACTAATTTGTGGGCGTTCAATTATTTCGACCATCTAATTAAATGTTGATTTGTTTCAAATGTACGAAATCCTATTTGGTAAATTGTCCATAAAAAGCGAATTTTCCAATATTTATTTAGATCGTAGAAAATTATGTCACCATTGTCTGTATCAGGGAAGGTACTTGAATGTCACAACATAGAAAACTGAGCAATCAAGCAATTATTATTTCTTACAATTTCAATGTTGGAGAATTTAATAACTCTTTCTGTAATTTATAAGAATGAAAATACATCTAAATACTTACTTACTTACTTACTTAATATTAGTTATGTAATTTCAAAAATTGTTTTTCCACTGGAAACATCTGCTTAACGACAATCTTATGAAACAAACAAGTTCTATCATAGATTTTCATCTCTGTTTTTGGGAATTTACCCAATATCCACATTTTTTCATTGTCACCAGGGCCGTCTGGATTCCCTATAATACACGTAATAATCAAACCATAAAATAATTATTCGTGATACAAGTGTAAAATGTAAGATTTTATTTTGCGAGTAGGGAAGTTAACGCGACCAGTAACAACAGCACACACGTTTATCCAGGGATGTCCTTAGACGCGTTTTAGCCTCCCTTTCAATCACAAAAAGAAACGACATTTTTATGGCCAATTTAAGAAGCCCCAAAGATTTACACAATACAGCACGAGTTTTATTCGGCCCGAATAATCCGATTCATTTGCTGATATTATTGAAATTTTACTTGTAGAAAAGTATTTTGTCTAGCGAGTGGGGAAATCAAAATATTGATGTATTTAGTCTAGACTCTAAAATATTTTTGGTGGATCTTCTTTGTTTTCAAAGACTACAAGAACGTATTGTTTAGAAAAATTATAATCTTAGACATAATCGAAATTGTGCAAACTTCAAAATTGTTCTCAAGGATAAGCTTTCTAATTACACATTTGGAAAATTTTAATCGATTGCCAAGTCGTCTCAGGTGCATTTTATTCAAAGAATAAGTAGTTTATTATGTTTCACACGGTTTTTTTTTGTCCATTAGTGCTTAATAGTGGGCGTTTTCGAAAATTGTAGAACAATAGGTTGGAATTACAATGAAAGGTTACCATTCAAATTTTGATTTTTGGTGAATCATTCCAAATTTCCAACACAGCGGGTGATATTTGGCATATTTAAATTATTTAAAATCCGTTTTATGTAATTTCTTAACTGTTATTGTACAAGACTGTGGAATTTAGAAAAATGAGAAATGAAGAAATAGAGTTTTACAAACAAAAAGGAAGTAAGAGAAAAAGTTAAATGAGGTTCATTAAATTAAGGTGATATTCTGTCTATATTTATTGTTAAAACAAGGTTATTATTTCAAAATCTTATCTAATATTATCTAGTTTATATTTGAATAAATTATATTTTATAGGAGAATACGGTACGTGTTCGTTCACCGAATCAATCAAAAATCAAAACGCAACAACAATTACTTGAGGCAATGCAAAAACAACAAGAAACATCAAGAAAATTACAGCCAACATCCCCGACAATACCGCCATTTAAACCGATACCACCCGCCCCAGAACGTCCAACAATAACAGCAAATTCATCAACAAAATCGATAGCAAAACCAGCAATGATGGGCATTGCTGTGCCGAATTTTAACGTTATGCCTTCACCAATATCGCGTCTATCTACAGGTCAAACAATTGCAATAGAACCAGAAAAGCCGAAAATAATGGCCGTTGTAGTGCCAGTAAAAAAGGCGAATGTTGATAAAATGAGCAGCACTAATTTCGCATTGAGAACTTTACAATCGCCAAATAATGATTTGGCATCGAATACCAATACCGTCCAACAATTATTGACAACGAATAATGTTACAGAAGAATTATTAGAAGCTGCATTATTACAACGACAACAATTATTAGCCAAAATGAAGACATCAACAACAACAACAACGACAACGACACACAAGCCGATTAATAATAAATCAAATAGTATTGGTAAAGTAATGAACGCCCCAAAAGAATACTATCCTGTCGGTTACGATAAAAATTTCGACGATAATTTCGCTTCAAGAGTCGAATTGCCGGAAACATCGTTCTATTGCGGCGATCAAAAACACTTTCCAGGCCTGTATGCAGACGAGGATCTCGGTTGTATGGTGAGTTCACGGTTTGTTTTTTTAATTGTGATTGTATATTAATACTTTTAATTTGTTATAATCCGTTCACATAATTATGCAACAAGACCTTGCTAAGTGAAATAGTTTTCTAAACAAAAAACATACAAATTTTCATATTATTAAATAAAAATTAATTTTATCGAGACGGTTTTCACATCAGACACCTGACACAATTGATTAGTCTAAAACAGCCTCAACCTTGTTACCTTGATGACCTAAAACTCTAATTGTTGTTTTTTTATCAACAAAAATAATTGATGCAACTTTCCTTAAAATTCTTAATTTTTTTTTCACTATTATTCGTCGTCATCAAATTTTCCGCAATTGCGTGTCCGGTGAATTTGTGTAAAGAGAAAGTTTGAAAGATGTCAGTCTACTTTAAATTTATACCGATATAAAAAAATAAATAGAAACAAGGTTCTTTGTTTTTCTAAATATAAATAAAGCAATCCTATTTTGCAGGTATTCCACGTATGTGCATTAACCGATGATGGTTTAATTATGAAGAGTTTCCTGTGTCCAGAATCGACATTGTTCGATCAAACAATATTGAAGTGTAATTGGTGGTTTTATGTTGATTGCAAGAATTCGAAAAAATTATACGATTCAAATATACCAATATCGAAAAGTTATCAATTAATGAAAGCATTAACATTCTTCTCGGCTTACAAAAAGGACAATACGACGCCTAAATCCAGCGATAAAGACTGAGAAACTTGCAAATTCTCTACAGTACCTTCAATGGAATTTATTTTAAATGGAAGTTACTGTATTTGTTGATGAGGAGTTATTTGATGCAAATAAAAAAAAACGGTGAAAGATCATATCTATTTACAATTGCATGGTGATTGCTAAATTATTCATAAATTAACCTTGAATTGTTTGATAGAAGGGCAGTGAAAATCATCGAATAGCTTCTTGTCGGTAATTGGCTCAAATTAATTAACAAATCTAAGTCTTATTTATTAATTAGTGTTTAATTATTTAATATTATCACAAAAATTGTTTTATTTTATGTTTTAATATGTTGGATGAATTTCGGATATTTGTTAACTTCTAAAATTCACAAATATCCCTAGATGTTCAACAACTTATTAATTATTATTACATATTATTATCATCTTAGGTAGAATGTGTAATACAATAATATTACACGGTCATTTGTAGGTATTAATACCAAATATTCCCAATATGTCATTGTTAATTTAATACTTATTTGTGTAATTATGCTTATCGTACATTATGTTGTTGGTAAATAAATAAAAATTTAACTTATTAACTTTCTATTGATCATTTTTTAACCTTCTTATTTGCTATCTTTTCTATTATATGAATACATTTGTTTTATATAATTATATTTTTTTTATAGATATATTTTATAGCCATTGTTACCTAAAAACCTATTTGGTACTTACGTAATGGAATACTTCGCAATATTCGATCATTAGAATTTTGTTTTGATGCATTTTTGTTTCAAATGAAATTGTATATAAAATTGACATCTTCCATTATTTTTATTTGAAAAGTCACACTTTCTCATTCTTATTTTTTTATTTATTTATTCATTCATTTTGTATTTATTTTTTGTGATACCTTTCAAGATCTTAATCGAAACGATCTCTCTTTCAACTGACGCAATCTTGATCAAAAATAATAAAATTTAAGTAATCAACCAATTTCTTCATTTCCTAATTTTTTTTTTCTGGTAATGTATCGATTTGCAAATCACCAATAAAACATAATTAGGAAAAATATTTATTGACAAGTTTTTCATTTATGTAAAAAAATAACAGTTCAATTAAAATTTCGTAATTTATTTAGTATTTTGTTTATCTACTGTAGTGAAAGGGGTTATAAAAATTCTCTTCAGGGTACCTAATAGGTCCCTCAATGCCTTGGATAAATTTGCCTGCAGCTCCACCAGTCTTCCCACCGGCGCCGCTACCACCGCCTGTGGCGCCTTTTCCTGCACCATTCCCTGTTGTGCCACTATTACTCCCATTATTATTACTATTATTATTATTTTTATTACCACCACTATTACTCCCTGCAGTTTTGGCGAGATTTGCTGCCGCAGCTGCAGCAGCAGCTGCTGCATTCGCTGCAGCCGTTTGTGCAGCAGCTTGGGCCTTTTGTGCGGCCGCTCTAGTAGCTTCGAAGTCAATTCGTACAGCGGCTAATTGTTTTTGTAATTGTTCTATACGTTGTTTAGCTGCACCGACCATTGATTGTTGTGCTGCTAATTCACCAGCTGCTTCTGATGCGGCTTGTGTTACATGATCAGCAGCCGTTTGTGCTGCATTTAATGTGTTCGTTAAAACGTTAACATGAGCACGAGCTTCTTGGGCTGCCCTCATTGTGGCATCAGCTGAACGTTGTGCTTGCATTAACTGTTGTTTTTCACCCATTAAAGCTTGTTGAGCGTCACGTAGTTGTTGTTGAAGGCCGTCTAATAGAATTTGTTTACCAGCTAATGCAGCTTGAGCGGTTGCAGAAGCCTTTAAATAATCATTAATTAGAAATTGTAACAACAATAATAATAAACACAAGGTCAAGGAACGGTTTCTGGCATCGTTAGATAAACGAGAAAACGTTCTTGCCTTAATCTTATAAATGCCGTTCACTTTAATACCCGTGAAAAAGTCTGTAGGCAAGATTCTTTGTTACCTAATGGGTAATTTAGAGTAAATCTGGATGATATTTGTTGATACTGTTGTAGAAAATTAACTTATGTAATTATTTGGCCACAAATTATAAATTTACAACAAATCATTCTAAGGTTATAGTACAATAATAAATAACTAGATAATTATTTGTATTTCATTGAAATACTTCTTTGGACATTCTAAGAGAAACTATATAACCGTTAAAATCACAATTTGTGTTGGTGTCTGCTCGATTAGGTAAAAGTAAGTCTAAAACGTTTTTATCGACTTTCTTTGTTAGTTGAAATGAATCGAATTAACCCAACCGTAACTGCACTAATTTCAATTATAAAGCGTTATCGATAATTATGGTAGTTTTATCAGAATCTTACCCCGGCAGCAGCTTGAGCTAGTGTGTTTTTAGCAACAAAAGCTGCTTGTTGTCCTGCAGCATCCTGATTATTGACAGCATCATTAGCTGTATTAAAGGAGCCTTCAGCGATACTTCTTAATCCACTGCCGGCACTAAATCCAAGTTTTTTTTGCCCTTGCACCTGTCCTTGCCCATTAGCACCACCACCGCCGCCGCCAGCGTTTGCATTGGATGCATCAGATAGAGCTGCATAGTCGCTATACGATGCGTACACGTCTAGATCTTCGTACTCCTGCGATGAGCATGCGGCCACTGGATAGACAACCATTATAAGCACAACTACCCAGAAAAACTATAACAAGATACTTACTGGACAAAGCTAGTAGAAAGAGCGTAGGATTCATTTTTCGTTTCCTTGAGTCGGGTCTGAAAATTTTAATCCTATAAAAGGGGAGCATTCACAAATATACACTTATCAATAAATCAATAGACCTACCGATGAAATTAAAGCAGCTTATTTTGTTATTACTGCTGTACTGGTATTGCCGAAATCAATTTCGGAAATTTATAGAAGTACAATGGCTGAATAGCTGGTAGGGAGGACATTTAACTGAAATATTTATAAGGAAAAGAAAAAAAGATGGAGAAACCGGTATCAAAGAGAATTAAAATGTATACTCAGTATTGCCTTTTTTTAGGAAGTACCAACCACAAAATGAAACCATTCAAGAAACGAATTGATTTCGTTTTTATATCATTTATTATATTTGAAGTAAAATACCTAATAGCAATTTTTTTCTCAGTTTGCACGATTTCACTTTGTTATTAATAAAATTGTGGTAAATAATAAAATTGTTGTTATATAATATAATATGCCGTAAAATTAGACTACTCATCATTTAATTTTAATAATCACCAATAATTTAAGAAAATGCGTTAAACTATTTAGGTTACGTCGTTTACAAATTCTTAGCATGCTCTAATAATTTTGCAGTATTCAAGAAAATTGCAACCTTAAATGAAGGATCAAAAAATGTGTTTGAAATGCAAAAACCAATTTTAAATTGAATTAACACATATCGTACAATTCAGCTGCTATAATAGGTAATAATTATTGGCTAAAGTAAAATCCTCAAATCTGCCTGAAAAATATAAATTTCTACTCCGCAAGGTGCTGATGCATTAGCCCCAGTGGTAAAAATATAAGACAGGGACTATGTGTTAATCTTACAAAAATAGCACCACAAAATTTCCTTGGGGGCACTTGGGTTCGGGCTATAAAACTAATATTTTTCCAGTTGCAACAAAATTGCAACTTTTATGCTTTGATAGAGGGCCAGTTATAGTTACGCCACTGATTTCTAAAATTGTTAGTTTGAAAGACGTAGAAATAACTCCAAAAAGAAATCAAAAAGATCACAATTTTTTAATCAATAAATAAACTCTTTAGACTTACCTAACTTTCATAAATTTTTATTTGAAACACTGAACCGAAAACGGGAAAAAACTAAATTTTGGACAAAACGAAATCCGAAACTGAAACGAAAACAAAAACTGTTTTTTTTTCGGTTCAAACATACCACTTAACACGATCTATTTTTTTTTTATTAAGATTCGCTAAGGCTATCAAAAGGTGTAACCACTGGTTTCATCCCTTGCTGCGGTAAGTGAAAAAAATTCTTAATTCTCAAGTTTACAATCACTTGAATAGACCTAAAATCATCAAAATCGGTGTGAGATCAATTAGACCTCATATAAAGAAGAAAATTTTAAAATTCTCAAACTTACAATTGAAGCTTTCTCAAGATAATTATCGAAATTTACTGTTATTAATATTTTTTTCTAGTTATTCAGCAAAACGAACTTCTTCAATTCGTTTGAAAAATCATAATTTGCATAAATTTTAATTTGAAGCACGTAGAGCTGACCTTAAAAGTCGATTAAAAAAATTCTAATTTTTGAGTTTAAATTTACTATAATAGACCGTCCAAAATCGGTGTAAAATTGGTTGGACCTCTTACAAAGAAGATTTTGATAATTTCAATTTATAATTACAAAAAGCTTTAATTATGAAACCTTAATAGAAATCTTTAGAAAAAAAACCTATTCTCAAATCCAACAATTAGTTTTTGAAGCCTTTAATATCTTTATAAGGTATATATTAAAAAGTTTCTCCATAATAATAATCAATTAGGTAAATTATACATAATTAGCTAAAAAGCAGACCAAATAAATGAGGCCACCAAAATAATAAATCTAAAATCACAAATCATATTATCTTAAGTTAAGCTTGTGTCATATTTATGCTATATACAAGTTAACTTTTAATATAATCAATATAATTTAACTTATGATTGTTGGGTATACATTTTAAATTTACCGCCTCTTGAAATGCTTATTAAGATGCCCATTAGATGACAGTAAAAGTAATGTGTATTCTGGGTTGCATTTACAATTAGTTATTTGTAGCACTGATATTGTGCTATTTTCAATTGAGAAATAAAAAATATTTTTCATTGTTTTACCTGTGTTAATTTAATTTCATATAAATGATTCTAATTATTGTGTGTTTATGAAATAATATCCCGAATTATCAATGTAGGAGTATTTATAATCCAGTATTGATGGTTTTGCTCAGATTGGCAACATTTTCGTTTTATAATTGGTGGTGGTGGTTGTTTATGTTTTAACAATAAATGAATAACAAAGGCTTTGATAAAATTGTTTTGGTGATATAATAGAGTTTAATTGTTCTTCCGTCATCAAATCGATCGGTTATATTAAAATAGTTTTCGATAAATTTTAAAAACAAATCGAGAAAATCGGAATATAGTATGAATAGGAATTGTGATGAATTACCATAATTGGTCAAAAATTTTCAAATTTCTTATTATAATCGTGACCGACGCCCAATCAATTCGATCCACGGTTTAATTGAATCAAAATCGGAAAAGTTCTATGCGCGTCAACAAATAACACCGGTTATCGTGTTGGCAGGTAAAAATATTATTTATCAAAAAATTTGAGGATTTTCTTCTTGATGGATCAAAAAGTTGATCTAGCGTACTAAAATCAGCAGCGGGCTCAACTGGTAAGGGTATACGCTAAAAATGTTTCTATTGCTCACGTAACTATACCTGTAACCAGCACTTATGTGGCCATTACTAATTGTGCATTAAACATAATTTTGGTTCTTTTTGTTAATTTACTTCGATTTATTAGAAGCAGTAGCGAAATCAAAGCATCAAATTACATTAGCGATAAACGCATCCTGTTTATATTCACCAATTTCTAAGGAGATAAGGGGAACTAAGAACAAGGTGCGCATCGCACATTAGATTGGTAGTTGCTTACAGCTCGTCAAAATGTTAGACAATCACGGTTGAGTCATCCCTGATAGTGTAGTTGATTAGATTAATAATGGTTACTAATTACAAGAATAGAAGAAAACGAAAAAGGACCCACCCTAGAAGCGATTTTCGGTATAATATTCCATCAATTTTATAAATTTCATCAAAATTTACTGATAGAGTATCATAGGTGAGAAAATGGCTAAAAATGAATGGTGCTAAGTTGTAGGCGTACACCTTAAATTATAAGCAGAGGCGTAGAAACAGAGCGGCGAGCGGTGCTTCAGCCCCGAGCGCTTGTATCCGAAGAGTGACATCGAACATGGGTGCATCCATTTGATAACAGTAAGAATAAGTACTTATCTTAAATTAATATAACGGATATAAGCTCCTATCCACTATTCTACTGTTCTTACATCTTTTTAAATTTAACAGAAACGTCAAATGTGGAGACTCATCCAACTGAAGCTTCCAAAAATTACAGCCGGTATTTGTGTAAGGAACTGTACGTTTTGGTTGGTACAAAAGACACTGTTGTGTTTGACGTTTCTGTCAAAATCTTACGTTATAATTGTGGATTTAGAACCGATTTCACCAACGTCTGCTATATTTTAACGAACAAATAAATCATAGAAATGATTTTTATAATCATAACAACGATTGTTTTTAACTGTTCATTAGGCTTAACTGAAGATAGTGAAATCGTCCCTTAGTATAGTAAAGTACTTAAATTGGAAGGAAATCGAGCGATTTCCTTCATGAAAGGGGACGGCAGTTAGAGAGAGATATGTAAATACATTTCGCTACGTGTATACTATACCGGGATGTACAGGATGTTTTTTAACTTGGTCAATTCTTATGAAACTCCTGCTAGTTGGCGAGCGATTGGTGGGAGAGACCATTTTGCCAAAATTAGAACCTCGTAGCTCATTTCGAATTTGGTTAAAACTGTGGTTCCTGACGATGTCGCGATTTTCAAAAACTACCCAAAGACGTAAAATGACTTAGAATGGCTCGAGGACTCTTCTAACATTGATTTTTTTGGTTTTTCTCCATTTTATCCTGGAACAGGTGGAAATATTCCGCATTTTCTCTACAATGCAATGGAGAAAAACGAAAAAAATCGCTTTTGGGAGGATCTACAAGTATTTCTTGACCGTTATGTGTTTACCTCGGTTTTAAAAATCACGACATTGTTCAAAATGATCGTTTCTTGAACAATTTTGAAATGAGCTACAATGTTAAAATGCTCTCCAGCTCCCCTCTACAAATGTTTGAAATATTCTTCGAAGCACTTGCCAACTAATAGGAGTTTCCTATGAATTGACCACATTTAAAAAAGACATCATATGGCAACTCTTATTATTTAGTATTGTAGGCTAGTCCCTGGAGCTCACTTCAGCAAAATTAGAATCTCGTAGCTCATTCAGGAGTAGGTCAAAATACGCTCATTTTGGTTCGTATTGCGACTTTCAAGAACGAACTAAGAATGACTCAAAGACTCTTCCAACATTTTTTCCTTTTTTTTCTCCATTGCATTCTAAAAAAATGGGAAAAATTCCACCTTTTCCAGAATAAAATGCAGATAAGCTGAAAAAATGAATATTAAAAGGATCCTGGCGTGATTTTAAGGCATTTTTACTGTGTCGCTAGTTTTTGGAATTTGCAACATCTCCAAAATGAGCGCTTTTGACCAGCTTGAAAGTAAGCTACGAGGTTCTAATAGTTCTGAAATGTTCTCTAGGGTCTCTTCTATATTATATAAAAAGAAAAAAAACAATATTGGGAGGTTCTTCGAATCATTTTTACATTAGTCGTATTATGTGTTTGGCTTGTTTTTGACAAATTTCTTAATGAGCTACGAGGCTCTAATTTTTCTAAAATGTTCTCTATTAAGAAATTCCTCATAAATTAAGGATGTCCGGTAAGTTTGACATTTTCTCGTATGGTAAGACAAAAAGTCCTGTACCAATTTTTCACTTGACGCATAGGTAATTAGTAATTAATTAAATTAAGTGCCAAATCATGTGCTCGCTATAAAGATGAAAAGAGAGAAGGACAAAGTCTTCATAGTGAGACGTGTAAAGCGGGCCACTTAGCAGGTTGGTGCTACAACCGTTCAAACTAATTGTAAGAGAGCACACCTGGTTGGCTACTTAATTTAATTATGTAATTATTAATTACCTGTGGATCAGATGAAAAAAATCACGTCCGCATATCTGGTATAAACCGGATAGATATGGTATATCACAACAACAATACCGCTCGCAGCACAAACATGCTTGGTTAGGAAAATTACCTACGGACAGACTTTCAAATATTTTTCATTATGACATGGTCGTGAAAGAAAATGGAATTTCCTATATTTTGATACCAATCATCGGTCAAATTTTAATAGCTGTAAATAACAGGTGAAAATGGGATTCCAAATTTTCCAATAAATCACGTAATTTTCAAAATTTTCCTAAACCCGAGCTTTATGGCCTCCGCCCTTACAATATCTTTCTAAAAACAAGAGTACAAGATTCCATCTTTAAAATTGTGCCCTATATTACGGATCAAAGCTCATTTAATTTTCTTCAAAATTGGGAAAACTAACCAACGTATCGGGAAAATTCTTGAAGATTTGGAAAGATCTACTCATTTTCCATCTAAATCACTCAATAGATATTTAAAATCAATAATATTGGCTAAGTTTTAGCCAATTATGAAGGAAAATGTACAAAAAAACATGGTCCGACAGTTTTCTCTGTCATTCCGAATTTTATCACATTTTCCTTTAATAGCAAGCTTCAGAACATGCACCTTGAAATGGTCTATCCAACGCACGCTCAAATTTCACAATATCTTAAAAAATAAGCGATATATCGTTGTTTGAAAATTGATAAATTTCGCACGCCGAATAGTATATTTTATCCACATTACCCTTAAGGCGCGTCCATATTATACCGATCGGCATCATTCGGCTTGAGCCGATCTGCAAAGTCGAATTAATGTGGACGTGCCGCTAGGCCTCACCGACTTGCCAAAAGCCGACCCGAACGATGCCGAACCCGTACCGATCCAAGTCGGTCCGGAACAAAGAAAGCCGAACCGAACCGAACCAAAATTCATCGTGTGGACATGTTGATCGGTTTCAGTCCAGCTTCAACCGCTTGTTGCTTTCGAATATATTCTTCTAGTTTTTATTCGTCTGGCTTCATGAGTGCGAAAATGAGTGAAGAGTGGATTGATGAACAGACATTATCATTTATTGACTTATATCGCGAACGTGCGTCACTCTGGGATTCCACCAACTCGACATTTCTCCAACAAAGTGCGCACCTATTCACTGACGCGGGTTGTTCGGCAATGATTGGCAATTCGGGACGTCAAGACTACTGGAAGAATGGGGACGTCTTGCCGAACCGAACGTGCCGCTCGGCATAGGCCGACCGACCTGTTTCGGCGTAATATGGACGCGCCTTTAGTACACATTACTCGAAACGAGATATGTAATCCCTGGCCTTCAGTGCGCAGATCGTCTAAATTGACACAACTGAGATCGTATTGATGTCTACTGCCCGATTTAAAAACATTGTCCTAATTCTGCCAGCGCCATAGAGTTCACACTGCAGAGTGGGAAACCTACACGTGTTTATGACGCAAGTGCTACATTTTCAGTACGGCATTTTGAACTTCGGTGCCGAACGAATATACCCGACACGTTGGTTTAGCTACACCTTCGCGCATCCCAGAGAGCTTCTCGTTTCAAATCCACTATACACCTGACACTTCATAAAAATGTATCATGTGCAGAGCCGTAGGCAGAAAACTATTCCAGGTGGGGCGCCTCTTTATAAGGTAGGGCAAAGTTTACAGTAACAAAGTTTTGATGGTGGGGCTCAGACCCATGTACTTACCCCCCTATTGCTGCGGCCCTGGTCATGTGCGGTGTGCTTTAGTAGCGTATCAATTCAAATCACAATATGAGATGTTGATATTGATTTATTTTTGATTATAGGTTTGGTGATAAGCGATAAGGGCAAGCTTTAACCTTTAACAGCAACTTGAATTACTCCAAAGCTTTATATTTAGTCGACAAAAATATTATTATATAATATAATATAATTAATATTATATAGGACAATTTAAATTGATGGAACAATGGTTGTAAATATTGTCAACTTGAAGCAGGGCCGTAACTGTAGGGGGGTTCAAATGGGGCTGAGTCCCGCCTGTCATAAGAACGTTGGCCTCCTTCGAAACATTGCTACTGTAAAAGTTGCCATAGTTTCCCATAAAGAGTCTCCTTCTGGAGCAATTTTTTGGCTACGGTCCTGGCTTGAAATCTTGCTCCCTAAAGCAAAGTATCACAATAAAAGGCAAATAATTTGAGATTGAAATGTTGAAATACCTTGAAATTTAATGATAAAAAAGCAATTAACAAAATATCGCCAATTGTTAATTTATAATTAAATATAAATGGTAATATTGCTAAATTAAATTATCGGAATGGCATTTTAATTAAGTTTAGCAAATTAATTTTGGATGATAGATAACATTGTTGGTTTATATTTAGCGGCAATTTTAGTTTATATTGAAAATGTTTAGATGGCACTTGTATTGGTAGAGTAACCATAGAAAATATGTAGTTGACCATTGGATTATTGTCGGATGCTGCTGGATTCAAACTGACTAAATTGATGAATTGTAGTAAAATGTTCGATTGTGCGTCACGTACCGTATTTTGGGTCTTAACCTAAAAGTAATAAATAATAAATAAATTTGTGTTGTATTACAATAATAGTAGCGCTTGAAAATAATGTGTTATATAGTTTATGATTATTTAAACAATAACATAAAGTCTGTATCTAATTTGAATAATATTTAAAATAATGATTGTTGGTTGGGAAATGTTTAAATATTTGACATAATCTTTGTTGTGTATCGGAGCAATCGATGCACGTTTGGTGGGGGACAGTGTTGGTAATTTTTGTTGTCTTTTAAGTGAAATTTCCATGAAAATCATCAGTGAACAGTGTATCTATATTGTTTTTCTTAAATTAATTTACAATAATTAATTATTAATAACGACGTTAATTATTTAAATATAATTGAAATTGTCTATTTTCGTGTTGTTATGATAGTCCAGGTGTACATCGACGAATCTTGGGAAAGTAGCATTTCCATATAACTTCATACGTAATTCATTCATTTTTAATAAGTGAATTTTTAACATTAATTTTATTTTAATTTACAATTAAAGAAAACAAATAATTATCGATTAAATTATAAATTATGGTGAAAAGTACGTAACGAATAATAAATTAGAATTTTATTTTATTTAATAAAATTCGTGTAACCAATGTAATTATGTAAATTATCGTTAATAAAGTTAATTAAAAACAAAATGACATCAAAAATGGATAAATTGGCAAGTCCGGCCAAATCAAAAATAGGACCATTAACAAAACAAGAAACATATTGTTACAAAGATGAGGCCTTTGAATTTGAACCACCACCAGAAGCACCTGTATTTTATCCAACTGAAGAAGAATTTAATGATCCATTAGAATATATTAATAAAATTCGTAAATATGCTGAAGATTCCGGCATTTGTAAAATAAAACCACCACCAGTAAGTTTTATTATAAATAAATAAGGGAAAAGAAATCATATCTATTTTAAAAAAAATAATCGATTTTTATTTTCGAGTTAATCACACGACAATTATCCGACATTTTTCTTTAATCTCTCTCTCTCTCTCTCTTATTCATTAATTTTTCAATAAAATGCACGTATCATTATTATCTATTTTTGGAAAATTAAACTAAAACTATTAATTTTTTTAATTATTTAATTATTTCTAGAATTGGCAACCACCGTTTGCTGTTGACGTGGATAAATTAAGGTTTACACCAAGAATTCAAAGACTTAATGAATTAGAGGTGAATTTTATATTTAATATAATTTTTTAATAACTATAAATAATTGTTTTTTCTAAATTTTAGGCAAAGACACGTGTTAAATTGAATTTTCTTGATCAAATCGCTAAATTTTGGGAATTACAAGGTTCCACATTGAAAATACCAATGGTTGAAAAACGCTGTATAGATCTCTACACATTACACAGTATTGTTCAAAATTTAGGTATGTAAATATTAATTTTATCAGAACCGTAAACACAAGCTTTCCATTTTTAATCAAATTACAACAATAATCTCATGTGTAGATGTTCCGTATGCCCCACCCCTAGCTACGATACAAATTATTTTATCGTTCTTTTTATGGAAACATGCCTGGATATAGAAACGAAAAAATACAGAATTGGCTATTCCCTACACAAATAAGCCCCTAACTATTATTCTATACGGTGTTTCATTTAAAAACAGTTTTTTTCTACAACCACTACTTAAAGTTCGAGTTAAAAGTTGCGTTTTATAGCGCTAGTGTTAAGTTAAAAGTGACAGTTCTGTGTTGAGAGTAAATTGACGGGAATATATGTCAAATTGACATGTATGTTGAATGTTCAGTTTTTGGTGGTGAAATTTCCCTTTTGTTTACCATCTTTTTCGAAATTTATATCAAGCACTTTGATTGTGATAATTAAGCAACGGTGATGGGAATAGACATAAGTGATTCTCGATTCTTACTATAATCGTAATTTGTAAATTGGTATTTCACCAAGTACTTGAACCCACCTACTCGCTGCGGTCATAAAAATCCAGCAACTGAGGGGTGATAATCAGCTACAGTAGACCGCCTGTTTATTGTTTGTAACGTCGCTCACTCAATTCGTAACTACGTTGAATGATTGTAATGTTACAATCGCAATAAATAAACGTATAATTTCATTGAGAGGTGGATGGAAATCGAGCAAGACTAGACAGCGGTCATATTAAATTTAGCTCAGAACAGTGACGTTATAAGCACAGAGGAGCGTGCAAATCCCGCTGCTAAGTGATAATACGCAAAATTTTCCTAATTCCAAGGCTATGTCTCCGTTACTATTATATTCATTGTAACGTAAAATTATTTTACCTTAGAACTTTGGATATATTTGTCAATTAAACTTTTTTGAATGTTATTGAAATAGCTTTTTTAAGACGTGGAGGTGCTTTTATAAGACGTATATGGTGGTTGTAGAAAAAATATTGTATGGTATACGTGTTAAAAGTGATTTTATTTTGTTTGTAGGGCTCACTTTTAACATTTGTATCATAAATAACTAATAACGAGCATACAGCTCTTCAAATTTTTATACTTTTATATTAGTAGACAGTCTAATTCTGTATATTTTGCCAGTAAAAGAAGACAGGAATTGGTGAATTGTTATCTTTGTTTCTAGATCTCTTTTTTGTGGATTTAACATGATAATTCAAGCAGATTTATTGTCAGGATTGATTATCTATAAGGGCTTTTCCGTAGATTTTCTAATCGCCAAATATTAAAATAGACTTTCTTAATTTGATGTCGAATTTTGTCTATTTTGATTTCATTTTGTGTGTTGATTTATTAAAATTAAAATACTATAGTTTCCTAGTTATTTATGACCAAATCCAATCAAGGACTATAAATTCATAAAATTCAATAATTCGATTAAATATTCTTATGAAGAGATTGTTTAAGATCATTTTTCCATAAATTTCAAAACAAAAATACCGAATATAATTAAATTTTTATCAAAGATCGTAAATAATGAGAAAACAAAGAACGTAATTTTGTCGTATTATTACTATTACTTATTATTATTATTATGACTTATTACTATTATTACTGATAAACTGATTTGAGACATTTGTTTATTTATTTAAATTGATTACAAGATAAATTTGGTTATACAAGAATCTAGGATGGACAGGGTGGAATTATCTTTAAAAAATGGCCCACCTTCTATTCGGTAAAAAACAACTATTGGTCATGTATTGCGTGATTCAACTGCTTGTGTTCCTATAAAAACATTTATGAATGAAAGTCTAATGTTGTAAAGTATGAACCAAAATACGACCATATTAACAAAGGCATGGCTAAGAGGTGAAATAGCGTTGTATAAAAAAATTATACAGGATTATTCACGCCGAATGAAAAGTTTTATGGCAACTCCCATTATTTGGCAAGCAATTCGAAAAAGAGGTCAAGGAATTGTAGAGGGGTTCTTAGAGAATATTTTAGTAAAGTTAGAACCTCGTAGCTAATTCGGAAGTTGGTCAAAAAACGAACTAAACACGCGAAACAACTCAGAATGACTGGAGGATCCTCCCAACCTTGATTTTTTTTCGTTTTTCTCCATTGCATTCTAGAAAAAAATGAGAAAGATTCCTACCTGTTCTAATGTTGGAAAGTTGCTTGAGTTTATCGAAAATCGCAACCCTATCCTAAACATGCTTTTTTGACCAACTTCCAAATGAGCTACGAGGTTCAAATTTTGCTAAAATATTGTCTAGAGACCCCTGTACAAATTCTTGAAATATTTTTCGAATCACACAATAGGGAGTTGCCATAAGAACTTTCGTTCGACGTGAATAACCCTGTATGTTGAATTGTTGACCAAATTCTATCAAATATTTTATTGTAGTTTAAAAATAAATAAACACTAATAGATATTTATGACGTAAAAAGGGTCATTTTTATATTTGAATGAAATATAAATAGATACATCTCTTCAGAAGTATTCAAAAGTATTCGTATTACAAAACATTTTGTTAATCTTTGAATTGTAAAATAGATATATTGACACAATTAAGCATTTTTAATTTAATTCGATTACTATAACTATATAGTACACAAAAATCTTCATATTTGACCTCTAGCCTTTCAGCCAGTTTTAAAGAACATAAATAAATCCTGTTTATATTTTTAATTTTTCTAATTTCCTTTAAAACTGTCTTTGTAAACTCTAGATGATATTTTTGAAATGTCTATGGTTTTTGTTTACGTCTACGATATAATATTAAGATGATAGACGTCTGTAAGAGATTAAAATTATACGGTTTCAAATTTAATTGAAAACTAAGCTTGATTTTTCTTTATTTTATCCCGTAAATATGTGCTTCAACTTCATTGAATACTACACAAACGGTAATTCATCGCACAGTTGGTCATGCCAGTGGCGGAACTTCAAAATTTAGGCTCCTCAATTAAATTCATCTCGGTCTCTGACAGTTTTTAATTGAATTGAAATAACGAAATTATTAATTGATAAGAAAATCTTTTATTGTTATTAAAATGTTTTTTTTTATATATATTTATAAATTATTATCGATGTTCAAACTGAAGGGAATGAAGATAAGATGAGATATAATTGCAATTGAGAGCATATTTATAAATTATTTCGCATAAAGGCAGGGTTCGCAACTCCGGTTTGCTGTACGATAGTTCCGCTACTGGGTCATGCCTTTCGTTATTTAGTGTTGTAGCTTTGTTCGGCCACTTGAAAAATGCAATGAAGTGTGAACAAAGCTGAGACGCTACATAAATATGACCAACTGCGAGGTGAAATGCCGTTATACACCCTATATGAGTCTAGACTGTGTTGTTTTTCTACAACAATATTCGATTTATGTATGTTACCTGTGCGGTCTGACTTGCACAATTGATTGGCCTCTAAAAAATTACGAAAAATTGATAATTTGAACAAATAAAAATGTCTTACGATTATTTATATAAATTAATATTTGTTTTAATACAACTATACATGATGATTGTGGTTAGATGAAAGGTTATTTGGCGAGCGATTCGAAAATTTTTTCGAGGATTAATAGTAGGATCTGTAGAGAACGTTCTAGCAAAATTGGAACCTTGTAGCTCTATTGGAAGTTAGTTCAGACAAGGTCGCGATTTTCAAATACGAGCTAAAGGCGCAAAACGATTAAGAATGACTCGGAGACTTTCATAAAATTGATTTTGTTTTTGTTTTTCTTCATTGCATTTTAGAAAAAATGCGCAACATTTCCACATATTTCAGAATAAAATTAAGAGAAATGAAAAAAATCAATGTTGGTTAGTTTATTTTTGAAAATTGCGACATCGTCAGAAATGAGCGTTTCTTGATCAACTTCAAAATGAGCTACAAGGTTCTAATTTTGCTAAAATGTTCTCTGGAGACCCTCCTATAAATTATTGAAATATCTTTCGAATGGCCCTCCATAGGAAATTTTCGTCTGTTGTGAATAACCCTGTATATCTCAATATTTGTTGCCTATATTCATTTGTTCAACTAATTTAAAGTGGTACGTATGTAGATGTAAACGTGTTGGCACTATATTAATTAAGCCATATCACATTACCGATAATATACAATTAGAACGAATTTCAACTTTTACAGTCTAATTTAATTAATTACAATTTTACAATTAATTAATTCTTATTATTGTTTCTTTTTAAATGAAACTAGGTGGTTTTGAGCAAGTAACCAAAGATAGAAAATGGTCCAAAGTAGCTTTGAATATGGGATATTCACCTGGTAAAAGTAGTATAGGAGCAATACTCAAATCACATTATGAACGATTAATATATCCATTTGATTTATTTAAAATGGGTAAAACTTTAAATATTGTAAGTTTTTATTTTATTTATAATTATCAAAATAGAAAACAGAAATATTGATAATTTTGAAAAAATAATTATAGAAAATGGCAGCAGCAACTCCATCAACGAATGAAGAAATTGAAAAAACTGACAAAGATTATAAACCACATGGAATTGTAGGAAGGATGCAAATAAAACCGCCACCAGAGAAACATGCAAGACGCTCTAAAAGATTTGAAGCTGAAGTAATTATAAAAAAATAATTTAATTATTTACTCTGTTTTACTATTTTTTTTCTCTTTTGGGAATGATTCATGAATAAACTGCATTTTTTTGGGATCAATAACACGTTTATTCGTGATTCATTAATTACTGGCTAACGTGATTTTTATTTAATGAAAATAGAGAAAAGAAAAAATAGAGTATTTATAATTTTAAGCTTTGTGTTGCTCCAGACACTGAGTCGGCTTTGTTTAATTTGATTAATTTATTTATTTGTTGGTTTATTTATTTAAAGGTTAAAACCGAGGATGACATTAAATCAGAATGTAAAGAAGATAACAAAGAATTGAAACGCCTTCAATTCTATGGTGCCGGACCCAAAATGGGTATTAAAATAAAGAATGAAGATAAGAAGGGTAAAAAATCCAATTACGAATTTGATCCGGTTTGTTTTTTCTTATATTTTCAATTAATTTTTTTCTTATTTTCGTTTTTTTTTTTTAATATTCCAGTTGGCTAAATATGTCTGTCATAATTGTAATCGTGGTGATTCAGAAGAATATATGTTATTATGTGATGGTTGTGATGATAGTTATCATACATTCTGTTTAATGCCACCATTAACTGAAATACCAAAAGGTGATTGGCGTTGTCCGAAATGTGTAGCTGAAGAAGTATCAAAACCAGTAGAAGCATTTGGTTTTGAACAAGCACAACGTGAATATACTTTACAACAATTTGGTGATATGGCTGATCAGTTTAAATCTGAATATTTCAACATGCCTGTTCATGTAATTTAAGTTGTTGCTTTTGATATACAGGATGTTTTATAAGTGCCACACAACTTCATAGGGGCAAATAGGGGATGAAATTGTAAGACCCGGCTTTCATTCCCTCAGTTTCGTTTTACCACGACCTTGCTTTAAACCAACCTGACCATGGATTTACAGATATTTGAGTGAAGATCTGTATGTAGATGGTCTACACCTAAATGTATGTTAACCTACACTTTGGTCGATTTGAGGCAAGGTTGTGCTTAGATGAGACTAAGTGAAGGAAGAGGAGCCGGGCCTAAGACAAGAAGTCCTGTAGCATTTTTTCACCTGTAGGCAATCAGATGCTCTCTTGAGGCTATGTTGGAGTCAGGCTTCGTTTTGCTGTCTGAAAAAGTGACAGTTTTTAATTATCGATCTCTCGGTTATTTTTTAAGATATTCAAAGGTTGTAATCAAAATTGATTTTTCGTGCTTCATATGCCCTCTGCACATCAATAAGCTTTCAAACAAGCTGCTGTACGATTTTTTATCTTTGAAATTGTGGAAATGGTGTCAGTTATAAAATTTTGACATGCTTCGACGTTTTCCTCTGCACTTTAGAATTTAATGGAAATCTTCCAAGATGGAATACTCTGTCGGATTCACCGTAAAACGACCAATTCAACGATGGTTACAACGTTTGAATACCCAAGAAAATAACCGAGAAATCGATGATTAAAAATTGTCACTTCTTCAGACATCAAAACGAGGCCTGACTTCACCATAGCCTTAATTAGAATGTCTATCGCGCCATCAATATCGTTATAGCGCATACCTGATGCTAGTTAATTTAATTATTAATTACCTATACGTCAAATGAAAAAATGCTATAAGACTATTCGTCTTAGAATTTCATCTCCTATCTGCCCCCTATAAGGTTGTGCGTGACTTATGAGACAGCCTGTATTACAATAGAGTTTTTAATTATAAATAATTTTCTAGTTGGTACCAACAAGTGTTGTAGAGAAAGAATTTTGGCGTATAGTATCATCAATTGATGAAGATGTAACTGTTGAATATGGTGCTGATCTTCATACAATGGATCATGGTTCAGGTTTTCCAACAAAAACATCATTAAATTTATTACCAGGCGATAAAGAATATGCTGATTCAGGATGGAATTTGAATAATTTACCTGTATTAGAAAATTCTGTATTAGGTTATATTAATGCTGATATATCAGGTATGAAAGTGCCTTGGATGTATGTTGGTATGTGTTTTGCAACATTTTGTTGGCATAATGAAGATCATTGGAGTTATTCAATAAATTATTTACATTGGGGCGAAGCTAAAACATGGTATGGTGTACCTGGTAAAATGGCTGAAGCATTTGAAGAAACAATGAAATCAGCAGCACCAGAATTATTTCATTCACAACCAGATTTATTACATCAATTAGTAACAATTATGAATCCAAATATATTAATGAAAGCTGGTGTACCTGTATATAGAACAGATCAAAATGCTGGTGAATTTGTTGTAACATTTCCACGTGCTTATCATGCTGGTTTTAATCAAGGCTACAATTTTGCTGAAGCTGTCAATTTTGCTCCAGCCGATTGGTTGAGAATGGGCCGAGAATGTGTTTTACATTATTCAAATTTAAGAAGATTTTGTGTATTTTCACATGATGAATTAGTTTGTAAAATGGCTCTAGATGCAGATCGACTTGGATTAACAATTGCTGCAGCAACTTATCAAGACATGTTACAGATGGTTGAAACGGAAAAACAACTTCGTAAAACAATTTTAGATGCGGTAATTAAAATAATATTTTAAACACATATCTAATTTTTATTTATTTATTTTTAATTATAGGGTGTTTCAAATGCTGAACGTGAAGCATTCGAATTATTACCAGATGATGAACGCCAATGCGATACGTGTAAAACTACATGTTTTCTGTCTGCAGTTACATGTAAGTGTTCTCCTGATCTATTGGTATGCCTTCGTCATTATGATAATCTTTGTAAATGTAAACCAGAAAGTTATACATTAAGATATCGTTATACATTAGATGAATTACCTGTTATGTTAAAATCACTTAAATTAAAAGCTGAATCATTTGATGATTGGGTGATTAAAGTTAAAGATGTTTTGGATCCGAAAAAGCCAAAAACATTAACATTAACCGAATTAAAAGCGTTAGTAACTGAAGCTGACGAAAAAAAATTTCCAAAATGTGAATTATTACAAACCTTACTTGATGCTGTTGAAGATGCTGAGAAATGTGCACGTGTTATACAACAATTAGATTTAAACAAAATGAGAACTAGAACAAGAAATGCATCTGATACAAAATATAAATTAACATTAAAGGAACTTTGTTTATTTAATGAAGAATTGGATAGTTTAGCTTGTATACTTGAAGAAGCAAAAAGTATTAAAGATTTACTTGATGAAACGAAAAAATTCGAAATTACTAGTAAAGCATTACTCGATTTAAAATTAAGCGAATGTTCCATATCTGATTTAGAAAATTGTATCAGTCAAGGTAATAATTTATGTATAGAATTACCAAATTTACGTAGTGTTAAAATAAGATTAAGACAAGTATTATGGCTTAATGATGTTTTATCATATAAAAAACGTACTGAAGTTCTTGGTTTAGAATCAATACGTAACATTATTAAATCAGGTACTATGTTACCACCAAATGCTGAAATTGAAAAAGAATTGACTGATTTACAAATATTATTAACAAGAAGTGAAGAATGGGAAGAAAAAGTTAAAGCTATATTAAAAAGTAAAAGTTGTGAAGTTATGATTGAAGTTGATAAATTGTTAAAAGAGGCAAGTCAAATTAATTCATATCTTCCATCTGAAGAATTCCTATTTGATGCTGTGGATAAAGCACGTGATTGGTTACGGCAATTAGAAGAAATGAATTCAGCAGAATTTTATCCTTACTTTGATGATATGCAACTATTAATTAAAAAAGGTCATCAATTAGATTTACATTTAGTTGAAGTTACTAAATTAGAATCATATTTAGAATTTGCTAATAATTGGAAAGAAAAGACAAGTCGTTCATTTCTTAGAAAAAATACAACTTATTCATTAATGGAAGCTCTCTCACCAAGATTACATCATAATCTTGAACAAAAATTTAGGAAAAAGAGTCTAGATGATGAATATGGTATATTTAATTTAACAAGCGATATGGATCCGGCAACTGTTGTTTCATTATTCCGTGATGCTGAACAAAAAGAAATGGAAATGATACGTAATTTACGTCAAATTAATTCAGGGAAAAGTTTAGATCCTAATGATAACGCTACTTTTTGTGTATGTCAAAAGAATGCATACGGTTTAATGATGCAATGTGAATTATGTAAAGATTGGTATCATTCTGATTGCGTTCAATTACCAAAGGTGGCATCATCAAAGTACAAAGGCAATTTTACTAGTGCTGCATTACATTTAGGTTTTAAAGACTGTAAATTTTTGTGTACAATTTGTTATAGAACTAGACGGCCACGTCTAGACGCTATTTTGCTACTTTTAATGGCGTTACAAAAACTTTATGTACGCGTACCGGAAGGTGAAGCGTTACAAAGTTTAACGGAACGCGCAATGAATTGGCAAGATAGGGCTAGACAATTAATGCAAACACCTGAATTAGAAAGTGCTAAAAACAAATTGAATTCACTTACACAAAAATATACAGAAGCAGCAACTAGACAAAGAACAGAAAAAATTATATCTAATGAATTAAAACGTGCTTATAAAAATCCTGAATTACATCAAAGAGTACAAGAAATTGCACCATTTAGTGGTGTTAATCAAGATGAAACAAAATGTGACAATGTTGATTTATCAGATGATTCAAAAGATTGTTGTTCAACAGATGATAGAATGGGTGAACATGCATATTCTTTACATTTACCAAAATTTGATTCTGTTGAATATCGTATTAATTTAACATCAGAAATGAAAAAACATATTGAAGAATTGTTGATGGAAGGTGATTTATTAGAAGTGTATTTAGATGAAACTTTCCAATTATGGAAATTATTACAAGCAGCTAGAGATCCAGAAAAAGAGGCTATATTAATTGATTTTGATGTAAGTTTTATAAATTATAACTATATTTAATTAAAACATTTTTTTTTTTTTTAGATAAATACAAAAACTGGTACTGTGAAACGTGGACGTAAACGTCGTTCAGATGGTGATACAGGTGGTGATATTATAAAAATTAAACCAAAACCAAATAAAACTGGTGAAAATGATAAAAAGGCAAGAACAACAAAAACAAAAGATCAAACTAAAAAAGGTAAAAATAATAGAAGGAAAGGTCGTAGACGTCAATCAATTGGTTCAGATGATGATGATGATGATGATGATGTTGATGAAATTTGTGCAGCAAATGGTTGTTTAAAACCATCAGGTGAAAATGTTGATTGGGTACAATGTGATGGTGGTTGCGATAAATGGTTTCATATGGCATGTGTTGGTTTATCAGCACAAGATATTAATGAAGATGAAGATTATATTTGTATGACATGTTCACAAAACGCAACATATGAGACTTATGAACATGTTGAATATAAATTGCCTGATCAACAAGATATTGTCAGTATGTCCCTGCCTTCCACATCTAAAGACTCCAATTAGTGCAAATTGTAGTTAATAATAGTCCATTAATGTTATCCAAAATGGGCTTATACATAATAAGTATTTTAATATGTTAGTTTTGTGGATAACACACTTTTGTTGTGATAAATAATAAGATGAAATTTATTTCGAAACAGAAATTCCTATTTGTTCTCGTAATCGATGAAATATTTGTTTTCTTCCTTTTTGCGTTAATTTTTCATTTTATATTTATATTATGAATAGATTATTATACAGTTTCACCATAGTTTTACTATTTATTTAATTAAATTCGTTCATCACATTAATTATAGTTCTTTATAGTAAAGTCACGAATGTTCTAATTTCTAACACTGTTTATAATAACAGTCGCAATAGAGACAACATATATTTTTATATTATTTTTATTTTGTTGTTCCATCCAACATTCTCTTCCCTACTATTTTAATGTCAATATTGTTCACTTAGTTTTTGTGAATAAATACTTTTGGATACTATACCGAAATAATAATTTAAAATGCAAATTATAAAGAAGCCTTCAATAACTTCCTTATAATAAATTAGTGTTTGAATAATTTATAAATTAATTAAGAAACTAATTTAGTTTAATGAAAAACTTTTAGGGTTTGATGTTTTCAATAAACAGTTTCGACATGCTACATTTGCCACAAAAAAATCAAGTCTACACAAAAACACGTTTCTCTTTTAATTTCTTTATTGAACAATTTCAGTCGTTTTATATAAATTAAAAAAAAAAGAATTAAATGGCTATAGATGTCAAATAACGAGTCATTCAGGTTAGATCTTTGCGCATTTATTGAGATAACGAACACTGAAAGAATCTTCCAAAAAGATGAATCGCTTTAGACGTTTTTTTTTTGTATAATTGGTTTCGTTTTATACGGTTATTTTTTTGATAGAATCGTTTTCCCTTTTTGCGTGGGATGATTTATTTTTTCAATTATTTACGAAAAGAATATCTTCTAATAAATATGTAAAATATTTAAATTATGATGTTGAGATAGAATCTTCATAACAGCTATTTCAGATGTTTTTTATTGTTAACACAATTAAGCTCGGCCGATTGCTCATATAAATTATTTCCTTTACACGGACGTAAGTTGTCTGATGGAACCCCTGGGGTGTATTTAATATTAGAGTTAATTCTGTTTCTGGCCCCGTCTGGACAACCTTACGATCCAAATAAAATCCTAGTATTATTCTCCACAAGTAGGAAAAATTATTTATATATTAATTTTGCAATAAAAAGAAGTATCACCGGGTTGCATCAGTCATGCCAATTGATGGTTAATGATTCTATTAAAAGTTTTCCTTTTTTTATTCAATTATTGTTAGTATATACAAGTGGAATACAGAGAATCAGAACGTTTTGGACATTACCTGTCAGATGCGATAATTTAAGCATGCCTAGGCCCTTTTCTCATGTGAATTAGTTAGAAGTTTAATAATGATTCTCTGCGCATACACGAACATCACGTTCACTTATTTGTGAACATAGGGCAACTTCTCTATCGATCGTCGGTTAGAAAAGTGGTGAAAATACAGCGGGGGATATGCGCTTTGACGCCCTTACTGAACACTTTAAGTCTTTACGATATGAAGAAGTCCACAGCGGTCCTCTTCAGGCAGCACTTAGACCTTCTTCATATCGAACAAATAGCGTTTGTTGATGATATTTCTATTTTGTTAGCACGTCTTATAACAACTCCAGTCATATAAAAGAGTCATAAACAAATATTTTTACAACAATTTTGAATTACTTTAAATTTTTATACGTTCTGTATACCTTTACAATATTTGGCTAGATGATTGAAACTTTATTTTATTGAAATCGGTTGCCAAATAATAAAACCACTCAAAACTATACCTATTGTAATAAGAATCACTAAAGAAGGTGAAGATTGTGCCAAAAACAAACTTGAACATGTTTGAATGAATTTTTATGACCTATTTTTGTGTCGTTAAAATAAATTTATATGTAGAAACAACTGTATTTATTTTGAATAAAATCTCAAAATAAAACCAATTGGATTTTATAGTTGAAGAAATATTTTTAACAAACTCATTATTTATACAAAGCAATACTCTTCAAATTCATTATAACGATATTGAAATACGACGTTTTCAATATAAATGCGTTTATTTTTAATATTCTCGTGTGGGCTTACGAAATGATATGCCCAATCACTCTTACGCCTTGTAACTTTTCAAATCTATGTACATACATCAGTTTTATTTACCAAGTTCTTGAAGTGTCGATCTAAAAATTACAACATTAGCGGTTTTATTATAAGAAAATTTTGCAGGCAACGCTTCAGAACTCTACAATTAACTTGTATTTTCGACGTAAGTTGGAAAATAACGAAAGTACTCTCGGTTGAACATGATGTCATAGAATAATAAATGAGTATTTTTATGATGGTTTAGTTGTAAAAACAAACAACAGTCAGTGCAGGTCTGTATGTGAGATAACAGAAAAGATGGAGCAAAATTATGGTAATAATCAAAATTATAGTGATTATTTTAACAACCTGCAAATTATTATTAGGAACTGAATACATATGAAAAGATCAAATTTATACGAATTTTGTGAAAAACGAGATTACTAGTCAACAAATTGGAATCAAATTGTGACGCAGGGAATGTGCTCATCTGATACGATAATATTTGAGTCGCTGAAAAAGAATGTCGTATTTTTAACGAAAATACTAGAAACTTTTTGAATTGTAAATTGATACCATCCACAATGTACGGCTTACACATGAAAGGATTCCGACTATTTAGTTTTGAATTGTCTTTGTATATTTACGTTTGAAAATTTCTTGTTTCTAACATCAAAAATACAGGGTGTAATTGAATTTCTTTACAATCTTCAAACCACATGTAGAGTCCGAAAAATTGAGCCGATTCTTACAATACATTACAGGGTCGGTGGGGCCTCGTGTTCGAGAATCAGGGGTTGAAAATTTCGCCAACATTCTCAGAACCACTGGAATAGAACAATAAATAATTGTGTTTAGTTTAGGTACATATTTAATTAATACACTGTTGATATCAACGTATTAACTTCCATATTTTTGTTATTTAGTGTATTCAGTGCCGGTCAGAAATGTCGAACAGTTGCGGACCCGAACTTGTGAAGCTGCAAACGATATTTGGCAACTGCCGAAAAGTGCACCGGCCCCTGCTATGTGGAGTGTAGTTTTGTATGGACCAAACAATTTCTGTAGTGATTTTTTTATTACATTATTATTATAGTTTTTAATCAGATGTTTGAGTATATATTCAATAAGGACTTAAGTTAGTAAAATTTGCTTGCGTTTTCTTATCAACTCTCGACAACAAAGTTACCGTAGGTTCGTACTTAACCAGCGACCATCAAACAATGGTTCAAAATTTGTACAATTTTAGTAAATAATTATTTTTGCTTCGACTTTTAAATATGCTTTTACACTTTCGGGACCAAAGTGAGTATACATTAGTATCTCGTTATAGCGAGTAAAGTATCAGTTTTAATAACTAGATAACTAGAGACATAATATTCATTATTTCCCTAGGGATATAATGAAAAATATACAATTATATGTATAATATTTTTCTTATATTATCAGTTTATTATCTTACTATATTATTAATGCAGTAACTATGGCGATTTTACGTAGCACTTTAAAAATTTAGAAATGATAAAACAATGGGGGTTTTCGTCCGAAAGTGCAAGAGACAGCGTAAATAACTGGGGACCAAAATACTTTCTTTTGTCTCTCGGAACTTTAGTCTCTTGTTATGTAATAAATTATTATTGCACTCTATTCCACATAGGGACAGTAAGGTTTGAATGTTGTAAGTAATTTTGATTACACCCTGTATATAGAATGTATATATTTTTTTAATTGTACATCGTATACTGACTGGTTTTATTTTTTGAATACAATCAATTCGAAATATACTTGTTCGTTCTTTATATTTCGTAAAATTATGTCTAAAATCCAATAACGTGCATTTCAATTTTGATCCCCATCAAACATTGTACGCGTACTATTTGATTACGGTAACGATATTGGATAGCAATATTTCGTTAGAATTCAATAAGCGTATTTTCAATAATTGTTAACACCAAATGCAAAAAATTGCTAAATCAAATTTATTTATAATAATTAAACCCGGCGCATCCACCATTTTTACATCACAAATGTACCAATTTCGATTATTTCAGGTTTCTGTCGATGCCATTTTTGGTCAATTTTCATCAATATTTAATAACAATTTGATTTGAATTATCTATAGGTTTCGTTATTTAGAGAGTTGATGTTTTCTCTTGTCCGATAAAAACATTTCCGACCGAATACCGTCGGTGACTGGATCAATCGATTCATGTCAATTTTCATTTATTAAAATTATTTTTAACAACAATAGACTTTAATATTTCAATTCTTTTATGTTATGCATTATTTATAAGTCAATAATTTTGTTAATTAAACAACGAATAAAAGGAAATTAATTAGGAATGTTACTGTACGGGTTCGTTTAACATTTATTACATTGTGTATTTTTAACATTTTCTCAAGTTTGACACAAAAATGATCAGAGAAAATTTATGCCACTACCCTTATAAACTCCAAACAATACACGAATTTCAACAAAAACGATCATTAATAAAATACTGTAGTCTTTCTAATGATATATAAAACTGACTAATTTTGATAATAAATTTAAACTTTATATAATGTGTAGTTAAGTGCATTAAGTTAATTAAAATGGAATGTAAAAATTGTACAAAACAAACTAAATAATTAAATGAACATAGTTTGGTAAATAAAATTACCTGAATGTGTACTGACAGTTTGGAAATAATTAAAAAATTGTATTGAGATTAAAAAGTTACAATAACTTGATTAAATTTTAATCAAATACAACTATTGTTGAATAAATTTTGGGTGGTTAGTTTCTAAAGATTCTCTAAAGAGTCTCAAATAGGATTAAGATGAAGCTTAATAAGAACTAAATTCAAACTAAATTTAGTTATACAGTTATTGTGACGAAACTAATTATTTTTCATTGTTATACCCGATTTTTGTTTAATTTTTTCGCTGTAAATAATTCTATAATAAACATGTTTGTGCTTACAATTTAAATGTACTGCATATTCTCAAAGTTCAGCGATGTTTTAATGATAACAAACAAATAATTTATTATGAATTTTCAACGTGAAAATTAAAAGGACATCACTTTATCTAGTAAATGAATTCAAAACAGAATCTAGCCTACAGAAGAGAAACTAAATGAAACATAAATTTCCTTCTTTTATTTTCTCGTTTATAACAGCTTGTTAAGTCAACTTATTGTTTGTTCTCAACATCTTTGATATCTAACGTATTCTATTTATTCTTTTGCCATTTTGAATGGGATTCTTAACTAAATTAGCTTCTAGTAAATTCAACACCATATAAAATCGAAAACTTTGATCAATTATTCACATTAACATGTTATAACTAACATGGACAACTCGGAAACTTGTTTGATTTCAAACTACTTTAATATACAACGTAACAAACAAAACTTCAACTGCAATAACAGAGACTCTGTGGAATAAATAAAATAATTAAACTGATTTTTTTTTAAATATTTATCCGTATTAAATTAAGTGAATTTTGTTGTTGTTCCCAAATGGAGAGGGCTTAACTATTCAAGTCGCTACTGGACCAGAGATTTAAACATCAAATTCGTACTCGATCATAAATTATAAAAATATCCAAAGATCACCCCTTTATCTTTACGTTATTTGCCATTTGATTCTACTTCAAATACTTCCGTTCTTTTTAGGTGGTAAGTGAAAATAAACGAAAAAAAAACACCGATAGATTTCGATTGAGTGGTAATAGCGTCATTAGAGTTTAAAGGAAACGTTTTTTGATAAAAGCAATCACGGTTTTTGCCAGATAAACGAGACAAGTTAGTGTTCAGTGTTGAATAGTAGGCATTTTAGTTTTAATATATGGCCATATGGGGAGGTTTTTGATAACTCGACAAACTTTCTCTATTAAACTAAACTTAAAGGTGCCTTAAGAGAATAGATAAATAATTTTCGTTTAATATAAGTGAAGATATTTCAAACGTTTTAAACATTCAACCACGAAATTCATTATAATATAAATTAATAGAATAATAATTTCGAAAATAATATTCATTACATATACCGTTTTACTACTAGTGAAATTCATTTAAAATTATTGTTGTGAAATTGTGGAAATAATCGATGATAAAGTTCTAGACGTTTATACGGTTTTAGCTAAAAATATCAACCATTACATGAATTTCAAATTTTTCCCCATATACTTTTGTTTAACTTACATGTCTTTATATTATACGAAATTACCCAATTTCCTGTATTTCCTTCAGTAAAGATACATCTATTATTACGTTCACTATCGAACGTTCCACTAGTCTCTAGAATTGTACAAGATAATAATGCTTCATCTGTATTCAGTTTATAAATGTGAAATGCACCCCGAAATGGCGAACTTGTTATACTCTTAAATCATCTTTATTCAGTCCAAGTAGATGGCGATAATGTATGTGAACAAAGATGACTTGTTCCAGAATACCACAATGCGACGATATACCGGGCGATTCACCTTAAACGGAAAGTTTTTACAGTAACTACTATTAATTGGCGAGCGATTCGACAAATATTTCAAGGATTTATAAGCTAAATTAGGGCCTTGTAGCTCATTGGGAAGTCGGTCAAAAACGCAAAAACTTGATCAGCATAAGCAATCTTTCTCTAGCGTTATAAAAATAATAAAAATAGTTAAATGATCTCGTCATTCATAAGGATGTGGGAAAATCGATGTTCCCATTTTCGCAAAGATCAAGTGATGAAAAACGAATAAAAACGATTTAAAGAGGATCTTCTAGGCATTTTTTGTCCTTTAGGGAAAACCGCGTCTTTTGGGCAATTTCCCAGTGAGCTATAAGGCCTTAATTTCGCCTTAAATGTTCTCCAGGTACCCCTTACAAATGGGAGTTGGAATGAGCACTTTTCGTTTAAGGTGAATCACCCGGTATTTATTTCCAATGTGATGATGATTTTACAATGTGATAAACGGACCAACAAACAGAATATTAAATTTTCCATCAGTTTTTTTTTTTGTAAATTTCCCCGCTTTATCCGTGGAAAACACGTCGATAATTTGTTAGACACCGAATCAGGGTAAATGAGTGTAAGGATTCAACTATAGGAGCTCGATTAATTTTTGTCACAACCTACCAATCTTTCAAATGTAAAAATTATTGGGCTTCTCTGGAGATTATAGGAGATAATAAAGGGAAATTTCTCTATTATACCAAAAACAAATCGATTTTGTTTATTAGAAATTTGTTTAATGTACATACAGATAAAGCTACCATTAAATGTCGAACGAAATGGGGATGTTTCTAGAATTTGTGGGGCGGTTTGTATTTTTAGCTAAAGTCACATATAGGAACAACTATCATAAATTTTGTGAAATTGTTGGACAAATATTAGGGAAAGTCTCCGATATAGCCACTTGTCGGTAGACACTAAAACGTAAATATACGCACTATATTCACATAAGCCCTTGAGACTTGTAATGTACAAGTGTTCCATTTTATTCAATTTTTAAGAAAAGCTACAACAATTTATTTTATTTACCAAAGAATGACTGTACACAATATTTAATCGAAACTTTGGTGATTTTCTTTTAGTTTTCCATTTTCCTTGAAAGATAAATGAAGTAAAATAAGATTCCTTGGTGTAAATCTAATCCATCAAAGTTGGTCGACCGATTTTTCGAATATAAAAAGTATATAGATGAGAACACGTGTTTACGAACCAGATATGTAATTCAATTTAGTCTTTTTTAGATAAAAATAGAAAAAAAATTCTATTGTCAATTCGTATTTTAATTAATAAAATAATCAGTTTTGAAATAATTTATTATTTTGAACTTTGTTTCAATTACTTTGACGTAGAATTAAGCTGTGTGATTGGTTTCCCTCATTGTTTTCATCAGAGAACAAAGTAGTGATTTTATCTCAATACCAAGCTGGAATTTCAGCTTGGTTGTTTAGTTAGAAGTTCGATATATGGATAGCCCAATCTGGGATTGAGTTGATTCGAGGAATTCCAGAACAGGACTTCCGCTCTCGGCTCAAGATCGGATCTCTATCTGATAACAGGATAGTGCTCGACTTTACTGTTGTTATTGTTGTTGTTCAATACTCAAATATCATCATTTAATGCGGAATTCAATTAGAAACAAAACAGTATATAGAGCTATAAATGCATGTCTATTCAATGGGAATTCCTTTATAAATTTGTTTTTAAAAATCTCTATATATAGAAAGATTGGACTGTTTGGCGTCTTGGTGCTTTAGTGATTTGAACTTATAATCAGATACCACATGGCGATATGATAAACCGATGTCAGTTTGTACACGTCACTTAGCGGTTAGTGGAGCTTTTGTTAATTGCTATGAGGGATCATACGGCTCCTCGTTTTTGGGTGGTGGGCTGAAAAGTACACCTTTCAGCAGAGCTGATTAGCAGCGTCGCAAAGCATAGCGTCGTGGCGCTTGCGCTACCGTCGCGCCTCATGAAAACGTCGGGTGAGTCAGTTTAATCGGAAAACTGTATATGTATAGTAACGTTATACCACTTATATGTTACGTTCGATCGTGTTGTTAAACTGGCGTAAATCGTAAATAGAGTTTACCAAATTTTTTGGTAAGTTTATAAAGTTTTTTATATTATTATATTTAAAAAAAATTGTATATTGGTTCAAATGAATTTGATTCAAATTTAACTAGAAAATGATTTCGAACAAGCCGGTTTCCCTTTTCGGGGCCAATATTGTTTTTATATTTGATTCTATGGTTCGACTTCGCTTGAACTTACGACCGATATGCGGCATTCTGCCAAATACTTTTAACAACAAAAACATTCCGTTTCCTTGTCATTTACACTCATTTTTGACGTTCGTATACGATATATGTGCTTAAACTTTTTAAAAATCTATCTACTGATTTGTTTACTTCCCTATATTCTCGATTTTCTTTCAATATAAAAGAATCATCTAGCAAAATAACTTTTCAAATTTTAGTAACGGTCTATTTGGTTAAACCGGGAAATTGAATCATCCCTGTTACAACACGAATAGCTGTCATTTGATAAACAAAAAAACGGTCGACGAATCATCCACACACACAAGCACACACTTATCAAAATATTATTAAGCCGCAACAAACGAACAAGCTCAATGTTGCCCTTTATCTGTACAGTGATTCTTTTGATAGACTGTGATTTATTTAATTGTGTAAAAAATTACCTTTTTGTCCGCGAATTTCGAGCGGAATTAATTATAAAAATGCAATAACATCCGACTGTTTGATTAATTAGCGAAATTATTTTATTAACATTATTTCAGATTATTACTTTTGTTGTCAATACATCTCGGTGTATCGATTGTGTTTTATATACATAAATAAACAGGAAATCATTTATGGTTGATTAGATGGGTCACTAAAATACTAATTATCTAGAATTTATAAACTATACAATTTACTTCTCTATAATTGATTAAGATAATGTGATTAAATACAAAATTTATTTGAAAGTAAATTAAACAAAGAGGAAACAACACAGCATCCATTTGAGTCAATCAATAATTTAAGGCGAATCTTTTTTGTCCCTATAAATAATTGATAATATTGGAGCAATAGAAAGTTTTTCCAACGAAAATAGGAGTGCATTTAATGTAAATTTTCTGTTGGATATTTCAACATTTGTAAATAAACAATGATATGAATGAAATTTTGGTGTTAATGATTCAATGTTCTCCTCCATGAGTCTACATCTAACACGTCTTCCGTCTTATAAATTATGATGATGAAGGCGAATTTTTGTCGTTTTTCGATTTCAATTATTGCACAATTGACGATTTTCGTTAGAAATTCCATTGAAATTAGAATGAAAGACGTATAAATTATATTTCAACTAGCACGTCATACAATATTGTAAAAACTGCCAACATTTCGAGTTAGATAGAAGATAAATTGTTGGATAACACGTATAAAAATTCATTCAAGTTTGATCTTTACTTATCAAATATTAACCAAAAGAAAAGAAGTAGAATATCTCTACAAACATATGGCGTTGAAATATGTACTGTGTATAGCGCAGAGTTCAGCTATAACGATATTCAAGGGACCATTAGAATGGTGATGTTATAGGCGAATATCGTTATAACGATGCATATGAAAATGTGGAAAAAATTCCATCTACTCCATAACGCGATTGTCCATATTTCGCTTCTTGTTATTATCGTAAAAAATAATTCAACAATTTTTGAGATGATATAATCGGAGATTAATAGAGAGGAATGGATTGATTTACAATTATTCAAAGTATTTGAAATTTCGCCTTATTAAAAAACTGGACTTTTTCTTTTATTGAAGTTTCTGCTCTTGTCTCGCTACTCGAGAACAGATAAGTAACTTAGGAAAGTCCTTAAAATGATGATTGCTCTTGATGATGTCAATATTGCACAAGAATTTGATTGAAAGAAGAACTGAAAGTGGACGTATCCTATATATAGTATACCTATATTCTCTTCGCTTGTGAACGTTTTGACAAACCAATCATCAAAGGAATGCCGTTTCAATACGATATTTCCCTTAAATATTGAATTTTCCTTATAACTCTATTCTAATATATTGTTACATTTGAATTAATGATTTTGTCTAGTTGTAGTAATTAAGATAGTTTGATAGAAATTCAATCTTTTGTATAGATAATGCAATAAATGTCGGTGCCTGATTGTAATTAAAAGGAAAGCGTTTAATTGAAACATACTGTTTAACGGTGTTGAGTATTTGTAATTACATAGTTAGTTATAATAAGGGTGAAAGTTTATTTTAGCGGTATGTTTCAGCGGTTAACAGTTTGATAAAGTATCACAGCATGCTTGTAATGGACCAAGTTGTTTTGTTCGATTTACAACAAACTTACAAAACTATAAATATAGAAATTTTGAATAGAATATAAAGAAAATTCCACAATTTTTATATAAATTTTAAATTCTAAAAGTTGTAGATGTGCCATAAATAAATTTAATTTATTTTGTTTTCTTTATGAAATTCTCTTGTATTTTTCAATTATATCACCTTTCGTCTGTATAAGAATTCATTTTTAATCTATAATAAACATCTAGAAAAGTGTGGGCACAATTGAAATTGTTTGAATTCGTCTTCTTAAATTTCATTATCCAGTTCTAAATCGTTCTCTACCGCATAATTTTAAACTATGGATTTTACTTGGTTCAACTCAATTTATAATCTCTCATACTTATTATCTCTACTTTAATTAATCCATTCTATCGTATATTCATAAAACTTTCACCGAAAAAACGAATCCTTCTTCTAGCTATATTTGATCGTTTTAATTTAAATAATAAGACTGGAAAAAAGCACGACGAACTTTCTATTAAGGTTTGAAGATTAATAGAAATGATACCGTTGATGGATTTATAACAGCCAAAGTATTGTTATAATCCATTTTTAAATTAATCAAATAATTATTTTTGAATGGTTTGAAATTTATATGCTGGTTGAAATATTATTTGTTCTCAAACAGAACAACAATAGAATTCTAGCTGACGCCGATAAAAGCGACTTTCAAGTAGTTTTAAGTAGTAGAAAAATTGACTTTTAGATAAAATGAGTTGTACAATTCTAACAAATTTTTATAACGCTATAAATTTATTCACGCCGGCAAGTCGACGTTCTGTAAATAGATGGATTTATAAAATAGACTTGTTTACTTATTTATTTATTTATGTTAACGAATGTAGAACTGTGCTCCTTTCAGCATAGCGGGGTTGGAAAATCGTAGTGTCGAGGTTGTCCCAATTGGGAATTGACGAATCGACTGGCAACGATCCTTGAAAACCGATGTCCAGATGGGATCGTCAGTTTGAATCGCCTAACAGATTATTATAAACTTAAAGTGGAGCTTGTATAGTTGAATTTACATAACCATATTCGACAATAATTCGTATAAACACATATACACATCCATAATACTGTTGTATAGCGTAATTCAAATAGTTTATTGAGATATCCACCAAGCTAACACATTGATAAGTCGTCTGTTTCATTCACTGTGATCTACTGGATGTACGCTGATAGAATAAAAGTTGCTTGAATGTCTATACCGGGTGATCAACTTAAAGCGAAAACTTCTTATGGCAACTTCAATTATTTAAGGATTTGTAGGGTGTCCACATCCACAGAGAACATTTAAACAAATTTAGGACCTCGTAGGGGTATTTGGTCAGAAAACGCTCATTTTAGACAAAGTCACCAACCAGTTATGCCCTTCAAAGGGCTAAGAATGCCTAGAAAATCTTCTTAAAGTAGCTTTTATTCGATCCATTTATTGAATCCTTAAATTAAAAAATAGTAAACAACAGAGAAGGTTACTGACTCTAGAATCATTCGTTTTCCACGATCGATCTCCACTACGCTTTTTTTTTAATTTTTCAGGGGTACAAACGAGAAACATCAATTGGTTCATGCTTGAAATAGATTAGCGGAAATCTCTACATTGTCTTTTAACCAACCTTCCAATGAGCTACAAGGCCCTAATTTTGCTTAAATGTTCTATAGGTACCTCCCTACAAATCTTTCGAATCTCTCGCCAAATAATGGAAGTTGCCATAAGAACTTTTCGCCTCACGTGAATCATCCGATATGTATAACAACTTTCACATGTATGTAAATCTACAAACTAAATCTATACCGAAAATATGTTGAAAGTTTCTTGTCGAGCAGTCTGAATGGTGGTGAACATATGTGTGTGTTTGTATGTATTGATTTTTGATTAGTTCTTTAGAATCGTTTATAATGAATTAATTTCGAATGGTGATTACAAATTAAAATTTATTCAGTTAATGATGGGCGAAAAATTATCATTTATAATTGATCATTCATGACGAAAAAGGTTTTAAAATATCTAACAAAAAAAAAGCAGCAACAACAACAGGATTCGCTAAAAATCCATTTATATTCAATCTGTACAGTTTGAATGAATATTGATAAGTTAATTAGGATAAATAATGGAAAAATCATGTACCTATTTGCTTTTCAATTTTCCCAAATTTTTCCACAAACACTCATGAATACGCTAAATTGAAACGATAATAAAAATACATGTGGAATATTGAAATAAATTTTATAGCTTTATTATTTTGCGTTAATTTGCCGTTTTACCGATTTTTTAATTGATAAAATAAGGCTTCTATGTTAAAAATGACAATCTTAATTTGTTATGAATTTTGATAAGCCGAAAACAATCGCTTGTTCTTCGGCACACTTACCCGAAACTCTATCCTGAATCTGACAGAAATGTGGTACTTTTATTTTTCTGTGTGTAAAATCTATAAAAAGGATTTTCCTAGTATGAAGATGAGAATTGAGATAATCGTTTATGGAGAATTCGTATAAATTTACTGCAATCTGATTAAAAATTGGGACAAAATATATGGAAGCTTTTATATTTGTTTTTTTTTTTTACATACATTCATTCATACATTTATTTATGGGGTGATTTTCGCTAGTATTTTTCCTGAATATGCGAATAGCTTGTCTTTGACATTTTTTACATCAAAATTGATAAATATGTGTGCGTATTTTTTATGTCAATATATTCGAAATAAAATTTCTTCGATTTGCTAAATTTTCCTTCTTAATCGGTCTGCTGTGATGTCCCAATTTTCTTTTCCTTTTTATATATCGGTCTGTAAACAGGCTGTGTAGAATTGGAATTCAGACAAAGCTTGACATTTCAATCTAGATACAGAAAATGAAACATTCATTCTTGCTTATAATAATAATGACTAGTTCGTTATAACAAACTATTCCTATTTTGTAAATTATTTCCTTTAAATAGTGTTGGAAAATAACGCGACAGAATAAATAACGAATCTTTTTAAATCACACAAAATGAATGGAATTTCTCGACAAATTACGAAAGGAAATTAACTACAAGTCTACTAGAAATTGCTTTATGTTCAAGGTCTGTATTAACCCAACAATACGAACATCTTCTCCTTTATTTCTGAACTTTCAGGAAATTGTCCGTTATTACAAGTCAAATATGTTGATCACGGCCACAGACCATCAAAGCTAATTTTCGTACACTCAAACGTAATAGTTTCGAACATGAAGCACACTCACCATCGAGAATCAACAATTTGTCAATTAGAATTTAATCCAGTTGTCTCGTACAGTATTGTTCGATCAAACTTGCTTATCAGATAAATTTAGCGATCCAAACAGTGGCACAACGTTTTGGGAAAACTTTAAAATTTCACTTAACGAACATAGGAACTCAAATAGAATCGTCGAAGCTTTTTAATAAGGAATAATTGAAATTTCTTGCTGAATTGTAAAAGAAAATTGATTAAAGAACAATTAATTTCACAATTAGAGTCTACAACAGTGGCGTAACTATAAATTTTGTCTCCCTTCCTCTTCCTGCAAGATTCGTCAACCGGTCCCCTTTACTTGTCAAAAGCATAGCAAGGGGGTAATGAGTGGTGCTTCAACTATACGGGCGCTTGACTCTGAGGGACGCCATTTAATTTGGAGGCTTCCAAATGATAATAATAAGAATCATGAAACACGAACGATGTAGACAGTCGCTTTTTGGGGAGAATCGCCGTGTTTTAATTCCCATTTTAAGATAATTTCATTATTATTCATTAGTCTTTGTTATCCAACCGTGTAAATAAGGAGATGCAGACATTTTTAGTCAATTTTTTAGTTGGATTTTGAGAATGAATCGTGCAGAAAACACAAATTTAGATGCTTTTAATCGTTTTGATTTTAAGTCTAATTTTTGGGATATTTTTACTCGATGTCAGTCACAGTAAAGTCGTTTTAAATCATCAGTTTTTAATAAATTTTACTACTACGATTGATTTTCAGACTTTTGAGACTTATCTCAATTATGTTATGGAATCATCAAAAAGTGGAAATTTAATTAATTTTCATTGATTTTCAAGCTAAATTATCGTATTTTTCAGCTTTTTTAACTAAAATTTCGGATTTTTGCCCCGGGCGCGAGCCTGCTATGTTATTGTTTAACACTTGTATACCTACTCCAAAAAAATTGTTGACACAATATTTGGAAATATTGGAAAATAAACAGTAGTTGTCCTCCTTTTTTTCCACTGGGTCCCTTGTATTAACAAGCCTCCGTCTGGCCTTCAATCAACTTTAGATTTAAATTCGGACTTTCGATTGAAAATATTGGAAATTTTCCTTACGAAATCGATCTAGGCAAATTTACATCGTTCTCGAGTAGTAATATTCGTTAATCCTGCCTTACTTTCACCGATATCGGCTTGTTGAAGATAACTAAGGCTGAAATTTAAACCAGTTTCAGTTAACTAATGCTCGGTTTCTAAAACGATACATATCGATTCAATAAAGTTATGGAATCCATAAAGTGCAAAAATCGTTTCTGAAAGAGTACATAGCAGTTATGGATTCAATAACCGTTCCACAAGTTATCGGACACACAAGCATGAGATATGTAATACATAATAATGTGGCGCATGATCAGTTCGGCTGCACACACATCCAGCTGTTCTGGTGTCTTATGTCTTGGACTTTTTCCATGTAAATTGTTTCTCTCAACGCTAACATTGCCCATTTGTTTTTTTCATTTTCAATGATAGATAATAGAATAGGTTAAAAGCACCGAATATTGGCACTATAAGAAATATGGTTAGGATTTCAATTTTTATCACCACAGTTGGGATTATTATCAGGGTATCGAACCGGAACTGAACCGAAAACCGAAAACCGGAATTAACCGAAATTTTAGCCGGAGCGAAATCTGGAGCTGAACCGAAAGCAAAAATCGGTTTTTTTCGGTTTAAGCATACCACTTTATCACGATTTTTTCTGTTTTTTCTTTCAATATCCCCTTTCTTTCCTGCCAAGAAAATAAAGTAAACCACCCGAGATCGAACTCCCGATTTTGATGATTTTCGGTATAAAGGTAGTTCATTCTATTCTAAGGGATGCGGGTTTTATCATTCGTGTTCACACTTAAGTTTAAGGGAGATATTGAGGGTTGAAGTTACCCCTGAAAAATCAGTTTTTTCCAAATATCTCTGGAACGGTTAAATATTCTTAGTAGTTCAAAAACTGGATAATAGAGATTCACGAGGGCTATCAAAAAATGAAAACTGCATTTTCATTCCTTGCTAGGGATTGAAGCTTTAGATTTTTAGATGACTTGATGCCACTTTTCATCATTTTTTCCAATTTTCCGCTCAATGATAAAAAATATTGAATTTTGACTACGTATAGGTATTATTTATCAAAATTAAAATTATATGGATCTTAAAGGCCTTTAAAAGATCTTTGAAATGGTTTGTTGTTGTTACTGATATTAATATTAATAATATTATTATTCTAATTTACGCTAAAAATTAATTGTTTATATTTAAAAATTTGAAAATGAGTCACTTGGAACTGAACCGAAAACCGAAAACCGGAACAAAACCGTTATTTTCGCAGGAACGAAGACCGGAACTGAACCGATAATTTTTCTTCAAATTGAACCGGAACGAAAACCGGAACGAAAAAAATAACGGTTCGATGCCCTGATTATTATTGTTGATTTTTTTAAATATTGTCCTAATTCATCTTTATATTAATTAAATGCATTCCTTTCAAGTAATTGTAAGTTAATTTAATTCAATAATAATTTTTAAGTGAAACCAATCACTCTCATACACTAACAATTATTAAGAAACATTTTGATTTTGATACTATGAAATCCTTGTACGTTATTCGAATTATAAAGATTGTGTAAAAATTGTCTAGATTGTTATTAAGACTAAAGTAAATTGAATAAATAACAAAATTAAATATATTGTCAATAACTGGACATCTGTCAATAATAGGTGCTTTTTTTCACATAAACTTTATACAACGGTAGTATATACTGGTAAATTTAAGACATTTCAAGGCATTACAGTGTTTAGCTAGTAGGAATTTCTTTTTATTCTCTATCTTGTTTTCCTATGTTCATATTGAATTTACCGCTAGAAAAACCCACCGCAATTGGCTAGTATCTGAAAATACACAAGCGACATCTCTCCTCAGATAGATAAACCGATTTTATGGAATTCATATTTATGGAGTACATATTTTGTTTTCAGAAACAGACCTTCAGTTTATCGAATCCATAACTTTATAGAATTCATAACTGTTGAATCCATAAAAATACTTTCTAGAAACTGGCCATAAGACATTTAATCAAAGTTAGTGGAACAATCCAGTGTATTCCAAAGCAGACCAAAAAATTTCTGTATTAAATTTAATAAATAAAATAGAGTCAATGGAATCGATTAGGACAAGATGTGTTTTTGAAGGTCGGATATTTGGAATTGTTCAGAATCGTTAGAAATGTCTGCGTATTTGTCAAGTTGGTTTATTATTATTTATTATTATACAAATGATGTTTATGTCGAGCGTGTCGAACAAAATATTTTGAAATTAGTGGTATCAATTTCAATTTGTCATATATTTGAGCAATTAAACTGTATTCGATTACGCTTATGATTTATAAATATAAAATGAAATTATTATTGCAAATTTGAATTTGTCAAACGAACATTAGAAATATCCCCATTTTTTACAATTGAATTATAATATCGCTTCATTTTTTATTGCACCCACTCGTATTATGTATGAAATTTTAATAAATATCCCAGTAGAAGATCTGCCTACGAAATGTTCTTTTAATGTAATAACATAAACATTCGTATACATACATACTCCATCATTTCTTGTTCTTTTCTATGACTGACATAGAAAAATGCAAATTGTCTTGAAAGCGACCTTTCAACGAACGTGCACCAATGCGAAATTGTTGTGGTAAAACGTAACAATTCATTGTCCATGTACTATTTTTATTTTTTTCAACAATTTCTTTGTTTCAATATTTATTTTATGGATTTGTTTTGTCGAATTGTACGATTTTTTGTTGTTTTGTCGATCGTTAATTCTATGTCTATCTAAAAATAAAACCACCGACACTTCAATTAGTGATATTTTGGTTTAATTAAAACCGTATAACGACGATGGTATATTTTCCAATGGATCATCACATCACTCTTTACTGAAACAAAAACGGATGGAGAAAACGTATTTGAACAGGTGTCTATCATTATACGGTGATTTCTTTTATAAATGTCTTAAATTAGGGGTGGATTTTGCTTCAAATTTCAACTAATAAAATTATGGTTGAACTGAAAATACAATTCACGATTATTAGGATTATTTTTGTTGTTTACTTATAGAGAAACATGATGATAAGAGAATGCTAAATAATACGGCTTGCTTGTTATCAATTGAAATTCATTAACACGATCTGAAATAATTGGATTTGGTGTTTGTGTTGCATTTTGAGACAAAGTAGGAATCTCTCTCTGGTCGATAGTTTGTCCAATGTAAACAAGATTTGTTTATAAACACAACCTGAGGGAAATCAGAATAATCCTTACATTATCAACTATTATCCTTATGCTTGTTGATTTAAACGATCTTTTTTTTCGACATGACATTTCATATGTGCACACCCCATATGAGAATTGATTATTGTATGAGTCGGATGATAAAACACTGGATTTTGGCGCCGTTCTACTTATAAAAGCGGAAATGTCCGTGTATTCTTCATATAAATGTGTCATCTGTGCCAGGATCGGCTTCAGCTCGAATTATCTGTGTTGTAGTCGACAGAACTACGACATTATGGATAAATTGTTGAAATTTCGTCTATTTCAGATTTGAGTATTTTATCCCTTAAGCCAGTCCTGGTGTGCTGAGTCTCGTTTCAGTATGAAACCGTTAAAAATATGGACCCAAGCATTAGTGCTAAGAATTCAAATATATAATAAAAGGGTGTAATACCATTAAATTCGACTGATGTTTCAGCAAATAATTTTACATATAGTGGTCTAACCACAATCGCGCATCAAGACTTGAATATCTAAATTTCAAACATTTGTAAAGCGATTGTGTGAAATATATAGACAGATAAACTACTCCATATTCATATTGTGTCTGATAAATTCATGTAAAATCTACAAAGGCAAATTAACGATTCTCCTAATAACTAAACCTAATTAATTGAAATATTAATTCTAGCGATCAAAGTATACAGTATGATCTATATTTACGTATACATATAGAGTTAAATTCTTTATTAATAAATCAAATATTTATTAGCCTAGTTAGATAAATTAATGATCAATTAAAAATTCAAAAGTTAACAAATCGAAAAGCAAATCATATCAATAATTTCCATACGAACATAATTCGTATCATCCATAATGAAAGAGCCGAAAATAGAAATACCACATACCGGATGGACCATCTAAGTGTTCCTATAGCAACTGCCATTATTTGGCGAGCAATTCGAAAAATATTTCAAGGAATTTTAGTTAAATTAGAAATTGGGGAGTCGGTCAAAAAGCGCTCGTCTTAGGTAACGTTGAGATTTCGAAAACGAGCGAAACATGCAAAACGACTAAGGATGGCTGGAAGATCCTCCCAACATTGATTGGAAGGCATTTTAACTGTGCAGCAAGTTTTTGAAAATTACGACATTAGCCAAAACGAATGTATTTTGATCTACTTCTAAATGAGCTAAGAGGCTCTAATTTTTTCAAAATGTTCCCTAGCGATATAGACGTAAATCGAATAATAACTGATAAAACAGACTACGGATATCCTCTTCTCTAGCGATATTATCATCAAATACTACAATTTTAGTAACTAAACTCCAGGCTTGGTAGGTTTATTAATGGATTTTTTTTAACTACCCGCTAAGAATATTGAAAATTTTCAAAATTTCGGGAAGTTATTGGTTTTACCCTGATGTGTGTGGGAAGAATATGTAAGCAGCTCATAACTTTTGAACGGCTTGACGGATTGAAACGCTCTTTGCAAAATTCGAAAGGGTTCCACCAAACTTAGATTTCGTGCAAATTTGAACCGATTCGGCCCTATAAATTTTTGAGAAATTCTAAAAAAACTGAAAAATTTCTTTTGTTAAAATCATGTTTTTTCAAAATAACTATTGAGCTGCTGTACCGATCAATTCCATAATCTAATCAGCTCTTGACCTTAACTAATGACGTCGAATGCCGTTTAAACGATCAAAATCGGTTGATTCGTTCACGAGTTATCGTTGTCGAAACATAACTAAAAAAGTGTTTTTCAACATAACCTCAAAATTCCTTAACCAATCAAATTTGTACTCCTCACAATAATTTTGGAGCTTTAAAAACGTAGCGGGAAGTTTCAGGAATGGCCTGCAGGGTCAACCGCATTCCAGATTTTTCAGTGTGAAATTGCTGAAAATTTTTGAGCAATATTCTACGATTGTAGATAACTATTTATATTTGCTAACAGAATATCGTCCGTAACTGAAAATTGATTTGAAGTTTTACAGAATAGCATTCGAAATCTTCCAAAAAAAATTATGCTCTGTGTGCTTCGATACATCAAAACGATTTGTTGTTTTTATGTAGCGCGATTGAGAAAGGAACATAATCCGGATTAATATTCCGCCGATATTTTATGTGTTTTTGTTTATTTTATTTTTTTAACGATATACATTATTAATATCGAAATGGACTATAATGGGGTTTGTGGTTAATTTAAATCGACCATGAGTGGTAGATATGGATATTAGGCAATAGATAGAGACGAATGATAATGCAATACGAATATAGTAGATCGATCGTTATATAATTTGTACATTTAAGACCATTCTATAGAGGTAGTTGTTCGTAGTGTTAGAGATCTGGTAGATATCTTCTATAACACCATTTATACTTACCAACTTGTCATTTGTGAATCGTCCCTGATGACAATAGTACAACATCAGGGCACGGTTCACTACTTCGTAGCGTTCCTGTTTTGAATACTTCTATTATGATAATTTTTCAAAGAAAGAACTGTAATACGTTTCTCCCATATGAATTTACAATATTGGATACAAAACTGTGTAAACACGACGATACGAAAAATATTTCAAAGACTTATAGAAGAGCAAAATTAGAGCCTCGTAGCCCGTTTGGAAGTTGATCAAAAAACGCTCGATGATACGATTTTCAAAAACGAGTTATATACGTTAAACCACTTAAAATGACTCAAAAATTTCCCCAATATTGATTTTTCCTTTTCTCCATTTTATTCTAGAATGTTTCGTATTTTTTCTATAATACAATGGACAAAAACGGAATAATCAATGTTGGAAGGGTTTTTACAATGACAGAAACGAGCAGTTTTTGACCGATTTCTAAATGAGCTACGAGGTTCTAATTTTGCTAAAATGATCTCCAGCTACCTCCCACACAAATCTTTGAAATATTTTTGAAATCGTCCGTTAATTAATAGAAATTTTATACGAATTAATTACATCTAGAGCAGTTGTAATTATTATATTGTTAACAATACAATAAGTTTATACTAGATGCTATCAACTCATCTACTGGAATCAATTAATTACATTGTTAGAAAGGTAAACTTTACTTAGAAAATAGTTTTCAATCAATTTGTCAGTTGGATAATTGAACAATGTGTTATATTGAGGGCTTATTTCAATTATTGAAATAGTCAAACATTAAAATTCTACAAATAAAACTGATGAGTTATTAATGTTAGAATTATAATTGAGCGCTTGTGGTATTTTATAGAGAATTCAATTTGAATATCCTCAATTATTTTGTTGTAAATTTCCATTTCTAACGTTAAAACAGGCGAAATTTTGTGATTACGGCTTAATTTAGAACGGTCTAATAGCATTTATAGTTTTGTTAATTACAAAGCATTTAATGATATATTGGAATCTTTTGAATCAGATTGAAAATGAATGTGTTCGGTCGGCTTGTATTTTAGTTCTATATAATAATTGAGATAATTTATCAAAATTATTTTCGTTTATTAACTGAATATAGCATATCTCGAAACCATTTCGTAGTATTTCAGACGTCATCAAGATCATTAATAATCTAATCTAATAGAGCTTCGTCATTAAATACGATGGTAAAGGAAAAATGAAAGACACTTTCGCTAATCAATAATATCCATCGTTTACCGAAATATTACCAGGAAAATCGGGAAACATATATATCCATAGTATACAGACAGATATTCAAATGGAACTGAGTAAAAAATAAACCACTGTTGATATTATACAGAGTATCGAACTAAAATTGGATATGGATACAAAAAAGCGATACTGTAAATGGCAGAGAATCAAACTTGTGCCTATTTTATCCAAAACGGAACGATGCAATACTAAATAACTGCACCATAGTTTGAATCAAACAACAACGATGATGACTTTGAGACGAATAAAGTTGTGATGTTTTGATTTTTGATATAGTTTATTATACAAACGATACAGTCTTGTTTGTGATTTAAGTTGGCGCCACTGTGTACGGTGAACGAAAATATCGATAATTCTGCGACACAATCTACATCTATTATTATTATTTTGTAATTTAATACGAATGTTATATGATTAATTTCTGAGATAATACAGCATTTAATGGAATTTCTGGAAGAATTAACTCGACTCATGGGGTGGTTTCTTTATTTATAAATATAAAGCCCGCTGTATAATGCTTAAAATAATATGAGAAATTAAAGGGCAAATACTGGATTTAACAGACAATTATATTTTTGTTTCAATTACGTCTCAATTTTATTTTATTCTGATTATTTTAATTAAAATCACAATTCATCCAACTTCCGCACTGTTAATCCAGTCCTGTTGTAATAAATTTCATTGATAAGTTCAACAATAATCACTGTTGTTGAACACGTTACTTTTGAAAGCTTGTTCGCTTATTGTAAATTGGTGTAATATATTTATGAATGCAATACGGAACAGTTTTGAACGTGATCGCGATGTGGACGATTTTCGATCAATAAGAGTTATAATTAAGATTGTTTTCGAAACAATCGGTTTGGTTTGAGGAATACAAACAAGACTTTTAAAATTCGTTTCTTGAAACGTCAATACAGCACAAATTCGAACGTTTTTATTATTCTGTTGTGAAGGTTTGAAGCGATATTCAGTTTCGAGTTGTATTAAATAGGAACAAACAAATCACCATTCCTAACAAATAAAAAAATCTCCAAAGGCAGCAAGTACCTTATATAGCGAATTTTTTTTATATAGGGGATTTTTTTAACTTCCCGCTAAGAAAATTGAAAATTTTCAAAATTTCGGGAAGTTATTGGTTTCACCCCGATTTTCAAAAATTGAATTTTCAGCAGATCTCGACATTTTGGGACCCTAGGAAGCTATTTTGAGTATTTTTGCGAGGGTGTCTGTATGGCTGTATGTGTGTGTGTGTGTGTGTGTGTGTGTGGGAAGACTATGTAAGCAACTCATAACTTTTGAAAGAATTGGCGTATTGAAACGCTCTTTACGGCATTCGAAAGGGTTCCACCAAACTTAGATTTCATGTAAGTTTGAACCGATTCAGCCCGATAGATTTTGAGAAATTCCAAAAAAACCGAAAAATTTCTTTTGTTAACATCATGTTTTTTCAAAATAACTATTAAGCTGCTGTACCGATCAATTCCATAATCTAATCAGCTCTTAACCTTAACTAATGACGTCGAATTCCGTTGAACGATCAAAATCGGTTGATTCGTTCACGAGTTATCGTTGTCGAAAAATCTCGAAAAAAGTGTTTTTTCAATATAACCTCAAAATTACTTCACCAATCAAATTTATACCTTTCACAATAATTTGAGGGCTTAAGAAACTGCGTCGACTGCCGCAAAGCTCGTCAAAATCCGTTGATTTGTTCGCGAGATATCGTTGTCGATAGATTTCGAAAAAAAACGATTTTTTAACATAATTTCAAAATTACTCAACCAATCAAATTTGTATCCCTCACAATAATTTTAGAGCTTTAAAAACTGCGTCGAATGCCGCAAAGCTCGTCAAAATCCGTTGATTTGTTTGCAAGATAACGTTGTCAAAAGTTTTTGAAAAAGCTTTTTTTCAACATAACCTCAAGATTCCTTAATCAATCAAATTTGTACTCCTCACAATAATTTTGGAGCTTTAAAAACTTAGCGGGAAGTTTCAGGAATGGCCTTCAGGGTCAATCCCATTCCAGATTTTTTATATATCTACATGCTGAAATATTAATTGCAAAACATTCTTATGATACTGACAATTAATATATTTTAATAACATTGAATCAACTACAGATGAATCAAATTAAGATTGCCAATAACCATGGATGCGCAGTAGTCGTACCTATAGTAAAAGTGCGATAGAATGTATCGTCTGTCTCTTTACGCCAATGGTAATACATTTAAGCAAAAATCGAATAAACACGATCGGTTAAGCGGACTATTCCGAAAACCTTGTTTGGATGCGCTGACTTTGGCAATCTTAATTTGATTCATCTATAATAAATTCATTTCCCGATGTTATTTTAATATTTATGATTTTTATTGAAAAATACTTTTAATCCATAAACAATAAGAAACACTAATAAAATTTCATTCGCTTGTTGTTTGTCTAATACGTCTAATCAAGGCCTGCTTGATTTTTTCAAGCGAAATTCTCTAGCAGGCCTTGCGTCTAATATTAACTGTCAAAATTAGTTGCCCCCCCCCCGCGATATTCAATTTTTTTTTCTAATATCAATAGTCAGAACATATAGCCACCTGAGATATTCGATTTTACTGTTAATACTCAATAAAGATATTTTTGCATTTTTCATGTGAACCAACGAACCGATTTTGATGATTTTTTCCTTGATCATAGAGAATGGTCGGCTCTACTGTTATTTTAATTTTCATCAAAATCTAAGCAAATGTAATATTGAAAATGATTTTTTTTAACATTTCTTCAGCTCTTATTCCAGAAGTGTTGGCCCTACCAGTCTGGCCAACGAACTCATCCAAGCTATCCCAAAGACCGATTTTTGTACCACGTTTCATTAAGATTGGACTATTTTTACGGCAGTTTTAACGAACGGTGGATATGGGTTCCTGAGGTCCGAAAACGAACTTCTGTGCAAAAATTTTTCGGAAATTCAAAAGTGAGGATCTCGTCATAAGCTAATTTTTTTAAAAAAATTCGCTAAAAGTCGTACAGCTGTTTTGTTGTAAGATAATCGCGTTGTTGTATTATTGTTATTGTTATTATTCCTTTCGACGTGTATATTAGTCATCTATAATCCATATAGATTTCATCATAATTACTTTAAGGGTGTATGCGATTAATGTTGTTTTACTGTCAAAAGCGTCTATCCAGTCTGTTTATTGATTGACAGTGATCTAACTATAAATACATCACCATCTTTGGCTTGGATTGAACCGATATGTCGGGCTTATGTGCGATTTTTACGGATGAAAATTGCAAAATTTCGACTTTAACGTTCAGTTCTGTACCAGATCGAGATTGTTGTTGTTTTGACGTTGTCATTTTCTATAAAATAAAACATGAGAGTTCTTAGTGTTAATATTTCATTCTATTTCAGGTACAGGACATTTCCTGATTTTTTCTTTCTGTCTAAACAGAAAACATTAAGTTGTCAAAATGGTTATAAATAATGGAAGAACTATGAAAGTTGGATAATATCCGAACGCAATCTGTATTTTCCGAACGATAAATGCCCCCGTCTTAAATTTACATTTTAGAAAATTTAATCATCTTCTAGATATGTATATGTTTTCCTTTATCATATAGAAAAGTATGATATTACACTAAAACTTAATCTTTAATTGAATATCCTGCTGGTTTCCTGATTACAACTTTATTCATGTCTATATTCAAACAAACTAAATTATTATTAAAACAGAAACATCACTGAAATACAATGACGATATAACTCTCCACATCTTAGATTGCGTCTTCACCATATTTACATTAGATTCGTGGTAATGCCGCTTTATTAACACACCGAAAACAGGAAAATTTATTGTTTCCATTATTTTCAACTTTTACTTAATATAAACAGTTTTTGTACGCATTTACACGAGGAATATTGTTTTAAACGAAACAATAAAAAAAAACCTAGCGAAAAATATGAAACGAATCAAAAAAATAACAAACATATTTGCGACAAATATTACAGTTTTATCTTTCCAGTTTGCTACTATCAATAATTGAACCGGTCGGGGCGCATCCACCATTTGTCTACCGGTCGAAAACCTCACTTCGACTACTTTAATCTTTATTAATGCCAGCAATCATTTATTTAATTTCTATAGTTTGTATTCAAGATTTTTTTCCAGTTTTATTTTATTATCTTCGTTTTTGAGCTACATCTAATTCGTCTAGTCAGATTAAATTTAATGATATGTGCCATTGGAGACACATCCTTGACGTCTATATTTACTTTAAAACTGTCTTCATACAGGTTATCGTTATATAGTTGAGGAAAATAAGAATTTATCATGAAAATTATATTGTTGTCACCCTCACTTTGTTTCCTTATATAAATATTATAAAGTACTTGTTATTACTACCAAGAGAGTTCAAACTTTATAACTAAAACTATACGATTATAATTCCTTGCAACAAAGTTGCCTTCTGTTTTTTTCTTTATCACCATCGTGTTTATTGAAGCTTCGCTGTTAGAACTTCGTACTTATTTTTTTTTTAATTTGATTTTTTCAATAATAAAACTTTTTAAATAGAGTATATTGAAATATGATGTACAATCGAACCGTTGATGCAGCTGTTTGCAATCGATTAATGTGCAAATGCGGTAGTGTTTTATGCAATATCTACCAAATTATAATTTGGGGATGAAAACGATGGGTTGCCATTTTAAAATAGCGTCCTAATGTACTGTATACTGTGAAAAAAAGGTGATTTATCCGTCGCTTGAAATTTATGGAAAAAGTCGAAAAAAAAATTGTTAAAAAATCACAAAACCTTTCACATTCAATACAATTTTTTGCCGTATCTTCCTCTATATGATAGAAATACATACATATATATATATATATATATTTGTGTAAGAATAAAATCCATTTGATTCGTGAAATAGGTGTCCGAAATATACCGTAAACATAGTGTTAGCATGATAAAAGAAAATCTAGTTTATGGAATAAATTATTGAAAGCCCCTTTTATACCATTTTCAATATTTTCTATTGTCATATCCTTTGAATATGATAGAATTACTTTTGTCTCTGTTCCCATACAATTTTCAACACTTTAAAATGTCACTTGATCTATTCTCTTTCTTCTTTCTCATATATTTTCAGCTTCCGGTATTTTTTTCGATCGTATATTTTTATAACGCAAATATATTTTCAATAATTCAATATTTAAATTGGAATAAATAGATGCGTGTAAAAGTTGTAGTGACAGAAAATCCCTAACGTATTGACCCAAATATTTTCGGATAGATAGAAAGGCTCGATATGTGAATATTTTACATATTCCGAAAAACTTATTGCTATAGGGAGATCATGACTTTCTCTAAGAAATTTTATATTCACACAAATAAAGAGCAAAAAATAACAGAACGATATGAAAAAAAACCTCTTATCACCGTATAAACAACTTAATTTCCTTTAACAATAGAATTGTGCAAACTAAAAGCTTCTATCTGTAGTTCTTCTGTTCTTGTTGTTATTGAGCTGAAAAGCCGACAAACTAAAGACACGTCCACATAAAAACGCACACTGAAGCTTACGGAAAGTAATAGAAAACACTGATCAAAGCACTAGCGATTTTGCGTTGGTTTACAAAGCTGAAATTGATGATTTAAAACTACGGAACAGGCCTGATTGTTGTGTTTCTTAACAAATTTTCAATGAAGCTTTAATAAGAGGAAATTTAGGGAAAGTTTCTGTATTCAAATAACACTAATGAGGGTTGTGGTCTATGTTTGTGTCCTTGCATGGATGCATCTGAAACACCCCCTACTGAAATAATTATTGTTTATAAACTCATTGTTAGTTGATTAAGATAATTTGAATACGTTCCATTATTAACAATCAAACACGATAATTTTGATCTATATATAAGCATAAGCCAGAAAAGATGGTTCAGCTTGATAATGGAGCAATGGGTTGGAAACGATTGCAGAATAAGCAAATTCTCATACCGAACATTCCCGAATTCGCCTCTATAACATATACAAATTTTTATCACTTAACCATATACCGGGTGAGTCACGTAAGACGAAAATATCTTATGAAAATACCCATTATTCGACGAGCAATTCGACAAATGTTTCAAGGATTTATAGCGGGGTCTCCAGAGAAAATTTTAGCAAAATTAGAACCTGGTAGCTCTCTTGGAAGTCGGTCAAAAAACCTTCGTCTTGGAAAAGGTTGAGATTTTCAAGAACGAGCCGAAGACTCAAAACAACTAAGAATAACTTTGAGACCCTTCCAAGATTGATGAGAACAACAAAAAAAAAACAATTTTGAGAGGATCCTTGAGTCATTCTATGGGCTACGAGGTTGTAATTTTGCCAAGATGATCTTCAGCTACTCTCCTATAAGCCCTTGAAATATTTGTCGAATCGCTTGCCAAATAATAGGAGTGGCCATACGAACTTTTCGTCTTACGTGACTCACCCGGTAGATGTGATTTTGAGCGGAAGACAATAGAATTCCCACCTGTACTGTTTGTCTATAAAAACAACAAATGCGTGAAGATATCCAACTAGTATTAGTAAGAAATTGGATTTATTAAAAACTAATTTCATTTAGACAATTTGATGATTATACAATAATATTGCAAATGAAAATATATAGGATTTAATTGCGCTTAATGGTGGCTAAATAAATGATTTAGTTTGTTCGATGGAGTACACAATAGACCATCTCGGAAATCTCAAGAGTGTAATTATATTAAACAAAGAAACATCTTGTCTTATTATCTAGGGACTTGGTGCATTTCTCTTTGTCCGAAAAATAATAGTCGGCGATTTTTATTGCGGTAGAATCGTTCGATCTGAACTTTACGATAAATTAAAATTTTATTGTTGTGAAACTTACAACTTACATATACTAACATGTGCTTATAAGCTTGTTCATGTTGTCCGCAAATAACACAATTATACATGAAAACTTTTGGTAGATAAATTTATTTAAAATATCGTTATTTGAAGGAAAACAACATTCGAATACAAATATGTAATTTATTTCAAATAATAATAAACGGCAAATAGAATAATTAACGAATTTGTAATTGATAACGACGCTCTTAATATAAAGTAAGTGGAAGTTCATTAAGCAAACGTATGATAATTATTTTTTAGTCGTTCCAAAAATCTTTATTCTCCGTGTTTTTATGATGCAAGTAAAATGACTTTACTTAGGAGAACTTGAGGAATGTTTGTAAAACGCTTGGCCCCTTTTATGCAAAACAGAGAACTGTGAAATTTACTTCTGAATCAGAAAAGTTTTTTGTAAACAAAAAGTTCTATTTTTCAAGTAGATAATAAAAAGAGTTCAAACATTAATTTTAGATAGACAAGCATGGAATATTACAAACCAGGTATAACAACAACTATTAAAATTCAATTGAAGTTTACACTATATATAAATCTAAATTGGAAACCATAAAGGAAACCTGTTGTGTTATATGCATAATGGGGAATTATTCAGGAGTTTTTTCGACCACAACCAAGAAATCGTAGTAATTATTGAAACAATAACAACAATAACAACAATAAAAAAAACATTACAACTTGTATTTGAAAAGAGCACACAAGCCAATGTATTGTAGATACATAAACGTTCCTCCAACATAGCCCCGAAACTTCATCCCATTTATCTTGACGAATCCCCCAGCGAAATCCCATCGCCTCCGCGGAAACCAGCCCTATTCTGCACACTGAACAAGAGCAATACCAAAAAAAAAGAAGAAACCCTACCCCCTTCACCCCGTATACCGACATTTCTACCAATACAACCGCACACAGATCGTAACTACTGCTCTTCGATCGATTAACGCCAAACTTTTTTCAACTTGTTTCATATAACTTTCAAAGGGTCCATTTATATCAATATTAAACGAAAACCAAGAAGATATTGACAGTTTGCTTTATGGATTCCAATCGAATAATGTTAAACGATATCAGGAAATAGATTTTCTTTTTAAATTTGTTTTCAAATGAAATTTTCAATATTGTCAATTGGCAACACTTACAAAAGCCTTCGTATATATTCGAACTAGACAGGTAATCGAGACTCGATAATTTCCTGTCTATTTTATTCAGAATGAAAATAACAGCCTTAGTATAAAATGTGTAACATCTACAATAATGCCTCGTTAACAATGCAATTATATTTTGTTATTGATAACATTTCTGGCATTTGAATTGTAAAAATCTTATTTATATTATCATATTATTACGATAATACCATTCATATCTGTACTGGTTTAGGCAATGTTAACAATAGCTACGTTTATTACAGAACAACCCTAAAGCGATGCGTCCGTGAAAGATGATTTTCGTAATTCCACATTTACATCACAAATACACTTCATTTTCCAATTTGAAACGGAAATCTATACGAGAAATTGAGATGTCTTATTGTCAATAATTGAAAATTACAATTCGGCTTTTTATATATATTTTCACTCATGAAATTCGTCGTATCGATCGTAAATGAACGAATTGCGTGATAGCAAAAAACAATAAGCTATACAAACATATTTTTAGACAATACAACTCAAAGCTTTATCAAACATGCGAAAATTTTTGTAATAATTACAAATGTTTTGTTAATAGGTAATCTTAATTAAATACCGAAACAATTCAATTTTTTTGGCGTTTCGATTGATGTTTTCTATAAACGACCAAACATTTTTGTAGTAAAGTAATAATGATAAAAGCACGCATATGTTCTATGTTATAAAAATGTAGTAATATCGGTAACTTCCCTTGAAACAACACATAAATATCAAAGAGTGTTATTAGAATGTTCCATTTACTAATTTAGTGAATTGCTTTTGTGAAAATTAGACAGGAACTTCTTTAAATTCAATTCAAATTCTAAAAAGAGATAATACAAATAAATTCATATACTTTGTACAAGAACTGGTATTATCCACTTTTTGGAGTTTTATTAAATAAAAAAACTTGACTTTTCGGTTTATAAATTGAATTGAAACGGCTCTTATGGTGAGTTTCGTTAAATTTCTAATAAAAATTCAATTAAACTATTGTATTATGTATTAATTTAATGAAATAACAATAAATTAAATGTTTATTTTCTCCTATCGTGATAAATAATTGGTCGTAAATATTGTAAATAAAACATTTCTGTTCTTTTATAGATCTTCATTGTTAGATCTTAATTTCGTGATACCGATTGTGGTTCAACAATACAACGACCGATTTCAGGATATGAAATAAATTTATCCCCTTTCGGATAATAATAATTGAGATATTTCTGTTTCTTCTTCTTCTTCTTCTTCTTCTACTTTTCTTATTCCTTTGCTGCAACGGTTGAAGTTTTTTTTTCTATTTTAGAAATTCGCCTCTAGGGCATCACAAAATTTAGACAATAACCCTTATTGTATATTGAAACATTTCAAGTTCGGTAAAATAAAAGTTTTATAAAGAAGAAGAAGATGAAGACGTAAAGAATACTTTTGATGTTATTGCTGAATTTCGAAATTTTTACATCCATTCCTTGTTTATAGCTCAAGTTTCTCAAATATAATCGATTATAGCTTGTAATAATTAAAAAAAAGTAAAGAAATAAATAATTAAATAAAATAAATCAAAGATTTTCTGATAGATTGAATGTTTGATAGTTGTCCCGGCGCATCCACCAATTTTCCACCGATCCATGTTTATATCTTGAAACGTCAGAAGATATAAGTGTGTTGTTTGTATTTGATAAGGGTCATGTTCGAAATTGCAGTCAGACCCCCAATGGGGATGTTTCAAGGATTATCCTTTGGATGCTTTTTTCACAATTAAACCGTCAAATCTACGCTGAAATTCAATTAAAATCAACGAATTACTTAAAAATAAACGTATACCGTCAGTTACTGTTTGATGATGAAGTTTTAAATATAAAATATATATATATATATAAATATATATATCGAGAGCTTAAAAAACTTGACACAATAATACCCTGAGGGAGTAGTTGTCAACTTTGTATCTGAGACGGCGAATCGATTCGCTAAAGCAGAACAAAAGAGCATATGGTGGTGTGTATGTTGGCTCAATAGAAAAACTTTCGTATTCAAAATAGTTGATAAAAACATAGAGAAAACCGAGCATTGAAAATTTTAATGATCTTCCGCGCTAATTTTATGAATATTTATTAATGAAACTTTCATAATATTGTCGACAAGATGGCAATTATCTCTGTTTTTAATGAATGTAAATGTGTTGAATTGAAGTTATTAAAATTAAATCAAAATAAGGAGGACACAATATAAGGTTGTTAGTTTCCACAACTTTAGATACACGTTGTGTCAAGGTCGTTGTACGTGGATAGTTTACACAATTCTCTTGGCACCACGTAATAAGGGAATTTTGCTCTAGATAGTTTAATGAATTAATCAAATTTAATTATCTATCCTAAGCATACAGACCAAATTCCAAACTCGTAATCATCGTACAGACATATTCGTCTAGTTTAACATCGTCTAGTTTATTATCTAAAATATATCTAATTTGTTCATTGTCGTTAGTTTATAATTTACTCATCAATAATTTCACTATTCAAAATTCAACATGAATTCTCTAATTATCCAACAATTTTTTTAATAAAATTTCAAAATGAATTCACATAAACTCAACTAAATTAGTTAGTGTTAATTATCAATTAACACGAACAAGGTCTCTCGAGGAAAAACTTTTTGTTGTTAGTTATTTCCTTTTCACATAAAGTTTCCAACAAAGCTATTTTTAAAATTAGTCTCCTTTCTGCAATGAAAATTTCCAAAGAAGAACTTTATACAGAATATTTAACTTACTTACGGTCAATATTTGGGTACCTTGCGTCTATAGATGGAGAAAAATTTGACTTCTAAGGACTTATATTACGATATTCAATGGTTAAATGACAGACGCCATAGGCTTGAATATAGAAGGAAAAGGCTGAATCTAACAGAAATTTCTCAGGACTCCCATTGAGAATGGCTCATTACATTGAAATGAAGATATTATTTTACAATTCAATATGAAATCTTAGAGCGTTAAGCAATTTTGAACAAAATATTTATTGGCTTATGTTCAGTAGAGGCAGAAATTAACAATATCTGCTTGTTAATAATGTTGATAATTTTTAGCGTGTTGTATATTAAAATTTTTCCACATGGATAATTCAAAGTAAGGCAATATTTAATATCTATTATCGCTGAGGAAAATCCGCTCAGTTCTTTTTTAAGGCTACAAATCCCTAAAAGAGTCTAAAGAATTTATTTTTACGAGAAAAATAAAAAGAACGAAATATCAATTGTTTCATATTTAATATTTAAGTTATATTTTTATTGAGATAAGCTTTTAAAAAGCACAATTAATCTTTTGATTTCTCTACCAGACGAATCCGTATAATGACAAAGCCGGAAGCATAAACATTCTTATCGTTTTGCGTTGATCTTGATCTTGGGTGGAATAATTTGTTTCCATGTTGTTGGAATATACTGTGCCGGCAATAACAAGTAGAAACATCAGGTAAATGTGTTCGTTTAACTGTCTCGACGTCTCTCAAATTATATCGAAACTTGAGAATTTTTTGCAGATAATTCTCGAATACAATCCTCTATACAACAGAAACACTTGTAAATCCATCAGAATTTTGCTGGATATGACATTATAATTTATTATAAATACCAATTTTGATCAATATGCCATTAACACAAATTTCTGATAATAATTTCCAATTATGGATAAGTTTCTTACAATTAGTTAGAATTTACTAGTTGACAATCTTGATGTTGTTATATTTCAACGCATTCGAGTAAATCTTCAAAGAAATACAGTTTCTCATTAATTTAAAGTGATTGAGTCTTGAGTTATAATAAGTTTGAAATGAAATCGATAATATGATACACTAGATGATCTCTACCCCTTTTGATACAAGACATAAGCAAATTTGTAGAAAATTGGATTGGAGAAAAAGAAAAAAATTAGTATTCTTCAAAAAAAGTCGCTTCTCCCAACTTATGTTCTTGTTGCTTTAATGAAAGTAATTCGATACTAATTAGTAGTTTATTTTCAGGTTAATAGTCTATTAAGCCCTATACTCTACAATTTCGAGTGCCTTGGAAAGATTTAATAGGTTTAATCTCTTATAGAGAAGTTGTATTAAAAGAACTGTAGCAGAACCACGGTTTATCAATTTTAATTGATTAACTTATTCAATACACGTTGCTTCCTCGTAAACTACCATCAACAGTTGTCTAATACTTCTTTGAACATAAATAATAACGAAGCGGAATAAATGAAGCGACTAGATCGATATAATCCTCTTATAACGAGTACTATTCTTTTGTCACCTTTTCGTGTTTTGTTAAAAGAAGTTAAGGAAAAATTTGTATTTTTCTTTGTATCATTATCAATTCTTAATGTAAAATCACAAAAATCTATTTCCATTGAATTTGCGGTACAATAATAGGGAGTGTTTATTTTGTTGATTCATAACGTCTTATAAACATGCTGGGTTACATCAACATATCATTATACAGGCAGAAAGCTTTGTTCCGTTCAATATACTTAAAGCTGCTTTCGTAAAAGTTAAGCTGTATTTAAAACAATTAATAAAAATAAATAAATAAACCGTTTATTTTCCATAGCTAAATCATATTTAATCATAAGCCGTCAGTAGAAATTAGAGATGAAACAAATGATTTTCAATTAATTCTGTTATTTCAAATCAAAATGCATTTACGTATCAAATTTATCAAGAATAAACTCCATTAATATAACTACAACAAATGCAATTTAACTATATAAGTTGAAGATTAGTTTAAAATGAGGATTGTAAATGTTGTTCTTCAATTTCCACTCGTTACACTCGCTTATTCGTTCCCTTTGTTTATTTGTTTATTTATTTTTTTCTTTTAACAAAAGAAGAACAAATTTAATTTATCATTGAATTGTCGTCAAAGTTTCTTTCAACTTTCGACAAGTCGAGTTTGACATGTTAGATATTTTCAGTTGGACTTGAAGAATTACAGATCGAATCCCGACCGGATTAGCTTTTACTTTGATCCATTAAACTGACAGACTACATCAAAAAAAAACAATCTTATTTAAACCGTCTGGTTAATTATGTAAATAATACAAGACAATTTTCAATTGACATATTATTGTTTGATTTAATTAAACCATTATATAGGAATATCAAAACACAATCAATTAATGTCTTGATAATAATCTTCATATATTATATAATCATGTAACATAAAGCTATAATAAAGGGAAAGCTTTCACTTTAGTCTTCTCTAATACCAAGCCTTATAAATTCATTTAGTGGCACGTTTATAAAAAATAATAATCTTCGCTGATCAAGCTCTCAAACACTGCGTTGTCGAATCGATAATGAAGCGAAATGTTTTAAAAACAGTATAGTGTAAATAATTTAATGTTTCAGCGAAATGCTAATGTGTTTGTATTAGATTTGTGCTCTATGCACAGTACAATCACATCTCTAAATAAAGACGCATTAATTCGTATTAACCGTAAACAGGAGTCAAATTATGAGAGTAAAAATTGTCTACATGTAAAAAGCTCAATTTCGTCAACATCAAAGCAAATCCATCAACATCATTGACAATGTATTCATATAGCACTATATACAATGTTTAGCTTGAATAGTGTGAATATTGAATGAACATAGGACGTTGGTTGTTGATAAGATAATTCACAGACTAACGCTGCTGCATTCATCAAAAATACACTTCCGTACTGTAAAGATTATAAATTGTTGCAAGATTTCTATTCGTGAAAAATTTCGTTAGATAAAAAATAACGATAATCAATAACAACAAACATCAATTAATATTATTTACATCGATACAATTAAGGATAGCGACAATTAAATGCTTAATAAATTACCGTTTAAATGGACTCACTCAACTAAATTCCTGTGTTATAAACTGTATTTGTGTGTGTTGATTTCAACATTGATTTTTGTACGTTTCTGAAAACGACCGCTGAAACACTTCATTTAATCACATTCCAACACATATTAGTGTCACTTTTTACCCGATATTTTTTACGATAAATCCACTAGAACGAAAACAAGACGAAAAAGTTATCGAATTATTATTTTACTCAGCTAAATGGTACGTAAGATTCTCAACCTGTCTATATGGGCATCAGTCTGAATTTTGAAACTATACGTGTAAAAAATAATTTCAGATGTTATATTTTGAAATGATCGTTCATCTCCCTCAATTACGACTAAATTACCGTTGAATTTTGTGGTATATTTTCATAAACCAATATTTTTAGACAATGCTGTGTAAAATATTGGCCTTTATAAGCTTCTTTTGAATATTATTTAACAAAACATCACCGAAGAGGTCATCGTTGAATAAAATCGGCGTCTTTTCAACTCTATAATGGTGAAGCTTTTCTGTTTTTTTTTTTTGGAGTCTGTATCAAAGCTTTGAAAAAGTACTGAAAAGAGTAACTTTAGGAAATGAGATTAGAAATTCTAAAATAATCGGATGGATTCAACAATAGAAAATCATTATTAAAAAAACAATATGGTTTATTGCCGACCTTAAATCCTAAAATTGATATACTGCTCTAAAATGAATAGAAAATTAACTTTTGTGTTTTTTACAGTATTCATATAGCAATATTGTAAAACTTGCTGTATAAATTACAGCAAAAAGTCTTGTTCATTCACTGCGAAATTAATACAGTCCTTTTATGTAAAAGTGTATGTCATATTTCAATTAAAAACGTAAACCCACGTAAAATGTGTGTAAATTAAACCAGAAAAAGAAAAACAACGTTCTTCCAGGATTACTGCTGCATAATAGTTTTACAATTAATTATTACAGTATAATTCTCAAGGCTAATATACATGAAGCATGTAAGTATACAAGACAAGAACTTTGATACATGCAAGACGTAGACTAAAGTTGCTAATTACAAACAAACATCTGCGACGTTTACAACGAATACAACAACAAAACACTGTAAGCTTATTAAAATGAAATTAATATCATCAAAAATAATATATGCTAAAAAAAAACTTGAATTTTATTGTTCTAAAGTTGAATTTATAATAAAGAAATTCAGTTGATTCTATCAAATATTTTAGTTTAAATTGGAAATATAGGCAATAAAACGGCATAGAAAAGAGGAATCGTTTAATCCAGAGTTGAGATATTTGTTTGCTACCAAAGAAATTCACCTCAGAATGAAACTTTCAAATTGATCATTTAAAATGGAAACGTTCCTGAATCGGGATGAATTTTTATTCAAATTTTTTTATTATTACAATTCCCATTTTTATTAAACTAAATTGAATAAAATTATTAATATTTATGATCCGGTTATTTAAATGTATAATTTTCTGGATTGATTTTATTTATATGTAAACAACAATAAAGTAAAATAACGCATTCAAAAGATAAGCAGTTAAATTCAGTTCAATTCGATTATATTTCATTTGGATCGATTGATAAGCAGAAGAATCAGTATGAGAGTCGTTTTATATATGAGATAGAATCAAGTACAGAATTGTTATGGGAAGATTGTGCTGCCCTAAATTACCTTGCAATTTGTCTGAATTATCCTGACGTGATGAAAAATCGAGTATACACGATAACACCACATTTACACACACACATACAAAATTGTGGTTAATTCACCGTTTACTACCACATATTGACAATAAATATAAAATTCTAATGACGATTATCTTCAATCATTCATCAAATCAATTTGAATATGGTAATTGTAACATTTCACTTTCTAAGAACAGACTAATAGCTAGTTTTATTGCTTTGTTTTATTACACAGGATCCAGGAATTGTAATGGAATTTTCATGTTATGAAAAACGAAATTTCCTAAATTTACATCTCAATATAAATTCATTTCATTTAGCCATAAAATCAATTTTGATTTAAACAGATTCAGTATTGTGTTAATTTTAACGTTATAGTGTTTAATTAATTAACTTTCATTAACAACAATATTTTCAATAAAACCAATATATACGGAACGTTCCACCTTGGGTATATCTTGTTCAAATGACGGTATTCTTGTGTTATTTCAACCCTCTTATCTCTAACTGTAAGATAATCATTCGGGAGATAACAATTTCGACTAAAATTTCATTTCCATCATAACAAAATGCCGAGCCAACGTACATATAGCTACTCATTATAACACCTATCGTATTTAGGATAGTTTACGTAAATAATCTCCGGTTATTAGTGGATATAAACGGTGTCCGTTCTTTCCTGTTTAACGTTAAACTACATTAAGATTTTATCGTATTCATAGATAAGCTCAAACGAGACAATGAACGAACAAATGTTAGAAGAAAAGGCACTGTTTCCTTGATTGCATCGTTTAACTCAACTACAACTACTCTATTGTCAATTGTTAAGGTTGATAATAAAATACACTAAGCTTCGGATTAAAATATGAAATTAATAAGAAAGTAGAAGTAAAAAATCTCGATAACGACGCAAGATATCGAAATCGTATTAGCCTCATTCGATTTAAAATACGATTCTACATCTCGTCTACCCCATTTGTATTTGAAAAATTGACCAAATCTTCTAATAATGCAGAAAATTCATGTTTTCGCACCAAAAAATAGTGTTGGCAAAATTAACACATCTCATTTCTAAAATTATGCTCAAGGTTTTTGCAAATTTGCTCCAGTTGTGGAAAAACTAACAAACGTATCGCGAAAATTCTTGAAGATATGGAAAGCTCTTTTAATTTTCTAACTAAATTCAACGGATAATTAATTAAACTCGATAATATTGGCTATATTTTAGCCAGTTATGAAGGAAAATGTACGAAAAAACAGCGTCCAACAAATTTCTCTGCCATTCTGAATTTTATAATATTTTTCTTTAGTGAAAAGCTTCAGGGCATGCATCTTGAAATTTTCTATCCAACGCATTTTTATTTTTCACAATATCTTAAAAAATAAGCGAAATGCGAGGTTAGAAAATTGGCAATTTTCGCACGCCGAAGTCTATTGACTTATTAATATTACTAACAATAAAATAATTCTGAGACGGGATTTAGCTAACATTTATCTGACTAAAATAGCATGCATACTATTTATGGAAAATAAAAATGTGCATTAGAAATATTCATAAACAAGTCTGAAAAAACTACCTAAAATGACAAATCAGGAACAAAAAAGACTCAAATTTTCTGTTTTTATAAGATTCGTCCAGATTTCAAATAATTTCGTTGCTGCTTTTAAAATTGTAAGCAAAACTGCTTACAATCCGGTCTTTAATCATTACACACATATCAAAATCTTATAAGACAAATCACGTCTTTTCTTAGATACCCTACATATCGACTTTCCCTTAAATTCACAAAGAAAGAAGGGGGATGTATTGGACAATTCGATGGTCTATCGAGCATTACCCGTAAATTTGTCCTAGAGCTTGCAGAACATCATGTATATATATATCTATTGCTATTGTGGTAGTCAAGTCGGCCAAGCTCGATAGACGGTGTATAATTTGGCTTTTATGGTACAAAGTGCAAAGTTTGGTCAAAATTGGATTATTTTGCAAAGACAAGCTGAGATTCGGTTAAAAATATTAGTCTTTTATACTTTTTTGGTTGTATTATTGTCAACATAAACAATACGAAAATGTTAGTGGGTGTTTCTTGTATATGGATTGAAAATATATTACACAAACAAGATGACAACGAAAAATTTATATACCACTAAGATTAAGAAATGGTCTTTATATGATGATAAATCATTCCGCTTTAACGTTGACAAAATATCGTTGTTTATCATAATATTTTTTCAATTTATTAATGAACAAACTAAATATTACTATTAGAATTTATTCAGGCTGACTTCCCTTTAATCGAAATTTAAATGGAAACCGCTCAAATATATACAAATATCACATTTAGACAGTCACTGATTGCTTTTATCGTCAGTTAATTAAATATCAATCATTTCCTTGGTTTGTTCGAAATTTAAATTACTTTCACTATCAGTGAGTAATGTTGTGTTTTCTTTTTGTTGCAGATCCGATGTCCATTGATGAGAAATGTGAAACATCAAAGGTTTTATTATAGAATTCATGTGTCGTAGCCGTCGGAAGAAAATATCATACAATGTTTTTTAACCTAATCCGCTACATATCCGATGTCAAAGCAGCTTAAAGGGCAGCTGTCATGCCATCGTCCTATAGCAAATAGTGTTCGCGACGACGGATACTGCCGTCAATTGTACATTCACATGGCTTACAAAATACTGTTTTGTTGTTCGTTCCTATTTTGGATAACAGATCTTAGTGTGTTACCATTAGTTTACAGTCAACAAATGTGGACACCGATCTATGTCGACGGTAAAAGTAAGTTTATATTTAATATCAGCAATTCACATACCTACCTACATTAGATTTGACTAGAATCAGAAGGTATCTCATTATTGTTGTGATTCACGAATCATTACAATTCGGTACGGTTATAAAAATTCTATTGAAAATCGATGATTTTATATTTTCCGTTGACTAGCTCATCAATAATACAAAGAAATTTCACGATTTTCTCCACATAAAGCCATTTTATTGAACAATATAAGTGTAAATACCATACAATTGCCTCGTAAATCTATCTAAACATATCTACAAGATTTTAATGGCAAATCTACCTTGTTTGTGTTGTCATTAAAATTATAACAATTCGAAATATTTATGTATCTTATGGGAATAGTTCAAGAACGCATCCACCAAAAGACGGACAAGCCGTGATGTGTAAAGTTCCCAACATAGGTTTTGGGGATGATCTGATGATCATACCACTAGAGAGAAAGTTTAACAATGTTTCAAGTAGAAATTGTGGACAGTAAAGCGTTCCACAAACCTCTAAGGCTACTTTTTGAAGCGTGCCTTGAAAACCCATCGACATCAACCCGGGTACGAGTGGCACTTGATTAGTTTGTAAGAGGACATAAGCAGGGATGATTCTTCAAATAATTTCATTATTTTAGAATAAATACGAAAGAATATGTGTGTAATAATAATATGAGTCTATTTGTTGTTTGCCTCTTTGGAAAACAATTAATTAGACCCAGCAGGTATTATTTCCATCATCTATTAGAACGACTGGACTGGACGCTATTGTCATTAACTTAGCAGTGTTTTTTTTATTTTAATTTCAGAAAAAGATTCATTCGATTGATTTAATGAAGATTTTTCAATTATTTGTTTGTGAAATGAATGAGTGTATATCATTTTTGACATTATCAATTTTATAATGAATATTTCTCAGGTCTGGATAGGTGCAAAAAGAGAATTTAAATCGAACAATTTGTGAAATTGAAACGAAAAGGATTCGTTCGTCTTTTTATTATACCTTTTATTTGCTGTTACATCAATAGTTCGTAAGCATTGAAACGTCTCAAATTTAATCAAATTCGAAAATTTCACACAATAAATCCAGTTTCCTCTATTTACGAAAATTCGATTTAAATTTTTCTATATTTAAATCTATGATAAAGATCGTAGTAATTTTGTTTTTATTTTAAATAAACAGAAAAAGAGAGCATTCTGTTCGATTTCAAACATTTACTGATGGCAAACACGAATTATCTCTAGGGATTTGGTTGTTTTTTTTTTCTCTCTGAATAACTCTAATATTTACCAACATCGAAGCACAAGAGTATCTAAATTAATCTGACGACTTATAGTTGTTGCGTGCTATACGGCAATCTCGTGTTTCTCTACTACGAGTTTTTGTACATAAAATTAAGGGTAGCCCTATAGCCAACGTTAATCGAATATATTCTGAAAAATGTCGTCTCAACAACAAATATACCGGGTGACAATGAAAACAGGCTACAACTTTTTTAGTTGTAAATAGATGTTTCCCAAATTTACAGAATTACTTAATGGTACAATTAACTGGAAGTGGCCCTATGTTTATTATTTTAAATAGTGACCCACATATTTTTTGCTTTTTTTTATTATAATGAAGATTACCTTTCCAGAGTTGTATAACAAGTGGGGTTTTAAAGCGGAAAAATGCCTCAAAATTGCAAAAGAGTCAGCCATGATTTAAGAGCAAAACAACCGAATATGTGATCAGGGCCGGCTCTAGCGAGTCTGCTGCCCTGCGCGAGACTTTTTACCCGCCCTTCCAAGCGTATTAATGACGTCAGAATAATTATTAAAAACAAACTCCTATAGTTACTTTAATTCAATTATTAGTCATATTTATCTACGATTTTTATGTCGCCCCTTATATGCCTGGCGCCCAATCAGGCTCCTCTTAAAGCCGCCACTGTATGTGATTGTGATTATGACTATGGCATTTCCATTAGTACCTCATAATTTGTATCCTAATTTGTTATAAATGCTTAAAAACAAATTATTGTGTCCATTTTCGAGATTTTCCGGCATAAAGTAATCAATTTTCCTCAAGAGCTAAAATAGGAACACACAAGTTTTAATACATTATTTTCAATTTTCATATTATTCCTTTATATTTTCATTTTCAAATTCTGTCTCTGGGAGAATAAACATAAATTATTGACGAATTTCTACATTATCTTCCACTCTTGTAAGATTCAAAGCAAATTTGAAGGGCACAGGGGGCTTTGAAGCTAGTCAACATTTGTGATTTTAAACAATAACCATTATAGAGATTGATAAATTTATTCTATTGGTATTATTATCAACCACTATGTAATTTGTCTTATTTATTTATCGTGCCCTTAAATCAGGGCTGACTAGTTTGGACAATCTTAACAGGGCCGCCACAACCAGGTGTGCAGTTTGGGCACCGCACAGAGACGCCTTGCAAATGGGGTCCAAATCGCGGTAATTTTGCCTAATTTTACGAATATTTTTGTTAGTATTTACAGATAATGCGACTCTTTTACTCCCTCTTTGTATATAAGGGACGCAGGCTATAAGTAACCGATTCAAGACTGATTTTTCCAGAAATCAATATTTTCTGTCTGATCTCAAAGCACCTACCATTATTTTACGAGTTATTCAAAAAACCTTACAAGGATTTAAAAGATAGTTCCTTGAAATTATTTTATCAAAATTGCAACCTTGTAGCTCATTTGTAAGTGGGTCGAAAAATACTCCTTTTGGACAATGCCGCTATTTTCAGAAACGAGCTAAGCAGACAAAACGACTAACAATAAGAATGACTAGAAGACCTTCCCAATAATAAGCTTTTCTCCATTGCATTCTTGAACAAATGCGAAACATTTCCTCCTGTTCCAGAATAAAATGAAGAAAATTAATGTTCGGAGTTTTTAGAATTCGAGGCATCATCTAGAAAAACTTTTTCTAATCAGTTTGTAAATGAGCTAAATAATGTGAGAAATATAGTCCGGTATACAAAATATCGACTTAAAAATGTGCGTAAATTAATATGCAATCGACTATTTATTTATTCTTAAACACAATGTCGGTTGAGAGTTTAAAACTGTACTTAGGAGTTTCTTTGAATAACTTTTTTTAATATATTTTGAAATTTCTTTCGCGGGTGGCGCAAAAATGCTTTTCGCACGCGGCGGCCCTGATCTTTATAATAACACAAAAGCAAAAAATATTTAAGTCGCTATTTAAAATAAGAAATATAGCTCCATTTCCTGTCGAACTTGAAGTGGCTTAACTATTAGTAACACTTCAAGTACGTTAAGCAATCCTGTAAATTTGGAAAAAATATATTGACAATTAATGAAGTTATGGCTTGTAGCCTATTTTAATTGTCATCCGTTATAAAAGGAATACGCTGATTTTTGTGCTTGATCCCCGTGTATTTTGAGTCTGTAATCGCTTAATTATTTAGACAGACAACAGTAAGACAAAAGACGAGCACAACATCCGTTGAATGAACTGAATAATTAATGTTGCAATAATTTATCTTGTATTTGTGCAGTCCTTTAAATGGTTCCGGTTTCTATTTAATACAGTTGTGTATTTATAGTATATTGTATTGATAGGTTTTTGGCCATATTGTTGGAACCGAAAATGTTTGGTCGTTTCAGGTCAAATTGATTTATGGACACAGGAAGCCAAAGGATGCGTGTGTTCCTGGAACAGAACCAATCATCAATGCGCTTGTTGTGTGGCAGATGGTGGTTGTCATTGTGGCAAAACAGCCCCAAATCGTTGTACACAATGTGGTTTAGAAGAGTATTGTAATAAAAGTAAGTTGAATTTTTCAATTTTTCCATATATTGATTTAAATATTAATTTATGGTAAGTGGGCGGCACAAATTTCTTCCATAAGTCATAAGTTAAATTTTACACACTCTTTTATAAATGAAGATTTATGATTGTATCTATAAAGACGATCTTTAATCAATTAGATGTTGTTTTTTTTTTTTTGTTTTCAAATAGTTTTGTTTGTTTTCCAGTGTGCAACGTTACGATCATCTCAACAGAATTGAAGGCAAAGTCTGGTAAAACTTTTGGACAAATTAAGTCGCCCTCCCTAGAGGGACCGGATGCTTGTTGGTATACTTTCATTCCATCTCCAACACAACGTGTAGAAGTTCAGATTTATAGACTTGTAAATGCTGGAAAACACAATGGCACCAGGTCAGAGGAATAAATTATATACCATCTAAACATGACTGTTGAAATTCTAATCTTGTATTATTCGGAACAAGCTGCATTATATGCAAACATAATATAGGATGATGATTCTACATGATGTGATCAAGATTATTTATGTCAATACAGATTAAAACGTACATAAATTTTTTTTATAAAGCGGCACAATCAACAATCGGCATTATTATTACAAATATCGTCACAAATACAAACGTAACTATTTTAATGTTCCAGATGTGTGTCAGGAATACAACAAAATTGTTGTGTTGTCATTTTAATTACGGTTGGAATTTTTCGTACATTCCTTGATTTAGTGCGTTTTCATAGCACAAAATAAGACAATAGGGTTCTTTACAATTCTAAATTACACATCTCAAGAGAATTACCTTTTGCATTAATTATTAGGACAGATCTTTTGTTTAGAAAGAATAACTCTAAAATTTAATATGACCTATTTTATAAGATCGCAATAATTTCTCGACGCTATCTAGTGCAGAATACTATATCAGAATAGTTTATATTAAATATATAGTATATATAATAACGTTGGGAAAAGTGAGGCGCTGATATAAAATCTCAACATCACGTATTGCTTCCCTATTCATTCAGAATATTGAACTGAATCTTTTTCTATATAAAATTGCTTTAATAATAATAAAAATGCTAGTAAAATTATAAATTTCAACCTATTACTAAATTTATCAACAATTTTTTACGTTGTTTCAGCGGTTATTTATGACTTTATTATTGAAATTTCAAGGATAACTCCCCGATATCCCGAATATGACAAACTATCTAATTCGGTTTTTCTAACAGAACTAAATTCAAGTCCACACATACAGGATGTTCGATTTAAATATGGTTGGTTCTATGAAACTTCTATTAGCTCATTTCTAAGTTAGTCAAAAAACGATCGTTTTGTACACTCACGAGCACACAAAAGAGACCGACTCTTGAGGGAGGAATATCATATTATATGTATTCGGTTCGTGTAAGTTAGGCTTTCTCTCTAGTCAGCTGAAGAAGGTGAAGAGGTAGGGAGTGTTGTAGCCAGTTTCCAGCATAGCAAATTTGTAGAACCATCCTCTTTAGAGAAAGTTATAATTTACTAAGTGGTATATTTTATGTGCTCGTGAGTGTACATTGTCGCAATTTTCAAAAACGAACTAAACACACAAAGCGACTAAGAATGACTCCGGGTCCTTCCCAACATTGAAAAACGAAAAAAATCAATTTTGGAAGGATCCCCGAGTCATTTTAAGTGGTTTTGAGTGTTTAGTTAATTCGTTTCTGAAATGCGTTAAATCGTCATAAACGAGCGTTTTTTGAGCAACTTCTAAATGAGCTGCAAGGTTCTAATTTTGCTTAAATGTTTTCTGAGGACCCTCCTGCAAATCCTTAAAATATTTTTCGATCGCTCGTCGAGTAATAGGACCATATTTATAACTCTCATTTATTTATGGAATATAATAAGTGTTATATGAATTTGAAGGGAAACACCTTGGTTATCTATTAGAGGTGAAAATGTCATTTTACAACATTCGGAAATTACTCAATATTGAATGAAAATTGCTACTTTTAAAAGTTCAATGTCAATACAGAAATATTTACCCTCTGGAAAATTGATTTCCTTTTGTGAATATTGAGAAAGGTCATTGTTGCGGAATCTCCAATACCGAGTTTATACTGTACGGAATCGCCTCAATCATAAGCTTAAAAGATGCAATACAATTTTCAAGGAAATACCCATAACCAAGTGCAATAAACTTTTGTTCGTATCGATCCTTGGCCTGCATTTTTTGAAGTCTTTCAACATTCACAACTTTTGAATTATTTTATATGCAATTGACTCTCAATTTTTATAAGTAGTAATTTTTAATTTAATATTTCGTAATTTCCAAATATTGACGCCGATCTCTCTTATTACCAAAAATTTTAGAAAGGCTCTCTCACCTACATTGGATAGCTTAGATGTTCCCCTTCAAGCTCTGATAAAAATCATTTGTAATTTGCCATATTTACGTGATAAGCCCTGTATATTCTTCCACATTTGCTAACCTTACACCTTCAAACGCTCTTTTTGTTCCGAGCAAATAAACAAATAAAGTGTCTTTAAACCATTCGATTTCTTATCCGAGTTACCACATCCAAGAAAATTCATCCGATATTTTCAGAATAGAACGCTCTCTAATTTCATCCGATTTTTCGTTCGAGTCGCCAGAAAGCGTCATTCGCAGTATACTGTTATGAGAATTTGAGGTTATACACAAGTTGAAGCCATGGTGGATAATGTAAAGATAGGATTCGAGATGAATTCGGATTTAAAATCGAATAGAAAAATCGGATACAAATGTAAAGCAGCTTTTAGAAGTGTATTCATATATATTTACTTAGGCTCCCTCTTCAAGGAAGGAAGAGGCGAAATATATATGACGAGAAACACCACATTTCTCCGTGATATACATCCGTGTAGCTTGAATATTCTATTTTAAATCCAAAATAAAAACTAGTAATAATAAACAACAATACAAGTATAGATTGTTTTATGATTCTAGTTAATAAAAATATAAATCACTTGTTGCATATAGTTGAGTTTTTGTTATATAGGTGGTTCATTATGGAAAAATTGAAGATTTTATGAGAAAATCAACGAAAATATGTAGTTTAACGGTGCATTTTACAACTAGGTTGTTCGTAAAATTGATACAACATCGTAAATCTTGTTGGAAATAGATTAAGTTTTGATTCTTATTTGAAATAATTACCATATTTTAAAATTTGTTAAGATTGTATAAGTATTGCAACAAAAAGTGCGGTTGGTATCATAAAAATTTTGTTACTTTTCGTGAACACCTTTTTCTAGTCGTTTCATTTTATTTTTTTTATAAAGTTCCGGTAAAAGTGGTTTAATAACAGTGTGACTTTTTACTACATAAAATCCACAATGTAAACCTCGAAATGATTATGAGTAGAAATAGTCGTGGTTTCTTCATAAGCACACACAAAAAACTGTAACAGTCGAGGACTTTGTAAATTTTTTTTTTCTTTAAATTGAGAAACTTTCTTTCCTGTAACATTCATCTATCATTTTCAATTTATGAAAAAAAATATACCTATCATGTTAAGGAAATTTATCAAAGATTATTATTAGGAAAAACAGTGTTGTTTACAAAACATCGCTTTCATCTAAAGTTAATTCGGCGGCGGTGGTTGGAAATGTCAAGAAAAGTTAAATACAAACCAGGAAATTGAATAACAACCATATTAACCGCAATGTCTAACTGACGATACGTTGATTTTAAGGGGCTTTAATTAAAATTATTTATAAATGAATGAAATATTTCTAATTATTCGTTTGTCGACATGTTACATCACATATTTGTACACACATCACTCTTTAATTCAATTTAATAATGGAAAACAGTTCCAAACTACCAACACTTGATGGAAATTCATCTACAAATTCCCTTAACGTTAATATGACGTTTAAATACACGTACAGTAGGGCGAATTCAACTTGAACAACTTTTTATTTAATAAATTGGTCAAGTTAAATTCGATTTACTATACACGTGATATAAGTGATAATAAATCAACTATATATGTATTTATGGTGTTGTAGTTGTGTTGGTGGTTTCCTACAACTAGCTAGTGGAACGGAGCCTCAATACAGCATCAGTGACAATCAGATCTGTGGCACCAATGAACGCTATTCACCACCGGTGGTATTTTTCGCCGACGATAAGATTACAACACTCCTATTCCAGTAAGTCTTTATATACAATTGACGAATGAAATGAAAGCATTTCTGTGGAAGCTCACCAAGAAAAAAGAGGCGCAAATAATTAAATTCATTTGAGTTATTCAATTAGATGGAGTTGATTTTTTCCGTTACATTTAATGCAATATTCAAGTGATTCAAACGTAACAGATTTGCCTGAATGGGATTTTGTTCTTTTACTTCAAGTTGCAACAACTAATTCTTCCAAAGCTTTATCTTGAAAACTTTATTTTCGAAAGTTCTTTTGAAGTTTTAAAAATAAATAAAATACAACTGAAACTTTACAAGTTTTTCTTCTTGTTGTTTGTTAAGGTAAAGAAGAGTAGAGATCATTTTCGAAATTTTTAACTTTTCCCCCTGTTTCTTTTTCGGTTTTATTCCATACATAATTTATTCAAGAATAATAGAGGAACTAATAATAAAACGGTGAGGTTTTAATACAATTTAACATCTGAGTTGAAGTCTGAATTGCATACAAATGACTTTAAATATCCAACCTGTGCAAGTTCCTAAGTACCTACCTATGTATGCTGGATTTGTTTTATTTCACACAAACGTACAATTGTAGAGGGCCGGCTTTAATCCAATTAGGTTGATTTCACTAAATTGAATTTAAAGTAATCTCATATCCGTGAACCATGCCATTCAATTTGTCTGTATTTAAACATATAGTTAATCATCAATGTGTAAAAGTGCACTGTATTTTATATCGAAAAATTATGCTTGCTATGCAACGTCTCTTAAGCGCGCAATTTATGTTCGATTAAGTCGAACTTTCGGATGATACAGCAGGTCATAGTGTGTGGCACTTTATTCAAAAAGCTCTCTGGCAATGATTGACGGCATATAAAAACGTTCGATTCAAACAAGCCATCACAACTTTCAGCGAAATTTAATTACAACTTTACTAAACAGATAATCACGATAAAGTTAAACAAATAATTAATAGACTATTATAGATGGATCAATCTAAGTTTGCACAAGGTTTTCAAAGTAGTTCGTAATTTTTTGAATGTCTTGCCAATGGAGTAATAGAGAGAGAAAGACAGAGAGAGAGAGAGAAAGAGAGAGAGTACATTTCTTCTTTTGGGCAATCATAGTTTGAGTTTACTATATTATAAAAAAAATTCAGTAACAGAACAAAACTTATATAAACAATGTTCACATCCCTTGGGGCGCATTTCGGTAATCCTAAACAAACAATAAACCTGTGGGAAAACGGAAAAATGTTTTATTGTAAAAGGTAGAAAATTCAGCCGTTCATCCTTACGATTGTATAAACTTGAAAATAGCTGTTTCAAAATTCATAATTTCCCACTGAAAAGATTTGCATTTTTTTCGTGATTATTAAAATCATTTATTATATTTTTCGTACCTTTAACAGCATCGGCCACAATCAGCTTTGCCTTCTGACTTCTTGTTAGTAGATTGGTAATGAATTTTATGAAACGAAGATGATGTTGTTAGCAGACAATTAGAGAAACAATAAATTTCTTAAATCTCTACCCCTGTTTGTACTTCGTATAAATGGGAACTTTACTAAACAAGTTAAATTTCAGACACTTGCCTGAAAAAAGTCGATATTAGAAGCTTTGTCTACAAGATGACAAAGTATAAGAAATGTCAACTAGAGAAAGTAATCAAAGGGTTCTTTATATTCTTAATGCATCGCAGCAGTGAGTCAGCCTGTATAAACAATCATATTACGTTACCGCAATATTGCTAACTTATAAAACTTCAGAATAATGTTGTTTATTTTACAAAAATAATGTAAAATAAAATCATTGGATTTCGTGTAATATTCCGAGTTTTTATAAAGGAGTTATTCTGTTTTATAAGTGTTGAAACAGTAAATAAGAGATCTACAGTTTTTCCAAAGGAAACCCTCTTCGCTGTATAGAAAATTGCGCTGCAGTAGATATCGTGTTAGTTCTATTCTTTTTTCTTGCTGTTTTCCATCTACAATGCTGTCTGTTTGAAATTGGTGTTTTGCTAGCGTGCATACCGACCGTATGTTTTTGCAGCTGCTGATTTCCTTATCCAATTTCTGTTTATCCCATAATTCAAATTATTTTGTATCTGTTATTTACATTAATGGATCTACTATTATTCCACTATTTTGAAAATATAACTGAAAAATATTATCAAAAGAAAAAATACAGTCAATTATTAAATTATGCTTTATAAATTATTTTGAGTATATTCACATAGTGTTCATTTTATATTGAAAATAAATAAATGGATAAATAAAATAAAATAAATGATGAGCTATTGACAAACTTGCTATTGGAAAATAATACATCGTTGGCGATTAAAATGAAAATTCAATTTAATATCGTGTTATTGGATTCGATGGTGAGGTAAATTGAAATTAAATCGTATTACAATTTTTTTTTTCCCATTTACGTTGAGATTTTGATGATTTCTTACGCCAATCAAAACTTCTTTAGTCAATTATTTCTTATTCCTGATTTAGTTTTGAGATTCTTCCGATTTTTTCTTTGAAAATCGTTGATTAATTTTTTTCCTGTTTCCTTTCTTATTTCCGTTATAATCTGTGTTATTATTGCATTATTACAATCATCCTAATTAGAATAAACAGCAGAAAAATGTGAAATTCGACCGAGGACCTAATTAACCAAGGATCTATTTAATAGAAATTAGCGAATTTAAACTGGATGATGTACGTTTGTCTTAGTTTCTTTAAATGTCAATTGTAGATGTGTTTGTTTGTTTTAATGACAACTTAAAAAGATTTTATTTATTGGTAGATACAATGTAGGATTTCACTAGGCTTAGATAATTAGACGTTTTTATATGCCTTAATTACTGACAAATTACAACAGTGTTGTCTTTATTTTATTGTCTACATTTGCCCGGGTAATTACGGAAAATATATTTGTTAAATTACATTAATTAAAGCTATAAATATTTTACGTTTCTTAATTTGAACTTGTGGCTGACATCCACGACTTCATTACTATCAAATCAACTAACTAAATAGTTGTAAAATAATCTATTTTTTGTATTCTTTTTTAAATATTTAATATTGTTTACCATGTAGTTTAGCATTTATTGTAGTTGCTTTTGGCATGTATTCAATAAACAGAATGCCTTTAACGTTCCGGAAAATAACAGCTATCAATATTCTCTCAGTCTATGTAATGCCTTAAAAGTGGCAACTGTTCTGAATTCTTCATTCGAAGAAAAATCCACTTAATTGTCGCATAACACATAAAATTACAATTAAAGACTTTTCAAACAAATCTCAATGAATTTAATTATCTTGTGTTTAATAAAATCTGAAATATAAATAAATTATGTTTAAAATATTCGATTTCGGTCTGAATTTATCGAACATAATTTAACGTTTAAAATCAAATATATGAGTCGGTGAATTCACGATATTATAATAAATGATTTTTCATTTCGACATTTTTCAGGATAACAGAGAAGACACGTCGCTCTCAATTCTTGGCATATTTTAGCTTCACATCGATAAATAATACAGATGGTTTAGGGTATCAGCCACGTGGTGGTATGAAACTTCAGAATACAGGTAAAATATTAAACTGAAAAATATGACAACAACAAAATATATACTATATATATAAATTATCTTATTAAAGTACTTTGTTTCCAACTTAACGTACATACGTCTATTTCAGCAACAAGGTTGAAGCTGTTACCTAATTTATATGTTAATTTATTATAAAAAGTTTACCTTTAAACTAAGCTAGCACAGGAACAGAATGATATTTTCGGATAATTATTGTAGAAAATTTAACACTCAGGTCAAACTATCATCGACTCAAACTTACACCACCTGGTCCATGCTAGAAACTAATAATGTGACCGACCTCCGCTCCCAAAGCCGCAACTGCTGAAGTTTCGCAACATTTTTGAGTTCTGTTTTTACTTAGGTTCAGCATCTTATTAACGGATGTATAACGAATGTTTCAGCGGTAGAGAAACATTGAACCAGTGAACAACTATTTAGTGTACTTTACTGTAATTGGTTGCGTTTTTATTGCAACAAACTTGTTAGTTTAATTTTTTAAGGAATTTTTCCTATTTTGCGTTGGAAATAGACTTATTTTGACATAAAAAGTAGTGTGGAAATGAAATATTTCTTAACTACTTTGAGTGTAGAAATATCTAGGATAATTTATTTTTTAGAAGTTGGTAACACTTGCCTCATTATTGAAATGTCACTTTTTGACAGATATTAAAAACAGTCGATTTAAATAAAAATTTTATTTCATTTAATTCAACTTGTTTCTCCATTGCATTTTCGACAATTTCCCACAGTTCGGGTGGAGTACACGATAAGTCGTCACACATTTTCACTTAAAAATTGTAATGAAAATGGAGACTAAAACAATTGAAAATCAACTTAATGGATACTAGATACAAAAATTGAATATCGGTTACACCTACAATACCAACTCCTATAAAATTCCCTAAATTTCCAAAATTTATTTTTTTTTGAAAAAAGGGTGCAAGGGGGTGCAAAATAGGAAAAATAGTATAAAAAACTCGGTTCAGAAGTCAATTCCTGCATTCGACCATTAAAAAACTCGCCGCTTCGCGGCTCGTTTTTTAATATTGGTCTCATGCAGGAATTGTCGACTTCTGAAACTCGTTTTTTAATATACTATTTTCGATTCCGTTTTCGCGTTCGTTCTTGTTCCGTTTTCGTCAAATGATATTATTTAAGATTTCTTTACGGTTTCGTTTCCGCTATGACACTTCCGTTACATCACTACTAGAAACTCGTGTGTATTTTATAAAGCGCAATTTGAACGAAACAGGCTGTATATTTTATTGTTTGTGTTTTTGTCAATGTTGAAATTCCCCTCAATTATAACCAAAATAAAACCATTTTAAAACCGACTTATAGTCGTAAAATTGTTGATGATGAACGAAAGTTTTCATTGTGATTGAGTTTTAGATTAGTTTCGAAAGAAGTCATTAGAGATATGAGAAAGTTAGTTTCCAATATTATTGGATACAGCTAATATTTATCTTGCAAGAAACGTCTAATATTGCTTTTATAAATTAAATTTACTCTAAAATCATAACAACTCATTGGTCAACTTTTTAATTGAAAATATAAATCAAGATTCGCAACGATATTAATAAAATTTAGGAAAAACTACACAATAAAATCGTATTCTGGGAAAAGTCGGGTAAATATAAAGAGTGGCGCATGCTCGGCTTTGATGACTTTTTCCAGAATACGATCTCCTAATGATCATTTGCCACTAGGAAATAATTACAAGGAGGAAAGGCTCAGTGCTGAAAATAGCACGCTTATATCTGGCAAAATTATTCTCCTTTCATTCGAATAAGGCTCATGCGGGTTGTGAACGCAATTTCCGCAATTTGCTCAGGGGTTGTAAGAAATTCTACTTACTATTCTATATAGACCCTGCTTTTGTTCTATCCACAACTATTGAATTCACTTTAGGACGTTTTGACGTTATTTTTAAAGAAAACGAGCATTAATTAAGTTTTTTAAAAAAAACACGGATAATTAAAGTATCAATCAACAGGTTGTTTTAATTTTTAACGACCTATATTGTGAGAATCAAAAAAAAAATGATATTACAATGAGCGGTTAATTTCGCCATAATTCATTTTTTAGAGCTCCTATTTCGAGTTTTTTTTTTGGTCAGATGTTGAAAAATTGAAATGTTTATGAGAAACGATTGTACGAAAGTGAGGTCAAAGATGAGCAATGGATGCTATAAGTCAGTTTCTGGACAACACCTGAGGCTCACGATAAGATCTGTTACCTAATCCTAAAATGCAGTAACTGTTCAAACTGAGATGTGCATGTTTGAAAAATAACGTCTGTTAAATAAAACGATGGCACGTTTCTCAATATCGTAACAATGTTTATGATGGTAAATCTTGACTGCCAACAGAAATATTAAAAGAAAAAAGAAGAAACACTTTTATATCGTGTAAAGTTTGTGTAATTTAAGAAAAGCCAAGTTCAACAAGCCAACCATCATTTAAAAGAGTCATTTTTGTTATTTGGGCTAACATATTGTCTATGTCAAAATGAATAAAGGTGCTATTCTAAGTGAATCCTGATCTCTAGTCACTCGTGGAGTATTATTCTCCTTTTAAAACTGGCTGTTCATAAATTTTGGATAACTTAAGCGCCCATTTATATGGGGCTTTTCTATTTTAACGTTAGATTTAAAACTCTCTATCGCTTATAGAAAATCTTACATTAAATACTAATTTACTATACAACGGTGGAACTCGCTTAAATTGATGTTATTCATTTTATGACTATATATTACGGTTAATTTTATTGGACTAATATACAAATCTATATGTATATATTGTTTCATAATACAATACCAACAACCATTCACTTTGTAATCATGTAAAATCCTCTTTTGTGCTATTATTATTTTCAACAACGGTAATACGTACAGGTAATATTAAGCTGAGCCGATTTATTTTTAACAAACTTCCAGTTTCTAAAAAGCTATTTCCATGATTGTATTCTGTTTTTCCTGTATATAAATATAAAAAAAATATTCGGCAACATTCAAATACACTTAATGTAATTAAAACGTTATTCAACTAGACGGAGATTTTTACTCTTTTAAGTCATGAATTAAATTTGCATGATATCGTAAGAAATATACTTTCCTGCATGGAGTCTTGAATTAATTTAATAATTGTAAATTTCCTTCTCCGGCTACTTGCAAATCAACATTAATTTTTTTCTCTCATCAATTACAAATTTAACAAAATGAAAATAGTATATACAATTATTTATTTTATTTATCCATTGGATTCTCTCTATTTGAAAATTACAGATTGTGATTGGCTTTATCAAGATACTGTATGTAATAAATCTGAACAAAATTCAGATAGTTGTGTGCTAGCTAGTCCTGGTTATCCTGGTATTTATCCACCTCATCGTCAGTGCAAATACCACATCACTACAAGTAATGAGAACATTCAAGTACGCATTAGTTTCACAGCACTACTATTACCACAGTGAGTTTACTTTATCTTGAATTTTGTTAGATAAGTTCGATAATGTTTATCTAAATAGTGGAATTGCAACAATTGTTGAGATTCTAAAGTGAAATTAAATAAGTTCAGTTTATTTAAAGTGTAACAAATTGGAGAATGATAATAATAATATAGTTTGTATATTATTAATAGAATCGTATTCGTTTCACAGAAATTGCGAGACGGATTACATATCGATTTATCAAGGTTCTACAACTAGTAGCCCTCTACTTACCACTCTATGCGGTAATCAACGTAAAACTTTAGAATATTCAGGATTGAATTTGCTCGTCGAATTCAGGTAAATTATGTTATTGTATCGTTTACAATTCATTAATGTATGATTTGATTGATTGATTGTATATGTTAAAACAGTGATTGAAATTAAATGAAAAATCTAAATATAGAATTGTATTTATAAACAGTTCAGGTCCACAGAAACCACCATTCGATTATAATGGTTTTGTGGCAACGTTAAAATTCTTTGAAAAATTAACAACAACACAACAACCACCACCATTAACAACAGTTACACATTCAATTGTTAAAACAACAATATCAAATTTTATTGTTTGTAAGTTGATTATTATGTGGGAATATTCATAGAATTTCTATACAATACATTTTCTAGTTATGAATGAAACTATCTCATCAACACCGGAAACGTCCGGGTGCGACATACTAATATCAGGAAATAATACGAGATCTGGTCATTTTGATACACGTGAACATGAATGGTATCCAATTTGTCGTTTAGTATTCCATGGTCGGAGTTCTGACGTGGTTCATGTTTCCTTCTTTAACTATCGATTAAGGTAACCAAAAAAAAAAAAATTGAGCTTAAATATATTTCGTGTCTCCATATAATGGGGCCACGTACAATCGCCATCGTATCATTTTCGTCCAACAAAAAAAATACCGTATTATAATTTAACTTCAGAACACCATCGTGTAAATCAGTCATAGAAGTCATCGATAATAGTGTTGAGGATAAAAGGAGTGTTATTGAACGTATATGTAGTCCTGTTATTAAACAAGTCAGAAATCACGATGGGCACAATATTGAACAAAAAACGTTCTTATCAACTAGAAACAGTATGATAATAACATTTAAACGTCCATCAGCACCATTATCTACAAATGAAGCTGAGTTTCTGGCTGGTGCTTATTTTTTCCACGACGGTAAGTTTGAACGTTTCGCCCGGCGCATCCACCATTTCCACATTCCCTGTTATATCGGATGGTTCACTTAAATATCTAGTTCTTATGGCCATTCGCATTGTTTGACGAACAAATCGGAAGATATTTCAAGGATTCTTAGACAACATTTAAGCAAAATTAGAACCCCAAAAAGTCGGTCGAAAATGCTCGTTTCCGACGATTAGCAATTAGGAGGGTCTTCGAGTCGTTCAAAACGAGTGTTTTTTGCCAACTCCCAAATGAGCTACAGGGTTCTAATTTTGGTAGAATGCTCCATAGTAACTATCTTATAAATGCTGAAATATTTTTCAATTCGCTACAAACTAGGAATATTTAGATGAATCGTCCAGTATTTATGTTTTATTTATATTTGTATTTATTTTAATACAAGTTATTTTGGAAATCCTACTGTCTGTTGAAATTACCTTTGGCCTAATCTTAAATCCATGCACGTGTTTTTTTATGGGAATTTCCGAACTAAATCGCATTTAAAATAGCGGAATGTAATGAGCGGAAGCAATTTTGAATGAGAATAGGTGGACATGGAAGCGGAACATCGATTTTTTTTTTGTTTTAGTTTTAAATTACAAATGGACGCCGCTTAATATGATCACTTTGGATGTTGGCCAGTTTTACAACAATAGATGAATGATAAAATTGTTCTAATGAAGTTGATTATTTACTATTAACATGGACTAGTGATAAATACACCAATGTATTGGTAATGAATGTAGTGAGATTAAGCGGCGACCATTGTATGTAGGTATATTGAGTGTTCCTTGTGACCGTGTTGTTTTGTATTACAGAACAACTAAGTGGGACTATGCAACCTACTGGTTTCTGTGACGTTAGATTTAATGGACTTTCAAGTCCTTTAGCTGGTATGATAGATAATCCAGGCAGTCAGCATTTATATTGGAATATAGACGGTCCGTTATCCTGTCGTCAACAATTCATACCGGCAATTAACCAAAGTATCACAATAAAAGTGCAAAGTATTGAGAACATGTCAAAAGAACCCTATTGTATAACACAGTGCGGCGATAATGGTTGTCGTTGTGTATCAAATAGCCACTTGAAAAATATTGACCATTTAATGTTGCTCGGCGACAATGACCTTAATATAGCTTGCTTATGTGGCAATTTTCAAAGTGAAGGACTGCCAGTCAGTATTAGAACATGGGGCTCTTTAACAGCTATATATTCAGTTGCCCATTATACATGGACTAAGAAAGGGTTCGGATTCTCCGCCTCTTACGCCTTCAATACAGACGCCTTATGTGGTGAACACATACTTACCACACATTCGGGTATTAATCACATTTTAAATGGGGCTGAAATATGGGGGGTTGAACCGTTAAGAAATCAATATTAAAGTCATTATAAAATATTTTAGGTGAAATTACAATGAAAAATCTCACACCACCAGAGAATTTAAATCACTTCTATCATCAAGTCTGCATTTGGACTCTTCATTCAAATGTCGACCGATCTTTAGAAATCGAATTAACTTCTAATCAAAACCGTAAAAAATCGATAATTATTTTATTTTTTAATAAATATAAACATTTTATAGGTCCTTGCACCGCATGGAACATAAGTGTCCATCAATATTCACCAAATACAGATAAACATCATTTAGGTGATGTATTAACAACATTTTGCTCAAGAGATAATCGAAAACATTATCCTTTACCTTATAAAATGAGCACAGCCGTTATTAGGTAAATATTTGATAAAATTAATCGATAATTCTTATATGAATTTTAAAATAACTATACACGTTTATAGATTGATAACGTTAAGTAGAACATTGCCCCAATTTAAAATTAAATGGAAATCCCATGTGCTCCGTGCTGGTAGTACAAAATTCATCGGTGCCCCATCCCCAGCACCAAATGCAGTGTCTTCAACTGTATGCTTAACACCTAAAATAACTGGCCTTCTCTATATGCTTATTATCCTAATTGAACTGTATTTTATATGTGGACCCAGTGAGATGCAAAGATGAACAACGCAACGAGATAATAATACAACGCTAGTGTAAAAAAAAACATATACCACAATATGCATGAAACAACAAGAAATTATAAAATAAAATTTACAATTAAACGATATTAATGTATCTGATGTTTTAAAATCTACCTTAGATAAAAAGAAGTAGATCAAGCAAACTTTTATACTTATTTTAATTATACAAATAAACGTAAGAAACATATGCCCTTTCGGATATATTTTTCTAAACATCTGCTCAATTTGATGATTACTCAATAAAAATTATATATATACGCCCAAAACTCAATCATCCCCAATATTACTAATCGGTACCAAAGAAAAAAAAATGGTACAAGTTCCTAATTTATCCATTTATACTAACATAGACTTATCGATAAGATCACTTGAATATTTAATGGAAGTCTGGGTGTATATGTGTTTTTAATCAGAATGATATTCATTCTCGATATTTGTCTATTCATCTATCTGTGATATAAATAATTGAAAAAAATAACTAATTAATTATACAATTGAAATTTACGATCATTGTGCAATAAAAATTGAATTAATTGAGATGAATAGGAAATAAAACTACTGTAAATAATACAATTACAGAAATTCAACAACAATTTAAATTATTATAAAATAATTACACGAAAACAAATTGATTGTCATAGCTTTAGAATGATAAAGATTGACGTTGAATCTATATAGAAGCTTGTTAGTAAAACATAAAAAAATCGCATTTAATTAACTTGGAATTAAATTAAAGAGCAAAAACGACTCTTAATTGTTCTAACTTCGTTTCACTTTGTTTCATAATAATACAATTAGCTTGGCATGTTGATTAATTAAAATTTACTCGAAAATTTGTAATTAATAAAAATTGTTAAGATTTTTCAAAAATAGTATGAAAAAATCCTTAATTATTTTATTACAAATTGAGCAGTTGTTGATGTGTTAATAACAGAAAATTAAAATTAAAAAACAAAAAAAAATACGAATAGCACTGATGCACAATTTTGTTATGAAAACTAGTTTTGTGTCAATTATCGAAAAAATTATGTATTTACAACAACCCAAAAAACCACTCACTAAGAACGCATTTATTTTACAATAAATCCATAGAGTAATTTGTATATTTTTTTAAATGTCTCCCTCATATTATAGGAACAATAAAATAACCATCAATGTTTCTTTAATATTTAATTTCACCAATGAGAGAATAGATAGTCAAATAGGTTAAATTAAAATATACCGAAACGCGTTATGTAATCGTTCGAAACTCTATATTTGTATAAAATTTTAGAATTTGTTCTATTGTTTAAAATATATGTAATTTGTTTCAAAATTTCGTTATTCTAATCCATATAATATCCCTTAATCCTAAAAATCTATTCCCTCATTCTTGAAACACGTTATAGATGGACCATATCAATTGTTACATCATCATTGAAAGTATGGTTAGTTGCCTATATTACAACAATACAAATTTGTCTTACTTGAGCTTTACCAAATTTTTATACAAACCGGGCACTTAAATGAGTATAAATTATTTAAAAACACCCTATAGGTGCTTATTTCTTATTCAAACTACTTAAAATTGGAAATATTAGAGTTGTCAGTTGTGTTGTGTATGCAACACAAAAAACACGCAAGTAACGCACTTGTCTAAACTTTAGATAGTTAAATATACAAGATGTCTCTTAATTAATGTCTCTTATTATTTGCGAAAAATCCAAAAAGGAGTCTAATCTTTTAACAAATAATATTATTAATGATGTTTAAATTTATTGGGTTGTAAGTCTTATGAAATAGATCGCTTAAAACGTGTTTATAACACGTGCAGTACGTGACGTGACAAAACAATAATCAACAATTCAATTAATATTTTACCTTATTGGAAATATAGAAGCGTAACAGAACATAAACTCGATAAATATTTGATTTGTGTTCATTTTTAATTAGGTATTTAACAAAAATAAATAAGCCTTTCGTTACTGTAATCGTCAAAGAAATGGACTTTGTGATTGTAGAACACACCCTCCGGGCTTTACACCTACAAAATAATGAAAATTGCTCAAAGAATGTCAAAAGATAACTTTCCATTGTCGCAATACACGTCGACAAAGGCAAGAAAATTATAAGTGAATAAATATGTGGAAGTTGAATAATAGAAGACGCCTAGAATATTTTAAAATTTTCCAAAAAAAAATTCAGTTGTTAATTTAGGTATTTTCCCGTTATTTTAAAAAAATCTCGGAAAATTATTAAGGAATTTTACTAATTGTGTACGATCGATAAACTATTTACGAGAATTTTTCGAATTTTCTTTACATAAATTTTTAATAAATATCCCAATAGCATATTGTTGTATATTTGATAACAATGATAAAACATAAATATCATTTTTAAAGACACAATTGCATAATTGATCTGATAGTTAACTAATTGATAAAAACAACATGCAAGCCTTTTTAATAAACAACAATCAATCTTAAAATGTTTACCTATTTGAACACGAGCATGCAATGAAGTTAGTTTATCGCACAACTTTACAGTAGCTTACAAAAAAATTACTATCAATTATCCAGGTGTTTCATTTAGAAAATTTATAAAAATAAATGTTGTCCAATTACTAAATGAAAAACCTCTAATTGTATTATATAACAGAAAATGTTTTCATAAATTTCAATCTAATTAATAAATTATGCAAATAATATTTTTTTATACCTAGGAGAATTGACGAAAGAAGATCATTTACGTCAATAATATCGATTGTAAAATTCAAAATTGATTTGCAAAAATTTTCCAAACTTAGGTACATACTTCTCCTTGAGTACTTAAAGCCTTTGTGTAGCTATTATTATTCTTATTATTTTTGTTATTGTCATTATTGTTGTGAATTAGAGCGGATATTGGCTACATTCTTGAATTATTTCAATATTTATAATTGGAAAAAACAATAGATGGAAATCAATAATTACCATATACGTATCAACTATTGTTTATCAATTTATTAATAAATAATTCGATATTCAATTATTTTTTATAATTTAATTATAATACATAATTCACGTAATAAATTATGATAAAATTACCTTTTTTGATTTGGTTCCTATGGCAACAATAAATATTGATTACCTAACTGATATTATTTTTAAAATAAATTAAAAAAAAACAGTTATAATCTTCCATCAACGATAGTATCGCTCATAATTAATAAAATTTACGATAAAATCAATCGACTTTATCGAATACCCTTGTATTATAAAGCTATAACTACACCGATTTTAAACCAATAAAACACCTCAAAACACACTAGTGTGCTATAGATATAACACACTAGAGTGTTATATCTATATATAAAGTATAAGGAATGATGTGAGTACTATAGTATGGTGTGCTAGTCATTTTATATCGAGACTTTCTCAATTTTTTCTTGTCAAATAAGAAAATAAAAAAAAACTAGTAGTGTTTTTGGGTAGTTACTTCAAGGGGCAATCTCACCCTCTTAATGTAACTATCGGTAGCTAAAAAAATTCATCATTTTTTTTGCTGTTCTACTTATAAGCAAAATTTTATCAAAATCGGAGAGGAACATAGTTCCTTTTCTTGTCAGATGACGGTCAATTATTAATTAACCATCGAAAGTCAAACCAACAGCAATAATACAATATAAACAGAGATTTTGATATTGTTAAATAAAAAAGAAAGTATAGAATTTGTTATAAGCATCACTCTCACAGATTCATTTATTTATAACTATTATTGATAGTAACAATAAAAAATAACAATTCTAACGACCTCATTTGATATATTTTGTACTGAAAATAACCGGATCATTATAAAAAAATCTAGGGTGAAGAATGCAAATACTCATTCTTCAAATTCATTAATTAATATTAATCGTTAATTGATTAATTAGATTGAGATTCAATCATAGTAGTGTTACTGAATTATAAAAACACCGAAAACAGTGCGTTTCAAACATAAATTGTATTATTATTTTTTTATTTGCAATAAATTATGGTGGATGAGTTGATGATTTTTTACAAAATAGTGAATAATTAAAAGGCTGGAAAGTCCAGAAAAAAAAACTTATAAAAACCATTAAAACAAAGGTTTATTGGTTCTTAAATTAAATTAAATTGAAGTTCTCAATTATAATTTTTCAATCGTCGTATTGGTAATATCAGCCTGTACAAAGTCTCAAAATAATATTACAAAAAGCAACCATTACATTAATACATTAATTATTCATGAAACTATTATCAGCATATTGTTATCATCTTTAAATACTATCGACCCAGCTGTGGTTTTACTCCAATTTTCAATTAATAAATATATGTAGATAATATTGTTAATAGCTACATACTGGACTGACGGTACATTGTCTAAATTCGAAAATCAAAAGGCAATTGCGTTGATGACGAGCCCTAAATGAAAATCACGATACATGTTCGTGATTCAATTAACAATAAAATACTTTGATACTATACATAAGTGCAAACAATGTTGCCGTTTTTTAAAGTTAATTTATACCTTGAGGGTTTAAAATTTTCCATTGAATAAATAAATTAAAATTCAGACTTACAGGTTGTAATCAAAATACCTATCAACCTGCAAATTATGTACAGTCATCGCCAATACTATATAAGACCGAGTCTTGAACGATAATTTCACATATTTTCGTTCGTGTGAGTCAGGCTGTTTCTCCCGTCAGGGTAAAAAGGTGAGTTGGTAAGGAGTGTTGGACCGAGTTTCAGCCATAGCAAATTTGTAGAAAGTATTTTTATATTCAGGTAAATACCCAAAATGGCACCCCCACCCTCTTCTTCAAATTATGACTTGTTCAGATTCTGTTACATTGTAACAGAAGTCTGTTTTACACAGACGCACAGAAAGTGGTCTGTTAGTTTTGGCGATGACTGTACAACAACAAGTATTTTTATTTTCACCCTGTATCACACAATTGCCTATATTTCCAGTTTATCCAATATTTTATCATTAAATTCAACATTTTGGCTTTCCATTAGCCAATAGTTATGAAAATACTGCATCTTGTGCTTTATTACTATTACATATTGGGGATTGCAGCCCCTTAAAATGGGGATGAATCAAAAAATCCAAAAACAGATAACTTTAGTTTTTCAATAACGTTATGGTTCAAATTTTAGCTAATCTTAATCAATTTTCATGTCTCTCTAATCCCTTAATTCTACTCCATTCCATACAATGATAGTGAGATTTGCCCATTGAAGGGTAATATAATTACACCCTGTATGTTTACACAATGTACAGTGATCCACTGTCATAGCCTATTGGAAGTATAAGAAATTTTAATTGGAGTGCCCACTCACTGTCTGCAAAATATTTTTGGTATTTTAATATTTTTAAAATACTTAAATTTCTAGTCCAATATTGAATTTTGGAGTGATTGATTAGAAAATTAAAAGCTCAAAAAAGATTAGAATTCAAGTAACTAAATAAAACACTTTATGTCGAATCAGGGCCGGCCCTAGTGAGTTTAGCGCCCTGGGCCAGAGTTTTTCGATGTTCCTCCAGGAAGACAATGCTGTCAGATCAATTATTATGCCGCCCCTCATATACCTGGCGGCCTCGACGATCGCCCAACCAGATCCCCTAAAAAGTCACCCCTGTATCGAATTTTATAACTTTTGTTTCTTTCAGCCGAATACTCCTAGAATAATTGAAATTTTAAAAAATTTCTGTCCTAAATCATCAGCTCTTCACGAATTTTTCTGATCAATCGTGATCGGTTTTTTCTTTAAGAATTTTCGAGCTTGAGTCTTTTTACGAATTTTTAGTCTGTTTTTGAGCTGAGTTGTCGACTTTCACTTGAGATTTTTAGATTTTTCAACCATCATTTTTAAAAATTGTTGATTGTTAAAAAAATGAGATTCAGTCAATTTTAATTTAATGATTTCTAGTACGTCTTAAATCATCCAGCATATTATGTGAAAATTAACGTAAAATTAGTACATTATTTATTCAATTTTGATTGTTGGTCTGAGTAGGATAAATTTCTATTGTGCATTGTTGGACTATTTAATAAAATCCACACAACATCCACACAATTTGCTTAAATTCTAAATGGACATATTGTTGTTAAATTTGCAAAATTCATAATTATAATGTGTTACATCCGCTGTTGAATCACACAAATATCTCCAATATACTGGGTGTACAACGGTATTTCACCTCGCAGTGCCGTTCGAACGTAGTATCGTAACTTGGTTCAGGCTTTATTACATTTGACATTTGGTAATGTATTTTTTAAACAACCGAAGTAGCCGAACTAAGCTACGATACGATGTAACAAAGCACAGTCAATTGCGAGGTGAAAAACCCTGTAACTCTACAATGATTTATAAACTAAATACAGACATATCAAAAACGTATTACCAAATTGTTACAGATGTTCACACACCAGGAGACGACCATAATTTTTACCAAAAGAAATCTTACAATGGGGCGCATAATGAAGTAGGCGCATCACATTGAACTTCTTTCCAAAAACTACAGAACAATTCAGACATGTATTTATTTATTAGTAACTGATTGATTGATATGAGAAAGAAACGACATTTAGGGATGATGAGTACAAAGTTAATATGTTTGTCAGACAGGTCTTATTTTAGGATGAACTCTCACGTCAATTTAATCGACTATTTTCAGATATTTCCTGTCATTATTATTAGTATTATTACCGTTATGATTCATTGAAGAGTAAATAATCTTTGACATAATATGGATTCACGGTAAACACGTTGGGGGTCTTAGACCGAATAGATTTTGGAGCTCCATTTCATACTAAGACTATGTGACAATTTAGGAAGATTTCAGAGCCATGTATGCATCATGTCGGGCCTTAGCCCTAGCTTGCTGTGTAACTAGACAAGACAAGGATTGGAACAAACCACTGTAGCGCAAAGTAGTAAAAAATACTCAATTCAGCGTGCGAAAATTGCTAGTTTTCAAACATCAATATATCGCTTGTTTTTTAAGATACTGGAAAAAGTGAAAGTGCTTTAGATAGAGCATTTCAAGGTGCATTTTGTGAAGCTTCTACTTTGGAAAAATGTAATAAAATTCTGAATGGCTGAGAAAAATCTTGGACCCTATTTTTACGTACATTTTCCTTCATAATTGGCTAAAACTTGATGGATTTTAAATAATTATGAAATAAATTTAGATAGCAATAAGTTGAGAAAGCTTCCCAAATATTCAAGAATTTTCGTTCATATTGGTTTTGGTAAGGGAAAAATGCCCTTTTATATTTGTTTGTTAATTATGTTGAAAGAACGACTACCAAAGGTTGAACAAGTCAAAAGTATTTTTCTTCATCTTTAAGATCTTGGATTTTTTTTAACATCAAACCTTAAGCTCCCTTCTTGCCCCACTTGCCCCTATATGTTTTTAAACCAATTTTCCTTATTGATACACACGTGTAACAGGTAGTGACTGTTAATGGCCTAATTATATTTCCACTTAAAAAAGATATTTACGTAAAATCTTGTTTTTTTTTTGCAAACATCACTGCAAAATAATGTAAACAAAATATTAAATAATTTTGTTATAAATATAAACATATACAATAAAAAAACACTGACGTCATTTTCTGTAATGTTTTATAAAGGAATAATAATAATCTTATAGGAAAATTTAGAGAAAGATTTAATCAACTGTTCCTTTGCGATTTTATTGATCTGTTCATGTCCTTGTTAAATATTTCTAGAGTTTTCCTCTATAATTTTCCTATTAAAAATTTGTTGTTGTTAGAGGAGATTTTTCAATAATTTGCTCTTTTGAAATAACCATTAATATAATTTCATGTCAAATACAATAAACTTTAATCTATTATTATTGTTATTATCATTATGATTATTACAAATTACAGTTGCAAAAATTGATGTGAGGATGTAACAATCGATGATTTATTACATTTTTTTCGATATTTGCTATTAATTAAATAGTAAATACTCAACATTAATTGAAAACAATCCAACATCAAATGAATAAGGAAGCCAGACTGGTTTCTCAAGGATTATCATTTTATAGTCCTTATTATTGTTGTTGTTATTGTCTGAGTTGGTTGACCGACTAGCATCAGTTTATAACTAGGTATTTTAAATAAATGCCTATGAATTAATGAGGTTCTAGAACATTTTCAAAAAATTAATTTATAAATTTAGTAATTTTCCATTAGTTAAATTTACAACTAAATAAATGTGAACAATTTAACATGATTTTTTTTATCAAACCACAAGTTCAATATCACGGCCGCAGAAAATGACCTATTCATTTAAAATTAGAAAATTTAATTACATTTATTCTACATATTTTCAAATTAGCTAATTTATAAGGCAAGCGATAGAGGCAAAACTTAAAAAAAAATGAAACGTTAATAGCACTATTTTACAATATAATTTAACAAATTATACGAGTTTTATTACTGTTACATTGTTTGTTCCTATTAACATTTCAGAGGAATATTTTGGATATTATTTCACCAACTTCTTTTCTTATATCCTGTATTAAAGCCAAAAACAAGGATGAAAAAGGGTCAAAAATGTACTGCCTCAAGCGAAAAACATCGATGTTCTGTAAAAAAAAAACTAGAAATTTGTAATTTCACGAAATTTCTTATTTCTGAACTGCTTTGAAACATTAGATGCTTGGATTATTTCATTTTTTGGAACAAAAACTTTGCCAATTCGTTAAAATAATTGATGTTTAAAGATTTTCCAGTTCATTTAATTTTATTCAAATAAACACGATAGAAAAACTAATTGGATTTGATTAGTGAAAGTTTAGTAAATGATAAAATTCTATAGTGATTTTAATAATTTCAAGATTATTTTTCTATCTATAGATTATTATAAAAATAAATCACTGATAAGATGTAATTAAATAATTTATAATTAATTGAATTTTAGACAAATTTATTTTTAAATAAAAGTATTAATCGAGTTTTTTATCAAACATGGATCAATTGTAAAAGGTCATTAACACCTAAATAAATGTTACAATTATTGTTTTATTGAATAGTTTTGTGTTAAATTGAGTTATTTTAAAAATCCGCCTAAATCGAAATTGGAAATTATTAACCAATAAGAGATTTGCAATGTGGAAATCGCCAATAGAATGCAAGTATTATGGTCTGACTGTTGAGGCTCTGGAGTACGGATAGATCAGGCGATTACCCATGGTTTGATCTTTATAAATTTTTTTTTGCAATTGTAATAACATCAAAATAAAGTTTGAAATTATAATATTGATAAATGAAATTATACAGTTATCGATTAAAAATTAATGTTATTTAAACGGAAATATTTTTGAATAAAAAATAATGAAGATCACGACCTGTTATTGTGGCGATTGTTATGTACCGCCTCTAGAGCCCCACTCCGCCTAGCCATCATCCTTGTATAAAACAGTTTAACACGCGAGTATCGTAACGGGGAGTCGTACAGTGCTGTTGTTCCGAACGTCTAAATTGCGATAAATCTCGATTAAAATTCAAATTTCGAATATAATTTGTGTGTTTTATTAGTGTTGATTTATTTTCAAAGTTTTTTTTTTTGAAAAATATCACAGTGATTTTGTGAATAATCATGAATACATACAACGATAATATTACAGCCAGTTTGGAGATCAGCAGGTTAGTAAAAAATACAGGGTGTAGACGATAATTTTTCCCCCAGTATTATAAACGAAATTAATTTGGTGAAAGCTGAACTATTATAAATTCCACCTGGTTTGTATATAATAACAACGTATATGAGTCTCTAATTCTATTATGCAATAATTAAGTATGTCAGTATTTACAATTATTACAATGCCAAAATAAAAAAAAAAACACCAATTTGAAAAACTTACAAAATTTTCATTTATCAATAATGATTACACATAATCCCCCGCCCTTGATTGACAACACGACAAAATTGACTTTTCCTTGAATTTTCTTGACGTCAAATATGATGAAAAGTCGGGATTACACCAGGGAAATTGATAATTTTCAATAATTTCCCTTATTTATACACAATAAATCGAGTTTTTCAATTGTCAAAATACGTAATTTACAACTCTATTTGTGGTGATTAATAAATAAACCTCGTTGAATGGGAAATTTATATAATCATTAATAATCATATAAATACAAATATGCTTATGTTTTTCTAAATTAATTTATTATAATTACAGGAATTGTCTCCGCCGAATTGCCCGTAATGATGATACAGAATTTTCACCACAAAGCATAATGAATTTGATGGATAAATTTGTTAAAACTGTAAATACAATGGATGAAACTATATTAGTACCATGCCGTTTAATGGATATGAAAGTTGGTGATGAAAATGATCCAATATTATCAAATAAAAAACCAAATAATGATAAAAGAATGAAGATCTTCAATTCTGTAGATTTATTTCAAATCTACAATATGTTACATAATATTAAAGCAGATTTATTGTATGGCCAGGGTCAATTAATTGAAGATGTAAATTCTGGTAATAATACAACAACAACAACATTGAGTGCCAATAATGTTGTTAAAGGTCATGTTAGACGGCCATCAACAGTTAGTGTAACATCAACAAATTCATCAACATCAACAATTAGCGATTCTGAATCAGATGCTGGCAATGAGAATGATTCTGGTATTGAAGAATCACCACAAGATGGTTGCTGTAATAATACTAATACTAATATAAACAGGACTGAACAAGTTGCTGATAATTTTCGTAGACATTTAATTGGTTTACAACGTTCATTAAAACAAATGACTGAAACAGCACAGTACCTAACAGCGCGTTATCAACACGATATAGGCGGTTCAGTGTGATAGAAATTCCCTTTGGAATAATTTTCACAATAAAAAACAAAGATTTATAATTATATTAATATTAATAAAAATGAATAAATTAACACAGAAAAACCAAAGGGGATACGGTATGAATGTAAATGAATGTATATTTGTGTATGCATGTGGAGTATGTTTAGCTAATTTTTTTTTAAAAAAAACGAAAAACATTAAGAAAATCGAGTGATATTGTCAATTCTTGTGTTGTTCTTTTTTGCTCATATTTCTTTGTTGTTAACATATTTATTTTTAGTGAGAGTTGTATACCTCTGGATAAGTAAAGGCTAAAATAAATCTTATTATTCAATAATTTTTTTTTTTAATTATATTTTGAATCATTGACCTAAATCTACCGAGAAAAACGTGAGATTTCCGCTTTTTTCTCGTTACGTAATTATAATTTTCTTTTCAAAAAAATAGTTGATCCGGTATTATATCAACGGTTAATTATATAATAACGAAATTAACACTTTTTATTATAAATAATTAATTTGTGGCGATACTGGATGATAATTATGTGAGATAGCCCAGTATCTCCATAAAAAATTGATGGTTATTTAAAAGGAACTTTTACTAGGAAGACTCAATTCGTTTCTAGGTCAAATTATTTAAATTTTAAAGCTTTCATTAACTGCAAAAATTCAACGTTAAAAGTTTATAGCGATTGTTAAATAGACAACTTTCCCCATAAATGATTCAGTTCATTTTAGAATGAATAAAAAAAAACCTTCAAAAACTAATTAACAAAGGGAAAAGTCCATGGTATGCTAGACAACATAAACTAATGTTTAATCCGACCTATTATTAAAAAAATTACCATCGATTTATAGACAATATATGATGAGAAATCAAATTCGGCTTGACCGACTTAATGTAAAAGTGGTGTCATGAGAAATAGTACGTTGAAACATAATTGTAAAAGTGCAAATATCTTTATAGAAAAAAATCTACGAGTGTGACGTATACGTCGTCTAGCGGAGCTAGGTCGGCTTGACCCAACCCCATTTTAACACCTTGTTCAATGTAAAATTTGAGTAATCCGAAAATGGATCATTTTTGATACTTTGACCTCCGCAACTAACTTTCAAGGGATACCAATAATTTACAATAATAAACACTTAATTTATATCAAAGTTTATAAAAATAAAAAAAAAACAATTAAAATTCCCGTTGAATTTTCAATTTTTAAAATTATACATCTAAATAATTTCAGTTTCAAGTTTAACAACTTATAGAAAAATGATAATTGATAATCGAAATTTGACGTCCCTTAGCCCTTGATTGGAACTATTGATCTGATTGATATGAAAATAGAGATAAAGATGCAGACAACCTTGTGTAGAGTACTCTCATGAATACAAAAGTCAACTTAAATAAAACGAAGAAAAGAAAGTGTTGTTTCATCAAAGAAAACAAGTTTGTCAAAAGATTTCGTGATATTCTAGAACGAATACCCTATATCAAATGCCCAAGTAGAACTCTTATAGAGATCAAGATACAGATATAAATAACCCACTTGTGGTTACTGATAATTGTACCAAAATATAAAAAAATAAAACGAATTAGAGACAATATGTCGACAAATAAATTGAAATTTTTACCATAATCCTGGTTCTAGCTGAAACGTAAATGAATTAAAATGGATTTTTTTTAGATGAAGATAATGATGTAGATAACCTTGGCAAAAATCAAATGTTGATTGATAATGCGAAGTTTCTCAAATCAACAACGGAAATAACAAAAATTTTAGTACCGTTAATGATGAAGAGTTGTTAAACTTCACCAAAACGATCAGTTTTTTTTTGGATCTTATAAAGTTCATCATACGAAATAATTAATAAATTTTCAATTAATTATTTTAAATCATTTTTTTTTGGAGTATTATTAATGATATAATCAATGGAATTTTATTGTTTTATTTCACGAAAATCAAGTATGATCGTCTCGTGTATTAACAATAAGTATAGGAATTGTTTTATTTTATAACAACTGCATATCAAGGACTTCGAAAAATATTTTCTAGAAATATGCAAAATATGATTTTTTTTTAAATACCCTCCTGCTTGTTTTTCAATCTTTAATGAATTGTTTTTCTTGGGTTTTTTCTCTTTGACAAAACAATTATTTGAAAAAAAATCCTCCATTACATTCATACGAGTTCCTCATTTCTATTATTATTGCTACTTTTTTTTGGTTTTAATTAATTATTCCAATGACGTAAATCCTTGAATACGCACAAAACCTGTACAAATGTGGTTTTTATCAAGTTAAAGTGCACTTTAGACTTAAAACAGTAAATTCTAAGGGTTACTAATTACAAATTAGTAATTAGTAAGCCGATTTGTAAGCAATAATTCTAGAGTATTTCAATTGACTATTAATTATAATAATAATAATTATTTTAGTTATCAGAAAAATGATTCTCGTTCAAATTGCAAATTTGATACGGATTCAGGAAATTTATTAGATACCACTCAAAGTTTGGCAATGAATACCAGTCTGAATTAAACTTGAAGACCTTCGCTAAAAAATAGCTCGATAGTGTTTTAATTAATTAATTAATAAACTAAAATCGAATTGTTGCAAATTCATCATAACAATAAACAAATATTAAAAAATTTCTCAATTATTTTCATCGTAATTTGGATTTAGTTTAAAATGTCGTTTTAACAGTTTCTTAACACGGACTTTGATTTTTGGGAATTTCACAAAACCATACTGTCCTTTACCTGTGAAAAAAACGTTGACATCATCGTTCATAGTCCAATCAATGAACTAAACTTGAGATTTCCCGTAATTTTTAGACTGTCTATTAGAAAAATTAAACTTTAATAACAAATATAATTAAATATACATAATTACAAATAGGATTTCTCCAATGTAAACAAACAATTTCCACGTTTTTTTCACTGATATTATTTTATTGGAGAATCGATTATAATTGTTATTTATAATTTGAGGTCAATAGGAAAGCTACTCTCTTTTTTCCTCTGTCTATATTATTCAAGATGTAATAATTATTACATATTTCATAATTTAAAATAAGATTTAATAAGTTTAGAAATTGTTTTCAAATATCATATTATTATGATCGCGTGACGATTTCAAAATTTGTTATTTTAACAATTGCACATTATTTTTATCAAAAATTCAAAATAAAAAACGATCCAGCCTTGATTTCCTATACTATAATTGAAAATAACTATCACATTAATAAAGATGCCTCTAAATAATTATAAACAATAATAAACTTTAACTATTTGTATTTATTGCGGAATCTCGATCACCCCATTTCAATGTGACCTCTAATCTTAATTCTAGATTAATCAATCAATTACAATTACTACAAAATACAGGATGAATAAAAAGTAATGCATAAGGCTGTTTTCACACACATCGGCCAAAAAACGGAGCCGGAGATCAACTTTTCTGTTATACCGCCCTGCTGTTCTAAAAGTAGACAAACAATTCGTGTGAAACTCCCATTATTCAACAGGCGATTCCAAAAATGTTTCCTAGATTTATAGGTGGGTCTCCAGAGAACATTGTAGCAAAATTCGAACCTCGTAGCTCATTTGGAAATGTTCGTTTTGGACAAGGTTACTATTTTCGAAAACGAACGAAGAATGACTCGGGAACCCTTCCAACATTGATTTTTTTCGTTTTTCTCCATTGCATTCTAGACAAAATGTGAAATATTCCCACTTATTACAGAATATGTATAATTAATAAAAACGAAAAATATTAATCCTTGAGTCATTGTAAGTCGTTTTGCATGTATAACTTGTTGTTGAAAATCGCAGCATTGTCAGAAACAAGGGTTTTTGGACAAACTTCCAAATGAGCTACAAGGTTCTAACTTTACTAAAATGTTCTCAGGGGACTCTTCTATAAGCTCTTGAAATATTTTTAGAATCGCTGGTCAACTAATTGGAGTCTCACACGAATTGTCTACTTTTAGAACAACAAAGCGCTATACCAGTTGAGTCACATAAGGCGAAAAGTTCTTATAGCAACTCTCATTATTTAGTGAGCAATTCGAAAAATATTTCACTAATTTATAGGAGGGTAGCTGAAGATCATTTTAGCAAAATTAGAACCTCTAAATTTAGGTCGTTTTGCGTATTTAATCCGTTTTTTGACCAACTTCCAAATGAGCTATGAGGTTCTAATTTTGCTAAAATAATCTTCAGCTACCCTTCTATAAATCGTTGAGATATTTTACGAATCGCTCACTAAATAATGGGAGTTACCAAAAACTTATCGTGACTCACCCGGTAGATATGACTGAAAATCTTAAAAATTTTATTCTCAAAAATTTCCTTATGCAACCCTCTACAATTTTTATATGTTTAAACGTAGAAAAACGCCCTAGCCGAAAATGCAATAAAAAATAGAGGGTCATAAAAAACTGATGACGTCATTTCTTTGCAATGGTAACTGATAGAGCTGTTTTGGCTTAATCACAATTAAATAATTAAGATAATAAACAGTTACCTGTCTCGGTTTATGACTAAATTTTCATAAATAAAAAATTCATGACAATTATTACATTTTATTCACCCTGTATAAAGTTCAGTGCTAATTGATTTATTTATAATAAACACAACTCATATCAATTTTAGGTAAAAAAAGTGATCTAGATCAAAGTCCATAGGAATCTCCAAATACAGCTCAGGTACAAAAGTCATAGTTTTTATTAATAACGAAAACAAATTTAGAGATAATTTGCCGTAACATAAAGTAAAGAACCTTATAATAAGTATAATTTTTTTGGTTTTATTAAAAAAAAAGAAAAACACAATTTTCACGCCTGTTACTTTAATTAGTTATGCAATAGAAGTGATAATAAATCAATAACTAATAAAACTGTATAACAATAACCAATTGTTAAGTAATTGTTAATAGCTGTAGTAAATTTCGTTTATAATAAGAATATCTTTATTTATTTTTGTACAATTTTTACACAACATAAATCCTATTATTGATATCTAAGGGATAATTTTCTTTGTTTAACTTATTTAAAACTTTCAAAAATAAATAAAATACAAATAATACCGTTTAAATCACCTTCAAAATAACTGAATCAATCCAAGCCAGTCGAGGTAAGCAACAATTCTGTTAAATCAGATTCACAAACACTTAATTTGACTGAAAGAAATAAGTGGAATGATACCAAAATTAAGTTCAAAATAAATAAGCATCCCTGTAAATTTACCTTAAAATTAAATATTATTCAGACGTCACAGTTGGGAAAATTTTGTGGTTTTTTTTTTAATCTGATAAGAGTACTTACTGTAGATATCCATGAAATAAATGAATCAATATTTACCCGTTACCACTTGAATTTGTTCATGTCCTAGGTGATTACCTCATACTTTTAAGTAGAGATGACACTCGAATTTCTATAAATAATAGCCAGGATTGAATAAAAATTGGAAGTATATAATTGAGTGCTATGCAAAATATCCAACTTGGAAATTTTATTTCAAAATGAAATACATAAAACTCATTTAATTTGTGAATTAGATATTTTTGGAGCTTTTTCATAAGTGAATTCTCCATCGTTCTCTTCTTGAGACCGTTTCGGTGCTTTTGAATTAAACTCAGCTAAAAATTTATTCATTAGTCCAGCAACTCTTTCATTAATCTCAGGTTCATTAATTTCAACATCATCAACTTCCTCTTCTTCTTCATCTAATAACTTAGATCTTACATAATTTTCTTTTTTCATATAATTTATAGACACAAACATTTCTGGATGATAATCCATTTTTAATAATTTAAATACATCACTTATGGCGTAATTTTGTTTAATTGAAGGAACTTCTTTGATAAATGGATAACCATATGGATATTCAATTTCGCTAGCAAATGGTATATGCTTTGCCATAAAAGTTGGTTTTTTATTAATACATTTACTTATTAATTCGAAATAACGAATCTTATCATTTTTATGCAATTTTCTAGCACATATTAATGAACGTCTTTGGTCAGTACAATATACCCAAAAATCAACAAAATATGATAAATTTTCTTTTGGATCTTTTTCAATAATCACTGGATCATTCAATGCAATACCTTCCAATGTTACACGAGGTCCAGTATAAAGTAACGTATAACCTATTGGTAGATTTGTGTTTTTTATTTCATCATATTCAGATCGATCAAAATCAATGTCCTTATTGCCACAATTTAAACAATAGTCCATTTTATCAGTTTCACAGACTGTTATTTTTTTTACAGGTCTACCAGTAGTTGTTGTATAATGATTATTTATTAACTTACCTGATGTTATGTAATTTTTTTGGACAATACGTAAAAATCGTTTCCTATCATTTTTATCAAAATAAAATGGTAATGATCGTTGATAATGACGTAATGTAATTGCATGTGCTAATTTCTCAATCAAACCCTCTTCATCTTCAACATATTGTTCAAAAATCAATTCATTCTCATCAATTAATGAGAATAATTCATTATAGAAATTATAATAATCAAAATTATTCTTCATTGTAATCATTTCAAATTTTATATTGTTTGGTGTAAAATTTCTAGCTGCATTTAATATTGTATAACGAAGATTACGACAATCACCAGCTGGATTGTCATCATTTGTTAAATATATCAAAAGTTTCTCATAATGTTGCGATTGAATATGAGCCAATTTCTTTTTACACAATAGAAAGAATTGACTCAAATCGAACGTTCCTGAATTCTTTCTTTGATATTTATCAATTAAATCATCCAATTTTAATTCAGAAACCATTTTTAAATGTTTAATAACATCAATCATATTTGTTTGAAAATCAATTATTGTCGATTTTCGTTCATTATCATTATCATCACCATCTGGAGTTGGTACAACTATACTAAATGGACACCAACCACGTTTGTTAGTTAATAACAATAATGAATTTGCGATTTCAAGACACGCACGCAAACCTATTTCAAAATATGATAACTGATCATCTTCTTTATTTCGAACAAACATTGAAGGGTGTGTATCAATTGCTATCAACACATATGTTGGTTCATAGAAATCTCTAAAGTCTTGTTCTACACCTTCTTCGTTATCAGACATCTAAAAAAAAAGCAAAAAATAAAATAAAATACGAAATACGAGACTACCACAAAATTTTAATTGTTTTTGTATGGTGTACCATAACGTTATCGAGTTGTTTACGTTTAAGAAAACAAACAAAAAGTGAGGTTAGAAAATGCAATTGCATAAATCTACGCAAAACCCTTTAATTAAACCCTGTCAAATTATGCAAAAATTAAATACTAATCAATAAATTATTCTTATTTCAATTGAAAACATTCGAAACATTTATAAAATAAATTAAAATACAATATTTTACCTTTCGCTATGTATAAATTTGTCTGTATATGTGTTACTATACGCATGCGTGAAATTTTGTTTTCTATTGTTTAAATTTGAGACGTATTTAACAATTATTATCAACAAATACTTTCAATTAATTATAATTATCTATTAAAAATTGATAAAATTATAGAATTTTTGTTTATTTTAATAATTATTACCTTCAATTTTTGGTAATTTTCTTGACGAATCACTGCCACCGCCTACTGACAGTTTTAATGAAATGTAACAGAGAAATGCAAAAAAAAGTAGACAAGTGTGAAAAGAAAGATTCGCTAATAGACAAGGAAAGTAATTGTTTCGCAGGTACTAAAAAACAATGGCCGCTAGGCGCGAAATACAAAAAGGACACAAAATAGTAACGTTTAGTTGCTATTTTAATTCGTAAAACTTACTTTATAGTAATTAAAGTTGTTAATTAGATAATAAATTAAGCATCAAATGTATCTTTATTATTCTGTCCAGCTGAAATGGAATAAATGACTATATAATTAGAATAATGGCGTTTGTGTTACGTTACTAGAGAGTAACCAGACTGCCACCTGTACGCGATGGCTTGTGTGTCGACGTTGCCAGCTTAAAAGTGTCTTCAGCAAATCTACCGTTTTGTTTAATTAATCCCGTACTGGAATAATTCAGGGACTTATAATTATCAATAATACTGTGATTCTTCAAAGTATGATTGGAGGATTTACCAAAATTTAAGGTTTTTGAGTAATATTAATACAATTAAAATACAGTCAGACGAAGTAGAAAAATTTAAGTAGATACTAGTGATATTTGGAGAATTATATTGGGATGTCGATTCTAGATTTTTGGTGTTAATATTTTTAAAATGCGTAAAATTGATGGTAATTTAAGAATAAGATTGATCTAATGATATTTTTGTTTTAATTTTTATATTTATTTCCCCCACTTCTTTATTTGGAGACAGTTGGCAACATTGCATAGCCCTGTTATTTTTAATTAAATGGCTTCTGTATGTGTGAGTGTATAAACTAGTGCGTCAGTATGTTGATATTTTAACGATTTTACTAACATAAACAACGCCTTAAATTATTAAAATTGTATTTATTGTGTTTGTGAGATGATTAATTTATAAATATAATAAAATAAAAATGCATCCGTATTATATATTTTTATATATAACACAGTCGAACTATAATGGATAATTATTGTTTTTTTCCCTACAAAATGGTGGGTGTTTATTTGGTCACTATTATTATAAGTTGTCTATTATTATTTACAACGGTAAATTCAACAAAAACCAAAGATTGTCCAGAAATTTGCAGTTGTTTAGGATCATATGTTGATTGTGCATCAAAGAAAATAGGGACAATACCATCAAATCTGCCAAAATGGACAAGTCACCTGTGAGTATTTTATTTTTTATTTAATTCCTTATTTTAAGGAATTAAATAATTATTACAGTAATAATAAAAAATTATTACTGTAATAATTATTGTTACTCTTATCATAAAATATACGCCCCATATCGGATTTAATAAACGATTGAGTCGTATATCGCACGATAAAATTAATCGATCATAAAAGAGAAAATAACAATGAAAACAATAGAGAAAAACCACAATAAAATCAGTAGGTAGGCGATGAATAATTTGCATTGTTTCATTGTTTATTATCAATTTCCCAAACAAAAGGAAATCAAAATATTTTTTTATTGTAATCGTGAAAATATACCATAAAATCGACGATAAATCAGAGTCGGACTGGGCCGCTAGACAATTAGACAAACGTCCAATGACCTAATAGATTCGTCTTCTGGGGGGACAACAAAACCATGAGTGACTGAGAAATTAAAGAAAACGTGTTGTTTAGTAAAAAACTTCAATACAATGTCGAAAGTGGAGCCAATAATTTGACTCTGATGGGTCAGAGGGTTTATCAATGGTTTACAGTCTGAATGGCGTGTAGAACAACGTAATAAAACCGAACAACCTGCATACTACAAATACAGGTGTTCTCTGATTTTTATTGCCCACTTAAACGGAAACGCCCTAAATGTCCTCCACAGATTTTGTTCTTTTTGCCATACAACGTGGTTGTTTAAAAGTAAAACTTTTTTTGAATTCCTTGACGAGCGTTGCGAAAAATATTTCACGAATTTGTAGGGTGGTCCTTGGAGAAGATTTATCAAAATAAGAACCTCGTAGCCTAATTAAGAGTCATACATTTAGTAGAATAAACTGAGGACCCTTAAAACATTGTTTTTTTCTTTCGTTTTTCTCCATTGTATTGTGGAACAAGTGGAAATATTTCTCATTTTTATAGAATGCTATGGAGAAAAACAAAAAAAACTCAAATTCGGGGTATCCTACAGTAATTTTAATTCATTTTACGTGCGCAACTAGTTTTTAAAAATAGCAATTAGTCCAAAACGAGCGTTTCTTGACTAACTTCTAATGAACTAAAAGGTTTTCATTTTTGCTAAAATTGTCTTCAGGGACCTTGCTACAAATGTTTGAAATTTCTATTGAAAACCTTTAATTAAAATTAGAACCTCGTGGCTCATTTTTAAGTTGGTCAAAAACTCTCTTTGTAACGGTCTCGCGATTTTCAAAAACGAATCAAACACGTAAAACGACTAATGTAAGATGATTCGAAGATCTTTCCAACATTCACTTTTTTTTTCTTTCGTTTCTATATTTTATATAAGGGTTCCTTGAGAAAATTTCAGCAATATTAAGTTAGTTAAAAACGATCTTTTTGGACAAGATCACGATTTTCAAAAACGAGTAAAACACGCAAAACGACTAAGAGTGGCTGCGTGTTCAGTTCATTATTAAAACTCACTACATCGACCGAAACGAACGTTTTTGGATCAGCTTTCAAATGGTCTACGAGGTTCTAATTGTGTTAAAATGATCTTTAGGGTCTTTCCCGTAAGTCATTCAAATATTTTTAAAATCGCTCGCCAACTAATAGGGAAGTTTCATAACAATCGTCTGTTTTTAATTAAAATCTAATAGATGCTTATTAATTACCACAAAAACGATGAATTTTACAAATGTATCGACAAATGACGAATCTCAAATATTTGAGAGTAGAAATTTTTAGTTCTAAACATGCGATGAATCAAATTTTGTTAATAGAATGAGGAGTTGATTAGAAATGCTGTAAGAGCACAAAAATTACATCATCTTGAATCCAACTGTTCAATCATAGATTAAACCGAATTAATTTTTATTTTGTAATCATCTCTGACGGTTGTGCTAATTTTAACAGCAACAAAACTAAAAGACACCGGTACTAATTATTTTTCAATTTTTGAGCGTCATTAAAAACAGTAAAAAATTATTTTATTATGCTCTTATAATCTCTCCAATCTCGTTGAAGAGTGTTTCACACCTCTTAGGGGGTTGATTTTTTAGATTAACATTTCTAATTATATTTTCAATAAATCCAAACAAATAAATTAATCGTCCATAACTCATGGAATCTTCGTAAGCCAAAAGCCCTACTCTTACAATAAAATCCTCATGAATTAATAAGAAGAATATCTTCAAAATTCAACATTTTTTTTTGCTAAATCTAGTCGTAATTGTCAGTCGTTCATCGAAAATAAAAATCAAAAAATTCATAATGTTTGTAAATTTCTCAATTTTACCACTTTTTGATATTTCAATCGGGTAATATGGTCAAAAATATACAATATTCTATACAGGATGTATCGTAAGTCGTACATTTCGCCTAAGGGACAGGTAGGGGATGGAATTCATATTCATGTGACGCTCAGGTAATTAGTAATTAATTAAATCATATAGTCAGTTAGGTGTTCCTTACTGCGATAAGAAGAGAGAAGGAAAATGTCTTGATGATAGGACGTGGGAATTAGGAGAAAAAATGGTATAAGACTTTTCGTCTTAGAATTTCATCCCTCTATCTATCCCTAATAAGAAGTGGGCGATTTACGCGGGGCGCTTGTGGCGTTTTCTTTGTAAACTTCGTCTGGGGTTGCCATTTAATTTAAAGGGTTGAGTGTATTAAATTGAATTCCTAATGGTGTAATTTTATTTATAGCGATTTACATAATAATGCCATTAAGAAATTGAACGATATTATATGGAGAAATTTGACCAAACTGACTGAATTAAAATTAAATAAAAATAATATAACAATTATTCCAAATGATGCATTCAGTTATCAAAAACAATTAAAAATACTGTAAGTATTTCAATTAAAATTTTAATTAATAAATAAAACAACTATTATGGTTATTGTAGTGAATTAAATCGTAATCATCTCATTACAATTGAAGCTTTAACATTTAAATCATTAGAACATTTAACTGTATTAAAATTGAAACGAAACCAAATAACTCAACTCAAAGATGGGGCGTTTTATGGATTATTATCAATTGATAAACTGTAAGTTAATCGAAAAAAAATTAATTAATTTCTAGTCTAAATTGATTTATAATTTTTGTTAAGAATATTGGATTATAATCACATACAAGTCATTTCAAAAAATTGGCTTTATGGTTTAAAATCGTTAAAAGAATTGTCAATTAGTCATAATGAAATTGTATCTATTGAATCTGACGCCTGGGAATTTTGCAAACAGTTAGCCGTATTGTAAGATTGTATGAAATTAATTGTTATCAATTATTTGATTATGTATTTTTTTAGAGATCTATCTTATAATAAATTAGAATCAATAACTACTGATTCATTTAAGAATCTTGGTGATCTCCAAAGATTAGCTTTAAGTAATAATAGAATAACATTCATACAAGAAGACGCATTCAGACATTTAACTAATTTAAAGATACTGTAAGTTAATTTATAAATAAATCAAATATTAATTTAATTTTATTTAATTCAATTCAATTACTTTAAATAGGCATTTAAATAATAATAAAATTTCATGGACGATTGAAGATGCAAATGGTGTATTCCAAAGCCTTACCAATTTAATGAAATTTTCATTAGCTGAAAATGATATTAAATCAATTAATAAAAATGCATTTGTTGGTTTAAAAAATGTTACATATTTGAATTTGGCTAACAATAATATAACATCGATACAAAAGAATGCCTTTGCAGAAGTGCCTTTACTTACGGTACGAATTCTTTTTTAAATTGCCAATTTGTATTATAAAGAGACTAGAAAAAAAGCAGTTTCATTTTTCATTTATGTTTAAAAAATAAGAAAATAAACAGAATGTAACCAATTATTCGTATTGTAAGAAATAAGTCAGATACCAAGAGAACGTGACTTTTTCATGAATGTTCCCCTACATTGCTTTCATGTTCCGGTTAAAAATTGCCAGACACGTTTCTTTGATTTCTTTTCGTTGAGAACACCCTCAAAGTAATTTAAAATCAATCATGTAAAATTCTCAACGAAATTGCCCATTGTTGAATTGAAAAAATTTGACCGTGATTTGTTCTGATACGGTGAAATGATTGTACAAATCCACTTATGGTTATATGAAGCATGTTTGACTATCCTTTTTGTTGAAATTTTATGACTTTCTTTGTAAAAAAAAACACTTTGTTTATAGTTCAAGACTGGAATTAGTGAACATGACTTTTAAGTCAAATTATTTAATCATATAACAATAGAATTTGTTCAGTGCAATTACTTAAAATAGCCAGAACTGTCAAGACATTAAACGGGCTTCGGCGAGGGTTAATTTTTGCGGGAGGCCCTAACCCTATAAAGATATACAGAGTGTCCGGCCTGGGAATATACAATTTGGTCGCTTTTACCAACATAATAAAGCAATTCGAATAATATTCTTAGGATTTGTAGAATAGTCTCTAGAGAAAATTTCAACAAAATTCGAACCGCGTAGCTCATTTGGCAGTTGGTCACACAATGCTCGTCGAGATTTTCAAAAACGAACTGCACACGCAAAACGACTTACGATAATTTATTGATTTTTTTTTCGTTTTTCTCCACGGCATTGAGAAAAATGCAAAGGTTACCACTTGTTGTAGAGAAGCTAAAAAATCAATATTGGAAGGATTCTCGAGTTTTAAGTGTGCAGTTGGTTGGTAAATATCTCGACATCAGAAACGACTGTTTTTGACCAACTTCCAAATGAGCTACGAGGTCCTGATTTTGCTGAAATGTTCCCCAAGAACTGTCTTAAAAATCGTTAAAATATTATTTGAATTACTCCATTATTTTGATTGAAACAGCCAAACTGAATACTTCCAGGCCGGACATCGTGTATACGTACAGGGAGGGGTGCCTGTTTGACCACATTTAAAACAGACAGCCTGTATACAGGTAAAATTATAAAAATACAAAACGAAACATTAGTTTACTTATTCTTTTTTCAAACTGGAAACTTTTCAAAGTCCATGAAGTTCAATACATACGTGTTGTGGGTCCCTAGAGGGTTGCCGGGCTATGAACGAAAATACAGCGTTCCTCTAGGCTCTCGTTGTGCCTGACAATAGTAACTGAATAATTTATAATTTTTACAGTGGCAGAACTACCGTACCTCAAATGGGAACAGTTTGGGGGGGGGGCTAAAATCTTGTCTTTATTAAAAACAATTAGTAAACGTGCACTTGATTGCATTTATTTTACTGGAGCCATTATATCTCACCTAATTCTTATCTCCTTCAATTCAACCAACTAAATTTATATATAAAAAAATAAAATAATAACAATAAAACATTCCCAACATTGGACAAATTCTGCTGTTGGATCAGATAAAATAATTTGATTTGAAACCAATGTTCACAAATTTTTAGTCTTGAAGTATACCATTGTGCAATACATTCGATTTTCTAGTCTCATTATAAATACAAGCAATATTTTGACGTATTTAGATGTATTTGTTTTGATTTCAATATTGTAGGATCTGATAATGAACACAACTTGGTTATTATGTGATTGTAATTTACGTTGGTTTTATGATTGGCTTTCTACGAAAAATTTCAAAACAGTTATAACAATTTGTGCTTATCCGGAATGGTTGAGGGGACAAAATTTATTAGAAGTTCCAGCATCGAATTTTACATGTGGTATTTATTATCTCTTAAGGGTGTAGATCATTATTTTTGTGATTAATACATGATTTCTCGCTTGTTTTTTAAGATGTAGAAACGTGCGATACCGTTATGGAGAGAGAGTTTCAAGGTGCAGGAGAGGGACAATTCCGAAAATTCTGAATTACAGACAATTGTCTCGGAGCATGTTTTTCACAATTTCTCTCACATTCAGTTGATTATTTCCATACAGTTCGACTTGTTTCATGGTACCTTGTGGTGTTAGTTTAGGGCTCTTCTTCATCGTAAATGATTAGTGATAAATTATATGCTGGTGTATCATTATTTACCTTTGCTTACTTTTCTATTGTATTCTTTTTCCGAAGATAACTTAGTTTGTATTCAAATTTAATTAAATTGAAACCATCCATGGTGTATATTAAATATACGGAAAAATTAAAAGTTCTAAATACACGGATTGTATTACAGTCCTTGGATTTAGAACACTTATATTTTGCCCTATATTTAGTATGTATTGTTAGGTTTTGATTTAACTTGTGTTATTATTAACCTTATTAGTTTATGTTAGATATATTTAAGTATTTTCCTTCTTAATTTATGTAATTATATTTTTTGTAATACTTATATGGTATATAGGTTTTTCCTTTTGACAATAAAGTCATTATTATTATTAAAATTGTTCAAAGATAATATTTGTATCGGAAAAACTTATTTAGTTCCATGTGAAAATTAGAATTAAAAGAATGTATTATCTACATTCTTACGCGTTAATTTAAATCCCGGACAACTAACAAGTCTATCGGGAATTTTCTTTGGGATCTGGAAAGGTCTTAGAATTTGTTTTGTATATTAAATTTTCACTAAAAAATAATCAACATAGGCTGCCCGATAGAAGAAATTGTAAAAAAAACATTCTTCGAGACAGTGACCTGTAATTCAGAATTTCCTTAAAATTTTCCACAACAGAATCGTCCGTCTCCTGCACTTTTAAACGCTCTTTCCAAAACTCTATCAAGAATTTCTACATCTTAAGAAAATTAAGCGAGAATGTAGTGACTCGCGCCCTTAATTTGAATAATATTAAATAATTAATTTTTTACTTATTACAAGATGCTTTACCAAAACCAAGACTAATTGAGGAACCAGAACCGGAAATAATGGCATTGAAAGGTGGTAATATTAGTTTGAATTGTAAAGCTATGTCAAGTTCAAATAGTGAAATGACTTTCCAATGGAAAAAAGACAATATTGAATTAATTAATAGAGATGTTATAGTTAAATCTAGTACAGATGGTAAAAATATTGAAACAATATCAATATTAAATATTTATAATGTTGAACATACTGATGCTGGTAAATATCAGTGTGTTGTATCCAATGTATTTGGTACTACTTATTCGCAAAAATCTAGTATTTCAGTATTAAGTAAGTGTTTTGTTTTTTGTTGTTAGATTATAATAATTAATTTGGATATTTTTTAGTTTTTCCAATATTTACAAAAATACCACAAAATGTAACCGTACAAACAGGAGCTATTGCAAAGTTAGAATGTGCAGTTTATGGAGAACCACAACCAGAGATTGCATGGCAAAAAGATGGTGGTAATGATTTTCCTGCTGCTAGAGAACGTAGAATGCATGTAATGCCAACTGATGATGTATTTTTTATCACTGACGTTAAACCAAGTGATATGGGTGTATATAGTTGTACAGCTCATAATACAGCTGGTACAACTGTAGCAAATGCTACAGTAATAGTACAAGGTAATTTTATTAAAATGATATTATTTTTAACCAACGTCGTTGTATAAAGACGCCTTGAATATACCGATTTTGAATCAATAAAGCATCTTATAACACATTAGTGTTTTATAGAAATTTGCATTTCTATTGGTCGTGACGTCGGTATTATAGATATGATGTACTAACGCGCATGATTTTTTCATGCCTTCTTTGTTATACCTTTCAACATTAGTTAAAATAGTCTTTGAGTTAAAGGGTAAACAAGACGCTCGATAAAATAATTCCACTCAGCGAATACCTTGTGGGTAAACGTTTTCTCTTGCGTCTTATTTGCCCTCTAACGCATTTATTGTATAAATAATTATAAAAAATATATTTAAATTATAGAAAAACCATCATTTGTTAAATCAATGGAAAATAAAGAAGTAACAGCTGGTGAATTAGTTGTTCTTCAATGTATGGCTAGTGGTACACCAAAACCAACAATTAGATGGTTTAAAGATAATGAACCATTAACATTAACTGAACGTCATTTTTTCACAGCTGAAGATCAATTAATGATAATTGTTGATACAATACAATCTGATTCTGGTGTATATGAATGTCGTTTAAATAATTCATTAGGTGAAGAAACTGGATGTAGTCATCTTAGAGTTAATCCTGGTACATTTATAAAAAAATCATTTTTTTTTTCATTTGAATATTTATAGTAATTATTATTATTAGGTTTTATTATTGGAAATTTTACAACAAGTGATATGATGGGTATAATAATAATAACAGTAGTATGTTGTGCTGTTGCAACATCAATAATATGGGTTGTTATTATTTATCAAACAAGAAAACGTTTAACACCATCAAATGGTACAAATAGTCAATTAGAAGGACCAACTATTATTGAATTTACAGATAAAGCTATTATACATTTTACTGATAATGTATCAGATCGTTCATCTTGTAAAGATTCAGGTACTGGTGATTCAGCAAAACGTAGTAATGATGACTTAGTACCAGAAGAATATAATTCAATTAATGAAGAAAATTCAAAACAACAACAAAAAATACAGTGGCGTAGAGCTAGTTTAGTTTATTTACCAACAGATTCAAATCATTCACATACACCATTATTACATACTGATAATGGTGTATATACACGTTCGACGAATCATGATCGAATTGATAAAATTGATGAAATACAACAAATAGATGATGATGATAATATTATAACAGAACAAACAAATACTGAGTAATTATTATTTTGTTATATAAATTTCCTATTTAAATGGTACAATTATAAATTATATATACATATATATATATATATATATATATATATATATACTTTATATACTATACAATATGTCCTATTTACACGTATCTTTTATCTTAGTGTCATACTTGTGTCTAGAAGATTGTATTTTAGATAGGACAAATTGTATACACTTTCAGTTCCTGATTTTTTTCTAGATTATAATTTTTTGACTGTTTTTTTTTCTCTTTAAAAGGCACATTTGTTGCCTTGATTGTTAAAAATTACTTCCAAATAGTCAAAATTGCATTTGCTAAAATAAAATAAGCGGACGAAATTATTTGTTCAACAAAATCATCATCTTCGCTTTTTTGACATAATATCTACTAAAATATCATCCGTATTGTCAAAAACTTATGATATTTTAGACGAATATCGAAGATGATGATACTCATGTAAAAACCGTGATAAGTAAAATATCGACAATAATGCTCCAAATTGCAGCTATTTACTAAAAAAAATAACGCCTTAAAATTATTATTAAGACTGATAGTACACTTATTTTTGTCCAGTATTAAATTATGACGCTAATTGTTCTTTTTAAGTTTTTTGTTCTTGTTTCAAATAGGTTTAAGGATAAAATTAACCAAAAATTTTAAGAAATAACTTTTTTTCCATGTGATTCCTTGAAATTTCGTTATAAATGATTCATTGTGATTGAAAATTAGAGAATTATAATTATATAAACTTACAAAATTAACCCGGGGCAGCGTTGATATTTTTTTATTTATTAAAAAACAAAACAAACAGTAATCAAGGCATTGTTGGGCAGCTCTTCTGTGAGATTCCTGTCTCGATTTAAATAAATTTCAAAACTGAAACAGGATACCTCACTTATTTTCGTATCAATTTTTAAAGTAATCATTGTTATTTATTATTGCTTTCAAGAATTAAACAAGGCGCCTATTGTGTGCCTTAATGTATAATCGCACTCATGTATGCCTTGATTTATTAAAAGTGTGTCTTAATTATCTTGAGGCCTTACACGAATATTACTATCGAAAAAAACTATTTTTCTACAAAATGGAAATATTCTATTTTTAGCATATGCAGTTTTGATAAGTCCATCCTAGTTTTATATTTTTTATTTTAAAATTTCCGTGATATTAAGTTGATAAGTAAATAATTTTTTTTGTAGACTTAAAGATTTTGTTAGTATACGACCCATGTACAATATTTTTTAAAAAAAAGAATTATATTCCTGTAGGTATCAGTCATGTAGTTTGTATGGGTAAATTGTATTGAAAGTGCTTTATTATTTATTAATGTATGTTTGTTGGTGTGTTTGTGAATGTTTTCTTGTTTACAAAGAAACGTATAATATTTTGTTAAATTGTGCTATCAGTATAAATGTTTTTTATTTGCTATTTTCATTTATTATCATTAGAACATAGTTTTTGCATTTTTGTTTTGTTTTTTGAAATTATTATCAAATTTACTAATTATTTATATTTATTGTTTCTTAATGTTATATTGTTGTTAGCTTTAAATAATTTTGCACGTTATATTGATAACGTGTAAAATAAAATTCGATAACCATGTAATTGTAAAGTTCAATGTCTCAATATTGCAACGATCGTAGTTATATAAATTGGTAAATTTGAAATTATAAAAATTCTGTTCTAATAACAATAAATGAAAATATGGCAGTATAAAATACAACAATTGAAAAAAAATATGTAGATATATATTTTTAGGTTCTTATAATCCCAATTTAAAGTATTATTAAGTATACCTCATTGTGATGATATTTTTTGTCCAAAATAACAGTCATATTGCAGTATATGTTTATATAAGCCTCTCCTGTAGTTGAATTATCCTTATTTATTAGGGAAATTGTAACGTTATGGATAGGTAAATGAAAGATAAATTCAAACCAAAACAATGTTTATTCATTATATTTAATGTGAACTTCTTCTAAGAGCCCTAGATCGAATATTTTCCATAGTACGCATAACTAACCATCTCGACAATTTTGGTGATATTGAATCAATTGTATGAACAACACCAACTAACATCGTATGAGGAAAATAACCGGTAGTACGTCGATGTACACCAATTGTTTTTAAAGCTTCACCAACATATTTATTGGGCGATGGTGCCATCCATGTAGAAGAACGTATTCTCGACATATTTGTTGCAACATATCCTGGTAATATACATTGAATTATAATACCATATTTTAAATATTCACTAGCAAGATCTTGTGAAAATTTATCAACATAGGCTTTTGTAGCTGCATAAACTGTTAATAATGGACTTGGAATTTGAGCTGCTGTTGATGATATATTAACAATAACACCACGACGACGTTCCACCATACCAGGTAAAATAATTTTACACATATTTGTTACTGAATAAATATTACAATCGATTATTTTTCTATAAACATCATCTTTATCTTTTAATTCGAGAAAATATTCAGGATGCGGATAACTCATTCCTACATTATTGATAAGAACGCCAATTTCGTAACCGTTTAATTGTTTTTCAATATCTTCGTAAGTTATTGTTGTATTTGTAAAATCTGCTACCACAATCTTTGTTTCCACTCTATACTTGTTTTCTAATAATAAATAATTGTTAGAGATATTTAATTAATAATAAATTTCACCAAAATAATACCGATTTCTTGGGCTACATTTTCTAGCTTCTCTTTCGTTCTACTTATCAATATGATATTTATTCCTTTTTTGGCTAAAAGTTGTGCATACGCTTTTCCTATACCATCAGTTGCTCCGGTTACAACTAAAAAACATTTCAAACTTTTGACCTAGTAATTAAAATATTCGTCGATATATTGTAATTTTTGTCACACAATCATAAAATTGATTACTCAGTAAAACACTATCTATTGTTTTATTGTATTTAAAATTCTAATCGATTTCATTATGCTGACTACTGTTTTTCTTCAAAATATTTTTTATTTTGCTTAATTTTATTACAAAATAATTATTATCTAATAATAAAGCGACGCACCCTCATATTAATAAGGGTGCGGTTTTATCGGTTTATTATAGTTTTAAATTATTTGATAATAATGTAAATAAAACATACCTGCCCATCGTCCCATTTCTTTTAAATTCACACCATTTATACCTAATGATACAGCAATAAAATTATTATAAAGCACCCTTAATATAAAACGAAATAATTGGAAACCAACTATTGATATACAAATAAGGCCAATTTTTTCTAGATTTGTAAACATTTTTGTCGATTTTGTGTTTTCTAATAAACTAAAAATTTACGTTAATAGAACCAAATATCGATTTTAATTAAATTAAAGTTACTATTACACTGATAAGACCACCATCGTTCACTTTTTGATTTTGATTATTTGCTATTTTAGCGCATGCTCGCATCAACTGTGTACCCCTTTCTATAATTTCATTTTATTTCCGATAATTAATAATAATAATAATAATGCACTCAGTATTGGAGAAAATTATTGAAGATCTTTTAGAAGAATCCGTCACTACTTTCACAACGACCTAGTTGTACGGAGATAGTGTGAGTTATTTCTATTTTTATAACAGAACTATTTTAATCACACTCATCTGTTATCAGCTAAATATAAAGGTCATAGATAAGAAAATGTAGCGTTTTAAAAAAATTTGTTTATTTGCCAATAGTTAAAAAAAATATCGTAATTAGAATTCTGAAATTCCTGTAACAGCACGGCCCAAAACTAACGCATGAATATCGTGTGTTCCTGAAAATTATCAATAAGCTTCACTGAAAACAACAATTGAAAACTCGTTAATTTACCCTCGTAGGTATTGACCGTTTCTAGATTAACTAGATGTCGAATTATATGGTATTTCTAGCGCTTTTCCGGCGTTATTTCTCTTCAATATAGAAATCATTTCCGGTGTAGGTATATCTATAATGAATTAGTTTATATTTATTGATGGTTTAATTAGGATACCTACTGTTTATTATCCATTAATCGGCCAACATGTAAACATCCGTTTAATCCTAACGCTATTTCTGTTATCATATCAGCGATTTTTTTCTGAATTAATTGATTTGCTGCTAATGGTTTGTTGAATTGTTTTTGTTCTATTGTGTAGTCTCTGGCTATTTTTAGGCAATTTTCAGCGGCACCCAAGGCGCCCCAAGCTATTCCATAGCGGGCGTTATTCATCAAATTGAATGGTCCACGTAGCCCTTCCGCACCTGGTATAAGATGATCTTCCGGTACTTGCACATGATCTAAAAGTATCATACCAGTTGTACTGGTGCGTTTACCATCTTCAAATTTCGCCCATACGACTAATATGTCGGCAATCGGTGAATTTATTATCCATGTTTTACTGCCGTTTAATGTTTAAATTTTAGATTTTCCATCATATTTTGCTATAGTTTCTAATGATGCTATATCAGTACCGTGATTTGATTCAGTTAAGCCAAAACAACCGACAATTTCGCCTTTGGCTAAAAAGTGTTTCTTCAATAAAAAAAAAGATTTGTTTATACGAAACTAAAAGAAAGTTACAGGACTTGTGTTTTACGTAATTGTAAATCGAATGTCATTAACAAGCCTTCACATTGTAACACTAACTGACTTTCAACAATAAAGTTCAACGACTCAATAAAATTCCACAATTCTCTTTTTTAGCAATGGACAGAAATGAATGAGTACATCCGAACATTGCGGAATGAGAACTGGGAGCCAGAGAAAGATAAGTCGTGCAATTTCATTGATAATTTTTTTTTTAATTTGTTTCAGAAATTAAGCATCCTAAAAATAGTGTAGCACCAAACCCCTAGTAATTGGCGAGCGATTCGAAGAACATTTCAAGGATTTACAGCAGTGATCAAACTTTTTAACTGCTCACCTTTATGACAAAGTATTTTGAAGCGAAATGTGTGTATCCCATAGAATTTCCTAAGTACCCCATTTTAAAGAGGGTGTTTAGGAATCATTTTAACAAAATTAGAAGCTCATAGCTCACTTGGAAGTTAGTCAAAAAACGCTCGTTTTTTAATAAAGCCATGAGTTTGAAAAACCAGCTAAACACGTAAAACGATCAAGAATGACTCGAAGACCCTCCTAACATTTATTTTTTCGTTTTTCTCCATTGCATTCTATAGAAAAAAAGCGATACATTTTCTGCCACTCCAGAATAAAATAGAGAAAAGCAAAAAAATTCAATTTTGGAAAGATCCCCGAATCATTCTAAATCGTTTAACGTGTATAAATCTGGCAGCCAAGCCGCCTACCTTAGCACCATCGGTTTAAAAATTATATGAAAGTGCTAGTTTGACTATCCAGTCTTGTGTCTTCCGGTTTAGATCCCACATTTTCTCCCCCAATGAAACTACACTAACCTAATTTAGGCAGATATGCCTGTTTTTGTTCTTCTGACCCATAATAGTAGATAGCGCCCATAACAAGCGATAACTGAATACTGATAACCGATCGATAGCCGCTATCAACTCGTTCGATTTCTCTATTCAATAAACCATAGCCAACATTTGTTATTCCACCACAACCGTAACCCTTTAACGTACAACCTAACACCCTTAATTTACCAATTTCATTCAAGATCTCTCTGTGGAAAACTAATTTTTTAAACTACAGTTATAGAATTTAATTAAAAAAGTGTGAAATACTTTCTATATGGTTAGCCTCGACAATTCGAGGCTGTAGTTTCTCTTGAAAATAGCTCTTGAATGTATCCCTAACGATAATTTCATCTTGTGTTAGTTGTGAGTCTAAATTCAAAGGATCCTCCCAGTTGAAAATAATTAAATTTTGAAATTAATTATTTTACCCATACCGTTAAATAAAGAGGTCGTAACTATACCGATTATAAATCAATAAAGCACTTTATATCACACTAATGTGTTATAAGTTATAGATATAACACACTAGTGTGTTATAAAAATTCGCATTCCTATTGGTCGTGATGTGAGTATTATAGTACGGTGTGCCAACGCGAATAATTTTGTATAACCACTTAGTTCTAATATTTTACTTGTCAAATAAATTTATTGGAAATGACAAATACTTTTCAAAATTATTTAAAATGGTATTGTTTCGATGTTGGATAAAATTTTGTATACAACTCGTGCATTAAAGGGCAAATAAGACGCTCGTGAAAATTACTCCACTTGGCTAACGCCTTGGGGATAAACGGTTTTTCTGATTTCTCTCGCGTCTTATTTGTTCCATAACGCACTTGTATTAATAACTATTATTTTATTCTAATTTTCAATTATCGTACCCTTTGGCGATGTTGAGGAAAATCCTGATAAATTAATTAAGGGCAATTATAAATCAAAATTAATTAACATAGAAAATAAAGGGTACTTTTCGGTGATGATAATGGATTGTAGAATAAATTTTTATTAATTTTATAAAATTATGTTGATAAAATCTGTTTTAATTCAATAAGAAAAGTTCGGAGAAAATATTAGAAATTTGACTAGGAACTTCCATAATGCTGGCCTCTATACGCTAGAGTTTGAACTAGTCGGTTAACATTTGTTATCAGAGATACCGCTCGGATGATTTAAACTAAATTTTAATTTTATAAAATTCAAAATGATAAGAAATTTAATCGATATACCTACTGATTTGTTTGGCCTTTAATTTCATTATTAATTCATTTCTTTGCTTATGGCTTAGGCACTTTTAGAATAAATTGATTCTATTTGTTTTTAAACATTTTCATTTTCAATCGCTTTTTAACCCAAATTTTAAGACACAGTTATTCTGAATTAACAAATTTTGAGCAATTATAGCACGTTCTATATAAAAAGCTTTCAAAACGAACAGACAATTCAGTAAAATATCGTGAAAAGAAGTACCTTCATACCTATTAATCATGGTTTTTTTGCGAAAAAAATGTTCATTTAAATTTCAAGTGGAAGGTAAAGACTTATTATTATAAAGCATGGTTATTTTATAGTACATTTATTCGAAAAATATTTTTATGTGATTAGAAAGCTGAAATTCCTGTGACAGCACGGCCCAAGATTAGCGCATGAATATCATGTGTTCCTAAAAATTATCAATAAAAATCACTTAAAAATCAATTAAAAATTTGTTAAATTACCCTCGTAGGTATTGACGCTTTCCAAATTAACAAGATGTCGAATTATATGATATTCATCATGAATACCATTACCGCCGAGAATGTCTCGCGCTACTCTAGCAATTTCTAACGCTTTTCCGGCGTTATTTCTCTTCAATAAAGAAATCATTTCCGGTGTATGTCTATAAAAGATTGTCTGTTTTTAATCTATTGATTATTGGTTTTAACATAATCCTTACTGCTTTTCATCCATTAAGCGCCCAACACGTAAACATCCGTTCAATCCCAATGCTATCTCTGTAATCATATCGGCGAATTTTTTCTGAATTAATTGATTTGCTGCTAATGGTTTGTTGAATTGTTTTCGTTCTATTGTGTAGTCTCTGGCTATTTTTAGGCAATTTTCAGCAGCGCCCATAGCGCCCCAAGATATACCATAACGAGCATTATTCAAACAACCAAATGGACCACGCAATCCCTCCACATTTGGCATTAGATGATCTTCCGGTACTTGCACATTATCTAAAAGTATCATACCAGTTGTACTGGCGCGTAATGATAATTTTCCTTCAATTTTCGGTGTTTCTAATCCCTTCCCGTGCTCTTTTCGATTAATTATAAATCCACGAATTTTACCATCATCACATTTCGCCCATACGATTAATATATCGGCTATTGGTGAATTTGTTATCCATGTTTTACTACCGTTAAGAGTGTAAGTTTTAGATTTTTCATTATATTTGGCTCTAGTTACCATTGATCCTGGGTCACTGCCATGGTTTGGTTCAGTTAAACCGAAACAACCGACAATTTCACCTTTAGCTAAAAAATCGCTTATTTAATAATTTAATCGTGTTTGGCTATAACAAAAAAGAAAGTTATTTTGTATAATTCAATATACCATTGACTTTCAATAGAATCCTACAACTTTCTCCCTTTCTACCGGATTTATCTGAAATAAACACTAACCTAATTTCGGTAGATAGGCTTGTTTTTGTTCCTCTGATCCATAATAGTAAATAGCCCCCATGACAAGAGACGATTGAACACTAACAGCCGATCGATAGGCACTATCAACCCTCTCAACTTCTCTGGTTAATAAACCGTAGCCTACATTTGATATTCCAGCACAACCGTAGCCTTTCAACGTACAACCCAATACGCCTAATTCACCAATTTCATTCAAGATCTCTCTGTGGAAAACTAATTTTTATAAATTATAGTTAGAGAATTCAATCAAAATATTGATGGGTACCTTCTTTACGGTTAGCCTCAACAATTCGGGGCTGTAGTTTCTCTTGACAATAGCTCTTGAATGTGTCTCTGACGATGATTTCATCTTGTGTTAGTTGCGAGTCCAAATTCAGAGGATCCTCCCAGTTGAAAATAACTAAATTTTGAAATTAGCTATTTTATTTAATTGTTATCTTTAATTATCGTACCTTTTGCCGGCGTTGAGAAAAATTCTAGATGATTAATTAAGGATTAATATATGTATAATAATATAGATTGATATGAATAACAATAAAAATAAAGGATACTTTTCGATGTGGTCCTGTAAATATTGTGTAATAGATTTGTGTTAATTTTATTTAATGACATCTTTCTGTAGTCGACAACAAATAAATACTGTTGTTGAATATTACTCAAAAATACTCGACTGTTATCATAAATCTTATCAAAATTGACCTTTAGTTGATTTAATAAATAAATAACTAAATTCTTACAATAATAATTGTAACGAAAATAAGATTGTGAAATTTCTTTTATTAAAATAGGAAAATTTGCATGTTGCGTTCTAAGTTAGTATGTAAATTGCGATAATTAGCCACCTTTGATATATAAGATCTAACTCACCCCAAATGTTATAATTCAAATTTCCAACAGAATTAATAGAAACGTATTAATATAAAAAAAACATACACATATACGAATTGTTAAACAGTCTGTTCTAATGAACCTATTTATAGACTTGTACCGAGGTTAACGCGTATGTTAATATTTTAATTTTACCGCCAATTTTTTAAATTTTTATCTAAATTTGCTGTAATAGGACCATTGACCTGTTTTATTTCTAACAATAAGATGAAAATCTAAAAATATCGATTTGAATGTTTGCGTGTTTACAAAGAAAAGTTAACGCCCTTTTACCTGATGACACAAATAATAACAAATTAAAATCAATTACATATATTTCTATTTATTATTCAATAATTACAGTTTTTCTCTAAAAATAAATGGAAGAAAACACGGAAGATTTTAAAAATTCAATTAAATCAATAAAATATCGTCTTTTTTGTCAGAATCTTCCAATAGCGTATGCGATTTGACTTTGATCTGTGAAAATAAATATCCACATCCTGTAGTTATTGGTATTAGAATAGCGTGTGTACAAGCTAAAAAAAAATTCCTTGTAGCCGCACAGGAAATTTTCCAAATTCTCAAACACGGCGTTACACACCAAATATGCTAAAATAAAACTTTATTCATTAATTTTTGTCTAATTAAATCGATTAAAATTACTTCAAATGAGAGACAAGCAAATGTAATGCCAAGACAAAATGCTATAATCGGTGCAAAAATTACTGAAAGACAAATATAGCAACAATTTCTTGATATTTTAAAACATTGATTACTAACACTCCATGCACATTCTGGACTTCTTATTGTTAACGGTTCGCCAATAATCTCATTCCAGGATACCTTAAACATCAATTAAATTCTAAAATGTAAACCAATTAAAAAAAAAACGCCAAAAATCACCTGTAAGTGCTGACTAAGTGAATTCGGATCCCTATCTTCTAATTCCATCATATCATTAACATCTTTCGCTGACATAATTTATAGATTAATAATAATTATTAAATCACTTTATAGTTTATGTCGGATTTATTCTTTGTTAGAATTTACATAAGAAGGTGGTAGTTGATTACTGAAATAACTGACCAACAAATAAATAGAAAATTCAGTAATAATCAACAAGTCCATTTCTTGTACGCCGGCGTTGGTCAGCTACACAAAAGAAAACACGGGAAAAATATTGATTTTTTTTCTTTCTTATAGTGAATTATTAACATTTATAATACAATCAACTTATAAAATAAATCAAGAATAGTCGACAGCAGATTTGTCGCGTGATAATCGTTGATGAATCGATTCAAATTTGATGATAATCTAAATAACAGCTTGAATTTAAAGATTAAATCGATGCGATTATAAGAAACAAACCTTCTTTATTAATCACACAAATTCATCTACTTTTTATAACAAAAAATGTAAAATTATGATAGTAAATAGACATTTTTGATAGCCCCTGTATATCACATCAAAAGAAATAGTAAGGCTTGGAACCTTCATATTTTAGTTATATTATCGTCTAATAGATGTCACAAGCCACATTCTTTTTAATTTTCATCTAATTATTGTAATTAGAAATATAAACGGACTAACATCAGACTGGATATTACTAAAAATTTAATCAGGACGATTTTAAGTAGCAATCGCTTGTTGATCTATTCCACACTAGATGGCGGCCCTCGTCTTGTCGCGTATGAAATCATTACTACATTTTAAACTTTATTGCATTCACGAAAAAGCTAATTATCACAACTGATACAATCAAATGTGGCAATTACAACAGCATTTCTGTTAATCTTGTTATAATTATAAATGCATTAGAATTATCGGTTAAAATAAAAAGGAAACAGGCAACCAACAATACACGACCAAGCGTTTTGTTATTGAACTTTAATTGCCATCTACAACTGTAGTCAAGATTCAAACCTGAAATTTTTGATATAGTGTAGTTTGGCTATTTCGTACTAGGTCGTGCTAAATTAAATCGTCTACGAATTTTGAATATTGAAAATTCTTATAATCATAAAATTACTAAATAAATATAAATAGAAAAATTGTATGCATAAATGAATATTACTGTTGTGATGAATATTTGATTACAGATCATTAAATAACAATGTAATGTTGTGCAAGGAAAATTTGTAAACATATTTACAATTCTTAAAAAACATATTTACGTTTAAACAAGCAAGATTAAATTATGACTTTAATTTCTTCGAATTTGTTTTCATCTATAACGATAATTATATTAGATGAATTGATATAATTATAATTTAGAGGGAATCATTCAACCCTTCTTTATAGATATAAATGCAATATAAATAAACATGTTGTTGCAAAATTTTGTTTGTCTATAATAAGATTATTTTGATTAATAATAAAAATAACGTGTAAATATATTTTTTGAGGTAGTCTAGATATGATTAATTGTTGTTTTTTTCTCTAATGTAATTGCTGTGTATGTACAAGTTTAATGAAGAAATCCAACCGGAGATTTGATAAATAAAATGTCGCAGTTGTTACATAATTCCAATAGAATAAACTTATTTTTATTGTTTAAATTATGATGAAGGATGATAGCGTTATTAGGTACAACCATAGATCTGTTATAGTATAACGTACGTATTATCTTTATATAATGATTGAATAAGACGAAAAGGATATCTTTTAAGAATATGTAACGTAATTCCGAATTTTATATTTTTATTTGGCACGTTACAGATATAATTTCCAGGGAATTTGACCGATTAGATGTTAGAATATTTGAAAAAAAATTATAACACAATAACAAATTATACAAAAAGCCCCCGCTTTTACAATTCTCCGACTTGTTGTTCCCTGAAAAATCAACAATTTTATTTGGATTCTGTAAATTTGCTGCGTAGAAACATTTTGAAGACCTCTAATGGTCAACGAACTGATCGAACAACGATCCTTAACACGATTCATCCCACCATTTTTCCACGTAAATGTTTTTCCAAATTGATTTTCAACAAAAGAAAACAAACAACGATAATATTTATTCATTCCTCTCATCTCACCGTTCTTATAATTTGTTTATTTCGCCTTATTATAGATATAATTAGCGATAATTATAATCGGATAATAGGATAGAAGCTTGATTTTGTTGTTGTTTATTGGATTATTTATTTAAAAAAAAAACGTTTATTCCACCAAATTGCTATTAAATAATAAATTCAGTATTGTTGCAAAATTTTTCTTCCACAATAGAAAAAAATTTGCACTTTAAGGACTTGTTGTGAAATATTTTCAACATTTTTTTTTTTAATTTCGAAATTACATCATCATAATGATTTGTGTACAAGTGTAATGACCTTTAAGTATTGATAAAATAACAAAGCTCAATAACAAGTATTTCATAATAATTCTGATCGATTTACTCTCATCATCATAAAACCTGGAATTTGATTAAATCTCAATTTTGTTTTGTAATTGTTTTCAACAAGAAAGGATAGGTTGAAACCTCGGCAATCGCCAGTATTAACAATAAATGGAATGTTTCTGGATTTGTTCAAAATTTGATTAATTTTTGCCAATTAACGATTGATGAGCGAAATAATTACAATTATTCAAGTTCAATGATTTTAATTAATAAAGAGACAGAGAGAGGGGGGGACGAATGCCAAAAAACACAAATTATGATTTTATAAATAACTACAGCATGTGGGTAAACAATGTGAAATTGATGTAAACAATTTTTTTCATTTGATGAGACTTTAGGGGAAATTTTATATAAAAATCGAAGCATTTTTGGTAATCTAACAAAAAAAATAAAAATCTCGGATATTGTCGAATAATTAAAGGACATTGGCATCGAATTTTTTTATTAAAATAAATTTATATAGTGAGTAATAAATCGCCCACGATTACCGATGGCGAGTATTATGCACACTTGTTATTTTTCTTATTTTTCTATAATTTCATTCGATGGTTAATTTCGCGGACGAGTCATCAACCGTTTGGCATTGAGCAGGGTCGCGACTTATTTGTTTGTCGGTTATGGACTCTTTATTCGGTGTATTTTGATGTGGTTTCCTTTGTTCCGAATCAACAACCTTATCGACATTCGATTTATCCAAACCCTTTAAATATTGATCATGTTAATTGATACTAGAATTTTATATGTAATTGAATAGCTTTTTTTACCGAACTGTTTTTGGTTGTTTTGCCTTGTTTTGTTCGTTTTAATTGCTATTAACGACACGTGTATTCCGTATAAATAAAATGTAGGTTGGTTTTTTAACGAAACTTTTCGGTCAATTTATTTCAATATAAACGTATTATATCTTATATCTATACCACGTTTCTATCATAGATCCATACACGTGGTGTACGTTCAATCACGTGGATTGTTGGTTTAAAGAACAAATACTAACTCCTTTTTACACGATTAACACGAGGTTTGTTGGAATATCGTTCTACAACCTCGTGATCAGATTAAATAATTAGCAATTTATGTCAACTTTTTATGTAATTTTACATACTTAACGTTCGATTATCGAATTCTTAATGATTTTATAATCAATATCATATAAATTAATCAAAGACGAATAACTATTTTAATCGTAATAATCTTCGAATATATTCAAAAATAAATCGTTGTTGACCTGATTCCAGTGGCGGAACTTCAAAATTTGGGCCTCCCAGCAAAATTCAGTTCGGGCCTCTTTGACAACTTTTGGTTGAACTGAAATAATGAAATGATAAATCTATAAGGGGATGTTTTATTGTTATTCATTTTTTTTTATTAATTATATAATAATAATAATAATAATAATAATGTTTATTTGTAGTTGTACACAAAATTTTAATGAAAATACAAAAAAGAGAACTAAAGGAATATAATAAATTTAAGCCTCAAGTACACGGGGCGAGCTTACAAGCTACAAGTCGGCTTTTTTACAAGCAGCTCGTAAACTAACCCAATGTACTCGATGCACTCGCTCAGTTAGCTGCTTGTAAAAACGCTCTCGAAAAAGTTGAACTGCCGGCGACTTTACACGCCATTCGCCGGCTTTTTAGCGAGCTAGCTTGTAAACTAGCCACGTGTACTCATAGTAGCTTGTGCACAAGTGGCTAGTAGCATTGATAATAAACTAAAATAACAATAACCTAACGTGGTTACCACACGCCAGCTAGTTGGCTATTGAGCAAGTGGGAAATTTCGTGTGTACTCGACTACTAGCGCACTCGCCGATTCGCTGAGTTTTTACAAGCCTTCTTGTAGCTTGTAAACTCGCATCGTGTACTTGAGCCTTATTATAAAAACAAAGGCGGCAAAGTTTATCTACAGTTCTTAAAAAGTTCTTTTTTATTTTTATAAATATAATATCGATTACCGAACTGAGTATGAGATGAGGATGAGGTGAGATATAATGACTCCAGTAAAATAATTGCAATCGAGTGAACGTTTACAAATTATTTTTTATAAAGACATGGCTGGAGGGCCCCTCAGGGCCTCCGGGCTCCCCGCACTGCTCCCTTTTGCTGTATGGTAGTTCCGCCACTGCCTGATTCTCTGTTTTATTGAAAAAAATAATAACAATAAAGACACGTGTTCGCAGTTTTATAATTATCCTAAAACCTTGCGGTATAAGGTGGAATAATAATAAAAATAGCAATCATCAAAATTCATATTTTTTTTTTTCGTGAATCAATGACTCACAATGACTCTTTCAATACACAAATATTACAATAGATGTTGTAACAATTTAATTAGAATTGTAATATATTTTTAAAATATTTTTCTAAAATACAATCATGCAACAACAACAACGACTCTGATTACAACAACAACAAAAATGAAGATTATCTCTGCAAATCTCGTTATGTTGTTTTCATCGTTAAAATTTCGTTATTAGTGTTATTGTCCTTTAATTTGTTGGTCGTCTGTTTTGAATGTCGGTAACCTCGCCATTAGCAAGTTAAATTAAACGTAAATAAGAGAATGACTATTTTATAACTATTATACGTAAATAAATAAAGTAATAATAATTAACATGTCACTTTTATTTATGAATTATACAATATTGAAAAGAATTAGATTGATTTTTACATGATACATAATACATAAGTGTAAAATATCGGTTTAAATCCTGTTAAATTGTTCTATATTATTGTTAAGTAAATGGAATATGTAATTAATTTTAACTATAGCGCAATGCCCTGGAAGTTTAAAAACCGCGAAGGTCAAATGTAAGATTTCATAAGTGTTGAATAACTTGTTCTATATAGATGCCATTGTGTATATGTATATTAGAATATTTAGTATATGTTGTAACAAATACGTAATATATTATAAGTTTTGTTACAATCTAATTGCAAAATATTATAACGAAAATAATTGAGATAAGACGCCTGGGCTGTGCTATTCTAAATAAAATGCCCCACAGTTTCGTACTAGAACCGGAGTCGGCAAACTTTTAAAAGAGATGAACCAAATTGTCAAAAGAAAACAGGAAACGAAAGTGTCGTGAAGCCATTTGCATGTTGTAATCAAAGTCATAAACAACTTTTAAATCTTATTATCTCTATATGGAATAGAGTACAACAAACATATTTTGAAGGATCAAAAAAGGAAAAAAATGGTTAAAATTGAGTAAATTTCGAACCATTATAGATCGTTAACTAATTGTAAGTACTAACCTACCGTAATGTTATTGTCGAGAGCTGGTAAGAAAGCAGATGGATAGTATTGCACGTCTCGGATTTACATGAATTACCCACGCAAATCTTACTTATCCACTTATTGAACATATACACAAGAGATTTGATTAAGAACTATAAAAATAAAATACATAAAACAATAAAAACTACAAAAACACTTCAAAATGTCCACTCAAAGTTGCACTCTGTGCAGCAAGGAATTCTGCTCGTTTTGGTAACTCCCGAAACGTGAACTCAGTCTGCAGCTGTTCAACATTTTTGATTGACACTGAATACACTAATTGCTTCGTATGGTGTTACAAAAAATACACAAAAATATTAAAGTTAATAGAGGAAAAATAATAAGCCCGTTATTGAACACTAAATGTTAATTGATACCAGCCAAGAGGCACTAACTATGCTTGTCAATTGTTCCAATAGCTTTAAAATGGTTTAAAGTAAGTACTTATTAAGAAATTATTTCATTTAAAAATTTGAGTTCTTCTTTTTGAAAGTTACTAGTTTTTAAGTACGGAACGAAAAGTTCTTGTGGCAACTCTTATTTCAAAAATATTTCTTATAGGGTCGTCCCTGGAGATCATTTTAGCAAAATTAGGACCTCGTAACTCATTTGGAACTTGGTCAGAAAACGCTTGTTTCTAACGATGTCGCCATTTTTAAAAACGAACTAAACACGCAAAACGATTTGGAAGTATTCGAGGATCCTCCCAATATTGATTTTTTCGTTTTCATTTTATTGGAATGTTTTTCATTTTTTCTTTAATATAATGGAGAAAAATGAAAAAATCAATGCTGGAAGGATCTCCGAGTCACTCTCCAGATACCCCCTAAAGATCCGTAAATTTTTTTTGAATCGCTCGTCAAATAATGGAAGGTGCCATAAGAACTTTTATTTATTCGTTTATAATTTTTTGCTTTACTAAATGAGGCAGGGGGCAAGCGCTCCAGCCTGCCCCACCGTAGCTACGCCCTTGGTCAGGTGAACTTTTACAAATATAGGGAAAATGTGTCCAAAACGATCCTCTACATACGCAATTTATTTCTGTAAAAATAGAGGTTTCTCAATATTGGTTCAAATTACTGATCAACAAACTTCGTAATTTACAATTTTGAAAAACCTCACATTGTTGTAATTGAAAACGCACGAAAAGACCGTCACCAAACTTGTAAAAATAGATAATTACAGTGATAGGAAAACCACTAGATATTGTAGTTATTTCCAACAAAATAATGGGAATAGTTTTACATGGAAGGATCATTTTGTACAAACTTCCTTTCACGTGACTGAAATCTTCACCGATATCTGTAATTGGAATCGCAAGACTTGGAATACACGTGAAAAAAAATCTCTTAAATTATCCTCAGTTTAATATCCATCATTTTGCTACGAAATTATTTAATAAGACTAAATGATTAAATAAGGGTAAGCGATATATCGATTACGCCACTGTCGTTTCATTAAATCAAATAAACAATATTGTTGAATGGAAGGTTAAATAACTTCAGTTCCGGACATTATCCTTCGATCACCTTATACACAAACATAGAATAGGAAAAAAAAATTTAAATTATTCGAGTAACATATAAAGTTAGCAAGAAAAAAAATTCAAGAACACAAATCAAGAATTGAGCACGTTTCCTTCTTTAATCGTATAACTAGTATCAATGTCAAATTATTCTAATGCTCAATTAATTTTAACAAATTATTCGACAACATTTAATTGATGTTACATCGATTACACAATATTTATATACATGTACTAGATCGTTTGGAATCATTGGAAATTGCGATAACATTTCACAATAATCTCGGTTCGTTTAATATTATTATTGATGATCAGGAATTTTGGCGTGATTATCATTTGAAAATTCTCAGAATTATTACAATGTAGAACGCAAATTTTTGGTGTATTATTGGCAAGATATTCGCCGATTAAATCTGAATGAATGTGACAATATTGATAATATTTTGCTTAATTTTTTTAATCAATGATACAATTTCGCACAGAAAGGTCACCAAAATCTAACAAGGAAAAGACGATAAACTCTCAATCACAGATTACGCATATTACCATGTAAAAAATATGGTTCAATACAGATTTCATAATAATAAATTATCAACTCCTTTATGTACAGAAAACGGTATTACGTAAATAGTTGTTAGAATAATTAGAATAATGCAGCCACGTTGCTAGTGTGTTAGGCAATTAATAGCGGAACGTATGTTTGAACATGTGAATCAACAATTCCAAACGTGACTGTATGTCGACCAGTTTTAAAGGTGTCCAATCTCTTTCGGCCACGTGTTCTAACTTTACAACTGTGCAAAAATTAACAGCATAAAACAAAAATTGAAAAATTAATGTATGTACCATTTACAATTATCATTATCTTATTCACAATTAAAAACGTTGTGTTCTATTCTATTGTAATCGATCAATCAAATAATCAATCAAGGATAAGGGAAAAAATGATAGATCACCCGATCCACGCGTGGAAATATTTACAATTTTTGTGTTATTTTTATAAAAATTGTACAAATATATATTATTTTTAAACGCATACATTGTTGCGCGTTTTTATTTATTTTTTCGATAGTATTTTTGCAATCGTTAAATTTGTTTTCGTACAAACTGACCTAACGCAACCTCTGCTCTCAGCAATCCACACAATTCTGTTTACATTTCAACGACTATTTAATTACATTATTATTTACATCAGTATCTATCATTAACACATACCTACTTACGCAAATCGACTGGTAAAAATTTTGCGAAAAAAAAATCATGACACATCTAAAAATAAGTTTATTGTTAAAATTTAAAAATCGATAGAGTTAAAGGTTAAAATATTGCACAATCCTATTAAAATTTATATAAGGGTTAAATTTGTATCAAAAGATGTTATTCACAAAATTTGTTTCGCAATCGCATGACTGAGAGTAAGGGCGTTTTCACACACAACGGTTTCTGCCGGACCGGAACCGGCTACACCTCTGGCAGCGGTTTTGTAGACTTTCACACACACCGGTTTTATCGGAGCCGTCGTTCTGTTCAATTTTACAAACAACTATCCTGTTATCGGGCCTACCCCAGGGTAGTCTAGATCAACATTTCTGTCATCACCAATTCATCTATCTATATATCTTCGGTGGGTTGACACTTTCTCGAGCAAAAAAAGCTGCCGGAGATCGAACCGGCTATATAACCGGGCCGGAGTGTGTGTGAAAGCATACATTTAATAACATTGAAGTCGGCACCGGGGCGGGGGCCGGCTACGGTTTTACCGGTGTGTGTGAAAGATCTTCGGCTACCAAAAATCGGGCCGGTAGTATTACCGGGCCGGACTGTGTGTGAAAGCATACATTTAAAAACATTGAACTCGGCACCGGGTCCGGCTCCGGTACCGGTTTTACCGTTGTGTGTGAAAACGCCCTAAGGGCCACCTCCTGATAAGTTGCACAAGAAATACAGGTGGCAAAAAATTGACCATATTTTCTATTATTAAGTCCTATTCTTCATAATAATGTTACGAAAAAATGTCGTTTGTTTTGATTGAAAGGAACTCCCCTAAATGGAGGATTCAATTGTCACACACTAAGGGCGTTTTCACACACAACGGTAAAACCGGTGCCGGAGCCGGACCCGGTGCCCACTTCAATGTTATTAAATGGATGCTTTCACACACACTCCGGCCCGGTTATCTAGCCGGTTTCATTTCCGGCAGCTTTTTTTGCTCGAGAAAGTGTCAACCCACCGAAGATATATAGATAGATGAATTGGTGATGACAGAAATGTTGACCTAGACTACCCTGGGGTAGGCCCGATAACAGGATAGTTGTTTGTAAAATTGAACAGAACGACGGCTCCGATAAAACCGGTGTGTGTGAAAGTCTACAAAACCGCTGCCAGAGTTGCAGCCGGTTCCGGTCCGGCAGAAACCGTTGTGTGTGAAAACGCCCTAATTAGTCATAACGTTATCATTAGTCATATTCGGATATAATGCAGACAGACGGATGTATAAAATTACGAAAGGGACATGAATTTGTACCGAAGTTATCTACGATTTTAGTACTTTACCATGTAGAATAATCAGAAATTTGCAGGGACGTCCCTAGAAGTTTGGCCGCCCTTTCAATCAGAAAAAGAAACGCCGTTTTTGCACAATATTTGACCGCCCGTATTTCCTGCACACCTTATCAAGACGCCCCTGACTAGGTGCATTTATTATTTTAAGCAATTCAAAATTCGCATTCACGATTGATACTTTGAAATATTCGCTTTCAAAATTAAAAACTTCTACAACTAAATACTTACAAGAAATTTTTCATAAAATCGCAACGAAGATCAGAATGCAGACTAAGACGTCTGTAGAATATGTGTAAAACAATAAAACTACAATATTTTCGATTATACTCTGTACGTTGACTTTAGAGATTGACTAAAGTAATAAAATTAGTTTATTCAATAAGAAATAACTTGACAAGAATACTGAAATATTGCAAGTACAACATATTTGCTGAAACATCATCTGCTTTGTGGAAGACCGATCCTTTTGCAGATTTTTATTAGGGCTTCGAACCGGAACTGAATCGAAAACCGGAAGAAGACGAAAAAAAGCTAAATTTTGGCCGGAACGAAATCCAAAGCTGAACCGAAAACAAAAACCTTTTTTTGCGGTTCGCTTGAATACATCGTGCTTACAATCTTTTTCTACTTTTTTTACCCTCCTCTTTCCCTCCCAACAACAGAACTACGTTAGCAATACTTCAGGACACTTAACATAAACTTGTCGTTTTTTAAGGGAGATATTGGAGGTTAAAGTTACCTCTACAAAACCACTTTTATTTCAAATATCTCTATGAAAACTCAGTATTTTTTAGTGGTTAAAAAAACTAGTCGCTAGGGCTCTCAAAATGTGTAAGCCGCCGCGTTTTTATCCCTTCTCGGGGAGGGGTTTAAAGTTACAGATGATTATATGCCATTTTTATGGTTATTTTTGCAGGAACGAAAACCGGAACCGAATTGATAAAAAATTTTTATTTGAACCGAAACGTAAACCGGAACAAAAATAATAACAATTCGAAGCCTTGATTTTTATTAGAAACATCTAGTTTCTGTTATCTGTGACGACTTTATTAAATTTATTACAATAGCAAGTGGGAATATTTCAATCCTCTGTCTGGTTATTTGTTACTGAATCTATTGTGGGGTAATTTATAGTCAATCTCTTAAGTCGCCTTACAGACTGTACTTTCTAATGAAGCTAACATTGGATAATAAAATAATTCTGGTGATTAAAAAATTTGCTCGTTTCAAATGAATTGGAGAGGGGTTGTGAAAATCGACACAACAGTGTTTTTAATGTGGATTTCCAGTCTTGTATACTAACTTTCATTATAAATATTTACGTTAGATCTTAAAATACTGTTGAAAAGGTTTATAAACAACTCTCTTATTTTATTATTTCGTCCCGTTGTTGGTTTGTTTTTAAAGGCCGATCCACACACGGAGATATATCTTAGTAAGACGGTCTCATGGTACGGTACAGTGATATATATCTAGCTTTGTCTATACATGATATCGACAGAGATAGATATATATCATTGCACCGTACCATGAGACCGTCTTATAAGATATATCTCTGTGTGTGGATCGGCCTTTTAAAGTACAGAAAAACGAGATTTTTTAGTTAAATTAGTTTAATTAGTGATGAGTACATGACATATTTTTTTTATTTTATACAACTATATAACAAGATCATTGAGATTGATATTATTATTAAATTAACGATAATCGAAAGGAATCGCAGAATTGCATGATATCCTTAGGTTTTAATTATTTTTAATTAATTTGCCGTTCGGTAATTTGTTCAATTTCATTTAAACGGTAAAAGTGTGTTAATTTACGCAAGAATTAGTTATAGTAAATGTTAGTAATGATATTTTAAACATAAAGTATACGTCAATAATTGACGTGCACAAATCCTTCTAGATTATTATTTGTTATCATTTATGAATAATTGAAAAAAAAATATTGGCCTTCTTCTCATTCTAAATTCCAATTGACGGAAGTCAATAGTGATTGTTTTTGGTATTGTCACTAGATTGAAACAAAAATGAAGAAAGAGGGAAATAGTGATTATAATGGTGCAAGATGCAAATCGAGGACATAAAACATAATAATAATAATAATGATAATAATAATTTAAACATTATTATTGTCGTGAATTGTAAGACCTCGATTGACAAGGCTGTATTACGCATAGCAATAAGGAACTGCAATATAGTTTAAATACTACTACAAGTCCACGCCTGGCCCTCATGGCGGCTAACTTGCATTGGTCACGTATAATACACGACAATAATATCGAAAATAAAATAAATAGAAAAATGATTAAACCACCTATTATACGAGTACGCACTTGTTGTTATTAAAATTTATTGATACAATCATAATTTAAAATGACTTGAGCAAATAGATAATATCCATAAAATAACACAACGACGCGTCTAAGCTTGTTCTATTTTATTTAAACTATTAGAATTGTTAATTAAATGATGAAGAAGTCAGAAGGTCATTTTATATATATATATATATATATATATATATATATATATATATATATATATATATATGTACGTATATACATAGATTTTACAATCGTTGTTGATTTGCAAATTTCTGATCTAATTCTAATTCTATAGCACAATTACTACCGGGTTTTATTCAATATAAAATTGAAAAACTAAATAATTTAACCAAAACTATCACAAACTAGTATTAATCAAGGACTAACTACACTACTGTATAATAAACGATTAGGGAAGTAATTTCATGGAAATTAAATATGTTAAGTTTTTGTTTAGATTAGAGATTTTTAGTCCAACACATAATTGAATGATAAAGGTGTAAATTAGTGTTTTGATAAAAAAAAGGCGCCGTATCGTCTATGGATATTTTATTAGGGATAGTCAGCTTATCGATAAGCACTGAATATGACGCAATATTTCCTAGTTGCATTATATTCTTAACAACATATTGTTTACCTTCAATATTGGTATTTTCTATAATTATTTACCATTTTTGCTAGTTTTCATTGTTATTTGTGTAAATCTTTTGAGAGGTCGGAATGATCACGTAATTAATACTTTCAATAATGATATCACTATGTAGTTTATGTGGATACTATGTAAGGTTGTAGCGTATAAAGTAATATAAACGCTATATTATGTTTAGTTTTTAGTATTATTTTATTATTTTGTTCTTTTTAATAAAGATGCTGTAGTAGAATAATAAATCTATGATCACGCAATGGAATTTGAGAGAACGAGTTCATAACAAAGCAGGCCATAAAGTCATTAAAGTGGGTTATATAATCAACAGCAAATAACAAGATAACCCAAATACAGAGAATCGATGTCAGCTATTATAAATTCGGTATATTTTATTATTATTATTATTATTAATAATGATGAAATTATAACAAATAGTGGAGATTTAACATTTGTATGCACTTGAATAATAATGAACAACTTGACCTAGACCTCGACAATGAAATTTCGTTATAATCATAAAACATGTAATAATAAACATTTTAAAAATATTAGATAGTAAATATGTATGTACATATAGTTAAGTGAAATCTCCGTTTAGCAAATTGTCCCATTGGCCTAGAAAATCTGGGGTCAATGTTGGTGTTGATGTCTTTCTTCAACATTGGTGAAAATCCGTTTGTAAATCCTACACACAAATGGATTTTTACCGATTATTCATAGAACAAAGGGATATAATTAATGAATCATCCAGTTCATTTACTCGTTTCAATATAGAAGAAATCCTATTATTAACAAAATTACGAATTTATCATATAGCATAGAAAACCGTTACCGGAACACAACACAATTCCCGGATTACATAAAAATTTCTTTCAATAACAATAAAAAAAAGAATCCCCCAGTCTATTACAAGTAGAACAAATAATTTTTAGTCATCAATATGACATAATTTCTAACGATTACAGTTAATCTTTTACGAATCAGATAAACAACATTCTGTAATAAAACGTCAACAGTTATCATAGTTGTTCTTAGTAATCGTCTCTACCGTAATTTTTCGACGATTCTAACAAAGGATTGTTATTGGCAGTGAACATCCTTGGTATTAAAGAATGAATAATTCGTAACGTAACATAATTATAAACAATAATAACCGATCGAACAATGATGACTAAGAAATTAAACAGTATTTTTCTCGCTTATTTAATTAAAAAGTGTGTGCGCAATCAATGATAATTGATGAATAAAATACGTGATAGCTATGGTTATGAGTTGAAAAACAAAAACAAAAAAAAATCGAATTATCCTATACGATTTCCTTTTATTCACCAAAAAGCTGTTATTTATAATAAATCCTTGTTAATAAATCGCCTTGAGAGCATAATTGATATTTAATTCCGTTTATTTGAATTATATGAGTTGATAATAAAACGGAAATCTGATTATATTTATTGTTTGAATTGTGTAAGGTGAACTACATTTATAAAAAAAAATGCAAACGAAATAAATGCAGAATACAGAAACAAGGGAGAATTTTTATAAGTCAGAATATCCCTATATTTCACGACTATATAAGGATGTTTTTGCCAATTTAGCATTGAGTGTATTTATTTTTTTCTAGAAAAATCAAAGGTTATTTTATTACTGTAATTGGCAGTATGTTGCTTCAAAGTTCGTCTCATTTAACATTCGATTGAACAGTTACTACAATAACATAAAAAAAAAACGGCGATAAGCGTAAAAAATAAACAAGATTTTTATCTAATTGGAACAAATTCTTTTCATACGTTCCGATTCGCTTTCCTGTTAAAAGTCTTTATCTGTTTAATACAATGTTGTTGGATGTATGTACAATGGTAATCAAAAAAAAGAGACCGTGTCTTGAGTAAGAATTTCATAATATTTGAGTCAGGTTGTTTCTCTCGTGAGAGTAAGAAAGTGTCGGAGATAGTTTCAAAATGACATCAGTACCTCCACCCCTTTCTTCTGATTGAAAATATTTCTTCCCAAATTCTGACCTGTTAAAATTCTGTTACATTGTGATGACCGCCCTTATAAGCTTGTTTTACACAGCCGCAGAAGAAGTGGTGTTTTTTTTTATCGTCACTGTACAGTGAGGGGCATATAAAACAGACCATTTTTTTGTTTGGATGTGTAAAACTGGCTTTTGATACTGTTAAAGAATTTTCACAGTTCAAATTTTGGTATGAAAGATTTTCAAACAATATTTACTTGAATAGACAGATATTTTCTACAAATTTGATATGGTTGAAACTAATTTTAACACTTATCCTCATGAGAGAAAACGTGACTCACATGAACCGAAAAACGTGATATACCTAGCAGAAGATATGGTTTCTTTTTAATGGTCGTCACTGTACACCATACACGTTTTGGTTGAAAAACGCACTGTATCGTTAGGATTTTTTTAATTTACCAATCGAAAGAGAAACTAGTGAAGATCTAAATTATTATTATTATTATTTAAGTGCTACATCTGTAATTATTCGATCACTTTTTCGCTATAATTACAATAATTGAATGCTGTATTTAATATGAATTTAATCGATGGCTTCCACCGGGATACGCATAGATTTACAATTTTTTTTAAAAAAATAACCAGTTGAGATTTTTTTTGAAAATCGTCCAATTAACCGTGACCCAGATTGAACGATTCTATTAGACAAACAAAAAATTTTTTACAGGAAACAAGAAAAGTTCCAAATTTTCGGCCTAGTTTTATATATCTATTATTACATCATCCGAATAACTGTACAAACTTAGATCTGTTGTTATGGTGGATTTAGTTTAAATAAACAATAGAAATAAGAGAAAATAAATAAATAACTATTATAATAAATAAAGTGAAAGAAAAAGATGTTACAAGAATGAGGAACAATATTTGACCGCTAAATTTGTCCCTGACTTTTGGCCATAACTTTCATAATATTAAAAACAATTATACAATAATTTTATTATAACAAGTTTAACAAAATGTTTTGACCTAAATACAATCTTCATATACCTGTATTTGTGATAGAATTGTCGATTTCACATTAATAATAAGAACGCACTTTCAATTTAATTTAAAATAAAATTATACTGACGGACGGCTCCAATAACCAGAAAAATGATAGCTTTTCTCATCCACTGAAGAAATCAAATTACCACAAATAGAATAGCGAATTTTTAATTTCTATAGTCATTATTGCAAATAGAGATGAATATACAGCCTGTTTCATTTAAAAAAGCCTTTGTAGTTCAACAGAGACACACACACACTTAATTTATTGCAATTATGATAAGTAAATATGGAGAATTTTGTTATTTCTTCGAGAATGTGATTCATTGTATCAAATTAGTTATGGTATAATTATTGATTTTTACCTGATAAATATAAATTCATTATTGCTAATATTCTGAGAATTGATGAACATTGTTGCTAATTATCAGATAATTAAAAAGAAATGACAGTAATAGATAGTGTTGAATTTCGATTTTTTTTTAAATAATTTATTAGTTGTTTTTTTAACACTAATTATAATTATATCACAATGTAGCTATTTCCCTTATCAAAAAAAAAAAAAATAATAAACAGCAACACATGTTCTTCTCGGAAGAAATAGTGGAATCCTTGATAATTCTATATGTATTGTAACAAATTCCAGTTTGAAAGAGAAAACTCGACTTAATTAATTATGAGACATTCATTAAAAAAATATTCATGTTTTGACTTCGAACTGCCACTTTTGTATTCTATCGCACCTAAATTAAATCAAAAATCTACTTCACTATCCTTAGATGAAACACGCTGTATACAGGTTATCCCGTAAATATCACATATCATTTTAGGGATAGACATGGCTGATAGAATTCTAAGATGCACAAGTAATTAGTAATTAATTAAATTAATTAGCCAATCAGGTGCGCGCTATAGCGATATTGAGAGTGGGGCGTGGGAAGCGGACTGATTGGCTACTCACAATCAGTCTAATTAATTACTTATTACCTATATGTCAGATGAAGAAATAGTATAAGATTTTTCGTCTTGGAATTTCATCCTCTGTATATTTGTAAAACGAGATGCGTTATTTACGAGACAGTCTGTGTGTAACATTGAACCGAATCTTATGTAATATGTCGAACAAAATATAAAATCTTGACCTAATTTTGTAAATTTCAAAACTTGATCGTTCAAATTACCAAAATAGATAATAAAATAGATCATTGTTTATTGTTATTATTATTATCATTATTATTATTTATTACATACAATATTACGACTTGTTTTTTCTGAATCTGCTTTTTTATGCTACAACCACTCTTCTTTTCAAAATTTCACTTCAAGCTAGTTTTTATTACTTGCCCCTAGAGCAAGCTTTCCATTCGTGCTATATACCGAACACACACACACACGCACACACACAGATATTGAAGCAAAAAAATCCAAGTCAAGTTGACCAAATTAGATTTTATCTACAAGAATAGACGGGTTATTTATACAAAAAAAATGTATTCATTTTTTAATATTGTAGAGGTTAATATTTAAACTGTTGATGTCGAAACGTATTGGAAATGCAAATAATAGTAATAACAATAAAAATCAAAAAACAACAATGATGATAATATTAATAATAATGATGATGATGATGATGATAATGTAAAAGTAGAGAGTCTGAAGATGTAGCATGTTACCTATGTTGCCTTACGTGACTATACAGAAACATAACTGGCTAACATGGAATAAAAGTAACAGAATCGAGATTATCCGGGGAAAGTTTAATAATATTGCATTTATTATTTCTCCGTAACCTTGTTACGCTAGCTATTAGCAAAAGAGAAACTTCCAACAGTGAAGAGAAAAAAGCAAATAAATAAAATATGAGAGTGGGAACTGTTTTTTTATGTTGTTGTTTTTGATATTGACATTGTTGGTTTTCTTTTGTTGTTATTATTATTACTATTGATAATAGTAATAATAATAAGAAGAAGAATAATAATAATGCTAACGTTTATGTGAAATTAGAACAGAAGTTTCTAGTAAAACTCTTTTGTTACAGATCAGTAAATTGATGAATATTTGTGTTTTTAACAAACGATTAAGTAATTTGATTTTGTTAATTTATTATTATTATTATTATTATTATTATTATTATTATTATTATTATTATTATTATTATTATTATTATTATTATTATTATTATTATTATTATTTAATAATATATTGTATTTTAAAATAGACCGATTTCGAATGATTTAATTAAATGGATTTTCGTTAATATTATTGTATTACATCAACATACTGATTCATTTATATGATGATTTCATACAATAATATTTTCTAAATTATCAGAACAATTAAATAGCGCTACAAACATCACAAATTATTTCAAGGAAATTAACTAACTATTGTTTTTGAAGGTTATTGTTTATTAAAAAGCGAAAATTATAATTGAATATGAGCGCAATAACGTTTTTCATTTCGTTTTATGCATGTTATGCATGTAAATAACGTAATTTAGTTGTAAAATTGGTGGATGCGCCGCTGTTTGTATAATCTATACAGTTGGTTGTTTTCTTTTATTAGGTATTATTTTTTTTTAAGTGATTTTTAACAAAAAAATCTTGGACGCTTTCCTATCAATAAATCTGTAAATTAACGTATTTACTTTCACATTTTATAGGATTATTTGTGTATTGTTGTTGTTGAAAAAACTCAACAATTTCAATGAAATAATCGGCGATTACACGTAACGAGGCCGGAATAAATGGTTTATTTTCACTTAATAACAAAATTACAAAACAAACCCAAGCTGATTCCGTCCTATTGTTTAATTTCTCCATAAACTGGGCCAAAGAAAGATACAATAAAGATAGATATAGTATATGAAAATGTTTCCATTAATAAAAGATAAAAATAGTGAAATGTATGTCAGAAATTGCGGTCGCACTTTCTCGTAATTGTATTTGTGTGCGTGTATATTTATACAAGCCCCACTGAGGCCCCTTTCTCTCAACATTACATACATTGTCAATTATTATTTTTATAATCTATACATATGTATTAAAATTTTTCTTTCTCTATAATAAATAATATTTGTGATTATTGTTGAATTTGGGTCAATATAATTTATTTAGAAAAAATTGTTATCAAAAAGCAAAAAATGTTCCATAATTGATTGCCTCAATTCGTTTGTCAATAGTCTTCAATCTCGACAATTTACATAATCAAAAATAAAACAATACATAATTCGTGATAATACTAGACAATATTTTTAATGAACTATATAAACAATTATTCAATAATTTAAATACGATAAATATATTTCTAATAAATGCCATATTATAGAGATTATAATTTGAAAGCAAAATCTATCATTTAAACTAAACTTATAATTAATGAAGCTCACAATTAGTATAATCTTCATCTTAATTCGGCAATAAAAAGCATTTCTAGCGACATGTTTGTAGATTCTTAGTAAATAATGATTTTGTGATAAAATAAAGAGTTGTATTTTATTTAGACGTGTTATTACTAATTAGGTTCGGATATAATTAAATCGCATTAATTTTCCGTTATTAATAACGCAGATCCTTTGAAAGTTTTTCCACAATGTTAATTTGGTGTTATTGTTTTTATTAATAATTATGTTTAGACTGTGTAATTATAATTTTCTATTTTCTATAATTTGAAGATTATGTTATTTACTCTCTATTTTCGTTGTTGTTGTTTTTGTAGATTTAACGAATCAATTGAGTGGGTTTTCTGGGACAAATCAACGTAGCTGAACAAGTCAAGAAGCGAATAGTGACCTGAATAGGATAACTGGGTCACAGTCACACAACTGACTGGATAGAGATAGATGCATTTCTCTCGTTAAACTGGCAATGCGTTCATTGTCACAGTCATAGGATACAAAACGATTTAACTGTTGTCTCACTATTCTTGACCTAAGCTATAACGCCGACATTATCCACCAACGATTTTCTTACCAATCATAAATAATAATGGATTTTATTTATTCATGTATTTTTTCCACATAATAAGCATTTAATTAAACGAATAAATCAATTTATTTGTTTAATTATTGATATTCTAGAAGCGCATTTCCGTCCGTTAAGCTTAAATAAGCAAAATTAATTTTCCATTCATCATAAATTTAATCAAATGTGTAAATATAATTTTATTTTCCCTATTTAATATAAAAGGTCTTAGGGCATTCTTTTTATTTTTTTGCCTTTATGCAAAATAATCAAATGCTGACCTAACGCAATTTCGTTTAAATTTAAAACCATTTATCATATGGATAATAATAATGACATTGAGGGTACATCCTTTCATATACATATATACACATAGGCCTTATCAAATTGGCCTTAACAAGACCGAAAAATAATAATCATAGTTTTAACATTATTCTCATTGATGATATTCAACAATCTATTTCAAGTACATAATTAAAGGTCGCAATTTCGTTAGATATATCATCAAGGTTGATGATTATTAATCATTTTTAATATAATTCTCATCATCTATATGGTAGATGAAATTATTGAGAAATCGGACCATTTATGGGTATTATCGATCGATTGATCGAAAGGTCAATGTAATAACGATTTATTTTCGTTGTAATCCCCCCCCGCCTGTGTCTTTCTATTGTATTGAAGTAAAGATAAAAGAGAAAACTCATTTGATAAAAACAAATTAAATTTATTAGAAAGTTGTTTTATATTGTATTATATCTACTTATAGACAAATGAAATAACACAATCAGTTGTAATATTATTAAACAATACAGATTAAATCAATTCTTAATTACAAAATTACGATTACAATTATTTATACAGGAGGGAAAATTATTTTAAAATTATATATATAGAAGAATTAATTATAGATTGTAATTCAGTTTTAGCATCAATGTTTATAGACGATTAGAAAACTGACCTAGACAATGAAGTAAAAAGTTTCTCTTCAACTATTAATTATTTAAACAAATTACATTATATAAATATGTACATAAATAATAACAGGTTACGTATCGTTGTTATTGAAAAATAATCGTGAATCGTTTTTTTTCGTCTTGTTTTTTCGTGTATTTATTATTAACAATTTTTATTATAATACAACTTAAGTCACCTTGAAATATTCTTTTATAACATCATACCACCTTCAATATCATATATAAGTACTTATGTAGTAGGTATTGTTCAATTTATCGAAAAGGTCGAATTATAAATAAATCCATCTATGATAACTTTACCAAATACTTCCTGCATTCTTACCTTAATACTACCTATAATATCAATTCAACGTTTTTGTGTAACAGAAATGTTGTTTATTTAACCCTCAATATGAAAATAATCTATTTTTATTACTACAATTACACAAAAATTCTCAACTTATATAAAAGTAGACAAAAATCAACTTGACTATAGATGGATCAGATTAGGTTTGTCCAAAACCATGAATGCGTAATAGATCTACAGTAAAAGAGGAATATTATCTTACTTCTCTGGTAATTTATTCAATACTTGGGCAAACCTAAGTTGATCCATCTATGCAAGGCTCAATCGGTGGTAAGAGTAATCACAAAAGATTAATTAGCCTTGCTTTATTTTTGTAGCCGTCTGTGCCTTGTGAATTTCAACTTATAAGTCAAATTACTTTATGGTTGCGTTGTATAAAAAAGTGAATGGCAATGAATAATTTACAACTCATACCAGATGCGGATAACATTTCCTTAAAATCGGTTAGTCTTACATTGTCCATTGTTATTCACAGAAGTTACAATTTTCTTTGTATATACCCCAACCATCAGAGTTGGGGAGCTGGCTTGAAATCAGTTGAGCTCCACTCCGGCTCCGGAGACTCAGTATATCCAAGCTGTAGCTCCGGAGTCATTATTTTCAAACTGAGTTTTAGCTCCGGATGTGACTCCGGCTGCAGCTTCATTAGAGTAAATGTTTTTGTAACTATTACGGTTAAGCATAAATACAATTTTCAGGAAATGGAACTTCAAGTACACTTCTATAGGTATGTAGTTCAACAAATTGAGTTGGTTACAGTTTTGCAGTAGTACAACTGTAACTTCATTCTCTGACATTTGACGCTCTATGCGATATGGATGACAATAGGGAAAGCGCAATCGGTTAGAAAATTTTAATAATATTTAAAGGATTGTCGGGTAGCGCCTGTAGAATACTGGCCGGAGCCAGCTGAAGTTTGAAGGCTTCCAGCTCCGGCTCCACTGAATTAATATTCAGGAGCCAGTGTTAAGCTCTGGCTCCTCCAAAAAATTGCTCGGCTCCATAACTTCCATAACTTGCCAACCATAAAGTAATTTGGCTTATAAGTCTAAATTTACAAGGTCCAAGCGGCTACTATAAAATTAATGTTTTTAAGCCATGCTGTTTAGGCAATAATGTTGTTTTTTCGGCATGACCTACAATATTTTTAATGTGAAACGAAAACTTAAAATAAACGATGGTAAGTAACCGAAAATTGAATAAAACAAACGATTTATTAATATTATGTGTATGTTGTGGTAAATGATTGAAAGAAAACAAATTGTCAGAATTATAGAGAAACGAATTCAACTTGGCCTAATATAGCGAACTTATGATTCAACAACATTGGGGTGATTTAGAATTCGTGTATCAATGCATTCAAAGCTGCAACTTTAGGACTGAAATTTGACTGTTGCAAAATTTGTTTCCAAACGTTGCTCTTTGGCATTTAGTTAAGTCGACTAAGTTCGATTTGATCGACTATACAAAATTAGAACAAATTTGTTATTGGATGGTAAGCAAAATAGCGCACTTAGAAATACATTAGGCATCATGGGTAAACATGTTTTTTTTATTATAAGAAAAAAGCGTTTTTATTTGGCAAGAAAATAATAATAGAAAGTGCGCATAGAAAAAATATTTTGTTTACATACAAAATGTCTGCAATATTTTTCATTAATAAGGTCGATGTACGTTGTCGCCATGTTTACGTATGACATTATTTAATAGTGTTAGTGAATTAGCTTTGTGCTAGCAAAATTATAAACAGAAAGTTGTGCATTATAATGACCGGCAATGTAGAAATAAAAATAATAATAATAATAATAAAAGAAAAAATACGAGGCCATTAAACTCGCATATAATATTATATATACACAACACAAAGAAATTTGCAAATGCATCAAAAAATTATATATTTAGATTTTTACCTACATAAAACAGAAGAAAAAACATAAACATACTGTATACCGGGTGATTGACGAACATAATGTATTGGAAGTATACAAGTTTGAAATAAGAAAAGTTGTAGAAATTTTGATTACAACCCAGGTAGGAAAAATCCTGGACCAGGCTTGGGCCGAGCTTTACCAGGCTTGGGCGAGGTTGAGCACAAGCCTTGGCTGAGCATTGGAGCGGCGTTGGTCCAAGCCTTGAATGATGGATATTTTGGAAACCATACTTATAAAAAGTACAAGATTTGGAATTTAAATAGCTAAAATAATGCACTTTCTGCCAGGGCCGTAGCTATAAGGGGCCCGGTCATTATTACTTTAAATGTTGTCCTGTCTCCCAAAAATTTATTACAAGTCAACTGGGGAATCCCCTGACCTAGATTTTCTAAAGCAGTTTAATGACCCTGTACAATATTCACAAATTTCTGTTATTTTTGTATTTATTTGATTTTGACTTTTAAATGGTGATTTTCTTAAGACTTATTTTAATCCAAAAATTATATTTCATAGTGGCCCTGAAATGTACGTTTGCACAAGGGCGTTGTTTACCCACGGGACGGTCCTGGATAGAGAGACAAACAAGTAAATGGAGAGAAACGAAAAAGAACAGAAGAGACAGAAAAACTAGAGAGAAAGAAAGAAAAACTAATCATTAGGTATGGCGCATGTTATTGATAAGTTTTTAATAAAAACGAGGGTGCTGCAGTTACGCAGTGCTTATACACGAGCCGCCCCTGATCAAAAATTATCAAATGTCCATTGTCTTAGCTACCAAACTTTTATTATTTGAATGTATGATAAGTAACAATTTGAGACATAAATTTTTATATCAAATGATTAATAAGAAAATAGGTCGCGCTACTTGAGGTTGCTAAAACAACGAAAACATTTTCTAAAGACAACGAAAAAATGGCGATAAGTTAAAAGCAAGACCTGCTTGATTTTTCAGCTCAACTCTGTATCTGGACTGTGCATTTTTTAAGATTCCATAAGAATCAAACTTTTGAAAAATGCTAATTTTGGCAGCTTTTTCGCTAGTTACCACCGCATGCAAAGAAATAGCTAGTATTTCTATCTCTGTTTTACTGATATAATTAATGACAGTTTAACTACGCAATATGAGTAAAATAGAGATGGAAATACTTGCTATTTGTTTTTTTGTGGTGCTAACTAGCATGAATGTGGCAAAAATTAAAATCAAATACACAAACTTGTTCAGCATTGAACTGAAAAATCAAGCCGGCCTCGGTTAAAGCAGTTTTTACGTCCAGTAGGCTGTAATGCTGAATCGCCCTGTAGACGTACGCAAGCAAAACAATATGCACTCTGGAACATGACCAAAATGTAATTTTGGTCGCAATTTGTCGTTTTTTTCCTTTTTCTCCATCGTTTAATTCTTTTTTTGCGAAAATTTTTATAATTTGAAATGGCCAAAATTACATGCTCGACCTTGGGTTAGCGAAAGTGCATTTTCTAAAAATAATACGTTCATAGCATGTTTGCTATTTTCTTAGAAATAACCCCGATGTTAATTATTAAATATACTGCCTGGAAAACATAAACAAAGATCAAATTTAATGGGCTACGCGTGTATTTTTCACAATATGCTTCTTAATAGACCGTGAAAAATGCAAAGGTATAACAACTATAGTAAGCGGAAACCACCAAAATGAGCTAATTTACCATAAGTTACGGTGAATTAAGAAACAAGGTTTTTATACAGAGTGTTCCATTTGGCACTGTTCTTTCATTCGATTATTTGGGGTAGCAAGATTACGATTTTTTGAATGGGTTTTTATAGCTGAGAAATAAGAAAAAAATAACTAAATCTCGCTTTAATTTGCAAGAATAACATACCTAATTTATTAACAAACATTCATTTTTGTTGTTACATCAAAATTTTCCTTTAACAAACAATCTTTTAATAGAGAATAATTGATTGGGTTTTATTGACTTCTTTTTTAGCCACGACGCTGATTATGGTGCAAAATAATGATAACGATAATAATAATAATAATAATAATAAAAATAAAAAAGAAGTACGATATATGTAAGATGTATATTTAGACATATGAGAACAAGTGCATGTATGCAAGGTTAGTATACGCAAGCGCACAGGGTAGCAGCGCAGTTGTCTGCTCTAAGCGGCAATAACAGGGTCAACGGCTGATTGACAAATAGTTATTCCGTCAAGGTCGACGATGACGTCATACAGGCTGCACTTCTCGCCTACTTGATGCATAAAACCATGCAGCCTGCATGTATTTATCTATCTCACTCTGTCTCTGTCTCATCCCTTGTTGCAATACAACTAAGGGGATGAGTAGACAAATAATTAACATCAAAAACTTAAAATTAAATTAAATAATCATGTATACAGTTGTGAATGTTGTGGTTGAATAGAGAATGAACGAAGGAAAGAGAAAAAGAGATAGAGTGAGAGAGGGGGGGGTGAAAAGGTCACCAATGCAGGAACCTTTGGATATGCAATTAAGAAGTTTTTTTTTATAATAATTATAATTGGAATTGTAAAATAAAGTACACAGATTAATTAGTTGATTAAATTTAGTTTGTTGTTGATAATTTTGCGTTTTAAGATTCAATAATTTCGTGATTTTAACAACGTTGAACTCAAATTATATCCACACATAAGAAATAATTTGCATGTATACTATTGATAAGAATTCGAGGAATTCATTAAGAAATCAATTTTAGTTTTTTAAAACGTAATCCAAATACAAATAATTGTGATTATATAATATAAGTCGTTGGATTTTTTTTTTGTTGATTTATTTTTAAAGGGTTGAAAAGATGATGATTGAACAGGATTCATACAAGAGTCACCTTGTGCGTTATTTTAATCTGACTGGACTAATTTACGAGTACATCTTATGAATCAACAACACCTCATCCCGACATTTTATTTAAACAATGCCCGACTAATTCAACACGAATATAAATAATTTGCTTTAAATAAATGCAATTATATCAATCAACAATATTATCAGTGGGTAATTTGCGTTCAATAATTTTCGATGTTAGTTTTTATTATTGCGATTAAAAGGGAGAGTTTTTACTGTTGTTTGTTTTGTTTTATTAAAGCTTGGCACGCGGCTGTGTTTTCGCTTTCCGTTCGTCGTCGTCGTCGTTATTGTTGTTGTGTGTTAGTTGAAGATTCAATACTCAGGGCCAATGCAAGGCCTGTATATGTGTGTGTGTTCGGCGGCTACGGCCCCGCATTCGTTGCCCCCCGACATGCAGGGACGGGCTTGCAATATCCGTCAAGGTTAACAAGGTGCATCGCTATAGGCCGTCTGGCAGCCGTTAACATCAGTGCTTTACCATTATTTTACCATTACCTAATCAAAGTAACGCCCCTGTTATACTACATCAATTATTGAAACAAATTTATAACAATATTCCTACGAGATTAGTTAATTATTAATTAAGTAAACAATAATACGATATTTTTAGACCACCCTCAATTGCTACATTACTATTGTTGGTGTCAATGCTAAATTAAGGAAACCATAATCATATCGGGGATAACAATACACGCACATATAGGTTTATACGGTCGTGAAAATTGGGTAATGTCGTATAATAATGACAGTTATTGTAACGGAATAATTGGAAAACAATAACAGATAATTATGTTTTATCGCTTGTACACACGTGTCAATATTATTTCGGTGGTTCATGTTTTATTTAATATCCGCCCTCATTTGTTATATAAAAAATTCTTTGTAAGTTAACCTTTAACGTGACAAAAAAAATCTTTATAATAGTTATTGATAATAGAGTTTCGTTAATTAAAAGTTTATTATAAGTCCAATCTAAATTTGTAATAGGGTGATTTGTCGTCATATTACTCATATTTATTGATTTAATCAAAAATCACCAGTTATGTATATTGGTTGTGATTGGTATTTTTATATAATTACGATATTCCCATTTTGTCTATGATTTTATCTAACAAGGGGAAGGCACGGTCTCGGAAATTCAAATCGAGACGGGCTTTTGCGTACAGTTAGTACTAAGGGAACAAAGTAAAACTACAAAATAGTAACGCGCACTAGTAATAAAGAACGGAGATATTGGGCCGTAAAGTTTTTTGTCCACGTTATATAGAGGTAATGAAAACAATTAATCGAGCAACGGCGTGATCAAGTGGTAGCGCGCCTGATTTACATCCATTGTGCGCTAGGTTCGAATCTCGCTACTTTTTAAAAAAAAATTTTGAGATTTTTTAGCCACTTTAAAATATTTTTATGAACAAACAATTTTTAAAATTGAATATCAGTCAAAATTAGTAATAATAAACTGAAATGGACTTTCTATTTCTTTTGTACTTGGCAAATGGACGTGAACAGTTAAACCATATTTATTTTTACCTGATACAACAAAAGATAATTATCATCCAGGTAGTTGTACTACGAGGATTGAATGTTAATCTGTTAATAAGTTACTTCAGACAAAAATTCTTACAAAAAACTATTGTTTACACTTGATTTCAACCTAGACTTTCCTTTAATTTCAAATACTCCTAATAATTAAAAAATTTTAAAAATGTCAATAAACACTCGGCCAGCATGGGAAAATATACGAAAATTGATGACAAATTTGTCATATTAATAAGAATTTTTCGCAACTAAAAATTCAATTAAAAATTGTTTTTCATTAGGATTTTTAGCAAAAAAAGTCGCTAAAAAAACTCAAAAATTTTTTTTAAAGAAAGCGAGATTTGAACCCAGTACACAATGGATGTAAATCAGACGCGTTACCACTTGACCACGCCGTTGCTCGATCAATTGTTTTCATTACCTCTATATAACGTGGACAAAAAGCTTTAAGGCCCGATATCTCCGTTCTTTATGACTAGTGCGCGTTACTATTTTGCAGTTTTACTTTGTTCCCTTAGTACTAACTGTACGCAAAAGCCCGACTCGATTTGAATTTCCGAGACCGTGCCTTCCCCTTGTAAGGCCATTATAGTCTCAAGATAGTCTGATAAGGTTTTGTGACAATGCGGACGTAAGAATCGATATCAGTACAATTTAGATTGACGTCATCTGATCGAATACGCTGAATTATTGACAAGATTGAGAAATGAAATAAAAATTATTATTTATTTATTTATGAAAATAATAATGATGATTCAATTTTTTTTTTTTAAATGATGCAGGTGTATATATATGGATTATAATTTACGTCTGTGTATTCTGTGTGTATTGAAATAAAACGTTGGGGCGTTTTTAGAAGGCCAAATACCCGAATTTGGGGTCACAGACATTAGACGATGCAGACGAAGTGCATGTGCAAAACTTAGGGCCAATGGACTATTCAAGGCAGTCGGCCAGTCGGCCTGTAGTCTGTAGAAACCGGCGACCCGCTATTACTCCGCCAACCAAACACAAAACCTGCGAAAAACTGCACTAGCAACCAATGTGCTAGTGATGCATCCGAAAATCAACACCATTTAGAACGCCCTTCTTCTTATTATACAATACAACAACAACTTCCCCATTATAGTCTGCACAATTCATTCGCCAACCGTCCGTTGATTTTTTACGATTTAAATTTATAACAAATAGATTAAAACTATCCTAGATAATCATATTTTGCTACAGCTTTCACTCCCACACCCAGCATGAATTAGCAAAGCAATTAGAACGTGCATGTTTTTGTTATCAAATAAAATAAAATAAAAACATCATTAGGATATTTACCCCAAATAACAGTAAGATTACTCGAAAATAATTATTGTTTTTCTTGTGTTTATTATGGAAATTGTTTAATCACGTCTGCTAATTTTGGGGTTAAAGAAACATAAGAATTTTAATGTGGGTGGTTTGCTAAACAACAAAACCATCAACCCGAGCCGAGACAGATCATAACATCCGTTACAAGTATAACGCTAAATTTGTTCTTTATTTGTTATATTTTCACACATATACAGATAGACAAAATAAAATAAAACCAAAAAAAAAAAAACTAAGAGGAAAATTATTGAATTCTATTTTCGAGAATCTATTATCTAATCATTTGGGGAGTCGGTAGGGCAACATTATTTTTGCCATTGTTGTAAAATTTTTGAATTACAGATAATCGTATAATGTTATCGTTGCATTATTATAATTGAATATTAATATTTCATTGTTATTGTAATTTTTTTAATGAATAACACCCCGAATTGGGCCTCATCAACGTTGCAGTCGGTCGTGTTGTGCATACAGGCCGATGCACTTGTTTTTTGTAAGATTCAAAACTGCAGTCTCCGACCGAAAAAATAATAATAAAAATAATAAAAAATAAAAAAATACACTAAACTAAAAATATATATTCTAAGATTATCGAACCCAAAGACTATGTACATATATTATACAAATACGTTATAATACTTTCTCAAACAAAACATCTTTTTTGTTTTCTCGCCTGATACGTTATCAGGACTTTATGGTGTATTTTTTTTGTATATCTCTGTCTTTCTTCAATCTATTTAGAATATGCAATTTGTTGTTTGGACGTTATGCAAATTTGCCACATTTCACAATAATAACAACAATAGCCGAAAAAGCAATACAGGAAGCTTAAGGATCAATAATATTCCATAAGGCTTCATAGATGCTAGTTTTGTTGGCCATTAGCAATGTTTTTTACAATTGTTTTTTTAATATGTATATATTTTATTGTTATTGTTTTTGTTGCGTTTTTTTTTTCGCTATACAATGTGCTATGTGTACAATAAGTCGCCAGACGATACATGTTTGTTCATTTGATGTTCGACCTTCGCGAAAGTGCATCGCACGGGTCCAGGGTCTGGTTCTCTTTCTATTCGATTTTTCACTCGTCTTTGTTTAAATACACATGCACAAAAGCTGTTTATAAAATTTTTCCAATTAAATCTAATTATATTGTTTTTAATTATATATTATTAATAATAATATTATTATAGAAAACGTGTTCTCACCTTTTCCCGGCCTCCTACAGTCTTAATTATCTTTAAAAATACAGACAATCATCACAACTTATCTGATATGTTTCTGTTATTTCGTTTGTCGTTGATTTTATGTGTTTTTCTTTTATGAATACAGGAAAATCCTTAATTATGTTGAATTTTATTAGAATTAATCGATTTAATTACAAAAACAACAAAACCTTCTAATATATAGAAAATTGTATAAAATTGATAAATTCTCAATAACGTTCTAAGAAATATCCGTGTGGTAACAAGAACAAGAAAATCCACGTTTATTATTATTATTTATGATATATTCTACATTCATTAAAATTAAATTAAGGGGAAAATTTTCAAGCAAATCAATAATATTTGTTTATCATTGATGTCATAGTTTTGTCAATATTGATATGCACTTGACATTAGTTCTTGCAACAATTACATATTTGTTTTATAATATCGATATTTCGGTGGGAAAGTCCATCGACCTGTTGTTTCAAGCAAGACTAAACGAATTTGTTATTGAATTATTGTTAATAATTGCTGTAAATGGATAAATGTTGGGTGGTTGTGATGGGGATTTTTTTGTGTGGTGAGGACAACGACGCCCGTCTATGTCGCCGCCGCCTACGCCGGTGTGTGTATTAGAATGTATTTGGGGATGGTGGTTGAGGGTGGCGGCAGGACGCTGTACGCTGTATAGAAAGGTCGACAGTTGAACGGCCGTGTCGCGGCCAAAACCTTCACGATGCAAGGCCAGACGTATATAACTAATAATACCTATTTTACTGGATAATATTTAAAAATTAATCACACTTAAAATGCATTTATTCGATTCAATTCAATATAAGGATAGTTGATTTTGTTTACAATCCACGGCTTAACTACTTGTCTATTACCATATCCATGTGTGTGTGTGTTTTTATTGTTGTTAACGATGATAACTAGAGTTTTTATTGTGAGATAATAGCGTTATGTTATATTTAAATAATATTACTCTTTGTAGAATTTAGAATGTGTAAAAAAAATTCGATGATTCTCCCCCTTTGAAGGCGCTCAATTTTACATAAAAGACGGCGAAAAAAAAATTCAAAGTGTCGCAATTTCCAGTTTTACCGTCTACAATAAAAGACTGGGTAGGGTAATGACGCGTCATCGTTCGCCTATTGTCAATGTGAATTTCGCTGAAAATTGTTCCGAAATTATGGCCATATTATTATTATTATATAGGGAAAAAAAATGGGTGGTAATTTGTCGACGTGATGATGTGTTTTGGTTGGTTAATTTGCGTATGATGCAAGCAGCGGTAGGTCCGGTTCTGAGCCATGTCCAACATCAACAATGACCTTGCATGACAGACAATGCATCATATTTGTTGGCTTTTTCGGTCATTCATCGTATAAAGAAGTGCATCGGCTTTTTATCAGACATATTTCATGTGGTAACGGCCTTGATTTTGTTTACTACAATGTTGTGCAAATAACTCGCGGTTCATGGCTTTTAAATAAAGTACTGCACTTGAATTGATGTTTTGTTATTATAAAACATTACATTTTTCCCTTTCTCAATGATTATATTTATTTATAAAACGCTTATATTTCTTATATTCTATGTCGTTATTGTCAACGTTCATGATTATTTAAATCAAAAATCACGGACCTTCATCCCAAACAACAGCTTATTATCGCCAAACAATATGCACCATATCAAAAAACATTAATTAATTAATTAACAAAAAACAAATAGATAAACGAACAAAAAAAGTGACAATAAATAAAACTGTTTCTATTGTGCAACAAATACACAAAATAAATACCAAATATTTGAATAAAAGACCTATAATAACGATGACATTTTATACAAAAAAACTGACCCCAGACAACAAATAAATTCTCAAGTTAGGATATCAACAAGTTTTTTTTATCAATGTTGTTTTTAAAACATACTAAAAACTGTATTGGATCAACACCTTTCTTTGTTCTTAAAATTAGAATAACCTTGGAATTTTAAATAAAATTAAAATTGATTTAGAAAATTCTCAGAAATATAGTTGGTTGAACTTGACAGATTTACGTAAGTTTCAAGAAAATTCAAATAAATCAAACATATCGGATCGTCCACAAAAAAAAACATCTTCCGCGACATAGCGTTAACGTTTTCTTTGTATATAATAATTGTCGATGAGTTGCGTTTGTGTCTCTTTGTGTCATTTTTATTTCAGATGGCTAATTTGTTGTTATTGTCATTAATTTACGCGGAAATATTTTGTAAATAATACAACGATTGGCTTGTTTATTTGTGTGGTTCATACACAAACGTAAATTTGAGGTTTTATTGTAATTAAAAAGTAACTTATCTATGACTAATTATTGTTATCATTACTGTTATTTGTTTGTATATGGAATAATAATTGGCAAATAATTTAAATGTTAAATATTATGCATATATACGTAATTAAAACGATTGTTATCAGATTTTAGAATTAATTTTAAAATTTTAAAATGTCAATAATGTTTCTCAAGTATTATTATTAGTGATGTTATTCTGTTTATAAACAATAAGTATTTTTTGGAAATTCCCTACGGTGTAATTAATATTATTAGAGGAGTAAAAAACAGGGAGTTGATCGATTTTTGTTGATATTCTGCGCAATAATTGGATTATTATTGAGACTTTTAGATAAGGCGTTTCACGTAAATTGTAGTTGCACAAAGAAAGTTGTAAAGTAAATATTTGTAAAACTCTGAATTTCCATCAAATTAGCCTAATTGGCTTATTTATTATCAAAAATAATAATAAGAGAAAAACAGGAATGATGTTGAATGAAAACAGTTTAAATTGATGAAAAACAAAAGAGAAAATTGAGTTATCGTTAATTTATATAAATAAACAAAATAATTGAGAGAATTTTTGTTTTCAATTTTATTCTGATTTGTGTGTGTGTGTGTGTGTGTGTGTGTGTGTGTGTGTGTGTGTGTGTGTGTGATTGTGACGTTTTCCAAAACTCTCTCTGATTATCGGTAATAAGTTGTAGATGTACCTCCACAATAATATAAAATCATTTCTAATCAATGTTGTTGTTGATTTTCATTTTTATTTGAGAATGCAGTACGTCCGAAAGTCGACTCTCTAAAACGAGGACACCAAACACATATTATGTCGTGGTAATCTCACGTAACTATATATTATATACTTGTAACGGCCGCATTTCCTTTTGGTGTCCCTTTCTCCGCTTTCTTCATTTTACCACTACTTTGCCAAGTCCCCATGTAGGTCACTATCTCGTACTTTTACATCCTCACGGTTGGGGCTTGCACTTGCTGCTACAAAGCTTTCTTCTATATACAACTCTTGACTTTTGATCGGTTAAGACGTAAATACACATATTTGTGAAATAGGTGCTATTTGTGTTAGTGTACTATTATAACAATAAAACTAACAATATAAAGGACAATCATTACATCATCATCATCATCATCATCATAATCATCATTGAAAATTAGGATTGCGAATTTGGGCCGCAACAACATGCCCACAATGCATACAGATAATGGATTACTATTCTCAACACCACCTGGTAAGGCAACAATTAAGAAAAATTCTAAAAAAAACAACACGGGAACTTAAAATTTTCACAACATGGAAAGTTCTCTCTTTCTTTCTCTTTCAAATACATACCTCCACTTTATTTAATTATTACGCTTTGTGCTCCAATTTGTATTTTTACTTGGTCCGAATGACTGTTGGAAATTTGACTTTATAATTTCACCAGATAACAATTCGTTACTAAAATTTTTAACGGTTCATGTCTATGTATTTAAATATTCATGTATACACATACCTATAATGTATGTGTATGTTTGTTAATACGAAAATGTTTAATCGAATTTTTTTTTGGACAAGTCCAGACTCAAAATTAAAATTAGAACATCAGCTTGCAATTCTAAAAATGTTTCACAACTCGATTTTTTTCTACATTAACAGAGTTGAAATGCGTGTATTTTTAAAATTGCACAGTGCACTTTCTAGAAATCGCCTAACAAAGGGTTGATTATTATTACTATTATTATAAAGATAACTAATTAATTAATTATTATTGTTAATTAAAGCATAACTAATATGGAATGTGTGTAACAGTGTGCGGGAAGAAAACTTGGCCCAGTTTTCTTGAGATTGAGGCTATGTCGGTAACCGTATTGTCACGCATTGCCAATAAATATTCGATCATATTCAACACCTGGTTAGCCTTATACAGGACAAAAACATTATCACAATGTCAATAAATGTTTCTATTAATTCTAATAAAACCAAAGATGAAGAAAATTGCAATTTATTAACTTTCAAAATTATACCAAATAAAGATAAAATTAAACAGGAAGTTATGCTAATTGTCCGGTAAAGGACTCATTTATTGTGTCCTGAATCCTTGCGGTTTGTGGTGATTGTGTTGGAAAAGAACTTGACGTCAATTTAATTCGGTGTTGTTTCACGATATTAAACAACAACAATAACACCGACCACGAATGATTAAAAACCCATCAATTTTTGGGGTCAACCGTTTTGCGTCAATGTCAATGCACAACTTTCTAGTTCAAATAGGAAAGTGTCATGTTAATATTGGCTTATTTAATAAATTCCCCCTATAGATACCAACATGACAACGAAATAAAACAAATCGTTAAAAAAAAATAGTCGATGATATAATACTTAACATTGACTTTCTTTGAAGGTTGAATATTTCGGTAGTTTTATTTTAATTAGGGAATTATGTAAATGATTTTTATATTTTGTAATATTATTCATTCAAGGCCTTCGATTTTTTTCCATATTATTATTTAAGAATCGTACGATTACTAAAGGGAATAAACGTTAACCGGAAAATAATAGAAATTCGGACAAACAAGAGGTCGTTTCGATGGCCTTGTATGTTTCATTTAAGGTCAACATCTTGTTACGTTTACAAAATTTCGTTGAATTACCTGTAATTAGTCACCGAAAATCGTTTCTTTTTAATCCAAATTTTTGGCCAAAAATCCGTTTTAGTTTCGAATTGAGATTAATCAACTTCAAAATGGGAATCAGCATTTTCGAACTGAATTCATAATGCAACTAAACAACTCCAAATTGAGAAAAAATAATCTCAAAGAAGAGAAGAGAAAAAAAACAATCAACGTTTCTGAAAGTCGCAGGACTCTACAGAACGAGCGTTTTTTGACCGACTTTCCGGCCCAGGTCCTACTTTTGCTAAAAAGCTCTCGAGCAGTGATTTTCAAAAACTTGCTGAACACATTAAATGGCTTAGTACGACTCGAGACTCACCTAAAGTTGATTTTTTAGTTTTTCTTCATTGCACTCTGTAACGGAAAGAAAACCGGAAAATCAACATTGGGAGGATTTTTGAGGGACTCCTAATCATTTAACGCGTGTAGTTCGTTTTTGAAGGTCCAGAATGAGCGTTTTTGGTCCTACTTTTGCTAAAATGTTCTCTGAGAGCCACCATAAAAATCTCAAAAAAATTATTCAATCGCAAGCCGGACAGCCTGTATAAATTCAAGTTACTCAAAATATTACTCAGAATATTTTTGAATTATATGTAAAAGCTATAAAAAGTCATGGTCATTACAGATCTTTAAATATGAGTAATTATTCTTCTTAATTTGAAATTATTTTTTCTCATTTTGGTGTTGTTTATTCCCTTTTGAAGCTGATTAATCTCAATTTGAAATTGAATAGAATATACATCGATCGATAAAATTATCGATATACCTTTAATATCCATCTAATACTTCCTTTAGATAAGATTACAATGATACCTATTGTTTTATTATGCAATTAAAATCAATTTTAATTAACGTTTATTTGCGTCAATTCGGCAAATGTTCCATTTAAAAATTTAGATTTGATTTGTTATCATTAACAATTGTTCAAGTGCAAGGTGATCTATTGTGTATTCTAGAAAATTGAAAATGCTAATAATCAAAGTGAAATGTTGTAAAATTAAACGATTTTTCTTCTAATAATAATAATAGTAATGTAAATGTTAAAATTATTCTAGCAAATAATTAGTGATAGTAATGGGAACTTTCCTCTTGCTTTCTCCTAATATAAAAAAAAACAACACACAAAATGAAACACCGATCACTAGAAAAAGTAGGTTCTCGAAATTCTAATCACGACCTTATGCAATGATTTCTATTTTATTATTGTTATTATTATTATTATTTTTATTGAAAACGTTAATAATGATGATTTAAAATAAAAATCGATTTTTTTTTTAAAACAAATCCAACGGGAGGCTGTTAACCTTTAATTAAAAACTGGATTGTTTTCCAACTGAATTATCGACGAAGCCCTGAACTTTATATATAAATATTGTTGTTATTTATGCAGTTGCAATATCCCTAACCTATGTCAACGTAATCTTAATAATTATATTAAATACATATATCTTGTCATTTTTCGATGACATTGGCCGCTTCAAATTTAATATTAATTATTTTTCGTATGATAATTATATTAAATTATAAATATGTACATTATTTGTATATGTATGTATTTGATAATAATTTGAACTGCGAACTGAAATGGATCGATACGTCTAGCCTCTATTTTATTACTTTATTACACTGCATCATTATTATTGTTATAATTTATAATAATATAATTAATAATAATCGCGAATTCACTCTTATTATTGACCAAGAAGAAACGATTACAAGTATATTGAACTACTTATTTTAATTATCTGTTTAATTAACGAAAACAGGATGTGATGAAATTACAATAGAATATCTGATTTTTAACAATGAAACAATAATGTTCGATTATTTTGTTTACTATACTATATATTACAGGTTTTTATTATATATATTTTAGTAAATATTACAAAATAATATGACGAAATATTGAGAAATTAATATATTGATTTTTATAAATAAAATATTTGTGCGATTTTTCGTTAAAATTATTGAATTTTGAAAAAATATTTTCACAAATATTCCAATATTATTTATTTGTTTATTTATTTAAAACGCCACCGAATATATAATTGTTTGCCCCCTGTATAGGGGCCCTTTTCGGTGTTCACGCGCGCTTTTCAATATTCGGCGCAATTTCAATTAAAATTGCGTAATTTGTCGATTTTTTAAAAGGGGTAATGACAATGCGAGAATTTCCTGAGCACATGGTTTCATCAAAAAAAAATAGTAATTAAATTAAAATCGAATTTTAATGAAGATGATCGACACATACACATAGACGGCAATATATGTGTGTGTATATACACGTATACACACAGACAGATATAGAGAGGGCACGAGCAGGTTACGTAACCGACGAAGGTGACCTGTCACTGCTCTGATTGGTGAGTCACAGAGGGTGTTGTCCTCCGGTACTCCCCACTATCCCTGCCCCACCGTGTCGCGCCTGATCCAACAACACGCGCCGCCACTGCTAAACACAACGTTCTCCTGCTAGTCTCAGTTTTGATCAGAACATCGTACAAGTTGGACGTGTTTTATTTTATTAAAAACAAACAACAAGATTTCTAATTAAGTGTATTGACAGTTAATTTTATTATTAATAATAGAAATAATTAAAAATAATAAAGAACAGTTAATTTATTTGAGAAAATATTATTGGATTTATAATATTCGAAAATCGTCTGACATCGACTCATTAGTTGGTGAGTATTTTAATAATTCATCCCTATATTAGATTTGTTTTTATTATTTGTTCCGGTCGCATGGCTTCAGGTGACAGATACGGTCTAATAATATTTCAGCATCATTACTGGCGCCGATCTTAAATACAGTTTATACACGCACATCTTTTCGATATATTGACGGGAATTCTTTACAAAGAAAATCGCGCCAAATTTATTTTACCTTAATTTTTCTAGTAAAAATTACTCATTCATTGACGCAATATTAGGTAATTTATTTTTCTCTCAAACAAATAAAAACCGTATCGTTTAATTATATTTTACCGTTAAAAATGTTTAGGAATTTTATCGTTCATCGTGTCCCCCCATTAATAATACAGTAATTTTTCAAATCTGATGGAATAAAAATGATGTAATTTTGGTGAATTTGTGAATCGAGAGATTTTTTTTTAACTTAGCCTCGATCACTTATTACTTTTTATTAAAAATAATCGTTTATTCGAAAATCAAATAGATCGATGTTCCCAAAATAAAAACATTAACAAAATTTGGTTGTAATTATTTTGCAATTGCGTTATGTAATAGAGGAGATAATGTGTAGAGCTCGGCATTGCAGAGAATTCTTGAACTCGTAGTTCCACTAGCCTAGTTCTCTACAAATGACGGTCGTTAGTAATAGACGTTTTTTTTTAAAAAATTCTTTTCTATTTTTAAAACACTCCAAATCTTGCTATTAATTTCAAATTTGTATTTAAAACAACAAAAATTATAAAATAACAACAACGTTGATTGTTGTTATTGATGGAAAATCCGATGACTATTTCCCCCTCTAACCGCATACTTGTTTATCATCTAATCCAATCGATTGTCACAATTTTCGCTCTAATTGTTGATTATCATACGTGTATTAGAAACAACGGAAAAAAAAAATTGTATAAATTTACTGTGTAACCTTTTAGTTGTCGCCGTTTTTAATTCATTCTAACGGAACTAAAATCGGGTTGCGTAATGGGTATTTTTTTTTCGAATGTTGTCTAGAATAATAAAACAAATAGTCTTATCAAACGTAATAAACATAAAGGGGAAAGTGTAGGTGTTTCACCGAATCAAGCGTCGTCACGAATAAACAGTGAAGACGACTAGGAAAAATAATCTTATTTTAATCAGGTCCAAGTCCACGTGTAGTCAAAAATAAAACCTAATTGTGTAGGTACAAAATTTGAAATGGATCATTTAATCGATATTAAAATTAATATTGTATATAATGGTGAATCAATAACGTTTAATTTATTATACATTTATAATGTGATTAACAATAGTATTATTGACAAGTATCAATTTTTAATTAGTCATTATATATTTAGAAAAATTTCGTAATAATTTTTGTTAGTTTGAATAGTTTGGCTGAGTCTCATTTGGGGCCACGTCATCAAATACACCAATGAGACACAATCAGTAGTAATTTTGGCTTTTAAAATTATATATTTTCTACTCTCTTGTTAGCAATTTTATGCGTCATATAAAATTTCGATGTTTATTAATTGGAAATTTTGACGACTTTTGTTACGTTTCAATTCGATTAAATAAGATCGATGATATAATAGAAGAATGTCGGAAACCTTAAAGATTTATATTGAATGAAAAAGGTCTAGTTCATGTGATTATATTGATTTTAATTTTGAATATTTTGTTATGATTAATTTTCGTTGCCACATGGCCTGTTTGAATCATTTCCGTTTTGAGATTCTTTATGTAGTTGAAGAGAGGGTTTCTAATAAAAAAAATTTAGACAATGACCTCTTCAAGGTTTTTTGTGGTTAATTTGTTTCTTTAGAAATGAAATTATTTATATAAATAACCTTGATAATTATTATATTTGTTTATTTGTTTTTTGTAAATTTATGTAAAATGAATTGTTTTTATTTTATTATGTTCTTTATTTGGTTTTTATATGTTATAGATGTACTGAAGCAGCGTATAATGGTTGCCGAATTTGCGGGCCGCGGTCAAAGTGGATCCCCAGTTAATGGTGAAATTCCACAATTAAATTCAAATATGCCATCAAGTCACGGTAGAGAAATGTTGGCAACATCAACATCACCAGTGGGTGAACAATTTGCTGGAAATTACAATATGACATCGATAAAACATAAAGAATTATTTTCACAAAGAAAACAAAGAGAATTTACACCTGATAATAAAAAAGATGATAGTTATTGGGATAGGCGTCGTCGTAATAATGAGGCAGCAAAACGTTCACGTGAAAAACGACGATTCAACGATATGGTATTGGAACAACGTGTTGTTGAATTAACAAAAGAGAATGCTATATTAAAAGCACAATTAGAAGCTATTAAGGAAGAGTATGGGATCTGTGGTGAGAATATTGTATGTGTTGAAAAAGTTTTGGCAAATTTACCAACAAATGAACAAGTATTGAGTTTAACAAAACGACAAAAAATAACACATTCACCAACACCATTAATATTTACATCGCATAGTCCAATACCGACTTCTGTTATACATCAACCTGTATTAGGTTCACCACCACCACAACAACAACAACAACAACAATTACCACATGCACATAGTGTATTACATCCACCTGCATCACATCATGAAACACCATATAGAGATCATACTGAATATCATCATCATCATCATCCTTTCCCATTTCCAAATTACCATCAAAATATACATTATGAATCAAATGATGCATTAAATCTATCAGCAAGATCTCGTTCAAGAGGACAATCACCATTTGAAGTATCAAGTAATTCAGGTGATGAAAGTACACCAGTTGCATTAACATCAAATGAACCAAATAATAGTTTACCATTAAAATTACGCCATAAATCGCATTTAGGTGATAAAGATGCAGCTAGTGCATTATTATCATTACAAAATATAAAACAAGAACCAGGACCTAGAGCTAGTCCATCATGGGATGGTGAAGGTTCTAGTGATGAACGTGATTCTGGTATATCATTAGGTGCTGAATGGACGTCACAAGCTGCACAAGCTGCTGCCACATTACAAACATTACAAAAACAAAGTCAACTACAACAATTACAAGATAATAATAATAATAATAATAATAAAGGTGATAATGAAACTAAACATATGCTACAATCAGAAATTGTACGATTGTCATCTGAAGTCGAACATTTAAAATCGATGATGATCAGGAAAGATAAAGAACAGCCTTTGAGGCATTAATTTTTTTTTTTTGTTAATTAAAATGATTGTTTTACTTTTTTTATGATTATATTATAACAATTGAGAAGATTTTTCTGTGCATTGTGATTTTTCTTTTGATTGAACATATCGGCCCTCCATATTTCTTGGGGGAGGCTATTTATTCTAGTGTTTTAAGTATTTATTCATTCTCTATAGTGAGCATTTGGAGGTTATTATATTAATATTATTAATATTATAATTATTATTATTATTATTATAATTAAATGTTGTCTTCTGCTCGCACAACTTCTATTATTATTATCATTATTATAATTATCTTACAATTAAAGGACCTGCTTTCTTTGCCGATATATTCCTATGGTTATCTTGATTTTTATTTAAAATAATCTCTTATTGTATATATAATTTTTTTTTATTATTATTATTATTATTATTATGATTTTGTGCTAAATGTTGGCGTTTTTTATCAAATTTATTAAATTTGCTAACGTCAACTGCTGTTTTTTTATTTTATTAATTTACCATAATTGTCATCTCATAGGGAATTAATTAACGTACCTTTTAATTAGTAGCTGGAAATGTGTGATTTTTATTGTAGACTATTATAATATAAGAGTAATACAATTATTTATGTATATTATTGTATGTATTTTTGTTACATTAGTTGGATATTTTCTGGCTGCGTACCCTTATGTTATCTCATTAATTATATATATATATATATATATATATATAATATCTAATTGTCATTATTTAGAAGCCGGACCTTACCTCAAGTACTTTATTAAAAAAAAAAATTATAAGAAAACCTTGCACCGATTTCGTCCGGCCATCAGATGTTTCATCGATATCATTGAGAAAATTATATTTTCATATTACCGAGCATGTATCCTATGTATTAAATAAATATTTGCATCGTTTTTGAAAATGTGTTTTTTTTTAAAATAATCATCGATTTGCCGTTACCTTGTCCCGAAATCGTTGATTATAGCGATTGAAAAAAAAACAGAGTACAGTCCTGGTATATACAGACAACAAGCCGGCTCGTCGCCTCAATCAAGTTTGTTTATCTGTGATGACGGGGGCCCGAGTTCCACGCGCTCCGACCATGACCACACTTAACGTTGCGTAATACTTAATTCTAGATTTGAGAGAATCAACATGGCTCCAACGCGTCATGGGTATTTACGATGTTAGCTGCTTTATTTCGTATGTTTGCCCCAATACAATAATGCCCCTATTTACAATAATAATAACAATAACAATGATCCTACTTATAATAAAGGCAACAATAACAATGATAAAGTCACCTCGACAGATCGTACACAGGACAATTTACGTCAATTTTCTCATTGCACAAATAATCAAAATTGTCAATTAAGTCTTTTTTCATTACTGTTTTTTTTATATTCAATTGTGCAACATTAAGAGGCAAAGCTCAAGTCTAAAATCAAACAATAATCCATTTAACATAAAGCGATATTCCAAAAATAAACAAAAAATAATCCGAATTCTCATTATTTTTAAATTAATTTCACATTTTTACTTAATCACATAATAGTCAGTTTTCCCCAATTACGCACCATCTTATTCTATACAAACTGTTCCATTTTATAGGACCACCTCCGCATCCGTGAATTAGATTTATTTATTTTGAATGCCTTCCTGCAACTATTTCGCATCGCTGTTGAATAACAAAGGCAAAATATCAAATCACGTTTGTTGAATGTCCAAATTATTAAGAATATCGCACAAAAGAACTAAAATTATCCGATTTTTCTCATTGGACAACAACAAAAATTTTAATTTAAATTACTAGAATTCTTATTAAAATTCACGTGTTTTTGGCATGATTACAATATTCGTGAATAAATCAATTTTGTTTAAAAAATCGGAAAATACGATGGCTTAATGAATATTTTCAGTTTATAAGAACTAATTAATAAACAAATATACGAATAATTTTGGGGAAATTTTCTGGTTTATTCCAATTTAATGGACACTTTTCCGATTTATGTAAGACATCCTGTATAATTAGCTAGAAAAACTGTGCGATTTCGTCATTGTGAAAAATGTATAACAATGCCATTAAATTAATTTATTGATAAAAAAAAAGTATTAACAAACTATTACAATTAACATTTGAAATGTTTGTGAAATTTCCTGGAAATTATTATTTTTATCCCAATTTATTTAATTAAAATATAAAAAAAATAATGAATAACAGATAATTATCGAATATTAAAACAAATTCACCCTTAACATAAACAGATTGTCCAAATTACGCAAACATATTAATATTGTTATCATTTTGATAAATGTCAATTGTTTATTGTGGTTTTTTATGTCAATGTAAGATGGACTATTAATGTAAACAATATCACTATTACAACAACAAAAAATTATTTGAAATAAATATTTAAAAGCGATTTAAAAAATAAATTACAAGAACTGATAATTAATCAATCATTGTAAATATAATATCATGACACAATTGCAGAAATTATAAAATTTTCCATTATTATAATAATTAAAGTTTTTGTTTGAATATATGTGTGTAAATATTTATTTACATTTAAATACCATTAAGTTTTCGTAGGAGTGAGGGCATATGTTAGAATATTCCAGAGTAAAATGGACAAAATAAGTTGTACGTCATTTTTTTTTAAAAATATTGATAAAATATAGATAACGTTAATTGAGAGGACGTGACAATGTACATTGTCCGTTCCCTGAAGGCAAAATCATCCAATGATGTTATTATTGGTCGATGATTTATTTTTAAATTTGAAATCTGTATGAACACAAAAACAGACAAAAGGTATTATTTTACAACGAGGAACGTATCCATTTTTATTAAATTATATAAATAGAAAACAATAATATTTACAATATTTAATTTTTTTTATAAATTGCGTTTCAAAAATATTGTTTTGTTAATAATAATATTAATAAAGATTTTTATCTTATGCGTCTATGATTACAGCCGTTGTTGTCGTCGTCGTTGCATAGTTTTTATTTTAATAGAAACATTAAATGCGAAAAACATGATAATTAAACATTAAAATTATTATAAAAAACGCAAATATTTTGACCAATATTGTTGACAATAATTGATGCATATTATATTTATACATTTGCAGTTTACACAATAATTAAATTTGATACGTTAATTAAATTGAAATCAACAAATAACAACAAATAATACACAATAAAATTATAAGGTTTATTGACATTTATAATGATTTTATTAGGGCAATATTGTGCATTAAATCAATAGAAATTCGATTGGAATCCATTGCAGGAATAAAAATGTTGACAAGAGAACCATTGGAAACACCCTAAAATCCTAGAATTAGCCTTCTATCCACCCCAACTGTACTTTAAGCCGCAATAACCAAAAGGCCTTAGGCGAGGACCAAATGCCTTTCCGTCACTGTTATTTACCTAAGCTGGCAAGTTTGATTTCTTACAGTATTTACTGATATAGAGATGTCAATATGTTAACACCATCCGTACTCAAATTCTTGGCCCTCCTTCGAGAATGGTATAAGGATACAAAAATAAACGCAGTAAAGTAATTTTTCTAAATACTGGCTTGTCTCTCGCTCAGCTGTGCGTCCCTCATTGATTCCTATTAGGATGTATCAACTGAGAAAGTCTACTAAAGTGCACCTGAGCTGTATCCCTCTTCTGATCTTTTCTACCTGCATACTGCTAAGCCGTTGCTCAGAAATCCTGGAAAAATTCTACCTTCACTTTTCAAGACGTGAAAAAGTGTTCCTCAACCGTTGATCAGATATCGCGTAATATTCACTCCTGTATATTTTGACCAATATTGTTGACAATAATTGATGGATACTATTTATACATTTGCAGTTTACACAATAATTAACTTTGATACGTCAATTAAATTCAAACCGACAAATAGGTAACAACAAATGATACACAATAAAATTATAAAGTTTATTGACATTTATAATGTTTTTATTAGGGCAATAATTTGCAATAAATCAATAGAAACTCGATTGGAATCTATAGCAAGGATGCGAAATATCTATGAGAGAACCATTGGAACCACCCTAAAGTCCAGATTTCACCCAATAGAACTAGCTTTCTATCCACCCCAACTATACTTTAAGCCGCAATAACCAAAAGGCCTTAAGCGAGGACCAAATGCCTTTTTATCACTGTTCTTTACACCATCCGTACTCAAATTTTTGGCCCTTCTTCGACAATGGTATAAGAATACAAAAATAGACGCAGTGAAGTCTTTCACCCATCTGTGCGACCCTCTTTGATTTCTATCAACTGAGAATGTCTATCGAATCGCATCTGATCTCGTCTGCCTGTATATTACTGAGCTGTTGCTCAGAAATCCTGCAAGGATTCTGCCGTCACCTCTCAAGACGTGAAAAAGCTTCACTTTTATGTCGGATTCTAAACCGTTGCTCAGATATGGCGCCATGTTCACTCCTGTCTCAGGATTCTATATCCGAATAAAAAACTACGAGATTTTCCTCCAACTGTAACGTTATTAACTATTACATCGGCAGCAAATGTGTTTTTCAGTGGAATTTTCATCAAATTTGCGAAAATTATGTGATGCTGTGCGCGTTTAAATTGGTCATTAATTTTACAAAAGGATATTACGAAATGGCGATTATATAAACCTGAATATAGTGGGATATGGTCTGTATATATACATGCACACACCTGATGATTATTAAATTATTTTATATAAATTAAAAACAAAATTTATTTATTTGTTAAAAAAATCAAATTAAATGAATAAGCAAAGTTTGACTTTATTAACATTAATACGAGTAGTATTGGTGAGTTTTATTTGAAATAATAATACATGCAAAAAATTCAATGTTCAGCGTTTTATTTGATAATTGTTAATATATTTTATAGTGTGAATTGCCGTTTTTTAATAATTTGCCAGCATTGCAAGCATTACAAATATTGCAACAAACGACACCGAAACCGACCGATTGTTCCAAATACACGTAAGCATATTTTTATTTATTTATTACTATAATTATAAATTTTCTTCAATAATTCATACGAAAATTTAATAATAAACAAAAAAAATTTTGTTAAGCTTATCGAAAAATACCTGTATGTATCTGTATGAATTGCATAATTTGATAGGCTCATTAATTTAAATATTGTTCAAATTTAAAATTTAAATTTCCTTTCTCTATAAAGAATTGTTTTATTCTATTTATTGATTTTTTCTAATAAATTTACATTGATGTCCATATTATAATTCTTTTTTTATTATTATCATTAATATTATAATTCAGAAAATTAATTCGTAAAATGGAAGATTCCTTATCAGGTCTCGTGTGTTACATAATGTCCTCGAAAGTCTTGAATAACTATATTTTAATCTCTTTATCAGTGATTGTGTTTTTTTTTTATTTACATTTTAAATTTTGGATATTAATTGACAAGTATTGATTATATTTCAATTATCTTGACTGATTCTCGAATTTTTTTTTGGCGGAACGGTAGCATCACGAGTAGGGAAAGTGGCCGCTATTGCCATCTAGATTTATTTTGAAACACATGAAATAAAACTCGAAAAATTGTCCTGAAAATTGATTAGAAGACCGTTGGCGTGAACAACCATCTGAATTCAGGCAAATTCCCATTATTCATTTTCATGAGTCATTTTCCATGATTCAGTAAATATGAAACGAATATTCCTATAACACAAAGAGGGAAATACAAGAATTATGATTTACAGAAAAACTGAAATAACAGTTCTCACGTTAATTATTCAGTTTTTTTTCACGGGATCATGAAATGATGATATAGAATAAATGGAATTCGTCTACAATGTTATTTTAACGAATTTAGAGATTCCCTATATCGCTCCCAAATATAAATTTGTTATATTATGTAAAAATGGCCAGTTATATGAGGCTTTTAATTTTATTTTATCGTTTACATTTAGTCTTTGTTTGCTGTTTTAATGATTGTTTCAGTTTATTTTAATAACTATTATCATTAAACGGCTAGTTGGCGCCATTTATATTATTACTATTATTATTAATATCATCTTCATCAGAATTTTGCGAATTAACGTCTAGCAGCATATAAGATTACCTATTATCATTAATGTTACATCATCTATGTGGGTGTTTTAACAAGAGTTTAGAAATTTTCCATCATTTATTTATCATTTTCTTTTTTTTTTAATAAAATTAATTTTCAACATTTTGAAAATTTTTATTGTAATAATCTATTTTTCATTGCAATTTTATCACATATAATAAAATACGTTTATAATGAATTAAATGTTCAATTAATAAAAATGTTTTTATTACAACTGGAAACTCGTCTTATCAGAAGTTGATTGCCCTTTGATTGATAATTTGTAAAATAATTGTTCACTATAAACGGATATTGTTCAATTTGTTTCTTTTTATTTGTTTATTTCTAATTTATTGTCTCTTTTATTAGCTTACATTATTATTCCTACAATTATTAGAAATATATTGATCTTTTTTTCTGGTCGATTTGAAAGAAAAATGATACATTATTAATTGAATTTTTCGATAATTTGCATTTTTATTCAACATACTTTCGCCTTATCGGTGGTATTCTGTACTTACACTCAAAAATATCATCAAATCTAGTCATTAACTTTCGACACCTTATTTTGAGTTATTATTAGTGTTTAACCCTAAAAGGTACAACCTCTAAGAGCTAATTCACTGTTTTAAATACTGCAAAAACCTTGATCAGGTGTTTTATTTTGTAATTTTCTACTAGCAGAAGAATTTTCATGGTGAAATGCTTCACCATGGGATAGAAAATCGCAAAAACCATAAAAAATGGCAAATAATCATTTATAACTTTAACCCCCAACAAAGGATGAAAACGTAGTTCACTCCTCTTGATAAATCTCGAGAAGCTTTATTAAGCAGTTTATAAACAACTAAAAAATATTGAGCCTTTACAGAGATGTTTAAAATAAAAACTGATTTTGCAGGGGTAGCTTTAAGCCCTAATATCTCCCTTAAACTTGAGTATTAATTGTACTTTAATTGGGTTATACTAAAAAATCAGGAATTTTGACATTGGCTGGCTTACTTGCAAGTTAAGTGAAAGGAGAGATAAAAAAAATATATTGTTAAGTGGTATGCCTAGAAAAAAAGTGTTTTTGTTTTGGGTTCAGCTTCGAATTTCGTTCCGGCCAAAATTTCGGTTTTTTTGGTGTTCGATTTTCGATTAAGTTTCGATTCGAAGCTCTGTTTAAAACAATAAAGCTCTACTGTCACGATTGGGCTATGCTAACATTTTTGCTAAAGTTGTAGAATAACACTGAATGTTTTAACAAATTTAGTTGTTTTCAATAAAAATCTAAGATTGAGATGTTTTCTTGATACGCCACTGGTAATAGCGGTGTAAGTCTAAAGTCTAGACCACTCGAAGAACTGTTTTTCCAAACAAGAAACATCAATTTGTTTATTCTAAATAATATTTAATGTAAAGGCCGATCCACACACGGAGATATATCTTAGTAAGACGGTCTCATGGTACGGTACAGTGATATATATCTAGCTTTGTCTATACATGATACCGACAGAGATAGATATATATCATTGCACCGTACCATGAGACCGTCTTATAAGATATATCTCCGTGTGTGGATCGGCCTTAACTGTTTGTTATTTACGTTATTTTTAAGTGTTTGTTTTCTTAATCTTTTAAAATTAATTCATATTTAACATCGGCGCTATTGAGTTAGGATAGGTCTAACTTTGTTTGTTTATTCTTAATGTCAATTTTGTTATAAATAAAAAATTAATGGTAATTGTAAATTAAATAGGGTATCTTCGATTTAAATGTCGTTATTAATTTTTTTTAAAATTTAAGCTCTCAACTATTGGATTTGTTCAATTTGTTATGCACGAATATAGCGAATGGTGAAGATAATGCCCTTAGAGATTCCTGTGCTGGTTGTTTTCAAAGGGCAACAACATCCAACAATAATCAGCCATCCTCGAATGATTTAATTGAATGTGCCCAGAATTATTTAACCGACACTAGATACGATACTTGTTTACGTGAAATTGATGTAAGTATTTGCCGGAAATACCAGCTAACCGAAAAAAAAAACACTGAAAAAGATTAGGTGTTTTATTATTATTATTATTATTATTATTATATGTATGGATGGATGTATGTATGCAGTATTAACGTCCGGACGTTGTTATTGTTTTCTAACGGGCTTCGACCTGTGTATTTAATTAGAAAAAAGGTGAAAATTTGAAATTTTAAAATATTTTTTGCATTACAGAGAAACGTATTGAATCCTGATACAGGATGCATTACAGGTTATTGTCGATTTGTTAGATGTATACGACGAGTCAATTCCGATTTATTAGTAAGTGTTATGAATTTATTCATATAAAAAATAAATAAAAAATTGTATAATTTAGATTTCCAATTGTTATGGTGAAGCATCAATTGATAACGATGCCCTATTGGAAGATGATCAAATTATTTTAATAAAAAACATAACTTCTTGCATTTTGGCAAGGACACGTTGTGCACAAATAAATCCGATAACAGGCCAATTACAAACAAATGCAAATACAATAACAACAACAACATATGATAAATGGGGAAAACCTAAAATAACTAATATAACATTATACAATTCCCTTCAAATAACACCGGGTGGTGATTTACGGATCATCAGTCTTCCAGGAACAACAAAAATTCAAAATTATTTTTGTTTAACACAACCAAATTTAGACCAATCAAATTGGATGGAATATTCCTGTTAAGATCGTTTAAAATAAAATAATATAAACAATTAATTAAATAATCGAATAAATTTATAAATAATATCAATATTATCTTGTATTGATGAACAAAGAGAATTTACGTAACAAATAAATAGTTTACAACTGAATCATCGTGAAAAACGATAAATTTTGAATATAATTTGAATTTCCTACCAAAAACTTAACGTAGCGACATCTACTAAGCAATAGTTCAACTTTTATAAAATTCGTTATTTCCAACTATTGTCGCTAGATGAATTTTGATAATTATTTGACGTTTACATAACCTCAATATGAGAATTGACGTATTATCGCGAATTGCGTCAGCTGATTAGCTGTCAGTATCGAAAATTACTCGATAAAAAAATGAATGAAATAATGATCGATCCATCGCGTTAACAAATTAATAAATAAATCGTTGTTTAACGTGTAAACGAATAAATAAATCGTGGTTTAAGGTTGCCCCAACAGGAAATACATCTGTGGAATTTTCACAAAACGCCATGACCACCACTACCGCCGCCACTACCATCAATTGTCGATATAAAAATAACTGCAGGTAAGTGAAATTATGCAAAAACGACTTAATGAAATACTTGCGTTCAATATAATAAAGGAACATAAAGTATAAAATCGTACATAATACAATGTGTCCCTTAAAAGCAAGCACCCCCAAAATCAGGCTCGACTCGTTCATAAGTACTGCGGACTGCGGCATTCTCATTATAGCTCAACATTTACCAATAATTTTTCTCTTATTACTGGCAATTTACAATAAGAGTGATATTCACTAATTATTCAAAGACTGCTTACTTTACCCAAGCGAGAGATTGACAGTACTATTTATCTCACTCTACCATTTCAATTATTAAATAATTGAAACGAGACAAGTATAAACAACCATCACGAAACATAGATGACGTCATGATTACTATCACCGTCTCTACAACTGTATGTCATAGTATCTCTCTTACAACCAAAATTTATCGAAAACTGATTGAAGTAATTAGAGAGTTTTCGCCCGACACCGTTACGTTAAAAATTCTCCGTTGTACTTTTAAGGTCTAGGTTTAATACCGTACGAGGTAATTTTTCACGTTATTTCTGAAAATAACGGAACGAATGAAATCACTGCCACTATAAACCACGTGAACCCATGCGCACTTGCATCAAAATGGAGGATATCGAGCAGCTGATCGTACTGCTAGTAGCGGTGATTTTAATGTATGTCACTTGTCATTATAACAGCTTAAATGTTTTACGTAAAGCGAAAACGTCTTTCCGTTATAATTTGGACCGTATAGTTTAAAGCTATAAAATAACGTAACGGTGTCGGGTGAAAACTCTCTATTAACTACTAGTAGATAAACACTATTGTCTAAAAATTTAGTGAACACCACAATGAATGTCTATAATTTTTTTGCTGCCACAGAATCTTCAGTAAATTACATTACGAGTCGTACCTATTTTAATTAAAGCAAAAAATATAATATTTAAAATCTGGCTTGAGTTGTCTCCGGTCCTTGATAAGTAGGTAGATCGTATGTTTCACTTCTCTTGTTATATGCCTTACGAATTGCACAAGCTACAATAATTATTAATAATATAAGAACAATTATAGCAAAAACGATAGCGGCAATTGAAGCAGCATCCAAAGGAACACCTGGAAAAATTAATTTAAAAAAATTAATAACGATAAAAAATCCTTGAGATAAATACTTACGATAAGCATTAATTTCGATAATTTGACTGTTCTTTTTTCTATCAGTTGCTATAATTTGTAAATTTGGATAACAACAAGAATCACCATAAATACCACTAATGATATTATTTGTACCAATTGTAAAGTCATCAACATAAATACCAGATGGATTTGTTATTAATTGAAGCATACCAGAATCATTATCTTTAGCTGTTATTTTAACACTCCATGTACCTTTATGACAACTACTCAATAAAACATCAAGACAATCGCTAGTGTATTCATAATCAACAACTGGATTTGTTTTATCATAATCATAATTATTACCAGATTCAACTTGTACATGTTTTGTTACAACAATTGGACCATGTGCACTAAATGTTATGTTATCTGTATATTTTCCTGGTTTCCCTATAAGACTTACACGTACAATTCGGGTCTCCTGAGGGTTGATATAATGACTAAAAATAATTATTTATTATTATTGAACCAAACACGGTATAATTGTAGTAATTTTCATATTTGGTTCTGATTGAATTTCTTGACAGATATATGTAAACCTATACAGGGTGATTCAAGAGGATGGTCTATTAAAAGTATAAAAAGTTCTAATTGATGGAAGTTGCTGAAATTTGGTCAACTAACCAAGTTTTCGTGGTAACTCCCATTATTTGGTGAGCGATTTGAAAAATATAGAAAAAAAGGATAGAGAAAATGCTAATACAGTTCCATGCAGAAGTTTTTTCCTTATCTAACCTTTACAATAAGCAAGATATTTTAATTTGTAAATTGTCTGAAAGAAAAATTGATTTCAGCTAAACGCTGAAAGATAATTAAATGCTGTGTAAACTGATAAAAATTACACTATTTTTACAACGTAAATTTCAAGTTTCGAATTTTCAAATGCTATAGCTTCAACAATATGAATTTTTTAATCAAACACTGCAAAATTCAAAATTTTACTAAAAGTTAAGATAACTGAAAAAAAATCAGCGATTTCATCAAAAAATCCATAAAAAGTATACTGTTCCACTTGAAAAAAAGAAAGTAGAGTGCACTATCCTATACAATAGGGGTTGTTACAACAATAAAAATATTTTCTAGAGAAATTTATAAACCATCCACTAACACGGTTTTAATTCAATAATTGATTAACTGTAAAAAAATTAATGAGTATGGTAAATTAGGGTAAATTTCAACCAAACTTACATAATTTAAATCTAATTGTAAGCTTACTGTGTGTGTGTATCGATGATTTCTATTTTTATGAAAATTATCAGTTTCATTTCCGGTTGTTTATATTGTCAGTTTCTAATTGATGAATTTATTTAACCGTTCCATCACTGTATTTTCTTTAGTTTTACTTTTAATCACATTTTAATAAATTTTTTCCATAATATTTACTCATTTAAGACACTTAAGATGTGTCTAGATGCACATTAATCCATTTTTTTAACAATTCCACAAAAAAGTTGACATAACCTAACTGGCCCAAACAGCGCCCTCACTAGAGAATATAGATAACTGCTTGATACAGTTCACGAGAGGTTGGTTTACGATGATTAGGATATATATAAGTTTAAAGGATTATTAATTGGAAATGGTATTAGGGCGCCTCTGTCAAAGGAGGTAGGGGGGGTGAGCTTTATTCGGATACAGGTCGAAATTCTCAGTGCTTTCCGACTTTAACCATCAGGAATTTCGGTCTCAAGTTAACTTACCATCATTGATTTCCAATAACCGATTGTTACACCGGTTCCAAATTACTAGTTAACTTTACCCTGTATCCGAATTGAGTTCATTCCTGTGGTTCCTTCAAAGTCCCTAATACCATGGTGAAACGTTTTTGCTCCTTAAAATATTTTGTACACATAATTTTTCTATTTATTAACAAGATTTTTTTAGGTTTTATCAATGAAAAACTCTTTAACTGAATTTTTTTCTATAAAAGATTAGATGGACCACTTGCGCTAAGGGTGAATACTAATAACTAGTAATAACCACCAAAACGCTTGATAGATTATTTGTTTTCCCTTTGCCTTCGTTTAATTGACGATGTCATTCAGTTAAATCCAAGGGGTAATCGAGGGTAATTTTTTTCGGAATTCTTAGATTTATCCCCAAAAAAATTATGAAGTATATTTAACTAAGGACCACATTTAACAAGTTTGATAGTAGGAAATAAAATACAGTGAGTATTTGTTTTACTTATACCTGTTTGTATATCTAAAGGTATCATAGCTAAGGGTGCAAATTACATTATTGTAATTATTCTCTTTGTATATTTTTCGGCCAGTTATGTGTTACTTACTTACTACTGTTTTTATCGATTTTCGTCCGTCGTCTCTTATACAACCCATTTATTGTTATTTTTGTCAAATTTAAGGGAGGAAATTGGGGTTGAAATTAATTGTAAGTCCATATGACAACAATTTAACGCGTGTTTTCGAATCGCGCGCCCAAAGACTCTAACCGATATTTATATTTGATTGGCCACGTTAACGCTCGTCGACTCCCGTGAGAGCTCGTGAAAAAATCCTTAATATCGAGAAACGCGCGTTTTTTCAAATACAAAACATACAAAATGTATTTTATAAATAAAAACCAATTAATAGACATTTCTGAGAATTATGCTATGTAATTCTAATTTCCATCCCTTGTAGTAGTTAACAAATACAGTAGATTCTCTCTCAGACGGACAGCGGCGGTGGTAAAACTTTTGTCCGTCTAAGGGAGGTGTCCGTCCAAGAGAGTGACCATAAAATAGAGAAAAATAAGTAAATGCGTGTTTATTTAAAAAACGAAGTACGAAATAATAAATACTACAAACAATACTGGAACCAACGCATTAAATGCTGACCAGCAAATTTTCTAATTGCTTATTTATCTTTGTAAAAAAGATTATGTTTCAATTCATAGTCACGTAGGCGTCCGCTTAAAGGAGAAGTCACTAATATAAGTCCGTCTAAAAGGGAACTCGTGTCCGTTAAAAAGAAAATTTTTCATAAAGTAGGATGTCCGCGTTCGTGAAAAGGACAGTGTCCGTATAGGAGAATCAAATACATGAAAAACTATAAGACATATTTAACGTCACATAAAATCTGTCCGTACAAGAGAGGTTTCCGTTCATGGGGGGTGTCCGTAAACGGAGAGTTCACTGTAATCGAAAAAAAATTCTGGTGGTTACTAATATTCATTCTTAACGCAAGTGCTCCATGTAACTCTTCATGGCAAAAATTCGTCTAAAGAGGTTTTATTTGCTAACACCCAAAATAGAACAAAGATGTATGAACAATGTTTTAACGAGCAAAAACGTTTCACCATGGTATTAGGGACTTTGAAGGAACCACAGGAATGAGAGACCATTCGGGTACAGGGTAGATTAACTAGGAATTTGGTATAACGACTTGAAAATATTGATGGACGGAATAAGATTGCGTTACATATGTCTCATGATAGGCTGTTGTTTTTATTCCCATGCAGTTGCATGCAGCACTGAGAATTTCGTCCTGTATTCGAATAAGACTCACACCTCCTACCTCCTTTGAAAGAGGCGCCCTAACACCATTTCCAATTAATACTCCTTCTAATTTATTTATATAGTTATTATTGTAAACCAAATTCTCGTGAAGTACAACAAGCAGGAAAATTGAATTGAAAACTGTTATCTATATTCTCTAATGATGGTGTTTTTCTTTCTAATTAGGTAATATCAATTTTTTTGTTAAAAAATGTATTAAAGTGTATCAAAGTGTTTAATACATTTTTTAATGATATTTAAAATACTTAGGATGTGTATCCTAAGTATTTTAAACATCATTAAATAAGGAAATGTAAAGTAAAAATTTGTTAAACAAACTCATCAATCAGAAACTGATACTATAAACAAATCAAAATGGAAACAATTGATAGTTTAAATAAATTTTAGTATAACTGACTTGAAAAAACAACTAAATATACACCCTGGTGTAGTCTGAAATTGCATCAATTTATAGTTTTTGAATAACTTTTGTAAAGATATAAATCACCGATACACACAGTAAGGTAACAATCAGCTTTAAATGAAGTAAATTTGATTGAAATCATCCTAATACATCATACTCATAAATTTTTTTACAGTTAATCAACGACTGAATTGAAACCATGTTGTTGTTAATTAGGTAATGTCAAACTTTCTTGTTCAATAGTTAAAAAAAATGCATTAAAGTGCATCAAAATACGTCTAAAAATTCTATTATTATTAAGTAAAAAATTAATAAAATTGGGTTAAAAGTAATAACAAAGAAAATACAGTGATGGAACGGTTAAACGAAATCATCAATGAGAAACTGACTTTATAAGCGAATGAAGATGATAATAAATTTCTTAAAAATATAAATCATCGATACACATATTAAGCTTGAATTTAATTATGTAAGTTTGGTTCAAATTCACCCTAATTTACCATACTCATTAATTTTTTCTACAGTTAATCTACTATTGAGTTGAGACCCTGCTCGTGGATAGTTTGAAATTTTAAACTTGAACACACCCACTCGAAACCATCGCTCCAGCCCTAAATATATTAGAAACATATTTTTGTATATCACAACTTTAAATAGGGGATAATGGCCGTGATAAACATACCATATATTTTGTTTAATTAAGAGATTGTGAAATGGATATTAGTTCAATGCTTCACAAATAAGGGGAGTGAAGTATTTGAACCGTTTTCGAGTTGCTTAGAAAAAAAATTGAATTTGTAGGGTTAATTTCAATATCCGAACACACATTCTTACAAAAAATGGTATATTTATGTACGAAAAATCATGAAAAACGATTGGTCAACTTGTTAGAATTATTTTTTTAGCGTATTTGTTAGCGTATTTTTTTCGTAAAACAATAAAAATCAATGTTGAGAGGGTCTCCGAATCATTCTTAGTCTTCTTGCTTATTTAGCTCGTTTTCGAAAATCTCAACCCTGTCAAAAACGAGCTTTGACCTACTTCCAAATGAACTACGGGGTTACAATTTTAAGTAAACAAAATTAATTTTTTTTTGAATCGCTCGTCAAATAATGAAAGTTACCATAAGAACTTTTCATCCGATGTAAATAACCCTGTGTGTATAACTGTTATGTTACCTTAACTTTCTCTAAAAAATATTTTCATTATTCTAGCAACCCCTGTTTTATGGGGTAGTGTACCCTACTGTATTATTAAATTCTTTGACAAAATTGAAGGGGATTTTGTAAATATGACGCATGGTGCAGAGCTGAAAGTTTTTCAGATATTTCAACTTTTAGTATAGTTTTAAATTTTTCAGTGTTCTATTAAAACAATCGTTACTGCAGTTGAAAGGTTAAAATTTGGAATACTAATAGCGCAAGTAATTTACTTTCTATCTAAAATTATAACATTTAATTATCTTTCAGCGTTTATCTGAAATAATTTTTTTTTCCGGGCAATTTTCAAACTGAAATATCCTACTTATTTTAAATAAAACATCATATTTTTCTCTACAGGATTGGATAGAGAGAAAAAATCTGCATCACGGTGTGTTAGCATTACTTATACCTATCTTTGATAATTTTTCAGTCATTCAAAATATTCAGTTTCGTCCAATCACCTCCCTTGAAAGAAAATGTAATACGTCCAGTCGCCTATGCCAAACTAAGTCAGCTATAATGAAATGCATAGAAGGCTTAGCAAAATGACATTAATTGTCACAATTCTGCATATTTTTTCTACAACTTTAGCATATTTTATATGCATAAAAATAAATCCAATATTGCTTGAACTAATTATGATTTTTCTTCATTGAGATAGTCTAAAATTATTTAATTATTTTCACGTTAATTGTTACAGTTGAATAGAAAGTTGTTTTGCTAAGCCTTCTATGTTTTACATTCTCTTCCAGGGGAGAAAATTAAACAAAATTGAAAATTTTGAATAACTGAAAATTTATCAAAAATAGTTAAAGAAAATGCTAGTACACTTCCATGCAGAATTTTTTTCACTATCTTACCATTTACAAAAAGCGATATGATTTGAAAATTGCCTGAAAAAAAAATGATTTCAGCTAAACACTGAAATATAATTAAATGCTGTATAAACTGATAAAAAGTACATTATTTTTACAACGTAAATTTCAAGTTTCGAAATTTCAAATGCTATGGCTTCAAAAATATGAATTTTTCAATCAAACACTGCAAAATTCAAAATTATACTAAAAGTTAAGATAACTGAAAAAAAATCAGCGATTTCATCAAAAAATCGATAAAAAATATACTGTTCCACTTGAAAAAAAGAAAGTAGGGTGCACTATCCTATACAATAGAGGTTGTTACAACAATAAAAATATTTTCTAGAGAAATTTATAAACCATCCACTAACACGGTTTTAATTCAATAATTGATTAACTGTAAAAAAATTAATGAGTATGGTAAATTAGGGTAAATTTCAACCAAACTTACATAATTTGATTGTAAGCTTACTATGTGTGTGTGTATCGATGATTTCTCTTTTTATGAAAATTATCAGTTTCATTTCCGGTTGTTTATATTGTCAGTTTCTAATTGATGAATTTATTTAACCGTTCCATCACTGTATTTTCTTTAGTTTTACTTTTAATCACATTTTAATAAATTTTTTCCATAATATTTACTCATTTAAGACACTTAAGATGTGTCTAGATGCACATTAATCCATTTTTTTAACAATTCCACAAAAAAGTTGACATAACCTAACTGGCCCAAACAGCGCCCTCACTAGAGAATATAGATAACTGCTTGATACAGTTCACGAGAGGTTGGTTTACGATGATTAGGATATATATAAGTTTAAAGGATTATTAATTGGAAATGGTATTAGGGCGCCTCTGTCAAAGGAGGTAGGGGGGGGGTGAGCTTTATTCGGATACAGGACGAAATTCTCAGTGCTTCCCGATTTTAACCATCAAGAATTTCGGTCTCAAGTTAATTTACCATCATTGATTTCTAATGGCCGATTGTTACACCGGTCCCAAATTACTAGTTAACTTACCCTGTATCCGAATTGAGTTCATTCCTGTGGTTCCTTCAAAGTCCCTAATACCATGGTGAAACGTTTTTGCTCCTTAAAATATTTTGTACACATTCTATTTATTAACAAGATTTTTTTAGGTTTTATCAAAGAAAAACTCTTTAACTGAATTTTTTTCTATAAAAGATTAGATGGACCACTTGCGCTAAGGGTGAATACTAATAACTAGTAATAACCACCAAAACGCTTGATAGATTATTTGTTTTCCCTTTGCCTTCATTCAGTTGACGATGTCATTCAGTTAAATCCAAGGGGTGATCGAGGGTGAATTTTTTCGGAATTTAGATTTATCCACAAAAAAAAATTATAAAGTATATTTAAAAATATGAATTTTTCAATCTAACACTGCAAAATTCAAAATTACACTAAAAGTTAAGATATCTGAAAAAAAATCAGCGATTTCATTAAAAAACTTAAAAATGCGATAAAAAATATACTGTTCCATTTAAATAAAAGAGAGTAGGGTGCACTACCTTATATAACGGCGCTTTTGAACAATGAAAATATTTTCTAGAAAAATTTCATCAATTTCCATCAATTAGAACTGCTTATACTTTTAATAGGCTATCCTCTTGAATCACCCTGTATACATAATAGTGCTTGTCGTGCTTGTATAGGTAATTTACATTTTGACAAAAACAATTAGAAAATTTAGTGTTATTATATTGTTATTACACATATGTTAACCTATTTTTGTCAAAAAAAAAACAATTTTGCCATATAAGGATTATAGCTTATAAATACAGCCATTCTTCACGATTTATAGTTGATGGAGCGACTAAAAGGGGCAAACGATGGAGAATTCTATTGGCTGACAAATAACCCTCACTCACCCTTATCTAGAAAAAATTGACTAATCAAAAACTCCACAATTCACCCTCAAAACACGGTATTTTTATTGGGAGCATTATGATTCCCTATTTAGAAGCTGCTCAAAAATCAAGTTCAAAGTTATATACTAAAACGAGTCGCTCTCAAAAACTTCACACTTTAAAAAAAGATCCATGGTATTCTTTTCAGTCATTACCCCTTATTTAGAGTTGTGATAATATACAAAAACATATTTTAAAAATACATTTCGAGTTGGAGCGATGGTTTCGAGAGTGTGTGTAAATAATCAAGTTCAAAACTATAAACCATCCACTAACACGGTTTTAATCCAATAATTGATAAACTGTAAAATAAAATAATGAGTATCGTAAATTAGGGTGAATTTCAACCAAACTTACATAATTTGATTGTAAGCATACTGTATGTGTGTGTATCGATGATTTCTATTTTTACGAAAATTATCAGATTCATTTTTAGTTGTTTATATTGTCAGTTTCTAATTGATGAATTTATTTAACCGTTCCATCACTGTATTTTTTTTTGGTTTTACTTTTAATCACGTTTTAATATTTTTTTCCATAATATTTACTTATTTAAGACACTTAGGATGTGTCTAGATGCACATATGCACATTAATACATCTTTTTATCAATTCCACAAAAAAGTTGACATTACCTAACTGGCCCAAACAGCGCCCTCACTAGAGAATATAGATAATTTCTTGATACAGTTCACGAGAGATTGGTTTATGATGATAACAATATATATAACTTTGAATGGTTATTAATTGGAAATGGTGTTAGGGCGCCTCTGTCAAAGGAGGTAGGGGGGGTGAGCCTTATTCGGATACAGGACGAAATTCTCAGTGTTTCAATCATACCCGGACATGACATTTAACATCTTAATGTGCCAATAATAACACCAAGAATTCGGTTCTAGTTAACTTACCATCATTGATTGACAATGGCCATTTGTGGGGTCCCAAATTAATAGTTAACTCACCCTGTATCCGAATTGGGCTCATTCCTGTGGTTCCTTCAAAGTCCCTAATACCATGGTGAAACGTTTTTGCTCCTTAAAATATTTTGTACACATAATTTTTCTATTTATTAACAAGATTTTCTTAGGTTTTATCTTTAAAAGGTTAGACGGAGCACTCGCGCTAACTAACAATAACTACCAAAATATTTGATAGATTATTTGTTTTCCCTTTGCCTTCGTTTAATTGAGGATGTTATTCAGTTAAATCCAATGGGTGTTGGAGGGTAAATTTTTGTGTTTTCGTATTGCGCGCCCAGAGACTCGTAACCTATATTTATATTTGATTGGCCACGTTAACGCACGTCGACTCCCGTGAGCGCTCGTGAAAAAATCTCTAATGTCGAGAAACGCGCGTTTTTTGAAATACAAAATATACGAAATGTATATGTATTTACAAATAAAAACCAATTAATAGACATTACTGAGAATTATGCTATGTAATTCTAGTTTCCATCCCTTGTAGTAATTGACAAATAATCGAAAAAAAAAATTCTTTTGGTTATTAATATTCACTCTTAGCGCAAGTGCTCCATGGAACTTTTCATAGAGAAAATTCGTCTTAAGAGGTTTTCTTTGCTAACATCCAAAATAGAACAAAGATGTTTGAAAATTTTTTTAACGATCAAAAACGTTTCACCATGGTATTAAGGACTTTGAAGGAACCACAGGAATGAGACCATTCGGGTACAGGGTAGATTAACTAGGAATTTTGTATAACGACTTGAAAATATTGATGGACGGAATAAGGTTTATTTATATAATTATCATTGTAAACCAAATTCTCATGAAGTACAACAAGCAGGAAAATTGAATTGAAAATACATAGTTATTTATATTCTCTAATGATGGCGCTTTTGTTTCTAGTAATTACAATTAGATAATGTCAATTTTTTGTGGAATTGTTAAAAATTTATTAAAGTGTATCAAAACACATCTTAAGTATTTTAAACATCGTTAAATGAGGAAATGTAAGGTAAAAATTTGTTAATATTAGATTAAAAGTAAAAATAAAGAAAATACAGTGATGGAACGTTTAAACAAACCCATCAATCAGAAACTGATACTATAAACAAATCAAAATGGAACAATTGTTAGTTTAAATAAATTTTAGTATAACTGACTTGAGAAAACAACTAAATCTACCCTGGTGTAGTCTGATATTGCATCAAATTATAGTTTTTGAATAACTTTTGTAAAGATATAGGTACATAAATCACCGATACACACAGTAAGGTAACAATAAGATTTAAGTGAAGTAAGTTTGGTTGAAATCACCCTAATGCCGCATGCTCATTAATTTTTTTTACAGTTAATCAACGACTAAATTAAAACCGTGTTGTTGTTAATAAGGTCATGTCAAACTTTGTTTGGTCAATTGTTAAAAAAATGCATTAAAGTGCATCAAAATACATCTATTATTATTATTAAGTAAAAAGTTAATTGGCTAAACAGTAAAAATAAAGAAAATACAGTGATGGAACGGTTAAACAGAATCATGAATGAGAAACTGACTTTATAAGCAAATGAAAATGAAAATAATTTTCGTAAAAATATAAATCATCGATACACTTTTAAGCTTGAATTTAATTATGTAAGTTTGGTTTAAATTCATTAATTTTTTTTACGGTTAATCAACTAACTATTGAGTTAAAACTCTCTTGAAACCATTGCTCCAATCCTAAATGTATATTAGAAATATATTTTTGTATATCACAACTTTAAATAGGGGATAGTGGCCGTGATAAAAATACCATATATTTTTTTTAATGAAGAAATTGTGAAATCGATGTTAGTTTAATTCTTTACAAATAAGGGTGAGTGAAGTATTGAAACCGTTTTCGAGATGCTTGAAAAAAAAATGAATTTATAGGGTCCATTCTTACAAAAAATGGGATATTGATGTAGGAAAAATCATGAAAATCGATTGGTCAACTTGTAAGAATTATTAATGGCGTATTTTTTTCGTAAATGGAAATCTACAATTATAGATGTGGATATTTTAAATGGGTGGAAGTAATATTGAAATATTTGAAATTTGGAAGAAAAATTGAACATACAGTGAAAACATGCTTGAATTAATTTTTGATTAAGCAGTTGGTGTCTTAAAAAACCGATCACAAAAATCTTAAAAAAATGCAATTCATCTAATTACAAGTAAAAAATAGAGAAACAAACAGTGTTAATTGAAACAAGAATATACAGAGATGAAAATCTAAATATGGTCGATTTTTATGAAACTCCAACAAGCGATTCGGAATACATTCTAGTAAAATTAGAATTCCGTATAGCTCATTTTGAAGTTGATCAAAAAAACTATCGTTTCTGACAATATCGCGATTTTTGAATACGAGTTAAACGACTTATTAGAATGACTCAAGGATACTCGATACATTGATTTTTAAATTTTTCTTTATTATATTCTGTAACTGGTGGAAATGTTTCACATTTTTTTCTAGAATGCAGTGGAGAATAGCGAAAAAAATAATGTTGAAAGGACTGTTGAATCATTTTAAATCGTTTTATTTGTTCAGTTTGTTTTCAAAAATCCCGACACTGTCCTATTTTCTAAAACTTTCACTAGGAACCGTCCTATAAGTCCGTGAAATATATTTCGAATCGCTAGCGAACCAATAGTAGTTTCAGAAGAATCGTCAACAATTAGATTTTCAGGGCTGTAATTGTCAGAATTTTGTTAAACTCTATTAAAAGTCAACTTGGAATTCGCATAAAAAGTGATTCAAATGTGATTATACTTACTAGCGTGGTATCATCGATAACAGTATAGATTCCTTGTCACTGCAGAAATATTGAACGAAAATCACTTGATTTCCATTATTTGTAATTTCAAAATATAAATGAGAACGTTTGTTTTCATTTAAAAATAATTCAGAATTAAAACTGACTTGTACACTTAAAGGATCAATTTTGACAAGTCTATTATCAATTTCGGTTGCAATATAAGATTCACGCAAAAAACTGTTACCTAAAAGTATTTACAAAAATTATTTCAATTATGTTTTTTTTTATTGCTGAAAATTACCATTGTTATCTTTTCCATCGATGACGACGAAAAATGGTATTCGTGGTACTTGACCAACATCAATATGTATTTGACGATCATAATCAAGAATATCATAATTACCATTTTTCGTTTGTTCCCAATTTAAATCTTTTGTTACATTAAGTTGATCATTAATTAATGTACCATTTTGTGTGACAAATGATATTTTACGTATACCACTATAATCACCCATTAAGGTGACATTTACAGTTTTGCGCACATATGGATTATAAAGATCTGTAATATTTGAATTTACTATTGTTATTGTTGATAAGATGCTATTAAGGGTATGTTGTACTATGAGATCGATTCAGCGTGCGAAATTTATCAATTTTCAAACAACGATATTTCGCTTATTTTTTAAGATATTGTGAAATTAAAACGTGCATTGGATAGATCATTTCAAGGTGCATGTCCTGAAGCTTTCTATTAAAGAAAAATCTGATAAAATTTGGAATGATAAAGAAAACTGTTGGACCATGTTTTTTTGTACATTTTCCTTTATAATTGGCTAAAAATTGGCCAATATGATTGATTTTAAATATCTATTGAGTGATTTAGATGGAAAATGATGAGATCTTTCCAAATATTCAAGAATTTTCCCGATACGTTTGTTAGTTTTCCCAATTTTTGAAGAAAATTAAATGGACTTTGATCAGTAATCTAGGGCACAATTTTAAAGATAGAATTATGCACTCTTGTTTTTAGAAAGATATTGTAAGGGCGGAGGCCATAAAGCTCGCTTAAAAGAAAATTTTGAAAATTACGTGATTTATTGGAAAATTTGGAATTCCATTTTCACCTGTTATTTATAGCTATTAAAATTAATTAATTTGACCGATAATTAGTATCAAAATATAGGAAAATCGATTTTCTTTCACGACCATATCATAATAATGAAAAATATTTGAAAATCTTTCCGTAGGTAATTTTCTTAACCAAACTTGTTTGTGCTGCGAGCGGTATGTTGGTGTGATTTAGTCCGCATATCTGGTATAAACCGGATAGATGTGGTACGTTATCAGATTTTTCTTTAATAGAAAGCTTCAGGACATGCACCTTGAAATACTCTATCCAATGCACTTTTATTATTCACAATATCTTTAAAAATAAGCGAAATATCGTTGCTTGAAAATTGATAAATTTCGCACGCTGAATCGATCTCATAGTACAACATACCCTTAAATAAATCTAATGATAAAACTAATGGCTGAAGGTTAAAGTTCAAGAGAAAATTCATTAATTAAAAATCACCAATTTTACTGTATTTTTCCACGTGCACTGTCGAAAATTCATCAATATCCGAAATTTGTCTATGTTGAACTTTTATCTTGCAATATACTCTTATAAGACCCAGTATTTATTTGTTGTAATTGCGTTTTAATTAAGGAGAATTTTCAATTAAAAATAAATAGAGAATGCGATTTAATAAATAATCGTATCAAGAAAATAGGTGAAGGAAATCAATTGGTCAATTTGATGTCTTAATGGCCCAAATTTTGTGAAAAGTTAAAAGACTTTATAAAGGCCAACAATTGAAATTGCTCAGATTTATATTGCATGGCCGTTATGGGTAATTTGTAGCTGAATTAGCAATACAAATAGGTGATTTTTAATTAGAATGCATTGAAATTTTCGTAATACATAGACGATATAACGAGTTTATTGGGAGCTTGATTTGACGAGTACAATCAATAAATGTAAAATTCCTTTACATAAAGATTTTATGATCGATTATTATTCCGAAATAAAATCCGAAATAAAAAAAGTTTGTACATTAAATGAATGAAACGAAGAAAATCAAACTGACCTGTTTATAACAATAAATGTGAATGGTTGGATAAGGAGACAAAGGAGAAGAACAAGGAACAACATGGATATTTCGTCTATGCATTGTTTATAAACCACTTCAGTAATTGTTTAATTTTTAAGGATTGTTTATAGACCACCACATAAGAATTTTATTGTATTTTGAATCTCGAAAAATAACAACATGGTAATGAAGCAAAATTCAAATGTCTTGTTATTATTTAAATAAACACAGACGTTCATTAAATTATTGACGCCTTAGATTGGCTTATTTCAGATAAATTTTAGTAACACCCTTACAATATACGTTTATGATAATTATTGTTAAATAATAGATTAATTACAATTAATTTTAGTACAGATTTCTCAAATTATAATTACAGGAACGGTGTTAGGTCTAATATGTATTGGTCACTAGTAATTTTCAGATAGCGCGGTTAATTTTTGTTGGCGTTTAATGATTCTCTTATTCTTTCTATCGCTCAACTAATCCATTGTATATCCTTATTTCCGGTACCAATACTTTAGAAATTAACGAGAAAATTTTGAAAAATACAAAATTGGAATCGCTCCTTTTTATTGGGCCTTCTTTTGGCATGAGCGTATAGTTTTTATACAATCGCGAATAATTTCTTATTATTTAATGTTAATTTTTTAGGTTGGTAATATTGAAATTCTTATAACACTAGCATTAGGGTGTGCTAATTTGCCTGTTGAATAATTAGGTGTTAAATCAGTGCGATTTTGGCGATAAAAATTAAAAAATTAATCTCGTATTGAATTTATAGGAAGTAATCGAAGATGTTTCGAAAAATCTTAACGAAAATTAACCCGAAAATTGTTGATTCTAAGCCTGGTCCAGGTAATTTATAATAATTATATTAATTATTTTTTCGTCAATTTTCAAACAACGGCCATGTTTTTGCCGTTTGATGATTTTTTTGCTCTTTCTAACATTCAAGAAATCTGTTGTTTTATATCCTTTTTTAATTTGTTAAGTCACAACCACTTTGTTTTTCGTCAAAAAAAATTAATTAATTTTGAAAATTAAATATTTTAACGACCTTAAAAATGCATTCGTTTGATTGTGAGAAGACCATTTTTTTTTTGTTTATTTTTGTTTAATGGCAACCGTCAAAGCTTTATTGTGTGTGGATCATTATGATAATTCGGTGTGATTTCAGCGATTGAAATTGTAAAATTATAATTGAATTTTAAGAGCTACATCAAAAATATTATGATATGCTTAGAAGATTCCTGAAATTAATTAGGATGTGTACTTGTACAGATATTTTTGTTTTTTGTTTTTGATATTTTTTAAGTTGGTAAAAATTGACATTTTCGCGACGACTGAACAGTTACGCGTCTACAGCGCCATTAGTGTTTTTTGATATACTTCAAAGTAATTTTGTGCAAATAAAACGAAAATCGAAGATAATTAAAAATGTCTCGTAAAATCTTTCTGGAAATAGAGGAAGATACAATTTCAGGTAATTTTTAACATACATTTATTACGAGATGATTTCAAAAAAAAAGTTCAAAGAAAAATATATATAACGAGCGTTCGTTTGACACGTTTTTTTTTGTTTTTGATATTTTTTAAGTTGGTAAAAATTGACATCTTCGCAACGACTTTTGAACAGTTACGCGTCTATAGCGACATTTTCTTCTGTTGTATAGCTTTTTTGATATGCAACGTAATTTTATTTAAATTAAAGGAAATTAAAACTGTCTCGCAAAATCGTGCTGGAAATCGCTGAAGAGACAATTTCAGGTAATTTGTAACACGTTTATTACTAGATGATTTCAAAATAACGGTTAATTGATAGCTTAAATTTAATATTTGTCTTCAATTAAACAATACAAAATGCAAATGTAACTTGTTTATAGCGACCGAATATTGTTTTAACAAACAAATAATTATAATAATTTAAAAAGTAGCTTCTGCAGTGTCCTCTGTTGACAAGTTACGATATATTGTAGCTTTTAAACTCAATTTTGTCCATCCAGGATAATTCAGATCAGTTTTTTTTTTTATTTTTGAACAGGTCTTCGAACCGTTACTTTTTTCTTCCGATTCAATTCTGATTTTCATTCCTGCGAAAATAAGTTTTTTTTTACGGTTCAGTTCCGGTTCGAAGTCTTGATTTCAAGCCCTATTTGGAGAGATATTAGAAAAGAACAACATTAAAACGCAGTGGTGTGGTGTGTTCCGCTTTACGAGGCGGGCCCCAATTTTACATATTTCCTAACGTTTCATGTTTATTTATCGATAATCTTGGGCAGGGATTTTCGGAGCTCATATTTTTTTTTCTTTGACGCCCAGAATCGTGTTTTATGGAACCAAGGGAACCCTGCTCACGACGCCACTGTTGAAACCAGCACTTTTTTGTTAATTTCGAATTAGAAATATTATTTGAACAATTACAATATTGTGATTAATTGTATGAAATTGATGAAAATAGCGAATTTAGACGACCGAAATTGGATCAAATTTAGAAAATTATAGATTTACACGAAATTTACAAGTAAGTAAGTACAAATAAAACGATGCAAATTTTTCTTAATTGACGTTTTGTAGTGTCCAAAAAAATATTAAAATAAATCTTGTATCAATTTCCTAAAGGTTGAATAGTTCATAGTCATGTCAAATTTAATTTTAATTATACAATAAAAATGACGCTATATTATTCACTCATATATGTATATAGAATTATCGTTGATTGAAAACAAATTGAATAACATTAATGATTTTGTTTTAATTTCATGTCAGTTATTATTAAAATCAAAACATTTATTTGTTTCGCTTGTGTTTGTAAATAGACAAGGTCGTTTATTTTCTGACGAATTAAATGTTACGTAATAATAATAATAATGACGCATCTTTAACTATTCTAAAATGTACAAAGTCTATTTAAAATCAATCCTATATATATGTGTATGTTTATTCAAAAATTGAGCTTCAACCAATTCAGTCAGTTAATTATTAATTTTAATATTAATAATAATTAATTGTACATACCTGTTGTTTCATTTAAATAAATCATAGCGGTTGTTATAAGCTTTGAAAAAGCGATTATTGTGATGTTATAAGGTGCTGTTTTTTCTTGATTTTTAACATTTAAACTCCAAAGTCCGACACGTAAGGGCAATGGTAAACTTGTAATATTTAAGTGTATTTCGTCTATTTGTGTTATTGAATCATAATGTGTGAATGAATCAAATGTATATTCTCTTCTTAAATATTCATTTTTAACCTCAAATAGTTCACCTGAAAATTTCGTTATTTAAACAAAACTCGATTATTAATATTTGGGAATTTCATTACCATTTGGTTGTGCCAGTGATATTATCATATTTTTTGCACAGGTAATTGTTATATGAAATCCTTGTATTGTTGTATCAATAGGGAAATGAATAAAGTGATCATCTGTGAGGTTCTTCAGTGTTAAAATCATCGCCTGTAAAAAATAATTAGCAACAGAAAATCCAAACATGTTTTGTGGCTTCAATCCAGTTATTAAAAAAATATTGCGCCTTTAATCGTAATGTTTAAATCATTAATTAATCTCATTTGTTTTCAATGAATAATCAACAAACTAGACGCGTGTTGTAATTTCGAATTTACCGGAAAATGAGTATTACACACTTTTATCGCTTTCATTTAAGAAATAATGATAATGGAAATGTTATTTTGCGTCAATTTCTTCAAAAAAAATCACAATTTCCACGTGCTAAATAAATAGATAAGAAGCGTTTGGGAAATATTGATAACTAGCCGGCCGATAATTTCGTCATTTCCCAAATAAAGAGAGATAAAAACGAAATGAACGTATTTCTAATTGACATTACCGGTTAAATATAATAAACGAATTGATTATAATGATGATTATAAATCATTCATATTTTTATGGGATATTCGATACACTGCAGAAATTTTTAAGTAATCCTTATAGAGTAGTATTTCTTAATCGGCGATCCGTGGAAAATTTTGACCAGTCCACAAAGAAAATTTTTTGACCCGCAACAAATATAAATTCGATATTTTTGTTTAAATTACCGGTCCCTTTAATGGCTATAAAACAATCTACCGGTCAGCGATCGAAAAAAGATTAAGAAACACTATTATTGAGGATATGCGAAGAATTTAGTGACCGTATTATTCAAAAAAATTTTATGCTTGCAAATTAGTCATTCTAATCAAAGGAAACTGATATTAAAATAACAATTTAAATTTATTGAACTAATCAATCAATAAATTTAAAAAATTTTAAACATTATTGTTTTTATCTAAATATTTCTATTCAGTTCCCTATTGTTTGAATTTATCGATTTTTAAAGAAAAATATTTTAAAACAATGCTTTTGTGATCTTGTACATATTTATGCTTTTCTGGAATTAAATCAACGATGTGACAATTTTAATTAACGTGAAATTAAATCAAAATGTGCGATAATTAAACGATTATTTCCTCTTTTTCTTATTATTTGAATGAATAAAATTCAAATTTAAACGATTTTCGGATAAAAATTGCAAATAAATTGTACTTACCAAATTGGCGTCGAAATATCGGCTCAAAAAAGCTTGATAGTAGTCGAGCGAATAAAAACTATATTCGTTTTGATAGAAAGCACCGCCTGTAGATATGGCAATTTCGTATAGTCGATTTTCGGTTTTCGCTGTATACTCAAGAGGGCCATTCCATACAACTAGCAACTGAAAAAATTAGAAAAAAAATTGAAAATTTCTCTTTTAATTAAACTATAAAGCAATCAATTTTTTATCAATAAATTTGTAATAATTAATAATTACTTACACTAATGTGGCTATCTAATAGAGATTTTAGGGCATGTGCCGATAATCTTTCGTCCATTTTACGTCCAAGGAATACCATAATTGTGCTGTTTTCTTGCAAAACATACGCAGCGTTTACAATAGCATAATATGGCGAAGTATGATTTCCATCATCGTACATCATACCAGAAAATTTTCCCGCAGTTTCATTAAAGTTGGCTTCTAAATGTTGAATAAAACCTGATACATTATTAAATGTTGATTCCAAAACCGAAGATACACCTGTACATAAAATAATCAACTTATTAAATAATATGTATCTAAATGGCGTTTCGATTGATATTCTTACCTTGTGGACCAAATTTTATCAATATAAAATTCAAATCGTACAATTTCTTATTGTAGCGATACATATCTCTGAAGAATTTTGCGGTACTAAATTGATTTTCCGGTGTAATATCAACTAATACTAATATTGGTAAATCGGTATTAGTACGTAAAAGACGCATATAAGCCGTTTGAACACTTTCCGGTATATTTAAGGGCTCTGAATTTGGAGAAATCGTATTCGTATTATTATTTTCATTATTAACTACAGCTTTTGTTAATGAAATTAACAAAATTAGTAGAAAAACTCTTAACATCATCACTGCACAATATCAATTATCGCGCTTTTATTGCAAAAGTAGTGCACTCTACCACCAATTAGGACTGAATGATAATACTCCTAATAAGGCTAAGCTTTTCGTAAGAGCGAGAGAGAGATGACAAATCATGGGTAGGAACGGATATTGTTTAACAATATGCGATTATCGCCCATGATTCTACACAAATATTCTAATGAGTAAGCCAAGAAGTTACTATCACCACTTCCTAGAAAAAATTACACTGTCCTAAATTTAAAAAAAAAAATAATAATATATAGCCCAATTTTTGTCGTAACCGCACTGTATGAGCGTCTCACCGAAAACTGCCGACTTTCATTGTTTCCTGTTGATATTAACAGGGGCGTCCTGATAAATGTGTGTAAGAAACCCTGGTGGCTAAATCTTTGAGGCGACCAAAATTAACCATATTTTCTACTATTCCTTATAATTTCGTAATTCCTTATAATGTCATTAATTTTTCTGATTGAAAACAGTTCTTGCAAGCGGGCGACCAAAATTCTCGGGACGCCCCTGGGTATTGGATAAATTCAATCAGTGCATTATTTATAAGATGTATTGCACATCCTTGGTGCGTGCTCGAATTAGGTTTGTCGCACGCTTCGGCCGTTAAACACGTATTTTTTTTTTTATTTAATATTTAAATGATTATTTATCCTCATTGATTTAATTCTAGTTTATTTGTTATATCAGTAACCCCTAGATTCTCGCCTCTTTTTGTTGTAGTTTTTAAATTACGTGTACAGGTGTGCCAATTTTAACCTTTAAATAATCAGTTATCAATAGTTTAAATATTTACAACTTTCTGTTTGTAATAATTGAGGATTATTTTTTTAATGTTAACTTTTAATACAATAATTCTCTTATGATTTATTTAGAGGGCGAATCATCATCATCAGCTCCAGATATAGAACTAGAAACTTTTGAGCTGTCTTCGTATTCTGAACAGAAACCATCATATGTATTTAATTTTGATGATCAGCAATCGTCTGAGGATGAGTCCCAAGAAGTATTAAAACCAGATAAGGCTGGTACTAAAGATTCAAGCTCCCAAAAAGTAGTAGATGCTCAACCTGGTCCATCTTACGCATCTACTCCTACTAAGAAGGAGCCTTTTCCATTCTTTCCCGAGAAATCTCTTTCACCAATATCAAAATCTCCTGCCCTAAAAAAAGCTCAACAAGGTGGATATTTATGCTCGATAAAAATTGATACTAATTTACTAAAATTTCCAGCTAAAACATCCCAGCAGCCAAAATATCAAGATAGTACTAACATCTAAGTCCATCCATTATTGTCCAAATAATTTCGTTATTATTTTAATAAATTTGTATCCAGTATAATCCAAGTAGTTTGATGATTATAAACAAAGTTTATACCTAATAAAACGTTCAAATAATAATATAATTGTCTATCCTTAAAATATTCCATTCTCGCACTTTCCATCCTATTATTTCAGTTCTTTAACACAACCCTTACAAAATCTAACAATGGCAACTATTCCGGCAGCCGCTACCAAAGTGAGCAACAATATTTAAAAATATTCAATAGATCGCAATTTAATTAAAGATCCTTTAGCCAAAATCTAATGGGAATGTCTACCATCCAGTTCAGCATCATTGGTTCCATCGGCAAGAAACTGAAGGTGTTGTAACTTGGATAGCGTTTTCAAGAAAGGATTCATCGGCTCTCGAAACGTCTTTCTCTTCAGGTAAAATAAAACAACAAAAAACGATTAATTATTCAACTAGAATTTGTTTTTAATTAGTTAATTTAAATGAAGATACAGTTGTATCAACTGATGGTGGTCGTTTCGATGTTAATATCTTACGTCGTCTAAGAATTCCAGTTTATTGGTCTGGTGAACCAACAGAGGTCCGTCGCTGTTCATGGTCTTATGCTGGACAAAACGATGTTACTTTTATTCCTTTTGAAGAGGAAATTGCTCAAAAATTGGAACATGAATACGAATTGGCTTTCGTATCGAACCGATGGAACAGGAAAGTTCAATTAGTATCTGGTGATACTGTTATTTTTCATGCTCCCGATATGCTTGTGTTGTCTCAAACACCTAAGCCTTTAGAAACTTGGCCAAGTTCATCTGTAGGATTTTTTTCTAATTATTATCGGAATAAATGTAGATTTGATTTGTTTTAGAACCAAATTCGTGCTCGTATGGTGAAACGTGGTGTAGACGGAATGGAATTGGAAGACGATGAACCTGACACAATCGATCATTTATTGTTCCTGGTCCACGGTATTGGATCTGTTTGTGATTTAAGATTCCGTTCTGTTGAACAAGTTGGTAAGTTATTGTTTTGTTAATTAATCATAACAGACAATGTGATTCGATTCGATTTTAGTCGACGATTTTAGAAGTACTTCATTACGATTAGTACAATCACATTATCGGTCATCTTATGATAAAGGTGCAGTACATCGTGTTGAAGTATTACCAATTAGTTGGCATAAAGCACTACATTCGGAAGAAACTGGTATTGATAAAAAACTAAAAAGTATCACATTAGAGAGCGTTCCATATATCCGTGAAGTTACAAATGATACATTACTCGATATTTTATTCTATACGAGCCCTGTTTATTGTCAAACAATCATATCAGCTGTTGGAAATCAATTAAATCATGTTTATAAGTTATTTAAACAGCGCAATCCCACATTTAATGGTGGTGTATCTTTGGGGGGCCATAGTTTAGGTTCGTTAATCTTATTCGATATACTTTATCATCAACATCCTGAACCTGAATCGGAACCGGAACCGGAATCGGAATCAGAACCAAAATCTCCAGAAGGTTTGTATTTGTTCGATACAGGGCGTGTCCTGGCAATGGGCCATTAATAATACAGGATTTCTAATCTAAATATGGTCGATTCTTATGAAACTCCTATTAGTCGACGAGAGATTTGAAAAATATTTCAAGGATCAGCAAAATTAGAAACTTGTAGCTCATTTTCTAAAGCGAACTAAACACGCAAAACGACTTAGAATAACCTCTAGGATCCTCTCAAATATGATTTGTTTTGTTTTTCTCCATTTTATTCTGGAACGGGTGGAAATATTTCGTATTTTCTCTGGAATACAATGGAGAAAAATAAAAAATATCAATGTTAAGACGGACTCCGAGTCATTCTTAGTCATTTTGCATGTTTAGTTCGTTCTTGAAAATTGCGACATTGTCCAAAACGATCATTTTTTTGACCAACTTTGGAATGAGCTACGATGCTCTAATTTTGTTAAAATGTTCCCTAGGGACTTTCCTACAAATCCTTGAAATATTTTTCGAATCGCTCGTCGACTGATAGGAGTTTCATAGAATGAACCATATTTAGATAGAACATCCTGTATACCAAATTTCAGAAACATTCATCAATTAGAACTTCCTATACTTTTAATGGTCCATCGCCTGGACACACCCTGTACAGGATGTTCCATAAAGCCCGCACTTCTTTTTAAAGGCACATAGGGGATGGAATTCTAATTCACCTGATGTAATTAGTAAATAATTGAATTAAGTAGCCAATCAAGTGTGCGCTATAGGAATGCTAATGGTGGGACGTGGGAAGCCGACCAGTTAGCAGGCTAGCGCAACAAACGTTCCAGGTAGACGCAGTACCAGATTGGCTACTTATACTTATTTTAATTAATTACTAATTACCTGTTGAAAAAATGGTATAGGACGTTTCGTGTTTAAATTTTCTCTCCTGTCTTATTCTTAAAGGGATGTGCGAGACTTACGGGACGGCAGCCTGCATACAGTCTATCCGTAAATCAGTGTATTTTACTGTTTTAATCTAAAACTTTAGGCATGATAGCTTTTCTGTGTGTAAGTACAGAATACCACTGACAATAAATTACACTGATAAATAGCTACTGATTATTTTGTCTAAAACACGATTTTTTTTAAATTACAGAAAACAATGCAGTGGCATCTTCTTCATATAAACAAAGACCAAAATTTCTACGACAAATGAGTGGTAGAATTGTTTACGTAACAAATAGCGTAGAAGATCGACAACCACAATTATTTTATCCTCTTTTGGACTTCAAACCAACCGCGTTGTTTGCGTTAGGATCACCGATTGGTAAATTTAAATAATTTTAATAAAAAAAATGACCAATAATAGTTTTCCATGATTAATTAGGGATGTATGTAACTGTCCGTGGCATAGATACACTAGGTCCCACATTTGTTTTACCAACATGCTCAGGTTTTTTTAATATTTTCCACCCATACGACCCTGTTGCTTATCGTATTGAGCCCTTGATAAATCCGGAATTAGTTAAATTGAAGCCGGTTCTGATTCCGCACCATAAAGGGCGAAAACGGATGCATTTAGGTGAGATGAGCTGTATAGTTATGAAAAAAACTTGATTTTATTTTTTAATATTTCTTAATTATATTTTAATTTTCTCTTTTCTCTTAATTTAGAGCTGAAAGAAACAATGGCCAAAGTTGGTGCAGATTTAAAACAACGTGTCGTCGATTCATTTAATTCTTTTTTTCAGTTAGCCCTGTTTAATCGTCAAAATCAATCAATCGATGATAAAAATAATCGTAATGATCAGTCAACAACAGAAGGTGAAAATTCCAGTTGTGATGACGCTAAATCACCACAAATTGATAAATCTTATGGTAATTTAAATAAAAATCGCCGTATTGATTATGTGCTGCAAGAAGCTCCACACGAAATCTTCAACGAATATTTAGCATCAATAAGTAGCCACGTTTGCTACTGGGTTTCAGAAGATACAACATTATTGATATTAAATGAAATTTATAATAGTATGGATATATCACCGGATGATAAAATACCCCAACAGACTATGAAAGTTGAACGTGGTTCAACGTCGAACGTTCAACAAAATTCAGAAAATGTGCAAATTAAGATGGACTAAAAACCACCAACAATTGGTGGAATTGCTAAACAAGCACAATATTTTTTTAGATGGTTTCAGGAATTATTAGAATTAAGATATTTATTGTATTAGTTAATCTGAAATATTCCCAAAATTACGTTCCTTATTTGTTAAAACGTGTTTTCTTCATTCTTGTATTATTCATGAATTGCAAAAAAGTCAGGTAATTGAGCGTAAATGTATATTCTCCGTTAAAATTGTATTTTCTTGAAGAAAATTGTATTTTTCTACATTTCCAGATTGCTAAAACACTTTTGTAACATCTATTTTTATTGTCAATAAATTTTAAATATGACTTTCTCTATTATTTAATCAGAATTCATCTTGGAATCGCTCTGTTATATACTCAGAACCGGATCTGTATTTTTTACGGCCCTCGAGCTAGTTCTAAACACGGCGTTCTAAGATCACCATTCCCGAAATTATTGAATGCAATATTGCCGTACTGTTGGAAAAACAGTACGGCAATACGACAGGTGGTGGCCCAAATTCGGGAGTCTTTTGTTGTTAATCCGAATTCTTTCTAATACGGTTTGCGGTTTTGTTACCCATAAATTGTCAACAATTGTTCGGTTCAAATGGAATTTTAATAAATTCTTCTCTAATTAAGCGGAAGTATTTGTTTTAATTCGCTTATAAATACGTCATTGCAACAACAACATGTCTTAAATCACGTACACAGAATTAATTAATTAATTAATTAGATACTTTTGACAATTTCTAAAATCCCAGTCATTCATTTTTTGTTTTCATTGTCAAGCATATCAATATTAAATTAAATTAATTCCTGCAGTTTTATCACTTAGTGCCTTTTTTTTGTTTATTGTCCATGACATTCTCAACGCATAGGTTTCTGATGTATTTTAATTTTTAAAATGTAAACCATATTAAAATAATAATAATAATAATCAATAATCATAAAGAGAATTTTAAATAATATCTAATAGACCACTCCTGCCAAAAATTTACCACCCTTGATACCTAGAAAGTTGAAAGTGTACAGATCGGGGCTCGATTAATAGTGAATCCGTCCCTTTATACCAACATCACTAATTGTGGATCCGTACAGTACAAACATCTACTACATTTCTGTAATCCTGTTAACCAAATATAGATTTCTGAATATTTTAAAATGAGAAAATTGCTTAGTTGTTGTAATTAATATTTAACGAGTCATTATTTGTTATATTTATTTTACACGACTGCAATATAAAAATAAGTTTAAGACTAGAACCGGGCCGAGCAATAACGGGCCCGGCGCAAGGTTGATTTGTGGGGCCTCCAAAAAACAGGATAAATGTTTTGCATTGACAGTTCTTGACCATAATAAATAATGGAAGATCTCAAATATTTTTTTATTATTATTCACCTTGAGAAAAAAAATTCTGTAACGGTAATTGGTAACGTTAATTTAATTTTCAGGGCAGTAATAAAATCAAATACAATTCAAATAAATAATTTTTGAATAAAAATTGTAAAAAGATAATTTAAGGGTCTTTCGGACATATTCGAGTGAAATAAATAAACCGAATGGAAAACTGTATTCAATAGAAGCAGGAGGTGTGGTCTCATCTGGCAACGTTGAATTTTTAAACACAGTACAGAGGGTACAGAGACAACAATAACCACAGCACACTGCGAACTAATCACAATAACAATGAACTTTCTAAGTTGACAACGATTAAGCGGGGGATTTTCAAAATATTTTTCATATATAATGATATGGTCGTGATTTAGATAACAGGTGAAAAAGGGGGTTCAAATTTTCCGTAAAACTCACATAACAAGCGTACCGAGAAAATTTTGGAAATTTGGGTAAGTTTTAACCAGTTATGAAGGAGAATATACGAGAAAAACAGTCACCAAGAGTTATCTCTACTATTCTGAATTTTCTCATATTTTTCCTAATTAAAAAGTTTTAAAACATGCATCTTGAATGCTCTATCTAACTCACGTTTACTTTTTCCAATATCTTAAAGAAGAAGCGAGTTATCGATGTTTGAAAATTGACAATTTTCACACGCCGAATCGAGTAATATGTCCGATGACCCCTTAAGTCATTTTTTTGAGTATTGTCCAACTTATATAAAAAAAAACAAAATGATATCTCATGCTTTGGTTTTCTGATTAAAACAATAAATTTAATCAAACAATTTTTGATTTAACAAAATCAATTGCCGACGCGAAGCCCTCTGAAAAACGGCCTCTTGTACGCTTGCACCGTTCGTACTGCCCTCGGGCCGGTCCTGTTTAAGAAACCTACACTTCGATTAAGAGTAAATCCATTTGTGGGTTTCTATTTTTTTTTTTAATTGTGTTCCTATGGAGAATAGCCTTTATCTTTGTTATTTTTTCTCAAATAATTAACTGTATATGATGAGTTGATGAAAATATGGTTTTTAATTAAAGAGCTTCTATAGTTTTCTACAATCCTGTTAATAGAAGGTCTATTATTACTAAAAAATTAAAATAGAAACAATATACATATGATCATGTGCTAATCACATTCTTATTGTTAATTCGAATTTAAAGGACTGTATTCTGTAAGTTTTTAAATTCATTCACTATCCACAACTTTTGTCAGTGGCATGCTGAATATGGTTCTGTGGCTTCCGTGGAACACACCCTGTCGTCTTCGAAAGAGGTATGAGCACTTAAAATCTGCTTTGTAAATCGGAAAACGGGACTGTTAACTTGTGACTACGCCACTGATGATTGTGACTGTAAAACTTACTGTGAGCAGCGATTATGTCATTTGTCTCATTCGAGTCATATACATATATTTTTCAACAATTTGTTGATACGACTTAGGAAGTCTCTATGATGAGCAAAAAGTGCACCTTCTTGAAGCTTGCGCGAAAGCAGGTCCCACGGCCACCCCTTAGCTACGACACTGGTAGTAAGGTATATAGGTTTAATTACAGTTAACCAAAATATGTATTCTAATAATGAGATTGAAGTGAGTAAAATAGACAACTCTTATTTAAATGACAATGACAGTGCCTTGCTTGAGTACAATCACTTATTTAATAAAGTTACTGAATACGACTTAAAATCTCCATACTTCTACAATCCTGATAATCGGAGCATTTTTCTACAACACAACGAATTAAAACAATACTCTAATTAAACCTTTTGATTTTATGGCGTTCTAGATAATTAATTGACTGCTCATTAATTAAATAGAAGGGTGTCCAATCTATTGTCTAGAAGTATAAACTTAGATTTTGTTTGAGTCTTAAAATTTGTTTTAAAGATGACGTTTAGATTTGCGCCGTTTTCTAGATAGTGCCATCTCTTGATGAGTGGCTCTGCTTATTGACTCTGTCTAGTCTAGAATTTGCCCCTATACAGTTCACTATTCATTATTAAAGTTTTATTAACAATAAGTTTCTTCAAGGTGCGTCAATGACTAAAATTTTTGCTGCCACAAGATTATCAAATTAGTATTGTGTTGAAAAATACAAAATATAATGGTTTGTCCCACCCACAACAGTACGTGCACATATTTTGAAAAATTGGTAAGTCGTAAATGTCATTGAAAACCTCTATAAAATTAGGGCAGGCTCGTCAAGAGCCGTGGGGACCCGCAAAGGCCTGAAGAATATTTTTTTGAATTTCATTGAACACAACTGAATTTCAAGTATTTCGAAAAGTTTTACGATTTTAAAAAAAGAGTAGGTAAAACACGGAAAACGATTCAACATTACATTTTAGAAAAATAGCGATACAAATGCACTTTTTCCAGAATACAATGGAGAAAAACGAAGAAGAAACGATTAATATTAAGAGCGTCTACGAGTAATTTTCAGTTGTTTCACGTGTTTAGGTCATTTTTGAAAATGGTGACATTGTCTAAAACGGGCTTTTTTCGGCCGACTTCCAAATGAGATACGAGGTCCTAATTGGGCTAAAATGATCTCCAGAGATCCTCTACACACCCTTTCAAATATTTTTCAAATCACTCAGTAACTAATAGGAGTTGAACACATTTAAAACAGACACCCTGTACATATGTATACATGGTGTTGGACCTGGGAGTATCCAGTTTGGCCGTTTCAATCAAAATTAAAGTCGGTCGAAAAATCTTCGTTTTTGAGGATGTCGTGATATTTACCAACCACCTGCATAATTAATACGATTTAGAAAATCGACTTTGTTCATTGTTCATCTCTTTTGTTTCTTTATACAATCATTTGCATTTATTGCTATAAACAGGTCAGTTTGATTTTTTCATTTCATGCATTTAATTTTTATTTCGGAATAATAATCGATCATAAAATCTGAATGTAAAGGAACATCACGTTTATTGATTGTTCTCGTCAAATCGAGCTCGCAATAAAGTCGTTCAATCGTCTTCGTTCCGCAAATTCCAACGCATTTTCGTCAAAAATTCACGTATTTGCATTAAGTCTACAAATTATCCATAACGGCCATGCAATATAAATTTGAGGAATTTCAATTGTAGGCCTTTATAAAGTCTTAAAATGTTCACCTCTGAACTCTACAGAAAATAATTGCTTTCATTCAACAAGCTTTGCATAGACATACTCTGATGTTTTATGTTGAGTTTTGAAATATTTCCATTTATAGCAAATTTTCAAAAACTTGGACCAGACATCAAATGTTAAGATTATTGTTAATTTTCGGCTACAATTTATTTCCTTTAACCATTTCTTAACAAGTTCATTAAATCGCATTCTGTATTTATTTTTTATATCCTCAATTTTCCGTTATATTTAAAATTATCCGTAATTAAAACGCAATTACATCAAATTTTACGTACTTAAATGCATGTTCTTGTAAGAGTATTGGTATGGTTAAATAAAAATGGAAAATAAAAATTCAACGAAGGCTAATTCGGCTATATTGATGAATTTTCGACAGTGCACCTGGCCTGGAAAAATACTGTAAACATTCTTGATTTTAATTAAAGAATTTTCTCTTGAACTTTAACATCCTGCCATTAGTTTTAATATTAGATTTATCGAATACCACTTTATCAACAACAATAATAATAATGGTGATTATGATTATAATACTAATTTAAATATTTCAGATCTACAGGGTATTTGTATACTCTACGTATACAGGGTGATTCAAGAGGATAGACTATTAAATGTATAAGAAATTCTAGTTATTGGAAGCTGATGAAATTTGGTATACAGCTGTTAGGTCCCCTGAAATTTCTCTAGATATTATTTTAGTTGTTCTAGCTACCCACATTATATGGGGTAGTGCACCCTACTCTCTTATTTTAAATGAAATGGTATATTTTTTATTGAATTTTTTAATTCTTTGATGAAATTGAAGAGGACTTTAATGACATGACCCATGGTCTAGTGCTGAAAGTTTTTCAGATATTTCAGCTTTTAGTGCAATTTTAAAATTTGCAGTATTTGACTGGAAAAATCATATTTTTGAAACTATAGCATTTGAATAGTTGAAACTTCAAATTTAAGTAGTACAAATAAGGTATTTTATATTAATTTAAACAAAATGGAACCGGGGGGCAGACCCGATATTTTTCAAGTGTGCCTATTTCAGTTCCCAATACTGTATACAGGGTTATTTGCATAAAACGAAAAATTCTTATAACAACTTCCATTATTTGGCGAGCGATTTGAAACATATTTCAAGAATTTCTAGGGAGGTCCCCAGTGAATTAACATTCTAGCGAAATTAGGACCTTGTAGCTCATTTCGTTTTGGACAAGATCACCATTTTCAAAACTCAGCTAAACACGCAAAACCACTGCATTCTAGAAAAAATGCGAAACATTCCTACTTATTTCAGAATAAAATTACGAAAAACGAAAAAAATCAATGTTGGGAGCATTCTCGAGTCATTCTAAATCGTTTTGCGTGCTTAGTTCGTTTTGGATAATTGCGACAGCCTCAGAAACAGCGTTTGTGACCAACTTACAAATAAGCTACGTGGTTCTAATTTAGCTAAAATAATCGTCAGCTACCCTTCTATAAATCTTTTGAAATATTTTTTAAATCGCTTGCCAAATAATGGGAGTTGAATGACGAATTTTACACGGGGGCCCAAAAATTATAGTTACACCACTGGGTGATTTCAGCGATTTATACAGAAAATTACTAGATTCTAACATTTTTTTCAAAATTTTCGATTGATAAATTAACGTATTTTTCTTCATTTAATTATTTTTGTAAGCTATTAGTATATTATTATTATTATTATTATTAATATAAATTTTAAATTAAACAATAAAAGAAATTTCTCTTGTTGTATAATTTTAAATTTCCCGCTATGTATGTGTACAGTTTCTATGGTTTCTATGACCAACAGTTGGTATTTCTAGGGACTTTTGTTTTTCATTATATTTATTAACCGTCATTTGTTTTTTCGTCTGTTGTTCTGAATGAATGAAGCCGAAGTAGAAGCAGCAGCAGTAGCGGGTGGAGTCGTGTCGTGTTTAATTTTTGTTTTGTCTGTGTCTGGATGTTAAATAGCAACAAGTGTCAAAGGAAATAAACTGTTTTGATTTGAATAAGAAAATGGGTTGTGCTGTTAGTACAACTGGTGATAAGGAGGCATCGGAAAGATCAAAGAAAATTGATAGAGATTTAAGGGCTGATGGGGAACGTGCAGCCAGTGAAGTCAAGCTGTTGCTTCTTGGTAAATTCCAAATATTTTATCAATTAATTAAAATTTTTCAACTATTTTAAATTGTTTGATTGAAGAAAAAAATGTTAATAAATAACCGTAAATTTATGGAATTTCTAATAATAAAATTTTATCATATTTGTACATTGAATGACTAAATTGTTTGACATTCACGTATTAATCATCAAATAGAATTGAAATAATTGTTAATTGTTTTAATTGTTTGTTGTTTAAAGGCGCCGGCGAATCCGGGAAGAGTACTATTGTTAAACAAATGAAGATAATACACGAAACTGGTTATTCTCGTGAAGAATGCGAACAATATCGTCCTGTTGTTTATAGTAATACTATACAAAGTTTAATGGCAATTATCCGTGCTATGGGCCAATTACAAATTGATTTCGCTGATCCAGAACGAACTGTAAGATATATTAATTAATTATAAATTAATGTTAATTATATTTATTATTTATAGAATATAGCCCGTCAATTTTTCACATATGCAAGTGCAGCAGAAGAAGGTGAATTAACACCAGAATTAGTAATGCTTATGAAAACATTATGGCAAGATCCTGGTGTACAATTGTGTTTTGCACGTTCACGTGAATATCAATTAAATGATTCTGCAGCTTATTATTTAAATGCATTAGATAGAATATCACAACCAAATTATATACCAACACAACAGGATGTATTAAGGACTCGAGTTAAAACAACTGGAATTGTAGAAACACATTTCTCATTTAAAGGATTACATTTTAAGTAATTTCTATTTCTATAATAAGTTGGAAATTTTTATTAATTTTTAAAATTAAATTACAGAATGTTCGATGTCGGCGGCCAGAGATCTGAACGAAAAAAATGGATACATTGTTTCGAGGGTGTTACAGCTATTATATTTTGTGTTGCATTATCAGGTAAGTTTTATAAAACAAAAATATTTACACCATAAAGTTCATAGACATCTAATTGTAGTTAATTTATATATTTAATGATAATATTCTAGAAATTTAATAGGCAAAACTGGCTTTACAAGTACATTTTCACGGTAGATATTGAGTAAAGGTAAACCTGTTCCGTGATTTACACCATACACGCCACGTCATTTCTTAGGTGGTCTTCCATTGTTTAAAATAAACTACAAAAGCCCATGCACTTACACAAAAAAAAGTATGCAAAACCCTACTTTTTCACATATCAGTGATTGCAGAATTAAATGAAAATTATTTTAACGAAAATAACAAAATCAAAAAAATTAAAAATCAAACACTAAATGTAAAATGACTTGGACTGTATGGGTGTTCCTAAGAATATTTCAAGCGAATCAATTCCAGTGACGATTCGTGCGAAAAGTTTCGGCAAAATCAATCCGTTTTGGAACGATTTCCAGAAATACACCCTAAAAAATTACAAAAAACAACTTTTCTATTATAATAGAAAAATTAAATTGTTTTCGTATATTTCTATCATGAACAAAAACAATAAATATGCATCTTAGACATTATTTCTACAATAAAATTAAGTCTTTTCGAACTTCCCTTTTTGTTAGAATAAAATAAACAGTGATTGAGCTGATTTTATTAAGAATTTATCTCACGTAGTACGTTGACCTTCATCGCCCTTATTTGTACAGAAAACAAATATTTTTTTGGGAAGCTACAATAATAAGTAGGTAATGTTTTAACGATTTTAAAAATATTCAACTACGCACATTTAATGATTTTAGTACATTGCAATTTTGCTGCACGGTTGTTCGATTAATCAAATTTAATTATAAGTGAAGATTTTTTTTATTCTCTCAACATTCCAGGGAGTTTTTTTTGTACGTTTCAATTTTAATTAATTCTATTTCTGCATCATTATACATTAAATGATTAAAGTACATTAACTGACTAGTATTCTTCGAAAAGGTGCTTGGGTCAGATGAGTTCTTAAAACCCAAAAAAATAGTGGCATGGTTTCGAATTTTGCGGATCATAAATTATCTTGCGGCTATTTGTTAAGCTTGCTTCGTTTTTTGGAAATAAAAAAACATTGTGTTTTGTACTTATTGTACTCCCACCTTTTGTATAGCCGGTCATGTCTTGAAACTTGTTCGTTATATTATTAAAATCGTTTTATAACGACTACCATACAAATGAGTGATTATTTATTGTTTTTTTAGGGTATGATTTGGTGTTAGCTGAAGATGAAGAAATGAATCGTATGGTTGAATCGATGAAATTATTCGATTCTATATGTAATAGTAAATGGTTCGTTTCAACATCGATAATATTGTTTTTGAATAAAAAAGATTTATTTGAAGAGAAAATTTGTCGCAGTCCATTGACAATATGTTTCCCTGAATACACAGGTTTAAATACTTACGAGGATGCATCGGCTTATATACGTATGAAATTTGAAAATTTAAATAAACGAAAAGATCAAAAAGAAATTTATACACATTTTACATGCGCCACAGATACAAATAATATACAGTTTGTATTTGATGCTGTTACAGATGTTATTATAAAAAATAATTTAAAAGATTGCGGTCTTCTTATGTAAAATTTTGATGGAATTAATGAAATGCATTTAATGTGGGTGTTTTTTTTATATACAGGGATGAAAATCTAAATGTATACGATTCGTGTAAAACTCCTAGTTGGCGAGCGATTCGAAAATTATTTCAAGAACTTATAGGAGGGTGTCTAGAGATCATTTAAGCAAAATTAGAATCTCGTAGCTCATTGGTCAAAAATCGCTCGTTTCAACTAAAAATGACTCGAAAACCTTCCCAGCATTTTTTCCCGTTTTTCTCCAGTGAATCCTATAATAAATGGGAGACATTTGCTCCCGCTCCAGAATAAAGTAGAGAGAAAAAATGTTAGAAGGGTACCCGAGTCATTCCAAGTCGTTTAACGTGCATACCTCGTTTTTGAAAATCCCAACATCGCTAGAAACAGCGATTTTTGACCAACTTTACGTGCGCTACAAGGTTCTAATTTTGCTAAAATGGTCTTTAGGCACCTTGAAATATTTTTCGAATCACTCGCCAATTAATAAGTTTCATACGAATACATTTAGATTTTCATCTCTGTACATGCAATGTTGAATTATTGAAGAAAATTGTTAAAATTTTGCGCAATTTTTTGTTAAAATTCAAATTTATTTTTCTATATATATTTGATCTCTGTTTATCCAATTCAAAATTATTAGGAAATTCTACAGTATTAAAAAAATCGCGCAAAATTAAATTTGCTTAAAATTGTGTTAATTATTAAGAGATATCTATTTATTCCCAACGTTTATAGTTTTTCTATGCAATATTTTTTATATATTAATATATTATACATTTATATTAATTGCCGAATATTTGGCATCGTTTCGGATATTAATGCCAGTAAGAATAATTTCTTTTTGAATAATTTATGTCTCTATTTTTGATATACCATCGTTGTATGTTCATGCCATATTGTATAAAGATATTTCTATATAAGTATTCAAATAACATTCCTCGTATACACGTTTTTCTCTTTATTCTTGACAATAAAACTCGAATTTATACACGAATATATTTATTGATTGGCAACAAGTACATTATTTCGACCAAATAAAGGTCCATATAGAAGACTATTTTTTTTTATTTTTATATCTCGAAAATGCAACTAACTGTTTAGATATTCGCACAATTCAAACGATTGAATTTTGCGAATTTCTATTTGCTTTATATTGGATAATTTTGTACGCCAATATATTTTTGTAAAAATCAACGAATAAAAACACTAATTAAACATCAAAATACTTTTTATTTCAACTTTTTTTTATGAAAATAACGAACAATTTTTTCAATATATGTACAGTCTTTTAGTCAAAAACCTAAGAATATAACTCAATTTCGAAAATCACATTGTTTCCTTGACTAATACATATATTTATAATTTAACTGGAAAAACGAACACAGAATGTTTAATAATTAGAAAATAGAGGTAGTCTACCCAAATCCAATAAGCAGAAAATAACACAAAATAGAAATTTTAATCATCGGTTAGATCTTCCTCTGCCATGATTATTTTGAAAAATTCTTCAATACTGAAATTATCGGCATTACCACGAACACCAGTGCTGGTAGATGGTTGTTCAGGATCAAACTGTAATTCTTTACTCTCATCTTCATAATCATCGTTGTTTAACTCTTCGAGATCTTCCATTAATTGCCTTGCTTCCTCGTCAATTCTTTTATCATCGAGCTTATTCCCTTCTTCGATTTTCTTCTTATCAATCAAACCGGTCATGTTAGCTAAACGAATTATTGTAACTCTTTCCTAAAAATCCTTCAATTTAATTCTGGAACAAAACTATTCGAAATAACTTACGAAATAATCCATTGTTGCCACATGAGTTTGAAGTGTATACTGTTCTGAACTATTCCAATTTTTAGCCTCACGAGTTGCTTCATCCATCGATGGATCGGTTACACATGATTGTAGACGTGGATCAGGTGCTTCGCTGAGTATATTATAGAACATTGACATGTATTTAACGCACGGTTTTAATTGTTGCCATGTTAAACCTTCAATTATTTTTGTTTAATTATTATTTTATAAATAAAATTTGAAAATGATTACCAGAAACGGATAGTGCAGCTCTTCGGCCGAATGTGTAATGCATGGCAGATGCGGCAATAACACTGTAACTATAACTTAAAAATGCTGGATCTAAACTCAAAAGATCCATAAGGTGTGATGCTTTAATAAAATTATAAGCTGAATATTTCGGATACACAAAATCACGATTCAAATATAATTTTGATTTTATCAAATCACCCGCTTTGGTGTATAATTGCATGTATAGATTCAACCAATCACTTGGTGTTGTTATTGTAACTTCCCATCCTAAACTCTAAAAAAAACATTATAATTATACAAAAATCAATAAAATGAAAATTCAATTTACATTTAAAAGAAGAATTTCACAAGAAACAATCTCTTGAGCTTTACAAGCACCATCACAAACATAAGAGAATTCAGCCAAACTTGGCGGATAGATTTCTTCAAGTTTTGCAGCAATATACAAACATGTAACACCAACTAATTGTAACATACTTTTCGGTATATCTGGACGTATTGATAAGAAACGATCAAAATAATCAACACTTAAATAATATGTAACACGTCTTAAATGATAAACTTCAGCTACTTCCATTAACCAATCAAGTAATATTGCTCTCATACGTGGTGTAACTGATTTAAAATCAAGAAATACTCTAGGATTACGTAATTTATTTGCTGCTTCCTCTTTATTCACCATAAAATTCCATACTTCAACACAATCACTATGTTTTAATAGAATTTGTGGTACATGACGTGATACTGGACTAAATTCAGCATCTGAATTTGTATTAAATTCACCTGAATCATCAGAATTTGATCGTTTTTGGGAATGGGGTGTTTTCTGATCTCTTTCAGGAAATGGTGTTACTGGATGCTGAAAATTAATAAATTCATTAATCATAAATAATTACATAGAATAATAATGATAATATACTTTATCACAAGTTTTTTCAGTCTTTTTCAATTCAGTTTCACATTTCAACCAAGAATATCTCATATTTTCGCGAGCTTGACGTTTGGTTGCTTCACCAAATTCAAAGCCGGATAAGAAACGATTTTCGTGAATTTTAAGTAGTTCAGGAAATGGCAATGAGTTTGGATTGAAATTTTTCAAATAATTCTTATTCACTTCATTAGAATTTGGTTTTGATCCACTTGCACTCAATTGAACACTAAAAATGTTAAGTAAAAGAGTTATTAATTAATTAATCAACGATTCACGAAAATCTATACCTTTCAGTATTTTGGGCAGTATCGTGTGAGTCTTGTTCGATTCTTGTATTGGCATCTGTACCACTATCAGTACAAATATTTCTGCGAAAGAAAAATATAAAATAATAACTTTGAACAATAGAGCGATAATCTTTATGTTGCACAATTAAAATGGTTTGATTATGTCATTCTTTTACGATTGCATTTATGCAGCATGATAAATTATCGATTAAAAGACCTTGATTGATAATTATTAAATGGCATTTAAATACTTTATTTACCTACATTTAAATCTTTAAAAAATATGGTATTTTAAGCTACAATACACAGAATAAAGTACTTACAGTTCACTGGAAAGATCGTTTTCATTATTGTCCACATTTACTTCATAGCTATAAATACAATTTCGTTAAAATATTATCAAAATATGAAAAATTAAACGGTTAAATACCTTGATCCAGGTTGCATTTCTTGTTCATTATCTCTTGAACTCATGGTGGCAAATTAATTGTTTACTGGAAAATTAATCAAAGATTGATCATTATAAATCATCTCACTGTTTACACATCTAATAGCCCTTCGATACGTTAATTAATCAATTATATGACGGATAAACCTAAGAAAATTTATAAATAAATATCGAATTTTTTTATTAATATGACATTTGCATTTTGGCGGCAATTGATTCTTATCGAGCAATAAATCAGGTAATTAAATGGCGATATTGATAAACTAACGATTAATTACAGGTCAAATACCTTTAAAGTTCATTGTACTAATAAAAACTATTTAAAAAATTCTATTAAAAGGGTGAAAATTGTAAAATTATATCATCGATTTGAGGTTATAAGTGACCGAAATATTATACTAAAATAAAATAGAAATATCCAGGTAAAATATATTTTTTTAAAAATACTTAAATAATTTACAGTATAATAAATAGATTTAAATAAAAACAATTAGGGGTTTGATTCATAATAATTATAAGAATTGCAATTATTGAAAAAATGCCGGGAAAAAAAATTCGGCCATCAGTTTATATGATGGTATTTCAATTACCTTTATTGGTGAAAAATTAAAAAACTATACGAAATATAACACAAAACTACAACTGAAACACTTGAACGAATTATAAAAGAAGCACATAAAAAGAAAAAATCAAATTATAATAAAAAAAACTAAAATTTAAAGGGAATTTAAATGCCACCAACTATATCACGAACTCTGTTGCTGACTGATATGAAAACATACAGTTATTCGTCATATTGGCGCGCTACGCTTGCGCAATAGAATTTACAGTGATGATAATACCAACCAATGTTCTAGTGACACGCGAAAATCCCTAAATATAAGGTATATCCCTCAACACTAATTTCAACAAAGCAAAAATATGTTATTAACAATAAAAATCGAATAAAATTCAAATTTAAGACAATTAAAACTATCACAATAATAACAATGCTTGTAAAACGGCGAAAATTAACATTGTACGTGTACGTGTACGATATAATCTAAACTTTAGAATAATCCACATACTTATGCCCATTTCCTATAACCAGAATTAATTTTTGCTTATTGCTAATCGTAATATAATTGGTAGTTGTAATTTATGTTGAAAATTTTAATTATTATCCTTTATAATTTATACTTACCCAAAATTTTGTGTAGTCTACATGCGCACTGACGCTAACTATATTTGTCGGTAATATCAATTTCGATAATATTGACAAAATTTGTATTACCAATAGTTATTTACAGTATTATTAGATGGCAGCACCACGAATTTTAGTGTATTATATATGTTGGTATATGTACAACGCCAAAGAATACATACTCCATAGAAGCTCAGATCTCGGGGTTTTGTGGTTATCAAACTTTTAGTACCTACCCTGACTCACGAAGGGCGACACTTGTTCAATGTCGGTCGGTCGTCGACACTGTTGCCGACGACGTAGGAAGAAAATCTACTAAATGGTCACGTGATACCCACTAGAAATCCATTTAGTTTATTTTGAAGTCAATATTCCTTTTCTACATCCAAATATGTCCATTATAAATATAAGATAAAAAATTATATAGGTAAATATCTCCAAAAGTTATATTTAATTAGACAAATCAACAAAAAAGATTCGAAAAAAAATCTACCAATTTTCTACTTTTCTACCAGACATTCTACTTTTCTACCAGATTTTCTACTAATCTACTAGACGGAGATTTATCCACAAGACGGGTCGAAATTCCACCAGATCTAATAGAAATTCGCCTGAATCGGCAACCGTGGCCATGAGTTCGGTTGATAAAATCGTCGTGCTTAGCATGTGCTTACCGACATTGAACAAGTGTCGCCCTTCGTGAGTCAGGGTAGGTACTAAAAGTTTGATAACCACAAAACCCCGAGATCTGAGCTTCTATGTAGTATGTATTCTTTGACAACGCGTCCAACCTGTATGTCGGTAATAGCAATTCCTGCAATGTTCACAGAATTAAGCGAATTGTTCTAGTTAATTCTACAATGAATAGATGGCAGCATTTCGAATATGTGGGTAATTGTTGGTGCAGGTATGCAACACGTCTAACTTTGTATTGTTTGTCTTTTTTTAACTAATGATTGGAAAAAAAGATGGTGATATTAATGTAAGGTGATGTATTGAGCAGGAAGGTTATAAAAATTTGGGAGTTACTGTTTGATGTAGTGTTTGTCCGTTAGTTAGCTGGACTTTGATTTATAAACGAATTTATCAAATCCTATCAAAAAATTTGATGTTTTGAAAGTGAAAACGATTAAATTTAGGATTCTTATTATCGTGGATTAAGAAACAATACAATGGCAACTAGTACCCGATTATTGTTCCGTATAATTTGTAAGTAAAATTACATAATTCTAATTTTACATATTCTAAAATAGATAGGAACAATAGTGTATTTTTAATATAATCGTAACATTATCATAACTTGATCACTATTATTTAAGGGGTATACCGATAAAAGGTCAAAGATTTACTATATTTTTTTCAACTTAGGTTAATGCATAAGCGTTTTTTTTTGTTTACAGTTGATGGACTCAAAGTTGGCCAAACAGTTCGGTACAATAGCTATGAAGCCACCCGAAAGAACTTGATACTAACAACAAATACCAAAGTAATTTGCCAGGGATTCACCGGCAAACAGGGTACTTTTCATAGTAAACAAGCATTAGAATATGGCACGAAAATGGTTGGTGGTGTATCACCCGGTAAGGGCGGCAAAACCCATTTAGATCTACCTGTATTCAATACTGTAAAGGAGGTAAGATGGTAAATTCTGGATAATTACCGTTATTATTCGAATATTCCCCAAATACAGGCCCGAAGCGCTACCGGAGCTGATGCTACAGTAATTTATGTTCCACCACCGACTGCTGCCGCTGCTATATTTGAAGCCATGGATGCTGAAATACCACTAATTGTTTGTATTACCGAAGGCATTCCCCAACAAGACATGGTTAAAGTTAAACATAGACTACTACGTCAAAATAAATCACGTTTAGTTGGTCCAAATTGTCCAGGAATAATCGCACCTGAACAGGTATCTATTGTTGAATCTCAATATTAAACCAGACTTAATTTGTATTTGAATTAGTGTAAAATTGGAATAATGCCGGGGCATATCCACCAAAAAGGTGTAGTGGGCGTAGTTTCCCGTTCGGGAACCCTAACATATGAGGCTGTTCATCAAACAACCCAAGTTGGTTTAGGACAAACCCTCTGTGTTGGTATTGGTGGTGATCCATTCAACGGTACTGATTTCATTGACTGCCTTGAAGTTTTCTTAAATGATCCAGAAACTAAGGGTATTATTTTAATTGGTGAGATCGGCGGTGTGGCCGAAGAACAGGCAGCTGAATATTTAACCAAGCACAATACGGTATTAATTAATTTTTATTATTATCACTGATTAATTACTATTTGATTTTTACTAGGGCTGTAATGCTAAACCAGTAGTATCATTCATTGCCGGATTATCAGCACCACCTGGCCGTCGTATGGGTCATGCTGGTGCCATTATTTCAGGTGGTAAAGGCGGTGCTCAAGATAAAATCAATGCCTTAGAAAAGGCAGGGGTTATTGTGACAAAATCACCAGCCCAGATGGGTACTGAATTGGTGAAAGAAATGAGACGTTTAGGCATTGCCTAATTAACTTTTCCAATATATTAAATATGTCAAATAGTTCTAAATTTGTTGAACACAAATAAGCATCTGTATTTTCTGCTTAGCCAATTAATTAATTATTTAAAAATATTGTTCGTTAAATAAAAAAGACGTTGAGTTCGATTTTGATGTTCAATTATCATATTAAATCAAAACTCTGATACCAAATAAGTTTATTAACATATTTCATGTTATTACAGTTATAATCGGCAGTGAGCAAATTTTTTGTTCGATAGATTGGAACATTTAATAATCGTTTTTTGTAAGTAATCAACAATAAAAAATTGCCAAAAAAATTATAAAAAAAACATAATACTTTGATATAAAAATGAATTAGATTAATTGCAACAATTGAAACATAATTTAAACAAAATTAAGAAAAAACAATTTATCTTATCGGCGAGATCAAAACTTGGCTGCCATTATAATCACAAATTCAAGGAATGTAAAAACTTAATATAACTATTTCAAAGCTACTACAAAAAAAATATCTAGCTCATAGAAAAGTGTAAAAAATATACAATACATACATGATATATGGCACAAAGGATGGTAAAATTACAAATATTTATTGAAATATTGCAATTTTAAGTATTTTACCAACCTGTATGCATCATACAACATACACTATTTGTTGTAATTAAACTTAAAATAAATACTAATTATAATTGATTTTATATAACAGAAAAAAAAGGCAAATGTGGAGAAATGCACTTACACTCGTTTAAAACGTAATTACTCTAGATTATAATTATAATTGAAAAAAAAAAATAGAGGCAAACGGCACGATCATTGATTCCTAAAAAATCATTCAGTCTACTTAAATATTAATTAGTATTACTCAAATAGAGGTCATATCTACAGCATCAGTTCCATCCAAAAATATTGTCGTCTTTGGTCAAACGCAGTGTTTTTGTTTAAGTACAAACGTCGTTGATTTAAAAAAAAAAGAGTTAATTAAAAAAACAAAATAAATAAATATTAGCACCAAGACTCTTCGCCACCGTTTTGACTGCCCTCTTCACTGCCATCATCACCGTACATATCGGCTAATTTTCGGAAACGCGGTCCAAAACTTGATAAATAATTGAATTTCAAATCACCCTCATCTGTACATGATGCTAATGATGATAATGAACCGCTTGTATTACCATCACCTTCATAACCATAATGACGTACATCATCATAAGGTAAATTATCTGGATCTTTATCACATGCTAATTTTTTATTATCTAAGAAAACGTTTATATCTGCTGGTACATCAGTGCCTTGTTTATAAAATTGATCACGTATTGGTGGTTTCTCATCCAAATTTGGACGAAATACACTTAAATCGAAATTTGTATCACATTCACCGCCACCTTCATCTTCATAATTAATAATATTCTCTCGTGTATCATCGATATCTTTTTCATTGAAATTATCTTGTTTCCTTTTGTGTACAACAACCGCCAATAATAATACTGATAAAAACAATCAATTATTAATATTAACAATATTAAAATGTTTATAATAAACTTACTGAGCAATATTGCAATGCAAACTAGTATTGCAACAAGGAAATTCGAATCGATACCGAAACTTACAGCTTGCATAACACCATAATGACAATTTATATGAGCTAATTCGCTATCAGACGGTGCACCAAGATTATAAACATAAGAATTATATGTGAAATTCGTTATACAACCAGTGAAACCTTTATTTGTTGGATAATTCGTTTGCCATAAACGTTTTGTATCCTCTGCTGAAAAGATTTTACGTCGTCCACCAACTTGAAGCGGTCCATTTACATTCAATAAACCACTTTGGAAATTTTTCCATGTTAAACAATCACTACCACATTCATCGACTTCAATTTGTACATCCTATAATAATTACTTTTATAAAATAAATTATTTTTTTTTTTTAATATTCTTACATTAGCTGCAATAAGAATTTTAATTTTATGCATAGAACCATCTTTTAGTTTCTTTTTATTCCATGGTATTTCAATTGGACCATATCCTAAATCCATTTTAAGTACAAGTGAACCATCTTGCATTTCTAAAGACATAAAATCTTTTGAAATAATAGCTTGTTGTGGTGTTAATGGTCCAACATAAAATATTAAACCATCATCATCTTGTGGTAATATTGATAATGATATATCAGTATTATTACATGAATCAAATGTTGGATACATAGCCCAACCATTACCATCAAAACCAATACCTAATATTTCACAATTTGGACCTTCAAAACCTTCAGGACAACTACAACCACCATCAATTGGTAAACCACCATTAAAACATTCATTTACATCACGATGTAAACAATCACATATAGCTTCAACAATTGCTTGTACACCAACAAATGATGTTTTATTTGTAAATACAACAGCCGGTTCATCTTTTATTTGTAAAATATTCGTACATGATGATTTATTTGAACATGCACGCGGATCTAAACATTCACTAATACCAACCATTAAAAATTCGACACCTAGTGCACGTTCCAACTAAAAATCCATTTAAAAAAATTATTATAAACGGTAATTTTTATATATTTTTTTTTAATTTACCTCATCCTGTTCTTCTGTAGCTTTATTATTCAAACGTTCTGGTGCATAATATGGAGAACCGTGCGCTGAAAAACGGACATCAACTAGAGAACTATTCGATGGTGTTGGTAAAACAGTGAAAACATCAACATTAGTTATGGAAGTATTCAAAATAGATGCAAGATATTTCTGTAATACATCTTTCTTACTCGGCGAAAACTAAAAAATAATAATAATTAATCATAATTATTAATTATTTATAATAAAGATATTACTTCCGAATCTTTTTCAATGAATTTTTCACTTGTTACACCCCTTAAACGTATAGATCCTGATTTACGTACAGCCTCTTCTGGTATTTCTTTAATTGTAACAGTGACATTAGCATTAACTGTATGCCTTGGTATATCTGGTAAATGTTCTTCAGTTACTAGAAATTGTAAATCATAAACACCAGCAACAGCACCACGTTTCATAATTATCATTCCTTTATCATCAATACTTAAATCGAAATTTTCATTTAAATCACCTTTCGGTTGAAATATTTTATCTGGTAAATCCCAATCATCTAAATCTTCAACATAAATTCTACCAATTTTAATATCTTTATCTAAACCCTATAATTATAAATAATTAATAAATTATAATTTTATAGATAAATATAATTACCTCGTATTTATAAACAAATATTTCACTACTACCATCAAATGCCATATTATCATTTTTATCACCTATAATAACTCTTAATATACTAATATCGGATTGTTTTGGTTCACCACTATCAGTTATTTCAATTGGTATATCATAAAATTTCTTTTCTTCACGATCAAATGTAACAGTTGCCCATAAATCACCATTTTGTACAGAAAATTTTTCATAAATTTCAACATCCGTATTTGATGCTAAATTAAATTTAAATGGTGGACCATTGTCAATACTATCAAAATCATATGCAGTTAACGTTACAATCTTTCCTTGTGGTTCATTTTCATACCAAACAACTTGACTCTACAAAACAAAAATTAAATTAATATTTAATAATTATAGATAATTTGTGCAATTTACAATATTTAATTTAGGTGCATTATCGTTGATATCAATTAAAATGATGTTAAGTTCAGCTGACATAGATAGAGAATTAGTACCACCATCATTATCATTTGCATAAATATAACCTTGGTATTGTGGTGAACCATTTGGTAGATCACGATCAAGAGGCTAAAATTATATTTTGTATTAAATATATTTTATAAATAATTTTCTACTTACTGTTATTAATGATACACAACCATCTTGTGTTATGCTTAAAAACCATTTATGTTGTTGTGCAACACTATAAACAATTCTTTGATCAACATTACGATCTTTTATATCAGGATCGTATGCTTTTAATGTTATTATACAACCATTACTAATTTTTTCTTCTTTAACATAAATACTTTTATTATATTTTTCAAAAATAGGTGGTTCATCATTCTCATTTTGTACATAAATAATAACTTTAGCTGTATCATCATAAATACCATCATATGCGCGTACAGTAAGATTATAACTTTCAATTTTTTCATAATCTAATTTATTTTTAACACGTATACGTCCAGTTGTTTGTTCAATTGTAAATGCATCACCAATATTACCTTCAATTATACTATAAGTAATTAAAGATGCATCATCTTTATCTTCAGCAATAACTTCAATAACATCTTTTAATACATCAGAACTTTCTGATATATTATGTACAATATAAATACTTTTTGTAAATTTTGGTGGATTATCATTACGATCTTCAATACTTATTTGAAATGTTTGATTAACAGAATTTGGTTTTGTTTTATCACGTAATATAGCACTTGGTGCACCATCTGATGCACGTACTAATACATGATATAATTTTTCAACTTCACGATCAAATGTTGTTAATGCTGTTATAACACCAGTTTCATTATTTATTTTAAACAAATCAGTTGGACTTAATAATTCATATGTAACACGATTATTCGGTGATGTACCATCTTTATCAATTGCACGTACTTGCATTGCTTGTGCACCAATAACATCATTTTCAACAACACTACCTTTTAATAAATCCATAAATAATGGTATATTATCATTAACATCTTCAACTTTTACTGTTATTACAATTGATGCAGCTAATTGATCTTTATTTTTAACAACAACAGTCAAACGATATTCAGTAACACGTTCATAATCTAAACGATGTCCTATATTAATCATAGCTGAATTATTACCTAATTCATTCAATATAAACGTGAATTCTTTATTTGTTTGTTCGGTTTGACCTCTAACTAACTCAAATACAACATCAGGATCATTGATATTCGATCTATAAAATTTACAAATATAAATAATTACAATTTATATCATAATATAATTATTATAATTAATAAACATACTTTGCATGAACAATAACTAAAGGTTTCTCAAAATCATTCCAATCTTCTTTTACGGAAATTGTTGTATTATCAGCACTAATACTAGGTGCTTGTTTCTCAGAACTAACAATTATTATAGATACTTCTCCAGTTATAGAATTTTGTGGTACACCATTATCATGAATATGAATAATTGATAAAAATTCAGTGCCGGCTTTCTATAATTTTTAACAATTTTATAAAATAAGAAATATTTTTGCAAATAAATAAAACTTACATATTTTAAATCTTTTTTCAAATAAACAACGCCAGTTTCATTATCAATTTTAAAATATTGATTAAATTCATTGCTTTCATTACCAAAACTATATGTTAATTTTGAATTATCACCTTCATCAATATCATAAGCAACAATTCTCATAACAATTGAATTAACTTTTGTATCTTCCGAAACGTGTGTTCTATGCTCCTATATAATTTTTAATATTTATAAATATTATTAATTAATACACTGATGATAATTTGAAGTAACTTAAAATTATAGTCAACTTTTTGGTGATATGGGAGGACAAGTGAAGGGCTTAACGAAACTTGTTTAAAAATTCGATTTTTAAAATCATATAATTTACGTCTGAAATCCCACATTTTACAAATTACAGCGCCCATTGTAGATGCTGCATATAAAACTAATAAAGATAAAATAAAACACACAAGGCAATTGATGTAAAAGTACTTGTTTAAGAAATGAGTAATTTCATATGATAATATAAGCAATTTTCTTCCCCAACTACAATCCTAGGATACCTTATAAAATGTAGTCTTTTCGATCGATCTTTCTACCTTGAAACATTGTAAAACTTGTTAAACTCCCTTTAGTTGATATTTGTTAAAGTTTTAAACCATCATAAATCTAAATAATGCGAAAATATTACTTTTTTGTGTAATTTACAAATAAACAAAATATGTTCCAACAATGTATCAATAATGTAAAACAGTAGCACGAGAATTTCTACCTCATTTTAGTGTTTATTATTGTTTCTATGTTTGTTTATTTTAAACAGCTACTACACGAACTTCCACTTGCGTCATATTCATAACATAACAGTGGGTTATTAGTAATAACCCACTGTAATAACTTATTACTCCTCGATTATTACCGCAAAATATATTAGAAATAATTATTATTAATGATAATTTTTCTATAGTCTGGATTATTTGCAAACGAAATTGATTACGGTTTAAAAGTGACTACAATTTTACGTCATTTTGTACTTCAAATTTTAAATTATTTAAATTATTACCCCTCTATCAAAACTTGGTGAATTATCATTGATATCAGTAACAGTTACTTTAAATGTACATATATCAGCTAATGGTGGACGTCCATCATCTGTTGCTTGTATTGTTAAATATAATTCTTTTTGTCTAGCTGGTTCATCACGATCAAATTGTACATTTGTAAATATTTCACCAGTTGTACTATTTATTGTAAAAAAATTAACAGTATTTGTATCTTCTTTACGTACAATACTATATGTAACATGTCCACCTTTCTCATTTTTATTATCCTCATCATCAGCATGCACCTTTATAATTAATTAATTAATTAATTAATTATTGTTGTAACAATAGATATATTGATCAATTTTTATTAATTTACCTGTATAACAAATGTACCACGTACTTGTTCTTCTTTTACTTCAGGTTTATATTCTTCACATTTTGTAAATATTGGTTTTTTATTTTCTCTATGATATGTAATAAAATTGGAACTGTTTGAATCTATACTATTATCATAAATCATATCTGTAAATTAATAATAATAATAATAATAATAGTAATAATTAACAATAACAGAAGTAAAAACCATATGACTAATACTTTGATTCATGTCAATTTCCGGAATTTTAAAAATGTTACAGTTGAATCTCTCTATAATGACCTCATCATAACCACTATTATGTTAATTATTCAAATACAGTAGCAATTTTAATACTACTAAATTACACACAATATTGATAAGATACAATTATGACACAAAAATAATCGCATAAAGCTAAATTAAATAAGCAAAAAAGATAAGAATTGTATTAATAGAAACATTGACAGTATCATAGAGAAATTATACTGTATTCTATAGTAATTTAATGAACAATTGAATTTCCTTTCCCTCATGTCTCTAGATTATGTTGTTCCCATGGTCGATTTATTTCAATTAAATTCTAATGTTAATTGAAAGTATGAATCATTTTTTCTGTATTTCTTACAAAAAAAAAATGGGGGGCAATACTGTTATTGTATATTTAAAGGTCATAATTAAGGAATTTTAATAATTAGAAAAATTGTGCAAATGCACTGTTGTCACATTTATATTTCTATTTATTATTATCAATATGGAATGATTGACAAAAATGTCGATTTTATAAGTAATAATTGTATTTCTATATAAATTTATTTATAATTTTAATATTAAACAAAGAGACAAAAGATTGTTTGTACTATGGGTAAATGTAATGTTGACTTGATAAGAATGAAAGAATTTTTGTATAAGATTACACTTTTATCTTTTATACAAGAAAAACCACACCTATTCGTTATATTTGTACAATTTTTCACATAAAAAAATTACATATACCTAACGAGATAATAAAAAAAAATAACGATTCACCGGAAATCTATAACAATAAATTATTCATAACATGTAGATGATTTTCTTGTTATTCAAAATGTAATCTTAAATACTTTAATTTTTTTATTATATGACGTCACGAATTCTTTTACTAATTCCCATTATCATAACGATGAATTCGATTTGTGTATTTATGTATTTTTTATTTGCTCTGGAAATAAAATGGATGACTAATAATAGAAATCTTCATTCTGGGAACAATTTGATAAAAATGAGTAATACTCAGGTGTAATATTTATCGAATGGCGACGCCCTAATGAGCCCAAAAATTAAAAAACTTATAACAAATGTAAGCGACGAGGGCGAATTTATGATAAGAAGCAACAAGTTGTATTCAACAGATAATATGGATACGAATAAAGGGGCTTACCTCTAGATTTAATGATGTTTATATCGTCCAATTGAGCACTAAGTAACGTTATATGAAGGCACAAATAAGTCACTAATAATTTTAATTTCATCATCGTTGATATTTCGTTTAATTTTCCTTGTAATTAATTTAATTATGAAAATAAATCAGTTGTTTGTTGAGATTTGTTTAACATTACAGCTATCTTAGTGTCACAAATTTCATTATAATTACAGTTAGTTATTTGATTTTTTTTTTTGTTATAATTATTTTGATCACAATGTTGTAGGATAATTGAACTGTAGTTGAATAAAGGCACGGTTTAAATCACCAAATAACGTTCCGCATTTACAAGGCACTTATTCATCAGTTCTGTATTCTCTTCCAAACCTAAGCAACAACAACACAATGACTAACACGATAGAGATAAATTTTTCTTAACAGGCCGGTTATACCAACTCGATAGAATACCAACAAATATCCAATTATCTTTCAACATTACAAACTATTATTTCTAATTATTTATTCATATTTTCCTATTTTATTTAATAACAATAAAATTTACGTACGTTTTTTGATTAAACGAGATTCTTGTTTTTGCTGTTTTAATTTACAAATTTTACAATTTTTTATTATATATTTATTTATTTTAACTGAATTAAACAACCAATACAATGAACTTAACAACTCAACAACACAAGGAGTGGCTGGTATGCGCAGACGTAGAACGTATTATAAATTTTGTTACCTGTTAAAATGTAATATGCGCCTGACTTCTCACCCAACCGTGAAATACACCGAACCCGAGAAAGTTTATCTTGATTTAATTTTTATTTTTATCCGTTTTCCCCTCGATTTTCAACAACATTCATCAAAAAACCAACAAAGTAAACAAAGAGGAAATACGATACAACTGATAAGATAAAACTAGAATTGTTGAGAATTACACTGAAAATACCTAAAAGTCAATCAACAGTCTACCATTACCTTCCTAAATTCAGTGGCGTACGGTAACTTTTTGTCTCTCATGACCACGTAGGGTCGTAGCCTTGGTCCAGGTTCAGACTAAACTCTATTTTTAAAGTAGGAAGACTGATTTAAATTTTGCGCATCTAAATTATCAGCTTCCTATTGGTTATTTTACAGGCAAATTCACACAACTCAAAATTTCAAAATATTTACATTGACGCAGTTTTTATTAAGTTCAATTAATTCATTGAATTTTCTGTTGATTTGAATGCTGCTACAAGTACCAGTAGTGAAATTAATACCTTTTTCTCCCTACAAACGTAAAAGCGACTTTTTCATGTGGAATCAATAAAGAGAAGCAATATTCCTACTCTTTATTGTTAATAAAAGAATACGATGAAAACTTTGTTTTCACCATGGAGCTAAATATGTTGCATTTAACATAATAACGAAACATAAATATTAATATTTGCCGCTAAAACGGTCTAGTGTATTTCTTCTAGTGACTTTTTCTGTGAAACCCGACTTTAACAATTAAAGTAATGACTCATCCTAGTTTAAGGTTACTTCAGATCAATGTTATTGTATAAAACTGTCCACGTATATCTATGAAATTAAGAGAGAGCCACTGTAAATAGAATTAGAGAGAGAGAGATGGTCCTCCTCTCAATATGTCATGATGAACCAATCACAACGCTCGCTCTCTAGTTATATTAATACTACTAATACTAATACTATTTAAATATTCAAATGATGCTTATCTATCTCTGTGTTATTGAATAAAATTATTTTGAGATGTTTTGTAAAGTTAAGATTCTTACTAGAATTTCTCTTTAAAATGTAGATTATTTTTATGGTAATTTCCTGGAATTTTTGAATTATTCATTACAATCGTTCCGCCACTGGTCGAATTTTTATCTTATTCTCTATAAATATTATAGACTTCATTAAAATTGCGTGATAATAATCACGTTTTATTTATTCCAAATAATAAATAGAAATATTTGTACTTAAAAAGAAATCCCTTTTTTTGAATAATTGCGCGAAAAAAATCGCATGGCATAAATTATCACAATTTCCAAAAATGACCACCTACACACAACACACTCGATTCGGTAAATTGATTTTTAGTGTATTTTCAATTTTTTAATCTAGTACTATATAATTTTATCATAATAATAATGTTGGTAGCAATGTATAGTAAAAACTGGTAACTGTCAATTGTACATATCTGTTTTGTGATTGGTTAATATTGCGTTGATTGTTTATATACGACATACGTTACAAACATCGTACTCATGCGAATGACAAAGAAGTGCAACAAAGAAATGACTAAAGATTGACATGAGGAATGAACTCTGTATAGTTGGTCGCGTAGGTATACAGCGAGGGGGTAGGGGGAGTTTGTGTCTGCGTTTTGTGGGTGTCGCGAAAAGCTGTGGTGGTCCTTCCTATGGAATAAAAAAAAGTTAGGTAATAGTAACAAACATTATCTATAAATTTTAATTATAGTTTTTAGTTAATTAATAATATTATTGTGATTAATTGGAACCAATTGATTGTTTACTCATAATTATCCATATGACAGCAAAATATTTATTTACTATGCAGTACTATAATAACATCCATTCATAAAACACTAGATGTTTGTTATTGTCATAATTGAGATTGATCTAGTGATGAGTAGAATTGGTTTTTTTTCGTCCCTATATAATAATAATTTTTTAATTTTTCGATTTCTTTTATATTTACAGATAATTATTTGTTATGAAGATAGATTGGACCAATGGAGCTGTCAATTTTTGCATCATTTTCCAACTATTATCATCAAAATAATTAAAATGATGACAAATAAAACATATAGTGATAGTGTTTCAAAAAACCCATACAGGACATATTCATAATTATTAAACTACATATTTAATCTATAAATATTATATCGATATAATATTAATAATAATTATATTAATAATTGTGTAATAATGTCTAATATGGAGATGGGTGTACGGAAATTGCCAAAGAAAAGAAAATTCGATCCATCTGAACTTGAAGACATAAATCCAGTAATAACAATAATACCATCATCAACAACAATAACAAATAGTAATTGTAATAATACAATAATAACATCTGCAACAACAATAACATCAATAGGAACAATATCAACAACAACATCATCATCATCAACAACAGCCTCATACATTCCTGTTTCTGTAGTGCAAAGTGTTATGCCAGCACCACCACAGTCAATTGCTGTTGATTATTCATGTTCAAATAATAAGCAAAGTAATATTGTTGATTTAAGTGAGTGGTGTGATCATCGTGTATTAGCTAAACAAGGTGATTGGTATTATCCTGGTGTGATACGTGAAGCTAATGGTTGTAATGTAAGTGATTCTAATTTTATATATTTTTAATTGAAATTGTATTTATTGATCTTGACACTAGTAATTATTTATGGTGTATAGTTTCTCTGGATTTTGCTTTCTTTATATAATAAAGGTCAACACGTTCTTCTAAAAATATTATCGTATCGATTTATGATTATTGTTTTATAATTAAATTTATAATAACGACGATATTGTATCAATATTTTCAGATAACGGTTGCATTAGATGGTAAAGATGAGAAATTGGTACATTTTACAAATGTATTTGATAATGATTGTTATAATGTTATTGGTGATGCTAGTCCATCAAAAAATCAAATAACATTAGGGGCACGTGTTTGTGTCCGTCATAATCAAGGGATGTTTGTTGAAGGTGTTGTATTTAATATATCAGATAATCAACCGTTACGTTTTGTTGTTGCTGTAATTGGTGAAAAACAATGTAAAATAACCGTAAAACGTTCTGATTTGAGATTATTAAGACCACCATGGTATGATGAATTATTAGAACCACCACCACCACTAATAATAACAACAACAACAAATGCAATAACAGCAACAACAACAACAACAACAGCAGTAACAACAATAACACCAACTATAATAAATAATGATGCAATAACAAATTTACCAACAACGATAACAGCAGCAACAACAACAACAACACCAGCAGCAAATTATTATCGCATGACAACTATATCACCGCCACAATTACATACACCTGTGTCTGTATGTACACCACAACCAAATGGCAGAAATTACGATGATTTATGTGAAAGTGAAGAAGATGAATTAAGACGTGGTGATATTATTTTTAATACAGAAGCAGATGCTAAATTATCTGGTAGTAGTAAACGTAGTAGTATGCATAGTAGAGGTAGTTCATCTAGTAGTATTACACCAAGATCTCAACCAACAACACCTAGAAGTCAGGCAGCTACGCCACATAAATATAAAAAAGGTGATGTTGTATCAAATCCAAATGGTATACGAAAAAAATTTAATGGTAAACAATGGAGACGGTTGTGTTCAAAAGATGGTTGTCAAAAAGAATCACAACGTAGAGGTTATTGTTCAAGACATCTTAGTTTAAAAGGTAATAGTTTACATGGTGGTCCAACATTTCCACGTTCAAATAGTAAAGGTGATGGTGAAGATACATCACGTGATTCAGAAACATCACCAAATTGTGATAAAAGATTTCGACGTTTTGATCAAGAAGAAACTGAAGCTGCTAATATGCTTGGTAATTTTATTTTTTTCGCAATTATTAATAATTATCTATTAAAAATAATTATTTAATTAATAGTTTCTTTGGGTGGTTCACGTTCTGCTACACCAGCATTCTCACCAAATAATCAAGGTTCATCACCACATAATATGCAATCACCAATTACAGTAGGTCCAAGACAAAATGTTTTCATGCCGATTATTAGTCCGTCACATGGATTACAAAAGCGCGGTTCACCTGGACCACCTGGTTACAATACACCATATCATCAACCTCTAATTAGGTAAATAATTACCTTTGTGATTTAATATAAGAATATCTAATTATTTCAATAATTATTTTAGACCTGAATCTGTTCGTCCTGTACAAAGTGGTGTGTCTAGTGTTATTAGAGTTTCACCAAATCCACGACAATGGGGTAATAATGTGGCAGAACAACAAAGTGTTATATTACAACATGCTTTAACTGGTTCTGTTAATCAGAATATTAGTAATGATACTCCAAAAATACAATCAAGTAAATACTTATTGATTAACATATTTATTATTTAAAATTATATATTTTTCAATATTTAGGTGCTGTTTATTGTGTAATGCCACAATCACAAGATAAAAATTTAATGGTAGTAAAGAATGAATTAGAGAATGATCTCAAAGAAACAAAATCATTTCAAAGACAAGTAATTATTTTTTATAATAATTTTATTTTTAATTCATTATTGGTTTTTAAGGTTATTCAAAGTGATCATTTATTACAAACTCCTACATTACATATAACGTCAAATAATAATGGTAATATTACTAAAACACATTCCACTGAAGTTGGTATTGTTCAATCAAATTCCAATAAACCTGGTTTATTACCAGTGATAGTAAATCCAACACAATTATTACCTGTATTACCATCAGCATCACAATCAGTTTTGAAAAAGGTGATACCTAGTGGAAATATTAGTAATATACAAACAAATCAACCAGTTATTGTTAAAACTGAACAAGGTAATTATATATTTATTTAAATAATTTATTTAAGTAATTTGTGAAATTTTTAGTATCGAATACAATCAATCATAAAGATCATGTAATACAACATGGTCCATCAATACAATCACAATTAACATCAAGAATACCATTACAATCACATAATAATACAACAAATCATAATATAATTGGACAAAATCAAGTAAAACCATTAATAACACAAGCAAAATTATCAACAAATTCACAATCAGCATTTGTAATACCATGGCATTCATTAGTACCAATATTAACAGCATGTTCTGAACCACAATCACCACCACCATCAGAATTATCACCACCATTATCAGCACCACCAGTAACAACACCATCAGTAGCTGTTGTTGATTTACCAGATGATGATGGTGATTGTGAACCAATGACAGTACCAGTTGAAGAAGATGATGATGTATTTGAAAATGAACCAGCACAAACAACAAATAGTGATAATGCAACTAATAAACGTCGTACACAATCACTTAGTGCATTACAAAGTAGTGCAAAAGATTCTAATATGGTTAAAGTATTATTATTATTATTTATTAAAAATAATTATTAAAATATTATTAATAAATATATTATAGGGAAAGGATCGTATTAGAAGACCAATGAATGCATTTATGATATTCTCGAAAAGACATAGAGCTTTAGTACATCAAAGACATCCAAATCAAGATAATAGAACTGTTTCAAAAATACTTGGTGAATGGTGGTATGCTTTAGGTAATGAAGAAAAGAAAAAATATCATGAATTAGCATCAGAAGTTAAAGAAGCACATTTTAAAGCACATCCTGAATGGAAATGGTGTAATAAAGATAGAAGAAAATCATCATCTGGTTCAGTTAGAAGTAAATTAAGTTCAACTGGTGATAGTGTAGAAGTATGTGAAATACCAACAAGTCCACGTAGTCATTCACCACCACCAATAAATGAACCACCACAACGACAACAATTACAAGAAACACCTGGTGATGTTTCTGATGAAGATCAAATGGTTATATGTGAAGAACCAAATAGTGTTGAAATTGATTTAAAATGTAAAGAAAAAGTAACAGATTCTGATTCAGAATCTCAAAGTGATGTTGAACAATTAAATGAAAATCGTTCATTTTCACAACAAAGTTTCAGTCCAATATCATCTTCAACAAATAAAAATTGTAATGACATTACATGCCGACCGAAACCAATAAAAGCAATTATGCCTTCAAATGAGAATACTGCCAAATATAGTCCAGCACCATCATCAAGTACGTTAAGTTTTCATTATTCACCAGTAAATCCATCTGGTGTGACTGGTTTTCAACCAACTGGTGGTGCCTTTAAAACAATGCCTATATCTCCTAAAATTGTTAAAACGGATATTAAAAATGATGCAAATGATGCTAGTGATAATTGGACAAATACATTATTTGATAATGAACAAAGCAATAATTCAAATGTTTCAAATGTAAAAAATAATAATGAAACTGTATCCCAATGGTCAACTAATGATATACAAACAACAACAACAAATACAACTAGAGCAAATCCAACATTAACAATCTTAAAACCACAAATAAAACAAACATCTATTATACAAATGAGTGATAGTCATCAAAATAATCAATTTCAAACACAACCAGTGACTGTTGCTATTTTAACAGGACAATCAACATTATGCTTATCAAATGATACAGAACGATCTCAACCTGTTGTTGTTGTTGCATCAACACCATCCGATCATCCTGTACAATATTTATATATGCAACCTCCATTTTCTGTGCCTGTGTCTGATTCAAATTGTCGTAATCTACCATTACAATTAGTACCTAAGAATGCTACACAATCTGTTATTGTTAGTCAATCAGTTAATAAAATTGGCCAAATTGCTAGTTCTGAACAAACTCAAACAACATCCGCATCTCTAACATTATCATCATCATCATCGTCATCAACAATTACAAGTACCACTACTAGTACATCAATCTCTTCAACTTCACAAATAAATATACCTACAGGTACGAAAAAATTTGGTATAATTTACAAGATTAATTTATAATTATTTTATTTTAATAGATAATAAAGATACAAAACAAGAAACAGAATCACGTTTAAATGATACTCACGAATCATCAATACTTCAAGATGGCAATAAAAAAGAGTTTAAATTAGCACCAACTCCTGCACAATTAGGAAAAGCACCATTACAATTAAGACAAAATTTAAGTGGTAATTCGATTGTTATAATTTTTTGGTTTTAATTAATTAATTACATGATTAAAAATATACATATATATATATAGGTTCAATTTCAACAAATAATCAACAAAATACAGAAACAACACCGACACCATTACCACTCAATACTAATGAAAATCAAAGTGATGCTCCAATAGTTTCACCTGTAACGAAAAAGAGTTTCTTTAAACGTAATATCGAGGATGGAATGGATAGGTTTGATTGTTTCTTTATTTGTAATTAATGAATTTTTTTGATTAATAATTTATTTTAATTGTAGAGTTTTAGAACAAGTTAATTTTGAAAAGAAATTCTCATCTTTACCACAATTTAAACCGGAAGAATGTCAATCACCTAGTGCTATATCGGCATCAAGTCCTGGTTTATTTGCTTATAATAAAAAACGTAATGTAACAACAGCACATCGTTCGTCAATTGATGAAGAAAGTGAAGTTGAAACACCACAATCAACATCAAAACCAACACCATCCGGTAAAGGATTGATGTTTTTCGGACCTGATTTTAATATTGATAATGTTAGAGGTAATATTTTATAAATAAATAAATAATATTAGAATTAATTTTGTTGATGTTTTTTATATTTCAGAATTTAGTGATATGGGAGAGGGTACATCACCACGTACACCACGTACACCAGGTACTAGAGAATCAGAAAAAGGTCATCGTAAAATATTAGAACAAAGACGACAATTAGTTATGGAATTATTCCGTGAACATACAATATTTCCATCAACACAGGCAACATCTAATTTTCAAGCTCAACATTCTGATATATTTCCAAATAAAGCTAGTTTACAATTAAAAATTCGCGAAGTTAGACAAAAAATGTTCTCACAAAATAGTCATACACCGCATAGTGCAAATAGTCAAAATAGTCCAGTAACACCAGCTGAACCTATAAATGTATCCACAAATAGTTAGCTAGGATTGTGCAATAATGTACTGTCTTCCTATTCTTATATTATCGTTAAATTAACTGAAAATAATGGTTAGTGAATTAAGGGAAAGTAATATTGTAATAAGAATCCGGAATTATTTAAAATGGCATGATTATTATAGTTTTATTATTATTATTCATTATTATTATTATTAAGATTATCGTTATTATTATTATTACATGTGATTTCACGAAATAGTGGATATAGTATAGTTACGAAAGGTTGCAACGTTGACTTTTAGGCTCTTTCGCTTAGGACATTTATTATAATAAAGTCAATTGTTGGAGTAGTGCAATTAAATTGTAAATTAATGTACACCTATATATTTACACTTGATGATAAAAAAAATATAAATATATATATACATAAAAATATAAAACGCGATAGTTGTATTTTGGACACTAGTTTTTGTATAATTTATTGTCGAGAGTTGTTTCGAAATTTGAAAGAAAAATACATAGGATTAAACATGTTTAATATGAAACGAATCTAAGACCTGAAATAATTGAGCAAATTATTCATACAGTGGTCAATCACATTTTTAGAAATTGTAAATGTTGTAAAAATATCCCTTGTAAGACTATCATAGTTGAACATTGATATAGAGATTGTTTACTTTTTTAAAAACAAAAAAGAAACCTATTAATTTTAATTATAATTGTTGTGTTTTTAACAATATTTATCGTGCAGAAAGACCTCTAATAAACGTGCAATTTATTGACAAATGATAGTAATAATAAATAAAAAAAGGATCCAAACCTGTCCAGGGATTTTCAATTTAAATGTTTGTATATAACCTGTTACCGCACCTGAAATTGTTGGCATGATTTTTTTTTAACGCTTGTAAGACCGTGGTTATTACGAAACATAAAATGACATTATATAAAGTATTTCAAATATATCTGTTAATTTACATTTTTTTTTTTTAGATAATTTATTGATACAATCTTATGTAAATATTTAGAATGATAAAACTGTTATTAAATTTATTTTTCCTCCTTCTTCTGTCTTCGACAAACCGAATAGAGGTGTTTATATAGCAGCGGCAACAATTACTGAACTTGATCAGTATATTTGTGCTTTCATTAATATATTTCACAATTGTTTTCGTAATAAAAGAACATTTAGTATACCAATTAAATACACAGTTTGTGTTATACATATATTATATTACAATAAAAATATGTATCGATAAGTAATTGAATTTATTAAATTTTAATTCATTTATTTTATACATTTCGTCTTTAATTTTACCCTAATTATCACTAATTTCAAATATAGCGCCTTGATGGTGCTCTTAATTAGCCTCCGCTAATTTTCTAGTGTATTGACGAAAAACCAGGTGTTTCAAAAGAACCGCTACTTGATAATAGTTATTAAACTCACCAACAGAGTGTAGCAGGATATTTTATATAATGAGATGCCTACATCGCAGGTTAAATCAACTTAAACTATATAAACCTGAATTTTTATTTATTTCGTGGATTCTACATATAGTATATTGCTTGAGAGCTGCAGTAAAATGGATCAGACTAGTGCAGTCTTTGAACCTCTAGTCATGAAGACAGTTTTTCTTTGTAAAAGTCCATTAATATCTTGAATCGCCCGCTTTATGTGACACTTCCAGGATCAGCTACTAGATGTCGTAAAACTTGGCGTATTGTGTGTTGTCTATCTTAAGATGTGATGTGACACAGAGACGCTGCTAAAATAAATTTTATAATACTAATCAATATTATTTTACGATCCTTAATGTTATTATTTCACATTTTACATTTGTATAATTTCAAAATTCAGATTTCTAAATTATATTTAAAACATATAGTTGAGGGCTACAAATATTCGTAGTTTGGTACATCAAAATAAAATTGACGTCTTGTCTGTTTTATTATCTGTCAAGTGATTGTCAATAATTTTGTTCGGAATAGAAAATTGTTGGATTATCAAATTTTCGCTGTAAATTTAATTAGAATTAATTATGGCATCGAATGAACAGAAAGCCCAGCAATTAATTGCTGAAGCTGAGAAAAAGGTGTCATCAAAAGGATTTTTTGGTTCATTATTTGGGTAAGTTGTTGATCATAATGTCAATGAATTCGATTATATATATTTTTTTCTAATTAATTAATTAATCAATGATTTTTGAATTTTTTAAATACAGTGGAAATAGCCGAATCGAAGATGCTGTTGAATGCTACCAAAGGGCTGCTAATTTATTCAAAATGTCAAAAAATTGGGCACAGGCTGGCAGTGCCTTTTGTGAGGCTGCTAATTTAAATTTACGCAGTGGAGCCCGACACGATGCTGCTACAAATTATGTGGATGCTGCTAATTGCTATAAAAAATACAATGTTAATGGTAAGCATTAAGGAAACATTAAAAATGTGGAAATTTTTATGAGTCATCATTTATGATTAATATTTTTATTATTTTGTATTTTTCCACATAAAATAGAGGCTGCAAACTGTTTGTTGAAAGCTATTGAAATTTACACTGATATGGGACGATTTACAATGGCCGCAAAACATCACCAAAGTATTGCTGAGATGTATGAAACTGATGCTGTTGATTTAGAAAAAGTTGTACAACATTATGAACAGGCAGCTGATTATTTTCGTGGTGAAGAAAGTAATTCATCAGCAAATAAATGTTTGTTAAAAGTGGCACAATATGCGGCACAATTGGAAAATTATGATAAAGCAATACAAATATATCAAGAAGTTGCATCGTCAGCATTAGAAAGTTCATTATTGAAATATAGTGCTAAAGAATATTTATTCCGTGCAGCATTATGTCATTTATGTGTTGATATATTAAATGCCCAACATGCATTAGAGCGTTATGTGCAAATGTATCCACCATTTCAGGATTCACGTGAATATAAATTATTGAAAACATTAATTGAACATATGGAAGAACAAAATGTTGAAGGTTTTACAGATGCTGTTAAAGATTATGATTCAATTTCACGTTTGGATCAATGGTATACAACTATACTTTTACGTATAAAGAAAACGATGAACGAAAATCCTGATTTACGTTAAACTTATTTTAATTGAGTTTTCCGCTATATTTACAGCGATCCAGAATTATGAATATATAGTTTTAATATTCATCATCATAATTCCGTATCAATATGGCTGTAATTGTATATAAAATATTTTGTTGTTGAGTAAGTTTAATAATTTATTTTATGTTATTGCCTAATAGTGTTCTATTAGTTGAATAATTTTTTATTTTAAAATACATAGAATTTTTTTATATTATTCCCTCAATAATATAATAATGAGAATCTTCAATTAACATATTAGGCCACTTAATGTTGGTTTATTGAGATGGTAAATATTTAGTATAATGCGAATTTTTACGATTTATTAAATTATTACCTCTATCTATTATAAAAGTAAAAACGAATCATATAGGAAGAACATTAATAATTTTTGTAATATTCCATTATCTTTAAGGTATACCATTATGAATTGTAGATTATAAAAGAAAAATATAAAACTCCATTATCACTGCTTTACGTTTTATATAAAAATAACACCCACTAGGATTGCTATTGTTTTGGCAAATAATATGCAAATTTTGGATAGATTTAGGACGTCACTGGCGTAGTTTAACAAGTGTATTTGATGTATTTTGTAATGAGTAATTACTAATTACTTTCTATTTTCTTTTACAATCTAATTTAAATTGTATATTTAATTTAATCAATTGTTCATGAATAACTGTTAATATCTTTATACATATATAATTAATTAGTAAACGATTGCGTTATATGTATGCCTTTCGGTTATTTCTAAATTTATTTTGGGATTTATAATAGGTGTGCACATTAGAGAAATTACGCCGTTTTTATAAAGTTAATGTTACGATATTGGTATTTATTAATTATAATATGAATATCTGTGGACACTGTAGTATCATCAGATATTGTTTCTTTTAAGTAATTAAACAAGCATCTATACGATTCTCTTTGTGTTATATTACTTTAACTCCTATTATCGTTTCGAATATTTAAACGCTTAAAATAATTGATTGATATAGTCTGTCGATTTTTCTAAAGGAAAGACTAAAGTAATAAAATAAAGTCAGGTATATTCAACAATGAAGGTTCAATTTAAATTCCATTTTGTAAAATTCCCTTGTAAACACTCGTCTTTACCTGCTTTGTTCGAATACTAACCAGATGGTGAAATTGTCGGTCCTTTTTTTGATTTATTATTTTATGAAGTGCTATTTACAATTGAACATTCATTGTTGAATATACTTGACTTTATTTTATTACATTATTACTTTAGTCATTCTCTTTTCGGTAGATGGGTCATAAAATTGAAACTATAGTAATAGCGTCATCTGCTGAAATTTAGACGTACCTATATACGTATTGTTGGTTGCAGTACTGCTCGGTATTATCTATAATTGTGAAACAATTATTATCTTTTTAATTATAATTTCTTTTATCGTAGAAAAAATAGTTTACAAATTCATACGTGTTTACAAGTCCAGTAAAATGCAGTCAAAGCATTTCGAATGAAACCTAAAAACAATAAACAATAAAATCGTTTTACTACTTCAGCCAATTTCTGTCCAAATAGTCCTAAAGATTGTTCGAGACTGTAAGTTTGTATTAGGAGAATATGAATGTATAGGAGGTATCAGGAGTTTGCTGTGAAAGGCGCGAACAGTATTCTAACGTGGTCAACATTGTACGTATTTTCTCACTTTCTTTTTCTTTTTATTTCACGCAAACTGTATGCTCTGTCTTTTTTAAACTAAGTGAACATGTATCGATGGGAATTAATACAATGTTTAAACGTTAATTATAATGAGTTACTTTTCATTTTTGTTCAATTTTAATTATTGAACTATATGTATATATATATATTTTCTTTATTTAACAAATATTTATTGAATGATTTCTTATTGCCAATAACTTATTGGATTTTAAATAAAATTTTTACAATTAAAATCATTCGTGTTCGTTCGTTAAATGTGAACGAAACTTCAGGCTCTCTTTTGGGGAAAAGCGTTGTATATATATAAAAACTCTTTTTTTATTGTATTCTATAACTATAATTATTTAGTATTATACTTTTATTTATATTTTAATTACAGGATTCTCTTTATATTAATTGTTAGGATTGATTATGTGGCAACGACGCACGGACCGCATGGCTTTTGTTTACAGAGACCTGACAACATCGCTTTTATAAGATTAGCACGTGTGGTATAATTGTGTTTATAATTTGTAATAATTACAGTTATAGTGTATTAATCAAATTTTTCTATATACGTAATTGAAATTTAAAAGAAAAAATGGAAGAACGTTGTCGATTCTGCAATAAACCGATAGAAGCAGAATTTTGTAAGGATATTATTAACAATGAACAATCCAATCCGTCCATTTGTGAAATTGTGAAAGTGATTACAAATATTTTGGTAAAAACGATTTTGATCATCACAAATATAATAATAATTATCATTATTGTTGTTATTTTCTCTAGATTGATGCAGATGATCCTTATACAAAACTATCTTGTAATAATTGTTTCTATAGTTTAATAAAGTTCTATCATTTTCGAGAAACAATTCTACATACAAATCGATTATTAACTGCTATTAAAATTAACAATACAAATAATCAAAGTGTTTCTAACAAATGGCCCATTTTACTTAGGAAATAATGGACGACACCGTCTAATAGAAATTGATGATATTGCATGGAACATTATACATCCCGGTATAAGAATACAATCAATTCATCCCTCTTATACCACGATCAATTATTGTACAATATTAACAATATTCAAATATTATTTTGTATTAATTGAGCGAACTATAAATGTATTGTTGAGTCCAAATAAGTGTAATATGACACTTATCGTGTTATAAGAGGCTCGATTTTAAGCAGTTGACTATAAATAGGTATTAAAATTGATATGTTTTTAGGTAATGATGGAAATGATCAAAGTATTGACGAAAATAATCAGCACATAAGTATACCTGTGGATGATGTTGATAATGAAACGATCCATTGTGATAACATTAGTAATAATGATAATTCACATAAACATTGTTTAGTTAATACAGAAGATGGATCAGATTTTAAAGAATTTACTTCAATTATTGGTGAGTTTAATAATAGTAGTTGTATAAGTCTTCCTACAACACGGTTTCTATGTAATATCATAATCATGTTAGAACTTAATAAAACATCATGTAGTGTAAGTAATGTTTCTATTTTATGGTATTATAATTAAAGCCGTGCTCTAAATGACTTGATTTTAAATATAATTATTTGATTATATGTTATTAAACTTGATATATGTTTAGAGCGTGACCCTGTTGATAAAAATCGAAGGACTGATGAAAATGATCAGCATTTAAGTATACCAGTTAATGCTGATGATGATAATGAAAGGATCTATAGTGATAACAATATGAGCAATAATGATAGTTCAGATAAATATAGTTTAGATAATACAGAAGATGGATCAGATAATGAAGAATGCACTTCAGTAATTGGTAAGTTTAATAATTAATCCTACATTAACAAGGTTTGTATGTTATATAATAACCATCTGTGAATAATATTTCTATTGTACCTTTTTGAAATCAAAACCGTGCTCTAAGAGACTTAATTCTAAACGTAATTATTTGATCATATGTCATTAAACTTGTTAAATGTTTAGAAAATTACTCTGCAGATAAAGATCGAAAGATTGATGAAAATAATCAGGATTCCAATGACGACAATAAAGAATCACAGAAAAATAGCGTGTGTATTGAAAGATACAATTAAGAAGTACAGAATTTTCTCAAGGAAGAATTAGATTTTGAAAAGAAACACCGTTATGGACTTGCATCCTCTTTATTTAGAAAATTTTTGTCAGAGACACTTTACAAAAGTTTACACAAAAATTCACAAACAATTATTATTAAAAATAATAATACTAATAACACACAACGTTTCGGTTAGAACTATAATCACCTACCGTTTTCAAGTGATTATTTTGTAAAGTGTATCTGACAAATTTTCTAAATAAAGAGGATGCAGGGCCATAATGGTGTTTCTTTTCAAAATGAAACGTCCTCTAAAACTTTCAAACAAAATGAAGAATTAGATATTGAATAATCATGTTTGAAATTGGTAAAAATAATTGTAAATGTAAATTTAACAAATCATAGAGTACACGTGCATCTTTGAGTTTTCGTATAATAAGAGGATTATATTTTATTATCATTATTGTTATTAATTTTAATAAGTAATTTCTACTTATTATTAGTTAAAATAATTCGATTCTTGATAAAAATTCTTAAAAACAAATCTTTGAAAATACAAATAACATTCCACTTTTCTCAAATACATATATGTAGCTACTTTGAAAGTAAATATATAAATTTAATGTATGTTTTATGAACGTTTTAGAAAACCACTCTAATGATCATGACCAAAGGATTGATGAAAATGATCAGCATTTGAGGATACGAGTTAGCGATGATGATGATGACAATACAACAATCCATTGTGATAACAATATTAGTCTTGATGATAATTTAGATAAACATTGCTTGGATAATACAGAAGATGGATCAGATAATAAAGAATGTATTTCAGTAATTGGTAAGTACAATAATAATAGTAGTTGTAGTATCAACCTTCCTATAACACCTTTTATATTTAATAATAATTGCTAGCAAATAATTGTGATATATGAGTAATGTTTCTAGTGTACTGAAATATATTTAAAAATGTGTAATAAGAAGGTATTTTATTTTAATTCTTTTCGAATTATGCGGTAGAATTTTTATTTTAGACGCTGACTCTAATGAATGTCATAAACTACAAAAAGACGATTCATATTCAAACACATCCGTTAGTGATATGGCAGTAATGATTGAAAAACCAAAAGGAAAATCTACTCAGCATAAAAATATTTCTAAACAGCAGCTTCAGTGTAACATGTGTGATAAGAAGTTTAGATTAAAAAGACGGTTGAATAGACATTTATCGACACATAGTGGTGAGGAACTTCATCATTGTAATATTTGTAATCAAAAATTTAAACTAAAAGATCATTTGAAGAAACATTTATTGACCCATACTGGTAAAAGGCCATATCCGTGTAACAACTGCGTTAAAAAGTTTTCACAAAAAGCGGATTTGAAGAAACATTTATTGACACACACTGGTGAGAAACCTCATCAATGTAATATTTGTAATAAAAAATTCAGGTTAAAAAGTCAATTGAAAGTACATTTATTAACCCACACTGGTGAAAGGCCTTATCAGTGTAACATCTGCGATAAAAAGTTTTCACAAAAAGTGCATTTAAAGAGTCATTTATTGACACACACTGGTGAAAAACCTCATCAGTGTAATATTTGTAATCAAAAATTTACGTTAAATATTCAATTGAAAGTACATTTATTAACCCATACTGGTGAAAGGCCTTATCAGTGTAACATCTGCGATAAAAAGTTTTCACAAAAAAATAATTTAAAGACTCATTTATTGACACACTGGTGAGAAACCTCATCAGTGTAATATTTGTAATAAAAAATTTAAACTAAAAGGTCATTTGAAGAAACATTTATCAACCCACACTGGTGAAAGGCCTTATCAGTGTAACGATTGCGATAAAAAGTTTTCACAAAAAGGGGATTTGAAGAGACATTTATTGACACACACTGGTGAAAGGCCTTATCAGTGTAACAACTGCGATAAAAAGTTTTCACAAAAAGTGGTTTTGAAGAGACATTTATTGACACACACTGGTGGGTGAGAAACCTCATCAGTGTAATATCTGTAATCAAAAATTCAGATTAAAAGGTCAATTAAAAGCACATTTATCAACCCATACTGGTGAAAGGCCTTATCAATGTAACAACTGCGATAAAAAAATTTCACTAAAAGGGAATTTGAAAACACATTTATTGACACGTACGTGTGAAAGGCATTATCAGTGTAACAACTCCGACAAAAAGTTTTCACAAAAAGTGAATTTGAAGAGACACACTGGTGACAAGTCACATTAGTGTACTATTTATGACAAATAGTTTACAAGCAAAGGGCACTGGAACAGACATTTATTAGTACATACTTCTCAGAAATGTCATCTATGTAATATTTAAAATTATGTCTATGGTGCTAATTGTTATAAAAAATACAATGTTAATGGTAAGCATTAAAAAAACGTTGAAAATGTAAAATTTTTTAATGAATCATCATCATTTATGATTACAATTTTTATTATTTTGTATTATTATTTACGTATAAAGAAAACAATGAACGAAAATCCTGATTTACGTTAAATTTTTTTAATTGACTATTCCGCTATATTTACAACGATCCAGAATTATGAATATAATTTTTCTGTATCCATCATCATAGTTCCGTATCAATATGGCTGTAATTGTATAAAAAATATTTTGTTGTTAAGTACGTTTAATAATTTATTTTATGTTATTGCCTAATAGTCTTCTATTAGTTGAATCATTTTTAATTTTAAAATACATATATTTTTTTATATTATTCCCTCAATAATATAATAATGAGAATCTTCAATTAACACATATTAGGCCATTTTATGTTGGTTTATTGAGATGTTACATATTAAGTATAAATTGTAGATTATAAAAGAAAAATATAAAACTCCATTATCACTGCTTTACGTTTTATATAAAAATAACACTCACTAGTATTGCTATTGTTTTGGCAAATAATATGTAAACTTTGGATAGATTTAGGACGACACTGGCGTAGTTTAACAAGTGTATTTGATGTATGTATTTTGTAATGAGTAATTTACTAATTACTTTCTATTTTCTTTTACAATCTAATTTCAATTGTTTTAATTTTATCAATTGTTCATGAATATATAATATAATCATATATAATTAATTATTAAACGATTGCCTTTTGTAATTTCTGTCCAAATAGTCCTAAATATTCTTCGAGACTGTAAGTTTGTATTAGGAGAATATGAATGTATAGGCGGTATCAGGAGTTCACTGTTAAAGGCGCGAACAGTATTCTAACATGGTCAACATTGTACGTATTTGTATTTTCTCACTTTCTTTTTATTTCACGCAAACTGTAAGTTCCGTCTTTTTTAAACTAACAATAAGTGAACATGTATCGATGGGAATTGATACAACAGAAACAATAAACCAAAGAATACAACAAATATTTATGTCTTTTTTTGCAATAAACGGAATCGGCGATTTCAATACAAAATGCTTCAAATATTGGTCGAAAATTCCAACTTTGTATTAGGAGAATATAAACGATAAGGAGGTATTAGGAGCTCGAGTTGTAATCATAGATAAGTTGTAATGTTGTAGGTCGCCTTATTTTAAAATGGACGTATTTTCATATTCTCTGTTTCTTTCTATTTCACGAAAGCTGTATGCTTTTCAAAACTAAATGACGATATATATCTGGTAATTGTTACAGTGTTTGAACGCCAATTTCAAATTTTTCTGAATGATCATCACAATATTTACTATAAAACAATTAAAGTATTTTTAATAATTACATAAATACCCGTTTAAAATTTAGAGCAGTATCATGAGTGTATTCTCAAATAAAAAATTTATATTCATCCTCAATTAACAGCTTCCTATTTGCCGATTGGACAAATAGAAAATTTTCGTAATTTTCAAAATTTATAATGTTCTCTATAATTTTTGTTGTTTTAGAATTTTTATTGTCGAATAAATCAAAGACTTCGAAATATATTTCCAAATTATCTCAATTTCTTTTGTTAGAAACGATAAGATTATATAAGTATGTAGACAAATTTGGCTCCAATTTCTGATATAAACACAACAAATGAAAAGTTACATAACGTTTTTCCCTAAACTTGTCAATGCCCGTCTTTTATTCAGTTCAGTTTTGGTCGTTTTACTGGTTTCTAAAATGGGAAAATAAATTCAAGTGCTTTTAAAATATAGTGAGGTGCTTTGTGAGTTTTGGTGGTAGTTAGTGCTTTTATGGACGAAGAAGTTAGTCTTCCACTGGACTTGGACAGTGGAATGTTCATCAAAAGGGTAATTCGAGATATGCAAAATATTATTCCAATTTACTAACTTTTTCCTTTTTTTCCCCCTAATTACAGTAGGTCGAACAGCGTCGGACAGGAGCAGAGATGCAGTCAAGTAGTAGGACTAGTAGGTAAGTACTTTTTTATATAAATCGCGATTATGTATGTACATATAGTATGAAAGCGTTTTGATTATTAACTGACAATGAAATTTAAAATGGGCACGCGAAATAATTAATAATAGATGGTCACAAAGAACTTGATTAAAAACTGCTAGGTACCAAATGAAACATGTTATGTAGGTATTTTGTAGGGAATGATTAGGATTTTTTAGGTAATGAATCAAATCAATTACCTCCTTTTGTTACCGATGTGTTATTTTAAAGAAATACCAGCGCAAAGTATTTTTCAAAAAGGAACAAATATCAAAAGTTTCTGAAATTCTTTGGAAGAATACAATGATTACAACATTGTATTTTTAGTAAGAGCGTAGCTGTACATTACCACTAATTAGTAATTAGGGTTGTTGCAATGGCGGAACTAGCAATAAGGCTTTAATACTTAAGTAGATATGTGAACGGATAGAAACAGACTGGATAATTTTGTCATTGGGTCAGAAAATCAAAATCAAAACTTACAGTCACTACAATATATTACAGTATGGCAATTCTATCAGACAATGTGTTAGAGAAAGAGAGCAAATATTTGAACCAACGTGGCGGCATTTGTGATAATGTTATACTATTGGCTGCACTCATTCAACTTCTCAATGTGACCAACTTATAATTTCAAAATCAAATGTCCCCGTAAATTTCAGCATCAACATGGCGGAGATTGACATGATAGCGTTACAACGATAGCGTTATCTGTTGAAATTTTAATGTACGTATGTACTGTTGGTTGCAGCACTGCTAGGTATTATGTATTATTCATAATTTGGAAATAAAACAAATTTTTTTAATTAAAATTTATTTTATCCTAGAAAATAGTTACAATTATTTATTCTTGTTTACAATTCGAGTAAAATACAGTCAAAGCATTCTGATTCAAACTAAAACAATCAATCGTATTCAGAAAGCAATAAAATTTATTAAGCGAAACAGTTTTATCGTCAAAAAGTAATTTCTGTCCAAATAGTCCTAAAGATTTCTCTAGAATTGCAACTTTGTATTAGGAGATTATGAATGTATAGGAGGTATCAGGAGTCCACTGTTAAAGGCGCGAACAGTATTCTAACGTAGTCAACTAATATTGCACGGATTTTCTCACTTTCTTTATCTTTCTATTTCACGCAAACTGTATGTTCGTTAATTTTATCAGTTAATTTTAATGAATTACTTTTCATTTTGGTTTTATCACCACTAATTACTAATTACTAATTAGGGTTGTTGCAATGGCGTAACTAAGCCTTTAACTTTATACTTCGGTAAATAAATGAACCGATAGAAACAAACCTGGATTAAATTGTCATTTTGTTTTCCATTAAAAATATTAGACAAGAACTATGATTTAAATGAGACAAAATATAGTTTTTACTTCATTTATTCTCAATTAAAAAAACTGAAATTTTGGTGAAAAATTCATCACATTTTAATTAGTGATTTATCAGACCTGGGCAGGGTGCTACCAGTTAACGGAAAATACAATATAAACATCAAAAAAAGTTTACATATATGTCACTAAAAAGTGTATTAATGTTTAATTGAAGAAAATTTGAATTTATGACTTAAAAACAATACATAGTTAATGGCTACGTAATTATCAATTCACTAATTAGTGACACATTGGTAATACATGGGTTTCTTTACAATCGAAAGGATACACGTTATGCGGCCTTATAATAATATCAATCATGTAATAAAGATTATAAGTCGTATTTAAATTTAATAAATTTATTGGTGAACGGACTGAAGATAAATCATCCGTTCGATTGTACAAAAAGAAACTGATTAAACACTATAATCATCAACAAAAAGTGAAAAAACTTAATACTTATCGGCAATGTGGTCCAATCAATAAATGAAATTACAAGAAGTGAAGAATACAATATGAACCATATTTAAAAGTGAAAAATTCGGTAATCATTTTGAATCAATACATTTAACTTTTGTTTAATTAAAATAATGTATACAAAAGATAATAGTAAAATTCGACGTAAATGTACTGATTCATAATAATTATTTACATTATATAAGAAATTTACTGCCCAATTCTGACTGAGACCATCCTACCAATTAATAATAATTTTTTTGTAAAAGGCAAAGATGTTCACTATCACTGTTTGTTTTAATATTTAATAATTATCAAGAAAACAATTAACCAGATATTTTATCATTCTTCTTTTTCAATACAATATCTTTAACATTTAAATGAGCAACTTTCTCTTTACGTTTCGGCGGTATTGATTGTTGACAGAAACGTTTAAATGCCTCTAATTCAAGTTCTTCAGCATCCATATCATCTTCTAAAATATCCTTAGGTGTGAATACATTATCTAAAATAATAATCGAAGGAATTTAAAAAAATAGAAAAATAAATAAATTAACAATAAATACCATAAAGTAGATCATCTTTATCAAAATTGAATTTATCAAAGTAATTATTATTGTTATTATTATTTGCTGGTATTATTGATACTTCAGCTGTTTGACAAGATTTCTTATTATCATTATCAATTTTATTTGAATGTTTATCAACTTTTGTTATTTCAATACCTGGTAAACCTGATAATATCTCTTGTGCATTAAATGATGAAATTTTTGTTGTTGTATCAGATAAATTACATTTTGACATATATGGTGTTGCTACATCCGGTCCTAAAACTGGCTTCAAATCTGATACAAAATTCGTTACTGGTGTACCATTTGTTAATGATTGTTGTAAACGTGAACTACGTATTGTTACCATACCATTTTCATTTTTAAATATTGCAGCTTGTTGACAATTACCATTATTTGTATCATGTATTATATCTTTATCATTACGTTTTGTTTGTATATTTTGAAATATTGGATTTTTTAATGTAACCATTTGTTTTTCTGCTTTATTATTTGTTTGATTTATAATTTCTTGTTTTTTATTTTTCTTCTTTTTATTTTTCTTCGATTGTGATTGTGTTAATGAATTCATTGTTGATTTTGATGATGATGATGTTAATACAGATTGTTTTATTAATTTTTCAGTATCAACAAGTATTACACCAGATTTATTTACAGGTAAATTTGAATTAAATGAATGATTTTCATTATTATTTGTTGTTTTATAATTACGTTCACACATTGGACCATCTACTTTTGTTATTGTTATACCAGGTGGTAATTTTAACATTGGTATATTAATATCGCTTTCTTTATTTTTCTTATCTTTTTTATTATTTTTTTTATTCTTAGTATTCGTTTCAATTTTTGCACTATTTGATACAGCTACCTTCAATTTTTTATCATTATCATTATTATTTATATTAGATGAATCAACAGCCAATGTAACTTTTACTTCTTTAGTTACAAGATTTTTTTGTGATTGACAATTAATATCACTCTTATTCTTCTTCTTTTTACCACAGCTACTATTATTATTACTATTATTATTAATAACATTATCATTATTACTGCTAATCTTCTTATTCGAATTATTGCAATTTAATTCCAAATTGATTGTTCTCTCACTAGATTGACTTTTAGTTTTCTTATTTCTCTTATCACTAATGGTATTATTATTATTATTATTATGATTACTATTACTACCCAAATTTGCATTATTATCACCATTAACTAATGTGTATAAAAGTTTATCTTGATCTGGTGTTGAACCTTTTAATGTTATTGTAACTGTTGGTGTTGAATTATAATTTTCAATAACTCTTTTTATTGTAACTATAGCCGGTATTGTTTCTTCAATTAATTCATTATTTGTTTCTTTTTTTAATTTTTGTTTTCTCTTTTTTAATTCTTTTTTTGATGCTTTTTCAGCTTGTTGTTTTTCTAATTCTTCATTACGTAAACGTTCCTCTTGTTTACGTTTCTCTTCTTCAGCTCGCTTTTTCTCTTCTTCTTCTAATTTTAGTTTTTCTTGTTCCTATATTTTAAGAATAAAAAAAAACAATAAAATTACCTGAAATAAATTTATGATGCAGTATTTTGGTTACTCTATCGTAATTGCGATCAATTATCAAAATTAATAAAACAATAACGCGCCAAAAATCATAAAAAAGCTTCAAAATTTATTATAAATATTTAAAAAAGCACGTTTTTTTTTTAAAAAAAAGCTAATTGATCGACTACGTTAAACAGCCAAATTTTGATACATTACTTACTTTTCGTAAACGTTGTCGTGCTTTTTTTGCTGCCTTTTTCTCAGCTATAGCTACTTTATCGGTCGTTAGATTACCTTCAATAAAACTTAACAAACTGTGGATATCGTTTGTTATTGGATTTACTGGCTCACTATCTAAAGATATTGGTTGAATAATTTCTGGTGATTGATTTCTTATTTTCGATGTTGTTACAACAGTTGATTCAGTTTTATTTGTTGAACTTTTATTTTGTTGACTAATATTTGTTTTTGAATTTGTTTTATCTGTAGTTTTATTATCCATTTTTTCATTACGTTGATTTAAACGTATTCTTAAGCGATTTCTTGTTTCATTAGTTTTATGTATGTGAGATGACTATAATTTTATTATTATTACAAACGGACAAAAAAAAAATTGGCTAGAAAAAAAATAACTTACAGTACCGAATACCTCACAAAATGTACAATCACATTTCTTAGATTCTTTGTGATGATCACAAGTTTCCTGATAAGCCTTTTTAAATTCTTCAAAAGAAAATGTTATCAATAAAACAACAATACAATAGATGCATTGTTATGAATTTCAATGCGGTTAATCACTTGCCGATACGATATCAATGAAATATTTCGAATACAAAAGTAATAATTAACATGATAGAGGTATTGTTGTAAAACCCTTCTAGGGGATGAAATTATCATTCAAACGATATATAACGAATCCGATAAAATTTTCGTATCGTGTCGGCACGTGAAAACGGCCTTAGATGTCAAAAAATATCAAATTTATTGATAAATAATAGATAATTACCTGATTTGAGTTCTTCTTCAAGTTTACAACTGTGTCCACATGGGAACGTAACACCGGAATTTTTAGAGTTATTACAGCTATTAAATTACCAATCAATATATTTGAGAAATAATAAAAGAATACGACTTACGGATTTGGTCCTGTTGCTTTTTCAACACTTTCCGAATGTTTTAGTAAGTTAATAAACGTTTTTCTTGACATTTTCGCATTATTATTATCATGTGTTTTTTTATCACTATTTTGTTGTATACTTGTACACATTGGCGATTCACTTGCTAATTTTGGTGATGGATTTTTAACATTATCATCATCATTTTTATTAGCATTTCTTGAATTCGCCGTCATTCCTAATTTAACATTATCATTATTATCTTGTAATGATTTACCTAAATTTTCACACTTATTTGTGCCCATATCGGATGAATATCGGCCTTTAAATGAAAATATTTACAAAACAAATCAAAATAACAAAAAACACGTCAATTAATACCGTTAACGTGTAGTTGAAAATTATTTAAATCGATTAATTGTTTACAGAATTGGCACGATACTCGCATTCGATCGATTGGAACTTTATTTTCTTGATTTTTTAACAACGACTTATATTCTATCACTAAACAATCTTCACATATACAGTGACCGTTCTCGTCTATTGTCGGTTCAGGTAATATTAAATTCTTATCACCAACTAAAATGAATAATTGATAATCGAACAATTTCGTATCGTGTTGTGATTTCCTATAAAAATAACATTGACGATAAAATATTTTAAATTTTATTGATATGAATGAGTCAATTACTCTTCCTCTGTACGATCGATCCAGAAATTCTTCGATAACATTTTTTTATAAGCTGCCATTGATTTATTATCGTTATTTCTAAATTTCGATCCTATTTTACTAGTGATAATACCACTAAAATTATAAATATTCGTAATTAATAATAGTTTATTTTAATTGAAAGAAATTACTTAATTCCTAGCATTTGAGATCGCCACAGTTTGTGTAATTCAGTTAAAACTGTATGAATTCCGGCTGCTTTAATTGACACATCTTCCTTCAACTAAAATCGAAATTATTTATAATTGAATTTTGATTAAAACATTTCGAAAATTACCACATCAAATTGATTAACCATATTTTGAACGTATGGGGTTTCATAAAAATAATACATAAATATAGATGAATTGAAATCCAACCACCCTAATTTATATGTATTTAGTAATAATTTTTCTAATTCCGGAAAAACTTTACATATATTTTTGGTCGCCGACAGGAAAGCTTCATAATAATAGAATAAACCTTAAAGTATTCGTTTTATTTTTTTGTTGTAGATTAAATTATTAAAAATATTATTTACTCTCAATGGAAGCTTCAACGGTGGGAATCTTTTGATGTTGTGCATGAGCAAATATCGTATATTCTCTAACTAATGAAAACAATCTTAAACACAATTGTATTTCATCTTCTTGCATTAGTCCACGAACTATTGTTCGTATTTCATTTAAAAAAGCTTGGGACAAAACCTCTTGTTCCGGTTCCGGATTAGTTGTCATACAATATCGATATATATAACACAAATAATGTTGGAGATCAGTCCATAATTTAGCCGGTGTTGATCGCATATCATTCACTTTTTTCAAATAATTCAATAAAATCAATTTATTTGTTATTGTAAGATTATCATTATCAGTTGTCTCGTGTTTCTGTAAAATTCATAACCAAATACTCAAATTACACTAAATTATAGAAATAAACATAAACAAAAAATACCTTATCAATGTCGTTTAAAAGACTTGGACAACATAATAATTTGTTTACATGTTCGTTCGGTTTATCGTACAATAATTTCAAAAATTTCAATGAATAAATATCGGCTGGATCTTCGGTTTGCATTGGGCCCATTTCAAATTTATAGGCGAAAAAACGACAATTTTGCTTTATCAATAAATTTTCAATTGAATTTAAATTCGTCATTGTTTTATTGATTAATCACTATTAAAAATTCAATTAATTTAATTTGTTTTTAACGTTATTAGATTTTTGTTTAGAACGAAATTTACAGCACAAAAATAGCCAGCATCCGATTTTGTAAAATGGAGATGTTGTCATCTGTCAAATAATTGACGTAATTTTATAAACAGTAGTGCCAATATTATCAATCAACACTATGTAATAGAAACAATTAACAATAGATGTCGCTAGCAATAAATCAAAAGTGAACCATAAAAAATACTTCAATGTTGCAGTAATTTAAAATTTTATCATCAATCCAACCCATTTTTTCTACATTTTTTTTTCTGAAGTTCAATTTTGTTGGATTAATGTACAGTCACTAAACACACACAGTAGCGCAACCCTATAGGCCAATGTGTTAAAGAGAGAAAAAACAAATTTTAAGTCAAGAATTTTTGATATTAAACTCAACTTACCGAAAGTAACAAAATCAGAAAATTGTAATCGCAAAAAATGAGTATACGCGGCAACAGTTTTCAATTGAAAATGAAGTCAAAATGGCGCATGACAATAAAACAATAACGAACACAATAGAATGATGGGTAATTAATTACCGATAATGCAACGCCATCTAGATGGATATTCGGCAAGCTGCCTTATATAAAATTAATTATATAATAATACATCTCATTTTGTGAAAAATTAATTTGTAAATTAAAGAAAATCAACGTAAAGTTTAAATTTTATTGATTTTTATTTTAAATTTACCTTAGCGAAAATAATAAAAAATAAGCATATGCGGCAACGGTTTTCAATTGAAAATGAAAATGAAGTCAAGTTGGCGCATGGCAATAAAATAATAATACAATAGAACAATGCATAATTAATTGTCTACAGTCATTAAATATAAACAGTTGCGCAACCCTACGGGCCAATGTGTTAGAGAGAGAAAAAAGCAGATCTTAATCCCAAAATGGTGGCATTTGTGCGTGTGCGTGCGCCGACGACCTGACTACCTTACTATTGGCTGTACTCAATAATCTGTCATGGAGTCAGATATCTTGATTTTAAATTCACCTTGTCAATGTTACCAACTAATACTATTCAATTCAAACGTCCACGTAAATCTCAGGACGAACATGCCGGACCTTGCATGTATTTAGTCACTCTAGATGCTGTAAATTAATGTACAGTTACTAAATACATACAGTACCGCAATTCTATGGGCCAATGTGTTAGAGAGAAAAAGCAAATTTTTCTACCGAAATGGCGGCATTTATAATAATCTGCCATTCTATTGGCTGTCCTCATTAATCTGTCATTAAGTCAGATATCTTGATTTTAAATTCAACTTCTCAATGTCACCAACTTATAGTTTCAAATTCAAATATCTCCATAAATTTCAGTCCAAAATGGCGGATATTGCGGTACTGTATATATTTAGTAACTGTAGATTAATGAAAGTATACCTGACATCTATGGACGGTAAGTTTAAGTATCAACAAAATTTAGGTACCATCTTTTCAGTATAAGCGAAATTATTCACTAGTTAGTTCTATAAATTCTAGATGGCGACATAGTGAAAACAATTTTCAAATTTGAAATTAGAAATTTTGATTTGTTAAAAGAATTTCGATTAATTGTTTTTTGATTGATAAGATAACGTAATTGTAACAGATGGTGCTTGGTGGTCCTGTCTTCTTATCTGTTTATTGATCGATAATGCGTACTAGTTTGAAATTTATTTTTTTATAAAGTTACGATTTAATCATGTATACCCGATATTGTACCGTTTATTAATGATTAACAAGGGTCGAGATACTTGTGTAGTTTCAATTGTAGCCTACAGTAGTAAGCATTGTCATAAATCTTGTTAATATAGATTTTATGTAAAATAGCAATAATTACTAATACTAATAAGCCTTTGCTTAAGGTAATATTTGTAAAACAAGAAGTAATCAGAAATGGGGTTGTTAGCTTAGATTGCACCTACATACATTTAAACAATTTCTTGTTATTGTATAAGCATACATTATGAAGCAAGTTATGCGAACATTCCATCTGAATTTACTGAATTTCAGCATTATTTATTAAATTACAAAATATAGATGTAATGTAATGCCTACAAGATGAAATCGAAATTCCTCTAAATAAGCAAACCTCACTATTTCTAAAATTTGCCAAATTTTGAACCATTGTTTGATGGTTGCATACTGGTTAAGTACTAATCTACCGTAATTTTACTTTCGAGAGTTGACAAGAAGGCAGATGCCAGTAAAACACATCTCGGATTTCCGTTGCATTCAACTAAATAAATCTCCTTTCCAGTGGCTTTAAAAATGTTGGCGAAATCTTAAAAGATCAGTGATATTGAGCAACGACTATCATCTATACTGTCAAGTCAAAAACCAAAATAATTATGAAGCAATAGGACAATTTTATCCTATTGTCTCATAATTGTTTTGGTTATTGAATTTTAAAAGATTTTTTCTCTCACAAAATATTATAGAAATCTGCTTAGTTTTTCGGGCCCTATATGTGGTTTGAAGGAATTTCGATTTCACCCTGTATTTACTTTACCAACTGTAGGAAAACGCAACGAGTGTGACGACGATATTGTAAATACTGATAGAAAAATCTTTTTGTTTTGGGATTGTTTTCGTACACAGAGAGATGAAAGCGGTCGTTTTTTTAGAGGCACCAGTCACATTTACGATGGATTTGATGCGAAGATGGAAGAGCTTTTTTGATTTTTGAAACTGTGATTTAAAAAAAAATAACAAAAGGTTGTTTATCTGTTTATAACAGCAGCCCCTAGTGTGGTCCTATCGATCCCCAGGGGTCTATATCGTATTGTTAAGAGCTGATTTGAGTTCGACGTCGATTTTTACTGCAAAATTGATTTGTGGACAAGGATAAATTCAAGTGTTGAAGAATTTTTAAAATACTACCAATATTTTAAATTAAAGATTAAAATGTTAATAGTTAATCTTGATTGAATAATAAAGAGGTGAATTGTCAGTTTAAATTAAAAGTTGTGTTATATTCATAAAAGTTTAATTGAAACATAAAATTTATAATTAAACAGTTTACTAAATTAATAACCGTTATAAAATCGATATTTTACTGGTATTGTTTCGAAATGTCATAATTAATAGTGAAAATAAACTACCAGAACACTATTGTTTATCAGAAATTTAGATATATTGCCTTATCTTATACTTGTATATTTTCTTATACAGATTAAGATTAGGTACGTATTCTCTAATTTTTTTGAGACTATTAATTACCTACCAATAGCAGTGGAGTAACAAACAGAAAATTTTAGCCCCCTTTGCGACAAAAGAGCTCCTCTACTCATTAATATATTACTTAATGAATTACCTAGAGCTTGACGGTAAATAATTCATTAAGACACACTTATTACATTATTGGGCTAAAATATTTCAAGAAAAGATATTTAAAGTTTGTTAAGCCCCCTTTGACGCTGCCCCCCAGCAGTCATCTTTCAGTGATTTGCTAATGACTGTCTCAGTCACGTCTCCATATGTTTTGTATGTAAGACGAAGACAGTAATTATAGCGTCACTGACAGAAAGTAGTTGCGCATCGACTTGCGCGATGTGTGTTTTATATTTGTCTCCTTTCAATATTAGGTATAATAAAATTGTAGCGAGTGAGATAGATGGCTTTGTTCAAAATGACTTTGTCAGAATCACACAGTCATAAAAAAGTTAACGAATAGCACTTTTGATCTTCTCTATTCAACCGTTGAGTGAATTAATAAATAGTAACATATAGATTTCAGCCTTATGAGATATTTGAAATTTAAAAAATTGCTCGGGAGATGCTGCTATCTATTTGCCATAATTCTAACTCCGTGTTTTTTTTTTTGAGAAATAGGTTTTTTTCCTTATTTTAGAGTTACCTATGGTTTTACTCTGGGTTATAATTTGTGTTTTGCTTTAGTGGCCTCCAAATTGTACTATTTTGCTTGTAGATTTTCTTCGATATATTTAGTGGGCTGTAATATGATACAATTGTGATATTGAGTGAACTAACCCTTGGATTTGTTTTTTTTTTGAGAGAGAAGAAATTGCCCTCTCTTAAGCAAGAGATGCACTTATTATTAGTGATGTTTTTTGTCTAAAATTGTATTCCCATAACCCGGAGTACTTCGATATTATCGCCATCTGGTGGTCGGAATACACACAACGCTCGAAGTACTTCGACAGTAGCTCTGCCTAGTCTCGGGAGTACTGTATTCGATTACAAAAAAGCATGGGCTTGAAATCTCGATGTTATATTATTCACTCAAATCAACTTAGAAATGTTCATCTGTAGATATTTCACAATTGTAGTGCTATGTAGCAAACTAGCTCATTTCATTCCTGTGAGACGTGCTGTATTTGATCGTATCCGGAGGGATTGTCATTTAGTCGTGCTAATCATTTTGATACTGTTTTGCACTTAGGAAATGAATTTAAAAACAACAGAAACACCAGATGAGACTGATTGTATCGAGGACCTATCAAGATCCTTAATGCATTTCAATTTTCAATGTGTGTATGCGAATTTGATGTGCTTCAAATAATGACTTAATTTAATTGAAATGAAAAAAATTAATGACATTTCTGTTTTGAGGAAAAATAATGTATGGTAGATAACAATGAATATAGGATGAGATTAATGAAACTGTGGAAATGGCCTAAATATATTCTCGCGTTTATTTCCGCGGGCTAGATGTAGCCTATCTTTGATATAATTGCGTATTAAAATCCACGAATGTACGAAAACTAAGTGATTTTAAATAAATTAAAGTACGTATATTAAAAGAGAATAAATTAACACTGGAATTGTTTTCACTACCGATTTATCACTGAAAGATATAAAACCATTGATAAACAGTTCGGTTGATTTACGAAATAAATTCAGATAAATTATAACAGATTTACGATTAATTTATAGAAAGAATGGATAGGGGCTAAACGAAAAAAAGTTTGAAATAATTTCAATTCAATAATATAATAAAGCTCTCGATTTCGTTGTGTGCTTCTTTTCTGTTCTTCGCTTCTTTTAAACAAATAAAGCCTATAAATTTGAATACATATGGTGAACGTGTGTGTATATAGATGGGAGTATCCTGGACGATATTTTAAGGCAAGACAAAATGTGGAGACGAGGATTTGTCTACACCTAGGAAATGTTGAACGAAATTTATATTTCTACTGTCGACATGGGACAAATCTCGCACACAGAATGGAATTGAAGACTTGGGTCATTGAGTACATTCATTTTCTTCAGTCAAAGTATAACCATTAAATTACTTTCATAAAATTGAATTCATATATAAGTTGGTTTATTACAACAATAACGAAATTTTATCACTAATCGTCAGTACAAAGACAATAAAAACAATGTTCAAATGAAGCTGACGAAGTATGGAAAAATTGAACGGTTACAGGGCAAAGTTTCGATGTCGTTGGGTTTTCTCCAATTTATCTTAAGATTTATCTCTGTTGTTCTTGCAAATACTGCAACATAGTATTCTCTTGAGGACGTGTGATAATTGAACTTTATTGAACTATTTTAAGTGTTAGACGATAAAAGTTCTAAAATAAATTACTCACTTTTAACACAATAAATAGCAGGAGCGCTTGACGTGTAACTAAAATCGTTAATTAATCGATTAAGTTGGACGATAGAAGTTGTATGGGAGTATTACAAGAAAACAGTATTGTCTTTGCGTGTTTAGTTCCTCTTTTTCACTTGTTGAGTCTCGATTGACCAACTTTATTTTCAAGATTGTTATTACATATTCAGTGGCGTAACTAGACATTTTGGGCCCCTGTGCAAATTCCGTCATTTGGGCCCCTATACATACAGAGTGTCGGATATAAATATGGTTGATTCTATTAGTAGGCCACCGATTGGAATAAAATTTTAAAAATTTGTAACTGGACACTATTTTAGAAAAATTAGAACCTCGTAGCTTATTTAGAAGTTCCTCAAAAACGCTTGTTCTTGACGATGTCACGATTTTCAAAAGCTTTCTGCACACTTAAAATGATTTATGATCCTCTCAACACTAATTTTTTTTCCAATTCATTCTGGAAAAGGTGGAAATATTTCGAATTTTTCGTAGAAAGCAATGGAGTAAAACGAGAAAAATCAATGTTGGGAGGATCTTTGAATCATTCTTATTCGTTTTACGTGCTTAATTCATTTTTGAACATCTCGACATTGTCCAAAACGATTGTTCTTTGACCAGCTTTCAAATGAGAGACAAGGTTCTAGTTTGGTTAAAATAGTCTCTATGGATCTTTCTAGAAATCCTTAAAATACTGCTCAAATTGCTCGCCAACTAACAAGAGTTTCATATAGAATCGACCACATTTAGATCCAACACTCATATGTTCCATGTAACTATGGCCAATTTTTGCGATAACTTCTATTAATTGGCGAGTGACTCAAGGATTTTTAGGAGGGATCTTAGAGATCATTGTGGTAAAAGTAGAATATCTTACCTCATTTGGAAGTCGGTAAAAAACGTTTATTTTGGACAATGTTGTTTTTTTCGTTTTTCTCAACTGCATTCTGAAAAAATGCAAAACATTTTTACCTCTTCCAGAATAAAATGGAGAAAAACGAATAATAAAATCATTGCTGGGAGAATCCTTGAGTCATTTTGATCAAATTTCAAACGAGCTATGAGGTTTTAATTGTGCTAAAATGTTCTCCAGGAACCCTCTCCTATAAGTCCTTGCAATATTATTTCAATCGCCTGACAATTAATAGGATTTGTCATGAGCGGAACACTCAGTTACTTATCAAAAGTACAGCAAGGGAGTAACGAGTTATGCTTCAGCTCCGAGCTCTTGACTTTGAGGGGCACCATTTAACTTGGAGGCTTTCAAATGATAAGAATAAGAATCGTTAAATAGACGAACTAGGCAGTTAATGTTGCATTTTGAAAAGATTTTTCGTACTTTTAAATAATAATTTATATAAATGAGGAGAGGCGCTTTTAGTCACTTTTATAGTCGAATTTTAAGTCATTTGTGCCATAAATTATAAATTTTTAGCAAATTTTACTAATGAATCGTAAATCGTACAGATAACGCAAATTTTAAGGCCTCTAATCGTTTCTTGATGAGGGTTTTTGGCAAATCTTACACGGTGGCAAGGAGACAAAAAAAAATCAGTCTCCATCTTAAGAAATTAATGTTCTAAATCATCTGTTTTTAACAACTTTTGCTAATGAGTTGTGGAAATTGGACGATTTAAAGAAAATTAGTCCATTTTCCACCTGAAATATCGACTTTTAGTTACGATTTTCAGACTTTTCAGTCTTATGATAATTTTGTTGTGAAATCATCAAAAAGGTGGAGATTTAACTAATTTTTTTCTGCTCTTTTAACCAAAATTAAGGACGCCATTTCAGATTACCGCTTAAGATCTGTATGCCCCAAAAAGATTATTTTGACAAATTATATTTAGAAAATTGATAGACAATTTAATCCTCCTCTTACAACAAGTCTTTTTCAAAAAAACCTAAATCATAAATCACAAGTCAATTCTGAAATAGAAATTCTTCTTCTTCGCTATTACAGTGATTTAAGCCTTAAGTCGATAACCAAAATGGCTTAAGTTTTAAGTCTTTTTTTCGAAAAGTTATTTATGAAAACTTAATGCGGCAATCTTGATGATTGTCTTTGAGTGAAATCTTGTTTGTTTTTCGCACATTTTAAAATGATTTGAATCAGAAGCCTTTAACTTCTTAGGGATGATTCAAATTGGCATTGATGAGTACAGGGATGTGTTTAGGTAATTTTCAAAATCATTTAAATAATTTTAGTTAATTAATAATTAGGTGAGGAAATTAAAAACAATTGAAAGAAAATGAAGAAGGTGATTTAGGTACTTTATAACTGACTTAATCTCACTAGTCAGCAATTATTTTTTATGTTAAATTAAAAATTAAACACTTGTTATTTTCGTTGTTTTCTCATCTATTAGGTGATTGTCTGTCTGTCTCTCGGACAGAAAGGACCATGAAAACGGTGCTCATAGTATGTCAATATTATGCAATTTATGCACCCTCACTTTATCGATAAAGAACGTATCATAAAATTCATTCTATACAAGAATATGTAGTCTTTTTTTCTTAAAAAAAAAAGAAATATTGTACTAAATTTTCCACAAAGATGGAACGTTATGTGGAAACAGAACAATAGATTGTTTAACAAAAGAACATGTTGTTTGTACTCTATTTTAACACAATGTACACACTGTTAATGCTCTTGAATTAGACATAAAAGTATAAACAATTGATTTTTAAATCCGTTCTCATTAGTTATAGGGGTCGTTTTATTTCTCAATTCCTACTTAAATTTTGTTGTATAAATGGGGTAAAAAATGCTATTTTGGCTGCAATTATTGTTGTGACTGTATAAGGAAATCCTTCATTCAATATTTAAGTTAAGAATTAACTACAAAGTTAGAGATAAAAGGAAATTTGCTTTTATATATTAAGTTAATGAATACTTTGTGGTAGATAACTTTTAACATGTTTATGTAACAATTATAATCCGTCTTATCAATTTTCTTTGTTATTTTTGATTGAATCATTATTGTGTTTGTTAATCTCTAATGTACGAATTTTACACTAATTTAACGAAGGTAATAACAGATTTTTTTTCATCATGTTAATGGGAAAGTATTTGAAGTATACATGAATATAGTTCAGTTTCATGTACTGATTGACCAACCGACAAATGTGTGATTGAGGACTTGATGTTGATTTATATCAGGTGCCATCAATCATGTACGAGATTATCCTACCCATCTGTTGGCAATAACGTAAATACAGATTGACCGTGTTGTCGAATTAACGTTGATTATGCTAATAGACGTATAACAATTAGAATTGTCCTGTATTTATGCTGTCGACGTTTAATTGAACGTCAGCTTCTCATGCTGGAAATTCGGTCTTCATCTCGATGTTGATCATCGGATTTCAAATCGATGATCTGATGCGGTATCGACCCACAAATCGATTTTAATAAGAATTTAATTCACGGCTTCGAACCAGAACTGAACCGACTATTTTCTTTTTTTATCTCTTCTTTCTTCGGTGCTCCGGCACTGCGTTGAAACCCCCGATTTCGATGATTTTTGGTATAGGTAGTCCACTTCATTTGCGTATTTTATCGTTGTGCCCATACTCAAGCTTAAGGGAAATCTTTGGGGTTGAAGTTACCCGTGCTAAATTAGATCTTTTTTTCATCTCCTCTTTCCTCCCTAACGAACTTCTAAATAAACCACCCGATTTCAAAACTTTTGATTTCGATGTTTTTTGGTATATATGTAGGTAGTTTATTCTATTTTAAGGGATGCGTATTTTCTCGTACGTATCTATATTCAAGTTACCCCTGCAAAATTAGTTTTTTTAAATATCCCTGGAACGGCTCGATATTTTTTAATGTTTCAAAAATTAGATGATAGAGATTGACTAGGGCTATCAAAAGGTATAAACCGAGTTTTCATCCCTTGTTGAGGGTTAACATGCCATTTTTATGCTTTTTTGCTATTTTCCCACACCCATGGTAAAACATATCGCTATGAAAATTCTTCTGTTAATAGAAAATTATAAAATAAAAGTTACCTGTTCGAGAGTTTTCCGTATTTAAAATATTTACCCTGTAAATAGTTTTTGAAGGTTGCATCTCTGTTAGAGTGAAATTTAAAAATTCGAAAATTAATCACTTTGAACGAAACCGAAAACCGGAACAAAAAAAAAATGATTCGAAATCTTGATTTAAATGATTAGTGGTGGATATTTGTTGACGGTTCGCCTTGAAGCGGTCTAATTGTAAAATTTTATTTGTTTGTTATCGTATCAACAATAATTATCAATTAGAGATCTTGTGTATTCAACATAAGTGGATACTCCATTGATCGAACGCAATTAGAATTACCTTAATTGAATGTTCACTGGTAACATTGTGGATCTTTCGTGTTGATTAAATTTACAACGATCTCGTTTTTCATGTAAAACAATATTCGAAAAAAACAAATTTCACCTCATATTAAACATTAAATTTAATCGTAAGAAAATAAGAAGGAAAGCAAGAGAGGAAATAATAGCGAAATTGTATTCAATCGAATGATTTTATCGAAAATTTACATTGATACATTTTGGTAAAATATAAATCTTGTTTACTTGTTACACATTTAAGAAAAATGATCCAGATGAAAAAATGATTCAAGTAAATAGAACGATAAACTTAACTGTATATTTGAAGCTATTCAGTTATCTACCCTAGAGCGTACGAAACTGAAAATGTCTTCGTCTCTTTTCATCGCGATTCCCGTCACTTATTTCGAAAATAAGATGTCGTTAGAAAAGTGAAAGAGCATTATATAACAATCAACAATCACAACAACAACAACAAAAGTCTTGTACAAATTTTTTACAAATGATTAATTATGGCATTATACATTTAGGGTAAGTTTTTCGATAGTCTCTGAGACAAATTTTTTAATGAATTTGAATTAAAAGAGACTGTTGTAAGATTATAAATTAGATTATTCACAATATCATAATATACTCCTAGGTGGTGTTTTATTTGATCTTTGATCCAATATACGTCCGTGCTAGTCGGATTTCAATAAAAATGATAAGTATAAATACTCTAAGGATATATTTATCAAACAGTATCAGATCTTGCCTTCGTAAAATTATACAGGGTGTAATCGAGATACCTTTAAATCTTTAAACCACGTGTAGGGCTCAAAAACCTGAGCCAATTTGTATAATATATTAGAAGATGGATATGGCCCCGTTTTAGAGCCACTGGAATAGAACAATATTAACGATAAATAATTGTGTTTAATCAACAATGTAATGATATGAATCAATGTGGAACAGAAACGTTGATTGTGGCTGATTGCAGGCTTATTCTCTTATCTTTTATCTATTAACTTTCATTTTTTTAGCTATTTTTCAGTGTATTCAGTGCCGATCGGAAATGTCGAACAGCTGCAGATCCGACTTTGCGAAGCTACAGACGTGATTTGGCAACTGCTGAAACCCTGCTGTGTGGAACAGGTGGGGAAGGCATTTTGAACATTTTTGTTGTGTTTTTGTATAATTTCATTTTTATAGTTTTGAATCAATTGTATGTTCAATAAGTAAGTTAGTAAGACTTGCCTGGATGGTCAATAGAAATACTGAAATTATAGTAGGTTAGTACTTAACCAGCGACTATCAAACAATAGTTGCAGCTTTGGCTAATTTTAGAAATTTTTTTGACCCTTCAAAATATGATTATTGTACGCTATTCCACATAAGAATGGTGTGGTTTACGTATTTAAAGGCAATCCGATTTCACCCTGTATACCACAATAAATTTGACATTTCGAAATAGAATTCGTCTCGATTTTATCAAGATGGAAAAATCATGTCTTGTATAATATAACAACATTAATTACAGTGTAAATATCTTTAGGATCGTTAAAATTTATTGTTAATTGTACAAATGTCTTAATTATTTTAATAACAACTGTAGATTATTAGAGAAATTTACATTCAAATAACATCGTTGTTGAACATGTGGCGTAAAAGGATCTACCCTTACAAATAATTAATCCGAATAATTCAATTGGGATGTAATTTAGGTACCGAAATGGCGTAAATTTGGTTGTCACCAGTTTCTAATAGGGCATTATCATGATGATAGTGGTCACCATACCAATACAAAGATAAGTTTAATCTATATACAGAAAATTATCTCGATAATATCCATAATTTTTATACAGTGAAACCTGTCAAGTTGGACGCCTCTGTAAATTGTTTTAAATTTTAAATTTATTCATATAAGTTATAAGTTGGACACCTATCTAATTTGGACACGCTTTTTAATGATTTTTTGTATTTTCACCTGCTTACATTTAACTCTCGTGCTCCTGTTGACTACATTAATGTTAGTTTTAACACTGATAAAATTTTCCTAGAGGAGACGATAAGTAATGAAAAGATTTATGGCAGCCAGGAGCGGACTCTAGAAAATTTTATAAAGGGGGGCACATATTTGAAAATTATTTGAGCTTAATCTGATTGTGAGTAATATTATAGGTACTACATGTCCTCTCCGAAACTAGTCTTATACACGTCTTAAATTCATTTCTACTGTAGATGATAATCCAAAAAATAAGAGAATTTTCATAATTTAGACACTTGTCTACATTGGACAGTTTTTGACAGCACGGCGAGTGTCAAACTTAGACAGGTTTTACTGTATTTATTCATTTGTTTGTTCATTTATTTGGTCGGTAATCCTTAATGTCATTCACATAAAGTTGACTTGACATTTGTTGGGTGATATTTGAATCTTTATAAATTACAAAAGTGGTATTCTGTAACTATTGGCGAAAAAGTGATCATCATCAACATTTTTTAGGTATACATATGTAGTTTTAATGGTTTAATTAGTCCCCAGATGATAGCGTTTATTATTCTTTGCAATTAATGAAATAAAAAGCCCGGAATTTAATTAGGTGCTCTTATTTATTCTTCTCAATGTTACAGTTAAAATAAAACAGATCAGTTTACGTTTTTGTTATTTGTATCAAAACAAAATTCTCGTGTTTTTTTTTGCACGATTAATTTGTTTTCCAATTTGAAACAACAAATAGTTGAACAACAAAAAAATAAACGAGAAAAAACAATTCTAATTTTCTCACATTATCTTATTCTTTGTTGTAAACAGTTTTAAAAATAACGTTGAATCGCAATTGTGTGTATCCATGAATTTTATGAATAAGCAATGAAGACAATTATATTAAAATAATCTTTTTATCATTGTTTTTATTATTATTATTATTAATATTATTATTAATTTATACACCTAGTTTATGTGGAGTTTACGATGTGATTTAACCAGACGTACTCACAAACATGGTGGTAAATTACTTTATCTTTTCTAGTTCAGGGGATGAAAAACTAGAACAACAAAGTATCACTTCATTAATCTTAGGAGAAGAGTAAATTTACAACACTATCACTATACATAGAAGAATATAATGTTGTATGAAGTGTATTTTGTGTAATTTTATTTTCTTATTTACATTCTTTCTCGATTATTGTACGATACAAAAGTACAATTCGATTATTATCAGTAATTCTGGTTGAATTTATTGAATATTTTGTTTTAAGAATAACTATTTGAAGATTGGAATGTCCATTTGATAAGTAAATTGGAATTTTGATAATGAGAAAGTTATTCGAAGTATGCTTCATCAACGTCCGAGTTTATCACTAAATCGAATTCTTGTTCTTGTTTTATTCTTATTATAGATATTGGCGGCTTTAGTTGGGAGGTTTGGTTGGCACATGAGGGGCGACATAAGAACTATATGAAATTGATTCCAGTAGGGGCGCCCAGGTCGCTAGATTCGCTAAAACCGGCCCTGATCATAGATATTGACGCTAACGTTTCACTAATATGATCAAAATTAAACGTTAATTTGATCAATGCATTTTGTTAATTACAATATCGTACAGTAATCGTTATCAACTGGATTCGAGATGTATCGAGTACTGTGATTAAAATCGTTAGATAATGTGCGTGTCCGTTCACGATTAAGTTATAGTGAAACATTGATTTATATGGTCTGCCCTTTGTCGGTGTCGATTCGAATCGGATCGTATTAAGTGGCGACCGTTGTATTGCCTTTTTGATTTTCAGGCGAAATGTTGTGTTCTTTTATACATTTCATTTCAGTGTATCAATTTGGAATGTGAACAACATTTTATTGCATTGAACGTTCTTTTTCAGCGTCACTTTCAACTTTTGACAAAATGAATGAATAGGCGTTGCTTGATAACAAAACGTTTGAACGGCTATTTGTTCATTTCATGTACGCCCTTTCAGACAGAATAGCTTGATTTAATAACATACATAACAAATTCGTGAAGTTTATTGTTTTATTTGAAGCAAGATATTTTAATTTAATATTTAGAAAATCCTTACTGTTTTGTTTTGGACATATTTTGCCATACTGGAAATATACTGTAGTTTAAGGCTAAATTTATAGTAAATAGAACGTGATAAATCAAATTCCATCTTCATCATACGGTTTCGGTTAGGTAGATTTCATCGATCAACGATCAAGTAACAGTGTATAGTATCAAAGATTAGGGCACTATTAAATGATAAGTCTCTGTCAAAAGAAGCCTATTTAGATGTATTTACGGTGGAATATCCGCTGGCTTATCGATTAGACAATCTTTAAAAAATTATACGTTATCCACATGGTGGGCAATATAGAAAATATTTATGATTTGACCCTACTATATGCAGTATGAATACAACCTTAAACCGATTTGGATTACATGGTGAATTACATTTCTAATTAAAATAGCTCAAGCGACAAGATTGTTTTAAATTTCCATTACATCGATTTTTATTATTTATAGAACTCGAATTAGCGTTTTAATGGAATTTCTTCGCTATTATAGATGCAATGACAACAACAACAACAACAACAAAAAATTTAATCCAACTAGTAATTGATTTTGAAATCCTTAACATTACCAATGATTTTAAAACTATATTTTGTTTTTTTTTCCCCGGCGCCAATGCAGATGTTGCGGTTGCAATATCATTTACCTAATTAATTAATGCAAATTAGAATCAGCTCAGACAACCGACCAATTTACGTTTAACTTGTTCTCAAGTTACTCGTTACTTTTTATGAGTGTAAGGAGTCAGCATATTGCAGTTTATACAGCACAGGCAATTCCGATTAGAAACATTAGAAAAATTATACGGTCCTCATAGAAATTTTGTATTTATATCGGGAAACAAACAAATCTGGCTTTTTGCTTGTTAATATCTTGTAATTTATATTGGCATCAATACTTAGTGATTTTATTGCCACAAATTTCAAATATTATAAGATAAATGTGGTATATTAAATTGTGAAAAGGGTAGAAGAAAGTTGAAGTGGGAAAGTACAAATAGAGAAAGAGAGTCTTACAAATGGTTGATGATTAATGACAAAAATATTCGCCAAAAATTGGAAGTTTCTCATATATTTTTCCTTTGGTTGCATAACAACGTCATACAATTGCACAGTGCAATAAACTAACACCAGGTGGATATATGTTCGTTCTAATGGTTCTCAACTTGTATAGCAATTATGATTTATGAAGTTATATAAATGGAATCTACAATACAATATCAACATATTCAAACGGGCTTAAAATATTATATTTACAATTGAAGTTAGTTACGATAACATTTAATGATAATTCAACTATTTGCGACATATTCGAGATAGTCTAGAAATACAACTATTGTGTAAATTCGATACATTTTAGTTGTGTCAATATACATATATCAAAGTGTATATCTCGTATATAACTAAAACTAGATTTTCAGGAAAATTTAGCTGGTTAATGTTTTTAATAAATGTTACTGTAGTCGTGTAGATGACAGCTTTGTATAGTTGGTCAGCACTCTATCAGCCAAAGTAAATATAATTACAACATGTGCGGTAAAGTGAGAAATGTGAATATAAAGTAGAATTAATTTTTTAATTTTCACAGTTACTATTTCGAATTACATTACACGAATACACGCCGATTTCCCAACTATAGTACAGGTCTTAACGGGGAAAATCTGTTCGGATCAAAAGATATCATTGTAATGTTGTTATAGTGTGAAACAGTCGATCGATACACCATATCTTCCAGATATATACTTAGGACAGATGAAGTAACCGATTTTTTCTTCTATATACGAACGTCGCGAAACTAAGTTTCCGTAAACGAGAGACGATTCGGATCAATACTCGTTAAAGTGGATGACAGCATCTAAAGTTAGATACTCTATTTTGAATTCTTTACCATATTTGTACTCTTATTGTGTAAAATTCGACGAATTAACATTAATTTAAAGCAGTTAGAAAAATGCCCAAATTAGGAAAAGATAGTCAGGGCCGTCATGAGGATATGTGTAGCCTTTCCGTCCCTCTGTCTTGAGTGGCTACCAAAATCCCGTGTCACTTGTGATTTTATCAAAATGCGACAATAAAACAATATCATTTTTAGTAGAATGTGTCAACTACGATCTTTGCACATATTACCGATTTTTTTACGTTCTTTCATAACCAGGGCCGGCGCTATTTCTTGCACAATAAAGTAGAGAGGCCTTCTCTTAAAGATGTGATGAGTACTTATTGTTAGAAAAATTTTGGCTTACTTTTATTATTTGACGTTGTCAACTGTTTATAATAGAGACAGTTTTCTTATTGGTTAAAAATTGATGATCCAGGACCACAGCGTCCTAAAATCTAGATTAAAGTGGAGAATTCAGTTTTAAAACCTTATACCCAAAGGTGCCTGAAAGCCCTTTCCTAAACGATTCTATAGAAAAATTTTTCGAAAAACTGGTGGTTAATAATGAAAATGTTTTAGAATCTAAAATTAAAGTTGAGAATGTAGCTCAAAAATCGACCAAAAAAAGGATGATTGTAATAAAAATGTTCTAAAATCTAGATTAGAAGAAAATCAAATAATTGTTAAAGTAACTCTTTTTCATAATTTAACCACAAAATTCGCGAAAACCTTGTGATTTTAGTGCAAAAATTGGTCAAAAGTGTCATGATTTTGCCTTTTCAGGCTTAAGAACAAAATTCAATTGAGATTTTTGACTAAATCTTCTACTTTTAACGTATCCAAATAGATATTTTCTCGCAATTCAAACAAAAATTCTTCAAGAGACGTTGCTTTATAATAATTATTTAAAAAAAAAATACACTAAAAGTCAATAATTTAGCACAATAATAGATTAAGAGCTTTAATTATTCTTTATGTATACACTTCTTAAATGACATTGCGTCGTAATTTCGTCGCCCTCAGCGTCTGAGTTGTCTGAGTTGCCTGAGCACTAGCGACGGCCCTGTAAATAGTATCACTGTACATTTTCTGTATTTGGTGTAAAAATATGTTGAATAGCAATGGAAGCGAGAGAATGGACGAGGCATTGTCCCTAGAGATAACCATTTGTATGAACCACTTTTAGTTTAAAGCAAATTTAGAGATGCGAACTTTGTTTGTGTTGTATTGCAATAGAGAAAACGAAAATGCCTGTTCAATTTAACACACCATCCTACAATGCATGTTTGATGAGTTCTTTTCAAAGAGAAGAAACTTGTCGTTGAATATACATATATACAAATAAATATTGACTGTTATAAAATCCAATTTTAAAACTAAAATATTAACAACCTTGTGTTATAAGTATATCTAGTTTAAGATCTTTCATCAATCTGTTGTTTATAATAACTTTAAAGTAAATTTAATTAAAATTCCAGTGGACATATAGACCATCAGATTAAACTAAATGATAAATGATAGTTGTTATTGTATAGTACAAACATTACGTCCATTGATTTTGTTATTAGGATAATTTGTTCAAAATAATTATCTGCTTACTATTCACCCAGTTTGTTAGTTAATATAATTTACATTTATACGATTAGTTAATTTATATTCAATAGCTTCTATAATGAAATAATAGGTCAGTGAGATATGTTGAGTTAGTTAAATTTCATATTTATTTATATGACAAATTAGCAAATATAAATGCATAAAGTTCGACAAAAAAATAAAGGTATTCAACAGTTGTACAATTTCGAATAAGATTGCATCTCAACCTTTATTTATAAAGCCCCCATACACGCAACGATAAATCTGTACAGTTCTATCCTTTCAAGTTTCCGTAGTGTGCAGCTTCGATTCGATTTATCTCTAAAGCTTAAACTGCACAGATAAATCACTGCACGTGTAGCATTGTGAGGAATATCGACCAGTTCTTGCCAACTGAACATAAGGGGGACGAGGACACACACTTCAAAATTTAGTGAGTATTTAGATCGAGTGTGGAAAATCGAAAGGGAAGAACTGTACAGATTTATCGTATCAATTTATCGTTGTGTACGCAGGGTGTTTGGTCTAAGTATGGTGAGTTCTAAGAAACTCCTCTTAATCGACGAGCGATTCGAAAAATATTTTAAGGATTTGTAGGAGGGTCCTTAAAGAACATTTCAACAAAATTAGCTCACTTGGAAGTTGGTCAAAAACCGCTCGTTTCTCTGAGTCATTTTTAGTCGTTCTGCGTGTTTTGTTCGTTTTTTAAAATTGCGACATTGTCCAAAACGATCGTTTTTTGACCAATTTTGAAATGAGCTACGAGGTTCTAATTTTGCTAAAATGTTCCCTAGGGACTCTCCTACAAATCCGCAAAATATTTTTCGAATCGTTCTTCGACTACACCCTATATAAGGGGTTTAACACGCCTCTATTGAGAGTTAATTAATCTTAGACGCTCTACAATAATTGGCAAAAACTACTAAGTTTAGGACTATGAAACTTCTTTAGATTGTCGCGCGACTATCCTCAGCGCACCTCATGGACGTACATGATTCCCGATTTTTAAAGCAATCATAATTATAGCTAGATTAAATAGGCACTTGATTTCGTATATTTCTTCTCTTTTTATTCACATAATCTATCAACCACTCGAATCCACATGCTGTGCTTGTTAAAAGTAGAGGTAGAGAGGGTAAACGGCCGGCTACAATGGACCTTTTGTTTGTTCTACGTGACTTAGCTTTATTATTTTATTTTTATTAACTACGTTCAATGATTATAGTGTTATAAGCGCAACAAATATCTATGGGGAGATCAAGTTGTAACTGTAGATCGCTCACATGTGTAATAGTTCTAGCTAATGACATCAATGCTACCATACGGTATAAATTCTCGGAAACTAACAATAAGTAATTACAACAAATTTCACCAATAACTTCTTTGTTGGTAGCGCACTTAATTTCGAATAAAATTGTGTTAAGGGCATTCGCGAGCTTGGTTTTGATATGGTACAATTACATGGAGATTCCATAAACGAACTCTTGGGTCGTGTCATTTGTAAACGGTAAGAGGTATCGAGCTCCAAAATAGCTCAATCGATCACAAATTTTATTCTTTATTAGGGGACACTCGACTTAAGTGGAAAACTGATTGGATTTTCCAAATATCTGAGAAAATCATGACTTAAAAAATTAGTGTTGAGCGGGGCTGTACAGCTTCTTGTGTAGTGAACATAATTTAATAAAATTTGCATGAATAAATAGAGAAAAGTCAACTGCACGGGGGGGGGGGCGAGCTTCAAATTTTAATTTTTGCTCTGCACTTTAGTGAAAATTTTCCAAAATGAAAAAGTCTGTCGGGTGCACGGTGAACTGTCTAATTCAACGTTGGTCACAGCGTTTGAATATCTCAGAAAATAACCGAGAAATCGATGATTAAAAATTGTCACTTTTTCAGACGATAAAACGAGGCCCGCTTATAAATAGCCTTAAATGACGCTCTTTTAAATTAAGCTTTGTTCACCACTTCTTACTACGCCTCTGAATACTGGAAATTTAGTGAAACCTTTTTGGGTAAATTAAAGCAAAACTAACATGATTGTAAATTAAATAGGTAGTACGTACATATTAATGCTAAATTTGCTTCAAACAACAAAATTTAAATCGGCTTTACGTTGAGATTACAGTAGTGAGTTAATGCCATATTAAATTTTTAATACGGATTTATTTTGCATTTTAGCTTTCTGTAATTTTATTTGAATTGTTTCTATTAACCTACACTAAATTTTATTGATTTGTAAAATAATTGATAAATATAATTTTTTAATTATAATAATAAAATAATTATTACTTAAATTAATGTCTTTATTCTTCGATTTGAAAATCATTTATAAGGTTGACTTATTCTTTGGCCAACTGCCTAGGTAGAATGTTAACTCGACAAAAATTATTCAAGTGTCCTGGTGGATTCAACAACATAGGTACTTGAAATTTCTAAAGCTGGCGGTTTACCATATTCAGCAGTTTTTTCTCAACAAGCCCACCATTACTGGAGTATCTAAATTGAGAAACAACAAAAGAAAAACAATGATACAGAAAAGAAACAGGGGATAATTAAAATTAATTATAATTATGTTTTTTCCTTGTTAATTAAGGGCAACTATTTTTTTATTTTAAAGTCTACTAGTGTAAATTAAGATTTCAATAAAATTTAGTTATAGTGAGTTTCGTTATAAAAAATTGTGCACCCTACATACTTTTAAATAGATTGATATCGGCTTATCGGATTGTTAGATTCCGTTAAGAAGCTGAAAGCGACGATAGTCTAACCAGTGGCGTAGCTATCGATAAACAAGATTAGACAATGCCTAAGGGCCTATTTGACTGTTTCCACCAAATTTATAGAGCGACTCGAATGTTTCAAAGATTTATAAGATAGCCCCTGGAAGACATTTTAGCACAATTAGAACCTCGTTAGAATAAATTCCATTTAAGAAATACGTAATGCGCACGAGCGCGTTTTGTCGGACGGGTCCATATTCAAAATTTTACTGGTGGTTTGAGTTTTCTACAACCTAACCACGTCAGCTTTCAGAAGTGTCTTGTTTTGTTATTTTTCGCTGTGTATTGTTCTATTTTTTAACAAATCTGTTCTTTTCAGAACAACAACTGTTTTATTTGTTTAGAAATTCAATCAAAATAAATTATTTCTACTATTGTGACCCTTTAACTAATCAAATGACACGACGCCACTGGCTGCAAACGTTCGGACAGATTTTGATGAGTCATTATGTCCTTACAATTAGTTGAAACGATGTTTACATTGTCATGATCGCCTTCAAAAGCCTGTTTTACCCAGTCTCACAAGAACTGGTCACTTTTTTGTGAAATCGATGGTACCTTTTAGGGTAAAAATTAATTTTTGTTTATGCGATAATCTAAAGATATCAAATTTGGTAAAGAATATAATTTTCATGTATAACCATTGATCGAAATAAGAATCAGTCTAGTGTGAAGAAAATAAGAACGTTTATGTAGATTGGATCAGATTGTTGAAACACTTTCCGTTTCTTATTCTTTAGTCAGTTTTCGCATCATTCAACAACGACATGAATACCAACAATGTTTGAATGTAAAATCTACCTTTGTACCTTGAGAAAACATAAGAAAAGATACAAAACATTACTAGTATAGTAGAAGCTTTTTTTATATAAAGTCGTCTTTTGTGTGTATTGAGAGTGTGTGTCAGATTCGACCTGTCAAACTTTAGGTAAAGGTTATTCAAGAGATTTTAACTGTAAAATAAAAATAAAAACGCTTTCACTTGGTTTTCTATAGGGAATGCATGATGTAGTTTACTATTACAAAATCTATAACGTAGATTGATTAAAGATGTAAATCTATACATATTCGATCCACTTCCTATAATGGACTGAAATTGATATTTACACAATGTTATTATGGGAAAAATTACAGTAAAACTTCAGAATTTCCTCCAATCGCTTATAAATGAACGTTGTTTAAATGTTATTCAGTTGTTATCTTTTATTACTACCCTTTAAAATCGATTTAATTACTAATGTTTTTTTTATGTAAAAATAATTCAGATGCCGTGTATACGAATGAAAGTCAGTCTATCATTTTCATTATAACTATAACAACTTGGTTTTAATATAAGATTACTGTCTTTATATTGGTTCTCAATTGTCTTCTCTGTCTGCACGTAAGAAAAAATAATTGGATCTGATAAAATTAGATACTCCAAGGAATTCGTACCTTAATGTGAGTGTGGTGTTGCAGCTGCGACAGCAAAAGTTCTAATATAAAAAGGATTTGAGGAAGAAGAAGTTTTTCTTCTTCTGGTTGATATAAGTGAATTTTACATTCTTCTATTGATACAATTAACTATTTCGAAATTCAATTCGATTTGTTTCATTACTGACAACAAACATTAGTTTAAACACTTTCTTAACACTTTTGCTTACTTATCAGTAGAAATTGTATAGCAGAAACGAGGAGAAATTAAATTAATTTTACGACGCTTTTAAGATCTATCTTACTGTCTATTTCTCTCTTCTTCTCGATCTCTTTATCCTGATTATATTTTGCTAGTGTAATAATTAGACGGTTTAATCTTAACGACAATCTAAATCAATAATTTAATCCTGGATTTTAAAGTGCTAGGATTCCTTCTATCGGTGACTTTATTAATAAGTTGAAAAAAGACCTTTTTAGAGTAGTAGTATACAAGGTGTCCAAGTTGGGAGTATACAATTTGGCCGTTTTCATAAAAATAACAGAGCTTAAGTTTAACGATTTGTGGAGAAGATTTTAGCAAAGTTGGAACCTCATTTGGAAGTCGGTTAAAAATCGACTAGCAATAAGAATTATTCAAAGATCCTCCAGCGTTGATTGTTTTCGTTTTTCTCAGTTGCATTCTGTGACAGGAGAAAATCGAAAAAAAATCAATGCTAAGAGGATCTTCCAAATGAGCTACGAGATTCTAGTTTTGCTAAAATCGTCTCCAGGGACTACCCTACAAAAACTGTCAAATTATAATAAATCGTTATTATTTGGAATTACTCATTTTTGAAGCTTACTCAGGCAAGTCTTATAGTAAGCTTAAAAAACTTCTTAGCTATAATTCGCGATAGTCAGATTTCGATTCAACTATTACTAAAGGTGCTTCGCTCCTATCGACTTTTTTAGGAACATACTGAAAACTGAAAAGTTAGAAGTTCATTTGGTAGTTGGTCAAAAAACGACTGAGAATGATTCAAAGACCCTGTTAGTCGTTGAGTCATTCTTGCTTGTTTATTGTGTGTAGCTAATTTTCGAAAATCGTGACATTATTCTGACCGACGTCCAAATGAACTATGAGGTTCTAATTTTGATAAAATGCTTTTACGAATCCTTGAAATATTATTCGAGTCGCTTTATTTTTTCGATGGAAACGGCTAAATAATAATAAACGGTTGCTTTAGAAATCTACTCATTAGAAAGGCGCGTCCACATTAGGCCGATCGGCACCATTCGGCTTGAGCCGATCTGCAAAGCCGAATTAATGTAGACGTGCCGGTAAATCTCACCGACTTACCAAAATCCGACCCGAACAATGCCGAACTTAAACCGATCCAAGTCGGTCCGGAACAAAGAAAGCCGAACCGAACCGAACCAAAATTCATCGTGTGGACATGTGTGGACATGTTGATCGGTTTCAGTCCAGCTTCAACCGCCTGTGCTTTCGAAAATATTATTCTAGTTTTTATTCGTCTGGCTTCATGAGTGCGAAAATGAGTGAAAAGTGGACTTTTGAACAGACATTATCATTTATTGACTAATATCGCGAACGTGCGTCACTCTGGGATTCCACCAACTCGACATTTCTCCAACAAAGTGCGCATCTATTCACTGACGCAGGTTGTTTGGCAATTCGGGACGTCCAGACTACTGGAAGAATGTGGACTTCTTGCCGAACCGAACGTGTCTCCCGGTATAGGCTGACCAACCTGTTTCGGCATCATGTGGACGTCTTGCCGAACACCGCATGCCGAACCGAACGTGCTGACCGACCTATTTCGGCATAATGTGGACGCGCCTTTATAGTTTGCTCAGGCAAGTCTCAGAATAATCTTAAAAAACTGATTCAACTATTATTGAAGATGTTTCACTCCTATTGACTTTTTGAGGAACATTCTTAAAACTGAAAAATGAACGTTATTGATTCCAATTTTATATTAGATTCTTTTTGTCAATTGCGATCCGGAAGTGTAAAAGTTGTAGAATAATCTAACAAAGGAATCTGTTGTTCTGATCAAATAGTGTTATATAAGAACAAACGGTAGTTATGTCAGTATACCACAAACGCGATGAAACTTTATCGTCTTTTATATAAAGTTTTGTGAACAACTTAAACATAAGAAACCTGACAGTGTGGATTTAAAGTCATATTGTCAAAAGCTATACAATAACAAATTACCCTCAACATTAAAGACAGTTTCACTCTCTCACCCACCACGTCCAACTATTCAAATAAACAATTAATAATTTCGTTTCCAAATTGATTATATTCTAGTGACTATTGTTGAAATTGGATATCATGTAGCAATTAGTAATCAACTTCTAAATATTATAATTTTATAATAGAATCATATGTTTCAATAATTGATATTCGCAAAAATTTCATTAGAACGTGATTTTTGTATGACTATTACGAACACTAAAGCTTAACAAGTATAATAAAGAGTTTTCAATCGTCACCGATACGTTATAGACTTCCCGTTAGAGCTCATAAGACCTAAAATCATATCGTATAACTTATAATTTTACGATATTTTCATCAATAACGAAACCAATGAAAAATTATCGGTATAAACCACGTATGTCATTATAACAGTTTAAATCTTTCATGTAAAGCGGAAACGTCTTTCCGTTATAATCTGTACCGTATAAGTTATAATCTTAAACTGTACGATATAATTTATAACATAACACATCGGTGATGGGCGAAAACTCTTTATTATATTATTGTTAACGTTACAAAACTGGGTCAGTGATTGCTTATTTCTATAAACATGGCTAAAAACGAAAAATCATTTGTAAATAGAGAGTGCACTAAATTTGTTGATCGATTTTGATTAAAATATTCGACTAGCCTTCAAAGTTCAATTTGATGTTTTAGTACGAAACCGAAATTAAATTTCCTATTCTAGTTGCTAGCGTTATAAATTCTACGTCTTTTTTCGCTTCAAATTTTCGAAGTTACCACTTCTTTATAATAGTGTTGTGAACTATTTATATTATGTAGTAAGATACTATTACTATTATTGCTGCATTTGATATATCGCCTTAACGTCAAAATTCCATTTAACAATTCTATTGAATTGTTCATGTTGAATACACTATAAGGTGTTTAATTTATTTTACATTTTAACTTGTCTAATCCGACAACTATTTCAATAACAATAAAGACAACTTAATTCCTGAAATCTTGACAGTCCTGTCAATATGTAATGTGTTTATATTAACAGTTCTACTATTGAAACTGAATGTATTGTAGAAACATCGAATATTCAATTGGTTAAATATAGAGAACTCCTTCAAAGATGTTGTTATAGTTACAGATTGACATATGTTTACTCTTGTTACTGTTGTAACATAAATGTTGATTAACAATTAGTAAATTGAAAACCAATTAATTAGACAAATTATAAAAATATCAAGTCTATGAACAATTGTGAACAAATAATCACGATCAATCATTCATAATTTATTCACGTGTCATTATTTTTCTCATCATATTTCGATCTAATCCAGACTAGATTTGATTAAATGTCAATTAATAAACAACTTTTCAATAATTTTGTGTTGCTTAATAGAAAAAACAACTATCATAAATTAAAAAGTGATTCAAAATTTAATGAGTTCAAGACTTGACCTCAATTACGTCCTACCTATTGCGTTTAAAGAAAGTGATAAATGATTTGATAATGGTCGTAGATAATCAAAAGCTAGTTTCACTGTTTGTCGCAGGTGTCAAAAGTTCTACCAGTTCGTAAAAAGCCTTCAGCTTTTCTGGGTTGAGAGATATGGGGAAACTTATTTTCGTACTGCTATTAGTCAGAGCTAATCTACTTAAATGATGTACCCTAAATATATTTATTAATTTTTAAATTTCGTACGAGAACATTGCATAGCCTTATTTAACAATGTTTGTTGTTATTAGGGACTGACAAATGATTCGGTTTCGGTTTCGGTCAGTTTCCGTCAGAAAATCTAGTTTCGGCCAAAAATTAGCCGAAATTTCGGTCGTACTCAGTCTTCGGAAATTGTCGTGCTTCGTTCGAGTGAGTTCGTGTTGTGTCGAGTTAAGGTTATGTGTTTGAAGACAAGTGAAGGCCCTTATTTCAACTTTTGTTTGTTGTCAATTGATTCTTGTAGAATAGCAAGGTTTAAAATTTCTTAAATTTACAATAAATGTAATTATTGAGTAATTTTTTGTATTTCGGACTAATTTACGTGTAACTTAACGCATGTTTTTATTATTTCCGTTCCCTTCTTTAATTCATTCACTATTTTATCTAGAACATTCAACCATAAGAATTGTGTTTTACGATTATTTCATTGTATTAAGGGTCTAAAAAGTGTTTCCTAAACTACCTCTACGATCCTTTAGACTGGCCTATTCCAATAGCAATTTCTTATTAATAAACTGTATGTTATCGTTGAGCCTTTTACCGTCTCCACTCACGCAAAGATCTGGTCATTAGGGCTGAGTATGTTGGTGAATGTGGATCTAGAATCCCTTAAATTTTCAATACTCATCGACTATCCGCCTCACTCCTGATTTTATCAAACAACAACATCGGAATATTTACTCATTTCTTTCGGATATTGTAGAATTTTACATGATTAAAGTGTGTCATCAAAAATCTACAGCCTCAAGCTGTTTGTCCGTGATTGTATTTCATTTTTAATTTTAATTTCACTTTATCCATTCCAATCCGGATATTGCAGTGTGGTAGTGACAATATTTTATAATAAGTTACATTGACGGTTTATTTGGTTTAACCCCAAAAATTACTCAACGTCGTACAATATTTTGAATAAATTATTCATTTAATACGTTAAATGTCGCTAATTGGTCGATAATTTTAGCTATTTTTCCGTGTGTATGTGTGCGTTTGTGTGTCAAACATTCTGTCTGCAATAGAATAATTTATAGTTCTCCATATTAAGGATATAGTTTACACATCAGTAATTTAGTAGTGATGATTTCTATTCAGGAAGGATAAGATATCATGAATGTCTGTCAGTATATAGACAGTCGACACAAAGAGGACTCTATAACAAATTGTTACCGAAAGATCGGAAACAACAAGTTCGATTTTATGATGAATGTTTTGTTTTGAAAAATTTTTAGTTGAAAATGATGATTACAACTATTAATTCAATATTATTTCGAACATTATCCCGATGGCCCACTTTGGGAAAGAGAATTGTGTAGATTTTATGTTTTATGATTGTGAAATACGCAAATGGTCGAACCTATAATCACAGATTCATTCCAAATAATATTAACAGTAATTACGTTACTAATGAAGTATGTTCTACTTTGCTGTTTATTATTATTGTTGTTATTATTTTCATTATTATCACCATTTCTATTTGTCACGAGATATAACTGTTACAAACACCGAAATTAAACTGCATTTGTGATTGCATAGTAAGAAGTTTATTCATTTTATCTTATGAATGCAACTTCACATTTGACTTTATAAAACTTTATCAAATGAATATTACTGATACTAATGTACTAATGGTGATATTTAATACACTTAACAACACATTTAAGACTTGTATAAGAATCTAGTTGTTTTATCTTAATGGAGATTACATACTTACTTAGTTTGTTTTCATCGATAAAATTTTTCGTTAAATATTTGTTCAAGTTAGTGGAGTTTGTTTGATGATTTAAGGGATACCAGGTGGTAAAGAATCATGAAATATCATCAATTTTACAAACACGGTTTCATCATAACAGTTTTATCTTGAGAAAAGTAATGTGGGGGATTTTTTTCCCAACATTAATATACACCAGCGGAATCGTACAAACAACGTTGTTCCCAGTATTGGTACAGACTACATTCTTTAGAATGTTCTTCAGAGTCACAAAAGGACCCAGATCAGGTGAATATGGGGGCTGTGGAACAACAGGAATGCCTTTAGAGGTCAGAAATTCCGCGTGTGTCATAGGATACGTTACCTTGATGCAGCATCTACTTGTGTGCAATATCCAATCTTACTCGATTCATCCTTTTCCTGATCCTTTAACGGACATGTGAAACACTTGATCCATAGTTTGTCCTTTAGGAACAAATTCTTTATGTCATAAAAGTAAATTAGCATCGTTTTGATCTTCGATTTGCTCATTTGATTTTTTTGGTTGACAAGATGTGCCACTTCTTATTTTGCTGTCTTGTCTCAGGATTGTACTCTAAAATACAAGATTCAAGATCCGTGATCACACGACTAAACCATTCGTGATCATTGGCAATCCTCTCAAGAAGATCAATTCACACATTTCTTTGATTGACCTTCTTGTGAGGTTTTTCGGAACCATTTTGGCACAAAGATTTCGCATGTGCAAGTCTTTGATCAAAATTTAATGTACGATGAAAGTATTTAAGTTTAACAGATCATCCCTATTGCTAAACGACGGTCTGATCGTTGAAGGTGTCCCTAAGCAAGGTTCATCTTCAATGTGTTTTCAGTGTTCCAAAAAGATTTTTACGGGCGAAAAATTTGTATTCTTGATGAGGAATGTTTCCTATAGGCTTGTTTCAACAATTCAAGGGTTAATTTCGCGGATTCCTCAAGATTAACACAAAACTTGATGGCATAACATTGCTCTAAATTCTGAGGTTCTATTCTTATCGCTTCTTTGGTGGTGCTCTAAAAAAACACGTGATGGCTGAAACTCGGACTACTTGAGCATCTGAAAGTTAGCATTGTCAGATCGCTTGTGGTGTTGCCAGTCTCAATACTTTTCTCACACACTTCTTAAGGAGCTGTCCCACTTGTATTAGCTTGTATGTGACTGAAACTGGCATTTTAGAGTAGCTTTTCTGGATGATCCAAACGTATTTAATTATTCATTTATTTGGTGGTCGATGATGGCATTAACTTCATTGAAGTCACGCTATATTCTTTTATACTTCAATAAAGTACAAACTAGTTGTTTATAGATGATTAGGGAGTTGTTTTAATGTTTGATAGACAGAAGCTTTACAAACATAAGCTGTCGATTTTCTGATAAAACATTTAAAATAACGGAATGAAAAAAGATAAACAACAGGGGAAAAAAACGAGAATGCTTCATGATAGAATAAAAAATTAAATTAGTGTATCTAGACAGTATGGCATAGTGTATGAATAATATCTGGAATACATTTCCTATAGTTATCATGTACGGAAGTGGAAATATTAGCGTATATATTTTTTGTTTGTATTAAATCTCACACAATTGAGATTTATTTGGCAAGGACAAAATTGTGAAACATTGACGACAAGTTGAACGTTCCATATAGCATATTCAACGACTTAAGAGACTTACTTTAGTCGCTAAATTATTCCACAACACAATGGAGCTTAATGGGTTTGTTACGTCGTATATGTATACCTTGTAGTTAGCCACTGATTATAAATCATTTCAAAAATTACTCAAATATCATCAAGTTAGAACTGTAAGACTTAAAACTAATCACAAATCTAATAATTATCGAAAAAATGACTTTGTTTTCAATTTATCGAGCGTCTACTTTTATATGGAATTTCTGTATTAACGAGTTGACATTGAGAAAGTTTTCTAAAAAACGAATTCTTGGATAAAATTAAGAAGTTTTAATTAAGTTGTCTACAATTAAACAGGCACGTTTTAAGCATAAGAAATAAAAGATAATTGTGTCTACAGTAAAATGAAAATAGTTATTTTTTGACCAGGTATTCGGCTTATGCGTGGAATAAAACCTAAGCTTCCAATTATTTTTTATTCTCATAATCAACACTTGAGTAATTAGTAGTGGATTTCCGTTTTCAATTCTCTGATTGTTTCCGGTATTCATTAAAAATGCGTTTTGTTGCTTTAAGCAAATAATATTCGACTGACTGGCATATTAATATTATTATTATTATTATTATTATTATTATTAGCAACATCAATATCATGAAAATATGAAATAAAAATTGGAGCCAATATTTTTTCGATCCTAACAATTTTCCATTGTTGATAGAAAACAGTAAGGTAAACTTATGTATGATAAGTAATGATAACGTAAACATTTGAAGATTACATAGAATAGTAGTAACGTTTAATAAAATATTTGGTGGTTTTGATATTTTGTAACTACAATATCACGTAATTTCACAATAAAACACGTCTCAGGTGCACTCTTGACTTTCAGCTTGGAGCGAATATTGCCAATAAGGCAACAATATGGTTGTTGTTCTTGAGAGAAATCTTGAAAGTTACCATGCAAGTATGATTTTGATTCGATTATATGTTAGTAATTTAATTATATACAAAATCGATATAAATAAATATTGTTCGATATTTTTCTTTAAAACGAAGCATTTATAGTAAATTTCTTTTGTAACGATCACTGATATAGAAAGTTTATAGTAAAAACCAAACGAATTTCCATTAAAGTTTGATCTTTTATTTGTTTAGTTGATGTGTATCATGAAACGATGTGATGGATATAACGGAAGAAAATCTAGATTTGAAGATATTTCTATTCGATTCTAGTTTCTAGTCTGATTTATTCGCTCTTATTGTCTACAAACATTACTCAATTCGTTATATACGATTTTTATTTTAGGCGATAACTAACGTAATGAAAAAGCTGATTTTGTGATTTTTATGAAGAGATGGCAATTTATTAACAAAAAGCTTTCACTCAGTGTAATAAATCAACCAAATCCAAAACAGTTATAAGTCAAATATGCGTTTTTTATGGGTAATATTCGCAAAATTTTTGGTAACTGGTCATCGTGACGACACAGACTCGTCTATCTCACTCTCTACAGATTGTATCTAATATTGAAAAGAGACAAAAATAGAACAACCATCGCGCAAGTTACCGCGCAACTTCTATTTCAGTCATTTCGTTGATGACGTTATGATTACTATGACTGCTGCTAGATGACGACTAGTCTCTAAGAATTTAGAGAAGACTTAGTTTTGTTTCCGGTACTTTGGCTTAAGTCGAGCTAACGGGTCTCCACTCAAATGTCTGTAAATTCAGGTTTAGGTCTTGCTAAGGCAGCCTTAACAATGTTACAAAAATGGCAACGTCTTTTTATTGTTTATTATGAATGATATGAGTTGATGCCGGTTCAGAGTGTTTAAGTTGGTGAATCTATTGGGGATTGAATGTGAAAATTTACGCACGTTTGTTATTCTTTATCTGCTAACGTAAGCGTTATAAACTATTATTGATATATGTTACAAATTTATATGATATCTTTAATATAAAAGCTTTGATACGTGTGTTTATATTTGTTAGCGAAAAATTGGATTTTGTTAAAGTTGGAAAGAAACAGATATAACCCCTCTATAGGTTAATAAATTGATGAGGGTCATTGTAACTGCCACTGAATTCTCTGTCTTTGAATGTACCATAAATCAATTCAATAAGAAACCCTAATCACGTAATAAATTATGCCCTTTTTCCTCTGTTAAACGATTTCTAGACACGTATAATCTTTCTTCTTTAACATTTCTAACAAATCTATCTTTTGTATTGGCTAACGCTTTAATCAAAAATAATTAAAATAATTATATATTACTTTTTATTGTAATTGTATTAAAATTTCGTTCTTTCATCCATTAATATTCAACAAAACTTTGTATATATTGGAAGTTCGATTCGAATAAATCTTTTCGTCGGCTTGTCACTGATGAATGTGTGGGCGTTAAGTCTGACAGTCAGACATCTGGACATTTATTATTGTATTATTGTGCTTTAGTTTGACTTGTTTTGATCACTTGTTTGGACTATGGAAGTCTAGATGAATTATATTCCCATTTAAACTATAAATGCTCCTTTTTTTTAAGTGTGGATTACTTACATGAAGCAATTTGAAATCTGTCTGGAACAACAGTTAAAATTAGTCTATAAACTGATATTATCAAAGCCACATCAATAGAATAGAGTATTCACTTTTGTTAATTATTGTAATATGTTTCTCTTGATTCATTGAAAATAATCAACCAGTTTTATACATTTTAAAACAAACAAATAGGTGATATTAATTATATTAATCAATCTCATTCATTAACCTTTATTGTATAGAGTTGAAAACAGAATAATTCCTTGTATAAACTTAACCAAAGTCACAAAATATATCAATCTTAGATAATTAGTTTACAAGTAATTAATGAATTAAATTCAGTCCTTGGTTCTTTGGTAATTTCAGATTCTCTTCAGTAAGATGAAAGATGATATATTCTCAACGTAAAAAAATAATGAAACCTCCTTAGTGCGTTTTTATTTACACAAATATTAGGATTTGTTTCAACTGAAAAGAGCACAATTGACAATTATCAATTTGAAACAAACTTAATGTTTCTTATTGTACTTATTCTGACTTAGAGCTTGTAATTTTATTTCTATTTTTTTATATATTTCTTACAATTTTTATTTACTCTTCAATTAGAACTGGATGTCAGATTATTTTCACAATTAGAAAAACTCGTTATTTGTTTCTATGTTTATTTGTATTGTCTATAGGAATTACAGTTTCTACACGATTTATCTTTCTTATTATTGGTTTTAATATCATCGAATAGAGGAAGTTTCAATTTGGAATATAAAGAGAATCTACAAACTAAAATAAATTGATTTTCCATTATACGAATTTAATCACTGGAGATAAGTTAAAATTTTAATGAAGGAAATATGAATTATTATTGTTTTGTAGAATTTTATCTCAACTTTATTGTATTATAAATGGAATTTACTAATTATTCCATGGAAAATTTATTATTAATATTAATAGTTTGGACAAAATAAGGTTTAATCAATTAAGTATGTAATTAATCCAACAAAGTCCGTTCTTATTATATTTTATTATTTTGTTGGGACTAGTTTGACTGGTGGACCATTCTCAGCCGACGCCTAAATTTATCTCTGCTAGAGATTTTTCAATAAAACCATTTTTTTACTTTTTATTTTAAAATTACACAAAATATAATGTAACTAAAACTAAACAACGTCACACTAATTATCCATCATAATATTTATTCTTGTAAATTTCTTATTTATAACAACAATCTTTTTAAAAATTTGACAAGAAACTATGAAAAACAACTAATCTACAAATCAATCATTTAATTTTGAAAAATGTCTTATGGAAAACACGTCTTTTTCTAATAATTTTATCTCTAGGATATTTTAGAATTTGAAAGTCTCTTCTTATCGATCTATTTACGATATTGAACGTATTCAGAAATTTTTATACGTTTTCATTTAGCTACAGGTCTCTTCAATATTTAAGTAGAGATTGAAAACTTACAATGAAACATTCCTAGGTGTCCCTCGCCGATTTCGATAAGACTAAAATCTAAGATATGCGCATGTATCCTTTATTCGTAAAAAAATTATCTAGGAGGTGGAATGGCACCACAAAGATTAAGCTCAGCAGGGATGTTTTGTGAGTTTCACAAACTTTCAGATGGAATAATAGAATGGGACCAACGAATAGGTGTTGTAAGGGTTGAAGTTCATGAGGCTCTTATAAAAAAAACTATCAATAATGAAGGAGAGAAGGAAAAGTAAAGAATACCTCTTTTAGGCTTATTTTGAAAAAAATATCAACTTTCAAACATATTTACGAAGACAATGGTTGGTCCTTCTCGCTTATTACATCTGCAAGTATGTGAAATTTACAAAGCACGCCTTTTAAACCTGAACTTTGAAGCGTGATTTGACCCTTCAGAAATGTTTTACCGTTGATAAAAACAAACACGCTTCTGTGAGACTTCAATAAGGAACAATATACATTATAATCAGTCTCATAGAAATTGGAGAGGGACACCTGGGTATGTTTCCTAAAATAAGTTTGCTCTAGCATTTATATGGTATATCTATATTATGATTATTGGATTTGTATTTGATATAAATAAGATCTTGGTAAAATTTCTATGTAATGTGTTTTCTTTGTGTCTTCACTCGAGTCTTTATCCTCCTGTGTAAATGATAATCATCACATTTAATTTTGTAGACACCTGAATTCTCTAATATGTCATCATCATCATCAATATTATTTTTTAATTTGATAATTCAGTTAAACTACCAATCAATCATTTAATTTTGCAAATTATCTTATGGAAAACACGACTTTTTCTTTTGATTTTATTTCTTATCGATCTATTTTTATCATTTTACGATATGGAGCTTATTCAGCAATTTTTATACATTTTCATCTATACCCGGTACAAGATAGTAATTGAATCTTGACACGAACCTAACAAAATAAAATTCCCTAATTGTATCTGTCAAGATCTGGAAATTTTAAAAGCGTTAGATTGGTACACAATCTTCTAGTGACTTTTGTGGTGGTCACGTGATGTAAACATTAGAAAAATTTTAAATTATAACCTTAATAATTATTTGTAATCGGTAAGTTATATGCTGTTTGCTGTGCTCATGTTGATTTTTTTAATAATTCTATAATTATTAATTGATTCTTTTAGATTTTTATTGATTATTTTGATTTTTTATACATCAATGTGTATTGTCGTTGTTGGTTGTATTTATTTTTATCCATTATTTTTTTTCTTCTATGAATCATTTTGAATAAAATGATTGTTTTATTCACTTATTCATGGTAAAGTGGATCAAAAAATCAAATTCTTGTGGTCCACAATAATTTCTATATAATTTGAAATTTCGCGCCACTACCGGTACGTTTAGTAACTTTTCTGTCAAACGAAAAATTCAATTACTATCTTGTACCGAGTATAGCTACATGTTTTTTAAATATGTAAATAGAGGTTGGTAACTTATAAGGAAACATTCCCAGGTGTCCCTCTCCGATTTAGATAAGACTCAGATATGTCGTTCTCTACTAAAATCTAAGAGATGCATGTTTTCTTTTATTTGCAGAAAAACTTATGTAGGAGGTAGAATCGCGCCTCAAAGTCTAAGTTCAGAAGGGATGGTTTGTAAGTTTTATGTACTTGCAGAAGGAATAATCGAATGGGACCAACAAGCAGACGTTTAAAGGATTAAAATTTACAAAACTTTTATAAAAAATCACTATTCATTGGATTTTAACGAAACCAATCGCAATCGAAAAAAAAAGAGAAAAGTAGGGAGTACCTGTCTTGGGAGTTTTCTAAAATGAAGATCTCAGAATCAGTCTTATCGAAATCAGAGAGGGACACCTGCGAGTGTTTGCTTCAATTAAAATAAGTTTCCTCCCTTTCCAGACTTTATACATATGTATATACAGTAGTGGCATTTTCAATAGATACATTGGAGAAACATTGGTCCCGCCCATCTATACTACTTACATATTAGTTAAAAAGAGACAAACACACACACAGAGAGAGAGAGAGAGCGCGTAGGTCTAGAAATTAAAAATGATGGCGGATATTACCACCCACCCTTAGTCCTTTGATCAAACAAAGCAATTTTTTTTGTAAGAAAGAACCTTCAAAACTTTTTATTTTAAAAGATAACAATAACAAGATGTGTTTTGTGGATATGATATATTTGTTATTTCATGAAACATGTGATTAGACAATTTTATAGATATCTGAATTCTCTAAAATGTTATCATCATCATATTCGATTCAAAGACAGTTTTTATTTTATATTTTACGAATAATTTGAATAAATGATTCGAAATTCGGTTGTATTCAAAGGACGTAGAGCAAGGTGTGTCATTATTTTCTGTGTTTTTATCATTAAAATACAATGGATCAAGTTTTGTTTTAATTTTTAAATGTTTTTCATCAATAATCACCTTACGGTATTCATTAGTATGGGCTAATTGGTATATTATTTTTAATTCTTTGTTATACTGTTCAGTTATTAATGGTGTTTTTATCAGTCGATGCAAAAGAAAATTCAAAGCAGTGATTTTGTGATTAAAATGATATTCAGCATTAAAAGTAATTATTCTACAACAATTGATTGGTTTTCTATATTTTATTGGATTCATTATATTTTTCTATTATTGTTAAATATAAGAAGCTTACACTATTGTTATGTTCGAATTCAATTGTAAATCTTAAGTTCTCTTTTACATTATTAATGTAGAGATTCAACTATTTTATTTATATTCTATTATTATTTTTATTTATAACCAATTTGTCATCCATGTACCTTGTCTGTAGTAAAATATTTTTGGCATAAGGATGGTTATTATGTAAATTATGATTTTTTTTGTATATAATTTAAGTAAAAATTGGCTAACAAACTTGATGTCATGTTCATTTGGAGGCCCTTCTCGAGCATATAATATTCTTTGTTAAATTAACAGTAATTTTTAGAAATAATAAGTTATCTTTATTTTTAATATCAAATTTTGTAGCAATAAAATCTGAACTAATATCTTATAGAAAGTTTAAGGGTGTATTAGTATAGAAATTGGTTATATCAAATGAAACTCAAGTGGTGTTATCACAATTTTCAATCTTTAAATCTTTAATTTTCTTAATTAATTCTAATGAGTTTTTTACTCTAAAAGCAGGTGAAAAATCTCTGTAACCGAGAAGTTCTGTTTATTCAATTTGATGAATGATTATAGATTAGGTACTTTTGTTCTTATTGCCTTTAATAGTTTTCCACTATTTTAGGATTGTGTCTTGTGTTATTTTAATTAAATTTCTTATGATTTTAATAATATTGTTAATAGGATTTTTGTTCAGCTTTACATAACTATTTTCATTAAGAAACTTTGTTTTTTTTTTCATTATATATATCTTTATCTAATATAATTACCCTTGCATTCTCGTTTACTTTCATGAAAATGAGATTATTTTGTTTAAGTTTATTTTTAATGCTTTTCATTATTTCATTAATATAAGTGTAATTTTGTTTGCTTTAACTTTTTGATTTTTTGTTTATATTTTAGGAAATTAATACATTCTTTTCTTTTATAAAATTTATATTCATGATCCATTATTTACAACATCAAAATCTATTGCTGTTTCCAATAATGGTCTGTTTGATGATTGTATGAATAATATATATAACAACTTAAGATTTACAACTGAATTCGAACATAACCATTGTATAAACTTTTTAGATTTAACAATAGATAATAAAAAACGATAATGAATTCCAATTTAACATATTTACAAGACCGATAAGTTATAGTAGTTCAATTTCCTTTAATTCTGAACATAATTTTAATCACAAAATAGATGCTTTTAATTTCCTTTTTCATCGATTTATAAAAACAACATTATCAACTGAAAGCTAAAACAAATAATTAAAAATAATATATCAACTCATATTAGTGAGATTATTGATAAAGTTCATTTCAAAATTAAAACTTGATCCATTATATTTTAATGATAAAAACACAGAAAATAATGATAAACTTTGCTCTAGGTCCTTTGAATATAACCGAATTTTAATTAATTTATTAAAATATAAAATAAAAACTGCCTTTGAATCGAATAAGACCTCAAATTCTTTATTAAAAAATAACATTGATGACGATGATGACATATTTGAGAATTCAGGTGTGTATAAATTTAAATGTGATGATTATAACGTCATTTCCATAGAAGGATATGTTAGAAGTATAGAGAATGCACACAGAAAACACATTACATCAAAATTTTACCTACATCTTATTTCTATCAAATATAAATCGAACGAGAATCATAACAAAAATGCACCATATAAAGTCTGGATAGAGAGGAAACTTATTTTAATTGAAGCAAACATTCCCAGGTGTCCCTCTCCAATTTCGATGAGACAAATTACGAGGTATATTGCTCTTCATTCAATATTTTTTTGTCGGCAATAAAATATATCTAGGGGGTGAAATTACACTTCAAAGCTCAAGCTCGAAAGGGGTGCTTTATAAGTTTCACACACTTGCAGATGCGAATAGGACCAACGGCATTATCTTCGTAGATATGTTTGACGGATGCTTGCCCTCTAAGAATAATTTTTCCAAAAAAAGCCTGAAATGGTGTTTTTTACTTATTTCTCTCTTTTAATTGCGATTGGTTTCGTTAAAATCCAATGGGTAGTTTCTTTTTTACAGAATTTCTGTGAATTTGAAACCTTATAACTGTTCGTTGATCCCATTAGATTATTCTACAAGTATGTAAAACTTACAAAGCACTCCTTTCGAGCTTAGACTTTGAGACACAATTTCACCTCATACACATGTTTTTCTGCAGATAAAGAAAAACCTGCTTATTTTTAGTCTTATATAAATCGAAAAGGGACACCTGGGAATGTTTCCCAGTGCCAATATATATTTACATATTCAAGAAATCTGTATCTAGATGAAAATGTATAAAAATTTCTGAATACGTTCAATATCGTAAATTGATTAAAATAGATCCATAAAATTCTAAAATATCTCAGAAATAAAATAGAAAAAAGTCGTGTTTTCCATAAGATATTTTACAAATTTAGACGATTGATTGGTAGAGTAACTAAATTATCAAATTAGTATTGTTGATCAGTTTCAATTTAACATTTCTCCACAAGTTTTTCATTGTTCTTACACAAATTTATACAAGAACTCTTGATATAAATAAGAAATTATATTATGAGCATTATAACATATAATTAGCGTGAAGTTCTTTGGTGTTTTTTATGTTATGTTTTTATTAAAAAATCTGTAACAGAAATAAGATGGACAACGATCGAAACTAGTCCCAGAAGAATAATAAAATATATTAAAGATATGCGTTTTTAGATTAATTACATTCTTAATTATAATATTTTATTATTCCATTATTTTAACATCCTTTTGTATTTGAGTAGAAGCCGAATTGGAATCATTTATTCATACTCATATGCAAACTTGACTGACTCACTTATTTACTCAAGTTTGATTAGTATGTAATTTGACTTGTAGACTATTATTATAACACGAATTTGTGTATATGTTGTGTATATATCATATTTAAAATAACCTGACTTTTAATTGATAATCGACACGAAATGGCTTTCCTATATATTTTCAACTTTTTAATATAAATTTATATGCCACAAATGAGAATTGAAACGATTTTATTTCAATACAGTAGTATTCCAATTGTATAGAATGATCATAAATTCTCGTTATATTCATAAATTTTAATATAACAAAGAAAACTAGTATTTTACACTCTAACAAAAGGTAAATTGGTATTAGGAGATTCGTTTTCGATAACGATACAATGTTCATACATACAACAGCTGTTCGGAAATTCAAATAATTCTATACATTCTCTCTCGAATATTTTCCTATCACTTGCATTTTAACCATAATCGTCAAGAATATTTCCCCATTTCAATGGAATATCGTCGTTAAGTCGTATAGAATACAGTTTTTTAAAAGAAATTTCGTAAATTCTATGATATTAACTAGTTTTATCTCTACATGATTTACTATAACTTAATATAGAATTGTTGAAATTTACTTGGAATTAAGCTGAAACTACCACACGCCATATGGAGATTGTATGTAATATACAATAGGGGGAAACTATCAAAATAAATGTATATTTAATCTCTATGCAGAGAAATACTATTTCGTACTTGTTATTATCTTATCCAAGCCGTAAATGTAAATAATAGTAAAATAACAAACGAAATCACGATGATGGAAAATTAGCCCCTTATAGTTATTTTCATAATTTAAATTTACAGTTAAATATAAAACTATTTTAATCTTTTATTGTATAATGAATAATTATAAAGAGAACTATGTTACTACAAAAGTTTATCATGTTTGTTAGTTTAGAGAAATTAAATAAATCTGTTTAGAAGTTAATATTAACGTTTAAACATTCTTACAAACATACCACCAGTTGAATATATATTTAGTAATTACAGAAAAGAGATAATTACGTAAATAATCTTATTTGTGGTTTTCATGTAATTAAATTTAAGTGTAGAAGTATTCGAAATATTCCGGTTTGATACGTACTACTGTTGACAATAAAATTTATGGCACGCCGAATAGTTGCAAATGGAACGCATAATAATATTTCACATCTGTAATTTCAAACACAAAATTTAGAATTGTTATATTTGATCTTGAATTGCTTGTTAGTTATATTTTAAATTCTCATTGTTTTATTAATTTGATAGATTCACAATGTACAGTTAGTTTTGGTGATTATTTGTCGAAAATTTGAATTATTAAAGTAAGATGCAAATGTGCAATGTTATTATTACAGTTTCAGTCATTATAACGTTACACTATGCTCTACAGCGCGTAGAAATCCTAAGCTTTGTTATAAATGTGTTAATGTTCCTGCATTAATATAACTTCAACGTTTATCTAATTTCAGACCATTTGCAAGTAATAAAAGGTCGTCAGATTTGGTTAAAATGCATGACGGCTTTATAAGACTAAATATCTTCAGTCTCTAATCCGAATAAAATTTAATTAGATATTCTGTTAATTCAATATTATTAACAAATTATGATGATTTCTATTATTATTATTATTATTTAAATTCGTTCGCTGTTTATCATTTACCTATGAAATAAGGAAATTGTCATTTTGGTGGATGCGCCGGGCGAGCGAGCATTTTGTTCAAAATATCCGCTATTAAAATACAACATAAGGAAACATATTTATTGTTAATTTAACTGAAACTTTATGTCTCATTTAATACAAATTCACTCTGTTTTATCGTATACAAAATCCATTGTAATAACTATAACCAATAATGCGAGGCGATTGTAATATTCTAGTTTATAGCGAACTAAAAAAAAATTTTATTCAAATAACAAACCGCAAGTTCCATTGCTATTATTAACAAGTGAATGTTCTATTTTGACGATAAAAATTTATGTTAGTAATCAACATTAAATGTTTACGTAGAATTATTTATTTAATCAATTAGAATATTTTAAAAATAATCTGAAATTGTAAATTTAAAATTAATTACGAATAGTGTCAGTTTGTGGCAATTCAGTTGAGAATTCTCGTTTGAATGACTGTCTAGTTAATCAAATTATATCGAATGATTGGAATCTAAAATGCATTCTTTCTAGTAATTTGGATTTTTTTCATTTATTGCTAATAGCAATCAACGAAATTCTTGTCTAAATTGAGTAAAATTACTGCAATTGTGTTGTGTGCTGTTTCATTGGTGAAAACTTGCAATTTTAAAAATTTTAATTGAAAATAATATAAATAAAATACTTTTATGGTATAGAAATGCTAACTTATAGTCTTATAATTCATTTATATTTGGTTTTATTTTTAGTACTTGTATTTTCATTCTTATCTATTTATAGTCAGCTAAGTATAATGAGAAACTGTGAGTTGAAGACATTTTAAAAGCCCGTCTACAATGATGGATAAACTGGCGCTATTTGTTTTTGTAGATATAAGTTTTAATATCGACTTTCTACAAATTTTGATGTTTTGGCATTGGAACAATTCCGACTCAGCTATGATAACTCGTTGTTTTTATTATAAGAAAGACTCGAACTACAACTTTAAAGACTTGATACATTTATTGTCAATATTAGTAATAAATTTAATTTTTGACAATCTACAGCTAAGCCCACCTATAAATATGTATTCAGGGTATTTTACAATACAGGGTGAAATCGAATTGTTTTTAAACACGAAACCCTCACTATCTCTATGTGAAATAGGGTACAATCAAGATAGTTCAAAGATTCATATAAAATAAATCTTTTACTAACTGGGTAAAATTCAATCTATCTCAGTTTTTCGGGGCGTACACGTGATTTAAAGGCTTAGAAGAATTTCGATTTCACCCTGTACAGGAGTAGGGGAGAATTACTAATTCAAAAAGAAATATGATTATTGACAACACAATGAATATTTCTAGTTATTTATTTGTAGTATTAAAATACGTTACGACTAGCAAACAAAGAACTTTTTGATGCATTTGCACATTTCACTGCTACAATCAAGATTCAAATTCAATTATAATTTACTGCTTAGTTGTGAACTGTTAGTAGATTTAGAGCTTTAACAGTATATCCATTTTGTGAACGATCAATCATCAAGATACAGTTGTAAATATAGAGTTTTTCGCGTGAATATGGTGAATAGCTATAATCTCGCTATAATCCAACTGAATATAAAAATAAATTTTTTATTTTAGGAAATTATTTCCTATTCTACAAAAGAATTCTAAAATTGCTAATACGGCATTTGGTTAACAACAATGGATGCTCCCTTCAAAATCTTATTGCATTCTTTAAGTTTATGACTAGGGATTCTGGGCAGAAAATCCGGTATTGGGGACTTTCCAGCAATATTCACAAATTTTTACAAGTTAGAAGGTAATTTTTTACTTCATATTGGTTGACGTCAATTTATTCCATTTCCAAAAATTGCAAAAGAGCATTTTCACCTCTAATAGATAGCTTCAAGTTCTTATAACAAATAAATAAAGAAGTTATAGCGAGTTTATTGCAATTAGCCATATTTACCCGAAAAGCCTTGTATGAAACGAATATGTCATTTTGAAAGACCTACATAATTTTAAACCGTAACTATAGTAAAGTATAGCAATATGTACAAAACGCATAATCAGTGAATATATCCGGAATTAAACTCTAACGTCTATAGAGCATCATTAAAACTAAATTTAGAATTTATTTTCACGGTTGTTAAATCGATACACACAATCAATATTATATATTTTTTTTCCCCGTTTGCTTTGATCTATTTTAAATCGGATTGTCCTGTATTTTCAAACATTATTTTGTCTTTCCAATATGTTTTATTGGAACGATCTATTTATTCAAATGTTTAACAATAGACAATAAGTGGCTTTGTCCAATAGATACAATCTATTCTAGTTAAATCGATTCGTCGAATATTGAAATAGCGAATTCTCTTTGGTCTTTAATTTGTCAGTTACTTATTACCTACAGGAAGATTTCTGACCCTAACTATAAATCTGTTCTTCTTGACAGAGGAAATGTGGCGGTCGTTCCAGTTGTTATTTGTAACACGTTTTTATTGAGGCCAGCATATATACAATGCTTATCGCTTAATTTATCAATACGATATAATTATATTATATTGTAACCTTCATTTTCTATAGGAAACTTTAATTAGAATTCTAATAGAGATGTAATTGTAGAAATTCTGTTATTTAAGAGAATCTCTCATCGTCATCTTGTAGAAAAATCAAATTTGGTGGAAATATGAGGAACGACAGCTGCATTTTAATGGTATTTCCCTATTTCAAATGATTTAAATGTTTCCATTAAGAACGTTAAAAATATTGATTGATGACAATTAATTTTTAATTTTCTACTCTTTTAAATTATTAAACAAAAAGGATTTTGATAGTTTTCATAACAACAAAATAAATAATTTTTAATTAAACATGAAGTATTGTTTTAATTTAACAATTAATTGCGTTCAGTGTAGTAATCTATGCTTTATCTTACAGTTACTATAAAATTTATAGTCATTTTATTCTTGGTTACTAATAGGTTTTTTGTCTATTCATGGCATATATAAATTTCCATATCTAGGGTGTGTAACTATCGTACTGATAAATTCTCTAGCTTGAGAAATGTCCCGCTTAGTTGTGATACAACAAAAAGCGTTTAAACTTGAAACGAAAATGAGATTCTCCCTGTACACATTGAACTATTATTTTGATATTTTAATTTAAACAAAATGCGTAGATTTTCTCAAAGTTTTTATGTAAAAAAATGATCCTAAATTTTCTATATTTTTAGATTTATAGGTGAACTTGTTAGAACTTTTACCGTTATCATGAACACCTTATTTTCCGTTTTCTATTCTTATACGCTCTTTCACTGATATCGGATGACAACATTTACTCGTTATACAAGTTCTTTTATAGTTTTATCCCAAAAAGGTCGGCTTTACTTAAGAGGTGCTTCAAATAATGGACATTTTAACAACATTGTTACAAATTTTTCAATCGGAATTCGTTAATTAAATGGTAAGTATTTGGGATAAAAGTCTATAAAGATCACGAATTCAATTCTTTTACATCACCTTAATGAATACAATCAAATAACAATCTTTGATATTTTCGGATGGGAAAAGCTCGTTAGAAAGATCACACTTAAAAGTTAATTCAAATTAAAAAGTTGCAATCAATGTTAGGCGTAATTGAATACGTGAGTATTGTTTCAAGAAGACAATCACGTTTTTTCTTGTTTTCCACAATCTATTGAAGAAATTTCGTGAAAAACTTCTATACTTGTAAACAATATACGTGAGTAATAAAGGATTTTGTGTTACACAAATCACACATCAAAGAGCAACATGAAACAAGGTCTCTCAAGGTGCTGAATTTCAGAGAAGGTGTACTTTACTGAATTTCAATAATTATCTTTGAATATATTCATGTACCTTATGCATTTACCACTATAACATATATATGTATAGGATAATATAAGGAGAATTGTTTGTCGAATTTATAGTTTGAAACATAATTGAATTGGTCGGCAAATAAAATTCGTTGAAGCGAGTGAAAATTGTTGAGAATTGCGGTTATAACTAGGTCATTTTCAATAATAACTTGTTCATGAGAATTGTTAGTCATATTTAACGAGTTGGAAATTGAACATTTATAAATGCAAATAGTCAATAAAATATTAAATTTACAGAACATTTAGAAATTAAAAACGTCTAATTGTTTTGTTGTTTGGAATGTAACAAAATTCAATATTTATATGAACCATTTAGTTCGATGAATTTGCGTGATCCTTGTTATACAGGGTGAGCCAAGAGGATGGCCACCTAAAAGTATAAGAAGTTCTAATTGATAAAACTCTATGAAATTTGGTATGTGGCCGTTATGGCACTTGAACTACTTCTGGAAAATATTTTAGTTGTTCTATCAACCCCCGTTATATGGGGTAGTGCACCCTACTCTCTTATTTTAAATGGAATGGTATATTTTTTATTACATTTTTACATTCTTTGATAAAATCGAAGGGGACTTTGATAATATGACCTATGGGTTAGCGCTGAAGGTTTTTCAGATATTTTGACTTTTCATGAAATTTTGAATTTTGCAGTGATTAAATAAAAAATTCATAACATAGAAACTATTGCAGTTAAGAGATTGACATTTAAAATTCTGATAACACAAATAACTTTCTTTCTATCAAACTAAAGAGCATTTAATTATCTTTCAGCGTTTGGCTGAAATAAATTTTTCTTTGAGGCAATTTTCAAACTATAATATCTTGCTTATTTTAAATGGAACCCCATATTTCTTTTTATATGGTTGGATGGAGAAAAAAATTCGGCATCGAACTGTATTAACATTATCTATACCTATCTTTGATAATTTTTCAGTTATTCAGAATTTTCGATTTCGTCTAATCACCTCCCTTGAAAGAAAATGTAATACGTCTAGTCGCCTTTGCCAAACTAATCCAACTTCAATGAAATGCATAGAAGGCTTAACAAAAAAACAAAATATCACAAATGACGTTAATATTGAATATTTTACCTGTATTTTTTACAACTTTAGGACATTCTACATACACAAAAGGCAAATGCAACAAATATTAATTTAATTAATTATCAATTTCTTCTATTTTATTTCATTAAGATAGTCCAAATTTAATTAATTATTTCATTTTAATTGTGACAATTGAATTGAAGGTTGTTTTGCTAAGCCTTCTATGTTTTACATTTTATTTCAGGAAAGAAAATTAGACGAAGCTGAAAATTTTGGATAACTGAAAAACCATCAAAGATAGGTATAGGGAATGCTAATATAGTTCGATGTAGAATTTTTTTCTCTATCTAGACATATAAAGAAAAATATGGTGTTCTATTTAAAATAAGCAAGATATTATAGATTGAAAATTGCCTGAAAGAAAAAATTATTTCAGCTAAACTCTCAAAGATAATTCAATTCTGTTTAAAATGGTTGAAAGTGCATCATTTTTACTACTTAAATTCCAAATTTTAACACTTCAAATGCTATAGCTTAAAAAATATGAATTTTTCAACCACACACTGCAAATATTAAAATTGCACTAAAAGCTGAAATATCTGAAAAACTTTCAGCGCTAGACCATAGGTCATATTATCAAAGTCCCCTTCGATTTTATCAAAGAATGTAAAAATGTAATAAAAAATATACCCTTCCATTTAAAATAAGAGAGTAGGGTGCACTACCCCATATAACGGGGGTTGATAGAACAACTAAAATATTTTCCAGAGGTAGTTCAAGTGCCATAACGGCCACATACCAAATTTCATAGAGTTTTATCAATTAAAACTTCTTATACTTTTAGGTGGCCATCCTCTTGGCTCATCCTGTATAGTAAACACCACGCAACTAAAGATACGTAATTTTAACATGACTGTTGTTATATCAAAAGATTGCAATATTGGAGGTGCTTGTAGCTTGTCCCAATTAATCATCCAGTGAAAGACTAGATACGGGTACAATAAATTTTAGTATCATTAATTATAGGAATAAAACTTTATCTTATCGTTATTATCTCTTAAAAATTGTATACAGTTATTATATCGCCCCAATAGGCAATTATAACAAATATACAGACTGTAATCGAAGTGTTTTTAATGCGAGAAACCACGTATAAGGCCCGGAAAACCGAGACGTCTTGTATAATACAGAGATGAAGATCGAAATGTATACGCAAAATATCCAAGGATTCAAATGAGGGTGCATAGAGATCATTTTCGCAAAATTAGAACCTCGTAGCTTATTTAGAAGTTGGTCCAAAATTGGTCGGCAAACCTCCCAACATTGATTTTTTTTTGTTTTTCTCTATTTTATTCTGGAGCCGAGGCAAATGTCTCGCATTTTTCTATGGAGCAATGAAAAAAAAAAGAAAAAAATGTTAGGTCGCTTTTCGGTTCATAATGAAGTGTGTTGTGTTTATATTAAGCAAGTCAGTAGGACTTAATGACATGGAAATCCGAGATGTCTCATACTGAGACCAAACAATAGTCGCAATTTCGGTCAATTTAGGACACTTCAAAATATTTTTATTTACTATATTCTATATAAGATAGTGAGTTTTCGTATTTTAGGATATTTCAATTCTACTCTATGTATGAATACAGGGCTTTTCAAATCACTACCCATATCGTCGTTATACCTGTAGGTGGTCTGGTCGTGATCAACGAAAAAAATTACCTACCCTTAACATTTCAAGTACACCCCACAACATTTTATACTTTATTATATTATTTGACATATTTAACCTGTATTCGACAGCGATTCGTAAGGATGTTTCTCGTTTTAAAATTTCCTGTTGAATGTGAATTTGATGGAACATCTATTTTTAATGACAATCACAATTCTTTAAACGAATATTTTGCTATAATCGATAAAAACAAATATGGTTAGTTCTAAGAAACTCCTATTAGTCGACGAGCGATTCGAAAAATATTTTAAAGATTTGTAGGAGGGTCCTTAAAGAACATGTCATCAGAATTAGAGCCTCGTAGCTCATTTGAAAGTTGGTCAAAAAACGCTCATTTCTGACGATGTAGTGATTTTCAAAAACGACTTAGAATGACTTTAGGATCCTCCCAAAATTGATTTTTTTCGTTTTTCTCCATTTTATTCTGGAACAGTTGGAAATATTTCGTATTTTCTCTGGAATACAATTGAGAAAAACGAAAAAAAATCAATGTTGGGAAGGTCTCTGAGTGATTTTTAGTCGTTATGCGTGTTTTGTTCGTTTTTTTTAAATTGCGACATTGTCCAAAATGATCGTTTTTGGACCAACTTTGAAATGATTTACAAGGCTCTATTTTTGCTGATATTTTCCCTAGGAACTCTTCTATAAATCCTCAAAATATTTTATGAATCGCTCGTCGACTAATAGGAGTTTCTTAAAACTGACCATACTTAGACCAAACACCCTGTATGTAACAAAAATATTGTTTTTGTGATCATTGAATATTCATTCGTGTGGACGATTTATGTCTAGTGTCCGGATTTTCGATTATTAGTCCGTTTATTAGTGATTAAAATACCGTAAAGATAAATATTGAATTATTAAACATCGATTGTCAGCACATATTTGAAATAATAAAGATAAAACGACACCATTGTGATAATGTAACTAATTTTAATAATAAATTTGTATAACAACAGAATCTGAACAAAATAACGTATACACTAGTAACAACTCAATTAAATGATAACATGAATTGTTATCAGGATCAAGTAAACACTACAGTGTTGAATAAAATACACATGGGAAATTTTAACAATATAGTTACTATGAGATTTTAGCTACTACAAACCCATAAGACTCATTATTTCTAGTTTGGTTCGTTGATTTTTAATCTGCATTGAAAGGAGATTAACAACAAACTTACGCAATGTATTTGAAAATGTATATTTCAGTTTATTGATGAAACCATAGCATGTCTATATGTTTATAAATTTACAATTATTTAAAGCTATTTTAATTTCTAGATAGTAACAAAGTCAACACTTTCAGTCTTAGGATATGACAATATTTTTACGTAATTTAGCACAACTTTAGTTCAACAACAACCCATTGATTTAAACACTTTTAAATTAAATTATTTGTTAATTAAAATTAAATACACATCTATTACATAAAGAATTAAATGAAACGTGTTAATTTTCTATAGACGTATAAATACCGAATGATCACTCTAAAAGTAAGCGATTTATGAAACTCCGATTTATAGGAGGGTCTCTAGAGATCATTTAAGCAAAATTAAAACCTCGTAGCTCATTTGTAAGTTGGACAAAACGCGATCGTTCTGGATAGAATTCCTAAGTCATTCCAAATCGTTTAACGTGCATAACTAGTTTTTGAAATTTGCAACAGCGTCAGAAACGAGCAAGCAATTTTTGACAATTTCAAAATGAACTACGAGGTTCTAATTTTGCTAAAATGTTCTCTAGACACCTTTGTAGTATTTTTTGAATCGCTCGAGTTCTATAAGAATCGTCTACTTTTAAAGCAACAGGACGGTTTATTAACAAAGAAATAGTCTTATTTTGTCAGAAAAATAATTAAAGCAGTGTCTATTAATATCATCTAAAACATACGTGTGTACACCTACGTAATATTAACATCAAATTCAATCCACCAATATATATTTTTTGTCACAACGTTTGTCAGAGGAACTGATAGTAGAGGGTTGATTTTTTTTTCGTTGGCTGTGCTTGTTTCTGTCGTGAAAGGTTTAGAAATTAATTTCGTTTCTGACATTGTAACGTAACAGCTTTGTAATGCGATTTCAATAGAGCAGGTGAAGTTTCAGGAGTGACCTATAAAATAACCATCTTTCTAGTGCCTTATCTCTAATCAAATAAATTTATTTTTATTTTTAACACAACATTCATGTGAAAATTGAAAATTTTACTTTCAGTATTTCGTGATAAATGATTATAGATTTAAGAAAACCACTCACGATCTATAACCTTACACGATTATTTTGTTGGATACTGCAAGATTGAAGTGATTCAACCACGATCAGTACACTCGATTTTATTTTAATTTTATGGTATTTCGTATACTACTGTAAAATGGTGGAGGCGCCGGGCAATAATCAACAGCTCTCACCTTTTTCCTTCAATATTGTTTAATATTTTACCTGGACATTTTATTTATACCTTCTAATGATGCTTAAATGACAACCTTGGAAACACAATTGAATTCTTCTAAAGTTTTGATCTCTTTTCTAAATAAAAAGAATCAAACGATAAATACTTAATTTAGATTTTATCGCCTGTTTCGCAATTTTATATGGATGTATTTATACAGCAGAATACTAGTTCGATTTAGAAATTTAGAAAGATGAAGATTCAAATGTAAACGAATTTTAAGATTTAGTATTGGATGAAAATCACTACAATTTACAATCCTATAATAAATTATAATATTTTTTTGTGGTGTACACAAGAACAACGATAAGAATGAAAATGAGAAACGGGAAAGAACACGCATGTGAAATGTGTGTTTGAATGTTTCATCGGAAGTTTCCATGACTTACATATAAGATAACGGATAAGTATTTGAATTTTCTTTTTTTTTTTAGCTTAACAGTAGACAGTTAGTTTGGGGGATACAACTAAAATACGCAAAATACGCATCTCTAGACTAACGATAAAAAATTCTTACAACTTTTGATTAAATTTCGTTTTTTTTTTTTTTTTTTGAAATGAATTATACGAATTTAAATGCACTGTTTATGTTTTTACAAATGTTCTGTTAATACTTTACCACATTTACTTTTTGAACTTGTTGTTTCTAATCAAACACGTTCCCGCCTGATTTCATCAGACATTTAGGTAAGTCTTTAGTAGTAGTACTATTTGTATCGTTCGTATCGTTAATGATGGGTGAAAATGGCACGTTCACAGTTGCTGATTGCACAAATTCTTGTGTAAGCTCAATTGTATTTTCTTCTATTGTTGGTTGATTTAATGATGGACCCAGTGTATTTGATGAATGGGCCAAACGATATGCTACCCGTTGATGGAGAACATTTTCTCGTTGAACAGTCAGATCCGGAGTGCATCGGGGCTCACCTGAAAACAAAAATTTATTTTATTCGGTATCAACCTTATACAGAATTATTCACGTAGGATAAAAAGTACCTACGGTAGTAGCTCATTTGGAAGTAGGTCGAAAAACGCTCGTTTTGGACATGGTCGGCACCGTCAAGAACGCGCAATTTTTGATCAACTTCCAAGTGAGCTACGTGGTTCTAATTTTGCTAAGATAATCTCCTACTATTTTTCGAATCACCCGACAAACCGAAAACAAAAACCGTTTTTTTTCGCTTCAAGTATACAACTTAAGACGATCCATTTTTTTCCTTTACTGGAAATATCTAAAGGTGTAAGTCGTATTTTCATTCCTTGTTGTGGGTTACAGTTATAAATCAGCGTTTCCCAAACTGTTCCACGAAAAATTATGAAACTAAAGTTAGAGAACAATATTGTAAAATTAGAAATTGAGAAACGTTTCTATTATAGGTAAAAACTCAAATTTACTCTAGTGTTCCTTAAAAATGTTAAAACTTAAAAAGTGTTCGGCAATGAAAAAAGTTTGATAAACACTGTTAAAACATATCATCATGAAAATGTTTGTGCTAACAAAAATTGCAAAATAAAACACCTATCCAAGGGTTTTTATGTATTTAAAATAGTTTAAAAACCGTTAATTTTGCAGGAACTAAAACCGGAACCGAATGAATAACATTTTTTTTTAATTGAACCGGAACGAAAACCAAAGCAAAAAAATAACTGTTTGTAGCTTTGTCAGTTAAATAAAACTAACAATAAAACGAATTGTTTATATCAGGAATTTATGATCAAAGGTAAACCATTGACAAATTCTTACTTCGATAAAATATTTTCGACGCAATGACTTTCAAACAATAGATCATTCTTCTTCCGAAATACCGATAGAACAACTGAAATAACTCGAATTCAATAACAGAAAGAATCGAACTATCTTTCATTTTAGTAAAGAACAAATAAAATCTATCAGTATGATTGTTGTATAGAAACTCTTCTAACAGCCAGACTTTGTGACTTATCAATTTAACAAAATTACACCTATTGTTCACAAAATGATATTCTTTCAAACTATTTTAAGATAAAATTGAATGTTTCAAATAAAATTAAAGATTAATTTATCAAACTCTATTTCTTACTGCAATATAATTAACATGTTAATGTGCAAACTTACCCGAGATGCGCAAAAACTTAAAAAGAAACAAAGTAGTAAAAGTAGAACAGCACTGGCTAACAAACAACTCGACCATGACAGTTCACAAGTTCCTGAAAACAACAACAACAAACATTAACTAAACATATAAAAAAAATATATTTCAAATTTACTGTTAAAAGACCACTCAAATAGACCGCATAAAAATTGGTTTTTTATCGATTGATATAGAGTAATGTTGAAAGTGGAAAGAAAGGCGATACTAGAGCTTTTTACATGGATCTCTAATATTTGTCAAACAACATCTACTGTTCAATACACAATAGAAAAGGCCACGAAAAAAAAAGAACAACACGTATTGATTTAAGAAATATGTTACAAATCGTATTAGACAAGTTGAGTTGCATTGTGAAATTGTAGCAGCTTGTAGTAGAAAAGCTCATATATTTAATAGTAAAAAAATTATGTTCATTTTGTTCTTAGAAAGTGATTTTCTAACAACGTTTTCACAAATTTTTCGACATTTAATATTTACAACATTAAAGCTTAAGTGAAGAGAACTAGACTAGAATGTAGTTAAATTAGTGCATTCTCAACAAGTTGAAGTAGAAACTTTTATAACCAGTCTCTGATAGAAGCATTGAGAACGGTAAAGAACTCGAATAACCTACAGCAATTTGAAAATATTCATGTGTGTTAATATAAACTAGACAAGTCTCTAATACATGCTTCATCGACTTGTCAAGAAGTTTTTGAACATAAAATTAAATAAAAAAATATTGAAAAACAATCAAATGAGGATTGTCAAGTTCTATTGAGATTTTTCTTCAAGAAAAATTGTATTTACGATAATTTGGATCATTATTTATGTTTTCTTAATATCTATCGTTATTTTTACGATAATAATTAGCTCATTGTTTCTGAAATCTCATGAAACTCTTCAACATGTATAATAAGTCATGTTGATAGTATAGTGTAGGAGTTGTTGATAACCTTACAAAAAATATATTTTGCTTGTAATATAAATAAATAAGAAGAAAAACACGACTGAATGTGTATGCTGAGATATTGAATTTGTAAGCCGATTGTCTGTAGAATTAAATGAATCCAGGGTAAAGTATTTGAAAAAAGATATTTGTTTAGAGTGATATTCTAAATTTAGAACATTTATGGGGGATGTTTATGAAAAATATAGAGATGAATACCAAAATTGGTGGCCCTTAAAATAGAATTGTCTTCTCATATACCCAAGACAAAGACTTCCGATCCATTAGCTGAATTTAAACGATAAAGTAATACGTTATACGGTCGAAACAAGGGAAAATGTCAAGTTAAGAAAGTATTTTCCAAGCTCAAAACATTGGTTTTATGATGAATGGATTTTTCCTAAAAAATACACACAACTAAACACAACTGGCTAATCTTTTTAACACAATAAAAATTTATAAATTATGATGGCCACTTTCCACTTGTTGTTTCAAATGTTAAAAAAAAAATTGTGTTGAAATTATTTGTCCAGAAAACGTCTACTTTATTGTTGATCCTAATTTTAATCGTAATAGTATTTCTGTCAGACGTGATCTTGTTAGTGGCCATACAATTCTGAATTCTTGAGTATCTGAAATGCGAATTTTCTATAATAGCATGTCACCCATAATCATATTTTAATCTATCTTTTCCCATCATAAAAGAGATTCTTCTATAAATTTTTAACTGGCAATCTTCTATTGCGTCTCACCTCTAACATACATGTCTTATAGTTGTGATGACTATAATAATTTTTTCTTCAGTGAACAAATAACTTCATCACAACTATAGTGAGATCACTAGAAAACGTATTCTAACAATAGAACTTTATACTTCCGACAGATGCCTAGACATGAAATGAAAAGCGATTCAGTCAACTGTATTTAACAGACAAACTAAGATCACTGATTCGAGAGAATAAATTTTAAAAGTGGATATTGAAAATAATGTAGTCGGATTCTCTTTTATTTAATTTTTATTTGTGTTCTTCTACTTAAAAGAAAGTATTAATAATCAACGAATTATTATTCGTAAGATGTTTTGAGCAGCTGAACAACTTGATTTATAACACCATTTTAAACGGAAATTATTTGTGGAATTTGTACAAACTTTATATCTACTATGTATATAAGCATTCGTTATTAACGCCTCCATGGATTATTGTAAAATTGTTTGTTTTGTTTTATTTATTTATATATACAGGATGCGTCAAAAGTAAAGCATAATATTCATAACTTTATTACGAATTAATCAAATAAAGATTGTTGCGTAAAAGAATAATGTTTTGAGGATGTCCCTTCTTTGTCTGATGCATTTTCAAATCACATATTTCATGAATAACAGACAGAGATACCAAATCCTCAATCCATCTGGTTATTTTCATCTTTTAAAATACAAAGTTTTGAAGATTCTTTCGTACAAAAGAAATTCTTTTGTTTGGTCAAAAGATTAAGGGTAGATGGTAATATCCACCATTATTTTTAATTTTTAGACCACCTACGTTCTCTCTGTCTCTTTCTAACTCATTTGTAAGTAGTATAGATGGATGGGACTGATGTTTTTCCTATGTATCTATTGCAAAAGTCCAGTATCGTATATAAAATGACAAAATTTAATAGCGTTAATTTTTTACGTTAGTCTGGTTTTAACACATCTGACACTTTTAATAATTGATAAATGTTGGTAGATAAAGTCGATTTAATAAAATTGACAGCATGTTTCGAATATTGAAAATGTTGACAACTATTTCACTGTTTTTAAGCGATAATAAGCGTTTGTCTGGGAAAAAAGAAATTGTAAAAATCGAAACTGACTAAAATTTGAAAAAGTATTGGAAAAAACAAAGTTGTTAAAGATATAGTAGTTGTTAAATAGTTGGTACAATGTCATTTTAACTTCCTTATGCCACCATCACTACCATTACCACCACCACCACCAACAACAACAAAACAACGAAATCAAATAAGAATTTACTGACCTAGTCTGTATATGTGACTTGCATTCCCGCAGGATTCCTTTACTTCACGATTGTCCCATCCTATAGGATAAATTCCAGCACCGACGACAACTAGTAGAGCTATAACAAAGAACAATACAGTTATCACACCAGAAATCTTCATTTAATTTTGTCTGAATCACGTTAATATACTAACAATAAGTCACATTTTGTCTTCACTAACGGTGACTTTAAAACAATAAAATCGTCAGTAAAATAACACTAAGGTTAAGTCAACTAAAATAGATTTACTTTATTAAACTTATCGTTTTTTATCATACATTTATTGGAAAATTTTCCGAATTGTTGAATACGCCATTTTTAAATCGTATTACCACTACACTATACTGATATGTAAGCGTTTTCTTAGCGAAAATTCATTTTGCTGACCATATATCAGAACTATATGTGCTATAGAATATTATAAAATTGATATTAAAGCTAGTAGTTTTATGATAAAAAAAACAGTCACAAATTAATTGATTGTCGATCCATTATTTATTCAAGTGATAAACTCAGAAATAATAAAATCTTTTTATTGTAAAGTCGGTAGATTAAAAGTAATTAAATTTGTAATAAGCTAGTCGCAATTATTATTTGATATTTATAATTCATAACAATCCTATCTTCGTTAAATATTCGAAAGCATTTTAAATTTCAATCAAATAATTAATTCATTTATTTCACTGTTTATATACACATCTGGCAGTTTTACTAGGTGCATGTGGAAAACATCAATTCTATCCATATGTACCATTTGCATATGATTTATTGTTAGAATGAGATAGACACATAATAGGTCAGACAGTTCAAAAATTATGATGGCTTTTACCATCCATCCTAATTCACTAAACCAAAATTTGGTATCCTTATCACACGATATAAGAATTGATCGTGAAATATACCTTTACAAATGTATCAGATAAAGAAGGGACCATTCTCGAGATACCAGTGATTCAAAAATTTTACTTTACCTTTGTGCTATAAGCTCATCTCTTAAATATTTGTTTGTTTATTGTAAAATTCTAAAATCTGAAACAGGTAACATTTTTGGTATAAAAGAAAGTGGTATGTTTGGCCTAAAGGTACTAATGGCTATCATTTCTAATATTTTGACCATCTATCTTTATCTCTTTCTAACTTGTATGCAAAAAGAATAAAGGGGCGGGCTCGATATTTTCCAAATGTACCTATTTCAGAGCCCTATGCTGTATATACTCCAACTTCTTGACAATTTAAAATAATTGAATGTATTATTCACGATCGAAGAGAAGGGAAATTTATAATAAAACCAAACAAATATCGTCAACCAGTCTTGGATAATACATCTGTTTGGCTCTCAAATAATTTAGAAAACGGTTGAGTAATTTGAACACATTTCAAATATGTCTCTTGCTTATTCTATTGAGTATAAAGTCAAGTTAGTTTTGGTTGACTATAGGTAACACAATTTTTGTTTTCAAGTCGCAAGTCTTTCAGGTCTTTTATCAAAGGAATTATTGTGTTTTTTCTTTCCTTTATGCTTGTTAAAGCTACAATTTAACAATTTCTGGTTAGTTAAATTCCATCGACTACACTTTTGTTTAAAATTGCATTGAACAATTTCCATGAGAATTCACTTAAATTTAAATACGTATACACCATCTTGAATTAAATTACAGTTCTAAAAAACTTTAAAAGATAATTTAGATGTTTTTTTCCTAAGAAGAAAGATAGCTTATGCTCATTTGTGAGTTTACCTTTCATAATTATTAGCTCCTAAGACGATAATACAGTTTAGAAGTTTATACACTTTATAATTCATTTAATGTAGAATCTTATTCTTAAAATAGTAATAAGCTGCTTTATATTCGTACTGTTGAATAAAAAAAAACAGTCACTATTCAATATAAGTATAAAAATTTCCTTGTGATATTATACAAAACATGAAGATTTCTCTTCCTTTTTCATTCTGATACAATAACAAGAATGTCAACTGTCAAATTATGAGAATTTCAATTCATCTCATCAAATCGTACGATAATCATACGGTTTGTCGTTCTGGTTTCAAATTAAATTCTATATTTCAAATTTTCATATTTATTTTCTAGTAAAGTAGTTGCAGAATCAAATGTGACCCTGAACTTATGTTAAATCCCAAGACGTGAAAATTGCAGGGTTTCACAGTGAATTTTGAATTCCCTAAGGTGAAATTCACTTTGACACCACCATACGACGACTGTGAAATAGTGTTTTCATTAAATATTCAAGATATTGGATTATTTCTAAAATGAAACACCTTACTGTTATATTCAAATAAACCTAGTCCTTTATTGTGTATCCCACAAAAAGCAGGAAAATAAAACTGAAAGTTGAGTGAAATTGAGACAACAACCTGAAGGAGAACGTTGAACATTATTGAGAAATAGGGTAGAATATTTGCCATGTCTATTTAAACATAGTGGATTTGACTCATTTTGAGGCCTTTGTACAATTAGATGTTAATTATGATAACTAATTAATATTTCTGTTATTTTGGTGGTATTCAATTAAATCTAAGATAGAATCTTTAGTGTTGAGTGTTGAAGTAGGCAAACAAGGGCGAAAACCTGCAATGGATACCTTGTTAAGTGTGCACACCAGTTCAAGAGTAAAATTGTATTTAAGTTAGATGTCAGAACAGATGTTGTATAAGTGAAGTGCTTCTCTTTTACTAAAGAAACATCTACCCTGTAGATTGTTATAACCGTTCTGTTTAAATTTATAGTCTACTTGATTGTGGAACAACGTAAATTAATTTCAACTTTAACGACACTGTTACAAATGCTCCAACACGAAAAGCTCTGACATTGTTAACCTTCGAATGCGGTCGTATTTTTCTTTTCAAGCTCTCTTGAAAACAAATCGAGATCCAGATCAAGACATGCTTTGAATGTTCGAATCACCTATTGATTTTTATAGATATTATTTTAGATATCTCTAGTTAACTAAACCTGATCTGAAAAACGTAAAAATTTAAATCCATTTTCAGGGTTAAAAGTAAAACGATAGGGAGAATGGTCGTTGAAGTAAATTTTTCGATAAATAAAACTCGACTAAAATTCAATCAACTATTACAAGTAGTGTCCGAGATAAAAGTGGTTTGATTTTGTTTCCAAAAGGAGCGAAAATACGTAAATAAATAGAATTGTATCACAGGAAAAACAACAAAATGATAATATTTAAGAATACTTACATCATATTAGGATAAATGAGTTTATACCCAACATCTCCAAACTAATTCTCATCAACATCTCAAACACGTACCTTCTTCGCACTTTATTAACTAAACTTCCATTCGCTCCACCCATAACTTAATCCCTATTGATCCGTTCGTTCATATAAAACAAAAATTTTCTTTTCCCTCGTTTATAAAGAACATTTACTGAATACCACGAATATTAACCGGAAATTTCGCTAATTAAATAAACGAATTCAATTTATTATAACAATAAATTGGAGTTTATGTTAAAATTCAATTTTGTTCCTGGTTATTTATACGGCTGTTATTTCAACAATATATTTCTACAAATTATAGGGAATAACAGTCAAAAAAATCTATTTACAATGTGATACAGTAAAGTTCTCTATTAATTTTACCTTATATGGGCTTTTCGTGGTCATATTGGAGTTCAATAGCGAAGTGATTTGTTTAGATTGTAACATATTGTCCCAATAGACCTATACATTATTAGAGTTTCCGAATTTATTTGGTTTACCGTTGAACAAACTACATATTTAAACAGGCATTTCGAACCATTACTACAGACACTAGATCTACAGATTTACCTGTATTAACACGATAATTAAAATCATGCACTGAAAATACAGGATTACTTACATCGATAACAGGTTAACGTTAAATCTATTACATTTTTTCAACTACTCATCCTACAATCAATTGGAGAAATCTGGAACTGTGAACTAATTGTAAAAGATTAGAGTTAAGGGAAATTGAGTTAAAAGCCTTTTGGATTTGCATAATCAGTAAAGGTATTGAATTCAATTCGAAATCTTGTCATTCAAACACAGATTTAGATAGATAAAAATCCACATTTAAACTTTCTATTATTAATAACTTTAAAGAATGGAATCAAATCAGCCTTTTCTTTTAAATCAATTCTAAGGTAATAATATTTAAACAAATTTTCCAGTAGTAAAGTTACATTAAAACAATAATAAACAGCAAAACAAAGTTACAAACTAGTTGAGCCAAAACAGTTAAGAATTAGAAAAATTTTATTAAAGTAGAACAACTGTAGTATAAATGCAATTTATGTTATTCTAACTAGCATAAAGAGCGACTTATTTATAAAATAGTAAATAATACAATAGAATTCTAATTCGTAAATCGATTCAATATAAACAAGGGAAACTCGCATTTTGTAATTTGTAAGATTAATCACGATTTTTTGATAAATATAAAAATCCTTCCTCTTCAAGAAAACTCATGAATATTACTGAATTTTGATGATCTTATCTTGAACAAATATTCTTCAAAATGGAAATAATGTACAGTTTAGTGGTTCGAAAATATTATGAACGATTGAGTGGCTGAAAATTCAGCAAGTTTAAGCAAGTACAACTGTTTGACAAACATATTTGTTTATTTGCGGCCAAGTAAGGGTCCAAACTAAATAGGATGCTTGAGGAACACAATCAAATATTGTCAAACGTCAATGTACAATGTTGTTAAACAAGAATTTTGCTTGATAAACCATCGAAAATATGTTTGTTTAAGAAAAATGTTTGACCGGGATTTTGTGTTGAATTTCAACAAGGAACAGACGAATTGTTCAGCGATAATGGCATAGTTCGTCAAATTTCTGCCTTGTTGAGAAGTGAGAATTTGAGTGTAAAATTAGAGGTTTGCCTCTGTCTAAGAGTCGATAAAATCGTTTCAAATATTGTTTAAAAATTGTCTTTATCGACATTCTAAATGGATTGAAGAGAATGTTGGTGAGTGTGGCATTTGTAAATTATGTTTATACTTTCATTAAAATTTCAGCGAACGAGTAATTTATATCGTGTTATGTATAGTGACATTTTAAATAAATGTCTACTATTTACAAAGTTTAAACTAATAGAATTGATCTTGTAATGGCAACGCTTATTTCTAATATTCATTTTAAATAGACTCTATTTAAGACAATCTACATGCGTAATGCAAATTATCTTTTCTATTATATCAACTGAAATTAACCTCGTTGAAACATAGTATTAGTAAGATAAATTTCGTAAGCAGGGTAATTTGTTTGTGGAGTAGTTTGAATCGAGATTATAAGATAGGAAACCATTAAGCAAACTTTGTCTCCACTTCGACTCATAGATTTAGATGTCAACATGTATCTTTGTGTAATTAACTTGAAATAATTTAAACAACTTGACTTTGATGCAATCAATTATTATTATTTTCAATATTATTCTAAATACATTTAATATTGTACCATAGTGCATTTAGTAGTTTCATTGAAATTGACCAAATGGGCTGTATTATGGTCGTATTTTGTGATGTTTAATTCAGCGTTAATCGTTCACGTATCTGGATCATCATATGCTTTGCTAAGAATTTATACAGCCGGTCTAAATTAGAATTTCCTTTAACTTATCTTAAATGGAAGAATTCGACTGATTCTGCGGTTGAAATTTATTTTTCTTTTTAAAATTATAATACAATATAGATCAACGAGATATAGTGTGGTGGTTTTTAAGATTCCTGAAAAGAATTTTAGTATTTGAAACTTGAGTTTTCAACTCTCAAATGTAATATTTTAGAAAATGTTCAAATATAATCGACAATATACGATAGTTTGTTAGTTTTATTAAATTTAAAAAAAAGTTGTAAAATTGTTGAAGATACATACCTGCTGCAAGTTGTAAAGAACCAGCAATACGAGCAGTACCCGAATGTATAACATAAGTAATGCAACATGCTGCCGTTGCTGTTACAGCAATAAATAGACTTAACGCACTTCCTGTTCCAACTAGTACGGTGCTGGCCTGCCACCAAGGACTTGGTATGTCCCAAAACCTGTACAAACAGAGAAAAGGAAGTAGACTCTTAGTTTTTCCGACCGTAATTCACTTTGCATTTGAATCAGTTTAGGTCGCTTTCGAAAGGAAACTGTCAAGATAAATAAATTCCTCTAATTTAATATTATCCGCCTTTAGGATGCGTTTGTTGTGTGATAATTGCTTTAGTAGCCAAACTGAGAATTTGCATTACCGTTTATTCAATGATTAACTCCACTCTAATTTTTCATTTTGAGGTAGAAACTTTCTTTTTTAATGATGAATATTTGAGTTTTATTCCAGTTGAAGTATATCCATATAATATATATGGAATAGCACGATTTCTACTTCCACTAAATTTAGAAAATGTTACTCTAATTTATTTGCTGTTGTAGTAATGTTACTGTAATATAACCATAAAACTTTTGTCTTATCTAAGAAATTCTTAGCGAAAACTTGGTGAAAAGGCATTCATCAAATTTTAATTTGCAACTTCATTCGTTTTAAGCAATCTATCTTTACGCTTCAAATCATTTACATCTCGTACAAACAATCAACAAAGAATCATCAAATCTACGACATAAATCACCTATAAGTATCTAAAAAAGATATAAAAGAAAAACTTTGTGACTATTATTGAGCTTTTGGAAAATTCTTTTAATTGTTTCACCAAAGAAAGTTTCAACAACAAAACATATCGGTACAATTATTGTGATATTGTAGCCGACGTTTAACATGTCGGTTAAAGTAAAACCTCTAGAGAATAAATCGACTTTATTGTTTATACTAGACACACACTTACTACAGCACGTGAACAGAGACTAAATTTAAAACTATCGAATTTAAGTCTCTTTTATGATGTCCAACAATCCGTAAACAAAATAAAATATAAATAAAATAGAATACAATTCAACAATTAATCAAAAATAGAAATGCACAAATGGTGGATGCGCCGGGCGACTAATATTATTATCGAACCTGAAACGATACAATTAATTATTAATAGTGGGATTAATTCATTGTTTAACTGATTCAAAATGGCCCAAAGCTATGTATTACAATATAAATACCGGTAATTAAAAACAAAAATCGATGCTACTAGGAATCCCACTGGAAATTAATGAAATAAATAAACAAATACTGAAAAGTTTTGATACTGCAACGTTCAATTCGTGTGAAATTTTATCGTTATTTTAAATAATATTAAGTTTTATAGAGGAATTATTCAACAGTTTGATAAGCACGAATAGTTTTCAAAGCAAATCCTTGTCGTTCGAGGAAATATTTTAATATTAAATTGAAAAGTGAAAATATTAAATTAATATTAAATAAATATATATAAACTATGTTTACTTTATCTAGAGCGATTTTATAGATGATTTACTTTTATTCTAGAATATTCCTCTACGAAAGCTGAAATATTGTTAATACTTCATTTGTGAAATTACTTAAATTAACTAATTGTAGTTTAGTTTTTCATTGTACAACAAAAGGACAGTCTTATTTATTTGTTTATCTAAAAAGATGAGTAAATAAATCAAAATACACGGAAGAGTAAACAACGGACAAGGGTGTGAGACGGCCGCACAAATTCTACAGTTATGTGATATTTTTAAAGTTCACCCTTAGTGGTGCTTCTTAAATCAATAGTGTAAACATCAGCTAATGAGATGGATGCAGTAACTTTGTTAAAGAGTTGTTCAAATTCATTTATAAAAGCTGCTGAGATAGAGTCTGGATGGAAAAGCATCAAAGTAAAAGAAGAAGAAGAAGAAGAAGAAAAAATTAATGCTGTTAAAGTTATAAGTGTTGTCGACGAACTTTTATATAAAATCATCTCGTTCTTTTTCGTATACTCATCTTCCTCTAATGCTGTCCTCGATCTGTTTTGTTTTAGCTTTACGTAAACCGCAAAAACTTCACCTCAATCTCGATCTTTCTTTTTCATTGTATTTGAAATTGTAAAAATTGATGCTTTCTCTGTTTTAAATTAAGATTTTAGTTTTTAAATAATATAAAATTTATTTATAATGTTAGCAAATTAAAGATTATATAAATTTTATGATCAGAAATGGACTGGAATATCCTATTAGTGAAGTCATTTGAGGCGGGCAAAATTCTAATAAAACTTGTATTAATAATCAACAATTTGAATTTATAATTAACAAAGTTTGATAATTTCTAGATCATTTGAGTTCAATATAGATTTTTTGCTTCAATAATTTTTGTTAGAAATTTTATGTGCATTGTATGGGAAATAATAGAAAAAGGTCAAACAGATTTTGATCATAGAATTGAATTCACCTGTTTTTAAATCACTTCAGTGTATTTAATGCATGATAGAATTTCAACAATTCTTTTGAAAATCTAAGAAATTCCACAATAAAATGCATAAAACTGATTTTCCATTTTGTTAACAGACAACATTGTGCTAAACATATCCCATTTATTCCAATATGAATCTGAAGGATTGTAAGTACAAACTTTGAGAATATAAAAGGCTTTGACAATCTGTCAATTCAAGATGAATTATAGAGAAAAAACAACGAAAAAATTGCATCAAAAGATCTATTTTCAAACGGAAAATTCAAACATTTGATATATACTTGACATTTTTACTTATTCTATGTTTGTTTTTGTTCAATATTCACATTTATAACATGTAGACATAAATATTTATAGATTTACGAGTTGAAAGTTTATGCACCCTCCTAAATTTCTTAACACAACTCCAATCACCTTTGTCTCACTTATCAGCACGACTCCAATGAAGTTTCCAGTTTTAAAGACAAACGTTGGGTGGAAAGTTTTCATAACTAAACCATTTAACGGACCGTTACCCAGACTGAGATGTCCACCGTTTCTTTGTGTTTAACGAGAGAGAAAAAACACAATAGATATTGTAACGAGTCGGTCATTTAAAAATTATCAAACTTTTTTTTGATAACTAATTGCCCACCTGGTGAATATTTTTAGTTGTCAGATAAATAGAATAGTTTTTATTGGGCAATATTTCAAATTTATTACGGTACATAAAATATTAATAAAGTTTTTAATTTATTAATGTTTTTTTTTTCTTTAAAATTATTCCACAAGTAGATGAAACAGTTAAAGGGGTTAAAATTAGGAAATTGTAGTGGCGAATTCGTAGTCTTAAAGTTTTCTATCAAAATTGATTTTCGTGCGGATAAAGATCGGCGATTCGTGCAAAATTGTCCCCATATATGTAATGATACGGAATTTGGCGTCTAAAAAAAAGCACAGAAGATCTGAATGTAGCTCGAATATTAACACAAAGAAAATGGAAGCGGCCTTATCTTAATATAACGCAGTATTTCGCATAAACTTTATGGAAAATCGATAATTTATTCCCATTTCGTTTGTATTTTATAAAATCTCGATATATATTTGTTGAAATAAATATTATTTTATTGTATTTTGTACGTGTATAGAGTTAAAATATAGAGAGAATACTTAAATTGAGTCAGTTATTTGAGGTAAAGAGGCAACAAATGTGGTTAAAATTATAAAGTTTTCCTAGTGTATGTATAAAGCACTTATATGTTCATAACACTGAATGTAATGCTCCTATGAGACGGTTTAATAGCCCTTTACATTACATGTATGGGGTGGTTGGTTTTCAATGCTACCAACCGTACGTACAATATAACGTTGCTTTTGATATTTTAAACAACAATTTAACAAAACTTACCCCTCTATTGTTCAGTTTGAAATACTATTTTATAAAATATTTAAACGCACATTTGTTGAATGTTTATTGAATTTGTAAATATTTAAATTATATTTTAAATCTACTGTGGGGTTTTTGTTTCTTTTTGTTTTAATGATTTTAGAAACTTTCATTATTGTTGAACAAAAGTACCGTTAGCAATAACAGTAGCATGTGATTATAATACAAATAGTTTCATTTATTCTACACCTATGTAGCATAATAGCATGTTTATACTAGCTTTCTGTATGATAATGGTGAAAGCATATGCAACAACGAAAATTCACGCGATTCTTTGTAATATATTTTTAATAAATGTACAGACTGTATTTTATCATTTATTTCCAGCATTGTAAAAAGTAACATTAATTCGGTTTGTTTTGACTAATTATTGAGAGAATGTATTGTAAGGGGAAATGTTAATTTTAAAAGCAAAGTAATTTTTTTAATTTTTTCTAAATATCATTAATTAAACAGTAAAAACCTATAAAACTAAATGTGTTTCGCAAACAAATAGGTTAAATAATGAATAATTACGTCCATTGCTGAAATTTAATATCATTACCGTTTATTCTCAGAAAACTTCTGATTATTCTCTCTTGTTAGCGCTCATTTGGAATGTTTTATTTAGACCCGTGTATTTTAAATATACGATTATTTGTTGTAAACGAAATTCAACTTATGCTAAATTACATTTAAATTAATCGAGTTGAACCGATAACTGATTTAAAAATTCTAAAATTACGGAAATTGCAGACGATTTTGTTCTTATATGATGGACCGTTTTGGTCTAATTAAAAACAAAACTTATGTGATTATTGTAGATCTCCTGATTTAACCTTCTGTTACTTATCAACAAATAGGTAAATATCAATATTTGCGACAAAATTATCCAACCACTAACAATATTTTCTAATTATTCGATTCAGTTTATATAAATAGTCGTATGTTTCTTTTGAAGTTGATAGTCACACAATATTTAATTTTTTATTCTATATATTAGACTATTTATGAAGAACAATACGGGCTTTATTAAGTAGAGATCTTATTATTCAACTTGATAATTTCTTTGATAATGGAATATTCAATGTCCCGTGTGTATTCTAAAAACGTCGTCGTATGCAAACGAACTGTTAACAAAACCCTAAGATAAATCAAGATATGCTAAGATCTCTTGAATAGATTCCACTTGAGACACGGAACTGTAGCAAGTTCAACAAAAACATTCAAGTATGTTATTAGAATTCAAAGCATAAAGAGACCTATACTGTATCACATATCTATCTAGTAGATAATTTCTAATAATAATATCTCTATATGATTATTAGAAATAATTATAATAAAATATTAAATAATAATATAATTATTTAACAATTAATATAATATATTTACCTTGAATAACGGCCACAAGCTTCCACTATTTCAACAACACCCTGTGGACTAACTCGTGGGTAATTGCAACGTCTAAACGAACTGAAATAAGCATCCACTTTGCCTAACAGGCGGCCCTGTGAAAATAGAATGAAATTTACAAGATTAAAAAAAAAAAAAATACACGATGATCATATTTTATAAATGAATTTTGTTAAAGGCATAAAAGTAAAAGGCATTCATTGAATGTTTCTTGTATATACAGCATTCTTATCATTCCTATCACGTTTGACATGATTTTATAACTCAATTGTTATGCATTAAATGCGGCAACAACATTCTTATCGTATCTGGCTTTATCTTGATATATTTGTAGATTTATCGGTTATAAATCCGATATTATTTGAAAAATTCGAGCAAAAAATAATTAAACAACTTTGTTTTAGCTCTAAATTATATTCATATTTACACATAAATGAAGCATTCGGTAATTTTTTTCAAAAAATATCAAGATTGTTCAGAAAAAAAAAGACTTTTTTATAAAAAGTTAAAGATTACTGTCTTGTAACAACAGATATTTACATAATTTCCAACTAACATTAGAAGCAAAGCTTATACGTATCTTTATTAGAAAATGCTAATCTAAATCGTGACTTGTTATCGCTACCTTTCAACTTGTAAGTACTTAAAATAATGAACAAGTTGAGATCAATTTGTTAGTTCAGTAGTGCTTCCTGTATTTTTCAAAGTATCGTTAACCATTACTTTCACGAAATTCGGGCATTTCGAACGTCTATTCTACCTTGGTATTGTCAAAAGTGTTCGGAATTTGATAACTGTCTGAAGTTTTAAAGAGCGAAGTGTAAATTTGGTGGATGCGCCGGGCGAATTTTTTTCTATTATATTCTTGTAATAACAAATTTGAAAATTCAAACTCTAACTTTATTAACCTTTCATTTTTTTGTATAAAATAGGGATTTTTATTCGAGATAATCGAATTTCTTTTTTAATATTAATCATGATATAACTTTGAACTTTCCGACTGCGGACCTGATTTAAAGTTGATGAAAAGAAAATGTTCTATAACTGATTTACATTCATTCGATTGATCTCATACATATACGTCTAATAACAGCATATTCAATGGTCTTTAGATTGGACCTATTGGTTTCCGGATCAGAACCACTATTTAGGTGTATTTGGACTAATTTCGATGCACCAAATAGTTTACAAACTCGGTTTTTTGTTTATTATAGACGCTCAATTTAAAGATTGTATAATTAGGGTTTGATTTTGTGTTGTAATAGTTGTAGGCGTCAGTTTAAATTCGTTTAATAGAAGCATCGATCTTGTTGATGGTTTTGCAATAATTTAGTAGTTGCATCGTAATTTAATCAACGACCAAAACATTAAATTATCCATAAAATTCACCTAAGTAAGGTGAAATTAGATTGTTTTAGAAAATTATAAATCAAAAACATTACTGAGCACTAAACAAAGTTTATAAACTGCAAGCCTCATTACCGGCAATTAGTCGCTACATTTACTAAATTCAACTTTAAAGATTTAATACCATAAATAAACAAAGTAAAAATAAAGAAGTGTTGTTGTAATGGTTTGCCTTCATTTAATATTAGTGATTTATGGTTTCATTGGTGCTTTTTTCTTGTCTCTTTTTTCTTTTATAATATGATTAAACGGCAAACTAATTTCTACATTAAATTACATTTTCTTCGCTTTAGAAGAATATGGTTATGACGGGACTAGTTATTTGTAGTTGTAAAGAGAGAGATATTTTTGCTGTAACCATAAATTGGATATTTAATACAGGCTATATGATACGTTTGGTAGATATAAATTTTTCTACGCTTCTCATAAAAGACACAAAGAAACTGTGTCGAATAGAAGCTTATACTATAGTTTGTAAAATCTAATAATATATTCGTTATTTGCGTTAGGTAACAAAATAGAACAAATGTTTATTGAATGCCATTCCATTTTATTGCCATTTGGCTATTACGCGCTTTTTCCCGTTTTGCTCTGCTGGAACAGTTTTTTTTTGCCACTGTTTACTTATTTTTATCTAAAATTCTATTGAGGTTCCTATTTCCCATTCTCTAAAAAGATTGTATTACATTGTGTGTTACAATAACGATGCTTTTTTCCTAATGTTATACACACAATATGCTTATCATTCACGTTATTATTATCATTATTATTGTTACATTTATTGTGGCTTATTCAAGCTCTCTTTATTAATATTGAAAATCAAGTGTTGATTGATTTTCTATAATAAAATTGCTGAAATGCGGTTGACAACGTATATGAAATTAGATTTTTTGTTGATAAAATTGGCCAAAAAAAGAACGTATTTGACACAAAAAGTTATAATGAAAATCGATTTTATCGTTAAACTTGTTTCAACTCGACCACCAATCATATTCTAATACACGAACAATCTGTTTTTGACTTTACACCTAAATTACCACAATACGTTTCTAACAAGTAACGTTTAAACCAAATATCTTTTGCGTGATTTAAAATCGACTAATCTGTTAACAATAAATACATTAATGTTCGTAAATCGAGCATTATAAGAACAGAATCGGAAATAATAAATAAAATTTGTGTCATTTCAAATACGACGATCAGAAATTAACTTCATTAGTTTGCAATTTTTTCGAGACGTTTCCAATCAAAATATTTAATTAAATCAATTTGTATTGAAACAGGAAAATAATTTTCCTTTTGACATTTTTACTCACATCAATTTAATTATCTATTTTAAATTGAATTTAAATGAACATGTGACATTTAGAATGCTTCGTCTCAATCAAATCGTCACAAGTAAGCTTCTTATTCTAATAAATTCTATTCAATGTGTTCCTCGTACCATTTTAGACGGTGTAAGTCGAAAAAGAAAAAAATAAATATTTCCACTTGCGTTCTTAACAGAAGGGAAAAAAAACAACCACTTCGCTTGTACAGATTTTCTTAATTCCGTCTTGAATATTGAGTGTTCGAACAAATTGTGATTTATTTTAAAATTAAATATTGCATTGTTGTTTCGGTTTAATTGAATTTTTTTATGATCAAGTTAGAAACTTTTTAAAACATTTTAAATTTCCAACAATAACAACGATGTCGTTTATTTCTGTTGTTTTCAATCAGATTTTCATTGTTATAAGACAGAAAGATTGATGAGTCTGTCAGATTGATCGACGAAAAAAAAACAGGTAAAATGCTTGTACTTGGGGTAGTTTCGTTTAAACATACCGTTGTGTGATAATCTGACTATTGTATATCGATAATTAGCGGCACTAAATTGGGCTAAATGAAGAATTGTAATAATAGTGAATTAATGTGGGATTCATGTAGAACTAATGTGAGTTGATATGGGACGAATTAGAAAATGTCATGCATTAATTAAAGGTTTTCAATGGACGGCATCCTATAACGTAGAATGGGGATTAACAGAAATTAGACTTGTGGTGCTTAATAGCCTACTCCTGGGAACGAATAACAGTATGAGATCTGAATTTAAATTCAGAACACCGAGGGATCTACTAATTCTATATAAAGTATAGGTGAAAAAGTTACGACCTTTGTGTGAACTTGACCGCTAATTGACGGTTTATACTGATCCCTTTTTCTCTATCCTTGATTTTCCACTTGAACTATTTTTGATTTACTATAGAAAATGCTTGGATTTTTATTCGAAGTATCAAAAAAAACCTAACGAAGTGAACTTGATAGGTTCTGATTGCCACTTAATGCACAACGAAAATTGGAAATTTACAGCCAAAGAAGCCATTTGGGAATTGAAACGAGTTTGCGTTAACCAACAGCAATTTGACCATTTCAAGGCAATATAAACTTCTCGTTGTTGTCGATCAATATATAACTCTTTCCTGATACACTACCGGTGTGGATAAGGCTTTTGTTCAAAAAATTTCGATTTTAGATCATCTCAGGTGAGAAAGTATCGTGTGTTGGCGTCGAATGAATGCGTCTTTATAACATTAAACTATATCACTGTGAAATCCTTTAAAATACGAGAAACTCGGTTGTAAGATAAAACTATAAAGTAGAGTTGAGGATAGTTTGAATCTCGCATCCGATATATATCTGGGTTTCTAAAGATTTCCTTCAAAACGTGTTTGTACCTGTTTGACATATGCTTCGACTTGGTGATGAATTTCAAAACGTACACCTGCAAACTTTAATAGCAACATATTTCTTAAGCATCGCGGAATACTCATAATATTTGCTTTTTTTATATTAAGAAAAACTGTTATCGATCACTTACCAAAAGATAGAATAAAAATGAAATGAAAACTTCAAAATTCAATAACAAAATTTGTCGTATCTATTGTTTCAACGTAACACCCTGTATTGAACGTCCTCGTTTTCATCTCTAGCTCATATCTTTGGCTGTTTGCCAACTATTCAAATCTCCACAGATAGAAATCTTAGAATCTATATCAAATGCAAATAAGTAATTATTTGGACTTTAAAGGTTTTGATATTGTTGAAATTTCTATCTAAATACAATATACGTTTATTATTGTAATTGTTTTTAATATAAAGATGAAATTCTGTATGTTGGCTTACCATCTATTCGATAATAAATGTGGTAAAGTGTTTGACAGTAGGTTCAGCAATATAATTTCAAGCAAACGCATTATTCACTGTAACCATTATTGTGGTTAACTTATTTGTCTACTGTCAGTATTCACTAATTTGTATATAATCAGTCATGTCTGAAAGATCACAGCTGTCCACTGTACAAACCTATTCCGAGACAATCGAAACTTCTGTCCTGATTCGCGTTTTTTACAACATAAAACTCTTTAAAAGAGAATCAACAGCCAATCTTTTCTCAAACAATGTGTGAATTTAGTTAACATGGAGTTGTGAGAGTACTTTGAAAGAAAATAAATAATTAACAACACCACTGCCAGCGAGGTTTTTGAGATTCTATGATTTTATAACACCCTCATGCGGCTATTGTAAATTTTGCATTTATTGTGTAAACCACTAATTGTTATTTACAACTTAAGTCAAAAAACGTTAGCGGACTAAACGTATTATACACGATTTCTCTCAAATCCTTGTTCCTGTTAAGCATTCTAACAAAGAAGGCGTGTATTCTACTGTTTCTAGTTTGAATTGCCATTGCTGTATGTTAAAAGAGAAAATGGAGGGTGAAATTCGTTTCAATCGCTTGTATGAATATTTCTGATTATCGATTTTAAACAACTTCGAAAAGTATATTGGGGGTAGAAAGTTCTTTAAAATATGCTAAACTATATTGGATTTTTATTAAGGAATTTTTTTAAAAGAAAAGCCAGTTTTAATAATCAAATATAAGAGTAAGTTGTCTGTCGTTTCCAACTCTTTCCAAAGATTTTAACATTAGTGTCAGAAATGACAAAAAAAAAATCCAAAGTAGTATGAACTGAAGGGACGAACTTTTCGAATTATAAAAGTTAGAAAAAGAAATACGTTATTTGCTCTGGCTTTTCACAATTTTCAATATTTTCTTTATATACATCGGATGTCAATTGTCGGGCAGAAAATCGCAAGTATAAAGAAAAATTATAAATTACAACATATATTTATGTAATTGTATATCTTGAAATATTCGTATATACATATGTAAATTGAATGAAACCGACCAGGAAAAGTCGCAATTTCAATTGAATGTTGAAATATGGGTCAGCTTCCTTTCTACAAAAACATGTTTGCAGGAAACGAAAATCTTAGTTTTGTTTTTTTATATATATATATATTAGATATTCTGGTAAGCTGAATCGACAAAAGGAAACTTTTATATTTTCGTTATTTTATATTCAAAGAATATTTGCGATTTTCTATTAAACTATTTCAATAGAACGCATCAATAACGAATGGTGGAGGAGCAAAATAATAAATGGCAAAAACCCCTAAACATGAAACAAAAAACGAATAAATTGTTAACAATAAGTTTTCAAATCAAATGGTAGCATGTGTATGTGTTTTCTGTCATTTCTGTACAGATAGCACGTGCTTTGAAATTCTGTCAATAAACTGTAGGTAGATAAAGAGAGATGTCTAGAGAATAAAATACTTTAGAGTCAACGATTAGGAGTTAGTCCAACGAACAAATTACAACTCGCATCACGTAATATAATTGGTCTATTTTCTTAAAAGTAACACTAGACGTAGTTCTTATCACTAATAAAATATCAAACTAACATCAAATGTTGAATGATCTAATTCCACAATGAATGGGGATAAAGCTAATCATTGAAGCAGATTTAAATGACAAAACGTCTCCAATCTTGACTGGAACTCAACTTGCATACAATGCTGACTTTATACATTATTAACCCCACCCAAATCGTTGACGCTGAATGGCAACATGATCTTTAAATTAAGATAAAGGCTATAGTTGTATAAAATTTCAACGAGAAAGTTACTGATTTTAGCGGAAATCGAAGATTTTCCAACTTTCTTAGGCGTCCGTAAAATTTCGATAAATGTAACAGACTGAAATTTGTTTCCCAACAAATAATACTTCAACCTTATAAGGGTATTTATTACATAAGGTGAACGTTCGAATTTTTAATATTTGGTGCTTGTTTCTGGAAATATCTAAAAAAATTGAGTTCTATTTACAATTACATCCCTATGCATCAAATTAAAATTGCATTTGTTGAATAAATTAAAAGTAAATAGTGGAAGATGACGGTTGTTAGAGATTGTATATCAAAAGAACGAAAATGAAGTAAATGAGAAAACAGATTCACGAATTGATAAAAATTATAGGTATCTGTAGGAATACCCTCATTTCTTGTGAAGAAAGATAAAAATTATAGCAAACACGAATTTTTATTACACTACGAGATAAAATTAAAATACACAATAGAATTTCAAAAAAAAAAAAATTAAAGTAAAGAATAATTTTAAAAGAAAACAAAGTCTGAACACACGAAAAGGGAACAAATTCTATAATAACAGCAGCTTAGTCCGCGTTATAATGAAACATCAAAAGGATAACTGTTTAATTTGATAAGAGCCCAAGGGTCTTATCTCAACGGTTCATATCTTTGATTATGAGAATTTCCTATATGAGATGGACTGTTTCCATTCTTTAACCCTTCCGATGTCAATATTTGTTACTATATTTTCATTTGTAATCTTTTTATAAGTTTATCATCGTAATAAAATCTATTTCCACATTTTATAACCGGATTTAAACATGTCAGATGTATTAATTACGTGATCCAATCCCATAATCTCAATATTCAATATTGCATTGGATTTGAATAGAAACATAAATTTTTCAATTTTGTTAAAAATACTAGTATTATTAAGATGTTTCTCGCTATATTATACATGCTATTTACAAATGTACTTTTCGCCTAGTGCATCTGAACGAAATCCCCTAAGTGTACTTTAGCGGTCGAGGAATTATTACAAAACACTCTCTAATGCGGACGGAATTTTGTGTTTCTGTTATTATTAAAATGCATTAAAATTGTATTTTCTGGGTCAATATTCATTTACTTCGCATTTCTTCTATTATTTGTTAATAAAATTGCCATTCTTTATAAAATCAATTTTACTACTTCATAAAATAAACATAATTTAATTTAAATTTCATTTACTACACAGAGATTTGATTAATTTTTCAATCTTATTTCTCAATATAAATCAATTTTTGCTTTATCACCTATACTGATATTACAACTGAAGAGTTACATCGGCTTTAGAGAAACTTTCAAGTATCATTTATAACATATTCTGAAACTTTACCGCTTTTCACCAAAGATAAACATTGTGTAAACTTACCAGTTTGTGTCTAATATAAGTTTAGCGTTTTCCTTTGCCCATTTTAACGTGAACACATGGTTATATGTGATTTAATAGTTCCAATACTTTTCTATTCAAAAACGTAGAAATCAAAAAAAAATCGTTGTGTTTTATCGAAAAATTTGTCAAACATTTTAATTCACCAACACTTCTCAGTGAAATCTCGTGGATAAAAAACTGTCTAAAATACTGTTCAAGTTTTCGATGAAATATGCAAACTTTTTATTAGACGATGATGATAAGACTTTGAAGAATTGTCAACTCAACGCTCATTTATCTTAATTAAGGCAAGCCAAATTATTTAAAACTAGCACGTTTTTTAGAAATCTTCACTTAATATATCTAAGAAAAGATCCTGTCGTATCTCACTTAATACTTGACTAATTTTTTATATGGTTACAGAATATCATTGGTGAACAGGTAGCTGTCTCTCCTAAGAAAAGTTTTTAAAATAATTTTCGCAAGTGGTTCAAGTATAGTTTAATTACACAGTTGACTTAAATCATTCTATAGTTAATCTACCATTAGATTAGATTGTACGTTTCCTGTTTGTTTCTATTGTTGTTCATCTGAACCATAAAAGTTGATGGGATTTTTCGAAAAGTATTCCCAGCTTGTTGAGACCTTATTTTATCACTTAAACTTGTGAAACCTCACGGATCGATTACGATAGGTGATCTTAAATGTTCTCAATTGAGAACTGATACCTTCACTACCGCAAAAATTGAAGAAAATAAATATATGTTTCGTACACTACACCACATTTTCGTTTCTAAAGTGGTCTATATAGAGTTGTCGAACTGATCAGGATCAACATAAAGCCAGTTCTCGTTGTATAAACGTATTTACAACATGTAATCGAAATAAAAATGTTGAATAACATTGAAGCGAACAATTCAAAATATAAAAATACTTTAATTAGAATTTCTAAAGAAAATTCAATTGTCAAAGTAAATTCTAGCTACGTTTAATATAAAACTAAAATTTTAACAATGTAATTAAGACTCATTCATTAATATTATCGGATTTTAATTAGAATAATTTAAATTTCAATATTTTGACGCGATTTCAAACTAAATTTGCCGATTGTTTTCTAAAAGACGTCGTAATAAAAAATCTTTTTCTCTTAAAACCGAAAGATTAATCTTACATTTTTTTCATAATTTCGGTTCATTCGAGACTAAGACACTGTTGTCTGACTATTTTAGAATTAATATTTCGCCATTAAACCATTCCTAAATGGAAGAACAACAATAAAATATGAACTACTTAAAAGAACTGTTGAAATATTGATTTTTAAATCTAGATAGTGAGCATTAACATAAGAAAGATCGTTGGCTTCTTAAAAATTGACATAAATAGAGATTTGCCGGAAAGAATCTCGTTGATGTTAAATTTGCCATAAACATAATATCGATCGAATCATTGAGAATAAGACGTAAGAAATAGGCGGTAATGCTCAATATTTCCAATAATTAACAATAAAAAATCACTATTATTACTGAAATTATTTTGTGTTTAGTTTAAAAATTGGCTGTAATATTGGTGGAACCATTCATCATAAACTGACGTCTTTGTCTTTTAAAATAGGAATTTCCCCTTGTTTTGACCGAATCAAAAGTTTCCTCTTAGTAATCAGTTTACGGTAAGTTTTTAATAAAACATTATACTTCGGCGGCGCATCCACCAAATTTAGCTTGAGTCAAGTTCGCCTGATCGCATTGAATTGTATTAAATAAGTTTTTTAACCTTTTCAAACTGGATAAATTAGAAGCTGAATTTGCAGACTTATCTTCGGAATTCAACGCCGTAACGGTTAATTTTATTCTTTTGCCTACCCCATTTCGTAGACGTTTCAAAACTAATCCATTCATAAGAATTTCTATCAATTCACAATAAAACGATTATACAACAAAAAAAATTATTATTCTCAAATAGCGAAGATTTCAACTAGTTGAAATGAATATAACAGATGTGGTACGTATCATTTGATGGAAAGAATTTTCAATTAATTTCGTCTAGTTAGAAGAAAATAAAGGAGCAGTTTTCAACAAAAGCGTCATAATGGTGAACAATTTAGACGCGTATCACATTATGGGTATTGTAATATTTGATAACAATGCCCATAGTTTTCAGCAATGTTGAGACCATCGGTATGGAATTGTTACAAATTTGTAGTCGACTTAAATTTCGATCTTCTTAATGTTTATCACTGGATATAATAAATAACTTGACTAACGGAAAAACATCCGCCTTATCATCATTTTCAGTATCAGATAATTTATTAGTAAGGGGCATAAACAGAAAGGCAAAAAAAGACGTTATTTCTGCCCAGATTAGAGAGGTATCAACGACTAGCTGATAAACATCAAAAAACATATTTTATATTTTGATTAACCGATGAATGAGGCTGTTTGTTAGATGAATGTTTGAAAAATATGCGACCTTTCAGCATCAATAATCCCGTTTGTGTCTAAAATGTATATAGAGATTACAGTTTTATACCGTTTTGTGATTGAAGTTTCTCCATAAAACGGTAAGCAACAAGTTTATAAGAAATTTAATAAAACTAATTACAATCCTGAAAGAAAGTTTAAATAAAGGACGTAACAAAGTTTCAATGGTTTACCGTTGGTATTGAGTAAACAACAAAGTTATAATATTTTATAAATTTATTTTATATGATATGTTACCCGTATAATAAATGACCAAAAACTAATGTTCTCAAAACATGTAAAATGTAACCAATTTTGGAACAAACTCGCCCCCAAAAATAAGAAATGCCCATAAAATAGAAGTCGTAACCTAAAATGCTTTCATACATGAGCCTTTTAACTGAATTAAATTTCTACATCTCCTTCTAATGAGATCCTTCGGATACAAAAATTAACGATATAGTCCCTGTACAGGAGAGACATCTTAAAGCTATTCTATACTATTCAATGACTATAAAATATAAGTAATTTATACGAATACTTGCCAACTATTCAGTTAGTTTCAACGCAAATCCCATTTCTGTCTTCAGTTGTGTGGTGATTTGTTTGTTTATTGATTAACTTGATCATCTTGTAGAGTTGTTGATAACTTTGTTTGCCAAACTATAATAAGTTTTGCAATTTTAGGAATTCAATAGATGATGTCGGTCATTACGGAAAACTTGCCTAAATTGAGAATATTAAAATACAATCTACACACCGTTCACAGCAAAGTCCAAGTGTCTTTCTAGCCGTGACGCTCGAAGCAAACAACCGCATACAGGATGTCCCGTAAGTCGCGCCATCCTGCTAAAGGACAGACAGGAGATGAAATTCTAAGATGAAAAGTCCTGTAGCATTTCCCCATCTGATGCACAGGTAATTAGTTATTAATTTAATCAAGTAGTCAATCAAGTGATCTCTCACATTGAACGGCTCTCGCGCCAGTCTGCTAACTGGTTCTACTGTCAAGGCACTTTCCTGCACGACTTACGGGACAGTCTGTATATAGAGGTTCCATAAGAACGTAGAATTGAAAAAAATCGAAGATATCGAGATCGTATTAGTCTCATCCGATTTTAAATACGATTCTACATCTCACCTACCTCATAGGTAGGTATTTGAAGAATTGACCAAATTGTCCGATAAGTCGGAAAACTCACGTTTTCGCACTGGAAGAATCGTGTTAGCCAAACTAACATCTCATTGTATAGATAACAGAACGGATTCTACGTTAGATAGCTAGATAAATATAGATGTAAATAATACAACAGGTGTGGTCTTGAGACTCCCGAAAAATCAAAAGACTCAATCACGCCCTTCAGTAAAAACAGATGTTCTAAGTAAGTACCTTGATTTTCTCAGAATTCTAACTTTTTGCCGACAATCATCATACACATTTCAAAATTTTATAAGATAAAACACGCTTATTCTTAAATAAAATAGGGAAATGTATTGGACAATTCGATGGGCTCTCGAACGTTACCTTTAAGAGATTTACTGAGAATCGTCATTATTCTTTCTGTAGTGTCAATCGAAATGTGCACAAGATTCAATTTGAAATCGTCGAACATTATACGTTTAGTTAGATCGATTACAAAGAGGTCTACAAGGGTTAGAAGCTAGTCTAAAGTTCTAGTTGGTTTTAGTGTAACATCAATTTAAACTAGAATTTTCATAAGCCTTGCCCGGTAAACGTTCTTTAACGGTAAAAGAAAACATAAAAATAACCAAGAACGTACTTTAAGCTTTAAATTTCTAATGCTCGTAATATTACAGAGGTTAGATAAATTATTTATTCAGCATGAATAGCCAAGACTAGTGTAGAGTGAATATAAATTATAAATTTAATTGTTTTACACAATAGACAGTAGTTTTTATATTCAACTATACAATACTGAAATATAATCTTAATTCAACTTACAAGATGTTAGAGTGAATTTTTTAAAAGAAATCTAATTAAATAATTAATTCTTACATTGCAAATATAGTTGTTTAACAAGAGGTTATATATGCCTGCAAGATAACCCATACACGCTTCGGTAAGTGATAGTCTGACAAGTTGAAAGGTGATCAACAACCAATTATTAGTCTTTTGGGGGCGATTCGTGAGAAAAGTCAACTTGGTATGTGAACTATCAACTCTATCTGTTTCCACCGTTTATTTTCGGATCGTCTAAATGAAGCAAACGTATTTTTCGTACGTGCAAAAGCAGATATTAAACGACTTTTATAACCCTTAAATTAAACCATTTTTTTCAAATATGTATTTTATATAATTAATAAGTAAACACAGTTGTAATCACAACATGATGTTTAAACACAGTCATGTATATTGATCCGATTAGAACTTCATTAAAGCCTCTTAGCACTGAAACTTTTTGTTATATTTTGAGTGATGTAAACATACATGTCATAATTTCAAATTTTAGATGGACGTTTTAATTAACTATTGAAACAAATGTAGCACTCTTCACTAAAATAACCTCTTAAATCAAGTGGTGTTTTTATTGAACAATAGAAAATTTTCAAATTTCCATCAGTCTACAATACACCATACACAAAACCCTTTCAACAGGTCCCCTGATAAACGTTATCACATAACATAATCGTTTAAACTATCATTCAATAGAATATTAAATTTAACGAGCAACCTAAAACGTCGATCTCGTAACTTTGTAGATTTGCCATTTTTCCCCACAAAGATGAAGATCATAATCGAGACCTTGATGTCATACAACAGTATCATTATCAATTTTAACAAATGTTCTAACATCTTTTCAGTGGTAAATGTGGTTCATTTTTCCCTTCAAATAGCATTCATTAACTACTGAAAATGAACTTGAACGTAGAATATTACGTTAGTCTTTCAAATTTATCACTAAAATGTTTGCAATAAAAATGCTCGAATTTTTTACATTTGTACAGAAAAAAAAATTGTTATACGTTTAAAGCAATGAATATTTGTAACGTATTTTTTGTAGTCGTTTATAACAGTCAAAATTTTACAACGGAACTAAATTCGTACAAGTTTGAAATTCATTATTAAATTTTTTTCAAACACTCTCAAAGGAATCAATTTAAAACGTCGATCATTGCCACTCAATAAAATAGAATATTCGGCTTTTCGTTTATCAGATAAAACACTAATAAAAACTTTATTGTTTGTGTGTTTTTGAAGGGATCTCTCAGCATGACACGAAAATGTTTGAGAAACAGTTACCACCGATTGGAAAACCGTAAAAAGACCTATGTTTTAAACCAAAATATGTCATATCTGTCGATATATTTTCAATGTGACAAACGTCATTATTCGTGGTATATCTAGAAAATTTCTGTTTATATTTGAAGCATAGAAAGGAATCTCATTGATTCGACATGAGGATTGATTGATGCGACAACGCACAAACCATTAACATTCGTGTCAGCTGAAGGAATCTTCAAATAAAGCTTGATTAATTTTACCAAGCAAAACCAAAAAAAAAAACCTACGAAGAATAAAATAAAATAAAACGAGAACAATAGAGACGAATTGATAATACTGAGGACAAAGCATTTATGAGTGCGTCAAGTAAGGATTGTTAAAGTTTGGAAAAAATTGAGTTAAAAAAACTTTCAACGTAACGTAATTTAATCAATTGATCAGTAAATTGATGCAATGAACGGACGAAATCTAAAATGAAACGATTTAGTAAATCACCGCTATAAATACAGAAAATCGAAACTGTGGAATTCAACTGATGTGGGATATATATACACTATAGAAGGATCGGTTGACAGACCAATTCCAATTCAAATAAAGAATTGTTAGCTGTGCAGCAGGATAGATAGAACTTATCAAAAGGTTTTCAGAATAAAATCGAAATTTAGACGTACTTTATGATTCGTCAAAAAATAACATTTACACTTGTAAATACTTATAAAAATATCAACCAGTATACATTTTATACAACAAATATTCCTTAATTTCTATCAATAAAATTTGAAAATTGATAAGCGAAATTTTCCAACCTTAAAGATATTTTTCATAATCGTTACTATATAACCCCAATAACTGTAGATAAAGATTACCGACCCATCAAGTTTGATTTTGTAGTTTCAGTTGCGCTTCAAAATGGATAAGAGATATTGTTATAACCGCCATTTGCGATCCAGATAAAATAAAAATAAAAATTTGTATTTATGGATTGCAAGGAAATATCCTGCAATCAAAACTAATAAAATATAGTCTCAATTACGTAGTTGAATCATTAGACGAAACTTGAGTGGATTACAAAGATGTTGCAAGTATCACGAAAATTTTGTGTCTATAGAGAGTGAAAGATCAAAAAGAGCTAAAATCGACCAAAATTACTAGTTAGGCACTACCATTAACTGAATAATACATAGACTTGTGTAATCGAAAAGTACACCCAAAAGCCTTGAGAGTATTCCAACCACCAGATGACGATACTATCGAATTACATAGAGTACAGTTTCAGACAAGAATCATCTTGTAACTACACGTTTTTCCTAAGAGAAGGAAATATATCAAATCATCAAAAATATCAAATCATCAACGTTAATTCATACAATTGTATCATCTTACAGCCCAAATGGAAAAAAAAAACCTAAAAACAAAATAGTACAATTTGGAGGCCACTATAGCAAAAGTCTAAAATAGAATTCGTTTTTTTTTTTGACAGAAGAAAATTTTGAATTACAAATGCCCCATAAAGATGAACTCTCTAGGTATTATTCACTCACCGTAATATTGTCGAGAATTAATACTAAAGTAGGTGTCAATATAACACATCTCGGATAATATTGATCTACCCTTACAAGTTTTACTACTCATTGAATAAGAAGTTAAACAACTTCTGACAAACTTGGACTTCTATCGAATTTTGATGAAACATTGATTTACAATCTCAATATTAATCCTATATTCATTACAAAAGAGGGTAGTGTTGCCTAAAAATGAAGAATTGATTGAATTTCGATAGAAATTGACAAGGTGCGCTAAAAAGTAATGTATTTTTTTTTTAATTCTTTTGATTTATAGTGTAAGTGGCAGTTCATCAATTTTAACAACAACACATATAAAGCTAACAGGCTGAGACTTTCATATAAGGGATTTGTAATAGAACCGACAGTTTTAATGAGCTACAATCAGCAATAAGGAGCATATATGATACTGTCGGTTATATGTATAGACTTTTGAATAAGTGTCTACGATAGTCAGAATTGGCAGTCGTCCGGAAAGTACTCGTACGGTTTAATGGAGACTGAATGTGTAATATGTGGTTGGTCACATAGCAAGTCTTGCATTATACATGAGAACCTGTACTGTCTACAAAGGACATAGTAGTTATATAGCAATAGCCAACTTCTAAACGTTCTGGTACGGTTAACAAGTGCCACAGGAACAAATAACCGCTAGGAGAATAACTTCGTTTCCGTTTCTATTTTAACACAGAATTGCCGACAATTCATTGTTTAGAATGTCAGAAGAAATAAATACAATAGATTGTCTTTAATGTGAATGGCCTTTTATTTGTATTAAAACAACCAAATAGAAAAAATTCAGTAATTTAGAAAACTTATTTTTACATAAAAAACTAATCCTGTTATAACTTCAATAATATATTGGTCTCTATAAAAGACAATTTTGCAATAAAGATTCTCTGTTGGAATTTTTTCCTCAAGCAAAATTAACTTCGTTCTTTCATTACGTAGAGTTTTTAATAATCCTCCAATGTTCATTTTTAATAACAGATTCTAGATATAATTTTGAAAAGTTACAAAGTAATTTATACATTTGTATTGTTCGAAAATTCTCTCTATCTCCCAATAGTGTTATCATCTACAATTTTGTAACAACACATTTATATAAATTGTTCTATATCTCTGGTGGTTTCCTAAATGATGAATTAAATTATATTTGTTACTCATACAATATGTATAGTGGATAATATTTAATCATAAATAATAATTACTTTTTATAAATATAATCTTTAAAAGACACTTTTATGGATAGAACTGCCATTTGAAGCATATTCTAGAGGATTATTGATCGATGAATAAAAACTTCAATCAGATAATTGACGAACACAAAAAACCGACGTTTATTTATCTTGTAAATGTGTAGGAGACCCTGAACAAATAGTAGGTGCTCAATCATTGAAATTTTAATAAATACGCTATAAATACGCCTCTTATCCGCCTATAATACCTTTGAGAATCGTACTCTTCTTTGTGCTTGTTTCTTATTTCTTAATTAATTTAACTTTTATAACCGTTATTTGTCAATTTCAGTCCACAATTTTTTTTTAATAGACCCAACTCGTTTTTACACGATTTTGAAATAACACGATTCACCAATATACTTTTTTACACGAATTTTTTGTTCTAATACAAATCCCAAAAATTCTAATTTTGTCATTATAATCAGAAATTATTCGCAGCGTTGTCAGGTCTATTAAAGCATTTTTCGCTGGACTTTGAACAAAAAATTCCTAGAATTCCCTAGATATTTAATTCCTGCAAAAATTCAATTTTTAATAAGTGGAAGAAGTTAGAATTGCTATTTTCGATGCAAGCGTGCAAAAGTAGGGATTCCGACGAGGCTGGACGAGATGGGGTTTCACTACAAGACCAAGTTCGGATATTACGTACGAGGTTTCATCGCGAAGGACAATCTCGCCCAGACTCATGCTGTCTTTTCAATCTTTTCGGAGTCGTTAATACAACTAGTACTGGCTAGATGGCGAATTTATTTTGCTAAGCGTAGATGCGTTTTTGCTTACAATATTTCAGTATAAGTTTCCTCTAAACTTAAAATTTCTCTTTTCTCCTGAACAACTAAAAATTCCCTAAATCTAGGGAAAACACCCTAAACCTGATAACACTGGTCAGTCGTTTTATGCCCACACATGTGTTAGTGCTTTGGTCTACGTCTATATCATAGTTTCTTTACTTTGCGTTACTGTAGTTACAGGGAAGTTTACTTCTTCAGAGGAAAAAGAATATTTTAACAGTTTTTTCTTAAATCTAGAGAAATTTAAAGAAGACTTTTGTTAGTTAGAAAAAATAAATGTTGTAAGCAAAAATGCCTCTAAGTTTAGCAAAATGAATTGGCCATTTAGCCAGTACTAGTTGTTTTACAAGTGTGCAAAGGTAGGGATTCCGACAGGATTGAAAAGACGGCACGAGCCTGGACGAGATTGTCTGTTGCGACCAGACCTCGTACGTAATATCCGAAATCGCTTCGCTCGTCCGTGTAACTAACGTGCTCAGGAATCCAATCTCGTCCAGACTCGTGCTGTCTCTTTAATCCTGTCGGAATCCCTATGTTTGCACACTTGTATCAAACTTCTTCGACCTATTGAAAAATTGAATTTTAAAACAAATAAAAATCTAGCCAATTCTAGAGAATTTTTTGTTCAAAGTCTAGGGAGAAATGCTCTAATAGACCTGGCAACGCTATTCAATACAATATTTTGCATTAAAGTGTGCAATTCGTAGGATATAAGGAATAATTTTTAATAATTCTTATTCCTGCTTTCAATTTAAATTTTTATACGTTGCATGTACTTATGGACTGAAGTTTTTAGTGTTTTATTTTTGTAATAAAAACGAATTGTTTTTGTTTTATAAATATGAATTTCATCACTACTTTTTTTGCACGTTTTTTGGGGAAAAATAGATAATTCTTTCATTTTACACGATTTATTAGAGTTGAGGAACATATCCCCAAATTTACCATATGTCGTATGTATTTTTTACACGATTTTTTTCACAGGGTTTTTCTAAAAAAGTTATATACCGTGTAAAAAAAGAGTATTTTGTCATGTAAAGTTATGATATTTCTTTCATTCTAACAATACGACTACTAGTAGGAATTCCGTTTCAGTTTTTTCGCAAAACATGCTAATAAAACTATAATTTCAAAAGACCCGCTTCTATAACAACCATTTGTTGGTGTCGCTACATTGCGCGCGCAACTTCCATTGCATTCCAAAATTTCACTCATAAATAAGCTTAATTAAAAATAAAACTGATGCAGCTCCTCCTATGCTAGAAATGATGGTCGGGGTTTATTTTGTACGGAAAGCTGAGACTTCCCTTTAAATTTCTATTGATTTTTTTTCAACAAAAAAAAAACGGTAAATATCTACGATATTATGATAAATCACCTTTATATCTGTAGTCAAAATGACAGTTGCGAAATTCTGTGGAAAATCATAGATAAATTTTTGTACAAAAATTGTTGGCGATATAAATGTGACAGGAATTTTGTCTGAAGTATTTGCTGAAAATTGATGCTACTTTTATCTTTACACAGTTATTGTATATATACATAAATACATAGATATATAGATATATTCAATGTATATAACAAAACTATAAACAATACAATTTTCAAACGTTATATCGGAAAAATATTAGTCCATAATTTCCATTTGCGATTTATTCGCTTTTAACAATTTCATTTAGTTTCACAAACAGTTTTCAAGATGATTAATTCGTTTAAACTGTTCTGCTTTTTCATATCAACTTTAACAACGTTTTCCGATTTTAAGTAATTGAGTTTATTTTATAATAATTTTATAAATTAAATAAAAATGAAGTGCTGAAAAGGATAGTCTAATAGAAATTCAAGTCAACATTGTCACTTTTCAGCATTTTCTTGTTGAAACATAAAAGAATGTCATACCTTTCGGCAATATAGACCACCTTTTTCTTCCAATTACTTTGTACATCACAAGATACCTTTTAAAAGGATATCGTTATAAATAGGAAGAGAGAGATTCTTAGAAAACATCTTAAAAATTACTTTTTAAATTCAGATCGGTTTGAGTGGCACATGTTTAAACGTGATTGATAAAAGGAGATTTTAAAAAGTAGTCGATGTATTCGATTAGAGTTTTCTTGTAACACAGTTAGGTACAATAATCGAATAGGGAAACGTTCATTTAATGTCAAATATCCGATCGAACATCTGCATGTTCTATTTCTTATTCCTACTAGACCTTTACGGTATAAGTAACCGAACCGTCAACTTAAATTTACAAATATAAATGTTGACATATATTGGGTTTTCTCACGATTATTTAGAAGAATCCTCCATCATCTAAACTTGGTCTATAAAGTGTGGAGATATGTGATGGACTATTATTAAATTTTTCATAAAGGATAAGAAACCGATGAAAAACGCCCCAGATCCGTTATCAACAATCGTCCGGATGCAATAATAGGGCCCAACCGAGCATCTTTTTCACATTTACATCATACCACTAAAGAACTTGTTCAAATTGAATTGTTAAACATCCCTAAAAAGCGTATTTTTCACCAACAAATTACCCAAACGTAATTTAGAATAAAAGCTGTAAGACTATAATTTGTTTTCTGTTAGAGAAAAAAATCACTAAATAAACACAAATAAGAACAATTTATAATAGATTGATAATGTTTTATAGAATGTAACAATTTTGAATCAGAAAATATGTATTCATTGTCGAATAATTCAAATTTATTATCAAAGTTTTAGTAAAATAATAAAAAAGGGAGAACCTTGAAATTTAATTGGTGTTTTAATTACGTTCCACAACATTGACATTAAAATTAATACGATGGTTTTGTATACACCCTCCTTTTTTTTTGTAGTTCGACCCGCTTTTTTAGATAACTGACCATAAAATGAATGCTTTTACATAAAGATTCACCAACACTTATAATTAATTATCAAACAACAACAGTGAAAACGAAACAAAAAAAAGCAAACAACATTGATAAGGTAGTTTCAAATGTATTTTCAACACTAATTGTGAAAAATTAAACGTTATTTCACCCCATAACAATTAACTCGAATAAACAAATTGTTATGATTAATAATAAATTTATTAAAATTGAAAAATCATAACATAACTGGAGATTTGCCAATTTGAGGATCTGAAAATTAATTTTCAGTAACTGCATATTTCATATAAAATTGAAATTTGCTTGCTGTTTTAGACAACTGTAAAAAATCTACTTAATCACCAGGTAGACTGTAAATTATTGGACAATTCCCAAACTGAATATTTCTGTTTTCTTTTTCTTGTTATTTTTAAAATTAATGAACTATTTGCTTGATTTCCCATCAAGATCCTCTAATACGAACGGACTTGTTGTCAATTTAATTAAGTTAAAAATAAATAAATTGATGGATAGACGTCTGTCTCAAAACTGTCATACTTCAATTTTAGTGATGATGGCGTCGTCGACAACAAAAACAACCAAATAATGTCGTCTGGTTTGTGAATAATTCAGTCTAAGATACAAATCCGCGCGTGTAAGCCCAGCTTAATAACTCCGAATAAAATGCCGGTGTTTTTGTTTTAATTAAAAGAAAACTGAAAATTACTAAATCGATTTGAATTCATGACTGGTTACAAAAACATTGTTTCGATGGTTTTTTCAATTTTACTAGCCGGAAAAAATTAGTTTTGCAATTTTATTTTTAAACAAATGTAACGTTTTAGAATTGTATGTTTTTTTTATTATTTTTACAAATCCGGTCACATTGATCGCATTCTGGTTTGTGGCTCTGAATTCGAAATCAATTCCCAATTTAAATCCAACATATGTAAATATTTATTATTGTAAGATAATTGTGGTTAACCGGTGATGTGTAAATAATAACAATTAAACAAATTTTGCTTAAATCCAAAAACAAGTTGCTATTTCGTCAATTAACTTTTATAATTAAACATTAATTTACGTACAGTTAAATAAATTAAATAAAACAATTCACACGGTAGAAACATATTATTTCAACTACTGCAAATGTAAGATAATGATAAGAGAGGGTAAAAACGTTTTTTTTACATATTTATATATATATGACACCTCATTAATCTTATGACCCGTGAATTATGAGAGAGCAGGATTTATAACAGAATCTTCTATCATATCGTATAAAGTCTGTGTTGTAAGTGTTTTGTACTTTGTCTAGTTTCATGTCCAACAACATCAGATATAAATAATAACACCAATTGTAGAATTTTTTAAAATCCCATCCATTACATCCGGAATGTTGCACGTTTATTTTAGATTCGAGTACCTAAATTTAAAAAAACTTTTGTCAAGCAGTCTGTTTGGATGTAGACATGTATATCTTGCTTCAAGGCACATATTCTACTTTAAGATAGTGTATACTTTATAAACACTAAATATTTTCAAACATTTACTTCGATCGATAGTTATACAAGTAGTTTCAATCGTGTATTGATACCGACTTTGTATTTTTATTTGAATAAATCAATATTAGCTTTACATGGTTTTAAATCGTAACATTTGTTAACCACATAATTGTAACTTTATTTCGGTTTTTTTTTTATTTCTTCTCGTTAAAATAAACAGACATTTCATAAATCAAAATAAAGTTATATTTTTCCTTCCAACCAGAAACAATACGAATAAATGGTCAAAAAGAACTTTAATAAAAAGCTTTCAAAAAGTTGTTTTTAATGATAGTTAAAACTTTCAACTAGAAAACCGTAATGGTCGATTATTTAAATGTTGTTTTTTAAAATTTAATATGCAGGAGATTTCGGGCTAAGTTATTAACTTTATGGAACTGAAATATGTATAAGTAGAAGATGTTTTGTTTTGTTTACGTATAAAGGCTTGTTAAAGCTAAATTTTCAGCAAATAAAGACTATTATTATCCATATATCAGATCTAAAATATGATCGATTCTATGAAACTCTTATTAGAGATTCTAAAACTATTTTATACGAGCATTTGTATGCGGGTTCCTGGAGAACATTTTGGAAAAATTAGAACCTTGTAGCTTATTTGAAAGTTGGTCAAAAACACTCGTTTTGGACAAGATCACAATTTTCAAAAACGAGCTAAACACGTAAATTTAGTAAAAGTGACTCCAAGACCATCTCAATATTGTTTTTTTTCGTTTTACTCCATTTTATTCTAAGAAAAATGGGAAACATATCCTTCTGTTTCAGAATGCATTGGAGAAAAACGAAAAACATCAATGCCGGGAGGATTCTCGAATCATCTTAAGATAGAATAATACCTACAGATATTACGTTTGTCAAACGTTAGATGGCGTTTGCTCCACTCCATCTTTTATAAATGTATTTTTATCTATATTTACAGATTACTTTATTTTCTCAGAGAGAAATATGGAGGAATTTATAAATAAAAATCTTAAAATGTGTTTTTAGAGAATAAATTGATGTTAGCCGTATATATTAACATTAAATACACTCATTTTGATATTTCGGATCTTTTATTTTTTGGTGCAGAAACGGAAGATTCAGTACCGTCGAAAAAAATTCAGGGACTAAATAAAACTAATTCGGACGTGATATAAAAGTTGAAACAAAATCTGATGCTTTCAAGATAAAAAATAAAATGATGTAGAAACCGTGGTTTTTTCACTTTTTCGTAACCTTTCCATCAAGTTGTTTTTAAATTTGGATAAGTGAAGCCTAAACTAATACTTAATCTGGTTATTTTCAAAATTTTTGAATCTTAAGTCCAACTTTAAGTGTGTAGCAAGTTTTTGAAAATCGCGACATCGTCAAAAACGAGCATATTTTGATCAACTTTCAAATGAGCTACGAGGTTCTAATTTTATTAGAATGATCTCCAGGGAATCTCCTATCGAATCACTTTTCAACTAATAGGAGTTTTATAGGATCGACACCCTGTATTTTTTTTGATTTAAAGCGACAGATTGCAAATTGACTTGGATGAGAGGTCACCATTTAATGCAATCACAATTAATGATATCCAGATCAAACTGTTGAAATGATGATGAAAATAAACGAGCTTATCTAAAAGAATATAAATCAAGATTGAAATTAGGATAAGTTTTACAAATACAGAACGACTAGTTGAAGATTTAGTCTCATATTTGTATCATTTACAAAAGAATTCAATTAAAAATAATAAATCTCGATCAATATTTGGATATTTATTAATTTGACAATTTATCAAATTATAAAAATGTTTCTAAATGATAATTTCCCCTTCATAAAATTGTGAACGAAATTCATGATCAATTTATCAATAATATCTTCAACCAATAATAATAATAATAATAGCTAGAGATAAGATTTTGAAAACCAATTTATACGTTGATAAAAATACAACAGAAAAGTTAATAGGAAAAATTCGATTTAAGACGGAAAGTGGAAAAATTGCTATACAAGACATTCCTCTTTTTTTTATCAAATACATGTCCAATTTTTTGATAATTACGAGCACATTTAATTTGAACTTTAAAGTTAGATCAACTGCAATTATACATTTTCTATAATAATTACAGTTACGTAGAATTTAGCCGCTTGCTCTGTGTAATTATATCCGAATTGTTCTGTTTGTTACTTAATATAATTCATGCTATGTTATATTATATTACATTAGTTAGTTTGTAGTTCAATACTAATTCCGGGAGATCACAGACTTCTTCTCTAATATTGAAAAATATAGTCGTAACAAATTGACTTGACTGACTCGACAGGCCCGTAGCTAGAGGAAACGCGAAGTTGAACATTTTTCACCCTACTTTAAAATACAAAATACAAAGCTTACAATATTTGAATATAAATTTTAATCATCAATAATTATAACAATTAAACAATAAACAAAGCTGAGACTTTAACATGTACTTAAGTCAGTATGTCTCGCGCTACGCGCTATGGTGGAATTAATAAAAAATCCCCACTGAGGCTACAGTTTTATTAAATTACTCCTACTAGTGGCGAGTAATTCGAAAAATAATTCAATGATTTATAAGAGGATCCGTAGGGAACATTTTGGCAAAATTTGAACCTCGTAGCTCATTTTGAAGTTGGTCAAATAACGCTCACTTCTGACAATGTTGCGATTTTTAAATGCGAGTTAAATACGCAAAACGACTAAGAATGACTCGAGGACCTCCCAAGAATTTTTTCCCGTTTTTCTCCATTTTATTCTGAAATAGAGAATGTATTTTGACCTTCAAGCAGAAAATTTTTCCTTTCAGCACTACACATGTATAAACCACAAACGTAGATAAATTAACATTCTTTATTCCAAATTAATACTCCTTACCTAGCACACCACTGGCAAATGTATAAAAACGTTATAGGACTACTGAAGTCACCAAGTTGAAACTTGCACTTCAAGGAGGACCCTTGGATGTTCCATTATTAACTCAGTTTTGAAAATCACGACTTTGTCCGAAACAAGCGTTTTTGACCAACTTCCAAATAAGCTACGAGACTCTAATTTTGCTAGAATGTTCCCTAGGGACCCTTCTATAAGTCCTTGAAATATTTTTTGTCAATTAATACGATGTTCATATGAATCGTGTCGTTTTAACAAAAGATCAAAAGAGCCCTACCTTCGAATTGTTTCTATAGCTACGTGTCTGTGACTCGGTCCTCCAGTTTGCGTTTATTTAAAATGTAAATAAATAAATTTATGTTTGTCTACATATTACCGTGCACCTTATGCTCTAAATTGATCACGCTTCTTAGGTTTACGATACAACATGAAAACAACAGCTGTTTTACCTTCGAAAGGAGATTTCGGTTTTGCCACCACTACTACTAAAAAAAAAATGTAATTTACTGCAAGAAAATTAAGTTGACACATTTGGAAGGAGAATAAACGTCAAATGTAAAATTTTATATGTATAGTTATGAAAAATGTTGTTACATTTATGGGTATTCTTGAAGAACATGACCAATTTTATTTCAACATTATCGTTATATTTTCTACATTTCTATATTTGTATATTGTAGTTGATCAGTTGAATCCGATTAATTTCTGTTATTGAACGATAAACAATTTAATTATGCCAAAGGTAATGTTGCAAACACAAAAGCTTTATTAATTTCAACAAATTCCTTGTAAATATGTATTAGAGAATTTTCTAATAAGTGTTCTTATTTCTATTCCACTCGAATTCCCTTTGAACATTCTTTCAAGATTCTTATATCTCTCTCAACGTTACTCATCTCACTTCTGTAATAATTAGACTGTTCAATCTCAAACAACGACTTTGAACGTACAATTAATCTACTAAATAGCATCAGATTTCTTCTACCTAATAATAGAGAACTTAATTAAATTTTCCATACAACTAGAACAAGTAGTTGCATTCAATACAAATATAGTAAAGCGAATTCGTCTTGACTCAAAACACATTTATTTAATCCCCAATATTCATTATTTCTTATATTCAGGTTTTCAACTGAATACAAAAACGTTTATGATGAGTAATTTAAGTGCCTATCGAAATCGACCAAAAATGATTGGCACTTTTGCAAGGTAAAATAATACCTTTATGAAACAGTTCAATCGTATTGCGTTCAGTTTAAATCTAAGTTGATAGTATATATCAAAATAAAAGACGGTCTGACATATTTCTTTTTACGTGGATCTAATCGAAATGGGTCAATTTCTCCAATTTCTATTCAATACGTAAAATGTGAACTGTTACCAATGGGCTTGTCAAAAATATCTAAATTGAGGTCTATATCTAGATTAACAACAACAATATTGCTCTTTATCCTAGATTTAAATCCATCAAATTATAGATTAACGTATTAAAATTTAGAATATTTGAGAGAGTTGAAGGATAAATAAGAGCTTTATATGTATTGAATAAGGGTACTCATGTCACTTCATAAGTCGCACAGTCTTCTTATTTCGTAAATTTCGAAAGATATTATTAGAACTTTTATCCATCACCAATACCTTATTAGAGAGTTTTCGCAAGTCATCGATCCGTTATAAACTCTCCGTTATACTTATAAATTCTAGATTTAATACCGTATTAGAGGGTTTTGTTACGCTATTTCTGAAAATAACGGAACCAATGAAAACTGTCAGTATAAACCACGTGATCCTATGCGTACTCAAGGTAATATAGCAGATACTGATTAGCTGATTGTACTATTAATAATGGTAATCTCAATGTGTGTTACGTGTCATTATAACAGCTTAAATCTTTTACGTAAAGCGAAAACGCCCTTCCGTTATAATCTGAATCGTACAGTATAAGTCTATAACGTAGCGTATCGGTGGTAGGCGAAAGCTCTCTATTTTATATCCTAAAACTATACGGTACAGAGTATAACAAATTTTAGTGGGCCTGAGTCGTTGGAAGAGTAATCAACTATGAAACTACGATTGACGAAATCGACATGAATACCCTTAATATTTATACTATTGAGTGATTCAAATGTATTCACAATTGAGCCAGAATCCATTCGAATTGACTGATAATGAACTAATCAATTAAAATAAATCGAAGAATCCAACATTTTATACGAATTAGTTTAATTAAAGCTTTAAATATAAATTTCAATTGGGTAAATTTTCGCAACTTAATTTAATAGCTTCTATATTCTATATATAACTAAAGGCAATGATAACATAATCTTTAGTTATTATAGTAAGCTCTATCCAACGATAATCCATTAAATATATCGAATTAATGAGTTCAGTCAACTTGACTTTGGTCACTATAAAAGCACCGGAGTCTATTTGATAATGGTGAAAGTATTTTTATATTATCCATCCGTGGCTAGCATGACAATTAACGTTAAATTATACCGGTTGAAAGTTGATAACTGTTATTGTGAGTTGGTGAAAAAGAATCTACAACACAATTCTCATTTATTCGTACGTGTATCAAAAGGCAAAATTACGTTATCCTCATTTTTAATACAACTTTTGTGAAATTTATTTATCCATATCTGTGAAACCTTTAAAGCTATAGAGATTAGTCTTGAACTGGATTAACCGTAATCAAATTTTGAGTGTTAAGCAGATTTCGGATTAATTCCATACTAAATATTTGTTGGAGTTTTACTGTTGGATTTTCTAAAAGTTAAGTTAAAATATATAAAGATTTTTTTAATTATTTGGTTTTTTTTTTAAATTTTAGTGAAGTCATAAGTATGCGCAGACTCGCACGCAAACTCTGTAATTGTATTTCCACTAAGAATAGGAAATGTATATTTTTAGAAATTCTAATACGAAAATCAATTAAATTAAAAGTTTATTCAATTTGGTTAACGAATTAAAGCACGCTTAATCTCCGTATATTGAGATTTCATTATTAATTATAATTTTAATCTTCATTGGTAGGTGGGAACGTTCTCGAGGGAGAATGAAAATATCATGGATAATATTATACAAAAACCAAACATTTTATAGTAACAATACAACATTTATAACTTTCACCCCTTATATTCCAATTATTTATTATATTACAAACAAAATCTAAATTCAGATTTTCCATATTATTAAAACAACCCCTTTTAAATAATTAATTCTACCATTGTTGTTGATTAATTTTATTGCTTAACTTTTAAATTTATTGGAAATTGCTCAGATTGTTCGTTCTAAAATTCTAAAATTAATGGTTTTTCACTGTTAATTATTTTAAATTCCACGGTAATTAAATGGGGATCATGTCATTAAAAGTATCCTCATTTGATAAATGAATAATATACAAAGAAATATAGCAACAACAATCAATACGTTAATTGTCCATTCAAATAAAGCAAACTGAATAGCACAATTTGATTCATTAAAACATTGAATAACATCGTTTTATTAGTGAGAAGAAAGGACAATCCCAGAACAACGAGACTATTCATATTTATGGATATTTACGTGCAAAGAGAAATGTTAAAATAAATATTCTATTCATTAAAATATAAATTAACTTTCTAAATAAATAAGTTCTTGTTCATCTCTTGTGTAAACAATTTTAAATATTTTTCTATTTTCCATTTCCGGTTTCCATTATAATTTTCATTTACTTGCAATTTAACAAACAAGAACGATGTGTTTTAATTTTTATGATGTATAGTCGACAGTTGTAATAATTTTTCTTAAATTGCAATTTCTTAAAAACAATTTCAACTGAATTTATTATCGAATTACATTACTTTCATTAGCCCCTAAACGACGTCTATTGCCCCATTTTTTTTTTTTTTTACTTTTATAATAAAACACCACTGAATCTTTGAAATAAAATGTATCAAAACAATGAATATTTCAACACTAAAATGATCTACTAGATGCGAATTATACGGAAATAATTGTCAATGGTTTATTTTTGCTTATGTTTATTTTTTCTATCGTTTAGTCAATTGAGGTCAACTTGGTTACCGTTCTATCTCAATTTAAAAGTAAGACAAGGATTCCCAAGAGAAAATTCATACGAATAAACACAAACAATATCTAGCCAAGATTCTGTCGTATTAAACGAAATAAATAAACCTATTTTAAAAAGACAGATTTATTATAAATTTTATTCTATTACCATCATAACTTTAATGCATAAATCGATTATATTGGAAATAGCAACATATGAATTGGCTTACAAGTTTTATTATTAAATAGACAATACGATGATGTATAGTGCACCGAAATTGGCTCGGCCCACCTGACATAGTGAAAAATTTCTCTAGTGTCTTTAATTCAAATCGCCAGCACAGTATATTGAATTAAATTACTGTTTATATCGAATTCGACGCAACTTACGCTACTTGCGGTCTAATGTTTCTTGCAAGGCGCATTCCTTAATTCTCTTCTAATTTGTGGAAATATTCGCCGATTTGAATAATTAGTTTTACAATTCAATGAGCAATAAATAATGTTTGTTTACATTAAGCGTTTTAATTTATGTACAAGTTTTAAGTGTTGTTCTAACAGTAGAAAACTTGGTGTAACAATAAAACATTAAACATACCTGAATCCAGTAAGGTAGATAGAATCCACTGCAACAAAGAAGGGCTGCAATCAGAGATAAGGTGGCCCAAAGGACTCCAATGTTTGTTAAGGATGTTGTCATTGTTCTTGATTATTAATTGAAGTTGATTATTTGGATAATAACAAATGTAAGAAGATATAATCTACTAATATACGTTCAACTACCACAAATAAACAATCAAGATAATAATCATTACATTCTGTACATATTACGAATGCCACCTGAAAAAAAAAACAATAAAATAGATAATAAAGTTATATTGATAATCATTGAATACGATTACAATGTGTGTTAATCCAATTGTAGATCGTATTGAATTGTCAATAAATCTACGTTATAAATGCTATTGGACTAACTTAATCTATTCTTGACAATCAAACAAATCGCATTTACAACGGACATTTGCTAACAATTTTACGTTATATAATTAAAAAAAGACTTCCCCAATTTATTGTAAATGCATAAAATTAGATACTGAAACTGATTTAAAGCTTATTATTATATTTCTACCTACAATTATACAGTTCTAATATTGACAAAATTGATTTTAATTTCAATTTGCCAGCCCGTAATTAATACAAATCTGAACTTAAATAAGACAGTAAGGGGTAAATGTACGAAATGGATAAACAAAACAGTGGTAAAGTAGCACAGGATCAGAAACTTAAAGCGGTGTTGTATCCTAGGGGACAATACAAATTGTGGTTCCAAACCGAACAGGTTGTTTGGTTCCCACCGACTACCGTATAGTAAAACGTATTCAACTCGCCTTAAGAAACAATAAGACAATTATTCGTATAAATTATTAATGTAAAAAAAAACTGTTTTACGAATATCTCGTATCATTTTGATATTTTTAACAACTTGATCTTATCTTTAACACAAAACAATTTCCAACACTTGATTACTGTCAGTTTTATCGTTAAACTAAATCGATACAACTTCTAGTAGAATGAACAACATTAACTCATATAACTTATTTTAGATTTTTATCGCTACTTTCTTAAGAGTTTTCGCAATAAAAAAGATACTCGTAAAATTTGATTTAGTATAATAACAAGGTATACATGTTGTAATTAATAAAGTCACTAATAAAACAAAATGGAACATTCTTCGTTATAAATGTGTGCATCATGAAACTTGTTTAGGGTTTCTAGACCGGTCGCCAATTATAAATCACGTTATAAATTATAATATACTGTTTTATAGTTTGTGCGAGTAATATTATTTTACATTATATAAGGACAGAAAATGGATTTTTTTTTCGAAACTTATTTTTAAACTAGGAGGAGTAATGACTGAAGTCGGGTTTACACAGAAAAAGTCACTAGAAAGAATACACTAAATCGTTTCAGTTGTAAATTTGAATATTTATGTACCGTTATTACTTTAAATGTAAAATATTTAGTTCCCTAATGAAAACTAAGTCTTGCTAATTAACAAATAATATTAGAGTGCTTTTAAAACAACAGAATCCAATATCTTCTCTAGTTATTGATTTTGTATTAACAATAAAGAGTACGAATATGTTGTTTCTCCTTTATTGGTGTTAAATTCATGTGAAAGTCCTATTAGTTGGCGACCGATTCAAAAAATATTTCAAGGATGTCTATAGATCATTTTAGCAAAATTAGAACCTCGTAGCTCATTTGGAAGTTGGTCAAAAATCGCTCGTTTCTGACGACTAAGAATGACTCGAAGACCCTACCAACATTTTTTCCCCGAGTCATTTTAAGTCATTTAACGTACATAACACGTTTTTGAAAAATCGCAAAATCGTCATAAACGAGCGATTATTTTAACAAACTTCTAAATAAGCTACGAGGTTCTAATTTTTCTAAAATGATCCCTAAGCACCCTCCTATATAGAAACTTGAAATATTTTTCGAATCGCTCGCCAACTAGTTCACTTCTCTTACAATTAGTTTAAAAGCAGAGTATAGTGTGCTCGTACCGCAAGACCCACGAGTTTCGAATAATGTACGAAATTTTTTCTACAATCGTACAATTAAAATGTAATTTTAAACTGAAATAGATCATATATTGACAAATTGAAAATAAATTGAAATTTGAGTTAGCATGACCAAAAGTAAACGCATTTCGCCTCTTGTCAAAATTACAATAAAATTTGTCAACCTTTTATTTCAATCAATTATTATTGATTTAATTCTTTGTAAAATAGAAAATAGATAAACGATTTATCAAGAACGTTTCATATTCTGTTTTCGAAATAATTTACTTTTAATTGGCATATATGGCGTATGGAAATATTTCCACACCGTGCGGAAATATTTGCGCAGCGAGTTATGTACCGGTTGCTTAGCGTTTTCGAAATCTCAGACATAGTTCGAGAAATTTATGTGTAGTAAATTTTTAATTTAACTACAAGTGTTTCTGTCTAACAATAAGAAATAGTTCGTTATCCCAGATGGAACACTCTGTATATTAAGCCTCATAACATAATTAACGAAAAAAATCATATACCTACTCTCCAATATTATTAAATTTTAATTTTATTTACATGTCTGAGTAATTGATACTCTATATTAAAATGCTTGTTTAATAATACAAAATTAATTTAGTGAAATATGCAATTCTCTTTCAAACGATTTAAATGTTTTTCATTATCATTATAGTCAATCATATGGGATTTTTACACGTTTATTGAACGATTTTTTTTATAAAAGCGATAGAATTTCTATTTAAGCGGTTTTTTTTCAAACGAATTGAACATTACGAATTGTAAATACAATATCGAATAAAATTGAATTTCCATATTTAACAAACTTCTGGCTTTTGAAGAAAAAAAAACATTCTAATAGATAAATAAATGATCCAACCTTCCGATTGAGATCGAATTTATAGTTGAATACCGCTTATCTATCAGACAATTTTGCTAAAAACGACAAATTTGTTGTTTTATAGACAATTAATTCTATAATGTTTACAATTCATAGTGCGTTCAATCCGTTTGAAACAATCAAGAATTACTAATTATTTAACTGTGCAATTCTGAATTTATTTTAGATTGTCGCATGATTATCGTCAGCACACGCCATGGACAAACGTGACTCTCGATACTTACTATAATCTTAATTTATTTGTTTGTTTATCACCAAATACTTAAACCCTTCTACATTGAGAGATCGAGGAGATCGATTGCAATTGGAGAGTAGTGCTAACAGATAATTCAAAGCAGTAACGTCACCTGCACGCAAATGCGGGCGAATTCCCCTGCTAACTAATGATTATAGCGTCCGCTTAATAGAAATGGCCACCGAAAAGGGAATCCATCAAAGTATTTGATTTAGAATACTGTTATTCCTCGTTCGAAATTTTAAGTTAAATAGTCACCGATACGTTATAAGCTCTCCGTTAGAGCTCATAAGACCTAAAATTGTACGGTATAACGTACATTTTTACGATATATTGCAGAAATTACGGAACCAATGACAAATTTTCTGTTATTCACGTTAAGCGATAACGTCTTTCCGTTATAATCTGTACCGTACAGTTTAAGGCTACAACATAACGTATCAGTGACAGGCGACAACTCTTTAATGTGTGATGAACAATCAGATTTTTACGGTACTGTTTTAGTGAATTGTTAATTAATTCTCTTTATTTGAACCGATTCAGGACAGATCTGACTTTAATTAGATTTTATACATGTGAAGAACGATCAGATCTTAATTATGTGAATTTCATTCGCATCTCAAAGACCGGAATCATTGTATCTGTGTACATTTTGTCACGCAATGTCAGTTCTGATAGTAATTATCAATCGTTTTGTAATGCCATGGGCGATATGTTTAAGCATCATCTAATAAGTTAGAAGATTAAAATTTGGTTGAAACTGTCGCCGCTGGTGTTCCACAACTAACAATGCCTATCAGAATTGAAGTGAAGCTTCCGGAAAACTTTCATTACAATTGAACTTTTGAAAAATAACCCTTCAATTACGATGGAAACGGTAGATCATAAGAACCGATTATAATGGTTTATATTTTAACTTATTGTTTTTTTTTTCTATCATTATTAATTATTGTTGGTATTCTTGTGCTTTTCTTATGAGCTTTATTGGACTTATAGTTTGTTAAAACAAAAGCTTTAAGCTATGGTTAAGTTTTACCAATACGAATATTATGAACATTCCAATGGAATTCCACAATACCGGATAAAACTCGAATAGAATGACGGAATCTCTGAAATTTTGAGGTCACAAGTCAAACGACTATATTCGTTTGTTAAATTTCTCCAACCGCACTACCCCCTCTAATTGATTACTTTCCTCTTGATATCTCTTATAAATATTTTTATATTTCATCACAAACATTCGATTTTATCATCAATTTTAATCCTATAATCGTTTTATTCGACCATTTGAAAGATGTGGATAAATTATTAATAAAAATAACCTCACAAATAGGACTTTTCTGTTACATAAATAAATAAAACTTTATATGAATTGAACTGGGACTAACCGTAAAGTAGCAACAATGAAATTAATGAAAAATATCTGAAATTTTCGCTTGTGACTTAAACGTTCAGGTATATAGAAGGATGGCAATAAATCTTTCGGTAGACCCTTCGCGGTTAGGGAGTTAGTCGCTTAAGGCGTTCGAATTTCCGTGAGACAACCATTAATATCACATTATATTAATATAAAATCTAAACACAAGATTCGAGTAAACATCTCTATTAAATAACTTTTTCTCGTTCATGATAAATTTATTAACTTTTCTTTAGACATGGATTTATTGATTTAAGTACTAGAATATAAAATTATTATACGAGTCTGTTGTTCTCATTAAAATTAAATAAACATGGACAAATTTTATGGTGGAAAAAACAAGAACGAATGCATTTCATGTTAATTTAACGAAAGAAAAACAACCAACATTAAAACAAAATTGTAGTCTCAACTAGCGACAGTATGTTAAAATCATTTTGTACACATTTGTTTTAGTAATCGTTCATTATTTTTGGTCGTATTGTAAAAAACACACTCGCATTAATTTTTTCGTCTCTCTACAAAGTGAGCTTTCAGTCTCTTAAAATCTAACAAGTCGTATCAAATATGATCGACTGTATAGTTAATAAAAATTTGACAAAACATACAGATAACAACGTCTATAAATGGTGATAAATCTCTTGTGTCTCATCGTTTTTTCAAACAAAAATTCAAGTGATTTGCTGTTAACTACCTGGATATTTGCCCAAATGTTGACTATAGTTAATACAAATATCGATCTGAAGACAACAAGGAATCTTTTATGCTAATAAGAATCGAGAAATCGGATTGAAAATGCGATATTTTAAGATATTACAATAAAAATAAAGAACATCTGTTTATGTGTGAATAATATGGAATAGACTAACTGATAACGTAAGTTTATTGCAACGTTAATAGGATCACAATGATAAAACAATTTGATAAATCTACAGTCAGGTTGTTTGAAGACAAATTAACTTCCATGAAGAATGTGGAAACAACTGACAACGATCTTAGAATTAAAGACAACACTAAATCAATTAATCTTACACTTGTTCATTTTGTATTATCGAAACGGTTTTTCCCCTATATATCATTGAATTTCTCTCGTAAATAATATTTTTAATTAAATTATCAATAAAATTTCGATACTAAATATTAAACATACCTTTTGCTACTCCCTCAACAATAAAAGAAGAAGAATGTCGGAAATGTAAAAAATGAAAACCGAAATATAAAGTAATATAATATCCGATTTTTGTTTTTAATTTTCATAACTGCTAAGTATATAGATTGCAATTTATACTTTTAAAATAGCAGGAAATTGATAAAAGCTCAAATAAGCATTTTGTTAGTTAGAGAAACTTGGGTATATCTACTTTATTATTGAAGCTAAATAAAGACGAATTATACAACAATTGTGCGGTTAGAAAAAGATGTTATATATAGTCGATCTAAAGCTGGCCTTACATCAGAACGTAATTTTACAGTCTCCACAATTTATCCTATGAAATTACTTTATATTTGGTAACGAATTTTCCTCCTTTACTAAACATAAACTACAAGTAAGACGCATTCTTGTGCTGGTTACGTGGATTTTTAGTGAAATTTCAAAACCGTAAATACCCATTCTGTTGTCTTTTGTTGTTTTTATTTTTAAACAAAAATAAATGGCGCATGTCTGACTTTATTGAGCTATTCATTACTGTATGAGAATGACAATATTGCAGAATACGACTGCATTGAGCATCAATAATAGAACTTAATTATTGTTTATTATGTTGAAATAAATTGTAATGACATCTATTTAACTGTTCTTTATAACTTTATACAAAAATATATTTATACCGACATTATTCAAATGTGATACACTTATTTTAAAGTATGATATAACAAATTTGTCTTCATATAACGAACAACTTTTCCAGTTTTATCGACTGTAAACAACTATTTCGCATGATATTTTTAAAGTATACGAATATATTTTTGAAACTTTAACTCGTCAACTATCTGTAACATAAAATTGTTTGTCATCTAAATCCATCAACTATGTACTTTCAAAATTTTACATATTGTTCAATCATTCTATACAGGGTGAAATCGGATTGCCTTCAATTCGAAACACCACGTATAAGGCACGAAAAACTGAGCCGATTTGTATATTTTCGGGGAAAATGGACTTAAGAATATCACCAATCGATAGTTTATAATACAAAATTTTGAAAAACTCTCCCCTTTTAATTTATAAAATGTGTTGTCGGAAATCTGAGATGTGTTATCCATCATATGGTTCCAATTTTCGGCCAATTTCGGTGAAAGAATTTTTTATCCCTTCAAAATACCTTTATTATACTCTATTTCATGTAGGGATAGTGAGGTTTTCTTAAAAGCTATTCGATTTTATTCTGCATAGAGCGTTGTATATAATAAGAATGGAACTGAGAATTTCGTTCGAACATGTATGGATGGAGATAATTATTTGCATAGAATACAAAAATAATTATTCCTCTCTCTAGATATACAAGTTGTAAATTTAAAACGGCCATGTCCAACAGATGTCAAATATTCATCAATTCCTCATCAATATTAATTGGAACAAATAAAAATCAAATCATCATTTCAATAATATGAATATTAAATTCAATAATTAATATTTTAATGAAAAATTGATTGGAACCATTGAAGGAGAAAAACGGGAGATTTGAATTCATTATTGATAGAGCAGGGGAAAAATCCTAAAACTGTTTCTACTTGAATACCAACAACCACATTTTGAATATTTTCAAAAAATTAGAACAATATTGCAAAACGCTGTTTTTGTTTGAAATTGTTTGGATTTTTTTCTGCAACATAAATTGTTGCATATTAAATAATAACAAGAGCAATATTAGCGAACAATTTTCGGTTAGAAACTGTTTGTTATGGTAGACGAAATAAACTTTATGCCATCAAACGATGGAACTAATTAGTTGTTATATATAAATGAATAATTACTATCGATGAACTGACATTAGAATCGTCAACTATAATTGGAAATTTATAATTAAACACACTGACGAAATTCTGTTATTATTGTAGCATTAGTAGTTGACTATTTTTAAAATTTTAAACTATCCAAAGAAAGTTCTAATTTTAGTTAAATATAAGTTACTTGAATAAATATAACTGGTTAAAAATGAAATAAATAAGTTGTTTATATCAAAAAATATATATTTTGTATATCAGAAAAATAAAGAAGTGTTATTCTAGCTTGGAGTTTTCTTGCCAATTTTCTCAAATCACGCCTGGATTGCTATGATTACCTCCACATATAGCTTCAAGGAAAATTAAGTTCACTTATATTTTCATTCTGCACACAGGTAGCCAACGCAATCCGCACAAAATCAAATCGGCAAATACGACAATTTAATTATTCATTAATTCATAAAAGTTTTAATAAATTTTTAGGTAAAATTATTAAATAAACTTACCTTTAAACAGATTTCTATTAATTGTTTAATGTAATACAACGAAATGTGTCTCACATGTCTAGCGAAGTTTCAGTGGTTTTGTTTGAAATTTATACAACACGCCAACAAATACCGATTTCAACTGTTACGCGTTTTGAACGCAACTAACGTTCTCAATTCCGTTACAACATCGAAAGCATCCTTATAGAAACTGGCGGGCATTGTCGACGCCCAAAGAGATGCATCGCGACGCACGACGAACCTGCGCTGGTTTGTCACTTGATTTTTCAAGATGTATATCAGATGGTTGTTTTTCTTATACAACATTCACATACATAAAATTAATCAGGTCAACAATCTCTATTCATTTATTAATTAATGAAAAATCTCCATAATAAAAGTCCATATATGCTCTCTTATAAATATCATTAAAGTACTTGAAATGGAAAAAAAAAGTCTACGTGCTTTATTTGATTTTTTGCATGTCAATAAGTACGAAAAGAATGATTCGTGTGCAAAATTTATTGCCTTTTGGCAAAATTTCAATAGCAATAGAGGAAAGATGATGCAAATGAAGTTTTATGAAAATTCTAATATCAGCATAAAATGTGGAAAACTTGTCAATAAGATGTAAGTTTAATTTCCTCTTTAGTTCATCCATACTTAATCTAAAAGATGATAAAAAAAAAACTAAAACAAGGAAAACAGATCTGATTTTAAAACTTTCAAACAAATCGATAAAACGTTCTACATTTATCAATTACAATTGGACACAATCATCCAATTTCTTTGTCGATGATTTTGATATTTTTACGTATTTTATAAATGATAACTGACAATGAATAGAGTCTATGATAAATGCAATTGTCTTGCGGCAGTTTTAACGTTTGTCTCTTAGATATGTTATCTTTTGAATAATGATCTAATAATATTGCAAAATATAAGGAAAACGTAACAGATGCTTTTGTAGAGATCTGAATTCTATAGTAGAATGAATTTCGAGTCATTCCACAACTGAGATAATACGAAAAAGTTTAGTGTCGGTAAAAAGAATATCGTCAATTCAGGCAGTATACATTGAGACAGTAGAAAGTAGAGAATTTCGTCCGTCACCGATACGTTATAAACTCTCCGTTAGAGCTAATAAGACCTAAAATCATATCGTATAACGTCAAACGTGTGTAACGGAACCACTGAAAAATTGTCAGTATAAAGCACGTGGACTAATGCGCACTCAAATCTTATCTTATCATTATGGCAGCTTAAATCTTTTACGTAAAGCGAAAACGCTTTTTTCTTATAATCTGAACCGCAAAATTCAAAGTCATATCGGTGCGTACCGGTTTTAGGCGAAAATTCCCTAATAAAAGATGGTTTTACTAAAGTATTAAGATAGTACCCATGGAGTATAGAGGATAAGGAGGATTATATGTATGAAATTATGAGGGCGCCACTGTAGCTGTATACTTGATGACAAAGTTATAGAGAAGACCCTATACCCCATGGTTCAACCACTACGCTTACCCTCTAGATACACTAGCGCTATTCTGGTCATTTATCAAAAACTTATTTCATACATTTCAGTGGACACTTTTTCGATTGAGTCCTCTTTATCTCTATACTTCATGGTAGCACCTCTATAGGGTATAAATAAAACGCTATTCCACCTTGTAGTTGATAATGTATATGGGTACGTAGAGCTGCAGAAAGACGTTAACAAATATCAAATTTAGTAAGTATTGGGTCCTAATTAACCAAATGCATGATCAATTACGAGGCTAAGCAGTCTTTAAAATATTTTGTTTGTAAATCTCTTGTAGATTATATTATGATTTCATTTAAAGTTCTTATCACTAATGAAATAGTTAATATTAAAACACTTATTTCGATGTTTTAATATTAACAATCCTTCATCTACCACATTCAAGAATACAATGAAAATAGTTGTTTGTTTATGTTTTATCCATATTTAAGATTTTCTCTACCACTTTTTAACCATTCTACCCGTTTTAATTATCGACTTTTAAGCATATTAGCATTTTATAAATACTTAAATTATCCGAACAATTTCGTGTTCAAATTACAATTAGAAAACAAATTGAAATAAGCTTGGTTTTCTATAAAATCCAATCAAGCCTATGCAATGTCATTATCTCTTATAGTTAGATTAATACCCGACAGATGACGCTTCGACAAATTTTAATTAAACGCTTATTATTGAGTATATCCATTGATAACTTAACTGCTGCTCAAATGCTACTTAAGTCTTCTAAGTTCTAAACTAATATCTTAGTGTTGTTGTTTTTTCTGTATTTCCTTTGAAAATAAAACGAAATAACGGAAGATAGGGATTCTTACATACCTATACATATACGTTGTAAAAAATACGATATACGTAGCTTATATTAAAGTATAAAACTGTATGTATGTATCTTTCGTATGAAGAAGAAGAAAAAAAACAAGAAACAACCCCGCCACTTCTTCCAGTAACTAAAGAACCAACAAAAAAGATTTCAATTTGCTTGTTTTATTATCAATTCAAAAATATTACACGTCTCTTGAATTCCATTTCAGAAAATTGGCAAAAATAGGGAAACATTCTCAGTTTAGCAAACAAAATTTATATTGTTAATTTGCGGTGTTTTATGTTTTTTGTACAATACATGTATATTATACCGTTTTATACAGTATTTTTGCCGTATTTTATTTAAAAATTAGCGAAATCAGACATAATATTGCATATCACATCAGGCTATAATAAGGGTTGGATTATACATTTATTGCTAGCTGATTATTAATTAGACACGTAAAATTAAGAAAAAATACAAATCCCCATTTTCCGTTTTGATTTCATTTTTGTGTAATGGTCAAAGAGGTAAAAATTATATCAACATAGCCTTATTTTTGCAATGCCGTATTCCGTATTAAACTTTTAATACATATAGTATTTAATGTATTATACAGCTGTATTTTACAACTGTATTGTACACACTAACATCACTAAAATTAAAATTAATGAACATATTAGTCTCAAGCAATCTTTAGCTTCAGCGATCGTATTTTGAAAATGGTCATAATACAGTCACTAAATATACACAGTACCGCAATTCTATGGGCCAATGTGTTAGAGAAAGAGAGCAATTTTTGAACAAAAATGACGGCATTTGTAATAATCTGCCATTCTATTGGCTGTACTCAATAATCTGTCATGGATATCTTGATTTTAAATTCAACTTCTCAATGTCACCAACTTATAGTTTCAAATTCAAATGTCCCCGTAAATTTCAGAATCAAGATGGTGGAAATTGCGGTACTGTATGTATTTAGTGACTGTAGGTTACAAGAAACTTAACTGCCATCTAGCAGACGAAACGAGAATTCCTCTGGATGCAAAATTCTGATCACTTTTCTCAGAATACCATCTCACAGATGCTCATTTTTAAACAATAAAAACGATCACTAAATTTAAAGGTTGTCATAGAAGTTGATGTTTTCTGTGCAATATCTGAATTTTTCATGACAAAACGATGAAATTAAATAAACGTAGCAGCTATTATTTCAACTTTTAAAATATGGAAATTTATATGACATATTTTAGAATTTATAATAATTTAAATCTTTCGAAGATAGTAAATTTGATTTGATGTTAAAAATTCATATATTCAACGATATCAAGATTGTTGTTTACTGTATATTGTCGCATCCTGAATAAATTTTTTTCCAAAAAAACAACATAACAAACATTTTGATAGAAAAGCTAATTATAATTAAAAGGGTATATTGTTTCAACTAATTGAATTTTTTTCGTAAAATTTCGTGCACAAGTGAACGTCATAAAAACAAAACACCTCCATTATCACAAGTACTGTCGACATTAATAAGAGCCTTTTGTTTTATTAAATTAAACATTCACTTAACTGAATTTGAGTAATTATGTGTTGAAATGATAATAATGATTATTATTTTATTAACAAGTTATATTAGGCAAATCTAATTTGAAGGCTTCGTGTATATGTTTTGAGGTAAAGTAGGGTAAATTCGTTTACTCATATTTGGGAAACCTTTAGTAATCAAAATTCTAATGGTTACGTTTGTTAATGCAAAATCGACATTATTCCACAATGAAAACGTTAATATTTCTAATGGTGTTTTTGTAAATAAAAAATTATTATAAACCAACTTCGACAGTAAAGCTCTAGGGGCTCTACTATGTTATACTCTATATTAACACATAAAATCAATACTGTCTAGAAATATTTCATAAAAAATGCTTAACCGAAAAAATGAAAAACAACTTACAATTAGAAATATTAGAAACAAAAAATTCAGCAATATTTGAAACAAAAAATAAAAACAAAACGTTTGTTTCTGATCCAAAAAAAAATAAAACATCAAGTATATAAATTCGGATGGAAAATAAAGGTCGATAAACAACGAGATCTTATTAACAATAGAGTGAAATTAGACAAATTGAACATTGTATTTTTTTATCAAAACAAAATATTTTATCTCTTGAGAGTAATTAGATAATAAAGAAGTTAAATCGCTATAACCAGCAAAAATCGTAAATTACATTATTTATCCATTCCAGAACCCAACTAGGAAAAAAGTGGGACAGTTCTTTTATAAATTATTGTCTTCAACTTGACATTATATAATTTTCTTTCTTTTTTCATTTTAATTAAACATTAATAACCCACTCGCTCGAGGGGTGTATTAATTTTTTTTTGGTCTTTCATTAACATTAAAACAACCAATCTGTTTGTAGCTCTCCTCTTTCGACAATCAACACAACATTAATAACTTTTAATCTTCTTATAGTGGATCCAGTTGAAATATTTGGCATATTTATTATTTATGTTACTAACAATAAGCTCTATACGTCCAATATTATTACCTATTCTGATTGTTGATGTATTTACCTGTTTTCGTTATAAACCTCTCCCATAGGAACAACTGCAACATAATCCATCTTTCATGGCTAGGAACGCTCGTCTGTCTTTATTCTAGGTTATAAATGGGCGAATTATCACTTTTTTCTTTTGTTTTCTTTTGTATCCATTTAAAGCAAAAAGATACAAGCTACACGACATTACCTATATATATATGTGGTAAAAGCAAATAGCGTTGTTGCCACCAAAAACATGAAACGTTTAAAGTGAACATTCGGTAAAGGATTATATGGTGGTGTTGAAAGGAAACAAGGGGATTTTTAGCAATAGAACAACAAATGAAATGAACTCAGCTCGAGCTGTTGCAACGGTCACTGAGCTCGACAACACGCTCAACATGCTCATGAACTTCAAGTTAAATGTGATTCACTTTATACGTGTCTAGATGACGTTTTTTGAGTCATATTCTTTGTTTTAGAATTATACAGTATGGACGAAAAGTCCCTTTATTTATTAACAGTTTCAGGCCCGTCGTCAAGGGGGGGGCAAATGGGGGCATTGCCACCCCTATAGCTACGTTTTGCCCCCCCCTGAAAGAATCAAATAAGCTATTAATCAGTAATCACACTCGCTGTCATTGATCACACAATTTGTAAAGGTGTTTTTTTTTAAATTTTAATTGTGTTTCGAAAAAGAAATTGTACCTACTCCCTTGCCCCCCCCCAAAATTTTCATTTGCCCCCCCTGGTACTTTAGCCTGGCTACGGCGCTGAACAGCTTAGTGTTAGTCTTTTTCTCTTAATACAAAAAAAAAAGATCTCCAAAGGCAGCAAGTACCTTATATAGCGAATTTTTTTATGTATCTACATGCTGGAATATTAAATGAAAAACATTCTTATGATACTGACAATTAATATATTTTAATAATATTGAATCAACTAATAAATTCATTTCCCGATGTTATTTTAATATTTATGATTTTTATTGAAAAACACTTTTAATCCACAAACAATTATCTAGCAGGCCCTGCGTCTAATATTAACTGTCAAAATTAGTTGCCCCCTGCGATATTCAATTTTTTTTTCTAATATCAATTGTCAGAACACATAGCCACCTGAGATTTTCGATTTTACTGTTAATACTAAATAAAGATATTTTTGCATTTTTCTTGCGAACCAACGAACCGATTTTGATGATTTTTTTTCTGGGTCATAGAGAATGGTCGGCTCTACTGTTATTTTAATTTTCATCAAAATCTAAGCAAATGTAATATTGAAAATGATTTTTTTTAACATTTCTTCAGCTCTTATTCCAAAAGTGTTGGCCCTACCAGTCTGGCCAACGAACTCATCCAAGCTATTCCAAAGACCGATTTTTGTACCAAGTTTCATTAAGATTGGTGTATTTTTACGGCAGTTATCGTGGGTATACATATATATATATATATAAATATATAAATATATATATATATATATATATATATATATATATATATATATATATATATATATATATATATATAAAAATTTTAACGAACGGTGGATATGGGTTCCTGAGGTTCCAAAACGAACTTCTGTGCAAAAATTTTTCGGAAATTCAAAAGTGAGGATCTCGTCATTGGCTAATTTTTTTTAAAAAAATTCGCTAACAGTATATTTCTTAGTGTGCATTCAATCGATAAGAGTTGAACCATGGAAAAAACATGACTGTTAAAGAGCATTAAGTGGCTTCTAGGTGGGTTCACGAACATCAGAACACAATGAAGACAACTGCGCATGACAGTTTTTGGCAAATCGGATGCAAAGTCGGATGAAATTTTAGACCGTGCTATTCTGAAAGAAATCGGATGAAATATCTCGGATGTAAACGGTGTAATGATTTAGAAGACACAAATTTTTTGTTTCATTTGCTCGAAACGATAAATCGGATAATGTAAAGGGGCTTTAACAATATTGTTCTCTTAAGGGTCCTTCGGACATATCACTTGATTCGGCGTGCGAAAAATGTAAATTTTCCAACATCGATATCTCGCTTGTTTTTTAAGATTTTGGAAAAAGGAAACGTGGGTTAGATAGAATAATTCAGGCGTGGTCTCGCAACGTTGAACTTTTAAACATACTACAGAAACAATAATGACCACACCATCTATCTGGTACGCTGCTAACTAGCCACAATAACAATAAAGACATGCACGATCAAGTAGATAGAATTTCCGACATTTTTATATCAAAAAAAAGGGTTTCAGATTTTTTGTGAAACTCGCTTAATTTTCAAAATTGAGTTTTAAGCGAACTTGTTGACTATCCCTCTTACATCAGCTTTTAAATTTGCTTCACTTGTCGGAAAACTAACAAACCTATCGAAAAAACTGTTGATAATTTGGAAAGCTCTTTCAATTTTCTATCTAAATGCCTCGATAAATATTAAAAACCAATGATATTGTCTAAGTTTTAGTTAGTTATGTAGAAAAATGTACGCATAAAACAGGCCCAACAGTTTTCTCTACTATTCAGAATTTTATCACATTTTTCCAAAATAAAAACTTTTAGAACATGCACCTTGAAATTCTCTATCTAACCCACGTTTACTTTTTCTAATATCTCAAAAAAACAAGCGAGATATCGATGTTTAAAATTTTTGCACGCTGATGGAGTTTTAACATTTAAAGGGACTTTTCACTCATCCTGTATGTGTGGGTCGATGTTGGCGATTTTTTTCCTGTGATTATTCTAATCAAAGTACATAAGTCTGTCAAAAATTTAAACACATAACAACAACAACAATAATGCCAGAGATTACCTTCATTCAGGATGGAGAAGACGTCATGGGTGCCTGTCAACGACGGTAGACAACCGACACAAATAGGATTTCAAAACACATTCCTACCACAAATCTGATTTGTGTGGAATTATATCAGAAACAACAAGCTTGATTTTATGATGAATGTTTTATACTGAAAACTTTTAAGTTAAAAATTCATACAACCATAAATTCAACATTGTTTTCAGTAAATTCATATCATGGTGGTCTTTTTCGAGACGAATATTTTTAAAATAAATCATCATAATTCATGTGTTATATGAGACTATTTGCAAATTTATTGTATTCCAATTTGTTTCTATATATTATAAATGTCTTTATTGTGCAAAGATACGAATACTTTTTTTTGATAAAATTGATTATCCGTTATTATTGACTGGTAACTTTACTAACAATAAAAGGAACGACATATCTATGATAAATTACCTTAAATGTTGTGAAAAGCATCATTTTCCAACCAATCGATAGATTTTGTTAATCAATCAGATGAATTCCAACCTATCCTGATCATTATCTCATTCTTCTATTTCAAAGCTTTACATATTTATCAAGCCTTTACTCTTTTATTATTGACAACTTTATTGTTGAACTATAACGAAATTCTAGTTACTATAGCAACATTCCCCTATCTTTTATGTTAAATTGTGAAAATTCAAGACGGATTGACGACTTCCCTCAGGGGTTAGTTGCAATTCTATAGAACTACAATTCTACAATAATACCCAACTATGTGTTTGTATATTAGTCGATCTATATATAAAGGTAGTAGTTGCATGCAACTGGCCCTTGGTGAATTTATAATTGACCACTTGTATTGTCGGATAAATTTTGTAAATGACAAGAGATAAACAAAGGTGAATAACACCATGACCCAGACAAGCATAAGGGATACACCTTTATCTTGTACAATTCTCACCTAAGTAAATGCCTGATGATTTGCCTAATATAAATCCGACATAAGAATAAACTCAACTAAACATAACAGGGTGCTAACTCATCATTACTAAAGAAAACAAATTCAATTTCCATCTGAAAATCTCTATTTACAACCGTCAAAATGCATAAGTAAATGGCAAATACGACTAAATAAATCCAGACAATATTCAAATAAGATTAGATTTCTGTACCAATATTGCATTATTTTGTGGTAATAAACTTTGTTCAGTAGAAATTACCTTTCGATTTCCCGTAGGATCTCATTCTTGTCATCTAATATATTCTCTATACTTGTATGTAAGTATGGAATTACGTTTATTACTGTTTTGTAAATAAATTTCCTTCTTATTATTATTTTTAGTATCCTTATGTAAATGCAATTCCATAATGTTAGACTTTTATATATTTACACAAAATGTTTATTACATATCTGATTCATCTCAAGAAGTTATTTTACTAAATAGAGAAATTTTAACCAGGGATGCATCAAAAACTGGATACTTTATGCATATGAGCTACTATGAGAATAGTGCGAAATTGAGATAATTTCTAAAATATGACAAAAAAAATAATTGTTTTTAGTGAATTGGTAGTTGGTTTCGCGAGCCTCTTTAATAGAAAGTTGTCGTATCGTTCAAGAGTTGATGATTTAGAACAACTGTACCTTAAAACCTAAATTAAAAGGGAGAACTTAGCTCGAAAGGTATCTAAAGGCTTCTGAATTGCCTCCTTTTGACGATTTAGTGATCAAATTAATCAAAAAAAAATACTAATGACGAAAATAGTTAAATATCTTATAAAATATTGATGCACAAAAATGGTGGATGCGCCGGGCAAGGCCAGTCTTTTAGTCTCTCAAAAACAAAGTGACATATGCAGTGGAATGAAGTACACCCCCGCCAATCACGCAGTACATGGAGCTCAACTTCATAGGGGCACACAGTATAAAAATTGGGCTCAATATAGTTTAAATATGTTATCTTGCAATATTTTAGCTTAATAATGTAATAAACGTGTCTTAATGAATGATTTAACTTCAATCTCTAGGTAAGTTATTAAGTAATTATATTCTAATGAGTAGAAGGGGCCCTTTTGTTGTGGGGGTACTGAAATTTCCCGTTACGGCACTGAAAATTTCAACTGATTTTTGATCAAGTACAGGGTATTCTATGTAAATATGGTAGATTCTATAAAATTCCTATTATTCGACAAGCGATTTGAAAAATATTTCAAGGTTTTGTAGGAGGGTCTCGAGAGAAGATTTCAGCAAAATTAGAACCTCGTAGCTCATTTGATAGTTGGTGAATAATTGTTCGTTTCTATGTTGCGATTTTTAAAAACTAGAAATTACTAAAAATGACTCGAAGACCCTCCAAACATTATTTTTTGTCGTTTTTCTCCATTGCATCCGAGAAAAAAATGGGAGACATTCTTCTCCGCTCCAAAGTAAAATAGAGAAAAACAAAAAAAATCAATGCTGGAAGGATCCCGTCGTTTTGCGTGTTTAGCTCGTTTTTGAAAATCCTGACGTCGTCAAAATGATCATTTTTTAAACAGCTTCTAAATGAGCTACGAGGTTCTAATTTTGCTTAAATGGTTTCTAGGGACCCTCCTACAAATCCTTGAAATATTTTTCGAATCGCTCGTAGGAGTTTCATAGAATCGACCATATTTAAATCGAACATCCTATATGTTACAACTTTATATTACAAGTCCAACTGTGTGTGGCTAGCTTTAATTATTACAATTTTATGATAATGCTTTATTCACAATTATAACTCGCTCGGATTTGATTATGTTACAAATAATTTTGAACGTCAAGTTCAAGTAGAATAAGCCGAAATTTTTGTTATTTTCAATCGTTGTTTGTGTAAATTTATCATAACTTTGCTTTCACACGGAAGAAAATATACAAAATCTCGACAACAATACTGTGTTTACTACCATTTGAAAGCTAATTTATTGTAGTATTTAGCAGTGAAAACGGCGCTTAGATTGTTTTTGTAGTTCAGAAGAAATTGTTGAATGTTTACACCCAAAATGAATCTAATGTGTAAAAATGGTGGATGCGCCGGGTTAAGCGCATGTGTTTTATACTACGTTGAGCTTGACGTATTACCTAGTGAACGATGGTATAAAATACACACCCGCAATGTCAAAAGGGGCACAACAAAGCTTAAATCACTCTAAAACATTTTAAGTAATGTCTCTTAATGAATGACTCACCTTCAAGCTCTAGGTAAGTCACAATATATTGATGAGTAAAGAAGCCCTTCTATTGCGGAGAGGGATTAGATTTTCCATTGCGCCACTGCTGGTAATCATTTCAACTAATTTCAAATTAGATACGTTGCGGCTTTATATTGCAGCAAAAATAACCGTGTGGTGCTAGCTGCTAGCTTCATTTTGTATGGTGATTTCTCGATGTGGATCTACAAAAAATTAAAACAATGCTCTATTTTCAGATTATATAAGCAGTCACTTTTATAATTCTTTATCAAAGAAACAAATATTAAGGATTTTAAACAAAACCGTTTTGAAAATTAAATTTAAAGTCGTTAAATTAGCACAAGAATTATTATTTTTAAGATGTTACAATTTGAAAATCGCACAAAATACGAGAACCGTACGTTGAAGCATCCTTGGCTATAAAGTATTTGATAAAAACATGAGAGCTTCGTCATAAAACAGTTGTTTGCACATGACTAAAGGATTCATTTCCTTTTTACTTTAAATAAAATTACTAATCAGTTATTTAAATATTGTTTTAAGAAAATAAATTTTCACAAGGTTCAGATTGCATCGAACTACATTAAAAGGATGATTAAACAAAAAAAAAGAATTATCGGATTTTTGAACGTATTTTATACATGTTAGAAATGTTGACAATTCCCATTCGTATTGGTAAGCCTCAGTTAAAACTGTCTAACCGTCTAAGGTATAAATTTACCACCATTACTATTTCAATTCTACAACAACTCCCTATACAGGGTGTTCAATCTAAATATGGTTGATTCTGTTAAAGTCCTATTAGTCGACGAGTGATTCGAAAAATATTTCAAGGATTTGTAGGAGGGTCCTTAGAGAATATTTCAGTAAAATTAGAACCTCGTAGCTCATTTAAAAGCTGGTAAAAAAAACGCTCGTTTCTGACGATGTCATAGTTTTCAAAAACGAACGAAACACGCAAATCGACTTATAATGACTCTAGGATTCTTCCAAAATCGATTTTTTTCATTTTTCCCCATTTTATTCTGAAACAGGTGGAAATATTTTGTATGTTCTCTAGAATGAAATGGAGAAGAACGAAAAAAAATCAATGTTGGGAAGGTCTCGGAGTCTTTCTTAGTCGTATTGCGTGTTTAGTTCGTTTTTGAAAATTGCAACAATGTCCAAAACGATCGTTTTTTGACCAACTTAGAAGTCAGCTACGGGGTTCTAATTTTGCTAAAATGTTTCCTAGAGACTCTCCTACAAATCCTTGAAATATCTTTCGAATCGCTCGTCGACTAACAGGAGTTTCATAGAATCAACCATATTTAGATTGAACACCCTGCATACAGAATGTAGATTTTAAATATGTACAATGGTCGATACTATAAAACTCCTATTAGTTGGACAAGTTTACAATTTTTAAAAACGAGTTAAACCTGCTAAACGACTAAGAATGACTCGATGATTCTCCCAACATTGTTTTTTTTATTCGTTTTAATCCACCTGTTGCAGAAAGCATTTGAAAAAAAAAGGAAAAAAATCAATGTTGGAAGGATCCTTGAGTCACTCTAAGTGTCTCGGAGACCCACCTGCGATTGTTTTTGTTCGTCTTTGTCCATTGCATTCTGGAAAAAATGCGAAACATTCCCATCTTTTCCAGAATAAAATTAGGAAAAACTAAAAATTCATTTTGGGAGGATCGTCGAGTCATCCTTAGTCGTTTAACTTGTATAACTCGTTTTTGAAAGCCACAACATTCTCAGAAACGATCGTTGTTTTGACCAACTTCCAAATGAGCTACAAGTTTCTAATTTTGTTAAAATGATCATTAGCTACCCTCCTATAAATCCTTGAAATATTTTTCGAATCACTCGCTCAATAATGGGAGTTGTCATAAGAACTTTTCGTCTTACGCGACTCACCCGGTATATTGATAATTTTTAACATTCAAATACATATCAATCAAGTCATCTATGAATTGATTTTCAAAAATTGTTGAAAACATTAACGAAGTCGACGGGGTTTAAACTCATAGTTACCAAGAAATCGTAATTTTTATAATGGAAAGTAAACAGTAATAAAAATTATAAAGATTCTTCTAATCTAGACTGCATAATTATAAAGTTATTGAAGAACTTCAGTAACTTAACTGAAAGCATTTCTGTTGTAGATAAAATTTTGTTAAATAAAGTGATTTCTTAAACATATTATCATAGTTTTCTTTTAAAGTATAAGTTATATCTAAGTAAAGTCATTTTATTTATTAGGTTGTCAACTTTTCATGAATAGAGAAATAGATATTTAATGTAGAAAAATCACACTAGTCCTGTCTTTTTAAAAGGACCGAACTGTTTACATTGTTTTCCCTATTTTTACACCCTTCTATGCTTGGTTTTTTAGGTCGAATTTTTTAAATCTAATACAAAAACTAGAGAAGACTAACAAGGAGTCTTATACCAAATCTTTCAGTCTTCTTCTGATTCTATACCCATTCCAATTTGAATTTTTTTGTTATTGATTTTATTATTATTTTTGATGATAAAAACATTGAATGGCTTCAAAAGCTTCAAAACTACTTCTATAAACATTTTAGAATTAAATTTATTTTTGACTATTCAACAATAATAGAAACATTTTTCCTTTATACTTGAAAAATCAATCTCGCATTTGATTTATAAATTGTGACAATAGGAAGACATAAAATCAACTGAGATTAAAGAAAAGATTTTTTTGTATTGTGGAATTTATAAAAACGAGTGTTAAAGCCTACTGCAAGTGGAAATAATCGAATATAACAATAAAAGCTTGTTGAAAAGTTACATAATGTAATTTGAATATAACACAAAAGAGGTGTTGTTTCTTTTTACTTGTGCAAAAATAAACTAGCTCGCATTATTTGCAAGTATAATAATGAAAAAAACAGGAGATTTTACTTGATTAAAATATTATCACAAATTACAATATTTACTGATATGCGATAGAAGCGTTCGTACAAGAATTATGAAGAAATACTCCACTTGTGTGGAAATCTAGCAAAACTCTTGAAATCAAGAAAAACGAATAAAATTCAATACGAGCCTATTGTGCGTGTGCATGTACAGTTCTACTCAGAAAATGATGACTTACAACTGTAATTAACAGTAACTGTAGTGAGATAAAATTGTAAAAATTCTTCATATAGTGCAGGATTATACTAATTTTGTATTTTAGATCTCAGTTTACTTTTGTTGCTCATTTAAAATATTTACTCTAACTGTAAATTAGTCATTTATTTGTTCATAAACAACTACCCGCATTAGAAAAGAGATACTTTGGTATAACTGGCAACAGTTGTGGATTATCTCACTAGTATTGTTAGTAACAGCAGTGGGCAATTTCTCTTATATGATTCTATCATAAAAAATTGATGTTGAAATCAACTCATTATATCCTCTATAGAACTGTATCTACATTATATACTCTATCGATTATGTTGACAATTTGACCAACGTCATTTACTTTGGTCTAGTTAGAACTGTTTATTTTCACAATATCAAAAGAATTTTTCTATTCGAAAATATCAATCACAGTTTTTTCTTCTATTGAATTTCCCGTTCTTTTTTGTAAAACATCGTAATAGTAAAATTTCTTATTGAATATAAATTTCTATAGAATTTCATATATCTTCTATAATTCTTCCAGTAATTCTACAAATAACGAAAAACTTTATTCAAAAAAATAAAAAATTATATTATTTACAATTCTCGCTGGTTTTTGAATGAAAGTGTGGTTATAAAAGTGATGAAAATACCGCCATCCGCTACATGACAATTACGCATGATCAATACAGTGTTGCCGGTAATCATTAATCGAACATGATGGGAATTATAGAAAGACTTTAATAAGCACATACACATACAAAAAATACTTATGGATATATTTATTTAAGCTCAAATATGTATATTTGAATTTTTTTAATGTAGATTTAGTTTACTAAACAAGCGTTTAAAAATTAAATTCTTGTACATTTACTGACAAATCGCTATATCTGACATCGTTGCTCTAAATTTCCGCGCGTCAGTAAAATAAATAAACAAAAATTAATTATATACATAAGCAAATGTAGATAACGCTAGAATTTTCTTTAATCTCGAAACCAAAACCTCATTGTTTAATTATCAATAGTAAATGATAATATTAAATGAAAATAATTCATAAATAAGGGAAATAAAAATATTATTATATTTATTACAACATTGGCGACCATGAAATCTAGTTACATTGTCTAGTTGTTATTGTTACATCTCCAACTCTCCCCCCATAGAAGTTGAAGACGCGTTCATATGAGTATAATACTAGGGATTTATTTGCGTCTTGCGTCTACATATTTTCAATCACAAAATGAATTTTAAACCAGTTACAAAACATTAAATTATTTGTAATCAATAAATTGTAATTTAGACATTGTTTAGTGTTTTTTACGGCGTATTAGTAGTAATATTCTTTTGTTTTTTGAGAGTCACGTGATCATCACTACGCGCTCATTTCATGTTAACGCATCTTTAGATATTTAACAGTTCATTTGAATCTTAGTAATTTTATTGTGTTCTGTTGGTAGCTATGATAGTTTCTAAACAAATGTGGACGCCATATAGTCGAGTTATAATTTAAGTGGTTGTTGTGCAAAATAAGTTCGTTTTTGGAGAAAAAATTGATAATAAATTGAAATATTATCAAAACTTATTATTTTTAATTCATTGACAAACTGATAGGTGAGCAATTTTATAACCAAATTATTTATTACATAGGTATCGGTTTGACTAAAGTTTGAATGAACCATTGAATAAAGTTTTCCTCTAATTCTACTTTATTTTGAAATTGAATCATAAATTGATGAATTTTTGTTATGATTTTGTGTAAATTTGCATTTGGTTATTATCATAAAAATTTTGAATGTTCAAAATTTAACTTTGAAACTTAATATTCTGTTTAGTTGAAGTTGTGTGTGTTTTTTTGTTGTTACAGCGATAAAATGAGCGGCAATCGTAGTAGAAAACCAAAGAAGATTACACAAACATCCAGAAAACGTCAAAGAGAGGTATCTCAACAAGAAGAAGTTGAGAATACAAACTCAAATCCAGGTCCAAAACGTAGACGTAAAGCCGAACAAGTTGTTCAAAAGGCAATTAAAAAGGTACCGAATGATAAGATCGCTAAAAAGAAAACAAAAAAGAAAGTTGTTGAAGAAGTAATACCGGAAGAAAATGGTGAACAATCAGAGGAAGTACAAGAGTTGAACGCTGTCGAAGAGAATAATGAAGAAGTTGAATGTATTGAAAAAAATGGAGTAAATGATAACATTAAAGAGGGTAATCAAAATAAGTTAATTAAAATAGAAAATATCGAATTAATTCTCTTATTTTTCTTCCTTCGTTTAGAAAATGTGGAACAATCTAATGAACAAATTCCGTGGTCCAATGAAGAACTAATTGAATTACTAACAAGAATGGAAAATTCGTTACCTGAACACGATACATTAGCTTATAGTACACGTGCAGAAAAATTAGACTGGAGCCAGGTTAGTTTAATATCAATTTAATTTAAATTGATTTGCTAATAATCTATTATATATTAAGATGGCTTTCAATAATTATACCGGTGATGATTGTAAAAGAATCTGGATGTTATTACAGAAAAAAATACGCAAATTTAGATTATTGAGTGAAGTATTGAATGATGCAAAGAAATGGGTATTAGATCCTAAATCGAAAGTTACAACGCTTCATAAAACAGTAAGGGAACTTAATGAATTCACTTTGTTTCTTGAACACGTATTTTTTTAGAAAAGGCATCCGGATATGCCTAAACGTCCACCATCTTCTTATATATTGTTTTGTTCACGTAAGAGAGATGAAATCGTACGTGAAAATCCTGGAGTAGAATCAGTAATGCTTATTTCTATATAAAAGTTATAATTTAATAATAATTTTAAATAAATTTTAGTCTGGTATCCTTAGAATATTAGGTCAAACATTTAAGAATTTAACACCTGACGAACGTGAAACATATGAAGAAGCTGCAGCTAGAAGTCGAGCTGACTATAATAAAAATTTAAATGAATTTTAGTAAGTTTTTTATTATTATTATTATTATCTAGTATAATTTGATAATTGATTTTAGTGAACAACACCCTGAAATTGCGGAACAAACAAAAAAATCTAAAGATGAAAAGTCAGCAAATATTGAAAAAGGTAAAACAAGAGTTAAAATTGGGAAAAAAATTGAGAAAGAGAAGAAAGAAGTTCCACCAAAACGTTGTCAAACTGCGTTTGCTTTATATTTCGAATCACAACTTGCCAATAAATCTGTTAATGATAAGCAGGCTTTTAAAGAGCATTGTAAAGAATTATGGAAAGAATTACCCGATAAAAAGAAATTGCCATGGATTTTGAAAGCCGATGAAGATTTTCTGAAATATAAAGTATATTTTTATTTTATTATTTTATTTCAATTTAATTAATTTTGTTAATTTTAGGAGGAAGTTAAAATATACAACGAAAAACATCCAGATCGTCCAGTACAAGCATTAAAGTCAATTTTAACAAAAAGTGAAATGGAAATCAAAAAGATATCAACTGGTGAACCTAAAAAACCACCTAGTTCACCGTATAATCTATATTCAAAAACAATGTTACAAAGTGATGAAATTAAATCGGTAAAAGCTAGAGATCGTCTCCTTTATATTGCAACTATGTGGAAAGCTTTAGATGCAGACGCCAAACAGTCATATCGTGATCAATATAACCAATCTATGGAAAAGTACAAATCTGAGCTTAATTCATATATAGAAACACTGCCTGAAAAAGAAAGAGCACTTCTTTCAAAACCAAATAAAAGAACCAGAAAAGTTAATAAATCAGTAAAAGAACCTCAAGTTCAACAACAAAACGAAACAGTAATTAACTTACAAGTCAAAGAACCTGTACAACCACCTATGTAAGTATTTAAATCGTTTTTGATATTTTTTCTTAATAATTTAATAATTTTTTTCTTTATAGATCCCCATATAAATATTTTGCGTCAATATATGAAGGAAACGAGGATCCATTGGTTGTTTGGAAAAGGCTTTCTCCTGAAGAAAAAGATAAATATGATAAAAAATTAATCGAAATAAAAGAAGATTATTTGATTGAATTCGAAAATTTCCTTAAAAGTTTATCACAAGAAGAATTAGAAACTTTTTCTAAATCACGTCCTCCATCAAGATCTGCGGTAATTTTGAGTTTCTTTTTTATGATTATTTACAATAAAAATATTTTTTTATCACAGGATAGTTCAGAATGTACCACTGATCCTGAATGTGACCACGAAGATGACAGTTTTGATGTTGCTGATGCGATCATTGATGGAGGAAATTATGATGAAGATTCATTTTCATGTGATTCTATGTGAGTTACTCAACAAATATAACCCACTACATTCAGGGGCAGTTTAAGTGCTGTGTTTTTGTTACTAAAGCAATTATTTTTTTTTCTTTTTGTTGTTTTAAGTAATTTCTTGAATACTTAATTTTTGTATTTCTTGAATACTTTAATATTTTTTTGTTCAAACTTTTTATCCAAGATGTTTCATACTAAATGAAAATTAATAATTATTTAACGTCATTATAACAGTGATGGAGAAACTTTTTGGAGGTGAGCCTAACCTGTATGAACGCCAAAAACAGTATATTTGATTATTTTTTTTAATTTGCAATAAGCCGGATGACCTCTAGGCTTAACCCAGTTTGACCATCACTGGTTATAATAGAGCAAACTATCAGTATAGTTTACCATGATAATATTATCGAACATATTGATATGATTCTCCCATGTTATTATAGAGTAACAGAAAAAAATAATCAAGACATTTTCGTTTTTATATTTGTGCTTACATTTAGATTCGACAATGAAAATTTAAGACTGCAGGCTCTCTTACAACAGGTGGTTTGTTATATAATTTTTGAAATAATACGAGATACAAGTGTGTACAACGGTATTTCATCTGGCAGTTGGCCATGTCTTTGTTATGTGGAGTCGTAGCTTGGTTCGTATTCTATTGTTACTTTTCAATTGGAAAACTAGCGGCTGAACCAAGCTACTGAGTAGTATATAAATACCGTTGTATACTCTATATTTTTCAAATTGTTATAATTATCTCTTATATTTTTTGATATATAGTTATAAATGCAATAATTTATGTATTCATACATTTAATTTTACGTTACATTTACAAATTGTTTATCTCTAATTACTTTCGACATATTTCACATTGTAGCATGTTTCATTTAAGAAAATCATATGAAAAGCACCTATCGTAAGACACATTTCATTAAATATTATTTTCTAGTCGATCATTTAAGTGCCATATTTCATCAATTTATTCATATAAGTAATGTTTCATATTTTTGTTTAAAATATAAAACGAAAATATCTTGTAATAATTCATAAGACAGGATGATTTGTTGGCTCCTTTACAAACTTGTAAGGATGGGAAGTAGATGAATTTTTTTTAAAGAAAATCTTATATAAATATGGGTTAAAATTTTACTTCTTTAGGAAAATCCAAGATATTTCAGGGACCTTTATTGATCACATGGGCTTTGTAAATATCCACAAAATTGTTTGATATCTGAAATTAGTGAATCCAAGTGGTCTGCATAATTGTTTGTCAAGTGTCATTCTGATTTTGTAATTTCTAATTTTTAGCTGTTAATTAAAATAATTACTGCTGATATTGCTTTAATGTCAAAATGACGTTATACAGCCTCCTTGGATTCGCTTAATTTTGACACCAAACAATTTTGTTGTTATTTACAGAACTCTTATGATCAATAATGCAAATTTTGTCCTATAAAATATCTTGGATTTTCTCAATGAAGAAGTTAAATGTAGACCTATGTTTATATGAGAGTTTCATAATAAAATTTCATCTACTTTACATTCTCTAAGCTTGTAAAGGAGCTAACAAATCACCCTGTATGTGTTCTTTGATAGTTATGAAACATCAATATCTTCGTTTTTGTTTTTCATTCAATTTAACGTTCTTTAGAATGTTCTTTTTGTTTTGATATTCATTATATATGTTCTTTTGTATTCATTTAATAAAGTTGTTTTTTTTGATAAAAATGTTGCTTTTCTTTCCTACAGTGCCTTTTAATTTCATATTAATGAATCAGTACAATTGATAATGAGTTTGTATCTTTATCGTAGGCGTTACTATGTCTTCATAAAGTATTTTTAAGTATTTTCTATAGAATTTTTAAAGGAAGAAGAGTCACTTAAGCGTGATTTTAATTGTCCAAATTTAGTGGATGACAATAATGTTGAATATCTAACAATAAGTTTCATTATGTCATTTTCACAATTTTTGATAGTACTATGACTGTACGAATGTAGTATTTTTTCTAGCGATTGCGTTGTTTTTAGCGCAGTTCTGACCTTAATCAGCATTTAGACTAGGGTGTGTTTGGACAGTTGACCTGTTGAATCTTTCAGCAATTTTGGTATGTGCGTGTGTATTTAAAATGGAAATCTATAAATCTCTAAATTAGATCGGATTAAATTAATATTAATATTGAATGGTTATATATTTCAGGTTTCAGTAATCAATTTATTTTCCTAGTTTTCAGGTTGATTATCGAACGGCATTTTTCAAAGCGCACATGCGCCTAATTCTATATTAAAGCCTGAATAGTCGTTTTGATATTGTGTTTTAATGCCTATTGTGATATCCATGTCGCGCACTACGAAAAACATATCATCGTATAATTGTTCACTATCATTATGACTGATTTTTATATATTTAAAAACAGTGTTTACAAATATAGTGAAAATAATAAAAGTTCAGTGATAATAAATATTTCAGCCTCAATCTGGCACCTGAAGTACCAAATCTACAATCAACAACAACTAGTTATAGTAAAATCGAAATTCATTCATCACACGACACAATTCATCTCAGATCGCGTTTACTTGATGATCCGGAGGCGCTCTTCTATCGCAAGAAGAGCGCCTTCGATGATGTTGATGATGATGATGATGATAATGGTGACGATAATGTTCATAATAATCGTAACGATCAACGACATCGCAATTTCACTACAAAATACTATCGACAACATACAACAAACATGTCTGATTGGAAATACAATAAAAGAACTCCGTCCAAACATTATGAGGCCACAAATAGAATCTATGATGATGATGGTGATTATTTTAAAACTAGATTACAAAAGGATGATACAGAAACAAATCGCCTTGACTACCTCTCATTATCACTATCACCTCCAACATGCCGTAAAGAATTATCACCATTCTATCGATATGAATCACTATCTTTGTAAGTTTTAAATGTGAAAATTATTTAATATTTTAAATTTTGGCAAATATACAAAATACTATAGAGCATATTGAATATGTAAAATTATCATTGATAGCTACCTGTTAAAAACATCAGCATAGCTAAGCAAATTATTTTTAAATGTAACCCGCACAGCTGATTTCTACACAGTTATAGTTGTTACAAAAATAAAAACTAGCTGTAAATACTCTGAAATTCAAAATACACACAAAATTTATTTCTAATAGTAATAATAACAATAATAACGATAATTGATATTGTAACAAAACCATTAAAAAAATGAATGTTTTAGTGTATTAATTTTGAACATTTTAAACGTAGTTATTATCGAATTAAATACACCTGGTTTTGTTTGATTCGCGTACACCAATTAAACAATTGATCGTTAATTATTGAAATTATGATTGTAAATAGTGGGGGTGGTGTTATAATGCTCCGCAATTTTTTTATGAATGGTCTGTTAAAAACCGTCCGTTTTTTGAATAAAATGTGAAAAATCACCGCGAATTATAAACATAATGAACAGTGACGTTTGTTTTATTAATCAAACAATTTCAATAAACGACAATCAAATTTTTTCTAATATTGTTATATCAAAAATTATTAATTATATATTAATATTTATATTATCGATGATATATTTAACTTATATGTTTTTATACAGTGGCCGTTACGATGGCAATAATAATGATTTTAATAGTAATAATAGCATAAATATCGATAATGATCATAATATAAATAATAGAAAAATAATTTCTAGTAAACGTTTTACAAAATCTTGCCCACCTTTACATTTGTAAATTGAAAATATGTTTGTTTACACATTAAAAATTTCATTCTAATTAAATTTCTTCTAGTTCCCCATCAAAAACTGCCGAAGAATTAAACGAGAATGATCTATTACGTATTGTAGATAATGAAAATCAATGTACTGAATCACAAGAGGATCCAAGGAGTTATTGTACAGGTGGTTATATACCAGTATTAGAGGGTGATATATTAGATGATAAATATGAGATTTGTCGCAAATTAGGATACGGTCAATTCTCAACTGTATGGTTATGTCATAATCAAATGTAAAATATTTATTGTTATTAACACAATAATATTGTAAAATAATTTTATTAATTGTAGAACTAACGATTACGTTGCAATTAAAATATCAAAATCAATAACAAGATTGAATCTGATAGCAAAAGAAGAAATAAAATTACTACAATGTACGAATACAACAAATCCAGAACATCCTGGTTATAGAAATATAGTACAAATGATCGATTATTTTAATTGTAAAAGCATTAATGGCAATCACACTGCCATTGTTTTAGAAGTAATGGGACCATCATTATTACACTTAATAAAACAAAGCGAATTTCGTGGTATACAAATACCAGGAGTTCGACGAATTATCAAACAAGTAATCGAAAATATTTTTAATTAACACAATAAATTAAAAAAGTGCATTTTTAGATACTTCAAGGTTTAGAATATCTACATAACGAATGTGGAATCATTCATACAGATATAAAACCTGAGAATATATTAATAAAAGCAAAAGAGCCTTATATTAGAAAAATGGTGACTACGGCTAAGAAACTAGCCGAACTCAACATAGCCTTGCCAAAGACTTATGGTATGTTTTATTTTTTAATGTAGATATAACGATTAATTAAATTAATTTGAATTTTAGTGACTTCAGACCGTTGGACCAACGCCGATATCGATTTTAATGACGACAATTCAGATGATGATGATTTATATCGCAGTAAATCCTATCCAGATGATCCATTCTTTTCCGAATTAATCAGTTTTCGTAAAACGCACGGTGATGAAAAATTAACAGAACCGATGTGGGTTGATATTAATATTGAAGTGAAAATTGGCGATATGGGCAACGCCACATGGGTGGTACGTTCAATTTTATACAGGGTGTTTTTATTTACAGTGATCAATTGTTATAAAACTCTTACTAGTTAGCGAGTGATTCGAAAAATATTTCAAAAATTTGTAGGGGAGGCCCTTGAGATCATTTTGTCAAAATTAGAACCTTGTAGCTCATTTGGAAGTTGATTAAAAACTAGCAAAGCACACAAAACGACTAAAAATGACTCATAAACCCTTCCAACAGTGATTTTTTTCGTTTTTTTTTCTTCTATTGCATTCTAGAAAAAACGTGAAACATTTCCACTTATTCCAGAATAAAATGGAGAAAAACGAAAAAACTCAATGTTGGGAGGGTCCTCGAGCCATTCTTACTTATTTAACGTGTTTGAGTAGTTTTTGAAAATGACAACATCGTTAGAAATTAGCGTTTTTGACCAACCTCCAAATGAGCCACAAGGTTCTTATTTTGCTAAAATGTTCGCCAGGGACCTTCCTGTAAATATTTTTCGAATGGCCCACCGTCTAATAGGAGTTTCGTAAGAATTCACCACGTTTACTGTTTAATGGATGTATAGTTCTTATAAGAACTCTTATTTTATTTGGCGAGCTTCGTAGCTCATTTAGATGTTGATCGAAAACGCTCATTTTGGACTATGTTGCGATTTTCAAAAAGTACTCAAACAAGCAAAACGACTAAGAATGACTTGAACACCCTCTCAACAGTGATTTTTTCTTCATTACATCCTAAAAAAAATGCGAAACACTTGTTCCAGAATAGAGAAAAATGATAAATCAATGTTGTGAAGATTCTCGAGCAATTCTCAATAATTTTACATGTTTGAGCAGTTTTGAGAAGTATTTTAAGGATTTTTTGGGGCTCCCTAGAAAACGTACCAGCAAAATTAGAACTCCGTAGCTCACTCGGAAGTCGGTCAGAAAAAGCTATTTTTTGATGACTTACTTGTTAGAATAACTCGAAGATTCTCTCAAAGCTGATTTTTTTCCTCCATTTTATTTTTGAACAGGTGGAAATGCTTTTTTCTAGAATACAATAGAAAAAGACGACAAAAAACATTGTTGACAAAGTCTAAGAGTCATTCGTAGTCGTTTTGTGTGCTTTGCTCGTTTTTGAAAATTACAACATTGTCTGTTTTGACCAACTTTGAAATGAACTACGAGGTTCTAATTTTAATAAACGTCACACTTTCCTACAAATTCTGGAAATATTTTTCGAATCGCTTGCCAGATAAGAGGAGTTTCGTAAGAATTGACCACATTAAAGAAAACACCCTGTATTATTATTATTATTATTATTAATAAAATACAGTTCAAAATAAATTAATTACAGAATAAAAAATACAATTCGACAATACAAACACGACAATATCGTGCTTTAGAAGTTATACTAGATGCTGGTTATGATTGTCCAGCTGATATTTGGTCAGTTGGTTGTTTAGCATTTGAATTAGCAACTGGTGAATATTTATTTTATCCAAAATCATTCAATAATTGGTCATTGGATTTTGATCATGTTACTTTAATATGGGAAACACTTGGTGGTATACCAAAATATATAACAAAACGTGGCGCTAAAGCTAGCGTATTTTTCTCACATGGTAATCTAATTTCATTAAAACTAACATAAATTATAAGTTGTATTTTTTTATGTGTATTATTTTATCAGGTAAATTACGGTGTATTAAAGAACAAAAATTAAGAATTTGGAAAATTGAAGATGTACTTGTTGATAAATATAAATGGAAACGTGTAGATGCAATACCATTTGCTAGCTTTATAGAATATTTAATCGAACCAGATCCGAGTTTAAGATATACAGCAACAGCAGCATTAGCATGCGATTGGATCAATGAATAATAACAATAATACTATTAATAATAATAATAATAATTCTAATAATAATACTATATTATAATAACTATAATAATATACAAGTTTATATAAATTCCAATCATGTTTATCTTTAATTGTTAGAAGACTGATGATTTACGTTTAAATGTTCGTTTCCAATTTTGTGATTTCTAATAAAAGTGTTGAAATAAAAAAATATTGAAATTTTTTTAAGGAAATCGTTGAATTAATACTACATTGTCCTTATTTTACTCGTATTTAAAATAACTAAACTATATGAAGAATTAATATGAGCATAATAAACATTGTATACAGACTGTCCCGTAAGTAACACACTTAATTACCCCTAAAAATACTCGTAATTAAATTAAGTAACCAATCACGTGATCGCTATAGCAATAAAGAGACAGAGAGAAGAGAGATGTCTTGATGATGCGACAGTCATTGAAAGTAAAGGCGCACATGACTGGCTACTTAATTTAATTAATTACTAATTACTTGTGCTTTAGGTGAAAAAAATGGTATAAGACTGTTTGCCTTAGAATTTCACCCCTTATCTACCACTAAAAGCGGGACAGCTTGTAAATGTAAAATAATAAATATAGCAAATAATTACCTTGATTTATGTGACTAAATTCGCCCATCTTAGCGCTATCTAATAATCAATCATCGAATGTAGTGGTGTTCATCATACAGTATTCTTATTTGATAAGACGTCATCTATCGATAACTAGTCCAAGATGTGCGGTAATAACATCATAATTTTCGGAAACTTCTAATCCACAAATTCGCACCAACTCCATCTCCCTAAAAGAAGAATTTTAGATATAATTAATAGATTTTTGACTTGTAATACGAGTAGATTAGGGAAAAGGAGGGCAAGATGACGACAGATTTCAGCCCTTATAACTCCTGTTCTATTTAGGGTTTTACCATAGGACCAAAAGCATTTTCCATCATTTTTCACCCTGAACATATTGCCGTTGGTGCCACTCGATTATTTTATCTACAAGCAACTTGCAGAGCACCCCTTTGAGGCTTGATTATGTGACCCCCTAGATGCACTGACCTGTTTTTTGGCACTTTTGGGATTAAAGTGGGTACTCTAGCCCCTTATCACAGTAACTGAAGTACCACTTTTTATCCCTAGGGGTATAATATTCGTTATTTCCCTAGAGGTATAATAAAAAATAAGCAATTATATGTATCTGTAGCAACAAATGTCAAAAAATTGTTGTTGCTATTATTTTACCAAATTATTGATTGAGTAGAAATGACAAATTAATGGAGGGTCTTGTCAATCTCAAAAATTTTGAATTTCACTCCCGAATGTTTTCGAAATTCGAGACTAAAGTGCATTTTTCGTCCCTCGGGTGGTTATACAATAATTTGGCATTCTCGGGGCGTAATACTGCACTTTAGTCCCTTACTATATAATTTATTTAATATTAAAACTGATTGTGACTTACCGAGTCCTAATTCTGCCAAAATATTCTCAAGACTGTCGACTAGTATAACTACAACACAATAGAAACTATCCACTCTCACTTACATGATCGTACTGGTATATTTGATAACAAATACAAATATTCGGTTGTCATAATCAAGAAACACTTAGAATTCGTTTTTTTTTTATTATTATTGTTTTATACATTAATCTATCACAAATAGAATTTTTATTAAAGACATAAAAGATAAAATTTTTAAACGAAGAGATTAATTTAAAATTCACATAAAATACATAGATAAAAAATATTTCATATCGAAACATTTGATAAAAGGATCATGTTTTTGTTCATTAAAGATTTGTACATTGAACAGCAAGAATTTTTAAAAAGGTTTTCTTTTCTAAAACACAAAGACAAACGAATAAACGGATATGTGAAAAAGATTAATTTTCTAATATTTTCAAATAAACAAAAATTTATCCAAAATTTGTAAAGACATAGGAACTTAATGTAATTGTTTATAAAAAAATACTGTAACGGATCACTACAAACTATTCTTAAACAAAAATAATAATAATAATAATAATGAACACAAATAATCCTCCATCTTCGTTGAAAATAATTATAATAATGATAATAATAATAATAATAAAAATAGAGAGACTATAAGAGAGTAAATTGAGAATAGAGAGATACTTACAATTATTTTTGGTTATTTTATGTTTACATGCGTAAACTAAACTAGATAATACTATTTAAACAAACAAAATGGAATCCAAATTACACCAATTCTCATTTATAGAACACAATAATAAAGCTTTATTGGAAAATTTCACATATCCTGCTTTGAATTGATAGAGAAAAAACATTATTTTAGAAGAATTTATATTACTAGATATTTGTAAACGTATTATTATCATCATTATTTAGAAATTCTTCTATTAGAAAAAACAAATATATATTTATATTATAATAAAGTAGAAACTTTTAAATTTATTTATGTATTGAAGAATTTTCCGAATGTATATGATTTTTATTTTTTAAACTACGTTGTTTATTAAATGATGAACGACCTAATGATGTTGTACTGCCACCTTCTTGATCTCTAATGATTTCTTTTTCAGTTGGTGAGCCCAATGTTAAACTAGATAAACTAGATGATAAATTCATATTTGAACTGACACTTAACATTGACGGATATTGCTGCATTTCACCATTATCACCTTCAGATTCTTCAATAGGAAGACATGTTTCGACCATTGCTTCTAAACAATTTACAAATAACTCACTACTCTCAGCTGTATTATTATACTAGAAACAAAACATAATTTAATTATAATTAATTTATTTATTTTTTTATAATATATTATACTTTATTAAATGGGCCAGCAAAACGCCACAATCCCCCAAAACCGCAACTTTGCAAATAATGTAATTGTTGTTGGCTTGTATCTTCACAAGATATCATATTTTGAATTATACTTCTAACTGCACTTAATATTACTTGGTCATGACAAGAGGTTAATACGTTATTAATTTTCATATCTAATAAATTATAACTGTAAAAAATATTTATATGATTTTTTTTAAAAAAAAATATTGTTTTGTTTAATAATTATGAATTTTGTGCTTACATTACAGGAAAAACTTTTGGAAAAACTACAGCTCCTTCAGCAAGGTACTGATATAATATTCTAATTTCAGCTTCATCTGTACTATATTTAACAAGAGTAGCTAATACAGTTAAAACTAAAGCCTGAGTAGAAAAGTCTGTTAGAACTTCTGGATCAAGAAGTACGTTGTTTTCGTTGCTTACAGAAACTCTGGTACTGCGGTTCTATAATTTTATTTTAAAAAATTAATTAGACTTTTACCAATTATCAAAATAACATTAATTATTAAAAACATATATTTCTAATAAACATTCTTCAGTGCGTGCAGTGCATTTCAATCAAATTATAGATTTATCAAATTCATCATAAACAAATACTCACCAATTAACCACAATTACATGTAATAAATACAAGTTGATAAACCTATTAACAAATAAACTAAACTAAAACTATTTTAAAATATTTAAATAATCAGTGTGGAAAGCAGTGTATTAATATATTTGTTTTGTTGTATATTTGTTTAGTATTGTTTTTGTTTTGTCTGTTTTTTACCTTATTATCGAGTAGTTTCGATTCTTTACTAGTTGGCATCGAGAATGAACGTTGTGATTTGAAAAGGGCACGTGCATTCTGTTATGTAGTAGATCACCCCCAGGCATAACAGGCAATATTTATAAATATAAGCAATAATATTATTAGTAAATGCTTAATAGCAGCACAAAATACTCCGTAATTTAGGTATATGTGCATTATATAAAATAAAAATAGATATATAGATAGATAGATAGATAGATAAATAAATCATAAGCAATATCTAAAATTTATTTGGTTTTATTAAATACAGAGATGAAAATCTAAATGTATACGATTCGTGTGAAACTCCTATTAGTTGGGGAACGATTCGAGAAATATTTCAAGGATTTATAACAGGGTGCTTAGAGATCAGTTTAGCAAAATTAGAACCTCGTAGCTCATTTATAAGTTTGTCCAAAATCGCTCGTTTCTGACGATGTCGCCCATTTTTTCTAGGATACAATGAAGCAAAAAAACATTGTTGGGAGGGTCTTCAAGTCATTCTTAGTCGGTTTGTGTGTTTAGCTATTTTTAAAGATCGCAACTTTTGACCAACTTTCAAATGAGCTACAAGGTTCTAATTTTGTAAAAATAATTTCTAGACACCCTCCTATTAATCATTGAAATATTTTTCAAATTGTACTACAACTAATGTGAGTTTCATACGAATCAGATACATTTAAATTTTCATTTCTGTATAAGACTAAAAATAAAGAGGGTGGTTTAAGTAATTGTAAATACAGTGACAACATTGAAGACAGAATTAAAGCCAAATAACAGAGCTACCACACTATTATTTCAATTATTTTTCACAGGGCCGTAACGCACTCTCTTGTCCCCTATCCCTTTCATAATAACTTTTCTCTGTTAAATCACTTAAAATTTTAAAAAACGTACCCTATCTGAAATAACAATTTAGCAGTAGCTTTGTTTATGTTTATATATTACTAAACGTTCGAAGTTTATTGGCAAATCAATTTTTTTTTAATTTCTTTAGAAAAATGAAAAATTTGATAGACGACAGGCAAATCTTACTTTAGAGGGAGGTTGATTTTGTGTCTCACTGTTTAATACATTAGTAGGTGTTGGATTCTGTTGTACAGGTACTGAACTAGAACGTTGTGTTCGATATAGTGGTCGAGTAAGGGCACCGTTTGCCTGTGGTCCCGGACTATGAGACAAATCAAGACTGCGCCAGCCTTTACTGGCTGTTGTATTCTCAACCTAATCAGTTATTGTTATATTCTTATTACTAATAAATTAACCCATTAAAATAAAATAATAATTAGTTAAACAATCACAGAAAACAAAACACACACACACACACAACACATTCATTAATATTTTTTTTTGTTGGAATTATGTTAGAAATATTATGTTAAACGAAATATTGTAGTAGTAGAGTTGATATGTTGTTGTTGCTGAAAATATTTGGAATTTTGTTAAATTCAATAAAACAACATTAAACAACAACGTACATATAACGTGAATTAATCAAAGCATAAAAATGTGTGATGACCACAATTTTCTCAAAACAATAACGTGAAAATAATTTAATTCGTGCAATTTTGTTCTCAAAATATAACATTTAAATCAACCATCATCATACTACTACTAAACGAACAACCCTTCATATTAATCATAATAATTATTATAATCATAAATAATAAAAAAAATAATAATAGTAATAGATTAACTAAGAATGATTAACAAAATTCATTATTAATAGCAACAATTCTACAACATTTCGATTAAATTTTGTTCACACTTATTATGAAAAAGATAAATGATAACAGTGATAAACATACCTGGTGCTGAGGTGTTTGTTTATGTTGTCTGGCTTGAGCAATAGCTGTTTGATCTAAAAGATCCCATGATTTTTGACGACGATTAACACCACTACCCGTATTAGTTACATTTCCTGAGTTATTACTTTGGTTATTTACATTATTAATATTTTCGTTCATAAAATTATCTTGCGATATATTATCAGATACATTTCGTGATAACGAATGTTTGATATGACAACGACTTCTCACTTCTTCAGATACACCAACTAATGCTATTCAAGCAAAAAAAAAACCACAATTGTTTTTATTGATTATTTAAAAACGAAATAATTAAGAAGAATTTACCTGTAAGATATGCAACACTATCTGGTGTTACTTCGAATTTATCACGTCGATGTGGTTTAGCAACAATTGCAAGTAACATTGTTAATACTCTGGATGTTCGTGATACAGTAGTTGGTGTGGGATGTCGGTATCCCTTGAGCAAATGTCCTACTAAAGCAAAATGAAAATTCGCCTTAAAACTAAGTCCAACAGCATGATCAAGTTGTTTAAAATGCCATTCCAATGGTTCTCTAGTTGACATCATAACACTTTCAAGTGTCTATAATAAAAAATTATTATAAATTAAATATATTAATATTTAATTGTAATTACCCTATCTTCAAAAATTCCCTGAGAATCTAACGTGTGCAAATTTTGTTCTAATAAAGCTAAACCGGATGCATATAAAGATACTTCATCTAATTGTAAAACAGATGTGGCAACCCAAAATAATGCTTTATGTATTGGTGATTCAGGCCTTAATAATGGTTGTAAACGTGTTAAACACATAACTAATGCTTCAATTAATAAAATATCATTAAAACTCTCTAATGCTTTAACTAAAATTCTTAATAATTGTTTCATATCATGATCTGTTATACTTTTACTAATACAACCAAATACAATTAACGCACGTGGTTGTAATGCTGGATTAAAACAAAATGCAAAACTTTTTGCTAATGATGTCCAACTATTTAACCAATCACAATCAGGTATATCATGCATACAAGCTTCCATTATTTCTAATAATGCATCAGTTATAACTTCTAATGATGTTAATGATAAACGTTCTCTATCTGTTGATGATGCACCAGAAAAACTACGTTCATTATTTAACCATTTTTCATTTGGATGACGATAACTTGATCTAAATGCTGTTACAGCAGCCGATTTTACTTTACTAATACCAAATAATAAATAAAATTTTGGTAATGAAAATTCATCTAATGATAAACGTAAAACTCTTTGGGTTTCTTCAGAAAATGAAGGTTTCGTACAGGTACATAATGAATGAATTATATTTATCACTAAACCATGTGTAGATGCACGCATACTAAGCGAACCTGAACAAACAAGAAATGTTACTGTATGAAATAGATATGGTAAATGACGGGCAACATCTAAACAATTATTAAATGATAACATTAATAAATATCTCGCTAATATTGCTATATCATCCCACATCATATGTTGTTCTAATAATGGTGTAGGGGATTGACATGTTTTATCAACAACTCGACATAAACGTCCAATAACTTTTTTAGCAACTAATTGAACATTAGCTGATGCTAATGCAACAGCTGTATCAGCCATTATTTCAACCATTGGTGAACCTAAGCCCGAATTTACTGAACGATGTATAAAATTATCCAAAACCATATCAATTAATTCGGGTACTTGTCCTATAGAGCCCCAAATTTTTGCTTGTATTGATGGATACATTTCAACTTCTTCAATTGTTAATAATATTAATTTTTCTAATATTTGTGCAACCTGTTTTTGACGTTTATTCTCTTCTGATGGTTTACAAAATCTAACCAAATTTGCCAACCATGGTGTCATATATTCAAGACATAAATGTTTCAATTCAATATTTGATACACGAAAACCCTGTATGCATTCTTCTAAAAATTCTAATGTTAAATGTGGTTCATTTGTTGCTAATTTTTCCGAAACAGATTTTATAAATATTGTATTATTAGATGGTATGCATAAACCTTGTGTTTCTAATAATTGTCCTTCTATTTTTAAATCAAATGTTGCTGTTAATGCACACAATTGATTATAAGCAGCTGTACGTAAATTTGGATCAGATGAGCCTAAATTTAATAATGCCATATTTAGTAATGTTCCAGGCACATCTTTAGGTCGAATTTTTTGGTGTACAGTTACAGAATCCTAAAAAAATCAAATTAAAATTATTTCTATTAATTCACTAATAAAAATAAAATAAAATAAATTACAGGTTGACTCAATTCCCAACGATTTCTTATATGAATAACAGCTTGTACAATACTGTCACAATCATTGTGAATAAAACTAAGAGGTCCACTTTCATTAGCAATAGTTAATGTAAATTGATTATCATCAACTAAACAAACTTCTTCAATTTCTGATGCATAATAAACATCATTTAATAAAACAGAATGTGATAATACTTTTGTTTTTTCAGCTGATGTTATTTGTATAGCTGTTGGACCTACTTTTATTGCAACTTTAGTATCTTTATGTGATAATTTTAAAGCATTATTAAATACTTTTAAATCTTCATCTAAACTTAATGTAGCCCCCGGTAATTTTTGTTGATCAAGTTCAATAAATTCACTCAATTTATTTGGACCATCGACAAATACTAATTTACGACTATTCTAAAAAAAAGAAGAAAAACAATCATATCACCACTCCCGCTATAATTAAACTGAAGAAAACTTAAAACGACACTTATATCAAGTTATTACAATGATTTCGAATAATAAAATTAAAGGGTATAGCCGGATAAGCACATGAAATTTGCCCCCAGAGATTTTTGAAAATTCATATGGCTGTTCGATTCCTAATTGAAAATATATTTTTTGAAATTTCAGCTTTTCAACCATAAGATTTATGACGTAATTTTTTAAAAAAAGGTTTTCCAGTATTTATTTTTTGTGACTATTCTACTGAATATTTTTCAACAAAAATTTTTTAATACGGTATTGATTAATTAAGAAAGAATAATTAATCATTATCGTTTTATTAACAACTAGGAGAAGTTAGGACCAGCATGTGGGATCAGAATCCACGACTCAAAAATGTTTTTGCAAGTTTTCAACCATCAATAAAACAGTCTTTTGCGTCAAAAATAGAAATTTTCAAAAAAAAATCTTTTTTCAATTAGGAATGGATTTTAAAAATACTTGGGGGGCGAATTTCCAATGCTCATACGGCTATGCCCTTTAAAAATTTGTTCGAATTTTACGAATATCATTATAAATTTCCAATATGAACAAAAATCGATTAAATTTACCTTTAATGGGGCCAATATCCGGTCATGAAATTTTGTATATTCACGTACCCAACTATTACAATTATAAATATAAGCAGCATGTATATTCTCATATGCAACTTCTGGTAAAACATAAAACCATTTTTGTAAAAATTCAGTTCTAAAACGATTATCTGAACATGTATGTGTAAAATCAACAATTAATTCAAATGGTGAATGACAAAATGGCTTTAATGTTAATATGACATGATAAATTAACATATCACCATTAGTTTCACCAATTCTACAATAAGAATTTTATAAAATTATAATCGAAATAAAAATTTATAATTTTTACTTATAACGTCGTGCAATGTAGTAAAAAACCGGATAACCAGCTTTACTTGTACCAGCTTGATAGAATATATTTAGTGTTTTCATCGATTTAAATTCTTCTTTTTCATGCATATTATGTTTAACCATTAATTCTTCAAATTTCGTTGATGACATATCAATTGAACTCCAGCGTGCATACGATGAAAACAATAAGCTAAAATATTTTATAATAAAAATTTATAATAATTGAAATATTATATAAATAAATATACTGTGAATCGACAGGTTTATGTTCAGGTGGTCCTAGATAGGCTAGTAATGTTGCCATTTTATCAAATGGTCGACGTCCTACAGCTTTATGATCTCTACTACTCGATAAATAATCACCAATTTTCTCTTGATGATTCCATAATAAACGATGTAATGCTAATACATTTGCATCACTTATAAATGACATTGAATGTGATGTTTGATCTACTGTTTCACAATCAGATGCAATTTGTATAAAAAATCTTCTACCAATTTCAAAATGTGCACGTAAAAAATCATTAAAAGGTAACATATGTTGTTCTTTACTAAATTCAACATGATTTGCAATATTTTGTAATATTTTCGACATTAACATTAAACCTCTTTTAACTGATGTTGGTACTTGTTTTACAACAATACCCATTTCTTGTGGTGATACAATAGCTGGATTTATAAAACGTAAAAATATAACAGTACCAACTGCACCAATATTATTTTGTGGAAATTGTGGAAAACGTTTACTTAATACTTGATATAAACAATGACACATTGATCTTAATTGTGGTGGAAATGTATCAGCACTACTTACAATTGCATCAAATACTCTTTGTGTTAGAGCTATTAAATTTTGACGATTCTCTTCAATATCTTCATTAGGTTCAAGTCTATAATTAATATAATTAAAATATTAAAATAAATAAATTTTAACTTACCTAGCTGGATCTACTTCAAAACTACATGATGTATCATCTAATAATGGACGAATTAATGGTTCTAATAATGTTTGTAAATAACTGGCACCATAAATTTTAAAACAAAATGCCATTATTTTACTACCTAATGAATTACCACGAAATAATGTTTGCATACAATCAGATACTTCAACTTCACGATAAAACATATTCCATAATAATGGTGATAATAAATGTTTTGCATCAAATAATGTTACAAATACACGTGCTAATTCATCCATTTGTGATGTTGTTACAACATTTGCTAATGCCATAGCAATTGGTAATTCACCTTTATCACTTATCATTGTTACTAATTGTACTAATTGTTCAAAACGATCAGCTAATACTGTTTCAGCTAATGTATCAAATTCTGTACCTTGTTGTAAAATTTTTGTTAAAACTTCCATAAATGCAGCACGTGTTTGTAAATCTTTATTATAACCTAAATCAATTGAATGCATTAAACCACTATCAATATTAGCTGATAATAAATTTGACATTGCTTGTATTGTTGCATTTCTTAATGTACTTAATTTACCAGCTGCAACACGTTGTCTTGATACATCTTTATCATCAGTATTATCAGAACAATCATTTAATAAATTCATAAATAATGTAAAATATTTTAAAAATAATTGACTTTTTGCTTCCATTAAATCACCACGATCTGATTCTTCTGGTTGTAATGGTAAACCTCTTAATAATGCAGCAACAGCTTCCATACATGCTTGATCTAAATCTCTTGTTATTGTTGTTACATCACCAGAACTAGGTGGTGCTATTTGATGTGATGTACCCATTACCCAATCTGTTAAATATTCAACTAATTTATTACGAAATTTCATTTCTTGACGAAATGCTAAATCATCACGACGCATCATCATAGCCTCAACTAGTTGACATAATTTTGTTTTTATATGTATAGCATGTACAGTCATATCTAAATGACGTACATAACGTACTATTGATAACATCATACCTTCTATACTTGTTACACCTAAATGTTCAGATGGTTGATCATTTTTTGTATTATCCAATATATTTTTCATTATAAATATTATATGTTCGATAAATTGTGTATTAACATCTGATACAACAACTTGACCTTGTTGATCGAAAAATTTATCAACAATTGTTTTGATTTGTTCAAATAATATCGGATATAAAGCTGATGACATTTCATGTCCAACAAGTTCTTTTACATGTTTCTGTATTTGTATACCGAATTTCTCATTATTACAAACCAATAAACGTAATAATAAATCAACAAATCTAAAAAATCACACAAAACATACAATTTCCAACGATAATTTTTTTACCATAAAAATAATACTAACTGTGTTACTGGACAATATTGGCGTTGTTCTTGTCCTGAACCAGTTAAAACAGGTTTTCGACATTCCGATAATGTATTTGAACTAATTGAACTTAATGTTATTATTGTTGATAAATTTGATTGTGATGCCACTGATAATGGTGGTCTAGTTGGTGATTTCCTTTGTAAACATACACCACCTAATGAACATAAAAATCCAGTCATATTAGCCCATTCATTTATTTGATCTTCTAATTCATGTTCAGAATTTTGATGGGATGCACGACGTTTACCAACTGAACGATGAAATGGTTCTATTTGTCCATCTTCAACTTTTGCTTTTGGATATGATAATAAATTTTTTGATAATGAATTCCAATTCATAAATGTCTCCTCCCATGCTGGTTGTACACCGTTAATACAATGTTCGATTTTTCTTAACAATGCCATTATGCGTTTTTGTAATGCAGCACGGCCTATACAAATATTCAAATAAACACATTTTTCATAAATATAACCAGAATTATTTTGAATTTATTAATATTCAAAGCTCACCGTTGGAATTTTCTGGGAAACATACTCGAGACTCTCCGCTGGCTGTTAGATAATTTCAATATTTTTTTTTGTTTTTGTTTAATTTTTCAAAAATTTATTAATCAATATAATTTACCTGTTGTTAATACAGTAGAAGCTTGTGCAAGCTCTTGATATACATGATAATTAGGTACTAAATATTGGACAGTAAGCTCATCAGATCCACAACGTATTTCAGCTTCTTGACATAGTAAAGCAAAACAACTCATAGCTACCAAAACAGCATCCATATCAATGCTCCACAAATACATAAAAAAAACCACCTACACAAAAGTAAATAAATAAATCAAAGTGACTACGCATTCGAAATAATGTTGAAGCCATATAATTAAATTATGACAAAAGTTACGTTACAAGGTCGAGCTTTTTTAAACATGAACAAATAATTACCTCCAGTTTGATATGAGCTTGTTTGCAGATCGGTATATGACTACCCAAATTGGCATATTCTTTATGTCTTGTTAAAAATGCATTACGACAAATTAATATTTCTCTTAACCATTTTAAAATATCGGTATAATTCATAATTTGGTGTTGTATTAATTTTTGTGAAATTGAAAATAATACTTGTGAACTATAATAGGATTTTTTTTTCTGATATATTACATAATAATTTAATAATTTAAAAATACCTAACATCCCAGAATGTGTTTATTGGTGCTTCAGGATTCCAAACTTCAATTTTTTCTGGATGATGTAGCACAAGTAAAGCTTCCATCGCCTCTTGTGCTACATCAGGCATTGTTGGTTGATGTACAAGTGATACTAAACCATTTATTAAATCTAATGTTGAACTTTGTATTTCATGACCAGCTTTACCCTGATTCTAAAAGAAATTGTTATAAAATTTAAATAAAAATAAAAAAAAAATTAAAATTTACGTTCAACATTAACATAGGATCAGCATGTATTAAACGGACCATATAAAGTAGTAAGTTTCGATGTCCTGGTATTTCTTCAGCACGATCTTTAAATTTACCTTGTGAATCTTTACCTTTTAATGTTAATGATTGTATCATTCTTAATGGTGTATGAGCACTATAGCCTTGTGCAACACGATTTAGTGTATCTGTAAACATCGCTCTTAATTCAGATGATTTACTATATACTAAATCGATTTTAGGCCACCAATGGAGTTTAGACTCTGTTACAATTCTAAAATTATTCATATTTTGATAATTGTTTAAATTAAATAAAATAAATACCTATAAAGTGATCTAACTAAGACAAAATGATATACAGGATGCGAATTAACATTTAAACAAACTTTCAAGGCTTCATTATTATGAGGTTTTATACGAAAACAAGATACAAAACAATCAATCATCAAATCCATATCTTGATTTAGATTATTTTGTCCCCGAGAGAATAACTTATTTGTATTGAACAACAATGACTAGAATTTTAATAATTTTATAATATTATAACTAATTGATTTCAATTTTATTACTTTTAAATCGTTGATTACACTTTGTACAAGTGTAAATACAACATTATTTGAATCTTTATTATTAATATACGTTGATGCTTTACATAATTTAACACATGTAACAGCTGCAGCTTCTGTTAATTGTTTACTAGTATTACTATGTGGACCAATACTGCGTTTTAATGTATCAATAAATTGTTTCTTTTTACTATGTTTTGGTGAACACGGTGCACCACTATCAGCATTCACAATTTCTTCAAGTACTTTCTAGAAGAGAAATAATAATTTTGATATTTAAACGTAGAATAAATGGTAAAAAACGTACAGGTGCTAAAATTAGTAACATAATTTGTAATGACCATATAGCAGCACGTCCCTTTTTATTATCAGCATATGTATCTAATATATCGAATAATTGTTCACAGCATTTTGATAAATCTTCATTTGGATTTTTTTGTAATTCAGCAAATTCGTACGGGTAATGATTCATCCAATTCCATATTGCTTTCTCCAATGAATTTACAAATACTAAATGTGCTGATTTTTTCAATAAGCGAAACTTTTGGATTGCCTCAACTTTAGAATTATTATACAAAATAAAAATAAATATACATCTAAAATTATGGTCGATTATGTTTTACCTGTTAACAACTTTGTAAGTCGTGTAACATCAACATTAATATGTTGTATAAGTTCAATATCACTATAATCTGGATTCTCATCTGGACATGAAGCGAGTTCTTGTAATTTTGACGAGATACGATTAAAAACAGCATTAAAAAAATTAACACTTAAAGCAAATAAAACTTTACTGGCTAAGATTTTTATTGCATGGGTGTTCGGATTATCACTGGGCATATCTACAATATTTTCTTTTTTGTTGTTTTTCAATAAAAAAAATTACGTGATACAAACCTAAAAATGTACAAATCTCCTTCAATAAAGATTTCAAATTTTGATTCTCTTCCATTGTAAGCGTAATCGAGTCTTTTGGTTGCTGACTAAAGCATTGCTCTAATGTTTCTAATACAATAAGCAAACTGTCATAGTAGTTTTTCTCTACTTCTGAACCGTGTTGTCTTGGAGCCCCACATGTACCCGCTTGGTACTAAATTTCAATATATTTAAAATAAATTTAAAATATTCTAAATATTATCAACTACTTACTAATTCATGTATACGTTTTAGTACTTTTACAAATCCATCTAATACTAATGCAAACCGGTATTTTGATATTTGTATAATGCATGCCTTATTTTGTTCCTCATTTATTCTTGAATTTGTTGTCTGGGGTCCCACACGACAAGGCAACTACGATAAATTCAAATAAATATTCAATTAAATTAGAATTTCTTAAATCAATTAACAATGATAATTAGTGATAATATTGTACGGTAATTTATTATACATATATATAGTCTGTCATGTAAATATTGATTAAACAGTGGGAGGCATTCTTTTTATATTTTTTTCTATACAAATTATTATTTGTTATTTATAACAAACCTGTTCTTCAAAGCGAAGAATTAATGTATTCGCCCATTCTCCTGGCTTTTGTGTTGCCATTTTATTAAAAAGCACCGAATTTCACATTATTCAGATGACTTTGAAGGTGTTGACATTTTTAGATTTGTTGCCTTTTGACAGATATAACGGGTACGTTTCTGCATTAACCACAGAAAAGAACTCGAGCACCCTAGGGGACAAGATTAGGAACAATATACTCTACCAAAATGTATAGAGCATTGACCAATATACAGCGCCTTCAAAAATTTGATCATAAAGAAAAAACCTAGCAGTTTATTCAATTATACACAATAATTAACATGAGTTAATTGATACAATAGGTTATTTTAAACCCTATTTGTTGATAGTATTGTCAAGATTCATGATTACTTAGTTAATACACAAGACAAGTCGAAAAAGTATACTTAATCTTGATCACCACTCCTCGAATGCACAAAATAACAAAGCAACGTATCGAAGGATTTGCCAACCTAACAACAGAAATCAATATTGGCTGCACTTGGTAACCAGAATACAATGACCACATCTTCACTATTTCTATTGGTCAACATGTGAGACTTGCGCATAATGATTTTATCCAATATGAAATAGACATATACAAATTCATAGTGGTGTTCAGGGTGTCATCATCATCTTCAAATGCCGAAGAACGATAGTACAAACGCACCTCTTAAGAATAGATAGGGGATGAAGTTTTAAAACGAAAAGTTCTGTACCATTTTGCATCTAATTAATTACGTGGGGAACAGATGGAAAAATGCTACAGGACTTTTCGTCATGAAATTTCATCTCCTATCTGTTCCAAGAGAAAACGCGCATCTCACGGGACAGCATAGCATAAAATTTCGATTGTAATTAAAAAGTTAAGACTGTCAGCTGTACATTAAATAATGACGTCATTGTTACCTTACAATATGATTCAAATATTACATATGATGTACGTAACATGAAAGTCATTTAATGACATCATATCATAGTCAATTGTTGTGTCCATATGATGTCACAATGATATCAAACATGACATCATATTGAGATCATAAAAAAATCAGTTTTATGTCACATTGACGTAAAGTTCTAATGACATACACATGATTTACGTGTGACGTCAATTTTAGGTCATGTGTTCATTGGGTATACTCCATGAACAAAATACAATCGAAACATTCAGTGATGAATTACGTGAATAGCATCAACAACTATCAATGGACCTTATTAATTGTGACGTCACAACGAAGGAGGGAAGTTTAATTGGATGTTAGAATAATTCAACTTTCTGTGACCCTTATATGGATATGTGCATTAAGGGTTATGCAACATTTAAGTAACTAATAATTTAAATTTAACTTTTAATTAATTTTTAAGTTAATAATACACTGTTATCTGTCATATTAAACTGTTGTACATACAACGAAATTTTAATCAATAATTAATAATTATGACTTCAAAAAATAGAATCTCTTCGGTGTATAGTAGCAGTCTAAGCGTTGTAAATTTCGACTTATAAGTCAAATTACTTTATTAGGAGGCATAAAGAAAATTGTCTTACACCAGATGCGGACAACACTTCTTTAAAAACAGGTATAGAAATTATAGTTTTCTTTGTGCCCCCTAACCATAAAGTAATTTGACTTATAAGTTGAAATTCACAATACCTAGACTGCCACTGTACCTTAATATGTAACTAATAAATAAGGTTTATTGAAACTTCTTGAAGAGGGAAAATACGTCACACCAGTGTTGTCCATTACATTATTTGTTATGTTAATATAAAAAATCATGCACGATTTTAACGAGATTGACATTGGCAAATGTAATGAAGGTCATTACAATTTATGTTTGTAATTTTTTCATTTTGAACACATTTAAAAATACCGCTTAATTTTCATGAATGACTTGATTGGTTATATACAAATTTCAATTGGTTATCATTACATTTAAATTGTTCACGTGATATTAAACACGTGAAATTTGCACCAATAAGAATGATCATTTTAATGTCAAAGTGTCACGTAAGGTTAATCTTCTACAAAACGAATTTTATTCTAGATTTTGAGTTAATTTATTAATAAAACACTATCATTTGACCTGACTTTAAGATTATTTTATCAATAAATAAAATAAAAAGAAATTTAGTTGATAAAATCAATTATAAAAAATTTATCAAAAATAACAAAGTTAATATAGTGTTGATCATCTTCAAACCCGCATCCAACACACAATTTCTAATACATTTTAACGCAGTTTCTTTTTGTGTCTAGAACAATATGGGTGGTAAATATTCATCGCTTGATCCAATGGAAATTGAAGTACCTGAAATTGATAGATTATTATCAAGGGATCCTTATTTAAAACCCCACGAACGTGAAATACGTCGCCGGTAAATTTAATTAACATCATTATTATTATTGTGAAGGTCAGTAAAGGTGAATGAATGAATGTAAACAAATATATTTTCTTGCAGTTATGGATGTTTCAAAGATATGTTAGAGATGATTAACGAGAATGGGGGCGGTATAGACGAATTTACAAAAGCGTATAAATATTATGGGATTAATGTACAGCCTGATAACACGATTGTTTGTCGCGAATGGGCACCAGGAGCGAAACAGTTGTACCTTACTGGAGAATTCAGTATGATATTTCATTCCAAAATAAGTGCCGTTATTTAGTTGACTAATTCCACTTATTATGGAATAAAATAATTTATTTTCTACTATATCTATAATTTGTAGATGGTTGGAATCGTGACAGTCACCCTTATAAGAAATTAGAATACGGTAAATGGGAATTGATATTACCACCAAAATCTGATGGTAGTTGTGCTATACAACATCTATCTGAATTAAAAGTTGTTGTTGAAACACAAAATAACACAAAAGAGGATCGTTTATCACCTTATGCAACTTATGTTGTTGAACCACCTAAAAATGAAGGTACAATATATAAACAAAAATTTTGGAATCCACCAAATAATGAACGTTATCAATTTAAATTTAATAAACCAATAAAACCAAAAAGTTTACGTATATATGAATGTCATGTTGGTATAGCAACATCTGAATTAAAAGTTGGTACATATGATGAATTTACTGATAATATATTATCAAGAATTGTACGTCAAGGTTATAATGCAATACAATTAATGGCAATTATGGAGCATGCTTATTATGCTAGTTTTGGTTATCAAGTAACTAGTTTTTATGCTGTTTCAAGTCGTTATGGTACACCAGAACAATTAAAACGTTTAATTGATCGTGCACATGAATTAAATTTAGTTGTATTACTTGATTTAGTACATTCACATGCTAGTAAAAATGTAATGGATGGTTTAAATCGTTTTGATGGTACAGATGCTTGTTATTTTCATTCAGGTAGTCGTGGTGAGCATTCATTATGGGATTCAAGATTATTTAATTATCAAGAATATGAAGTGATGAGATTTTTATTATCGAATATACGATGGTATCTGGAAGAATATCAATTTGATGGTTTTAGATTTGATGGTGTTACATCAATGTTGTATCATTCACGTGGTATTGGACAAGGTTTTAGTGGAAATTACGAGGATTATTTCAATTTAAATGTTGATACAGAAGGTGTTGTTTATTTAATGTTAGCTAATCATATTATACACACAATACATAATGATGCTATAACAATAGCTGAAGATGTTTCTGGTATGCCAGGTACTTGCCGACCTGTTAGTGAAGGTTGTTTAGGTTTTGATTATCGTCTAGCTATGGCAATACCCGATAAATGGATAAAATTATTAAAACATTATTCAGATGATAGTTGGGATATTGGTAATATTGTATTTACATTAACAAATCGCCGTTGGATGGAACCCAATGTTGCATATGCTGAATCACATGATCAAGCATTAGTTGGTGATAAAACAATAGCATTTTGGTTGATGGATAAAGAAATGTATACACATATGTCAACATTATCAGAACCATCACCGATTATCGATCGTGGTATTGCATTACATAAATTAATACGTTTTATAACGCATTCATTAGGTGGTGAAGCTTATCTTAATTTTATGGGTAATGAATTCGGCCATCCAGAATGGTTAGATTTTCCACGTGCTGGTAATAATAGTTCATATCATTATGCTAGACGTCAATGGCATTTAGTTGATGATGATTTATTAAAATATAAATATTTAAATAATTGGGATGCGGCAATGAATCATTGTGAAATGAAATATGGTTGGTTAGCATCACCACCAGCTTATGTTAGTTGGAAACATGAAGAGGATAAAATTATTGCTTTCGAGCGTGCTAGTTTATTATTTATATTCAATTTTCATCCGACAAAAAGTTTTGCTGATTATAAATTAGGTTTTGAGGGTGAAGGTGAATACAAAATTGTTTTATGTTCTGATGATCAAGAATTTGGCGGTTATAAACGTGTCGATACATCGATACATTGCTTTACAAAGCCTGAAAGTTATGCTGGTAGAAGAAATTCAGTACAGGTAATATAAAAACATTGAATTTATTAGGAAACAATAATTAAACAATAATAAACTTACAGGTGTACATACCATCAAGGACCTGTATTGTACTTGCTCCAGTTTAGGCTATTTTCTATATATTTTTCTTCTATCTATATTTAGTATACATTATTTTTGTGCTGTTAATATGTGAGTTCTTGGTGATATTTTTGGATCAAATACAGAAATAATTTCACCTTTACTCCCTGTAGATTATATGAATTAAATTTATAAATTTTCTAAAATTTCTTTAATTACCCATCTCCCAAATATAAATTAATCTATCTAACAAAATTATCGTTTCAACAAGTGGTGCAAACAATAATCTTAACGATGAAAACACCACAACTTTCTTCCAATCTTCCAAATAGTTTTTAATAATATCCTTTTCTAGGTAGCCATCTGGGAATTTTAAATTTAATTTAATCAAAGCTTTCTCGCAATAACTGAAATTATTTAAAGTTTTAGTATTAACACACGCGAATAGCGTATCGCTTCACGTACTGTTCAAAAGTCAAATCTTCTGTACAATGAACGTTACTTAAAGCGGAATGCCGCAAATCTGGACAATAGTTGACGATAAAGTGTTCGATTAAAGCCCGATATGCGTGAATCTTTAATTTCCAGCCTTCTCCATATCGCATCTTTTCAACGTAATTCTCAATAGCATGACATGCAACTTCTTTAGAATTATAATCTAGTTGATAATTTTTACTTTGATAATACTGACTTAAAGGAAATCCAGGATTCGCTGACCTAAAATTATTGATATTATTGAATAATTCTCACATTAAAATACGAATACGTTGAAGACAATTTCATGTAACAACAACCAACGATATTGATGAATTTGATTCGTTCACAATTACTGTAGAGTCGCAAAAGAGTTGCGCCCAAATCACCACAGGGGTGCAATCCAACAATTCCAAATTGAAAACTGTTTTCTTGAAAACCGAACGCTTTCTTGATGATTTCCAGAAATTCCTCTACACTTATATTGAAGTCTAGTCGTTGATTAATATGGACTGTTTTCGTGAAATTTTTATTATAATTGTGTTTCTTCAACATTCTCTCAAATTGATTATCGAGTATCCTGAAATGTTTAATTTACATAATTGTAATTTAATACTTTATATAATCTACCCTGCGCCTCTACTTAATAATTCTTGGACTTCAATTGTACAGACTTTAAAACCGTAACCATAATTTAACATGCGACTTAAATGGCCTAATCCGGAACCAACATCGACGATATAGAAACAATCTGTTTCTTGGGCCGTTTTGTAGCACATCTACAACATTTACAGGTTATTTATACGATAATAATATGAATGTAATGTATCGAACTTTTGCCATCAAGGATATTTCGTGGCGCTTCTTAAATTTAACTCTTTGCCAAAACGATTTCAATATTTTCTCATTATTAAAACTAGAACAATCCGATAGTGTCCCATTATAACTCTTTCTAGATAATGATAATTGTTCTAATAATTGTCTTAAAGCCAAAATCGACAGAGGCCAACAATAATTCCTGAAAATTCGATCATAAGAACTGTACAAGTCTAAATTGAAATCGCATTACTTCATTGAAGCATCATAGTCTAATAATTGTGCAATTTGATCAGGATTCAAGTTCTCCAATGATTCTTGTACATTAACGCTGAATTTACTCCAGTGTTTCTCTATAAAGAAGTCCTGAAATATTTGTGTAATAAACAGAACGATAACCTCAAAATTTATTACCATCACATAAGAATTTATCAACCAGGAGTATTGATTGTATACATTGTAACATAAATCGACAATTTGTTTATTTTCTTGCATTTTTTTAAAGGAGAAGTTGCGGAAAATTTAGAGGAAAAACTGGAAATGATTTTAAATTTACAGAAAACTACTTTATCGTACACGCATGCCGTAGTGCGGTGATGCCAACCTTAAGGCGCATATTCACTTGAGCACGAACAAGAACGAGTCAAGGTGAGGCCAAATGAATGCATCGTTCGTTCCAAGAACCTCAAGAATAGGCCAAAAGCGAGGCGAGGCAGTTGAAATATACACAAATGTGGTCCACATTAAATCAATTTTTTCTTTGATGTACAGGAAAGTACGGACTTTCATCGGGAAGGAAAGGGATGATTCTGTAATGTATTTATTCAATATTTTCGGTCTGTATACGTATGATTGTTCGGCCTCGGCTAGCCTCATTCCCGTTTGTGTTCAGGTGAATACGCGTCTTTAAAGGTGTATCCATTATAGTTTACACAAATGCCACTAGATGTCGCCGTCAAGGTGATTTAAAATAAATAAAAAAATATTAGAACCAATACATTTTCTCAAATTAATCAAGTTCTATGGAAAATTAATAAATATTTCGTAGTCACAAAGAGACTAGTGAAATTAAATATCTATAAGAAATTTACACTTTGTACAATAGGCAACACATAATACACATGGAACGCTGTATGTAGTATTGTATATATTGTGTCTTGTCAGTTATTTGAAATTGCAAGAAGCATCCATTAGGACATAGACAATATTTGTTTGTCTATGGATTAGGATGAGAACCTGTTCCTATACCGTTACATTTGACTCAATTTCTACGTATTTTAATTATAATTATAAGGTGCCTTTACCATAGACAATTTAATATCAATAAGTGTATTCTGTGCTGCATAACGTTATTTCAAAATTGCAACATTGCCACACTTTATACATATTGTAAACTTAGGTTTCGAATCTCTTTGGGTAAAATACAATTTTGCATAAGCATGCGAAATTCTTTAAATTGTTGTATATATTTTTTAACTGGTTTAATGTTGATAAGAACTATAATCGACGTCTTAAATTTGACAACACGGTAATTCAAATGTCAAAAATCACGTCAATCAATCAAATTGGTGTAATTTTGCGGTAATTTTGAATTCCCCTAATACACATCCTAATTAATTTCCCCAATTAATCTAACGATGATCTAACGTTTCCGTTACATATCCGTAATAAATGGTAATTGATAGACCACAATCATATGATTTGTAGATGATTAAATGTAAAATACACCGAGATTATCATGACGACAAAGACGATGAATGTACATTAAAATTTTATTGCAAATACAATGTTTTGTTATCAAAAGTAATTCAGTTTTCATAATTTTCATAATTAACAACACGTATAAGTCATGAAAGACCAGTGCAACATGATTGATGGATAACATTTATAAATGAACATAATTATACAAAAATACGATATTTTACGAGGAAAAAAAAAATATAAATAAGATATCAAAATTATCTTAGATTATATATGAAAAATGGTCATGAATGCAAACGAATCAACTAAAATTAATGTAATTTTTGTCGAATAAAAAAAAATCACTATCGTCAAATTGTACATTTAGGTATAAAAAAAAACATTGACAAGACTGCCACAATAATTTCTCTCGTATCATTATATTAATTTTAGTATGATTGTTAAATTGTTAGTATTTAAAACGAAACGAGAAATAATGAATTGAAATCACGGTAACATTTAAACAAATAATAATTATAATAAAAATAAAACACATATCAGTCCAAAAAAATATTTAAAATTACAAAATAATTACTAGAAATTCATATAAATTAAAAAATACGGACTGATCTATTTGTAACTAATAAAAATTATACTGTAAATTTTCAGGAACAAATAGACTAGTCCTTGTTGTATCTATTAATAATAGTCATAGATAATTGCAAATGAGCAACGCCATAACCGAAAACGTAGTTGAAAATTTTGAAATAAGCGATTTGATAATATGGATCTTACTAATTGAAAAATATCATATACTGTGTTGGCATATGGAGGTGGAAACATAGGTTCTGAAATAAGTTAGATCTCTATTATAAAACAATTAAAACTTCATCATATTATGGACTCTTTCATTAAGTTAACAGAAAAAATGTTCCAGATTTAGTTACGGCTCTGCAAATAAACACAATAAAGTCAAGTAAAATTATTGTATGTACCAATACATTCTTAAAATATAGAATATATAGGGTATATAAACCGATAAATATCACAATCTCTCAGTAGCACAAAAGACTAATACACAAAATATACCATATACAGGGTGATTTACGTAAGAACAGTTCTTATGGCAACTCCCATTACTTGATTTATAGAAGGATCCCTAGAGAACATTTTAGCAAAATTAGAATCTCGTAGTTCATTTGACAGTTGGTCAAAAACGCTATAAATTGTTAAGATATTTTTCGAATCGCTCGCCAAATAATGGGAGTTGCCATAAGAACTTTTCGTTTGCCGTCAATCAGCCTGTATAAATAAAGAAAAACTACTAAAATAATTATTGTTAAGTTGATAAGTTGTGCTACTGAATTTTAATAATAAAAATAAAGATGATAAATTTGTAAATTACATAATAGATTTCCATAATTTAACTCTATCAATATAAAAATTTATAATTTTCCTGTTCCATTTCATATAGATAGATAGATTTCTATATTTTATTTCCAAATTTTTATATTAATTACGAATTTATAGACAGAAAAATATAGTTAACTTTGTGCTTTCAAATTTAGAAAACAGGTAGTATACTTCATTTTTTATGTTTTAAAAATAAAAACAAGAAAAAAAAATGAAGAATACAATAGACCTATCACATTCTTTACTTTGCAGCATCACTGGAACAATCAACAATTATACAGATATTAATAATTTCAATAATTCAACTTCTATCATTTACATGAATTAATGATCAATGGCAATTATCGTAAATTTACATTAGAGTATTTACAATTTTTACATTGATATTTATGAAATTATTCTTTATATACAATACGATTTTTTTTTTATAAATTTGTCATATTAAGTGGATTTTCGTGGACGTTTTACAGCTTTATCCGGTGGACTAGATGGTGATACAGATCTTTGTTTCTTTTTACAGGTGGCACATAGGAACACCTATAATAAAATTATTGTAAGAAAAAAAAAATTAAGAAAAATTAAAAAGCTTACTTCAGGTATATTATTTTTTTTAATACGCGCACAGGATAAATGTATCCATGTTAAACATTCAAGACATTCAATCATTGGTCTACCAGCAAATGGTTTACCACAAAAACATGTTACTAAATTAAAAGAATCACTATCATGATCATCATCATCATCAGCACCACCAACACCACGTTCATCATCATCAACATCATCATCATCATCGTCATCATCATCGCTTTGTTTATCTTTTTGTCGAGAACTAGTTGATTCTGAATTCACACTACTACCAGAACTGTCTAATGGTGGACTTGAATTCGATTCACTTCTTAATTCCTGTTATATCAGAAAAAAGCTTTCTTTCAATTTTCAAAAACATGCCATTTTTTAATTAATCAACTTATAATAACAGGATGGAGTTGAATTTCATAGTTATACGAATTATATTGCATTTATACGTTTTGAAATAAATAAATAAATAAATAATTTTATTTATAGAATAAAAAAAACTATTGACATTATTTTAACATTCTTGAAACTCCCAGATTGTTTATTTAATTTTTATTAATTGGCTTATCTTAGCTGAATAAATAAACTTAAAGTTTTCATCACCATTTTAATTGTACGATGATTAAAATATTATTATTTGAAATAAAAACGATTTTGGTGTGACTTTTTTCAATCAAAAAATTTAATTGAAAATCGTAAATTTTTCAATTTTCATATTATTAATCGTACTATTGTTATTGCTTTCAATTAATAGATAACGTATACAAGTTGTTATATCTCATTCAATCCCCCTATTATTTAGATTGTTTACAATCACTCAAAATTTCATTATTAATTAACTGTATTCATGCTTTTTTGTAAAGATACGTTTATAGATTGATTAAAATAATGTTGAAGGCTTCAAGTTAGATGGAACAGTTAGTATATACAATACAGCTAATTTGAGGTTATAATCAAGTAGAATGTATATAATGAGAGGATAATGAATGAAATTAATAATTATAATACTTACATCTTTCGACCAGGCTTCATAATTTTCATATTGTAAGACCATTGTACAAAAATCATAAAAATCAGCACTTGTTCTTGGTCGTCTATAACCATTTACCATACCAGAAATATCAGACTGAAAATTACTAATTCTAGTTAATTTGATTATTTATAGGGTTTCTTAATTACAATAGATTTTATTTAAAATTAATTAAAATCAATTAAATTTAAATGTGATCAAATTCAAATTATAATTTAGTATTTTTTTGGTCAATTTCTAACCTACAGCAAAGTCTACTTAATAATCATTTCATGATTTTTTTAATACTTACATGTTTCTGTTCCATTATAGTTGATGGTACTGAAATAATAGATACATAAAATTAATATTTATTTAAATAAATATAGAAAATTCCTAATAAAAATCAACAAAAATTGATAACTGATATTACTTACATGACAACTCCTTATTTGTCATTATTTATACATTAATTGTCCTTTAAATAAACTTAGAATACTTTCTAACATAAACTAGGCACTATAAAGAATAATGTTAACAATATTTTTTTATTTGTAAATATTCTCCAACAATTGTATAAAATTTATAAAATTACTCTGATTAAATCTAGCTTAACCAACATTTCAGACTGAAATAAACAATCAAAACGATCATATCGTTCTTTGTCGCACATCCTATACACAACACGTCAATTAAAAAAGAACACTATTACGAATTTAATAAATTAGACAAGGACGATAACAGTTTTTGACGTAGACTACGTCTCTAATTGATAGAGCTGCTCGAGCAGAATCCACTCAAGCACCCTAGTGTACCAAATGAACACGGGCGGCCATTTTCGATTTGAAGACACGTTCCTAAAGCTCCGTTCACACTGGTCATTTAGCTACACAAGCGCTCTAAATTTGTTTATAGAAAATCTTGTTGAAATTTGAATATTGTCGGAAATATAAGTGAATTTCATAAAATTTATCTAAATTACAATGTGGACGATCTTATTAACAGGATCTCAGAAGTACTGGGAAGATTCAGAGAAAGTGATTTAAGAATTAATTACCATTTTTGATTAAAAAAAGGAACACGGTTTAACCTAACGAAAATATTGTCACGGTTAATTAAGTTTTATGTAGCCGACAGTTTCGAAAGCAAAAGTCGACTTTACAGTAACAGGATTGTAGAAGTGTTGGTGATAATTATTATTGAATTGTGAAAATAACACCGGAAACCATAAAATAATGTTCAAAATGGCTAGATAAAGAGTTTGTGTTATCAGGATATCAGACACATTAAGAGATTTCTAGTATAATTTATTGAATTACCATGAATATCATGATTGAAAATATCGAAAAATTACTGTTTTACAATAACAGGATAACAGAAACGCAAAAATGTTAGCTATGAATTTAAGTGTGTGGACCGTGGACCACAACTCATAGAAATGTTTGAGATACGATATCTCGCTTGATTTTTTAAATGAAGAATCGTGCGATACATGTTTGGATAAAGTATTTCAAGCTGCATGTTGTCATCGTTTTCATTTAGGAAAAACTTGAGGAAATTCGGAATTACAGGGCCAGTTGTTTGAACTTGTTTTTCTTTCATGTTCTTATATTTTCCCTCACAATTCAACCTATATTAATTAATATTAACTGAAAAATTAAGTATGTATATAGCAAATTGAATGGGTTTTCCAAATTTTCAAGGAATTTTCCGATTTCCTAGTTAGTTTCCCGATAAAAAAAATAAAAACGGTCATCATACGAACCCAAAGTTCTTGTAGAATGTCAAAGATGAAAAATTAGAAGGAGCTAATGTAAGGGCAAATGTCATGATGACGTTGAAAAACCGGTATTTTGAAAATTTCCTGAGTTAGGGAAACATTTTTGTCCACTTGTTAATTGCACAATTAAAAATAATTAATTTGCAACAAAATGTGTAGATTTGGTAAGATAAATTTATGGGCTATCTACTGGTAACACTACTGGTTCAAAAAAAACTTGTTTATTTCCATGAGAAAATTGTTTCGGCAAAATAGCATCTTCGAGATACTCGAAAAAGAGTGGCTATCTAATTTCTGTTTATAGTGGATTTACAGGGTGTAATCACTTCCCGAATCTCGTTTGCAGCTTTATAAATTTGGGTCTGCAACTGTTCGACATTTCCGACCGACACTGAATATACTATTTATTTTGAATGGTCCCACAAAAAAGACAAGAATATGGAAATTAATAGACAAGAAAAAATAAGCCTGCAATCATCACAGTCAAAATTCCGATTTTAATTGCACCTGAACACTGAAAGTTGATGTCAGCTGAGGGGTTTTAATTACAGTAGTTGTTCTACTTCAGTGGCTCTAAAGGCGCGTCTACATTATGCCGAAACAGGTCGGTCGGCCTATGCCAGGAGGCATGTTCGGTTCGGCATGCGGTGTTCGGCAAGACGTCCACATATATAAGTCAATAAATGTTAATGTTTGTTCATCAATCCACTTTTCACTCATTTTCGCACTCATGAAGCCAGACGAATAAAAACTAGAAAAATATTTTCGAAAGCAACAGACGGTTGAAGCTGGACTGAAACCGATCAACATGTCCACACGTGTCCACACGATGAATTTAGGTTCGGTTCGGTTTGGCTTTCTTTGTTCCGGACCGACTTGGATCGGTTTGGGTTCGGGTCGGCTTTTGGCAAGTCGGTGAGGCCTACCGGCACGTCTACATTAATTCGGCTCTGCAGATCGGCTCAAGCCGAATGATGCCGATCGGCATAATGTGGACGCGCCTTATGAATCTTGGCAAAATTTTCAATGTCTGTTTTCTCGAAAACGGAGCCAAACCGACATCATACATATTATATTATAAAAATCGACTCATTTTTTAGGGCTCTATCCGTTGTTTGAAGATGTCAACGAATTTCGATTTCACCCTTTATTACTTAACGACTTAGAAGGAAACCTAACCCTCCGATTTTAATGAAATTTGTATAAGTTGTACTTTGTTGAAATCTAAGGGATGCATGTTTTTTTACCGGTAGAAAACAAAGTTTGGGGTCTAAGGGGGTACTTTTCAAGTTTCACATACTTGCAGTTGTAATAATCGAATGGGATTTTCAGGATAAAAAATGATGATGAACGGTCTTTGTTGCACAGTAAAATATTAATGGGGGTGGGAGCTTTAGGAGTGACCAAATTGCGATAAAACGCGTCTATAGATTGCATTTTGAGGAAATAAGTAAGTTGAAAGAGAATGAAAAAGTGGATTTTCTGAAAATTATTAAGATTTTTTACATTATTGGCCCAAAATATTGCTGAGTTCTCTTTGACAATAGGCACTCCGCACTGCGTGGGTGTGCTGTGGCTCAAATTGTTAAAGCAAAACATCGAAGTTTGGTTTAGAGTATTAGGATAACAGAAACGCTAAATTGTAAACTGACGTTAACGTATAGACACAGTGCCGTACTTATTTATTTGAAGCTCAATCCTACAATTATTTGTGTAATGGTTGGAATTTTCAATTATATTCCATAAAAAAGCACTTGGTGCTGACTGTAGTTTGTTTTTAAAATAGGAAAAGTTGAGAGTGAAGTCACGTTTACACAGGCAAAAATTTAAATGTTCTTTTTGCTGGCCTAGATATGTCAAAAATCAATTTTTGATTGTAAAATAACCAATAAGTGTGTAAATTTTAAATCACACCGAGCTTAAAACCAGATTCGATTACCCAGTTTTGAGTCTGAATCATAGTCGACATATTAAGCTTTTTAAAAGGTAATAAAAGAACTTATCTATTTTTAAAAGTTTAAGTTTGCTTATCTTTATTGGAAAAACGTCCAAAAACAGGACTAACAAAGAATGATACAATGATAAATAAACACATTATTGTTTTATATGTTGATAAACATGATTATTTACATAAAGACATTAAAAATAATTATAATGCATTTGTACAAAAAAAATTCAAGGATTACACATATATTAATTAGCTTAATTGAGCATTAAACAACCGTGATATTTAGTACGACTATATCCGTATTTATGTTTATCAACAAATAAATTGTAAAGGAATGTTAGGTAGCACAAATAATGGAAAATTTAAACTCTTATTTCTTCATATAATTACCAATTTATGGTCATATTTTTATAATATAAACAGACAAATTTTCCAGAAAATTTATTTATCAAACACCATTAATGAAAGTAACAAAAAGAAGCCAAAAAAAAATAACCATTAGTTATACAATCACCGAAAACCCGTGTTTATCGTGAACACACTCCCAATAATTAATTAACTTATAAAATAAATGGCAAAATTGCTTTGCGTTTCTTGGGATAATTAGGAAATTCTTTTAAACATTTTTTGTGTTTACCAATCGCCCAAACAGACATTTGATAAAGTCCAGCCAACGCAAAGAGGAAAACTACAAAACAAAAAAGAATCATTTAAATTGTTAATTAAAAATTAATTAACCCGGATATTACCAGGTAGACAGCCTGTGAGTAACGTGAAACCAATCCATGAACCAAATTCGTAGGTGTAATTAGGGCATGAGACGTAATTATAGAGTTTTGTCAATGGATTCGAATTTGGAAACGGAATTTTTCTCACAGTCGAACCAGCCGGCCGTAGATCCCTTAATAATAAATGGATACTCAAATTGCCCAGTTCACATACCTGAAAATAACGCAATTAAAACAATAATCATTCAAATAATTTATAAACTTATGTACTTACAATGAAAATAAAGCAACCTAAATAGAAGATGAGCGGTGATGGTGGTGTGTGTAATGGGTGATTAATATGGTATGCTATATACAAAGCAAAGCCCCAATAATATCCGCAATTTTTGAACAAATTCATCAAGGGCATCGTGCCATGGGAGAAACGATGAACGAATTTCGTTTCCAATAAACGTTTAACGTAATGAATCGTCCATAGAATTCCAGCGTAACTATAATTTTATTAATTTAGTAATTATTCAATCAATTACGATCAAAGTTCTTACTATGCATTATCTGGTATTTTAATCAATGTCGGATCACCACAAATTTTATTTAATTGATAGATTGGAAATAAACTAAACGGCAATACTGTTTTACCATCCGATACACCACTCCAGTATGTTGACGAATAAAAACATTGTGGTAATAAATATAATAAACCATATAAGACAATAGGACCGGAATATTCTAAATAGAAAACAGTATCCCAACCGATTTGTGGTCCTAAATCTTTAACATAAATTTTATTATGTTCTAATTGAATGTTTCTAATTTGACTGGTATTATTCTCATCTTTCCCTCTCGGACTACTTCTAATCGACTGACGTTCAACTGAAATTTTGTAATTCTTTTCAATTTCCTTCTTTAAAACATCCACAGTTGCTGTATCCGGTAATGATAATTTGCCTAATGAACGGCCACTTGTTTTCACCACTTCAATCTAAAAATAAAAAATAAGAAAATTATCAACAAGGAAAAATGCAAGTCACAACGTCACACATTCATTTTAATTGAATTATTCGTTAATCAATTTAATTATAATAAATAACTTATTGGTTTGTGAATGGATAAACAAACAAATTATATATTTTCCTATTCTAATTATTTTGAGAGTAAATTTTAAAATAAATAAATAATACGCACTTCTAATACCATCTTAATTGTTAATTACAAGATGTGTTTAATACAAGACACCTGAATCGGCATTAATTAATAAAATTAATTAAAGAATGCTAACAAAAACAACGATCTTTGATCGGCGACATTTAATATAAAGGTGATCGTAATAACAGCGTTTTCGACATGTTTCATCGCACGAATTTTGCCGGCATCACCCGAACGCATTTATCAGTTATTCTCCATTACATTAGACAAATAAGATTATTTTCGTGTTTTTTTTCCTGTTAAAACAAATTCAAATTTTATTGTTATGAAATTGATTTGAGTGGAATTTTACAAGAATTGAGCTAACCGAAAACGCTACCGAATGGCGCTTTTTTTTGCCAATATAATAGTGATAATACTAAAATTACTAGATTATTGACAGTTTGGTTGGGATCCGGTTAAATAACACGAATTTGAAGTTTGATTGATGTTTATTTACACGGATATAACCATAATTTAAATATTTCGATTTAATAATAAATGATCAAAGATGTACTGGCGTCAGGTAGACAGTAGACACGTCCGTTCCGTTCGGTAGTTGGTGATGGAAGAGATGGAGAAGAGTTTCGAGAACGCGAATCTGGCCTAACCGCTTCAGTCTTGCCAACTGATATTTTTGTTACCAACTGCGATTTTAGTTGGTGTCGCCACAACAGTAACTTATGAGAGAGAAACGGAGAGATATTAATAGTCCATTGTTTTTAATGTATATATGGTGGCCTATTCGGCCTATTCGAATCTCGACGTCATAATTGTTTATAATTGTAAAAAATAAATTATTTCCACAACAAGGGCTTATTTGACTAACCTGAAATTTTATCATGATAATATTTACTCAATTTCGTAACGATTCGTGTACAAATAATACAAATTTAAAGTAAACTATGTATTTAGCGAAATTGCAGGGCTACATTTAGCTTGATTTTGTAAATGTCATTTCATTATAACCTTAAAGTTACTGCTGAATGTATTTTAATTTGTTACGTGTTCTTTTTAATCAGTTATTAATGTTATAATGGATAAATTTAATGATTTATTGTATAAAATTTGTCAAAAAACCTAATATGAAGTTTTATTTTGGTAAAGGTTTAATTTTTATTACAATCTTGGTATGCTTTTTAAGTATATTATTCGGTATATATAAACAATATCTAACAAATAATGAATTTATAAAACCAGCAAGACAATATATACCGATATTTGAAGATTTAATAGCTCCAGATTCCGATAATAATTTCGCTTTAAGTTATAGTATAAATAAATTAGATAATTCAAATGATAATTTTATATTAAATAATTTAAATGCTGCACTAGAATCGGAAACACCAAGAAGTTATAATTATTTAACAAAACCACCAACAAATGTTAAATCAACAAATTCAGAAATTTTGAATATATTACAAGCAGCTATTGCATTCAAATTATCCGGTAAAAATCAAAAAGCATTAAAATTATTCGAACATGCTGCTGCAGTCGCTCCAGATAATCCAGACGTTCTGAATTGGTACGGCGAATTTCTCGAAAAAATACGAGATGATGTTCTAACAGCTGACGAATTATACTTTAAGGTAATCTATAAATAATTCAAAGAATTTAATAAACAAATATTTTTTTTAGGCTTTAACGTACGCCCCAACACACGAAGCGGCTCTAATTAATCATCAACGAACATCACCGGTTGTTGATCGATTAGATTTACAATTATTTATAAGTATAGACGAAAAAAAGGATTATTTAAAAGAGAAATTCGATTATTATAATTTTGAAACGTTAAAAAAACAAGCCTATTACCTTCATATATATCATACTGTCGGTATAGAAGGCAACACAATGACTGTTGAACAAATGCGAACATTATTGGAAACTGGTCAGGTAATTCAAGGTAAAACAATAATTGAACATAATGAAGTATTAGGTTTACAATTAGCATTAAAATATGTCAAATCATTGAGTCGAAAAGAATATATAACTATAAATGATATATTAGAAATGCATAAAAGAGTGATGGGTCATGTTGATCCTATAACATCGGGTATATTTCGTAATACGAAAGTTTTCGTTGGTCGTCATATACCACCATCATCAGAACGTTTACCTGAATTAATGGAAGCATATGTTGAATGGTTGAATTCTGATGAAGCGAAAAATATGCATCCAGTACGTTATGCTGCATTAGCTCATTATAAATTAGTCGATATACATCCATTTGTTGATGGTAACGGACGCACAAGTAGATTAATTATGAATTTGGTTCTATTAAGGGGCGGTTATCCACCGATTATGATCTTAAAAGAACAAAGGTAGATTCTTTTTTAATTAGACATGCATTATTATATTCGTTTGTTTTAGAAATAAATATTATGATTCTTTAAATATCGCAAATATGGGTGATCTTCGTCCATTTGTACGATTTATAGCACATTGTACAATACAAATTTTAGATATGTACATTTATGGAACTCATATGTTGACATTGGATGATCATAGTTATAATTTAGATTCAACCAAAGTGATTAATTAGTGAAATTCTTGTTTTTTATTTATTTAATTTCATGTAATTTATTTCGATAATTAAAATAGTTTGAAAAAATAAATGAGCTTGTTAACTTACCCAAAGTTCAACATCTGTTCTGTTCTCTCTTAAAAATGTTCTCTTGTAAACAAGGTTTCTATTTGGAATAAAATACAAACATTAATAATACAGCATGTTTATTATAGTAGTTACTGAATTGTTACGCAATAACTTTCTGTTTTATGATCAATACAGTAATAGTATTCGTAATTTTCGTTAAATCACTGCAAATTTTCAAAATTTCAGTTCCAACAAATAACATGTCCCTGTTTGTTACTTGTTAAATTTCAAAACCTTGCCAGCTTGTTCAATATCACTTCATATATATTTTTGAATTTGGTTAAAAACCAAAATATAACGAAACAGTTTACAAAATTAGTAGAATTTATAAATTTGACGAAAATTGTGAATACTACTAATATTCGAATTTTTTTGATTACAAATCTGTAATGAAACAACAACAAAATAGACAAACAGGAAGCTATTAACGGAACGGGAACGGGTGAATTTTGAACAATTTTAAAATCAATGGTAAATATCCACCATATAAATATTTTAAATAATTTTTTTGTCTTTTTTCATCTAGATTTTCTTAATAAAAAAGGCCTCTTAAAATATGCATATTTAAGCAATTATAGATTAGCCTAATAAATTTTCTAACAAAATGAGAAAAAATACATTTTAAAAAAATGTGATGGCTAATCTTATTGAAATCAGCACAGCCTAATGTAAACAAAACATATCAACAATGTCATATTCTCATCAAGGAAAATGGCAATGTTAATTATAAAGCAGATTAAGGCCACACCACCAAATAAATTCTGAGGCCTATTAATTAAAATAAGTTAATTAGCGATGATATAAAAAAGAAGTAACAATTAACAAAATTTACAGTTTTTTTTTTAAAATAGGAAATTACAACACAATTAAAAAGAAAACAAAATTAGAAATAAAATTTTCAACGTATTTGGATTTGATTTTAAATTCGCTTGTGAATTTCTAAGCGTGCTGTTTTCTTTTTAATTGAGCATTTTAAAATCAATACAATTAATAAAATTATTAATCCATTATATTTTGATAACTATTTTTATATAATTACTTTCTTTTGGTTTTACGACTTAGTTGTTCTTCAGTGTTTAATTTTGCTTTAAAATCAGCTACAAATTCATTAGAACGTGTAAGTATTTTCATTGCATTATCAACCAATTCTTCCCATTTATTACAATACACTAAAATTATTTAATTAAATTAAAAATAATTTCAATTACTATCAAATATTTCTTACTTTCTTGATCATAAGTGATATCATCACTCATTCTTAATAAATTTTCAGCTTTGGTTGTTATTTGTAATAGTTCATCAGTTGTTTGTTTATGATTATCTAACATATTTTCTTCAGCAAGTTGTAATTCCGATACTACTTGATGGAAATTAAACATTTCTGGTGTCATATCATTTTCCTAAAAAATAACATTATAAAAATACATAATAATTAGAAAAATTAGATAAAATTAAACTAACATTTAAAGATCTTAGTTGTAGTAAATCACCATCTTCTTGTGTATCAGGTGTGGCTGTTTGTAAATCACCACCACCTAATTCTTTAACACGATCCGCATATCTTAACGTATTTAATGTATGTTCACATGAATTTACACCAGGTGATACCATTGCAATCATACATGTTCGTGAATTTGAACCCACAAATGAATCACGTAATACTTGAGTCAATTTACTAACTCTAAATGGTAAATGTGCACCTTTTCTACCTAACGCTCTTATACATTCTTTTAATGCAAGTAATGATTTATTTATTTCAGCACCCTCCATTCCTGTAATGCAAAATTTTTTGTATTTTTTTTTAAATCAATATTTAATTTTAAACAACGTACTAGTTTGACGATTTGCTGACGATGTATCGGCGCCTCTTTCATTACCAGCTAAATCAATTAATGAAAATTTCCCATGTATTTTTTGCATATTATTTTGTGATCTTAATGATAATTGAAATACAGCATGTGATCGTGATGAATTTGAATTAGCAAATGTTTGCCCAGATGTACGTATTTGATTGCCTTTCTGTATTAATTTTAATACTTCATCAGTATTATGAACAACTTTTTCTGTTAAACCAACAACTTGTACTTGTTGTTTACCATCTTCAAGTATACGTAATTTTGATTTATTATTTAATAAATCAAATACTTTACCAGAATAAATTTCAAAAAAACTAGCCGATACAACTAAATTTAAATTACGATATTTTGATGAATTTAAAAGATTAAATACATCAGCTGATGCCATTGCATATATTCCTTTACGACAATCTTGTTGTTTACCATTAAAATCACCACCCATTGTATGTGTTTTACCACTACCAGTTTGACCATAAGCAAAACATGTTGCAAAACCACCTTCAAATACTGTTTTTATTAATGGTTGTGCTGTATACCGATATACCATTTCATTAGAACATGTTTCATCAAATGCATAATCAAAACGAAACAATTGATTTTCCAAATATTTTGTTAAATCAACTTTATTTTTAGGTTCATGAACAATTAATTGATTTTTACTTGGTATTGTTATAACATCAACTTCTTTACGTGCTATCTCTTTTTTACTTAATGGTCTTTTTCTAACACATACAGTTATTAAATGATCTTCAACAGCGTCATTTTCACATAATGGTTTCATATCTAAACCACGACGATAATCCCTACAAAAGAATCGAGCTTTAAAACATAAAAGGAAAAAAAAACAACTTAAAAATATAGCAAACATAAAATGTATTCTTCATTTATGATAATTAGTGAAATTAATGAATGAAAAGTAGATTTAAAAAAATGGAGACTTAAAGGTGAAATGAATTGCAAAAATTTCAAACTCATAAAATATGGAAATCGAAATTTTTATATTCAATTAATTGGGATAAATTCCACGCCTGAAGAAAACTGATTAAGATTTAAAAAAAATCATTTTATAAGAACAATATACAGGGTGTGTCCTAGTGATGGGACATTAAAAGTACAAGTTATAATTGATGGATGGATGTTTCTGAAATTTGATATATAGCCGTTTTTCCATCCGAACTACCCTTGCAAAATATTTTCATTGTTCTAACAACCCCCGTTATATGGGGTAATGCACTCTACTCTTCTATTTTAAATAGGATAACATATTTTTTATTACATTTTTGAATTCCTTGGATAAATTGAAGGGAACTTTGATAATACAAGTTATGGTCTAACGCTGAAAGTTTTTCAGATATTTTGACTTTTCATGAAATTTTAAGTTTTGCAGTTTAACTAAAAAATTCAGATTCTTTATACGAATACTGCTAAAATGTTGATATTTAGAATACAAATAACATAAACAATGTACTTTCTACTAAAGTTTATAGTGTTTATACAGGGTGTTTGCTCTCAGTATGGAGAGTTCTAAGAAACTCCTATTAGTCGACGAGCGATTCGAAAAATATTTTGAGGATTTGTAGAAGAGTCCCTAGGGAACATTTTAGCAAAATTGGAACCTCGTAGCTCATTTCAAAGTTGGTCAAAAAACGATCGTCTTAGACAATGTAGCAATTTTCAAAGACGAACAAAACACGCAGAACGACTAAAAATGACTCAGAGACCTTCCCAACATTGATTTTTTTCGTTTTTCTCCATTGTATTCCAGAGAAAATACGAAATGTTTACACCTGTTACAGAATAAAATGGAGAAAAACGAAAAAAATCAATTTTGGGAGGATCCTAAACTCATTCTAAGTCGTTTTGCGTGTTCAGTTTGTTTTTGAAAATCACTACATCGTCAGAAAAGAGAGGTTTTTGACCAACTTCCAAATGAGCTACGAGGTTCTAATTTTGCTAAAATGTTCTCTATGGACTCTTCTACAAATCCTCAAAATATTTTTCGAATCGCTCGTCGATTAATAGGAGTTTCTTAGAACTCTCCATACTGAGAGCAAACACCCTGTATATCTTTCAATATTTTGCTGAAATTAATTTTTCTTTCAGACAATTTTCAAACCATAACATTTTGCTTATTTTAAATGGAACACCATATTTATCTTTATCTGGTTGGACAGAGAATAAAAATCTACATCAAAGTGTATTAGCATTTTCTATACCATTCTTTAATAATTTTTCAGTTTTTCAAAATTTTCAATTTCAATCAATCAATCACCTCCATTGAAAAAAAAAATGTCTAGACGTCTATGCCAAGCTAATTCAACTGCAATCAAATGCATAGAAAGCTTACTAAAATGACAAAATATTAAAAATTATGTTAATATTGAATATTCAACATGTTTTTTGTACAATTTTGAAACATGCACAAAAGGCAAATGCAATAAATTTGATTCAATTATCAATTTCTTCCATTTTTCTTCATTAAAAGTCTAAAATTAATTAATTAATTTCATGCTAATTGTGACAATTAATTGAAAGTTGTTTCGCTAAGCCGTCTATGTTTTATACATTTTCTTTCAGGGGAGAAAATTAGACGAAATTGAAAATTTTGAATAACTTAAAAATTATCAAAGATAGGTATAGAGAATGTTAATACATTTCGATGCAGAATTTTTTTCTCTATCCAAAAATGTAAAAAGACATGTTGTTCCATTTAAAATAATCAAAATATTCCTGTTTAAAAACTACCTGAAAGATAATTGAATTTTGTCTAAATTGACAAAAAGTACATTATCTGTACTACTTAAATTCAAAGTTTCAACATTTCAAATGCTATAGCTTAAAAAATATAAATTTTTCAATCAAACACTGCAAAATTTAAAATTACATTAAAAGTTAAATTATTTTAAAAACTTTCAGCGCTATACCACGAGTCATTTAATCGAAGTCCTATTCGATTTCATCAAGTAATTGAAAAATGCAATAAAAAATATACTATTCCATTTAAATTTCAGAAACTTCCATCAATTAGAACTTCTGATACTTTTAATGGCCCATCACTAGGACACACTGTACAGGGTTATTCATGTTCTTATAGCAACTCCCGTTATTTATTGAGAGATTCGAAAAACATTTTAAAGGATCTCTGTAGATCATTTTATAGAATAGTTGATCAAAAAACGCCCGTTTCGGAAAAAATCTCGACTCTCAAATACGATTAAGAATGACTTGAACATTTTTACCGATTCCTAAATAAAATGGAGAAAAACGAAAAAATCAATATTATGGGGATCTTCGAGTCACTTCAAAATAACCCACGAGGTACTAATTTGGCTAAAATAATTTCCAGGAATCCTCCCATAAATCCTTGAAATATTGAGTCTCTCCCAAAACATGAAAATTTACTTTTATCAATGAAATAAGAGAGAACGTTAAAATAGCATACTATTTTGTCAATAAAGTACAACATATTTCCAGAATACATTGGTATTTGTTACATCTCAAGAGAATAGAATAAATGTAACAAAAGGAAACAGAAATAATGCAGAAAATTATTGAAAAGGAATCCTACATCTATAAAATACATAATAGAATGATAATAGAATAATAATCAGGCCTAAAACCAGTTCAATTTGCAGAAAGAACATGCAACAAAAGGAAGACTGAAAGCTCACTCACGAATACGCTTTCCTGATTAAAACAGTTGAATTATAATTAAAATTAGAATATGTTGAAATTAAATGTTAATCTGTTCAACTTTTGTTATTTTTCACTGAACAAAACAGAAATTAACAAACGATTTCTCATCACAAATGTAGCACTCCATATTTACAGAATAGCTACTTAATTACACTTTAGATGACCTAATTTATGTGATAATTGCATAGGCGAAACATGTAACAAAATAAAATTTGCTACGTAATCAGCAATATTGAAAATATTAAAGAAAAACAAGAGCGCCTGATACAAGAAGACAGATAAGATCGATAAGATAATTCAATTATTTCACAGAAAGTAGAAGAAAAACGTATTTGATTTAATAAGATCATAGAAACCGAATAATTTCCCTTTTATATTCGTTAATAAACGGTAATTTTAAATAATACTAATAATAATAATAATAGTAACATACGCAATCATATTCAGCAATTCCCAGTGCGGATTTCCAGGTGCTAATTGTAGGAATGCTTCTTTTTCGGCTTTCTCTTCAGCTTGACGTTGACGTCTCTCTTCACGATTTCGTTTCAATTTTTCTACTTCTTTAACAACATTACTACGTTTTATATTCTAAAATAATTATTATAAAGTTTAATAAATCTTATTTTTATGTTAATATTTACTTGTTGAATTCGGCTAGTTGGTATATTACTTTCTTTATTAACTATATTATCATTAATTGTTGTACCACTGCTACCACCCGGAAAAAATTGAGTGTGCCTTCCTACATGTGAAGTTTTGTAAATTTCTACAATTATATTCTTTAATAAAAAATTATTTAAAAAAAAAACACAATAAACATACCGTTATTTCGCGGACTATTAATTGACTGACTTGTCGCATTCTGTAAAATTAATTATAATTAATATTTATAAAAGCAAATTTTCTGATCTATTATTATCATTATTATTATAATTAAATACCGATAATGTTGCTGTATCGGGTGAAAATTGATTACTATTAAAATCATCATCACTTTCGTCAAATTTATGCGAATAACGTCCAGATTGTGCCATTGCTGTACTAGTTTCCTCTTCTGAAGAACCAGAAGAATCCTTTTTTTATTTATTGTTGTTGTTATATTAACCGTAATAATTTATAATAAGCAGCATTAATAAAGAGAAACAGAATTAGTGATAGAGAAAATTTTATATTTTAAAATCGAAATTCATGTATACAAACATAATGTTTGTGTGTGAAATGTGAACAATCAATAAGATTTTCATTAAAGAATACAATTAGTTGTGTGTTTATTATATTTTTATGTTGAATATTGTACCAGGTACCAATACTGGCCGTCCATTTGCGTCCATACAAACAACAAATTTTTCCTTTTTATTTTCATACTACACAATTCAATATCACCACTGTATTATCGATTACCATACACGTATTTATTTCTAATTACGAATTAATAACGTTCATAGCAATTTAGTGTATTATTTCTATTTTTATTATTGTTTGTGCATTTTTTTATTTTTTTACCTTTTGTAATTGATTCCCTTCAGGATGGTGTAGTGGTAACGTAATTTCAGGATGATCATTTTCTTTAAGTATAATAATATCAGGATTAAGAGATTCAATTGCCCTCATATCCACTTCTTTGCCTTTTGTTTCACCCTGTTCGAACCATTCAACGGTTGCACTGTGAGATTCTTTATTGATATCGGCAACGATGGCTGAATGTATACGACCTATATATTTTTTGGGTAAAAAATACAAAAAAAAAATCAATTAATTTACAATGATGTAAAATTTTTGAATTATAAATAACGAAATGAAGATACAGAAAAAAAAAGTATGTAGGAGGATAGTAGTTGAAAGAAACGTAGGTAGATGTGAATCTATTTTACACAATTGAGAAATTGTTAAGTATTATTCTATAAAAAATCATCATTATTTTAATAAATGATACAATTGATTATTTGTGATTTGTAACAATTTGTTTTATAATACTAATCAATAATAGTGTTGAATTAAATTTGTAATAATAGTAAAATAGTTGACATAACGAGGGAAAATCGGTGGGACGACCTTGTGTATTGTACATACACAAACCATATAAGGTACCATCGGTTTTTCGTATTCTCGTTTGCGTCACCTTGTCCTTTACAATAAAATATTTATATATTTAAAAAGATTTCCGCCTATTTGACCAAAAATTTTCCAAAAAAAAAGGAAAATAACTAATTGAATCTACATATTAATTCAGTAATACATAATTAAAATTAATTACAATTAGTTTTGATCTATTTAATAATATAATTAAAAGATTATAATTAAAAAGTTGTTTTTTATTAAATCTATCGATATTCGATTTTTCTGCCTCTCTATCCTCTGTTTGCAGGTGTGACTCATTCTATACAAGTTCAATATGATTACAATCAACTGACACTAATAAACATTTGTTGCGATTATTACCATTTTTGTGGGCGCTAAGAATGCATCTAGAAATATTAAAAATTAATTATAATTAATTAATTTCTATAATTCAAATAAATAAATATTCTTAAGTGTATGCCCCCACTTGAATTTTATTATAAACAAAAAACACATGGCCATTTCTGGTATTATTATAAAGAAAATAACCATCAATTTTACGTTTATTTTATATAATCGATATATTGTTCTATATTTAATTAATTTAAATTTAAAATTGAATTAATCTTGAGAAAAAGATGTTCACTAATATAAAATTAGACTAATTATAACAACTGGTGATTATTTTACAGTTTTTTTAATATAATTAACCGTTAATATTTTGTTAATTTGAGGGACAAGATTTGTGGTTTATCAATTAAATTTTGATAATATTTAAAAATTTTGATTCTATATCAACTGTTTGATATCAACAATTTTATTTGTGGAAATGAAGCCGGCTTAGTTAATTTTCTATATTAAACAAATCATTAATAAAATTATAATTACTGTAAATAATTAATTAATAAAATATTCTAAACAATTACCATCAGTTCTTTTGATATTAATGCTGCTACCAATTTTTAATACTTCTTTTCTATCCATAATTTCAATCTTTTTTAACGTATATTTTAACCTGGACAGACATACGACAGATACGAATTAAAATATAAATAAATACTGTTAGATTATGTTTCAATTCATATGTATTTACGGTTATTTATAAGTTAATTTTAAATAAATTTTATAAATTAAACGAAACTATTTTAAATTAAGCCAAACGAATAAAAAAAAAATTGGTTAATGTAACGAACACTTTTACAGCACCACATAGGACACATGAAAAAGACAACCAATTAGAAGGAAACGGATTGCTATAGAATGCTATGATGCTTTTTTATAAAAATGTTCGTTTTTAACCGGCAACGCCATCTAGCGCCGCTACATGAAGCGGGATTTTCAAATAGTGAATGACAGAGTGCACAGGGCCGGCTCCAGGACTTTTTGTTAATCGAAAAAATTAGAACTAATATTTAAAGTTCATTAACGAAAAGTGGTTTAAAATAAGTAAGATTGATGACTACAATGGAAACCTTATAAGTGTCAATACTATAATGAGATTTATTTTAATATAAATCAACCAAGATAATGATTAGGTATATGTATTATGGAAATTGCGTTATAGAAACGTCAAATAATTTAAATATTAGAAAGTAGAGTAATTTTTTGCTATATGAGAAATTGGAAATGTATTGATTGTCAAATTTACAATTTTTGTATATCGGATGATTCACCTCAAACGAGAACATTTTAGCAAAATTAGAACTTTGTAGCTCATTTGGAACTTGGTTAAAAAACGTTCGTTTTGGACACGCAAAACGATTAAGTATGACTCGGAGACCCTCCCAACATTTACTTTTTTCACATCTTCACCTATTCTAGAATAAAATTAAGAAAAAGGAAAAAATCAATGTTAGGAGGGTCTACGAGTCATTTTTAGTCGTTTTGCGTGCTATTTTCGTTTTTGAAAATTGCCACATTGTCAGAAACGATCATTTCTTGACCAACTTTCCAGTGAGCTAAGCTACATTATAAAGGCACTTATTTTGCTGAAATGTTCTCTGGAGGATTATCTCATGTGGGTCTTCTCTCTTTAATTTTGTTTAGTTTTGTTAAATATGCCATCAGATTTAACCCTCTAGCTACAGTGACGTCTTCTTAATTCCTTACATATCTGTAGACAGTTTTTATTCACTAAGATAGTATACTACGTACTACTTATTCTTCATACACATCTCTCTTCTTTTCACAGTCATTTTCTCAGATGTGTTAGAAAGAGGTGGAGCAAATTAAGGCGGAGTATTGTTCCACCTCCCAATACTCATTTAACTCCATTGAACAGACGGAGAAAAATCTCTACTGCTTCTCTTTAAGTTAAATTGATGAGACAAGAATAGAAAGTGGAAACATAGCCATTTTCCATAAGTTAGACAAGACAAATAAATACATGAGATGGAATAATGAAAGCGGGAGATAGATGTATGTAGGTATGCTTTGTTAATGTTTCTATCCAATTCCGCAGAGCTGTATATCTCCTTATATACAGTATTAGGCCCTATCGCTAGAAACATTAGAGAAACATAGGTCCCGCCCATTTATAATACTTATACATATTAGTTAGAAAGAGACTGAGAGAAGGTGGGATGTTTATAAATGAAAAAATATGGCGCTTTTTTCCACCCACTCTTAGTGCTTTGACCAAACAATACAATTTTTTTTTGTACGAAAGAGCCTTGAAAACTTTCAATTTTAAAGGATAACATTAACCAGATGCTCAAAGGAATTTGACATCTCTTTCTATTATTCATGAAACATGTGTGTTTTGACAAAGAAGGGACATAGGCGGGACCAATGTTTCTCCAATGTTTCTAGCGCTCGGGCCTAATACTGTATACTCGATGGACATAACGTAAAATTTATGGTGATATTCACAAGTACATAACGACAGTGTCGTACCTAGAAGAAAATTTCGGGGGAGGGGGTTCGATGAATTATTGATCAAATATTTGAAGAAACCCTTGAAAATACGTAATTGTCCTTACATACCTGCTTCAAGACACATGTGTATATATAAAGAGATGTTGAATTTGTCGATTCTCTCTACGATTTATAACACCCCCAACCGTCTATTATGAATTCTGAATCCATTGTGTCAACCACTATATTTCTTATTTACAAGTTAAGTCAAAACGTTAGCGGAGTAAACGTGCTATATAATATATCTTATTTAGCATGGGGGGGGGTGAAACTTCCAAGACCACACTCAGATACGGCCCTGCTTAACGGCATTAAAGTATCCAAATTTTACTAGTTACTTTATATGTACCTAGTTGGTATCTTGATATCGCGGTAACGCTGTTTTATAATCACGTGTATTTGAAATCATAACCTTTATTAATTATTATTTTCTGTGAGTGATGTAAGTGTGTAAAATAATGAATAATAATTATTCATTCAACGTTATAGGGTGACAATTCGTCTCGGAGTTTCCGGGACAGTCCCGGATTCCAGTCGTTAGTTACACGAAAGGTTCGTATTATTTTCGGAGCCTTTATACATACCGGTTGTCGGTTCTAAATGTGGTCGATGCTTATGAAACTCCTATTAGTTGACGAATGATTCGAAAAATATTTCAAGGATTTATTCTTAGCTTTTTAAAGGACATTTTAGTAATATTAGACCCTCTTAGCTCATTCGAAAATTGATCGAAAACGATCGTTTTGGACAATTTTCAACGATGAACTGAACCACTAATACGACTTACAACAAGAATGACTCGAAGACCTTTTCAACATTGATTTTTTTCGTTTTTTTCTTAGATTCTAGAGAAAAATATCGCCTGTTCCAGAATGAAATGGTGAAAAACGAGAAGAATCAATTATTAAAAGATCCTCGAGTCATTCTTACAATTAGTTATTTTACATGTTTTACAAGTTTCCGATTTGTATGACACTCCTGTTAGTTGACAAGATAAGTACCTATTCCAATAATATTACAAGGATTTGAAGGGTAGTCCCTTAAGATCATTTCAGCAAAATTGGAATGTTGTAATTCATTTTGAAATTTATTTCCTCGTTCCAGAATACAGTGAGGAAAACGAGAAAAATCAATGTGATTTGTTTAGACGATTTTGTGCTAGTTTGTTGCCTTTTATTCTAAACTTGCAGACGTTTTTGTCTTAGATTCTGTTTTCCAAATAAGCTACAAGGTTCTAATTTTGATGAAATATTCTTCAGGAACTACCCTAGGAGTGCTTGAAATATTTTTTGAATTGCTTATTGCCAACAAATAGAAGTTTCATAAGAATCTACTACATTTAAAAGGACGTGCGTTTAGTATTACATACATAATTCTCTTTCACTTTTCTTTTAGGTAAAATACATATTTTTAAATAAATTGCAATTAAATAAATACACAATCTGTTTTTTTAATTTTCTTTTGGACTTCAGCACCCCCAGAGTTGAACCTGTAACTACGCCCAACGCCCATGTACGTACCTCCACTTGGGGCAAACTTGTAGAGTTGGTTTTTAGTATTAAATTTGAAATGACCTCCTTATTATAGTCACAAAATGTTATTCTTGTACTCTTATCCTTTATTTTTATACTTTTTAATTAAGTGTGTGTTGTGTGTTCAATAATTAGGTGTGTAAGGTTTTCGTGAGTAGTTAATGGAAATCCGATGTGATATACTAACACCTGCTTTCTTATCAACTTTCAACAACATTAACGGTAGGTTAGTACATGAACAGCGGCCATTAAATAATACTTTAAAATTTGGTTAATTTTAGGCATTTTTCAGCTTTCAAAATATAATAGTGAGGCTTAATAATTGTCCTTAATTTGGATTACACCCTGTATATGGCTCCTTGATACCTTCGTTTCCTGTTTTCGTTGACAATTTGGCTCTTGAAAGTTTGTCAATCCCTGACCCCCTGAGCTAGGCAGATCAATTATCTAGTTTCAACTATTTTCTATGTGGGCTAGTGCGGTTCTGTCATATGGCGTTTCCTTCTGATTATTCTTTAGCGCCATCACTTAGTAGTTATAAGTATTTTATACAAGAAAATAACAATGCGCATGTCATCATTAATGAATGATAAAATTTAAATTTATCAACGTTTTATTTGTTAATTTAAAAAATTAGGACATACCAACTTTTTTTAAATTTATACTTTTAATCCTTTCTTGTAAATAACATAAAAATAAAAGCGTTAGTGAATACGATTATAGAAACTTTATTAACACTATTTTTGTTCTATTTATAACAATTCAACAAAATTTTTGTATTGTGCAAGGAAATATTATTTTGTATTTATAATGCTGTAAGGCTTTATTGATCTTTTTGTCGTTTTAAATGGCATTTTTCTATGATTTTATCAAATGAGCGTAAATAAAATGCACCAATTAAACGTAATAATCCCAAAACAATCACTTGAATTATTAGATCAAGTACTGAATTAACTGGACTCATACCAACACATAATGTCGTAAGGACATAGCTTTCAAAACCGATATAACTGAAAAAATTGCCGATCTGAAAAGCCATAAAATTGATTATTTAATATTTTTTTTTAATAAATAGAATTACCAATGAATCTTTTAAGATTTTGTCAGCTACAATTTCTGGTTTCATTAAACCAGCCGTTGCTGATATTAATTTTGTCTCTTCTGGTTTCGTTTCATTCTCCTTTTCATAACCAGGTGTATCTGTATCAGCTGGTAATGCTAATGTTACAGATATATTATACGGTTTAAGTTCCATTAATATCGATTCAGCTAGGCCACGTAATGCGAATTTACAACTTGCATATATTGAATAGCCGTACATTCCCATTAAGGCTAATTGTGATGATGTAAATACAATAATGCCATCTTTGCGTTCTTTAAATTTCGGTATTAATGCTTGTATTGGAAATAATGCTGATAAATAATTTGTATTTATCAGTTTTTGTGTATCATCAACTGTAAAATCTTCAACTTTCCCACATATTGCCATACCAGTACATAATATCAACATATAAATTGAATTTTTCTCGTCTAAATCTAATAATTTTTCTTTGATATTTGGTAAACTTACATCAGCTGATATAGATTGAATTATTTGTGTATTAGACAAACACGATTTTTTAATTTCATTTACAGCTTGTTGTAAACGATTTTGATCTCTAGCTATTATTGTTACATGTGCACCCTGTTTTGCAGCTAATATTGCAATAGATTTACCAATACCGCTAGAACCACCAGTTACAACAACATGTTTATTTTCAATACTTTTCGGTTTACCAGGCAATAATAATTTTTTAATAAATGCCAATATTATAATTGGTATTAATAAAAAAAACATCTTATATTATCGTTAATTCAACACAATATCAAATGATATAACCTATAAAAATAATTATAAAATTTAAGTCAATTTATTTCAAATAATTTACAAGAATTCACAATTAATCTTAACGATTAACAAAAATACGGTACTGACTTAAAAACAATATTCGTTTTAATTATTAATAATTTTATTCCGCAAAAAAAATTAAACGTCAAGTAAACATGCCGGGCGAACTAGTTGTAGCTCTGCGTACCGCCCATACTTAAGGTGCGTTCACATCGAAAACTACTGCGCGACTGTCATATTTACGTATAAAACGATTGTGTACTAATTTTTTATAGCAAAACTGCATTTAATCACCGTCTTCATTTAAATGATCAAAAGTCGAGTAAATCATAAATTAACGTGGAACTCTACTGGATCGAAAAATGAACGTGATATTCAAAATTTTTGAAAAAATTACTAGAGCTTATAGTATTAGTTTGAGCTTTACTTGTACCAAATTTGAAGAAAATCTGTCATTTAATTTTTGAAAAAACGTGGTTTTTGCATTATTTTATTTTTTATCTCATAAATGAGATTACAGATTTTGTTTAAACTTTTTTATTTAGCTCAGGGTATCCTGATTTTTTTACATGATGCTGAATCTTACGTTTTTGCACCAAAAAATAAAAAATAAATATCGAAATACAAGTATATTTGATGTTAATATACGGTTGAAACCATGTGTACGATATAGAATCAATGATGAAAATTGATATAAATAAAATTATCGTAAACATAATTTTTTCTCCAAAAAACGCATTTTAAAATTTTAACTTATCAATTTCGCCTTATTGCTCTCGAAGAAAATTAAGTAATCTGTATAAGTAATTTTTTTGTACAATTTTTTAGTGTTTTGGGGATTTTTTGTGGTTACCAATTCTTATTGTAATTTTACTAGACAAATATTCGACAGATCCTAATATAGGTATAATTGGACCCAACTAGATGGCACTATTTGTTCATGGACAGTGTGTATTGCTATATTCGGATTCACGTCTGTGCACGGCTTTAGATCTGTAGTCACGTGTTTCAGAAATGTCAAAGTCAGGCGTGAAAAACCCGCGAATTTAAATCAATGTTTCGAAATAATTCTGAATCTTAAAAAATGATATTGTTCATCATTGTTAATCTGGCTTGTATTTATTTAAATTAACGGCTAATATTTCTTTGAGGGATGTTTACTAAGATGTCTGATAATGTGTAGTTAGCCAATTTAAATTTGCCGCATTTTCTGATGGCAATACTGGCGCCCTCTAACGACAATGTAGATAATTACGACTGCTAGGGGAACTGAGAAAAACACAGCGTACTTTGTTACTCATTGAATAGAAAGAATTTTTAGTGAGATATACAACCATTGTGTCATATTGGTGGTTGACGAGGTGCTGGCCTACTTACAGTGGTTGAGTGATAACCACGGCGTATTGTTTTGTTTATAATTAAAGTTCCTTTTGTTGACAAGTAACCTTGAAAAATGGGCTCTCTCCTTGAGTAACTAAAAATGATAAATAAAAAGGATCCATTTGCATAAATTCTTATGCGAAATTAAATGATTTTTTTGTGAATATTTTTTTATATTCTCTTCTATAGGTGAATAACATCTTAATGTAGACGAGGCAAAAAAAAAATTAAGGAATTTCAGCGTTCATTGACTTCTAATAACAGGCTTGCCAAATTTGCAACAATTTAAAATAAACATATAATCTACAGGAACTCATATACGTACGCACGAACATGTTTGCACAATCCACGTGCCTATACGTATAATTACATAAACATGTAGTAAAATTGAGCTTTTATTGCTAAATATTATCAAACAGTGTAATAAAACTGTTTAACAAAGCACAATGCCGACAGCAACACTAAAATATAACGACCGATTATAACAAAACAAAATAAAAGTCTACGTGTGGAAGGTAATATTGATATTTTGTCTATAGATGAAATGTACAGTGGAACTTTGCTATACTAACTATAATTCTCATGGTGTTTTATGATAGGTAGCGATTGTAATAAGATTTTGAAGTTTTGTGCCATGACCCCCTAACTACTGACCCGCAGACCCTGCGAAGGGTGCCACGATGTAAAATTAAATTCATTAAGGAAGAACGTGCCTTAAGATGGACCTGCGGTTATTACACTTCTCACACGTTAGATGGCGCTTGCTCTACCACGTCTTTTATATCTATATTTATAGATTATTTTATTTTCTTAGAGAACAAAATGGCGGAATTTAAAAATGAAAATCTTGAAATGCGTTTTCGGGAGAAAAAATTGATGATGACGCTATATAATTTCTTTTGTCATATCATCGTTCACTTGATTTATTCAAGCGTATATTTTTATTAAATAAACTTATTTCGACTGCCAGAATTATGGCAATATTTTTAAATCGGGTACTAGACATCAACACGATCTCAGTTGGGTCCATTTAGACGATCTGCGCACCGAAGGCCACATTGCAACTCAAATTATACGTAGTCTATAGAAGGTTTTGACTTTGTTTATGAGTAGAAATCTGTAGCTTATTGGGAAGTCGGTGGAAAAACAATTTATGGCAGTATATCGATTTTTGCCCATCAGTTGCACACGTAAAATAATTTAAAACAACTTAAATGTAATCGTAATACAGTAAAACCCCTCTTGTGTGGAATTTCAAAGTACCCGATCACTTTAGGTGTCCATTAAGAGAGGTTTTACTGTAATAATTTTCCTTGTTTTCCTCAATTGTACCTTAGAACAATAATAAGCCACTTATAAACACACAGTTGTTTTACTGTAACAGAAAAGTGCTTAGATAATCAAAACTAATTGTCAAATCCAATTTTGTATGTTATTGTAGTGGTACTACTGTACAATATGTATTTATTTTATATATGTCAAGCAATACCTATACAGTTAAGGAATCAACGGAGTGGGGGGCGGGGAATTTCGGCCATATTAGAAGGAGCTTCTTGTACCAACTTATAGAAAATTATTTTTTAAAGAGTATACGGTGTATGGTTGGTTATATAATTGCTTACGTAATTGATTATAATGTGGGTTGCCTATATTCGTCAAGGATTTGTTCATTGAGGTTATGTTCATAGGTTCATGTTACACGTGCTATTTTTATTCGTACCTTTTCACGGTCTTGATGTTAGATTATAAATTATAAGTTAAGTTGTTTTCTACAGTATATTTATATTTGTTTGACTAATTGTTTTTTTTTTTAATTTTGTTAAATTGTTTATATTAATTTCTAATGTTAATATGTGTTTTTTTTTTAAATGTTTTTGACAATGCCAAATATTGTAATCCAGATGCATATAAGCAAGATAATATTACATTTCTTCTGTAAAGTATGATACAAGTAAATAAGTCTAGATGGATCAATCTAAGTTTGTCCAAGCAAACTTTCGGAATAGTCGAGCGTATCAATTCGATTTTTTTTTAAATATATTACCAGTGGAGTAAGAGAAGGGGGAGAGAGAAAATATATACTCTATTGTACTTCTACTATATAGGCAAGATCTACTGCGAAAGCATAGTTTTGGGAACACTTAGTTTGATCTTTGTCCAAGGATGAAAGTCTAAATGTATACGATTCGTGTGAAACTCTTCCTACTTAGATGGCGAGCGATTCGAAAAATATTTGGAAGATTTATACGAACTAAACACGTAAAACGATTAATTGTTAGAATGACTCGCAAGACCCTCCCAACATTATTGTGAGGTGAGAGAATCCTTGGGTCATTCTAAGCCATTTTGCGTGTTTAGTTTGTCAAGAGCTAGCGTTTTTTGATCAACTTCCGAATGAGCTACGAGGTTCTAATTCTGCTAAAATAATCTCCAGATACCCTCCTATAAATCCTTGAAATATTTTTTTAATCGCTCGCCAATAGGAGTTTCACACGAATCGTTTACGTTTAGATTTTCATCTCTTGTATACATCTTTAGAGTAATGAAATATTTTTCAGACTATAAGGTCCATATGGATCAATAATATTGAAGAAATAGATATCGTAAAGTTGGCTCGAGCCAATTGCCCTAAATCGGTAAAGTAATTAAAAAGTCGCCCCGACGTGCCTATTCACGTGCCAATTTGCAGGGCCCCGATTCTATTTCCCTACAAATCGTCCCTAAAAATTGGCGTATGTATAGGCCGTTTAAGAATATCTGATACATATATTATCCATGAGTTAAATTTAAAAATGCTACGCCAATATCTTTTATAAAGTGAGAATTTCTTTTATTTTACAACTTTATTATTGTCTTTACTTGAAAAAAATTTTCTTTTTTTTTTGGTCTTAGCGAATGAATGCGAAATTTCGGATTTTAAATTTTTGTTTTTGTGAAATTTGTTTTTTTTTTGCGAGAATTACGTATCGATCACATTGATACATTGGATCGAAACGTGTAATAAACAATAAAATAAAGACAACGAATGTTCAAGAAGAGAGCTTTATTTCAAGTTCTACATTGTTTACTACTTTCAAACTTAACCATGTATTGTAAATACATATAGAAAAGCCCTCGAACAGGTAACTTATTTTGTAGTTTTCTCTAAGCAGACGAATTTTATCATGTTGATGTATCTTCCCATGATGTAAAAAATCACAAATAAATGTAAAAATGGTACATGTATAAATCATCTACAACTTTAACCCCCAGAAAGGGATGAAAACGCCTTTCTAGAGATATTTAAACAAATTGATTTTGCAGAGATAATAACTTCGACCCCCCAATCATCGAAATTTTGAGTTTCAATCGACTGATTTACTTGCAAGGCCGTCTTAAGTGCCCTAAAGTATTGCAGACGCAGTTTTTTGATGTAAAGTGATATTATTAAACCGGTTCGAAGTTCTGGTCTATGGGTTCAATAAGAACTTCACAATTGAAATACCGGAAGAGAAAATATCAATGGAAAAGGTGAAAGGCACGAGGAAAAAATCGTTGTTACACTGGAAAACAAGTGCTCCATTTTCAAGCAGAGCTGTGCACAGGTCATGTTGTGGAGGAACTATGAAAGCATTCACATCAAAACAGACATTCAAGGGGTGCTTAAGTCACTAATGGCTTTAAAAATAAATTTCAGACTAGTGCTGGAATCCTTCGATGCACTCAAAGAGCTTTGTGAATATTAGAAGGTGAACTTGAAATGAGTGTCGCTGTTCAAGGGTTCGAAGGAAACGTTGATGCGGACCGTTTTGCAGCTCTAATTGGACCCGGACTCTCAAGTGGTATCGTGTATGCGGACGCTAAAACGACCATAAGGAAAAAATTAGAATGAAAACACCAACTCTGTTAAGACGACTTATTAAAAATGATCATGTCAAAGACATTTCTAGGTTTTTCATACAGAAGTCCTAGAATTAAACAAGACAGTTAAGGCAGATCACAGGATTGTCTGCTGGTAACTGTGCTCTTATGAAGCATCTCCATAATATTGATGTAAGTAGTCGAATTGGGGAGGATGCCATCCCTCCAGTAACTTATTTGTAATGAAATCATCCCCCTAGTGCAAGTTCCGAGATAAGTTTAACTATTATTAAAAATTTTGACCAATTCCCCCTAAATAATTTCCAATTCGGCCACTGGGTGTTGTAAAGGAGCCGATATGTGTGGCCTTTGAAGAGGAAGATGAAGCTTCACTTCATATTTAATGCTGCTCTGAGGCTCTTAAATCTTAAAGTATGACATCTGGGAACTCCTAAAGAAATAAAAATTACTCCCTTAAATACTATTCTGGAGTTCATCAAAAGTACAAGACTGGTGAAAGAGGACGATTAACCCAAACTAGGTGTGTTGACGGGTGCACAAATCAGGGCTTGTGTGTGAAAGACTGTTAAAGACCTCACACAGACAATAATAATAGTATAGATGGATCAAGCTAAGTTTGCTCCAAAGCATAGATGCGCAGTAGATCTTGCCTACAGAATAAGTGCAGTAGAGTATATTCTGTCTCTATTACTCTACTAGAAATATATTAAGACAAAAGGAGGTAGATAGAACGACCATGTGTACGAGGAGATGGAAACGAGCAGAAAGTTCTTAAGTAATGGTCGAATTAGAAATTAAAGTAAAACCTCTCTTAATGGACACTTCCAAAGACTGAATAACGGGCACCTCCTTAAAGTGGACACATTTTAGTTTCACCGCAGGTGTCCGCACAAAAGAAGTTATGTGTCAAATACTTTTAATAATAATTAAACTAATCTCAAGATTTGAACTAGGGGATGATTTCATTACAAATGGGGGGGGGGTGTCATCTCATCTCATCCTCCAATTCGACCGATGTTTCCAAGCCATCTAAATCTATAAATGGTTCTTGTTACGTTTCTTTATCTCGTTTCGATATTATTTTAGTATTATGAGTGCCAGATCGATTAACGAATTTGAAACCTTTAAATTATCGAACGGTTGTATCATCCAATATAGGCAACCAGTAATTTTGGTATCATGTTACAAAATAAACATTTATATTTACAAAAGATTTGGTAAAACTGCGTCCTTATAAAATGGCTGCAACTACCAACTGTTTTCTTCCCCTTGCCCCACAACCCTCTCAAACACTATTTAGGTAGTATTATTTGACATGTATGATTTATTTAGAATACGCTTTCACTCGACTTGCGCCGTTTACGTTTGTTCGTATTTTATTGTACGATGGCGTGTTTTTGCTGTGTGAAATCAATTTTTTGTTTATAATTTTATTCAATTTAATTTAATGATATTTTAAAATATTATGTATATAAGGTGATTTTATTTTATTTCAATGGTGTATATAATATTAAATAAGGGCCGTATTATTTCATAACGACCCATGTGCGCGTTAGAATTAAAATTACATTCTCCAGCGGGGGCTGAACCAGTGCTATATACTTGGCCGTTAACCTCAGGACGAGGAAATGTAAGATAACAATTATTTACAATTATATACTATTGTTTTGCTATTGATGCACGTAAACAATACAAAGAAATAAGTGTGTTGAAATTCAGTTAAATGGGCGTTTTAAAAATAAACACCTGTAAAAATATACTCTAATTAGAGCTTCTACAAAATCGTACCGATCGAAAAGAATGATCATCTTTCATTTTATTTTACCTTCTTTCTTTCTTTCTTGTATCGTTAAATGATTGCTCATTCATTGTTGATAAAAATCATGAATCAACTTTCCGTTGTAATTTGTACGAATTGTCATTAAATTTTACACGTCATTCATTAAACTTAAAAATCAAAATTTAATAATTTGTCCTTTTTCAATATTTGATGATTATCTTATTTTTAAACCAACGTGGGATCCAACTAAAATTAGTATATTTACAATATTTACAAAATAGCTTCATTAAATATTGTTTACTAATTAGATGAAAACAACAACAACAACAACAACAAAAACTCATCAAGGCTGTTATTATATACAATATATTCAATTAGATACCACTATAATTAATCATCATTGTTATTATTATTCCTTAAAAATGAGTATATTTTATATTTTCTTGTATGATTAATTCAATTTTCATTTTAGGATAAACATGATGGTGCCCTTGAAATTGTTGAAACAATCAGGTAATATACATCTATATTTCTTTAGAAATTTCAATTGCTAAATTGACATAATAAGAAAAAAGATGGTTACTTAGAAGATTAGCAGAGCCGGCTTTAGGCACAAGCTGAGCAAGTGACCGCTTGTGGCGCCAAAATTTTGAATGGCGCAAATCGCTATTATCAAGCAATCTGGCAGATTAGTTAATTAAATGAAATTGTCTTATTAGTTCTATCCTTAACTATTTCATAGTAAGAGAAATATTCTGTTACAGTAAACAAAATACTGACATCTACTTTTTAGAACTATGTTATTGTAAGATAAGACCGGAGCGCACAAGTACTTTTCGGAAAAGATATGTTTTTTCGATAGTAAGCTATGTTTAATCTGGAAGAGAATCGTGCTCGGTTATTCAAACAATTCTCTGTACGAAATTATTTTAATTAAGCGTGGGGCGCCAAAAACTTGCCTGCTTGTAGTAACACAGGCTAGAGCCGGCACTGAAGATTAGAGAATCAATTTAGAAAATTATACAATTTTATTTTATTTGAAAAAAGGAAGAGCGTATGTGGAGCAGAAAATTTCGTAATTCTAAATTCTAATCAATTTAGAAATAACTATAAATAAATAAATGTCATCTTGGATTGATAATAATAAAAACAATCTGTACGATTACATAATCTTGTGTTTTGAATAAAAATTCCCCTACAACTATTGAAGAATAAATTTCATTCAAACCTTTAGTGAAGATTATATTAGAGGTTAATTATGAAAACTAAATATTAGAGATATCCTAATACAAATAAAACAACTAGAAAGATTCTTATCGAATAGATTAAAAAATTGTGTTACAGAGAACGTTGAACCATTGATTAAGAATTCAAATATCGACTTATATTTAATATATTTGTAAACAAAATTAATGACATTCACAAGTTGGCCATTCCAAATTAGCAGTTTATTAAAACATATTTGTCAAATTTGTTTGATAGAAGTGAATAAACTAATGTTGTATATCAACTGGGTGAAAATTGACACCAATTTTACATGACAAATTATCTAAATTTGACTAAAAACAAACAAATTCTTATTGCATATTTTGTACTGAATACAATTCTAATCGTGTGTGGTCCCCATTACACAATTCTTATAAAATGTCAACAATGACATGCGAAATTTGAATTTCCGATTTATTGAATGAGAAAATCCCGAAATTTTCAATGAATTAATTAAAATGCCAATAAATCCATATAAAATTGAAACAACAAACGTTGTTTGCCTATAAATCATGAAGACTTGCATCACTTTCAAAAAATAACTCATTTGTTGTTACATAAGAGATAATGAATAGGAGGATATAATATAATAGTTCTAACAGTTGTTAAATTATAAATTGTAATCAGAAATAATAGTTATTTTTATGTTACATCTAAATATAGGGTTGCTGTTGTAAATACGGCAAATTCGTAGGAAATTTCTATTAGTTGGCGGGCGATGTGAATAATATCTGAAGGGGAATCCCCGGAGGACATTTTAGCGAAATTATAACCTGACAGCTCATTTGGAAGTTGGTTAAAAAACGCTCGTTTTGGACAATTTTCAAGAAACGAGTTGAGCACATAAATGACTAAGAATGATTCGATGATCCTCTCAACATTGATTTTTTCGTCTTACTCCATTGCGTTCTATGAAAAACGCGAAAAATTTCCACTTATTCCAGAATGCATTGGAGAAAAACGACGAAAATCAATGTCCTCGAGCAATTCTCACTCATTTTACATGTTTGAGTAGTTTTTGAAATTGGCGATATCACTAGAAATGAGCGTTTTTTGACCAACTTCCAAATGAGCTACAAGGTTCTTATATTGTTAAAATGTTCGCCAGGGACCTTCCATCTAATAGAAGTTTTGTAAGAATTGATCACGTTTACTGTTTAATGTATGTGTAGTTCTAATGACAACCCTGTTGCTGTAAAAGTAGACGATTCAATTGAGGCTATTACTTCAAACATTTATAGGAGGATGCGTGGAGATTATTTTAGCAAAATTAAATCCTTGTAGCTCATTTCTAAGTTAGTAAAAAAACGATCGTTTTGGACAATGTCGGAATTTTCAAAAACGAACAAAGCATGCAAACCGACTAAGAATGACTCGAAGACTCTTAATTTTTATCGTTTTTCTCCATTTTATTCTGGAACAGGTGGAAATGTTTCGCATGTTTTCTACAATGCAATGGAAAAACAAAACACTGTTAGTTTATGAGTTATTGTTTTGCGTGCTTTGCTCGTTTTTGGACCAACTTCTCGATGAGCTAGGAGGTTCTAATTTTGCTAAATTGTTCTTCAGGGATCACCCTAATAATTCTTAAAGTATTATTCGAATCACTCGCCAACTAATAAGATTTTCATACGAATTTGGAATATTTACAGCAACAACCTTGTATTATTACAATAATTGATGCCATTTTAACTCATGGTTAATAGTTGAAATATTTATGTTGAAGTGGATGATTATTAAAATTTTTGTTGATGTTTTTCTAGATGGGTATGTGAAGATTTGCCAGAACTTAAATTACCATTGGAAAACAACATATTATGCGATTATGATACAAAATGTTATGATAGTATGAAATCATTATGTGATCGTTTTAATCGAGCTATTGATAGTGTTGTAGCATTGGTAATACATAATTTTTTTTAGATTTAATGATTTGAATTAAATTGATAATTATTAAAAATATAGGAAAAGGGTACATCATTGCCTGCACAACGTTTAAATAAATATCCATCTCGTGGTTTATTACGTCATATATTACAACAAACATATAATGCTGCTGTTACAGATCCAGAAAAACTAAATCAATATGAACCATTTTCACCTGAAGTTTATGGAGAAACATCATATGATTTAGTTTGTCAAATGATTGATCAAATTGAGATAACATCAGATGATGTATTTATTGATTTAGGTTCAGGTGTTGGACAAGTTGTATTACAAGTAGCAGCAGCAACACCATGTAAAATATGTTTTGGTATTGAAAGAGCTGAAGTACCTAGTCGTTATGCTGATTCTATGAATAAATATTTTCGTACATGGATGCAATGGTATGGTAAAAAATATGGTGAATATAAATTAATACGTAGCGATTTTTTAAATGAAGAACATCGTGAAAAAATTAATCAAGCAACAATTGTATTTGTTAATAATTTTGCATTTGGACCAGCTGTTGATCATCAATTAAAAGAACGTTTTGCTGATTTAAAAGATGGTGCACGTATTGTATCATCAAAAAGTTTTTGTCCATTAAATTTTCGTATAACCGATAGAAATTTAAGTGATATTGGTACTATTATGCATGTATCAGAAATGACACCATTAAAAGGTTCTGTATCATGGACTGGTAAACCTGTATCATATTATCTTCATGTTATTGATCGTACAAAATTAGAAAGATATTTTCAAAGATTGAAGAAACCACAATTAAAGGTATTGTTTACTTTTAAATCTATTCTTTTTATATTATCGTTTTCAATGATTTTAGAATGGTGATGATGAAAATAGTAGAAGTGCACGTGATAAAGCGAAACGTGATCTATCAAAACAATTGGGTTCATCGACAGACACAGACGATGATGATGATATGGATAGTAATTATGGACCAACAACACGTAAAGCTTGGTCAGATTATTGTTCGATTAAAGGTAAAAGTAGTCAATCGGAAGAAGAAAATACAAATAAACACGGTAAACGTCAACCAAAGAAATTACGAAGAAAAATTCAACGTGTTAATAATAAAAATCAAAATGAGAAACAAAAAGGTACGAATAAACGTCGCGGTAGAGTTAAAAAGGGTAAACCTAAGAAAACAATCAAAATTAATGGTCTTGATCTATTACACAATGAAACATTATTAAGTACTTCCCCGCAAGGTAAAATTTATTTATTTATTCATTTATTTATTATTAAATTTATATTAAATTGTATTTCATTTAATAGCTATTGGTAAGAAATTACCACCAGCACCTGGTTGTGTTGATCAACAATTAACAACATTAAGCACAGAACTTGTACATAACGAATTAGATATACCGGAATCGCCATCGAATACACCATACGGTTTACAAATATTGTTAGATATGTTTAGAGCTCAATATTTACAAATGTTAAATCAAATGAAACAACCAACATATAAAATAAATATTGAAAATCATATAAAACAAGAAAAGGAGCGTAATAAAAAATTACAAAATCGTGCAGCTCAATTAGAGAAACAAATAAAAGTATTAATTGATGATAGTGTTGCATTATTAAAAGCACGTATGAGTGAATTAGGTATAAATGCAACATCACCAGTTGATTTATTAGCAAAAGCAAAAGAAATTGTATGTAGACATAAAGAATTACAAGCAAAAGCTAGTAAATTACAAGGACAAGTTGCTAATTTAGAACAAGAACAACAAAGTTTTGTTATACAACGTCAACAAGAAATTATTGAAAAATATAATGGACGTGATTCTGGACATGATTTATCACCAAATGCAACACAAGAATATATATTAAGGGAAATATCATCAACATTAGCACATAGAAAGAAATTACACAATCAAGTATCACGTTTAGAAGGTGAGTTATTATCATTAGAAAAAATTAATGAAGAAAGAAAACAAGCTCAAGCGTTAGCTGTACGCCAGCAACAACAACAACAACAGCAACTGTTGTTGCAACAACAACAACAACTTCAGCAACAGCAGCAGCAACAACAACAACATATGAATCTTAGTATCAAAAATAATATTAATAATAATAATGGTCAGATTAGTAATCCTACGAAAGTTTCACGTAAATCACGTGATTATCGGACAAGATCACAAGATTGGCCTGATGTACCTGATGTAGGTAAAATAGATGAACAAAATCCTGAAATTTTAGCACAAAAAATATTAGAAACAGGTCGTAAAATTGAAGCTAGTAAATTATCAGCAACATGTAATAAATTAACAAATATATCAAATAAATCAACAAATCATCGGGGTGTTGTTCGTAGTAATATGGCAGCACCATTACCAATTGCTAAAAGACAAAAAACAATATCTAATAGTAGTAGTTGTAGTAGTAATAGTAGTAATAATAATATAAGTGGTTTACCTAAAGCTCAAGAAGCTCCACGTTTAGCTGATTTTGAGGATCGATTAAAGAGTATAATAACATCAGCATTAAATGAGGATCAACAAAACCGTACAAAAGCTCAAATTCATCAAAATTATTCAAGTGCAACACAATATCAAACGAATTATGTACAAACACAATTACAACATTTACAACAACAACAACAACAGCACTTACAACAACAACATCACTTACAACAACAACAGCAACCACAACCGCCACAACATCAAATAAGTTATCAGAATCATCCGGATTATACACAAGTATCACCAGCAAAATTGGCATTACGTCGTCATTTATCTCAAGAAAAATTAGCTGCCCAACAACATAATTATCAACAAACAACAGATGGTGGTATTGTAGCAACACGTACAATTGGTGATTTAATGTCTGGTGAAATAGAACGTACATTAGAAATATCAAATCAATCAATAATTAATGCAGCTGTTGAAATGAGTGATATACAAGGTACAACAACATTAACATCTAGATCTATTGTTAATACAAATATAACACAACGACCTGAGCGTGTTAAAGTGCCAAATTCAATAAATTCAAATTATCTAAATGAACATTATACACCATTGCCTAGAGCTGATATAAAACCGTATCAAGAATCATATTTTAGAGATATAAAACCACCACAACCGACTACATGTATAACATCATCATTATTATCATCATCCTCATCAGCGACAACAACAATAATAACAAATAGTACAACAAATATAGATAATGGTACAACAACGAATCGTACAAATTTTGTTGCTGAAGGTTTAGCTGCATCATTACAAGCTAGAGTATTAAATGGTCCACAAATAAAAGAAGAAATTGATTTATATGATAAACGAAATTATGGACAATCATATAATCAACAATTAGATGATGTTTCAGAACCACCACGTATTCGAAAATGCAACGAAGAAGGTAAGAAATGCATGTTATCTTTATTATTTTGATTTTCTTTAATGAAAACTAAACTAATTAATCAAAAATTAATGGTTTTTATATAAATTGCTTTATTCAAAAAAAGTTTTATCACGCCTTTTTTTAAGCTTCATAAATACAATTTAACATTTCTGATATTTGATAATGTGTGGAATTAATTGAATTACTTTAATTGGGAATTTGGGTAATTTCTATTCTAATCAATATCGGCAAATTTTTCATACAAATCTCTTCACTAGGGAGTATTTGGTTCTTATTTGGTAGATGATTAAAAAGCGCTACATTCGAAAAAGTCGCGATTTTCAAAAAAAAAACACGAATTAAGTTATATTCTGAAAAAATCGGATGAAATATCTCGCATATGAAATCGAATGGTGTAAAGACACAAATTTCTTGTTTGATTTGCTCGGAACAAAAAATCGGTTAATGTAAAGGGGCTTTTAAGATGTGTGTGGGGGGCTCGCTATACCGGGTGATTCACCTAAAACGAAAAGTTCCCATTATTTGGTGAGCGATTCGAAAAATATTTCAAGGTTTTATAGGAAGACAGCTAAAGATCATTATAGCAAAATTAGAACCTCGTAGCTCATTTGGAAGTCGCCGTTTTCGAAAACGAACTAAACACGTAAAACGACTTAGAATGACTCGAATATCCTTCCAACACTGATCTTTTTTTTCGATTTTCTTGATTTTATTCCGGAATCGGTGTGAATGTTTCGCATTTTTTCTAGAATACAATGGAGAAAAACGAAAAAAATCAATGTTGAGAAGGTCTTCGAGTCATTCTTACTCGTTTTACGTCTTCAGCCACTTCCAAATGAGCTACGAGGTTGTAATTTTGCTAAATCGGCAATTTGGCAGATATTTACGTATTTTCTTAGGCTAAATGTGCCAAAATTTACGAAAACTCAGTCAAACCAAAAAGTTGGTGATTAATCGGCCACTAATTGTAAGATTTTCAATAAAATCGACAATTTTTGACGATGATTTTCAGCCGAGCAACTCCATATTGGTAGCTGAAATCCGAGAAAACGAACTAAAACAAGCTAAGTCGACGTGTTGATCCTAATTTTTAGAGAGGACCGCCCTACATATCCTTGAATTATTTTTCGAATCACTCGCCAACTCTCGAGAGTTGCCTCAAAAACTTTTCGTTTTAGGTGAGTCACCCGGTATTGCCCAAAACGAGCACTTTTTGACTAACTTCAAAATTAGCTTCGAGACTCTAATCTTGCTATAATATTTATCAGATTCATGGGGGTTGGCATGAGAATCGGGTACTCTGTATTGAAAAGATTTGTATTTAATTTTATTCAATTATAATTATCGATGATTTCCAGCTTTTTAAACGAGCAATACAAGTAAACTAGCCTAGGGTGAAATTTTTTAGATTTTGTTAGATTTCTAAGTACAATCTGATAAGAAAATAATTCTTTATTTAAGGGTGAAAATCGCGGCAATTCGTTCATATTTTCTGATACATATTTTATTTATAATAAAAATTAACAAATTCCGGGAATTATTCACTTTCGGGTGGTCTATTTGTAATTTATATCTAATAATCACTAACTTATTTCACTATTTGTCTTCTGATTTCTTTTTTTTTTGTGTACTATTAATTCAGTTTGTAGTGAAAATCGGTAATTTCTTAGCTCGATTTTTGTGTAATGTTTGTAAATTTTTCAAAAAACTGAAATTATTAAACGATTAAATATTTTGACGAATTCCATTTTAAGAAGATAAACTTCAACTGCTTTTTTTTATACAAGAAAAAGCTTTCATGCTTCTTTTTCGCACTATTTCAGTAAAATATGAAAATTGTATTTATGATTTTTGTTTTATTTTACTTTTAGGTTTTCATAGTAATTGTAGTGGTAATGGAGTAAGTTTAGCCATAAAAAATTAAAAGCGTATTTATTATAAGCATTATTGCACGACTAAACTTTTATTATTCTTATTTTATTATAAATTGAATTATCAATATTTGTCAAAATTAAGAAAGTTTTTCGTGTTATAATGGGATATGGGTGTTTTTTTTTTAATTTTTATTATTATTTTGTTTATTATTGTAGTATGTTTGCGTTGTTTTTTCTTCTATTTTTTTTTGTCAAATAGGAGTCATCAGATTCAGGCATGCACATTCACATGCACACAAATTAGCGCATGCATATATATCCTCTTACCTACTACATTAGATTAGATGGTTGGTTAAAAATTATTTATTTTGGTGGTAAGTAGCTTTGCGCTATATTTATTTTAATTTTGCTGAAGCTGAATAATTTTCCCCTATAATAAGGTGGTGGTTTATTCATTTTTTTTTTGTTTTATATTTATTAAATTTTCAAATTAGAAATAATACATAAGTATCAATCATTTTTTTTTCAGTTCAAAACTATATGTTTTACATATGAAAAAAATTATGTTTTCCATTATGTAAATAAATACGTTTATTTTTTTTCTTTTATTATTGATTGTTTAGATGCTGATGTTGAAGAAGAAGGTGAAGAATCTAAATGGCAAGATCGAATTAGTTCAGGTTTTGATCGATTAGTAGCATTAGCATCAACAGAATTAGATAAACGAAGACGTTCAACAGAAGATAATTGTAATACATCTCCAGATTCTGGTATTGGACCATGTGAAAAGAGTCCATCACGTTTAAATCCAGCATTACTTAAATATCAACGACATTCAGAAGATAAAAAATCAAAACCGGATCAACATTATAAAAAAAAGTTCTATTATAGATTAATTTACGATTATTAAGGAGACCTGGTTGTTTAATTCTAATAATTTTTAAAAGACGATTTCACACAGCAAAGTAACTTATATACAAAATATTTATTCTAATTTTAATTTATTAATTGATTTTATTTATACACGGTCTTATTTTTATAATCTAGTTTAACAAAAGATTGAATCAGTGAAAAATTTTGTTATGTTTTTTACTAAAAACTACAACAATTTTGTCGGAAATTTCGTTTTAACTTCACCTTATTAAACGTGTTTTACATTATGCATTATTTATAGACTACTATAAAAAATTTAATGTTCAAACTATTTTTAGTTACAAAATGATGATTTTCAATTTTATAAATTTTAAAAAATCTCATAATTAACAGCACGGTATTTGAGAACCGTTATAAATTTTGTATAAGGTGAAACATGTTTAAACAAAGTGTAAACAAAAATAGCCGTGCCTTATAGTGAAAATATACATTTTAATTAATTAATAACAAATTTCTTCACTGATTTTGCCTTTTTTTAGCCAAAGTAACTAGGCTTGAATTGAGACCATTCAATGAACGAAATTATCACCCACTATGTCAGATAATTCTGAGTTTTTAGCAAATTTGTTTCATTCAACACATTGCCGTCAAAATACCAATTTGGTGAGAAATAGAGAAAAAATCCAGTCACGTAACGATAAATTGAACAAAATTAAACGAACAATAAAGGTGTTGACGTTGATTACGTCTTTCAGGAGCCTCATAATCCATCTTATATTCCTACCAAAAATTCAGCATCTCTCATTATTAGAGCTGAAATAAAAAGTGAGGGTTTTTAGGTAACTCTCCCTATTGGTTTGTTTTTACAAAAACAACATTTTAATAGTGTTTCGAAGAGCGCCTTTTTGGTGAAGTAATTTGTGGAATTTCTCCATTTGTCGTTATTACAATCAATATCTGAGAGAAGTCTCTGTATTGTATGGGGAATTTCAGTATTTAGCAATGTGTTGATGAAAATATCCGTGAAGGTCGTATCCACAGCATTTACATGAGGACCTGAAACTTCAGATTACTGTGTACAAATATTTTTTTTAATTATCGTGCATTGAATGCGTCCAATACAGCACTGAATTTAGGTAATTATACAGGTGTTTTTTTTTGGTAATTTAGTAGTTTAGTAATTGAAACAAATCTTATAAGCTCGTCATTATAGATTACAGTTTTTAAATATCTTGTATCGATTTATAATAACTCGATCTCACGTGGGCTTTTCAAATTTAATTTCAAATGAAATTCTAGTAATAGCGGAGACTGTTGAATTTGTGTTCATAAAGGGAATCCAAATCAGTTTTAATTGTTTAAAAAAATAATTAGCATAATGAATACAAACACTGCCTGAAACAAATCTCATACCTGTTTCGTTATGCTGTTTTCAAAATTTTAGTCTTCTTTTTAAAGGTCAATCGTAATTTATTTATACATTGTACATATTTTAAATTTAGTCATAAGTATACTTTTATTGTATAAATAGTTGAATTTTAAATTGGAAACAGCAGTTACCTATACTGTTCATTAATCATTTTTATAAAAATTATGGCCGATTTTACGTAATTTAAATATATATCAATATAGAAAAAATAAACATACTGCCATAATAGTTTGATTTTCCATTAATTTGCATAATGTACATGCCAACTATACATGTTAGCATATAAGGGATACTGTAACTCGCATGTTCATATTCAGATAATCATTCAAGTCCACAATTATTTACATCATTATTAAAATTGGTGGTATTTTGTGTATTTGGTAATTTGAAAAAATGTTAACTGTAAACAAAATAATTATTATAAATAACCGGCAATCGTTTCAAATATTTGATGAATTTCTAGTTGTTGCTTTTTTTAACTCATATCATCATTATTAGATTGATTTGTTATTTTTTATCATTTATTTATAGTTTATTTTTTTAGCGAAAATCTTAAATGTTAATTTGTTTTTAAGGGTGTTGAATTTTGTTTTTATTAGGAAAGTCGTCTTTATTTATCCGCCTGTTTTTCAATTGTGTTTATTAAAATTCTTCTATTTTATCGAATAATTGTAATCATCTGTGTAAGAAGTAGGATTTTGTAATGACCCTGTCTATATTTTAAGATAACAAAATGTTCAAATCTTTTATTACAAAATCCTAATTCGCGTAAACCATAAAAAAAATGTCAGGGGTTTAATTGGTAATTATAGTGGACGAACTGCTAGGGAGCATAGTTCTGAAATTAACAATGAATGTTGAAAAAAAGGTCATAAAAAATAGGCATAGTATGTGTATGTTAAATGTAAACAAAATAAGTTGGTAATTATGGTATCCTTTAACTGCCATTCATTTAAATAAACAATTGTAAATGTAGATTAATTTTATTTATTATTCCCTTTATATGAAATAACAAAAAAATATCTGAAAAGCAACTGTTAACAGGCAATTTTGTTATATCAAAATTATCATTCAAATTTCCTGAAAAACTTGTGATAATATTAATTTAAGTACAAGCTTTTCAGCATGAACTACGATTAATAATAAACAAACAAAAATAATAATAATTAGAATATGGTACATGATATATAAAAATATGTACATTACACCCTAACAATTTTAGGAATCGATGTGTTACAGATAAATATTCTAAGATAATTTTGCAAGAGAAAACTTGTGGCCTAATTCATTCCTATATAAAGTGAACAATGTTTATTTTCCATTTTTATATAGATAACAATAATTTTATAAATCATGAAAATTATTAAATACTGAGACTGATAATTAAAAAGAATCACTAACAATTTACATTTTAGTATCTAGGATTAGTAGTATTTTGGCTGAATTGTGATTGTACAGCAGCTGCAGCCACGTTAGATGCGGCATTGCGTACATGTTGATTTTTCAAAAATTCAGTTGTAAATTCTTGTTGAGCTTTCGCTAGACTAGCCCCAGTACTTCTATACATACGGTGTATCTGAGAGTTTTTATTAATTACTAATAATAATAATAATAATAAAACAAAACAAAATTACCTTTGTAATTAAAAATAAATCAGCTGCTGCCGCGCAACCAAAACCAGCCGCAATAATCAATGCAATTATACCTCTTATAATGCTGACTGCATCACTACCGAATTGTGAAAAAGCTGTTATTATCCCACTATAGATATAAATGATTTAATTAAACATATATTTTTTTTTTGTTTTTAAATTAATCTTACATAGTTCCAGATGACGATATACCAATTGATTGTATCGTTGTTATAACAAATTGAAAGAAAAATATAAAGAAGAATACCATAAAATTGAATGATGAATCAGAACGGAATGCTTTATAAGCTGGTCTGAACCAACATAAATATGAAAATGGTGTAAACAATAACACGTAAAGTATACCAAGTCCTATTATGGTAAAATCTTCTAATATTATACCACCCAATATATTTAATAACATTATTATTCCATGATCTGAAAATTAAAATAGACAAAAATTTAATTTATAGTCAGTGCCGGATTATACAGTAAGCTGATTGTGAGTTAGCGGCCGTCCAAACCGTTTTATCTAAAATTTCACGTAAGAATTGCACTATTTTATTCTTTTTTTGTGATTTGGTGTTCGAAAAATGTTAATCTTCAATCTATATTTCGCTTGTTTTCTGAGACATTCAAATGTGTAATGTAGCATTAGAACGACCACTTTTCGGCGCATTCGAGGCCATTTTTCGTTTTGTAAAATTTGGCAAAATTCCGCATATCAGAGGAAAATCTTACAACATGTATTTTTCATATACAAGGTGAGACAAGAAAATGGCCTACTAAAATTCTAAGAAGTTTACTAATTGATGGAACTTTATGAAATTTGGTATATGTTCGTTATGCTATTTGAACTACCATTAGAAAATATTTTCGTTGCAACAACCCTCGTTATATGGGATAGTTCACCCTACTCTCTTATTTTAAATAAAATGGTATATTTTTTATAACATTTTTAGATTTTCTCTTTTCTGGTTAAATCGAAGGAGACTTTGTTAAAATATGACCTATGGTTTAGCGCTGAAGATTTTGCAGATATTTCTAAGTTTGCAATGTTGAAATTTAGAATTCTAATATTACAAATAACGTACTCTCTACCAAGTTGTAGAGCACTTAATTATCTTTCAGCATTTGGCTGAAATGATTTTTTATTTCAGGCAATTTGTAAACTGTTAACAGTAATTGGTTTACAACCAAATTTTATTCAGTTTATAGAGAATTTTATTTACGATACAATAATATTTTTTTGAAAATTCTCGAAGATCTGTCCTGAATTTTTTCCGATTTTTCCAAAAATAAATTCAAGCTTGTCGTCGAATTTACCCATGGATAGATAAGCTTTTAAGACACAATGTTTCTGTCTTGTTAGGACAAGTAGATAGGGATCCCGAAAAACGCATAAATCCGGCTCTGTTTACAGTCTATCTATTCCAACATAGTCAACTGAACTTAGGTAATAAAAAATTTAATAAAATATAATGAGAGGTTCACATATACACGATCAATAACTGCCTCACGCCCAAATACAAACATGACACACCTACATTGTATTTATTTTTGATCAGCACCGGCTACATGAAGGTAACAATAGAGATTTTAATAAAAATTGGTTTTAGTGAAATTATAGCTTTTTAAAGTCAACAGGTCAAATTACTTTATAATAAGGAATTTTAAGTAATTACTTTACTGATATCAGGTCAATTTACAAGTTCTCCAACAGCCACAAAAAACACCCTATGTCCGCTTTGTTTTTAACCGTAACGCTCAAAGCTAGCCTATCTCAAACTGTGTAAATTGAAACTCCATAAGAAAGTAGAATAAGCGTACCTTAAAAATGGTAACAGGGTTCTCAGAAGAAGCATATTTGGCAATTGTACGCCTGCACCTGATTGGTTTTTCAATATTTTCTTTTTAGTTTTTCGCGAAACTTTATGCAAAGTAGCCTTTTCGAAATTATAAATCAGAATAACTGATAACAGTCGACCAGTCGTCCACATTGACCAGTACAATCATAAAAGTCATCATTCTGAATGGTCTACTACATTTATAATCAAGACAAACGGATGTATATTGTAAGAAAAATAGAGTATAATTGACGAAAATAATTTTTGTTTGTAATAAATTGTACACCTCAGGCGATACCCTTAAGATCTGCTCCCTTCAACACGCCTCCCATTGTTATTTAATCAAACCGTAAATATTAGTAATAATTCACCACCTACACAAATTCGATTGTTTCATTCTCTTGTTAAATCAATATTATTGAATTTGTTTAATTTATAAGTCAATTACGGTCAATAAAATTTTATCAAGAAACAAACGTAAATCTTCAACGATAACCTTCATTTATATTTAGATAGAGCATTAATAATTAGCAAATAAAACCCGATTTGGGGGGGTTAATTATTTGGATATCTAATATAATTCTTACATATCCATAAATAGTATAGATGTCGGACGATTTTTTGAAATTCCAATGGTATATCCACTTGAATATCTTGATAGAAACATGGTTGAAAACAGCATTGTTCAGGTAATGGTGGCCAATTATTTCTACGAACATTATATGATGATTGTCGCATTTCTTCTTCACGTCGTGCTAATTCCTCTTCTTTGCGTTCTAATTCTTCTTGACGTCTCTACATTTATAACAAAAAAAGTTGAAAATTATCAATTTACAATATAAATAAACAGAATTACCTGTAACTCTTCTGTATTTAATGTTGGTTTAGGTTCTGTATGGCTTTGTTGACCGGATCGTGTGTAAGCCGGGGGTTCTTGTGTTGGTTGCATTACAGCCGGACCTGTACTTGTCTGATTAAGCCCCACCTAAAATTTAGATATTATGATTATATTATTGATGTCTATGTAATTAAAGTAAGTTACTGGTTTCTGATTTTGGGGATTATTATCGAATGGATTGTAATCGTTGACATTTATTTGGGTATTCGTATTTCTGGCGACCTGTTGGACTGACGGATCCTGAAATATAAATAAAAAAAAAAAAACAGATTTTCCATAGATTCTCTATAATTAATTTTTATTAAGACGCAATTTATCAATTTATCGATAAACAATGTATTTATAAACTATTATTTTTTGTAAAATTGACTATAAGTCATTGTTAAATTACCGCAAATGGATTGTCAATTGTGGGCTCCCCAAATGGATTATCGTCGAATCCAGACATTTTTACACAATATGTTTTCTTCTATTTTATTAATTTAACTGTACTCAATGAATAACACTTATTGTTAATCTTATCTATATTATAACCATTATCACACTTGACAGGACACCATATTTTAATATTTGGCCATGTTGACAACTTTTCATATGTTACTACGTTGACATCACAGATTACTGTATTGAAGTTCACATAAAACACAAGAGATGGCACTACAATTAGATACTAATTACTCCATTTTAAATTTGTTATATGCACACATAAGTTAAATTAAAAAAAAGCAAATATGCATAATAACATTCAATCATATTCTATAAAACAATTATATTACGTTTTCTAATGTTTATCTAATAATATAAAAATTAAATATGACAACACTGTTTATAGAATTATAAATCCAGGCGTGCTTCTGCAACACAAAATACACAACCGTATACTATTTGCCTATCTTAAGCCCACAATCATAAAAAATATTCGTTTTTTAATTTATTATATGCCTATAAATATCGTATCAAATCCCTAATATTTTGATAATTTTATGATATATTTTGTTAAAATTGACCGGGTAATTTACATAAAACGAAAAGCTCTTATGACAACTCCCATTATTTGGCCAGTAATTCGAAAAATATTTCAAGGATTTATTAGAGGGTAGCTGTAGAATATTTTAGCAAAATGAGAATCTTGTAGCTCATTTGTGAGTTGATCAAGAAATGCTGGATTCTGACGATGTTGCAATTTTCGAAAACGAGCTAAACACGCAAAACGACTTAATATGGCTCGAGGATGCTCCCAGGATTGATTTTTTTCTGTTTTTCTTAATTTGTTTCTAGATAAGGGAGGATGTTTCGCCTTTTGCCTAGAAGGCAATGAAGAAAACCGATAAAAATCAATGTTGGAGGTTTCCCAGTCATTCTTAGTCGTTTTTGAAAATCGCAGCATTGTCCAAAACGAACGTTTTTTAACCAACTTCTAAATGAGCTACAAGGTTCTAAGTTACCTCGAAATTGTCGTAAATTTTGGATTTTAGTCTAATAATCAACATAGATTTTATACAAGATTTAACTGAAGTTGAGATGTTTAAAACAATTGTTTAATAAGCGATATTTAAGTGTTCACAAATCTTAGACAATTCTTATACATATACGGAGATGATCCTCCTTAGATACCTCTACACTCCATAATTCTTACTATAATCGTAATTTGTACATTTGTATTTCACCAAGTACTTGAACCCACCTACTCGCTGCGCTTGTGAAAATGTAGTAAGAGAGGGGCAAAAATCAGCTACACTAGACCGCCTGTTTATTGTTTGTGACGTCGCTCTCTGTTCATCAACTACGTTGAATGATTGTACTATTACAATCGCAAAAAATAAACGGATAATTCCATTTAGAGGTCGATGCAATTGGGGATAAGATAGTTGGAAGCTGTGACGTCACCGGTCCGCAAATGCGTGCAAATCCCGCAGCCAACATATAACATTGGGCTATTAGGATTGTATTAATTCTGTTAATTAACATAGCCGTATTTTTTCAATGCCGCATTAAACTTGGTATTAAACTTCTAATACATACAGTATTTAATGTATTGTACAGCTGTATTTTATAACCGTATTATCCACATTCACATTACTAAGCCATATTGTATGATTAGTCTGACTTGCAATATCAGCAACAGCATAAATTTTTGAAAAGGAAAATTCACATAAATGACAAATATTGTTAAAATTGTTTTAGATTTATAAAAGTAGTCACAACGAAGCAAAATTTGATCAAGTATACCCTCTTTTCTTGATTGTTGATACGCATGCCTACAATAAGAAAGACATCAACTAATACTTAATGTATATTGTGTTGCCTACACCGATCATTATAATACTCCGTTGTATATTTGTTTGGATTAGCTTTGTTCCCAAAAAATACAAATAATTTCCGAAAATAAATCTAAAATAGATCGAAGCAGATTCTGTAGTTTCCAAGATTAATAAACCACATGAAAACTGTTTTGAAAAAATAATACAAATGAATTAAATCGCTGTATTAATTTGCTGGAACAAACGTTTTATATTACACATCCAACGAAATTATCACAATATAGAGTCAATTATCACTTCCTTTAATCAAAATTAATTAAAAAGCTCTCGAGAAAAATGTAATTAAACTATATGTTTATCAAATGTTGGTACAAATTGGCTCGTATACTTCATCTATTTGATTCTATCAACCCTACTTCAAATCGCAGCATAAAATAATAGTTTGTTGAGTTTCGAAATAAAAAAAGGATTTTAGGTAGCACATCCTTATGTTCCTGGATTGTTTCTTAATAAATTGATTAATGTAAATTTGTATTGTGTTAGTTTTTTGTGAAGCTTTATCAAAGCAGGGATGCGTTCTTTTGTTCTATTTGTCTTCACTAGTCCCTTTATCAGAGTGACGAAAACCGTTTAGATCTCCACAATTATGTTTTTTTTTTACTTTTAATGTGCACAATTAATTTTATTTTTTGTTTTATTACCGCTATTAATTCTCTTTTCATTGTTGTTTAAATTATAGATTTTAATTAATTAGTTAATAATAACAATTCAAAATTAATCTATTGTATAACAGATGGCGACTTAAAAGTTGCATATTTCATGATGTTACATTTTCGAAAAATGTTGAGTTTCCTTATAAATATTCATAAGGGGCTCCTTTTTTTAATTATGCATAAATGCAACGATCCGAGCCTGGTTTATCTAACAGCATCTAGATGTTATTCCTATTAGATTCTATTTCTAATACAAATTATGTTAATTTAGGAACCGTTATAATCATAAAAAACACGTCTACTACTACTGCCTTTAATGAGTATGATTTGTTCGTTATAAAAGAAAGTGAATTTTCGCAATAAATCTGAATTATAATTCTTGTTTTTCATAACAATACATACAGTTAGAATTTTGACTGGTTACAGTTATTTTAAAATTAGTGTATATATAGCGCGTGCCGTTTTATATATGTACACATATTTTATATATAGCTATATAAATAACAAAGAATTTGATTAGGAACGCAATGCATATGCCCCTATTTCACCCTTAAACTTCTTCAGTAAAAGCAGCGTATTTAGGGTGTCTTAGGGGGTAAGAAAAACGACAAATCGCCAAATCACAGCTGCCAAGGGTTTTTATACTACGTCACAGCTGTTCCACAAGATTCAATCAATGTTGACTACAAATCAAGCATAATTAACCCTTTTATTGTGATTTTGTTAATTATTAAATGTATTTTTGTTAAATTTGTTATATAACGAAAGGATATCATTGTAGAATTAAAAGTTTAAGATAATTTTTGTTGTTGCTATTGAAATTGATCTAGAAATAGTTGAATGGAACCCTGAATTTGATAATAAAGAATGACAATTCTGTGACCTGTCAATAAATATTGACACTATGATAGGGGACTTGACATTTGGGAGGGTAAAAATTACCGCCACAAGATTTCCGTTATAGTCTTCCCTACCGGAAATATCAGTATCATATCTATCAAATACATAAATGGATTTTATTAGATCATATACTCCTTTTGTTTTTGTTTTTAATTCTATTTAGTACAAAGTACAAATTGGCTAAATTTAAAATTAATGAAAATAGAACAGGCAATTGTGTTCATTTAATGGACATACAAAAATTTTTCCTTCCAATTTATTAACAAGTCGATAATTTTGCAATAGATTATCTCATGTACGGGTCATTTGTATTAAAAGCGTTGCCGATGATAAAATTTTTATATAAAACACAATATACACGTTGTTAATCTATTTAGTTGGCCCACTTTTATTTATAATATCCTTATCCTTCAGGAAGTAACAGCTATTGATAAACAAATTTTATCAATTTTAATTCATAAACGAGTAAAAATATTTATAATTTTTCAATTAATTCAATCAATACAATAGAACACAGGTTCCTGGTTTCTATAAACAGGTGTGACGCCTACCTGGACTCTCTAGACCTAACAAAGGCACGCGACTTATTTGTAATATATTTAGCAAGAATTTTTCTAATATTGTAAATTTCACAATAATATTCAAAAAAAAATAATAACGTGTGGGGTTAAATCTGTAAGTCCAGCAGCATCAACGACATGTGAGGTGGGAGGGGATTTATTGTGTTTTATTTTAGGGTGCGCGCCCTTATCGGCCGTTGATATCCTCTACCCTGTTGGTAGCGCGAGCCAAACCAGGTGCTATTTCAAATGGATCAGTAAACTTTATTAAACCGTTAACGAACTAGGAAGTAGACACGTGCTATCAATTATAGCAAATATAAACTATTATTATCAATTTTTGAAAAATTATTTTTATTTAACAACAAGATGAATGAATAATTAGATAATTTTGTGCAATATATAACCGTTAAAATGAGACCGCCGTGACGCTTGTGGAGGCGACGTCGAATAGTGTAGCAGTGCTTGCATAATCGATCCGTTGATAAAAAGCTATAACGGATTCTGTTGTGGATAATTTTATCAATGAATAAATATGCAATCATTGGATTGTTTGTTAGGCAAATTTACGGTAAAAGATCGATAGGTGGCCGGTGCATTTGTTGCACCCCCTCAGTGTTACAAGCATAATCAATATTCAGTCTGGGTCTAGAGCATTGCCCTTAGAAGTTTGGAGTTCCCCTATTGTTAATACATCACCATATGTGAATTGTCGTTTGAAAATGTGAATGCACCCGCCAGCATGTGCGCAATACACCACACTAACTATTCACCCTATGGGGGATGAAGTCGGCAAATAAACACGTGAATCTCCCTTGCATGAAACGGCTAAAAATCCCTTCGATGAAATTATCTCTGAAGTGATATATATATTGTTTTTATTTAGTAATATTGAAATAGATCTAAAGTTGGCGCACCTGTACTATTACAGTTGGTTGTGTGAAAAAAGGACAAAAATTTCAATAATACGGTCTGATCTTGTGAATAAATAAAATGGTGCACGCGCCCTTAAAAATAACTAAAGGAAGAGCACGATGTAATTATGCACGTGTTTGTGTGGTACAAAGCATGACGAACGCTTTTTAGCGACTTCCTTAAGCTTTATAAAACTGAAATAGAATCATATTACAATATCCTTCAAAACCTCCCTCAAAGTGTGCACCACAATACTGGACCACACCCTGTTGTTGCAATGTAGATTAAAACAACAACACAATCTCTAACAAAGAAATATTTACCAACAGTTTCACAAAAAAGTGACCACTGTTTGTGGGGTTGTATAAAATAGAATTTGGAAAGAAGGATATTCAATCAGAAGAAGAAATGGGCGGGGTTGTTGGTGCTATTTTGTATATTGATCTAAGGTTATTCACGTCGTACGAAAAGCTCTAATGGCAATTGGCCAGAGATTCGGAAAATATTTCAAGGATTTGTAGGGTAGTCGCTGGACAGCAGAACCTCGTAGCTCATTTGTAAATTCGTCGAAAACCAGCTAACACGCAAAATGACTTGTTAGAATGACTCGAGGATCTTCCCAACATTTTTTCGTTTTTCTCCATTTTATTCTCGTTCAGGTGGGAATACTTGGCATTTTCTCTAGAGTGCAATGGTAGAAAATGAAAAAATCAATGTTGGGGCCAACTTCCAAATGAGCCACGTGGTTCTAACTTTGCTAAAATATTCGCTAGGGACCCCTCTGCAAATCCTTCAAATAATTTTCGAATCGCTTGTAACACCTCTAATCTACCCGCTTTTTTATCCTCAGAAGAGCAGGCCTAACTGACACGAATCGAAAAACGTGTTATTTCTCGTTCAAGGGGATCGGTCACATTTTTTTGAAACCGACTGTAGATCGAATTAAAAATCGGTCTCTAAGGGTTTCCGAAAGAATAGAAGTCCACCGTGCAAAGTTCCGGCGGAAACTTGGCCATAACCTGTCGACCTGCAAGTTTAAACTAAATTGTTATATTTTCCGTTTGTTCCATAATGAAAATAAATAAATATAGATAGAAATCTTGACTGACTTGAGTGCAATAGGTCAAATTGTTTTGAATTACAAATCACTAAATTCATGTATTATGAATTTTCGCTAAATCAATTCGAATTTAGAAAATTTGACAAACTTAATTAAAACAACAAACAACAACAACAACAACAACAACACAGAAAAATCACAGATGTAGTTACGGAGAAAAAAGTGCCCCCATACAGAGATATTTTAGTTTTGATTTATGGCGTACATGTGTTTTCGGAAGGGCGTTCAAGGAATTTATTTTGCCGTAAAGGAAACACACGTAGGGTAGATGGAAAACCACATCCTGTAAATAAATTCGCACATTCCACCCTCTAAAACAGAGATCCACATGGAAACTATCTCGTTTAAAATTCAATAATTCATAATTATCTCGACATTGAAAGTATAAAACCGCAACGAGATTTTACGAGATAATCTTCAAAAATTTCGGTTTTTGGATTCTTACAAATGATCCATCTGTCCATCTTAATACTGTTTTAAATCATTTACTTAACAAAAAAAAATCGACGATATTCTGGTTAAATTCAACAAGATAAATACAGGAAATCGAAACGATTTTACTTTCATTTAGAATCGTTTTATTTTCTCTATCTCATCGCATCACAACAACTGTGCCAATTTTATCGGCCATCAGCGACTCGTCTGCAATATTCGCAATAAATACCATCATTTTATACAAACTCCTTTTTTGTCTTTTATATAAAATAAATTCATGGCCAAATGATGTGTGGCCCGAAATGATATATTAAAAACTTTTTATATATTATGACGCGATAAAAATTTGAATTCGATTCAATTTTTGTTTTTATTCAGTATCGGAATGAATTTACTACGATGGTAACGACATTGACCATACTTCGCGCCAAAACAATCAACATTCCCGCAGGTATAATTGCAAATACCACCAGTGGCGTATCGTGAAACTTAACGAATTTGCCAAATGTCGCACAATACATTTAGAATAAGCAAATTATCATCACGATGAATTTAGCGGTAGATCGGAGTTTTTCTAGAGGATTTCGGTAATTCCAGAGAGAGCCCTACATGATCTTAAAGGCGGGTCCACACGAGAGCAAGTACAGCCTGAGCACGCACACATAAGGCGAGCACGCATATGTATTTGCTCGTTCTGTGCGTAAACGGGAATGTAGTGTGTTCGTTGTGTGTTTTATATTTAGTGTTCGTACTGCTCCAGTTGTACGTGAACCAGCAATAATACTATGCAGTCTGTATGACCAATATGAAACTAATACGAAAAGCGTCCAGACAGAGCAAGTCGAAACGCACACAACGCGCACATTTCCTTTGAGCAATTCCAAAAAACCGACAGCCGTCGGCTCAGGTTGTTTGTGTGCGCTCACGTTCGTTTTACCGTCCACACTTGAGCATTTATGTGTGCTCACCTTGTTTGTGTGTGCTCATTGCTCTCGTGTGGATCCGGCTTAATGGATGTTTATTGTAATATTTTCGGGATAGACGAAATTTTCTGTTTGAAAATTAGAAAGTAATAGTAGATCCTTGTGACGCCTATGAATTTTTATTCCATGGACCGGTGAAGCAGGTTTAGATACAGGCTAACGACCTGGACATAGATTCTCGCTTTGTCGGTTAGAGGAACTACCTTGGGTAGGGAGGATTATTACGAATAAGACGGATAAAAGTGGAAGATTAACAAATTAATTTCATTGATAACAGAAGAATTTTTGAAATGTATCGGAACGATAACAATAATAAAATTTTAATTATATTCAATATTACGATAATAAACGAATTTGAAAAGTTCTTATCGAGTATACGAGTTGATTGTAAAAAAATTGCGATCTTAGAAACGCAATGTTTTTGAAAAGCAGGAAAATGACGTCAATTCGACCGTTTTCAGTATAAAACTAGACGGGATTTAAATAATTCCGGTATTTTATTAGAGAGCCAATTTAGCCTTTTTTCTTACTCCTATTTGTATTTTTATTTTCTAATGGTTATTTCGACAGGTCGCGCCGATGAAGGTTAAGGTAGCGTCTATGTCAAAACTATAAAGACGTCCACTACTGAAGGTCAATTTAATTAATCGAATTTTAATTGAATTGTTGTAATTACAAGAGTGATTTGTTGGTGTTTTGTCGATGATCGAATCAACGGTCCCGTATTTTTCATGAAAACAGAAAAAAATAAGAACGAAGAAAACATCTGCAACAACACACACACACACACACACATACACACGAAAACAAACACTGATGAAGTGTAATTAGAGACATCTCGACGCCTGTATCATTTCCACATACCAAACCGAATTTAACTCGAAAATTTGGATAAAAATTATCCATTCCAAAAATTGACTACTGATGAGATTCGATATTAAAAGAAATAAAGATAAAATATTAATCACCATTGAGAATTGATTGTGAGAAGAATATTTCATACCAAGGACAACGGGTTGCTTTAAGGTCTCCTATATCGAGAGAGTATCGATCGTTCGAGCATTATGTAATAATTCTAATACCACAATATTACAAGAGCAATTCAGGGTTGAAACAATAAAGTTAGTGTACAGGATGTTTGATATTTAAATTAGAAAAATCTTGATAATTCAAAATTCTAATCATGGTTATTTTTTATAATTTTTATTCGTCATTCAAAACATTGGAAGTTTCTTAGAAATATTTTCATGTATACCGACATTCCATTTGTTTAAACAATAAAAATCTATTTTATATTGTTGTTCTCTGTATATGGTACAAAAGATCTTTTTCTCAATGATTTTTGTTTAGATTTTTCGCATCTTAACCGGACGTGAAAATTAACAAAACATCTCCACTGTTTAGCATACTTAACACTTTAAATATTCGATTTAATTGATGAAAATCTATGAAAGGAGCTAGAATGATCGTCGAAAATTCATAAGAACTATAATATTAGTTGATTATAGATTTTTAAATTCTGCAACATGTTAGCAATTAGTGATCAACAACGACAACAACAGCAACAACAGTCGATTGAAGAACTTGTCATTGATGGTAAACAGCATGCATGCCAAAGTGATTTTTTCTTTAAATATTTCTTGTATATATCTGTTAGCAATCGAGGGAAGTTCATCGGTCGAAGTGGCGGTTAAACTAAACTGCCACGCCTCTTAACTCTTCTTGCTTCATCATTTCTTCTTCTTTCAGTTTGATGATGTTGAAAGAAAAAGTCTCTTTACCAATTATATCATACAGGATTATAAGAGGAATTTTTGGAACGACTTTTGAATGGAACCAACTAGAACACAACAGAGTCGTTCCGGATGGAATTTTGGGTGAATTTCGACCGTTTTTGGTAAAAAAATCGTGCATAAAGAACGCTTAGTGAAAATATCTCGATCAGCTGTTCTCAAGGCTGACCAACAATAATTATCAAATGAATTTTCATTTATGCTATCTGGCGCCAATGACATTGTACAACTCAATTACACATCAAATAATTGAGCTGTTACGCAATTTGTTTAAATTAAAAATTTTATAGTCGTTGTTTTATTTACCGTTTATTATTAAATTTGTATAACGCAAAATGCCACCCGCATTGCCAACACTTTTAAATGCCATCAAAGAATACGCACCAGTCAGCTGATTGGGGCCCAAAGAAAGTCTTTCATGGTAAGTCTCAAGTCTCTACACACACACACATATTTATACACAGTTAGGTTTTTGACCCAGACACCGATCTTTGTTAAAAGTAAAAAAGATTCTTGTTTGATAAAATGATTATATTTACATGGGTTATTTGCACACTTGTTCAATGAATGCTTCAAGGACTTATCTTTTTAATCAGTTAATTAAAAAGAAACAGTTTAGTAAATTAAATGTTTCTATAAAATTTTCCAAGAATTTTTCTAAATATAAAGGAAGCTAGGATGTTTTTGTAATTTTTGACAACTTTGTCTGTTTGTATTCTATTACCTTTTTTCGGGATAAGTTTATATATCGTTAACAGAATAGTACAAAAGCGAAATTTGTAAAGATCACTTGTGTTCAGGTATTTATTTTGTTGTAATAGCCTCTTTCCAAAAACTTCACAGATATTTTAGTCTAAAAATGGTTAATAGTCGAGATAAGAGTCTGGTATAGGTAAGAAGAACGTGGGATGCTGACCATATCCCGCCAATATATTGGCGGGATATTTTCCCTCCATTCATGCTAAATTGTCCTAGTTAAAATAACAATTACACAATTACCGACAGATCGTTATAAATTCAATTTTAATTAACACAAAACAAATCGTTAATGTATAAATTATTCAATATTTCTGTCTATAATGATGAATTCGCCGGAGTCGAGAATTGGCGGGAGCAATGGTCAGGTATCAGACCCGGTTGAATTCCATCCAATTCGGTCCATTCTAAAACATTTCGGTATTTTCCATTGTTGTTCTTGTTATTGTCGCCGCCGTCATTGTCGACAAATCTAAACAGCTGATTTCCAGCTTACAACCGATTCTAATGCGCATACCAAGGTAAATTAGAATGATTTTCACGTTTAGACTGTGAATGCAGTTTGTTGAGATTGCGCGGGAATTTCGCCAACCTGTTCGCTAAAACTCATTATAAAATTCAAGGGCTTTTCAACCAAAATATGCTATACCCGTACTGTCAAATATACTCTTTTTTTTTAATTTGATCTAATAGAACCCATTGAAAAAAATTTGGACTATACAAGGGTTGTGATACAGGTTATCAGACTACAAACGAATGGCCCGTAACCAGGTCCTAGACGAGTTTTGAATTTTCAAAGGTCTTAATGTCGACAACGGCCCAATGGGAACTTTTGACCGGTAACGAATTCTTTTAGAAAGAAAAAAAACAAGAAAACTATTAAATTGAATCAATTTTTAAGACATTTTATTTATTGTAAAAGATTTTGTGTGAGAAATCCCAGTCTTTGGGGATTTGATTTTTTATTGTTCTGATACGAAATGGTGTTTTGGCGGCATTTATTCAATGGATAAGAGAAGGATATTCACCCAACACCCACCTGTCTGACAAGGCATCTATCAAAAGATTTTTTTTTTCAGTTATTTACTAGATTTATATTGCATATAACCCACCTGTATGAGCAGGTCATCATTCTATTATCAACATGTTGAATAAATTGAATTTGCCATAAAATCAAACAATAGAACAATTTAACTTGATTTCGTTATAAATAAGAAAAAATAATGAAATATTTTTATGTTCAAATAATTACCGAGAATTAAAGGGTGATATCCGGTGTTATTTGAATTGTTCGAATACCAACTTGTTCGCATTCAAATAAAATTTAATGCGTAATTGGAGGCTGAATTAGGTGGCAGTTATTATATACAGGATGGCACGTAGACACACGTATGTCTTGTATGACATAAGACATAAGACACAGCTTCCTTGTTAATGTTGGTTTATTAAGATCGCGCCGTCTTGTTATATGAACAACAGCAATAACAACAACAACAACTACGATAGCAGTAATAACAACAACAACAAACAAGTGAGTGTCAGCGGGTGAACGCACCCACCATTGTCTTCTCCACTCTTACTGCCCTTTTTACTGGCCGGATACAAGATTATCCGGTCGGACAAGCACTTCTTCTAGGTGTGTATCTACAAGATTATAGTGGTGCAACAATTGGACCTCTTGTTTTTAACCGACATCCATTCAAATAACGCACAAAGAATGCCAAACATTATTAACTATTATAAACAATTTTTTTACTCGAATAGTTAATAGTGTTGCTGCCAAATGTTTATATAATTCGACCTAATTTACAACTAAACAGCTGTAATCAGTGGCGTAGCGACTGTTCCGGTTTACGAGAGTGTCTAAAATTTACATATTAGCTATAGTTTCATATTTATTTATAAATAACCTTGCTTACGGATTTTTGAAGCTAATAACTACTTCTTGGAACCCTGCTCACCTTGCCTGATGAGAGTCGGAACGGGAGGGGTTCTTTCCCTCGGGGCCCACAAGGACCCAGATAATATTTTCTTCGAATATCTCTCAGTCTGAACTTTAAGTACATACTTTGAAAAGTTCCCAGTTTGTTTGGTATTTTTCATAATTTTACCTATACTGTATGTCTGCTTTAATTGGGGTCAATTCTTATGAAACCCCTGCGTTATAAGGGGTCCCTTGGAGATGATTTAAGCAGAATTGGAACTTGGTTGCTCGTTTAGAAGGCAAGGTAGGATCCTCCCAACATTGATTTTTTTCGTTTTTCTCCATTGTATTTTCACCTTTTCTATAATAATATGAAGAAAAATGAAATAAAACAAGAGCGTCTACGAGTTATTTTTAGTCGCCTCACGTAGGTACATTTTTGAGCGTTTTAACCATATTCCAAATTCCCTACGAGGTCCCAATTGTGCTTAAATGATCTCCAGGGATTCCTCTACACATTCTTTGTAATATTTGTCGAGTAATTCGCCAATTAATAGAAGTTTTATAAAATTGACAACATGTAAAACAGGCACCCTGCACGTATTCAGAATGCTCGGCCTTAGAGTATTCAGTTTGGCCGTTTCAATCAAAATAATAGAGCGATTTGAATAATATTTTAAGGATTTATTAGGTATTCTTTGGACAACATTTCAGCAAAATTAGAAACTTGTAGCTCATTTGGAAGCAGGTCAAGAAACGCTCGTTTCTGTTAAGATATTCATCAAATAACTGCATACTTAAAATGGCATTTTAGCAAAATTTTTTTCATTTTATTCCGAAACAAATGAAAATCTTTTGCATTTTGTCTAAAATTCTGTGGAGAAAAAAAAATAACGTTGGGAGGTTCCTCAAGTCATTCAATGTCGATATTGTCCGAATCGAGCATTTTTGACCAACTTCCAAATGAGCTACGAGGTTCTAATTTTGCTAAAAAGTTCTCTAGAGACTACACTATAAATCCCAAAGATATTAATCGAATTGCTCGATTATTTTGTTAGAAATAGCTAAATATTATAATTTCATGCCGGACACTGTATACGCTTATAGGGTTGGAGGGTTGGAGCGGCCCTGCTGCTCACTACGCCACTGGCTGTCGTCAAGACTTTCATTTTCTATATTGAATGATATTAATAAGTTGATTATAACACAAGTGGCTTATTGTTAGTCACGTAAGTTTATCACGTTTCATTTGCCGAATTTGTTGTAACAACAATTGTACAATATAATAACATCATGTTGAAACATCGTGACAATTAAAACAATAGAATCGAGTCGTTTGTATATTCATTAATAATTCATTTGATAACTTTTTAACGAAAAATATTATTTTTATACATTATCAATGATTGTTTACGATTTAAAACAGCTGTTCGATCTCATCTAGCTTATCAATTATCAATAATCAAACATCGCCTCACATATTTCATTGATTAAAACATCGTCTTCCGGGTCAATAGATCAAGTGCCCTGCTCTCGTTAAAATATCTATGTACAGAGATGTAGCACTAGGAGGAAAGCAGAGTATTACAAGACGAAGAATAACAATTTTGGTTGGAAACACAGTTCTTAGACTAGAGAGAACTTAAAATCTTCATTCTTATTCTCTTCTAAAAATAAATAAAAATAGAGATTTGAAGGTGCTCTTTCCGTCCCAGTCCTACCCATATAGACTTCTAATATGAGCAACAAAGATCAAATGATATCCGACAGGCACACATACCTAGTATTATTAATTTTGATTCGATCCGACGCCCTTGAACTTGGGCGTCCTTGAACATGAGCCTAGATTCTCCCGACGTGATGATAAATCCCATCCTGGGATAACTGATAATGTAGGTTTTAATTCGAACTTGAGTCTGATAGAGTTATTAATTATTACATGATACAAATAATGAAAAATTAATTATTAATGAAGATAACTACAGTTTATTAGAAATTTTTCTCGGTTAATCATCGATGTATCATATAACAATTTCTATACCACCATACGGATAATATAGATTGTAATTTTATATTTGATTTTTGTCGGAAATTCTGGATCACATTACCAAACAGTCGGCTAATAGGTTGCAGACGCTGTCCAGAAATTGGAAAAAAAATATCGAAATTTCGATATTCATTACATTCAAATAAAACTAATTTGTGAGGTCTTGTTGTCTTAACGACAAAATTTCGAGACAAGTTATCCTTATTTAATTTGTAAAATCAATTTTTTACAAAACTGGTTATGATGAGGATATGAACGAGCAGTGGTGGAGCTTCAACTATTAAATTTCGTTTAAAATACATAGGCGTAGTTGGACGTGCTGAAGTCCAACAAAAACTTTTGATCATACCATCTAAATAACCTTCTAGTACGATAGGGCTCTAGTTGAAAGACCCCAGGCAAAGTTTTCCTAAAACACCCACAGGATTGGGAGTAGGAAGTCCTCATTCTCAGAAGAGAATTTTTTCAAAAATACCTTTCTAAATATCATTTTAAAGCATTATAAAACAAGAATTCGAAAAGAACAACGAAAAATATCAATGCTGTAATTATCATCTTCCTTGCAAATTTTGTTTTTGGAAAAATTAAACTCATAAAATTTAGGGAATATTGCAGTAGTTGGTATCGTGAACATGACAACTAGCAATTTAGTTCATATTTCAATTGTTTTTTTGCTTTTTCTTGCCACTTGCATATTTGTTTTTTTACAAAATCATAACTTACTGCAAGTAAAACACCATAATTAAAAAAGATGTAACGATTGAAATTTTTTTAACGTAGTTTGACAGCTGACGTTTGAATTTGAGTGACAATCGTTCAACTACGAACTTTAAGAAATAAATAATACTAGTTAATAAAGAACACTAAAAAGTGCTTTAATACGTTTTGAAGCACGTTTTTGTTGCATTAACAACGCTATTATTGACTTAAAAATTTGTATAGTAGACCTTGGAGAACATTTTATGAATTTTAGCTCATTTGGAAGTCGGTCAAGGAAGCTATTTTCAAAAACTTTCTAATGTTTTGAAGACACTCATAACACTTATCAATGTTTTTAGGATCCTCGAGTCATTCTAACAAAAGTTGTTTTGCGTGTTTAGTTTGTTTTTGAAGATCACGGCATTATCAGTAGTGAGCGTCTCTTGATCGATTTCTAAATGAGCACGAGGTTCTAATTTTGCTAAAATGTTCTCTTTGGGGTATCCTACACAATTTTGGGTCAATAATAGGAGATTCATAAGAATTGATCAGATTTACGTATACAGGGTGTCAGGTCTATGAGTACACAGTTTGGTCGTTTCAATCAAACTAATAGAGAGATTTGAATAGTATTCTAAAGATTTATTGGGTACTCCTTGGAGAACAAAAAAGGTAAAATTAGAACCTCCTAGCTCATTTGGAAGTTCGTCAAGAAACACATGTTTCGGATGATGTCGAGATATTTAGTAACCAGCTGTGCACTTAAAACGACTTCGAATGATTCAAGGATCCTCCCAAAATTGATATTTTTCTTCTGAATTTTTTCCATTTTCTGTAAAATGCTGTGTCGAAAAACAAAAAAATCAATGTTGACTTTTGAAAATTGCGACTTTTTCCAAAACGAGCATGTTTTGACCAACTTCCAAATGAGCTACGAGGTTCTAGTTTCGCTAAAATGCTCTTTAGAGAATTAGAGAGAGTCCTTAAAATATTGTTCGAATTGCTAGATTATTTTGGTACATACGAAACGACCGCATTTAAAAAACACCCGGCATATTCAGAATGATTCACGTCGCAAGTTCTTACCCATCATTTGGCTAGCGATTCAAAAAATATTTCCAAGATTTATAGGAGGGTTCCTAGAGAACATTTTAGTGAAATCTGGGCCTTGTAGTCTTTTTTGTAAGTTGGTCAAAAAACGTTCGTTTTGTTAAATGTCCCGAGTTTCAAAAATAAGAATTACTCGAAGACCCTCCTAACATTGGTTTTTTTTGTTTTTCTCCATTTTATTCTAGAAAAAATTCAAAACATTCATACTTACTGATTCCAAAATAGAATTAAGAAAAATGAGAAAAATCAATGTTTAGTTCGTTTTTGAAAATCGCGACATCGTCAGAAACGAGCCTTTTTGGACCAATTTCCAAATGGGCTACGAAGTTCTCATTTTGATAAAACAATCTCCAGGTACCCCTACAAATAATGGAAGTTACCATAAGAACTTTTCGTCTGACGTGAACAACCCTGTATAGAAATAGGTTAGTTTGTAAATGAACCTATGCATTGTAAATTTTCTAAGGAATGCTCTAATTTAGATTTCTGAGGTGCCTAGCTTTTCCAAATAACTCCCAAATAACGTCTACGTCAAGTTGACTGAATTTTAATGAATGGGGTGCAATAACAGCGCAAAGAAACCAGCATCGAATACGCTCAAATAATAATTATTGGAATTGGAAAAATTTATATTTAGAATTAGGATCGAAAAAGTGTTCGTTATGGGTGACGGAAGGTGTAGAAATAACAAACGTGATTGTCGAAAAAAGTTCGTTTTATTGGAGTTGGATCGTAAACATTTGCAATAAATCTGACGAATATAAAAAAATCCTGAAATACTGAAATACTAATAAAGCACGCAATCATGAACTAGTAGATGTATTTAGTTATGCCCCACTGAATTAAACTGAAAAATAAAAAATACATGTAAGACCATAAACACAATTCAAAACATAACCGTTGTGTATTTTCCGCTTAACTAACAAGTAACAATAACAATAACAACAAGAACATGTTCATTTGAACGCATACACGTTTTGGTCCATATAATCTCTATTTCGTTGAATGAGCTTGTAGAATAACGCCCACCTATCTAACACCTTATCATCAAACAAAACTCGACTTTTACGATCTTACGCAACAACGACAACAACTAACAAGACGAATAAAAAGTCGATGACAATGAGCCCTTGGCCGCATTTCCAAACAAAACAAATTCCTATTTGATACGAAATAAATCTAATTTTAGCTTATTCAGTCACACCACCTGTCTGAAGCAAAAACAGCCACCTGAAATTGGAAATTATATCGATCCGGGGGTGTAATTCCTGTGGTAAACAGTGGTGTGATTGGAATAATGTTAACCGAACCATAACCGATCTAAATCTGTATTGTTTCAGGAGTCAATTTTAGGGATATTACCGAAAGAAGAATTTCATAGACGACCGAACAAGGGTACAATATTTCGTTTGTATTATAAATCTGGATGCTGAGACAGCAGAATAAATGATGGACCCTTTGAAAACCGACACAAGACCGCACCTAAATTTTGGAATGAAAAACAACTTACATTGAGAATTTTCGTTGACTTTAACGATATAACTGGATTTTTTCCGATTGTTATTGGTTGTTTAATTGTAAAGATGGATCTTTTTATCCGTGAGAGACTGTGGGTTTGGTTCTTATATGCGTTTATATTATGCGTGTGTGTGTGTGTGTCTCGTTTTTTCTTTTCTTCATTTCCAATGTCCGCCCGCGTCTGTTTTTCGAATTGAAAAAGCTTTGGGCGTGTCCCCGGTGCATGTGTAAGCCCGAATTAGTGTTTGTTTATTAGACCATTCGCTTTGTTTTATTAATTGATCGGTTGTATTGTCGAACGATTAATTCATAAATTCAAATTTGTCGACACACATACGAGACGAACGTTGAATTGGAGATTTTTCAAAATTAATAACAACGGCAGTGGCGGAACTACCCTACGTCGAAAGGGAGTAGTGTCGGGGAGAACGGAGAGGGTCTAAACTCCTATATTTAATCAGAATAATTTGTAAATGCGCACTTCAGTTCGACCATCGATACTAAATTATAAAAAAAACATTTTGAAAACAAAACCAGGGCTTCGAACCGAAACTGAACCGAAAACAAAAACCGTTTTTCTCCGGATCAAGCATACCAATCTTTTTCTCTATTTTTTTTTGCCTTCTCTTTTCGCCCTTCACCAGGAATGCGTAAGCAATAGGCACATACTTCAGGGTACTTAACACGAACTTGCAAGTGAGCCTCCCGAGGTCAAAACTCCCGATTTCGATGTTTTCCTTTATATTAATCCATTCAACAAAATAATTAAGTTGGGCGGTTTATTAATTTAAGCCATCCTGTAATTGCTAATCGCACAAGGGTAGTTCATTATATTGCAAGTAATGTGTGCTCACACTAAAGTTTAAAGGACATATTGTTGGTTAAAGTTACCCCTGTAAATTCAGTTTTTTCTCAAATATCTCTGTAAAAACTCAATATTTTTTAGTGATTTGAGATCTAATTGATATAGATTTGCTGCGGTTATCAAAAGGTGTAAGCCGAGTTTTCATCACTTGTTTGGAGTTAAAGTTAAGGATCATTATATGCCATTTTTGCTTTTTTTTTTCAATTTTCTACCCCACGATAAAACATATCACCATGAAACTTCTTCTGTTAATAGAAAATTACAAAATAAAAGTCTTGAAGGTTTTTCTATATTTAAAATATTTACCCTGTAAATGACTCGTAGGGTTGGAACTGAACTGAAAACCGGAAAAACCGTTATTTTTGCAGAAACAAAAACCGGAACTGAACCAATAATTTTTTTTAATTGAATCGGAAAAAAAATAACGGTTGGAATCAATGAAGCTGGCTGGGGTGGTCCAAATTTTGAAGTTCCGCCACTGATCAACAGCGTAGATTCTGATGCCATACCGACTATTGTACTGAAATAAACGAAGAGATAAAAGTTAGATAGAGATAAAACAAAAACATAAGTTGTGTAACTGAAAAAACACAACATTCTCTGTTGTTGGGATGCTGGAAAATAAATTCTATATAAACCAATTATTGTTTCAATCACTTGGGAAAACTGATAAATTTGCTTGTATGTAAACAAACTAAATATTCAAGTACACACCAACTTTAACATATATTATATATATAATATATATACAATTATATCACCGTTAGTATATATTATATAAATAGTAACTTTGAAATAACGAACTTTTCTAAAAACGTCTGATTATATCATATTGTCGCTTATCAAAATTGTACAGGAAACTTTATTTTAAAAACAAATCAAATAGTGCACTTTGTGCGATTAACCGTTCCTCTTCTATCATAATCTCCATTTTAATTAATTTAATGTTGATATTTTTAAAAAAAGACACCACAGATAATAAATTAATCGTATTTGCAATTTTATGAATGAAAATCCCCGATTTAAATATCGTGCCAATTATGCACGAAATTTAAGCATGTAGGTGTGCTTTTTGGAATTTTTTATTACAACCTACATATAACACGATAATCGGTGGGTGTTTTTACAATTTTTCATGCACAATTAGTTTTTTCTGTTTCAAAAAAAAAAAAAGAAAAAAATTAAATCAATTAATTTTGATAAAGTCAACGAGTCGAAAGAGGAAAAAAAACTTAACAAGCCGGTATGACATCTCATAATAAATTACAAATTCGACTTAATAAGCATTTTTTTTAGAAAATTGACTTCCCATGTAGTTTCTAGGTGTTACTATGCGTACAATTATCATGGATGCTGTGGTGTTTTCAACCCTTTCTCATCGATGTTTTATTATTATTGTTGTTTGTGTTGATTTTTTTCCGTTTTCTGATGTTGTAGTTTGAACTTCCTGGCTGTATGGTCCATAGTTGGTGTTTCTATCTTTTATTAAGTCTGGTCTGAGGCCTGGAATGTGGTTCTACCAGCACTCTTGGAGTCGCTTCACCCTCAATTGAATCCATTTATCTCACACAAGTCCGTATTTTAACAATTTATCTAAGCACAAACGTCATATCAAATTCAATTAGATTGAGCCCCAGAATCGGTACTGTGCTCAATTAAAAAAAAATCAAAACGTTGATGAAACGGAAGTTTTGGCGGGCGACAACTATTCCTCCTGTATAGCTGTATTGTAAACATTTATACCTGATTTTATATATCTACATATACATGTATATGTATAATAAATAATAATATGTATGATAACAACGTTATATTATAATACAAGGGGGTTAGTTGGGGTGCATCTGCTATTTCATCTTCAACATCTTCAACGTATAACACAAGGTATCTTTAAGTGAAATTCTCCCCCTATATAAAATGGATTACAATGGAGCACGAGCGGCGATATTGTCAGGAAACGTTAAGCCTCCCAATCTTATCACCAACTTCCTCTAATCTAAAAAGTCGTAACTACAATAATGTTTATTTATTTAATAGGAAAATCGTACGATTTTACTATAATTTTTTGGTTTTATTATTAGAATACACGTTGGAAATTCACCTGTGCTGTTACTTCTTTAAAAAATAAATAAATAATAATAATAACAATAAAGACCTTTGACCTATACCAGACTAGTAACTCCGTTACCCTTACTGTCTATGTTACAGTTTTTTCGCGAGTACATCCCCCTAACCAGTCTGAGGTTGTTGCAACAACAGACAGCTGGTATTACTGTTCCTACATTTACTTGATTTCTTCCAGCAGCTGATATAAGGTCCTTTCCCTGTTAATATACTATATATAGAACTATTGTCTGTAAATGTATTCGTTGTAGAAGAAACAAACTTAGGGGACCGTGTCGATCTATTTAGGTTTGCAAAAAAAAAAAGATGTTAGACTAGATGAGAAAAATTCGAATTTTCCAAAAATATTTGATAATTTCGTTCTATTTTATTTGTTATTCATACGAATGTCATATGCGATATTTGTTAATAATGAACGGAAAAGGGGGTGTCGCGGTTGGCGAGCTCTCATCGGACCGAGTCCGCATCTGTTATGGCTGCCACATGGCGCCGTTTGACCCCCGCGAATATCCTCATTGTTTTAAATTAGTCTATTTATAGCGAGTTATATTGACCTTTAACCAAACTATTATGTGGAATGTAAAATGAAAGACTACCCCGACCGTTGGGGCAATTGTCGGAACTATCAAATATTACCGAACAATTTTCAAACCAAAGAGGAATTCAATTTTTTCTAAATAAGACATTGAATATTTGTACAATTCAAATCAAATATGTGTGTTTATGTATTAAACAAATCACCAAGGATGGAAATCTATTTATAATTCGTGAACGTACACCAAGTGTTTGCTTGAATAGATTTTTCTTTTGTATAACTACACATTGCTTGACAAGATCATAAATTAAAATTTGAAAGATTTACCTGAACTTCTAACGAGGACGTTTAGAAAGCGCAGAAAATTCTGCAGAGTTACTCATGTCGGATTAAAAGTTCTTAAACAACTTTCACTATTTGAGGAACGATTCGAAAATGTATAGGGGGATGCTTGGAAATTATGTTAGCAAAATTAGAACCTTGCAGCTCATTTGGAAGTTGGTCAAAAACGCTCATTGTCGAGAGGATCCACGAGTCATTCAACTTAAGTCGTTTTGCGTGCTTACTTTGCTTTTGAAAATCGCAACATCTTTAGAAATAAGCTACGAGGTTAAATAATGGGAGTTGCCATACGAACTTTTAGCCTGACGTGAATAACCCTGTATAAATATTACACTTGGGGACATGTATCAATATAAAGATTACAAAATTTCGTTGTTTTTATTATTGTATTTTTGTTTATGTTAAATTATCCAATATTGTAGATTTTCTTATCTATTAATGGCGTTTTACACTATTTTCGAGTAATGTTTATAAACAAAATAAAAGTTAATCGGTGTCCTAGTTCTGCATTCAATTCCTATAATTTTTTCGTTTTTCTTTGGGAATATAAATAAATTATTGATAAATTCGATGAGTATAGGGAAGGGTTCAGATATTTGCACTGAGGGAACTATGGCCACAATAATAATAATTTTTTATTTTAAATGTAAAATATAAAATACAATGAAAAAAGATATCGTTTACTTGATAAAACGGAATGTGTTGAATTTGCTCAATTTCTCAACTATACTTTTACTTAAAAAAAAATGTATTAAATTATGATATTGTTTTCTGAAATTTTAACCATAATAAAAAGATACCTGAGATTCTGTTGTTGTCTGTTGCCCCATATCGGATCATGTCTAAAAGGGAGATCAGTCGTGAGAATGGCCACAAATGACGACGACATGGGAACAACAACACAATTCAAGTATTGTCGATTTTTCTATTGAAAATAGGGCAATTTCCACTCAATGATTTTAAACGTAAATTAGCCGTATTCCCACATTTCCATTACAGTTTATTTTCTTTCTTGTTTATTTAAACAAATAATTTCAACCAAAAATATATCGATACAAACATAAAATATTCGTTCAAAACAATGAATAAATTAAACTTTGTAAAAACGATTTAATCCTCTATTGTATGAAATTTTTAGGACTGGACAATAATGAATGTTTGATAAGAGTTCGTTGCTTCAATTATTAGATTATTACATCCTGAAAACCAACAAAGTTGATATATAAAAGAAGGGAGTTCCACCCCTATAACGAGGGCTAGTAGACAACAAAACCATCTCCTGATAGATTTCAATCTGTACATTTTCAATGCAGGCTTATCGTGACTCACCCGTTTATATATCCTGTAAATCGAACTAGATGCATAAGGAAATTCAGGCATCCTACAATTTCCTTATCCTTAGGGAGGCCGCACCATTTCAGGTTTCCAATAAGAAAGCATTACAAAAATGTCCATTTTACGTTCTTCATTTTATAATAATTTGGTAGAATAAAACGAACAAATTCCTTCAATGTTACTACTTTGAATCGCTATATGTACAGTCGGTTGTGGATAAAATTTAACGATGGGGTTGTATGGTGTACCAGACTTTTGTTTGATGGGCATAGCAACGTGTCGGATCCTGAAAAAAAAAAATGATAAAATAATTACTAATTTACTGGAATATAGTAAATTCAAAGAAATATGACGATCTACTGAATTATTTAACGTAAAATCACCCCATATCTATACAGAACAGATCAATCTGTATGTAAAATAAGGCAAAATCTCGAACCTAAAGGACGTTGAATTTTATCCGCAACCGACTGGATATAATTTAGTTGTTTCCACCAAAATAAAAATTTGTAGATTGGTTTTCAGAGAACGTTACAGCAAACTTAGAACTTCGTAGCTCATTTGGAAGTCGGTGAAAATCGCTCGTTAGTCAGGGCCGCATTCAGAAGAAAATTTCAGGAGGCGGTCGAAGAATCATGTACATAAAAATAATATGTCAATAGTTGACTTAATAACATTAATTAATAGATGTTTTTGATAAATGTCATTTTTTTATGAATTACGATATCATCTATTTAGAATGTCGGGAGGAGGTTCACACCCCCAAATCCCTCCTCAGATATGGCCCTGATTTTAGCCAAAAAAATTGATTTAAATCGATAATTTATCTCAACAATCGAGTAAAACTGTCTGTACTACTTCCAAGCAATTGGCTGAAAAACCAATGATTCAGGAAAAAAATGTCACAAATTCTAGATTTACAAACAAGAAGCCAGTTGAAAGATCGGCTAAAAGTGTCTGAATTCTATCTTTTTAGAATTCAATAATTAAATTTGCTAAAAATTGATAGTTAAAGATGACAATTTGTTAAAACCTAAACTAAAGAACGAAAATGCTACCAAAACAGTCTTCTTTAGAGGCCTCCGGCGAACGCTGGATCGCCCACGAGTTGAACCGTCCCCGATTTCAGATATAATGGAATAATTTCAATTGCCAACTATGTATCTTGATTGTATAATTCTACAAATAAATTAGAATAAAATATAGGAATTTGGAGTTTAATCACTCATCGTCTGATGAGATCGAGCAAAGACAGACAACGTACCCATTTTACTTTACCATTAAAGCCCATCTTCATTTTTCTAGTGTTTCAGTTTAGAATTGCCACTACAGTATACTGACATGAGACGTTTCTTTTTAATTAAAAAAAATACATTTGCAACCAGAAAGTTTCTTGTACTTACCACTGTTCCCATTGGATATTGATCACAAATCATTCGCTGTTATGTCTGAGAAACATGGTCATTTATGGCACGTTCTTGTTTGTATAAAGGCTGAAAAGCTTTTTTTTAAAAAAAAAATATTTAAGTGAATTGTGAGTAATCGAAGTCTGTTTATATGATGTCTCCAAAACTAGATAAAATTTGATTGTTTATGTTTGTAATTGCTTCTTTTTGTGCTGATTTCGCTTAATTTTAAGTTATAACAGGAAGTATCTGATAACATTTTCTTATATTCAAGTGCTTAACCCCACTAAATATCGATTATATAAATCGAGATGTCAATCGGTGGCGATCGCAATTAACGCCAAACTGTCACAATTGAAGCAGTTTCTTCAAGATCGTTAGAAAATCACAAATTATCCAAGGTATTTTTTTTCTAATTATTAAATCATTGCTATTGCCAGTGCTGTTAACTGGAGTTTTTCCAACAATTGACTTTTTATTCGATAATTTGTCGTTGATTTGACTTTTATAATATTGGGCAAAATCTCGAACAAACTCGAATTCACTAATTTGAGGTAATAGTGTTCGATAAAATGCATAATTTTTTGTTGTTGTTCAATATGGCCGATTACTAATGCCGCTATAGTGTTTCGTAGACGAATTTTCTTTTGAATTGAGTTTAAAATTGTTAGAAAATCACAAATTATCCAAGGTAATTCTTTCAAATTATTAAATCATTGCTATTGCCAGTCCTGTAAACTGGAGTTTTTCCAACAATCGACTTTTTATTTGAGAATTTCTCTTTGTTTCAATTTTTATAATATTGGGAATGATCTCGAACGAACTCGAATTTATTAATTTTGGGTAATAGTGTTCGATAAAAAGCATAATTTTTTTGTTGTTGTTCAATATGGCCGATTACTAATGCCGCTATAGTGTTTCGAAGACGAGTTTTCTTTTGAATTGAGTTTAAAACTGTCGAAAATTGTTGGAAAATCATCAAATTAATTGAAGGTAATTGTTTTTCTTTGATTATGAATCGATTTCATCTTTTCGCAATTATACACGACGCTAATAACGTGCTTTATTCGGAGTTTGAAAATTTTTCAATTTTTTTAAAGTGAATTCTGAAAAATAAGTGAATCAGCCCTTGTGCTGAGGATTATTTTGCACCCCTTGCTATTTTATAATTTTATTATTAATTCATATTTTCCATGATTTAGGCCATTTTTTCGCTGTCTTAGATCGGCTGCCGTGTACGGTGCACGATAAGCTCGTGTAGATGCGCCACCCCTGTTGTCTAATTATAAAGCTCCCTAAATTGAATTTTCTTGTATTATCAAATGTTTTAACGGTTAAACCGATATTCTGTAAATTCGAAATTGCATCGTTTTAAACCAATTTAACTATGTTTTGTGTTTTTTTTAATATTAATTGTCGGCTTTATTGTTGTTATTATATTCATCTGATGCGGTTGGAACGTGAAAATTGGCGTAAAAATACACTTTTCAGAGCGGTACCGCTTTATTTTCCTTCAAACTACGCTGATTAATCCGAGACAACTTATAAAATCGTATGGAGAATTAACCGATTGGAGAATTTTTATTAAATTTCAGACGAGAGGGATTACAACTGTTGATTTTTCAGTGTAGATGTTTTCATATTTTTTCTATGATCGACAGGAAAATGAGATTGTCGAACTGTATTTGAGATTTCGAAAACGTTAAATTGCAGAATAACGCGACTTGAAAAGAATCAGAATTAGATTATTCGTGAAACATAATAATAAACGGTTGGTTAATTGTATTCCATCAAAACAAAATATGAATTTATAATATTGATGTTTATACCCGAAATTATTATTATTATCTATTTGCAATTTTTGATTACACATTAAGGGCCGATTTCAGCAGCCACATATAAATCATAGAAACGATTCTTGTAATCCTGTTTTTTTCTAACTGTTCATTAGGTTTAACCGAAGTTGGTGAAATCGTCCCTAAATCAAAAATGTTTTCTTTTGAAACTCGTAAATCTTGCGACATGAGCGCAAAAAAAGACATTTTCCGCCCCTATAATGCAAAAAAGTTCAGGTAAAAATCGTTAAAATTCCGCTGCAATGTTTTTTATGAATCTGTTATGAATCAGAGAATTTCCCCCTAAGAACAAGGCTTAATTTATCGAAAATTTGCGAAAATTCTCTGGTATACCTGCAATTTTCTCAAAAGAAAAGAAAATTAAAAAAACTAATTGATAGCATAGATTGAAATAAAAACAAAGTGTTCGGGTCTTAAGGTTAGCTTATTATGCAAAATTTAAACACCAAAATTATGTATATTCATAGATATTTTCTTATTTTTTATTTTAGGAGAAAATCGTTGGAAATATTTGACTAAAAGAGGAAAGCCAAGCTAAATTTGGGAAAATTTCTGGTTAACTTGCAATTTTCACAAGAAAACCAAGAACGAATTTGATAACAAGAGAACACAAGTTCATGTAATAAAAATCAGGTATTGAAATCGGCTTATTATGCAAAATTTCAACGGTATTTCAAATAGAAACCGAGCCTGAAAGCTCCTTTATAAATTTTCTACAAAAACCCGCTTATTTGTGGTTTTCCTTAATTTTCAGGAAAAATTAAAAAAAATTAATCCATTAGAGTCGTGTATGAGATTTAAGTTCAATTTAGATTTTTGTAAATCTAGTATATAGTTATTCAAAGATATTGCCCTTAAAGAAAACGGGCGTCATCTTAAAACGATCTTGCATCCCCTTATCAGTAGATTATGTAAGTTTTCTATATGGTATTTCCTGTGTTTTGAAAAGTCTAATCTACAATATGCAAAAATTCATAATTTCTACGAAAAATAAATCAACTTTTATCAGATTCAGGTTATGATATTGACGACCCTTAATTGTAAGCTTTCAGTATGGACCCACCCTCTCGGGGATTAGATAGGGGATTATTTGTTTGATTTAGATTTCTTGTATTCGTTATTTATACCCTTATATAAAATCTGTAGTTGTTGATTTTCGATGAATTGTCGGAAATTTTTGTATTTTTCGCCCTTAAAAAATTATAAGTAGGGGTAGATCGATTTTTTTTCGGTGTGTATACAGATGTAGTGACGGGTCTTATGACTTTATGGTTGAAGTGGTGCTTTTGCCGCCCTCATATCGCATAAGAGTTTGTGCCACTGTGCTTTTTCTCTTGTCGGCGCCCCTGTTTATTTTCCCCTCCATATATTTAGGGTGTATTCTCCCCACTCTATTACAGTAGTGAACTGTTGGTCGGTTTCTTTAGATAAAGTAGCATGTTGTCGTTTGACTCGTTTGAGTCTGGTTATGGTGTTGTGAGTGGACGGATGTACCTCGTTTAAGAACGTTAAATTTCTTTATTTTGATATATTTGTTTAATAATTGTGTTTATTGTGTTCATATTAAAATTGTGGTGTTGATAAATTCAAGATTTTCCACTAGTTTTATTAAAAACTACTCTATTTTCGTTTTTTATATAATTGAATTATTTAAAAGTTTTTTTTATAAAGAGGATAATAATGTGGGAATCTATCAGAAATGATTCTTGCAATGTTTGCAAATGCGCTAATTCTAGGTGAGTGTTTTATCGATTTACCCCCGGATATATTCTGATCGTATTATCTTTTTTTTTTCAAAATTCTGGGTGATAATTTTAATCAAGGGCACTCACGATTTCTAAAACATTTTTTCTTTTTTATTTAAACAAAAACAATATTTTGAATTATGTCTTACAAAAGGGTTGGTTGTTACAGGTCGAAGAAGCGAACGGAAAGTTCGTTCGACAAGGAAAATATACAACGGGCCCTCAGTCCCATAAAATCACAAGAATTATCATTTTATAGTAATTCAACAATAACAACAAATTCTTCATGTTCTGGTGGTACATCGCCTAATCACTGTACACACAATCTAATAATACGACGACCATTAGAAGATCACGATACAAATTCATATGATTCTGGTTATTTAACAAATTACAATAGTAATTCAGATAAGTTTTCCTTTAATTCCCCATCAAATCAATCATTTAAATCCGGTATGGATGAAGAATTTTTTGATAACTTTTCTGACATTGAAACGGCAGATGAAAATGAAAATCTGCCAGCAGATTTGGATAAGTTAATCGACGTATCAGTTGATGATAATGATAAATCACCACAACAAGAACAACAACCACAAAAGTCATCAGATCCAGTAAGAGACTTACCTCCCCTATTACGTCGGGTTTTATCATTAAATGAAATCCCATCAACCAGTGCTGGACGATCTAGTTCATTTGACCCAGATATACGTACATTCAAGCGATCTGAACGAGTGTTAGATTTGCCAAGTGGAAGAAAGCCGAAAAAGATGAAATTAGAGGAAAGCGATAGCGATAGCGATGATGATGATGATGATAATGATGACGATGTGTCAACAGTTCCTACTGTAAAACCAAAGTTGAAACGTTCAGTTTCATCAACTGTTGATTACATCAAGTCGGCTGTAGCAAGATCATCAAACCAACCTGATTTAATTGGTGATTTTAGTAAAACTTTCTGTTTACCATTAACACGAGGCATCCATAGTGATCTTAAATCGATAACACCAAAAACATTAGCTCAATTATTACGTGGTGATTTCAGAGCAAATGTATCATCATTCAAAGTGATCGATTGTCGTTATCCATACGAATTTAATGGTGGTCATATACATGGTGCTCTTAATATTTACACAAAAGAACAGTGTATGGATTTATTAAATTCCCCAACATACATTGATGATGAAAATACAAATAAACGCAACAATATATTGGTGTTCCATTGCGAATTCTCCAGTGAACGTGGCCCTAATTTGTAAGTAAACAATAATTATAATTAACAAATCAATTAAATAATTAATTACAGATGCCGTTATTTACGTCAACAAGATCGTCAATTAAATGCAAATACATATCCAACATTACATTATCCAGAAATGTATATATTAGAAGGCGGTTATAAAAATTTCTTTGAGCAATATTCTCATTTATGTATACCAAATGCTTATACAGAAATGCTACATCCAGAACATAGTGATGAATTACGTTATTTTCGATTAAGATCAAGAACATGGAATGCTGATAATGGTAGTAGTCGTCCGCGTCAAGCGCAAGGCTATTCAAAGAAACTTCAATGGTAAAACCACATTATCAAACATATTACATTTTTTGCATTATTTCCCCTCCAACCCATTTAAATTTGTGCCAAAATTACCCATTATAGTACAAAAATCAATATATTGTTTGTATTAGTTGATAAATTAAAAAAAAAACAGAAAAATAATAAAAAAAAATATTGAAAGACGTGCTATATTAGTACGTGTTATAACACTATCTTTCATAATTTTGGAGACATAGTTTCCTATTTCTATAATCTTACTTTTTCTAGATAAGAGCTTGCTCCATGATCATTTAATGAATGAGAAAGAGAAAGAAAAATCCCTTTCTCTGCAATGCTGAGACACCAAAGTCTTTGTTTTTTTTTTGTTTGTTTAACAGTTGACTGAATGGTCTTTATTATTATTAGTTATTATTTTTTTTTGGCAAATTCTATGTGCAATTTGATCAAGCAATATTCATGTGATGTTGCCTTATCATCTACCAGTTCATATTGCTTTCAATTGCTATTTGTGCTGGTGTTTGTTTTGCAGATATATACGTTCAATTATAATTTTCTTATTACTATTATTTTCATGTCGTTATCATTAGTTATAGAAGTATAGTTTTTCAGTATTGTCTACGTATCCTTCAGCATATCGTTAATGTGTTCATGCAACAGCTCTGGGAATTGATTACTAACTATCAAAAAAAAAGATGAGAATATAATATATTCTCGTTATTCAAACAGACTGAAACTTCCACAACTGTTGCATTATTGAAAAGTGATACTTTATTATAATAGATTTGTATTTTTGTAAGTTACGAGTTTTCTGATTCCTGATGTTCTAATATATTTTTTTTGGAGAAGTTTTATTTTATTAAAAAACAACCCAAATCCAGACGTTACCGTCTCAGATATACCTTGACCCTAACTCCAGCAGATTACACTCCATTACAATTTCTAATGTATTGACTAACATGGTAAATCTTGAGGAATTTCACGAATAAAACCAAAATTCAACAGTGATGTAACAGTATTCTAACATTAGTAACATGATGATTTTCATCCGTTAATAAAACTACATAAATACTGTAATGCAACACACTACAAAATTAGATGGAGTATATTGTTATTAGATCTAGGATACAATATGTATTGTTGGTTGCAAGCAACTAGACGTAATTGGACTTTTATTAATAATTATGTTTTAATGAAAATTCAACGGTTGCGGTGAAAGTGTGAGTGTATTTATTAACAATAAGACTAGTGGCGCTATTTAATTTATAATTATTAATATATTTACAATTTTTTTACTTACGAAACTTGAGTCATCTAGTGGTGACTATAGGTAACCTTGACAGTCATCTGCAAATCTGGCAACCATGGCGCTATAATTGAGAGGTTATCCAGCTAAATTTGATGAAGGTTGTTTTTTTCTATTTTTAATAATGTGGTTATTGAATTAAAATTATCATAATTTTCCTAGCTGATTTAATTGTAAGTAAGTCTAATATAGTTAATTTGGTAACTGTTACTTTTTTCTAAATTTAAGATAATATGAATTCGAAATTAATTAATATTAGAAGACAGTAATTAGATTAAATTTAAATTAACAATGATATTTTTTATCATTTATATATTTTTATTGTGGTTAAATCTAAAATGATTGCCAAAAACTGCCCTAAATGTGATCAACAGGTGAGTTGTTTTTTTAAAAAATAATAATTTTTAATTAAAAAAATTAATTAAATTAAATGTGGATATTTTCAGGTTCCTGTTGCATGTAAGGCATGTCCTTGTGGTCATTCGTTTTTCAATTCAAGACGAACAAATCGAATTTCATGTTCTGAATTTGATTTTCGTCGACGTACACAACGTGTACGTAGAGAAAAACCAAATTATTATGATGCCTTAGAATATGACAAACAAATACGTAAAGTAAAAACATAAATTTGAATTACTATACACAATTACACATTTAAAGTATTTAATTATAATTATTATAGATAAAGACTCGCAATAGTGAATGTGAGAATGATGACAAAGATGACAAGAAGGATCCAAATAAAATAAAAAAGAAGAAAATTAAAAAAGAAGATGAAGATGATGATGATATTGTACCCGGCTTGCCACCAGAAAAACAGATGCAATGTACAATGATTTTGGAGGAATTAAATAGAAAAATGCAAATTGTGACATGGAAACCGGCCTAAGACAAAATGTACCTCGTTTACAAACAAATATATACATATCTAACCTAATTTTTATCATTACTTTCAAAAATTGTGTGTAATCATTGATTGTCCTGCATTTTGATTTATTTATTCGCGCCCAAATTAAGCGCATGTCACCAAGCATTATAAAGTGAAGAGGATCAACGGATCTGTATATTTATGTTACTGTAATCCAGATGACGTAATTGGGGAAATGTTTTTGAAATCGTAAGTATTGTGTTGATTATTTTATCAAGAGGGACCTTTTTTTAATGTGATAAATTGTTGTAAAACCCCTATTATTTGGCGAGTGGTTTGAAATATATTTTAAGGATTTGAAGGAAGGGTCTCTGAGACCATTATAGCATAATTAGAACTCTGTAGCTCGTTTCGAAGTTGGTCAAAAAACGCACGTTTCTGACAGTTTTGCAATGTACAAAAACGAGCAAAGCATGCAAAACGATTGAGAAAGACTTGTAGATTCTCTCAACAATGATTATTTTCGTTTTTCTCTATTTTATTCTGTAACAGGTCGACATGTTTCCCATTTTCTCTAAATGCAATGGAGAAAAACAAAAAAAATCGCCGTTGAGAAGTTTTACGAGTCATTCTTAATCGTTTCGCGTTTTGCTCGTTTTTCTAACATACAAATTAGCTACGGGGTTCTAATTTTGCTAAAATGGTCTCCAGAGACCCCCTCTACAAATCCTTGAAATATATTTCGAATCGCTCGCCAACTAGTAGGAGCTTCATAAAAATTGAGCACTTTGAAAAAACAACCTGTATATTTGTTTATTTTTGAATAAATGTCGTTGTTCATTATGATGGAAAAATACCGTTTCATTACTTTAAAAAAAAATCATCCTAAACAAATTTTCCTCGCAAGCTAATTTTAGCAGGGCTAACTCACTTAATACAGAGTGAGTAACTCATTTGGAAGTTGGTCAAAAAACGTCCATATTGGACAAGTTCGCGATGTTCAAAAATGAGCTAAAACGAACTAAGAATGACTCGGAGACCCTCCCAACATTGACTTTTTCTTTTTTTCTCCATTGTATTCAAGAAAAACATCCTCATCTAATCCAGAATAAAATTAAGAAAAACGAAAAAAGTCATTGTAGGGAGGATTCCCGAGTCATTCTAAACCGTTTTGCATGTTTAGTTGTTTTTTTAAAATTGTAAGATCGTCAGAAACGAGCGTTTTTTGGCCAAATTCCAAATGAGCTTCCAGGTTCTAATTTTGCTAAAATGATCTATAACTACCCTGCTATAAATCCTTGAAATATTTTTCAGATCGCTTGGCCCATAATGGGAACTTTTCGTCCGACGTGAATTATCCTGTATATAGTTGAAGTAAAGACAAAATATTTGTTTATTATGGTCTATATTCGCATTTTTATCAAGGGAAAATGTTGAAAATTCATATTATCTATAAATCTAGTTTTAATTGTAACAATCTATCTATGATTGAGAAGATTTTAAGAAATCTTACACATATACTGGTCGATCAGGAACGGAAAATTCTCTTGGTACGTACTTTATTCATGTTAATTAGCGTACGATTCGAAAATATTTACAAGATTTTATGGGGGCGATTCCTGCAGATCTTTTTGGCAAAAGTAGGAAATCGTAGCTCACTTGGGAGCCGACTCATTTCTTACAAAGTTACAATTTTCATCAACCAGCACATGCTAAAAGGCCTATAATGACTTGAGGATCCTGCCAGATTTTTTTTCATGATACACTTGGGAAAACGAAGAAAATCAGTCTTAGTAATTTTACGCGTGCAGCCGGTTGATGGAAATTGCAAAATCGTCATAAAAGTTTCGTTTTTACACCGACCTTCCAGATTAAATTACTTAATTGTAGTAGAGCTGATGATTTTTTTTTAGAATACAACAAACAAATAAACCTGTAATGAATATATTTCTTATACAGTTAAAAACACGCTTTCCTTTATATTTGTTATACCGAGTGAGTCACGTAAGCCGAAATTTTTTATGGCAACTCCCATTGTTTGGAAAACGATTCGAAAAACATTTCAAGGATTTTTAAAAGGATCCCTATAGAACATTTTATCAAAATTAGAACATCGTAGGTTATTTGGAAGTTGGTTAATAATCGCTCGCTTCTGGTGATGTTGCTATTTCTAAAAACAAAGTAAACACAAAACGACTTAGAATGACTCGCGGATCCTACCGTCATTGATTGTAATGAATGGAGAAAAATGAAAAAAATCAATGTTGGGAGTATCTTCGAGTCATTCTTAGAATTAGTCGTTTTTGAAAATCGCGACCCTGTCCCAGGCGACCGTTTTTTGAGCTATGAGGTTCTGATTTTGCTAAAATTATCTCTAAATCCTTATAATATTTTTCGAATCCGCTCGCTATACAAATGGGAGTTGCCATAAGAATTCTCGTCTTACGTAACTCACTCAGTATTTATTTATACAATCAAATACATGCTTCCCGTTAATAGGTATAATTGTTATACGATTAAATAAATGCTTTGCTTTAATGTATTTCTAGAAACCCAAAGCTTCGTTTTCTTCATTAAGTCTGGATTTAATGTCACTATAAGAAGTGAGAGTCTCCCATAAGTCTGATTTCCAATTGGAGAAATATTTTGTAAATGATTCTGGTTCTTCTCCCTGATTAATTATTTCAATTTTAGCATTTTCACGGTGTGCGCCTTTCAAATATTTCTGCAATTATTTTCAATTTTAATTAAATTAATTAATGGATAAATTTGAAAGAAATACTTTAACTAAATCTGCGGCTTTAGTACGTTCTTGAACGCTAGCACCACTACCAATCCAAACGTATACTGTTTTACCAGTATCAAGGAACATAACATCATCCTCATTCAAATCTCGTTGTTCATAATCAATGATTTCTTCAACACGGAATTTATTACCTCTTGATGGGATTTTAGCATGGAATAATCTTGGTTCAATTGAATCATTCTCAGCATCAGATACAGCCCGTACTAAACGATTGCGTATTTCTCCAGCACTACGCCATGTTTGGAAATATTGTGTAAATGCTGTTGGTTCAGCACCTTCAACAATACGTTGAATATGTGTCCATGATGGATAATTTTTCGATTGTAAGTAACTTTGTGCTTTATTCATTGATTCAGCTTTTTCTCTATTATTACATTTCTTTCCAACCCATACGAATATATTTGAATCAGTTGTATCCAATATGAAACAATCGTTTGGATCTAATTGGGATTGTTGTAACGGTTTCTGGGCAACTAAATCAACCTTCAAATTACCAGTAGCATCCGATACGCGATATAATGAAACAATACGTTCTTGTGTTGTTTCAAATTGTTGATCATCACCACCAGCTGATTCTTCTGGTACAGCATTAGCTGAACCGCCACCAAGTGCATTAAAGAATGCATCAAAATCACTTTGTGGACTATATTCATCGATAATATTCACCTTAGATTTACCAGCATGATCTTGATCGCGAATTTGATTTGCTGCAGCGATCGCTTTAAGCCGTTCAATACGTTTACTATTCTTACCAACATAAACGTAAATATCACGACCAACATCTAATATGAAACAATCACCTTGATTCATCGATGAAATTGTCGCATCCACTTGTTTAACGCGTATATTACGGGAACCTTTCACTTGGAATAGACGTTTTTCGAATGCATTAGGATCAACATGAGTGAATCCAGACGAAATACCACCAGGTAAATAGCGTATACCGTTTTTAAAATATGATAAAAACAATTGTGATTCATGATCTTGAACTTCACGGTGTTGAATCGGAGCACCGCCTAATTGATCATCTAATTGTACTGCTAAAATAGCAGCTGCTCCTGCTTCGTCCTGAATAAAAAATAAACAATAATAACTAAAAATCAATAAAAAATCTTTGACATCCATACTTGAGTTGTTTGGGAACCTAGCCAGAAGTGGACATCCCACACTTTATCGCCGGCTTTATTGATTCTTGTCTAGAAATATATTATCAAATAAAATTAGAAGATAATTACATCGTATGTAAACAACATCTTACATTCAACACAATGTAAGAATCTCCAGTATAGAATTTTCCATACTCGTTCTTCGGATACGGCACTGGTTTGAAATTCTATAAAAAACAACGCAAAAAATAGTTTAATCACATTTTTTGTTTTGTAATTATCGTAAAGGATTTCCGGACAGTCACAACTTTCAAGACAATTTTATTGTTTTAAACGAACGAAAACTTATGTTTTACAACCAGAACAACCTTGCTGGATGATTCATTGTATTTTCCTTTCTGTTAATTAATCAAACCCATTTAATTAATGTACAGGCGTCCTACATAACAGAAATTCATTCAAATGCATCTACAGTATACCGGGTGTCCTGTAAATAACGCACGTTTTAGGGGACCAGTCAGCAGGCTGGAGCGACAGCCGTTCAAAGTAAAGGAGCACCTGATTGGTTATTCATGCATTTTAAGGGTATGTTGTAGAGACGGCTCGATTTGGCGTGCGAAATTTATCAATTTTCAAACAACGATATTTCGCTTATTTTTTAAGATATTGTGAAATTAAAACGTGCGTTGGATAGAGCATTTCAAGGTGCATGTCCTGAAGCTTTCTATTAAAGAAAAATCTGATAAAATTCGGAATGATAAAGAAAACTGTTGGACCATGTTTTTTTGTACATTTTCCTTCATAATTGGCTAAAAATTGGCCAATATGATTGATTTTAAATATCTATTGAGTGATTTAGATGGAAAATGATGAGATCTTTCCATTGTTGTAATGTTTCCATTGTTGTAATGTACCACATCTATCCGGTTTATACCAGATATGCGGACTAAATCACACCGACAATACCGCTCGCCGCGCATACACGCTCGGTTAAGAAAATTACCTACGGACAGATTTTCAAATATTTTTCATTATTATGAGATGGTCGTGAAAGAAAATCGATTTTCCTATATTTTGATACTAATTATCGGTCAAATTAATTAATTTTAATAGCTGTAAATAACAGGTGAAAATGGGATTCCAAATTTTCCAAGAAATCACGTAATTTTCAAAATTTTCTTTTAAGCGAGCTTTATTACCTCCGCCCTTACAATATCTTTCTAAAAACAAGAGTGCATAATTCTAACTTTAAAATTGTGCCCTAGATTACTGATCAAAGTCCATTTAATTTTCTTCAAAAATTGGAAAAACTAACAAACGTATCGGGAAAATTCTTGAATATTTGGAAAGATCCCATCATTTTCCATCTAAATCACTCAATAGATATTTAAAATCAATCATATTGGTCAATTTTTAGCCAATTATGAAAAAAAATGTACAAAAAAACATGGTCCAACAGTTTTCTTTATCATTCTGAATTTTATCAGATTTTTCTTTAATAGAAAGCTTCATGACATGCACCTTGAAATGCTCTATCCAACGCACGTTTTAATTTCACAATATCTTAAAAAATAAGCGAAATATCGTTGTTTGAAAATTGATAAATTTCGCACGCCAAATCGAGCCGTCTCTACAACATACCCTTAACTAATCACCCATTACCTTGTCTTACCCTTAAAGGGATGTGCGTTACACCAGTATATAGTGTCCCATAAGTCGCGCACTTGCTCCTAAGGGGCAGATAAGGGATAACATTCTGAGACAAAAAGTCCAAGTAGGTTAGTAGGTGCTCTCTTAGTTTGAACCGTAAATACTCTTTCCTTCTCTCTTTTTATCGCTATAGCGAGCATCTGATTGGCTACTTGATTTAAGTCATAACTTAGCAGCTGTAAATTACTACTTTTCGTCTTAGAATTTCATCCCCTATCTGCGCTTTAGGAGGACTTACAGGACATCCTATTTTTAAGTCTAATATCGGGTATTTCTGAGGGACGTCCTGTAGATTTGTTGATGTTACAGATGAATGATATATTTTATCAATGTTATTTTATTGATGTAATATTAAGTGAATTTATATAGAATAAACAGTATGGTGTATTTTAGAATCTAAATTGAGAAAGCCCGCTGACAAGTGTTCAGTGGAGAAAAATAACTAAAAATAAATATAAATTTGATGTCAGTTTTATTATTGTTTACACGATAAATGCGACCACCAACATAACTGGAATTTAAATAAATTCGGAATAACCGAAATAAAAATGGAGAAACGAAATTTTCATGGGTCATAAATTGCCGCAGATGTGATGCAGATTCTCATGGCAAAATTTCAAAAAAACCCGATCATCATCTGTACCTACATCAAGTCGTGCTGGAATTTTAACAATTTTTTCCGATCTTACATTTTTCGTTTCGAAAAGCTAATTTTAGTGTAACTGAAATAGTGAGCAATGATGTAAAAAAGTGATAAAAAAATAGAAACAAACATCGATTTTAGAGTAATTTTAGAAATATCACCGATAAGACTTATTGAATTTTTTGTACATGTGGGTGTGTTATCAATTTTTTTATCAAAAAAAAGCTATGCCCCTATTACACGACTAATTTGTTATCAATCGATTTTGCACACACAAATATTGGGACGATAAATATTATCGTAAAATTTTCAATATTTCTCTCGATTTTTTTATTTTAAAAAATATGTTTAATTAAAAGTCTGTACCTCGATACGCCAGATTTCTAAGCCTGCAGTTTGGCCTGCATTCGCAAACGCCGGTTCCATGACTCTACCTTTTGTTGATTTATTTGCTAGATTTGTATTGGAACTTGTTATTGTTGATGCTGGTCGTCTATTTGTTGTTGCCGGTGAACAATACGAAAAACAACCAAATACTAATGTTGCTGTTAAATAAACGTTCAAAACCAGCGAACGCGTACCTGTTGAACCCCACATACTGAGTTTGCGCTTTATATTCTGTAAACATAATTAAAATCTAGATAATCTAGTTAAAATTATTTATAAACAATCAAAAAAGTGAAAATAAAAAATTAAATGATTTTACTTATATACCAGTAAATGTATACGAGATTATGGCACAAATGTAAATGACAAATTTCGACGAAGGTCCAGCATTAACTAGCTGACTGATTGATAATTATTCTACTTTTATAACAATGACCTACAATTCAGAAGGTCATTGCGTATATTCTTTTGATAAAATAACATCTAATTGTAAGAAAATAAATTAATCGATTTCCTGAGAATATTTTGAAAAATAAATTTATATCGCCCTGCTGCTTTAAAAGTATACGATTCTTGTGAAACTAACAAGGGATTCCAAAAATATTTAAATGACTTTTTGGAGGGTCCCTAGAGAACAGTTTAGCAAAATTTGAACCTTGTAGCTCATTTGGAAGTAGGTCAAAACGCTCGTTTCTGACGATGTCGCGATTTTCAAAAACGACTCCAGGATCCTCCCAATATTAATTTTTATTGTTTAGGTATTTCCGTTTTATTCTGCAACGGGAGAAAATGTTTTGTATTTTTTTCTATAATGTTAGGGAGGGGAATTCGAGTCATTCTTATTCGTTTTGCCTGTTTATGTCGTTTTTGACCACATGAACTACCAAGTTCTAATTTTGACAGCATATTCTCTAGAGGCCCTCCTAGTTTTTATGTTATTTATTTAACATTATATCGAGAAAATCGACTTATTTGTTAAAATGAAAACGGCTAATATCTATAAAATTTAATTACATTAATTACACAATTGCTTATTTACTTAATCTTAATAATAATAATAATAATAATAATAATAATAATAATAATATTTTAGAGACATGTTATTTACGTAAATATTCATATCAATTCATACGTTTTTTTCTTTTTACTTTTCTGCTAAATGTTGTTTCCTCGATTTTATCTAATTCCAGCTAAATTTAATGGCGAAATGATAAGTCAACAGGTCCGTGTTCCGCTCTACAAGTCGGGCCCCCTTTACATTGTATTACCCAGGGGCCAATTCTGTAAGTTTTCTGTTTTAAAACAGATAAATTTTAAATTACAGCCCTGTTAAAATTTTAACGGAAAATAGCATTCTGTATTATCACTTAAAATCCGACTAGAAATCGTTTTAGATTCACCTGAAATACCATAAGGACCTTATCGAGTTAAAATAAGGCTTGCTTTAATAAGGTAAACATGATAAGTTCCATAACTGGATAAAATCAGGATAACCTTGTTCATTAAAAAGTTATTTGCCATCAAGTCTAAATGAGGTTGTTCTCGGGATAACCTTAGGAAATAGCTAATTCTTTTGTACCAGGTCATCGTATTCAGGTCAAGCTGAGTTTACTCTAAGAATAACCTTAGGTAATAAAGTATTGTCTCTCATAAAGCCATCCTGATAAGGTTAGGACGAGGTAATTCTCAGGATAGCTTCATATGCATTAATCAATTAGCTAGTTCTACATCCGAACTGTATGTCACTCCCTGATACTGTAACTAGCCCTTCAACTAGATGGCACTACTTTTTACAGTTCACTTGTAGTACCTTCTTCCCGCTGTTGTAATACAATCATTCGCAGCGACTGAAGGCTACTATGGGATTTTCCGTTTCTAAGATTGAGTCCCTCAATTAAAGAAATTAGAATCAATTTTTATGCGGTTATCAGCATTTTTCATTAAGGACTTGATCAGGATGTTTTTATGTGGTTTCTAATTTGGACTAGGACCTAATAATGTAATCCTGATAAGGACCTCATAGTTGATCTGCGTTACATTCTTATCAGGTCCTCATTTAAGGATTCTGATCTGGACCTTATTTGTATGAAAGGATACCCTGATATGGTCCATATTATGTTTCTATGGAAACTTCTGCCCTCCCAAAGTTGTTATATAAGCTTATCTTTATCTAACCATAACATTTCAAGGTATTTATTTCTCTCCTGTGACCATGTAGTTTTTAGAGATATCCGCACCTTGGAATTGGCCGTTTAATGTGGATTTGAATAATTTCTATGATATGAAAATATTTCTAAAATCTGGTTTTTATAATAGTAAATGAACAAAAGAAAGAAATATTTTTTCGTTTGCTTCTATTTTCGTTAATGTTACTTAAACCATGTTCTTTGTCAAGGAGGAATAATTTGATAAAGGTTATTTCTAATCTAATAAGTCATATTTGTTAGCTACATCCCGTATTCTTCAATAAGTTATTCTCAAAACACTAAAATTATTCAATTATTGTATAGATACATGTTTATTTTAAGTATTTGTTATGATTGCGTTCTATTGTACTTAATAAAAAAGCAATTACAGTGGTTATTTTCGGTAAATAAACAGAACTATTATATTTTAAAGTGTCCCATGTATACCCATTTAAAATCAAGCGTCTAACAGGTAATATTAACAGGTTACCTTATAATTTTAACATGAATGTGACTTATAGAATACCATATTCGATTTTAACAGGCGTTTAATTTATAACATGTTGTAAAAAATAGCAGAAAAGTTACAGAATTGGCCCCTTATAGCTTCATGTTTATTTGTCCTTAATCTTGTTTACGGATTTTCGGAGGTCATACCTTTCTCTACGGAACCCTGCTCACCACGCCACTGGCGAAATTATTTATAAATCCAAAATATAATCACTAAAATACTGTTTTGTAAATAACAACACCAACGACAAATTGATGACCAATTAGACTATTGTCGGGCTTAAAATAATTGAATACAGCCCTGTTATATATTGATGTTTATTTGCAATTATTCCATATTGACAACATTGGATTCGAATTTAGAGTACATCGATAAGTGCGATATTGCAGCGTTCGTCAGCATTTCCGTCCACTTTTGATTAATATTGTGATCGTATTGATTGGCTAGTTGGGACGTGTTTCTCAAAGACGTAAATATAGAAAATCCAGAGCCGAATTTAACGGTATGGCCGTTTATTGCTCGTCGATGTTCGGATATATCTACTGTATAGGGTGCCCGAAAATCGATACCGCCTACCAGCAAAATTCGCGTAAGTCCGGTGCTGGATAAACAATAGAAAGTGAAAGGTTTAGAGCAATTTTTAAGCGAGCTTACAAATAATGTACACTTTAAATCAAATTATAACGATGATAAATAAGCGAAATGGATACATTTTTTAATGTTTCCAGTTCAATTGCCGATACGGTATGTTAGAGTAATTGATGCTCTATCGTTTCAACACTCGCCGGGTGAATGCAAATGAATTCTAATCTCTCTTTGATCGTAGTTTATTGTTATCTGGTCGCAAATTACTAAATACGGATCTGTCATAAATTATTTTATGTACAGTGGCGATCAAAAATAATACCACCTCTTGTACGGCTGTGTAAAAGAGGCTTATGAGGGCGGTCACTGCAATGTAACAGAATCTTCACAGATCGAGACGAAAAATATTCAATTAGAACAAGGGGATGGAGTTACTGATGTCAGTTTGAGTATTTACTTGAATAGAAAGATTGTATTTTCTGGAAATTTTCTATGGTTGAAACTAGTACCCACCCTTCTTACCCTCACTAGAGAAGCAACCTGACTCACACTAACGAAAATATGTGAAATTCTCGCTCAAGACTTGGTCTCATTTTTCTGATTGCCACTATACATTTGTGATTCTAATTTCTAGGAAATCAAATTAAAAAAATTGTTCTAATAAAATTGATATAATCGAAAATATTGTGTTTTTTGTACTTTCTTCTAGGAATTTTTTAATCTAATGATTAGGTACTTGCTCATAAAGTAAATGTTAAGTATCAAGTTATCATTAATGTTTATCATTTTTTTTATACATCTGTATTTCCCCATACATCGTGTCTATTTTCTTAGACATTTATGTATTTTATTCCCTTTAATTCTATTTTTCTATAATTTCGATGCCAACAAGTCAACCAGGGCCGGCTCTAGCGAGTTTATCGCCTTGAACGAGAATTTTCCGGCGCCCCTCCAGGAATAACAATAACGTCAGATTAATCATTAAAAATGAATTTATATATGTAGTTCTTATGCCCACCCCCATGTACCTGATGTCCTGAGCGGTCACCCAAAAAGGCCTTCCCCTAACGCTGCCACTGAAGTCAACTACAGAATTTTGAAGTTTTTTAGCATAATACATCTATTTCTAAAAGATGCAGATGAAAGGTTTCTTATTTGGATCCATATTCAAGTTTAAGAGAGAGAATGTTTTTGTCATTATTCGCTACTGAGGAGTTGAACTCATAAAAAAATATAGGTATACCCTACATTTGTTATGACCTTAGGGAGTATGTTTTGACTGCGCCTACTATTGCTAAAAATTCATCATTACAGTCCCTTAATGAATTAAAAGAGCAAAAAGTAGATTGTTTTAAATAAGTAATGTATCATCAAGCAAACAACAGTACTTATCAATAAGAACATAGATCAGATTAGATTGCGTTAAGTACTGTTAAAATTTAAAAATTTCTGATTCATTCGCCTAACGTGTAAATTTAGGTTAAAAAAAATCATTAAAAATAATATTCATAACTGAGAAATTTTGTACAAATTTATGACCTTTTGAATCTTTTTAGGGCCAATACCTACCTACGTATAAGCAAAAACTTGAAGAGGTGGCGTTTCTTTCATAGTTTTCTATTAGGCCAAAAAATTTGATGAAGATAAATGTTACCATGAGGCAAAAAGACAAAATACCATAAAAAAATATATAATCATTTGTAATTTCTAACCTAATTTGGCAGGGTTAAATTTTATCCTCTCTGATAAAAGAGGGCTTAATATGAGAACAAGTTTATCAAAAATCATCAAGATTTGGATTTCAACCTCAGGATGCTTATTTGTAACGAAAATAAATTGTAATTTAACCACATGTGTAATGTAATAACCTTGATCTTCAATTTGCCGTGTGGCACCGTACAATAATTAATGACTTAGCGGCATAACTCAATTTAGTAAATTTCCCTTTCATAACTCAATTTAGCCAAACTATGGCCCGTATTCACAATTTTTTTTAAGATCATCTTCAACGATAATGATCATATACTTCCTGTTCTTAAGCATCATCATCATCATCACTTGTCCCATTTGATCGTGATAACGTATAGCCTTGCGCATAAGTGAAATAGATAGTTGCGCTGTACGTTCTGCGACGGTTGTTGTATTCTTCTCTCTTTTCAATTGTAGGTATAACGAAATTGTACAGAGTGAGATAGATAGCTTACTCATAGAGATAGTGTTTCTGTTTCACATGTTGATCATCTATTTCCAACGAATCTGTGAATATGGCCGCATGTTTACTATGCATGGTATCTAATGTGGCTGTTTGTCAAGGCCGGTACACACACTGAGATATAAAAAAACATGCATCTTTTAGATTTCAATCTTATAGAAATTGAGGAGGAACACCTGGGAATGTTTCCTTGTCAGTCCATCGACCTTTATTGTTCAAAATTTGTTCTTTTTGTCTGTATTGTAGTATGCATGGGTAGTCCGTGTGAAATTTTATGCGTTACGTGCGTAAATTCTAATTGTAAAACGTATGTTAGGGTAAAATTTGTCTATATTACAGTTTGTATTGGCCTTGAGATTAAACTACAATTTACTTTTGCCATGCAACAAAGGCCAAAGGCCTTTTATTGGATAACAATATTGATTTATTGATAATATCATTTATCGATAATTTTACAAATTTTCAACATATTGATTATTTATTTTAATGCAATTCTATATCTGTTTGTATGTGTATAAACGATATAAGATATTTTTATACAGACTCAATTACATAGAGTACCCATGAAAATAAATAATTCAAGATTTTCGCGGAAACTATAATAAATGAGTGTCACATGATATATGATGACAAAAAATTCGTTCTTTGACCTAAATCCTTGATAAATAGAGATGAAACTTATACGAATGGATAAAAAAAACTTTGATGCTGGCGAATCTTCATTCTCATTTTTGGAAAATTGTTTGTAAATTGGTATTGCTTAAGAATTTTGACAATTTAGGCAACCAATATTACAACATTCAGATTTCTCGTTGTAGAGGTTATTTATTACTTATTAGCAAAGATATTGGAAGGGGAATAGATTGCTAATGTCCTATGTTTTGTATTGGACTATAATGTAACCAACTTCGAATAACGTCGAAAGTTAGTCTTACTCTTTTTAGCTAACTACTTATCACTATCTGTCCTTCAATTTAACTGACTAGTCCGCCACAGTAAAACACGCGGACTTGTTGACGAAGACAGAAAATATAGTTGTTGCATTGTTGGAAAGAAACAACAGATGAATATTAGTGCGCATGGTGGCTACAAATTTCTACTCACATTAGCAGTCTACCTATATATCCAAGTCAGAGCCGGATATATGGGGGGGCAAAGTGTGCACTGCACACGGCCCCGCGGTTAGACCAGCCCCGCGCTAAACTCTATTCACTCACATAAAATAGGATTTTATTTGACAGAAATGTCACTGTCCAGTGAGTGCTTCTATACAGGATGAGTTTAAAGTAACGCATAATCGTCATAACTTTTTTATTTATGAGGATTTCTTGCAAACTTTAATAATTTTTTTCTCGAAAATTTTCTTATGGAACCCCTACGATTTTCACATGTCTGAACGCAGAAAAATATGCTCTACCCAAAAATGCAATAAAAAATGGCGGTTGCTACTTGAAAGAATTATTGATGGTGGCAGTTCTTTGCAATGGTAACTGGTAGAGCCGTTTTGGCTCTGTCCCACTTAATTAATTAAAAATAAAAAGTTATCTGTCTCGGCGTTTTTCAAAATTCTCATAAATAAAAAAGTTATAGCGAATATGCGTTACTTTAAACTCACCCTGTATAATGACTTTTCTTGGCCCCGCATTTATTTTTGCACACAGCCCCGCAAACCCTAAGACCGGCTCTGATCCAAGTCTATGCTTATTTATTAGCTACGCCAAATGTGAAACAATAAACAATATTAATAATATGTATGGATTAATAAATAAATTAGTGAATTTACTTGCTTTAATATCTATAAGAACATGGAAATTCTAGAAAAGCACTAAAAGCTTACAGTAACGTCACCCGTTTTGGATTATATAAATATTGAGCCAACCTGTATAGTTAACAATTACTGGTTCAAACTTTCAAGCTAAACGTCACTTCACAGTGGTCACTTTCACGCAGGCTGACCAACCTTTTTTTCAACTGGCCATAATCTTATTTAACATAACCTTTAAAATCTTGTTTTAGATATTTTTAATTATTTTTGTAGCCTTAGAGTTTCAGTTAGGGGAGTAAAAATAAATTAAAACAAATGGTAATTTCTTGTACAACTTAAAAAAAAGATAATCAAAAAAGAATAGACCTTATTGAGAGAGTCTAATTTTCAAACGTAAATACTAACAAGCTTATGTTGTGATAGTTTTTAAAGGTGAGACGTTAAAAGTAGAATTATTTCAATTTTGGACTTTGACCGTTCATTAAGTAGGAATTATTAGTGGATTTTTTGAAAATATTTCGAATAGAAAGTCAGTTCTGTTGTGGTAAATCATCTACGAAAATGTCGTCGAACATGGGGCCTATCGAATACTTTTTTTGTGGTGGTTTCGCTGGTGTTTGTACGCTGGTTGTTGGCCACCCCCTTGATACAATTAAGGTAACACATATTTTAATAAAACTTGCACAAATATTATTTTTGTCATTTTAACTAGGTACGCTTACAAACAATGCCAAAACCGAAACCTGGTGAAAAGCCTCTATATTCAGGCGCATGGGATTGTTTCAAAACAACTGTTACTAAAGAAGGTGTTAGAGGTTTATATAAAGGAATGGGAGCACCGTTAGTCGGTGTTATACCAATTTTTTCAATTTCATTCTTGGGTTACGGCTTAGGTAGGAAAATCTTCGGACCAAAAGATAGTGATAAATTGAATAGTACTGAACTATTTTTGGCTGGTGCCTTCTCTGGCATATTTACAACAAGTATTATGGCACCTGGTGAACGTATTAAATGTTTATTACAAGTACAACAAGCTGGTGGACCGAAAGTTTATGATGGACCGGTTGATGTTGTTAAAAAACTCTACAAAGAAGGTGGTATTAAGAGTATTTATCGTGGAGCTGGTGCTACACTATTAAGAGGTAAAAACATTTATAGAAATCGTATAAATTTTATTACAAAAAAAGCTTAAAATAATATTTACAAAAAATTAAATTTCATTTGTTAGGAATTTTTTGTATTTTCTATTCTTTTTCAATGTTTTAGTTTTGATGAAATTCGGCGAATATAAAGCGTTCAAATTATTTTCATTATTTTGTATTTCGATAATTTGTTTAGATTTCTGTTTCACCAAATTCGATTTTAACGTTGTTTTATTAACATCATCAATTTTTGTATGATTATAAAATTTCCCATCAATTTTCTTGTGGTATTTCTTTAATTTCGGCTTATATTCGGGACATTTCAACAATCTTCTCATAGCATGAAATACGTTCCAATTAAGATATTGTTTAGGTGATGAACATTTTGGTGCTACTTTAATATCGTAAATATATTTATATGTCAAGCGATTCTCATTAGCACATTCTATATTTTTATCATGTGTAAAATCGCATTGTTTTATCGTTTTTTGTTTAATACGATTTATAATAACCGGTTTCCATTCGCTCATATCACACGAACAATACCATGGATTATTATTTAAACGTATTAATTTAACGTGAATTTTCGAAAATATATCCCTAGGTAATTTTTTTAATTTATTATCATTCAAATAGATTTCTTTAATATTGATTAATTGATCGAAAATCGACGGTGGTAAATATTCTAATTCATTATGTGATAAATCGAGTATTTGTAAATTTTCCAAACCGATAAATGTATCCATTGATAGATTTTGTATTTTACAATTATTTAATATTAAACGTTTCAATTTATTTATATCGATAAACGTATCGAATTCGATTTGTTTTATATTACCACTCACTATTAGTTCATTTAAATGTGGCATACCGGTAAAATGATTACGTTGTAATAAATTTATTTTCAAATTAATTAATGTTAATGATTTTAATAAATTTAAACCAACAAATGAATTAGTCATTAACAATAAATCAACATCATCACTACCAATTATTAATGAATCTGTTGTATTCATGACTTCGAATGTATTTGGATATATTATTGTTATCGGATTATTACCAAAATTGGCTAATTTCAATTTTGGAAATGGTGGTAATGATAATTCGGATAATTGTGAAAAATTATTGTACGATAAATCTAAATATTCTAATTCTAATAAACCGGCTAAATCTGTTATTTGTATATCGAGTAAATTATTATGTGCTAATGATAATGTTTTTAAATTTGGTGTACCGTAAAATGCAAACGGCGGTATAAATTTAATATTATTTTTATCTAATATTAAATATTCTAAATTATTTAAACCGTCAAACATTGCCCAATTAATATTATTTAATTCACAATTGGTTATTCTCAATAAAAATAAATTTTTAAAACCGATAAATAATGGTATTTTACCGTTTTCGGATTGTTTCTTGTATTTTTCATACGGTAGAATTTCGTTATCAACACCTTTTTGTATTATTGTTAATGGATGTGTGTTTATGTCGAATTTTTGTGTATATTCAAATAAAATTTCGTCGTCTTTAAATTCTTTAACGAAATTTTGTATTTGTTTTTTTGAATTTTTAATAATTATCTTCTCTAAATTTAAATAACGCAAATTTGGTAATGATGTATCAATCTCACATATTAAATGATCGTTTGTTAATTTCGTTAATATATTCGAACCGATCAATTCGAGACTTAATAATTTTTCAAAATTATTCAAATAGCTGAATTTTATTGTCTTACTACCATTATTATAACCTTGTATTAAACTTAACGATTCTATATCTTTCGGTAATTTATCGAGTAATTCTAATAAATCAATTTCTGATTGTAATATACATAAAGCTGATCGTACAATTGTTTTCTCTTCAAATAACTCTGTTTCGATATTATCATAAATAACATCATTGAATTCAATCGAATCAATATCGTTTATAATATTTTGTTTTCTATTATTTTGCATAAAACGATAAATTGCAGTTTCTGTTAAATGTTCCAATTGACATGTACAAGTCAATGGACAATTTCTTGTTTTCTCCCATATTTCACAAGACTAAAACATGTTGAATTAAACTTAATAAAAATAAATAAATAAAACTTACCCCTAAATTCACAATAATACCCACAAAAATAACAATTTTCAACAACATTGTCATCGTTGAGTAATATTTTAATAATAAATGTAATAAAATTGTTGATTTGTGATACTCGAACAGGATGTACTCCTACATTGACTTCCTTCTATTATCAATTTTATCACAGTGAAGAAAAATCATTTATTTTTTTTCGTTTCGTTGTTATAGATATCCCGGCATGTGGTGTATATTTTCTAACATATGAAGCTGTTAAAGATTACATTACTGATAATGGTAAGAAACCACTAAATATATTTGGTACAATATTTGCTGGCGGTTGTGCTGGTATTATTAATTGGCTAGTTGCAATGCCACCTGATGTATTAAAAAGTCGTCTACAAACTGGTATTAATAATAATTAATTTTTTGAAATTTCTATTAATTTTGTTTAATCTACAGCACCTGAAGGTACATATCCAAATGGTATTAGGGATGTTTTCAAGAAATTAATGAAAACAGAAGGGCCAATTGCTTTCTATAAAGGTATAACACCGGTGTTATTGCGGGCGTTTCCGGCCAATGCTGCTTGTTTTGTTGGTTTAGAATTGGGTAGAACAATTTTGGAATTTCTGAAAAAATCTACAGCGTAAATAGCAGTTATCAAAATAATTCAACCACCCTAATGGTTCTGCCGTTATTCTGTAAGATTTCTAGTCCTGCAGTTTAATTAGTAGGAATATTCTTTTTCCAATGACAAATTGGCTGTTTCTAAAGTGATACAGAAGCCGAATTATTGGCATTAGTTTGTTATCTAGTTAGTGTTATTTTTTTAAATCTTTTATAAGATTGATAAAAATCTGTAAAAACTTCAAGTATTTTGTATCTTTGATGAAAATGATAGTAATATATTTTAAAGTAAAAAAAATCTTATCGATTTTCAAAGTTATTATCCTAGCAACCAGTAAAGAAATGGAGTTTATCATTGATAACATATCTGAAGATTCTTTTTACGAGAATCTTTTAATAGGTCTTCCGAAAATTTTAGGTAAATCTATAAAATTGGATAAAATACGTAAATTGAATGAAATTTGTAGATAAACTACCGAATGTGGGTGATGTGAATTTGAAACGTTCACCGCCAGTGTCACATTCGACGATTTGCATATGGGAACAAAAAAACGGTGTGTTATTACCGGAGGATTTACGTTCTTTCTATGCATCAACAAATGGTATTCTTTATACTTACAATATTACATGGCAGGATGATGTAGATGATAAATTATTGGGAAAAATTCACATTAACAGTTTGAACAATTTAGTTCAGATTTACGGTTATAAAATCGAATCGAATCCCGGTATAAACACCGATTGTGATAGTTATGAATTAAAATTAGGGGCTGAAAGTAAAGTGTTTGAATTGGTGAATTTATGCGATCTAGGGCGTGTTGTTTTGGTTTATTTACACCACCGTTATTTACCGACAATATGGATGCACGATTCAGAATTGAAATTTTATTTTCTATCAGACGATTTTACAACATATTTCAGAATGTGTATTCACCACTTGGGTATACCACTATGGGAGTTCGCATTTACACCACATGGAACACCGGAATGCAGTGAAGTAAATGTGTAAAATTACAAAAAAATAACTATAATAAATTCAATAATTTATTTTATTTAAGATGATATTTCGTTTATTGGCGCCGGCAATTTTACCAGCACATAAAAAAATCGAAAATATTCGTAAAAATAATCAACAAAAATTAAATGATCATCAGGACGACATACCAATTAACAAAATTGATCTTAACATAATAAAAACAACACGTCTGTCACAAACAAATGAAATCACATCTATCGATAATATAAATAGGCAGAATAAAAGGAAACAAGCAAAGGCTATTACAAAAAAATCTGTACACCAAAAAAAATAATTACCTATCTTTAGCAAAAGAGAGAAATAAAACTGTTCATTTGCATTATACAAGTTAGAAAAAATTAGCTAAAAATTCTTGATATACACACAAACGTATTGTTAATCACAGTGTTACACTGAGTTAACTTGCAGTAAAATCACAATATGATTGCTTAGTTCATGATCATTTTAGTGGCAATAATATTAGAACAAATAAATTAGAATAATTGTAAAATTTAAAAGTTTGGATAAAATGACCAGATATTTTGAAATTAAATCACCTTCTATGTTACTATCATGTACGTAGGTAAATAATAATAATAATAATAATAAAAGAATTATTGAAGTTTAATAATTGGAAAATATTTGTTAACACTAAAATCAAATTCTGGTGGTGTTGTTGAATCTTTTTTATGTCCACCTGCTAATAATTTTAAAACAACAAAATTTGTTTTACATATTTTCAATAATTCTGTTATTTCTGGATCATTATTAATATTTTCTAATAATTGCCTAGATTGATGAAAATGTTTACAACCAGTTATATAAAAATAAATACTATCAACTGGTTGTTGTAATTTATCAATAGATGTCATCTCTCTAAATTCAGAATATTGTACTGGTGGTGGTGTTAATAAATTTTGGAACGGTGCAAAACGATGCTCATATCTGACTTGTTCATTATCAAATTGTGGATGAGGCATTGTTATTTTACCGTCCAAACGGAAGCCCATTAATGCCTTATAAAAAAAATCAAAACAAAATAATTATTAAATAAATAAATGAGATTTAATTACCTTATAATAACCACCGCACATATTCTGTAATGCTTGATAATACATAATATCACGATTATACGGTCTAACTTTTCGTTTATGTTTTGGTTTCTTTTTATTTGTACCTTTATTTTTTTGTAATTCTATTATTAATTCATGCTCAACTAGAAAACTATCAGCTCTAGATAATGCTGATACCAACCAACCGTATAAAAATTCATATAAATACCTAATAAAAATATTATTTAACATATTTTTAAATAATAATTTAAATTAATTTACCAATAAATATAATAAAATTCATGTTTACTATAAAGTTCTAATTCAAAACCAGCCAATAAATACATAATCATTATTTTCAATGTGTGATATAAAATCCAGGTACCAAAACATGCCAGATGCGGTCGTGATACTGTTGAATTAACAGAAATATTATGCAAATACGCATCGACACGTTCAGCCTAAAACATTAAATTAATTAACAAAAATTCGTCATTTTATTCATATCACAGCCATCATTCTTGGATAAATTCATTCACTTTAACCGATAGTATTTTGAAATTTTTAGTATGGAATATGTTATATTGATATACCTCATCTTGTAAACTGGTGAATTCTTCTAACAAATGTGCAAGTTTATCCCGTTGTCTAGCACGATTATGTCCACATAATTGCAGGAAATTAGCAAACGGTCTTGTACAATTTGATAAAAATGATTCAACATATTTTTTAGCTATTTGATTATTTAATATTGTTTTAGATACTAAAGCTGGTGGACAAATAAATGTTTTAACAGCATCTCTCAATATATCTCTAAGCGATGATGGATTTGTTCCTAAAAATATAGAAACAATACATTTAATAAATTAATGTTATTAAATTACCTTGATATAATAATTGTAATGCTGATCTAGATAATAAACATGGGCTAGTTTTACTAAAATCAATAAAAAAATCCTTTAAACAGAATAAATTAATTGTTGCTTCTATTAAAAAAAATTGACTATTTTTTACCAAAACTTGATGTAATGACGGTATTGTATGTACTTTTGTTATTATTTTAAATCTATCTATCATTTCCATATAATAAGTTATTGCTTCAATTCTAGATTTAATTTTTGTATATCTCGGAAATGTTGGTGGTAATAATCGTTGATTAATTAACGGTTCAAAACCAGGAATTGTATCATTTTCATCTAGAATTTAATTATATATTTAAATAAAAGTACCGAAATATTATTATAAAATTACTATTTTGTATTCCGAAATTTACAGTATGATACATAGTATTGAGCATTTCTTGAGCTGTTTGTAAAAGTCTCTGACAATCAGCACTATTATTTTGTTCATCTTTCTTCATTAAAATTAAAACTTGATATAATACCCTAACGAATTTAATTCGTGCATAAGCCCCGTGTATATCCGTCTAATAAAATTATAGTAATATAATTGATATTAATGTTAATTTTAATATAAATACCACTGATTGTTTTGAACGTATTTTTCGATGTAATTCTTCTTCAACTTCCCGTAACATACCAATCATTCTCTGTTCGGATATATCGGGTGATAAATGATAACCGTATTGCATCGGCTGGAAGTCTTCTTCTTCATAAACCATAGCTCTAATTAATTCAATAATTAATCTATTATATAATGATAATAATGATGGCTTACTTGTGGATAAAATCTTTGATAATTTCCAATAATTTATAAATCATTAAACTGAATGCTTTCATTGTTCTATCTTCTATAATATACGGTTTATGGAGGTAAAGATTTGTGAAGACCGTTTGTGCTAATGAATGCCCTTCTAACCATGATACAATACACGCTAATGTCGTATCGATAATTCCAATTATTTCGGAATATTCGAAATTGTCTAATTTTAGATTGCCTTCCTGTAATTAAGCGAAATTGTGATTTTTATTATTTATAGTTTATGGTTTTATTTTAAAATTACTTCTAGGGTTTGGGTGAATGTTTTTGCTTTTCTGGAACCACGATTGCACATCATACCTGCATCCATTTTTGGATCCATCATTTCTATAGCTGACATTGCCTCAAATAAACCGAATAAACTATCGTGCAATAATTCGCCCATCTTCAGGTCTATAAATATAGTCGATTTTTTTAACGTTTATTTCATTATTTTGTCCCTATTGTAATTTGAAAAATTTACCTTTAACAGCTGATTTAAATTCTGAGGTTATGTCAACCCATCTGTATGTAGGTAATTTTTCTAATGAATCTCCGTTACATTCCCTATTCGAAAAAAAAAAATATATTGAAAATTTTTCAGAAACAACAAATTTATTTATTTTATTTACGTGTCGGAATAGTCCATAATTTTTTTCACTTAATAATTTGACTAGGTAAAAAGAAAAAATAAACAGAAATAATGATAAAATGTAAAAATTAGAACAACCTTCAGAGGGCGCACAAATCGTTATCACATCATTCTATTACAGTCACTTGAGTCACTAAATACATACAGTACCGCAATTCTATGGGCCAACGTGTTAGAGAGAGAAAACAAATTTGTTGACCAACATGGCGGCATTTTTAATAATCTGTCATACTATTGGCTGTACTCAATAATCTGTCATTAAGTCAGATATCTTGATTTTAAATTCAACTTCTCAATGTCACCAACTTATAGTTTCAAATTCAAATGTTCCCAAAAATTTCAGTCCAAAATGGCGGATATTGCGGTATTGTATATATTTAGTAACTGTACATTCTCTAACCAGATAGCGTCACATAACACGATTTAATCATGCGATAAATGAAATTAGATAACCAGTAGTACACGCTAATGGTTGGCTGCCTACTTCACAGGCTGAATATACGAGTGTACTGTAACCGAACTACGATCTGAAAAAAGATAACTACAACAATTTTCATGACTTAGAAGGAAATAGAGGATGAGAAATACGTCGATGTATAGCTTGAAATGTAATAGAGCAGTATACAAGCCGCGCCTTAAAATCGAGCTCATATACCTCCTGTTTGTTCATATTCTCCTAATACAAGCTTGAAGTTTCCATGCAATGTTTTGATGGCAAAAGCTTTTTAGTTTTTCGCTTATTTTATTGTTTTAACGTTTTAGCCACCAAATCTTTAAAGTGCCTCGTATGTAGATGTAAAACGATTTTGTTCGAAACTTTTTATTATAATTTTTTTTAATTATCGCCAATTTTACAATTACAACTATTATTTGAGTCCAAAATTGTATATTTAGCGCCATCTATTCATTAAAAGTTGCAATCAATTGAAATTAAAAATGCGACAAACGTGCTTATGCGATATTTTATTTCAATTATTTGTTATAGTTATAATTTTAATTTATAAAGAAATTGAAGAACAGTACCACCATTTTCAACAACGCTTAATTTATTCATGTATTTACTTTCAAAAAAATGTGATCAACGTTTATTTCTAATACATTTCGTGTGTCGAACTATATTTGCGAAAATTTTACAAAACTCCGTTTCTTTGAATAAGAACTTGTGTTATTTTTTCAGTAATTCATGTAGATGTTCATGCCTGACCTGACTAATCACGAAGCATACTCGTGCAGTTTGACGTATATTTGAAAACTTCTCGTAAAAATGGCGACACCGATTTGACTTGATGTAGGCAATCCAATATACACCAGACTAAAAGAATTATGTTATGCAATATGAGTATGTAAATATTTATCAAATTCTCACTGAATTAAAGTTAGTAGCGGATAAAAAAGTGAGCATATCACGTAGTGGTTTACCATATTTTGATAACAAGTGAGTATATTTACCCAATTTATTTTAAGTTTATTGGGTTGCCTACACTATAACAAAGGTACCAAAGTAATTGTGGTGTCAAGTTAGTTTTCTAGGCTAGCTGATAGACAAACTTGTCCAGGCAGAATATTTAACTATCAAACATATTTTTATCTTTTGAGTTTTTTAAAATAAATTATGTTTATTCATTTGTCAGATGTCGCTAGTATCGTTATGGAGTGACACTTCTTGTTTGGTATTTCTATTTTCCTGTATAAATATTTGCAACCAACATTACGTAATGTCAAACGATTTTTGACAGACAGCAGGGCAGTGTCAAAAATTTTGTTTCTCTCCTCCAAAATCTTGTGTAATTAATATATTAATTATTTAATTAATTTTAAAAATGCCGATCGGACCATTGAGATTTCTTGGTAAGAAACATGTAGAGATTGCATCACATTGGTGAGTTGATTTGTATTTGTCGATGGATTTTTTGGGTTATGTTACATAACCTATATTATATTTAAGGGTTGGCTCAGGGATGGTATTTGGTGCAACGGCTGGACTTGCTACATGCTATGCAACTGATTGGAAAGCCGTCTTGCAATATTTACCGTATTATAATGGGAAATTCAAAGATGAAGAATAATTTATTATGATAAATATGTAGTTTCTAAAATACGATTTTGTTATTTAAATAAAAGACCCTTGAAAAATCATTTATAATCTATTTATTGACGTATTTTATTTATTGATTTACTCAAGATTCGAAGGACTATTAATTGATTTGTCGAATATTTCGGTTTGAATTTTCATCGTCTTTGAGATTTGTGTTTTTAGATTATCCATTTATGGAGTCAATTAATCATCGTAATTGTTACAGTAGTGTAATTGTAAAGAAATAGTTGTTTTCTATAGTAATTCCATGTGATCATTTAATTAACTTTTCAGTATAGTGGTAGATATTAACATTGAACATCGTATACAGTAATTCCCGTGGGATGCAAATGCGCGCGCTTTTGTGATCAAACTAGACTACAGTCCAGTTTGAACGTTGTTCGTCTACTAGCGTCGCGACGCCTCGTATAAAGGCACATGCCGGCATAACAAAAAAAAATATTAAAATTCCATCTACGTAATAATTATAATTATAAATAATAAATGTATTTAAAAATGATGTCGCTTTAATGCGGCACATTTTGTGTGTTTCATGTTATCGATATGGTCATGTTTATAAGAATTGTAATATTGGATTGTGTTATATTTATAGAAAAACATTTATAAATGTGTTGGTTTGTGAAGCATTTTTGGAATATTCAAAATTTGAGCATGTCCCGAAGGAAACAAGCCAATCCCGCCAAATTAGGTAACTACGATTTGAGTATTTACAACCATTGAGACTGTCACTTAAACCACGTGCACTCTACCGACACACTGTACTATCCCATATAAATTCGAATTTTAACAATAAACATCCTTTTAAGACCCTTTTTATTACTGAATCTTATTTAAGATAAATTCAAAATTAAAACTAAATTTTCAAAATTATGGTGAAAATTGGCCTGTTATTCAACGGGTGATTTTTTTGTTTTTCAAAGTATGATGGTACTTGGTGGTGGTGGTGGTGGTGGTGATATTGCGGTTCTGTAACCTTGGATGGTGAGAGAGGCGATGTTCCCAAGGGACGCGAGGGGTCCAGGGAATGGCAACGTACAGACGGGGAAATATGCGCTCCCATGACAATCTCCCTTGGGAGTCGTATAGCTCGCCTGGTAGCTAACTCTGCAAACTCAACTGCCACATATAAACTACCATTATTACAGTTGGATATTTCACACCCAGATTTAGTTAATTGAAATTTTGTTTTTTTTTTTTGTTTTGATTCTTATTAAAATCAAAATAATTGCTTAAATTCGATTAAAATTGGAGAATTCGTGACGTAAATCTTAAATTTCCAAATACAATATGTTGAGGTTGACCAATTTAGAAGAGGTTTTTGACACTTAGGTACTTACCCGCCTTTATAATTACCACTCCACTTTTGGTTGATTGACGTAAATTAAATTGTCTGTCATTATAATCCATGTTTAATTATTTTCAACTTTACGCCTAAGCAACTGCGCGTTACTGATTTTCTTTTTCTTTTTCTTTTTTCCAAATCCATAATTAAATTCAGTGGAAATTCTCTTTTCTAACTGTTAGAAATTTGAATGTAAACTTGCTGAAGGACTTATCTATCGACCAATATCGGTCGTATATGTATGCAATGATGGTCATCCATAGTTCCCGTGGGAGTCGCGCTCTCCGGACCAGCGAGCCCCTGAGGTGGCGGAACGTTCGAACAGCGGAATGGGGCCATTGAACACAACGATAGCCGCACAGAGGGTCGGTTTAAACTCAATTTCTCATACGTCACCAAATGTGCGTTTAATTACAATCGTTTCTTTTTTAATTATTCCAATTTTTTATAGTATTTAGAGTTTTATGTTTTATTTTGTTTTGTTCTTTTCGTTATATATAAAACAAGAGTATTGGGTTTTGTATTGTTTGTAATTTACACAAAGTTTGAAATCTCTATAAATACATATATACAAGAGGGATAAGTGGAGCGCGGATTTTCGGGGAAATCTAGGGTAGGGCTAGATTGCGGTTTTATAGAGACAGTTATGGTGATTAAATTACATTAGTTGTGCAAGAATATAAGATGCACCTATATAGGGCTTGGTATTTTTATGTATTTGTAACATGCGGTTGTTGCAATACAAACACCAATCTAATAATTAATCGATGGTTAAATCTCTAGAGGGATAAACGAATGCAAATATTCGCATTCTATTTCATACACATACAAACAAATAATTCTCCATCTGTATATCTATTCAACAGTCGATTGATTGGTCAATGTTAAACCTGTATAGTGTAGCCTGTTCTTGTCATATACCCAAAATCCCCCAATAACTACTGAATATTCAAATTAATCATTTTTGGGATATATTTTACTTTATTTTTGTTTGAAATATTCAAAGTTGTTATAGTATGACGATAGATTGGCTGATTGTTGGGGTCGATGTATTAATGTTGTATATGAAGTAGGTATACCTATATGGAATCGAAAGGGTGTGTGAGGGGTAAGGGTGAATGGTTACATATTTATGTTTTTAGAGTACATCTACTGATGGCATTACTGTACGTAATCCATCAGGCACTTAAGATACGCCTTGAAATCGTAACTCCCAAATGAACATCTTAACATTTGCGTAGGGATGGAGTATAGCGTATTGACAGCATTGTATAGCAAATATATTACAGTCATTAGTTCATCCATCTAAATTCCCATCGCTTTTAGATTTCCTACGGGGCGAAATCATATTTTTCCATCGATTTTATTGAGACATATTCAATTTGTGGTATGTATATTCCTTTTATATGTCTGTTTCTACACTTAATATTCAAGAATTGACGATGCATTGCTTGAATAATTAACAATAACAACAAGAATAGCGACAAAAAAAAGAAGAAAAAACACGTAGGTATATGTTCTAGGAAGATATTTTGTTGGTATCTAGAGAAGGTAGATGTCGGTTAAAATGGCGTCTTTAATCCCATGAGAATCAAGTTGAAACTCCCAGATCTCAAGTCAAAAAGTTGAATGTATCGCAAAACAATATCGTTAAATAGATATAAAAATAGTTGACCGGCGTCTTGACGTTACTTAGATGACATCCTATGCGGGTGGGTGTTCCATTTTAATTCCCTATAGAATCGGTCCCTGTTCTTGGTATACGAGTGAAATGACTATTTCAAGAATGCTAATTAGACGAAGATGGAAATATGACAATTTTACCACCGTTCCTTGTCGGTTACTTTATCTCATTTCTTATGTAGGTCCCAATGGACTTCACAGTGCAATCTTCCAATCCCTTTCCTAACTTATTTTCATGCTAAGCTAAGTCTCGTCTACTAGCATACACTCTTGCCGCTTTATCTCTTGTATTATTTAGTTACCTGCCGCGGTTGCAATTCCCAATTACACACTCATAATTTATAACACTTAGATATTGTTGCATCACTTATAATTGTCTTTTAACATTATTGCAAACATTTTGACGACTATAATTTAGTTTATGAATAATTATTTTTATTGATAAAATAAATAAACAAAACTACTTACATAATTATTGTAATCCCGGTTATAATTTCTGTTCGATTTTAATCCAGTAATATATATGATTCAGTAAAATTCTACTAATACCCGCCTCTGGAAAATACATGTTGTTCACATCTTTCGAAGGGCCAGCCGGTCTCTAAGGGCCTATAAACTGATAGTGGTATGTATTTAAATTCTCATAACTGCGGGCCTTATTACACCATCTAATGTGTCTCTCTTTGCCTGATTCCTATTAAATTATAGACAAGATTGCGCTATAAGTTATATTATAACATTTGAAATATACGTATAAAATTTTATTTTGATTCTTATCAACTAGCAATTTTTAAGTACGTATATGTTTAATTTAACTTTAAACATTTTAATAAAATAAAAAAATAGAAATGGGACAAGAAAATTTACATACATATTATAGATGAATTTGATTCGATTATATTTGGAGATTTTCTATTTTAGGAAGTAGTGTTCCGGGAAATGGGTTGCACCTGAATGAGAGTAGAATGGAAATTATTTTATTATATCTTTCATTTCTGGATTCAGGCTGTTCGAGCTTTTAAAGCTCCCCGGGGTTTCAGTATTAGAGAAGTGAATTTACTTGTGAATCGACTAAATTCTTTTCGCTACATATATGTAAATATTAGAGTGGTTTGTGGTTTAAAAGTCAATGACCAGCAAAACTGTTGAAGGCAACTTTGGATAAACTTATCATTTAATTCATGAAACTTTATCGATTTGATGAGATGCACACGTAGGGACAATACCTATCAAATTATTATATAAAAAGTTGATATATTGTTCGAGACTAAAAATAATGAAATGACTTTTAAGTAACAAACTTTTATGACGAGATTCGTCAATGAAACTTATGCATTGCAATAACCATAGCATTAACACTAGGATTATTTACAATTTATATCTGCTTTTACAAAGGTACCTCGTCATAAATTTTGTGGCTTAAAAGTCATTTCACTATTTTGAGCTTTGAACAGTGCTACAGTTGAAAGAAACGAATTGATGTGGTGTTAGTAGTAATGGTGGTGCTAGAGGTAGACGAGTTGCCGTGCCCTGTGGGTTCGTCAATTCCCATGAGGATCGTCTGTCGTGCGGGTTAGCGAGGGAGCAAGGCGCAATCCCCGGGGACCTCCCCATTAATCACATTCACTAACAGATATGCGCCCTGAACTCACTACAACTTTGTCATTCTACTGATTATTATACCGTCGTCGTCGTCGTCGTCCACCTGAGAACCTCAATATTGTTTTCATACTGGATAATTTTCTGGATATTTGTAAATAATGCTAATTTAATTAAATATACATAATAACAAAGAAAATTCAAAGTATAAAATTTTCGTGTTATTCCCATGTGTTTAAAAGTACCAATTTGTATCAGATTCCATCAGTATCACTAGTGAATATTTATATAATAAGTGCTTTATAAACAGAAATGAGAGGGATAGAAATAATGTTTGCTATTATTCATACGATAGTAAGGAGCTAATTATGAAGACTTTCAGGTCATGGAATTTTCCTTGAAATCCTCTAAAGCGAGATAGTCTCGTTCGTGTTTATATCCCAAGAGAAACTAACTAATCAGAGTTTTTGGCGCTAGCTGAGATCCATATACGAACATATGCTGTGCGGCTAGTCCAGAGAGGTATTCCCAGTATATCCCACGGGATACGGTTAGATATGCGCTATAACACGAAACGCATTCACTGATGACAATATGTCTCCCTGGCTAATCATCCACAAACTATACATTGTTAGGGACGAATGAAAAATTCCTGATGGTCGCCTATCAAGGGATGTTAGTTTTAATTAGGTCCCTAGGGCTGGTGATTCGGCCCGCGGTCAACTTATTGATTTATTTATATATATATAGTTATAGTATATACACCTATATTTATACAACATCGTCACACTTATAATAAAATAAATTCTATACCGGATGTGTTAAAAATAAAGAGATAACGAAAAGTTGATCAAATAGCAAAGATGTACAGCTGCCAACAGGCAAAACCACGCGGGACAGAGAGGTTCAATTTCCCATGGGGATGCATTAATTTTCTGCCGCCTTGCGCATAGTGTGCTCAAGGGAATCCTTGTTCGGGCTTTGGATATCTCTAGGGACATTCTATGTCATAACTTATTCGTCTTCGTTCGTAAAATGTTACATATTATACCAGGCTGTATAGGAATTTATAAATATTAGCAAACTACTTCAACGTTTCATTACATAGCAATGTAAAATTCAACAGCCACCCAACAACGTCCCCATGATCTGAATTAAAATTGAATACACTACTATATGTTTTCACATTATTCTCTATAAAATTTATTGTTTTACAGATCCACAAGAAGAAGACGACTTATCTACACAAACATTAAAACGTAAGTGTTTAAATGATAAAAATATTTATTTAAAAATTAATATTAAATCCATTTTTTTTGGCCATAAATAGAGAATAGATAGTAAATACATGTTAATTTTACATTTTAATATTTTATTCAACGCAAAACTAATTTCAACTTTAGAAAATATCGATCTACTATTACCACACTCTATAGTGCAGCTTAAAAATTACAACTACAATATAACATCACGGTGAATCTTAAAGAGGCGATTGTAAAACTAATTTCAAAGTGTAGTCAAATTGTGGCAAATCTGTCACCAGTGGCGGAGTGATCCGGCCTACAAGCCCCAGGGTAATCTTTTCTTTTGAGGTATATATCGATGAGAAAAAGATATATCGAAAATTTATTTATGCTTTAAATTAATAGCTTTGACAATATGTTTGACTTCATATTTTTTTATTCAATAGCTATTAACATGAATGCATCCAAATGTTCATGGGTTAAACTGTTTGTTACCTTTTCTTAACTGACAAGGAAATATTCCCAGGTGTCGATTTCGATAATGCTGAGATACGTTGTTCTTTGTTGAAATCTAAGGCGAATCTAACGGCGAAAAACTTTTCTAGGGGGGGGGGGGTGAAATTATTCTTCAATCTTTAGGACTTAAAGGGGTTGTTCTTCACTTAACTCTAAGAGATGCATGCAAAAAACATCTAGGGATGAAATCGTGCTTTAAAGCTTAGCCTCTAGAAGGGTACTTTGTAAGTTTCACATACTTGGAGTTGGAATAATTGAATAGGACCTACTGCATTATCTTCAAGGTGAAAAATCTTATACTAAAAAACTAATAGAATTTAACGAAACCAATGGCGATTGAAACGGGATACGCCTCTTTTAAGATTTTTCGAACAATTGTGCTTAGAGGATGAATATCCTTGAAGCATATCTAAATTGACCAGCAAGAAAACATTAATATTTTCATCAGCCTTCGTTTTAATTCATGGAAGATGATTTTTTAGGCATTTTTGGCACTAAAGTGCTATTATTATTTTGATTTGTAGGGTATATTCGTAGAATTAGAACCTCGTAGCTCATTTGGAAGTCAGTCAAAAAACTCGATCCTGACGATGTCGCGAATTTAAAACACTAGTAAAATGATCTATAGTGACTCGGTGATGCTCCCGATATTGATTTTTTTTTTGTTTTTCTACATTGTATTGTGGAACAAGTGGAAATTTTGAGCATTTTTTCTAAAAGATATAGCGAAAAAATCATTACAAGAGTCTTCGAGTCATTTTTTATCGGTTTTCTTGCAGTTATATTATTATTTGTAGGTAAGCTTAATTATTATTAGCAGTGTTAATTATTCTCAAATAAAAAACATGAAAATTAAGAAGGGGCAAGTCAGTCCTCACTTTCGGGTCCGCCACTGGGTGTCACTGTCATTTTATTCCGGTTAAGGATCACGAAAATTATCTATTTTTGTAGAGGATAATTGCTACTAAATTTTTCGAAACAGGTCTGAATCTAAGGGATATAAGCTATCCCTAAAGGGACGAGACGCTGAAAAAGATAATCTCTAAACTAGTTATGGTTGAGCAATTTAAAAATTAAACTGGCACTTATCCCTTGCATGTATAATGGATAAACGAAAATGTAGGACGAATTTTGTCGTTTTTCATTCGGAAAAACCCTTATTAAGTCTAAAGCCTGACAAAAATTTTGATGTTATAATATTTAATAATCTCATAGTAACCGTTCGTTGGAAGTTTATAATAATAAACACAAAAAAAATACGTAATTTGATTAATTTAATTGATTTTTATCGTAAATTAACATTTCAACTATGACAGTTATAGTTTGTTATTCTGCACAGGTTGTTATATTGACATCTTGAAAAGCTCAAAGCACCAGATTCACGATTAAAGTTGAAGGTTTATGCTCGGTCGGTTATTATTTATTCAAAGTTTCATAAATGTATAGATATCTACAGATAGCTTGTATAGGTATACTTTTCTTTAACATTACAAACATTATAATTTTTTTTTGAATTTTTCCGGCATTATTTCACTGAACTTTTTGATTAAATCGATTTTGATGTACACTTTGGTATTTTATAGTTTGAAATGTTGTATGTCACTAAGTTTCAATTAAATCAGACAAAAGCATTGTGAGAATGGCGTACGCTGGACATAACAACATTTTACACTTAACATGTCCGCGAATTTTCAAACTCCATACCCGTCACATGATTCTCTCATAATTAACTCGACTAATGCAGTTTTGTGTACATGTAACTCAACGCTGTCTCGATGCTTTCATTTGTATTTCATACAAACAATTCTAAATGGCATTGTTTCAGATACTTTCGGCAGGTATACACATATACATACAAATAAACAAACAAACAAACATAAGTTCATATTTTTTTTGTACAGTTGTGATTTGTGGTCCAGCACACGTGTTGATTTTATGATTCTGCGTGAGCTTTATACACATACAACCTTTTTAAATATTAATAAAATAAGGTGGAGAAAAGTCGTTAAACTTTCCTGCAATAAAACTGGACTAAAAATAATGACGTCCCTAGTTTCATTCAATTGATTGCCGATGCTATGCCTCAACAAACTCACAGATACCACTCGTTTACACCTTTCATAATATTAATATCATAAACAGATAAAAAATATTGAAATTCTACGATGTACTGGGTGATTCAACTAGAATCCTTATTCGATTAAATTACACATTTCAATAATATTGATTAAAAGTTAAAACATTAAATTTCTATTGGATTAATAACTTTTAATGAAAATAATTACCAAATTTTTTTCAGTTAAGAAATAAGAAATATATGTAAAATTGGTGTTTGTTGAACGGTGAATTCGTGTGTGAAATTTTGTCGAGATCAGGTGTACATTTAGATCACGTGCAGCACTTTATTCATAAAAATTGGTATGATGTAGATTTTATTTTAAGTTCATATCAGCCTCCAATAGTAATAATAACAATAATAATAATAATAACACAATCAATAGTTTAATACATACAGAGTGAATATGAGTATAAAGTAACGCATAATCTTCACCACTTTTAGCGAATTTTTTTAAAAAAAATTAGCTAATGACGAGATCCTCACTTTTGAATTTCCGAAAAATTTTTGCACAGAAGTTCGTTTTGGGACCTCAGGAACCCATATCCACCGTTCGTTAAAATTTTTATATATATATATATATATATATTTATATATATATATATATATATTTATATATATATATATATATATATATATATATATATATATATATATTTATATATATATATATATATATATATATATATATATATGTATACCCACGATAACTGCCGTAAAAATAGTCCAATCTGAATGAAACTTGGTACAAAAATCAGTCTTTGGGATAGCTTGGATGAGTTCGTTGGCCAGACTGGTAAGGCCAACACTTTTGGAATAAGAGCTGAAGAAATGTTAAAAAAAATCATTTTCAATATTACATTTGCTTAGATTTTGATGAAAATTAGAATAACAGTAGAGCCGACCATTCTCTATGACCCAGAAAAAAAATCATCAAAATCGGTTCATTGGATCGCAAGAAAAATGCAAAAATCTCTTTTTTGAGTATAAGCAGTAAAATCGATTATCTCAGGTGGCTATGTGTTCTGACAATTGATATTAGAAAAAAAATTGAATATCGCGGGGTGGTAACTAATTTTGACAGTTAATATTAGACGCAAGGCCTGCTAGAGAATTTCGCTTGAAAAAATCAAGCAGGCCTTGATTGGACATATTAGACAAACAGTAAACTTCAAACGAATGTATTAGTGTTTCTTATTGTTTGTGGATTAAAAGTATTTTTCAATAAAAATTAGAAATATTAAAATAACATCGGGAAATGAATTTATTAGTTGATTCAATGTTAATAAAATATATTAATTGTCAGTATCATAAGAATGTTTTGCAATTAATATTTCAGTATGTACCTAGATACATAAAAAAAATTCACTATATAAGGTACTTGCTGCCTTTGGAGATCTTTTAGCGAATTTTTTTAAAAAAAATTAGCTAATGACGAGATCCTCACTTTTGAATTTCCGAAAAATTTTTGCACAGAAGTTCGTTTTGGAACCTCAGGAACCCATATCCACCGTTCGTTAAAATTTTTATATGTATATATATATATATATATATATATATATATATATATATATATATATATATATATATATATATATTTATATATATATATATATTTATATATGTATATCCACGATAACTGCCCTAAAAATACACCAATCTTAATGAAACTTGGTACAAAAATCGGTCTTTGGGATAGCTTGGATGAGTTCGTTGGCCAGACTGGTAAGGCCAACACTTTTGGAATAAGAGCTGAAGAAATGTTAAAAAAAATCATTTTCAATATTACATTTGCTTAGATTTTGATGAAAATTAAAATAACAGTAGAGCCGACCATTCTCTATGACCCAGAAAAAAAATCATCAAAATCGGTTCGTTGGTTCGCAAGAAAAATGCAAAAATCTCTTTTTTGAGTATAAGCAGTAAAATCGATTATCTCAGGTGGCTATATGTTCTGACTATTGATATTAGAAAAAAAATTGAATATCGCGGGGGGGCAACTAATTTTGACAGTTAATATTAGACGCAAGGCCTGCTAGAGAATTTCGCTTGAAAAAATCAAGCAGGCCTTGATTAGACGTATTAGACAAACAACAAACTTCATTATTATTTTTTTTTTAGTGTTTCTTATTGTTTGTGGATTAAAAGTATTTTTCAATAAAAATCATAAATATTAAAATAACATCGGGGAAATGAATTTATTAGTTGATTCAATGTTATTAAAATATATTAATTGTCAGTATCATAAGAATGTTTTGCAATTAATATTTCAGTATGTAGATACATAAAAAAATTCGCTATATAAGGTACTTGCTGCCTTTGGAGATTTTTTTATTTATGGAAATTTCGAAAAACGCCGAGGTCCGTATCTCTTTATTTTTTAATTATTTAATTGTGATTAAGTCAAAACAGCTCTAGCACTCATTATGGCAAAGCAATGACACCATCATCATCATAATCATCATTTTTTTCAAGACAACCCCTATTTTTAATGCATTTTTAAGTATAGTATTCGTGAAAATATTAGGGAGTTTATTTACAAAAATCTTCGAGACTCCTGAAGTTTACAGGATTTTCTATAATCACACAGTATCCTTGTATCATCACAGCAGAAGGAAAACACAGGGTGGTATCCTCGACAATTTTAGTAACTTGCCACTATCACCTATTAGGTTATTGAACAGTGCTACCTACAGGACCGACGCTACCGTATGAGCAAACTGGACATTTGACCAGAACAGCAAATAAAAAGAGGCGAAAAATTTTCCCAATAAAACTTGTGCAGAATTTAAGAATGTAGGTAATTTTTCAGATTAAATTAAAAAAAAAATACTGATTCATACGTTAAGAGGACTTTAACTTTAACCTATTACTCGATTCGGCGTGCAAAAATTGTCAATTTTCAAACATCAATATTTCGCTTGTTTTTTGAGATATTGTAAAAAGTAAACGTGCATTGGATAGAGGATTTCAACGTGTATGGTCTGAAGCTTGCTATTTAAGGAAAATGTGATAAAATTGTGAATAGCAGAGAAAATTCATAGACCATGTTTTTTTTTCGTACATTTTCCTTCAAAACTATAGCTAAAACTTATAAAGTATTATTAATTTTTATTAGTTATCAGGTGAATTTAGATAGAAAATTGAAAGAGCTTTCCAAATTTTCGTGATATGTTTGTTAGTTTTACGATAACTGGAGAAAATTTGAAAAAAATTCGAACAGTGATGCGTTGTGCATAATTTTAAAGATAGAGAATCATCCTCTTGTTTTTAGAAAGTTACTATAAGGGGAAAAGACATAAAGCTCGCTTAAAAGGAAATTTTGAATATTAGATATTTAGGCGGGCATTTTGAACCCCTTTTTCACCTGTTATTTACAGCTATTAAAATGATTGAATTTAATTATGATGTTGATGTTTAAGAAATTTATAATTAAATTTTATCAAACTGCTCTTTGTTTTACCTACAACTGTAATAATTCAGCTTGAAAATTAATGATATTCAATTCTTTAAGGATCAATTGAACACGAAACACAACAATAATTAAACAATTTAAAAATTGTGAAGTGTTTATCAGATTGTGTAAGATGTGCAAATCACATGAAAATATTTAATAAATATGAAATAAAGATAATCGAATTTATTATAATTAACCAAATGTTAATTAACATATTGTTTAATCTTTTTAATTAAACCGATTGCTTACAAATTTCTGCAAAAATACGTAATAACAGCATAGTAATGATACCTATATAAAATTGTAGTTGATCAAATTATTAGAGGTAATGAATTGTAGAGTGTAGGTAGAGCTGTTAAAAATGACTATTGCTATCCTATTACATGATGGTGACAAGTAACTAGAAATTTAGAGAATTCCACCCATAATACCTTAAATGAAGCATGACAAGCAAAAGCAGTTTAATAAATAGCATAGGTATACTTCAACCTTGCTTCAGTAATGACCGTCATTAAACTTTTCAATTTAATTTTTAATAATTAACTCCGTTATATTTTTCAATAGTTTTGTCAAATATTTAACATATTACTACTTAATCCAGTAATAAGTCAATGCTTGTCATGCTTATTCAAAAGTGTTGTTTTTCGAATAGTCTCTTGCAGAATTTAGGAAATATTTTCCAAGAAAATTCCTCATGTAACGAGGAAAAACAATCTCATGTTCGAAAATGTAATGAAAACTACATTTAAAAAAATTGTTTATGATATAATTAACAAATAAAGAGATACGGGTCTTAAAATTTTCATAAATAAAAATGTTACGTTATACTCACCCTGTATAATATGATATTAATAAATAATTTTTATTTTCGTTGGTGATTTTGTTTATTTGTATTATGTAATAGGAAACTTTGTACTGGTTTAATGAATAAAACCCTGAAGCCCTCCTACTGTTCATTGGATAAAACAGAGACCAGCCAGGAGGGTGCTATACCCCCTGCGGTTCGATTTCTGGTACAAGTACTCTCTTGGTGGTATGACAGCGAATAAATCGAACATAGATCTGTTGCATGGGTGCCGATGTAAACTAGGGTTAAAAACAATGATCAAAATACACCTAGGTGGTCTAAAATAGAAATTTTCAAAATATTATCAAAGTTGTTGTATTTTTTTTTTGGTTTTTACTTTCCGTCCAATTTCGTGTTGACATTTGAATAGTTTTCTCCTGTGTTTATGTGTATGTATGTGTGTGTATGTGTTAGTAGGGTTGTTGGCGATGGGTAGGGTAGGTATAGAGTTCGCGGTTTGTAGGGTGGAATGTTATTGTTAGGAAACAATGCTTGAATTGTCCCTTAGATGCTGATATTGCCACAAAACAGCACTAAAGTTTTGTTTCTAACACAACGTATATGTACTTATGGCTATACTACCTCAAGTGGGACATCACGTTTTTATTAAAAACAACGTTATTTTCAACATTTCACAAATGTTCAACAGTTAAATTAATAATTGGCAATATTGTGTATTGACAATTTACCTCTAGACAGTGATGGCGCCTAGCGACGCGCCGATAGTGGCGGACAATTGCACTACGCCCAAACGGAGCAATAGGACCCTAGGGACCAGTTACAAGGCACCAGTAATGCATTGAATTAGACAGTAATACAACAGCGGGCCGATTGCTCCCGCAGGCCTTGACTAGTGCCGATCTGGACCCTCTGACATCGACGCTTTCATAAACCCAGAAATATATGCTTTTAAAACCCACACTCATCGAACCGACAATAATAATAATAATAATAATTGTAATAACAAAAACAATTCTATAGGTAGCCCAACGTAACTATATTTTCACAATTCTGATAATTATACAATAAATGAATAAATATGGACTGTAGAAGCAATCTTCCGATTGTGCGTAATAATTCACGGCCGGCTGTTTGCAATTAACTCACAACAATAATAATCGCACAAAAGGCCATTTTACTTGTAATAGAAGGGGGTGATCAAGTAGGTGGTCTACACCTGGGGCATAAACGTGAATTAGGAAAACACATTAGGGTTGTCGTTGTAGGAAAGAGTTTGATCTCTTAAATCTCAATTCACAAAAGAGAAATTTAGTGTGTAAAAGGGTGGATGGTGGATGTTAGTGGTGGTGGTGGTCGATGTTCAAGCCCTTTTCATCCAACAATTCTAACATTTAGAACAATCGAACGATTCGAATGCGCTTCAAGTTAGGAAAAAGAAAACGACTGCATCCCGGTTTCTAATTACTAACATCCGTATTCCTCAGGTTAATTCTGAAGGTAGAAAACATTAGCAACGGTATTATGGGTGTTCGGAGGATCATTCGGTGTTGTTATGGTCGCTATGGGCCCAACAGCCCGACCCGAGCAATCAAAAACACACCAGATTCCTGAAAAAAAAAACTTATTCCATCCGTATAGGAGACTGGTAAATAGGGAATTAAAAGTTACTGTACTGCAACGCCCCCAGCGACTCACTTGTGGTACAAGCTAAAGCATGCTCCCTCATTTCTTTCGTCTCACCACTCTCACCCTCAAATGTTTTCTAAACATACAACACCGAGTTGATTACTGGACATATGTACATGAACAAATTGAGCGACAATTAACGCCCAACCAGATTTACGTCAATATTCCAGCAACGTTATCTAAAATTTATAGATTTCCCCCCAAAATTCCATTATAAAAGAACGTCAACAATTGTGTGAATGACATGTCTGCACATATACACCCCACCTGAATGCCTATTTATATTGTGGCTTGAAATTAAAGTTAAAGCAAAGAAAAACTGATTGAAATTTATAACTTTCCGAGATGATTATAAATTTTCAAGGGGGTTTGATGAAATCTGTGTGTGGGAACAAAGTGCCATTTGCAAACATTTCCAAACTGTTGTGGTTGATGTTTTGGAAATTTTTGGTTGTCAACTGTTAGATGGTAAAAATGGATTTGTGAAACCGCGTCATTTCGACTAACGTCAACAGGGTTGATTGTGTGGGCGGTATAAGGGGCATTAGTGATGCATCACGTGGCGTCCCCGGGCATGGTAAAACGCCATCTTTTATAATTTGTTTGATCACTAAGAGAAGAGATGAACGACAGAGGAATGAGGATTGCGCCTCAATGTAAGTGGCAACAGACGCTGTGTTGTATGGAGTCGAGGGTGTCAGGAGCGGCCCTCCTTGGGGATTCCCCAAGCAATCTCGGTCGTTTCCTCCCCAAGCGGCAAGACTCAATTAAACTTTAAGATGATATGCAAGCACCCCAACCATCCTCGTCTCTATTCTTGCTCCTTCACTATACGAGACGATATTCGCAATACGGTCTTCATCCAGGGATGGAATTTTAAGGGATATTCGACCCGGTTATATATAGCAATATACCTGTTGGATGTTTTATATTTTTAATATTTTTGTTGAAATATTGTTTTTGTTAATAGTTACTTTACTACAAGTCCTACTTGATATTTATAAATTTCACCTGTGTGGTAAAGTTTTAAGTTGGTTGTCTTATTAGATAATCATCTTAAAAGACAAATGCTTGATAATACTTTATACTTTACAGAACTACGATTAAGTCCTGCAGGCTAGAAATAAAGCTCGCTGTATGTAATCTAATCTTTCTTTGCTAATTATTCTACCAGTTACAGATAAGTCGTCTAAACCGTCTCTAAGACATTAATCGAACGAATCCAAAATTCATTTATTACTTACAATCAAAAATCGACAAACAATCAAAGGGTAGGACAAATTGCAATGTAATTGGAGCTGTATTATTTCTTTACATATATTTCTTTTTTTTTCATTATTTGGCCTGTCCGGAAAGTAATTTGATATTTTTTTGTTTGAATAGGGTGCCATAACCGATTTTAATTATGGTATCCCATGAAAGAATGACTAAAATAAAACTCCCACAGGCGCTTTCTTCGCGTTGAAAGGTGTAATTCTATATGGTTTCTGTCGGTAAATTATCCGTGAACAAAAACACAATCGCAATTTTTATAATAAATGAAAAAAATAAGAAAACCTATATACATGTTTGTGATTATTAAAAATTTAAAAATAAATTGAAAACGACGTATATTTATTGATCAAATCTTATAAAAACGGCATAACAAAGTTGATTATATCGATTAGAATTGATTATTGCAGGATCACGAATTCTGTTTTTATTTTAAACAAATATTGAACGATTATTAACGCATCAACGACCACCTATTGTTAAATTACTAATTATACCACGCAAATAGTAGTAATGTTAACAATAATAAGAAAAAAATTGTATAAAAAAAAGAGATAAACCAAAAATCAATCATAAAAAATGCATAAATTTTCTTTTCACCTGTACGTCTGTATCTCTTCTCTAACCGCAACAGGTTTTTAAAATCGATTTAAACACGCTTATTGGTCAGAGAACAACCACCACCACCACCTAGTGGAGCTTTTATCAAACTATTCAAAAATTTGTAAATCCCCTCAAAAACTATCGCCCCTTATATTATATGTAGATTCCTTTGAAAACAATTGATACGCATGATTAATCGCAAAGGGTAGTTTTATTATCGCAAGGGACTATATAGCGTTGAAATGGTTTCAATATTAAGATATCTAAACATCAATGGTGTGTGTGACACCAAAGGGAATTTACTATCACGTGTTTAAGGGTAATATTGAATATATCTATATATAAGACAACATTATAATTGTGGCTTGCTTATATATGAAATTGTATAAAAGCAATATTACCCGAATCTGATAAGATAATAAATAATGAATGGTTCATTAAGTTTTCTATAAGTGAAGCGAATTCAATTATTAGAAATTGCGCGATTGAAGATAAACAATTTAATAACAAATACAGAATTACGTCGAAAAACTCAATAGGAGGGAAATAGAATGCAACTCCTGTTGTGTAACCACCACACACACGCACATACACAGGGGGTATATTCTTTAATACTTAAAACTTGTAATTTCAATAAAAATTCTGGTGTTTAAATACAATATAAATGTTAACAATTACCGATATTGAAATGGCATTAGTAAAAAACCATAAATTTTAAGTAGTGGGAGATAAATAATTTGAATGTTGTTATGTGGTTGTGTACAACAATGTTAACCATGACAGGTTTAACAACAATTTGATCGTTTTAGTGCACCTTATGGGGTTTTGCAGTAAATTTATCTTCTTTTATAACAACAAATGGAGCGCGAATAAAGTATTTGCGGTTTCATCAAATAATAAAATTTACACGACGTATATACAATACAACAAAAGACGGAGTGAAATTCAAAACAAACAAAAAAAAGCCTACCATATGAGTGTGTAGGTATATGATGATGGGTTTTCCTTGACGAATTATGTCGAATCATCAAAATTATAAGTAGAATAACAGTTAGCACCCAAGCGACCGTCAAACTGGTGTAGATCATAGAAACGAGCATTAATAAGGCCACATTGTTATCGGTAAGTTCTCGTGGCCGTATATAGAGCGTGGGAAGAAACAAGATTCCGCGATCACATCTCAGGAAAAACTAGTGGAAGGAATCTGCCACCTAATGCAGGACTTAGTGTTGAAATAGTGTACGTGAAGTGTTTTGCGTTAATGCGTGCTTTATTTGAACAAGGGGAAAAACCGGATGATATTAAAGATTTTATTGAAAATAGTTTCAAGGTTTTAATATTTACTATTTGTTTTGTTTTTTTTTATATATTTTTTGATTGCTTTTTGTAATTGATATCGATTTGTTGTATTTGGTATCGGATGAATGGTCCCCAGCTGCGACAGGTGGAATGTTCTGCATGATAAAATTTGTAAATGTTTGGGAGATGAGGATCATGTCATCAACAGTCTCCTGTATGTTACGCATACGTTAACATCATCATCATCGTGGTCTATTTCTTTCACCTGTCATTAATTCTTTTAATTTTTTTTTTTTGTCGTGTGTAATCACTGAATTTGTTAATATGCACGTCTTTCGTTTATCTGTATGTAACTCCTCCTACTCTATTTAAACGTCCAATTGGAATACAGAAGAATCCATTGGTAGTGAATGAAATTTACTGGAACTAATATTGAAGGGCACACGACCCTTCTTAAGACCACCACTCAAGTAGAACACACACAAAATTTGGACTACATTGAACAATCGACGAATTACAATTGAATAATAAAACAAAACAAAAAAAAAATCGGGGAAAAAATTATAACAATCTGTCAAAAAGCAGAACATTAGAAAATCTTCGTGTCAGCTATCAATTTCTGGATACAACTCCCCCTTCGACGGGGTGTTTTAGTAGGACAAACCAAAGTATGGTTGTCAAAGTGGGAGGGATATCGGTACACAGTACGCACGAGACTTCCCACGTGTAAGCATTACACCTGTAGTAGTTACGTTCAAACATCTTTTATCCTGTTAATAATCACGATTTATATAATAATTCTATTGAAATTAATACAATTATTAAGTGATATTTTATACGATTTGTGGGCAAAATGAAAATGTTCTTCAAAGGTAACAGTAGTCGATTAGAATCGTTAATTGAAAAAATCCAATCATCACGTGGAGAATTCAAACCGCCACCAGGTAATCTTTTTTTTTATTGTAAATAATTGTAATTCAATATGTATAAAAGTAATTGATAAATACATAGGAAAGATGGAATGGTTTTTGACAAATATCGTATGTTTTTCTATTAGAATTTGGATGCATTTGAGTAATATAGATAAATGACTTCCTATTTCCTTAAGGTTGTTATAGCTAAAGGGGCTCGAATTTTTCCCATTTCCATGTTACTAACAGTATAATATATTACAGTGATAATATACGTACACTTCAAATTGAGATAAATTGAGTATATTACTCTGTACTCGTCATAGAATCTGTTAGTATTCGACAATAACTAGAATAAGAAAAAAAACTTACTGTTATATACCAAGTAATCATAATAATTGAAGGATTTCTCACGATCCCCATTTGTAGGTGTCGGAATCTCCCATTTTTTTTTCCGCTTTGAATATTTCCTCAATTTAATAATTTCCTAAACCAATTAAAACACCAACGCACTTATCAATCAAATTCAATTATTATACATATATATCTACCTTTATTAACATTATTTATTAATAATAATCAAGATGACATTTATATGATAATTAAACCCGTGTAAAAGCTGAGTGAGACTTGTGTGTTTCAGTTACAGTTTGTTTCAGTGGCCGAAGATGAAACAGCTGGCAGTTCAAATTCTGGTGGTTCTATCGATATTGTACAAGGCTTTGACGATATTGTTAGTTCAGAAGAATTAAAAAATAATCAAGAACGAAAAATTGGACCATATAAATGTACAGTGTGCGGTACAAATTATTTCAAAGAGAAACATCTCAGGGTACACGAACAGGTTCGTTTCGAAATTAATATTTTTTTTAATAATTAATATTATTAATAACTGGAGGAATAAATAATAAATCTTGGTATTTCTCTAGATTTTCTTGTGTATTTATATTTAAAAGAAATGTCACAATCAAGAAATACGGAAATTGATAATTTCCTGGAACTCTCGTTATTATTATCATTATTATTATTATTATTGTTGAAATATATTTTTTTAAATCCCAATCTGGTTTGTTTTAATTGGCGAAAACTCGAATCATCTGCACTTGAAACATGTAAAACTGGTCCAATTGTTGGTTTAAATTATCATAGAAACATATGTATGTCCAGTATGACGACTATAACTTGTTCTGCAATGGGTTACCTAACCTTTGACATTGATAAATGGTCGGTTTGATAGTCGCGTGGTTTATATTGTGGTGTGTATGATAACTGAATTTTACCAAACTAGCAACAAGCGGGAATAATTTTTTGTGTTTATCAAAAAAAAAAATACAGGGTGTCCGAACTGTGAGTATCCAATTTGGCTGTTTCTAACATATTAACAGAGCGATTCGAAAAATATTTCAAAAACTTTCAGAGTAGTCCCTAGAGAACATTTTAGCAAAATTAGAAGGTCTTAGCTAATTTGGCAGTCGGTCAAAAACGCTCGTTTTGGACGATGTTGCGATTTTCGTAAAGGAGCTAGAGAGCCTTGAGACCCTCCAACAATGATTTTTTTCGTTTTCCTCCATTGCATTCTAGAAAATATGCCAAACATTCTCATCTCTTCCAGAATGTAATGGAGAAAAATGAAAAAAAAAACAATGTTGGGAGGTTCTTCGAATCATCGGCAAGTTTTTGAAAATCGCCACATCGTTAATGAGATAAGACTGCTAAAACGTTTCCATGGACTACTTTACAAATCTTCAAGATACTTTTTTTTATTTGCGTCTATATTGTTGTTAAGGCAACGAAAAGAATGCTTTAATACCAATTAAAACATTATTTTTAACTAGCTTTATTTATTTTCTTGAAATTGATAGTTGAACATTTGTCACTCAAATTCAAATGACAGCTGTCAAACTGCTTTAAAAAATTGTTTTTAATCTATGCAAGTGGCAAAAAGAAGAAAAAACAATTGAAATATAAATTGAATTTCTAGTTGTCATGTTAATGATACCAATCAACGCAAAATTCCCTAAATTTCATGAATTCAAGTTTTCCAAAAAAAGGATGCAAGGGGTGAAAATTACAAAAAGCTCTTTACAAAACCCCGCTTCGGGGAAATTCTTTCTTAATGTATTATGCCAAATAGCTCTAATAATTTGGTAGAAACGGCCAAATTTTTTACTCCCAAGTCGGACATCCTGTATGTATATGATGGGATAATGTTTTGATTAGATGTCAGTTGAAAAGATAAAATAATAATACTAATCGTAATAAAAAAAAGCTCCCTTTTCAACAATTCTCATGGAGTGTTTAGATAGTATCGCGGAATTAGACTTCTTTAAAATGTGTTCCAACGCTCTGTTGTGTTAAATGTGGCGTCGGCATAACATCAAACGACAACATCTTATAGAATAATGTTTTCTACCATATATGGTTGTTGTTACATTTAACACTTAACTTAAGTCAAATCTGACAATAGAATTTATTATTGAAATATTATATTATAAAAAAATATTTGTTTACTTTATTTTATTTTACTTTACTTGTTTTTTTTTATCGTTAAATTACAGAGTCATACAGATCATCTTCAATTCACTTGCTCCTACTGTCCGCGACTCTTCAAACATAAACGCTCCAGAGATCGACACACCAAATTACATACAGGCGACAAGAAATACAAATGTCAACAATGTGAATCTGCATTCTCCAGAAGGTAATCAAACTATAAAATTAATAAACACTAAATATACATCTATTTTATAAACTAAGAAAAAATTGCGCGTTATTTACTCGCATTTAACGCGAATATTTTAATAATAAAAAAATTTTTAATAGCGATTTTCCAGTATATTGGAACACTTCCCAAAAAAAAATTGCAAAACTACAATAAATACTGCAAAAATAGGTCAAATTTTCAAATTAAATTAAATTTACAGACCTAAATCAAAATTTTCAGTTTTTATCGACTATTAAACAATGAATTTTACAACCTAATTACAGTTTATTGCAACTTAACGCACCTGATTAATTTAGATTCTTGCACAATTGAAAACACATATTTTTTGACATAAAATGGGTGTAATCTACAGTGAACGCCGCCAAGTTCCGCGCTAAAACCGCGGTTTCTGAACGTTTCTATTTAAATTAGAATTTTTTCACCGAAATCGCTGTAAATTTACATATAAATATTTGATTTTTTGATTCGCTAAAGCTCCATAACTCTAAAATAAACTAGCGAGTTTGGATAATAAAATCAAATATTCGAATCACATTAGTAGGCGGCCACCGTAATTACAACCGTAAAGTCAAGTTGTTCGAGTTAAATGATGTTTATTGTTTTGAAAATCAGTCAAACTAGTCTATTTTTGTTCACTTGTGTTTTTTTATACGGTCTCCAAGGCTTTTTGAGCACTCCGATTTCACTGCAATGCTATTAAATGATATAAAGACTAGAAAAAGTTTATCATAAGTAGATTTTTTGGGCTAATTGTATGGCGAAAATGCGTGAGAAGGTCATAAACAAGAGTTTGTAATATGATAGAATTAAATTTTAAAATAAGCCACAATAAACAAAAAGAAAAAAAAAATAATAATTGCAGTGATCATTTGAAAATACACATGAAAACTCACGACAGTCGAAAACCATACAAATGTGGCACGTGCAATAGGGGTTACAATACAGCCGCTGCCCTTTCCTCCCATCAACAGAGCCATTTAAAACAAGAATCAAGATCCGGAAGTCGGACAAGTGGAGGAAGTACCCCGAGTCCTGGACTTTTCCGGTGTAATCACTGTACGGAAACATTCGGGAAAGCTGATTTATTACAGGTGAGTTTTTGGTTTGTTAATTTCTTTCTATTTTTTTTTACTATTGTTTTTGGTAAAATATTGTCGAAATATTTCTATAAATAGACGCATATAGCACTGGTGCATAGCGATACAGAATCAACGTTAAGCCAAACACCAGAACCAAGTTCAGAATATCAAACGCAAATTGAAGATTTGAAAATTGTCTGTATGTATTGTTCTAAAGAGTTTCCAAGTTTGGATCTAATGTACCAACATACGAATATAGCCCATAGAGACGTACCAAATGGTTCGACATCAACACAATCACCAACAACAGAGAATTCACCTAAACAAGAGATTTATCAAAATGGTAGTCCAACTTATGCATGTGATCGTTGTACAATGCAATTTGATTCAGTACAAAATTTAAAAGATCACATCAATACCGTCCATTGGCAGCCAACAATATCACCAAATCGAATTAATTACGGTACACCACCGATAATGAATATGGAAAAAAAATATTTGCAATTCCAAACACAACCGACAGATTTGAGTCGTAAAAAAAAGAAAGATGAAATCAATGAAAAAGCAACAATGTCGAAAAAAACTAAAAAAGATAATTTATCATCACCTAATACATTAAGTCCATATGATTCAAATGATAAACCCTGTATATGTTCTTGTTGTTACGCTCATTTACCAAATTTTAAAAGTTTTTTGAATCATATGGAAACACACGTTATATCAACAAATAATTCATTATTAGGATATTGTCCTGTATGTGGTGAGCCAGGACGTGATCCAGTTAGTTTTACAAATCATATATTTAGCCATGCTATTGCTCAAGTACCTGGACGTTGCTGTTATGCTTGTAAAAAATCATTTGAACGTTCTGATGAATTACAAAAACATCTATTCGATGTACATGTTATATCTGTTTTTAAATGTTCAATATGCAACGAAATATTCGACACGAAAATATCGATGCAGGTAAGAAATTCAACAACGGGGATTACAACTAAAACTTATTATAATACACCTCGTTTATTGTAATACGGCCGACTTGGCTTTACAACATTACTAACAGAATTTATTTATTTAAAGGCATGCATGTTTTGTAAAAGCAAATTATTTTATCATAGTATTCGACAAAATTACTAATCTTAAAAATGGCTTAACTTACAACTCTTACCAGATGGGAATAAAGGACTTTTTGCTCTAAAACAAATAGTTTTACATTGTTAAAGAGATTCCCAATACTAGAATGCCTCTAAGCTACAAATACCTTTAAATATACAGACGAACGATTCGGAAAATATTTCAAGGATTTTTTGTAGAAAGTGTCCAGACAACGTTTTAGCAAAATTAGAACCTCGTAGCTCATTTGGAAATTGGTCAAAAACGCTCGTTTCTGACGATGTTACGATTTTCAAAAACTTGCTGCACACTTAAAACGACATAGAGTGACTCGAGATTTCCCCCAGCACTGATTTTTTTCCTTTGTTTCCAATGCATTCTGGAATAGGTGGAAATTTTTCTCATTTTTCGTAGAATTCAATGGAGTAAATCGAAAAAAATCAATGTTGAGTCATTCTTACATTAGTCGATTTACATGTTTAATTCATTTTTGAAAATTCCGCCATTGGCCAAAACTATCGTTTTTGATCAATTTCTAAATAAGTCATAAGGTTCTAATTTTTCTAAAATGGCCTCTATCGCACCCACCCGTACACTCACGAGCACATAAAAGAGACCACTTTTTGTGCGACTGTGTAAAACCAGCTTTTGAGAGCAGTCGTCTCAATATTAACTGGTCAGAATTTGGGAAGAGAGTTGTCCAATCGGAACAAGGGGTGGATGGAGTTATTGTCACTTCTCCATATTTACGAAAATTCGACAGGAAATAGAATAGCAAAGCGGGCAAGTAACAGCTTGTAAATTATAACTTTCTCTAAAGAGGATGGTTCTACACAATTTGCTATGGCGGAAACTGGCTACAGCACTTCCTACCTCTACACCTTCTTTCGCTGACGAGAGAAGGAGCCTGACGCACACGAACCGAAAAACATGATATTCCTCACTCAAGAGTCGGTCTCTTTTATCTGCTCGTGAGTGTACAAATCTTTGAGATATTTTTCGAATCGCTCGCTAACTAGTATAGGCGTTTCATAATATCGACCAGATTTAGAATCGATGCACTGTATAAAACTAGCTTCTTTAGAAAAATGGCATTGAGGATTTGTAGGGGAGTCCCCAGAGAATATTTTGGCAAAATTACAACCACATAGCTCATTTGGAAGTTGGTCAAAAAACGTTAGTTTTGGACAAGGTTGCGATTTTCAAAAACGAGCTAAAGAAGCAAAACGACTGATGTGAGAATGACTCAGAGACCCCCACAACGTTGATTCTTTTCGTTTTCTTCAATTGCATTCTAAAAAATATGCAAAATATTCCCACCTATGTTGGGAGGATCCTCGAGTCATTCTAAATCGCAACATCATCAGAAACTAACGCTTTTTAACCAACTTCCAAATGAGCTGCCAGTTTCTAATTTTGCTAAAACTATCTTCCGCTACCCTTCTATAAATCTTTGTAATATTTTTCGAATCGCTCGCCAAATGATGATAGTTGCCATAAGAACTTACGTGGTTCGCCCGGTGTACTTTTTGTACTTATACCTAGTTGTGGGAGAGACTGCCATTAATAGCAAAAATTTACGACAACCGATTTTTATCATAACAACACACATACATAAATTCCAAATTAATTCTTGAACCGTGTTAAAAATTGCGTGAAATGAAATCGTGCCAATCTGAAATTGTACGCCAAAAATATCAAAAAAAAAAGAATTTTATGCAGGTAGTTGTATGGTAAAGTTTTTAATATAAGTGAATTTAATTGCACCGAAAAACCGACAAATAACACGTTCACACTAGTTTTGTATACATAAGTTATTTATGGTTAGACTTTGAGTAAAGTTAGCTTAACAGATTTTATTGCAATGTGTCCGGTTGGGCATAATCGACATCAGAAATCAAAACACTTAAGGATCTGTAAGCACGTTAGTAACTCATTTTATAGCGAAAAATGTACTATCAGTCTCAGAAAAGAATGACCGAGTCACGTCTTCCAGTTTGTATAAGTCAAGCTGTAAGAGGTGAGTGATTAGGAGGTGTTAGTACGAGTTTTCACTATAGTATAAGTAGTAAAATTATAAAATTTCACCAGTAACTCCATCCCTCTTCTTCTGATTGAATATCTTTCTGCCCCGATCCGGACCTGTGAAAATTCTATTGTACTATCATAACCACCCTCAAAAGCCTGTTTCACACAACTCCACAAAAACGGTCACTTTCTTGTGACATTAACGTCGATTAAGTCAGTGATGAATAATTAACGTTTTTAGTATTTACTAAAATAAAACCAAAAAAATATATGACAGGATGGCAACAGTCTCAATTCTCACGTATCGATTGGTTCCTCTTATTCCATTGTAAATCTCAAACTAGTCTTGAACTCGCCTTAGTAAGATTTTGGCTTAAATCGACCTAAGCGTGGATTTACAGATATTTGGGCAAAGATCTGTATGTGGTCGGACTCCCACTTAAATGTGTGTGTAAGCCTACAGTCAGCTCGATTTAAGACAAGGTCTTGCTAAGGCGAGCTTAAGTAAAGGAAGAAGAGTCTGGCCTTAGTTAGTTAGTTAGTCTATTTGGATCGTTTGGATTGATCCTTACAGAATTGCGACTATTATGATCTATCGTTCATACCTGTACATATTAATCTCCCAGAAAAGATAAGAGCTTTGAGCTAAATGTAGATTGATACATATGTCTAAATACACGCTTAGCTTTTGCTTAGGCGAGACTAATTCCAAGTATAAGCAGAATAACCAGACCTATAGCAAATTTGATATAAAGGCGGGGCTTAAGCAACGTATGGAATATTTTCGATAGGCACTGAAGTTGAAAATGCTATCCTAAAAATATAAGACACTTACGTCGCCGCCTTAATGTGAACTCAATGGCGTTACCAGAATCATAATAATGTTTTTAAACGGGTAGTAGACATCAACATGATCTTGGTTTGAGTCCATTTAGACGATCTGGACATTGAAAGTCAAAGCTCAAGTCGTTTTTGAACCATGTCTGAGTCACCATAAACGGACTGACTCACCGAAGCCAGGTCGGCCAATTGGAAGCTGTTTTACAATAAACTATTTAAGTAGTTTATATGCGTTGTATGATAGATTAATATTTCTAGTTGTAATTCCCTCTGTTTGATTACGTTATTAATTATTTTAATCAATAATAATTTTAGCTACATTTAGCAAATAAACATAGTGATGAATGTAAACATTTTAAATGTTATTTATGTACGAATCAAGTATTCCATGATCAATTATCAGCTGAATTACATATATCTATGAAACATTATAATCAATTTACACCGTGCATAGGAACAAGTCAGTTAATAAGGCCACAATATCAAATAGAATTAGATACAAGATTACGTGATTATGGTTTTATTTATCAATGTACGTTCTGTCAGAAAACATTTAAAGATCAATATTCACAATATATTCATATTGTTAAAGAACACAGTGAAAATAAGGAAGTATGTGTGTTTTAAAAGCTTTATACAGGGTCTTTCAGTTAACTATGGCTAGTTACAATAAATTGGCTGTAACTCGTTCATATGCTTATTAACGAGTAGGTCATTGAAAAGCCTACGTGGGCCAGTGTCTGACCTGCAGGTCATAAATTCGCCACCACTGGTCTAAACGTTCCCCTTCAAGTTCTTCACGTCATTTATTCTATTTGTGAATGAAAGAGTTATACAGGGTGTCTTGTAAGTCGCGCATTTGCTCGTAAGGGGGAGATAGGGGATGAAATTCTAAGATAAAAATTTCTGTACCATATAAAAAGAGATGAGAAACGGACGACTTATTGCAGACTGGCGTGATAGCCGTTCAAACTAAATAAGCACCTGATTGGATACTTGATTTAGTTAATAATTAATAATCTGTGCGTCAGATGAAAATATGGTACCGGGCTTTTCGTGTTAGAATTTCATCGCCTGTCTGCCCCTTATAAGGAATTGCGCGAATTACGGGATACCTGTAGAGAATTTATTGTTATTGTCGAGGATATCTGAAATACCCTGTATACAGGCTGACTACCGATTCGTGTACATCTATTTATTCGTGAATAAATGAAAATACTCAAATTATTGTCGTTTTATTTGATTTATTTACAATCTCTTGTTTATTTACGAATTCAAATTGGTGTACAATAACGGTGGGACGGCCTGTATTGTTTCAGTATTTTTTGAGAATTCATTTGTTTTCAGGTTGATAAATATATGGATCATAATCCGTCCAGTTCACCAAACTTTTTTTCAAAGATCCTCCAATCGCCCGATAAAAAATTAGAAACAATCGATAATTATAATTGTGATATATGTAATCGTAATGATTTTAATACAGAAAATGATTTATTAACACATAAAAAAATGCATAATATTAATAAATGTAAAATTGGTCCGGTTAGTCTTCAATGTGCATATTGTAATGAATATTGTAAATCACGTAATGATTTAGAGAATCATATGAAAACACATCAGGTGAATAGTTGTAAAGGTAAACATAAATGTAATATATGCGATGAAATATTTTCATCAACATTAACATTAGCCGATCATAAATTAACACATTGTAAAATTGTTGATGGTAATAATTGTGTACAATGTAAATCTATATTAACCGATGAACAATCGTTTTATAATCATCAATATCAACATAGTAATATACCGACAAAATCTAATACACAAATATCATTACCGGCTAATTGTATTATATGTTGTCAAACATTACAAACAGATGTTGAAGTTAAATTACATGCAAAATTCCATTTAAAACATTTATTGCAAAAAGAATATTTATGCGGTGTTTGTAATAAAGTCTATGATAGCCAAACTGGTCAAATTATAGCAAATTACGATAAATCGACAGATAATTTAAGTGTGATTTTATGTAAAAATTGCAGTACAATCACAACAACAACAACAAATGATGAGAAAAAACAAAAAACTAACAAATATATTTGTATAAAATGTCCGCAAACTTTCGACAATGAAACCGATGTACAAAATCATACAACAATACACATGATGAATGATGGTACAAATCTAGAATGTCGTTTATGTAAACAAATATTTACATCACCATTAAAATTACAAACACATTTAATTGAACATAATTTTTATGGTATGAATCAATATAGTTGTTATGTTTGTTCATCTGTATTTACAGCAGCTAGTGGTTTACAAAATCATATAATCTGTCATGGTTTAGATAGTCGGCCTTATGAATGTAATCAATGTCAAATGAAATTCTTCTTTAGGGCTGAATTGGACAATCATCGATTCGTACATATATCATCATCACAATCATCATCATCATCAATAACAACAACAACAACAACAACAAAACAATTATATATAAATGGTAATGATAATAAAAATCAACAATACAAAACATGTAAATATTGTAGAAATTCATATATGGATAATTCATTTTATTTAGAACATTTAAATCAGTGCCCTTTTAAATTAAACCCAAAAAAAGAATACGATACCGGCGATAATGACAATAATATAAAACAAGAGATAAATGATACAACTTCAGATAAACCACATGAAAAGAATGAACAATAGATGATTAACAAAAAATCTATTTAATTTTCCAAATACTAAATCAAGTGATAATAAAGACTTTTATACGTTCATTATTATTATAATAGTAATTATCATTACTGAAATATTTGAAATATTACAATTTCTTCATCACCGGCATTCATTTTATATTAATAATTAACATTCTGTCGCTATACTTTTCCGTTTCCTCTGTATTTGCTAATAATATTTGTAAAGTCCATCGATTTTATCAAGAGTATGACTACAGTAATAAATCTAGAATTACTTGCACTTAAATATTGATGGGATAATTTAAACGGTCTACATTAGCCAAATTAATTTGCGTCCTACTTATTTTTTATTAACTAACGTTTCTATAATATATTCAAATTAAACCGTCCAATTAGCACAATTTGGTGATTATAAAGTGATTTCTTTTCACGAAATGCAACATTTTAAAAATAAGTAATGCTAACTTTATTATTTTAGTCATACTGTTTGTAAAATTGATCGACTTTACATTTTATTTTATTAAAATATTATTGCCGGTAGTGAACGAATAATTATTGATAGTATTTAGCATAAAATTGTGATAAAAATTTTAGTTGTAGTAAGGTGAATGGTAACATATAATTTGCACATTTATTTTAAAAGGAAAAGAAATATATTGAAACAAAATTGTTAAATTATTAATATTGAATATGATAAAAAGCCAGACTCGCGGGTCCACATTTTTAAATGTATTACAACTATTCATTGGGATTCCATAACTAAATCTCTATTTATTTCGATAATTAATAATCGAAATAATGGTAGAGGTTTTTTTATTGTACGGTATATTTTACATCATCATCGAAAGTACAAAGAAGTTTTTCGCTTAAATGAAAAAGTTCTTTTACAAAAAAAAATTGCTTTATTGTATTATGTACCAAAGAAATTTTCTTTGTGAACAATTTCATTTCGACCATTTGCACTACCGTCCAGTATTTTTGTTATAACGTTGAAAATTAAAACATTTTTTTTACACACATTTTTTTGTTATGTTAAGTTTGGGTTTAGTTCAATAAATTCAGTAAAAAGAACAGGAGCTTGTGTTTTTTTATCCATCTAAAAGGACCTTCCTAACAAAATAGAATGCTTTTCGTCAAAAAATCTAAAAGGGCCAATGAGATTGCACAAAAATACAAACACAACCAATCAGAATGTAATATCAGCCGACTATTTTGCTCCTCTTGTCACAAGAACTTTTTCTTTCATAACATTGTTATTTTAAAAGTTCCAAAAAACGCACCCCAGCTGTCATATTTCCCTAATTACGGCCCTGTTGTGGTCAAATAGCCCACTATTGTCCATAATCAAAACAAAAACTTTCAGGCAATAGTCAAATTGATAGTTTCAGCACCCTCGAATAATCAACAATTAAATAATTGGTTGAATATTCAAAAACTCGTGATATTATCCTTGCGCCAAACGGTTCCAAGCGAGACGAAACATTCTGTCAAGTAATCGGTAATTTGGGATTTAAAAGGTGTAAAATGAGGCGGAACACTTTGAATGTTGATATTTTTTTGGACTTGTTTACCAATTAAGAAACAATTCAAATAACAAGCAATTAAAATAACGTTTTATTCAATAATAAAATACAATAATTAAAAAAAGCCGATCACTTATGTAAAAAAATACTACTGTGCTGTTCCCAACAATAGATTTTTCGTTAGCTTGTTTTTTCTTTGTTTAGGAACTGGTTCATTATTATTCTCATTTACTTCATCATTACTATTACTATGATTATTGTTATTATTATTAAATTCGTCCAAATTCTCTTTAGAACCTTCTATATATAACGAATATCGTCCAGTGTAGATGTTTTCTGTATCAAGATCATCTCTAGATCCTGTTATATACAACGATGTATTTTCATGATATAAAAATGGTTGATGTGTTGTACTATCATCATCATTGATCGATAATTTTTCAATATCATTAATCGAATTATTATTATCTATTGGAGGTTCTTTGGTATTTATTAAATTTTCAACAATATCACCATTTTTTGAAGAATTCTCATCTACTGAAATTTCTTTGGTATCATTTCTATCTTCATTAATAGAATTCTCTTTATTTTCTTCAGAATTGTCGTTTTGTACCGTCTCAGTTTGATTTTGGGCTTCAATTTGAACTTCGTGACTTTCCAAATTTTGTAAATTCCCAGTAATATCTTTAACAATAATTTCTTCATTATCTGATTCATGTTTTATTTCATTATCATCGTTATTATTTTGATGAATTCTTTCAGATATTTGTGATTTGTCATCATCATTTGGACATGTTACAACTAGATCAGGAATGTTATCATTGTCTTTGGTATGGATATTTTCATTATTTGTATGTTCGTTTAATTTAACCATTTCTTTATTAAAATCAACGAAATTTTCGGTTATTGATAACCGATCACCATCTGTATAATAACTGACTTCACTGAAATTTTCAGTTGAACCAGTTATGTCCGTATCGGCTGACGTTAAACTCCAATGTGACGAATGTTGAGGATTTAAATTGTTTACCTAAAATTTAATTTTAATTAAATTCAAAAAAAAATTGTAAAAATTAATTTGATTACATTTTGACTAGATATAGATTTTGGTGGTAGTGGCGCTCTCCGTTTACCACGTCGTCTAATTGGTGGTTGAATTTGTCTCTTATCACCACCATTGATATCATCACTTTCTTCGAATGGATTATATGTGTGTGATTTTGGTGTTGATGTTGTTGTCGGATTAAAAGTACGACTTTTTGTTAAACGTTCTTGAAATCGAGACCGTGGCAATGCTGGTGTTGACGATTCTATACCATTCGGATAGGAAACAACGGGCAATCTTTGAAAATTCTCGGATTTATTTCGTATTTCAACTGTATCATTGTTGTCCTGATCGTTCTTCTTTTTGATCCTGAAGGACTTTCGGCTAAATAGAAAATAAAAGGCAAAAATCAGTAAAATTAGGTCAAGAAAACCTAGACTGGTAGTTTGTATTATACCGAACTGGCAAGATAAACTAGAAACATCGTTAGACCAAAATAAATTAGAAAAAGACGGATGAAAGTCAGTAACAACGAGAAACTAGAATGGATAAATATGTCTAAATTGAAACGCTTTAGTAAACAATAATTGTCTTGTATATACGATAGCTGAGCGAAATTGATCTTTTTACAAAACAATATACTATTACCTATTTCAATAATTGTAATGAAATACTTCAAAATTCTCAACAACAAAAGCATTACTTCTTTGATCTATGATTAAACGAGATGGAACACTAACAATAAGTACATATAACAACGAGCAATTCAAAACAAGATTAAATTGGATTGCCTTTAAACCACGCAATACATATTTGTAGTAAAACGTCCTGCAATTATTTCAAATACGAAAGTTAGTATGATTTGTGTAGTTTAATGCCATGGAAATCCGAGATGTATTAGATGTACTGTCACCTGCATTTTTATCAGATCTCAGCGATAACATTACTTTAGGTTAGTGAATAGCGACCATCAAACAATACTTGCAATTTAAATCAATTTTAACCAAAAATTTTTTCATTCTGATCCTTCAAAATATGTTTATTGTAATGTTAATTCATTTTTGTGACTTAAGTCTTTCTGTTTAAATAAATCAGAGCCTTGAGTCTTAGTTGAGTGAATCGAAAAATATTTCAAAAATTTATAGTGTAGTCCCTGTAGGGCATTTTGACAAAATTAGAACCTCATAGCTGAAAATAAGCTATAAGGTTCTAATTTTGATAAAATATCCCTCAGTTTCCTCTTGAGTGAAAAACAAATTTCACTTGGCTTTAAATTTTCATAAATAAAGTTTTGAAAAAAATACTTAAATCATTCAAGATTTAAATAGTTTCTATCTCAGAACTGACTTATGATTTACATAAGTCTTTTTGAAAAAGACCTGTTACAGCTCTGATTGTAATCTATCTCACATAGTATTGGTGAGATTTGCGTTGTTAAATGCAATTCAATTTTCTCTGTATGATTGAAATACATATTAAAAATATCTACGTTTTACGAAAAATTAATTAAGATAGCCCTATTTTAAAAGAAATACAGAATGAACCAAAGGAATAAGAAATAATAATTATGGGCACTTATGAGTCTTATGACTATGTTGTACATATCTTATCATTATTTTTTATTATATTTATTGCAAGTATTGACTTTTTTATATTTATTACTTATCATTAAGTAAATAATTAAAAAAAATGTTACTCCAAAATATAAGTTCATGTGTCTACAAGGATATTAATTTACTCACTAAAAGATCACATTTTTATTCTGATTAATCATTGAGTAATGATGTACTCATGTTTTGTATTGATTTATAAATAATTCTGTGTTCATTTCTTGTGATTCCTTTTATTTTCTTTTTTTTAAAAAACTAATAAAATGAATTGTATATCATCACTATTCACGTGACAGGTAGATTTTTTGAAAAATTATGGTATTTTTTATAAAGTGTAAACAGAATGTAAATTGTGTATATTTATCGAGAAATTACGTCAATTATTGTTATTCTACAGAAATGCGAATGAATTAAGTGCAAAAAATAGAAATTGCAAAATCATTTTTAATTAACATACACAATTAGTTAAAATACTAGAAACATCAAAGGATATATCCATCTCACTCTCGGCGTCATTCCCTGTCATTTATTGGAAAGAGCTCGAGCGAATTAAGGCGTTAAATACCTACTTGTTTTATCTAGAACTCATTTAAATCCATTGAGTAGACAGAGAAGAGTATCTACTGTTTCTCTCTAGATGGAGATGACCAAGATAAATACAGGGTGTTTGCGCTCAGTATGGAGAGTTCTAAGAAACTCCTATTAGTCGACGAGCGATTCGAAAAATATTTTCAGGATTTGTACAAGAGTCCCTAGGGAACATTTTAGCAAAATTAGAACCTCGTAGCTCATTTGGAAGTTGGTCAAAAAACGATCGTTTTGGACAATGTCGCAATTTTCAAAAATGAGCTGAACACGCAGAACGACTAAAAATGACTCAGAGGCCTTCCCAACATTGATTTTTTTCGTTTTTCTCCATTGTATTCCAGAGAAAATACGAAATATTTACACCTGTTACAGAATAAAATGGAAAGAAACGAAACAAATCAATGTTGGGAAGGTCTCTGAGTCATTTTTAGTCGTTCTGCGTGTTTTGTTCGTTTTTGAAAATCACTAAGTCGTCAGAAACGAGCGATTTTTGACCAACTTTGAAATGAGCTACGAGGTTCTAATTTTGCTAAAATGTTCCCTAGGGACTCTTCTACAAATCCTCAAAATATTTTTCGATTCGCTCGTCGACTAATAGGAGTTTCTTAGAACTCTCCATACTGAGAGCAAACACCCTGTATAGTTAGTAGAAACATTGTGATTCGTATAAGTTAGACAAGGCAAACAAACACACAAGAGAGAATGATGCCGAGAGTGAGATAGAAACTTCATCCGATGTTTCTATCTATTTCACCACCTTTAAATTGATCTTTTTGCAGTAATAAGCAATATTAAAATATGAAAGGAAATAATTAATGTTCCTATTTTTACTCAAAGTGACTCAAATTAATTAATGTTTGGTGGAATTTATTTCATTTATTAAAAATTCCAACTAATTTACAGAATCAGCATCACAACTTATACTTGGTTTAATTAGGGTTGGCTGACTGCAGAGATTTAAGCTGAGTGTCCAAATTTTCTTGTCCTAATTTATCAGAATATCCAATAATAATTCCGTAATCAGTACCAGCTCTACCATAGACACGAACTAGGCACCTGTCTAGGGCGCATATTTAATAAACTTTTATTATCAAATAATAATCTCACTATAAAGAGAGAATTTTCGCCATTTTGCCTAAGGCCCGAACTATTTAGTCTCGAGCCGGCACTGCCCGTAACATTTTCAACAACTAATCGATATACATAAAATAAATAGAGATACCACATTGAAACGTTTGTTTTTTTGTGTTTATTTATGATAGAACAGTGGCGGACTTACACAGAGGCGGTCGTCTCAGACCCCCCGCCCGTTGAAGAGGGACCCCCGAGATGAAGACAAAATTTGTAATAAATTTTTTTTTTGATTTATGTATACAGAGGTGACCATTCAAGACTGGACTATTCTTATGACAACTCATCTTATTGGCAAGTAATTTGAGTACTACAATGTGTAGAAAGCTATTTCACCTAGCAGTTGGCCATGTCTTTGATTACTTAATCCCCCAGACAGACAACGATAAATTTATATGATAAACCTGTACAGTTCTGTCATTTCGATTTTCGGTAGTGTGTTTGGGCTAAAACTGTGCAGTTTTATCGGTCGAGCCAGCTAGACCACCCAATAAAATCGAAAAATAATTAGATTTATCTGTGCAGCTTAAACTGTACAGATAAATCGTTGAGTCTGTAGTATCGTAAGGAATATCTGTCAGTTCTCACCGGCTAAACGACAGGGGAACAATGACAGATACTCTAAAATTTAGTACATATAAGCGTGATGAGTGGAAATAAGTTTAGCTGCATGTTAAACAGACTGATCCGATTTTCTTCAAGGAGCATCGATGTGTCTATATTGAACTGGGTATTGAGACTGAATCCGGAAAATCGAAAGAAAAGAACTGTACGGATTTATCGTATCGAGTTACCGTTGTAACCAAAAGCATATCCAACTGCCAGGTGAAATAGCATTGAACACCCTGTATTTCAAAATTTTACAGGGTTGTACCGGGGGAATTTTTTACTAAAAGTAAACAAGCACCTTTGCAAAATCAATTGTTGTAAGAAAAATAACTGATTTTCTCATACAAATGTATGTTTACAATTTTGCAATAAATATGATAAAAAACTGATTTACTTGAATGGCGCCCCGAGAAAACGTAACGCCTCTGGCCTCTTAAAGACTAAATCCGTCACTGTAGCTTGGAGTCATTTAAATAAATCGTATAGAACAAGGCAACAGAAAATAAAGCGAAGGCACATTTGCCATGGCAAAAAAAAACAAGAATAAGATTAATTCTACTATCTTTAAAAATAAATAAGCAAATAAATGATAATAAAAATATATTAAATAATGTTTATTTATATAAATTTGGACTTAAATAGGTTTGGTTTAATGTTATTTTTATTTGTGATGTCATTGTATTGATTACCATTTAATAGCATCTATGTCATTCCTATCGTTTTTTTTTTAATTTTATTTTATTTCGATCTAATATCAGAGTGATATAATTTCCTGTAACCTGTAAAAGTTACATTTTTTTTCTATGATAAAAGGTAAAGCTTTTAGCCATTAAGAAGGGAAACTGATAAAAAAAATTGACGTTATCCTCATTTAAGAATATTTGTGGGATATTGTATATTGTACATTAAAAGACCATGGGAGATTAATTATAAAGTTAAAATGCAATATATCATTACAATTAAATTAATCAACATAAACAAATATTTAACATAACAAATAAAATATAGCAATCAATGAATTTAATTGTATAAAACTCAATTTTATACTTGAATTTATTACTTCTAGATAAGAGAATTTTAACTAACTGAATCTATACCGATATACCTGCGATAAACACTTAAATTAACGAGAATTTCAATAATTCAATTGATAAGGCTTGATGAAAATAGGCGTACTAACTAACAAAAAAAATTCAATAATCTGCCTTTTTACCGATGATTATAATTAGTTTGAGTTGTATACAAATTAATGGAATTGTTTTAAACAGCATAGTTGACCAGGTCGAATACACAAATTTAATAAATGACTGGTACAAATACTTATTTATGACTATTAAAACATTTTTTAAAATGAATTAACTCAATAAGATTGCATTGTAATTGCCGATGAATGACACAAAGACTATCATAAAGACGAAAATTTGTCTTTAAAAACATCTATTATCCCTTTTAATTAAATCACTTGAATATAATCTAACGATAATAATAAGGGATAATTTCGTAATTAAGCTAATTGTCTTAGTATTTACTTGTTTATTATTTATGAAGCAATTATACTTACAGTGTTTTGGTGAACTCCCGGAATGAGTTGCTCAATTTGAGGGTAGTTTTCCGCTTAGACTCCTCCGCGAATGGATTTAAATGTTCAGGATATTTATTAATACTCATATTTATTATTTTTAAAATTAAAAAAAACACTTTTCTTCATTTGTGTATTGACTTAGAACTTAGACTAAGGTATGAACTGGAAATTGTATGTCTCCCACTACGACTGCACTACGTTGCGTCGTGACGTCAAATGACGCGTTTTTTCATTTTATATTTTTAGGTAACAGATAACGTGAATTGTTTATATTGTCGTATATATTAAATAAATACCTGAGGCGCCTCTAATTACACAATGACATCTTTAAAACACCAGAAAACTAATGAGTGAATTGAAAAAATAATCACAATCAAATTATTGATCCGTCCACACAATTACAAGACCTTGGCACAGAATAATCGATGTTTTATTTATTAATAACAATTTATAAGAAAAGTAATTAACATTAATTTAAATTAGCACATTAGTTTATGGTAATGAGACAATGCAAATATTCCGTATGATATTTTGATTGCATCGCAAAATCAACCAATTATAACAAAACGGACTAGTTATCCAATTGAAACAAAATTCAATTAATCTGACAACTTTATTAATATAAACATTCAATTATCATTTAAACAACATTACACACGTAAACACCAAAATTAATTTGACTTTTATTTATACCCAACAACAATTATTGTCCATTATGAAGATTTCTTATGTTCAATTTCAATAAATTTTAAAAATTGTACGTACTTGTGACGTCACAACGTTAATTAACCCTAGTCGCGCGTTTGTAGTTGACTCGTATGCAACCAGCTTTAGACTTCGTGTCAAACGATCACGTCCGTTATATAGTAGTGCTGACATATCAAATTTATTTGAATAATTCCAGATTTTTAGAAATTTTAGGATAGTTTTGTTTGATTTCAACTCTAATACCATATTGTAAATTGTGTACTTGTTGAAATTTTTTTATGATTGATCCAGATTACGTACTGTGTGTAGCTTAACGTAAACGTCAAATATTAAGATGTCATTCATCCATTACGAATAGATGGATATACAAATTGTTGTACTCGCTCTAGTTTAAGTGCGTTATGCGCAGTCGCAAATATATACAGCCTGTTCCACACACCGATAAGACTGATAATTCTCAAAATAGATGGATATATGGGTGTACTTACTTATTCCAGTGTTTGTATTTTTGTACATTTTGTTATTAACTAATTTGATCAAATTCATTGTTTATTGAGTAAGCACATTTCAGAATATAATTGTTGACGTTGAAGTTTTTATTAGACTACGTACAATTTGAGTTGCAATGTAGTCCTCGGTGCGGAGATCGTCTAAATGGACCCAACTGAGATCGTGTTGATGTCTACTACCCCATTTTAAAAATATTGTCATAATTATGGCAGCTCCATAGAGTTCACCACTGCTGTGTGGAAACTCTACACGTGTTTATAACGCAAATGACTTATATTTTCAGGACGGCATTTTCAACTTCGGTGCCTACCGAATATCTCCGATAGGTTGCTTAGTCCCGCCCTCGCGCATCCTAGCCAGCAAAGGCCAGCATCTGGCAACTCACATTGTACATACTCTAATAGAAAAAAATGGTAGATTATAGGCAACACATATAACGTAGACTCTTTAGAGCTCCTCCTGTTAATATGGTCGCTGCTTAGATCGTCCCCACTCAGTTGGTTCTTTATCTAGTTGTAGGATTATATTTGTTATCTATGGTCTTGAAGGAGAAATGGTGGCGCCCCGCAGTGTAGAAAATTGTAATGAGCGAGTGATAGATACTAATAATACTTATATTCGATAAATGCAGTTTATTCATAATAAGTGCATGGTAGTGGAAATGCTTTAATAAACTAAAAAATTAGCAAGACAAAATTTTTATTTCTTGTAATAATTGCATCGTTTCGTCTTTCTTTTGTATCTGTGATTACCACGTGCAAGACAATAATTGAGCAATAAATAATAAAATCGGTTATCTGACTAAAATAACAATATTGTTAATCATAAATGATATTTATTCTTGTGAAATTTCATGTGTGACTCCCTTAAGGTGAACCACACTATACAAATAGTAAGCAGTTCATTTTTTGCATTCTTATTGGCTACTATTTATGTCATTTAGAACGCTGTGAGACAGATATATATATGAGATTTGCACAGGCTAAAAATATTGTTATCTCGCTTTGTTCGATAAATTTCATGATTATTAAAACATGCTATATAAGAGTATTAATATGGTGGCAAGTTTGGTTTTACTTCTCTTTTTTTGTTCGTTTGAAAAGTCAAAATAATCATTAAATTCTTTCAGGGAGTATTCCGGAAAATTTATCAATTAAATAAAATGTGTTGCGTCAATTCGTCTTATAAAATTGGTTGTGTTTTGTATAATATTTAATTGACATGGCGCCGCCCCCCGTTGTAACAGGTCTATCCCCAAATGAGGGGCCACCGGGTACAAGAATCAAAATACGCGGTGAGAATTTCGGTGAAAAACCAACAGATTTAATAGGTAATCAATTTTTTACAATTAAATTAATCAAATTAATAACCTAAAATGCTTAATTTTAAAGGTTTAACAATTTGTGGCTTTGATTGTCTCTTATCAGCCGAATGGAAATCACCAAATAAAATTATCGCAATATCCGGTCCCGGTAAAGGTAAAGGAGAAGTTATTGTGACAACACGAACTGGTGGTGTTGGTACTTGTAATGTTACATTTAAAGGTGATAACTATCAAATTTATGGAAAAATGAACAGAATTTGAACAAAATAAATGCGTTTAGGCTACTACGAGACAATAGGGCCGATGAAAGAGAGTGCTGTATGGGTGGAAGAAGCCCCATTATTCGCTTGGGGTCGTCATTCATTATCACCGAGCAGTTATCAACAGGAAGATCCTCTGGGCTTATCAGTCGAAGGCAATGAGAAAAAACTTCCAGAAGATGATTTAATGGCATATTTTCCTGGTAAATCAGGTGATATAGCATCGGATAATTTCTCACCTGGTTGGTTTCTATTAGAGAATCACCAAATGACCTCATTTAATGATCTACAAGCAGGGTGATTTCTATAATGTGTTTTGAAGATAATTAATGAAAAACGTTTAATTTATAGATTAATATATTTACGTAGAAAAGTTGAAAGTCAAAAAGAAGGGCAATTATCGTTTTTAAAAGCCAATATTGGTTCTGTTATGGATCAAGTTGATACATTAGTCAATTTACGCGAGAAATATGAGGTTGATTTACCGAAATTTGGTAATGAACCAACGCTAAAATTGGAGAAATCCATCAAAGGTTCTTTTTAAATAAATTTTTAATTAATGATAATAATAAAAATTGTATTGTAGAATCAGAACGTGAAGGTCGTAAATTATTTGATGATGTATTAGCAAGACGTGATCGTGCTGAAAAAACACGTAATGCTTTAAATGTTTTAGCAAGATTTAAATTTCTATTTTGTTTACCATGTACCATTGATAGAAATATTAAAAAAGGTGAATATGATATTGTTATCAATGATTATATAAGGGTTAAGAATTTATTTAACAAAACTGATGTGCCTGTGAGTATTTTATTTTAATTGATTTATTAATTAATGTTATTATCTTATAATTTTTTAAGATATTTAAATCAGCATTAAATGAAGTTGATAAACGTATAAAAGATTTACAAGAGAAATTATTAAAAGATCTAAAAACAATGCCAACAACAGTTGAACAACAAAAACGTTTAATTAAATATTTAGTTAATTTAGATTCACAAGATGATCCAGCATGGGTTGCTATAAAAAGTCGTTCACAATATATAAATGATAAAATAAAAACAATATATAATCATCATAAAAATGATAAAAACGATAATAATAAAATAAAAACAACGCCACAATCGAAATATTCAAAATATACACCGCCGCCACCTGATTTATTAGCAAATACAATACCATCAAATGTAAATTATATCGATGAAATATGTTCAATTATAACAATAACATTTCCTGATTTATGGAAAATCGGTCAAGCTTATTTTTCTGGTGAATTACGGGTCAAAGTCGAGGCTGGTCGTCATGTTGAATTTAAGGTTCATTTTTTTCATTATTATTATTATTATTAGCGATAATTATACATTATAATCTTATCAACAATGTCACTAGCAACTTTTAATAAAATTAAAGGTTGTTATTGATTAATAGTGGTTTATGATAAAAGTATTGGAAATGAAATCTGTTTTACCACGTCTAAAATTTTAGGCCCATTTTAATTGATTTCGAACATTGTAAGAAATGATATAGACGGATCAAAATAAGTTTGCCTAAAACTATAGATGCGCAGTAGAACTGCAATAGAGTTTATTCTCACTCTTTTATTTAGAGATTTAAAAAAACATTGATCGTTTAAGCAAACTTAGGTTGATCCATCTATATTTATGTATTGAAAGTGTCACGGTTAGAATCGTATAGTGTTTGTAGAATAAATAAAAGGTGTACTGTCAACTGCGGAAAAATTTTAACGGTAAAAATTGCACGGTGTAAACCAGACTTTCGTTTAAAAGGAAGAATATACTATTGGGTATCAAGAGATAAAAAGAGACTATTTGTAGATGTAATTTAATAAAGAAAACACCACAGTTGATCAGGTAATTTGCCACCCTCTATTTATTTATGATTCAACTTCAACAGTTACTATTCGTCAAAACAGGTAAAGCAATCAAGCAAGTTCGGTTCATCTCCAATACCAATAATGGTGGAAGAACGGTTCAATCTATAAAAAAAAAGGCAAAATTTCTAACAAGAATCGTTAAAATTTTTACGCACTCGATTGTACAACGCTATTTCACCTCGCAGATGACCAAGGGTTTATTATGTAGTGTCGTAACTTGGTTCATACCGTACTAAATTTTACATTTTTCAATGAGAAAACAAACATCCAAACCAAGCTACGTTCCTACGTAACCAAAAGATAGCCAAATGTGGGATGAAATAGCGTTATCTACAGATCGGGCACTTTCGCTAGATACATTTCGAAAACATCGAACTTGATCATCTCAACCACTTGCATATGAGTTAGAAGGAGATAGAGACAAAGTAGGTAATCTAAATATTAAAACTGGCGGTTATTAGTGTTATTACCATCCACCTTTAGTTTCTTTTATGTCAAAAAATTCGCCTGTAGAATTTTTCATACATTATAAGAATTACTCGCAAAAATCACCATCTCTTTCTAACTCATGCAAGTGGACATATTTTCCATATGTGCCTAATTGAGTGCCCAATGCTGTATGTTGTACAAGTTATTTTATTTATGGTTTTATGGCTTCAAAAAATGATCGTTTTTAAACACGTACATACAAATAAATTAACTAAAATCGTTAATTATTTTAGCATATTGTTATGACAATAATGGAAAGTTTTTGTAAATCAATTAGATCAGCAATATTACCAAATACATTAGATAAAACAGATAAGACAATATGGGGTAATTGGTTATTACCAGATCAATCAGATATTGTACCATATTTACCAGAAATATTACGTTGTGTACGTACAACTTATACAGCTTTAATTAAATTAGATTTACCTAGTGAAGCATTAGATATAGTATCATTATTATTACTTGATTTACGTATAAATTGTATGAGTTTATTATTTAAACAAACATCTGAACAAGTTAAACAATCAACAGAAAATTGGAGAATGGATTTTAGTGGTAAACATCCAGGAGTAACAGAATTAGTAAATTTTATCAAAATTTAAACGTTAATTAATTAATTTTAATTTGAAATTTATTTTTAGCCTATAAAATTCGAACATATAATGCAAGATGTTATACAAATTGTAAAAGAATCAGTTTTTTCAACAGAACAACGTGAAGGTTCATTAATAGACAATCCAACAGCACATAAAGAACTAAATAAACAAATTGAGATTGTATTAATGGCATTCCATAATGTTTTAAATGAATTATCATCAAATGATAATTGTGATGATGATGATAATTCACCTGTTGTATCCCAATTGATTGGTATACCGATAAATGGTTATAAAACAAATTATACAAATAATAATATGCCAATATGGGAACATAGATTGTTGATAACATTATCAAATTGTTTGTATACAAAAAATGTTGTTTTTGAGAATATTATTAAGAAATTTAATGAAAATGGTTTCCCATCACCCGAAGCACCAATACAAAATATAAAACAAAAACTTGATAATTTAGAAAAATCAATTTTAGAAAAATATTTAGAACAAAAAAGTGATCCATTAGTTGGTACAATAGAACCGTCAATGTATTTAGGACGTTTCGATTGGGATTTAAATATAATACCAACAAATATACGGCCATATGCAAAAGAATGTATAAATAATGTAATACATGTACATTCTGAAGTCAATAGTATATCGCCAACACTTTTAAATAGTGTATTACCACAAGTTGTATTAACAATTGCCGAAGAATTATATAGATTAATGTCGTGTGTACAAAAATTTAGTAAAGCTGGTGCACAACAAGCTACAGCTGATATTACAGCATTACAAATGTTTTTCGAATATTATTTAACACCAAAGGCGGAAAAATATTTTAAGGAAGCTTTAGACGTTATACCACCACTTGAAAATTCAGAAACAACGTAATTATCGTTACAATTTAAACAAGAGTCATGTTAGACGAAAATTTCTAATGATAACTCCCATTATTTGAGGAGTATTCGAAAAACATTTCAAGGAATTTTAGGAAGGTCCCCAAGGAACATTTTAGCGAAATTAGAACTTTGTAGCTCATTTGGAAGGTGGTCGAAAAACGTTCGTTTCGGACAAGGTTGCGATTTTCAATAACGAACTAAACACGCAAAACGACTAATTGTAAGAATGATTCGGAGACCTTCCCAACATTGATTTTTTTCCGTTTTTCTCCATTGAATTGTAGAAAAAATGCAAAACATTATCTCCTACTTTGGAATAAATCGGAGAACAACGAAAAAAATCAATATTGGGAGGACCCCCGATTCAAATCGCGACATCGTCAGAAATTAGCGTTTTTTTGGCTTACTTCCAAATGAGCTGTGTGGTTCTAATTTTGCTAAAAAGATCTTCAGCTACCCTCCTACAAATCCTTCAAATAGTTGCAATAAGAACTTTACGTCTTAATTGACTCACCCGGAATTTTTTTTGGTGGATCATCTACAGGGTTGCTGCTGTTGTAAATATTGAAAATTCATATGGAACCCTATTAGTTGGCAGGCGATTCGAATTATACTTGAAGGATTTCTAAGGGAATCCCTGGAAAACATTTTTCCAAAATTAGAACCTCCTAGCTTATCGGGAAGTCGGTCAAAAAACGATCGTTTTGGACAATGACGGAATTTTTAAAAACGAGCAAAGTTTTTACGCAAAACGACTAAGAATGACTCGTAGACCTCTCCAACAGTGATTTTTTTCGTTTTTCTCCATTACATTGTAGAAAACATGCAAAAAATTTCTACCTGTTCGAGAATAAAATGGAGAAAAACGAAAAAAAATAATGTTGGGAGGATCCTCGATCGTTTAGCGTGTTTTACTCGTGTTTGAAAATTCTTACATTGTCCAAAACGATGGTTTTTTGACCAACTTCCCGATGAGCTACGAGGTTATAATTTTGCTAAAATGTTTTTCAGGGATTTCCCTAAAAATCCCTCAAGTATTATTTGAATCGCCCACCAACTAATAGGGTTGCATACAAATTTGGAATATTTACAGTAGCAACCCTGTATACAAGGTATTTCTTCGTTCTACGTCCAGAGGACTGGATAAATCTGTTTCACTTGTCCTTGTTTAACGTTTACAAAATACTATGTTCGTTTTGCTATTCTTTTTCAATGCATAGGGAAAATAGTACCACCCACGTTAACACCCAATTAATACTATCACTCACTAACATGTTAAAGTATATGAAGAAAGTGAAATAGATTTATCAGTACGTAGAACCAAAAAATATCTTGTATCTTGAATAGAATTTTAATTATTTGTAATTTCCAGGATTGTTCAAGATATTTTGAAACAATGCAAAGCTAGAATGCGAATACAATATCTTTGTTTAACGTCACAAACCAATGGGCCAGTTAATAATAGATCTCAATAATTTCATTAATAAAGAAATATTGAAATATATATCTATTAAAATACAGGATAACAACAGGCTTTGGTGTTACTGTGATTATATTGCTCATTGTTACTCATTGAAATCTATTAATTCATTAGTCTGTAAATGATTGTAAAATTGTATAAATATCATGGATGCCTTTCAATTCAATATTGTAGATTCAAAAACAAAAAGAAAATCGGTTTTTTCTACATGTGTGATAATTCATCATTAGGGTATAACTATTTATTTGATTATTTCTTTATAACATTTTATGTTTACAATTTTAATTAGAGAATAAATATATTATTTACAATTATCAATCTTATTGATTATTGGTTGATTATTCTTATTATTATTAACCCCACCTATCCGCCATATTAAAAATCGCCCCTGAAGATAGAAAGAGATAATCGAATTAATGTTGAATTAATTAGAGTGAAATGAAGATACAATTATCTTTTCTATACAACAGAAATAGATATATTTTAATTATGTTCAACTGACAGAGATAGAGTGGTGTATTGTCAAAATAAAATTTGGCGGTAGTTTTGTTATATTGATTTTATTAAAAATAATAATGCCAAAACGACCTTGCCCAGATAACGATGGTGGAAATGCGTTAAAGAAACAGGGTGTATTTGATAAGTCGCGCAAGTGCCGCGAAATTCGATCAATATCATCAGGTAAAGATTTATCGAGAAATTGAGGTTAGAATATTTAAACTGAGTGGAGTTCTTGCAGAGAGAACATTACAATTGTTGTATAGAGGTGCAAGATTAAATGAAAACCGTAAAGATGCAAATGGAAGTAATTGTAAGGTATGTTTTGCATGAATAATTGTAGAGCTTTTGGTTTTATATATTAAATGTATTTAAAATGAAAATCCAAAAAATCAACCCTTAGATGCCTCCAAGCTGGGAGGCACCGCCCAAGGTGGTTAAAGGTGATAAGAGACACTTTGGATTTTTGTTGCAATGCATGACTTGGATAGTGGATGAATTATCAGAAATTCATTCTCACTTGTTGCATGCAAAACTGTTGCACACTCCAGGGAGGTACCTACTCTAGTCTTAAGGTCAATCTTGGGGTTGATTTATAATGTTGCCGGATTGAATTTTAAAGACCCAAAAGCTCCACTTGCCTCTTCAATGTTTCACGTTGTTTTTTTTTTTGTTTTTTTAGCTAATGCAATGTAGTCATTGTTCTAAGTCGTTATTGTCGAAGGCGGTTTGTAATTATTGTGAACGATATTTGTGTGGTCAATGCTCGAATTTGTGTTACAAATGCAACGAGGAATTCTGTGCAAATTGCTCGTTTCCCACGTGAGTTGTTGTCGATTGAAATTTTCAGCTTTTCTAAAGTCCAATTATTGTTCCAGTTACGATCAGAATGAAGCCGCCTGTTTAGCTTGTTACAAATAGTGTTTATTGCTATATAAAAAAAAATTAGTAATTTATTATGTGTTGAATTATATGTATTTCGTTACAAATGTTATTGTTGTTTTGTCTTCACCTTATTTATTTCTTTATTTATCCTGCTTGGGACGACTCGAATTTCCAAACAAATTTATTCAACAACACTATGTCGGCGGCAGCCGCAAAAAAAACCGTTTAAAAAATAAATGTGAATATTACGTCAATCTGTGTTGCGAATTGGGTTATTAAATAATGCAAATTTTATGGAGAGTTGGTATACAAGACGGATTCTTATTAAAATTCATTTATGTTAAATTTACACATTTTTATTTATAGTTAAAATAAACGACAATAAAATTGTTAAAAGTATCCTATCAAAGTCGCACTATAATACAATTTGTCTCTCCCTCCTTTATATCAACACCATTTGTGAAAGTTCTAAAATTGACCATCGATATTGGGTAATCATCATAGAAAAAAAATTAATTTTATTTTCCAATCACACAAATTGCTGTGCGTGAATTCTAAATCAAATCAGGGCATTTTTACCCCCCTAATCCGCAATGTATATCAATGAATACAAAGCGGGCCAGTGAAAGTTACCATAGAACTATTAATCTAAATTCTAGTTTCTAGTTGTTAGGAAAAAAACTGGCCGATTTTTTCTTCAATTCTCAATAAAGGTAATAATAGTAAAATAAGAAAAAAAGTGTAATGCAAATTGTACGATAATTTGCAATGATCTAAAACGACAACGATCTAGACCTAGACGAGTTCAAGGTGTCCGCTTTTCTTATCGACTCTCCATATACCCTTGAGACAATAAAATTAAATAACAAAACAAAGAAAGCAAACAATAGGTTGCTTGTTATAAATTTAAATCGGAACAATTCACTAAAATATTGGTAATTTATTAAAATATAGACAGTTAATTTGAATTGCAATGAACAAGAGGAAATGTCCTGTTGTTTTTATTTTTATTTTTCAAATATTACCATTATTATAAATGTTATTTTTATTGTTTAGTGTTGCAAAATAAGTGTTATTATTAATAATTAAGATGGGCTTTATCATAATTTAAAATTTTCGTAACAGGATCTGCTGTCGTATGGAATGCGGTTTCCGGCTCGCCAGCGTTTTTGGGCGTCGTCTGTAGCAGGTGTTAGAGGTCGTTAGAAGGAGACAAGCTGAAAATTCCCGGGGTTGTTGGTTGTTAGGAGGGTTGTTATCGTTGGCATGACGATAGCGATCAATGAAGCCTAGCTGTGTTACAGCACAGAATCTTATAAAGATACAAATTAAATCAATACTGAAAAGACGTAATTATAATGGTGAGATAATAAGATTTGAGCATGACGGATTGTTGAAATGGGGGTGAAATGGCACAGATGCGCCGCCGCTAACATTATTTTTGCCAATACAACACGGGTGTTGTATAATCGCGGTATCCGTGTTACTTTTGCCTGATGGTATATGGTAGAAATTCGGTAATATTTAAATATTATTGAATAGATAATACGGAATTGGTGAGATTTATTGTTATTGTTTATTTATTTGTATTATATTGATTCTCTATATAGTTGATCTGCGTGATAATTTTATTATGAAAGAGATAATTTTGGATGTATTTAACGGGAACCATAGGCCCCCACATACACACAAGATATACCGCGCCGCCGCTCTCTAGCGCTTTCGTTTCATCGTATACGGCGGAATTCAACCCGGTCTCTCACTGAATGAATCCAGTCTGTCGTCTGTCTCGTTGTCTGTTTTGTTGTGAATATGATGATGTGGTTTTGTGTTTGGTGAATATCTCGTGCCTAATAATATTTGAGGGACATATATAGGAGAGGACGCCAACAGATGATTTGAATCACGTAGGTAAAAACGCCACCCCCATCGATCCGACATAAGATAAATAACAACAACAATATCTACGGGTATTTTTTTTGTTAATCTTATCGTTCTTATTATTATTATTATCATCATTGAAAAGATCGCGACCCTTGTTCTTTTTCATAAATAATTCCATTATCTCCAGAAAATAACAACAGACAACAACCCCTGTAATATAATTTTATTTGGACGATTGTGCGCATCCCGGTTGTTACGTATACAGAATAAATATTGATTTTAAACCGAAGCAAAATAATCGGCCAAAACAACAGTTGTTATTGTATTATCGGAAAATTTCAGCATCGTAAACAATCAATAACAAAATAACAAAATAATATTCATTTAAATAGTTTATTTGATAAATATTAATGGTCGTTTATACGAAAATTAGAGAAAAAAAATATTATAATTTGCCTATTCAAGATCAACTGTATATGACTTCTGGGGCGCAATATTATATCGGACGTCTCAATATTGTCGGTAAATGTAATAACAGTGTTTTATTGACAATTGGCGCGAGCGCAATTCCTATCTAACAACAATTCATCTATTCCTGTATTTCTCGTATTTTATTGTAAAATCGAAACCGGTTTTGTAACTTTAAGCTTTCGTGATGGCTGCCAGTTTTTTTTATATATCTATATATATAGTAGATATATTTTCTTCATCATCTTCTTCTTTTTCTTCTTCTTATTATCATCTTCCTCTTATTTTAGTTGTGTTGTTGTTACTATTTCTCTACCAATCTGTTTTATTAAAATTCCGGGATATTGGCTGATGGGAACGTATAACGAATCCGCCCCGTAATTATTATTTGTTAATAAATCTGTTGATGTTAAGATCGTCACATTCGATTGGACAAGATAATATTAAGGAGTGTTTTACAAATTTAAACTATATAACTATATAATAGTACTTAATTATTAAATATTTGTTTAAATATCTAAACCTAAAACCTAAGTCCAGTATAATATAAACGAATTGTCGCGACCTCGCCATGTTAATTTAATACATATATATTTTTTTGTCAGAGTCCAAGGTTAGATTTTTCGTTAATTCTATGCATTCACACACAAACACACTAAAATACACACACACACACACACACACACACACACACACACACACACACACAAATACACATAAACAAAATTGTCTATATTTCATCATTAATCAAACTTAATTACTTGCCAAAAACGCCCGGATGGTGTTTAATGACAATTTTCGCTTTCTATTGGCCCAGCGAATATTTGGCAAAATGGAAAACACTTTTCCTATCCTTGACTTTGCCTATGCCCGTCCATCTGTAAGCATTTGGAATGCCAAACGAAAATAGAACGTGTAAAATTTATTTACTTTTCCATTAACCGCATTTAGAACTGCACTATTTTATCAATATACAATAAAACGCCATTTTGACCCACAATTCTTATCAAATGAACCACCGACATTTTTTCCTTTTTAATTAATTACATTTAATTTATTTGTTTATTTATAAAAATTTCTATTTAATATGAATACTTGTCACATTTCGTAAGAACAAACACTGATATGAGATGATTTACGTAAAAATAAATCACTAAAATTAAAGTTTAAAGAGAAAGTAATTGTAATAAATAATAATAAATAATACAAAAAATAATAAGAATTCAACGAAGAGCAGGTGAAATTTACAAAATTTGTCATTCATTTGAATTTTAATTGGGACACCCTGTATAATGATAAGAGAAAGTGTTTGTAAAAATAATGAAAGAAAAAATATTTAATTTGATCATTTTTCTTGATTTAATAATGAAAATTAAAAGTATATACAGTATGTCTCGATAGAGATGTCCAATTGGAAATATTAACGAATGTTGCTTTTATTGGGACATTCGATATAGTGATTGGAGAAAGTATTTGGGAAAAATTCTGAATGGAGATAATTTAAAATATTACAAAATGCTACAAATGTTCGTTTAATTATTTATTTGTTTATTTATATGTAAATAATGCAGCATTAATGGTGGATTAAAGGTAGGTAATGTTAATGTCCTCATTTTATATTTAACCATTTTAAATAGCGGTTTATCATCATTGATGTTTACATTTTAAATAATGAAAATGCTACCAAGAATGCACCAAAACCACAATCAATTTTTGTTTGATAATAATAAGAAACCGAAAACCACTATGCTGATATTCAGGTTTCAATATTTATTAATTTTAAAAATGTTAGCCAAATTTTAATTTAATTTTTCCGATAATATCCCGATTTATAATCCGGTAATCAATCGATGGCCTCGACACTATTTCCAATAATATAACAGTTGAATTTTATTATAATCATTGATAACAGTAATGTCAATGATCGCAATATTATCGGGGAAGAAAAATGAGGGGGTCGGAAATGGTGGACATGTGTACAGTACATGAATCGTTATGATTGAGTAATGTCGTGAAAAAATTACGTACGAAGAGATTAGAATAGTGCTTTTATTTCAATATAGTAATAATAATAGTAGTGGTAGCAGTAGTAATAGCAATAACAATAGTAATAATAAGAAAATACCCATTTGTTCCGGGGTTCAACTAACGGCTGTAAATTAATTATGTAGTCATAGCCTTGCCAACACCTAACGGTCAATAATATAATGCAACAACAATGCAAAATAACGTTGCATTTTTCTATGTGCATTTCTCAAACTCCACGAACTGTTCGGTTATTATTCCAGCAATTTTTTCGTTATTTCCTTTTGTAATTTTTCTCACAATTGTCTGAATAGGTGACGAATTAATGGTAAAAGTATAAATCGCGTTAATTTATTATCGATTATTTTATTTGTTTTTTTTTCTCTCTCGAATTTTTATTTGTACCTGTCTTTAACAAAGTCCCAAAATAACACCCAAACTGTTGACCTACAATGGGGCCAATCAACTTTCGCTTCTATAAATGGAAATCGTTTATCTTGAAAATAAACGCTCCTCTGTGTATATGCAATGAAAACTGTACGTATATTTGTATAAAGAACAGAATTTTCAACCACTCTAAACACCCACATATAGACATCCGCCGAATTTGAAAATTTATCATACAACCTTCAACTTGACCAGAATCCAACGCTTAATTGTTATACAATTAATACCGAAAAATTCATCAATCCTCAATAATTAGTAACTTTTTCTAATCTATTTGATCAGAATTCGTTTTAACGAAATTGTTATTTCTAATAAACATTTCACTAGTGAAAGTTTACTAACGAACAGTTTTTTCCTATAACTCATAAATTTTTTTTTAATTTTTTGCGAAATTTCACCGTTAAAATTATTTTCTTTGGAAAAACACCGAAAATAAATTAAAATTTTTGTATACATATGTACTCGCCTAATAAACGGATAAATAATGTGACACATTTGTGGAACATCCGGTACATGATTTAACAAACATTTGTCAACAATTACCAGCAAAAAATGTATATACTTACACGAAATTTACCGAAAATAAATTGACTAAAGGCTGGTTCACATCAAATGGTTCTAATCGCCGCTCCGGTATAATTGCAATTCAAATTGTAGTTTAAAGCGACCTTGCCTCAACACAGTTGGTTAATGTTAGAAAAGGGGGCGTATACATAGACGAGTTTTTACAGGGTGTCCAAAACTAAAGAGCGATTCAAATAGGGTGGTCCCCAGGGAACATTTTTGCAGAAGTAGAACCTTGTAGCCCATCGGATAATGTTTCAACATTGATTTTATTCATTTTTCTCCATTGCATCTGTTTTTCGAAATCGCGACATAGTCAAAAAGAGCTTCTTTTTAACCGACTTCCATGTGAGCTTATATTGCTAAAATGTATGCTCTAATTAACACAGTAAAGACGGCTAAATATTGAAAATTTCATCCCATTATTAATAATAAATGTAAAACAATCGGGTTTATAGTTTATCGCCAGATACGCCACTTATTGACTTAATTTCAATCGATTATAGGTTTTATTTCAGTAAAGAAAGAGGTCACTTAGATAACATCACAATGATAGAAAGAATCAATCAATGTTATACAATTTTACAATTCCAGTGGTGTATCATTTTTTATTTCTGAAAATAAATTACTTTTCGTTTATTCACATGTTAATTGTGGAACCTCCAAAAATTTGAACAAAACTATTTAAAATCCCGGTTCCCAACCAATAGCAGGTACGAACCTTATATTGTTTTTTTTTTATAAAGTATCTATTATTATCTCCATCTCTATTTTTAAGGACCTGTTTATTTGTTTTTAAATTATAAACTGTGATTGTGATCAAGATAAATGTTGAGATAGGTGGACTGGTTTAATAAAAAAACAAAACATAATAGATACTTTTCGTTTTTTCTTTGATGATAATAATACTAATCATAATTACTACGCACGTAAAACGATTAAAATGACTCAGAAACTCTCGTAATATTGTTTTTTTTTCATTTTCAAAAACGGAAAAATCACTGTAGAGAGGGTCTTTGAGTCATTCTTAGTCGTTTTGCGTGTTTCACTCGTTTTTGAAAATCGTAAGCTTGTCCAAAAAGATCGTTTTTTGACCGATTTCCAAGTGAGTTACGACGTTCTAAGTATGTGAAACTTACAGAGTATCCTTTTGAGCTTAACTTTGAGGTGTGATGTCACCCCGTAACAATGTTTTTCTACCAATAAAGAAAACGTATCTCTTATATTTGAACAAAAAACAACATATCTCTGTGCCATCTAAATTGGAGAGGGACACCTGGGAATATTTCCTTATAAGATAAGTTAAAATTAGTCAAGACTACTAGGTTAAGAAACAGTTTGACCCGTGAACATTTGGATGCATTTATGTTAATAGCTATTGAATCAAAAATTGTTTACAAAATAAATAATAAAAAGATAATTGATGTTATTTGAAAGAAATAAAACAATGTTAAAGTTATTGGGGTATTAATTTTTCAAAACAATTTCAATGGAGCCAGTCTGTCACTGAATAAATAAAATCAGAAACGGATTTTTTTGCGGATCAAGTGTAACTAAACGGTGATTTGTATAAATATAAGAGTTAATGAAATAAATACTAGATTGATTAATGGTAATTTTAATCACCTATTGTTTTATGGTTAGATAGAAGTAGATTCGAAGAAAACGTTACAAAATTCTTGAGTAACTATCGCTCGTATTCAGGAGATAGTCATCATCATCAAATCCGCTTGTATTTGACCACAGCTGACTGATAACTTTTTACATTCAATTACCGAATACGATCGATTCGAGAATCGATTAGGGAATTTTAACTAAATAGACACAAATATTTTAATTGGAAAATATTAAATTGGAAATGTTAGTAATTGATGTTATCTTAAACGATTTTGATTAAATTCAATGATTTTAAACTGTCCCAATTCAATACTAGTTGTTAAGATTAAGTCATACAATGATAATCTAGGTCAACTAACATACATTTATTTGTATAATAATGAATATTCGCAAACAGGTGTAAAGAGGAAAGTCTTTACATTACACCTACTCTAAATGTTGATTTTTCAATGAAAAATTTCGTTGTTGCAAAATATACGCGAACACGCTGTGTAGAAAATCAATATTTAACTTTATCAGACGTTGATCGTTCGAAAATATTTGTTTATTGATTAGCTTGTTGTTAAATTCGACCTAAATTAGTTGACTTTTATGTTAATGTAAAATATCGAGAGAGAGAGAGAGAGAGAGAGAGAGAGAGAGAGAGAGAGAGAGAGAGAGGGGCAAAAGAGAGGATTAATATTCGGAAAAAAACGCAACACCAATCGAAACTAGTGAAAGATTTTCGGATTTCCCAAACACTGCCTAATTTTCAATAAAAGGAAAAGCCTGTTTTGTTTCTGTTTCAATAATTCAATTCTAATTATAATAAATGTGAATTAAATTGAAAAATAGTTTCAACTAATGAAAACAGAAAGGGTTGAATGTGTATAGTACGTTTACTCCGCTAACGTTTTGACTTGAGTTGTAAATAAGAGTTAGTGGTTTATAATGGATGCAACATTTTCAATAGGGAGTTGGGGGTGTTATAAATTATATATAGAATCGACAAATTCACCATATGTTTATATACACATTTAGATGTGTCTTGTAGGAGGTATATAAGGACAAGTATTTTGAAGGGTAATGATTCTACCGTTATACACCTGTTTGCATACAAATTTTAGGGTTGAAATTTATATTTAGAAAAGCTTAGGAAACTTAAATCCTTTCGTGAAAAGAAATTACATCACAAGTTACCTGACAGTTGGTGGTTCAAATAGAAAATATTTAGGTACTATTAACATTACTTGAAGTCTTGCAAAAAATAGTTTTCATTACAATTTATACATAAGATTTATTCATGTTTCATGTTAAGTTATGTAATATTATTCAACAATAATTGCAATAATTTTAACAAAAATATAAAATAAATGTTTCCGTTTTTAGAAATTCAATTGTTCAGAATTTCTAAATGTGTATATAAACAGATGGTTTGTCGATTCTCTATGATTTATCCCCGCCCCCCCAAGCTATTGTAAATTGTGCATCCATTGTGTAAATCACTAATTCTTATCTACAACTTAAGTCAAAACGTTAGCGGAGTAAACGTACTATAAATATTTACGGAGCGCGACTTTAATTGGAGCAAAATTATTAATAATTATTATCGCCGTCAGCTGTTTTTATTTAATGAATTTTATTGGGAGATATATCTTAGTGGTCTCCTAGAAAATTTCTTGAGAAACAAAATCGATAATTGATCGAGGAAAATTACAACATAATTTTTAATGATAGATAATAATAATCATAACATTTTATTATTGTTATTATTATTAATATTATTAATATCAGTGCTGCTTCGGAGTGACTCGCGAAAAGAAGCCTCAGGGGCGCCATTAATTTTTTGAACGTATATCGATAAAAAAAGTAATTAAACAAAATATCTTGAAAATGAATATCTTAATAATTTTGACAATGTTTTTTCTTTGTATTGTAGATACATAATTTTTGAATCAATAGCTATTAACATAAATGCATCCAAGTGTTCATAGGTCAAACTGTTTCTTAACCTAGTCTTAACTATTTTTAATTTATAAGGAAACATTCCCAGGTGTCCCTATTTGATTTCGACTATATTAAGATATGTTGTCTTTGTTGCAATCTGTGAAACACGTGTTTTTTATCAGAAGAAAAGTATTCCTATAGGAGGTCAAATGTCAAATGAGTCCTCCAAATTTAAGAAAAAAAGTAAAGAATTTCTGAAAAAATATGTTTAAGGGATGAACACCCTTCGAGCAGTTCTACTTTGGCCATGAAAAAAACGTCCATATTTTTATTAGCTTTTGTTTTAATTCATCGAGAGTGATTTTTTGTAAATTTCTAGCAGTTACGATATCATAATAGTAATTTTAATTTTTAATACAGCCTGACATAAAATTCCCTGAGATACTCCGAAAAACCGATTCGGGTCCAATTAGATTTTCCTAATGTAATTCTCTTGGCAACTGATATTATTTGCCAAGCGATTTGAAGAATATTTCAAAGATTTGTAGGGTAGCTTCGTAGTCGTAGGAGAGTATTTTAACAAAACTAGAACCTCGTAGCTTATTTGGAAATCGGTTAAAAAGCGCTTATTTCTAACAATGTCGCCATTTTGAAACATTAGCTGTACACTTAAAATAATTTAGAATGAGTCGAGAATCCTCCCAATATTGATTTTTTAAATTTTACTCCATTTTGTAATTTAACAAATGGAAATGTTTCTTATCTTTTTTAGAATATAAAGTTGAAAAACGAAAAATATCAAATTACGAAAGTCTTCGAGTCATTTTTAATTATCTTACGTGTGTAATATTAATTAATAGTTGTATCTATTATCAAATAAAAAACATGAAAATAAGAAGCAGTAAAGTAGCCCTCACCCTTTGTGCCTACTGACCGATGGACGGATAGGCCAGTCCGCCACTGATAATTATTATTATTTTGAAATTTAGTTTAAAAAATGGGGGCGGAGAATTTATTGTCGTCGCCATTTTATATCTATATTCTCTAATAATTCACTTATCTTATGTGTAACATTTACACAAACACTGTCTCACGACTAGTTTCTTTATACATTTATTGGTTGTTATTGCGAAATTGTTTCGCAAAAGTGTTTATGTATGCGTGTATATTTACCGTGAATGAAATAAAATAATCTCATATTTTAATGGCGATACTGGGGCGGCGAATCGAAAATTTGGTCGTACTGTACAGGAACAGATTATTGTGGCCGTCTTTGTTCAATTTTTTGTAATGCCGAAATTTCCAAATATTTCCACATAATCCAAATTTATTGAAAAATCCAAATATTTCGATATTCAAATAGTTAGCTAGCGTCACAATCATATCGAAAATTTCTTTTTGCAGTTCTAACATGCTGTGATTCAATTATAACAAAATTTAAATAATTAAAATGGCGGCCTTGGAGGTGTCTATACAAATATAAATGTTTGCATATAAAAAATAATATTGAATATTGACGTGAAAGAAAAGAGATTGGCTTCTTGTATACCGGATGTCCCAAAATCTAACTTAGTCTCGAACAAAAAAAAAATGAATAGAAAAGATGAATACATTTGCCGTATGTTGCTTAATAATTCATCATTGACCTGTATGTTATATGTAGAAATATACAATTTGACGAATGAAATAACAATTTTTGACTTCATCAAGATTTCTATAAAATTATAATAAAATCAATAATAGATTTTACCTATAAATAACTCAATAAGGTGAAGGACTCCTCGCGTTCCACTATATACTTTCATTTTGCTTGAGATAATGTCCATCGATAATAATTTGATAAGCTTTCATACCGGGTGTTCTTGTTAGCCGGGTCGCAACAAACGATTCTAAAAGAAAAAAACACGCGAAAAATAGCCAGATAACTAGACTGAGCGATAGTTACGGGTATCCAAAAGTCTCGAGATTTTCGTCCGTACCGAGAATCGGGATCGTGAATCGTGTACTTATCGCGATAATTACGGGTATTCGGAAAAGCTTGAGATTTTCGTTCGTACCCCGAGTCGGGATCGTGAATCGTGTACTTGAATATCACGATAGTTACGGGTATTCGGAAAAGCTCGAAATTTTCGTTCGTACCCGAGTCGGGATCGAGTATCGCGAGTCGCGTTCGTTGGAGCACGCCGGAAAATTAATATTAACGGAAAAACTCCGCATTTTTAAATTTGCTCATACTTTATTATTGAATTATTAATTGGCAATAGATGAGCAAATAAGAAATTTAACTCCGCGCTTGTTTTTCACGCGAGTTTCACTTAACCTTTTTCCACAAGGGCTCGTGAATCCTACTTGAGTATCGCGATAGTTACGGGTATTCGGAAAAGCTCGAGATTTTCGTTCGTACCGTGAGTCGGATTCGTGAATCGTACTTGAGTATCGCGAGTCGCGTTCGTTGGAGCACGCCGGCTAATTAATATCGACAGAAAAACTCCGCATTTTTAAATTTGCTCATACTTTATTATTGAATTATTAATTGGCAATAGATGAGCAAATAAGAAATTTAACTCCGCGCTTGTTGTTCACGCGAGTTTCACTTAACCTTTTTCCACAAGGGCTCGTGAATCCTACTTGAGTATCGCGATAGTTACGGGTATTCGGAAAAGCTCGAGATTTTCGTTCGTACCGTGAGTCGGATTCGTGAATCGTACTTGAGTATCGCGAGTCGCGTTCGTTGGAGCACGCCGGATAATTAATATCGACAGAAAAACTCCGCATTTTTAAATTTGCTCATACTTTATTATTGAATTATTAATTGGCAATAGATGAGCAAATAAGAAATTTAACTCCGCACTTGTTGTTCACGCGAGTTTCACTAAATCCTTTTCCACACGACTTATACACACTAGTTTTTCTACGATCGAACAGAAACTCATAAGTTCTTATTAAATTGAGCTAATTAAGTCTTATTATAATTAGTAATAATTAACCAACCGGCTGCAAACGTATTTTCACTAACTTGGTCTCCAATCTGGGCCCTTAAGGCAGGGCCGTCGTCAGGACATAAGCGGCACAATATGACAAGTGATTGATTGATTGAATGAATGTACATACATATCTAGTGACGTAAAAAGGGTTGGCGAACGGTGTTTCAGCCCTTTTTTAAGGACTATTTTCTAATTCATGTTTAGATTTTAAAATAATTTCATCCTAAATCATTAATTTTTCCACCAAATCTTGATACTGAACTGAGGAGATTCGGATACTTCTATTACATTTCAGAGTCGAATTTTTAATTTTTAAAAAGACATATTTATCTTTAATTATCAATTTTTAATGAACTTCTCTAATAAATTCTGACAATTAGACGTTTCAGAAGTTTTCAGATTTTAGGGCCAGATTCTCAAGTATAAATCAAGATTTTTAGATGTTGTCTTCTTAAATCAAGTCTTCAGCAAATTTTTTTTCTTAATTGAAAGTCGAGAGTCCAACTTAAAAATCGATTAACAGTATTTAAATAGATTTTTTTTGAAATTGTACTTCTTTTGGCGCGTTTTATAAAAAATCATTAGAGTGAAATTTTAACATGCAACAAAAGTTGCGCTCGCGTTAATCGAGCTCTGCAGCTTGCAAAAATTTAGTTTTTCGAATTTTAGAAATTATTATTTAGTCACGCCAAATAAGTATAATGTCTAACGCACATAAATAAGTACACACAATTTTTTTTCAGTTTACTGCAAAAATTCTCTGCTTTTAATTGTTAGCAAAATTTATTAAAAATTAGTAGTATAGGTAACAATAGCTACTCAAAGTAATAAGCTTTTTTTTCATCAATTCATTTTTAACAGCAGGACCGGTTTCGGGATTACTGCATCACCAGCTGCTTGTAATCAAGTTCAGTCATATATAATTTTTTTTTTCAAGTTGTTTCAATTAGATTGAAAGTAAAATTAAAATTTGATTTTGTGGATTTCATTCTTAATTATAGTAGTAAGTAATTAGATTAAAATTAAATCTAAAATTATAATTTCACTTTGAGAATATTTTTTTTAAAATTGATTCAAAATTCTTTTGATCTTTTGAATTTAGTTAATTTCAATTTAATTTAGAAATTAAATATAATCAAGAATTAGAAGAATTCAAGTACTTTACTTCAATTCAAGACCGTCAAGCACAATCAACATTTATGAAGAGAAAGAAAATTCTTGAAGATATCTAATTTCTTTTCTATTGTTTAAAATTTTAGTTTATCTGGTTCATTGTTAATTAACTAAAGTAAGTCAAAATTGGGTCAAAATTTAGATTTTTAATTGTAAATGCACGTGTAATATTCTTTTTTTTTTGAAGAAATCATGAAGATTGCATGATATTTGATTTGTTTTTGACTTGCATTCTTTTTAGTTCTTCCCATAAAAATATTAAACTTACTTAAGAAATCGGCAATAATATTATTTCTTTTCTTAATCTTAATATTCGTATAATTGATCTCAAAATCGATTGTTTTGTATACAAAAACCAACCACAACTTCAACGGTTATCCCCTTTGATTCTTCACACCATTTAAATTGTAAATTAATATATTCAATAATTATAAATTCAAAATAATCATTTAAATTTTTCAAAATAAAAAAATTAACTTATAATCTCTTTTTTTAAAAATTCTCTCAATTTTTTACCTTTTACTTGTATTTTAAAATGATTAATTTCAGATAATTTAGAAATTCAGTCTAATTCGACTTCATAATTATTTTCATTGAGTGAAATTTTTATTGGTCTTTGAAAATAATAATGAAAGTTGCTAATTTTTGATAAGTATGATGATTCGAATCGAATGGGATTAGACTTATTGAATGTTGTTGGTTTAGGATATATTCAGAAATCGAATCTATTACTATTATAATTAATGTTAACGTCAAGATAATTAATATTAGAATTATTGTCGTATTCTACGGTAAATTTAAGCTTTACGTTTTTTTTTTTATCAAAATGGATTTTTTTTGCCAAGTGTTCTGCTATTCAAAATGAACAAGAAAAAATCAGCTAGAATACAAGAAGCAAGCATCCTCATTGGCAAGCCACCGTTAATTGTCAATAATTATTCATTATAATCGGTTTAAATTAATCAAATTTTTCTCTCATTTCTATCAAATTGCATTGTAATAAAATTATTATTAAATTTGTCAAAAGTTTTCTTTTTTCTTATCAAATTTCATATCAATATAATTAGAAAATATATTCAATTCAATATTAGAGTCAATATTGCTTTGCATTGATTGAAAATATTTAAATTTTATTGAAATGATTCAATTTTAAAGATTCAATTTCGTCCATCAATTCGAATGTGCTTCTAACGGCGTATTCTGTCCAGGTATGCTAATTTATTGTTCTCTAAATTGTTAAATGTTATATATTGTTACCTATATTATCAATTATTATATAACTTTATTTGCTCGAATCATCTAAATAAATGATTTAGAATTGACGATTTCTAGTGAAATCTTACTTTTTGAACTTTAAAGCATATTGAGTCGTAATTATACCTCTCTCGTGCGGTGTTTGACTTGCCTGAGCGCTAGCGACGGTCCTGCCACAAACATTCTAGAATACGTTTTCAACCATTTAATCTTTATGTATTAATAAGTTTCGCATGTGCGTAAAAAAATCCAGATTGCAGACGGGGGGTTAATGTTCTCTTATAACAAACTTTCGCTTAAAACAAACAAATTTGTTGAGTTAAAAATTTAAAACAACAGTAACTGGAACAATTGTTTTATTTTCAATACAAAAAAATTAAAGATCGCGCGGAAAAGTCCCTATTTCCTCATTCGTTTGGGAAAGTGTTTTTTGCACGCTGAGTATCCAATCAGAAACAAGCGTTTCTCTTATTGTTTTTGTTGCTAAAGAACGGTTAATCGCAGCGCCATTCAGATGCGTTTTTCACATGTCAAGCATGATAGAAAATTTACTGTTTCTATTTGGTTATTTTTATTACAATACGCAAGTTCTATTATCTTTTGGGCTGCTAATTTTAGGTTTTCGTTTAATAGTAAAGTATCGATAGAAGTTTTGTAAATTTTGAGGTACGAAGGGCCGTTTTAACAAATCGTTGATAAATTAGGTATAGCGTTGGGGAGCGGGCGTTCCAAAGAGAGCTTAAGTAAGCTGCTATTATACAAATTGACTTTCTAATCAATGAAAGACGCCCACTACACCCTCTCCCTCAAAAAAAGCTTAAAAGGGAAAATGGTAACTCGTTGAAAAAACATCAAGGCAACACAAACACGCTTGGTTAAGAAAATTACTTACGGACAGATTTTCAAATATTTTTCATTATTATGATATGGTCGTGAAAGAAAATCGATTTTCCTATATTTTGATACTAATTATCGGTCAAATTAATTAATTTTAATAGCTGTAAATAACAGGTGAAAATGGGATTCCAAATTTTCCAATAAATCACGTAATTTTCAAAATTTTCTTTTAAGCGAGCTTTATTACCTCCGCGCTTACAAATCTTTCTAAAAACAAGAGTACAACATTCTATCTTTAAAATTGTGCCCTATATTACGGATCAAAGCTCATTTAATTTTCTTCAAAATTGGGAAAACTAACAAACGTAGCGGGAAAATTATTGAAGATTTGGAAAGATCTCCTCATTTTCCATCTAAATCACTCAATAGATATTTAAAATCAATCATATTGACCAATTTTTAGCCAATTATGAAGGAAAATGTACAAAAAAACATGGTTGAACAGTTTTCTCTATCATTCCGAATTTTATCACATTTTCTTTTAATGAAAAGCTTCAGAACATGCACCTTGAAATGCTCTATCCAACGCACGTTTAAATTTCACAACATCTTAAAAAATAACCGATATATCGTTGTTTGAAAATTGATAAATCTCGCACGCCGAATCGATCTATCTCTGCAACTTACCCTTAAATATCATAGGAAATTGACAGTTTCTGTTCGATTGAGGGAAAGCGATATTTTCGAGTTATTATCCTTCAGCGAATATTCACTGAGCTTATCTAGTTTACGAAGCATAAAAATATGAGATTTTTTAAAGAGACACCTATCTCTTGGTTTACACGGTACTTAATTTGCACGGTTTTGCTTTAACGCGGTGCTTAAATGGAAATAAATATTTTGAGTTCTATTCTGATTATTCTGCATGCACTGTATAATTTATGAATTAAAAGAGTATCATAATAGTGAGCGCACTCTTTTAAGAGCTCAATTAAAAACTATTTAACACAGCGCTTGCATTACTTATTGTGTCGTTATTTGTTTGATGTTTTTAATACTTCCGCAAGGACAGAAGGTAAGGCAACGCCCAAGTTAATGTTAATAACAGGTAAAAAAAGTATTTGCACGATTTTTTTAAGTAGGTACCGTGTAAATCAGGATAAAATTCGTGTTAATATAGCGTGTTTCACATAAATATTAAGGGATTTTTAAACATAAACGTATTTAAAAGGCCACTTCCGTGTCCTTACCTAACTTCCTCAAATTCTTCTTTATGGACAAATACGGTAGCGCGTCGTGAAAGGTGAGCTTTTCGGTGAGCTGCTCTTTACGTGAATGTGCGGTCCTTTCTATTTATTCCCAAATATCATCCATAGTTTTTAAGTCGTGTATGATTAATCTTATTTTGGATGGTATTTAAGGATATCTCATGTAGGAAGTGATGGGACAAATTAATTGATAACACCTTTTTGAGCTTAATAGGAGGGTATACTTAGTTTTTTATCACATTCATTTGTTTTCGGGTTGTTTCCCAAGACATGTCAGTCACCCCTTCCAATATTCATAAATTTTTTATTTCTGCAAAGGAAAATTATTTTTTTAAAAGAAAAATATTAGTTTCTGTTTTTTTTTTAAACGATTCACTTAATTTACGTAATTCTTGTTGTTGTTGTTGTGGTGTTGTTGGTGATGGTTGTTCAGGTGGTGGTCTTGGACTATGATTAGGTAATGTGTAATTATTATTGACTGTCATAGTGTTGATAGTGCATTAAATGCTGTTGTAATGCCATTGGATGTATGAAAACACCAGCATTTGGCCAATAAACATAACCACCAGGTGCTACACCATTCTCTGGATTTGTCGCCAAAATCTCCGGACTATTTATCGGGTATCTTGTTGGTGTTTTTAAATCAGTCGGTGATTCAATCAATTCTATATCATCATCACTTTGTGGTTCAGTTTTGATCATTTCTGTTTTACATTTTTTCATAAATCGTATCTTTAAATGATTCAAATCTCTTATACACAAATTCCACGGTTCGTTTTGATTCGTTTTATTCGATGTTGTTGTTTTTTTATTATTAATCTCTTGCGTCAGTCTTTTTTCTAATAAACTACTAATAATACGATTCTGAACATCGCTCTTATCTTGTTCTTTATTATCGACTTTTTTACAATTTGTTGTTGTTGTTAGATAATTCTTAGGATTCGGCGTCCCTGGGAATATTGTGCCATAATTTTTGTAAATTAAATGACAAATATCAGCTTTCTTCTACATCGGATGTAATTAATTGTACTTGGCCCATGATGTTAATAGAGAAGAAATATTGCAAGTACTTAGCTTACGAAAAGTTTGTGAAAGATTTAATTGCACTGAAGACAGTAAAAGTAAAAGTACATTTAATGTACTGTTGATATTGTAAACTGATTATTAATGCTGAAATTTATTAATATTTGTACATAAGATATTTTTTATTATTAAAATGTTTAATTGTACATACATTTAAATTAATTATATTTTATGTTCACAATCCTAAATGAGAAATCAAAGTAATGAAATTAAATTAAATTGGCATATGTTTGAAATTATGTTTCAGCAAGAAACCTTGACACTGATTTCGAATTACTTCTGTTAATTGTTTGATACGTTCCTCGTCTCCAACGTTTAATAATTCAGCAACTTTTTGGATTTTATCACAACGATCATATATTGTTTAATACTGTTCAGTTAAATTTTTATCATCTAAATTATATTTAATTCCAATACAGTAGTTAATTAAATATGTCTTAATTTTAACCATTTTTTCAAAGATTTCATCTTCATGTTGATTCACTTCAGCGTCAACAATAATCGATTGAATTTCTTCATCGTTTCGTTCACCTCGTGTATAAACAATTTTTAAATCTTTCGTTTTGCCACTCAATTTCTCTTTAGCAGTAGCTGTTAAAATACCATTTTGGTCGATTGATAAAGTTACAATTACTGCACATTGTCCAGGTGGTGCTGGTGTTAAATCATTTATTCTAAATGAAGCCAAATGATAATTCTTCTTTACATTTATACGTTCACCTTCATAAATACTAAATTCCATACATGTTTATTTATCATCAGTTGTCACATAAGTTTTTGAACGACATATTGGTATTTTCGAATTTCTCGGTATAATTATATTCATAATGTCACAAAACGCACCTATTCCCAGTGATAAACTTGTTACATCATTTATTACAAATTTGTCAATTTTTTGTTGATAATTTGTTGATAACATTGCAGCTTGTAGAGCAGCACCTTCAGCTACACACTCATCAGGATGTACGAATTGATTTAAAATTTTCCCATTAAAATATTCAGAGATTAATTGTTGTATTTTTGGGATACGTGTCGAACCACCAGCTAAAATGATTTCATTAATTTGATTCTTTTCCAATTTAGAAGTCTTTAAACAACGATCAACAATTGTTATAGTTCGTTGAAATAATTGTTCAGCTTGTACCTCAAAATCTTTACGTGTTAACTTAATAGTGATCGGTTTATTTATTATTCCAATCAAAATAATTTCAGTTTCATCCATCAATGATAGTGTCTTTTTGGCTTCTTCACATTCATTCATTATTCGACGCATATCTCTAAAATAAGAAAATTTATCAAAATCATATCATTAACAATAATAAAAATAATTCATACTCATATTTGTCATGTGGATTATAATTATGACGACCCTTTAAAATCTTACAAACATAATTAAGTAATAATTGATCAAGATCATATCCACCTAAATAAGTATCACCATCAACACAAATTATATCAATTTGATTGTTGGTCCATTTTAGGATAGCAACATCAAAAGTACCACCACCCAAATCATAAACTAAAGCATAACTTGTACAATTTCGATCATCTTTATTGATATTTTTATAGAAATATGATAGATGAGCGGCTGCTGTTGGTTCATTTAATAATTTTAACACATCGAAACCGGCTAATTTTGCTGCTTCTAATGTTGCTTCACGTTGAATAACATTAAAATATGCCGGTACTGTTATTACAACTTTTGTAATCGATTTGCCAAATTTCGTATCGATATCTTTTTAGTGAATTTTTTTAAAAAAAATTAGCTAATGACGAGATCCTCACTTTTGAATTTCCGAAAAATTTTTGCACAGAAGTTCGTTTTGGGATCTCAGGAACCCATATCCACCGTTCGTTAAATTTTTTATATATATATATATATATATGTATACCCACGATAACTGCCGTAAAAATACACCAATCTTAATGAAACTTGGTACAAAAATCGGTCTTTGGGATAGCTTGGATGAGTTCGTTGACCAGACTGGTAGGGCCAACACTTTTGGAATAAGAGCTGAAGAAATGTTAAAAAAAATCATTTTCAATATTAAATTTGCTTAGATTTTGATGAAAATTAAAATAACAGTAGAGTCGTCGATCCTCTATGACCCAGAAAAAAAATCATCAAAATCGGTTCATTGGATCGCAAGAAAAATGCAAAAATCTCTTTTTTGAGTATAAGCAGTAAAATCACGTATCTAAGATGGCTATGTGTTCTGACAATTGATATTAGAAAAAAAATTGAATATCGCGGGGGGCAACTAATTTTGACAGTTAATATTAGACGCAAGGCCTGCTAGAGAATTTCGCTTGAAAAAATCAAGCAGGCCTTGATTAAACGTTATACGGGAAATGAATTTATTAGTTGATTCAATGTTATTAAAATATATTAATTGTCAGTATCATAAGAATGTTTTGCAATTAATATTTCAGTATGTAGATACATAAAAAATTCGCTATATAAGGTACTTGCTGCCTTTAGAGATTTTTTTTTTAATTTTCTGTAATATCAACGAACATATTTGTTGTGGTGTTTTCATTATTGTTCCTGTTTTAGTATCAATCACAATTTTAAACAAATCACCATCATATCTCTCTAAACGATAATTGAAATTTTCTAAATTATTTTGAATGTGTAAATCATTGTATTGACGACCGATTAATCGTTTCACTTCTACAATATGAAATTAAAAAAAAAAGATTTTCGATAGAATTTTGAAACTTACCAGAAATGTTTCCTGTACGTTTAGTATCACTCAATTTTTTTGCATATTTCCCAACAATCGTTTGATGTTTCCCCATAAAGAACACCATTGATGGTGTTATACGATCACCTTTATTCTCCATGATTTCAATTTTACCATTCCATAGATAACCAACACAGGTATTTGTAGTACCTAAATCGATTCCTACAACAATTTGGTCGGACATATTCGATATTTGCACTTTAAGACTTTTAACTAAAGGGAATTTCAGAAAATTTAATAGTGATAGCTATTAGTAGAGATAAGATATCCAACCAAATACAGAATATCTTTCTAGTTCCCTCTCTCAATCTTTTTGGAAAGCCGATAAAATTTGTGTGTAATTGAAATTTTTTCTCTTCAGATAAGAAGATAAAAAGAAATTCGTACAGTTTATTTTGGCGATATATTTCGTATAAAATAATGATTTCATTGTTTAGTAATTGGTGAATGGATGATAAATGTATCTACACCTAATTATAAGGAAAATCTACATCAATTGCCCAGTATAAGTGGTAGATTCTCTTCTTTATAAATGCATTGTTTTAGATTACAAATAAAGCCAAGACTAGATTAAGTGTATCGCAAAAAATATGACAAAATGACGATATAATTAAAGTAAGTAAAATCAAATTATGTTAAGTCAAAGTAGTGTTCATCGATTTAAAGGGATCATATTAAATGAAAACGTAAGGGTGTCTTTTCAATACCTATCTACTATCATTTGGATTTTCCGGTTTTAAATCACCTTGGAACACAAATAAGTTAGGTATTTCAACAGTAGGTAACCTATACATGATGTCTGCTCAGGGAGTATACAATTTGGTTGTGTTTCCACCAATATAATAAAGAGATTCTACTAATACTTCTAGGATTTACAGGGTAGTCAATGGAGAACATTATAGCAAAATTAGAACCTCGTAGTTCATTTGAAAGTCAATGGAAAAAACGCTCTTTTCCAACGATGAATTTTACCAACCAGCTGCACACATATAGTAGTATCTTTCTACCTATTGATCTCCTCTTATAAGCTACTCCATTCTGCAACTAATATAATTTCTAATTCTTTTTATTATATGGCTTCACGTCTTTTGTAAAATGCGCGAAACATTCTCAATTGGATTCGTTTCAGGAGATTAACCGGTGACGGTAGAATTGTAAATCCTTTTTGAGACTTCCAGGCATCTGTGTTTTGGGATCTGTAACACGGTCCATGGAAATGTAACTTGTCGATTCAAATTGCTACATTGAAGACCCTCTTAGAATTTTAATATATTTTTCCGCATTGCTTTTTCCCTTCACGGAACGCTAAAAGACTTATTCCCCCATCCCAAATAGCCCTCCCAAGCCAGGGCCGTAGCTGGAGGGGGCAGATGGGGCTCTCTCCTCCCTGCCGCAACAATGTTTTTTCTATCAATCTCAAACCATTATTACTGCAAAATGGATCCTACCTTCCAGAAAAGGCGCTCCACATGGATTAGTTTTCTGAATACGGTTCTGCCCCAAGCCATAGCTGCCATATTTTACAGTTTAATGTAAAAATCGGACAATACCGGGATTCGCCGAAAAAAATAACATGCCTCCCCAAGATTTTCGTCCTTATAGACATCATTTTTTGTGACCAATCAAATCTCAGTGTTGTTTTTTTTTGAAATTTTACCAACAGAGATTTTCTTTTGGCTACTCTTTTATAAAGACCAACACTGTAGGTAGCTCTGAAAAGTTTGACGCGACAAATTTGAAGATATAGCCACATCATCCATAGATTTTTCGGGTTTTTTCAAGACTTCTCGAATTAATGCCTTATTTGGTCTAGAAGACAGTCCGGGTCTCTCTGATCTTGATGAAACACTTGTCTTATCATCCTTTTGACCTGCATTGTTACACGATTAACAAACAGTAGACAAAGGCATATTTGATCTAGCGCTGAGATGTATCACCTTCAAATTGGCCAACAATACGGTCTAGAGTGAAATCATTTTATTCCAGTGACCCAATTGTTCGCGTCATTTTAAAATAGTGTTAATAGTTTAGATCCCGCATACTGCCATAAATTTTTCACAACTACCCGTTTGTATATTTTCAAAAACTCGTTACATTTATAGGTGTCTATTTAATTTTGACACAGTACCTAGTATAATTGCCAAGTTTGTGTTATATTTCAAAAACAGTATAACTTATTCACAATTGAATTTCAGAGGTCAAATCTACTCAAACAACCGTAACTGTAATGTCAGAAATGTATCTAATTTTTTGAAAAATACACAAAATACAAAGCTTTTTTAGAATCGTCAAAAATTAGGAAATTTGAATAACTCTGAAACAAAAGAATGTAACAAAATACCGAGCAGGCCTTTCCGTCAAATTTAGTTGCAGAGTGTGTTATCAGTTAATTTGTCCCATTATTGCTAACATGAGTTATTTTAAAATACCATCGAAAATAAGACATCCTGTACAACCGAACGCGTTTAGTATTCAATGAACGTCTAAAAATGATTATTGTTAAATAAAACGTATATTAATTGGTTACGCCACTGGCAAGGCTGCTATTCGGATAGTTATGTTGTTTATGGCCAGTAATTGGTTTTGTTAGATTTTGATTACCACCGACGAGACGCGATGTGAAAAGAAATAAATGACATTGTGTCGGCTGATATATAGAAAACATTCTACAATTAGACAACCGACATACAATTTATTTTTAGTCGACTTTTTCGTCAATTAGTTAACGAAATTTTTATTACACGATTTAAATGAAAATGAAGAGAAAAAAAAATAAACGTACAGTAAAGAGTAAACAAATAAATAAATGAAATTGGAAATTTTGGCGACAGTTACTAGTTATTCTGGCTACCGACCAATTATTTTTTCTCGCGAGCATCATCGATTTTACCTCTAGAAATTATTTAGAAGAGATGAATTGATGATGCTTTTATTGTTTTGGTTTTTTTTTTTAAAGTAGAAGCATATTCCGATATTAATAAAATTATTTAAATCATTGAAAATATTTATTTGTGATTTTCGTATTATTATTTGCACTCATCTAAATTTAATCGGTATGATAACAAAAGTGGGTTAAATATATTAACGGTGTGAATAAGTTGATGTTAAGGCAATTAATAAAAATCCAACTATTATAGAAATTAAGGACAATACAACGGCAAATTTATCCATTTTTGTGTTTAATTTTTGTTTTTGAACAAATAGAATCGTAAAAAAATGGAAGCTCCTATTAGTTGACGGGCGATTTCAAGGGTGGCCCCTAGAGACTGTTTTAATGAAATTAGAATTTCATAGCTCGTTTCGGACAATGTTGCGATTTCCAAATTATCCATTTTCACGTTTAATTGTTGTTTCTAAACAAATAAAATCATGGAAAATATGGAAAAGTGTGATTATTTAAATGGGTTAGATTCGTGTGAAGACCCTGCTTGTTGACAGATGATTCGAAAAATATTTTATTGACTTATAGAAGGGTCCCTGGAGAAAATTTTAGCCAAATTGGAACCTCGTAGCTTATTTGGAATTTAGTCAAAAAACGCTCGTTTCTGACTCGAGCATCCTCCCAACATTGCTTTTATTCATTTTTCTGCATTCTATTCTGGAGAATCTGGGAATGTTTCGCACTCTTTCTACAATGCAATAGAGAAAAATGAAAAAAATCACTGTTGGTTTACGAGTCATTCTTACAATTAGTGGTCTTACGTGTTTAGCTGTTTTTTGAAAATACCAACATTATCCAAAACGAGCGTCATTTGATCAACTTCTAAGTAAACTACGAGGTTCTAATTTTGCTAAAATGGTCCCCAACAGCCATCCTACAAATCCTTAAAGTATTTGTCAAATCGCCCGAAAATTAATAACAGTTTTACCGACCACATTTTGAAAGCAACGCTATATTCTGGAAATGTAGTGGACCGCAATTCGATTAGATTACGTCTATAGTTTTCGCGAAATACAAAATCGAAACGTGATTTGTTGAAGAGGTTCGAACATTTACCGAATTTTTCTTGCTTGCATGTTGTATATAATAATCGATAGTTGTAGTAGAAATAGTAGTACGGTGCCAAATCTGGATTGTAGATCTAGCCCAGATTTCGGCGATTGGTTGAGACCGCCCAACCAAACCAACACCAGCCCGGTCCTGTTTCCATCCTAACCGGTACCGTTGAACGTACAAATAACGATTATTTCCAACATCGCCGTCATTATCTCTGCTCTCTCTGTTTGTATCTGTTTATGTATAGCGGTATACGTCGGTCGCGTAAATGGAGAAAGTCATTTTTATAATAAATAGTGAACTACTACTACTACAGTGTGAAATAGTGTGAAGTGTCTAGTGTGTGTGTGTGTGTTTGTGAGACGTTTCGCTTTCGTCGATTAAATTACAAAAGAACATCACGGTGCGCAACTTATTAGATGACGGTATGAGTTCTACGGGCGAACAGGTGAGACGGCGGCCTTAGGACCGCCACCGTTACTATTATGTAGATGCCGCCTTTCTCTTTCTGTAAATGTACATCTATCGACGCCGTCGTCGTCGTCGCCGTCGTTGAAAATGAAACCGCATTCCGGCTCAATCGATTCACTTTTCAACTTTCGCGCCCGTCCAAGCTAAAATCGCCCGTCAATAGAATATCGTTATTGATCGATTTCTAAACGAACATCACTATCAAATCATAAATATGTGCGATAGATGTTTCTTTACATATGTATTTTAGTATTCTTAGCGGTAACATTCAACTGATAAATTTAGTATTCTAAACTGGCATCGGTGTGCACATGTCAATTCTTTTTTTTTTCTTTCTTCTTTCTAAATGTACAAATCGCATACCCTCGTTTAACCCATATACATAAATTTTATTTTGTTCGTGCCGTTGACCTCTCATTTATTACCACTTACATCACACGCAGTTTATAATTAGTTAACTTGGATATTTCAATAATGTAGATGATGTTCTATTTGAAATTATCCCAAAAAATGCACGAGAAAATTGAACAAAAATACTAAAATAGTGAATCACCATCGTCATTAAGGTTTCTAGTTTATTTTCATGTACATAAGATAAACATGTTGTACAAGATCATCTGCATGTCCACTTGAAATTAATTTGAAACATATAACAGGAAGATAAGGCACTTAAAAGGCAAACCGAAACAGCCGATCCAATTAACACAAAACGATAATAAAGCTACCAATCTCAAGTTCAAAGCTTGCTACTGTTTATAAATGCATTTACAAAAAAAAAGATAATAAAAATTTCATCTCTAAATTCTCAATGTTCAACAATTCCTATAAATAACAATAAGTCAACAAATAAATTGCGTCACAACACTACCGCCAGAATAATAATAATATAATTTAAAATAAAGAAAAAACCAAAAATTGGACAATTTTAATTCGTTCAAAACTAGGACTTATTATAAGAGAAAACAAAGCCAGTTTTAAGTGGCAATGGGAATTTCCACAGTATTTTTTTCGATTATTTTCTAACTCTAATCGTTATGTTTACTACTTTTTTCTTCATATGTATTCGAAATTTTTGTACGCTTACATCCCCACAAGATCACCGAAAAGCACTATCGTCATTAATCGTTCATTGTTGTGCTGGTTCATTAATAAAACTGTGAGTATTCAGTTTTTGGTAAATTAAATGTGATCATTTGCAAAATTAAAGGTCCAATGAGGCCAAATATTAAAGTACAACCAGTGCCGGCTCGAAATTATTTCGCGCCTTTAGCAAGGCGGCGAAAGTGCGCCCTATTTGTGATATAGAACAAAACTAAAATTTATAGAGCCGGCACTGATAATAAAGTTTTTGAATTTACTGGCAGTATTTGATGTAGATTTTGTGATTTCAGGGACGACGATAGACTCGAAATATAATTTTGATATAGGATTGTAATATTTGTTATTGAGAAAACAAACAATGTCGGATACTAAGAATCACGTATCGAATGGTACAATTTGGCCGAAACAGGTGAATAATAATGGCCCCTCGAATGGCAATACTCGATTAAATTCTGATGAATTACCAGAAGAACAAACAGCATTAACTGTACAAAATCAAGTATATAAATCACCATGTTATCCTATTGATGGTGATTTTACTGATGAAAGCGATACAGAATGTGGTTTAGGACCATTAGCGCCCAATTGGCTACAGATGTTTGCATCAAAACAGTCATTTCTAATTGTATTTTGTATAGCATGGGTATTGCAAGGAATGTACCATACGTATTTTGTCAGTGCTATAACAACAATTGAAAAATTATTTCAAATACAATCGAAAATAACTGGTATTATAATGAGTGCTACAGAAATTGGACAAATTGGTTCATCATTATTATTGACGTATTATGGCGGTCAGGGCCATCGACCGAAATGGATTGCATGGGGGATGGTCCTGTTTGCTATATCATCATTTACATGTTCACTACCCCATTTTATTTATGGCAGGCAATTGATAAATGCTAATGATTTATCTGGAATAACAAAAGATCCAAATGTTTGTAAAATACCAAATAATTATGATACAACAACGACAAATATTTGGGATAATATTACTGTTGATTATACATCAACTGTAAATGTTCCAAATATTTTACAAACATGTCAAGAAGAATTAATTACCGGCCATAGAATACAGCCATCAGTTACTAAAATCGTTTTAGCTATATTTTTTATTAGTCTATTAGGTGTTGGTATGGGCCAAACAGCTGTCTACACATTGGGTATACCATATATTGACGATAATGTAGCCAGTAAAGAATCTCCCCTATATTTCGGTAAGTCAATGTACATATTATTAATGCAAATTAAAAAATGAATCTACCTACCTCATCCATTGTGCGTTCCATCATTAAATAAATTGTTCAATGTCAATGTCAAATTTATCTAGAGGACATCTAAAAATGTTCACTGTTGAGACCAATAAATTGGAGACAACAATTAATAACAATAACTTCTAATAATATGAATGTCAAGGTTTATCGAAAATCTCAACGGCTATTGATAAAAATTCTTAACAATTTCTTAAAAAAAAATTCTCTACAATCGCACAGGCTAGTGGCATTTATTATTGTTATCATCTATTCTTATTTAGCAAGAATAATTAAGAAATTTATATTTTTGCCTTATTAATTATAGGCCATCTATTTCAACTTGGCCGACTTTCTAACAATATCCGTCAATTTCACGAATTTAACCTTACAAAAATTTGATCAAGCTATAATAGACGTAGTATACTTTTTGCCATATTGTTTTTATCTTGTTTTCTTAAAGTAAAAATTCTATTTTAAACGGTTCCTCACAAATTTCATCAGCGCCTACATTAATTATTGTAATACTATAATTACAGTTTATGACAACTTCAATGAAAAATATATTAAAATTAACTTTTAATTATTTTTGTTTTCGTCTGAAAACCGCAAAAAATACTGCCAACGTTTCGAGAGTTTTGTTTACTTTCCTCTTTTCACAGACGTATCATAAAATAAACTGTACCAAGTGCAGTTGCAATGTTACAAAAATACGTGTATCAATTTTTTTTTACTTGAATTATTGATATTTAGAATGCAATTAAAAATTTCTATTTCACATGGGAAAGTATGCATATTTATATTTAAACAGAAAATCTAAATTGGTTCCTTAATTATCTAATTAATTTCAAACTGAACAACAAAAACTGGTTTATATTTCTTTTAAGTCTTTCTGATCCTTGATCTTTCCAATAGGCATATTCGATCTCCATCAGTAAAAAAATCAAAAAATTAATCAGATAATAAGTCCATTTTTTCCTCTCTCCTTCATTTAGTCCTGTACAAAATGGAAGGCCAACCTGTTTTGTGATATTCAAATATAAGAATTCATTATAAATTGTATTTTTATTACACTTTGCGTAATAGTATCGCATAATAAAGATTAAATGATGTAACCTGTAGATACAGAATGTCCCACGGTTTGTTGCCCAACAGTAGATTTCATAACAGGTACAAACTGTATTATTTAAGAATTAAGAATAGATGCACATCTAGTTTTATTAAAAATTACCGTTAGCTTAACAGATTTGATGGATTAAAATTAAAAAGCGCTAATCCTTGTAATAGAGTTAGTAATAAAAAAACATCACAAATACAGAGTGTTTCACTTAAAATTTTAGTAGAATTTGTTAAAATTACGTTACAATTTGATAAATAAATTTAGCGACATTCTGTATATTTGACTAAATTGGAAATGTTAGTGTTACGCAATTTCTTAGAAGAGTTATTTTACATTTAACGAACGAGGTCAATGAATTTTTCCCATGAAGAAACAAATTTCCTTTTTATTAAGTATATATATATATATATATTTTCCAGCAATCACCATTGGCGTACGTATATTGGGACCAGCATTAGGTTTTATAGTCGGTTCATTATGTACAAGTGTTTATGCTGATTTGTCTGTTGATCCAAAAATTGATACAACTGATCCACGATGGGTTGGTGCTTGGTGGTTAGGTTTGGTTTTAATATCTGGTTTATTAATTTTAGCATCATTTGCTATGTTTGCATTTCCAAAACGTTTAACTAGCGCTAAACGTACCCCTAGATTACATCAGTCTGGACGAAAACATCCCAGTATTAGAGGTAAATATATGATCAGGTTGTTGAACCTTATTAATAAATAAACAAAATGTGTGAAACGTTTTAAGTAAATTGTTTACTTAATTCACTGTAAATATATTTATCCTTTTCATATTTATTAACCACAATACAATGATCCTAAGGATACAAACAGTTTATAAAAAAAACTGAGATGATAAATAACTAGATTAAAGTATTGTGTTTATCCACAACCCACGCCACTGTGTTTGTTTAGCGGAACAGCCAGTGGTGTAGCTGTTGGATTTTTTTTTGAAAAATCGATGATTTTCAGATTTTCCAAAAACCGTTAAACGTTTATTGAAAAACGATATTTTAATGTTCCGTACTGCAAGCAGTGTACTTCATATACTTCCAATAGCTGGATTGTACACGTTTTTACCAAAATATTTGGAATCTCAATTTCGTTTACCGACACCATCAGCAAACATGATATCCGGTAAATATATAAATATGGTTTATTTATAATAACGATCGTTATCATCAATATTATTTATAGGTGTTGGAGGGATTTTAGTGATGGGGGTTGGTATAATTGTGAGCGGTGTATTTATTTTGAGAGTGAAACCGAATGCTCGTTTCGTTGCAGCATGGATAGCATTCACGGCAATTATTTACGCATTAGGTAAAGAAACAAAAAAAGAAAAGAAAACAATATTTTATTATTCAAGATTAATATTCAACCTTCACGAAAATATATTCTAATTACAATTACGATATTTTATTCATTTTTTTTTTTAATTCTAGGAATGGGTATATTAATGTTTATCGGCTGTCCAATGGATGATTTAGCCGGGATACAGACACATAACGAGTAAATTAATATTAATTGTTTTGTTTTATTAATTGAAAATATCACTTTTAGATTCTCTACACTTGATTTTAACTGTCATAAAACGTCATGTGAATGTGATGAAAATAAATTTGCTCCTATTTGTGGACAAGATGGTAAAACATATTTATCGCCATGTCATGCTGGTTGTCGAAATTATACAGAAAAAGATGGTCAAATAACAGAATATTCAGATTGTTTATGTGTACCATTTGATGTTAATTCAACAATAAATCAAGATATTTATTATGGGAATGCCACAATTGGTTATTGTGACATTCAATGTCCAAATTTCGTATGGTATATAATATTATTCTCGATATTTGTTTTTATACATTCTACCTCAGAAGTTGGATCGATGTTATTAATATTGCGTTGTGTTGATCCACGTGACAAAGCAATGGCTTTAGGCCTAATACAATTCGCTATCGGTTTATTTGGCAATGTACCGTGCCCAATTGTGTACGGCGCCGTTGTCGATTCGGCTTGTCTAGTATGGAAAATGGCGTGCGGCGAGAAAGGCGCTTGTGGATTGTACGATTCCAACGTATTCCGCATGTTCTACCACGGTAATTTTCCCATCGAATTAATAACCCCCAAAAAATTATTTTATTTTATTTTTTAACAAATACAGGAACAACAGGCGCTATACTGTTGTGTGCATTTTTCGTTGATGTTATCGTCTGGTACAAAGCCGGTAGTATAAATTTCGTTGATGAACAAGCAACATCAGATGAAGAAATGCCGGCGATAGCACCACGTGTTAAAGTCGAACCGGAATAACATACAAGAATGGTGGATGCGCCACCGAAATTTTAATTATCAAAACAATGACTGAATATTTCAATAAAACTATATAACGAGAACAAAACGGCAGCTTTTGTAGGACGATTTTTATTTGTTTGTTTGTTTTAATTGTAAATAAATATAGAAGATTTACTAAAAATTTTGTAAATAAGAACAAATTTTTATTTTAGCAAATTTTTTATAAAATATATATTTTAAATTAGATTTAAACAATGAAAATTAACGAAATTTTATACAACAAATTACAATAATCAAAACTCGGGAATGCCTCAATTATTGTAAATTATTCTTTTTTCTAATACAGAGATCTGATACCGTGCATTCATCAACTGTGATACTTAAAAACATCTACTACCTAATCTACCGACTTTTTTTCAATTTTTGTAAATATAACAATTTTTTGTATTTAAAATTAAACCTAAAACTCAATACTCCTCATTTATCAAGACATTTACTATTCGTCAAAGACGTTTTAATATTATAGATGTATATTTTTATATTAGATGTAGTTACCAATTAAAATGAAAATTAATAGTTTAAGAATCGCCTACGTTTTATTTTATCCGTATTGTGCCATAAGTTTTCAAGTCCTTCATGAGCAATTTTGGCAATTTATTCAATCTATTATTACAAATTAAATTCAAACTATAACAAATGTAATACATTGAAGTTTTTATGTTTGTTTATTGTCGACCAAAAATGTAGGTAAGATTTTCATTATAATTTCCAAATAAAACATGTTCTTTCATATAACATTATTCTAATAAATTTGTTTATTAATTGGTGTTTGAATAAAACATTGTGTTCCGAACGTTACAAATGTTATTATTAAGGCGCGTCCACATTACGCCGATCCGCATCATTCGACTTGAGCCGATCTGCAAAGCCGAATTAATGTGCCGGTAGGCCTCACCGACCCGAACGATGCCGAACCCAAACCGATCCAAGTCGGTCCGAAACAAAGAAAGCCGAACCGAACCAAAATTCATCGTGTGGACATGTTGATCGGTTTCAGTCCAGCTTCAACCGCCTGTTGCTCTCGAGAATATTTTTCTACGAAAAAATATAGAAAAAATAGCTAAATAGTAGAAAATGTGATCAATTTTGACCACCTCAAAGACTTGGCCGCCCGTATTTCTTGCACACTTGGCACACCTTATCAGAGCGCCCCTGCGTATTCCGAGCAAATATCAATCTTAAACACTATCTTGATCTTACTGGACCCGAACTGAAGATAAAATTTAGCATACACTCAAACACAGAACTTCACTTAATTATGTTTCACGTGTTGACGGCTGGTGTTAATTTATGGGCGAAAATTTTCCGTTAATTTTTTTTCGATACGTTTACCTTGTCAATTAACGAAAACCATTGGCGTAGGGGCCACAAAAAGTGCGATTTTATATACGATGAGGTTCTTACAGTAGAACCAAATTATTTCCAATAAAAAGTGCAAATTTCAACTTTATGGTTTCAGTAGTTTCGAAGTTGTAGGCACTGCAACGTTTTTATTTATTTGTCAGTAGTGCACTGGGCACCACTTATTTATCTACGCCTATGGTCTATACATGTGTAAACTCGGGGGAAAAATGTCCTATTAGAGGGACAAAATGCTTGAGCTCCTAGGACAGATGCTTCTATCATTAAGCCTAGTTTATCAATATGTAAATTTTAAGTTACGCTACTGGCCAAACTGTTATGACATTGATGCCTAAAACTGTGATTGGTTCACGTTTTATAATTGTTGTACAATGTAATTTTATACCGAACTAGGTAGAAACAAAGCCGGATGTATCTATCTCACTCTCGACGTCATTAACTCTCACTTCTTTTGTTTGTCTCATCTAACATGATTCATATAGTTTCCATTAGCTATTCCTCTCTTGATTAATTTAACCTAGAGAGTTCAGTGGATTTAAATGTCTATATAGCGTATTCCACAGGGGCGTAGCTAGGCGCAATTTTTAACTACCAGGGCCCAAGATAAGTCACTCTACTTTTAGTAGTTAGGTAGACAGGCACGTCTCTGAAGTTTTGGCCGCCCGTATGCAAGAGGTGTTTTAGCTTTAGCCGCCATTTCAATCAGAAAAGGAAACGATATTTCTTCACAATAAGAAACGCAATAGAGCTTAATAGTAGAAAATATGGTCAATTTTGGCCGCCCCAAATATTTGGTCGCTCGTATTTCCTACACACCTTGCACACCTTATCAGATATTTAAAAATTAGCAATCCGTGTGCAAAAAAAGATAATGCTTGACTGCCGTCGTCGCAAATAATGAAAAATAGTGCCTACCGACTTTTTACCAGCGCTCAAAAGTTTTTACCAGAGCTTAGCTGTGGCCAGCCACTTTTAGCCAGCGCCCTGGTCCTCCCACAAATTAATTCGCTCAACTTCCTTCTAATACATGGAAGAGAATGACGCCGAGAGTATGATAGACACAATAGACACATCCTGTAATTTATCTTGTAGATATACAAATCGATTATGAATAAAAACATGTTTTTTGTTTTGCTTTTTTATCAACTATTAGACTATTAATGTAGAATAATGTTTTATTGATTCTGAAAAAAAAATAGAAGAAAACAGGAGTCACAAGCTATTAAATCATTATATTTCAATTCGTTTTTACTGTTTTGGAAAAAGGTCAAGGCTTCTTGTGGAATATTTAAATAAGTCTGTTTGTCTATTATTTATTATTAAAAAAAAATACGTAGGAATAATTTAACGTCCTCCGATTGAGAATGCATTAGCTTGGGCTGTTGCTTGTGAACCACCAAAACCAGGACCACCAAAACTACCACCTTGTGCATTTGCTGATGCACTGGCACTACTACCTCCAATTCCCCCATGACCATATTTGCCGTAGCCACCAAGGTGACCGTGGCCGAGGCCGCCGCCACCACCAAGACCGCCACCGTAGCCGCCTCCAAGACTGTGGCCACCACCACCACCAAGACCGCCACCGTAGCCGCCGCCGTAGCCGCCGCCGAATCCACCTCCACCGCCATAGCCGCCGCCGCCGCCATAGCCACCACCGAAGCCACCGCCGCCGCCGTAACCTCCACCGCCGCCTAGACTACCACCATAGGTAGCAGTACGGGCGATTCTTATCAATGGCACTAAAACAGTTTAATTTTTAATTAATTGATGAATTTACCCGATTTTTTTTTAGTCAATATTTACCACCATTAGAAGTTGTAACCACTGATAGAACAACAACAGTTAATACTACTGCGATTCTCATCATCTTTTTGGATTTTGGCGAGGATTTAGATAGATGCGGGCTTAAATAGTTCTGAGTTACCACTAAAACTGGTTTTTGTTCATTAAAATATAATGAGATATTAACAAACAACAAAAAAATTACTATTTATTTAGTTTATTAAATAAGAAAGACGACCTTCCTAACAATTAATTACATGATGGAGTACCTAAAATATAATGGATTTTTGATAATAATTAGACATGAGAACTGTTGGGAATTCCCTCTTCTATACGATAAAAATTCGATGATAGTATACGTAAATGAAGAAACTGTCATTAAAAATTTTGATAAACAGTTTGGAAACATTACTCGTCCATGACCGTGACGTTTGACTGCTCATCCAAACAAAAAAAGTCCCCTCAACAGACTCCTTTCATTCCATTCTCAGTAAAAATACTTTTCAACATTCACACTTTTGTAAAATTATCAAAAAAAGTAATTCTGTACTTCTCCAAAGGATGTTTGTGAAAATTAGTTAACAATCAAATTTTTGTTTATTGCCATTATTAATTAGTTTTTTTAAGAACAGAGAATCACCTTGTTAGATTTCCAGTCGTACACAGTTGATGTTTCAATGTCAATCTTAGTATCATCAATTTGTCATGACAAATACTTATTTACGTTCCAATTTCATAATATTTTATCAGGAATCATTAAAGTTGGATGAAAAAAGGAACTGTTGGTTTGAAAATTTTCAAAAAGTCATCAGAGCTTAATAGTGGTCTAAGCTTCATTTATACCAAATTTAAAAAAAATCTGGTGTGTAGTTTTTGAAAGAAAGTGAAAAAACATCAAGAAATATGATTTTTTCACCATATCTCCAGATTCTGTTAAAATTTTTTCATCACATCTGATAGAGTTTTGTTTAGCTTCTGTATTTTTATTTTTGACTTTGACCTTACAGTTTCCACAAACAAAAAAAATGACGAAACAACGAAATAAGTGTGTTTAATGTTAAAATACGCATGAAACCAGTGATGAAAATTGATATAAACAAAATGATTTAGCATCAACATCAATTGTTTCTATAAAAATCACATTTTAAAGTTTTCATTTAAAAACTCCACCTTTAAGAAAATAAAGTAATCTGTAAATGTGGGTAAGTTTATATAAAAAACCATTGTGCCGCAACGCGTCATCTAGCGTTTTAAAAACGTAGTAAATGTAGGTAGCGGACCATTTTAACAAGAAATAGAAAAGAGACAAAATTTTCTGGGATAGATATTTATTAGAGTCTTGAAAAAATCATTAAATTATGGCAGTGATTATTCAATAATAAAATCCAAAATATTAAAAATAAATATTCACTCTTCGTGTTTCTTGTTTTTGAAGCCGTTCCTGAACAATGTGGCCATATATGGATCGCCGAATGACGTTGCATGACTGGTAGCAACACCACCTTTTCCTGTACTGAAACTGTTAGCAATCGCCGTAGCTGATCCTGGATAATACCCTGAATCTTGTCCAGATCGGCTTCCTGAACCGCCACTACCACCACCACCGAACATAATTGGGAAGAAGGTATTGTATGACGGTATACGTCCACGATTTTCAAACGGCCAACTGGACGCGAAACTGTCACGATCACCATCTGTCTCTTCGTCTTCATCTGATTGTGGTTTTCGTTTTGGAGTTCTGTTAGGTTTTTCCTCGACAACCCTCTTGGTGGTCTCTTCAATTTCAGGGATTTGTTCGAGAGCTTCCTCGCCGGCAAACGAGTTGGTAGCAATTGTGTCACCATTAGCGAAACCCACGCTACCATGAGGTTGGTTCCTGCCGCTCCATGGATAGCCGCCGTAATAGCCACCGAACATTACAGTGTGTCTCGGATAGGTAGTGCCGCCTAATTAGAAATTATTTTTCAAAATTTTGAATTATTTTGGTTTTAATTGTCTCACCATTAATTTGAAGAATGAAGCAACAACAAATAGCTACTATTAAGATTTTCATGTTTGTTACTTTGGACAAAGTGTTAGGATTATCTTCGTCTGTTTACTGTATATGCCTTACCCAAACTTACAATTTATATTGCGAAATATTATCCCCACCTATTTTACAACCCTGTAATGTCCATTTACAATGAGGATGTACACGAGTCAATCAAAAATTCAATACGTGTTTTGCGTAAAATAAGAGTGTCAGTATTTTTTAACACTATCATAGACGATGTGATCTGCTTGGTTAAGACCCAATATACCTTATTATTATTACTGGTATGTACAGGAATTCATGTAATATTGTTAGAACGTCTTAACACAACAAATTTAGCCCAGCAACATAACTATGCAAAAATCATAATTGAAAAGAATTCTAATTGTTCGAGAAAGGAAAAGAAAAAAATAAGTAAAGATTTTTCAACGGGAAAATTTTGCCAAAAATTATTGATCTGCCCGCCAGGAAGTCACATTTTGTGACGCAACTTGATTCAAGAAACAATAATACTATCGATTGATATCTTGCGGTTTTGTTTCTTCTTTGAAAAACACGTCTCGAGACGTGAATTTCAATCCATTTTTTTTTGCAACAAAACACATGCATTTGTTACAACTTACAAAGGACCACAACAATACGTATAGCACGTGTCAAAAGTATAATATAGACTTTAAGTACTAGTTATATAAACAGTGAGGCATCAACTAAATGGGTTCTATTGTAATTGCATAATATTTGTTGTTTATTTGAAAAAGAACAATAAGTCAATGAATAGTGTTGAATTGAAGTAGCCAAGGTCTGAAAAATCTGCGACATCTATCTTATTAATTTTAATTTTGTATACTGGATGCTGTATTTGAATAATGTGGAATTAAATCAAAATAATGCCATAAATGATAATAAAAAACAACAAGATTACCATTTATCTTATTGTTGGTGTTGTTCGTTATTCTTTAAGCACAAGATTTTTGCTAATCTAATAATAAATCATTTGTTTTAATGAATTCCAAGCAGAGTCCGTGTACCGTTAGATAATTGACTATAATTTTCATTGTTAAATAATATTGCAAAAAATTATTTAGTATTTTTCTCTATATAAACATATGTGTACTTATATACATATGTACATATGTATATGAATATTACAACGGATTGTTTAACGTAAATTAATAACAAAGACATTGATGTTGGTAATTTTAAAAAGCTATGAATCACAATTATGTTTTATGGGTTTTTTCACAAAACGACACCTGCAGATTGATGATTTAAATTTATTCCAACAACAAATGTTATCTTTATATGTGATTTGATTTACAATGTTATTGTCTTTCTTACCCATAGATCTCGATGAAATTCCAGCAATCTAGACGATTTTGCATGATTTTTCGGAATGTTAGACACTAATGAATAGTTAAAATTTGTCAAAGCATCCTAAAAATGAGTAGTAGCCAGTTTGTTATTGATAAAAAATAAAGAGAAAGCCAAATTACATCCATAATTTTCCACAAAATCTTTGTTTCATCATAAAAATTTTATTAAAAAAAGCTGATTATGTCTCTAATTAGCACCCGTCTATTCAGTCCAATATATTAAAATTTATGGAATTTTCTACAATTGACGTCATGTTTCTATAAAATAGCTAAAATAAACAAAGTTGACATATATTATTTTAATATTAGTGGTTCCTTTTCAAAATAATATATTCCGTTTATGATTAGAGACAGTGGCGGACTGGTTCCTCTAGAGTGGCCCGGACAGTAAGCCTCAGGAGCCCTATTGTCTTATTTTAAAGGTAAACATCGCAAAAAACTATTTATTTTGATAAATAAGCACCTTAGTAACTTTGAAGATGTTCGACTTCTTTCCGATAACATATACAGGGTTACTCACGTACCTACGGCAAAAAGTTCTAATGACAACTCCCATTATTTAGTAAGCGATTCGAAAAAAAATCAAAGGTCTTTAGGGGTTACCTGAAGATTGTTTTAGCAAAATCAGAACCTCACAGTGCGACATCGTCAGAAACGAGCGTTTTTTACCAACTTCTAAATGAGCTAGGATGTTCTAATGTTGCCTCGATGATCTCCTTTAAAGATCTTTAGAACTTTTTTTGAATCATCTTTTTGAATAATCTTGTATATCAACGTGGTGGTCCCCAGTAAGATGCATTAATAGTTTCATTTTATTAACCAGGTACATTTTATGTCTTCTTAAATCACATTTTCTTATAAATACAGTAAAACTTCGCTAATCCGGACTAATTAATGCAGGGGGCAGTCCGAATTACTGAATCGTCCGGATTACTGGAACGTTTTGAAACACATATTAAATATACCTATAGGGTTCTGGCGACACGGTATCTTCCTTCGTTTGTTAGGTATTTACGAAGTGAATCGAAAATTTTTTCAATATGTACATTAAGACAAATTTGGAGCACTGAAAAAGCTTTTCACAAAAATGCAAATGTATTCAAATCGAGTTAACATATTATAACATAGAGAGTATGCTCCTGATTGTAAATCTTTTTATATATACATATATATATCAGGCGAAAAATTACTTAAAATAATCTGTAATTGTTCTCTGTTGAACTGATTTTTGTTGAGCCTCAAAAGCTACGAAGAGTTAGCAATGAAGGAAGCTCCAACCCGATTGAATCCGGATTGTAGAAGCAGTCAAATTCCGGATTACAGTATGCATAAATGTGAGACCAAATCGGTCCGGATTAGTGGAATTCCGGACTACAGAAGGTCCGGATTAGCAAAGTTTTACTGTATATTCAACATTCAACACTTAAAATTCCTATAAGTGGTCCGCGGGATTTAAATTATGGGTTTACTAGTGCGTGAGGTCAAAAAGTTTGGCGACTGCTGCTGTATATTATGTTATTATTAATAATATTGGACAAATTTTTTATTCATTAGCGTAATTGCATCCATTTGTTTATTGGCCAAACTGTTCCTCAAACTAGTCTTAATTATTTTTAATTTACAAGGAAACATTCCCTGGTGTTCCTATTTGATTTCGATGGTACTGAGATTGAGTTTCTTTGTTCAAATCTAAAAAATACGTGTTTTTTTTAATTGACAAAAAATATTTCTAGGTGGTGAAAACACGCCTTAAAGCTGAGGGTAAGAAAGTAGATACGTAGAAAGTCTTGGAACAAGCTTCCACCATACCAAATTTCTAAAAGCACCCTCTTAACAGTAATGACACCAGTACTCCCATTCTCACCCCCTTCTTCTGATTAAATATTTTTCTTTCAAAATCTTGTGATATTGTAAAGACTACCCTCAAAAACATCAATATTTTTATTAGTTTCTGTTTTAATTGTTAAATCATGATTTTTTATACATTTGTAGGCAGTTACTACATAATAATAGTACCTTAATTATTATTATTATTAATGCAAGCTTTTCACCCGCAAGTACCTATCTCTCATGGCAACTCATATTATTTGGAAAGCTATACGGCAAATATTTCAAAGATTTACGAAGTAGTTTCGTAATCTTTGTAGACCATTTTAGAAAAATTAGAAGCTTGTAGCTCATTTGTAAGTCGGACAAATGACTTATAATGACTCGAAGAGCAGTAGCGAAGAACCAAAAAATCAATATTCGGAGAGTCTTTGAGCCTTTTACTATTATTAATTGTATTAATTATTATCAAATAAAAAAAAAATGAAAAGTAAGAAGGGGTCAGATAGGCCAGTAGGCTACTCGGCTGCTGATTAGAGAACCATTTTTGGCTTCCCAATCAAATACCAACAATACCCCAATTTTTAATAGAAATTGCTGTATGTTTTACAATTGTTCCCATTGATGAACGGGAAATATTTTGAAGTGTTATAAAATAGATTATTCTACTGCCGTGTTTTCATTCAACCTCTGAATATTAAGCCGACATGGCCCTGAGCGTAGTTGCATAATTTGTTTTGTTATTTCCATCAATAAATATCTGCTCTTAATTATATTTTTAATAAATTTAACACGTCACATGTATTAATTAAAAAATAGTTATGTTTAAGTTCAATGGACTAACAATCCAAGTTGAAAATTCCAATACACTACACACTTACAAAAATTGCATTATTCATACTTTCCAAAATTCAATGGAATTTTTAAATTCTTATTGAATAAAGAAAATAATTGTTTTTTGTATATTTATTGATGACAGTAGAAAAATTTATTACAAAGTTTTATAGTAAATCAGTGAAGTTTTATCCTTGAATCGGCCGTTTTGTACCATCCGGTCCTGTTATAGTGATAGCAGCACCACCGGCATTTGACTTACTCCCAGGTGCACCACTAAACGTATTACCAAATGCAATATCAACTGTTTGCCCATTAAATTTATATTGTTGCGTTCCGGAAAATGCTGCTGAATTAAATAAACCACCAGGACCGGCTTGAAAACCTTGTGTCTGTGCACCGGTCGCTGAAGCACCAAAACTGCCTAGAGGTCCGAATGAGTTGAAGGCTTGCGCTTGAGAATTGGCAGCGGAACCTCCAAATTGACGAGGACTAGAAATTCTAATTTATTTATGCAATTCTACAATTACACGGTTGAGATACCTTCGAGGGAGTTCACGTTTTGTTTTAATTATAACTGGAAACTTTGCTGTTGTTGTATTTTGATTTCTGCCTTGACGGCCTGGTGTTTTCCTGCGTACGGTTAAAGAAGATTCAACGACGATCTCATCGAAAGGTGTACCAAATGCGGCTAAAATCAAAAATTACAAGGGGTGAAAATTTGTTTATTTGTAAATATCTGAGGTAGTGTAGAGGGAATAGTCTGGTGCGTTAAGGATTTTGGAGGTTTTGGGCAAAATAGACTTTGGGGCCCCATTTCATGCTGTAGGAATGTGACAATTTAGCACAAAGGCAGATATACAATATGTGTGTCCCCTAAGCAATTGCCTAATTTGCTTACGAGGTAAGGCGCAACTGCCTACGTGTTAATTGTGAATAAAGTAAAAGCGATAGTTTATCTAACAAATAAGACATATGTTGTTTTAAATCTTATCAATATTTTATTAATATTTTGTTTATAATTTACTCACATTTAGCATCTTTATTAACTTGTTTATTATCAGTTTGATCAGCTAATGTATCACAAAAAACAATCAAAACAACACTAATAATTAACAGGAAAGATCGCATTTTTGAATAGTTAATTAATATTAAAAGTGAAAACACACAAAAGCCTGCTTTACTACTTGCCACACATCTACGACCTCGACGTTTCCATCTCGATCTTTATAATATCTACCATTCAATATCTATGTATAGGTATATAGATACAAACACGAAAATTTCCTGTGAAGTTGTAATTAATCCCCCGAATTTGCGAATGTTCCTCGTATTCAGTTTGATCAAAAACCGGTTAGTGCATCTTCACAGCACATTTACACCAAATATTTTTTCTTATTTTTCAATTAAATAAATTAATTGGACTAACCAAAAACTGTAGGTTGATCTAAAATTAAAAATTTAACTAGTCATCCTTTCACTTCTCGCTTTCTCAAAGTTTTGTCGTACAAAAACACGAATTAAATGATTATTATTAATTTATTCTATTATATAAATAAGCAACAATAAAAACAAGTAATTTGGATAAATTGCCTCGGCCCTTATCAATAATCGTAACTGTAACAAAAACAATACAAAATTAGTTAGGGGAAAATGCCCGAATTTCGGACATACTAATCATCATAACCGCTGCTTTTGGCCTGACTTTGGCTCTGTGATAGGGTTGCAGTAAATGGTCCAAATGAGAAAGAGGCTGCTTGAACCTGACTTTGGGCTCCTCCATGTCCGCCGGCTTGAGCCTGAGCTTGGGCCACACTAACGCTACCGCCGTATGGTTGATATGGGTGATTTGGTTGATTTGGTTGATGTGGTTGATATGGTTGATATCCAACACCTCCACCATATTGACCACCGCCAAGGAGCAGACCGAGCGGTTTTTTATGTTTGAATAAATGCGGTGAGCACGAACTAATAACTAGAATTACAGAAATACAAATAAATAATTTAAGCGCCATTTTCGATGGTTTTTCAACAAATATTGTTTTTGTTAGTTGTTAGTTTTTGGGTATTGATTTTTATATAATATTCCCCCCTACAATATTATTATTGTTGTTATACTTGAAGAATCGAATTTTATGAAGGCTGACTTGAGGACCTTATCATATTGCATCCTAAATTTGCGATTTTTTCATGTTGGTAGAGACAACCTTAATAGCAAGGTTTTCTATTACAGTATCGATCTATAATTATATTTATCGAGATCTATTAGGACACATTAATAATATAAAAAAAGTAAATTTACTCAAGGCATTTTACAAAAATGATTGATTCTCAGAACTGTTAGACTAACTGTTTACTATTCACTCAAAGGCTTCAGCTAATCCACATATTGTTTGATTTTGGATTACGAAATTTAGGGTTTTCTAATTGTTAAAATTCGTAATTGAATAAATAGTAAATACAGTGACGTAACTATAAATGTTGCCCCCCCCCCATAAGATTCGTCATTCGAACCCCGGGATATACAGGATGTCGATTCTAAATATGGTCGATACTATGATACTCTTATTAGTTGACGAGATTCGAATAATATTTTAAGAAATTGTAAGAGGTACCTGGAGATTATTTTACCAACATTAGAACCTCTTAGCGCATTTGGAAGTTAGCCAAAAAAACGCTCATATGCATGGACAAGTTTACAATTTTCAAAGACGAGATAAACACGTAAAACGACGAAAAATAACTCGATGATCCTCTCAACATTGTTTTTTTTCGTTTTACTCCATTGCGTTCTACGAAAATTGGGAAACATTTCCACTTGTTTCAGGATGCATTGGAGAAAAACGAAAAAAATCAATGTTGGGAGGATCCTCGAGTCACTCTAAGTCATTTCAAGTCTATCGCAAGTTTTTGAAAATGGTGACATTGTCAGAAACTAGCGTTTTTTACCTATTTCCAAATGAGCTACAAGATTGTAATTTTGCTGAAATGGTCTCCAGGGACCCTTTTACAAATCATAGTATGAGCTTTCTACGTAAATATGGTCAATGGCAATAACCTCGCTATAGCTCTTTAATTTTTTTATAGAATTAAATAATTATTACAAGAACTTGAAGGGGAACACCTGATAAAAATGCTCTTCTACATTTTTTGGAAATAGTAGAAAATGACGTCAAACTTGTGATTATTGAGAAAGGTCATTGCTAGGAAATCCCCAATACCAAATTTCCTGTACGGATCCTCCAGTCATAAATCTAAAAGATGCAATAACAATTTGAAGGGAATACCCACAATTGTTAACCAGATACAATAAACAAAAAAAAAACAAATTTAGACGCTTCTTGGGGTGAATTTTTGAGTTTGAGTCTCATCTTTGGGATACATTTGTTCCATGTCTTTAGTTCTTAGCGAATTTCACATTTAAATAGCGAAAAGGAAATGAACATGATTTCAGTTTCAATTTTAAGAAATTTCCATTCTACATCATCGGTTTTTGATAAATCTTGCCTTTGAGTTGTGGAAATTAGACCATTTCAAAAAGCTTAGTCTACTTTTGACCTAAAATATTGAGTTTCAGTAAAGATTTTCATAATTTTTAATATTGTGCCAATTTTGTTATAGAATCATCAAAAAGGTAGAAATTTAGTCAATTTTAATTGATTTTCCAGCTGAATTATCATATTTGTCTGCTCTTTTAACCAAAATTAAGGACTTCATTTCAGATTTTTGCCATGCAACTTGGATGCCCAAATTTGACACAATATTTGGAAAATTGTAGTTAGGTACGCTGTTGTCACGAAAGTCTGTAATTTTTTTTCCCGACAGTGGCGTGTCTACACATTCAGACAACTGTGTGCAAAATGCAATTTGGCCTTGGCTGGCTCTCACTTTATTGCTGAAACAGAAAAACTTCTTATTAAAAATATTAATAACAAAAATATGATACAAAAATTATAATTAAAATAATTTTGAGCGCCACAAATTTTAACCACCCGGGTTATCTTAAGTCCTTGCGCATCACCAGAGAACGCCGCTGGTTTCCGTGAATTTGCAAAACTCCTTATCTCTATAAACCAGATTAATATCTAACTTAGATGATTATTGTGAGAAACAGCCACAATAAATTACAACACAGATAATTACAAGGTAAGTAATGTACACATATACAGTTTTGGCGCCAGCTATCTGACAGATGATCAATCTCTCAAAGAATCAATGATGATAGAACTTGAAAAATGTTCGAAATGCGGAAGTTTATACTATTTAAGGCAAGTAATCAAAACTTATAATTCTATAATGTTGTGATGAATTTTTATTGTTTGATGTTAGTAAACCGTAACACGTGCGAATAAAACGAACAGAAAGTTTGACCCTGAAACCTCATCTTTAGAGAAACTTTTGCAAGAATCTTGCCTGAAGCTTTTAAAAGTTGTTATTAGAAATTTAGCTTCAATCGAACCGGAGGACTCGCACAACAGCAAAAATATTGTTAATTATGTGATAATGCGCTAGAAACCTATTAAGAGAATACAAAATAATTAACGAATTTTTCAAACCTTCCTACATTGAAATAATTAGTTGGGAGTAGCCTTTCTGAACTACAACTATGCTTTGCAACCCTCTACCAAAAGGTCAATAGATGTCCCGGAAGTGATATTCTCTTTGCAAAATTGAGTATCCTTCTGGGAGCTTCCTACGCATCTCAGTAGGCGACAGAATTACCTTGCCCAAATGTATGCGAAGGTTTACCTGATACATCACTTCATCTAACCTCCACCTTTCGCTGTCAAAACTTTCCAGTCTTTCTCGATAGTTTCCGATTGAACAATACCTCAAAAGAATCCTATCTTATTCCTAAATATGTTAAGAAGCTTTTTAGCGAATAGTCAATGAACAATTTCACCTTCGCATGTCTGGACATTCCTACACAGAACGATTCCAGACTTATTAATAGAGCTGTTATCCCTGTTCTTGTAATAAATTTGTGCACTCTTGGTATTTTTTTGTAATCCTTTAGACGCGTCTTTTCTAAAGTTAGTGATGCTTTATAGTTATGCCCATGTATTTATTTCTTAAGCTCCTATTATTTACAGATTTTTTTCAACTATAGTATACACTCCTAGGCTGCCTCTCCTCTTTATACATATCTCCATCCTGCATTTCTCGTACTTTGAACCAAATTTTTTTCTAAATAAAAGAAACTCATGTCTAAGGATTGGTAGTGGTAGATGCTATAATTCTTGATTCATTTTAATTAAAGGTACACAGAGGGTGCCTGTTTCGTGGTTGATTCTTATAAAACTGTTATCAGCTGAAGAGCGATCCCGTTCAAAAATAAAATGAAGAAAAATGAAAAAAATAATATTTGGAGGATCGCCGAGTCATTCAAAGGCACAGTTCTTCTTCCCTCATTCAAGCTAGTCTTAATAAAACCTTGCCTTAAATCGATCTAAGCGTAGATGTACAGATATCAACTTAAAAATAAGCTACGAGGTTCAGATTTTGCTAAAATGTTCTCTAAGGACTGTTCTACAAAACCTTGAATTATTTTCCGTCCTTCAACTAATTGACTTTCACACGAATCGTCGACTTTTAGAACAGTAGCGCTGTATACAAGATTGTTTTACCAAAATTGGAATCTCGTAGCTCATTTGAAAATTGGCCAAAAAGCACTCGTTTTGGATAATATAAAATTTTCAAAAACGAGTTAAGCTCGTAACACAACTAACGATAAGAATTACTCGGAGACCATCTCAGTATTGATTTTTTTCGTTTTAATCCATTATGCAGTCTACGAAAAATGGGAAACATCTCAGGTAGGAACTATCAAGCTTTGGGTCAGTCGTTATTTACCAAGCCTTGGAAACTAAGCATCGGTCCAAGCCTCATCTCAAACCTGGCCCAGTGGTCAATCTCATCGCACCCAAACTTGGAAAACTAAGCATCGGCCTAAGTATCGTTTCAATCCTGGCCCAATGGTCAATCTCATCGTCCCCCAAGTGTTGGGAACTAAGCATTCTCCTTGCTAAAGATTTGTGCAATCAATTATTAATACTTTATAATTCTATATGTATTATTTGTATCAGATCATCTATTTCCTGTCAATTCCTATATTAGGGAAAGCAATCTGAATTATATTGAAGTTTCTATTTGGGAAGTATCAAATAATAAACAATACTAAAAGGCATGATAAATATATTTGACAAAATGTATTGATGAGAGGAAAGGAACAATGGACGCCGATGAATAATTACGTAAAATAAAACTAAATTTACAACAATACAATCTATAAGACACCTTAGAATAAAATTGAACTATATATTATATTCAATGATACTTTGCAATAAAATCCTTACATCTATTTTAAAATTAAAGCTAAAAATTACCGAAATAGAAATAAGTATTTATTATAAAATACCATTAAATAGTTAGGTAGAAATTTAACAAATCTTTATCAGACAAAAATTACAAAATAAAACAACAAATTTCAGTACATTGGGCAATTTTGTTACGATCTTGCTGCTTTTCTAATCATCTGTTTTAAAAATGATAAAATTTCAGGTACTGTTATAATAATATAACACAAAAAAACAAAACACGATTGACAATAAAAGAATAATACAATAGGCAAACTAAGACCAAAATAATAGTCTAAGAACAGTAATGAAAATAAAATTCATTTATAATTAAATAATTAACAATGATATTTCGATGAAATATAGAAATTGATACTAAATACGAGTTTTAATGTAATTAAAATCTGATAATGATTTGAGCTAGCATTAACAGATCCTTGATAAAATATATACAGATAATTCTTTTACAATCAGATGAATTTTTTATATTTTCATAATTAAAAAAAACTTATATAAAAGCCATAATGTGCTATAAATATTTTCAGAAATATATCACTAAAATTGCGTTGCATTTGTTTCAATTTTCCTGAAGACTGGCAAGTTATTCTAAAATTAAAGAGCATTATTTTTAACCACACGTTTGTTTTTTTCAGTCAATAATTTAAGGCACCAACATACACAATTCTCAGTTGTCAGAAATCAAGCAACAATTATCCTAGTTGTGTTTATAATTAGAAACTGATTTTTTTATTAATATTTACAATGTTGTAAATGGATTGTTTTCTAAAATTAATAATTGATATGTACATATAAAACATGGTAAAATATGTATATAGACGGACATGGTACAATATATTTATACGCGTTTAAAATACAAAAAAAAAATTAAACATAAATCATATAAAATAATTGAAGTTCTGATGAAATATGTACACTCTATTTGATTAAATTAAAAACTCTCGATACAATTTAATTATTGTAAAAATAATTGAGAAAATTAAAATATTTACTTTTGCATGATATGATTGTGAATTTGTTGTCAATTTAATCTAATTTGCAATTTTTAATACCAGCAACTACATAACCAGTATTTTTATTAACAGTATCAGTCTGATTAAACGGTATATAACCATTACAATTTTTAATACCACCGATAACAAAACCAGAATTTTTACCAATTGTATCAGTCTGATTAAATGGTATATAACCAGGATTAATTGTTTTAACAGCATCACCAGTCATAACATAAGGTGATGATTGATTTGATGCCGCATCACATGATATATATGGTAAACTATTTGGATCTTTTAATGTTGTTACAATAGGTACATAAGGTGACGTATTATCAATTTTTTTATAATTATTAATATCATCAACACCTAATATACAATAATTGCCAATTTGTTGATCTGTACCAGAATCAGATGAACTAGTCGATATATGGGTATTTGTATCTAATGATGATGTTACACTCTCTTGTCCAGAACTACAACCACTAGAATCACCACTTAAATGTCTACGTTCACTTAATTTTTCTAATAATAATTCCTCATCAGCTGGTGAATTTTGATCGTGCTCCTCTTGATGTTTACCGTTCGTACTCCATGGTACTAATGTATGATCGGATATTGATGGTTCTAAACCAGGTGGTAATTTAACTTGTACATCACGCATCATTTGGACACGTTTATATAATTTATTACCCAAATATACCATTGATATTATAAATAATAAGCCAAATGGTAATAATATGTAAAGTATATAACTTTCAGATGCACGACAATATGATTGTAATTCCTCACTCCATGGACCTTCATGCGGCTGATCATTAAATACATTCACAGCACGTACAGATACATAAAACGTATTATATCTACCATCATCACCACAATTTTCAATAATATAATTACGATCTATAAAATAAATAAAAAACACAAATAATTACCGAATTAATTAATAATACAAATCAACTTACTTGTCACATTAAATATTGGTAATGTACGATTTTCATGATGGTATTTATGTTTAACTTGAACTTCATAATAATCATTTCTACCTCTTGATATTAACGGCTTATCCCAGCCGACAATAACATAGGAATCGTTCTGGAATTCTACGCTAGGACGGCGAATAGGACCGGGATCTTTAACATGAAATACATAAAAATCAACATTATATACTTCACTCATGTTTCACTACTGTCTACCATGAATAAAACTACTTATGACTGTTTATCGCTACTTATTTCTATGAATATGCATCTTCTTAGTCGTCTCTAATGGTATATTATACAACTCGCTATAATGAGTGCTATTATTACCGAGAATGAGCTACATGGTCCTACTTTTGTTAAAATGTTCTCCAGGGAACCCCCTCTAAAAATCTTTAAATACGTCCGGCAACTAATAGGAGTTTCATTCGAATTTGGCATATTTAAAAGAGCAGCCCTGTATCCTTTCTTCTCCAAATTCATGATAATATTACAGATGAAGCACTTTTAACTTTTAACAGCAGTTAACGACGCCCAACACTGACTATTTAGACTTTTCGCCCGTCACCGATATGTTATTTTATAGTTTTCAACTATACGGTACAGATTATAACGGAAAGACGTATACTATGTGAAATCACGTGGTTTATACCGACAATTTCTCATTGGTTCTGTTATTTCTGTAAATATCGTAAAAAAACACATTATGCGATATAGTTTTAGCTGTATCGGAGAGTTTATAACGTATCGATGACGGGGCGAAAACTTTCGAATAAGAAAGCATCTTGATGGTAATCATGTTTAAAAAATGTTAAATTACTTACAGGACATATTTGTTTGAATGTGTACGGGTAGAGAAACATTAGAGCACATAATAGTACAAGCAACAAGGGATATTGAATAATTCTTGTAACTCATAAGACCAGTCAACTGTAAAAATTTTGTATTATTTAATGAATGAAAAAATCGATTCGATAGACGTACCGTATAAGACGTTTGCGGATCAATAATTTCCGTTTCATCATTATAATAAATTTTATAATATTTTAAAACACCGTTTTTAGCAATCGGCGCTAACCATATCAATGATACAGATGAATTTGTAACTTCTGTTACTTGAACGTTGAGCGGTGGTGTACTTGGTGCTGAAATTATTTTAATTAGTTCAAATTATTTAAATAATTTTTTAAAATAATTACCTGCTTCTAATGTTGTATTAAATAATGGATCACTTTGTTGGCTATATGTTGTATGTTTAGTAATAACAGCAACAGTAAGCATATATGTTGTATATGGTGTTAAATTAGTGATATTACCACCTAATACGCTAGTATCACCATATAATGTTATATTTTTTTGTGGTCCTTTACATTCAGTTTGTGTTGGTGATATAATTGGACAATAATAAATAATAAAACCTTCAACACTACCAATACGATCAGCACAATCCAATTTCCAACCAACTTCAATGAATGTTGAACCAACACGATTTATCCAAACATTCTTCATTTTACCAACAATTTTATTGTGTAATACAGTACAAGCTGCCCATAACATACCACTACTACTATTATATGTATTTGCTGATATAGCAAATTGGTATATACTATTTGTTGGTACTGTTTCATTATGTACAGTTATATGACCGGGTAATGTTTTCCAATATAATTTACCAGTACATTGATATGGACGATCACGATCGTTACTACACCAAAATATCGTATAATTAGTTATCATTTGATTTGATAATAATTTTGGTGGTTCCCATGATAATTCATATTGTCCATCACCAAATTCAACTTTTGTAAAACTCATCGGTTCACTAATACGTTCAGTTTGTTTCGGTATAAATACAGTTGATTTATTTATTGATTTACCAACAGCATTACTTGACCATATATTGAATTTATATGTTTTTGATATTGATAAATTTTTAAATTTTGCATAAGCATTTGTTATTTCAATTGGTTTTAATGTATCATCACCTTCAACTGTTACAATATACTTAAAATCTGGACCATTACGTTTTACTTCAGGTAATTGCTGCCAATAAATATAAGCTTCACGTACTTGTAAATTATTACCAAGTGCTATTGTTTCAAAGCTGCCAATATTCGTCTTTGGTGGTCCATCAGGAACTTTAACAATAATCATCAATAATCAATTAAAATAATAATAATAATAATAAATACCTGTGCTCATAGTTCGTACTGTTACAGATGAATTTCTCGACCACATTGATTCATCATTTGCTAAAGCATCAGCTGTACGTATCGATACTCTAATATCACATAAATTATGTGGATACATTAAACCAGTTAAATTATAATAAACTATACTTTTACGTGGTTTATCTTTTAATAATGCACCAAAATTCCATACTTTATCACCAAATTCACATTGATATAAAATACGATGATGTACACCAGGTGGGAAACTTTGCATAGGAAATGGCACCTCCCATGATAAATAAACTGATGTTGTTGTTTTATTTAAAACAGTTAATTTTTCAGGTGGATCAGATAATACTGTAATATATAAATTAGTACATTAACTCGTATTAGAAAAAAAAAATCATGCCCGTAGTATGGTGTGACGACGGGGGTTAAGTACGTATTTTTCGATTCGATTTCCGAAAATTTCAAACTTTAATAGTTGATTTCTCGCTTTTTTGTGATATTGCAATGCGTAATACAGCATTTCGAAAAGCATTTAACAACTGTTTCTGTTATGGAAAGTTTTGATGAAGTTCTAAATGACACAGGAAAATTTTGAAGCGTTTTTCATATTTTTCCCCATAACTTAGCTAATATTTATTTTGCAATGAATATTACGCAATTGATTACAAACCTTCAGGATATTTTCCGATAGACTTGTTAGTTTACCGGAAAATTAATAAAAAATTAAAATTTTTAAAGGAAATTACACAATTTCAAAGTCAAACGATGGCCTGTTGGAAGCTTTTACGTGGGGATTTATCATGACATCCTCTATAAGTTCAATTATTTAAAATCAAATGAAAATTTGCTCATGCTCTTAGATGCTCCTCAAAATGCTCTTTCCAATGCTATATAAATATTGGCATTTTTCGTACAACGAAAAAGATGTTCCCACACTTAATTGTACATTTTCTTCTTTTATGTTCAGAATTTAGTTTGGATTACATGTTTATTTTTCTCATAAATATAAATAATTTCACTTTATATTTTTTATCCAACACCGTTATATAAAGAGGCCTTAACTATACTCATTTTAAATAAATAAAGCACCTTATAGCACACTAGTGTGTTATAGAAACATGCATTCCTATTGGTCGTGATGTCAGTATTATAGATATGGTGTGCTAACGCACATGATTTTGTTGTATAAATAATTATTATGTATAGTTTATTTATTCTGCTTACGTTTTCTAGCTTAAGTTGTAAAAATAATTTGTGGTTTACACAATGGATGCAAAATTTACGATAGCCGGTTGGGGGGTGTTATAAATCATAGACAGAATCGACAAATTCACCATCTGGATGTGTCCTGTAGTCTGTTTTTAGAAATTCAATTGTTTAGAATTTATTTCTCAAACAATTATAAATAGAAATATTTAGAGAAATACCCTTGAAAATACTTGTTTTTATTTACCTACCTGTTACAAGACACATCCAGATGGTGAATTTGTCGATTCTGTCTATGATTTATAACACCCTTCAACCGGCTATCGTAAATTTTGCATCCATTGTGTAAACCACAAATTATTTTTACAACTTAAGCTAAAAAACGTAAGCAGAATAAATAAACTATACTGGAACTTGTTTTTCAAAAATTCGAAAAGGCCGCCCAATTTTACTGTTGCGTCAAGTACTAAAAAGACATACTACGGGCCTGAAAAAAATAATTATAATTACCATGCTCGAAGTGTTTGAACGTCTTTGTTAAATTGATTTTTCCAAATAGATTCTCGGCAGTTAATGTGAAAAAAAAAACGGGTTGCACTAATCTGTATTGAGGTTTTGTTGTTATATTCCAAAAGCAACTCATCATGTTTTTATCAATTTTAATTTCCGGACATTCTGTTGTCATTTTCCTAAATATAATTCAATTAAAAACAAATCCACTTAATTAAAAATTTATTAATTACCTTGAAGCTCTACCACGTAATGTGTACGTTAATGTATAATTTGTACGTACATAATTTTGTGGTGCAGTCCAGGTGCATGTTAAATTATTAAAATTGTACCCTATACAATCGAAATCCGTAACCGGTTGAGGTTTAACTGAAATTAACATAATTAATTATAAACTTTTTATCTGTGGCAATTAATAGTATATTATACAACTCGCTATAATTAGAGCTAGTATTCGAGGTAATAATAGCGCACATTATAGCGAGTTGAAATCTATACTTTATCTACGACTTATTTCTAAGTGTACAGGTATTGGTGGTGTACAAGAATGTTTGGCTTATTACTGTATATAAGTCGTAGATTAAATTAAATTAAATTAAACTTACTGCCTACTGAGACTACATTCATACAAACAGCCTGTCCTTTAAATAGGCACGTATAAGAATCTCCTTCAACTTTCGGTGGCTTCTCAATATGTAATCTTATACTATTTTCGTCGATAATTTCAATCTAGAGAATTCAAACAATTTATTAATAGCTCGATTATTGGAAATTTTGTTTCGTAAAATAATAAATTCTTACGAATTGTTTTAAATTACAAATAAACAAGAAAACAAGCAAACAAACATGAAAAACTCACCATTTCCTTGGGTATCATTGTTTGATTTCTAGTAAACGCTAATTTACTACTAGCATTAGGACCTTCAGTTAATGTGACATTATCGTATAATGTACATGTTATATCTAGTGGATCTCCATACTGGATGACAATATCACCTTTTGGTATTGTATCTATAAAGTGTCGTTTATTAATATAAAATACTATAAAATAATTATAAATAAACTCACATCCTGATGTTATAAAATGTGGCGAACATGCTTGATTTTCAGGTGTTGATGCTAGTATTGCGTTACTAATAAAAATTAATCCTAAAACACTTATATACCAGAATTTGCAACATTTCTTCAAATCCATTTTTTATTCGGATATACAAAATAATGCTGTAAAAAAACATTATAAATATTACACTGGAATACTGACGAGATTTTTTGATAATCTGTCGATTTTCATCACCCACCTGCACACTTAAAATGACTTAGAATGGACATGTTTTGCATTTTTCTAGAATTCAGTAGAGAAAAACGAAGAAAATCGATTTTCTTAGTCATTTTCCGTGCGCAACCGGTTGTTGAGAATAACGACATTGGTAGTGAAAATCGTTTAGAGTAAGCTACGGGGTCCTAATTTTGCCACAAGTTCCCTACAAGTTCTCAGATGCTATTCGAATCTCTTGCCAACTAATATGAGTGAAACACCCGGTATAGTAGATTAGAATAGAGTACATTTCAGAATTTTTATTAAGTAAAAAGTACAGTTGCGTTCGACTTTTTTTATGTTTTTCGAAATACTGTGTTTTGAATATTAAATAATTTTTTTCGAAAAAAATATCTCTTTTCATGTAACTCAATGTAACTGAAATAGAATATTATATTTTATCGTGTATTGTATTATAAAGACAAAGCAATTTATACACGAAGACATAACATATTTGAAAATTTATTTAAATAATAACTTTCGAAAAATATAAACGACGTTATTATACAGTGTGTTCCATTTAATGCAACATTTACATTTTTTAAACATAAACACCGACAAAACTAACGGCAAAATTCTAATCGCGAAGATCAAAAAGCCTAGAATTCTCTGAAACACAAACCAAGATTATACAGAAAATAGAAATTTCGATTAATCCAATAAATAATTCCCAGTTTTGGTGTTATTTTAACGCGAAATTTCAATAAATTACAATCTTTTTAAACGAATCTACCAACTGTAAAGTCGAATATACATATACAGAGTCTATTTTTTAAACATGGTTCATTTGAGCTAAACTCCTAGTATTTGTTAAGCGATTCGAAAAATATTTCAAGGATTTGTAGAGGGAGCTCTGGGAATCATCTTACCAAAATTAGAATCTCGTAGCGCATTTCTAAATTGGTAAAAGAACGATCGTTTTAGACACTTTTGCAATTTTCAAAAACGAGCAAAGCCTGCAACACGACCAAAAATTTCTCATAAATCCTCCCACCCAACAGTGATTTTTTCCATCTGTTGGGAGGATCCTCGACTCATTCTAGGTCATTTTACGTGTTTAGCTGGTTTTTGAAAATCGCGACATTATCAGAAACGAGCGCTTTTTGACTAACTTCAAAATGAGCTACGAGGTTCTAATTTTGATAAAATGATCCCCAAGGCCCTTCCTACAAATCCTTGAAATATTGTTCAAACCGCTCACTAACTACTAGGGGTAGTTTAAAAAAATCTGTCCGCCGATTTACAGATTGACTTCTCAAACTAATTTGCAGCTGGATATTCTCCAAATATACCCAACTGTCTTTTTACACGGTAGATACGTTCCTTAGAAAACCGTGCAAGAAAAAAATCGTGTTATAAAATACACGGGACTTGTGGTAAATTTGGGGAAATGTTCCACAACATACAACAGGGATGCAAAGTGAACAAACAAAATTAGAATTGAAAAAAAAATGGGATTCGTACTAAAACAAGAAACTCGTGTAAAAAAGTAAATTGGTAAAGCGTGTTATTTCAAAATCGTGTAAAAGATAATTGGGTGCACGTAATCGAGCTACTCACAAAGTTTATCCAATCTGATAAGAATTTTCTCAAATCGGCTTAAAATTTCGGTAATATAACGGAAACAACTGAAAATTGTTGACAAATAGCCAAAGAATTCCATTTACTTGATAGTTTGCCAATTGAATTAAATAATTTAACAATTAAATTTCATTCAACATTACTGAAAATCGATATTTAACGGTGAATGGAGACCGTAAAACAATAAACATTGTAACAAAGTGAATGTTGTACCCAAATACTTTTACAACAATAAATAAAGGGAATATGTTGGAAAGTCAAGTTGTCGAAATAAATATAGGCAGACTATACCAAAAATTAATAATTTTTAATTCCAGTTAATCATGCAAGATTATAATATTTTAAATGTTTTGATTTTATTTAATAATTTTTGATAAATTCGGTTTGCGTAAAATTAAAAATATTAGATAAAAATTGTTTGTTTCCTCGTTTTGAATCATACTCTTTTGATTTATTTTATATCATTAGGGTGTAATTTGATTAAATTACACTTAAAGTTAAGTAAGAAATTCAATTGCTCCATTAAATTGATATTAATTAATTAAATTACTGTTAAATAATTTAAAATATTGTGGATATAAAACAAACAAAAACTAAAAATTAATAAACTATTACACAATACAATTAATTAATTTTTTATAGAAGATTTTCGACTTACACTTCTGCACTCTTGCAAAGAACTAATGCAAAATGAGAATTTTCTCAAATATCTCTCAAACAAATAAGGCATAATGGAAAATATTCAACGTTTTATAAGAAGAAAATCAAATTCTATTGCGCATGCAATGAAATTGATAATTCCCGATTTCAAAAAATTAAAAAACATTTCACTGGAAATCTGTAATTTGAATAAACAGTTTAAGACCAATCGTTAGATAATTAAAAACAATCAATGGATGATAAAAATTCAATTTCAATAATGAATTAATAACAATCAACTTATTTATCTTCCTTTTTTTCGTTTAAAATTAATAGAATTTGAATTATCGTTAAATTATAATAAGATATCGGCTTTCATTAAGAAAAAAAAAACGAGATTGAGTGATTTTTATTAAAAATTCAATTAAATCGAAATCTTTGACTTTTCCAGGATATTCTCTACACTATTGTGTCGTTTTAATAAACAAAGACTAATAGGATGGCTTAAACGCTATATTATTTATAAAGCAAATAAACAAACAGATAATTAAAATTAGACAAACCCCTCATTGTATTCAAATGGTTATTTGTTAATAAAATTATTCATAAGATAATCATGATAGAACTATAACGTTGCACCATTAAAGGTCATCTACTTCCATGATAAATGGTACTGTTGTTCTGGCACATGTATTGAATAAAATCACACATTTTAAAACAAGTTTATTCAACATTGAAATGTGTAAAATCAAAATGTTTTTCAAATTTTGATATAAGCACACACATGGGATATTTTAAAAATGTAACTAATATGTGTTGAAACGGAAACTTCCTGCATACCAAATGACGCATTTTCAACATCTCATGTAACTTAAGATCAAAAAACAATAATTACTTTCAACAACCACCGGATGGACCAGTTAAATGTTCCTAGTTCTTATGGCAATTCACATTATTTGCCGAGCGATGCGAAAAATATATTTTAACAAAATTAGAACCTCGTAGCTTACTTAGAAGTAGACAATGTCGCTATTTTCAAAAACCAACTACACGGTTAAAACAACTAAGAATGAGTCGAAGACCCTCCCAACATTGATTTTTCCACTTTCCCCAGAATAAAATGAAGAAAAACGAAAAAACCAATGTTGGGAGGATCCTCGAGTCATTCTTGGTCGTTTTACTTGTGTAGTTGTATTGTGAAAATCGCGATATCTGCATAACCGAGCGTTTTTGACCAACTCCTGAATGAGCTACGGGGCTCTAAGTGTTGTTAAAATCATCTCTAGGGAGTAGTCTACGAATCTGAAATATTTTTCAAACTGTACTGTCAGATGGACCACCCAGTATAAAATTACAAAATCATAAGCAAATAATTAGTGTTAAAACTTTAGTCGATAATTTTATCGATTATTGATACCACAAACAACTTTTTAATTTCTTAACGATAACTAAAAAAATAATGGATGGTCAACAGTCAGTCTTACAGTAAATATTCAATTTAATTTAATCCTCCGGTAGCAAAAATTTCCTAGAAATGTCTACAATAACGTATTCAGGCGTTCCCCAGAGAAACTTTCTTATACCTTAAATTTACACAACACATTTAAACATAAAAGTAGCGATAGATTCAAATATCAATTTGTAAAATAAAGACAGACAATCATTAATTATGTATTCATTCACCAATTAAATAACAATGTCCACAGTAATTGTCTAATAATAACGTTTATTTTATAGGTAGGCGAGATGAAATCTTACAATCCAATATACAGTCTGTAAGGTGACTTAAGAGATTGACTGAAGTAATAAAATTAGTTCATAATAAATTCAATAACAAACAACTCGACAAGGGTACTGAAATATTGCAATTACAAGATATTTGTTCAGAAATCACCTGCTTTGTGAAAGACCGATCCTTTTGCAAATTATAATTAAAAACATCGATTTATTGTTATTTGTGTAGAATTTATAAAATTTATTAGTGACAAGTGGCAATATCTGAGTATTCCTATCTAGTTGTTTGCTGCTGAATCTATTGTGGACTAATTTTATCACTTTATTCAATCTTTTAAGTGACCTTACAGACTGTACAGTGCTGCTTCTTTAAAGGTATACGATTCGCATGAAACTCCCATTAGTTGACAGGCGATTCCAAAAATATTACAAGTATTTATAATAGGGTCCCTAGAGACTATTTCAGCAAAACTAGAACCTTGTAGCTTATTTAGATGTCGGTCAAAAAACGCTCGTTTCTGACGATCTCGAATTTTTTTTAATATCTGCGCACGTAAAATGATTTGAGGATCCTTCCAACATTGACATTTTCAGTTTTCTCCATTCTATTCTGGCATGCATGGTAATGTTTCACACTTCTAAAATGCAGTTCAAGAAAAGAAAAGGATCGTTTTTGTTGTTTTTTTAAATCATTCTTAACGTTTTGAGTGTTTCGCTAGTGTTTGACACCGTCAGAAACGAGCGTCTTTTGATCGACTTCCCAATGAACTACTAGGTTCTAACTTTGCTAAAATGATCTTTGATAACCATCCTACAACTCTTCGATATATTTTTCTTGTCACCTGTCAACGAATAGAAGTTTAGTACGCACCATGTACCTTTAAAAAAGCTGTGCTGTATTTAGAAAACAATGGAAATAGTAATAACTGCAATAAGGTTTGTCCGAGAATTTAGTATTCTTTGATTTTATAAATCAAGATTTTTCCTTCAACGAATAAAAAACGAACGAATCAATTTAGGGAGAACGTCACCATCTGTCTAGACTTTTGTTGTAACAGGTAAACACACAAATATTTTGATGGATTCCATACACTTTAACAAATTTTCCTGAATAATATAATAAACTCAGGTATATTTAACCATAAATGTTCAATTACAGGTAGCAACTCATGAAATAGTAAATCACATAAGGGATCGACAATTTCACCATCTAGGTAGATTTCGGACAAAGCAGGTAAAGGCGAATTTTTACAAGTGGTTTTTATAAGATGGAACTTAAAAACAGTTATTTTGATTCTATCGATCAAATGAGTTTTCAATATTATAGTTCTACAATTGATTTTAAATGTTCCCTGGAAATTATCCAAAGTTTTATCCCTAAAACTCACGACATTAATCAATTTAATTTACATTGCAATTATCTTTAATAGGAATCATTGATATTTCTATCATACAATGCCTGCAAATAAGTCGACCAGCAGAAATTAACGAGAACGTTATGGAAGGATTTCTTGTCATTGGAAGGAAAATATGAATGAGTAAAACCAGGGAATAAGGGTATCGATTTTAAAAATGGTCGATACTATGAAACGCCTATTAATTGACGAGAGATTCGAAAAATACTTCCCTAGAGAACATTTTAGCAATCTCATAGATCATTTGGAAGTAGGTCAAAAACGCTCATTTTGGACGAGATCGCAATTTTCAAAACGACTTGAGGAGCCTACAAACATCGATTTATTTTTATTTCGTTTTTCTCCATTTTATTCTGGAACAGGTGAAAATAATTTGCATTTTTTTGCAATATGCAACGGGGGAAAACGAAAAAAATAAATGTTGAGGGCGTCTCCGAGTCATTCTTAGTCGTTCTGCGTGTTTAGCTCGTTTTTAAAAATCGCGACCCTGTCCAAAACGAGCCTATTTTGACCTACTTCCAAATGAGCTACGAGGTTCTAATTTTGCTAAAAACAATCTATAGGTAGCCCCCTAAAGAATGAAATAATGGAAGTTGCCCTGTATAAATAGCAAATTTTAAATTTTATCTGAATTTAAAATTCTATTGTTTGTTTCTAAAATAACTGTATTTAAATTAAAATTCATAAAAATTCCTTGCAAACGCTTTACCTGCTTTGCCCAAAACCCAGCCAGATGGTGAAATTGTCGGTTCTCATTTTTGATTTATTATTTTAAGAGTTGCTACTGGCAATTAAACATCCATTGTAACCATTTGTAATGCCGAAAGTATTCCAAGTTCCAAAATGATCCCTATGTTGAACGAATTTATGTGGAGTGTTATTTTATTAATATATCAACACTCAATAACTTCATTTGATGGGATTCAACAGTGCCGTAACGGGGGTGGAACAAGCGGGGAATTTGCCCCAGACACAAAATAAAAATCATTTGGTATCATTTTTTTAATGAAATAAATAATTCTACAAAAAATATTAAACCAAATCGGTTGTTTTATTCAAACATCGGTTAAAAGTAGTATGAAAAGTGATTTAACTGAAGCACATGTCCAGCGGCGTAGGCAACAGGAGAGACTCCAAATATCTTCATTTTTGGGGAGTATTTTCTAATTTATGTTTAAATTTTAAACGATCAGCAAATCTTTCTACTAAATTGTGCAATAGGAGGAGTAGCAGACATTTTTAGTCAATTTTAGAGTTGATTACCTAATTTTGATCAAATTTTGCTGGAAAACTGTAAAAATGAAACCCAGCCACTTTCTTATGAGAAGTGTTTGTGTTTAAGGCTACATTTTGAGAAATTCTTGTTTCGAATCAACAATTTTTTTGGTAAATTTTGCTATTTGAAACATGAACATTTGGTCGTTTTCGCCACTTTAGAGCCGAATTCTTCATCTTCTAAGACTTGTATGAAATTATCAATTTTTGATACATTTTTCTAATAACATAAGTTGTAACAATTAGACGATTAGAAACGTTTAGTCCATTATGGACTTTTATTTTAGTTTAGATAAATGTTTGGCCTAAATCGTTGACTTTTTTGAGCGAATGTTAATAGTGAATTGTAACATAGATAATAGATTTTAGAGCTAGATTCGTGACTTTGAATCAAGAATTTTTAGATGTTTTCTTCTAAAATCATCGGTTTTCAGTAAATTTTGTTATGGAATCATGAAAAAGAGGTAACAACTTTAGTAGATTTTTGAGATAAATTACCATATTTTTCTATTCTTTTTTTCCAATCGAAACTTCTTATTTTTGCCATGTTACGACCCTGGGATTAAAATAACAAAACATAATAAAGTCATGAGCTGTATTTGTGAATTTTTTAAACAATAGTTTGGAATTTATAGTTCGAGAATATCGTGTCATATAACTGTGTAAGGATTTAACCACGGTCGCTGTAGATACGTAGACAACGATATACGTGTGGGGATTTCCTAATTGTACAGTTCCCCAATTATGATAAGATGCTTACTCGATTTTAAAAATAGTTTTAATTATTAATTAAGATTATTTTAATTTTTATATTAACAAAAATCGGTATTGCTATTTATACTTAAGATTGAGATGTTATGGATGAATGGTTGCTATTTATCACGTTATCAATAGTTTTATAGGCTGTTTACATTCTATTCATTATGAATTTGTATTGCTATACAACAAAAGCGTGACATGTTTTGTTTAGCTACTATTTAACTGCAGGTTTTTTTTAACAAAATAATAAACAATTGAACATCTGAGGACTTTTCGAAGCACAGATAACAACATTATCAGTAACAATAGTTCAATATAAACAACGACTGCTCATATGTACTAGTGTGATAATAAAAGAGATCCGTGATGTATTTATTTACTATTTACCCTAGGCTAAATATGAAAGAATTTATAGTATAGAATGCTTATAATTAGTAATATGATTTACCGGAAACTCGTTAATTTGTTTAGGTAAAAATTAATTTCTAATTACTGAATACAGTGTCTTTAAAATAATAAAAATATTTATATAGCTAGTGGATATTGATAATAAATTTTCAAATGAATCGGTACACGTGTCCCTATTGTACTAAATAAAAACCGATCATTGACTAAATTTGGTGTCATCACTGGAACACCTGTATACATTAAAAAACAGTCATCATCGTTGATCAATACGAAAATTTACGGAAAGTAACCAAAAATATACCTTGGTGGTAGTTGTATCAGTTTTTTTTTTTTTTAGAAATATCGAAAAAAATATAAAGAAAAGATCGAAAATGCGTAAAGCTAGTTAAGTAAATATAAATATAGATAAGTTAAGCCATTCCTGATCGGCCTTGGATAAAAAAAAAATACATCGACAAATATGGTACAAAAACAAGTCAAAACAGAGGTCCTAAATCACGTTTATTTAAATACAGCATTGGGCAATGAATTAGGTACATCTGGAAAATATGAAATCCGCCACATTGTTCCACTTGCATACAGTGTTTCTTTAAGTAGTCAATTCTAATGAAACTCCTACTAGCTGGCGAGAGATTCGAAAAAATATTTCAAGGATTTATTGGAGGGTACTAGAGAACATTTTAGCAAAATTAGAACCTCGTAGTTCATATGGAAGTTGCTCAAATAACGTTCGTTTTGGACAATGTCGTAATTTTCAGAAACGACAAAGGCACGCAAAACGACTAAGAAAATAAGAGTGATTTTTTCGTTGTTCTCCATTGCATTCAAGAGAAAATTCGGAGCATTTCCACCTGTTCCAGAATAGCATGGAAAAAACAATAAAATCACAATTAAGAGAGTCTACAAGTCATCCTTAGCAGTTTTACGTGATTTGCTCGTTTTGAAAACTGCGACATTGTCAGAAATGAGCTTTTTTGAGCAACTTCGAAATGAGATAGGGGGTTCTAATTTTGCTAAAATGCTCTCCAGCCATCCCTATCCTTGAAATATTTTTCGAATCGCTAGGTTACCGATAGGAGTTTGAGCACTTTAAAAAAACAGCCTGTATAAGCTAGAAAGAGATGGAGAGAAAACTGATGGTCTCCATGTGCAATTCTTATACTGTGTGACAAAGATATGAAATTCTTAACATCTGGTTGTTCATGTCTTTTAAAGGAAAAAGTCTAAAATTCGAAACGGGTAAATTTATGATTATAAAAGTGGTTAGTTTGGTCGATAGACTGAAAATGGGTGGTAATAAACGTCATCAGTTTTGTTACTTAAGACTACTCATTATGTCTCTATCTCCTTCTAACTGCAAGTGGTTGAGGTGGGCGAGACCGATGTTTTCCAAATGTACCTAAAAAAAGTGCCCGATCTGTATATATCGCATCTTGATAAGTGTGCTAGCCGAGATAGAAAAAGAGTGAGAACCACTGGCCAAGGAGCATTTCAGATAAGTTCTCTTCTGGGATTCTTATCTTTCGATTGTTTCTCCAATATTTACTGACGCCATTAAAATTTTATCAATATCATTCCATTCTATTATTTATAAACTGTTTTCTACAAGATTCATTATAGAAAGTGATTAAAAAAATACACTTTTTTATAGTCTTCTAACCACATAGTTTTCTAAAAGAATGCATATTTTTGATTGGTTTCTATACAGTTCGTGTTATTTCACACTTTGTTAGAAATCAATTGCACGATTGTTTTTTTTTATAATTTTTGCTTCACACTTCGTATCGACCATGTACAACAAAGAGATTCAACACAGAAATTCACGATTAATATCGATATTTGAGCCGGAATTACAGAATAAAGCTGTCTTCACAATCACCGGCAAAAACCGGAGCCGGAGATTATAGGTATAGATGTAAAAATAAATAAATGTAGTTGTATTTTTTTTATATCTATACAGGGTGTTATTGATCTAAATATGGTTGATTCTATGAAACATTTTAGCAAAATTATAACCTCGTAGCTTATTTGGAAGTTGGTCAAAAAAAAGTTTTGGACAATGTCGCAATTTTCAAAAACCAACTAAACACGTTAAACGGCTCGGAGACCTTCTTAACATTAATTTTTTTCGTTTTTCTCCATTGTATTCTAGAGAAACACGAAATATTTCCACCTGTCCCAGAATAAAATTGAAAAAAAAAATCACTGTTGGAAGGGTCTACGAGTCATTTTAAGTCATTTTGCGTGGTTAGTTGGTTTTTCAAAATCGCTACATCGTCAGAAACGAGCGATTTTTAGTCAACTTCAAAATGTGCTACGAGGTTCTAATTTTGCTGAAATGTTCTTTAACGCCCCTTCTACAAGTCCTTGAAATCTTTTTCGAATCGCTCGCCAACTAATATGACTTGCCATGAGAACCAGGTGCTCCCCAGTAAAAATCCCTGTTTAGCGTAAATCGACAAAATTTTTAAATTACTGCTCTAATCCTGCAGTTTCAAGGTTTAAGAACCTTCAATCCACGATACAACTTTCTGTCATTGGCTTATACAGAGTGTCTCGCCTGGGAGTATACAATTTGGTTGTTTCCACCAAACTAAAAGAGTGATTAAAATAATATTTGGAAGATTTGTAGGGTGTTCCCCAGAGAACATATTAGCAAAAGTAGGACCCCGTAGCTTATCGATAACTCAGTCGAAATACGCTCGTTTTGTGAGCACGACATTATTTTTCTTCCGTTTTTGTCCATTGCATTCTATAAAAAATGGGAAATATTTCCACCTGTTCAAAAATTAAAAAAAAACCGAAAAGTCAATGTTGGAACGGTCTTCTAGTCATTCTTAGTCGTTTTAAGTGTGTAGATAATTTATAAAAATCGTGACATTGTCCTAAAGGGATGTTTTTTCAACTTCCAAGTGAGCTACGTGGTTCTAATTTTGATAAACCCTACTTCATAAATCCTTATATTAGTTTGGAGGAAACGGCCAAATTGTGTACTTCGAGACCTGGATACCCTGTATTCATAGATAACATAAAATTCTATAAATATTATTCCAAGATATTATTTGAGGAACAATGATGCCTATTTTAGTATGGAAATAGTGCAATTATAGATCAAAGTTTATTATCCTTTAGTGTATAGAGGAAATTAAAGAATTTTAGTAGCATTATAATTAATGCATTTTTTGTTCTTTTCTAGATATCTGCGTGGAATTCTTTAAATACCGTTGGAAGATGCAAGTGTATTTTGTTTAATAACAAAATAATGCATCGATATTTGTATAATTAACGGTAGTAGACACATTTATGATCAGATAATAAAACAGGAAATTACTATAACTTAATAAGACCATAAATAAATGCAAGATTACGTCAATTATAGACGTTGGAATAAGAAGAAATGAATTTTAAAAGATTGTTTATGAAATATCTTGGAAAATAAACAACAAAATAGACTAGTATTTATTATAAATGTCTCAAGACTTTTGTTGTTTTATCGCTATTGAAGAAAAATTAGATTGATTACAAGTTATTGAATACAACCTTTCAAAACTATTCCTATAACATAAATTATAATCGTTCATAAAAAGGATTTCTATAGAAATTTTCTATTTATAACAATTTCTTTGTATTTAATTACAAAAACGTACCATTACAATACTGTTTATTAGAAGTTTCCGTATTTTCCTTTCGAAATATTAATATTGTAACGTTAACAAAATTAAATCGAATGCAATTAATTCTTATTATTAAAAAAAAATATAGCAAAAAATCATCTTTTTATTTTAGTAATAATTTTCCGAAATAATTTTTCTCAAAAAAGTAACCAATGTTGAAATAGAAATATCAAAAATATACGGATTTCACTGAATTCCGAGAATATTACAAAATATTATTTTTAAGAACTTCCACAAGAAATGTTATTAATAATAATAGTAATAATAATAATAAATATAGGATTTTTGTGTGATTTTGTGATAACGATAAAGATAAAAACCAACCAACGAAATGTTTGTCATTTACAAAACACCACAACACTACCAGAATTCAAGTCTGGAGGTACCCAACAATAAGATTCCAAGAAATATAAACCGCCTGGGCAACATTTCAAAATGGTTTTTCGGAATAGAACAACATTGATATAAATAATTTTCTATTCAAATAAAAATATTTACTAAAAAAAAAAAAAAACGTAGTTTCATCGATAAATTTAATCGATTTTAACGTTATTCTCGCTATTTATTATAATTTCATCAACGATTTTTTTTTTCGGATCGATCAATCTATTTTCGATTGTTCCGAATTCTATTGTGATATTTTAGCGGACTTACTGGTTTATCAATGAAATTCATTTTCATATACAGTCAGATATAGTGCATAGATATGTAATTGCGCATTGTTTTCTAAATTTCAATAAATACCACAGGAATAATTATGGGAAATTTTCGAAAAATTGATAATCGAATTGAAATAAACTAAATATAAAATGAAGGTATGCGTAAAAATAGATTAAAATAAAACATACTTAAGTAGTATGATGCACCATTCTTGAAACAACCAATACTAGGAATTGACAATACGTAGAGGACGACCCTGTTGGGCACTTTGTTGGTTTTTTTACCTCTCTATATGTTGTGTGTGTTATTAAATTATAATGATTATCAACAATTACAACAAAACACAATACAATTCACACATAATTATTTATTTACAACATTATCCAGAATATTTCCCGACAATAATTCAACGTATACGCACTTTATTATCGTTTTATCCTCTTTATTTTTCTCTCCGATTTTATTATTATTATTATTCGATAAACATTTCTAAATTCCGTCCGTATTACTAGTTTTAGTTGTTCACAATTTTGTTCAGGTGGCGTTGTTTACGTTTACTTTATCAGAAATAGTAGGGATAGATCGCATATTATTGGATAGTATTACCGGTACAGACGCGATAAATTCTGATACGTCAACACTAACGCTAACTTAAACATAAGCATATCTTGATAATGCTGACACTAGATGGGAAAATTTGAACTTTAAACAAATAGAAATGATCAATCGAACACAATTATTGTTTGATTTATGATAATTTTGTTACTGTTGCGAGATAGTGGAATGTGTATATTTTCATTTGATCCATTACGTCAACGTCAGTACAGATAATAAAAGGTCTGTATAAACAGAAATTATAAATAAAATGGAAAAAAAATCCAATTTTATGATAATATTATTGCGCTTTAAATTATATCATCATTTTTATTACTATTATTGATAATTAATGAATTAAATTACCGTAACGTCATATCTAAAAATAATTAATTCATATCTGTTGTATTAAAACTGTACAGAATTCAATTAAAATCCATTCTTGAGAATTCTTGAGAAATGAATACAGTTTCAGGATAAAAATCATCGCGAAACATTTGGAAAATCGCCGACTTTAGGCAGCTTTCTATACAGGGAAATCCGGTGAAATTTTGCTCCATTTTCGATAAGCAAATCATTATTAAACTTTATATATTTGCGGAAACAAGTGATAATAATTGACCAGTACATCCGCCATGCTAATTGAAATTTTGTTACACCTCCAACGGTAAAAAAATCCGCCTACATTGTCTTATAATCACATTGCAATTGTTGGCCGTATTTTCAATTTCAATAACCAATCAGCATCAGATTTTAAAATAACATTGATAAGAACTCGCAAAATGTGTGGTTGTAAGAAGACCAACAGGATTGGCCTAAAATTAGATAGTTATACAATTATTAAAACACCAAAGTGCATTATAAGTTGCCTATAATATAGAGTAAATAATTTTAAAAGTTGAATATTTTGAAAATATTTTAAAAAATGAAAATCCGAAATTATAGTGCACCAAATTAGATTCTCTCACAGATTTCTGCAAATAAGCTATGAAAATTTAATCGTTTTTAGATGTCCCATACTTCTCTGCACAATATAGAAGTCCTAACAATAAATTATTATTAATAATACGAAGGTTAATTTTGAAACAACGAGCTAGACGTGTCAGATCTCAAAACTAGAGTTTTTAATTTTTCTAATGTCAAATTAATTAATTAATTAATTAATAAAAAATATATATACAGAATTAATAAATATTTCCATTTTATGTAAATTTAATATTAAATAATTATCATATTCATAAACTATTGCAATTCTATGAACGTATCTCGCCAATTTATTGATATTTCAAAAACAATGGATTTTTCTTTATTCGAATATCTCAACACAAACATTTAGTTTGGTTTTTGAAATTAGCGCCTGCCAAGCGAATTTGATCCTTATTTGATTTACCGATTTGGCGGTTAAAGAGCCGCATTATACGAGGCGTGTTAAAAAATTGTTATAATTGTGTGTGTGTAATACAATTGTAAATTACAGCTGTATAATACAATATTGATTTATTAAAGGTTTAATAGCGAGTTTAATACAGCATTGAAAAATAAGGCTATGTTGATATAATTTTTAACACTTTGATAGCTATACGAAGTGAAATAAAAATAAAAACAGAAAATAGGAATTTGTATTTTTGTCTTAACTTTCAGCTCAAATATCAACATTTCGTTCGTCTGTATGTGTCTAGAACAGGGCCGCAGAGAGAATATGTGGGCCCTGGTAGGGTCTGTGGGGCGGGTCCCTATGTATGGTATATAATAAATTAACTAAATAAACAATTAGTATATTAAAAAGTAATTCGTATTCGCTTAAAAAGAAACATATAATTAAGAAAAAAAAAATTGAATTTCTAGGGCTCCATAACTATGTAGGTATATTGTACTATGTAAGGAAATTTAATAGTTATTTGCCTTTAAATGGCAAACAGAATATTACTATTTTTGCAAATTCTTTTCGTCTTTGTAGTGAAATATACTCATGCCTCAAAAATTACTTGGACAGAGGCAAACATATAATCTCATAATAACTTGTAGCATACAAAATATTCTTTTCAACAATCATTTCAAGAAAGCTTTGCGAGCTTTACCACTAGCAAATAAATCTATAACTTTAGAAAAATCACATTGTCTGGCCAGTGCATTTTCAATGCTCAATATAGCCAAGACCGTCAAACGTTCTTCAGTCATAGTTGAGCATAAGTCGTTCTTAATTCTTGACATAGTGCTAAATGATCTCCCAGCTTGAGCCACGGTTACAGGCAATGTACAAAATATATACGTAATGCAATTATTAAGTTTGGAAACAATGCTTCCAGTTTTCATCAATATGAGTAACATCAATAAGCCCTTTTATAGATACGAAATACTTGTGTGTGTGCGTATCGGCCAAAGAATTATTCTTATTTACATGATAATTGGAAAGAGCAGATAATCAAGAAGGCGGCCTCTCATCCCCTCATAAATGAGGGCATCTGTTTTTATTTATTTGTCACAGACAAATGTTGAAATGTTCAACAGCCTCTATTCCTTTCCATGCAAAATAAACTACGTATTGAACGTTTTAAGCTATGTGCAAACGAGCAATGACTTACAATAACATTTATGCTTTACATTGATTATATTGCTGCAACTTATTTGTTATTAACAATTTAGCAAATGGTTTTCTGAGTCGTTCACACATGCAAATTTTGTGGCAAACAATAATTTGTTGCAAAATGCTTGCATCGTCTGTACGTAGCTTAACATTAACACTAGTTATCTCCTCTAAATATCAAGTTTCAAAAGTAATAAATTATGTGTTTAAACCAATTCTATGTTGTTTATCTAAATCATGACTAAAGTCAATTTAGAGTCGATAGAAAATTCACCACTCACAAAAATTCTAGCGAAGAACAGGCTTTAATTTAAGAAAAAGAAGTCAGTTTATACATATATATAACTGGATTTAAGAATTTCTGTTTCTCTGAAATTTTTAGCATCTTTACTATCCTAGCGCCTGTGTGCACCACAGGCGGTAAAACTAATAACATTCATAGTATCAAATTGCATTTCCAATATCGGATGTAAAATTTCACATGTTATAATGTAAAAAACTGTTTAGGACCCTAAAATATTTCTTTATGATGAAGCCGCCTTTGAAAATTAGCAGATGAAAATTTTTGTTCTGGGGCCCAAGGCGGGCCCCTTAGGAGAACCGGGCCCCGGTATTTTCTACCGCCTCCACCCCCCTCTCTGCGGCCCTGGTCAAGAAGATTAAAAAATGTAAGATTAGGAAGAAATCGAATAGTCACCTTTTGAAAATGTATAAAAACTACTTAATAATTGCTTATTAAACAGAAAAAATTTGAAATATTTTTAAAAAAAGTTATTTAGATTAATATTTCATATCAATTTTCTCTAGTTTTTCATTTTGGCGCCTCGATGCGACGTGTTAAGTCAGACCTGCGTAAATTTGGTCTAATTCCAATTAATTGGCAACCAATTTATAATAGGAAATGATGGAAATCATTGTTTCATCTGATAACACTCTTGTGATTAAGAAGCAAGCTGTGTGCCAATTTCTATTCCTATATAAGGATCCCATTTTCAAATATGGGTTTAGTTGGCGTTGATATAACCAAATCATTTCGAACGTCCCCTGTAATGTGGGGGGTTGTCGCTTCATTTATTTTTGAACATGCGCAATAAGATTTTTCAGGCGGATCATGCGCAACGAAGAACTCATGTGCCGGCCATATTGGTGTGAATGAGTGCGTGAAAACAGAAGGCTCTCAATAAGCCATAAATAAAAATCTTCCAACATCAAAAAGTTGTGAAGAGATTTTCCATATTTTATTAAAATGGAAAATACATACGGTATTGGGGTAGCTAATCGCTATGCTCTTTTTCTTGACGATGAATCGGATCCATTGGAAACATTAACATTAAAAGAACAAGAAAAAGAGCTCAAGAAGAAAACAAAAGTTGTCGAAAAGGAAAACAAAAAGACCGAACCACAAACTAAAGGGCGACCAACACCTGTACAAAAGAAAATTATTAAAGAAAATACGATACATAAAAATCAAGATAATAAACGAGGTGATTCGGGTAAGTGAAGTAATTAAAAAAAAAAAAGTTTGAAAAATACGATTCGAACGGGGATAGATGATAAAACCGGGACGCACATGGTGAATTCCCGGCATTATTAATTTATTTAAAAACGTAATAATAATTCTTTTTTTAGAAATTAAACAAAATCACCAACGAACTAATGCTGATGGTAAACCGGAACGGAATTATAATAAATTTAATAACGAAAATCGTGAAGAACGTAACAACAGGAGAAATCGTGAAGATCGAAACTATAATGGATCTACTGAAAACCGGTAAGTTTCACCAATCAAATCCACCTTAAATAAAATAATTATATAATCACAAATAAATATTATGAAACTTGATTGCTAAAAAACAACAACATTAATTGATTCTGATTCAGTAAGTCCTTTGTAAAAAAATTTTGTAGACTTTTATCAGAAAAATCAGCACTTATCAACACGAACGTGCATAATTTATTATTGTTGATCAGTCTTTGTTTATCTCAACAGTAATAATTGCAATTATGAATAATCATTTAAAAAAATTGTAATATAAATATTGACATTGAAGACTTTTTAATTTAAAACTAAAACTACGTCATTATTTCTTTTTTTTTATTATAATCATTTGATCTACGAGTTGAATAAATGATTCCTTAAAATGCAATATCATTTCATTATTTGTATGGTAAAGTGACGTAATTTTCTCATCATATTACCACTGTTTTATGTCTTTGTCGAAAAAATTAAACAAATAAATTTATTTTAAATCTATTTTTAATTTGACAAATTTTTATGTATACAGAATGACCCACAAATGTCGGTAATAGTAATTTTTCTAAAAAAAGAAAACTTTGAGGGAGGCTTATGGTGTACACATGTATGTATGTGCTTATAAATCATTTAATAAATAAGCATTGAATGTAGATTTGATATTTTAAACAAAAACTACCATTGGTTAATTTTTCCATATTTCAATAAGTTGTAAATTAAATAAATTAATTTTGAAAATTTTGATGCTAACTCATTTTTGTTAAATGTATATTTATTATTCTTCACGGAATATTATATTTTAGTAATTTCTAAAAATTACCATCCCCTATTTTTATATTTATTAAATGTAATCTTCCATTATGTATCACTAATGTTTTTATGGAACGAATCATGTCGAGAATAAGTTAGCATTTTTATCGATTTCATTAGATTTTTATAGATTTTGTTTAAAATTATTTTTCATTAGTTAATGTACAATCGTAGATTATTCGAGTGGTACATTTCGAATTTCGTTTTTGAAAATTATTACGCGAAATTAGTGCAAGCACCCGACCGATTCGTTTAATCTTTTTTCTAAAGAATTTATTAGTGATAGATTAATTTTAATTTTTTCAGAGAACGCGAAGATCGTCCACCAAGACGCGAAAATCTTGGTGGTGGTGGTGGTGTTGGTGGCAATGCTGGTGGTGATAACAATTACGAGAATCGCGGTAATCGTGGACGCGCATTAGGTAATAAGCCGACAGGACCACGTGGACCTCGTAGAAATTTTGATGATCGTCGTGGTAAACGTGAATTTGACCGACAAAGTGGATCTGACAAAACGTAAGTGTTTGTTTTTAAAATATTTTTGGTGTTTTTTTTTTGTCAGTTAAGATATATATAGTAATTGAAATAAAAAACGGTTGAAGAAAAAAAAAATCGATTTTTTTATTTTGATTAATTAATGCTGTCTTTGGGTTGTTGACAACTATAATGAATGCAGCCATGGTTACAGAGGAGTCAAACCGGTGGATAAACGAGATGGTGCTGGTCCTCATAATTGGGGATCTCATAAGGACATTATTGAGTAAGCTTTTTTTTAATTTTCTGCAAATAAATCAATTTACTATAAATTATTATTATAGGGAAGCTGATAAAACTAACAATGACGCCGATCAAAGCTGGAATGATAACGAAAAACCTGAAAATAATGCTGCCCCCGAACCGAAGTATTAAACCTTAATTTATGTTTTTTAATATCAATTTTAAAACTTTATTTAATAGAGAAGAAACGGAAATCGAAAATAATAATCCTCCTGTTGAAGAAGAACCAAAAGAATTGACCCTTGATGAATGGAAAGCACAACGCGCTGGTCGTCTTAAACCACAATACAATTTACGTAAAGCTGGTGAAGGTGAAGATCCAAGTCAATGGAAGAAGATGTACGAATTGCGAAAAAAGGAAAATGAATCGGTAATTTATATTGTTTTTATTGTAATTTGATATTTATTGTTTAATTGTTATTTTAAAAAGGAATCTGAAGATGAAGAATACGATGCCGCTGAATATCCTCAACGTGCTGGTCGACAAAAACATGTTTATGACATTGATATTCAATTTTATGACAATAGAAGAGGTGGTGGCGGTCGAGGGAGAGGCCAGAGATCTGGACCAAGAGGCAATCGTCCAAACCAACGTGGTGGTGGTGGTGGCGGTGGTGGCAGTGGCAGCGGCGGTAATGGACGTGAAGAGCGTGGTGAACGACAGGATAGGCGTTTTCGTGAAGATGTAATTCTTATGATTTTTAATTGATATTTTATTTTTTATTAAAATTGGTCTTTTTTTTTGTTTTTCTTCAATTACAGGCTGAAGATAGAAATGAAAAACGTGCTCCAAAAGTTGATGATGAAAGAGATTTCCCATCTCTTGGTTAAACTCTCATCAATTATCGTCAATTGTTGGTTTTCTTTTTCTTTCTTTTTGAAACAATTGGCAGTGATTTGGTTAGTAAAATTAGTAAGTGTATCCGTTCTTAATAAAAGTTGAACCAAATCACATGAAATATCCTTCATTTCTCTCTTCTTTTTTTTTTGAAATAATCATAAATAATTTAAAACGTTTTTTTGAAATTTAACTATCATTGGTACAAACTCTTGTTCAATAGACGGCAACAATAATAAAAAAAGAAAAAAATATTAAAAAAAGAAAAATAATTAGCGTTCTATAGGTGATTTCTTTCGAGATATATGTATTTCAGTGTGAACTGTGAACCCATTTTGGAGTGATGGTTACTAGTCAGTGTTATACTGCATTGTTAAAAGGTTTTTAATTGGCTGCTCAGTGTCGAGTTTTTCGAGAAAAATTAAATTTACTAACATCTACAGAAAAGTTATTATTCTTCTAATTAATTGTGATGGTGATGGAATTTTTTTTCAAAATTCAATTGTATAAAAAAATTTAATTTGTAAAAAAAAAGTATAAAAACCTGAACAGTTCGTAGGAATGTAAAAGAATTTAGCCACGTTCCAATAATTCTAGACGAATTTTTGGATATTTTTTTTTTTTAATAATTGACTGAAATTTTTCGATATTTGATCACCAGATTTATCGAAATATAATTATGATGTTTTAATTTTAATGTTACAAAATTTTCAAATTAATAATTTTTTCTTTTCTTCTTCTCATTATCTAATTTCGATACTGGTGTTCCTTAATCTTAGCTGTACAGTTCATGACCATATTAATGTTTATAAAAGTTTTTTGATGAGAAAAAAAATGGTTTAATTAGGGTATGTAACTTGTAAAATTAAGTATTGTGCCGAGTTATAATTTTTCACTTGGAACGTTTTAAAAATTGTTAAATATTGGATAAGATCCTTTTTTCTTTTATCTCTTTTTTTTTTAAAATATTGTGTGAAGAAAATTAGGATCTTATCCCTTGGTGCTAGAAGCTTGCGTTGTATACTCGATATAATTTTCAACATTGCTTCTGCATTGTGTTGTTTTTTTTTTTTTTTTGTATCATTATATGTTCCCTTGAAAATTAATGTTCTCGAAAAATACAATTTTTTACATGCCTATATTATTTTTGTTATTTGTTTGGTTATTTATATCTTTGGGAAACAATTGTTTGATTTATTTCATATAATTGCTTATTTTTTTCGTAAGTTTAAGCAAAAAAATAACATGCATACTTTGTATAAGTCTACTAATTTACCAATAATTCGTTGCTCTCGTTTTTTTATAAGTTCATCGCTAAGTTAGTGGTATATTACTTAAAAAAAATAATAATAATTGTTATTTTATAGGATTTTATAATTGTGTTCCAATGAGTTCCAATTTTTTTCTTTTTAATTATTAAAAAGACTATGTATGGGATATCACAGAGTACTGAATACAGCGATTTATTAAATTTGCACTAAAATAGCGATTGTATAATACATGATAAAATACAATCAATGGTTTATATATATAGATATGCTAATAAAACTGTGTTTTATTGAATACATGTTGTTTTTAATACATTGTCATATTTGAATTTACCTCCTAAAATGCCTACGTGACCTTAGGCACGATATCCATTTTATGAAATAAACGCGCACGACAACGTCACTCAAATTTCAATCTAAATGGATTTTAAATATTGTCAAGAATTTGTTAAAGAAATTCGTTTATAATTAATGAAATCCTAATTATTATTGAATAAAAACTATTTTAAATTATAGAGAAATAATCATATTTTGAAAAAATGCCTAAATAATTTACTAATTAATTGTTTAATTATCCTTTGATTGGGGGAAACAAAATTGGAACATTGACGCGAAATCAGTTTTTTTTTGGTTCATTGTCGTTTATCTTATAAGATCGTGCGCCAATGATAGAGATAGATGATTGTTCGTTACACAAATTGAACAGAGATGGTGATTGTTTTACGCTTAGTAGAAGCATGGCGGCAAGCGTGGTGGATTTCTAGTAATGAATTGAGAAAAAAAATCTAATTATTTCAGTGTTGTAATTTTATAAATAATTATCGTTGTTATTATTATTGATTTCTTCGTTATTCGGCGTGTATTTTAAGTAGAGAAAATGATGTAATTCGATTATAACGTAGACGTAGACACGGTGCATATCTGTGTGTGTATGTGCGTGCCTGTAAATGTGAATTATTTTTTGTAAATAAACATTGAAACCCGGGCTTTTACAATCATTATGGCGTCGAATGACGAATCTTCAACTGATGATGAAAATAATCATTGTTTTAATAAGAAGAAATTAACAGAAAACTGTGGTAATTTTGTCGATTCATGTAAAATATGTGGTAGAATTTATGAGAAGTGCTCTTGTAAAATGTCTAATATTTTAATAACTAACGAAAATGATTCAAGTAAGCGTCGATTTTTCAATTGTTCGATAAGATTTCATTTGTTTGTTATAATAAACAATTGAATAATAAAACTAATTTGATTTTGATATTTATATTGTTTGTTTACAGATAAAACATTAAATGATTACAATGATTGTAATAATATGATATATTCAATTAGTAATGGTCAAGTCGGTACATCTCCAATTGATGATAATATAAAGGTCCAGTTGGGTGATTATAATTCAACAAATTCACTAAACATTCATTCTACTGATAATAAAAAAACATGTAATAAAGTGGCTTATAATAAAAATGATTTTAGTGTTAGGTTAAAAATAACTAGTGATAATGTGTTGGATTATAAAAAACAACAATGTGATTTTAATGATACAACAATAACGAGTTGTATGAATGAAATCAACCAAAATAATAATAATAATAAATCACTTGATAATATGTCAGGAAACGGCTGTGATCAAAGTTGCAATATTGGTGCTGTGAATGTTCCCACTAATAGCGATAATTTCAATCAAGATAATATAAAAATTAGTGGCCTTGATAATTCAAATAAATTATTAAATAATAACGAATTAATAATAGACGATAAAAGCAACAATATAATAAAACCAAAGATAAATGATATACTTGACCATAATAATGTAAGCAATGGTGTTATTTATCATTGTTCAAATAGAAATCAAAGGACACGTTCTGTGGAAATACTAGTCAATCGTAAAAAATCATCAAAACGTGCATTCTCAGCTGATGTAGATCTACGTGATATAACCAGCCGTTGTTTAGATTTAAAAAAACTCAAAATTTCATCAACACCAATTACAAGTACAACAACAACAGCAACGTCAATTAAACAAGAACATTCACATGATAAACAACATATAAAAGATGATAAACATCATCGTAGACATCACGATAAAAAACATGAATCGAAACGGAAAAGTAGTAGCAGTTCATCATCATCGAAACGTAAAAATATTGGTACACAAACAAAATTTCATAAAGATGTTCCAATAGGTTCTACATTAATGACAAATGGCAACTATAGTTATCCACCATCAGATGTGAGAATTTTTATTTAAAAATGAATAAATAAAAGGATTAGGTTAAAGTTTTGTATAAATACTATTAACAGAAAATTAACAAAACTGAAACCAATTTCCCTGATATATTTCAAAAGATCGTTGGTCAAACTTTATAATTAACCAAATAATCTATTTAAATTTTTTTTAGTAATTACAATAACACAAATTGGACTTGATATCAAGATCGTCAAAATTTAAAAAAATAGCAATATTGATGAAAACAACGGAAATAATTTAGTGGCGGAAATTGAAACTTTCTTCATTCGAAGATAAATCACAAAATATGTTTCACTTGACTCTGTTTTCTTTAATTATAAACACGATATTATTTCCTGTTATACCGGAAATGCACCTTGCTTTCTTATTTTTAATACAATCGTCTTTATTTACACCTATCTACATATAATTATTTAATTTTATAAAGTGAAATAAAAATTAGAAATTGTGATGGTGCAACTTTCTGCCTATTTATTAATACTTACAGTCTCTTTTTATCTTAAAACGTTTTATAAAACTTCGCCTAAAGTATACAATTTGGTATTTTTCAAACAACATATTAGGAAAAATGAAAAACTTTCGAGAATGTTATATGTTAAGGGTTAGAAGGTTACAATTTCTCAAGAAACTAAGAGTAGTTTATTGGCAAATTGTAAAATTCGTGGGTACCTAAAAACTAATTTTCTTCACTCTTTATTCCGCGTTTTTAATAAATCTTTATTAATAAATGTAGTTCCATTTAGAGTTACTGAAGATGACACAAATTCATTTGAACGTTTATTTAAAAAATAAATCAAGTCCATGATTCATATTTTAAAATAAAAATTTAATTATCTGATTATCTTTGATGTTTATTTTGATTTTTTTTATTTTATTTTCTTTGTAGCCAAATTTAAAATATCGCCGTTTTTATCATATAGAGACACATTCAAATGGTGGTGCAAAAATTCTACGTATGTACGATGATGAAATTAAACATTTACGTATAGAAGAACAAATTAATTTAGCTGAAGAATTTTTTAAATTAGCATTTAAAGAAAATTCAGATGGACATGCTGTATTTGTTATAGCTGTTATACATGGTTCAGCTAGTTATTTACCTGATTTATTACAATATATGTCGGAAACTTATCCACATTTAACGGTTAAAAATGGTTTATTAAATAAAAGTTCTGATATTGAAACAACAATATTTTCTGAATACAATAAAAATGTTGTCAAACATTATGAAAGTGGTACTGTACGTTATGGACCATTACATCAAATTAGTATCGTTGGTACAGCGCATGAAGAAACTGGTGGTTATTTTCCTGATCTTCTTGAAATGCTAGAAAAGAATATTTTTTTAAAACTAGTAATTACTTAAAAAAAACCAGATAGAATATGTATTAATTAATGTTTAATTTGTAGACAATGCCATGGGGACCATTATCAATCTGTAAAGATATGAAACCAACAGAATCAAATGATGGTCCAATACTCTGGTGTCGACCAGGGGAACAGTTAGTGCCAACTGTTGATTCAAAGACTCCATTAAAACGGAAACGGTACATACTTGGTTATTTTATAACAAAAAAATAAATAATGATAGATATTTTATAGGACTGGAATAAATGAATTACGAAATTTACAATATTTACCTAGAATGTCTGAAGCTAGAGAACATCTATTCGAAGATCGTACAAAGGCACATGCTGATCATGTTGGTGCTGGTTTAGATAGAAAAACAACAGCTGCTGTTGGTATTTTAAAGGCAATACATGGTGGACAAGATGAAGGTCCAATAAATCGTATTACTAAAGATGTTGTTGCATTTTCAGCAAAAGATTTTGATATATTAGCAGAAAAATTACAATTAGATTTACATGAACCACCAATATCACAATGTGTTACATGGATTGAAGATGCTAAATTGAATCAACTGAGAAGAGAAGGTATTGAATATGCAAGAATAAATTTATATGATAATGATATATATTTTTTGCCGCGAAATATTATCCATCAATTTCGTACAGTTACGGCAGTTACAAGTATAGGTAATTATAATTTGTATTTTTTTGGTAATATATTCTTAATTGTTATAATTGGTTATAGCTTGGCATGTGCGTTTACAACAGTATTATCCAATTTTCAATACCAAAAATATTGATAATACTGAGTTCAAGCCATTATCAAAGACTGATCTATGTGAAAAACATGAATCAACAAAATGTAGTGCTAATATAAAGAATTTATTAAAATCAAAACATAAAGTTGATTTTGAAAAATCAATAATAAGTGACAAATATATAAATGATCATAAATACAAAAGTAAAAGTGACAAAGATAAGGTACCAAATAAAGATAAAATACACGATGAAAATCGCGATAAAATACGTTATGAAAATCGTGATCACCGTGATGAGAATAAAGAAAAACGAGATAAAGATCGTGATAAACATAAATCAAGAAGTGATAAAGAACGTCATGAAAACCGTGATCGTAATAAACATGATAGAGATCGTCATCATCATCACAACCATCATAAAAATAAATCAAAAGACAGAAGTTCTAATGATAAATCACATCGTCATGAACATAAAAGTAAATATAAAGATAGTGATCATAAAATTCGTCATAAAACAAGTAGTGGTGGCCATAATTCAACATCATCATCATCATCGAATTTTAAAGATAAAGAACAATCATCAGATATAAAAATTAATAATAATAATAATAAAATAAATGATTCAGGGAAAAATAATTGTGTAAATCATAAACCATTAACTAGCAATAATAATAACAATAATAACAATAGCACAACAATCACATCAACAACAACATTAGTTACAACAAAAATTTCAACAGTTTCTAATACAGAATCTAGTTCTACATTAACGAATTTTATAACTGGTGATCAATCATTAAAACATAAAATTGATAAAAAACCTCATAAAATAATAAAACGTCCTCGATTATCACAATCATCAGATGTACTTGGTGATATATTAAAAGACATGAATAAATGTGATCCACCTATTTAACATTTTTCAAAATTAATGTCACTATAAATAAGATTTTTTTTATGTACAAACATTGTCACTTACTCGTTTTTAATTTATACATGGTGTACCATGGTATTTATTCTCACAGTTGGCTGTGCTTTTGTTGACGTAGGATCCTAGTTTGGTACGACCATTTGAAAAATTCATTAACAAATTTCAAGTGTGAATCAAGTTACGTTACCACGTCACCAAAAGTACAACCAGTTGCGAGAATAAATACCGTGATACAGTCTATATAGTATTGTCATTATTGTAATTTTTTTTAGAATCTCTTAATTGATTTATTTATTATTTTCATCTATTTAATTAATATTCTTTTTAAAACAATCGAGCAGAATTAATGGTCATTGTTTTTTCTGTAATAATAATTATCACGTTTCTATTTATTTAAATTATAATAATTGACGTAGTGTCGTGAAGTTTTTACAGAAAAAACCTGGCTGTGCCTTAGGACTTCTACATAATTTTTAAGATCTCATTTATGTTGTGTAATTTTTTGCCATTTATGTCTAAAATATATTTTAATATTTAAAAATAGTTGTATAATATGGATGTAAATATTGTAAATTATAAAATTGTACAGATTTTTACTTAGCGAAACAAAAAAAAGGATGAAAAGAAAGACACCTTAAGAATGTTGCTGTATATTAATATTGAAGATATATTGTATTAAAAGAAAGATATATATATATATTATAATGTTAGAGAATTTTTAGTAATAACTAATATTTTTTCATATCACAGCAAAATTTTCACATTAATTTCTACCTCTCACAAAAAAAGAAATCTATTTTTGTGTGTTCGTTTATCAAAACTAACATTTGATTTGTTTATAATTGAATTATAAATGTTTTGCTTATCAAATCAAACTGTTTCGTTCTCGACACCTTATTCTAATTAATAGTTCAAATTTGAAAAAGTTCCTTTATTATAGATAAAAGATGCAATTAGTAAATCGACTGAAATTTAGGATGTTTAAAAATAATTCGAAAACAGATGTCTTGTATTTTGTATTTGTGATAATTTTTATTTGTATCTCAACAATTTAATGTTATATCACCTGTTCTATAATTGATTCTTGATTTACAGTAGGCAAATTTCTACGTCTTGACAGCAAGTGATAAATCATAAATGAATTTCAATTTTAAAATACGGTTCTTTATGTTAAATTTTACTACATTCAAACAAAAAAATGTACAAAAATCTAGTCTAGTGATATGTTTAAACAATCGATCTCTCAATTCGACTCAATTAGTGACTTATCACTTGCAATTTTTTTTTAATCAAACTACTGTTTTGTCGATCCACAACTGTAAGGTTAAACCAAATACTCTTACTCTTACAATTATTTTAATTAACTTCAATTTTACAGATATGGATAGGCATTTTTAGCGTTTCCTTTAATTTTAATAATATTTATAATTCGTTTTTAATTTACACATAAGGTTGTGGCGTATTTATAAATTGAATATTTTGCTTCATATTGTTACATTCCATGCAGTATTGTTTATATGAATAAAATTTTCTTGTCAATTGAAATTATTTTTATCTAACGTGTTAAATGTTTACGTTTCTCTTGTAGTTTTGCTGCTTTCTTTTTCATAATTTGTATACGTTTATCAGCACTGATTATATTAATATTTGGTGTAACATTTGAACGAGGATTTCCACCTGATGATGTTGATGCTGTTGGTGTTTTTTGTGAACTCGATGATGATTTTGAAGATTGTGGATTAATATTGCTCGATTTTGTCGTAACTGAAAATTAAATTATTTGAAACTTTTGTAAATTTTGTAAATTGATTTTGTTACATTTATCAGATTTAGGTGGTTTATTAGAACCGTTATTGTTACCACCATGACGATTTGATGATGTTGATTTCGTGGTTGTTGTAGATAAAGTTGTTAAAGTCTTTGTGAGGGGATTGGTAACTGGTGGTGTGGACGTTGTGGGAGTACTAGGTGGTGTTATTCCTATTCCTGTTGTCGTTGTTGTGGTAGTAGTGGTAGTGGTGATGGTGGAAGTAATAGTGGTAGTAGGAGTTGTCGCTGCTGGTATTGCTATTGTTGTTGTTGTTATAGCTATAGGCGTTGTTATTGAAATTGTTGTCACAGCTACTGTTATTGCTGGTACTAATGCTGTTACTGTCACTGTTGGTGGTATAGCTATTGGCGTTTCTATTGGTAATGGCTCCGGTATACTGATTAATTTAGCACTTTTATCCTGTAATCAATACGTTTACAAACTGGAATAACACGTTAATATGGTTAATTTACTTTACACTCTTGACAAATCCATGTATCGAAGGAATCTTGAAGTGTTACTATAGGTTTATGACACTCTTGATGGTACAATCGATGGCAATCTGAACATTCTAGTAAACGATTCCGTGCACCTACATCCATTCCACTAGAATTACAACAATAATTATTTCAATATCAATTGAAGTAAATAAACTTACTTGCAAACAATACACATCAAATCTTCTTTAAATAAATCCAGTTCCAATTCATCATCAGAATTAGAACCTTTACTTTCCTCGATTGCATTAATAAATGGTTTATATTCGGTTATTTGTCGTTGTTTTAAAGCTGATGAAACTAAAGCTGTTAGATCTTTTGATACACCTGTTTTTGCTTTGATTGCCTCTTCTAAGTATGATTGTAATGGTACGTTTTCACCTTGTGGTAGATTATCGTTTGAAAACATAAAACCAATCGATTTAATAAATTGTGGATCAATATCGTTTAAATATAAAGCACTCATTTTCACTATTTTGATAAATTTACATTCACCAAAAATTCAATGCGAAAAACAAAACACAAAAACACCAACAATTCAAGTATATGTTGGTGACCATGCAACCAGGTTGTCCAACTGATATGGGAGGGCTAATTATGAAAGGCTACAACTAGAGTGCGCTGGCATCGTTTCAGGGGCGCGTAACAATAAATTTTAAAAAACGACCCTCTCTGCAGGGTATTTTTTCAATTATTTCAAACAAGTTTTCTAATACAACATTTTATGTACAATTTGCTGATAAAAGTCATGTTATATTGAGGAAAATGTACTCTTAATCAAATTCACAACTCAATGTAAATTTTTTTTGAAAATTAACAGTAATGAATATTTGTTTTAATATATTGTTTCAAATTTCATCTGTTATTACTTGGTTCCTCATTAATAATAATGAAATGAGCCATATCTTTGATTTATACAACATGTGTAAGTAAATTTGAATTTTCCCGCTAAAATACACAATTCCGCCATGTTCATTGCTTCTTTTTCCTATAAAGATAGCTGCCACATCGTCAGCGCCACCTGAATATGGCCCTTCACAACGCATATTGGAGGCAGGGGATGGACACAAAAGAGAATTAAATATTATGTTTTGATGATTCATCAATGATGAAACATTGGTAGTTTTTCAAGATTTAGAACACGAGTTAGGGTGTTTTCACACACAACGGTTTCTGCCGGACCGGGACCGGCTACAACTCCGGCAGCGGTTTTGTGGAATTTCACACACATCGGTTTTATCGGAGCCGTCGTTCTGTTCAATTTTACAAACAACTATCTTGTTATCGGGCCTACCCCAGGGTAGTCTAGGTCAACATTTCTGCCATCACCAATTTATCTATCAATATATCTTTGAATCTTTGGTGGGTTGACACTTTCTCGAGCAAAAAAAGCTGCCGGAGATCAAACCGGCTATATAACCGGGCCGGAGTGTGTGTGAAAGCATACATTTAATAACATTGAAGTCGGCACCGGGGCGGGGGCCGGCTACGGTTTTACCGGTGTGTGTGAAAGATCTTCGGCTACCAAAAATCGGGCCGGTATTATTACCGGACCGGACTGTGTGTGAAAGCATACATTTAAAAACATTGAACTCGGTACCGGGTCCGGCTTCGGCACCGGTTTTACCGTTGTGTGTGAAAACGCCCTTAGATAATGATAAAAATAAAATCCGAAACTTTGAAGTAGGTAATAAGTTTACTGAATCCATACAGAAAAACTTCTGTGAAGCTATAATTGAACTGTAAAATTGCAAAATGCGTGTGCTTCTTTCCACACCACCTGTGAGGTAAAGCACAAGGTGCGTTTTTTTTAAAGTGGTATCCCCTGTAGGCCTAATCCACTGTGATGGATATATCCACCACCCCCACTAATGTTAGTAATAACAAGACAAAAACACACAACACAACTCTTATATTCTATGTTAGTAATTTCAAATAGCGTTTCAAAAGAAAAGTGAAGAGGTCAAGAGAACAAATATCCGCATACCGAAAATTTCCCACATTATCCCACGAATATTTGCTTTCGTGATGTTCACTTTTCTACTCATATTTACTAGAATAAATTATTTAAATTTATAACAATGTAGGTTTCAATTAGGGGATGAAGGTGTGAGGGAATTATAGGAGATTATAAAGGATTGAAGTTGATGATGATCCTGATGAAGGCGATTTTCTGAAACATAAAAGAATAATTATTTTCATTACAAAAGTTCTGAAAAATAAAAATGTATGCATTAAATTTCTGAAAAAAAAATATGTAAAAATTATTGAAAAAATACCTGAAAGTTGTTAAATATCTGAAAAGAAAAAATAATATAAATTTAATATAAAAAATAAATATAAAAAATTTCATTCATTAAAAAAAGTCCTGAAAAACAAAAATATATCCATTAAAGTTCTGAAAATAATGTAGATTATTAAAAAATAGAAATGCTGAAAAAAATGTATACATTAATTATCTGAAAAGACAATGTAAATATATTTTTAAAAAATATCTGAAAATTATTAAATACCTGAAAAAAGATTATTAATTATATCCTGAAAATAAATAAGAATCAAATTAAAAAAAGTATTATGTTATACTTACCGTTTAAAATTTAACATTTACTCTTACCTATGAGTATATGTTATTAAACACATGAACACTTTAAAACACTTTTCACTATAACACTTTTTTCGAAAAATCGAATAACTCAACTTTACCATTAAAAAATAATGTAAAGGAGTTATTGTACCGATTCGCGATTCGTTAACGCTATCGTTGAAATTGTACTTTTTTGTACAATTTCAGTAATTTTCGCTGACAAAAGAAATTTGAGCGATCAAGCTCGAAGTACCAAAGTTTTACTCGACACATTTCCAAGTCTCATACTTGGATAAACCGACACTTAGGCGGTAAGAGAGAAAGAGACTGAGTGTAAAGCATCGTGACACATTTTCAGGCCACATTTTTTACAGTAGTTTATCTATGACAGCAGAGTTTACATCATAAATTGAGATTTTGACGGCAAAAATAGGAAAAGATCGAGCTGGAAGCATCAAAGCTTCACTCTTATGTCATAAATTTGTACATAAATGTACAGTTTCACAATTGTGAACAACACCTCGATGGCAAAAGAGAGATCGAGTTGAAAGCATCAAAGCTTCATTCGTTACACCTTTCAAATGAAGGTTTATACATTTAAAAATACTTGCAAAGAACGTTGTCAATGAGTCGTGATGAATATTATCTTGTACATATTGAGAGTATATCGATTTCTTGTATATATCGAAAGAATTTTTTGAGTTCAAAAAGTACCTACAAACTTGTAAATACGTAACAGTTGTATACACCAACGATAGATGATAGATAAGAACATTTTTGTTTATTATGAATATTACGTAAAGAAAAAAAAATGTTCAATTCTATTATGATTTGATAAAACCGAGATTATTAGAATAATTCAGTTGTCCCATTATCGTCCCTAAAAAATATCTGTAATCTAATGAAGTACCTATAAAGTGCCTACAAAGTACCTACAGAGTTCCTATAAAGGACCTACAAAGTTCCTATAAAGTGCCTACAAAGTTCCTATAAAGTGCCTATAAAGTACCTATAAAGTGAGTACAAAGTACCTATAAAGTACCTACAAAGTTCCTATAAAGTGCCTATAAAGTACCTATAAAGTGCCTACAAAGTTTTATATATTATCGCGTGTTATTGAATGATGACTAATAGTAATAATAAAAAAAGCTTATACTACGATTCGAAAAAAGCAGTTTTAAATCTCTGCGTTTTGACTTTAGATTTTGAATTATAATAAAAACGTTGTACATATTCGTAGAAAATTGCCTTGTAAATTAAAAAGGTACTTACTACTTAACTGCATCTCAGCCTCCTGTCCCACGCTGTTCGAACCTACTGTAATTAGAAAAAAGAAGAAGAAATCAGTATATAATTTTGGAAAATGGTTTTTTTAATTATCTCGACTTACCCTTTCATTGAACTTGACGTCACTCAGCTCCATGGGCTGACTAACCGCCTCCTCCAGAAAGGCACTAACACTTGACACAATCACTACTCACTATATTTTATTTATTATTATTATTCACTATTAGTTATTATTATTAATAATTATTATTATTCACTATTGTTTATTATAATTACTAACAATTTATTTATTTATGAATTTTGAAATTGAAGTTAACACTTTAACGTTCAAAACTGAAATGAATAAAAGACGGGCATAAACAAGTCTGGAAAAGAACGTTAAGTAACATTTCCTTTGTTCGGCTCTTATCAAGAACTAAAGAAAAACTCTACCGTACAAATTTATAATCTTATCGTTTATATACAAAAAAGAAATAAGAGATTATTTTGCAAATATTTTGAAGGTATTTAATTTCTTCAACAAAAAACTAAAATTACTGTCTAGAATATTTTAGATTTTAAAAATAAGAAAAATGCTACAAGAAATTTAAAATTCTTCACATTTTTCCAAGGAAACTCCTTAATTACATTAGGAAAGACTGATGAAAATAATGTAGCTGTATATTTTACAGATTATACTGGAAATGTAACAAACTAAAACTGTTAAAATGGAGAAATAATGCTTTATTTCTGCTTTGAAGCACACACCAAAAGTACAAATATAGTGCAATAATTTGTAATCTATTTCTTAAACAGCAATTATTTACGATTAAATAGTTTTCAGATCTTCCCCTGAAGGACCATCTTCTTCAACAATAGCTTTTTAATTTTTGCAGACGGTGTTAAAGGGAATAATTGAACAAATCTAACACCACCTCTTAATTATTGTCGATCACTGACTTGTGCAACATAATCTTGAATTTCTTCAGCTGTTGGTTTATCAACGTTTGAATTCAACATAATTGCCATCGGATGATCATCATCTACTTCGTGTGGTATACCATTAACTACAGCTTTTTTAATAGCTGGATGTTGCATTGATACGTTCTCAATTAGTGCCCGTCCATGCCGTGATTGATATTTGAATAATTCATTGATACGATCTTGATCATAATATGCAATATCACCAGCACCTAAGCACATATCATTATCGAAACAAGACGATGAATCTTAACTGTAATAAGCATTTATAGAGAATTTTGTTATGATTTCCAAGATCCTTATATAAATCCTTTTATCATTCTTCAAATCAAACTAATTTCATAATATTTAGATCCAACACCCGTTATGTATTTCTTTTATACTGAACTCTACATGTAGGCGGGCTGAGAATTGTGTCTGTTGTCGTCAAAATTGGGATAATAAAGGCTTGATATTGTGACAAATCAATGTAATTATTATATACAAGTAAAAAGAATTCTACTTCTCTATTTAAAAATTTTCATTTAATCAATTTAAAAAGTGGCGGTCCATCGGCCTTACAAGCGGTTATCGATTGGATGATCGTCCAACCGGCCAGTTCGCGCTTAATTTTAATTATTAAGGTGCAGATAGACGATGATAATTTATTAAGATTTAGCCAAGCTAAGTAAACTTTTGTGTATGCCTAACGTATCCTTATTTATAAAAAAGAAATATATTTCTTTCAATTAAGTAACCAATTTTCACTCATGTTACTTAAACAAGGAAAATATTGATTATTTCTCAAATTATCGCAGTTTCTCCAAAAATTTACAAAATTTTGTACCTTTCTTGAATTGTTTTATAATTCTATAACATTGAATTTCTCTTTAAATTGAAAGCATGAACAAACCATTAAAATCACAAACTATCAAAACAGTTGAAAATCAATTCTTTCTAATGAATGGTTGAATCTCAACCGGAATGTTAAAGAAAATCACAGTCGCCTCACGATTGTTATAAGTTCAACCTGTAAATGTTAAATTTATTATTAATTAACTTAATTTTCATCTGTCTTATTAAAAAAGTAAACTTACTTATTATCATGAAGGGGACAATGTTAGAATATGCCTTAATTAGATGACTCCATTGTTGATTTGTGGTATTCTTTTTAGACCGCAATAATTGTTGAATATAAAGAATATAAGTAACAAACATTTATTATTAGTTAATTGTAAGTTGAATTTCTCTTTATATTGTAAGCATGAACAAACCATGGTTACCGAAACCATTAAAATCACAAACTATCAAAACAGTTGAAAATCAATGCTTTCTTTCTAATGAATGGCTGAATCTTAACCGGAATGTTAAAGAAAATCACAGTCGCCTCACGATTGTTATAAGTTCAACCTGCAAATGTTAAATTTATTATTAATTAATTTAATTTTCATCTGTCTTATTAAAAAAGTAAACTTACTTATTATCATGAAGGGGGCACTGCTAGAATAGGCCTTAATTAGATGACTCCATTGTTGATTGCTAATGATCTGTTTAGACCACAATACTTGTTGAATATAAAGAAAATAAATAACCACCCAATTAGTACTATCACTCTCTAACATGTTCAAGTATATGGGGAAAGTGGAATAGATTTATCGAGGCCTATATGCGTATATAGAACCAAGAAATATCCTGTATATCTAGTCGGTATCCACATGATTATAGGAATAACTTACTAATTTATTTACTATAACATTATTTGGAAAAAGGATATGTTTCTGATATTCATGAGTCAAAAAATAATTATTGATAATAACAATACGAAAATTTGTCTTGTTTACCTTTGCGTACATTTCAGCAATCTCTGAAAATGTTGGATTAGTTTGGTTCTCAAAGCAAGACCGGCATCTGACCATGATATTAATAATAATAATTTAGATTTATTTTAATCAATTATTATTATCAATTTTGTTTAAAATTTACCAAAAAGATTTTCAATTTGAATTTGCAAATGTAAATAAAAAGATGGCGCTGGGACAATTACAAAAGTGAAGTTTCTTTTGTTTTATTATGTTGGCGACAATGCTTTCGAGCTTGTGATGACAAGCGTGGGATATTCAAATTAATCAAATTATAAATAAAACAAGCACTTATATTGATTCGTATATTACTAGCCTGTGCGTGTTTGAAATTGAATAAAAATTTGTTAATAACTCAAGAAACATAATGTAAGAAATATAATTTGGGGTAAAATAATCAAATTGATCTTTGTTGTTCTCTATAAAATCGTTGTTACCGTAACCACTGCCTAACTGTAATTGATAATGGAAAGCTATAGAATTCTTACAAGAAATAGGAAAGTTGTTAATTGATAATTGTTTATTAAAAAATTTTACATTAAATCTTTTAGAAATTCTGTAGATATAATATTATTTAATCGTTTGAAATGTCATTGTTATGTGCTGTTACTTTAGTTACAATTAAAACGATAACCATCTTCACGATAATAACATTTTATAATTAAAAAAAATTAAAAAGATAATTCACTTATCTTTAGTAAATTTTATGATATAGAAATGTAATTTAATTATAATTTATTGATTTTTAATTTATACTTTATTTAATAATGGCCAAGCTAAATGATCAAATAGGTTAATAACATTTAAAATGGGTAAGTTGCATTGTATTTGAATTAAATAATAAAAAAAATACCATTTTTCTTCCCCAGAGGATGGTGTTAATGTTGATAATAATTCATTAATAAAAATGGGCGCAAGCGATAATCCGAATGCGGCTCGTCTAGCTAATTTACAAGAACGTAAAAAGACAATTGAAGATTCATTAGCAAAATGTACACAAGAATTAAGACAGCTCTGTATACAGGTATTTAAATTAAACTATAAACTATAAATGATTTATTTTATTTCAATTTTATACATTAATTAATAGGAAGCCGATTTAACTGGAACCATTCCATTGGAAATGCCGCTGGAACCAGGCGAATCACCACCGTTAATTCGGCGACGTGTTGGTACAACTTATCAATTACCGGAAAATCTAATTAAAAATTCTAACAATAAAGATGAAACTGTAACTGATCTTGAATTACAAATACAATTACATGCAAATATGGCAGAGGCAGCTTTAGGACTTGCTAATGAACAAAATATAAGCAAGGTTATATTAATTTTCATAAAAAAATTCGTAAAATAATTTGTTGTAATTTTTAGACTTTACGGCGTAAACATATGACCGAGTATCAACAACATAAAATGCAATATTCTGTATTACAAGAAAAATTAAGTTGTATGAAAGACAAAGTACACCAACAAGAACATTTACATAAACAAAAGAAAAAACCAAGACCAACAGAACAAGGTTAATTTTTATTTGGAATTAATAACAATTAATAAATATTTATTGTAATTGTAGATGATAACGTATCAACAACAACAACAATTGAACCTTTTGTTAAATCTGAATTACGACATAGTATAAGATCGAATAAATGTATTCTAACAGATAATGATATTGAACAAAGGTATCCTACTGGTTATCAAAGAACAACATATAAAAGTCCTAATATATATCCAGATGGTTCGTATTCACGTGCTGATGATAGTCTAGCTACTGGTCTATATAGACTCAGTATAAATGGTTATAAAAACTATATGGAAAGGTATGTTTTTTTTCATTTTTACCTTATGACCAATTTGTAAATTACAATTCTGTTAATTTTTGTTGTCTTGATATATTGATTAGACAGTTTGGAAAATTACAGGCCATTCCAAACAGTCTGACTTGTTAATTTGTAAACTACAAACACTGATGTTAATTTTTGAATTGGTTTACATAAAGACAACGAACAGATTTCGATTACATCAATAATAAGTAATGCGTGCCACTTAACTCCCTTTTTAAAGATCAATTATTTTAATTACCAATAATTAAATCTTTCTATCAATTAGTTCAATAATTACCATTCATTTGCCTGTGGAATATATTTTAAAGTTTACTACAAGTGTGTGAATTTTCGGCTATGCAATGTATGATTGATTGAGAAAATATTTCAATCGTAAAATTTGAAGAAAAAAAAATTGTCACTTGTGAGGTGACCACACATATTGTTATCGAAGAACGTATAAATCATCGCCTCGGGTAGTAATTTACCCATTGTTGTTATAAATAAAAAAATTTACGAGTATTTGTTTGAAATTTATCGTGCAATTTGATTTGAAAATGTAGCGGGTCACTTAAATTTAAGAATGAACTCGTGCAATATTTTCGATTTTTTTTGTGTTTAAACAACGTATATTAGAGGTACATTGGTTTAATAAGTTAGACCATAAATGACTGACATATTGGCGAACGTGACTTTTCTGTAAACATCGATCAGGTTCTTTGCATACACGATTTGACTTAGTATTATTATTATTATTATTATTGCAATCATTGTTATGACTGTTGGTATTGTTTATTAAAAAAAATCAGTTTATGGTTTAATCTGGTGAGTTATATATGTATACCAGCATCAATTGATGAATCTCTCAGTTTTGGTTTTTCTTTCCATCGTTTAACACATATGTTAACTTCAATACATTTGATTTATAAAATTGATTTATTTTCGAATAATATACAATCTAGTGCTGAAGTATTTTTCACAAATAAACTAAAATTAATTACCAATAATTAGTTTACCGGTTATTCTGAAAAAATTTGGTATTCTTCATGGAGTCTGGGTAAATATTGCTTCCACTAGTTAATTTGCTTCTCATTTTGTAATGTTATAATTAGTACGGTGGTTACACCGTTTAAATATCTCGGAAAACAACCGAGAGAACGATGATTAAAAATTGTCTCTTTTCGGATTCCAAAACGAGGCCTGAATCCAACAATTAACGTCCGTTTTTCGAATTTATACAGGGTGGTGAATATTTAGATACCCCTCATTGGTATTTTAGAAACTCGTACAGTTTTTGTATAGTTTGTAGAATTCTGTAATCGCATAATTGTTGGTGTTCTATTGGAGTATATTTTATACCGAGTGATCCACAAAGCACTATACAGGGTGCCGGATCTAAATGTGGCAAATGTTATGAAATTTTTATTAGTTGACGAGTGATTTGAAGAATATTATACGGATTTATAGGGGGGTACCTAGAGAATATTTTAGCAAAATTAGAACCTCGTAGCTCATTGGGAAGTCTATTAAAAATGATCGTTTTAGACAGTGTCGTGGTTTTCAAAAACGAGGTAAACACGTAAAACAAAAACCCTATCAAAAGTTATTCTTTCGTTTTTCTCCATTGCTTTCTAAAAAAAAAAAAATTAACAATCTCCACCTGATCTATACTTTTTCAATTTCAAATTGAGAAAAATTGCACAAATTTATTGCCCATATTCAAAGATATTTACTGAATGTGATAAATATGATTAACATTACTTTTTAAGAAACTCTTACATAAAATTTAAAATATTTGCGTTTAGAGTAATTTCATTTCATATACATCATTGTTATTTTCCTATTTATGTTTAATAATATTTCTCATTTCGGGATTAAAATTTTGCAAAATAAAGGGAAACTAAAAAAAGAACGTTGGAAGAATCCTAAAGTCATTCTATGTGTGTAACTCATTTCTGAAAATCGCAACATTGTCAGAAACGAGCCTAATTTTGCTGAAATGATCCCCTTGAAACGTTTTTCAAGGATCTAGGAACAGTATAGTCTTATGTGGACTACGTGGTATACTCTGTCTATCCAAACTCGAAAGTCTAAAAGATTCTTTTTAAAATTAAGAAGTTATCTGTGTTTAATACTTTATTAATAATTGTTTTTTTTTAATACTTTTTAGACGCGAAAATATAACAAACGCAAATATGTCGTCGCCACATAATCCGCAATTGAATTCTAGCCATTACAATCAATATCCTCATATTCAAATGAATCCACAATATCAACAGAATCTACAACATAATCATATATTACAACAACATATACATCATCAACGTACATCTCATAATTCTTTACAACCAATGTTTAATTATAATATAAATAATCCTTATTATAATTCGTTGCAACAAGATTATAATAAATTTAATACAATTAAAAATCAGCAACAACAACACCAACAACAATTGAGTCCATCGTCAAATCAAATAAATCATCGACAATCTAGTCCAAATATTGGTACATCAACAATGCAAAAAATGAATTATTATCAAACAAATCAACCAAATTATTCACGTTATACAAATGAACAAAATTGTCGTACACAAAATCCTCATCAAATACAACCACATCAACAATATGAACATAATACATTAGGTTTAGGTGGTTATTGGAAAGGTTCTGAAAATGGTGAACTTGTATGGTGTCATACATTAGATTCAAATTGGCAACGTGATAAAAGATTTGGTAGTTTAGATAGAAGAAAGAATAAACGTATACAAAAACGTATATCACCAAATATTGATAATAAATCAGCAACATTAGCTGGTGTTCCAAATTATACAGATCATGTACGTACAGCATCAATAAAATCACCACAAATAATTAATAGACGATCACAAGATAATCGTCAACTTGTTAGAACACAATCATTAGGTAGTGTTGGTGCACAAACTGTTGATAGTGTTTGGCCAAGTGATGATAATTCATCATGTGAAAGCGATAATCGTAGTATTAATGATATTAATCAACCTAATCGTAGAAAAAAACAAAAAGGATGGTAAATATATAATTATTGTAATAATTAATTAATTTTTATTAATTTATATATTTTGTTATAATAACAGGTTAGAAACTTCTTTAGACGCACCTGTATCACCATCACATTCAGTAGTATCACGTTCTCAATCAACAATACCATCGGTTTTATCACCTGAAGAAAAGTATATACCATCATCACCACAACCACATATACCATTACCACCACCCCCACATCACCATCATCATTACCACCACAATCATCAACATCATGTAGTACCATCACCACCACCACCATTGCCATTAACACCAAAACCTCCATTAGAAATACCAGCCGAATCGAATCCGTCCCCAAAAATGCAAGAAACAAATATCGAAATGTTTAATAATAATATACCGAAAAATTGTACAATTGTACAAGCTGGACATTGTAAACCATATCATGAAGAAACTAAACCATTTGAAATGTCCGATTTCTATAAATATTCAACGAAATTTAAGAAATCACCACAAAAACAAGAAATTATTAACACAAGCCCTAAAAAAACAATTACATCCCCTGGTGGGAATTTTCAAAAGAATTTGAATGAATCCTTCGAAGATATGGCACAGAAAACGTTTAAAAATGTTAACATTAATCAAAAGTAAGTTGAATTTTATTTAATTATTTCATTTTTTAAACAATTTTTTTTTTAATAGTTTGAGTCCTGTACGTGTCGACAATACATCATTGAATTCAAGTTTTGATATTAGCCAAATCACCAATGCTAATGTAGCTGAACATTTCTCCGATGAAATGAATGCTTGGTATAAAAGTCAAAATTTTCACGATAATAATGATGGTGCTTCCAAAAGTAAATCGACTGCAACGTTAGTTTAATAATTGTCCCTTTTTTCTGTTTTTTTTTTTTTAAAAGGAAAGACTTACATAATTGCAATAATTGAATATGTTAACTTTAAATATTTTTTCTATATGTTAAATAATAACAAGGTATTTGTGCCTTAAGTGTTCAGAGGAAAATTTTCATATACACATATAAACCTGCTTTTTATTTATAGATTATAATTAAGATATTTTTGGTAAATTATTTAAAATTCGCAATGAAACAAAATGTGCCTTGGGATTGTTTTGTTTTTTTCAATTTTCGTTTAAATTGATCTCAAAATGTTTCGCATTTCATCTATTTTTTTTAAAATATATTTTAAGTAATTATATTTAAAATATATATACATTCCTTAAAGCTCTAAGCGTTTAAGTATTTAAAAAAAATATTGGTTTATTGTTTTTCCAATATTTTTTCAAAGCAATATTTGGTTTATTTGAAACCAAAGTATTTGTACCTTTTACGGTCCTATTTTGTAAACATTTTTTATTATATTTAATAAATTTTTCAAGTAATTTTGTATTTTTTTTATTAACAAAAAAAGTGAACATTAAAGTAACAATTTAAAAATCTTAAAATTAATTTATAATAAATAATATGAATTAATTTATTGTTTTTTCTACTAATAAATAAATTTGAATAAATTAATTTGTAGTTAAAGAACAAGAAAAACCCCATAATTTCCCCAAGTGTTCTTCATAGAACCAATATTTTGTAAATTGTGTATGTCTTTTTGTTGTGACAGCTTATTTATATTTCTCAAAAGTTGAATGGAATAAAAACCCTGAAATTCATGAGGATTCAGATCACTGACAATGATTTTATTTATTAAATAATTCAAGTCCATGATTTATTACCAAAAATTACCTGTAAATCATTTTTTTTCATACACGTCAATTAATTATTCCTGTTTTATTATTAATTATATTTCGATATCGAATTGGAATATTTTAATAACAATTTTGCCTCATTTATGAAGTTTCCTATAAGCATGTGTCAACAAATGTCTTTTCAAATTCTCTTTTATTGTAAATTTTTTCTCAAAAATATTACACAAACGACGTTTCTAACCATTATGTATTAATAAATGTCTGTTCAAGTGGCTTTTTTTGTCTAAACTGTTTTCATAAATGGTAGACTAATGTGATTTCTCACTAGCATCATTATTACTAATATTACTATTACTATGGATTGTTTCATTATCATCATCATCGCTAACTCGTATCCTCAAATGCTGATCATTTTCATCAGTCTTTTGGTCATTATCATAAGAGTGGTTCTCTATAACATTTATAAAACAAACATTAAATTTATATTTATCTTAACTTTCAAATACAATTTGTTATTGAGAATTTATATGAAAGATCTAATTATTTTATTTAACAATAAATTTTAATAGAAGCCACTGATTAAAAGAATAAATGAATAAAATAAAAAAAATCCTCTGAATACACGATATCTCAAGATGTGTTAAATTTATACTATGTATAAGTATTCTTACCAATTTTTAAATATGATTCTTCAATATCTAGTTCCTCCTTGAGAAAACTCAGTACTTTTAGATTGTATCTTTCAATACACACGCTATTTTTCTGTGATTGTTCATTTTCTTCATTTGAATCCTGATTATTTTCATCAATCCTTCGATTTTCATCAACAAAGCCATTCTCTAAACATATATCAAGTTTAACAAGATATAATTCAACAATTAGGTTTAAAATCAAGTTATTAAAAAAACTTATACAACTACTATTATTAAACTTACCAATAATTGAAGTAAATTCTTCAAAATCTGATCCATCTTCCGTATTATCTAAATTATCATTATTACTAAAAAAAATAATGATGTTATCACAATGGATCGTTTCATTATCATCATCATCATCAACTGGTATACTTAAGTGCTGATTATTTTCGTTAATACTTTGGTCATTACTATTATTGTTAATTTTATTATCAATCAATAATCAATTTGTGTGTAGAATTTTTTCTCGAAAATGATAAAACTTTAATAAACTATAGAAGCAATTATTACAAGATAGTTTTGTATAAGGATCATTTGCATCAATCTAGAGAAAATAACAACAATAATGTTAATTATTATAATAATTGTGATGATCAAAATCGTTTTTACCGCAAGATTTGTGAGCATTTTCACTATTTCAAAAATGGACGGATTGGATTGTTTATTGTTAAAAATATCTTTACAAAATTTGGCTGATACACAATAACTGTAATTATTACAAATTATAAACAGAACACAAAGCTATTATCTATGACAAAGCAATTCGATAACACCTGTTAATTTTGTAAAAGCAATGTTGTCAGGTCTATGTACATAAAAGCCATGCGCCATGCATCGTTGTCACATAATCAATTCATGCAATTAATATAACGAGAAAAAAACTATAAATCTGATTATAATCATAAAACACTACAATCTGAGTGATCTATATGAAAAAAGTTCCTATGTATGTACAATGAACGTCCCAAAAGAGAGTCTAAAGCATATATATATATAATGCTAAGTATTATACAATATATATGCATGCGGTCTAAATAAGTTTCATCCTCATTTAACGAACGAACACGAACGAATGCAAATAAACGAAAATGTAAAGTCAAAATGTTGGGTGAACGGGAACAAACATCACGAACAATTAGCCATCTAATCTCGGTAATTTAATGTTAAGTTGCCCGCTTGCTATTGTTCGTAATCTTATAGCGCGGACGGGAACTTTCTATTAAATTTAGTAGAACACAGACGAATCTACGGTGTTAGCATTTGTTCCTGTTTTATGTTCGTGAATGTTGGTGTGAATTTAGTGGTTCATTTGCATTTGTTCGTGTTTATTCGTTAGATGTGGACGCCACTTTATATTTTATTGTCTTTGATTGTATACATATGTAGTCATCTAAAATAAATCAAAAAATAAAATAATTAATAATTTACATGTGGAGAATTGCCAAAGTCTGGATTATCTGGATGAAACACCCAAACGTCCCGATCCTATTTTGATAATAATTTAATGCGAATTTAATATTATATTACCAATAAACTCCCTCATACTTTGTTATTTCTGTTTATTTAGGCTTTTATCTGGCATTATTCCATCACTGATGCGAAAAAATCTCTATTTTAGTTCACGTTTCTATTACATTTAAAATGTAAATATAATTATTATTAGATTTTTATAAAGTATAATTGATTTTATAATTAGCGAATGTTTTCGAATTGTCGATCCAAATCAAAATAAACAAATCATTTAAATATAACAATTAAAATTTACCGCTGAAATTTGAATAATTTCACTTAAATCACCGTTAGATGTCACACTAGTGTTTCCGTTAAATTGTGACACGTGATGCATAGTGGGATGATTTTGTAGTGGGGACACTGTAAAGAATAAAATTACTGGGATTTGCCGCCCTCATCCTTTTCGACTCGGCTGTCGTTTGGTGCGGCACGATTAAAATTTGACTAACAAGTGTTCCTAGAAGAAAATTTAGTTTAATTTTTTCTTTTTCCAATTGTTTTCAATTTTGATTTGTTGCATTTTCAAGCATTCCAAACAGTAAGTAATATATTAATTATTTAAATACATTAATTTCGCGAATTTTCCAATCTTTTGTATAATCACCACGTGTCAACATTGTTCCGGTCATGTCCGCCATATGTTGAAATCTATTGAAATATTTAATAAAATTTTAAAACTTTCCGATAATTATCATTTATTTTTATCGGTCTTTATTAATTTATATTACTCATTGATTATAAATAATTAAATTTTAAGGCGAATATTCAATTAATTACGGTCAATAAAATTTATTCGCACATATTCGTGCTTCTTCAACCTGTTGAAGTCGTTTGCGGCGGATTTCATGTTTTAGCAATCGTCGTTTGACATTCCAGCAATTAAAGAGGTACCGTTATTAATTTTTTTACTTTTATTTTTTATCGAAAATTATTATCAATTATTTTATAAATCGTGGTCGATTAAGTTTACACGTGGTGGATTTACATTATTGGTAAAAAATTATTGAATAATCCCACTCGTTTCCATTGAAATTGTGGTGGAACGAATGTGTAATGGCGCTGTACTTTGATATGAAAGTGATTCGATTTTAAAATGAATTCTTAATAATTATTCAATTTTTACATTTCGATAAGCTAATCAATTTGTATTTTCTTGACCTTAACCAAATATTTTTCTTGGCGGTTAAGACAAAATTGTGCAATTTATCGCTTTGAACACGTGGCAATTTATTGTTAGTTTTTATTAATTGATATTGATTTATGTTCAATATTTTTCATTCATTTTTTTTTTCTAGCTAGTTAAAATGGGTAAAGAAAAGACTCACATTAACATCGTTGTTATCGGTCACGTAGATTCTGGTAAATCTACAACCACTGGGCATTTAATTTACAAATGTGGTGGTATCGATAAACGTACAATTGAAAAATTCGAAAAAGAAGCCCAAGAAATGGGTAAAGGTTCATTCAAATATGCCTGGGTATTGGACAAATTGAAGGCTGAACGTGAACGTGGTATTACAATTGATATTGCATTATGGAAATTTGAAACATCTAAATATTACGTTACAATTATTGATGCACCTGGACATAGAGATTTCATTAAAAACATGATTACTGGTACATCACAAGCTGATTGTGCTGTATTGATTGTTGCTGCTGGTACTGGTGAATTTGAAGCTGGTATATCAAAGAATGGACAAACCCGTGAACACGCCTTGTTAGCTTTTACATTGGGTGTAAAACAATTGATTGTTGGTGTTAACAAAATGGACTCAACTGAACCACCATACAGTGAATCACGTTTTGAGGAAATTAAAAAAGAAGTATCATCGTACATTAAGAAAATCGGTTATAATCCAGCTGCTGTTGCTTTTGTACCAATTTCTGGATGGCATGGTGATAACATGTTGGAAGCATCCAGTAAAATGCCATGGTTCAAAGGATGGGCTATTGAACGTAAAGAAGGCAAAGCTGACGGTAAAACACTTATTGATGCTTTGGACGCTATTTTACCACCAAGTCGTCCAACTGAAAAACCTCTACGTCTTCCACTTCAAGTGAGTACTAACTTCAAACATAACCTTAAAATGAACACAGGTTAAATGATGACACAACAATCCGACAATGATTCATTCATGATTATTTTTGGCTTAATCTTTGCTGATGTTTTTTCGTTAATATAAACCTTGATGAAAATTTAACGAAAAATTAATTTTAAATACTTTTCTTTAGGACGTTTACAAAATTGGTGGTATTGGTACAGTACCAGTAGGCAGAGTAGAAACTGGTGTTTTGAAACCCGGTATGGTTGTCGTATTTGCTCCTGCTAACATCACTACTGAAGTAAAATCAGTTGAAATGCACCACGAAGCCCTCCAAGAAGCCGTCCCTGGTGACAATGTTGGTTTTAACGTCAAAAACGTCTCTGTTAAAGAATTACGTCGTGGTTATGTTGCTGGTGATTCTAAAAGCAATCCACCAAGAGGTGCAGCTGATTTTATTGCTCAAGTTATTGTCTTGAATCACCCAGGTACAATTTCTAATGGTTATACACCTGTATTGGATTGCCACACAGCCCATATTGCTTGCAAATTCGCTGAAATTAAAGAAAAAGTCGATCGTCGTTCTGGTAAAACAACTGAAGAAAATCCTAAGGGTATTAAATCTGGTGATGCTGCTATTGTTAATTTGGTACCATCAAAACCAATGTGCGTTGAATCATTCCAAGAATTCCCACCTCTAGGACGTTTTGCTGTACGTGATATGAGGCAAACTGTTGCTGTTGGTGTTATTAAAAGCGTTAATTTCAAAGATGCTGGAGCTGGAAAAGTCACAAAGGCTGCAGAAAAAGCCACCAAGAAGAAGTAAATATAACAATGTTTTTTTTTATTTTCATTATTCAATACATTTTGGAGATAGATATTATTTTTTGACTTTGTGATGTAGAACATTAAAATTATCTTTTCCAACATCTAATAAACAGTTTCGTAATATTGTTTTGGTTTTTTCTTTATTCCTACAAGCCTTTCCATGTGCATTTTTTAAATAGTTGCAAGTTGTATTTCTGTTTTGCAACAATTTAAAAGTTAAATTCTTATTTTTAATAAAAAATGGCTTGACCCCGTCGGAGTGTCATTAATTATTAATTTTTGTACTGTCATTTTGATTTTATAACAGTTTCCTGTAATGCCGACATAACTGACACTGCTGTACAGTGGCGGAACAGTAACTACATCAAGGCCCAAGCCGGCTGTCATTATTTTTCCTAGATTTGCTATTTTGCATTTGAAGTTCCACAAGATATATATGTATTTCAACCCTTAAATATAAAAATAAAAACATATTATATGTCTCTATGTTATACAATAGCAAGAGCCGTAATACCGGAATGTTAATTTTCGATCAAGTGTTAGCTCCTGGAATAAGTGGAACCAGTGGTGGCTCGTGACGATAATTAGTGAGGGGCTGCAACATACATTTTTTAGAAAATATTCTTAATTAGTGATGTTATTTTACGGTATTTTATTTTTTTTGTACAATACGTGTAGTGATGTCATTGTGTATAATACAGTTGCAAAATACAGCTGTATAATACAATAGATATTGTATGTATTAAAGATTCCATACCGAGTTTAATACAGCATTGAAAAAATAAGGCTATGCTAATGTAATTTTTACCCCTTTGACAGTTACACAAAAGTAAAATCAATACTATAAATAAGAATTTGTATTTTTTATTTGTTTTTTGTGTATGTGTCTGGTCACTGATGAGAAACATATGGTCAGTGATCAGTAATCTGCTAACAATGAACGTATGATGTATCCCTGATAGCCTAATAATGTGATATACAATATATAGTGTCTGCTTACGCCAATTTTTGAATAAGATACGGCAAAAAATACCGGTATAAAAAGGTATGTATAATATACACGTATTGTATAAAAAATAAAATACCGTAAATTAACATCACTAACACAGACACAAGCGAATAAAATGTTAATATTTAATATCTTAAAAATAAAATACAAATTCCCATTTTCTGTTTTGATTTCACATTCGTGTAGCTGTCAAAGGGGTAAATTTTTCATCAATATATCCTTATTTGTTCCATGCTGTATTAAACTCCGTATTAAACCTTTAATACATACAATATTAATTGTATTATACAGCTGTATTTTGCAACTGTATTATACACACTCACATTACTAACAGCTATTTCGGTCTCTATATCTTTAAAATTGTGCAAATATCAGCAAATGAAATTCTTAAGCTTTTTTTTCAATTTTCAAGAAAACTAACAAGCCGAATGGGCATTTTCTTTGTGTATTAATGAGATAAATATAGGCTGTGATATAAGGGAAAATACAAAAAAAAAATGCTCCAAGATTTTCTTCTGTAATCCAGAATTTGATGCATCTTGAAATGCTCTTTCCAATGCTGTATCGTGAATCTCAGCATCCTCAAAAAACGCGAGAAATGGTCCATCAAACTTTAATAAGATTTTGTCTGGCCCCCTAACATAATTATGATATAAAATTAATATATAACAGTAAATAAAAATTTGTCTAAAATAATTTATAAAGAATATTAGACATTTTGAAACTTTTATATAATATAAATCATCAAGTCCGACAATTCTAAAAGAAATGTTTTTAGTGATTAAATGGTTACGGGGATGCAAATCTGTACGTGCATATTTAACTTTAGATTCAAGCGTGTAATGACCGCATTTTGTAGAGTAGGCAACCATCTTTTCTTTTTATTATTAAACAATAAATAGATTTTATTGTGAGTGCAATCAAGTAATCGATCGTACTTATTAAACATTATTGTAATTGCAGTAAGTCTAAATTATTGGTGTGGTTTTTTTTGTGCCGCTATTAGTTTCGAAGTCATGTATTGGTTTGATACAGTTTGTAAATATCAAGATATACCCTTTCTTCTCCATTATTATTTATATTTATAACAAATTTCACGTTTATTCCGATTTACATTTATTGCATTTTTATTAACTTATTTGTGGATACGATTATTTATCAGAGTCAATTGTTAGATGTCGCTAGTATATATTGATTGTGCCTTTTATTAATGGATGTCGCTTTGTGGCGTGCTTTGGGCTCTATGTTATCGGCTGAGAGTTCTACGCGTCTGAGCCGATTTCACTGTAGGTTTTTCATGGTTTTGCCGCTAAAGTTAGTGTTGAAACAGCATAATTGTTATATTAATTAAAAGTTTCGTTTTAAAAATAAAATAAACAATATTAAAAAATCACAGTACGTCTGTGATTTCGGATAGTGTTAATAAACAATTTGGTTTTGTAGTGAATGTAGAAAGCCGTTTGTGTGTACGTACATACACACGTTTGAATTTGCGAAAAGGGATTCAATCCTCTTGATTTTTGTATATGGTTATGTGCAATGTGATCACGTAATGGCGGGTAAGGCGTTACAATGGAAATGTGTGGTAAATACCACAGGACCACAGCCTCGTCCACGACATGGACATCGAGCTGTTGCCATCAAAGATTTGATGGTTGTATTCGGTGGCGGCAACGAGGGTATCGTTGATGAGCTCCATGTTTACAATACAGGTAACCAATCTGCATCAGCTTCATATACAATCATTTTTTTTCTTAATATAAATGCATTTCATGTAATTCTTTTATTATATCGACGATTTACGTGATAATCCCGCCAATAATTATCATCAATAAGGGCTGATTACTGCCAGCTTTTCAAATCTCGCTTCTCCCCGTATTGTTTGTTTCGAAAACAAATATGGCGGCTTCAAACGTTTACATGAATACTAAACTCCTACATAGTTAATTATATTCAAATAAAATACCGATAATGTTGTGACAATTGATGAGAAATTTACAAAAATATTATTCAATTTTTACTATAAAAAAAATAACAATAAAAATTAGCTACAATTATTATACTTAACCTTTTAAAACCCCCGCTGTCATTTTTGTAAAGCTGTCTTTGATTTAAGTCCAATGATATACAATATGCTTTGTCTAGTTGTAGCTCTTGTAATATTTTTATATAATTAAAAAAAAAATCTATTGCCGTTAGCAACAAATCAATGGTTTGTACCCATGACGAAAGGAGATGTTCCTCCAGGGTGTGCAGCTTATGGTTTTGTTGTTGATGGAACCCGTCTCCTTGTTTTTGGTGGTATGGTTGAATATGGTAAATACAGTAATGAACTCTATGAACTTCAGGTATATTTTATTTATTAATTATAATATTTAGTATTATTAAATATATAATTTTAGGCGTCTAAATGGGAATGGCGTCGTTTGAAACCAAAATCACCAAAATCAGGTCCTGCACCATGCCCTCGTTTAGGCCACAGTTTTACATTGGTTAATAATAAAGTTTACTTATTTGGTGGCCTTGCTAATGATAGTGCTGATCCTAAAAATAATGTTCCACGATATTTGAACGATTTATATACATTAGATATACGTACAACACCAGTACAATGGGAAATACCATTAACAAGTGGTTCGTCACCACCACCACGTGAATCTCATACTGGTGTTGCATATTGCGATAAGAAAATTGGTAAATCATTTTTAGTAATTTATGGTGGTATGAGTGGTTGTCGTTTAGGTGATTTATGGTTTTTGGAAACTGAAACTAAAACATGGAGTAAACCACATATATCAGGTGTAACACCATTACCACGTTCATTACATACAGCAACATTAATTGGCCATAGAATGTATGTATTTGGTGGATGGGTACCTGTAGTTGCTGAAGAGGTTAAAACATCTACTAATGAAAAAGAATGGAAATGCACAAGTACCATGGCTTGTCTTAATCTAGGTAATATTCTTGAACATTCAATTTTATCAAAATTATTGTTCTTTTTATTCTTTTTTTAAAGAAACTTTAAGCTGGGAACAGTTAAATATTGATGCACGCGATGAAAATATTCCATGTGCTAGAGCTGGTCATTGTTCAGTTGGTGTTAGTACCCGTCTTTATATTTGGTCTGGACGTGATGGCTATCGAAAAGCTTGGAAAAATCAAGTATTTAATCAATTATGTTCTCTAACGAACATCAAAAATTAATGGTGTTTTTTTTTATTATTATTATTATAGGTATGTTGTAAAGATATGTGGTATCTTGAAGTAGATCGACCTCCAGCACCTAGTAGAGTTTCATTAGTTAAGGCTGGCACACATTCATTAGAAGTTAATTGGAATGGTTCACCATCTGTTCAGTTTTATATTTTACAGGTAAGATTAATTAAATATTTCGAAACAAAAGAACAATGATCATTGTTTTATTTTTAACGCATTCATTTAAATTTTTAATAAGTTTGATAAGCAATTGCTGATAATATTGACGTCATCACATATGATAACATAGTCATCTACATTACCGACATGTCTATTGAGTTGATAGGCGCGAAAATTTATATTTTTTAGAATCATTATGCAATTGACAATACCTTTAATATATGACAGATGTTGTAATTGTGCAGCGAGTCGAATGTTTATGATACATACTCAAATGATTATAAATGCAATACTACGCGATTGTTATTTTCAATTATGGTCCGTTAATAGTGGGCGATTTATCAGTAATTTTTGTGTTCCTTAATGCGTTACGCGCGTAGATTGATGTTTTTGTTGTAGATCAGAATTTTTTTCAAAATCAATCAACTTATAGTTGGCCACACATTTGACCATAATTTAGTTTATACTCAACAGAAAAACAAGGAGATTAACTAAGCTATAGCCCTATATATCTAAACGAGGTGAAATATTGTTGTTGTTTTTTTAAACTACAATATTGTTCTTATAAACTAAGCATAATATCAGAGTTGTACAATTATCGACTTAATTACTATAATATGTAATGTTTTTTTCTGTATTTTAGATTCAGAAGTATCATTTAGCATCACAATCTACAAAACCTGTACAACCTAAGCCAACACCGGCAAAACAAGCAGTTACGTTTAAACTTCCCCCACAAACACTTACTGGGCAAAAATCTGCTCTATCACATATTAAAAGTAAGTGTTTGGAAAATTTTAAAATAGGATTCAAAACTTAGGATAGTGTTTTTTCATATCACAAGTAACATTATTATTGTATTTTAGTTTCACCACATCCAGGTCCGCATATACAAGCAGGACTACAAGCTGCACTTCAAGTAGCAACAACACAAGCGGTTTTAAAAACTTCACCATCTGGCAAACCATTAATTATTCATAAAACTTTTCCAAAAGATGCATTGCCACCAGCTGTGGCCAGTTTTCTGAAAACTGGTTCACCAACATGCCCAGTAACAGTTCGTCCAGTACCTAAAAGTTTACAAACTAAATTGATGCAACAACAACAGCAGCAACAACAACAGCAACAATCACAGCAACAACAATCACAACAACAGCAGCAGCAGACGACTCCGTCGTCACAACAACAACCACAACAGCAACAACAGCCGTTGCAGCAACAAAAACAAAATACAGTTGTTAAAATAATGCCTAATAATACACCGAATAAAATCTTAGCAACTGTAAAAGCAATACCATCAAATTTATTACAAGTGAATAAAGCAACTGGTAAACTTGTATTATCAAAGAATGCAACAGGTCAAATATCAACAATAAATAATCAACAAGTTATTGTTGTAAGTTCAAGTAGTGGAATACGAACAGTTCAAACTGTAACAAATGTCCAAACAGTGCCTACTGTTAAATCAACAACTGTAAATGTACAACCTATTGCATCATCTACTTTAACTAGTTTACAAGGCGTTAAAATTGCTAAACCTATAACATTATCTATGCCTGTAACTGTTGTTGGCTCACCAAAAACTCTTACAGTATCTAAAAATACCGTAAGTTTGTATAATATTTTGAACTTATTATAGATTATTTATTTATTTATATGTTGTAAAGAAACAAGTAATGATTGGAGGGAAACCAGTAACAGTACAAATGGCTGGTGGTGGAAAAGTTACATTAGTTCAACCACAACAAGGTGGTATTGGTAAAATTGTTCGCTTACCTGTAACTACATCGATAGCATCATCAAGTCCAACAGTGGAAACCTCTAAGTTTGTTGTAGTACCACGCCCAAAGCTACCTACTGCTAGTTTAGGTATATACATTTCAATTTCTTTAATGAGTTTGTTTATTTATTTATTTTTATTTAAAAAAATAAAGCTGCAGTATCTACGTCATCATCGACATCAACATCATCATTATCTTCAACATCATTTGATAGTCCTGCAACAACAGATGCTGCATTGGCTGCTTTAGCAGCTGAAGCTGGTTTAATTGATCCGAAACCAAATAAGGAAGAATCATCAGAATCACAAGGAAGTTCTGAAGAGAGCCTAATTAGACAATTGGAAGATGATGTGAGTGAATCACAAAGATCAGATGAGGTAACATCATCAGCTACATCTGAAGACAATATTCCTGCATTTGATGAAAGTAATGTAATTGTTACACATCAAGCACTTGAATTGAAAGGTGGTGGTAGTGGTTTAAATTTAAAAGGAGGTTCAATGATGATACCACCAGAAGGTTTCACATTTACAAAATTAGGTTTAAAAGGTGGTAGTAAAGATTCAGTAGAACAGCCACAAAATACAAGTGGTAGTGATGGAATAATAGATTCTGTGAATGGATCAGCAGCAATGGATACTTCTGATAATGCAGATGTTGAAGATGGATTTAGACAACAGAATGAACAATTTAATAATAAATTGAAGGAAGAACAAATGGATACTGATGGTGATGGCACATTATCTGGCAGTCAAGAGACTACTAGTTCATCACAGAGTCAAGATTCAGTTGATCAAAATATGGAAGAAACAAGAAAAGAAGATGCTGATGCCTTATCAGCTTTAGCTTCGGCTGCTCTAGATCATTCAAAGGAAACGAAGAAGACTGAATCTGTCAATAATGGTGCTGAACCTGGTGTCAATAAAGATGTTTGGCATACAGTTGGAATAATAAAAGGCAATAGTTGTGATGTTACCAACTATTTTCACTTGGAAAATGTTTCTAGCTTAGATGCTGACAATTTACCAGATGTATCACAATATACAAGAATCAATTTAGAACCAGGTACTGCATATAAGTTTAGGGTTGCTGCTATAAACTCAGTGGGAGTAGGTGATTGGAGTGAGGTAAGTATTATTATAACTAATAATGAGATAGTTAAAACAAAAGAAAATTTGTATAGGTATCAGCTTTTAAAACATGCTTACCTGGATTCCCTGGAGCTCCATCAGCTATTAAAATTGCAAAATCTGGAGATGGGGCACATTTATCGTGGGAACCTCCAGCTATTAATCAAGGAGATATTTTGGAATACTCTGTATATCTTGCTGTTCGTGGTAAAGTAAGTTTTAAAAACTAAAATTATTTATTACGATAATTATTTGAAATATTTATCTGTAGGATAAAGCAAATCCACCACCACAATTAGCGTTTGTACGAGTTTATTGTGGTCCAAATAATTCATGTGTTGTACCGAATTCTACATTAGCAGCGGCTCATTTAGATACATCAACAAAAGCTGCAATTATCTTTCGTATTGCTGCAAAGAATGATAAAGGATATGGTCCAGCAACTCAAGTTAGGTGGTTGCAAGGTAAATTGAATTTTAATAAGATTATCCGTATTTTTTTTGTATATCTAATTTTTTATCAAACATTTTAGATTCACAATCTACAAACAAAGCAACAAAACGTACACCAGATGATCGTCCTGTGTTGAATAAGAAAATGAAACTCGATAAAGAAGATAATTAAAAAGTGCGTTTTAAGTAAATACTTGTATATTGGATCTAAATCAAATCATGCAATGGGATAGAAGTGGGGTTGAAATTTATTGATTGTACTGTTGACAGTAATTTGTTTTTAGATTTTAAGAAAACCAGCCCCATTATTGTATAAATTATAAATACCCAATTAAATATCTTTCCCTAAATCGTAAAAGAATGATTATAAGATGTATTTATTTAAAATAAGGACACAAGAGAAGAATGGAAAAAAAACACGAACTTATTTCAGTCTAAATAATTAGTTAGATAGGATATAAACAAGTTTTCATTATATTTAGATTGTGTGATATCTTTTTTAGATATCCCATTAGAAATGTGTAAGCGAAATGGTTAATTGTGTACTTTTATTGTCCAATATTTTTTTAATTTTTTGTTCTTTTTTCATAAAATATTAGCTTCAGAACATTTTTAGAAAGATACTACAAGATCTTGTATTATTTGTAGAATTGTTACATTTATTAGATATTAGCCATTTGTTTTAATTTTTGATGTTCGTGGTACAAATTTGTCAAATGCGGATATCATTTACACTTTCATCATTTCAAGCGTTAAATATTACATTGGTTTACAATTTTTATGTTAACAATTATTTGGTATAAATAAACCGTTAATTCTATAAAATATTTATAAAACATTCTAGTAGGGTGTTTGGTTTGATTTTTATATATTTATCATTTTCTTAGTGGATTGCTTAATTCAGTATAACTTTAAAAATGTATAGTGTTTTTAAAGAAACTTTTTGAGATAAAAACGTATAATTAACATTAAGAAAGATGAAATCAAATACCTTAAATCTTTTATAAATATACACAGATTTTTGTGATTGGAATTCTATCATTTAATTTCCATTGGTACGTAGCTTATATATATTATATAAAGCAATATTATCTTTCAGTTTGTTACTATTAATATTTAAATTGTAAAAAATTTATATTGCAAAATAAAACATTCTGTTATAATTCCTAAATTCATTGCCAAATAAAATATTTTGACATAATACAACAATTACTTTTCCAACTTTGACTAATTCAATTAGTTATATTAGAATGGAGTTTTATGTCAGGGAACTCTTGAGTGATCGTTAGTATCAGGATGGTGAATATATCGGAACCGAAGCAAATATCAGGTACAGAATGTTGGTGTCTAAGACCACCTATCTCAATTGTATTAGGATATCAGAAAAAGCAAAGAGGTTTCTATCAGGAGAATAGGAATGAAGAAGAGGTAGTTGCGAATATAAGTGGATCTTACAGCACAGTATTTTGTGTTTTCTAAATTTCAACAGAAGTACAATAATAATTAAAAACATAATTTGATGAGAAATGTCCAAACTGCTGTTTATTTTTTTTTTTAAATCGTCATTAGGAAAACAGAAATAAATAGAAGGTCGAGCTTTTTATGTCGAATAGTTTATTTGGCAAGACACGTCCACTTTAAATTCCTCAATTGAATTTTATTTGTTTATTCTATACAAAAACCGTTGAGAGATGAATAAAGGATTGATGTGATGGAAATTCAATGGTTTGGACGTTGATAAATCTCTAAAATCTACAAGAAAATTAATTTTATTGGTCAGACTTTGTGATTTAATTTTAAAATTTAATACATCTTCTTTATAATCGTGTATTCATTTTTTTTTAAAATTATTTCTCAGCTATGTGTTAATAAACATAGCAATAATAACAATTTATTATCATTATTATTATTAATATTATTATGCCTGACTAATGTCACCATTCATTAATCAACATGTACAAAGCACTATACAATATATACAATATAACATACAGTTTTAATCAACATGTCAATTAAATAAAACCGAGATGAATAAAAAGATATCAACAGTTTTTTTTCTTTCTAAAAATAACTCACCAATTCATGTATTGTGATAATAAATAAAAAAATTCTAAATGTGCTGAGTTTATTACATTTTACTATTCTTTTTAACAAAATTCTTGAATATATACATGATTTTGTGCTTGGCTAAGTTATGGCTTAAAAAGCACTACCATTATAAATAAACTCAGTAAAATTTATAAATTAATAGTATAAAATAATAAAATGAAAAAATTATGTAATAATGAAGAAGCAGAGTCCAATTTGAAATGTAATTAAAATAGAATAAAGGCATTACCTAGTAAGATTACAGTTAACATTTACTATGGCTCATTTTGCATAAATATGTAAGTTACATAAGTTTTTTTTTTAATAATGAGCAAATCATTTATAAAATTATGGAATCATTTCAGCTATTGAAGTAAAAAACATAGAAATAAACAAAGACTTTACAAAATAATACACACACACACACACTTACACACATACAGTTGATCTTATTTAATTTTTTCTAGTTCTTGGATTTAAAATTTTCAATTGTTAGATTTGTTGAACAATTCAGCCTTTATATTGGATAGACTACACAATATATCGTGGATAGAAAACATAGATTACATAAATGTGATATTTAATAGTGAAGCATTAATAGAAAAATTAAATCAAAGAACTATCCTTTAATGGTTGAGTAAAATAATTATTGAAGATCTACTGTATGGGGATATTATGTTAATTTTAATATATTATTAACAAGTTGACTGGAATAACTCACATCTAGGAGACATTCGTATTCACATAAATATTTTTTTTTTATATTAAAATAGTTCACTATAAAATTATCACTTTCCTTCATTCAATCAAGCTGAGCTTTCTCTACATTAATTACAAATAAAATATGACCGTTAAAAAAATGTTTGATCATGTGGTAATCACAGATATTCACTTGCAGATTGCAGTTTCCTAACTCTCACTATATGGTGGTAGAACTAGAGTTCGAGATGTATTATATGGATCACGTGTATACATTTCTGGTGGTTCTAAATGACATACAACAGTCTCACCATCTAAAACAGCTGCCAATGAACGTACAGGATCTCCACGATACGTTCCTGGTCTCATTCTATAACCATCTGTTTCACTAATATACCTACCATGTTCTTTAATATTATGTTTATTAACAGCTTCCAATATACTCCGATCTGTACCAGGACTATAAGGTATTAATGGACGATGATCACCATATGAACGTGATGATTGTCGACTCATATCACTTTGACGTTTACCATCTTCATCACTCATATCAGATACTTGAATTTCATTACGTTCAATTTCTTCATAAACTGGATCATCTTCTGGTGCTAGTCCACGTGGTGATCGACCATCATAAATTTCTGTATATGTATGATGTGTCCAATGACTACCAATTGGTTTTATATTACCATTTTTTTTACGACTATTATGTGGTTGAAGACTTTGAGCTAATGGGAGGTGTTTTGGATGAGGAATTGTTTCATGTCGTCTACCATAATCAGGATAATTTAATTGAATATTATTTTCCATACGAACTTGATTACAATCAGATGAAATATATGCTTGACGACGTGCATCTTTGGCATTGTTTAGCCGAGGATCGGCTACAATTGTATGAGAACGCGGTGAATCCTCTTGTTCAGAACCACCGTGTCCGGAATCGCGACTATAAGATTTAAAAGAAATGTTCTGAAATAAAAAAAAATAAAAATATTTCAATACAATTAATTTCAACATAAATGCCATAAATCAAAATTTTCAACTACTAATGCCTAATAATATAAAACGGGTAAAATTTCGATATTATGGCCATTTCGAAGTTAATCTAATAAATTTTAATAAGGGATAGAATTAATGAAAATTTTTTTAAGTGTAGCATGCAATGCTATCTACCCGACCCTATAGATAAAAGGTAAGCTGAAAGACGGTAGGTGTAGTACGCACCTTCCAATGCAGGGGCTTATGAAGCGGTCCCCAAGTAGATGCGGATTTAGGTAAATTAGGTGTTAATGTAGAATTTTTATAAATATTTCTAATATAAGGTAAAGTAGAAGTAATAGGTGGTTCAAGAGTGGTTGGTGGTGAGGATATGTCGTCCCGTGATTGACGAGATAGAGTAGCATCCGTGTTGCCCGAAGTAGATATGGGCACAGTTGTTCGACCTATTCGATTCACGTTGGTACAACTCCGGGAATTCCATTCGCGCTGCAACTGTAACAGATCGCACCTTCACCGATCGAATATTATGTTAAGCGCTAATGAAGCGTTAGTAAATTCATTTCTTTGTTTTTAAACAACAACAATAATAATAATAATAATGATGATGATGATGATATTAACCGGAACATAGATATCGTCAAAGAACAGACACATGCTTATGAAATAATAACAACAACAAAACAAAAACAAAAAAGTAGAGAGGGATGCACGCAATGCACGCACCACCACGGCACCACTTTCGAGTTAGTAAGCAGCTCAAAAAACACATTTATTTCATGAAACAACTCTAATAAAGAAATACTTTAGTTGACGTTGTTAATTTCCCTCCCACCCCGCACTGACAACGGCCAGGTTTCTAGTGTTGTCGTTCTATATTATTCTTTGCACGTATCAACAATAACGAATAATGAAGAAATAGGCAATTGTCGTGAAGGATGAAAGGTAAAGAAACAACATCAGGAAAAAGCTATTAAGCTATATGTTTGTTATTTTAATAAAACAAGAGCTGCGCATTGAATGTAGGACAAAAGTACCTTGTTGAGAAACATTGTGCAGCCGATTGTGGTTGGTAGTGGTGGTACTAGCATTATTCAGGTCGGTTCTAGTTAAAACCTGGGCTAGCGCGGTAGGTCGCATATTATTAAGATTATTCGAGATGATTAGATTGTTGGTACCCACACTAGTTCCGTGAGGTGATAAAACCGAATTATCTGTTGAATGTGAATTTGTTCCAGATGGGTTACCGTTTGAACCAGCATATAAACTTGTCCTTCGTTCTTTACCCAATCCTGAACTACCACTGCTACTGCCAGCCCCACCACCAGGCTTTGAACATCGCAAGCATTTCGGCAACCAAGAGTGTCGTCTTATGAACTTCCTATATTCTTTACGGACCTGACAAATATATAAAAATAACCCAAACATTACACTTTTATTAAATTTTTAAACAAACACATTTTTTTTTTTGTATCAAGCATACCCCAAAGCTCATGAATTCGTTAGAAAAAATACTCTATTCTTTATTCTTACCTTTTCATTTTGCACACAGTGAAATAAAAATATGAAAAATCCTTGTAGAGAATTAAGTCCAGCAAAAATATAAGCCATCGCAACTGATTCTTGATTCAAATATAATAAACCAAATGTCCAGGTTAATCCTAGTAGAAATACCAAAACAATTGCACCTCTTAACCATGCCCTGAAATTTTTTTATTTACAAATAAATCACTATTATTAAAAAGAATTCCAATTGGGTTGCAGCACATCTAGAAACAAACAACTAATGCTTCAACCCAATCAACATTACAACAACATGCACAACAATAATAACAGAGAAAAAAACGACATGCTAACAAAGATTTGAGCATCTATTTATTTAAATAGTAGACGTAGGCATTAAAATAATAATAAAATAAAAAAAGGAAAATTAAACCACTACTAATGAAGACAGCAAGAAAGATAATAAAGTAAATTATCTTACAAGTGAGCTTGAAATTTGGTTTGTAGTGCATTTTCCTCCTTTCCACTACCATAGGATAAGATCGCCATGCAAGAAAGAAGAAATTATATTAGAATTGATACCAAACCACAAATAATGTCAATAAATTGTTTGATTTTAAATTCCTTACACCGAATTAAAATAAAAACCACAATTAATTAATTAAATACGTCAAACCCAGACCAGTATAATTATAGTTAAAGGAAATACCTACTACACATTTATTATAATAATAAAAATAATAAATAAATCATGCCTAAATATGGTGCAACGATTATTGTGTACATTTATAATCAAATAATACTACTATCTTTACCTGGCACTCGCTAATCTGGAGTGCTCCTTATTTTTGACTGAAACAGAGGCACTCGCATGACGGCACATCATCACCACAGCCATAGCCAGGAATACTAAATTAAACTGAAATAATAATAATAATAATAATAATATAATTAGCATAAAATCAAAATAAATAATATTTAGATTATTTTAAAATAAATTACCGCAAGTACAACAATAACAGGACCAACGAAGCTATAAATGAAATAATTTGTTGTTTTTAACCAACAATGTCGTTCAGTACCATATCCTTGTGGATATATAGCAGCCGAAATAAGTACAATAACAATAGGAAGACCATATGAAAAGAAATAGTACCATTTAACACGTGATTTTTCTGCTTCAAATACTTCAATTAACATTGCATATAATTGAAAACCTTAATAAAATATAATTAATTAATAATAATTTATAGATAATTAATTATTATAAATTGTACCTTCACAGGCCATCCACATGAATGCACATAAAAAGAAATATTGAAGAAAACCAGCAATAACACCACATACAATTTTATTTTCTGTTTGACCAATACCAATTAAAAATATAAATTCAGCAATTACGAGGCAGATACATAAGTTGCAATGAATTGAGGTTCGGTCGCTCTAAAATTACAATAATTATTATAATAGTTATATATACAACAAGTGTGTTAGGGGCAAATAAAACGCGAGAGAAAACATTCCAGAAAAGTTTCTCGAGCGTTTATACAAGATTTTATCGAACACCGAATACAAGACCATTTTAAATAATTTTGAGAAATATCTGTCATTGATAATAAATCAAAACAAAACAAAGCTCACCAAATCCATAATACTGACATCACGACCAATAGGAATGCAAATTTCTATAACATACTAGTGTGTTACGAGATTTAACTTTAAGTGTGCTATAATTATTGATTTAAAATCGATATAGTTACGGTGTTGGATAAAATTAATAAAATTTATAAAAATTAATTACCTTGAGGCTCCGAAATAACTGAAATGTTATTATCGCTAATATTAAACATATAATTGATACAATACAACCAACATATGTTATAATTCTTAATGCAATTTGATGTGGTATTGGTAGATAAATAGCATGAACATCCATAAGTATTGCAAAATTTGTTAAATGATCACATAAACATATAGTATGTGATTGATTTGTATATTCAACATGACAACCTTCTTCTAACCAAGAATTTGTTGTATAATCCCAAAATACACATGATGGATTACTCACATTTTCAGTTTGTAAATGTTTTAATGTTAAACGTGCTGGTTCCCTTAATTGTATATGTCTACCTTTACCTAAACTAGCCGATATAACTTTACTATTCAACATTCTTGTTAAATTATTTGAATTTGATTCAGATATATCTGGTTGCCATTGAAGTATCTCTTCAAGACGATCAAATGCCATAAATACTAAACGTACCAAACCACCATCACTATTCTCTTGTAATGCAACTTGTGATAATTCAATTGTATCATTACTAACAAACCATTTACTATTACTTGATGGAAATATTTCACTTGTTACTGTTCTTGTATCCAATACACGTACCGATAACACTATAAATTATAAAATTAATATGAAAAAAAAAACAAATATAGTTTTTTATTTGATTTGAAACTTACTTAAATTTTTGGCAGTTTGATTAACAGTCTTCTCCCTCATCACAGTATCAGCTAATAGGAATGCATTTTCTTCTAAACCAATAAGTAAAGATGTAGCAACACGCATTTGTTCTTTATAACTTAAATCACGCCACGAATGACGTTGTGATGAATCAAGTAAATTACTACCGATTTGTATAACATCAGTTAATAATTCTGTAACAATGGCTTCACGTTGTCTTGGATCAATAATTGTTTGTATATCAGTTTGTGTTTTTTGTGTCATTTTTTGTATTAATTTTGTTGTAAATGTCATATCACCACCATATAATGTTGTACTATTTGTTACTTGAACTAATTCATTTGTTATTGATACTAATGGATCTTTTCCATCATTTATACGTTGTTCTAAACTTGTTAACCATACAGAACGACATTGACTTAAATCAGGTGTTGGTGGATACCATGTTGCTATAGAATCAATATCAATACATTTCCATTTAGCAAAACCATTGGTACCACCAGGACAACTTTGTATATTTGTTGAATTAATTTTTGTCCAATTCCAATAAATATTTCGTACTGTTGTAGCACGACAATGATCAGCCATTTCAGAATCTTTAGTCCATGATGGCAACATGCTGGGTGGTGTTATGTGAGTAATTTGATGGGTAATATCAGCTAATGAATATAATTAATTTTTTTTTCTTAATATAAATATAAACAACATAATAAAATATTATATAAAATTACTTACATGTAGACTTCTTCGGTATAATTGTTGTAAATGGTAATGTTGTTATCTCGTCTGGTATCTGTTGTATTGGTATATCATGATTCTTATCATAATTATCATCAATATTATCATGTTTATCATATATATTTGATACAATTATTGGTGGATTTGTTGTTGTTGTTGATGTTGTTGTGACACTAGGTGGTATTGGTGCTGGTCTAGATGCTGGGGTCACTGATACCTTTTGAGGTGGGGATGGTGGACGTGCCGCTGATGGTTTCACTGTACTCCACATAGGAGGTTGTGATGTTAAAAGCCATGGGGGACTTGGGCGGTTCGTGGTGGTCGTTGTTGTTGCTATTTTTTAAAATTTTTTTTTTTTTTTTAGAAAAAATAACACAAACACGTAACAACAAGATAAAAGATATTACTAAATTTATAATATTAATTTTATTTCTTTTAAAATTCCACAATATAAACAAAATATTATATTGATTGTGAGACGACCAAACCAACAAGTAAAATCTTAGTTTTTGTTTTTTTCTTTTATACATGTGAAATTCTTGGAACTTGTCTAACATGGTGTTGTATCTGAATTATATAATTTCAATTAATTTACATTAATTATACTCACTTGAGATCGTTCTCTTTAATTATTTACACTTTTTGACGTCTATTTTGACAAGAAAATTAGTGGTTACCATAATAAGATATTTGTGTGATGGATTCAGATTACCTCACACACATAGTATGGATATAAAGATATATTTCTTTTTCAAAAAAATTTCAATTGTCGGTTTGATCGTTATGTATGTTATATGTTTAGTATTTGTAAGAAACCGAGGAAGCACATGCTAAATGTAATGGTTTGGGGGTTGTTGGTTGAATTGTTCGCTAACAACATGAAAACCTTGTAAAAGTATGTAATTCAGTTTTAGTTTTGTTGAGAACAAAACATAGAATATCAAGGGTGAGAAAAAAGAATGAACGAACAAACAACTAAACATTAAGATTAAGTTGTTGAACTTGAGAGAGAATTGTATATTTTACGACAACGTGTCGTAATTCCTGTAGAATCTTGTTGAAATGATTCTAACTTACCTGGTAGACATTGATAATGGGCCTCAAGATATTTGTGAGTACCAGGACAAGGATCACCGAACATACTTGTACTTGCCGGAATGCTGCAGTTTTGATAATGCGTACACCTAAGAAACAACCCCAATTTTTTTTTTTTATTATAACAATTAAAAATATCGATTTTAATGCTTCCTCGTTTCTGACAATATTGTATGTTATCATCGCGAATAATAAAACGAAAACAAAAAAAAATAATGAAGGTAAATTGAAACAATTACCAGAAAAACAATGATATTGCGCTTCTATATATTTACGAGTTCCTGGACAGGGATCACCAAAATTTTCATCATTTATATCTATTGTACAATTTTGTCGTAAATCACATCTGGAAAAATATTCAATCGATTGTTTCAAATAGAAAATTCCAAAAATTCCATGCTATTAATTTGTTGTTAATTTAGACATACAAAAAAATTCCCAAATAATAAATAAATAAAAGCAATTTTATACGGGAAAAATTTTTGATTCGATTTATTTTCCAAAAACAATCACAAAAGCTATTTGATCCCCCATTGTCCAACATTTGAAATGGAAAAGAACAAAAAAAAAACATAAATAACGAACATACAATATTGGCAGACACAGGAAGCACATAAACATTAGTACATCAGCATTTTTTGCGATAGCAATTCAATTGTTAGTAATCTTTTAATAACACACAAGAAGTCAAGAGTGAATCCAATATTTACAGACTATAATCGGTAAGTCTAACATATTTCTACAACTATAATCAAGTAAGTAACTTTCGAACCAAATATCTGACAAAATTCACTTGTACAGGGGTGTAATCAAAATCAGTGACAATCTTGAAAGCACGTGTAGGTCCCGAAAAACTGAGTCGATTTGCATAATAGAGGATGTTTGTATTAAATGTGGTCAATTCCTATTAGACTCCTATTAGTTGGCGAGGGATCCGAAAATATTTCAATGATTTTTCCACAGAACATTTCAATAAAATTAGAACCTCGTAGCTTATTTGGAAGCTGGTCAAAAAACGATCGTTTTGTACTTTCAAAGATGAGCTAAACTCGGTAAAATAACTAAGAATGACTCGAAGATCCTCTCAACATTGATCTTTTTCGTTTTACTCTATTGCATTCTGCGAAAAATGCGGAACATTTCCACCTATTCCAGAATGCATTGGAGAAAAACGAAAAAAATCAATGTTGGGAGGAACCTCGAATCACTCTGTCGTTTTGAGTGTGTAGCAAATTTTTGAAAATCGTGATATCATCAGAAATGAGCGATTATTGACCAACTTTCAAATGAGCTACGAGATTCTAATTTTGATAAGATAGTTTCCAGGGATCCCTCTACAAATCGTTAAAATATTTTTCAAATCGCTAATAGAAATATCATAGAATCGACCATTTTTAGATTCGACAGCCTGTACATTAAGGGGTCGGTATAGTCCCGTTTTCGAAAAAAAGCTTTGAAAACCTCAACATTCTTAGACCCATTGGAATAGAACAATCAAGATAAATGATTGTGAATTTATTTTTTGTCTATTAACTTTTATATTTTTGTAGAATACAAAACAATTAGTGTATTTGATGAGGGTCGAACGAAAATGTCGAACAGTTGCAGACGCGACTTCATGAAGCTGCAGCAGTGATTCGGCAACTACTAAAACGAGCAGAGTTCCTTGCAGCAGATTTGTGTGGAATCGGGGGAACGGGCATTTTAAACAATTTTTGAAGCATATTAATTTATTTCTAAAGTTTGTAATTAAATGTGTTGTGTATATGTTCAATAAGTAGTTTTCTTATCAAGGCGCGTCCACATGTCCACATTATACCGAAACAGGTCGGTCGGCCTATGCCGGGCGGCACGTTCGGTTTGGCATGCGGTGTTCGGCAAGACGTCCACATTCTTCCAGTAGTCTGGACGTTCGCGATATAAGTCAATAAATGATAATGTCTGTTCATCAGTCAACTTTTCACTCATTTTCGCACTCATGAAGCCAGAGGAATAAAAACTAGAAAAATATTTTCGAAAGCAACAGGCGGTTAAAGCTGGACTGAAACCGATCAACACGTCCAGACATGTCCAGACGATGAATTTTGATTCGGTTCGGTTCGGCTTTCTTTGTTCCGGACCGATTTGGATCGGTTTGGGTTCGGCATCGTTCGGGTCGGCTAATTCGGCTCTGCAGATCGGCTCAAGCCGAATGATGGCGATCGGCATAATGTGGACGCGCTTTTAAGTTACCATAAGAAATGTCCAGTTTAGCGTGGAACATTCTGTATAATACGATAGAGATTTTGATAGACAGTAAATTCGGAAATTGATCTTTTACACAATTTGCGCTAAAAGTGAGAATGTGTAAACCTGTTTTTAACGGTAATTTATAAACTGTTGGATAAATAAATCCAACATCCAACAGCTGAATCAATTTGTGATTGCCTTACACAAAACGTGTGTGTTATATAAATTTTATTAAATTTTTTTATTTGTTCATTTTATTCAGTTCTTAATCGATTATTGTTTTATTATAATGGAAAATTATTGTTTATAAAATTAATTTAATAAATAATTAATTACGATAACCAAAAACCATTAGAGAAATTAATTATTAATTTCTGTTATTTGAATAATTTATCAAACCATACGGCAAAAATTTCTATTGTGAACTGAACTCTAATGAGTCATTAGAGTCATTAGTAATGACAATATTGAATATTTAATAATAATCTCCTCATATACCTACATAGTGTTCATATAGATAAATTTTGAAAATATTAAAAATACGAATTTTTTCAATCCAGTCAGTGTCTCACATAATCAGAGATTAAACTGAAGATTCTAATAAAAATGTACCTATTTCCACGTCTATTTTCTCTATTTTTTCCATATACATACAGGATGTCCGATCTAAATATGGTTGATTTTATGTAACTACTATTAGTCGATGAGCGATTCGAAAAATATTTTAAAAATTTGTAGGAGGGTCCCTAGAGAACATTTTAGCAAAACTAGAACCTCGTAGCTCATTTGGAAATTGGCCAAAAACCGAACTAAACACGTTAAACAACTTAAAATGACTAAGATCCTCCCAAAATTGACTTTTTTCGGGTTTTTTTCCAGTTTATTCTACAACAGGTGGGAATGTTTTACAACTTTTCTAGAATGTAATTGGGAAAAACACCAAAAATCAACGTTGGGAGAGTCTTCGAGTCATTCTTAAATGAGTCAGGCGGTTCTAATTTTGCTACAATGTTCTCTAGGGATCTTCCTACAAATCCTTAAAATATTTTAGAATCGCTCATTGACTAATAGGAGTTTCATAGAATCGACCATATTTAGATCGGGCACCCTGTATACTATATATAGTCCTTTAAATTTTCTAGTACATTAAGTAAAGTCATAAAATTGAAGAAATATAAAAATAGTTATTTGTGTGTAACAAGTGAAATTGTTTGTATCGTACGTGTTCTACGCAATATACAATCAGTTAACTTTTATTAAAAACTAATCATAAAATTCTACTTTCTAATTATTTCCAGTACTTTCATTGTATTAAAGTTAAGTTAACCAAATTTAAACAGATCCAAGCGTATATTTTTAATTATTTTGTATTATCAAGTATCATATTTCTACATCAAACATTAACCTTTATTAATTTATTTGTAAAACTTCCGGGTACTGACCATCGTTAGTAAATTCTGTAAGGTTTGAAAAATTGATACTAACCGCTATTATTCGGTTAGGATTAATATTGACATGTTCTTATTTTTGTGATATTAACCCAACGGTTATTTATCCTCGTATAGAAAAAGATAATAAAATCTATTGTTGAATTTTCCGGTTAAAAGTAGCAATTTATTGGACATTAAAGGAATTGATTTTCTTATAGATTTACAATAATGAAATCACTAATAACTTAGGATATTGGATTTTTTTTTTGTTTAAAGAAAATATTTTAATTAACACACAAGTAGGAGTTATTATTGGATATATTATTAATTATTAATAATAAATAAATAAATACCTGCTACGAAGGACGCGTAATGATTTTGGTGACATACAATTAACACTCCATTCGGTATTACCATGATCGTTGCATATTGTTATTGAGAATCGTCCATAATTAGCTCTTATCAAATTAATTAATTCACCATCCTTACATTCGATTTTCAGTGTTTTCCCCTCACAAGCGTACGCCGTTTCATAACGATATACTTCTGTAACAATAGAATAAAAAAAAATTATAGTATTTTTTAATTTCTGGATAATATTCTGAAAGGTTGATTAGAAAATTGTTAGATAATCCTTGACATGTTTTTAATGTTGTTAAATAAAATAGTTATGTGATTACGTTCATGTGTATGTCCGTGTATATGTGTAATTAATGTACGTACAGGTCTGCAAGTCCGTTTTATCAGGTGTGTATTTAATGTTGCAATTTATCGAATATCCTTATTTTTTTCGCGAAAAATTTTTTTGAATTATTGTCGATTACGTAATTTTACACATTCTCATAAATAAATTCAATACATGCACACACAAGATTATTGTTAGATAGAATTCATTTCCTCAATTATTATTCTTATATTTTTTTTTCTTTTTTATTTATATACATATATTTTTTTAAATTCATCACTGAATAGGTGACAGTTAAATAGAATCAGTAATTGTTTATTTTGGGTGGAACAATACATCAACATCAACATGTCTTGTTCCTCGGGCGTCAACCTAGGTCCTTTGTTGTGGGTTATGGTTAAAGCTTGGCGTGATAAAGTTGTATAGTCGATATACAACATTATAGATATATCACTGATAAACTTAAATTCAAAATTTATTGCACAATTTAATTACATCTAAATTCTACAAATATAAATTTTGATTAAAGATAATTCCATCTATTATATAATATTATAAATTGTTGATTTTGCGTGAATATAATTAATTTTAACGTGTTTTATTCAATCAACAAATACATTTACAAAATAATTTATGTTGTCATAGGCTAATCTCTACCTTTCGTTATGCTCCCATTTTATCTTTTTTTATTTTCGACTTCGGTATGTGCCATTTTAGAAAAAACAGTTAGATAGATAAGAACTACTAAGAAAAGCACTTAAAACATTAGAAATGTCCTCGCCTAAATAATATTTATAACGGCTATTTATTAGGTGATAATTATTTATAAAGATGATTCACGGTGTTGTTTAGAAATGTTTTAAATATAATAAATTATATTTTTTTGGGAAATAATTTTAATGGAAAATATTTATTTATTCATTTCTCAGGTCAACAATAAAATTGATAAGTTAAGAGGGTTATCATTGTCGGCTTTAAAATTATTTCTATTTACATTTAGAATTATTTAATTGTCATCCCTTTTTTTAGTAGGTATCTATTATTTGAAAAAGATCGTATTGTATATAACGTGTCGGAAGATGAATAGATATAATTAAATAAATTCGGCTAAATTACATGGAAACAGATAAGCAACAATACAGATACTGTATTTTAATTAAAGTTGTGTCATTTCTTGTTACAATTCAAATCAAATTCGTTGTAAACAAATACAGAAACGCTGTTGAAATTCTACCTTGTTTCTCAATTTGACGTTTCCAGACAAATTTCTCTCAAATACCTCTTTTGCGTGGTAAATGCACTAAAAACATCTACAATCCCATCTAAATTGAGGGCGAAAACAATAGGGTAAATTCGATTTTTTTTTTTAAATCAAGATCAATATAAAGTGAAGGGAATTTAAACAAGTTTTGTCTCGTAATCTGCAATAGAGTTGTTTTCGTAACGTTCCTGTGATGAGTTATTTTGAAAATCCCGGTTTGTACTCATTGAAATGCCATTAAGTGGGAACGGTGTTTGTTAGACAAGTTAAATTTTCATTACAAGTCCACATGTGGTGGCATTTAGAATAAGTTGTGAAGTAGTAGGAGCTTTACAAGTAAACTATTTCAAATTCCATTCTTTTCAAGTGGATACTCGACAACGAATAAAGTGTGTGTAGTAGGAAAGTCCGCATTTTATTCAATTCTGAATGGCTAATTACAGTATTCTATATGCACTTTACTTTTTAGTCAACGCCTTTTCTTCTCTATACTATATTTTGTCCACATTGTTATCTTTCTCTTATACAAACTGTTTAAAGCATAGATCCCAACCATGTTGGAGGATACCCTTTTAAAATTGCACAAGTAAAGTATGTCATATAGTAAACAATATTGCCACTTTCAACCATCTGCTACCATTTTTGATGGTTGGATTCCACCTACATCCAATTATCACCAACACCAGAACGTATTAAACAACATGGTAAATAAATATCTGTTAAAATGGAGATTTTTTTAATAATGAGAATAATAATAATAATAACACCATTATCAAGAGGGATTACCGCCGAACAGATCATTAAAATATATCGTTTCATAAAATTCCTTATTATAACCGTAAAATAATTGTTATGTTTAAAAATAAACGGTGAAAAATTCGCTTTGAATGATTATTTTGCCCTATTATAACCACCAACTGTTATTGATGTTATTCTGATTGACTGTTATTTATAACAATATTTTTATCTTCAATTTGAATAAATCGTAATGATTGTAGAAAATCTTCTTTATTATAACAGATTTATATTCGATGAAAATAACTCAATTGATATATAGTTATGTAATTAGTTATATTCAACGTATTATAAGAATTTCGTACTTTAGTAGTAGACAACAATAACAAAAAACTGACATATTTATGATCATCACCATGTGGAGATAAGAATATTCATCTAAGAGGACGATTCTCTTGTAATTTCAGATAAATCATCGCATCAACACTTAGTTATCTTGCTTACAATTAACTCATTATATTAGAAATTGTATTTTAAAAATAAGCTACTGTTTCATTCTTTCTCTCTCTTTTTTTGGTGATGTGAAACAGTGAACTTGTTGTTAAGTTTCTGATTTTTGTCTACAAAATGCCGTGATGAGTGAACTTGCTTGGTTCACACGACGCGTGCATCTAGTCCTGGGTAATTACCAGTCGTGAACGGCATTCCATTGCCAAGGTTTTAAGCCTTCTTGTATCTGCAAGTGTTCAAAGAACGAATACAAATACGTAAAGTGAAGAAATAAAATGGTAAATCGAAAGAAATTTGTTGAACAAAAAAACCTCCGTACTGAACAATTGAGGAAATTGTAATTTTTGAAGAAGAAAAGAATGGGTAAATCGTAAAAATGAGTAAAGAAACATGGGTAATATAAAAATGAAAAATGTAAAATGGAAATGGAAAGAGAGAGGGGGCGAAATGTATGTATTACAGGGTTGTATTTAGGGGTCCCGACAAGATTGAAACTATTTTTTTCTCTGTCTTGTCGCTGTTGTTGTAGTCGTTTTGCATGCGTAAGCGAGACGGTCGATTCATATCAGCTTTAGGGCGGTGTGCGTCTAGATTTAATAAATGATTAAGTGATGAATGTGTAACTTACAAGAGAACAAGAATTTTATAAAAGTTGACGTGAAAGCTGCGTTTTATTACCTCACTTAAATTTTTACGATGTTCCCTTGAAAGCGCACATCTTATATGAGAAATTGTTAGGACATTGCTTCCTTGTCACTATTTTTTACGATCAAATTTCTAGCTCGTGCATCATGTAAAATGTGACAAATCTTAATTTTTAAAGTGTCGATTACATAAAACTTTTATTATCAAAAATACTTAAATAAAAATTAAAGACATATCGATAAAAAAATAAACCAACAAGCAATTATGGACAGATTCATCAAATTTCATTACAATTTCCTCGATATCTTCAAACCATCTATCCGTCCATTCATCCATCAATTATCTTCAACGAAATTAGCCCAAACTCTAATAAATCCAATCAGACTAACAACCTAACAACAACAACAACAAAAACAGAACCGAATTGATGATTTTATTTTTGCAGGCTTCGTTGGATTTATATTACAAGTTGAAAAATAAAACGGATGTTCATGATCGTATTTAAAATAACTAAGCATTTTTGTATTGTTTCATCTATACAATTTCTCTACTATACCAACATACAAGACTTGATAATAGATATTTTTTCCGGAACTCGTGAACTCGAAGGATTCTAATGTAGGTGGATAAGTTGACGTTAGGAATTCAACTTGTTTTCTCACTAATCAGCTTCGCTTATTACACAGTAATTCGTTTATTTTTAGTATAAATTATCCGACGTGTTCGTCCTACGTCCTGTTCGTTTATTTATTATCTTCTGTTATCCTGTCTTTATCAATTAAATTATAAATTATATATTCTCGATTTTCATTTGTCACAATATTATTGTTATTTTTCAAAATGACATTTGCTAGAACAGTTTCTCCTAATCATTTTACAATTTGATATTTTGATGTTTTTATTGTTAAAAATCAGTATAATCGAGAATACAGGGTGTTTGGTCTAAGTATGGTGAGTTCTAAGAAACTCCTATTAGTTGACGAGCGATTCGAAAAATATTTTGAGGATTTGTATAAGAGTCCCTAGGGAACATTTTACCAAAATTATAACCTCGTAGCTCATTTTAAAGTTGGTCAAAAAACGATTGTTTTGGACAATGTCGCAATTTTAAAAAACGAACAAAACACGCAGAACGACTAAAAATGACTCAGAGACCTTCCCAACATTGATTTTTTTCATTTTTCTCCATTGTATTCCAGAGAAAATACGAAATATTTCCACCTGTTCCAGAATAAAATGGAGAAAAACGAAAAAAATCAATTTTGGGGAGGATCGTAAAGTCATTATAAGTCGTTTTGCGTGTTTAGTTCGTTTTTGAAAATCACTACATCGTCAGAAATAAGCGTTTTTGACCAACTTTCAAATGAGCTAGGAGGTTCTAATTTTGCTGACATGTTCTTTAAGGACCCTTCTACAAATCCTTAAAATATTTGTCGAATCGCTCGTCGACTAATAGGAGTTTCTTAGAACTGACCATACTTAAACCTAACACCCTGTATATTTCGTCTTGGATCATCCCTCTAATTGTTGTTGAATGGTATAGTGATTGATTAGTTGGCAGTCAACTGAGCAATTTTGGTTTTTACCTCTTCAATGAATCAATGAATGAATGGTGTTAGATGTTACTATTGTCCCTATTCAACATAGTACACTTGTGTAGTAAAACAGTTTATTGAATTTGATTAAAAAAAAAACGAACGAAGTAATTAAATGTTTATGTTGGTTAATGTTGTTAAATACGGTAGGAAAAGTAATGCGGTATACTATATTCCCAATTGCTTAAGTTAGTGTGGCGCAAAATAACGTTAAATTAGTTCAACTAAATTTATTACTTAATTATTACAGAGCAAGCCAAAACAAATAATTAATTCGTTCAATCTTATTACCAACATATGTTACCATTGTAGAAAGCTTGACGGAACATGCTGGTACAAACATCGAATCGATCTTTATTTTCTAACATTTACAACAAAATTAATCGTCAATTAATTTTGTTAAAGAACGTTCGAACAAAATTGCCAATCAACTAATTTGCAAATCTACTATGACGATACATGAACGACGACACATACATCCAATTAAAAACTGAAATGATTGATAACACTTCTCAAATTGGTTATTTCATGATTTGACTGTGTTAAAAACGTGACACAAAAAATCCTTCAACAGTTATACATACTTATAGAGGGTTTTTCGGTATTATAAATAAATCCATTTAGAAATTTTATTTTAAGCATTTTAAACGCACATATTCACAACATCGGTTTCCTGTGTTTAAAAGCGACTGTTTAGAAATTGAAAAAAATATATGTATAGAGTAGGTATATACCTACATACCACAAACTGTATGTATACACAACATTTAAATCGGACGCCACTGTTACGGTGTATGCCCACGACTTTTATCCATTATAAATTCATAAGTTACATTTTATGCAGATTAGATCGTTGGATACGAATTACCGAAGATTTAATAAGCCCAGTGAGCATAAATAACACGGTGAGAATGTAAATGTAATGCAATTAAGAATACAATAATTTTGGGGGAATCTAATGTGATTACCTTTAAATACCTTTATAATATTAGAAATTAACTCAAATTATAATTCAACCTATTGGAATTACCGCTATCGATTTATCTACATAGGCCTTTAATATATTATGAAAAAAAGACGAAAATTAAATTAAATACTGATTTGAGATTATTTAATAAAAGAAATATTAAGAAAATAAACCGTTTACGATGACATTAATCAGATTCTATTGATAGAATGCCAAGAATTCTCAAATATTGGAGAATATACGAAATCGGTTTGATAAAAGAAAAATACGTCCATTATATAGAATGTCCTCTTTTTTTCAAAAAAATAAAAAAGAATAAAAGGTGAACAGTAAATTGTGTATTTTCTCCCCGTTTTTTCCACAAACTGAATTGCATCAACAGCATATTTTTCAAACATTTATTTCCGGACAATTCATCTAAAGGATAATACAAACGAAAACAATTATTATCCAAAAAAAGTAACGTTATTTTTCTTAGAGTAAATCGTATGAAATACAATTGAAAAAAGATTATTATTCAATTTTATTTATCTCAAATCTTTATACCATTTATACTACAACATAATACTCAATTTAAAATTCATTTTAACGATATTCAATAGGTTTAAATATACGATTTTCGAACATAATTTAAAGCAATTATCTTTAATCCTCCACTTTTAGTAATTTTAAACAACAATTATTATGACTATTATGAGTCTATTTAGTTGGAGCTGTATTATTATGGAAAATCTGTAAAATTTGTACAACAGGACCGGCTTTAGGAGTTTTGGATTGGTTTTAACCTCTTGGTATCCCGTATTTAAATCTGCTAAATAACAATGAGAGAAGCTACCGAGAAAATTTAACGTTAATATTTTATTTTCCGGTAAAAACAACGGGCGAGCTGTTGTTGAGTTTGAAAATTTAAGGAGAAATTCTCGTTTTCATCTCATTTTGTATTTTATTAACGTTACGTTAAGTACTTCAAATCGAAATATGAAATAAATAAAGTAATTTGGATATTTTTAAATGATTTTCGTTGAAATTAAGCCTCAATTGTATTGTTTTATGATAAAGTGCAAATGTATGATCTCAATTAAGATTAGATCTAAATTTTATGCTACATTATGATGAATTCAAGTAATAGCATGACTCAGCTTGATTTTCATAGTATGCGTTTCGTTGTAGTATTATTATTAGTATAGTAGCTTCATTAACTGTTCATTTATTATCTAATAAAGTTTAAGTATCTTGCGTATATGTGAATTTTTATTTAGTAAAATTTCATATTAAAGCTTATATTGCAGGTATTTCGTTGAAATAATTAACTGTAACGTTTCATAAAACTAATATAGTAACGTCAAAGACAAATGTTCACTGAACAATTAATTATGTTTATCAAAATTTCATATAGAAAATTAGTATGATAAAGTCTAAGGTTATTGAAACCGGCTAACATAAATGCACTATGTGTATGTATATTATAAATCCAATAGCTTTATTCTTGTGTTAAGTTAACTCTTCTGGATAGTTGGATTTTAGCTTTAACTAAAGATCTGTTGGTTATTTGGTCGTTATAAGAAGCATTCAAGTGTAATAGTGAAGGTATTAATTGGTAATAAAGAGAAAGATAATAGTTTTGCCAATCTCATGCTACATTACTTGACATGTTTCTAAATAAGTTGAACAAGTGTTGAATATTGTCAAGATTAATATGTTCGGTTACTTTATGAATTATGAATACCCATTTATTTTAAATGTTTGATTAAATTAAATTAATTTAAAAAAAAATAATTATTTTGATGAAACATTGTCCAGTAATCATTATTATAAATCCACAAGAATACCCAAAAGATTTTATGTTAGAAATTTACAACCCTTGTGTTGTTTATATTCAACAACAATAGTGTTGAATATTTGTTGGTCTTTCATACAATGAACTTTCATTATTTAAATGTGGAAGAAGGACAATCTCAGATGATTAATTAATTTTGTTCGGTAGTATGGTACATAAATATTTTCTAAGCATCCTGAAATTACAACAAACTATGACACTTGAGGGTGTACTTAACGTAATTGAAATAATTTAGAGCACCGATAAAACTTTGGTGATCTTTACAACATTTTCATAATGTTAATTCGATTTATTTTTCATTCGTATTATTCTCACTTTAAAAAATTGGATTAATTTGACAAATTGTTAGAGGGGGAAAAAGTGAAGCTTTATAATAAAAATAAAAAATACATAATTAATATATGACATAATTTGAAAAATTAATAATTTATTATTAATGATACGGTAACGATAAAATATTAACGGAAAAACAACTTTTTTACAGATATTTTATGTTGTAACAAGTTAATAAATTAAATGTTACTAGAATTTGTTCATCTCATCAACAAAAATTCGACATAAGGGTTGGAAATTTTTCCGTTGAGATACTTCAGTATAATCAAAAAATTCTTATCAAATTATTAGCTCATTCTTGCCGTTGTTATCTTCTTCTCATATAAACAAACATACACATTCTATCCCTATTTGTTTCCTTTTGTCAACTTGAATTATAATGTGATTTTGAATTGCTTATAAAAAATTTTATGGCTAGTTTAGAGATATCCACAATCAATTTGTACGTTCAACGGATGTTTTTACTTCATTATAAATCTTGGTAGTAAATATACAGATTTTGTCTGTCAATAAAAATTATTTAGTTGAATTTTCCTTGTAAATTTCCATATAATATCGACAACAACTGGAGGCTAGATTATTTTTATTATTTTTTTGATCTTCCACAAAGCGAATAGGTGAAAAAAAGAACCACCATCATATGTAATGGTAGCACAATTGTTGTAAAACGGATATTAAAACTCTAGTGGTCTTATAATGGCCTGAAGCTTTTGCTTGAAATTCCGATATATTTTAGAGATTTTCCAATATTGGTATCATCACTGACTATGGTCTATTTCAAATAGTGACACTGTTGTATATTTATTAAAAAATAACAATGATAATAATAAAGTGAATGAAACTTTTATCGGGTATCTTTTATAACAATTTATTGAGATCTGTGGTCCAATAAAAGTTTGTAAACTTGAAAACAATCTGAGATATTGACTCAAGTTGCTCGCAATCAAATTGTTTGTATATTAGATAGGTATACAATTCAAGTAGAGTACCTATAGTAATGTTTATTTAATATAATCACTATATTAGGTATAATGTGAAATTTTGTTGATTGCTTTAGTGAAACATTTGATTCTTTATGCTGGTAATGTTTGCAAAGGGTAAGTTGTGAATTGTTATAAAGGAAGCTGTTTAAAATGCAAGTACGTTGTCTCGCATTCCAAGGTACGAAATGAAACAAACGTTTTATTTATGAGCAATGTAGTTAAAGGCCCGTATTTATTGTTAACTTGGTGCTTAAACATAGAAATGTTTTTCTTCCTCTAGGAGCGCCTTTTTGTAGATACTCGTAGAAACGAGTTCCTCCTATTATATCCAAACAGTGATACAGTAAGACTTCGCTAATCCGGACTAATTAATGCAGCGGGCAGTCCGAATTACTGAATCGTCCGGATTACTGGAACGTTTTGAAACACATATTAAATATACCTATAGGGTTCTGGCGCTACGGTATCTTCCTTTGTTTGTTAGGTATTTATGAAGTGAATCGAAAATTTTTTCAATATGTACATTAAGACCAATAGACAAATTTCGAGCACTAAAAAAGCTTTTTACAAAAATGCAAATGTATTCAATTCGAGTTAACATATTATAACATAAAGAGTATGCTCCTGATTGTAAATCTTTTTATATATACATATATATATATCAGGCGAAAAATTACTTAAAATAATCTGTAATTGTTCTCTGTTGAACTGATTTTTGTTGAGCCTCAAAAGCTACGAAGAGTTAGCAATGAAGGAAGCTCCAACCCGATTGAATCCGGATTGTAGAAGCAGTCAAATTCCGGATTACAGTATGCATAAATGTGAGAGCAAATCGGTCCGGATTAGTGGAATTCCGGACTACAGAACGTCCGGATTAGCGAAGTTTTACTGTATATAAAGAAAATTTTTAATAATGACAATAATACATATAGTTATACCCATATCTCATTAAACGTATAAATTATTATTCAAGATTATGTAGTTTGTCAATTTAGATTGTGTCGTTGGACAATAGCCATAAACTAGGATCACTTTAGGGACCTCTTGACACCTAAATTACCTGAACAAATATCTCAAATATGCATGTTATTATAGAGAATTTAAACTAATTAACACAAAAGTCGATTTTATGTTGTTATATATACATTATTATAAGGTATAAATAATATTTAAAAATAAACAATAAACGGATAAATCATACATAATGAATAGGTTCAGACTTGGTTTTAACTTAACCAGTTCTTCCACTTCAAATGCCATTTTAGAAGAGCAAACTTTCTACTGGACCGGACTGTGGAGGTCTGATACATTAATACCAATCAAACGCACATACATTTACGATATTTAAAATAATTTTTTCAACCTATTAAAACATATTTCTATCAATAATAAAATAGTTAATAAATTTAAATAGTAAATATAGAAACTACCACAAATCGATTACATACTATAAAGTATCAGTCTGTTCAGGTCGCCGGGGGTGGTTAAAATCGGTAATATAGATAGATAACATTCGGCGAGTAAAAATTTACGAGACCCTTTTCATCACGTTGCTATGTGAAAGAATACACACCGACACACACACATATATATGTATATTATACATATAAGTACACATAAAAACACGCACACATAAATACTAGATGGTTGAATCCAACATATTATTTGTTCTCCACCTTTAGAAAGGCGGTGCGGCCATATCTAAGCCCAAGGATTCACACCTGCCTCCACACGAAGAGGTACGGCTAGGTATGCGGCCATCAGTTTGACCTCGCCCGTCTACTTAAATATGTCTTCCAGTCGAGTTAATTATTGCAATTACAGTAAAAACAGACTAGAAGTAATCTAGTAATGTAATAAAATTGTATTTATTTTTCTAGATATATGTATGTATTGTATACTTTTTCAACAAAAACACCATTACTATACAATTTATCAAAATTAATTATAATCAAAACAAATGGTAGTAGTATAGTCAAGAGATGGTCATTTTCACTTAGAGACCAGATAAAAGGAGTTTACAAACACAAAAATAGCATCAACATTTTAAAAGCCTCCATTCACATTTAAATGGCATTAATAAATCTCGTTTTTCTTCTTCTTTTTTATTTTTTATTTAAAAAAGAAGTGAAAATATTTTCCAAGATGGTTATCTTTGCAATTTTCAGACTCAATCATTTTCAAGTTTTGTGATATAATTGCCAAACTTGGTCCCCTCTATTCTGTAAGTGTCGATCTATACGAATCGAATATGGGGAAAGAGGTAAAATAGAGGAAAAGGAAGAGAAAAAAAAAAGATTGGAAACGACCGGATTTCTTGGTGTTGTTAAATGCTTTGCGTCGAAAAGATGTTGTGTGTTCTCTAGTGGGACCCATAAAAAGTCATTGCTTTATTGAGCCGACACTAAAACGCTACTATTTCGAATTTTTGCCGTCTTTGGACAAACACTTTAGGATCATCCCGTTGGGCTATTTTACGATATAAAAAAACTATACGATGTTGTAGTCATTTATATTGATTCAGTTGATTTAAAAAATATAAATTAAAATTAGACTGGAAATTCATAAATCTACCAATGTCTTATCAATTCTATTATTTTAGATTACTGTTAAATGTAGCGGAAATTTCAATGATGAGTACCTAGAGTTTATCCACTTATATATATGTATATAGGTATATTTAATGGTAAACTTCTTACAATTGTTACAAATATGTATCTAAACTTATACTATAAATAAACAGTATCCGTTTTACTTCCGGATAGTTTCCGGTTGGTGTCCGGCCATTAGAAAAGCAGTATGAAAGTGAATCGCCGTTAATAGCTAAATAAATAAATTCGAGCATTAGTTATGGTGTGTGTGACATTCGTTGGACGATGGACGAGCTATACTATAATACTATGTATATGTATATACAACAATACCTATAGGGTATATAGTATAGTGAAAGGAATGTAAGGATGCTAGTATTGATTTATTTCCGGTACTATAGATCTTGCCGTTATTCTGACAATCAGAGTTTCACTCACACTCTACCCTTAAAAAACCTTTTACCCTCTAGGCAACAGAGAGGAAGCCACTCAAAATCGAGGTGCATAAATTTATCGTTCAAGTATTATGCACGCGCGCGAAACTGTTTACAGACGTAATCGACAACGATTTACATAAAATTCACCCTTCAAACTTTTAAAAGGGTTCATTCACGCTGTTATCATCATCAGCATAGTCGACAATAACTTCTATAATGTAATTATTTATTCATATAATCAAGATAGTTGACAAATAATATCAAAGTATTCCATTTACAATTGAACCACAAAATTATCAAGATAGACTTGTATAATAATGATAGTCATATTATGATGGAGTATTTTATAATATAATCGATGAGTGAAAGAGATGATTCGGCTATTTGTAAAAGTCAGAATCCGTCATATCAGTCGGATTACCTCTACTCGGGATCCATTAAATCGAAAGAACTGTTTTAGGGTGCATAACTATGAGCTCTTTTATGACTAATGTTCAAAGAGGATCTGACTAAACGCCCTTAGGGGCCACCTGATAATAAATTCCTTGTTTTCATAGATCTTCAAAAGAAGAATCAATAGCCGTACGAAATTGATTCGTTATATTGCAAAAGTTAATCATTTATCTATATCGTATTGTTGTTTTCGAGTTATTTATTACATTGATTTTTGTATTTAATGACATTTTATTAATTATCGTTTTTAATAGAATGTAATTTTGGGACTTTAGACGTCTGTTGTCGATTTACCAGAAACACTATTTTCTTTTGCAAAAATGAACGATTCACTGTAGCAAATTAATTAGAGTCCGGAGTTTATCCATCGATTCATCCCTCGTAAAACGGTCGTATCGTTGGTGAAATCACCAGGAAAAACTCTATTCGGGTGCTACTTTACCTTAGTGCCGACAGTTCGTTTAAATGTTCACGATGAACGGTTCACACAAATAAGAAGCTTTAACACGTTCCAATCCAACATTCGACACTTGAGTTAATTACATCCTATCTAAAGATATTTTAATAAAAGATTATCGATTAGTAATAATGGCATTACCCGTTTTACCTTGAGTATCATGTAGATTATAATAAAATCGATTTAGAAAGGGTCTAAATTATGTTATATATGTAGGTACCTATATCCTTTATGTGTGCGTGCATTCCAGAATCGATGCCAATAGTGAAGATTAGGCAAAACGGCTAGACATATTAATCTGGTTTTCAGCTAAATTGAATGTGCTAGTTGTGTTGATTTCCGATCGGAGAGTTTGCAATTTCCCCAACCTCGCTAATGTGGTTGATAGAATCAACCAACGCCCGGAGACACTGTCACCACTACTACACCACCCACTATTAAACACTGGAATTACTTCAAGATACCGGACAAGCTTTAACTAACTAACTGATCAACAATTCCATCAATTGGCAGAATAGTTTACATCATTACTAACATTACAAAAACGTTTTGAATTTTGAAATGCTACCACATTCAGAAATTATTCTAGGTATATACAACATAGTTGACATTTATAAGCAATGTATAATTTAAACGTTAAAAGCTATTTAAGTATTCATGCTTTGAATGGGGTTACAGTTAAATTAAAACCATAATAATGCTTGTCAAGAAATTGAAAATATTATTTTCAACAATTCAAAAGGTATTGAAAGTAATATTTTTTTTTCAGGTAAAATAAGTTGAAAATTGGAAAATCAAATTTTCTTGGGACTTGATTAAAAAAAAAAACCCTGGAGAAAAATATAAATATCTGAAATTTTCAAATTTTAATACGATACACCGTTGCAATTATCGTTCAAGACTCAATTACAACGTTCAAAAAAATATATATCAAATGAGAAAATTGACGAGAGTTGATTTACTTTATTTTCCTCTTGCGGAATAATTACTGACGTTTCCCTTTTGTTTTACATTTCTAGTGGAGGTCCCCTCTTCTTCTTCTTTTTTTTGTAGCCAATTTCATTTAATCCCGGCCTTTTCACATGAAACGTTTCGTCGTTCTTTTGGTTTCAGAAAATCCGCTCAGATTGTTATTAACTGACAAGATAAATATGGAAATTGAGCGGTTTACCCGTTAATGGTGGTGTTAGAAAATCTATTAAAATCGAAATACGTAGGCTTAGTTATTTTGTGGTATAGTAACACAATGTGTCGACCAATGAATATAAATGAAAAAATCCCATTTACAATAAGCATTTGTTGTATTATGATATTGTGGTCTGATCTCACATTACTTATCGATTTCATTTGGTTTTAATCTTATCGATGTTTTAAAGGTGAGTGAGTAGATAGATGGTGAAATGAGAGGGAAGGAAAGAGGACGAAAAATGTTAATTGGATTTAAGGCTAGGTGCGGTTGATAATATCAGGGGTAAAATTGGAATGGGGACCATTTCGCATCATCAATTATATTAAATTAAACAGTTATGTATTTAATATAATTGTTATGCTTATTTTTACAATTAAATTTAGATAAAAGTTAAAAACACTCAATATGAATCAAAAACAAATTAATTTACAGTTTAATTTAAAGATCAGAAGTCAATATTTAATTGTTGATAATTAAACATATTCTCTTAATTAAAAAGAATTAAATCGTCGAGTTGGGATCAACACAGAGCTAACGAAAACATAGCTTGAATTTAATTACCAACGAAATTAATTTAACCAGTTCTAGACAGAAAAAATTTGAGACCACCCTGTTTGAAAGTGAACCCGTTCACATCTTAATTTAAACCACAAAATTCTTTACTATAGTAAAATATTTAACTCAAATACATCATTGAAATTATAAATGTAGTTAAACTAAAAATAAACGCGTACTAATAATGCAATTTGATTTTTATTTTTAATTATTTCATTGATCTAACGACTAATTCAAATGAATGAATCATAATGATCATTATCGGAATTTGAATATTCAACATCATTAAATTGAGAATGAAAATAAAGACCATAATAAAGCCGTTACATGTAGCATTTCTAATACCGTTAAATTTTCAAATAAGTACTTTTTGCAGAATCTTAGTCAATACAATTTTCTAATGTCGTTTTTCTTTAGATACTTAAGCTGAGAAGTTCAATAAATACGTAAGTTATTTTCCACTATACCGAGTAATAAAATGGATAAGTACAGGCTTTATTTTATTGGTAATTTAATGTGAAATATTTTATAAAATGAATAGTAGAAAACATAAAAAGAGAGAGTATAAAGTGAACGAAAACAGGGCCAGCAATGCATCTGTCAGTGACGCATGGTCTATTCTATTCCCTAATGGCCAAATACTGCTCAGTGTCTAGTTAGTTATCCAGTTCTACAGCTAAACCAACACCATCCCTTATAAACCTGTTTATTTTCAAGTGCCATTTTACCCAATTTTCGTACTTTAAGTGGTAAAGATATTTCTTCTGAGATTTCTTAGAAAATAACATTTCATATAAAACTTATACAATTTACATCAACAATCTATTCGTATGTTTTAATTTTTTTTTTTAATAATAAACGAGCTTCCGACATTGTCTTCAACATTTACTTTAAATTAAATTTAACGATTTTGTTTGTTTTCAGTTGTAATTGAGAGCAATTCTAGATATTAGATTTGTTACAATCGTCCCGATATTGTCCATAATTCTATTATTTCAGAGTTGAATGGAACAAAACTATTATATTTTGCTACAATACAATAATACCGGGTGAGTCAGGTAGAATAAGAACGAAAAGTTCTTATGACAACTCCCATTATTTGGCGAGTGATTCGAAAAATATTTCAAGGATTTGTAGAAGGTCCCTAGAGAACATTTTAGCAAAATAAAAACCATGTACTCATTTGGAAGTTGGTCAAAAAACCTTTGTTTTGGATAAGGTCGCAATTTTCGAGAACGAGCTAAACACCCAAAACGATTAAAAATGACTCTGAGATCATTACATTCTAGAAAAAAATGAGAAACAATCCCACCTATTCCAGAATGAAATTAAGAAAAACGAATAAAATCAATGGTTGGGAGGATCCTCGAGTCATACTAGGCCGTTTTGCGTTTAGGGCATTTTTGAAACGAGCGTTTTTTGGCAAACCTCCAAATCAGCTACGAAGTTCTAATTTTGTTAAAACGATCTTATAAGAACTTATTTTCTTACATGACACCCGGTATAAATATGAACTTTTATAAAAGATTGGATTGTTGCAAATACTTAGTTCAATTTAGAAGGGAAATAATAGAATTAGTTACCGGAAATGTTCTAGTGCATAAAATCGGTTTTTATTAAATCACTTTAACTGTAGACGGTCTCTTAATCTGTAGTTTAGGTTGATCAAATGGCCCAATCAAATCAGTGTTTTCGTAAAATTTGTACTGGTATTCATTCACTAACAGTGCACCGAAGTGAGATAAATTTTCCCATCGAACGTGATACACATCCAAATACCAACAAAACACTATTTCACAACATAGTTTTATATACAATACATACATATAGGAGTATATAACGGTTAACATTCAAAAATAACATGCAGCTTTTATTATTTATTGATAATCTTTGAAATTTCAACGATCTAATATAAAGAATTCCAAGATTTTTGTATCTATCATATCTTTTTTTGTTTTAACCCATTCGGTATCCTTATTTTGTATTATTTTATTTATTATACACAGTTTATTGTTTCTAACTAATAAACAAACAACAGTTGAATTTATTTTTCACAATTACATTTCGTTTCACAATAAATCGCTTTCGAATTTCATTGAACACGATCCAGCTAATCTCTAATTAATTTGCCGATTCATTTTTCTCGATGAATAGAAGTAAATCTAACATGAAATATAAAACAATTTGACCATGTATATTGTCTGTTTCCGGTTAACAATGTACAAAAACCTAAAATTAAATATTACCACAATCGTAATTTATGAAAAAAATACTGTATAACGAGTAGAAAAAGCAGTACGTTTCCACAATAATACCAATTAAATATTCTTTTTCTAACTACAATAGTTAACGCATTATAAATTTATAATTGATTAAAATTGATGGAACAAACCGAGAAAAATACAGGTAATTAAAGTTTTATTAATTTATTAACATTAGTTTCAATTTGTTTTTATAATTATAATGCCGTTATTTTATTCCAAGTAAATAATGATTTTCCAACAAAGCTACTATTATTATCATTGCAAAATAATTCCGAATAGCATCCCAGTATAATGTGCAAATATGCATATTTCAACAATTACTAAACATTTTAGATTTTCAAAATACTCAGGTGTACTGTAAATACAGACAATAAATCGATAGATAATGCAAAAATATATATTATATTTATAAACAGATGAGTAAGATGATAACAATAATAATAATAATAATAATAATAATAATAATATATGAGCTGTTTAATTGTGAAATCGCAATAGCGCTAACGCAAATCTACACTCCAATTAGTTGAATTTGAACAAACTGACTACTATACAGAGTGTAATCGAAATTCCTTACAATCTTTAAACCACGTATAGACCTCTAGAAATTCAGCCGATTTTTTTTAACGAGAAAAAAGGGGTTGAAAATTTCGCCAAAAATTTTAGAACCACTGGAACCTCAATAATTGTGTTTAATCGACCTATCTAATGAATAATCCTAAGCTGATTTCAGTGTTCAGTTGCAAGTGGAACGGGAATGTTGACTGTGGAGGATTGCAGGCTTATTATTTATTTTTTTTTGTCATTTTTTTGGGTACCTCTTGAACAATTTCTGTAGTGATTTTTGTATCACATTATTTTTATAATTTTAAATCAAATGTGTTGTATGTATGTTCAATAAGTATGTTAGTAAGATTTACCAGGGTTGTTCATGGAAATTCTATGTGTTATACTAACACCTGCTTTCTTATCAACTATCGACAACAACATTATGGTAGGTAACTAGCGATTATCATATAATGGTTTAGAATTTGTCCTTCGACCCTTCAAAATATGTTTATTGCACTCTACTCCACATAGGAATAGCGAAGTTTGAATATTGTATGGGATTTTGATTACACCATGTACATGTAAACATTCAACAATTATTGGTGATATTCGACAGACAATTTTGATAAGAGAATTTAATGTTAAGTGGAATGCAAAGATCAAAGCTGTTGCTGTAGTTTCAAAGACAAGCCGATCAAGTTCAGTAGACGGAGACTATTTTATATGAATCATATAAAGACGTATTGGTAATGTTTGCAAAATATAAATTTTATAAAATTATTCGTAAATAAACTGAATGATGTTATTATAAGATATATTTTACATGTATGTATATATTGTCAAGATATCGTTTCTGGTTTACTTGTGGAAACTCTTTAAACTTTTTTTAAAGTTTTTCTTATACATTTTCTAAACACATAAAAGTTTCCACCTTTAAAAGTATAAACAAGATGTTGTACAAAGTTGTTCCATTCAATATATTTAGTGAGTGGTTTTTTCAACATTTATATCAGGCCTTCCGCTATCACAAATTGTGGATACGTTAGAATTACATTTATTTAACAAGAAAAATTCTGTATTCGTTTCAACATAAACTAAATGTAATTAGTTGATTCTTTTTACTAGTTATTGTCTGGAATACAGCTCTTTTTTTTTTATTTTATTGTGTAACTTTAGTTGTAAATCTCCGAGCAAATCGCCTTTATAATGGAAATTCTCTAGTGTTGTTTGTATCAACATCAAATATTTATGACCGAATAGATATCCCTGCTATTATATTTGGAAATTTATAACTTGAATCAGAAAAAAATTCGGACAAATTACAATGTTCAATTTTCAAAAATAGTCTAATTTAATTCGTGTTTTTTTTTACTATGATAATAAAGCGAACGTAGATTTAAACCGATCGGTTATGTTATGTCCGCGTTCACTGAAGTCGAACATTTCCTGTACTATAATATCAACTTTGATGCGACTTTATAAGGCATTCAGGAAAAATTGTTATTAAACAAGTGTTTCTCACTATAAGTTTTTTTTTTTGAATAATTGAAAATCTATAATTTTATTGATCTCTTACTATAACGCGTAAATATTGATTCTTTTTTGTTGGTAAAAAATCGTGTTAATTAATTTCTGTTTCAACGTTTATCTATAAAATATTATAGGTGATGAAAATTACTAGAAATCGATATGTTTTTTAGTTAGTGGTGGTTATTAAAGTGAAGAAAAAAATACATTAGAAGGTCGTTTTGTGGTTTGTATTTTATTCAAATTAATAATCTAATGATTCAATTCTATACTAATATATTTTTTTTAAATTTAAATCCTTTATTTTCAAACTACCTACACCATATTATACTTGTCAGTCAGTTTAATATCTAACAATAACGATGACTTTGAATTTGATAAAAAAAATAACTTGTTCCAATAACCGGCGTTTTATTTTTATTTTAAACGTCCATATTATTGACTTTGTTCAATGTAAAAATTTGATGTATGTATATGCGAGTAAATATGCCTTTATATAAACGAAATACGTGATTTCTATCAGTAGGTTGTCATATCAAAAATTACAAATATGTTACAATATGGCAGTGAAAGATTGTACAATAAGGAATTAATTCGTGATTTCTTGGAACATATCTATTATTGATTCTTTGGAATGCTTTTAAATTTTAAGCTCAACTGATGTATTTCCAATCAATCTATGTCCTCTGTTTCTATAACTTTTGTAAATAAAAACCATTCGTATTTCCTACGTAGAAGTACCAATTTCTTTTTAATACATCTAGATCTATATTCTTTTTAATATATCTATATCTATAGTTACCAACTTTCGAATATTAGAACAGCGTTTCTCAAACTTTATGGAAACATGCGATCCAAATCGGTCGGCACAAGAAAATTTTGGAAAAATATTTTTAAAACAGAAATTCAAAAAAAAATGTGATTTCTATATAATTCAACGCCTTGGGACTTAAACAAATTTACCGCGCGATCCATGGTTTGAGAACCACTGCATTTTGCTGTAACTGTTTAAATATTTATTTTCGATTATTCATTGCCAGTCCGGTATAAATGCTTGAAAATTGTCAACTGTCTCATTAAAAATAAAAATCATGGAATTCTCTAAATATTAAAAATTATCATGTCTAGCCTGAGCGGCAGAGATCTATTCGATTCAATTTAAAAAATAAATTATAAAACTGTGCTGTTAAGCCAAAATTTTTAAATTTATCGCCTTTAACTTTGTTCTAAGTTGCTATAATATTTAGTATTGGAACATGTGGATGTTGAATTAACGTCTACTCTGTAACTTTACAATAAAATTTATGTAAGCGGTCACCCGGTCAACGTATGTTACTTCTGACGGTCGCTGCAATTTAATGTGAGCTTAACCCGGGGTTTATACAATAAAGAACCTACTTTTTTTCCATTTTATTAAAGCACTAGTATTACAACATTTGTTAAAGAATTTGTGAAACGATAAACTAAATCGAAATTTTATAACATTTGCCTTATTTATATTTAAATTGCCGTGTCGAATTGATAAGTTGGAACAAACTTTGTTTGTAAATTTTTTACAATTCTGTTAATAATTCAAAATGCTTTTGTGTTACAAAAATAGATAACCTTTGATAATCATTAATTCTTAATAATAACAAGATGAATTCTATTGTAAAACGATTTGACACTTAACACAATCAATCATACCTGTATATTTAATTAAACTATTTTTATTTGGGTGATTCTATTGAGAATTGTGCAGTAACAATTGAAAAACTGCACTTGAAATGCAATTGTATAATAAATATTCAAATACTTCATTGTTTTTATGTACATTGTATATTAGATTTACAATGAATAAGTAAATATTTGATCGTAAAAACCGTTTCAATTTCTACATTAAACGTGTGGTTGATGGCAATTATTTTTATTCTCTGATTCATACCGTAAAAGAAAAAATAATAATAAAATTGTAACTGTACCACTAAAATAAGCATCATTTTATATTAGTTTTCGTTACAGTTAAGTGAGAATATAAAGGAAATCTATTAAGAAATAAAGAGTACTAATGTAAAGTATATTTAGATAGAAGAGTGGTAAACGGTTGGGATTTAATTGAGTATCAAAATATAGTGGATAATCTGAAATCCGTAGTATTAAGAAGAGTTTTAATTCTTTTATTATTAATACTATTGAAACATACGTGTATTATTTAAGGAACTTGTTCAATTTAAAATAGTTTTAGAATTGTATTGTAAGTAGTGCAAGTTTCATTGTTGTAATCTAAAATTCTCGTCTCCAAAAACAGCAATGCGAAGGAACTGTTGTGTCACAAGAAAATCAATAGGGAGACCTGAGCACAACCGATTATAGAACGTTGAATTTGGGGTCGCAAGGCACAAGACATGGTTTGCTTACCTGTCTTTTGGCTGCATCTTTAGACGAGATCTGTAGAATATCTTGATTTTAAATCGATCGCTCGTTTTCCTGATTTTATTTTATTTTATTTTACTTTTTCAATACTATCAACAACACAAACCAGATCAAATACAATATATACAAGATAAATAAATAGATAGAAAGGAGGACGGAATGAAGTGCAGGAAAAAAAAAGAAAAAAAAAGAAGCCTTGTTTGATACGCAAGTCGCGTCCTCAAATGGTTTAAAAAAAGGTGGAGTAAGATATACAGCCGCAGTCGTATAGACTAGTACGACGTTAAGGGATTATCGTTCGCTCGTATTTTGGAACTCAGCACGCAAAAACATACATATATCCACCCTTTTACAGCCTTTGTTGTAATTGAATTCGATTCGTAAATAAAATGAAACTATAAACAGAAATACCCAGAAAACGAATAATCGATAAATATTTTCAAATAAAAAAAAATTAATCAAACTTGAAACGTTGATCAAATCCTACAAAATATATACTCATCTTGTTTGGTATATATGACGTAAAAGAGAAATGAAAAAGAATTAGTTGATGTCTCGCCTTCTTTAAATCAACGCAATCACAAAGCACGTACTACATGAACAGTATTTGAAGAAAAAAAAACAGCAAGGGATGAGGGATGACGTTCTGTTTACAGATGAACCAAAAAATCTCATTTGTCTCAAGTCTAGATAGAAAAATAACAGGTAACATACACAATCTCTATTTCAAACAAAGGAACATAGAATGTGAAAGGGGTTCTTGTGACATACACAAATACAACTACAACAACAACAGAAAAACATACAACAAATAAGATTTAAAAAAATTCTGTTGGGGAAAATATCGTTTAACACTAAACTCATAATAATAATCTTCGTGTTGTACATATTTTCGTGATTCTAAAGTTTTTTTTTATCGTCATCATTTATCGGTGATATTTAACATTAGTATAGATTATGTTAACATTCTATTATACAATATTTCAGGAAAAAAGTTGGAACAATTCAAAGAATTAGTTACCATTTTCAATATTTATAGTTTGACCTGTTTATGCAAAACTTATGGCAATAAATTTTATATAAAAAAAAAGAAAAAAACTTATTGTTAATAATTCAAAACGACACAGAAGTTTTTGAAAGCAACTGGAACAACTTTATTGCCCTTTTAGTAGCAATTTAAAGCGATTTTCAATATTTCTAACAATAGAAATTCGGATACCGAATAGTTTGAAAGGTATAGTTTAGTTCTTAGAATTTTATTTAGGCCAGATTGGTGAACGTTACTAAATTTATGACCTGTTAACAGGGTATGATTTTATTGTAATATTGTCATTGAACATTTAGCCCCTGAAAAACTTTTGTCAGAGAATCATAGAAAATGATAGAAAAAAAAGATGATAGTTAAATAGATAAAATGAGATGTAGCTATACGTACAAATAGAAACCCTTATATATAATTTATTTGATGGTACGTAGTGTAAACGGAGAAAAAAAAATATGGTTCGGTTAATTTCAACAGTAAAGAGAGAATGGTGCAATTTGTTCCGCTGGAAACGTACTGCAACTTAATTACAGTTTAAGCTCAAGAGTATCGAACTAAGGCTTGTATTATTGGTCCTAGACGAGTGTTTGTGTTTCATGCGACTGAACAAGGGCCCGTTTCTAGAATTAAAACATCAAACCCTAATTTGGAAATAGTTCATCTTATAAAATAACAATAATAACCAATTTAATATTGATCTACTTTTTTAAATTTTTAAAGTCAAAATAATACATTGTAAAAATATTCACAAGGAAATGTTATAAACTTATAAGTTATAAGCATTGAAAATTTACTGTTAATTGCCTTTAGTAGCATTTAAGAACAACAGTAACATTCCAATAGTAATCTAACCAGTCGAAACAAACAATTGAATTGTGTGGTTAATAGTTGTGCATTTAGATTTCAAATTATAGCCATATATTCTACCACTTTATCACAATCTTGGCAATATTGTGCAAATATGAGCAGTTAAATTTACAAATTACAACAAGAAAAAAAAATCGTTTAATAGCATTCATAAATGCGTACATTGTTATAAGAATTTCTTTAATAGATGTAAGCTTTAACTAATGATTCTGTTATTAGTTGGAAATGCTTTCGTCACGCTCAACGATAATATTGAATGAATTTGCCGATTTTTTCTTCTGTTTTCTCTAAATGTGCTCCAATAAAAACACAAAACACACAAAGTTGTATCAGCAAGGAAATTGAAAATAATTATCCTTATTGTAAAATGAGATGTAATTATTGTATAATAAGAACAACAATATAGAATGATTGTTTTTAAAATATGGTAGAATATTATGATAAGGTAGCACGGATCATTATTCTATTAAACTTTCAATTCTGATCGGTTTTTCGATTAAATTTATTGGAAAAAAATGTGAGAGAAACGAATTAAATTAAACCATTGCCATCCAAATCTTGGTTGTTATTAATTGTTCACAACCCTCCAGTTTTTTCGACTCGTAAATAATAATAATAAAAAAAGAACGGAACGCCTTATCAATCGCACATAAATATCTACACCAAGTATAACTCTTTTATGAAGATTAAAATTCGTGAGAGTGTAAATAAATTTCTTATAATCAGTATTATAGCTTCAATGTAATTAATTTCATGACAGTATTAAATTTAATATTGATCCGATCAATATTTGTATTATAGTATATTTTCGATTGTATGCATTTTATTGGGCTATGTTTATAATAAAAATATATATCCAATATTGAATGATGCATACGTGATCATATTTAATACTAAAGGCGCAGGGTGGGTTCTTTTGTTCGTTGTACGAAAAACTACTCCTTTGGGGGATGGATGGATAGATGGATGTGTATGTATTACGATCTATAAAAACGCCAAACTACCATTTGATCTATCTGACTCATGAATTTGAGGATTTATAATGAAATATATCCATCTCTCTAGTGAAGAAATATTAAAAATGACCGTTCATAAAATATTTTAAACACGAATCAATCATTCATATTTCTCGTTTTTTTTTTTTGGTTTTTTGATTTATAACAATAAGTAAAGAAAAATAATAACTCACCTATACTTTTGGCCATTGTTTCCGATATTACAACAAAAGAGAATAGGAGAAGCAGCAGGCCGGGCCGGACCTTCCCATGCCAGGCCATGGCACCGTCACCCTAGAAAAATTAAAAAAAAAATCATATAATAAACAATTATAGTCAAACTATTTAGATTTTAGTCGATTTGACTGTTATTGTCTTTGTTATAAATTCATGTTAAATGAAACATAATAGTTAGGATATGTAATTGTACAGCGATTTTCAACACCTGGACAAGATGGTAAACGAGCATAACAATACCACATAAATTATTTGTACTAATTAAGAAATCACCCTTGTATATTCCTGTATTGTTATATATGCAAATTACTAAAGGGCGTGTGATATCCCTAGTGTGAATCAATATAATCAAATTGAATAATTAAATGGAAATATTTTGGTAATATGTTAACTTTTATCAGTTAAAATTTTAATAGTAATTAACCAACGATATTTTTTAATGTTAATTTTTTTAATTGAAACTTGTATTCATGTTAATTTAATACTTTCATGATTAATCTATAATCGGATCGTTGTATAATCTCCCCACACCTAAAATAATAGCAATGATAATGAATTGGAGCTTCAAATATGAACAGACCCGAGCATTATTTACTATAGTCAATGTTCGTGACAGCAATGAAACGTTGTTGTTAAAATTACCAAATCCAGGATTTGTCCTTTATTAAAGTCTTGTTTTCATTATATAATTCAAGATTTATACTTTTCGTTGTTGTTTTTGTTGTTAGTATTGTTTTTGAAAAGTTTCTTATTTTTGAGATGAAACAAAAACTAAAAGGAAGAAAGAAAAAAGAAGAAGAAAAGCCAATTCATCCCCAGAGATTCGTGCAATTCGTCACGTATTTTATTTAGGAGTTGTCCTAGTTTTCTGTTGGACATTTAATTAACCGTTCTTAACTCGAAACCGGTTCAATCTTAGACAAATATTCGCAAATCCGTAGAAATCTCATTTTATCTTTATTATACGATATGATACGATGATTATTTGTATTGATGCAACAATATTCGATATTATATTGAATAGAAATATTTTTTTTCAATAAAAATCATACAAAATTGAAAGGGGGAAGAAATCTCTATTTATCCTGGAAATTTATTGTTAAATTTCGCCTGGAATAGGTTCCCCAACGGACGTTTTATTTTATTGTTAACTTTACCTAAGGGGAAGATAAATAGAAAAATGGAGGTCAACAGAACGAAAAATTGTAAAAGTAAATATTAATTGAAATGGCAAAAAAGGAATTGTTGACCTGATTTATCTGTTTCAAGTTGACATAATTAGTATTGCATGGTAAACTGTAGTACAGTGCTATATTTTTGAATAGGTATAGAGAGTAATTGAGGGACTTTTATTATAGGGTTAAATAAGTGTGTATAATGTATGTAACAATATTGTAGGAGTGTTGCAGGGCGGCATTTTAGCACTAGATTGCGTGCAACCTTATCGTGTACAATTCTAGTGTATGTACGTATTTAACATGTAGAACACTGTCAGAAATCAGATGAGACATACTCGTTACTAACAATTTTTTTTACGATAATTTCTCATATACTCTTTTTTTTGACTAGTTATTTTTCTATTGTTATTGTTGCATTATTGATAGAGTATCGTGAAGAATCTCAGTACTATCCTTCAATATATCGTTTGAATAATATGTAAAGCCGGTCGTAGAAGCTTTTGAGTTTACCATCAGTAGTAGAGCTTTTATAAAACTTCAACAAAACGTATACATATATGTACATTCATTTCTTTGCAATCGCAACTTCACTCTCTTTATATTCACCTTTCTTCCACAACAACAATCTGACAAATACGATACATGTACATATACTTATAATGTATTTAATGTTATGGTAATGCATGAAAAGACAACAAACAAGACGTAAAAATAGACAATTTTGATACGTTAAACAAATATCTTCAAATTTCTAAAATATAAGCAAATTCAGAAAAATTACTTGAATTTCACTTTATAGTTATAATTAGGCCGTTAACTTTTTTATAGTATTCCAACTGGAATTATTTCGCATAAATTATAATTCAAATTAATTATAATTAATATTTACATCTTCGGTTTGAATGAAGTTTAGTTTATTTTAACAACCGTCTGTGTTCCCATGTCATTAACAAAACAACATTCAACAATTTGTCAGTTGTAAAAAATTTTCTTGTAAAAAATAAAAAAAAAATTTGAAAATTATTTTCATGTCCATTGGACACAATATTACCGTCAAATATGTACATTTTTCACTTTATCATATCTGGGTAGTTATAAATGTACGTATATAACCGGTTATTGGTTAGTTGATATAAACAGCCAAGTATTTTCCGGCATCAAAAAGCACTATTTTGTAAACACAAAAATTTCCTATTAAAAGTAAATAAATATCGCATTTGATGAGTGTTGTATTTATACAATACTAAACAATGTTTAAAATTTTTTAATTAAGACATTTTATTGTTTTTGGGGGGTAGGAAAAATTTAGAATTCACAAATATATTAAATATTATATTTAATTTGATAACTGTTTAGTAAATAATATACATTTGTAGGTCGCGCCACAAACAACATGTTAAGAGAAATATGTAAAAGGAAGTGTGAGGCTTTTGTTTTGTTAAATAAAATTTATGAATTTTGCGTGTTAGTTTATTCAATTCAATGTAAAAAACCTCGAGGGACAACAATGAAGAGGATGTAAAATGTGAAATGAAACAACATCTCTAGTAGCAATATTATGTCGTCTTTTTTAAAATAGAAAATAAGAAGACCTATAATAAGTGTGGAGAATTTACAAAAAAAATAAGGCTTTTTTGATCTTCATCAGTTTAAAGGTATTTCGGGTGCTATTTGTAGTTTTCAATCTGTATAAGTTCAATAAATCCTATTTACAGGATCAGCCTGAAGCTAGTATGGATATAGGATATAGTCTGTATCATTCCGATTATCGATTATTGATTTTGAAAATCGCATACGTAGTCAGAGATACATGTATACAAACCACGACAACGATAGTAATCAGATTTTGATAGAAATCTGCCGACCTTACCAACAATCAAATCTCTGAATTTATTGATATTGGTCAATATGTATGTGGAAATATTATTATTATTATTTTATCAATATTATTTTTCTGTTTTATTTTGATATTTTCAAAACAGGTGCATCATCATTTTTCAAATTTATAATATTGTACCAAATTTAAACAAAATCAGATTGCATGCTAGAGAAATATTAATCACAACAGGGGTAGACGGCACCCACCTCAAACTAATACAGGATCGTCCCTGATAGAAGGACTGTGTGATCGGCCACCCCGCGTGAAACAATTTCAAATTACCCTATACATATACTAGAGTTGTAGTGTATGAGATGGGTGTGGAGTAATAGGGTGGGTGAAATGGAAATCTCCTGAATGTTTTTTAAGTTCATTGATCAACCCCTGAAATTCGAAATAAGCAAGGGTCGCGTACTCGCGTCAAAATGATGAAATATTGCCCTACACTGCGGTGGCGGTATCGGGAACGCGTGTGGAAATGAAACCGACGCTATAGCGATTGTATTCATGTACGTTCAAATGTAAACTACCTACTACACGATAACGAAGGGTATAAAATAAAACATGGACTTGTAACAGATTTTTCCATGCATGATTTAAGTCCAAAGATAACTTACCATTACGCTACAACGAATTTTAATCTGTCGGCAATGTTGGGTCGATCGTGTTTGACCGAATTTCGTTCAACCAACAACGATCATATTTATTATTCATATCCTTCGAATGCTTGAGGGGGTTGTAAACAACGATTAATTCTTAACTCGCTAACCTTTTTCGTCACGGATGTCCACATTGACCACCATCAGTCTGTGTGTATGTGTTTATATATATTATATATATACATATATGGAATTATATGGTATGTATGTATGTGTGTGCACAACCCCTAGCGGCATTTTTACTTTAACGCCTACATTGAAATTCTCTCACATTTTATCATCATTGTCGTCATTCTTCTCTATCCTACTGCTTTAAAACTTTTAAAGACAATTTGCATTCAAATTGATAGACCTGGCTATATGCAAATTTTACCAAAAATTTCTGATCGATTCCACTAAATGAACCAAGCAATCTCGATCATAATCATTAATCACGTTTTTCGAATACTATCTAGATCAACATCTAAAAGGACTGTAACGTGCAGGCGGAACATGTCAGACAACTATTATGGCCCACATTTTAGAATGCTTCCGCATTTATAACATCCAAACCTAAACTAAGAACGTTCATTATAGGTATATGTCTCTAATAGATATATTAATAAATTTCAAAAATTTTGTTTGTTTTTACTTCACTTAATAAATAGAGCGTTGTATTCATATACATACATAATTACTCTAATGGAAATAGTAATACAATTACGACTCAACGTCTTGTACCTTGAGAGTATTTTAATAAAATGTAATAAAATTAGCTTTTTCAAATTACAATAAAAAAAGCATTATTGAAATATTTCACTTTAAACATTTATAATCCATACATATGTACATAGTTTTAATATAATTATAGAAATTTGACGCTAGGAAAAACTTGATTAATGCCACACAATGTACGTTACAATTTAAAAATCAAAACAACTAACGAAGGAAAAAGAAAATTATCCATGTATTGTTCGAGTAAATGATTGTGCACATGCACCATGAGCGTGCTATGCTACCATTATGTTACCAATATTTGTTACATTCACTGACATATCCAACGAATTTCCACAACAACACACATTAAATAAGAAACAAAAGGGAAGAACAACATATAAACAAAAAAACAAAAATCAGAGCACTATTATTATTGTATATGATATTAATAAAATAGAAATTGTGTATTAAAACAGAATATACAATCACAGTAGTACCTTTAACCCCCAACTAATTCACCCTCAAATCGAACAATAAAAACAACAAAGCTTCATTAACCAAACTGTCTATCAGATCGAAATAAAATATATTTAAAAATTGATAAATTAAGTTGTTTTGTATTCGACAAATTAAAAACTTTTCAACTGATTCATTAATACAATTAAATTTATAACTGAAATACCATCAATTCAAATAAACTGCAATATTGCATTATAAAATTTTTATAACAAAAAAATTAATTCAATTACCACATATTTGTTTCGCTTTATAATTTCGTATTATTATCATATTATATTCTAGATGATTTTAATTAAAATTTATAAAAAAATTAGATTCCTAGTGGTATTTTATGCAATTTAAAAACCTAGTTTATATGTATAAAAAAGAAAATTATTGTTGCAACTACACTTTGAATAGACGTATTCCCTTGAAAATCTACATTAAATATAAATTAAACAGAATAATACCTGTGTCTATTTTAATTCAGACAACTTGTCTTAAATCCAGTCTTGTGAATGTAATTCGTAAAATATTCTGTGCTGATTTTAGGGAATCAACACAAAATTGATATATTTGTTATTGAATTTTCAATTTTCCGCATGTCTTCATTTTTGTTTTGTTGTTGATTGAATTGTGTTGTATTGAAGAATTAAATATTGTTTTTTAATTAAAAAAGAACAGATCAATAGTCAAGAGAGTTTTTGAAGTAAATTAGAATTTAAATTGTCTGTTATATTCAATTATCAACGTTAAAATTTAATGAGAATTGTGAAAACATCAATATCTACTTGTAGTATTCTATTTAATAGTAGACATACACCATTCACTTAGAATCAATTTATTACTTTATCGAAAGATTAAGTGCTCTGAAGTTAAAACGAATAGAAGATAAAATAAAATGTAAAATACAAACGAACATTTAAAATAAAATGCGAATACCGAGACAATTCGTATAAATCCTAAACGGTATTTTCAAATCTATTTTGTCAAGATTTAAAATAAGAACATTGGCTATAAGGTATATTTATTTTTGAAAATACAAAAACTAGAATTTCATTATTTTTCAGGATATTTAAACAAAGTATTCCTTTAATTCTTCTTAACATTTGTCCATTCCATTCACAACACATTGAGAATGTTCTGGCAAACGTCCAGTCTCACTCTCAAAATTTCTTGCGTTGTTGTTATTGAACAACAACCTTCACAAAATAGAAAAGAAAACAACAAATACTGACAATCATTAATGAATTCAGTAAATCCATGCAATACTTCTCTATTCTTTACATTTACTTATACTACTATCAAACTATAAGAGCCGATATTAATGGTTCTATTAACACTGAAAAGAAACGAAATAAAAGCAAAACAAACGATTTTTTGAAAGAATCATTTTATGGGTCCGACTTCTATTATACGAAATAGGTGTGTATGTGTTTATATACCTATATGTATATATAGAAACAGAGGAGATAAGAAAAAGAATTCAGTCGAAATCCAGGTATTATCGGGACGAAATGTAGAATTGTATTCGGATAAGTATAATATATTAGCATTTGAGATTTTGTTGTTGTTGTTGTTATATATGTGTGTATGTTAAAGTAGTGTAGTTTTTCGTAAAATGGTACAGCTGAAATGTTGTACAATGAGAAAAAAAATGGTATTTTGCGGCTAGCATCAATTTGCAAAGCTGCAACTGGCCGTTTCTGGATATAATCCGGTGTGGTCACTTGAGCCGTTATTAACATTTACAAAAATCCACTGACAATAATAAAACAGATGCTAATTAAATGTTATTTTGTCGTTAAAAAAAAATACGTGTTTTTTTTAATGCCTCCTCAATTCATTATTGTAATAATCGAAATAAAACCGTATAAAATCATAAATATTGACTTTGCATTTTAATAATACAATTTATTTATAAATTCGTCGAGAATTATTCAAACAAATTTATGCAAAATTATTAAAAATTATGGAGACAACTTACTTTTATCTGGCATTATCCATAATAATCTAATTGTGTTAGAATTTTTTTAATTTAAACAACTATACGCTTTACTATGAAAGAAGACGATGATGATGATGATGATGAAGAATGAGAGTTTAAAAAAAAAAACAATGAACCGGTCAAACACTAATCTTCAGATGGACTGACTCAACAACATACGGCCATTTTCTTTTAGAACAAGATGACGGTTGCGCCTCCAGGTGGATGGAATTTAAGTTGTATCTTTCTGTTTTACCTGTTCTTTCTAGGTTCACGGTCCAAAGAAGCCTTCTTCAAGCTTTTTATTGTTTACGAGAGGATTTTGCACGGCTTCTATTACAACTTTATCCTTTATATACATTTTTTTTTTTTTTTAATATAGGTATATTAATAACATATAAAGTAAAAATCAACACTAATCTATATCCGTTTGTGGATTTACAAGAGAATTCTCTTTTATTTAATTTATAGTTTTGTGAAAAATCCTTTAATAAATGGAACAAAATAGAAATGAAGATCCTAGATAATAAATTATTGTAAAGAAAAGAAAATTATCAGGAAATAAAATGAACATAAAGAAAATCCACTGTCAGGTTTCATACTTACACAACAAGTTATATTAATAAATGGATGAAAGAATATAATAGAGAGAAGAAGAAAAAAAAACTTGCTTATTCTCAATGCTATTAACAACTTTTGCATTCTAAACATCATGCACAGAAATTATCCTTTAAATTACTGGTAAATTATGAAAATTTATTTGAGAAATTTGAAACTTTCTAAAACTGGTCGTTGATAAGTATACAATAAAAATATTTTAGATGAATTATCTAGAACTTGAAATAAAACAAAGCTCTCTATTGATTTCTATGATTCTAATTCTAAATAATCATCATGTAAATTGGTGAAATCTATTTAGAAATGTCATCTTTATGTAGACAATTCTTATTTACAACAATTAAATTTGTAGTTAATTTTTCTATTTCTTCTTCTTCTACATATTCTTCATTCTAAAGAAGCAAACAACATTTATGTAAATTCTCAGCTTTCTCTCAAATACAACATGTAACAACGTAAAATATCTACTTTGTGGTAGCAAGATATTTTTAAAATCGGATTTATATTTGCATTCAACATAAATTGTATATTTTCAAGATATTATATGAATTGATTTTGAAATGTTCGCATTTGTAGAATTTTCTTGATGAAATATGAAATTTTAAAACCCAAACTAAATGAGAATATAGTATACATATAAATATCCGATATTTTAATATAAACATGAGTAATAAGAAAATTTACGCTATAGGTATTTAAAAGGGAATTTAAATATGCAAATGATGATTATTTTGAAAAGAAGGAAGATGCGACAAAAACGCTCAGAATATAAATATTTTATAAATTTCTAAATCACATTCAAACATATTCAAATAAATTCCATTATCTGCTAATTCGTCGATTTTCGTACTCTTCTACACTATACCAATAACAGATTGTTCCACAATTAGCCAGTTAAATGATCAAACAATATTAATTAATGACATGACTGTTTCGTTTGGTGAACAAAAACACCGTCTTTTTACAATTGATCAGATAAATAATCAAACAATATTGAAATGACTATTGTTACTGATTAATTAGCAGCAAGATTGTTAATTTATTTTAGATTGACTTTACTCTAATCATAATTTAAGTAAGAAAGGGACAAACATCATTTACAATAGAACGCCTGTTTATTAATTGTGACTTCACTCACTCACTTCATCAACTAAGCTGAATGATTGTAGTGTTACAGTCGCAAGAAATAAACGTATAAATTCCATTCAGTACGATTAGAGAGCGCTTACATATAAGATAGTTCAGAGCAGTGACGTCAGCTGCACGCAAATGTGGGCAAATCACGCTGCTAACTGATCAAAGATAAAACATTAAAATGTGTTGATAACAAATAATTTTAAATTAAAAGTTGACAGTTTACATTCCAATTTGTTGTCTTATTTTGAAAACTCGTATTTAATAAAAGTAGTCAACTACTAATGAAAACTATGAAAGTAATTTTTGTTTGTAAAAATTTATAAAATTGTAGTTAATTGAAACTTTTTAGATTTATTTTGAACATAAGTAACTTTTTTCCACATTCACAGAATATTGTTTTTGATAAATATGAATCGTTTTGGAGAAGTAATTGAGAAATTGTTTGACCAGTTTTGCGTGAAATTTGTTAAAAATTCCTATGAATATATATATTATAGAATGAATAAAATTTTTAGTTATTTTTATTTGTTAAATATGATATACAATAAGAAGATTTTATTATAAGTAGTAATTTTCTCGACAATTGCGAGAGAAGAATTGTAATTTTTCTTTTTTAAAGAAAATTCGTTTTCTTGTTCGGATAGTTGATATAAAAAGAGCTCGAATTTAAAGTTCTTTTCATCGTATGATGTCTTGTAGATGATGCTCCATTATGAGGTAATGTTGGAATTTCAAACATTAACTGTCAGTAATTTTTCCAAGATTAGTTTTCCAATGTTTTGGAAATTCGCTTTAGATTTAAGTGTGATATTAAATAATATTACCGATGGTAGGGTTGTTTTTGATGTATGTACCTATATACAAAACTTTTAATAATTCAGTAATACAAAGAGAGGGTAAGTTGTCTTTATATTTAGTGTGAAAAACGAGAATTGGTAAACGGTGCGTACATGGAAGCCATATGTTGTATGTCGTTGTATGACAACCAAACGAATAAACACATTATATTCTTGATAATCTTAGTAGTATTCAGCACGTGTATGACTAACACCGCATGATATGCAGTTATAATTCGAAAGATAAATAGGGGTTGATATACAATTCTCTTGTAGTTTTTACATAAATCGTCGCCCTAGACGCAGTATGGCGCGTACTACTGTTGCATTGTTATACGTATAATAATGGTTTTCCCTTCCTTCATTCTGTTACACATTGATAAGCTACCGACAGTAGAGAGAGTTGATTGTTATATTTGTATTAGTCACTTGAAATGGGGTAATTATAGGATTTTTTCTCATTTTAAATTGATAATAGAATAAAAGGATGAAGTGACTGCAACTAGATAGATAGTAGAAGAAGTAACCAATAATACAATAGACAATCCAACACTTTTCAAACATGTTTCCAAACCAATTCCAACCACTTAATTGTTTCAGATAGAAAAATCAATTCGACTATCTTCACACAACGAATTCACCGGATGTCTCTTTATTTTAACAATGAAACAAAAACAACTATAAAACTGTTGTTGAAATACACCCCCACAATTCGATTAATAAATACTCGAACAATATTGTTTAACACATATAGAAATATATTCATAACCGAATCTTAATTATTTTTATTTAATAAATCTATAAGGATGCGTTTTACTATTACTACAATCATTAAGTTAACGTTTATTGCGTTATAGTAAACAGAACTGCGGATAATTTCAAAACGATTAGCTATTATGTGGTAGCTAAATAGAGTCACCCCCTTAGATGAGAAAATATTTAATATTTGGATGAAATAACTGAAAATTACAAATATTTACATAAGAGTTGGTAAACACTAACCAACAAGACAAGTATTTTGGTGATAAAACGTTAAAATAATAACTTTAATGTATACTAAAAGTTATATTAAACAGATAAAGGGCTGTGATTTGGTAATTTATTCTTCCCTCTATTGGTTTGTTTGTGTTACTTTTTATTAAAAAAAAAAAAATCAATGTGACAGGAAACAAAACAGAAATGTAAACGTTATATGAAAAAGAATGATTGAAGAGACGACACAACGATGAATTTCAACATGCCATTAGACCGTTTACCTTCCGGAAAATGGGCTTAATCCGTGAAGAATTATGGTATTCGTTTAGTTGTTGAAGTAAAGAGATTTTTTCAATTTTTTTGCACAAAAAACCTCCATCCCAATCGGAAACATCATCCTAATATAACTTGATTATAAGTAAAATTTCAATATATAAATAATATTGTGTTAAATATTTCGATAATATTATCATGATATATTATTGAGAGAAAATAGGGAAATGTTTAATGCCTAAGGGAAGTATAATCAACGATTGTATCATTTACCAGAAAACCATTAATGATGATTTTCAGAGATCGCATATTGATATTGGATTTTAGGGAGAATATGCCCTTTATATATTTGTATATTTGTGTGTGTATGTGTTGTCATTTTCTCTAAGGGCTGGCTAGTAGTAGACAACATATGTACAGAAAGTTTAAGGGGACCAAATTTCTACTTAGCAACACATTATTTATATTTGCGGATATATAATTTTATTTAACTGAAAGTTGTGTCAATAATAAATTATTTATTAAACGACTTTCTTAGTAAATATTGTTAAACAGACAATAATTTAGAAGATGTATAATTTATTTTTTATAACATAAACAGTAATTATAAATGATGTAATTAAATGAAATGAAATTATTTTTTAACTAGATGAAATATTAAAAAAAATATAAGATGATGTAAGATGAAATATCTCCAACATAGTGTGAATTATAAGTTTTTGAATAAAAAGAAACTTTTTTTTTCAACTTTATATATATAAGAACAATAATATATTTGGATAGAAAGTTTTTATAAAGTTCTGCCAATTTTAATTAATTACAGTATATATAAGAGAAAGATTGATCTTAAAGTTTTAAACGTTAGATGTTTAATGTTTCTACAATGTAACTAATCATGTAGAAGCTCATTTTACGTAAGGACTTTACAACATCAATATAACAACTTTTGTGTATTTAATGACGAAAATCTTAAAATATATATTCTAAAGTATTCTATTTCAACAAGCATAAGGAATTTTTATTGAGACACGTTTGCTCCCGTTTACCCCTCCAAACTATTCAACTACATATTTGGTACTAACACGTACATTTTTTGCAATTTAATTGTGAAAAAAAAACAATAAAGAACCCGTTGTTTTATTTTGAATAAAAACATTCTAATTTAATTTTATTTCGTTAATGTTGAGAACTTTTAAGAAAATTGACGATAAAGTTTAATGAGAAATGACTAACTAGAATAGTTGACAATTTGAATTAGTCACACTATAATGCCGTAATGGCTCATCTTTAAATTCATTTTAAAACTACATTTATCTTTGTTTTGAATAGAGGCTAAATTGCGTTATTCTAATAATTAAGTGGTGAGTGTACTGTTGTCGTTTATAACAATAATTATTATTATTAATATTTTAATTGAATCGAAACAAATTTTCTTTCGTTCTTTTTCAACAATAAAAATTCAATTATTTTACTTTTCAATGGACGCCTGTTAATATGGCATCTAGATGTATTAAACGTTACGAGGGTATCACGAATATCGTCAAGTTTAACATTAAGGAAAACAAAATTTATCGTGAGGTCTCTATTTTCCGATAAATTCGATATTCACCTTTTGATGTCTTTATTTGAAGTAATAAAATTGTTATAGGTACTTAAGTTTTATGGAAAAAGCACTGAAGTTCACTTAAATGTAATGACTGAGTAGTGGTAGTAACGAAATTGCTTTAAATTGAATTAATTTGAGTTTATTTTTTGTTTTTATTGAAATGAACCAATTGAATATATCTCGGATATCATTAAATTATTTGTAAAAATGTTTGTGTCGCATTTTATTTATATTTGTTTCTTGTTATTTTTGTTGTTGTTATTGTTGCTTGTTTTTATCGTTTTAATTAATTTACATAGCGAAGGCGGTACGTAAATTGATTTTCCATTGCTTTCTTTGCCTGTTTTTCCGGTCTTGATTCGTCACTTTATTTTAAACGAGATGCTGTCTCAACAAAAGCCTTTTGGCGTAAAAGAGATCCTCCTTACTGCTGGATCATTTCCACGAATTTGTCGGTTAATCCTCAACAGCTTACTATGAAGATAACATTTTAATAGATCTTGTCAGAATTGTTATACTTTGATTAAATCCACTTTAGATTGAATGTTTAACGAAATTTCCAAAATAACACATAATAACATTATTCAAAACACGTATACAATATAGGTACATGTATGTAATTTTCAACTAACAAATTTAATGATAACATTAATAGGACTAGGTGAGTTATCTTGGCACGTACAGCTTATTAAAACAACGCGTTTTATAGGGTTGCGTTTAAATTGAGGGTGAATTTCAAGGGAATATCAACCTAATAAAATGAAAATTTCTCTTCGTTTAGTTTTTATTGTGAAAATTTTCGTTTTTATACCCATAGCAATCTATTTAAATCGATTATGAAAAAGGGAAAACTCATAATAACCTTGTTAACGAGTTTGAGAATTAAACAGCTTGGTACGAACTAATTTGTTATAATCGTATCACCCACCCCCTCTTCTATCGACTATTATAATTATAAATAATAATGATAAAATAAAAAAAAATCCATTGTCTGGGGTAGAAATTGTTTATGTTAATTTTAATAAATTTAATATGAACAGATAGCAATTAGTATATTTTGTTAGTATAATATTTTATTCAAGTCAGGTCGGTAAGATCCATTATGTTATTGCGTAAACGTCGTTTTTGTTTTAGACATATTATCTGAAATTTCGTATAAACATCCAAAGTTCGCATTTGCACACAATTATAATTCAAATTGCAGAATATGCGGTTGGATCCATTACAGACCGACTTCCCTCGGGCTTAACAAAGGCCATTCCAGATCCCGTTTTAACTGGTCTACAATGGGGATTAGTCATGTAAAGGCATTATTACACTAGCAATGTATTTCCATATTGATTAACGCATTTTATTATACAATTTTTATATCAAATCGTCTTTTCCCTATATAAAACTAAACCATTGTCATGCATATAAATAAAAGAGAAAAATGAAGCAGATATAGAAAGGAGACAGAAAAAACTATAAGATCAGTGAAATAGCTATAAAAATTCGTAGACGGACAGACACAAGCTGACATTTAACCATTCTGACGACAAAAGGACTATCGTGATAAATAGAACTCAATTTTTCTACGACTTGAAACGCTACGACCACCTTAGGCTTGCTTGTCTCTATCTACAACAAAAACAACAGTAATCTCTGTATTCCCTTTTGGAACCTCCGCCATACAGTCAAACATCTCTTCAATGATAACAATTGTAGATTTCTTATACTTTTGTTTAAAAAAAATAAAAATGAAAAATATAAAAAATGTCTTACTGTTATAAGAAATCCGTCGTGGTTTTATTCAGTAACATTCAGATGAATGGTATTATGTGGGTACAATTGAAAAAATTACCTGAAACAAATGAGAATAATAAAATTAGAAAAAAAAATTGCGATTTAATTAACATTAAAGTGTTGATTATATTCAAACATTTAATCTGAACATTCTATAGATGTGTATTCAAATAATTTGATAATAGGTCCTTGTAGTTTTTGTCACGTTTAGACGAATTTCGTTAATACAAAATGCGGGGTAGACCTTTTGTTTGTGTACCTAATTGTCGGATGTGTTTTTGAAATGGAATTAAATTAAAACTAGCCGAGGGTTCGTTGTTAATCAGAACGAATCCGATAAAGTTGAAAATAAAACTAAAATAAAAGGGCATTGTTCTAATCAAATTCAATAATAACAAAAGACTAAATTGAACAGATTTAGCCAATGATATTAGATAATAACATTCGATTAATATGATAGTAATAGCATCGTTATTAGACGATGATGACGTTGTGACGGTGTTGAATTGTCGACCAGATGGACTAGTTGCCACCCTACCCCTCGTTTTTTTTTCTTCTTTCCACGATTCCTATTCACTACTATTCTTCAGATGAACAGATGGTAATAACTAGATAAGTGGTTAATGTGGCACGAATATTTCTCAAAACATTACAAGTTTTCCAGGACAGATTCTAAATTCAACCCCCAACGAATAAATGCACCCTGACGACACTTCCGGTCTGTGTTTAGACACTTAGTTGTTAATAGACAACAGCAGGATGTTTCGTTTCCATCTGGAGAAATCTTACCAAGAAAAAAAACATAAATAATCTCCAGGGATACGGTTGCTTCAATTCGTACTTAAAAATTACAATAATGATAAAAATAATAATAATAATAAAGAAAAAACAACAAAAGAAACTAAGAATGAAGTATTTCCATCATTTTTATGTTGGAACGAAAAGAAATTGTTGTAACTAGAAAGTAGAGAGAGAGAGAGAGAGAGAGAGAGAGAGAAAGTTGATAAATCTCAGTGAATTGGACGCTGTTTTGAGGGTGGTTTCGTCACCCCTATTTTAATGTAACGAAAGGGAGAAGACGAGGGTTTACTCTCACTCTATATACACGTATATCCCTAGCGGACGTTACATTTAATATTTCACAGATTAAATGGCCTGCATCCGAACTTCAGAGACTTACATGAGGAGTCCTTTATAATTACGATTTTTCTTCTATTTACACTAGTACAGTTGTTTCACTTTAATATCGATTATTTTAATTTAAATACATTTACACGAAATTTCAACATAAAAATGTACACTTTAATATAACACATTTCACGATTTTATGACAATTTTCTTTTTTATGTCATACATAATAAATTTGTTTGATATGTGTAAGAAAATCAGATAGAATACGATTTTCAACATGTCCATGTATGAATTTACATTTTTCTTTACAAATCCAGCTATCTTCGTACAAATTTCCATTGAAATATGACTATCTTTACATTTCTCCAATGGCACAACGTTTGTTATTTATATTGTTCTATTCGGTCGAGTTTATTGTCAATATTGTTAAATATTGTTGAATATAACGAAATAATCAAAACAATAAAGTTTTGTGTCAATTTTCTCTTCTGTTTTTTTTTCTCGATTTTCCACAGAAAAGATCATAACATTCCAACTTGTTTAATGACATACAAATTGATATTTGTAGAATTAGGGCAGTTAACAACTAGAACGGAAAGGTGTTCATGATTGTGATAATAAAAATTGTGCGAAAAATCAATACTAACAAACTGACGCCGGAGATATGGGGCATGTTGAACACACTAGCAAAGTACATTGATCGTGGTTGAAATAAAACGAAGCTTCGGTTTTCCTCAGTCTCGTGTATATTGCACGTCAACGGATTAGTTAATAATGAACAAGAGGGTATTTATAAGAGGAAAACACTCAAACATACACACATATAGACACACGCACACAAATGTATCTAAATACATACAGTGTACTAAAAACTTAACGCAAGAACGCTTTTATATTATGAAATATTACTACTGAACTTTAAACGTATCGATATATCCGGTAAAAAAGCCCTTGTGTTTATTATTCGTAAACTCTTTTTAAACAAATTTTAAAACACAAACAAGAATAAATTCTTTATAATATAAATATTCACACGTATCTTCGAAAATATAAAATAAACACATGTTACTAAATAGTAAGATGGTACTTTATTAATCTTAAGTTTGATAAATTACCACTTGATTAAAAGTATGCCAGTTACTACAAATCATTTGTGTGTATCTCATCACATATTTAGTGAATAAAGTGTCCGATAATAAATTCATAGGGGTATTACACTATATAACATAACATTAAAGCTACCCACATCCTGTGAAAACTTCCATATCTATCTTGTTCATGTATAAAATGAATTGCAAAAAGATATTTAAGAGATAGTTCAGTAGCTTGTAGATTGTTCAAGACGAATCACCGACAAAATTCCCATTAATTTTGTCCATCTTCATACCTTTATTTTACGGTGTTTTTACATAATGAAATTACACAAAATAATAATAATAATAATAATAAAATGAATATACAAGACAGTTGTGGTGTTCTCATAATAAAAAGAAATGCGTCAAATTATAATATGCGAAAACTTGTCTTTAATGTATATAATTCTAGTTGTTTTTTGCTTTTATTGTAAAAACAAAATAGACAATATCAAGTTACATCTACTTAAAAATATGAATTTATAATAGCCTCCGACCTCCAAATGTCAAACATAGCTAATAAAATAATTTTCTATATAACTAACAACAGATGGGAATATTTAAATGTAAAATTAAATCCATTCAACCGAAATTGATGTTATAGGAAATTTGAACAGAAAATAAAGATATTAAGTCACATTAAAATAAAATTTATTTTAGTATCAGGACATGTTCACAAGGAACAAAAAAAAACAGTGAAAAACTTTTTTAAAAAAAATGATCATAGTTTTCCACTATAATTCTAATTTTATATCAATGATATATAGAGGGGCACGGAAAAAAAGTATAGTTTCAATCTTTTGAAATGTAAGTTTTAACTTCTTTTTCTGATAATTAGGATTCAACCTTTTAGACGAGCTCTCTTATTTATCTTAAGAAATTCTTTGGCTTTGAGTCAAAATTGTCATTAAGTGCATGTTTGAAATGTTCAGATATCATTCAACTTTCTTAAAGATAAGAAATTGTGCATCAACTTTTTTAAATCAATAAAAACAAGAAAATACAATCCTGTTTTTATTCCACATCTCCTGCGAATCAATCAACTTGACTTAAAAATAATTTAACGCATATCAAATAACAATTTTCACAATCCATAAAACATTATTTATTATAGATAATTGGAAAATTAATAGTTATTATCAGAAGAATCTGTGTATTTATATGGAAAGCATTTTTTTTATTTTTTTTATGCGCATTTTAATGATAAAATAGCAATTATAAGGACTTTGAAAGTTTTAAAGAGATACAATTAGTTAAATTTCACTGGTAAAGTTGACAATGTTAATATAGTCGGAGTATACCGAATTTTTAGTGATTGAACATCACGATCAAGCCTTCTAAAAAAAAATCAAATATTATAATGTAATGTTACTTTCTGCTTGAAGCGTTGTTCTTATCAAACATCCTCCCTCTAACATAACAATATGTTATGTTATATTTAAGTAAGGGGCGAGAAATGCGGTTACAATAGCCCTAGACACTGATTATACAAAACGATAAAATTTTAAACGAATTTGTCATAAAATATCATGACAAAATGGCTTATTCCGCTAGAAGATGTGAACGTGCTTTATCTTAAAAAAAAATCACGAAAATCTACCACCACAAGTCGATTGTTCAAACACAGACTTAACTAATAACAGGAAAAGAATACGTGAGGTATGAAGAGGGTTGTATATTTTTCGTTATTTTAAAATTGACTGTCTATTCTCACGGAAGTATTTTGATTAGCTTTTTATTTAATATTGATAATGATAAAAGTTTTAGATCAAAGTATTATTTGAACTGGAATTTCAATTTGACTTCAACTAATTGGAAAAATTGAATATATGAGAAAGATTTTTAATACAAATCGTCCTAAATAATATTATCAACGGGAAGTCTTTAATTTAACTTTTTCTTTATTTTTTAAAGAAAATAATTGTTTAATCCATGACGGAAATTAAAGATAAGAAGCTATAATAAGGGGCATTTTTTTGACAATTTTTTTTTGTTTTCCTCCTCATTCTCTATCCAGAGGGAATTTAGTCGTTGAAAGTACGAGACTATATGTCTTGCAAGAGAATCGGCTTTGTTTACAATACTACTAGAGGGTAGATACTGCCCCCTGTGGTTTTTATCTCGGTTATAAACCGGCCGATATTGAAAGACTTTAGCATCGACATTATCTCTCACAGGTACAACCACATACCTGAAATCTAAAGCTTTTTTCGTTCGCGCTTCGAATATTCTTGTTTTGATTAAAATAAGGAAAATAAAAATTGATAATTTTGCTTTAATATTTCAAATTTTCTTATTTGAAGTGCGATAATTTACTTAATTACATGCAAATATTGTATGTTTGTTATTTTTAACGTAGTTGTTAATAGATTTATTTACATTAATGGTAAAAATAGACGGATGGCGATGGAAAAAAGACTTTTACAGTTAATTTCAAATGTCGACAATTTAAGAACCATCATTACCGCTACAAAAACCATAAATTCAAACAATTTCAATTGCATGCCTCAAAATTACCCTATATTTCCTCAATTCGTTATTATTGGTATTCGATGTTCCATTTCTCGAATTTTCCGAATATTTAACGAACGAAAGGAAACAGTAAGTAATTTCTAAACATCTTCATCGAATAAGTATACACACAATAGAAAATTTGACAATCAAAATTAAACAGAAACAAGTCCAAAAAGGACGTTTTTGTTTAGATTTTTTTCGTGAATGAAATAAAAAATGTAATGACACGCAATCACAAAGCTACTGTTGTTGTTGTTTTGAATTCGTTTTTTATGATTTTTTTTCTCTTTTACATTACACAAATTCAAACAACCGGATGGTGTTCAAGTATTGGACTTATAATAACATGGGCGGTAACACTCAAGTTTTGGGTTCCCATTGTCGAAAATGAACAATTCAACATCGAAGAAATGTCTATAATACAAAAACAAACTATAGATATACAAACATATCCGTAAAATTTACACCTTCATGCTGGGATGCTGATTCAATAAACCTTTAAAAAACATTTATTACCTGGCACAAATCAACAACAATGTTATAGATGAAAATCTAACAATAACAACAGAAATGTAAAACGAAAACAAGAATATACTTCATATGTGCACAAATGTTAATGCTAATTTACGACTTTTTTTTTGAAGGATAATTATTTGGCAAACATTCAATATCAACAAATTAATCAATGAATTTCACTACACCTTTAAATGTAAAATTATGAAATAACTGAATGGAACGAGGAAATGTTTCAACAGATATATAGAAACGATAAAATTGTTTTATAGAACATGTTTAAAATGAGAAAATGTTGAATGATTTATGGAAAATTCAACAGAGAATGGTCTTCAAAAAAAATAATGTTTTCCAAACTTGCTGTTGTTATCTTGTTTTTTTTTAGCGATTCTTTCACTAACAGATGAAAATCATAAAATTAATTAGATTTGACGTGAATATACACTTGATTTAGATCTAACAAACAGCACCCATTAATATTTCTATATTAGCGATTCGATTCATTACTTTTGTTCGAATCATCTAAATTATAACTAAAGCACCAATCATTTCAAAATTAATAAAGAAAAAACGACTAAATATTGCATGAAACTTGAGACATGACAATTTAAATCAATTTCCAATAAATCGAAATAAAAGAAAAATGAAATATACATTTATTTCATTGACTTGTCAAATATTGCTATTTTCAATATTATTTATTCTTTTTATTTTACGATCTAAATTCAAGTTTTATTATATATACAATGAACCAACCCTGAACTAACTAAACTAAAGTAAACTTTATAAAGTTTGACATAGAGTTGTGGTCTGTATATTCACCACTGAAATGGAAAAAGTACGAATCATAATTTCAAGAAAATGTTGCTACTTCGGCTACGTATAGTCGAAAGAAACTTGTTAAATCTATCAATTTAGAAATTGAGTAAAATAGAAAGCGGGAAGAAAATACAAAAAATATTGTGATAAATTGTCAATAAAGAAAGTTCAAGTAAATTTCGAATATTAAAATTAATTTATCTTTTTATATAAATATTGATTCAATATAGATACTGTGAACAGAATGAAATAAAATTAAATAAGCTTATCATATGCTTTGTTTACTTAAACATTGATCGTCACCAGGTGATATTAAAGGTCCCAATTTCTAATAACAAATTCCTGTTTACTTTTCTATCAATAGAAAAAATGACAACTAATACATATTATATTGTAAAACGTGTAGGGAAAGTTCTAACGTTATAGAAGTCAACTATTAATTTTACATGTTCTTATCCTATCTCGTCAGATAAGAAAACAAAAATTAGCGTCCGTTACGTTAAATTAAACAGAAACACAGTAGACTGCTGGAAGGGTTTTCTTAAATTTTTTTCTCGCAACATAAAGCAATTGCTTTACAAAGTGCCTACTGCTAGATTACGGTTGGTGTTTTATTCAGCTGTGGTTAGATTCAGAAGGGAAAAGAAAACCGACATTATGATGAAGTTATTTGGAAATTAACAAAAGTTAAAAAATATTATTTCAATCGTTAAACCATAACGAAAAAAACAAACAAAATAAACAAGAGTTTTAACAGAGCGAGAAACGTAATTATAACAGGTGCTCTTTTTCATAAAACTAGCTATTAATTGATTAAAGCTTAATTTCTTTTAAAATGATCGCCATACTATTTAATTAACATGCAAATAAGCCAATATGGTAGCGGTCTCTTTAATGCAATTAAAAGAAAGTGTAAAATAGAATCACGATTTTTTTAATCGTTACAAAAAAAAAACAGTATATAATTTGAGAATAAACACTAGAATTTGGTGTAACGAATGGAAGAATTGTCGATGTGAAAAAAATGAAAGATTAGAAAAATCGACATTGTCTAAGTTGTCGTCCTAATTTCATGGCATTATTTATATTTCCTGATTAGTGGTTGTTTAGTTTTCTGGTTTACCTCACTGATGGAATGTTAGCAAAGTGTATTAAGAGATGATGTTGTTGTGATATAGAGAAAGAGTTGGAGACTCGCACTTCAACGGCCTTGCAACTTAACGTAGTCTCTGCCCGGTTGTTGGTAGACTCAAATGAGAGTTGAACGTCCTAAAGTGACCGACGATTTTGTTTCATGAATATATCGAATAAACAATATTTTAAGATGGACAATATTTAAAAAAAAATAATATACACCAATATCTCACTAAGGTTCTAATAATAAAAACAAATCGTTTAAACAACGAAACTCTACTAAATTAGAGAGGAAATCGAAATGAAGGCTTAGCGAATTGAAGGTTTAGCGAATTGAATTACAATTCTACAGTGAAATTGGATCAAAATGACTTACATCAGAAGCAAATCGTCAAAGGCATGTTTATATCAATTAAACAACTAATTAGTTGTAAAACAAGTGGAAGTAACTATCGATTAAGTTTAGTTGAAGTTATAATGCTGCCGGTTTTTGTGTGTGTGTGTGTGTGTTAGAAACTAGGCTATTCTACTACTTTATTAAATTAAAACCTAATGCAAATTGTATAAAAAAAATGTATTAACTCAATTAAATTGTGGAAAAAACCAAAACTCTTCTATAATGATAGCAAAAACAAACATAAAATTAACTGATAAGCAATGTTTCGTATCAGGATTCACCACTAATCACTATCCATCGCTCCAAAAAAATGACAGTTTGCGTGTATATTATAACCGTATTGAATTTTCTATGAAATTCTCATCTATACCGAATGCTTTTTTTACATTTTTTGATCGCATACTATTACTAAACCACATATTTATATTTAAAAGATAGAAAACTCAAATTAATTAAGTTTCGTTTAATTGTTCGCATCCACGCAATCCGCTTTCATTATACAATCACCCTTTATATCTTATATAAAAACATAAAGTAAATAAAACTCACCAAGTTTTAATAGTTTCAACCCTTCAAGATGATTTTATTTTTGAAAATTTCTGTAATTTATTTTTGTAAATAGCTAACGGATCACTTACCGTTATAAATAATTCAAAGCAATAGCGAACTAAAAGTATTTAAATCTCTTCACATATTACTGTATTAATTTTATAAATTTTCTTATTAGTATTGAATAGATTGCTTAGACAAATTTAAAGTTTCTGTTATGAATATAAAAGAGCTTTTTAATCATCAACGACAATTTGAAATTTTATAGAAAATTCTTCTTTTGACGATCATGCTTTGTAAAGATAGAAAAGATCTAAATATACTAGATAATGGTACTATACGACAAACTGTTCAATAGATAAGGTCCGATTTATAGATTGTAAGAAGCTATAAACGGTTAACTATGAATAGTGACTTCTCTCTTTTATTATTTAATAAAAAAAAAGATAGTCATTTACTCAAGTTTAAACGGTAATTTCGGTTTAGAACTGAAATAACAAACTGTATTAAAAATAATAAAACAAGTCAAGATAGTTGAGGTTTCAAGTCGTGTTTTTTTTCTTTCTGTATTAAGTCAGTCAGCAAGCGCGAACAAGAACTAGAGACACAAATAATCAACTTTCAGACGACAGCTTAATCGTAAAATTTCATATAATTTTTTTTTTTGTTTTGATCTAATTAAATGGTTATTATATCCAAAAAGTTTTGACTAGTCGTAATTAAGAGAAATCATTAATTTAATAGTTAGGGATTTGAGAAATTTGTCATCAAGACTAGACGACGTAGGAGAATGAATTGTTATTTAACGCGATTTTAATAGTTCCATTAAAGTATCTATCATGTAATTACTTGTAAATGTCAACTAGTTTTCACGATTTTTCTATAAAAAATAGTTATAATGTTGATAAAGAAGAGTGGAATGACACACAAATTCAAAGTGAAGAAACCGATAAACTGTAAGTAGGCGTAAAAGCCAGTAAATGAGATTCGTTAAAACAAAATACACGAGCCATCAACTCTCGTGATCTACAGCATTAATATGGGCTAGCCTTTCAACCCGTATCCATTAATAAAAGGTACTGCTATCAATTTAAAATGTACGTACACATTAAATACAAAACTCGAAATTTTAATCTGTTTTTGATACCTGTATATGATTCGAACAAGCGAATAGCATTATGCTATCTAAGAGTCCATTAATTTAGTTGTTGTGTGAGAGTGTGTGTTCCCTGGAGTATTTCTCTGCCAAAATAGTATAGAGTAGGTATTGGATGCGGAATGTTGGCCAAAGGCTCTACTATACAAAAGCGTGATTTCAATTTCAGGAAGTTGTCAATTTTTGACATATTCATGAAAATATAAATATTATTTACCCATATTTGTAAAATACTAATATTAATAACATATTGTGTCGAAAATTTCCTAATCAATACCGCAAAAACCCAATGAGGAACAATTGTAAACAGATTTCGATTTTAGTTAACAAACAACCAACCACCAACCGAAAACCAGTCGACATTAGATAAACAGAAAGAAGCCCTATTTCTATATAAGCATGATGATGATGATGATGATGATACTGATCATACTCTCTATTCAAGCACTTCTAGTTATTAAACGAAAACTTTGAAATTGACGGTTCGCATTTTCACAACACCAAATATTCCTATCCTCCCCTACTCCATTTTACGACTATACGGTTTTATAGCGAATTCATCACTCTAATCTTACTCCACAGATCTCCGGTTCTAAACCAGGATACCAATTTCGAAATATACACTCTTCCAATAATATCGCATTACGAAGGATTATTTAGAGCTTTCATTTTTTTCTATTTAAACAACTAAAAAAAAATGTTTAATTATGTACTGAGGACAATACGAGACATTTTCATTATGTTAGTTTACACTGTGTTCTTTATTAAAAACGACTTTAAAATAAAACAAAATAAATAAAGAAAACTATTAACAATACAAAGCAAATAGTGTATCTCCTTTTGTTAACAGATTCGCTTATCGGTCTACTAAAGACCCACAACCTGTATAACAACAAGAACTCTATCTGAATTGCATCGACTAAAGCCATAATGAAGAATATATCGTGTACCATTTTATACATTTGTAGTCTAAATATGGCAATGGTTTATTTCACTACTACATATGATAACTGCAGATTCACCACGGATTACGTGAATTATATAATACCGATGGATAATAATAAAATTTATTGTATAAAATGACAATGATATGATGATTTCTGTCGATGATACCAATAAATTTACGAAAACCATATTTAGCTTCAATTGACAACAAAAATTTACAATTGCCATATAATTTACTTAAATAATAATAAAAATAGATACAATATAATAAGTAATTATTATAAGAGATAAGGTGGGGCAGAAAAGCACGCATTTCATTTGGTATTTTGTTGCAGATGTTTCGTTCACTCACGAATGGCCTCTTTCCTACTACATCAACAATTTTCTTATATTTTATTTAAGTGAGACGTTTTGACTTTAAGACAATAAACACAACGATAACAATAGTTTTATAAATATAAATATACAAGAGAAATTATACAAGATTCCTTTTAATACAGTCGGATAATTTCAAATAGACTGTAAGTATTTGTTCGAAATACAACTTAATGGTGCTTGTGATTATTTTTATAAAAAAAAAATTGATTCTTTGCCAACAATATCGTATATTGGATAATGTCTGTGACAAAAATGTCAAACATTTTTACCTATCAAGTAAAATTTGAGGAAATTGTGCTCTGTAATTTTCTAGATTGAAACAAAAGTTCCAAAAATGCCTAAAGCTCTTAAAATCTTTATGTTTTCCTTGAAAATAATTAAAAAGTTTGACGTATCCTTGTTTATCTGTATTTTTTATTTAATCAAATAAATAAATTATCTCGTTTATTTGCGCATTGAAACTACTTGAATTTTAAGATAAACAATTAAAAGAATCAATTTTGTTTATTTTCATTTTTAATTGCCATCTAACTCGAGGAAATATCGTTTAATGTTTATATCTACATAGGTGGAATATTTTTATAATTATTTTGCCAATCTTTAAATGTATGATGATAAAGAAAGAATCTGTATATACATGTGTAATGCTACCGGCTGCAAAATAATCTATTGAAGATTAATTTGATATCAATGTGTGTTATGAAAATAGGAAACGAAATGAATTTATGTGAATTTATTTTATTTGTTGAAAATTAATATAAATTAAATCTGTTATGAAAGTATGCATCTGTCCCTATTGTCGTCTGCTAGATATGTCAGCAGATCGTCCACCTGTCGGTTTGCTATCTAGGGGAAAGGGATGTGGGCAGTATTGTTAGCACTTCATTTTCTGTACTTGATATAAAGCTGTTGACCAGTAAAGATCAAAAATAAAATTAATCAAAATATTCATTTGAAATCGAGAAAGTCATTTCACCGTCATCCTAACCAAGTGCTTCCTGGTAACACAGACAGCATTATTCAACATTTTATGGTCCTTCGAACCGGATTTGTGTTCAAAATTGGTGAAATTCAAGTGAATATTAAGTGAATTGCAAAAAAGAATTAACGTTTCAACATTATTAACCACAAAACTGCAAGTTTTGGCTACAGTTAGCTGAGTTTTCAACCAACCATCGAAAAATATAAGAAATTAACCAACGTTCATCGATAGTTGTAACATACCATCGACGAATAACAACAATACAACATTTTCGGAGTCGTATAGTCAACAGTACGAGATAAAATCAACCCGTTACATCACTGACCACTGGTGGAGTGAAATAACGTCAATTATTGGGGTGAGTCTATTGTGAATCACTTATATTATCCTGTCGGTCCTGAACGCTTCTAATTCGATATTAGAGTTTTAACATTAGATATTAAAATGACCAACGACGATCAAATTAAACAGTTGAAACAAGAACGCAAAAATTTAAAATCAAAATTAACCCGATTTTCTACATTTTTAAACAACGATGATAATAAAAACAATTTTAAACAAATAGAAGTAAGGTTGAATGATTTGCAAGGTGTTATAGCCAAATTCCAAGATATTCAGGACAAACTAGATCAATTAACTCCTCCTCAAGAAGACTCTGTATCAAACGAGTTAGAGGATTTTGAAAATACGTATTACAATGAAGTAGCCAAAGCGGAAACCATGTTAGAAAATTTGAACTTAGACGTACAATCGGTAGAGTCAAATCGTATGCAATACAGACAACCGTCAGCTAATGTGGCCAATATAAATCAATCAAATGAATCTTTTTTCTTTCAATTTCAAAAATTACCAATCCCTACATTTAATGGTGCATATGATGCATGGTTGACTTTCCACGATACTTTCAAAGCAATCGTCCATGAAAATAATAAAATTTCTAATATTGAGAAATTACACATATTGAGATCATGTTTAAAAGATGACGCCGCTAGGGTAATTAGTTCATTAGAAACGTCATCAAATAATTATTTGGAAGCGTGGTCATTGTTAAAAGAGAGATATGATAACCGAAAGGTAATTATTCAAAATCATATCAAATCAATAATGGAGTTACCTTTAGTCAGTAAAGAATCGGCTTCTGATCTCAGGGGTGTACTCGATAAATTTCAATCGCACTTACGGGCATTAAAGGCACTTGGCGAGAAAGTTGATGATTGGGATTCGTTGTTAATTTACATTTTAACGTCAAAAGTTGATCGTACTACGCACAAAGAATGGGAAAAGTCATCTAGTAGTTGTGTTATGCCTGAATTAAAAACGTTGATACAATTTTTATCGAATCGTTGTCAAATTTTAGAAACTACTAATTTTGAAAATTCTATCAAAACTCCCAATTCAGCCGGTAACCGATCGTTTAAATCAAAGACATTAAGTGGTATCAGTAAACCAGAATTTTGCAATTATTGTAAAGCGTCACATAAAATTTATTCATGTGAAAAATTTGCTAAATTATCAATCCCGGAACGAATAAATACAGTAAAAAGCGAGAAACTCTGTTTTAATTGTCTACGCAAAGGACATAATAGTAACGAATGCAAGGGACAGGAGTGTAGAAAATGTAAAAGAAAACATAATATCTTGCTGCATGCAGAAGATATGAAGTCACAAAACCCTACTGCTACTGAAACAACTTCATCTGTGCAGGTGAATTCGAATCCAAAAAATTTGCAAGTGTCAACTCCCTCCCAAGTATTGTTATCAACTGCCGTCATAGATGTAGAAAATGGCATTGGTGTCAAAAAACAAGCTAGAGTTCTTTTAGATTCGGGATCTATGAATAATTTCATGACTGAGGAATTTGCCGCGTCATTAGGTTTAACACGTGAAATCGTAAATATACCAGTAGAAGGATTTAATCAACTAGAAACGCGTATTAAGCATAAGGTAACGACAAATATCTATTCAAAAAATTCAGATTACAAGGAAAGACTAGAATTTCTTGTCTCCCCACGAATCTGTGATATAATTCCTCTGCAATATGTGAAACGAGAAAACATTGAAATTCCGCGAAATGTAAGATTATCAGATCCTAAATTTCACAAACCTGCGCCAATTGATGCTTTAATCGGTGCAGAACTGTATGCCGATCTACTTTGTATTGGTCAGATTCAAATTAATAATCTTAAAGCCAAATTACAAAAAACAAAGTTAGGGTGGATAGTGTCTGGTAAAACAGATGATTCAAGGCATAAACAAAAAACCGTTTGTAATTTATCATTGACATCTATACAAAGTCAAATTGAAAGATTTTGGAAAATCGAAGAATTACCTAAACAGAACTTTATGTCCAAAGAAGACGCTTCGGTAGAACAGTTTTACCAGAAAACTGTTAAACGGAATTCAACCGGTAGATACATAGTGAAATTACCGTTTAATAATAACCAATCAAAACTCGGAGAATCGTTTAGAGTAGCGGAAAAAAGATTTTACGCGCTTGAGAGAAAATTCCAAAATGATGATGATTTAAAACAAAAATATATTAATTGTGTTCGAGATTTTATTAATTTAGGACATATGGTAGAAGTCCCGTCAGATATAAAAAAGAAAAAAAACTATCTTCCACATCATGCGGTTTTGAAAGATTCCAGTTTAACTACAAAACTGCGAGTCGTGTTTGATGCTTCTGCTAAAACTAGCTCAGGTCTATCTCTTAATGACGTATTGAACGCAGGACCTAATATTCAGGAAGAATTGTATTCAATTTTAATTAGATTTCGAACACATCCGATAGTGATGACTGCCGACATAGAAAAACATTATCGTATGATCTTAGTAGATGATGATGACTGTTTATATCAAATAATTCTCTGGCGTGAAAATTCTGATCAACCCTTGAAAGAATATATGATTAAGGTTGTAATGTTCGGGTCTAAACCTTCCACTTATCTATCAATTAGAACGTTACACCAATTGGCAAATGATGAATCTAAACAATTCCCACTTGCGTCTAAAATAATAAAACGCGATTTTTACGTAGACGACTTGATAACGGGCGCTACATCGCTAACAGAAGCTATTAAATTACGTGACGAAATTCAACAACTCCTACAGCAAGGAGGATTTAATCTAAGAAAATGGTCATCCAATAATAAGAATTTAGTCGATACATTACCAGATAATACGGAAAATATAAAATTATTCGCTAATTCAGAGAAAACCGTGAAAACGTTGGGAATGGAATGGGATTCCGACAAAGACCTTATTCTTTATTCGATTCCTAGCAAAAGTAGTGAAAAGGTAACTAAACGTAGTATCCTATCACAAATATCTCAGCTGTTTGATCCGATAGGTTTGCTAGGACCGGTGATAGTAAAAGCAAAAATGATTATGAAAGAACTATGGTTAATCGAGAAACTAAGTTGGGATGAGTCGGTTCCTATTCACATACACACTGCCTGGATTAATTATCAGAATAATTTGAGTGATATTAATGATATAAAATTTGAAAGAAAAATAATTGTTGATGAACCTAGTAATATACAAATTCATGGATTTTGTGATGCAAGCGAAAAAGCTTACGGTGCATGTGTATATTTACGATCAAAAAACATTCATGAAATCAAAACAAATTTGATATGTTCTAAGTCTAGAATTGCTCCAGTAAAATTTGAAATTTTGGCAAAGTTAGAATTATGTGCTGCGTTACTATTGGCAAAATTGCTTGAAAAAACATTACACGCATTACAACACATAAAAATAAACAGTATATTTTTATGGTCTGATGCTGAAATTACCCTACAATGGATAAATACGGAACCCTATTTGCTAAAAACATTCTATGCGAACCGCGTTTCTCAAATTTTGTCGATCACCAATGCGAAAGATTGGCGACACATTCCAGGTGAACATAATCCTGCGGATTACATTTCCAGAGGGCAAACACCATTTGAATTAAAAAATAATCAGATTTGGTACTACGGACCTCTTTGGATAAACAATGATGAGTCAACGTGGCCTAAAACAAATATAAACAAGAGTAAACCAGTTCCGCATTTAAAGTCAAGTATAGTTTTAAAAATAGTTCCGAAAGCGAATCAAACACTTATTCAATACTCTTCGTTGACCAAATTGAAACGTGTACTTGCTTATTGTCTTAGATTTGTTAACAATTGTTCAAAGCGAAATCCTAGATTAACAGGAAACTTGTCAACCAACGAACTTAGTAATTCTATGACGCGAATTATATTACTGACCCAACAAGAATGTTTTGCTGAAGACATGAAAGATTTAAAAAATGATTCTCAACTTTCGCGATCAAGTGGCCTACGGTCTTTAAATCCGTTTTTGGATAAGGATGGGTTAATTCGTGTGGGTGGACGTCTTAAAAATTCATTATTAACTTTTAATGAAAAGCACCCCATAGTGCTACCAAAAAAGCATTATGTAACAGAGCTGATCATTCGAGACACTCATTTAAAATATTATCATAGTGGAGTACTTGCTACTTTAAATGCTGTAAGAAATACGTATTGGCCTATAAACGCGAAAGTCCTTATAAAAAGGTTATTGAGACAATGTGTTCGTTGCTTTAGAGCAAAACCTAATTGCGATCGAGAATATATTATGGGAAATTTACCTTACCACAGAGTCGTCCAGTCTAGACCTTTTATAAATGTAGGAGTTGATTATTGTGGTCCCTTTTTTGTAAAAGAAAAGAAATTCAGAAACAAGGGCAAAGTCAAAATTTACACCTGTCTGTTCGTCTGTTTTGCAACAAAAGCCTGTCATTTGGAAGTAGTGAGCGACATGACTACTGAGTCCTTTTTGGCCGCTTTAAAAAGATTTTTCGCGAGACGTGGAAGGTCCTTGAATATTTATTCTGATAACGGGTCTAATTTTGTAGGAGCTAATCATGATCTAATTGAACTAAAAAATTTATTGCAATCGGAAAATCATAATAAATTAGTTTCTGAATATCTAAGTGATCAAAATATAAATTGGCATTTTTCGCCTGCTCAATCACCTCACTTTGGCGGATTGTGGGAAGCAGCTGTAAAGTCATACAAACACCATTTTTATCGTGCGGTTGTAAATACTCTTTTTACATATGAAGAATTTAACACACTTGCAATCGAAATAGAAGCAGTTCTGAATTCCCGTCCGATTACTGCCATATCCTCCGATCCTAACGATCTCAAAGCCTTAACACCAGCACACCTCCTTATAGGTGATTCATTGATAAGTACACCCGATCCGAATTTGTTGCACATTCCTGCGAATCGATTATCGACTTGGCAACATATTCAGAAAATTAAACAACACATATGGAAAAGATGGAACAAAGAGTACCTCAATGCACTGAATGTTAGATCTAAATGGCAACAAGGTAACTTAGAAAAAATTTCCATTGGTACTTTAGTGGTTTTAAAAGAAGACTACACACCACCATTACACTGGGTTATGGGAAGAATAGTGGAAGTACACCCTGGTTCCGACGGAATTGTTAGAGTGGTAACAGTGCGAACCTCAAAAGGAATTTACAAGCGTTGTGTGAAACGTGTTGTGCCTCTGCCAGTTCAGTGAATGTTTGATGGTAATAAAGAACTACTGTGTAGAATTAAGTATTAGTTAAGTTGTTCATTGATGTATTGGTTTAGATTAGGTTAAAGACAATTTTGAACTCATGTAGTTCAAGGTGGGCGGCATGTTATGAAAATAGGAAACGAAATGAATTTATGTGAATTTATTTTATTTGTTGAAAATTAATATAAATTAAATCTGTTATGAAAGTATGCATCTGTCCCTATTGTCGTCTGCTAGATATGTCAGCAGATCGTCCACCTGTCGGTTTGCTATCTAGGGGAAAGGGATGTGGGCAGTATTGTTAGCACTTCATTTTCTGTACTTGATATAAAGCTGTTGACCAGTAAAGATCAAAAATAAAATTAATCAAAATATTCATTTGAAATCGAGAAAGTCATTTCACCGTCATCCTAACCAAGTGCTTCCTGGTAACACAGACAGCATTATTCAACAATGTGCTAGAAGGAATTCAAATTTCACAACACCTATACATACATATAATCGACATCAAGTAAGAAAACGCCTTTTTTTTTAAAAAAAATATCGATTCTCTATGTAGATATGCACGTTTAAGTTATGCCAAGTCATTCGAAAGATGGTATTACTATACATTTAAATCAGTGAAGGAGAAATCAATGATAAAATTTCACTATTGTTGCTTTGTTATTGTCGGTGAAATATAGACAACTATTTGCGAAATCACCAATCAAATAGCAAAATAATAATTAAATACAACTTAATGTATTCTGTTATTGTGCAATAATATTACAAACTATCAAAACTGTCCATTTTAAATAATTTTCTATAAGTATATTTATTATGAAGAATATACAATTGCTTAACCAACGGCATTTATTAACAATTGACTATTCGACTGCACCTTGTATATTACTTTTCTATTCTAATACATTTAATATTAATATTTTAATAAGTTTACAACCGGTCGATAGTAATACCTACTAATAATTCAATTGTAACAATGTCAAGTTTACTGACATTAAGCAAAATTCTATCTAATGCTTCTACATATTCAGCATTTTAATAATTTCTGATTAAATTATAAAAAATATCAAAATTTATTATGGAAATTGCAAAATCTTTATCTATGTTCGTCTAATTATTTGTTTTGAAAAACATAAATGATACGCTCATTACTTCATCGTAATTCTAATTATTTTATTTTCGTGATATTTGACCCGCTTCCTTGTTATAAAAATCTCATTATAAATAGTGATAATAAAATAGATAATTGATAAGACGTTATTAATCTACCAACAGCGTGAATAATTAATAGTCGACATTTTGAATGAATTTTCTATTTACGTCTTTTTGCAAGTAGGTATGTTGAATTTATTTAACAAAACTAGAAAGATCTCGACATTTTTCAAACGTTCCCTTACAACTGTAAAATCACATTTGTATTTGACAAAGACAGAAATCAAATAATTATTCTTCTATTCAAAGATATTAGGCAAATACAAATTGTAAATAATTAATTTTATATGAACTTTCCCACCCCTTTATTGTGGTTTTATGCAACATCTAATGTGTTTAATGTTACCCAGATAACCCTGTAAATCTCCACGATATTTTGTCGACAATAGAAAGTCAAACTACAAATAACAGTTTGTGGCAAAAGTGGGTCTTCATACGGATGTAAATTCCATATTGTCGCCCTTAGTATATTGTTTCATATATACATAATACAAATATTAATATAATATGGTAGATAAATATGAGGTTCGTATATAGATATCCTATTTATTAATAAACATATGGTTCGTAAATTACTCAGTAACAGCTAAACTCTTCTACAAATGATACAAAATTTAAGCATTTAAACGCACCATTAATCTTACTGTATAATTAAAGGAAAATATCGTACAACTAGTGAGAACCCTGTAAAATATTTGTAGAGCCCTTAGGTCAAGAGGAGTACAACACAAGAACGACTATTGACCGTTTAAAAGTGAGAAAATCAAGAATAATTCAACAATTTCAAAATTCACAACCAAGAAAATCTCGCATTTACGGAATTGTAAAATTCAATTCTTTTTATTTGATTTTCCCGATTTATTCAATGTACAATAAACACAATGGAATATAAAACAAAAACCATACAACTGGTTGTTGTTGTTTGTTGTAAATTAATTCGGTTAGAGGCGTCCCGTTTTTCGCCAACAAGAGAAATCACCTATGTTTCAGTCTGATGTTTATTTATATTTTTCATTAAATTTACTTTTTAATTTTTTTCACTTTTGAACTAACTATCGGTACACCTTTTTTAAGATTAAATACAAATAAAAGAGTTTGTTTTTCGTTTTTTAATTACGAAATATATAAATTTAATAACGAAACTATAGCGACAATTTTTATGGAAATTGTTTTAAGAATTTTTCGATAAAATATTGGCGGATGTCAATTTCGTATTAATATTGATGCAATATTGAAAAAGGATGTATCTTAAAGTTCGGAAATAATATTTCGCTTCATTTTTAGTTCTGTTAAAGGGGGTGGAAGATTTCCATATTTTATTGAAATATTTGAGAGAAAACTATTATGAAATCTTGTAAATTTGACACATATCAATAAATAGATGATCACCTTTTATATTGTTGGAAAATTTCTATAAAATGCAATTAACACATTGTACAAGGAGAAATTCTGATAGATAAAATAGTTTTATCGTTGCTTGGTATTTTATTTGAATAATGCAATTTTTTCATAATATTAAACAAATATTGGATAAGATACCTAGTAATGAATCATCGATATTTAGCTTATTACAATTTTTTTTGGGAATTTTAATTTATCCAACGGGGAAGTTCTATTAGATCAAACCTATTATTTAAACATACCGACTTCCGTTAATTTATTATCTACTCATACTTTCAATTAAGTACCGTTTCAATTCAGAAAGAATAGAAATGTAGAATTGAGGCGATTAACTAATCAATATCAAAAACACTATTATTAATTTGAGTTTATTATTTCTTTTATTATATAGATAATGGGATGTTACTACAAATTTTAATTATTTCATTTGATTTGGAAAGCAAAAAAGTCTTTTAAAAAAAAACAATCGATCTTCTATGCGATTCGTTACAAGAATACCTAATTAACAGCATTACTAAATTATTGTACCCATTATAAGGTCGTTTTTTAAATGGTAGATAACAGTTAATTACTGAAGAAAACTCGTGCGCTCACCATTTGGATTTTTAATTATCAACAACCTCAATTTAGTAATAATTTTTTAATAAAATTCGTATATTTAGTAGAGATATCATTTTTGTATTGGTGAGAGCCATACCAGGCCATTATTTTTATGGCTTCCATTCAATAATTGAATGTTTTTTATTTCAATTTTTTTAATGTAAAATAAAGGCGGTAATTGCGTTAAGTTTTAAAATCTAATAATTGTAGTTTACGGTAAAGTTATGATAGACAATGAGTCTATCTACGCTTATCGTATTATTTGCATAAACCGTAGACCTGAAATGAGGTTTTGGTAAGGATCACAGGGTAAAATAAACCACCCTATAAAGGTGGAGTCTGATCCGACGGCAGCCATTTTAGTCTTTATATTATAGTTAAACAAACCGAAAAAGTTTCGAAATCATTAAAGATTAATATTAAAAAGATAATTTGTATAAACATACCTTTAATTTAACTGTTTAGTAATTTATAAGACTAACACTATGTACATATTGTATATAATCACAAGGCACAATAAAAAACACAAAAATACACAAAAAGCATCTCGTAGAAACGTTGAACATTTAAATATTTATCCAAAATCGCGACTTACAACTGTCCCCATAATAATCGAGTCAATACAAATAAAACACCATCATTCAAAAAACCAAAACAAAAAAAACACCCCTTTTTATGTTTATATAAAAATTCCACAATTCAACCTTGGTATAATTAAACGTGAATTTTATTCAAAACTTTCGGCCCCCAAGTTTTCAAACACCAAATTTGGCAATTCTCAGAAAACAATTATAGGACAATTAAGTAAATTAATTTCCGACAAAAAAAATTATAGTTTTTATTTTGAAAATTTTAAGATTGCGTTGTTTTCTGTTTTCAATGATAGTAGTTAATTCAACAGAAACCCCAAATATAGTACAACATACCACCACGACAGCTCGAACTCGACTAAAATTCATTCCACTCAACTAAATGAGATTCAACGGGCGAACGCCGACGAATATCAACGACTATTACGTCACCGACACTTCGGGAACCGGGAAATTTGTAATTATTAAAGGATAGATAACATGTGTTTTTTTCTGGGTCATGTAAAATTATAAAATAAAATAAAATTCTAATATGCATGTTAATTATTGTTTTATAAATTGATTAATATTGATGAGATATTAAGTGAAATTATTGTTGATTAAATATTAGATTGAATATTCGGGTTATTCAAGGGGAAATTTATATTTTCTGGAAAATTGCAAGGGAATTCAATTAGGAGTACAAATTCAGTTTGGACTGTCTTTAATAAAGGTCTCCATGCAACGTTTAATGCATAAATTTATATGCAATTCATCACGGGTGTAAACTCATATTTTCATACTATATCAAGATATAACAATTATTTAATTAAGGAATTTACGATTGTCTACAAATTATTGTATAGGTGAATTTCTGATATTATTCCGTTTATTAACGATAATTAGTTGTTTTAGTTTATAGATAAAAGTATATGTATAGTAGTGAAGTTAGTATCGAGAGAGTCATTTTGAACTAGTAAAGGACAATTAGGGTGTTGTATTCTATACGTTATTGTAATCGTGTTAGGGTCACTAATTCGAAACTTGTGAATGTGTTGTTAGCAATTGTGAAAATCTCCAAGTAGCTCTTATTAAGGGTTGTAATTTATAAATACAATTGTATGGCTTAGTCATCGATAAGCATTTACAATATAATTACACCAATATCGATTTGGATAACACAAAAATGCAGCCATTAGAGTGGATATCAAAAGACCCAAACAATAAAAAAAAAAAATATAATGTATATAAAGATAGACAAAAAGGAAAGAACTTGTCGGACAGCTGGCACCAAATGTCTAGTGAGTTTTTAACTTAGACAGGTGGTAGAATTCGAGATCTTCCTCTAATTATTATAATAAAGTAGCACCAAGGGCTTAATGATGGCAAATGTTTATTACGCATGCGTTTACTGTTTTAATATAATGTGAACTGTTGGCGCCTTACATGCCACCGACCCCAGCCTACGGCATTTACTTGGACCTCACACAAATTCGGATTCTCAAAATGAATCCGTTCCCTAAAAAATTCTTTTTGAGACAAAACAACATGAATTGATCATTTCTGATTTTAAATATTATCACTAAAAAGATATAAATAAGCAATAAATTGTTTAAACACCGACGAACATTAAAAATGTTAATTAAGGCTTTAGTTGTATTGTTTTTTTTTTTAATAAATTTAACAATCAAGGTTAAATGAGTCATTTATAAGCAATTTAGATGCAAGATGGCATTCGTTGTGTTTATCATCTTAGATTTCCATTATCGGATTAGACACAGTATTTTTTCAAATTATTCATTATGTGATTATTCGGTGTCTTAGTGAATTTTCAGTTTTCACATCACAATTTCTATATCTTAACGATAAGTGATTTTCAGAGTATTTGCGAAACAAATCAGAGTAAATGTATTTTACTATATAGTAGATTCTTTTCCCCACCATTAAGACATCAATCATTTTAGGTACAGTATGACTGGGCCCATTAGCGTTATTTCAGTTAGCGGTTTTCAGTTAAGACTACGGTTAAAAGGTTGAAATAGGTTTGGTATGTTTAAGTTATATAAACTCATACAGACATTTGATGTTGGCGTAGATACTGCTGTTAGATTTTATATTGGAGTATCGATTTTGAAATGATACTTTATGACATGTTAAAGTAATAAAAACATATAAACGTCAGATTAAATTTATTTGTAACATAAAGTAACTTTAACAGGTCGTGAATAGTTGTGTTGTATGTACACATACAGTGAGTCCTGAAGATGTTCATTATAGAAAACCAAACCGATATATGTATGTTGTATGTATTATTTATTTGTTTAAACCAGTTAATATATTACCGTGAATTGTTAATTAATTATTCTGATATTGCAGATTTCATTTTTTTTGTTCTTCAAAAAATTAATTAACAATAATTTAAATTTACCGTTAACTAACCTGATAATAACAACCCATCATATCGGTCCTATACGCACAAATTATATTTAAATATATAACTATACTATACACGAGGATAAATCTGTACAGTTCTTTCCTTTCGATTTTCCGTAGTATCTATGGACGAAAACTGTGCAGTTTGATCGGTCGAGCCAGACCACCAACCGGAAAATGATTAGATTTATCTGGACAGCTTAAACTGTGCAGATGGATCATTGTGTCTGCTACTCGGATGAAGCGATTTTCCTCAAGGAATATAGCTTTTGTATATAGCGGAGGTGTATTAAGACCGAATCCGGAAAATCGAAAGAAGAAGACTGTACAGATTTATCGTATCGATTCATTGTTGTGTGTATGAAGGGCTAAAGTTTTGATACTTGTTATGACAACTTATTTATTTGGAAGACGTAGTTTTTTTCAGGATTTTCAATGAATTCTGAATCATTATAGCGGTATAGACGTGCAGGAGAGTGGCGAAATCACGATATTGCCACAAATAATTGTTTTCCCCACCGATTTTCCAACAAGTTACAAAGTCCAGTTTTTGCTTAAATATTTGCCCGAGAGTACGCTACAAATCATTAAAATATTAACAACTATCCACTATTAAATAGTTCTATATGTAGACAATAATCATCATGTCGATGATGATATATTGAAAAACAAGAATTTTAATTTTCATCTTGAAATGTATTTTTCCTATGTTTTATTCAATACCTTTTTTCCATGACTTAATGACTGAAATCATTGATTTTACATTTCACTTGAAAAATACTGTTATTTAATTATTTAGTACCGTAGAATTGGTGTCAAAGGGAAAATATTGAACTTTGATCATTGTATTATTAAACATCCACCTATCGATCAATTTTTCATTTGATTCTTTAATAGTTCTCGAAACAAACAAACATAAATTAACACAGAGTGAACTCAAAATGAATTTTAAACTAACTAGTTAATGAATGTAGATATTGTTTAAAATATTCTTTACTGTCAGTTTTTGTTTGAAATTTTATTGAAAAATTCCCAGAGATTTCAATACTTTTATACTATTCTACTACAATTTCTATACTTTTATAATACTTATAATAATAAACATTCGAACAATATAAAAAAGAGCGACCATCGATTGACATTAGATTATTTATAAATAAATGTGTTATAAATGGACTAATCATTTATTCAGAAAATCGTTGTATACTTTTTAGATGGCCGAACAAAAAACGTCATTATTAGCGTAGAAAATTTCGTTTTATTCCATAATTACGTGGTGAATATTTTAAATGTTCATAGTAAGTTTGTTCCAACGCTAATTTATCAGTCGTTTAATTGCGCATGTGTAAGCGAACTAAAATTTCAGTAACTCTCTTATATTAGCCTGACTAAAAGCCAGATTACATTGTCCGACTTTTGTGTTCGATTTTATAACAGAATTCATCTCGAATCCCAGATAATTTCATCTTTACATTATCAGAGTGAATTGCATATGTACGCAAGCTCTAACAACAAGTCTCAAAACAGTATACTGCGCATGACACTTTTTAGGATATCGGACGAAATTTCGGATGAAATTAGAGACAGTTCTATTCTGAAAAAATCGGATGAAATATTTCGGATAAGAAATCGAATGGTGTAAACACACTAATTTCTTGTTTTATTTGCTCGGAACAAGAAATCGGATGTAAAATCGGATAATGTAAACTTTTCAATGTTTTACCAGTCGGACATACGCATAATCTACACAACCTATAGGTGCAAAATTGCAATAGTGTCACCTATACGACCTCAAAAACCTTCAATCCGGCATTGACAAGAACTGTTTAGAAAATTGAAATCGTTATCAGAATGAGTAGAGTAATTAAATGAGTGGAACCCATGTTGTCAGGACACTTGGCCCACTTATACCATGGGATTTACTTGACCATTTCACGACCCTTGGATTAAGTCAGGTAAGTTGGCGCAGTTCTGCCCGTCCAAAAAAATAACCCCAGTTAGTCACTGTTAGATTCTGCATGATTCTAAGGCAAAAACACGTATATCTGGTCGATGAATATTGAGGAAAAAATGTAATAAAATGTAGCGGAAATAGTTTACGTTTTTCAACTGATTAAAATCAATTAGAAAATTAATAGATTTTGCTTGATTCATATGTTTGATGATTCATTTAGTACTGATGACTTGATGAGAAATGTAACTTTCTAATAGTATTCCAGATAATCACCTTTACTAGATTACATTCGATTCTACAGCAAACCACAATTAACTCGATCGACTTGACTTAAACATCTCGAATACGTCTTTGTGTTTGTTTGATTACAGAAATTATATTCGATTTGTTGGTTTAATACAGCGATAAAAAGGCAGTCGAGCTTTGTATAGATAAGGGTTGTGGATTTTTAGCGAATTTTTTTTAAAATTATTATGATTGTTTGTCATTTGTGGTTGATGATTTGAAGTCGGCTACCTTTGTGATTCTTAAATATATATGTATATTGGTGAATATATTTCTCATTTGATTTTTTCTTGCCTAATTTCTGTTTCTGTTCATTTAATATGTATAGGTACATATAATATGTCAAACCTTTGTCACAAGAATTTGTTTATATTGGGATTGATTTTTCAATTTTAGCAAATGTTTACTTATGATACATTGTTAAATATTGACAACTATATCCATTTTATATGATTATACTTTGATGTATTATGAGAAATAATATTAAAGATGGTATTGTTCAAATATACATTTTCTATTCAAATAATTCAAATTAGGATGCCGCAAATGCAGAAATGTTGTACGAAAGTTTGTTAAATAAAAATACGTAAAATAGTTTATTAAATATGAACAATTGGCACTTGGAAAAATACTATTTTCATCAAAATCCAACATGTTCTTGTTTTTGTTATTATCATCATTAAAATTATATAATTTCATCGTAAATAAATTAAAAACTATTTCCTCGATAGTAATCGATAATAATAGATGCGAAATATTTAGAAATTGCTATAAAATTTTGTGTTGATTACTTTTTATTATTTTCGATTATATCATCATTGGATAATTAAAGTTTATATTTCTATAGATATATAAATCGAAACACTAATATCTATTTGGACGTAAATTACAATTATAGCCACTAATGGTCCTATCAGTATTGTGAGTTTTCTTATAAAATACTGTTTTCCATTTAATATGTCTCAGAAACTGCCGGTTATTCCGGTCGATTCTCTACTCTTCCGGCGTTCTATATCATACTATAACAATAAACTCTGTCGGGAAAAAGAACTAGTTGTAATTTGTCAAAATATTATATATTAACTAATTGTATAATTAAGTTAATTCATTTGAATTATATTTGGAGAAGACTTATAGTTATTCGTTCGGTTGTTGTATAACACAGATCATATAGAGTTCTAGTCGTTCAACATGTTCGTAAAGGTTTGTGTGGGTTATATTACGGATAATTTTAACAAATAAATCATCTCGGTAAGAATTTATGTTTGTGATGGATCATAGAATAATATTGTAGACGGTTTAAGGTGATTTTGTATGTTGTTAGTAAACGTAGTAGGGACGCCTACAGATTACGAAACGGAAAAAACGAAATATATAAAAATATTTAATAATGTAATTGTTGTTTACAACAAGACTGTTTAATTAAAGGAAAGGTCCAATTTTTTTTTCTTTGACATCGTTTAAATATAAGAATTACGAATTTTTCCAGTAAAATTTCCAGAAAATTTTAATATAAATACTTGTTATTCGCATAAACATTCATCTAAATATTAGAGAAAAACAAGTCTCCACCATGTAAATGGAAGGGATTATAGTTTTAAAAAAGATCAATTTATCTATATGGAGGAACGAATAACAAAGAGAAGGAAAGGAAGACTTTCAGGATCAATACAGTGCGTGGCAAGAAATAATTTGCAATTTAGTCAAGACTATTATGTTTTGGTTGTAGGTTGCCGAGTCTAAGCACACCTTTATATTTAAAAGGTCGCGATCATCGGAAGTATAACAATACACTACAATTATAACCAAAAACAGCAAATATTCTCGAACATAAATCAAAACATTACACCACGACAAAGGAAAAAACTACACTGATTTGGAGATTAATTCTATGTAAAAAATTAGAAAATTTATATTCAGATTTTATCATTGTATGTATATTACAAGTCATGGGGAGTTTTTGAAAAATCGACAAAACTAACACTATTCGTGTGATCCAATTTAGGATACAAATGCAAATTTCAGACGAAATTTAAAAGTATAGTTTCCTTAACGGAATAGCCGATTATATTACGACTATAGATTTCGAAAAAAGATCCACTTGTTAAAATATCACCATTTATTTATAAAATAATTGAACGAGCTCGATAATTGTCGGGTGTTTGCCCACAGAAACATTTTTTCAGGCAACACATTCATTAATTTTTCACACCGGAACTTGGATACCTATAGCCCAGGTTGAAATTTCACAAATTGCCAGTGCAGATTTTTCACATTTCAAACGTTAATAATAAAAGTAGCGCTCATGTTGATTGAATCTTATTTATACAGGGTGAAAGTTGAATTACTTTGAATAACTGAGCCGATTCTTAAGCGCCCCACACACACAACTGTACAGTTCGATCGTACCGATTTATTGTTGTGTGTATGGTCGAAACTTGTGAAGTTTTATTGAAAGATCCAGTTCCCGATTAGATTTATTTCTACGATTTGATTTGTGAGATAAATCGTTGTGTGTGGCGCTATGAGGAATAACCATCAGATTTCACCAGTAACAAATACTCTAAATTTTAATACAAAATCGAAAGGATTTATCGACTCGATTTATCGTTGTGTGTATGATGAAGGAGGTGTTCAGTTCGAATCCGAAAAAACTCGAAAGGGAAGAACTGTGAAGTTCGATCGTATCGATTTTTTTTTAAAGGCACTGGAAACGAGAAACGATATTGATATTAGAGAATTTTCGCCCGTCACAGATACGTTGTGTTAAAGTCTTAAATTGTACGATGACGATTATAACGAAAAGACGTTGAATATGTTGATTTAGGTTTGCATGGAGTCATCTAGTTTATACCGACAGTTCGTTGGTTCCGTTATTTCTATAAAAATATCGTAAAAGTACACGTTATACGATATGATTTTAGGTCTCATAAGCTCTAACAGGGAGCTTATAACGTATCGGTGACGGGTGAAAATTCGCTACTATTATTAGTTTCTAATAATAGGTACGTTTTGTGTTGATAATAAATAAATGTAAATCCGAGATGTGTTATATTGAAACCAACTTTGTTATCAGATCTCGCCAATAATTTTACGGTAGGTTAATATTAAATCAGCGATTATTAAGCAATAGTTGCAATTTTAGTCAATTTTAGATAAAAAATTAGTGTTTTTTTTACCTTTGATACTTATTGTACTCTATTCCATATGGGGATAGTGAGGTTTTTGTATTTAATGGAATTTCGATTTCACCTTGTAGAGTAATTAATTGCAACATTAACTTTGTCGATTAAAGTTACTATTTATATTTCATATTATAAAGAATCATTTATTTTGTATTAAAAGGAAAAGTGCATTTATAATATGTGTGATGCATGTGTAAAGGATGGTAGAAGATTTCACGCGATATCAAACAGTCGGTAAATGTTTAAAAACAACACCAAACACTACTCTTTTGAGATGCAAGAGGTGCTAGGTAATTACAGAAGCTGGAATGATGGACTGTTATTAAAAACGGCCACTAAGCGCATTCGCGTTATTGCGTGACTTAAATCTAGTTTTATTTTCATAAAACATAAGAAAATTAACTGTCATTTTGTGTATACGTACATTATGTACATGTATATATAATATGTGTGTGTGGGTATTTTTTTATGCGGGAGTTATCTGGTAATATTATATGTTTGAAATATTAAAAACTTCTCTTTTGTTCGTTTTTGATGAATAAATTAGAAAAACGAAAAGACATCAATTAATTACGTTCAACTGTCGTCTACTTAATTTTTCAACAAAAGACGATAATAATTTATAAATACTTATAATAATCGTTTGTAATTACGTTGAGAATATCTTTTAACAACAGGACTAGTGGTCGATTTATTTTTTTTTCTTTACTATATTATTTATAAATATCAATATAATAAAAATTGTGAATGTTATTTATAACTGTCACAATTATGAATAAATGTAAAACATTAACTTTCAAAAAAAAAAATCAACGAAAAATAACTATACGTGACTTATATAATTTTCTTATATAATGACGTCATATAACATATAGTAATCGTCTGATCGAAATTTTTATCTAAGATAGAATTTTGTGTTCTTAATTATAATGGAAATCTAACTATAAAACGAAGAATTATTACTATTATAGATTATGTGGTTTAATATACTAATTTTGTGGACAACATTTTAACATTAGTCACTGATATCGATGGACGGGAGAGGAAAAAAAAAGTTTAGATAATTTCATCATATAATTGACTATTTAAAAATGTAATAATAGATATTCTTTTTAATTTACATAATAACTTTTAATAGCCCGCTTATACATATGTCATTCCGAAATATAGGTACATTGACATCTGAAATATGGCGAAAAAAAACTATAAAGAGGCGTTCAAATCAAATAAATATTGATTGTTCAACTTTTAGACGTACCTAAAATAAACCGATTTTCGTCGTTTTAAAATGATAAGCTTTTCTGTAAAAATATCTACTTTTATTATTAATTCAACAGCATAGTTTTTGTCAGTGATTATAGTTGAACAACCTTTTAATGCTCTAGAAATAGTAAAGGCGATAAAACATACCTAGTAGTTCTATAAAATAAGCGCGTAATTAATTGACAAAATGACTATTGAAAACAAATTTTTCTTCAATTTACAGCTAACATAGTGGGTCAATTTTTTCTTGTTCAGATTTGTCGAACAACGTTGAATTGGAACTTTCTTGGCAATAGCTGTGTATTGAATTAAGCTAAACACAACTTAATTAGATTCGAGCCACTTTTAAACATATAGATAATAAATCTCGAATTTGCTTAACAAAATGGCTTAGGTTTTTTTTCATTATTGTAAAACAACTTTATCTAATTGAAGAACAAGTAACGCATAAAAGTAAACATGCAACGACCTATTCTTTTATTTATTAGAAGAAAAAACTACTAACAAGACAAGCGAGTACCTATAATAAAACGTGAGATAATTGCGAAATTATTATGCATATCCTTTATTAGTTTGTCTACTTACTATTTTTTTTTTGAAAAGATAATCAAAAAAATACTCGTCAACGAACAGTTTGAAATGCTATTTGTCGATTATGATCAGAGCTTCGAGCCGTTATTTTTTTTTGTTCCGGTTTTCGTTCATGCAAAAATAACAATTTTTGGTTTTTTGCTTCAGTTTAAAATGATCAATTTTCAAATTTTTAAATTTCGTCGTAAAATGTACAAGCTCTAAGAGCTATTCACAGGACACCTATTTTAAATACAGAAAACCTTCGAACAGGTCACTTTTGTATTTTAATTTTCTATTAGAAAATCTCATCTATAACTTCAACTATTAACAAGGAAAGAATCCGCGACGTTCACCCTTTGATAGCCCTAGCGAGTCTATCATTTAGTTTTTAAACAATTATAAAATATTGAGCCGTTGCAGAGATATTTAAGAAAAAGCTGATTTTTCGGTTATTTTCGGTTTTCGATTAAGTTCGTAAGTTAATCGCTCTAGTGCGCCTTTTAAATGACACTGATTGGTGTTTTCAGCACTTTCGTTGCGCAGTCGCTTAGGAAGATCAATATGGAAATCTAGACTTGTACTTATATCTTGGAATGGCCGCTATACCTACATCATTTGTTTCTTTGCGTATTGTTGCGAGTACTGGTAGAATTTTTTAAATTTTATAGCCTGATTCGTCGTGAAGGCGATATCCGTTCTATTTATCAATTTCCATCTTGACATAGTAAAATGTGTCATTCGTTTGAGGATATATGAACATTCTGTCAGTGAATAAATGCAAAAGAACGACGCATTTCAATATATTCTTTGGCCAGACATACAAGTTCACATAAGAGAGAACTAACACCTTCTTGGATGTGATGGTAAAATATGCTCTATTCAATGGTAATGTACTCAGACAAGTAGATATATCAGATATATATATATAATATATATATATATATATATATATATATATATATATATATATATATATATATATATATATATATATATATATATTTATTTTTTATTGAACTGCAAAAAAGCAGTGTATTCATAACTAATGAAAGTCATAAATGATATTTTTGTAATTATTGCCAAATTAGTGTTTTTATTGAGTTTTTTGTTGTTGTTTTTTTTTAAAAAAAAAATAACTAAAGAAAATTACTGGTAATACAAATGAACTTTTATCACGGAATACCGAAAATAAAATTCCACAATATAAATTTGCATGTTCCACGACTATTTTAACACCGTGTTAATTATGAGAGGTCATATCGGAAAATGTTTATGTCGCAAATTCTCTTTAATAGAAGAGAGAGAGGGAGAGAAAGGGAGAAATACTTTATAATTTATACAATATCAATTAATAAAAACATTCCTCTTCATATATTCGAATTTAATCACGTCGAATACCCAATTTTGATTATATAATAGCGAAATATCCTCCATATGAAGAGTAATAATAAACTGGTATGCATGAAATGGTGATTTGATATAGAAAGCAATTAACTAGGCGTCTAAATGATGGAAATTTTTAATAGTTATGTATAGTAAACCAAGTTTAACTCGACATTAATAAATTAATTGAAATTTAAGAAAAAACACATCAAACAAAACATTATAATAATAATTTTATAAATATCAGTGTATATGGCTTATTCAACTAACTGGTGTTTTTATTGCCTTAAGGCTTAAGGCCCAGTTGGTTGAGTGAGATTCGGTTTATTATAGTTGTTTCCGTAATGGCCAATTTCAATTTGTCCTCCCATTTTCTAATAAATTCACCATTAACGTTGAGCCGGTTTTACGGTAGAAAATTTCTTAAATTGTTAAAAACTAACTATAATTAATGTAATAAATTTCTAACATCATCGCTAAAAACATTAAATTCAATTAACTAACACGAGGATTATCTGACAATGTGTTTCGTAGTACTGTACTTTGAATATTTGTTTTGAAGGGAAAAAGACTTACACATTATGATTGTTGGAATTTCATTTTGTTATGATTCATTTAAAAGTAATTGAAATACAATTAAAAAAAGTTAGTTTGGGAATTTCTAAAATGGATAAAGCAATACACAGTTTTTGGTAATTCATTTTGGTTGTTGTAAATTTCAATACGATTAAATATAGAAAGGTCCTTTTGCATATATCGTTCAAGTGAACAACCCTTTAACCACAAACATAACCCAGATGCGCCATTCTATTTAATTTTTCATCATTTATACAAACATTTTGGGTATTTGAAAATTATTTGTTTTAATAATCAACAACTATTGATAACCAAATTGGATTGATTCTATCTTAATTAAGAATCGTTATTAATTAATTATTCATGACGCATTCGAAATATTACTTCAAGTTAGATAAAATGATTATTTTCACTAAAATAATACATTATTATGACATTATTAATCTAGATCTTTTTCTCTATAAATTATTATTGTTTGAAGTTAATTGATAATTTAACAAAAATGTTTATAAAAAATTTTAATAATAACGTTAACAACAACAACAATGGAACGAAATGGTTTTTTTATAGTTAATGCAGGTAATTTCATGTACTCATCCGACAATTTCAAAGTCATTATGAGAGAAGTTTCTCTAGAACAACCTAGATACAACAACAAAATTAAGTCATTGTCCGAACAATGAATACCACTATTTGGGGTTAAATTACACGTTAGAATCAGTAATGTTGTTAGTTTGTAGAAAGGAATGTAAAAAGAAATTAGAATACTTTACTAAATTTTACTGGAACTATCTGTTAAATACTTAAAGGTGTTACAATATTTTTGATTGGACTCGAAAAATACACTTTCTTTATGGATTATACTTTTTTGTTCTATCAGATAATCAAGCGGTATTATAATAGATGTGAATTTAACGATAATATTGCGTTTTTATTGTGTCAAAACCATTTTGTCCATTTAAACAGGTAACGTATAAGTTAGATGAAGGCCAATTTATTGGTCAGCTTGTATACAGTTTTCATCCAATATATCTTTTTTTTTCCACTTTTGTGGAAATTCCAAACTATTGATAAATTATTATCCAGACAAATTTATATCCCCAAAAGTCTTTTATTAATAGAATACCACGTTAACAAATCAATAATTCAATAACCATTTCAAGAAGATAAAATTGTTTTTATACCACTTTTATAGTTGGTAAATATTTCAATTTTTGATTTGTTTCCTTTATGTTTATTTATTGATTGAATATTGTAGCAAATGATTGAAATAATCTTTAATGTTAGATTTTATGTAGATTTTTGAATATAGTTAATGTTCAGCAAGATCAATGCCGTATATTTGCGAGAAACATGTTTGCTAGGTAGCTTCAACGATATATCTGAACTTATAAATGGTTCATTAGACTAGCAACATCCTGCGTACTGATACGTACAATATATGTATCTATATATTCAATAACATTTTAATTGTGATTGAAACGACGGCGCGAAGTGGAGATTATAATGACTTTAAAATACGTAAAATATATGTTCGTGTTTTTTTTTTAATATAAATTTATATAGGATAAAGAGTTGCTTATAGTTGAATTTTTTTTTATTAAAATACTTGACCGTGGAACAATACATGTCTCGTTAATAAATTCTCAAAAGTATTAACTGGACCGAAATTAAGACCGACAAGTCTGAGAAAAAAAATATAAATTGAAGACGAGATGAACCAATATGAATTTAATGAGCTTCTGTAATTGAAATACCATGTTCGGAGGCTGGGCCCCCTCGTTCCGCTCAACTGGAACCGAGCAATCTTCTATCGATATTTTGTAGTTATGATAGCATTTACACGAAAACACTATTGAGATTTCAGTTTGATGATTGTATAGACCTTGTTTAGAACTCGACTTTTGTTTCAAGGTATTTTGTTTGAAAGTATTTTTCATTTATAACAATTCAACATGATGTCACACAATATATATTTAAATGTTGTGAATGTAGTTTGAAAACCTTCACAAGAATTATCACAAATATATTCATCCGTAAAGCTATAGGAGTTAAAGAATTCTTAAGAAAATACCGGTACAGCGTTCATATCAAAATAAATTCATTTACATTGCCTTAAGGTAAATTATAACAAACACATCTACGTAACACAAAGTTCAGCATCGGTAGGTGACAATCTAACATCCACAAATTTATCCACCATGTGGGTATAACGGAATATTGTGCGAATACACAAATACTAAATAGAAGAAAAAAACAACTAGACATTAAACAAGTGTTTTATCTGTTAGGGTTGTTTTAATTACATTATTCTATCTAGCTGATTTATCCCTAGCAAATGGACCCCTCACTTTCCTAATAAGATTTTTTGCTAACTTAATTTAACCAACAGCTTTCACTTCAATCAAATCAAAACATTTCAGAAGTTTACAACTGATCCTGGAAATACGACACCAAACTGATAATATAACATCCCCCTGTTTTCATATGAGAAAATAATATTTTCAACAAAATACTAAACAGAGAATTTTCAATTTGAATTCATTCTATACTTGCATGATTAGTGTAATTCTGTTGATAAATCGCCTAAAACCAAACGTGCATTATAGTTGTGAAAATAATAAACTTAGTTACATATATGATGCTAAATTTACTCCGGAATTCAAAATCTGGAGTTGATAATAATAAAGTAGTTCGAAGATTATTTCAAGAATTTCAAGATAATAGAGAGAAGTTGCTCGGTGACATCCTACTGAATACATTTTTCAAGATGAAGATAACTAAAGAAGGGTGAAAACTGAAAAATAAGATTAAAAATACTACAAAAGCTTTATACCAATTGACTATGAATTATTACACTAATTTCTAACTTTAAAATAGATATACCTTTAGTAACACAGAAAAGATTTTTTTTGTATCATTGTTAATCGAAATGTGGAAATAAGTTTGAATAAGGGAGAATGTAAAATAAACAAACAAACAAATAAAAAGAAAAATAGAGAAACATGTGGAATGGCTTAATTTCAGTTTTACACCCGGTATACGATTCTGTCCAGTACTTAAATGGACTGATAGCACTTTTTTTTCTTTTGTCGTTGTTATTGTTGTTTTTGGTGTTGTTGTTATTAACATTTACATACGTGATGGTTGTACGTGATGTAATCGTTTGTTTCCTCATAAAAATTCCGAATTTATGTAGTCGACTTTAATTTGGCAAATAAATATCGCACCAGAGATTATTATCTAACCTTTCAAAAACTGGAATATAACATGTTGTATTTGTATGTAGACAAAACAATTGATTTTTGTATTATTTACACATATGTATGTATGTGTTATATACAAACCGTTTTTTTGATTTTTATACAAGATTGCAACTTACAACATTTATAATTAAACATTTATTTATTGATAACAAAATAACGATTCGTATGAATTAAATACAAGATTTATCAATGTGAAACGACCACCCCAATAAAAATATTGCTTGTGTATTTATTATGTTGAATAAATAAACAGTATCAGCTTTAGGCTATTCCACCAAAACCCTTTCGCCCTCCTCTGTTATTTGTATCATCATATATTTTTTCTTCTTCTTGTTTCGCTTTTTATTTTATTTTTATTATTGTTATTATTATTATTATTAATATTATTATGATTTTGTGCGATTCCATTTTTGTTTGTTAAAACTTTTAATATTCCCCTATTTTATAATTTCTAAATTGCTTTGTGATTACGATACGAATTCCTTAATGGATTTTTAGGTCAAAGAGAAAACCGTTAAATGAATAAATCTATGTTATGAACTCTCTTTGATAAAATAATAATTGGATTTTAGAAGTTAATGTTATAAAAGCCAAAACCATTATTTATGCTATTTAGTTTACACTGAAACGAAATACGATAGATAAATTTTCATTCTTACAATTAGGCATTGTATTTTATGTCGTATCGCAATACAAAAAAAAAATCAATTAAATTAAAAACGTGCAATTATGCATTATATTGAGGCCGGCTGTTCTCCCTATAATTGTTTCTATTAAATTTGACTATATACACTGTTAAAATGTCATAAATATTTAAAAATACCGCGCAATATGATCTGCCATAAACCATAATAGGCTATTGTTATAAATTCAATACCAGTTGTTCAAACTTGGATTATATGCACCTTAAAATGTCTAAAGAACCGCGATTTATTTCAGCGGTCTAGAAGGTATAATTTACAAATTTTATAAATGATATTTGTAAAACTTTAATTGATGGTGTGGATTTGCGGCAAAATCTGAACGACATCCTGTTCGATTTGTAAGTCAATTAATTAAATTGAAATTGATCGAATTTTGAGCTGAAATCAGTCATGATCTGTTTTAATAATTTATCTAGTCTGTATTAATGTCTTTACTTAGATGAGACAACCTGTATATAAAGATGTACGTATATTTTTATACGAAGAAAGATTTTCGAGATAAAGTCTCATCCGAATACAATGTTTCAGTCGATTTATTTTTCTGTATTAATTAATTTTCTATTATTTTTATATTATTTTAGTATTGATCATTTCTTTGTTTATTTGAATTTAAACAACATGACAAGTTGATATCTTGAAAACAACAAGAAATATCGTCTCGCAGTTTACGCTTGAATCTGATTCTGTTCAATTAATTCAAGTCAACTGGACCGGTTTAGTAGACTCAAATGTTATACATGTTCAGTTTTAACATCGTCGAGATTCTGCTAATGATTCTATTCCGTTTAAATGGCTACATTCGTTCTGTTTTTACATAGCCGCAATTTCCATAACCACATTTCCATGTATAATAATCAAACATTTACAAGTCCGTTACCGTATTTCTATATGTTTGCATACAAAAAAAACAACATTAATAGATATGATGGTGGTTTATTTTTATAAAATTATTGAAAAATTTACCTTGTGATATCATCAATTTACAAAATGAATCATTTTAAAAAATCTCATTATAATAGTTCATTAACGATAATAATGAAATTCTAGTCATTTCTTAGCGATTGAATCACCACAAAAACCATGTACTTATTACTACCAACGTCAAAAAGGAATTGTACATAAATTTTATAACCACCCTAACGATGACACACAAAGCGATTATTAATTTTTTTTTCACCTACTAACATCCCATTAGAATTCTAAAAATATGGCAGATTACACTGTCTATCAAGAGACTTTATTGATTTCTTCCTCTAAATTCCGTTATTAATAACATTAACAAACAAACACAAAAAAAAAATCAATTACGTTATATTTATAAAACTTAATATCATAAAAAAGAAGATAATAATTAACAAAAGTAATTTGTTACTAGTGAATAATGATGGACAAAAACTCATTAAACCAAGCGAAACCCTGTGGATTTGAAAGTTTAAAAAGCTCACACACACAATATGTATTTGACTACCATAACCCCAGTATGCATTACATGTATAGTTAGAATATGTGATATTTTTTGTTATTAACAAAACTGAACAGCCCTTTGGAGGTTTTAACTTTAATAATCTCCAAATATTTTTTATACATTTGTTGAAAATTATTATTGTTTAATAAAATGATCCATCAAGTTCAGTATTATTATTATTAATATTGTATCAATTGTAAAAGCTCAGAGTTTCGTTATATTGTTACAGTTAAAAGTGAATTCTTCGATTACTCACAACAGGAAATTCCGTTGCTGATTTGAAACGCTATCCGCTATTCACTGGAAGATTAAATAATAAAATTCCATTTTATTGCACATTTTTCATAAAACAATAACCTACTATTACAGTTTTATATTGAGTCAGTGGCGTACCTACATATGTATACAACAAGGATCAATAGAGAATCTGTTAAATTGAATATTGAAACAATATTCAATTTTCTGACCACCGGAAAAATAATTTCAAAAACAAAGAGAAATTTGAATTTCCACATGTTTCTTACAGTTGCATGTTTGTTTAACAATAATAAACAAAAATATACCTAATTTATAATTAAATTTTTCCAAATTTCCTGTAATCAGTGTCATTTGTTTGACGTAAAAGACCTACAATCACATTTCAAGAGATAAATGTAGATTGCTCATTAGACAAAATTCAAGTTAATAATTGTAACAATACGTTCATTTAATAGAGACAATACACTATATAATACATATATTGGATAGAGGACATGTGAAACTTTTGTTAGTTTTCTCAATTATTGTACATAGTTTAATGAAATTTGATACTAGAAATTTCTCCCTGTTTGTTGTATACTTGAAAATTATTATAGGCAAAAAAGAAGCGTTGGTCTTTTTTCCTAGAGGATTCGGTCACCTTCACGCCGACCCTGTTCTCAAGTTATCTTTGATGTAGTGTTTTTTTTTTATAGAAAAAAGAAGCAACTTATGAGATTTTTAGATTATATTTAAATCTGGGCTATGTAGATGATACAATATCTCAAAAACTAAAGCAATTTCAACTTAGTTATCATAAGAAAACAATAATTTTACGTTGCGTTTATTTAAAAAAATACATATATATTTATCGTGATTCATAATTCATAAAATATGTTAATAAAAAATCTCTTTTTAATTTGTCACAGCATATTATTTTAATGAATGCAGGTTTCATACATAACTGATAATGTTTGAAATATTGATAAACAACATTCCATACTGGTGTACCTTTGTCAATTTTAATTGGATAAAAATTAAAAACAAAAATAATTGGTATGAATTTCTCAATAAATCTACTTAACTATGCAGTTTTATCGCTTTTCCGATATTTCTAAAAACATCCAAATAATTTTATAAATTCATAAAGGTTTATCAAATGTTTTTAATTTAATATCCATTAATTATCTGTTAATTATTCATTAATTATTTGCTTGACTGGTTAATTTTATCTCGATACTGTTATCTAGTCAATTTTAGTTGACAAGGTTATTAAAAACCATCATATACTATAGAAAAGATTCTCAAATTTCTGCAAGGATTTGTCTTTTTAAAACATGTTCATCTTTTCAAATGACAGCCGTTTCAAGTGATTTAACACAAAAACTTTTTATTCAACTCGTGCTTGAGAATATTTCTTTCGTAATTCACAATTTTTCGTTTTATTGTAAAGACTTAGTTGTCATTTTCATTTTCTCTCTTTTTCGTCATCTACTTGTCCTTTCCATCTTTTTTACCTTTTCATCTCCGCCTCTATAACGCATATGAATATCGAATTAGGTGAATAAGACACAAATATTGTAACTGTACGAGACTTGAATCATCCGGAATCTTGGTAATAGTCAACGAACATTATAATATTCGAAGATTATTACAGAATTTTAAAGGGGAGACTTTCAATATTGCCAAATCGGTAGGTATTGTCATCAATTTATAAATTTTCCAAATTATTCACCATCGGAGAATTTTACAAAACTTTATAGGTGAAAATCTTTATTTTTTTAAAGGTAATATATTACAATTGAATTGAAATTTAACTTCATAATTTAGAATGGTGACCACGATCGTTGCCGCTTCTTCAATCTTATCGTTCTCCCAAAATTTACCCCTTGTCAAGTAGTCTTTTAACGCCCTGCTATCCCCCTATTTCGATCAGATCGGCACAGATCTATGTATATCTATAGATACATTTTTAATATCTATATTCTCCCTTAAAAAAATGGTAATCTTAAATTCGTACTTTTTTTTCTTATCACCCTCTGTTTTTCTCTCTTTCTATACACATATTCATCGTAACATACACAATCTCTCATTCAGTTGGGATTTTAAATCGAACAGGAGGAATCCAGAGATTTTATTGCACGGAAAGTTCAGTGCCTAAAGTTTCACCGTCCCCTATTTCTATCTCGCGAACTTACTTGTTTGAATTTACTTGAATATTATTAAAACTTTGTTTTATACTACACCATAATTTTCAAATTTCTACGGCCTTCTCACAAAGATAATACAGCGTTATCTAAAAAAATCAAACAATTAAGTATCCCAAAAAATTCCCCTTAGAACTTCTAAAATTACACCGGACTTTTTAACGTTATCTACGTTATACTAAAGTGGCGAAAAAAAAATAGAAATATTATTAAAGTTTTTTTCATAATATAGATCTATCCATATAATACTCTGCGACAAATCTTTGTTGGTGGTCTTCTTTTTACGCATATTGTAGACTTATGTTGGGGTAATATCAATATTTTATCGTCTACCTAAATTTCATTGTTATCGAATCTATTGAGAACCTAATTTTATTACTTTAATCAATTTTCTAATTTATTGTACAATATTACGTCGATTTTATAAATTATCATACACGCTACATTTTAATTTTAATAAAACGGAAAATATGAGGTGACTCTTCTTATATTTATTATGAACTTTAGACATTTTGTTTGTTTAAAACTGAAGGGAAAATAATTAGATGAAGCTTCCCACCCATAATCGTTTGTTTTGATTTATTCTCATAAAACTTAAAAAGGTCTATCTAACCGTTGAAATATTTAAAATTGTCGCAACTAAGTAAAATAACTAATTTTTAAACATTTTCAATCACTTGAAGACGGATTGATAGACAAGTTAATACCTTGATGAACGGTTGTTGTCATCAATAAAAAAGAGTTTAAAAGAGTATGGAAAATTATCAAGACTCACAAAACAACATTAACGTTAGTTATATATATTGGAAATATAATCTTATCGGACAAAATTCTTTCGTTTATTACTACTTCTTAGTAAAAATTGACATCCAATAAACATTTAGTGTTAGTTATACTATCACCAATAGAAGACAACTGCAAAAGTTTAGTAGTACAATTTTATAAGTCGAAGTTTTTCTAAAATATTGAAATATTATAATCAAACTCTATCGTCTAGAAAATTGAGAATTTGAAGATTAAATTTCCGAAATTTCAAATGGAAATCTATTAAATATTAAATGAATATTAAATTGATTAAAATGATTATACGGAAGTTTTATGTTTTGTAAATTACCAATTCACCGTTTTTTTTTTTTTTTTGATAAATAAATACAGTTCTTTATCATTAGTAAGACAAGACAATTAGAGTAATTCGGCCTTGTAAGTGCAATGATCAATATTAATTATTACATGTAATAACTCAAGGTAAAACATGATGACTTATGAACTACGACAGTGGTTTTGATTAAGAGAAATATTCAAAGGATAAAGTGCAGATCATGCTGTTAAATGTTGATATTTTTAAAGAATATGGTATATTGTTTTTCTGTAATATTTTAGCAACGGGATCGTGAATTTATTTTAGATTGTCGCGCGATTATCGTCAGCGCACGCCTCCTTGGCAAGAGTGGAGCGAAAATTAGCTGCAATAGAACGCTTGTTCATTGTTTGTGATGTCGTTCACTCAGTTTATCATCGGATAATCCCATTGAGAGGTCGATAAAGATTGAGCGCCACTGGCAAGTCCTTAAATTCAAGTTAGTTTAGAGCAGTAATGTCATCGACAGGCAAATGCCGCTTATTTGATGGCGATTTGATAATGTTTTCTCCGTTCTATATTTTCATTGTATCGTAACGCGGTCATGTTGAAGCTACGAGCTTGTCACTATAGATAAAGAATTTGATCCTAGTATAAGACGGTGACGTCATCACTCTCTGCAGGTAGTGAAGCGCCTTGCTCTGACAATATCCTATCTATGGTTATATAGAATGTGGTTGTAGCCAATTTTCGTTATTTTACTTTAGAAAGTTGTTTGATATCGATAGAAAAAGAATATTGAAAGGACCTCAGAGGGACAGTCTTTACTTTTGTGTCACTTGGTCTTGGGAAATCAATTTTGAAAAAAAAAGAGATATATCCAACTAGTAGATATAGTATCTGGAGATTTCTATGATTCATAAGATATAATTGAGTAGTTTCAGTTTTATATCAACGGTCCACTGGTTTTCATATGATTTTTAAAGAATCAATTCCCAGTTAGGTGCGCATATATACATAGCAATGAAGAGCAACTTTGGATAAAGTAAACATACAAGGGATTACCTTAACCGCAAACACAGACAAATATACCTTTGCATTATACAAAGTTGCAATGGGACAACTATATGTATACACGTATACAGCAAATATATTTATGTTATAATCTTCCACGTATATGAATAGAGGTTTTGGAAATTTCTATCTATATAGAAATAATACAATTTGTGACAGGATTTGATAAATTAATAAGCAATTTAATTTTTGAAATCATGTGTTAAAATCAACTTGCAAATACAATTAATATTCAAACATGTTGATTTATTACATTTTCCTCAACAATAGAATATTATCAGCCATTCACTGATTTTTCACGGTTATTTTAACTTATTTCTTGATAAAACACAATTGTACAAACATTATTGTATATGGACAAATATACGAGACAATGTAATTTTTATAAATGCATTTTAGTTAATTATTAAAATTCTATTTTGATATTCTAAAGGAAACTCCAAATACGGAATGACCACGTTAAGGAAATATTTATTGTTGACATTATTCTGTACATATCAAATATTATTTATAATAAACTAAAGTGTCAATATCGCTTTTATAATTCAAGCATCACTTGTTGATTGGTACATTTTGATCGGTATTGTGATAAAGGTATTCTTTTTCTATTTTCATTCTCCCCCACAAAAAGTCAAGTTAATATTATTGGGAAAAATAACAATAGAAAATTAATTATTATTAATCATTTCGATTGGATTTTGTCGTTGGAATGATATTTCCGTAAGAATTTCTTTAGGGTTGGTTCAAACACGACGATAACTAAAGGCCGTTCTCAAGGAAACTATGCATTTTGTAATAGTAAAAACAATTAAATTATAGAAAGAATTGATATGTGAGAATTATTGTTATAATTGTTATCGAGTTTTGTTGAATTTGATGTGTATCGAATGAAATCAACACGTTTTTACCTTTCAATATTCCACTTTCGATGCACCTTCACCTTTATATCATAATTTGTCAAGATTTATCTACCTACAGTACCTATTGTTAATTGTTTTATAAACATAAATAAATCTACTATACACTTAAACTATATATTAATAAATATTTTTAATTAAAATTTTACAATGTTCATGAATCTATATATTAATTCCCGATCCCTTCCACTATTTTCAAACTTTTGAGAGGGCGTGGCCTATTACGAACAATTTAATCTTTATGCTCTCTACACATAAGACTGTTTGTCTGTCCAGCCGACCGCTTCAGTTTTCAATCAAAATAAGCAAATTAGAAAAGCATCATTTGTGTTGATTGTTGGAAAAGACTCGACGTCTCGCTGTTGACTCATATAAGACTTAGCTCTTGCGGTGGGTGAATGGTTTCATACTAATATACAAAACGAATTATCACACGCGGCGAAGCCGCGTAGGTACGAGGCGAAGCCGAGTGTGTTTCATACTAATATACAAAACGAATTATTACACGCGGCGAAGCCGAGTGTGCTAATTTTTTTTTCTAAGAGGATAGAAAAATTTTATTCACGTAAGCCATAGTAACTTTTTCAGTGAAAAGCTAATAAAAAAAAATTGCATACTTTTTTTTAACGTTACAGCGTGGAGCGTAGCCCACTGGTCCACCTAGTTTATTTTAATTGTTCAAAATTTTCATTGATATTGGTTAAAGTATAACATAATTACATTTAAAGCTGTCATAATGTATATCTTGAATGCTTAAGGCGAATTCTACTGGACTTTAATTTAATTAATGGGTTTGATGATCCAAGTCGATCCTAAACAATAATAACTATATTTCTTTGTATCTAATATAAGAATACTATTAAACGACCTTGCGTTCTGTAAATGAAACAACAATAATATCAACAACAACAACAACAACAACGAAAAAAGAATTTTGAAAAGAAAGAAAAATGATTGGAATTAATCGGTCTTTAGAAATCTTGTTGTGTAAGAATAAAAAAAATTATACACCTTTCCAATTTTAATTTAATAAATATAAAGAAAAATCATTCATATTCTTTGTTGATTGTTAGATGATAATAGAGAATAGATCACGTAATAGAATTAGAATTCAAATGTGTATATTATTTTGAGACGCTATATTTTGCTGTAACGAATTTTGTGTGCACAATATAAACTGTAACGTAAACGTTAAGGCCCGTTTACACGCTCAAGCTATTTGCACAAACTGGCTTGCGTAAGCCAGGTGTATAAAAAGAAATTACATAAAATTTTGCCGTTCACATGGTCAGTCTGGCTTAGTGGCTTGTGTAATTGTGGCGTAAGGAATTGTGAAAATTGTGGTTTGCTATGTTGAAAAATTTGGACAAAGAATTAATTCTTCCAAGAGCTGCGGTGTGCATTATAAAAAAAAGAACATTAAAAGGAAATCTCTGGTTGCTAAAAAAGGATTTGTTTTCTTATACCAAATCAATAACTGAACTAAACAGCGAGCCTGGCGATTTTTCCAACTATGTACGAATGAACGAAGCCACATACCAGCATTTTCTAAATTTAATTACAGCACTAATTTCAATGAGATGTGCAATTACCCTCCATGAACGTCTATTAGCAACGATGTGATTTTTTACTGATAAGACTATCCAATACTGTCAACTGATAAGGTTGGGGAACAGGTGGTAGCAGCTTTTTACAGATTGGAGCTGAGGCTTGAGCAGCGTTCAGACGCTCATGCCAATACACTAACCTCAAGCTGATTTTCTGTCGGGACACAAGCCAAACTTTTTGGCTTGAGCAAACCTTAAGCCTGTGTTCACACGCAACGATTTACTTGTGCAAACTGGCTTGCGCAAGCCGCTTTGTGCAAATAGTTTAAGCGTGTAAGCGAGCCTTTAAGTTGATTGATTTTTGCTTCCTCCCAACTTAGTATTGGGGACAAACAAAATTTTTCTAACATTCTCAAAATTTTCCTATTATGTTTTCGAGTTCATAGCATATTTTTTTATAATAAGCATGCTTAGAAAGTTTCAGTATAAAGCTCACAAAGTAACGATGTTAGAAAAATAGAAGTGAAATTTGAGAAATTGTAGCTTTTCACACAAATCCGATTAGTTATGTAAAATTGAAGAACAATATAGAGATGTTCTTTACTAGGATCAGATACGTCATAGACTAGAATTTATATTGTAAACAACGAATGAAGTATCAACGAACGTGACTTTTCGATAAGCTTTCACCTAGGTTGTCTTCATGAAAAGATTCATTCGTATTATTTGTAAATGTTATTATTTTCATTATTATAACTATTACTATTATTATTCTTACCTGAAAGAATGAATAAAGATAATTTGTATTTTGTAATAAACGATGATAATAGTGTGAAGAGATAATTTGAGAAACTTATTGTTTCTTTAATTCGTTACTAAGAATAGACATGGTGTAATAGGCGATATATCATCTTCACTCTATAAAAATGTCTGTTAATTCACTGTGTAAATAATGGGAATGAATATCGTTGTCTCAGTTCTTGATCGAGAATTTGAATGGAATTTTTAAAATAAGTTTGTTTCGACTATTTTAAGACTGTTGAAAAATTCGAAAACTATTAATTATAAACGCCGTTACGTATATTAAAGCATTACAACTGAACATAATCTATGATTTGTACTACTACTCAGGTATTTTAACCCTCTAGATCTCTATATCACAGCTTATACAGGGTATATTTCAAGGATTGGGGGGAGAGGACTCTAGACCATTTTAGCAAAATTAGAACCTTTGTAGCTCATTTGAAAGTGTTTTCTACAATGTCGCGATGCTCTAAAATGCGCTGAGCACGTAAAACCGCTAAAAGTGACGCTATGACCCTATCAACATTGATTTTTTTGGTTTTTCTCTATTGCATTCTACGAAAAATACGAAACATTTCCACCTGTTAGAGAATACTTTAGAGAAAACCTAAAAAATCAATCTAGGGAGGATACTCGAGTTATTTTAAGTCATTTTACGTGTGTAAAAGGTTTAGAATATCGTGACAGCATCAGATACGAAGGTTTTTTGAGCAACTTCCAAATGAGCCACGAGGTTCTAATTTTTGTAAGATGATCTCCAGGAACTCCCCTACAAGCTCTCAAAATATTTTTCAAATTGCTTCTCAGCTAATAGGAGTTTCATGAAATCGACCACGTTTAGATTCAACACCCTGTATTTACTAAACTTGTAATCAATTTCGGACAAAACACGCGTCTCTAATAATCAAACCATTTTTTGTACTTTTTCCTACAAAAAAAGCAAGATCCCTATTCTAGGCTTTTGATTTTTGCGAGAGACATTTTGTTCAAGGAAATTAATAACGAAGGGAGGCTCGTAACGCGCTCTTAGATTTTGTGCGTTTGTCGTACGAAAATTGACGCCAGGTGCATGACAACTTCCTGTGTTTCTGTTGATATACTGGAGAATTGATAGTTTTTTCTTCGTTCTATGTTCTCCACAGGTAGATATCTTAAAGTAGGGAACATAAAATTAATTGTAATCGACCGCCTGAGTTTTTGTAGTGACGTCATGCTGAAGCTACTACTGATTATGTTTTCACAGTCGCTAAACTATTGGTTAGGTAGTACTACGAAGCATTGGCCGAAACGTTCCGCTTACTTTCCCACTAGTATAAGGCGGTGATGTTATCACTCTCTATGGACAATAAAATTTCTAACTCTGTAAGTAACATTTGTATGAGGCAAGGCGATTTAACTATGCTCCTGCTAGGCCCGTTAGGCACCTCAAGATTTTTTTTCTACGATTGAACAGAAGTTGTCGATTTCGTGTCCTGTTTCGCATCTGCAAAGCGCTCGATTACTACATGACCGTTCGTTTCTGATTGGTCCCTCAGCGTGTGGAGAAGTGACTTTTTCACACTAGAGTTTTTTTAGGTATATTATTGTGGCATCACTGATGGTAATGATCATGTGTAACCTTTACTATGAGAACATGATGTCGATGCTGTCATCTAAAATATGCATAATCTGCCAAATGACGACTATTCGAACTAATTACAATAAATTTTTTTTTCATTTTTATTTTATTTGTATTCCTGATATAACAAAAAAATTTTGAGTTTTTGTTCAATCGTAGAGTTTTGTTCAATCGTAAGTTAGTGGAAACGGTCTTTTTGAAACTCGTGTGATTAAAATATGAACGGTAGAGAGTGTAAAATCATTTTCCATTCTAGTTAGATATAAATAACTATTTTCGGGGTACTTGGTTCAGGCTATAAATCTAGCACTTGCCCAATTGCAACGAATTTGCATTTTTGATGATTTGATAAGGGTACGGTTGACGAAATTTATGGTGAAGGGACTAAACTTATAGTTACGCCACTGATGAAGCAGCAAGAAATAGCCTACTCGATCTTATTAACTTTTTATATGAAAGTAAAGTATGCTTACCTAAAGGACACATATCTTGCCATTTGTATTGATGTTAAAATTTAAAGAAGCCTTATTCAGAAAAAAGTTTGCTAAACAAAATCAGCCTAAACAATTACAAATAGGTTTAATTTTTAAAAAAAATTGAAAACCAAATAATGTCAATTACCTAGTTAATTCGTTAAATTTGGATGAATGTTAAGAAGTGAATGACAATAGCATATTTATCTGTTGAACTTTTCCCTTATAGCTTCTCTATTACATGAAAAAATGCAGAATTTATTTGCATTGTACAGATACTATATGTACATACAGGGTGTAATCAAAATCAGTGACAATCTTCAAACCACGTATAGAACCAGAAAGACTGAGTCGATTTGTATAAATAATATGTAAGGGGGTAGGTATGGTCTCGTTTTCGAAAAAAATAAATAAATAATTGTGTTTATTCGACATACGTAATTAATATCTCTCTGTTGATATCAATTAATGTTCATCGTTCAATTGCGAGTGCAACGAGAACGTTGCTTGTTGATAATTGTGAACTTATTTTTTGTCTATTAATTTTCATATTTTTGTTTGTTTTGTGTTAGATCATACGAAACAAATAGTGTATTCAGTGCCGGTCGAAAATGTCGAACAGCTGCAGACGCGATTCGAGAACTATCAAAACGTGCAGCGTTTCCTACTATGTGGAAGGCAGCTCGGAATGGAACAGTGGGGACGACATTTTGAACAATTTGTTTAGTGTTTTGTTGTATTACTTTATTTTTATAGTTTTAAATGTGTTGTATGTATGTCTAGTAAGTATGTTAATGAGATTCGCATAGACTGTTCATGGAAATCCGAGATGTAACATCTGCTTTTTTATCAATTTTCGATAATAACATTACCGTAGCTTAGTACTTAACCAGCAACTCTCAAACAATAATTGCAATTTTGGTTAATTTTAGCCATTTTTCTTATTCATTATCCAAAATATGTTTATTGTACATAGAGATAGTGAGGTATTCCTTTTTAAGGGCAATTCAATTTCAGCCTGTATATTGGAAAGATCCAGAACGGCTGTTTATTTGTCAGAATCAACAAGTCAAAATCAAAACAGTATTCCTTCCAGAAGATTTACTTTAATGTTTCAACTATAACATGAATCTGGGTATTTTTTTTATTAGTCTTATTACGACCAGATAGGAAACAAAAAAATGCCATTCAAGTTTTCTAGATGATAGTCTTCTAAAATGAGCTATAAGTGAGAGTATCTATATAAGCAACTCTTCTATATTACAAATTAGATTGTTGTATAAAAAAAAATCTCGTAGTATAGTTATTAAAGAAGACGACAGTTGCCATTATATTAAAATTAAATTCTTCTGTATTTCAATTAAAATGAAAGTACTGAATTTGGCGTATTTCTATTTTTAAAGTTGTTAAAATAATAGGTATTGCCACTGACACAATGTTTGAGGTGAAGTAAATTAATGGAAATAGTGTAGATTTTTTTCCTAAATAGAAGCAGTTAATGGAAATTCCTATGAGTACAGCAATATGAAATACTGATAAGTATATGATGAAAACAACTGCCGTCTCGGCCAACGATTCATTTCAATAATTAACTCTATAGATAATTGTTAGCAGTTATAGAAAACTTTTTAAAAAAAAAAAAAATAGATAGATTAATACTAATTGTAAGATATTGCATATTTATGATTGGCATATAATAAATGAAAAAATTTCTCTTTTATATCAATATCAAATCATAATTTACGCTCTTATCCTTTTGCAATCCAATAATATAGAACTACTTTTAGAGCATATTAAGTTCTACAATTACTTTATTATTGAGGTAATCATGTTAATGAATAGGATTGCTTTCTAATTCTTTAAATATCATTTGTAGAAAAAAAGCTATTAAAGATCATTACGCCCATCTTTTGATTATTATATAACTCTTACAATTCAAAATAATTGAAAATAATCAACTTCTATTGGGCGTATTTACGATCATCCAACACAAATATTAATTTCAAAATTCACACTCTATCAATTAAAAAAACAACAGATTTTACAATTAATACCGACTACCTGTTTTTGTAGCCTTAGATTTTAACGTGAAATAATATTTATTGTAGCTTTAGACAAACAAAAATCCTTTGACTTTTTTTTGTATGCAATTGAACAAGGCTTGGTTATAATGAAAACATTTTTGTTACAAACAAACATACAATATTTTAATAATGACAACTTTGTTCTATACCTTCTATCATTGATTGGTAGCACTTAAAGTGCCTTTTCGTTTCACTTTGATTACTTCAGTTCAACTATACTACAAAGAGTATACGGTTTGGAATACAAAAAAAAAGAGTGGTAAAAATGTAGAATCGAGCGAACACGAAAAAATCCCCCTGTAATTCGATTTATTGACACATCGACAACCAACGATCAAAAGTGGATATCGTCAGAATTATCCCAATGACAGCATCAACCCCATTTTATACAGTGAATGTCCAATCTATCCAAAATGTTCTATCGTTCTCGATAATTCAGTTTATATGTTCTATCATTGTATTTGTTGTTTTTTTTTTTTTTTTGATTTTCTTATATATTTGAAAGGCTGCTGTTGTAAGAATTTTATACTTGTTTAATTTTTTTCAAAGTAACAATTAGTACCGTCTATAAAATAGACAACATAAATGAAGCTATTACATAAAACTTATTTATAAATAGAATAATTACTAAGTCTTGATGGTTTGAGTCATTTACGGCCTTCGATTTTCTTTTTTTATGCAATTAATAACTACACCATACAATTAATGTAGACTTATCAGGTGTGTAATTAGAAATCTACAGCATACTACACTTTATAAAATGTCTAGTACGAACAGGGTGAAATTGAATTGCCTTTAAGTACGAAAACCTCACTATCCCTATATGCAATGAAATACAACCAACATATTTTAACGGTTCAATAAGGAAAAAAATCGGCTAAAATTGACCGAAATTGCAACTACTGTTTGATGGTTGCTAAGCTGCTGTAATGTTATTGCCAAAAATTGATAAGAAATCAGGTGTCAGTATAACGCATCTCGGATTTACATGACAATACACAATTCTTACTGCCTACTAATTAACAGAGGCGGTTCGTCACATAAATTAGTGTAGATGCTGCTCTCACTCAAATATACATGCGAAGAACGTTGCCGAGAAAGAAATAACGAAAGATACGAGAGAAAAGAAAGATAATATAGAAAAGAAAGAAAGAAATACAGAAGAGAAAAGGAAATGAAGAATGGTGACAAGCGAGAGAGAGAGGTAGTGGAGAGAGAAAGAAAGAAAGAAATACAGGAGAAAGAGAGATACAGAAATAAATAAAAACAGGAGACAAAAAGAAGCAAGGCTGGAAATACAGACAACATACCTACATAAGAAAGAAAGAAAGCAGACCGGGATGCGAAGAAAGATAACAAGACAGACGAGAAAAGAAGAGGCAGGGAATAAAGAAAGTAAAAAGTGGTAGCAGGATAGTGAGAAAAAAAAACGACAGGAAAGGGAGAAAGAGAAGACTAATAATTACAGTGTACGTTATTTGATGAACTTTGAGTGAAACAGGGGGTGCTGCAGTTCCGAAGTGCTTATATACGAGCCGCCCCTGCTCATTGAATACAAACAATCAATAACTTTGTTTGATCCCATTGTTTCCTAAGTTTTTAGACGAACTTTGCAACCTCTTTTCTCTCGAAAACGGGACTATATCGACCTCATAACGTATTACATATATAAATCGGTTCAGTTTTTCGGGCCTTAGACGTGGCTCAAAAGTTTAAAGGTAATTCAATTTCACCCTGTAATTTGAATTTTAAACGAAATACTAATGATGTCCACAACAGCGATCTTTAATCTTATCTTCAACTGTGAAAAATAAGTAAATCATGGTTTATCTACATGAAGTAACAATTTAAGTTGGAGTTCTTGAGCAATTAAACGTTCTTATTTGTCTTCTTCACTTGTAATATGAAACAGGAATCAAACTTACAAGTAAAGCAACAATTAAGTGAAACCATCCGTATAGGTACATACATACATTCTCACTAGTTATATATTAGAAAATAATTATATTCGTATGAGCGTGTAATAATTATGGCTTTTAAATACTAAACAATTAAATAACCAACTTTTCTTAATGTAAAGATGTTCAAATAATTATAACTTTGTTTTAACAATGGAATTTCGGTTTTATGTCCTGACTAATTTTTCATCTAAAGAAAATCTTGTCGAATGAGATTAGAGAGAAATCAAATCTTAATCTTCAAAACGTCTTTCTGTGTGTTTATGTGTGTATGTGTACACGAGAGTTTTTTCCTTGATCTACAAAAAGTTCTTTTCAATTTATTTATTTATTTTTTGTTCCTCTCTTGAAGTGTGTTTACTACATATTCGGTAGTTTAGTTTGATTTGCTGTTTTTGATTTTTGGGTTACGTCAATCAACGGTTTCAGTTAATAACATTTTAGTTTATATTACCGATATTAGTAAATCATTATTATGAACAAGAACCTCATTTCGTAATATTATATTCTCATATAGAAAATATCTCTTGTTTTAATTTAGATCTAATTATAGAAAATTCGATATGAAACAATCAAATTTGATTGAGTGCATCGATCAAAAGTTGCAACAATTTTTTAAAATAGACATAAAATTTTATCGTGTCTTTTTGTTTGTTTTTAATTGTTGTTTATTATGTGTTTGGAATAGTATCGTATTATGAGAAAACAAATGGCATATTTGAGCGTGTGTGGTTAAAAAGCGACAATTATCGAGTCTCTTGTACAGATCAAATTGTGAACTTCTTCGAAACAAAGTTGTAAGAATGATATGTTTGTCTGTATTTGTCTTTTTTTTTGTATTTAAGACGTGTACATTCTTTGTCAAATCGTTTCAAGGAATCGCAATGGATCATTAAGTTTCTGATGTTAGTATACACCTATTGTATTTTGCTGTTAATTAGGTACAATACGAAATCGATTCATAGCAGGGGTTAAATGTTAATATGATGAAAGCTCACACACCACTACCACCACCACCAACGCCACACCACAACCCCCATCATCAACTATATAACTACCACAATCACGATTCTAAATTGAAAACATATAATACGTGTATGTATTTGGAAAATCAACGGGCCATTTAAACGTATTGTTAGAATCTTCACGCAATACAGCTATTTTTAATAAAAAGAAAATATCGTTATTTTGCATTAATTCTTGTTCTATTTTCAGTTTGTAAATTTTTAAATTTAATGATAATAGATAAAGGATTGCTTTTAAATTTCATTATAATTGAATATAATTTTTTTCCTAAAGAATACACGATATAATAAAACACTATTTCAATATAACCATCTCTATTGGATTTGAATAATGAATCAATCGTAGGCGGATATCGAATCGTGTTTCCAATGTTGACACCTCTCTGTCGCTCTTTCACTCTTGCTTGACCGAAAAGATTTTTTAAATGTCTACTCGATTATCCATACTGACTATACACATAGCTATATGTTATTAGATTATTGTCTGTCTATAATTAGGGTGTGTATAATGTATCTCTTATTGTATAGTAGATATTAGTCTTCAACACAATAGCCATCACGCCTCTACACTAATTACCGGCGACAATCATCACAACTATGTACAACTTGCTTATATACAATTCAATTAGAAATCAGATATTGTTATGTTTGTTAACAATAAACAAACAAACAACAGATTCATGAATCAATTAACATTATTTTTCAAAATAATTACATTATCCAATCAAATTGAACGATCAACAAACTGTTCAATATCAATAAACCCATTATTTAGCCAATAGGCGTATTTTTTTGGAATGTATTCGAATGGTTTTAAATACAACGTGAAATTGCTAATGATCAAAATTAACCACGTGACAAGTGAAAAGTGATGTAGGTATCGAAATCTTACAATTAGAGGAGTACTAGGTATAGGTTTTGAGTGTGGTCTTGTGAAACTCTTGCTAATTGGCGAGCGATATTTCAAAGATTTTTCAAAGAATCCATAGAGAGCATTTTAACAACCTTGTAGCTCATTTAAAAGTCGGTCAAAAATGATCCTCGATTTTCAAAGACGCGCTAACCGCGTAAAACGATTAAGAATGACTCTAAGACCCTCATAACAGTGATTTTTTTCGAGAAACGGGAGGACCCTCGATTCATTCTAATTGTAGGTCATTTTGTGTGTCCAGATAAAAATTGCGACATTGTCATAAACGAAGATTTTTTGACTGACTTTCACATGAGTTACGAACCGCTAATTTTGCTACAATGGTCTCCAGGTACCCCTACAAATCTATGAAAGATTATTATTATCACTCGCCAACTAATAGATGTTTCATAAGAATCGACCCCATTTAAAACCAACATCCTGTATAAAATGCGCTTCTTAAGCCGGGTCCATATCGTACGAACGGATGGAAATGTGAACGTTAAAATGTGTGATGTACAAGATAAAGCTGTGCACAGACATTGCGTAGGGTGCGCTAGAGTTTAACAGTAAAACTGGCACGATCAAAGTGCCTCAGTGTGTGGTATGTGGACCATTGTTTCAATTTGTGTGTATATCTCTGAACTTTGGATCGGCCCAAGCATGTCGGTAGTTCAAAGAAAACTGCCCATTTGGCTTCGTTAGTGTTCCTATAGTGTGGAAAGCAGCTCTCTACTACATTTAGCGGAACACAACTGAATCTACGGTCATAGCATTTGTTTATGTTTGCGCATGTTGGTACGGATATGTTGTTTTTACTTGTTCATTAGCATTCGCTCACTTTCGTTCGTATGATGTGGACGCGGCTTTATTTGCGACTCACTCAACTTACATCGATTACATTTACATTACAAATCTCCATAGGGGTTGCATTTGAATGCAAACCAGAATGATTGTAATCATTACTTTGTCGCAAAAATACGCCTAATGTTTTCAATAATTCTACAGGGCCTTCCATCTCACTTGCCACCTTGTTTTCATTCGTATAAAATGGAACACTTTGTATTTTTCTGTAAATCTTAGGACAACATGAAATAGAAGAAAAATAATTATGGTGATCTAAATAAAGACGAAGGTTGCATTAAATACGTATACTTGTGATAGGTCTAATATTGAAATATTTATATGTATTTTGAAGAAGACGTAAAAAAAAAAATTGAGAAAACAGAAATCTCCAACTCAGCCTTTTGTGGACATGAATATGCATGAAAATGGGAAAAATATAAAACATAGCTTTACTGTTTCAAATAATAAATTATAAATAACGAAATGCTCGAAATATTGATCGTTGCATTGATATTTCGCTTAAATAAAATGAATGATAAATGAGGAAAATAACTGCTAGCTGAAGAAACTTGTCATACAAATTGTTTAGAAAATATTGTTTCAATATCCTACAGAGAATAAAAACCTCAAGTTTTATACAGACATTATATGGTAAAAAATACTAACCGACACATGCTCGGGACGATTCGAACTACACACAGGTAGACACATATCGAGGCATGTGCTGAAAGCGTACCGCGGCTCACACCTCGCAGGGCCTGTGCAAAACTTTAGAGTTAAGTTGTCCTAAACGAAGATGTTTTACTAATGACGTAGATGTTGAAAGAGATTTTTCTAGTTTGAACATAATACAATTAACACACGAATTTGTGATTTTTAACGAATTTTTTCTTTAAATTATTCGATCAAAAATAAATTGTGATTATTTTGATTTATTTTTAATAGATCAGTGTTATATGTTATGAAATCGTTTAACCACAGTTATGTATGCAGGACGGTTTTCTGGAATGTTTGCGTTCACGAGCACTAAATTCGGTTAAATACCATTTTAATTACACTTTAAAAATAAAACGGGATACTAAATCACCACCAGTTTTCAAACGTACACCATCATCCACACAGATGTAAATTCGTTAAGATTTTATAACTACCGAATCCATATAAAAAAGCTTCGATTTTTTACTGTTTTACTAATAAGATCATAAAAGAGACAATTCTAACACTGATTACACTAATTAGAAATTTAGAAAAATAAAGTTGTAAAAGCTGTGATACCAATTAGGCGCCACTCTATAAGCTTTAGGAATTGTACTACTTTTTCTACAGTTAAAATGGAAACCTTAAGGTGTAACATGATAAGTTCGCGATAACTTGATTGAAAACTGGTAAATCAGTTTTGCATACACGTATTTTTTTTATTCACAAAGCTTTCAGGTTAAATCGTTTCCAAAAAACTGTAAAGAAGAACAACAAGGCCATAACGACAGAACTATTAATCAGAAAAAGGAGAAAACATACATCAAAATCTACTATTACTGACATTAACAGATGTGTTTTTTTTTTGAGAAAATATAGTGACTTTACGATTAGTTTTTTTCTTAGAAACCGTTAAAACATATATAATAATGGTTTGATTCCCATGGTAGACTTGATATTTATGTGTCTATTTTAATATATTTATAAATAAATACTTAGAGGATCAAGTGAAATGGAACATAGTGTATAGTCGTTCATTAGTTGTTATTAATATTGGATTAAATCCATTTGTATAATTAATCAACTAAATATACATGGTTTTGTTGTAAACTAAACACAAATATGCATACATTGAATATTTCATATTTTTATATAAAATTTATTAGAACATAGAACAATTAGTGGTTTATAATTTATAAATATCAATATAGTTTTGTGTGTAATATTTTTTATTTTGTTTGCGTTACCAACAATTATTGATTTCATAAATATTCAAATTTGTATAAAAATGTTGACAAGTTTTTGTTTCTTTGTTACACTAAAAATTTCTAAAATAGTTTGATTTATAGAATATTAAACTAATAAATTAATTATTGTGTCAAGGATCATATCATAATATATTTTTCATAAGCAGATATTTCGTTAAAAATTATTTAATAGTTTAAATATAACATTTGTTAGTGATTGATTTGTTATAACAGCAATAAAATACAAACAGGACAAATATAATTATAGTAAAATGATTATATAGTGGCAATATTGCAAATATGGGTTGACGAATGCAATTTGAGTTATGTAGTATCTATTTGTATTTGTTATTCATTGGATTTTTGTATAAATAAAAAGATAACGTTAACAACAAAAATACATATGTAATAGAATGATAAAACGTAATTTGTTATTTTTATTGTCGACTAAAAATAAATAAATTCCCTATCTTTTATTTTATTAAAAATTCTAATAATAAACATAGATTTATCGAATTTCAAATTATAATTGTTGGAAAACACGTTGTTGTGAATGTTAAGTGAATTAAATTAAAAGTAAAGGCCTGGTTTCGTTCAGAGCTGCCGGCAGCAGCCGCCAGCTGCCAGAGCGGCTGAAAAACGACTGCTCTTATGAGAAATACGTGTTAACGGTTTCGTTCACGCCGCGCTGCCGGGCAGCGGCCATCAATAGCCACCGCCGGCAGTCGCTGCCGGCTGCTCTCAACGAAAACGTACCTTAACTTGGATTTTTTTGTTATAATGCAATAAAATTACCATAAATTCGTTTAGAAATTTACTATTCCATTAACGTTTATGTGTAAAATTAATCTTTGACAGCATATTTTGAAAAATTAGTAATCTCGGTTAACAAGTAACAAGAATTGGATTGATTCAAAATTAAATATTCAATAGGATAACCGGTGTTGATAAAGGGAGATTTTCCAACGAAAATTGTAATCAATAATGGAAAAACTATGTTAACAGACTGCAGTAAAATTTACAACAGATTCACATATAAATACAAAATACACGAAGACATTATTTCCTATTTTTTTTTTTGCGTTTCTTTTGACTCTTCTACGAGTCCATTGGAAAGTAAGTGATGTACACATTCTTTGTTCGAGAACGATTTCTTCCCTTTTATTTTATTTTAGCTTTTTTTGAAGAAAAGAGCGATTGACCGTTTCGACAGAAAATACAATGACTGATTTATCAAGTGCAATTGCCTGTGATTTTGCGCAGATTTTCTTCCCCCTGAACAATTCTCGATGAAACCTTTAATTTTTATCTATCTCCGCCGTATTGACTCCAGTCGATTTTTTATTACTTCCTATAATCTTTTATAAGTTTCCTGAAAATCCATTCGATTCGTTGAGTTAAGAAAATGTGAAAAATTCTCTGTTTAATTAAGGCTTGTTAAATAATTCTAATCTATCGTATAAAAACCTATTTAAAACCTTGCACTTAATTAGATTTTATAAAATTTACAATCTTTCAGCTTATTTTATTTTAAATTTCCATCAAGGCAAAATAAAATTATTGTCGGGGTGGAATTTTTATTACTGAAATCAACCTTTCGTGGTTTTAAGAGTAAAACGGAAAAGCTTACCAGGTTCAATATTGAATTAAAAAAACCCTCCACTCAATCTAAAAGTAATTGAGAAAATAACGCAGTGTTTCGTTTTTTTAAATGTGGTAGCCGTTTCTATTCCAATTGATATCGAGTTTTAATTGGCAATCTGCGGAAAAACCTTCTTATATAAATCTCATACTGACACCCACATACATCCGAACAAACAACAGTCCACACAAAAATCAATGAATTAATGGAAACGTTCTTATTTTTCGGGGAGAATTCCCAATTTTTATTTCGTACAATAAATGCGAGTGACGATCTGGCAAGTGACAGAAATGTCTTTTCATAGTTTTTCTCTTTTTTTTTGTGACTGAAAGTTCTTTTTTCGTCTGAAACGACAATTTCAAAACCACTCCCTACTATATGGAGGCATTCAGGTGAATACTGAACGAATATAATTAATTGAGACTTAAAGTGGAAAGATGAAGAAGGGGGGTTGAAATTATAGTATGGGGCAAAATTTCAAATGAATAGAAAGTAAATCACAAAAGACGTTAAGCTAAAATCGATATGGTCGTTAACCTATACTTTCTATTTTACAAAAGGAAACGATTGTTTTCGTATAGCAAATCGAAATTAAAATCTTACCAAACCCTTTACTACTTATATTTATGTGTTATTCCAATTCGAAGATTGTTCAATAGTACTAAAGTATCAGATCTTGATAAAGAAATAAAGGGAGAACAACCCACCAATCCCTCAATTTTCCTCTAGCTTTGATGTTGTCATATGTGAAATTCTGGAAACGTTTCATGTTTAAGTTCCCTGATATAAAATACTGATTGTCGCCAATGTAGAAAGATCTATGTATACACTTATATCTCATAAACTATAAATGTATTTTCCTATATACCGGGTGTTTTTTTGCAATGTGGTCGATAATATTTAATGTAATATATTTCAAGGATTTGTAAAGTAGTCTCTGGAGACTATTTTAGCAAAATTAGAACCTCGAAACTCATTTGGAAGTTGGTCAAAAACGCTCGGCATTTTCAAAGATTCTGCATTGTAGAAAAATGCAAAACATTGCTACTCGTTTCAGAATACAATCGAGAAAGACCAAAAACGTCAATATTGAGCGGATCCTACAGTCATTCTGATTGCGAGTCGTTTTACGTGTGTAGCAGTTTTTGAAAACCACTACATCGTCAGAAATGATTATTTTTTAGCAACTTTCAAATGAGCTACGATGTTCTAATTTTGCTGAAATTTCCTCTGCTACAAATATTTGTAATATTCGAATCACTCGCTAAATAATAAGAGTTTAATAAGAATCGATCACATTTAAAACAGACACTCTGTATACCTTAAATTACCCTACAGTCAATACTTTCAATATAAAACACCTCTTTGATTCTCTTTTTAGTTATTACCTTTTCAATCCATCATATATCCCCCCATTGCCAGCAACATAGACTCTAACATTACTACCCTCAACTGTACGTTAATTCAATTTAGCCATGTCATCTGCACTCAGAGACGAACGATCAGGCAAAAAGCAACATTTTCAATCCTTCAAAACTTATACTAGATCGTATTCAATGTATGATTTTTGTAGTATATTAAAAGTAAATAACATTCATTTTTAGAAAAAAAAAAACGCCAAAGTTTTTTCCTTTCGTTCTTATTGTTAACTAAAGTGGAGCCGTTTGTTGTATGTCTTGAACAGCGAGTTGTGAAAGTTTTCATTGATCAAGTATATAAGAATGAGTGGAAAGAAAAAAGTGGAAAATCTATCCATCTTCCAACATATATTTCATCCATCAAGATTTCTTTTTTAAAGTCGGCCTGTCATTTCTAGAAGCCTAAAATCTATTTTAATTTTAATTAACCGTCTTTTATATCAATTTTATTAAGTATTTCAAGAAATTTATAGAGGTTTATCACCTTTATGGTAATTTTCAGGTTGAATAGCTACCAATATAAGAATTCTTACTCGACAATAATATATTTTAATTCGCATACATACACATAAAAGAAAGAAAACCAGTAAAAATTTGACATGGATCGTTCATTGTATTGCCAGTTCTATATCTATTGAGACACAAATATGTGTATTCAGATGCGTTCAAGATTTTAAATTTAAATTTGACGCTCTAGCCGTTCTGTATTGAACCTAAGCCATACTAGAATACTAGATGATCCTTTAAAGCCAATATAATGTCCTCACTTGATACTGGCTGACTGGAGAAATCCCATTTTTATCAGAAATTGGTACCAGTGAAAAGCAGGCGTGAGTCGCATATTCATACAGATACATGAACAGGAAAAAGATTAAAGAAAAATGAAAAACAAAATGTTTTATAAATTGCAACTGTCACAGACAGTTTTATAGAGCGATACAAGACAACAACTGTTCTGAAACATTTAGACAGTTAGGACACAATATTATGATAAAAATTAAGCGTAGATGATTCTGACGCCTTAATATTGTTGTAAAATGTTTTTTTTTGTTTTCTAGCTAAATTGTTTAAGATAAACGGAAAATATGTTCCCTATGTACCTATAAAGAAACAGTCCCAGACAGGGCCGGCTTGAGCAAAAGCAGGACCCGTTGCAAGGTGACTGGGGGACCTTCAAACAACAGGATAAAAAATTTTGCATTGACAGTTGTTGATTAATGCTAGCTCTCCATTTATTTTTATTATTTTAAATTTAAAGACAGATTTTTCTGCAGATGCGGTGGTAATTGGTAACGTTATTACATAAAACTTTAAGGACAGTAATAAAATTTGAATACAATTCCAATGAATTGCTTCTAAATAAAAATTGTAATATTTGTAATAGACAGAGGGTAATTAAATTGCTTTAAATATGAAAAGCTGACTATCTCTACAGGAAATAGAGTACAATAAAGGTATTTTGATAAAAGAAAAATACATTTTTGTCTTAAAGTTTTGAAATCCCTTTTTCTCGAAAACAGGGCCATACGAATTATTGAATTATACAGATTATTATACAGTTTTTCGAGCCCTATACGTGCTCTGTGAGTTTAAAGGAAATTCAATTACACACTGTATTGTGATATTTGAAAGTAAAACTAGACAAGCAATACAAAAAAAAAAAATTCTAACAATTTTTTATCTTGCAAAATCAGTCAACGTCGAGGGCCTCTCACAAAAGTCGATGATACTTTCTTGAAATCTAATAGATGCAGATAAGTATGTCTAAGGGGTGAAATCGTGCCTCAAAGCCCAGACTCCAAAGGAGTGGAATAACGGCATTATCTTCTAGGTGAAAAATTCCTTTGGTCTTATAGTAAAATATTAAATAAAACAGGAGTTATAAAGATTGAAATTTACAAAAACTAGATTATGTTTAGTGGTGGAGACCCTTTATGCGCAACTACATTGACCACCAAACAAACATCAATAGTCTTATTAGGTTCCATTATAATTGATAAGATATCATTTTTTAATAAATTTTTAGCAGTTAGGGCACAATAATAGTACCTTTTATGCAAGAACACCTTGGTTCTCATGGAAACTCATGGTCATTGTTGAGCGATTCGAAAAACGTATTTAAAAGTCTTAGGGTAGTCTCTAGAGAACATTTTTAGCAGAATTACAAGGTCGTTGCTTATTTGGAAGTCGGTTAATAAACGGTCGTTTTGGACAATGTCATTATTTTCAAAAAAAAGAAGATTAAAAATTACTCGAATGCTCTCGAACATTAATTTGTTATGTTTACCTTTACTGAAACCAAAAAATCAATCTTTAGGACGATCTTCGAAGCACATTCTAGCAAGTAACCCACCCGAGGCCGAAACGTCTAGCTTTTTTGTAAATAGATTTTACAATTAGGAGTTGTATTTTTGGAGAGTGAATTTTGGCAACGCATATTGTTACTGAAAGTTTCTTAAAATCAGCAGTTTCGACCTTGAGTGACTTTTAAATCATTTTAGGTGTGAAAATCGCGATATCGTTAGAAATGAGTGCTTTTTGATCGACTTCTAAATGAACTACGAGGTTCCAATTTTGATAAAATATGCCTCAGGAACTACCCTACTAATCCTTGAAATATTTCTCGAATCGCTCGCCAACTAGATATCTAATCAACTTGCCATGAGAAGTTTGCTACTTCCATAATAACAATAATACTCATTATTATTGTGACCAAACGGCTACAAACTTACAAAAAAAAATAATTTTACATGAACTAAAACAAAAGGTAATAAAAACATTGGTGTTTTTTTGTTGATCATTGTAAATTGGCTTGAAGGGTGTTTAATCTCTAAACATAATGTTTTAGAAAAATCTCAAATCGGGTAGTTTCTATTTTTTACTCGCCAATAATTTTACTGAAATCAGATTGATATTTTAAGTCTTAAAAGACTTTTGTAAATTTCAACCCTCATAACTCCTGTTCTATGAGACCAAAGGCATTTTTAATCATATTCCACCCCCAAGATAATGTGGTTGGTCTTATTCGATATTTGCAAATACAAGTATGTGTAACTTATAAAGCACCTTCTTCTGGCATGAGTTTTGAGAACTGACTTCAGCACCTAGAAATATTTTACGCAAATGAAAATAATACACATTTCTATGAGATTTCCACAAAAAAATACATGTCTCAGTATTAGAGAAATTGGATAGGGACACCTGGGAATATTTCCTTCTTAGTTATAACTTAATAGCAGGATTTGCGCGCATTTGCGTGCAGGTGACGTCAAAATGCTCTGAACTTATATGTTAACAACGCTTTCCAATCTCACTCGATCTCCATCGACCTCTCAATTGAGTTATCAGTTTATTAGTTGTGATTTAACACCACAATCATTCAATGTAGTTGATGAACTGAGTGAGTGACGTCACAAACAATAAACAGCTGATTTTTGCCCCTTTCTTGCTACATTTTCGTAAGAGCAGCGAATCGGTAGGTTCAATTATTTGATGAAATACAAATATATAAATTACGATTATTGTAAAAATCGAGTCACGTATGTCCATGGCGTGCGTTGAGGATAATCGCGCGACAATCTAAAATAAATTTACAATCTCGCTGTTAAGTTATAACGTTTTGACTGTACATATGTATATCGATAATTGGTACATTTATTAGAGTTAGGGGTATTATAAATGTAATTTACTGTAGTTTATGAAAACAGTCAACTATGTAGAAGCCCTGTATGGGAAATTTAAAGTTACGCCACTGATTTAAACGTTTTGTTGCTAATTAATTTAAATTTAGGGATAAGTATATCGTATAACTTACCTTTGATGGAGGGTTGGGTGATGCCATCAACGGCCAGACTCTCACTCACATCATACTATAACCACCCTGTTTCATTGTTGAACCACTTAATGTCTGAAACATTCAACAATGAAGATATATAATTTTATAAATAATAATAATAATGATAATAATTCTTACCGCATTGTTATCAATATGGTCAGTTTATTTAACACAAATTCACTAAAATCCGGATTCATAAAAAACTAAATACAATTTTAAAACAAAAAAAACTGTAATTTGTTTGCAAAAAAATGTTTTTCAATCAATATTTTTAATAACGAAAAAAAAACATTGAAAACGGTACAGTAATCCAACATCACTTGAGGTTATGTTAAAAAAAAAAAACGGCGGGTCTTCAAAAAAGACTGAGTTTCTCAAACTGCATGCTATTAAATTATTAAAAAATCGCAAAAAACAATTAAACTGGTTTTTAATTAATATAATCAAGCGTTATCTGTGAACTATTGTAATTGAATAGAAGAAGAATAATAGAAGGATAAATTCGACCAATAATAGAAAACATTTTGACATGCACTCGTTTAATTAGATTAGGCATATACAGGTGACCAATCAAGAGATGCACCTGCAAATTTATGAACAACGACGTCTGCGTCAACAAACGTCGTTTATTAAAGTCAATCACTAGTGCCAACTAAAAATCAAAAAGACTATTTGTGAATTTGTGTAAAGTAAGTTTTGTTAAAGTTAAGTTCAAGTGTCTACAAAAGTGTGGTGGAAAGCTCTAAGTTGCAGATATTAATGTAAGTTTATCCGAAATTTTGAATTTTTGTTTATAAAATTTTACATGCTACTCTTTATCCCTTAAAATAAACACTTGTATATCGGCCTAATATTTACCTAGCTTATCCTTAAAAAGGACCCTACATCCTGATCAATCAGAATGTGTATTAGTTTAGTTCGACATCTCTTTGTTGGGGTCATTGGCATTGTGGCAGGGCCGTACTCAGACAAGCTAAAATCCTTTAAGAAAAATCCGTATTGAAGATAAGTACTGGGGATGGTTGTAGTGTGGACATCTGTTTGTTTTTCGACAATTTTCACCATAGTCAATGTAAATAAATTCGCCTGTTGACGCACAAAATGGAAACTTTCTGACACCCTTATGTCGGATTCAAATCGAATCCAACCGGTTCCGGTTGTTAACCTAATAGAGGGTGATTCAAATCGAAAATCACCGGCTGTATTTTACAACCAAAACACATTTTTTAACGTCAATTATAATTAAATTTTCTGTCACTAATTTAGTTGACATCTACGTATAAGTTGTCGAAATCAACTTTCAGGATAAAAAATTTTTGTAGGTGTAAATGATTTTTTTTTGTGTTTGAAAAGTAAAAATGTGAATTAAAATTGTCTTTAATTTAGGTTGTGTATGTTGATAAATAAATTATATTATTTTAAGAGGGTAGTAGTGAAAGCAACAATGAATTACATGAAGCATTTTATAAATCTTGCGAAAGTAATCACAAAAGAGAAAACTAAAGTGCAATTAAAAAGTTCAGGAGGTTACGCAGTATCCTCAACCACCTGCGACTTTATATTAGAGAAAGAGAATGTTATACATATAACCCCCTTCTATATAACATAAAAGCATGATGTCTCTTAAATCAGCACCACTTTTCTTTATAACAGTGAAACTGTAGAAAACTCTTCGTTACAAAACAAAGGGAATACTCCCTTTTATAAAGAGTTCGTAATTATACAAAACCATTAACGATACTGATGCCCTCGCGTAAACATGTTCGTTTTCTTTGTAAAATAACTAGTTCGGTTCTGACGGTTTTTCGAACTAATTAACGGATTTTCGTTTGTGATCTTTAACAGTTAAAATCACAATAGCAATCACAACAGTAGTAATAATAATAACATGCTCAAGACAGCCTAGTTCAATTTATACATTGTTCAAATTAGTTGTTGCCTCTAAACTTGACTAAACATTAACTTAAATTCAATTTATATCCTAGAGATAACAACACGAAACAATTCCGATTTCACACAAGTTGAATAAACTTATTCATCAAAGAGAACTAAAGATGCAACTAAATTACTACAATACTGATAAGCAACAAACACTTGCACTAAATCTTGAAGAATATCACATAGGTCAACATAAATAAGATAGACCAATCAAATAACAAAATTTCTATGCGATAACAGTCATAGCGGTATTCTGTAATAAAAGTTATCGTAATTGAATAATCAGTAGAGTCCGGATTTCAGCTCCCTAGAGCATGCCAAGGGAAACGAGTTACTACAAAAAATTCAATGGAGCGGTTCGTAAATCTACGCTGTAATAACCAGATACATAATTAATAATTATAATATAACTTGAGCTCCAGTAAGCGCATGCTGAAAATAGTAGACCAATTATAATACTTCTATTGACAAAGCGCGATGTCATTGGTAAAACGCTGGTGTTTGATTCTAGTGAATTTTCCCATAGAAACGGTTTCCTCCGTACAGTTTTTTCCTTTCGATTCTCTGTAATGTATATGGTCGAAACCTGTGCAGTTTTATCGAAAAAATGATTAGATTTAACTGTACAGTTTAAATTGTACTGAACGACAGAAGGAACAAGGACAGATATTCTAAAATTCAATAAAGGCGTAGTAATGGTAACTGAATCGATTTTCCTCAAGTAATATCGTTGTGTGTATGGATAAGGGGTATTCAGACCGAATCCGGAAAACAGAAAGAAATGAACTGTACAGATTTATCGTATCAATTTATCGTTGTGTGTATGAGTGACTTTAGAACGAGAATGTCTCAAGATCTAGATTGGAAATCCAAAATAAATTTGCCTGTGTTGTTTTCCCTTCCACAGCTTGAGAGTAAGACTAGTTAAAAACTGATCGGTCTTTAGCGAGTCAGCGATAATTTAGGATGAAAGTGTCTTAAAACTTAACATAAACTCAAAAATCCTCCTCAAAAATAGAATCAAAAACTTCACGCACAATTAAAAAAAAATGCCAAAAACTCAAAAATTTGACCAGAATTGTCTGAATTGCCTCCCTCTTTGAAGACTTAAGACAAAATTTTGCCATAAAATTGATGTTGTAAAGAACATGGATTAGACGTCCAAAAATTAGTTAAAGTTTTATCACCTTGTCTTATTGATCCAATCGTAAAATTCGCTAGAAAATCTAATGTTCAACAACAAAAACGCTTTAAAAAAGTAGAATAAAGCTCGAAAAAATTTTTAAAGAGCGACTACTAGTTTTCTTCCCATACTTAAGCTGGTCTTAGCAAGATCATGACTTAAATCGAACGTTGGTAGGCGTTCGTCCATGTACAGGTGTATAAATCCATGCTTAGGTCGGCTTAAGCTGAGGTCTTGCTAATTGTAAGGCGAGCTTAAGTATGAAAAAGGGCATTAATCGCCTTATTTGGAGGTTTCTGTGTTATTTACCCTCTTGATACGTCCCTGAGTTTTTTTTCAAATCTGTAAAGTGTTCATTTCAAGTTGGTATTGCCTTTGTAAAATAAGAATTTAGTAAATTTTGTTGTTAGAATCAACAAATGAATTCAGAAATGTTAAAATTATTGAAATAGGGTACGGTAGTTTCAAATTTTTGAGATATCTACTCATCGTTTTATATTACATTGAAATGTAGCAAACTCCCTATAGAATGGAATATTCAATTGGATGTGTAGAAATTTGTATTTTAGTTGGTGACTATGTACTTCACGAAATTGCTGTTCTGAGAAATATGTAAAATAGGCACGCTGTTCGTTCGTAGTGATAATCAGCATATAGTAACAGTCACCATTTATTAACACGAGTACATATACAGGGTTATTTACGCCCGGCAAAAAGTTCTTATAGCAACTCCCATTATTTGGCGAGTGATTGAAAAATATTTCGAGGGGCTGTAGGGGGGTTCCTAGAGAACATTTAAGCACAGTTAGGGCCTTGTAGCTCATTGGAAAATTGGTCAAAAGATGCGTTGTTGACACAACGTCGCGATTTTCACTAACAGGTTATACCCGTTAAGTGACTAAGAATGACTCTTAAAATAATTTTTATTTGTTTTCCATCATCCTTATGAATGACGAGCTCATTTACCTATTTCACTATTTTTAACTCGATGGAGGAAGATTGTTTATAACATAAGCACTCTTATCATATCAAGTTAAAAATATTAAACAACAGAGAGGTTACTCACACTAGATTCATTACGATGGTCTACGAGCCGTTCTTAATCGTTTTGGTTGTTCAATTCGTTTATAAAAACCGTGACATTGTCTAAAACGAGCGTTTTTGACTAACTTCCGTCTGAGCTACAATGTCCTAATTTTTCTAAAATGTTCTCTTTGAAATATTTTTCGAATCGCTCGCCAAATTATAGGAATTGCCATAATTTTATCTCAAACAAGTATGTAAGTACATGAAATTGTTTATGTGTTTAACATGTATATGTGTGAGTATTAGAATAATAAAACTAGATTTTAATTATTAGCGATGGAAATCTCTATAATCTCGATTATCTCAAATATTTTGTGTATCAAGGTATTTTGTACGAAACAACTCAATATATTTACAGTGAAATTTCTTAACACTTCCCTCTTTATCGGAATTTACTCGATAATTTATTGCAACAACTCAGAAACACATTTCAGGAACCGCCAACGAAAATTTACTTACTTGGTGAAACTCTACGTATACAAAAGAAACAACATCTTGAAAATTTGTGTGATGCGATAAACAACAAGAATACACATAAAAACTTTACTCTTTACATTTTTACAACTCACCCCTCTAGCTATAAAGAACCAATCGTATAAAGTATTTGTATTTTTTTCTTTCTATATTTTGTTCTTTTTAGCGAATTTTTTTGTTGTAATAAAGATATAACGAATATTTGTAGAATTTTTGAAAACAATTGTCTTGGTTAAATATTTACGCATAGAAACAAGATTACCATAATTAATTCTGTAGGAAATTAAACGAAAAGTAGGACGAAAAACAACGTTATTTTTTACCTTAGTCTCTTCAAAACAAATTAAGAAAATCAATAGCGTTAGACGAGAGACTTAATTTTGTATTTTTCCACAAAGTATCCTCTATTCAGCAAGTTAAAAGATTGACGATTATTGTAAAATATATTTGAGTGTACAAAGGAATTATCGATCTATTGTAATTTTTGTAGTATTTCGCTTAAATTTTATTTATTCGTCTTTTATATACGTTTTCGGAAAACAACAACAACAAGTTGAACGAAGTATTTTTCAATTAGGTAGATGGTATACCGTGAATGTCAAAAATGCAATTCTTTTGTTGTCCAACATTCGAAACAACTGTCTGTCTACTTATAATATACATACGACATCCGATTCTTTTGTTTGCGTATACAATTTTTGTTTTGTTTTTGTAAATTTTTTCTTTTCGTTTAAATAAGTTTCGCATTGAAATGAGATGTGGTTGATTTATTTAAATAGATTAACCGATTAATGTCTGGACCTTCCGACGTTCCCGTTGTCTGCAAACAAAGAATCAATCCACTTGACTCATTATACTATTGTAATCATGTCCATGTATGCTGATTTGCAACTGCTGATATTCATATTACATTGACTGTGTTCGATGTTGTTGTTGTTGTTGTTATTACTGGCTGCTACTGTTGTTGCTGCTTCTGTCTGCTTACATTCTTCACTGTCGTATTTCATCAATAAGTCGATCTACCGTACGATTAGATCGACAACAAAACCAACTAAATGGGACCATGAGACCATCTTGAATATAGTAATCACTATTTCGAATAATTACAAAATTTATAAATCGTATATACTGCCATTACAGTATATTTCTAATTAAAAAATACTTTAACGATAAGAAATAAATAATAAAAATTACAGACGGGTTTTGTAATTGTTCACGCATTTCTCAATTTCATATAAGATTGTTGTTTAGGTTGTTGTTGTTTTGTTCATTTTCTGTAAGATTATAAAATGTATCACGAAACGAATTCTGGACCTGATGTAAAGGTACATAAATTTAAAACTTGAACAACATATGCCACAAGCAAATTGGTTAACTGAGTTTCGCCGCATCTCGTAAAACATCATCGAGAATTCCAGCAAGACATAATTTTCTAAGTAACAAAAATAAAATATTCAAAATACTAATTTATTGTTGAAACGCAAATAATATCTCAGATATATTTCTATATGCATTTATCGTACTTTTTCTTCTTATTATTGTTGTTGTTGTGTTGTTGTTCATTAAGAAAATAACAACATAGGCAGGAGGGCCAAATGGAAAGCTTGTTAATAAGTATATATTTGAATTTGATAGAATATCGATTATATTGGCGTGTTTTTTTTGTTGTTTTTATAAAACAGATTGAAAATTAGATTTGTAATAATAATAATAATAATAAAGAACAAATCGATAGCCGCATAGTGATTAAATAAATAGAATATAAGGCAAAAGCAAACAAACCAATGGCTATCAAATGAAGATCTAACGTGCAACATGTATCTGTAACAACGGCTATATTGTGAAAAGGCTAATGTGTCCCACGTCTTGTGGATTCTTTATCCCTCGGTTATCGTGTAAAACACAGTACTACATTGCCTCTAGTAAATGTCACGGTTTGTCTCTAGGGAATCAAACAACTTATCCTTCTACGGCTGCTTCTCGCACCGTTGGAACCATCAGCTTAACTAATGTATGTACCTACTATATACAAGATCACAATACCATCATCAAATTGAATTCATATAGTTTCAAGTTCTATCTAAAACGCTCCCCTACCGACACTCAAGATTTATAACAAGACAGTTTAAAACAACTGAATATATTTGCACATTACAAATATAAATACTATCTACCAATATTCTGTCTTTTTTTTTAAATAACACAATCAATAATGACATCATTCATCGTAAACTACAATGCACTAGATGAAATTCCTCAATATTACCATCAGATCATTTATATTGTAACAAGAACAATTATCCCAACTCTAATTGTACCTTGAGTCATTTTAAAAATATATACTTTCAATCGGTAACTGACTCCTATCTAATAACCAAAGTAAATACCTCATTTAGTTTAATAATTCATAATTATAACAAACGAACGGCTGGCAAACACTTTATGGAAAAAAGACTTATATAATTGCGGCCAAATTGTGTTCGGTACTACTGACTACTGCATAATTGCTAGTTACTTTTAATTTTCCTCCCCTCCTTTATAACTGTGTATATTTTGGAGTGCAGAAAAAGAAAATTAATTAGAAAAATTGGCGTGATTAAATGGTTATTTGTATCACAAATGCAGAAACCAAGCTTTTGCTAGTACGAGTACGATTGCATGGTTCGCGCTCGCAAAAAGAGTAATTTTATTGTTATTTTTATATTTATAAAATTAAAACTGTGAAATATTTGAGAAATTCGCTTTTCCCCGTTATTTTGCACGTGCAACTTTATTGCATTACAAAATTCCACTCATATTTTTTCACAAAAGAAGCGTATTTCAAAAATTAGGAAGTTTTTCAATAATCCAAGCTTCACTTTCTTTCAAGTAGGTCGTAATTATCAAATTTACTTAGTTCAAGGATCGAAAATATATCCAAATTTTCGTCTGTTAAAGTTATTTTTAGTTTGACGCAAAAAATGTTGATTTATATTAAACTTAAATATAATGTTTCATTAATTGGTAAGGTTGTAAGAGAACTAGGTTTGCGTTTATGGATTATGTAAAAGTTTTTGTATATTATTATATATAATATAAATTAGTAGTTACTTTACTTTCTAAGTAAACGCAAACTTTACAGTACTGGGATTATGTTTCCCACAGAATAATTTAAAGAAAAACACATCCCCTGACATTTAGAAACACAATTAGCAAAACATTCATGATTACTCTTATTGTTCTTATTATTTCTACATTAACGTCAAATCAATAAAGTACGTATAAGAAACCGGAAAGAGAAAAAGTTTTGAACTTTTATTAAATAATTCGTAATTATGTATGATTATTTAACGTATATTTTCGATAATATCTTTAATAATAACGTTTTCTCCGCCGCCAAATGATGTCTTACACTAATGATCGACCCAAAGTGGAAAAAAAGATGCAAAAATTATCATTCATTAAAGACTGCAGTCCGGCAATTTATGATCAGGACAATTGAATGAAAAAAAAAAATATACATAATCACATTGGCATTATTTAATATATTTTTTCCTCTCTTTCATTTCGTTTCTTTCTCGATTTTCGACAACTCTTGCTAATAATCGTCTCTGCATGTTAATGAATCTTACTGCAATTATCAAGTCTGGTATTCTTCAGAACATTCATATAAAGATAAAAAAAAGAACATAAGAAACGAGGTAACAGATTCGTTTTCAATTCAACAAAATTCAATCATTATTCCATATAAATTAGGGGAATTTAAACAAAAAAAGGGAGAAAAGCTCATTTAGTTTTATCAAAGTTAAAAGATGGTTTGTAATTCACGATCGAGTCTTAAATGCACTTTTTAAATATTTCATCAACAAGAAATTTTTCATTTCATATTGTTGTAGTAGTAGTTGTAATATTATAGTAAACTTGAATTGTTCCCATTCTAACCTTTTATATTCGTATTTTAGTTTAAGTGCTTTGCGTCTGTCTGTCTCGGGGATTAAACGCCTTTTTAATGTTCGTGTAATAACGTTATAGATTTGGTGCATACTTTGTTGGGAGACTCGAAAAAGTCCAGGCGTCGATGTTATCTTATGATTTATTTGTCTTTAAATGCACAAAAACCACAAAAAGCAAAAGACATAATACACGTTTCATATACTATACTATACATTCAATGGAGTTTTAAATATGCGGATAAATATTAAAGGAATTGTTACTTGTGTTTAAATCCTTTCTCATTCTTTTCTTATTCTACAACTGTTAAGTTTTCTATAAAATTTACCACTTGTAAATTTACATTTAGACTGACATTTATTATTTACAATACAGTCAAATTTTGTTAACAAATGAATACATTCGAGAATTCAACCAGTAATCACATTCCATCGTCGAACAAATTACTTATTACAAAGTAACCAAACTGTTTGAATATTCGTTAATACTAAAAACAAGTTGATTTAATTGAAACACATTTATGATTAAAACTTTAAAGTAAATTAATAATAAAGCGTGCACTTGATATTAGTTTATGAGTTGCTCTAAAGCACAAATATTGCATTTATTGTATAATAATTGAGTGATATTCTGTAACTGAATATGAATCAATCATCATCCTCACAGTTATATAGAAAATAGCGCGTTATCTATCTACAATTCAGTAATTAAACCGATTATTATTAATTATCAAAATGCTTTTACTTTATAGTTAATCAAATTGAATTTAGGTAACCTGACTCTATTACTACAGACTTAGAAACTGACAAACGTTAATAGTATATTATTTTCGTTTTAAATTTTAAACAAAGACCTATTAAATTACACATACTAGAAACACTAATTGATAGAACATAATTGCATGTACTGTTAGAAATAGTCTAATTACTTTGTATTGCATATGTCAAGTCGAAATAGTTGGAGTATAATATGTGTTGATCGTTTTCGTAATTTATAGACTGCGATAAAAACAGAATACATGTTGATATTTGCTAGTTTCGGAAGACGTACAGAACTAACTGTAATGACAATATTTATTTTTGTATATATTTTTATTTAAAAGATGCGAAGATGCGATTAGTCGGCAGCACATGAATATTCACGCGGTCATTTTTAAATTCCTTAATGCTGATTTATTTATAACATCGTGCAAACATGTCTCTTGCAGACTTTAAAATTTTTCTTTTATTTTAACATTGCAAAATCAATATCGACGTCCTGCTGCATGAATAATTATTGCCAGTTTATACTTCTAAGTATTAAAACCTAAGACCGCTTCTTAATCTATTCTAGAGTTTATTAAAGGGGTTTTCTTCTGTTCAAGACATGCTTCATTTATTTTCTGTTTGAAGTTTATAACACAAATGAAAAACCAACGGCTATATGTTAGGAACGTTACAATTTATCAAAGGTACCTATGGAGAGATGAGTAGTATCTATCGGATATATCGGGTTAGTTTTTGATGGGGTTGTCAAGAACATAAAAGGGATGCAAAATTTAAATTGTACGTTGGAATCACATCAATACAGTAGGAGGGTGGTCTTAAATTAAAGTGAAAATTGTTTTATTTTTTGATGTTTTAGAATCATTAAATTGTCATTTAATTTCAATGAAATCCCAACAAAAATGTTGATTTACCCTTAATATCAAATCAAATTTTTAACAAATTGCCATGGGTGTTATCACGTTCTTTTTTTCCATATTCACGTGAGTATCTGAAAGTTTTAAATTGCCTAATTGGAATATAATTCAACGACAACATTACAGAATAATAATAATAATAAAAAAATGTAATGGGTTTTGCAATAGTTAACCATAAATAAATCGAAATATAATAGAGGTAATTTAGATGTAGCACGGTATAATTACAATTGTTCTCGTCTGTTAGAAAATTATTGGCTAATCATACTCAATAAATGTGACTGCATATAACACTGTCAGAATATTTCCAATTAAAAACGACTAAATCTAATTATACAACAATTGAAAATATTCATAAATTCCGACCACCCATACAATAAGCGGTAATATCTACTTTCATTTTCAAGATTAAAATCAATTTTAAGACGATTTATAATTGAGGTACAATATTTTTTTATTGGAATAGATTTATCTAACAATCGATTTATTCAACAATTATTTGATGCGAACATTTTTTTCCCCGTTAAAGTGATGATATTCATTGAATATTCAGTATAATGGCGATGGAACTAAAGAATAGTATATCTCTTTATATCTATATGTACCTACCTACCTACCAACTGGAAGATTCTTCTCTTGCACCAGCTAAGATTCGCCGCCGGCTACGGCCTTTCCTTTCAAATAACAGCCATAAAACTTGTAATGAGTTCCCCTCTTACCGTTTTACATATATCCACTCCCATATCTGGCACCTGTTTAACAGTTGATCTCACTCCAACATCAACTTAATATTTCCATAATAAAACCACCCCTATTTGCTTTAATATATTAGTAATACAATGGAAAATAAAAAATTCCCAATTGATAATAGTTTCAAAGATAATTCAACAACATTAAATCGGATGACTTAGGACTATAAACATGATTTAATTGTTTAGCCGGCTTATTTGATTAAAGGACTTAAGAGGGAAACTAGTTAGGCTTTGATACAGATACATAGAAGCCAGTAGCTACAACCACTAATGATACTCACACAATAAATACGACCAATATTGTACACTGGCGGTCAAAAAAAGAGAGCGAGTTTTGAGCCAGATTATCACATATTTTCACTGGTGTAAGTCAGGCTGTTTTTCTTGTGAGGGTAAAGACCCCTTTACATTGTCCGAAACAAGAAATTTATATCTTTACACCAATCGATTTTGAGATGAATTCAGATATAAAATCGGATACAAAACTCGGACAATGTAAAGGAAGGAAGTGTTAAAACGAATTTCTATCATACTAAATTTGTAGAAAATATTTTTCTATTCAGTTAAATACCCAAAATTGCAGTAGTAACACGACCCCTATCTTCTGATTGAAAATCTTTTTCTCAAATTGTCATCTATTAATATTCTGGTTTATTTTGACGAGCGCTCCCATATAAGCCTGTTTTACACAGTGGCACAAGACGTGGTCTCTTTTTTATGCCCGCCAGTGTACATTGTTAGTATCCCTTATTATATAGACTAATGTGATTGATTTATACAAATATAGGTTGATTGTTATCAATTAAACACATTCGATATACTATCTGATCATGTATAGTACATTTAACAAATCTTCCACACACTATATCACTCATCTATCAATAATCAATGATAATAAATTAATAATTGATCATATTTCACTAATTACAAAAACTACAATATTTTATACTTGATAGTTTAGTACTTAATCATGTACACTGAACGTATTTGTTTGTATTACAAGCGTGTAGTTGAGTTAAATGATTATTTAGCGCTTCAAATCTTGGCCTGTCCTGTAGTGATTATCAAACAGTCTATTAGTTGTTGTTTCAATCTATTTTACTATCACGTCAGTTTATTATTATACTCGTATTATTAAAATCATAATTTAACACTCAATTTAAATGGATTTGAAAATGTGCTTGATGACAGTAATCTAGGAATGCATTAAAAGTGTTTGAAATTTGTTCATCTTTCATTTGAATATATTATTTTCATTTGACAGTTAAACACAATTGTTCAGAATGAAATGTTTGGGTCACATGTGTTGACTGCATGTGTAATTAAACAAATATTTACTTTTTACTTAAAAACCAAAGGGAGAAACGTATTAATCTCTGTTAACGTTGACATATATGTACGTATAATTTTTTTTTCTGTTTCTCTTTATTTTAAATGTATATGTTGTGTTAGATGTTTTTGTATTATTATACACCCTTAGTTGGATATACCTTTAGTGAAATTGTCTAGTTACATTACATCTAGTAAGGGGGTAAATTTACTCTCATATATGTGCTTCATGTTTTAATAACGGACAACTTTCAAATTTATGCCTACTAGCATTAATATACAAGTAGTGTTTATAAATTCAAGAGACGTATATTCAAAACAATCGCTACACGTTCTTTTGAATATCATTAGAAAAGTTGAAAGGGACAGGATAACTGGAATGGAAACAAATACAAAAATTTTGTATAATTTCAAACAGTATTTATTTTGCGAATTTGATACGCAACCCTCAGAAGTCACGAATAAAACATTCGATTTGAATGATTTGAGTTAAAAACATATAGCGGTTTTAGTTATCCATTTTAAATCATTGAAAATCTCTCATTTACTGATTTTGACACTGTTCAAACACTATACTAATTTGGATTATTTCCAACAGTCCTCCATTCGATGAGAAAAAATCTGTACAGTGTGTCCGAAACTGTGCAGTTTTATCGGTCGAGCCAAATCACCAGATACATTAGATTTATCTCTACAGTATAAATTGTATTGGGCGACAGCAGGAACAAGGAGAGGCGCTCTAAAATTTAGAAAAGCACGATGGGAAAGGAAGTGTTGTTAAACAGGTTGAAGTCATATTCCTGAAGGAATATTGTTGTGTGTAAGATGAAGAGGGTATTGAGACCGAATCCGAAAAATCGAAAACAAAGAACTTTTCAGATTTATCGTTATGTATATGGAGGCATCTTAAATGATGAGTTTTTGTTTGACTCATCGTTGTTTTTGAAAATTCGTGAGTTTTTAGCGCTCTGACAAAAGATAAACTGATAAGGCATTTCAATTTAGTACATAGAACAAAGATCTGCACAGGCAAAGAGAAAAAGAACAATGAATTCTCATACGAAGTGAAAACAGGGCTTTTCTCCAAAGGGTTAAGTGTTGATGATTTATTAATTCTTAAACAAATTCTCTCCCATTGATTTATGGACTCGCTTTAAATGCCTTACCTGTATGGGATCAAGCGAAAGGGAACTTGTTGTATATTCCTCATGCTCTCTGGAAGAAAGATATTTGTAAAAATCATATCAGTATTTTATAAAAATAGGAAACGTGGTATTTGTTTTTAATGCTTAAGGTAGGTTCATTTATAGTCATGTTTCTCAAATTATTAAGCTTGTATTGTGACAGTGATGAAGATAATAAAAAAAGAATAAAAATCTATAAAAAGCTAGATATGAAATCGGATGATCTAGACAGATTGATAATAAAAATCGAAGAAATAGAAATAAAATATGAATATATCGTTGTGTCGTAAATAGACTCTTATATATATTTATATTTTCTGTTATCTATCTTGACTTGTTTTTGTCAAATGCACGGAAACAGCATCCTGTCAATTTTTTCATATACAGCTAGCTATATAATAAAATAAATTATAGTGGATGAAATAAGAATCAGAGATCCGTAAAATATGACTGACGATGCTTTATACAGTGGCACATTGGAAAATTATTTGCCACTATACATGCAAATGGACTTATGTCACGATATCTCTCACAACATTATATCGCATACACATATGTTTAAGTTACGACAAATTATTAACTAGAAATTAATTTGTTTCATTTATATGTATCGTAAATAATAAACATTTGTAATCTTTTTGCCAAATTAAAAATTAATAATAACAAAAAAATTATAATACCTATTGATATTATTGTAAATATTATTAAGCAAAAACGATATTTCGAGTTCAATATATTTAGTAAATGTGCTGTATTTTTTTAATTTCGTTCCGGTATTGATCAACTATAGTTACATATATTGTCATATAATCAAACCATATCGATTCATTTTCAACTCTATTGAAATTTTTATAGATTAACTTTATTGTATATTGAGAAATATATATTTTTTCTTATTGATATGAATCTATTATCATCGTAAATCGTGTTTTAATTTTAAATCCAACAGTAACAATAAAAGAGCCTCCGTTACAGGGGCGTAACATACGGGGTGGGTGAGTGGTGCTTCAGCTCCGGGTGCTTGACTCTTTACAATAATACGTTTTTCAATAGTCTTGTTAATGCATTTCAAAATATTTGCTATGTGTGAAAAATTAACTATTTTTGATGTAAAGTTTCATTACATGGAAAAAATGATAATAATAAGGAATCGTGACAGTTTTGGTCGTGTTTTTTTATTCGAAGAGGATTCTCAAGTTTACATAAAGCTAGATTTTGTCCCAAATCATCAGTTCCATTGGCAAACTATGCTGCTTGAGCGGAAACTTTTTAGTCACTTCCTGTCAATTTTCGAGCTGAATTATTGACTTTAATATAGATTTGAACAAGTTTTTTTATAACTAATCAATTTTGGACAAACTATGCTTTTAAGTTGTCAAAAGAAGAGGATTCAGACACTTCTAAACAATATAAGAAGTTTCAAAACATTTTTGTTCTGAATAATTCGTTTTTAATGAATTTTACCACTGAATCGTACACAGGAGACAATTTTGACGCTTTTATAAAATATATTTCCGTTCTATAACGTCAGTTTTTAATAAATGTTGGTATTATGTTGTGAAAAGGAGACGACTTAGAGATTTTCAATTTATTTTTGAATTAAATCCTCCGGCACTGATCCACAATATTAACACATTCGCATCGGACCATTACTCTTAAAACTTTCATATAAAACGGAATATTTTAAATTAGCTTGTATTCTAAAACGATAATTCGCAAATGTATTAACAATAACGTGAACAAAACTAGCGTAAAATACGAGTAGCTACATTAAAAAATAAAAATGCATATACAGAAGAATTATAACAACTGTTATAAATGGCCTAAATTTTAATAATATCCTTAATATTCATCAACTTAAAATATTTAATTACAATTCTTGACATTTTTATTATACAAAGCGCCAACTCAATATTTAAACAGCTATCATAAATTATTATACATTAGAAAAAAAAACAATCATTTCCATTATAATCTTTGTATATGTTAATATCTATATGTATAATATACATATGGCGTAAACACATTGATTACACTACTACATTGTTAAATGACATTTCAAAATCATACGATGCATTAAATCCTGCCCATATGCCCACAGTATCTCCTTATAAATACATACATACATATAATCCATTTTTGATGTATAAAAATCGTTATTTTGTCACTATAATATTTTTCAGAATAAAAATTAAATTTTTCGCATCTTAAAATGGTTTGTACAGTTCAGCGCATGTTTTAAATATCTTAACGCACGCGTACATCTATGCATTACATCAAAGCAATATAAATAAGTGGGAAAAAATACACTTTAATTATTCAGTTTGATGTATAATATAAAAAAAGATTGTTTAATTAAAGTTTTGATAGACTCCATTCCTATACTTGATATTGAAAAAATGTATCTATACTCATTTACATGGACTAAGTAGATAAGCAAGTCGGGTAAATCAAGTTACTAGCATCAATCAATATGGGCATTCTTTCATTAAAACGTGACATAAAAAGTTTGTGATTAATGACATCAGATAAGTTATTATTATTATTAATCTACAGTGTATCTCAATTTTGTTCCTATGGGGTCAATTTAGTAATTTTTTTTTTTATTGAAGGCTTACAAAATTTTGTGATTATGCGGCAACGGTGGTGGAAATTTATTTCAGATTGCCGCGCGACTGTCGTCAGCGTACGGTATAGACGTGATTCTGGATTCTTCGTATAATCGTAATTTGTATATTTCTATTTCACCAAGTACTTGAACCCACCTACTCGCTGCGCTCATAAAAATCCAACAAGAGATTATCGATATCTTTTTAATAACTGCAAAGTCGACTTAGCTAAGTCAAATTTGCTTTACCATACACGGAGAACACGTTTTAAATGGTGAATTTGGTTTTTTAACTTTTCTGGAAACTGTCGCTAATAAATCGTTTTGCTCAAATTCAAACAGTAACATAAATGAATATTTACTTTCACAAAGCTCAATTATATGAGTCTCTTGTCTATTAAAATTGTGTACACAAATTGTATCAAGTCAAGATGTACAAGTGCGATATATATTATAAGAGTATTTCGCGTTTCTGTATTGATTCAAAAAAATTTAATTCAATTTGATACGGAAAATAACAAATAAATAGAATTAATAGCGAAGCTCGATTTTCCATTGAAAGTCTGTTTGATAAAGTTTTAGTTAAATTGAATTATAATTAGTTTAAAAACAAATAATTACATGGATTACAATTATAATTTTACCGTTATTTGATTACTATAACTTTAAATTATTCATCAATAATCAATAAATGAAAGTTTTAAAAACAAACTGACCCCATATTAAGCAAACTGTAACTGTAGTTTAGATAAAACTTATTTTTATCTATTCGGGATTTATTATTGATTAAAGAAATAAAAAAAAAGAATATGGGTTATCAATGAATTCTGCCAAACAAAAGACTATTGTTTGTTGCATTTTTGTTGTTCATACTTTATTTCTAACTAAAATCAAAAATAAAGAAAGATAAGAACGACTGAGATCTGCACAAGTTTTAGACGAATGAAAAAGGGATTGTAATGTAATTCGTTTTGGTTTTCGTACATTTTTATTTTTGATCTATTTCTCGATGAATACTGCATAGTGTTTTTAGCGAATTTTTTTAAAAAAAATTAGCTTATGACGAGATCCTCACTTTTGAATTTCCGAAAAATTTTTGCACAGAAGTTCGTTTTGGGACCTCAGGAACCCATATCCACCGTTCGTTAAAATTTCTTTATATATATATATATATATATATATATATACAGGGTGAGCCAAGAGAATGGAACCCTAAAAGTATAAGAAGTTCTACTTGATGGAACTTTATGAAATTTGCTATATAGCCGTTTTGGCACATGAGCTACCTTTAGAAAATATTCTCGTTGTTCTAGCTATCCCCCTTATATAGGGTAGTGCACCCTACTCCCTTATTTTAAATAGAATGGTATATTTTTTATTACATTTTTGAATTATTTGAGGAAATCGAAAGGGACTTTGATAACATGACCCATGGTCTAGCGCTGAAAGTTTTTCAGATATTTTAACTTTTCATGAAATTTTTAATTATGCAGTGCTTAAATAAAAAATTCACAGCATAGAAACTATTGCAGTTAAAATGTTAAAATATAGAATTCTAATAGTACAAATAACGTACTTTCTATCAAACTGTAGAACATTTAATTATCTTTCAGCGTTCGGCTGAAATGAATTTTTCTTTCAGGCAATTTTCAAGCTACAATAACTTGCTTATTTTAAATAGAACCCCATATTTCTGTTTATATGGTTTGATAGAGAAAAAAATTCTGCATCGAACTGTATTAACATTCTCTATACCTATCTTTGATAATTTTTCAGTTATTCAGAATTTTCAATTTCGTCTAATTTTCTTTCCTGAAATAAAATGTAATACATAGAAGGCTTAGCAAAACAACCTCCAATTCAATTGTCACAATTAGGATGAAATTAATTAGTTAAATTTGGACTGTCTCAATGAAATAAAATAACAAAAGATGATAATTCATTAAATTAATATTTATTTCATTTGCTTTTTGTGTATGTAGGATGGGCTAAAGTTGTAAAAAATACAGGTAAAATAGTCAATATTAACGTCATTTGTGGTATTTTGTCATTTTGCTAAGCCTTCTATGCATATTATTATAGTTGAATTATTTTGGCATAGGCGACTAGAAGTATTACATTTTGCTTCAAGGGAGGTGATTGAACGAAATTGAAAATTTTGAATAACTGAAGAATTATCAAAGATAGGTATAGGAAATGTTAATACATTTCGATGCAGAATTTTTTTCTCTATCCAACCATACAAAGAAAAATATGGGGTTCTATTTAAAATAAGCAAGTTATTATAGTTTGAAAATTGCCTGAAAGAAAAATTCATTTCAGCTAAACGCTGAAAGATAATTGAATTCTGTTCAAACTGGCAAGAAGTACACTACTTGTACTACTTAAATTCCAAGTTTCAACATTTCAGTTGTTATATCTTCTAAAATATGAATTTTTCAATCAAACACTGCAAATTTTAAAATTGCATTAAAAGCTGAAATATCTGAAAAACTTTCAGCGCTAGACCATGGGTCATGTTATCAAAGTCCCTTTCGATTTCATAAAGGAATTCAAAAATGTAATAAAAAATATACCATTCCATTTAAAATAAGAGAGTAGGGTGCACTACCCTATATAAGGGGGGTAGCTAGATCAACGAGAATATTTTCCAAAGGTAGTTCAAGTGCCATAACGGCCACATACCAAATTTCATAGAGTTTCATCTATTAGAACTTCTTATACTTTTAGGGTGCCATCCTCTTGGCTCACCCTGTATATATATGTATATGTATACCCACGATAACTGCCGTAAAAATACTCCAATCTTAATGAAACTTGGTACAAAAATCGGTCTTTGGGATAGCTTGGATGAGTTCGTTGGCCAGACTGATAGGGCCAACACTTTTGGAATAAGAGCTGAAGAAATGTTAAAAAAAATCATTTTCAATATTACATTTCCTTATATTTTGATGAAAATTAAAATAATAGTAGAGCAGTCCATTCTCTATGACCCAGAAAAAAAATCATCAAAATCGGTTAGTTGGATCGCAAGAAAAATGCAAAAATCTCTTTTTGAGTATAAGCAGTAAAAACCAATATCTGAGATGGCTACGTGTTCTGACAATTGATATTAGAAAAAAAATTGAATATCGCGGGGGGCAACTAATTTTGACAGTTAATATTAGACAAACATAGATAGATTTCAAACGAGTAAAATTTTATTAGTGTTTCTTATTGTTTGTGAATTAATAATATTTCAGCATGTAGATACATCAAAAAATTCGCTATATAAGGTACTTGCTGCCCGTTGGAGATTTTTTTTTTTGTAACAACATGAAAAAAGCATCAACTGAACATCGAAAAGGAATCATAACTATTTTATGTATAAAGTAATATTTCATATGGCTTGAAGGCTAATTTTATGACTAAACGATAAACCTCCATTATCCCAAACGTAATTGCAATTTTACAAAATACTAATAGTAAATATTTAAAATTTTGTTCGTTGACTTGTCTTTCCAATAATAGTTGAATTAGAATCGTAATGTTTACCATTTAAGGCAGCTGTACACCGGTTGTCGGTCAATTCTGATACTGAATTACCATAGAATTGCACTTTAAGGAAAGACGGAAAAAAATAAAACGAAGAAGAATAAGCAAAGAAAAAAACGGGGAGGAAAGGAAACGAAACGAAGAAAAGAATGATTGAAAAGAATTGTATTATTTCAAAGGCGATTCTCTATAGATAATGAATAAAAAATGAGTTACATTATTCTGAATATAGAAAACAAAATAATTAAAATTTTATTTGCTTATCGTTTTCATAAATTTTTCAAATTGTTGTAATCAATTTTTTCCATTAAAATTCGAAAATGAAAAATTTCTATACAACACCAATATTATTTTCTCCTTGCCGCCTTTTGTAATTTTGAATAATGAATATTTAAACAATTAATCGATAAGTATGTTTATATTTCATCCATTTATTTTACAAAAGCAAAAGAAAGAACGTTACGTTACATCAATTTAAATGCAGCAACTGCATATTATTGGTTAAAATATTAAAATAGTGAGTCAGGTCACTCTAATTATCTAATCAATTGAATAAATTTGTTCAAAATCGATACGAAACTGGAGAAAATTTCAATACCGATCCACAGTCACAAAAGTACTTTTTAGTAAATTGTAATTGTTGTATTTGAGCGATGATGGATCCCCGTAGCTAATTTGTCCAAGTGTCGTATTCAGCTAAAAAAATTATTATATAATAAAATCTTGTGGACTACTTGGGAAAATAGACGTTGAATATGGAGGAAATGAGCTACGTGGCATTCCTATTGCGATAATTTTTGTAAGGAACAAGTAAATTGTTTGTTGAAAGCTCTATTCTGTTAACATTCACGGTTTTCAATGAGGTAGTTTAATATTTTCAAATCTATAAGAATTTAATTATTTATAAGGAAATTACTTCTAGCCTGATAGATGTTTTGTAGTTTTGTTTATTTTTATTACTATTACGTTGGTAGAATAGAAAAATTGCTTTTATAATGATGTAATTTGTATGTAGATGGATTTTAATTAATTGTAATGCAAAATTTGTATGAATAAAAAGCGTTCAATTTATAAAATACTATTTTAAATGGAAATATTGATAATGTGTCACATTTAATTGTTAACAATTATAAATATGTTAAGATTCAATTTCTGTGAGATTCTCTTTTTGCTTATTTATATTATTATGTTGTAATTTAACAAAAAACAGCAACAACAACAACAACAACAACAGAAAATACTTGTTTCGTATTTAACAGATGAATAAATTTCTGATTTTTTGGCCGTTTTCGCACAGTAGTAGTGTGTCGCCGTTCGCCGTCTTAACTACTTGTTTGTCTTTCGTCCAATACAAATGGAATTGAGAATGAGCTAATGGTTAAGCAGGATAATGCAATTTAATACTATGTTGAAACTAAAGTCCGCATACAATCTGAATGCATGCATCTCCAAAGTGGCTCTCTCGAACTTAAGCTACTAATTAATTTGAACTCTTAAAGAACTGAAAAGTTATTGATAAAGGCATTTTAGTCGCTTAGTAGCTACACAGTTTGTTCACTATCGTATCAACTATATGTACATAGCGTTATATTCATTCGCAAATTAAAATACATACAAACCTTAACCACTTCAACAAAACCGATAGCTTACTATCAGGCATCTTACACCCTTATCAATGTGCATAACTTTTTTAACACAAAACAGGAGAAAGAAAACACAACATTTGGTGTATACATTCGTATCTCGATATTGCTTACATTCGACTTTACCAATTGTTCAGATTATTGAACGATAAGGAACAGACACGGAAGATTTATACACAAATATTAGTACAAACTACAATTTGAAATTATGTATACTTCTTTTGGCGCATTCTTTGAAGAAATATGAAAATGTAATTTTGGAATGCAACGGAAGTTGCGCGCGCAATGTAAATGGGGTTTTCTCTAATTTTGGCACAAGCACATAAAGTTTACTATCGTATCATTAATACAAAAATTTACGTAAGTCGGCACTAAGAATCTTGTTTATCACACGCTCAGAAAGTGCCTTGGTGAGGGCGAGTCTAAGCTTAGATTCTGGATTTGTGATACACTGTTTAATCACGCAAAAATGTATAAGTTGTAAAGCGACTATATTTTAGCAGCGAGATTTGCACGCTCTCGCGTACTCATCAAGTGACTGTTCTGAAATAAATTTAATATAACCGGTGTCTATTCGCGCTCGATCTCCATCGACCTCTCAATGGAATTATACGTTTATTTGTTACGATTATAACACTGTAGGTAGTTTTGGACCACATTCTTGGACTTTAGCTACTAATTTGAAGGTTTTTAACTTCAAAAATTGTTGATTTTCTTAGAAAATTTCCTATAAAAGGATGATTAGTGGCCGATTTGTTAGTTTGACTGAAGGTTTTTCTGAATTTTGGTGAAATTTTGCTGAAAAACTACGTCGATTTACTCTCCTGGATTTTAGCTACTGCTTTGAAATTTTAACTTTAAAAATTGTCACAACCACAAATTATTTTTACAACTTAAGCCAAAAAACGTAAGCAGAATAAATAGACTATACAACTAGTCACCAAATTGTTAGTTTGACTGAAGGTTATTCTAAATTTTGATGAAGCGAATGAACGAAGTTACAAACAATAAATAGGCGGTCTACTGGAGCTGATTTTCGCCCTCTTCTTGCAACATTTTCATAGGCACAGCGCGTAGGTGGGTTCAAATAATTGTTGAAGTATAAATATACAAATTACGATTAGAGTAAGAAACGAGAATCACGTGTGTCTATGGCGTATAAATAAATTCTCATCACTATATCAATAAACACCATTTTCTTAGTTTACCTACATCCCAAATTCTCGGACATTTGAAACAACATTTAATCTATATGTATAAAGTAATATTGAGTGAAACGCTCAAGAATTAATTTATAGTGCATTATCTTATATAATAAAGGGAAGTACTTTCATTTATCACCTGATGCACATCCTGCATTTTAACATCTTCATATCAATTATAATGCAGGTCTGAACATATCATTTTGTTGTACAGAATGTTGTGAACGTGTTAAACAGATTGATGTGCGATTTTTTACGAATTTAATCAAACATTAAATATTCATAAAATCAACTAATTTTATAACATACTATAAAATTCAACAAAAATTGACAATTTAAAATTTTATGTTCACAACAATAAATGTTCATTTATTATTACGTTTTTATTCTTATTTTTTTATTGTATTGTAGTAAATTACAAAATTAACAACGAATGTTTGTGTGGATATTAATAGATGGTTTTTCATCAGTTCCACAAAGGGGTTGTCAAGTTACACTTTGAGTGGATTTTTTTTTGAACGAGAAAAAAACAGGGATAGGGATCGGTTGATTCAGTCACACGTTTATATACTACCGTATTTTGGATTCCAGTTATTGTTTATGACAGGCCATAGAAGTAAAGGGAGGAAAATAATAGCCTCTCATATTTTTAAATTCCACTGTAGTTTTATATTGATCATGTGTATGTATATGTGTGGTTATACTTGTCTGTATAACGTGCGTGAGTGGTGCACAAACTGTATAGATCATGTTTCACCTATTATTTAACACTCCTGTATATATAAATCTGTACATACATACACATACACACACACACACACACACACACACACACACACACACACAAATAAAAATAACTATACAGAAGGAAAGAATTTACGAGAACTTGTATAGTAACGTTTATGAATTAATTGAGGGAAGTTTTATTGTTTCCAATTGTTCCTAGGGTATTTTGTTTGAAAAGGATCTTTTTTTTTATAAATAACAATTTTAATTCCATATGTCGTGTACCCCTAAATATTGATACAATTATGTTTTGGCGTCACTATAATTTGAAATAGTTTCAATTTACAACAATATTACCGCATTTAGCACTAATGGTAATAAAAGAAATTCTATTCAAAACCATTTAAAAGAAGTCAACGTTTGTGCATCAACCGGATTGACCGTTGGAACTGCAACCCTCTTATTTTTTTGGAAAATTTTATAAATAGTTCGAGATTGTGGTTGGGACAAACGTTATTTTGCGTTTTTATTGATAAACGATATAGCAGTTATATTAAACAGTAATAAAATAAAATCAATATGTTGACGAAAATAGAGTAATTTTGTCGAAATTTGAAAATTGCACAGTTCCGATTGGTGAAATGATAGAAAAAAAGCAGAGAGATGGAATTATATTTTTATAATATGCAATAACAATAACGTTGTTCGTTATCACATGAAATCGGCAAAATATACGTAATATTAAAATGTTTTCAACACGAATTCGGTTTTTCCTCTCTACCTTTATAATTTCCCTTATACTACATTTATAATGAAAATAACGATGTTGGATGAGGGAACAAAGGCTATATTTATTTAAATCGTTTCTAATTCTTAATCTTTTTATGAAAGTCTTACGTAAACGACGATATGAAATTAGGTGTTTTGCCGTCCACAGTTTTCCTCGTGTTATTTTTTTTTTGTAACTAAATTAAAGGGCGTACGATATAAATCACAGAGGACAGCCAAATGAACACCAATACCTGCCAATGGATAACACAATATATTCAACATATACATATGTCCACGTGTACTACACACTTTCCGGTCAATATTGCAATCAATAATAATTTATTACAATTATACACATATATTTATTAATAAATAATATATTTTCGATCTAATATCTCTTAGGATCGTAAAATATTTTACTGATTGACGTTTCATTTCAGTAAGAGAAAATGTGTTGGCGACAAATATCACTCGATTCGTAAACGATGTTGAACATATGACGACCGTTGCTAATTACTAATTGTTAGTATAATGGTTGATTTTCATGCTAGCAAGCCTGAATGCACCTCCATTAACAATATTAAATTTATATCTAATAGAAGCTCGTAATGCGCTAAAGATACTATCATCTATAAGATATCTTTTATGTTGAATAATAATTACAGAAGTTGTAACATAAATTATAATGAAAATTCCAAATTTACAAAAATAATTAGTAATTTAACTTATAAAAGATATTTTAATAATAACCAATTACTGAAAAATATATGACAAACACTACAAAAAATTACATATTTCAGGATTTTTTAAGATTAAATATCTTGTAGCTTATGAATATACTGCTTCCTCTTCTTTTTTTCTTCATCTACCAAGATATTAAAAAGCATTTTTAGTAGGTAATACGTTCCCCAATAAATGAAAAACAGAATATTGGTTTCGACTCGATAAGCATACTAAAAGAGGAAATTATTATAGATTTTCATAAAATTCCCAACTATATCTGGAAAAGAATTCAGGAATTTCGCCCAAAAGTAATCAAACAAATAATTGCAATATAAGTAATAAGTTATTAAATAATAAAGCATTTAATATACATATATATAAATACTGTCAATTACAAAATAGATTTCCACTTCGTCGATCACTGCTTTATTGATAGTTAACTTATCAATTTTGTAAACATTTTAATTAACTTATACAGATAATAATATAGATCGTCATTAACAGTAGATAATATTTGCTTTCGCAAATGAACCTAATATAAATTCCTTTAAGTAAATTTTAGAGATCAGTTTAATTTTGTGATTCCATCAGGCCGAGGTCCCAGGTAATTGTCTAATTTACTTACGGTATAAAGCGCTACTGGCTAAAAGTTGAGACTTTATTTCTAAATCTGTTAAGTACTATCGGATTTTTCACGTTTATAAGGTTAGAAAATCAAACTCGTTAGAAAAACTGATACTTAATTATAAAATTTTATAAATCGCTATAATTAAGCTCGAAAGTTCGCCGCGAAAAGCGACTAGGCCTGTCTAAATCGTTTAAGGTCGAACGCTGCTGGATGAAAAACGAACTATGTGCTTAAAAATTACTATAGCTCAATATTAAACAAAAGCTGGTCGGAGGTTTTCGAAAAAAAGTAAAATCTTCATTTATCATAATTTTCTCTTCCTAATTAATTAAGTTTAGATCGAATGATTTTTTAATTAAACACAATTTGATTACTACGACAATATTAAAATATAGATATATACAGTGGCGATTTAAAAAACAGACCACCTCTGTGCGGCTGTGTGATACAGGCTTAGGAGGGCGGTCATAACAATGTAACAGAATCTGATTGTGAATAGGTCAGAATTTAGGAAGAAAGATATTCAGTCAGAAGAAGGGAATGCTCTTACTGATGCCATTTTTGGGTTTTTACTTGAATAGAAAAACGCTTCCTACAAATTTATTATGGCTGAAACTAACACTTCTTACCTACCCACCTTCTTACCCTCACTAGAGAATCAACCTGACTCACACTCGCTCAAGATTCGGTCTCTTTTTTTAATCGCCACTGTACATACAGGGTGTTTGGTCTAAGTATTGTGAGTTCTAAGAAACTCCTATTAGTCGACGAGCGATTCGAAAAATATTTTAAGGATTTGTAGGAGGGTCCTTAAAGAACATGTCAGCAAAATTAGAGCCTCGTAGCTCATTTGAAAGTTGGTGAAAAAAACGCTCATTTCAGACGATGTAGTGATTTTCAAAAGCGAACTAAACACGCAAAACGACAGAATGATTTTAGGATCCTCCCAAAATTGATTTCTTTCGTTTTTCTCCATTTTATTCTGGAACAGGTAGAAATTCGTATTTTTTCTGGAATATAATGGCGAAAACCGAAAAAAATCATTGTTGGGAAGGTCTCTGAGTCATTTTTAGTCGTTCTGCGTGTTTTGTTGGTTTTTTAAATTTGCGACATTGTCCAAAACGATCGTTTTTTAGCCAACTTTAAAATGAGATATATACGAGGTTCTAATTTTGCTAAAATGTTCCCTATGGACTCTTCTACAAATCCTCAAAATATTTTTCCAATCGCCAACTAATAGGAATTTCTTAGAACTCACCATACTTAGACCAAACAACCTGTATACTAATAGTTCGTCGATCTACTTGAACAGTTATAGAATGTAACGATTTTCAATTAAATTTTATGAATCACGGAAAATTAATAATCTGAATCAATTATAAATATAACTGATATTGTATTGCCTGCATATTACGTACAATATTGGCAAATTAATGAATGTAAACTTTTTAACAATTCTACTTTCGACGTATTTCATAAGTTATTTTCAATAAGAGAAAATTGGCGATTTTCATTTAAAAGAAATTAAATTAAATTCTATCCTTGATTTATATGGTGTCATTTATAAGTTAATTAAGCTGTTACTTGCAAGCATCTGTATTTTATTGCTATGAGTCAAGTTGTTCGTATTCAAGTAGCCAGGGTATATTTTTAGATATTATAAAAAATTTATGTTCGCTTAGGGTTTCATGTTCAATTATAATTAATGTAATTCTGTTTTGAGAAGTTAGGAACAATCATTTGGTAACTTTTTCAAAAAAAAAATTAATCATTTTATCTTAACACTAACAAAATCCGAATACTTTGTTGTGGTTAAATGTTATACAAACGTTTAAAAAATTTCATTTATATTGTCGATGTAATGCATGCAATTACTAGGATATGGTAATTTGCATTTCAAATCTTTGATTCAACACATTTCATTTAGTTAATTGACATTTACAAAAAGGTAATATAGTAATTTTCCTAAATTATATATTCGACAGCATTTAATTTGATTTCCTTTTTTTTTGGTTGAATCGGAATAAATAAAAATAAATGAATATATTTTTTCGGTTAATTTTTTTCCCTTTTTAGTTTTTATCATGCCTACATTGTAAACTGTAATAAACCTCTTGTGGACGTGTCTCGTATAACAAAACTGGAAAAGTTAATTGTTTATGGACTGTATATTATAGTGCTTTTTAAGAATAACGATACCCATGATAATATTTATTATAAATTTTGATAAATCTTTGTTAAATTTGTTATAATTTTAAGTGTACATTTCAATTAAAATTAATTGTATAAAGTTTTTTGATAATTTTTCGTAAAGTAATATATTAACATTGGATGAATTGTAAAGTAGTATTTTGCATATTATTTGATAGCTTTAGCATACTGATTTCATTTGAATGTAACATGTACGAAAAAGAATTCATTAATGTACATTTATAAAGCCTCCATTTATTTTGTTTCCCTTGTATACAGTTTTACACAGTTAATAATATAGAGGGTTTGTTTTCGTTTAATACAATTGATAACTATTTTAACGTTTGCGATCAACTCTCATTTATTTGCATATATATATTTACTGGTATTGTAATTAACTAGCAGCAGAGCCAATTAAAACTTGCAAGGAAAGTAGAAAAAAAACAGTTATTCCAGTACTAATGAGACATTTTTAGGATTTCATGAACAGTCAAAAAAAAATAAACAATAGACAAAAAAACTAACGCTTCTAGAGCATAATGCGAATTTGTTAACAAGATTGCGAACAAACTTGCGTAACAACATGAAATTTTACAACGAAAACTAGGCAATAATGAAGGTAATCAAATTTTTATTGCATTTTACTTTATTTAAAACGTAGGGAAAAAACACTAAACACCAAATCAAGTACTAACAGAATTGAGAGATCTGATATCACTATTACCTTGTTAAATTTCATGATATTCTTAACAAGATCGTTTTAAAATCAACTTCACGCTATTTACTATTTCTACTTGTTACTGGTAATGATGAAAAACGTAAAACGTTCCTATTGTTGAATTTGTGCAGAAAATAAACAAAATTTCAAATGAGATTTGTGAGACGGCAGAAGTTGAAAATTTTAATTCAAAAGCTGTGAATCGACACGGGCACAGAGATTTGTTGTATTGTTCAGGAGAAATAGTTTCTTCTATACAAACAATATCGGTTTTTTTTTTCTTTATAAATTGAGAATTAGTTAAGCAATTCTTATTACGATTGGAAACGTTCCAAATTTACGAACAAAAAAGTGTTAATTTAACCATTCAAAGCAATTCAATTAAGGGACAACCAACTAACATCGACCTTCTTCAGTATTCAACTAGGTGTTATAAAAGATTTAATTATATTGAGAAGTTTAGTTGATCAATAAAAATTTGATGTAAAATTATTTTAAAGATCTTAATAACTTTCTATTCATAGTTACAAAGTACAATTCAATGTTCGTCAAGCGACTTTTATTCCACTGATAATTATGGTATTCCATTTTCAATTCATTTTGACGGAAGATAATTTCACCTTTTATCAGAAATCGACAACGTTTTAACAAATAGTTAATACATAAATATTTATTCAATAATCAGGATAAACGTTTTAACCTACCTGAATTATCCAAACAAGAGTTTTTCCAGTATCAAAACTCTACAGTAATTTAAATAATTTAAAACTAATTTGGAATAAGTTTAAATTTCTATAATTATTTGGTCAGTTTCTTATGCATAACATATATAATTTTGTAATTTTCGCTGTTTTATTTTGAAAATCCAAATATTCAATAAACATCTGCAATATGTAGGTCCGTTATAAGTTAAATATGATATTTAACTTCGTTATAACTTTCAATAAAGTTAAATGTGTAATTTTTGAATAGTAAGTAAATATGAAATGAAAATAATTTTCAGTGAAATGTCTAAAACGATTAAAATAACAATACACAATATAGTTGAGTGTTCGACAACACTACAACGTTAATATTATAAGCTGAAATTTACTAGTGTTCCAATCGTTTTTGCCGTTTTTGGTTTTATTGTCGTCCTTGCATATACAGGATGTCTCCATCAAAATAATAGAGCGATTCAAAAATATTTTGAGAATTTGTAGGGTAGTCCCAGAAGAACAGCCTAGCAAAATTCAGTCAAAAAGAGCTCGTTTTTGAGGATCTCTCGATTTTTCAAAAACTAGCTGCACACGTAAAACGACTCAAAGTACTCGCAGACTCGTACATTTTTACAAAATAGCATGTCGTGTTCACACTTAATCAAAAATAACTTCTAAACTTGTGCAACTTAAAAGTGTCAGCAATATTTATAGAAGTTGCAAGACTGTTCACATATAATATGCCACTTTTATTACAAAACTGGCCACGCTTCTAGAATGCTGTGGAGGAAAACAAAAAGAAATCAATGTTGGTCGGGTCTTCTAATCATCTTTAGTCGCTTTATGTGTGTAGCTTGTTTTTGAGAATCTCGATATTGTTGAGCGTTCTTTAACCTACTTCAAAATGAGCTACGAGGTTCTATTTTTGCTAAAGTGTTCCACAAATGTTTAAAATATCACTTGAATCGTTTAATTATTTTGATAGACAAGCTTCCAAGCTTGGACATTCTTTATATTCTTTTTTCATTTGTCAACTGAACAGAAATCGGTCACTGCTAATTTCCTGGTACATTTGCTTTGGAAAAGCGATAAATAATTTAAACTACACTTATTACACCTTAAAACAACAACTAAATAGTCAACTTTCATATCAAGTAAAATTTAATATTAATAGTGTCACTTATTAAAATAAATGATTCGTTATTTTTTTATTTCTTTTTCGATTTTGCTGTCATAATATTAATAATTTTAATAGTAGCTATTATTGGAAAAATAATTTTAAAGGAAAACAAAAGAACATATAGTATAAAGTAAAATACTGTAACGATATTTCTCATGTTTAAACGAAATTAGTATTTAATATGGCACGTTTGAACGTGATTTGACGGTTTATAGCTAACATACTAGCAATAATTCATTAATTTCATGTTGATTATTAGTTAGACTGACGTTTCCAGTGTTGAAGAAGTATATTATCCGAAAATTACAACCATAGATGGATTTTAGTATAATTGCGAATTTCAATATTGACAGAAATCATTAATTTATCACTACAAATAGTATATTCAATGTACTCCAAAATTATCAAAATAGTTGATTATATAACTAATACCAAAACTAGCTTGTGTGTCTATACAAACCGCGGCTGGCTAATATAGAGCTTATAATACTAATATACCCATCCAATATGGAAACTAACAATTAGAATACTAATCATGAATGAATTTTTATACAATTGAATTAGGGAAAAAACTATTTTAGTCTAGAAAAATATATAAATTTTGTCTTGGAATATATAAATTGACTTACATACCGCTTTAATATCACCCATCAAAAATCTAATGACCTTTTTACAGCGTTTCTTGAACCATTTTTTATGGCAAATTTTAACAGCCCAATAAAACTGTATCTTATATCTGATTTCTAACTTATTTATACATACCTATACATTTACAATATAATCACCAATTTGACATTTGTTAAAATGCATATTGATAAGAGAGTTACATTACCATTAAGCATTAAATGAAGTTTCTCAAAATCAACAACGTGAAAAAAGGAAGACTCCAATAAACATTAAGTCAAAAATTTGTTAATAAATTTTATTCTTATCAGTATATAAAAGTAAAGTAATGTTAATTCTTGTGTTGTTTTTTTTTTAATTCATTTTCAATTGGTATTTACAAGCAAAATTTATTTATTTGATTTTTTGTCTTTTTACATTGTTTTATGTTGAACGATTCACGTTGATCATAAAAAAGATGATTAAAGTTTCACAACATTACCTTCATTTTAGATTGCTAGTAATATCTTCTTCTTGGCGGCGATATAAATTCTGAAACTATACTATAAAGGGCGTGATAAACTTTATGATACACTTTACGCTGATTTTAATTAAGAAATGTTGGTTTGCCACTACTAGAACGAATATTCTATATGGAATATTTGAATTTATTTCGTGAAAAATTTGTAATGACGATGACAAAAATAGATGACGAACATATTTTTACGCTCCTGTTATAAATAAAATTTGTGTTCGATACAAAAAATTTGTAGCCGAAATTGTAAAATTTAAAATATTATACCTAGATGTTTGTTTCGAATATTTTTTGTTTCAGTTCAAAGGACGTGCACGAAATACTAGAATAGGAACCTTTCAAGCTACTTGATATTTAACGAGTTTCTTATTTTCGCAAATTCAGTAACTTTAGTAAATAGATGATTATCTCCAAAAAAAAAGAGACTTTTACGATGGCGTTGTAATGATTATCATCGCCTTTAAATACAGGGTTATTCACGTCAGACGAAAAATTCTTGTGGCAAGCGATTCGAATAATATTTCAAAGATTTCTTGAACGATCCCTAGAGAACATTAAAGCAAAATTAGGGCCTCGTGCTCATTGGGAAGTCAGTCAAAAACGCTTTACTCCGACAATGTCGCAATTTCCGCCAACCAACTACACGCATAAACCGATTAAAAATGGCTCGTAATGTGAGTAACCTCCTCTGTTGTTTACTATTCTTAACTTAATAGGGTGAGATTGCTTATGATAACTCAGTGTTTATTGCTCTTATTCAAATTTCCTTTAATGTAAATATAATAAAAGTTACGTAGTCTTATTTGTTTCTAATGTTAAGGATTTCCATTTAAAAAAACAAGTACTTAATCAGCATAAACAATTTTCCTCCATAAAGTTAAAAATAATAATAATAGGTAAATGAGCTCGTCATTTATAAAGATATAGGAATTCAGTGTTTCCATTTTTGTAAAGATTCAGTTTTAAGAGTATCTTCTAGTCATTCTTAGTCCTTTAAGGAGTATAAGCGGTGGGTGAAAATCACGACATTGTCACAATAAGGCATCTTTCAATTAATTTCCTAATCAGCTACAAAGCCATAATTTTACTGAAGTGGGAATCGAAAATGATTTAATGACTCCGACTGTACGTTTCTTTTCAAATTCTAAAAAGATGAATATTAAGGAGTCGAAGTCGAATATTTTGCCTACCAACTCCACAGCCCAGCTGACGCGCCAACTATACAAAAACATTGATATAATTTTTACTTTCAATTGGTCAAATAGGCGTCTTTATCTTATCAAAGATTGATTATACAAATAGGATAATTTTGCAACAGATACTGTTCATTTGGATTACTAAAGAAGACATCTTGTAGTTACTAAGACGTGGGCAAAACTGCGCCAATAATGCTCCCTAAACGTTCACATCGATTGATCAGCTGTAAAGCTATTTTGCCTAATCTCGATTGAGTCGTCACTGCACGATTATTATTGTGCCTAAAAACTGATTTTGTTTCGAAACGTGCTATTAAACGATTTCGTCAAACGAACGGTCGAAATAAATTCGAAAATTTCCAATTTCTAGATAAAATAAAAAAAGGTATCATTATTGATTTGAACATAAATATAACTGCTGTAAATTAGTTACACAATAAAGGTCAACGGTAATATAAATACATATATAATAGAAAATTTCACTTTCATAACTTTTCAATAAATCAAATAAATAAAGTTAAATCTTCTAATATTTGTGTTGAGTCAATTTTAATGAAATCTGATATTGAAATTTGAAAGTGAAAGTCAACCGAAAATCTTAATATTGCTCAAATTATTTTATTATTATTTTTTGATCTGTACGATCCTTTCCTTTCCATTAAAGCACTTTACAGATGGTTAAACGTTAATTGGTTGAACTATCGACTTTTTTTTATAAACTTCAATAAATTAAACGAGTTTTAGAATAATGTTCCGATGGCATTTTTATCCGACATTGATTTATTCACCATAAGATCAATTTTAGTAGTTGTTATTTGATAATTCTTCCTTACTATTCAAAAATAAGGAAAAAACTAACGATAAATTTTGTTTTAAGTGCTGACCATGAAAATTTATTCTTGTGAAGTTGCTAACAATTCTAACAAATTGAGGGGCAATGGTGTATGTTGCATTTGAAAAATTCCAAGGATTCCACAAAAGGCAAAAAAATATAATTGAAGAGCTACCCTTTTATTAGCAGACTTACCTACCCACATTCATATAAGATTCGTTTCATTTTATTGTGTTTATCGGACAGAAAAGACAGATTCGTTTTATTATAATTTGACCTAAAATTTGCCAAGTTGAATTCACCAGATCGGTGGCAAATTATATGAAATCGTTTCATTGATTAACTACAGATAGTGTGCTGTTAACGAAAGTATAATAATGGTGTCAACAGTTTGTTTTATACTGTTGATGAAACATTTTACTATGGGGTTGATTTGCATCGTTGCCTGTGCAGCTTGCAGGATGCATTTATCTTGTATACATAGAATAAAGTGTGCAATCTACCATGATAGCTTCTATTATAATTATATAACAAAATCAACCCTTACCTTTACTATGGCTTTGTTTGATATTCTATTCGTTAGATTGCCACCAATCACCAGTCATCTAAATGAACAACGTTTTCCACTATTATATGCTTTATTACTTAATCAACGTGCTCTCCATATCGTGTTAATTATTATTACCTAGACGGTTTGAAGACATAACTAACCTAAATATCGTGTTGAATTATAAAAAAGGCTCAACTATATTGGTAATTATTCAACTGGAAAATATGGAATATTAAACTGGATGTTAATAGATGTAAGTTTGACCTTTTGTATATGTACTTGTATAACAATCCCAAAAAAAAATGAAACGAAATATACAAGGGTATCGGGATATTTTGACGTGCTAGTAATTGGATATATACAGGATGGCATTTTTGCATCATGACATACAGCATCATTATTCATTGTTTGTATAAATATACCTACTGTTCGTAATCTGGAGTATTTCAGTACTAATTACCAGACAGAGCATATGAGAGATCTAGACTATGATAAATAAACTTTTCTGATATGAATATAACGTAAACATATACCATCAAAATAGATGAAAATAACAAATAAAATACAAATAAACAGGAAATATATGTTGGCGTATTTTTACATTTAGAGACAATGTAATCAGACAAAATCCGATCATGTTTACTTATTGTTATATTTCGTAAAAGGAGATTTATTTATATCAAATTGGCCGATTTGTTTTGCTCTAAAAGACAAAATAGCAATCTCAATCTTCATTGTTAATTTCATAAAATCGATATTCTACCAAATCTCTCAACATCATTGATTGACCACTTTAGAAAACTACTTAACTTTTTAGAGACAATCTTTATCTATAACTATAATCATCAACGCTTCCATCATTTGTTTGTCATAAAATAAAAGACTTTACCATTAAGACGACTCAAATAAAAAAATTGCACTGTAACATGCGCAGCGGATGCCTTATTTGTCTATTTTCGGTCATTTAAATTTATTTTTCAATAATTTGTTTATTCTGTACTAATTGTAGTTGACCAATATATTGGAAAGAATGAAATTATAGTGACAATAATAATCTGTTACATGGATATTTATCACTTATTTATTATATTACAGAATTCGATCTCTTATAATCACTTTTAGCCATCCAAATTGGTTTTGTCCGTTGAGAAACGCACTAGAAATCAATTTGGCTTTGTTCTCTTGTGATTATCGTTATTATCAGAAGCAGTCTGATGAAAATGATTGAAAGATGGACTTTATCAATAGGAACACTTCACCACACATACTGATCAATATTTTCTAATAAAAACACATTTTTCTATCCGACCTGTTTCGGCATAATGTGGACGCGCCTTAAGGAATGCCTGTTTTGTCGTTCGTTCCCATAAGGGAGATATTGGGGATTAAGGTTACCTCTGCAAAATCAGTTTTTTTTAAATATCTTTGTAAAGGCTCAATATTTTTTAGTAGCTTAGAAACTAGTTGATATAGTGTTATGAAGTTATATATGAATATACGCCTGTCTTCAAGGTTTTTTGAGATTATCTACCTCATGGTAAAACATATCACCATGAAAATTGTTCTACTGATAGAAAATTACGAAATAAAAGTTGCCTGTTTGAGGGGTCTTCTGTGCTTAAAAATAGTTTCCACGTGAATAACTCTTAGATTGTTGTACTTTTTTATTATCATTTGGAACTAAACGGAAAACCGAAACCGAACCGATAATTTTTTGAATTGAACCGGAACAAAAAAATAACGATAAGTCCTGGTAAAAACCGTATATACTGATGAATAAATACATGACAATTTATCTATGATTGAAACTATGATTTTAGGATAAATATTACCACATTACACTTGATTTACTTTATTGCTTACATTGAGATACAGATCTAGGTGTTGTTAAAAAATATATATTTACACTGACAATAAGCCGTGGTTTAAAAAATGATGGTGTTACACACATTTCTTCTTCTTCTTGGCTTTTCTAATAAACTTTATGAGTCTCTCTGGAGCAAATATAAAAATGTAATAGTAATGCCTATCCAGTTTTATATTCAGCTACTTTATTTAATTCTAACATTAATCAAACGACAATGATAACTTTGTCTGATAATATAACTATACAACAAATCTTTTTGTTATAACAGCATACATTAATGTAACTATTATACATACACATACATATGTATTTATAAAAATTTTTATTGTATCGTTATTTTTTAATACTTTCGATTATTATAGTAGTAGACCTATATTTGGTAATATTAGCAAAGCTTTCAAATTATGATAAATTCACTGTACACTACAAATTTGTAATTGTATTAAATCCTGTATTAATAACGAAATATCTGTAAAGCGGCTTTCAATAATCGGGCCAGAGTACATTGAAACAGATTATAGGAACATGATAATTTAATAATTTAAACGTAAAATATTTACCAATAAATTAAATAGGATAATTAATGAAACGGGATTCTTTACATTCGCTACAATTAGAGACCAATTTCGTTTTTCTTTATTGTTATTATTTTTGTCTTTTAATTTTCATTAATTTGTTTACAAAATCATTAGCATTTTGAATGTTATAAATCATTTTTAATGCGTGAAAAATCGAATAAATGAATTCTCAAGCTGCCCCATTGAAAATAATTAAAAATGAACTTTTGTTGAATTGTTGTTATATTTACAGAACATATGTTGTCTTTTTAATACGCATAACATAATCAAAAAGTACCATCCAAATGAGACAATTAAAGCAACTGTTCGTAGTTGTATTAATATCAAACAAAGATAGATAGATAGATTTGAAAATTATAGTTAATTAGAATAGTTAAAATGTCTGTTTTCAAAATAGAGCAATAAGGAAAGCGTCAATTATAAAATGTTCTCAAAATATAAAGCGATTGTTATTTCTATCACATATTACATACACATTGTATGCTAATAAATTTAATAACATATTACAATAATAAATTATCTTTGATTTACACAAGCGTATATCTAAAGAAAATGTAACATTCTTAAAAATCATCAAACTTAATAGAATTAACTATAAAAATGATAATGTTCAATTAAGCTATTTTAATTTAACCATCTGGTTTTGTTTCGATACCCCCCACATCGCAACTGCTTTGTTATACCACAGGTGGCATTTCCAGTTATGGAATATTTCAAAAAAAAAAGAAACAACAAATAACAAAAATAAATAAATATAACCATGTTTATCCTAATAGTGTCAGTTTTACTCATTAGACGTATTTGGCGATAAATAACAATCACATTATTGCAATCTTTATATACTTCTCGGTAAAATTTCAATAAACTCGCTAAAAGATATACGCATGCGTACCTTTTTGCGTATTCAACGCTGATGCAATCGTTACAGTGTGAACGTACTCTAAAGATTTATTAGGTAGCTTATGCGTGGCATTAATATTAGCAGTAATAATAATAATAAACATGTAACACTAGTAAATGTTAATATCGTATATCTGTTAGAAATCATGAAAATTTCAATTTAGTATTAGAATCATTAAAGCTAATTTGTACATAGATTTAATAATGTTTAATGTTTAGCACAAATTCGCATAAAATCAATTCAACAACCTAATTAATTCAGTTTATTGGCATAAAATGGTTAATTGCTGCTGTTGTTATTACATATTTTTGTATGGCCGATTAAATTAATTAAAGACTAAACGTTTTGTTTTGGCTCATCGGATATTATACAGGATAATGATTGAACATCGATTATATAATAATTATGGGTTTTTCGTTACTTCTACACTTGTCAGTGAGACATAATGAAAACACTAGCGCACTAACTTCTGGAAGATTGGTTACTATACCCAAACGGGATACTAACAGAGTCACTTTGAAAATATCTATCTATCTCACTCTCTACAATTTCACTATATCTAATAATTGAAAAGAGATAAGCTTGGATCAACCATCGCGCAAGTTACCGCGCAACGTATTTCGTACGTCACGTTATGATTAGTGTCTCAGTCTTTAAAACTAACTTCGTGTTAAAGTATCTCTCTTATATACAAAACATATGGGATAAGCGACTGTGACACTCAGTTTTTGGTAACTGCAGGGTGACTCTCCTGATAGATAAAGACTAGTGTCTAAAAATTTAGTGAATACCACCCATCTTTAGCCTTCGATCTAATGTGGCTATGATGAAAGAACTTGACACCAACCGTGTTTACATTGGATTTTTTGTGGCTTTTTACATTCGATTTTTGATTCGAGTTGCCACATCCGAGAAGCCTTTCCAGTTTTCATCCAACTTTTTCAGAATAGAATGGTCTCTAATTTTATCCAAGTTCCCGTTCGATTTGCCAAAAAGTTTCATGCGCCGTATGCTGTTTTGAGGAGTTAAGGTTATACACAAGTTAAAATCATGGTAGTCGCGTGGTTTTTGGTGGTATACAGGCAACTGACTCTGATAATGTAAACATGAAGATCTCGAATCGGAGATCAATTCGGATAGACACGAAAAGAGTCAATGCTGAGAGGGTCTTGGAGACATTCTTAGTCGTTTTACGTCTTAAGCTCGTTGTGATCTTGTCCAAGACGAACGTTTTTTGAACAACTTCCAAATGAGCTAGGAGGTTCTAGTTTTGCTAAAATCATCTCCAGGGACTTCCTTAGAAATCCTTTTTTTTAATCGCTCGTCAACTAATAAGCGTTTCATAAAATCGATCATATTTAGAATTGACACCCTGTATACAGGATGCTTCGTTTCGAAAGTAAAGAAGTTTGAATAGGCATTGTAAATTGTTGTCATATTGGGGTGTTTCCGAATGTTATTTCGGAACTGCTCAAGTATAGTTTCCGTTCTCTAATGTTTGTTCGGATGATCTGATAAGAATATTTGTAATTTATGTTCTATTATTTCGATAAATAATTGACCTGGAAAAGTGATTCATTTAAGTGAAGCGTCCTGTAAAATTTGATAAATAAGCATTGATATCCTGTTGGTTGTTATCAATACAAAACAAAAGTTATGTCACATTGTCACATAGATAGTTATCATAAGTTAGAACGGTTTTGATTTATAAAAGGTTGTCACCATAGGACTTTATCTAAAAGGTTACGAATGTACGCTTTCAAGATCACTTTGAAGTCATTTTAGTTCGGTCATATTTTTTTTTTTTTATTTCGAAGATATCATTTGAAAAGTAGGCAATATTGAATACTTTTTGCCCTGTTTCTACATTGAATCGATATTCTTTTTTATTTAAAATTCATATACGATTTCGGTATTTCAATATATTGATAGAAAGAATAAGAATTTAAATCGAGAATGAAAAATAAAAAGGAAGAAAATGTCTACTAGCATATTTGATAATGTTTATAAACTGTGCGAAGGCTGTCGTCTCACTCTCTGTACATTAGCCGATTTTTGTGGGCGCGGAATGGAGACGGGTGAATAGGAGAGGATGAACGAAACAGCTTCATGCCTTCTAATAAAGTCTGCCGACAACAACGTTTATAAAGAATCTTACATTAATTGCATATGGACACACATGCAGCTACACAAGATGAGGGAGTGGCTAACAAACGCGAACCCCGTGTGGTCATTTTCCAAAATTCCACCAGCAGGATTTTTATTATTATATTTTGATACAGGTGGTCCTTATATACATCATAACATATTATTTATGTCTTTGTTGATAGAAAATGTCTATGCATACATATATTTCTACCATTATTAAACAAATAAACATCAGCATGGTGTGTTGTAGCTATGTTGTATTTAGAAAATTTATTACAAATTTTTCTATTCGATTATTACGTAAATTCATCTGATAACGCCAAGGCCGACCGAATATACAGAATGTCCCATCTCATTAAATTACCCAAAAGAAAAACACAAACCATCTAGCCAGTAACAAAAATAAAAAGTTAAAAACATTATTATGGACATTGAGAAAATAAAAAAACATCTTTAAAGCGATACAAATTGGTATTAATAACGAGAATTAAGCGTGAAACATATTCATATTTAACGATAAAATAGTGTAAAATTCTGAATTTATTAATATTTAATAAATGCAAGTTATGAAAAATAATTTATTTCAATGGAGCTTTGTATGACATCCGGTATAGAATTTCTTTTTCCGTCTTGTCGCCATCCTAAGATCAGACAGATGCTATAACAATACTATCACACTATCACATAATAGAAATTCAGCTGACAATGTGCTTTACAAATACAACAGAAGAAGGGGAAAAAAGCGAAGAAATACATCCCATATCTCTTAAAGAGCTCCACACACTTTGATACATACAACAATGTTTTATATACTTTGACATTTGCGTTACTTTATGCTACTGCAGTGCAGGAAACTGCAATCATTGAATCAATTCAGATAATGTCCGCAATACATAGTTGAAACACCCGGAATTGAATAGATCAACATTCTACAAAACGATACGATGTAAGTTATATTAGACGCATATTTCATTGTGTGTAGTACCCTTTAAATAAAAAAGAAATTGTCTTGATGAAAGCTCTGTCTTTTTGTTCCTTCATTTAGTGCATTATTAGGGAAATCGTACGTTTAAATTTGTTCAGTAATTGAAACTTGTGCAGTTGAGATTATTTTTCTATTTTAATTGGATCGAATGATCAGCTCAAACCTTTGTGTACACAGTCAATTCACTATTTAATTTCCTTTTAGATTCAATAATATTTCGTCTACAATTCCTTTAATCATTTGGCGCATTGATTGTTGTCGTTGAGGGATATTTTTTCAGGCGTATAAGCTGCCAAAATAGACGCTCTTCAGGAAGACTAATCAAGGAAATTTAATTAAAATCACCTGAATCTACCGCGCATCACGTTCTAATACTTAAATTGATAACATCCGCTACTCACGGTTTAAATTATGTATAAGCTTGTATAAGTGTCTAGCTAGAACTATTCGCAATAGAAGCGGTGTCGTCTTAGTTTCTCAACTATACAAATAAGCGCGTATAAGTGCACAATTATAGTTTGGAACAAACCTTATATTGGTACTACTGACCTACAGGATTATTCACATCAGATGAACAATTTTTATGATAACTCCCATTATTTGGTGAGCGATTCGAAAAATATAGATTTATAGGGTAGTCCCTGAAGATCATTTTAGCAAAATTAGAACCTCGTAGTTCATGTAGAAGTTAGTCAGAAGACGCTCGTTTCTATCAATGTTACGATTTTCAAAAACTAACCAAGCTCACAAAACTCGAGGATCCTCCTAACATTGATTTTCTTCGTTTCTCTCCAACTTGGTCTGAAATAGGGAGGAATGCTCCTCATTTTTTCTAGAATATAATGGAGAAAAATCAATGTTTAGAAGGTCTCCAAGTCTTTTTTAGTCGTCTTGCGTGTTTAGCTCGTTTTCGAAAATCCAAAGCGAGCGTTTTTTGACCTACTTCCAAATGAGCTACAAGGTTCTAATTATGCTAAAACAATTTCCAGGTCCTTATTTTTTTTGAATCTCGTCAAAAATTGGTAGTTGCCATGAGAAATCTTCATCCGACGTAAATAACGCTGTGTAAGGAAACAATCGCTCAGTTTTTACTAATTAAGACGAGGATTTGTCAATACGTAACGTAATATCTGAGCAAATATATTTACTTATAAAATTATGATATGCTTCAACAGATAGTGTAGTCTACAATATGACTGCAGTATAATTAGTTTATTGCAACTTATATACACAATAGCTAGTGAAAACATTTTCTAGTTACAAATTGCTGACAGGCTAATTACTAAGCCGATTTCCCCTGAAAATTAATTATCTGTTCTGTTGAAGAAAAATTTATAGGTATGTATGTATAATGAAATCAATATGTATAAACAACGCGTTATTTTAAACTTTATATTTTTGCTATTAATTAAACTTAACAATTGAAAAAATATCATACAACTTGTTTAAAACAGTTGATTCGGTTAGAATTTTCAATTTAAAAAATTCTCCAACTTTAGATATAACAGTTAATTTTAAATGGAATTTATTTGAACGATATTTTATTAATTAAATTTAAATATTAAATAGACTCTTCTTGAGGGTAATTCTTGACAAATTTTCTCTTATAAATCACCTCGTTTCTTGTCAAAATTCAACTCGCATTAATACTAATCGTTTCTATTATTAATGTGTTATAATTAAATACGGTTATTCAAGGATTACGTATTGTGACATGTCAAATAATTAATCAGTTTCTTCAATTTAATATTTTCCTATCGTTGTAATCTCTATACGTATGTGTGTACGTTTATACGGAAATTTACATCAAATTTAAACGATAATTTGTTTAAATTATAATTGTATCAAATAAAACAAAGTATGTAATTAAAATTGTGTTTGCTGTACCTAATTAATTTACAATTAAAATAAAATTAAATTAATTGATTTCAATTTTCATTAAAATTATTTTATCTAGTACGTTTCAATGTTGTTTTTGTTTTGAAAATCCTTTAATGTCACTTTGGAAAATACATACAAAGTTGATTTATGGTTTTAGTTTTATTGATTTACTAGTACTGTATCACGTCTAGCTAGAATATAAACAACAAAAGCTTAAATCTTACAATGAGAAATTCCATAATAACTTTAATAATCCATTTTGTTGATTCTATTTCTCGTCCTTTCCCCTTGTATACACACTGTATATAACTAAATTCTAATTTATATTGAAACTGTTTTAATATACAGTGACCGCAGCTTAATGGCATCACCATGAATTCAAAACGTGCCCATTGTGTCACGCCTGGGCCCGGCTCTGTCTTACAATAAGAGTTTTAGTAATTAGTTAATTGGATTATCTGCATTTTGTGAAATTTTCAGTCGATTCATTGGAATTAAAGTTAAAAACACCGGGACCCTCTTATTTTATTTTTAGATTATCCTAACCTATATACTTAGATAGCAAAATAATTAAGATAAAATAGGGATCATGTAATTTAGGGTAACCCACGTGGATAATATTGCTTGTTCGTTTCGTAAGTTGCCATCTTTTGTCTGGTAAAACTTTTGATTAAGTTTCGCGTGGTTATTGTGATGAAACCTTCAGATGCAATTGTTTGCCAAAGTATACTGACTCGTTTTTGAATTGAAACTATCATCCAAGAGAAATCCTTATAGTGTGGATATACCTATATGTATATAGACAAAATAAACAAAGAAAGATAAATGTATGGATACACTATACGTGTGTGGAAAATGATATAGTGTATTGGTAAAATAGAAATTGGACGATTTTTTTTTGTTTTGATTTTTCTGTAATAGAACGAAATCTGGAATTTTCAAAATGACAAAATATATATTTTCATGAACAATTTTAAAGGATACATATCTATACAGGAATTGTTATTGATATAGACAAAGTAAGTTATGAATCCATTAATCCATACAATAGAAACCATTAAAACTTTATACAATGAAGATATATTGAATTTTGACGAGACCCTATACTATTTTGTACTACATATACACTTTAAGCAAAATTAAAACAACTCAAATTGCTTAAGGAGATTCGCAAGCTTGATTTTGACATCCTACAAGTACATGGAGATGCCATAATCGAACTTTTGGGTCGTGTCATTTGTAAACAGGTAGAGATATGGACCTCCAAAATACCTCAATCGATCACAAATTTTATTCTTCATGGAGAGACAGCCGATTTTCAATGGAAAACAGATTAAATTTTCCAAAAGTCTGTTGGGTGCATGGTGAAATGCCCAATTCAACGCTGGTCACAGCGTTTGAATATCTCAAAAAATAACCGAGAAATCGCTGATTAAAAGTTTTTTCAGACAATAAAACGAGGCCCGTTTCCAAATAGTTTTAATAGTGTTTCAGTAGACAATTAATACAGGTATTTCCAAGCGGTAGTACATACCTAGTTCTTATAGTAAACCTTATTAATTGAAGAGCGATTTAAAATTATTTTCAAGGATTTGTAGGAGGTCACTGGAGAACATCTTAGCAAAATTAGAGCCTCGTAGCTCATTTGGAAGTCGGTCAGAAAATGATCGCATTAGACCACGGCAAAGATCGTACCAAATGTGCTTTTTTTCGTTTTCCTTCATTGCATTCTAGAAAAAATGCGAACGATTTCCACCTGCTCCAGAATGAAATGGAGAAAAAGAAAAAAATCATTGATGCGAGGGTCTTTGAATCATTCCTACTCGCTGTGTGTGTTTTTGAGAATCACAAGATTGTCCAAGACGAGCGGTTTTTTTGACCTAATTAACAATGAGCTACCAGATTCTAATTCTGCTAAAATGGTGTCCATGGATTTCCCTACAAATCCTTAAAATATTTTTGAAATTGCTCATCAACTAATAGCAATTTCATATAATCAACCATATCATTTTAACAAAATTAGAATCTCATAACTCATTTGAAAGTCGGTCAAGAAATGCTTGTTTGGGACACGGTTAGAAATTTTTAAAATCAGCTATACACGTTAAACGACTAAGAATGACTCGAATATCCTCCCGAAATTGTTTTCATTTTTTCGTTTTCCCCATTATATTCTAGAATAAATGTGAAACATTACCACTTGTCACGCAATAAAATTAAAAAAAAAAAATCAATGTTGGAAGGATCCTCCAGTCTTTCTAACATTTTTCGATCAACTTCCAAATTAGCTACTAAATTGTAGTCTTGCAAGAATCTTCTCCAGGTACCCTCACATGAGTCCTTGAAGTATTATTCGGATCACTCGTCAACTAATAGAAGTTTCATAGGAGTCGACCACATATCCATTAGACTATTTGCTCATCCGAAAAGTATTTCAAGGACTTGTAGGAGGACATCATTTTAAGAAAATTAGAACCTTTCAGCTAATCGGAAAATTGCTCAATAAAAGCTCGTTTCTGACGATGTCGCTATTTTCTAAAACTAACTACACACGTAAAATGACTCGAGAATCCTCTTGGCATTGACTTTCTTCGTTTTAGCGATTTTTTTTTAAAAAAATTAGCTAATGACGAGATCCTCACTTTTGAATTTACGAAAAATTTTTGCACAGAAGTTTGTTTTGGGACCTCAGGAACCCATATCCACCGTTCGTTAAAATTTTTATATATATATATATATATATATATATATATATATATATATATATATTTATATATGTATATCCACGATAACTGCCGTAAAAATACACCAATCTTAATGAAACTTGGTACAAAAATCGGTCTTTGTGATAGCTTGGATGAGTTCGTTGGCCAGACTGGTAGGGCCAACACTTTTGGAATAAGAGCTGAAGAAATGTTAAAAAAAATCATTTTCAATATTACATTTGCTTAGATTTTGATGAAAATTAAAATAACAGTAGAGCCGACCATTCTCTATGACCCAGAAAAAAAATCATCAAAATCGGTTCATTGGATCGCAAGAAAAATGCAAAAATCTCTTTTTTGAGTATAAGCAGTAAAATCACGTATCTAAGATGGCTATGTGTTCTGACAATTGATATTAGAAAAAAATGGAATATCGCGGGGGGTAACTAATTTTGACAGTTAATATTAGACGCAAGGCCTGCTAGAGAATTTCGCTTGAAAAAATCAAGCAAGCCTTGATTAAACGTATTACGGGAAATGAATTTATTAGTTGATTCAATGTTATTAAAATATATTTATTGTCAGTATCATAAGAATGTTTTGCAATTAATATTTCAGTATGTAGATACATAAAAAATTCGCTATATAAGGTACTTGCTGCCTTTGTTTTTTATTTTTTTTTTCTTATTATTATTCTGGAAAAAATAGAAATTTCTTGCATTTTTTCTAAAATGCAATGGAGAAAAACGAAAAAATCAATGTTAGGAGGGTCTTAAAATCATCTTAATAGTTTTACGTGCTTACCTTGTCATTGAAACTCACGACATTGTCCAAAACGATCATTTTTGACCAACTTTGCAATAAGCTAAGAAGTTCTAATTTTGTTAAAATATTCTATAGGGATCCTTCTATAAGTTCTCAAAATATTTTACGAATCGCTCTTCAAATAATAGAAATTTTGTAAGAATCAACCACATCCAGATCTGACACCCTGTATAACGTCTTCGATTCAATACGATAAATTAGTTGCTTTATAAAGATATTGAGGGGTAATGCACCCAATTTTCGTTCGTGTATAAATTGTGAAAGTGAGATAGATAACAATAGGGTGGGAAACTGTCGTTTGTGTAATAGTGCCTACTATTAATTATCGGATTAGTACAGTTAAGGATAATCTCAGATACTTACTTTCTCATTACATTTAAGTGGGGTTGAAGGATGTGGTAATAAAAATAAGGAACACCAAGGGCAGATGTGTTTTGTAATAAGCTTAAAACTTTTGTTTAATCGACACCACAAAGTGAAGACATTTATAAAGTAAACTAATTACAAACAAATTTCATTTAATTTTTTTTTTAAATACAGATATAATAAATACAGCAATTATGATATGTTCGATAGTTAATTTATTCTATTAATAATTGGTATAATTGGTTTACATAGTAATCTAAGCGGCAAATTGTGTTACCACAATCTGCTCTATAACATGTTGGAGTTTTGCAGGTACCGCAGGTAGGTATATAACATTATCGATCTTCTCAATCGTGTAAATTTGGAATCGGCGTTGAACACGATGCCGTTAGCGCTTGTTGTATAAACGGCATTTTCGTTCGACGACCTATTCTCTTCATCTCTTATACATACATACATATATCTATATGTATACATATATAAGTAGGATAAAACCAAAAGGTGTCTGTCTCTAACATTTGCCCTCTAGTATATACTTATAATGACAAAAACAAATTACAAACTAAAACTATAGACGTTTATACATACAAGATAGAAAATCCACGTCGCTCGAATGTAATTTAATTTGGAAATTGACTGGTACTGGGGAAAAACGAGTAAATCGATGTTGTTTTGTATTTTGAAATCATCGATAAATACAACAAACACAACAATCAACACCTCAAATGTCACTATTTACTGATAACTGATACCGCTTCGATAGGAAATCTAGAAGCTGAGGAACATAGACGATCAATTAGTCAATAAAAACTCGTTTAATTATAGAACTTCACTAAATCATATCAATCAAAACAGATAAATAGATGTCAAATGATCACCTAATCCCAATATCGATGAAGATCTAGATCGATATCCAGATTAGTTCTGAATCATTCATACTTTAAAAAACGCTGACAAGTCGACACCGCCAAAATATTCTTATTACGGTACATACAAATATTAAAATGGATATTACATAAAGGAGATGACTTTTTCTAACGCTGTGTAAAACATGCTTTTGAAGGCGGTCGTGACAATGTAAAAAAAAATCACAGCTCAGATCATGGAGTATAGAGATAAGGAGGACTGTCTCATATGGGTCTTCAACTGAAAAAGTGTCCACTGAAATGTCTGAAATAAGGATTCAATAAATGACCAGAATAGCGCTAGTGTAGCTAAAGGGTAAGCGTAGTGATTGGATCATGGAATACAGAAATAAGGAAGGCTATCTCATACGGGTTAACTCTTTTTATAATCTTGTCATCAAATATTGACGCATGCCTTTAAAGTTTACCCTTTAGTTACAGTGGCGCCCTCTTAATTGGAAACTCGTTCTAACACTTCCTACGTACACACCCTCTTTGATGTGATATTCCTCACTCAAGACTGTACATCTAGATGCATGTGTAAATCAAGCTTTTTCCAATTTTGACTTCATTAGCCTAATTTACACAGCCTCACAACTATCGTCACTTTATCCATGCACCTAACTGTACATATACGTTTCCACGTATTTATGTTTAATTGGATTAATGATTGAAATTATATTTGTGGATAATAATTATTGACAAAATCTAATAAAGTAGAAATAGTACATTTGTATCAATTAAATGATCAAGCGTGGGACAAGCTCATATCGTGTTATCTATATGAGAAATAGTCGATTTAATAAAGATATTGACAAATTACGTTCGCCTAACAGCTGTAAAAACTCCTAATCTATATTTACAGTAAATCAATAATCATTACGTCAAGTATACTTTGTATGCTATTTTTAATTATCATTATTGTTATTAATGTTAGTGAGTATATTTGCACATACAGAAAAAAATCTATTGTTGTTGTGTTTAGCTTCAGGGTGCACAAATTTTATGACAATTACTGGTTCAGATGTGGGTAAAATCTGTTTTAATTACATCTCTCGCACGTACAATAGTAACAACTAAGTAACACAATAATAAATAATAGTCTAACTATCAAGATTGTTGTAAAATATGCATGTAAAAACGAATAGAACGGATTGTTTTAGAGTAGTACAGCTCGACAAAGAAGAGTGCTTTTACTTTTCCATCTATCTAATTATTTATATTAATTACACCCCATCCTCTATTCCCCTATTTCAATATTATTATCAATTTTATATCTCTTGTTTCTGCTCTTTTGTTAATTAATATTCGCTTTCAGTTGGGATATAAAGTTTTTCATTATATTGATATGAGTTATCGTGTTAACTTGTAGTAGAAACAGTGCAATTTCTGTGGTAAACCTACCAAAACCATTACACAAATGCGGCAAAAGGGACTCGATCCCTGTGAGACAACCAAGAATTTTAGATTCAAAATAGTTGACAATCTCAACACTATTAAATTAACTAGTTTTGTCCTGAATAGATTACTAACAATCACAGACGTCAACAATCAATAGTTGATCTGATATATGCTTGAAACTATTATTGCCAAAACACTACATACTTTACACCAAGTCTACCAAAAATCCACCAGCTTGACTCTAATCTTACAGACTGTCGGATCTAAAATAATTGTGTAAGTGAAAGCGCCCTTTTAGGATCTTCATAAATGCGGAAAATTGTCGTCAACTTTTGGAAATTACGCAATATGAATGACAAATTTCTATTTTTTAAAATTCAAAGGCAACTAAATATAAAAATAATATTTTTGTTTTGGAAACTGAATTTTCTTTTGCGAAAAAAAAATTGTAAAATTTGTGAATATTGAGAAAGATCATTGGTACAGAATCACTTATTCATAAACTTAATAGATACAATAAAATTTTGAAGGGAAACGTACAATTGTTAATCTATATAATAAAATCTTGTCCGTACTTTAGTGTATCGAGTCGTCTAGTACAGTACTTGAATCCTTGCCCACATTTTGCAACGTCATTCGTTGAATCTTTTCAATATTCACAATTTTTGACTTTTTTGCAAAAAGAAATTAATTTTTTAAAAGTAGAATATTATCTTTGTATGAATTTGACTTTGAATTTTTAAAAGTATTAATTTTTAATTCAATATTGCTTAATTTCTAAACCTTGATGTCAGTTTTTCTTATTTTCAAAAATTTTAGAAGGACTCTTCAAACCGCAATAGACTGCCTAGGTGTTCCTCTTCAAGTCCTTATGACAAATATTTCAATCTTAATATAAGTCAGAGAGTAATAGCTTACACCACCCATAGATAGATCCGACAGCCTGTATAAGGCGAACAATAATAAAATAAAAACAAGAGTGCAAAAATTAAAACGCGTTGTAAATCCTAATTGTTGGATGTAGAACAATTAGCCTCCACTCGGTGATTCGGTGATAGAAACGAACCTATTAATACTACTGCATAATCGATACTGTTTCGTGAAAGTTTTGATGCCTATCTCGATCTTGTATAATTTGTAATAATAAATGGCTTAAATACGATTAGAAATCTACCTTAGAAGCAGTGGCGGAGGGGGCCACTGGGTAACCGGGCAAATGCTTGATAGGCCGCATTATGCTAGCAAATCTTAAAATGTGCTTTTTGAATTTTCTCGTGTTGTGTTTTTGACTTCTTGCACTAAAATCGCGACGTTTCAGCGAATTTGCCATTGAATTATAAAAATGGTCACTTTAAGTTAATTAGTTTTTTAGCCTAGATTTTAGGGTATTTGTGTTTAAATTATCCATTTTAGTGAGCTCCAGTTTTAAGTCTTTATGCGAGTAAAATTTAGAATTTTTTTTATTTTTGAGCTTCATTCTCATCTTTAGTTTACATTTTATGACATTATGATTATAAATCACCAATTTTTTTGACAAGTTTTTCTATAGAATCATCTGAGAAAGAAGAATCAGGCACCTTTATAAAGTTTCAGACCTGAATTCTCTCCATTTTAATTTAGATTTTAGAGACGCGATAGTCCTGCATCGTCAATTTTTGGGCAGTATTGTAGACTTTTGAAGCCGACAAATGATTCAATAAAAGCAAATCAAAATTTTTCCAAGTATCTTTCATGTGAAAGGAGATCCTTTTTCATTAATATGTACGGGGCCTTGCAAGATATTGCGCCGGTCCTGGATATGGGATATCTGTATTATTGACCTTTCATTAATGATAAAAGATTTACCACCATGTAATCAGTATGTGCAAGAATCGTGGATAATACTAGAAATCACTGAAAATAAAAATTATAATTATTGTTTTACCGAAGGTCGATTTTCGTGGTAATTACCCGGGCCGAAAAAGTTTACCAATCCGCCACTGCCCAGAAGTGTACTGATGCATTTCGTATTGAATAAAGGTATGCTATTATTCCTGTACAATGAAATTTTATTTCTCCTTCATTAATTTATTAATAAAATGTCGGAAAATAAATATGAGAAACGACATGTAAAATTAATCTTACGGCAAGCATGACGTGAAAAAGAACGGAACAGGCAAAAAGTGTACTGTATAGACTTGATAAAATAAGTACGATATGGAGTCCCTTAATAAATTTTCTAATGTCAAGACCACTGGAATAATATTAAAACAAAATTACAATAGCTTAAAATGATTAATAAGCTTATACGTCCATTTTAAAAATTAAATCATTTATAATTTAATGGATTTCATTTTTAGGTCAATTATTGTAATGTTTCTCCATCATTATTGTGTTTTTTTTTAAAAGGGAACGGAGGAGATTTGGAAAATTTTGAAGTGAAAAGTTAGAAGATAAAAGGTGAGCAAATCCCAAAGAGTCCAGATGTCAAGTTGTGTGATTTAGAATTGAACTCTGAAGTAGGGAAAAACGAGTGTAAAAGAGACGAATGATAGAAAAAGTGAATGTGAAAGAAGGATAGATTTTGCTTATTTTAATTATTAACGATAGTATTATAGCGAGACGACAACATGATTAAAAAATCTCCAAAGGCAGCAAGTACCTTATATAGCGAATTTTTTTATGTATCTACATACTGAAATATTAATTGCAAAACATTCTTATGATACTGACAATTAATATATTTTAATAACATTGAATCAACTAATAAATTCATTTCCCCGATGTTATTTTAATATTTATGATTTTTATTGAAAAATACTTTTAATCCACAAACAATAAGAAACACTAAAAAAAAAAAATAATAATGAAGTTTGTTGTTTGTCTAATACGTCTAATCAAGGCCTGCTTGATTTTTTCAAGCGAAATTCTCTAGCAGGCCTTGCGTCTAATATTAACTGTCAAAATTAGTTGCCCCCCCGCGATATTCAATTTTTTTTCTAATATCAATAGTCAGAGAACATATAGCCACCTGAGATAATCGATTTTACTGCTTATACTCAAAAAAGAGATTTTTGCATTTTTCTTGCGAACCAACGAACCGATTTTGATGATTTTTTTTCTGGGTCATAGAGAATGGTCGGCTCTACTGTTATTTTAATTTTCATCAAAATCTAAGCAAATGTAATATTGAAAATGATTTTTTTTAACATTTCTTCAGCTCTTATTCCAAAAGTGTTGGCCTTACCGGTCTGGCCAACGAACTCATCCAAGCTATCACAAAGACCGATTTTTGTACCAAGTTTCATTCAGATTGGACTATTTTTACGGCAGTTATCGTGGGTATACATATATATATATATAAATATATATATATATAAATATATATATATATAAATATATATATATATATATATATATATATAAAAATTTTAACGAACGGTGGATATGGGTTCCTTAGGTCCCAAAACGAACTTCTGTGCAAAAATTTTTCGGAAATTCAAAAGTGAGGATCTCGTCATTAGCTAATTTTTTTAAAAAAAATTCGCTAAAATTTATCTCAAAATCGGAATTATCATTATGATGTTATAAATTTTAATAAAGAACATTTCAGATGACGTTCGGTCTCTTAAAACTAAATATTCTCTGCTTTTAAATAGGGGTAGATTATGATTATATGTTATCCTAGTTACAGCTATAACCAGTGGCGTAAAGTACAGCGCTGCAACCTATGCCGTAAGAGGGGACAGTTTCAGATGGGACAAAACTTTGAGCTCTTTTCTTGAAATATTTCACCTCAATAATCTAATAAGTAGGTAAGTCATTTAGTAATTTACGAATGAATAGAGGCGCCCTTTAGTTGCGTGAAGTCTGAGATTTTCCGATACGCCACTGGCTATAACAATGGCTTTATTCAGCATTTTTTATTGCATTTTCTGAAACATCATGTCCTAATTAGTAATTATGCAAAATTTTATGATTCTACTTTAGCGCCTTCATAGCAAAAATTTTTTTTGTAACCAGTTGATCGAATCCATGACGTCACAGTTTCAAATTACCGAGTGTACCAAGGTATTTCTTCTCGCAGTCGGCTGTGCTTTGTGTAACGTAGTATCGTAGTTTGGTTCGGACTCTTGAAAAATAAATTAGCGAATGTAAATTGTGAACCAAGTTACGATACTACTTTACCAAAGGCACAGTCTACCTTCGTGTATAAAAAAAATTAATATTATAGTACACTGAATTAGCCCATTTATCTGCGACAAAAAACAAGACTGTATAAGCACTTCGGAAATGTACTTTTTTGATTTCAAATCGAGAGAATAATTACAAGATCACATGAACAAAAAGACGGATATTTGATATTGATCGACTATGCGTGTTATTTACGCAAATTGTTTGGATGTCATTAAAAAAAAATACTGTTGTTTTTAAGTTCACTGGTTATTCTTTAGACTTTGATATTTTTTAGTATCACAATTTCACTAAAATTTCCGCAACTTTGTCTTCCTAAATTATGTTTTTCCTCTCTTTTGCAGTCTTCAAATACTAACGAATTGAATACGTGTTACACTCATTAAAACTTGATCTGAACGCGTATATATGATTTCACTTCAAAAAGCCATAATACAAGTCTTAAAAATTTTATTGTAGTAATAATTGCATTGTTGTCAGTAAATTCATACAAGATAATTTCAACTGGGTGATCCATAATTTAACACATTATCGAGATAATGTGTTAAATTTCAAATTTTAAACGTTCAGCTGTATTCTGCAACTGTATCCAAAAATATCATCAGCTTTTGAGCAACTGTTCATTTAATTTTTAGAGCTACAGTTCAGTTTAAAGGTACAATAGTTTGATTGACCATTGATCCTACTGAAACCCAGAACTTCTGAATAAATATGTGTCCCTTATACTACATGTTGATACGAAACTTTAGTGACACATATATATCGAAGATTGTATCAAATTTAATTTTTAAGTTTGAAATTTACTTGTAGACATTACTTTTCTCAACAATAGAGAATATTCGTATATGTATATCTCCTCCACCCAATATAATAAATATCAAAACTTCTTAAACAGTAATTTCAATTCACTATGCTAAAAGTTTGGAACAATTTAAAGAGCTTTACCTATGCCCCTTTAACAGCACATTCGACACTATACACTTGGGTCGCATAATGTGGAAACACAGGTAATATGATTATAAACTTTGTTAACTGACATGTATTTTTTATGACATTTACGTTTTACGGTACGACCGGGTAGATGGTCACACGTTAAAGAATTATCTAACTTTAACCAATATACATACCGTAGTAAAATGTGTTGTGTATTGTTTAATACGAAACTCTAATTGAAATTTTGTCTCTAAGACACAATAGATAAGAAACTCATTTAGAATAAGTTTAGTCGGGTTGTTTTTCTTATCATTCCTTTTTATTTTGGGGCCCTTCCACCGATAAAGTTCTTCAACAAATATTTAAAATGGAAGTCTTCTAGCGAGTGCAACTGTAAGTAAGCACTCTAGTCGGAAAAGAAATTAGTACTTTCTTAACAATATTTCCATTAAATCTACTTGTCTTGTAACTCTTGTATACATATACTATAACTTTCTTTTAAAAAGCAATATAAAGAAATTTATAACGCAGAAATTATTAATTATATATGTAGTTTGAGTGCCCTTAGCCTAAAAAAATTTAGCGCCTTAATCACATTATTCAAATATAGGCACATTTCACAAACTTGACAAAAAAATAGTTGTTGCGAAAATAATTAATATTTAGATTACAACGTGGTAGATGCATTTTACAGCGCGGACACTATCCAAAAAGTGAACACCCGTATAACACGCTTCCCTATAACGCTTCGAAAAATTTGCGAACACTCATACAACGTTAAAACGTTATAAACCGACCCGTATAATGCTTAAGATAAATCACATACATAGTTACTTATTTTTCTCACTTTTCATACATGCATTGAAGATTCCTAGTCATGTGCAGTGTGAAATCAGCAACGCCTCATTTTACTGAAATTTAACGTTTAGACCTAAGCATAATTCGAAAATATCTTGAAATCAAGCGTAGAGAAGAACAAGTAGTTTCTCATTCTTGAAATTCTCAAACGCCCCAAAATTAGTGGCGCTCCTGGACTATAGCCCATTCAGACCAATGGATAAGAAGATAGTACACTGTATACAAGCTGTACCCTTTCACCTAATACCCACCAGCGTAAAAATTGTCAAAATTAACATTATGATTGGGATCTATTCACTAACTTTTTGGTAACAGGTTACTGTATCCACGCTAGACACTGACAGAGTTGCTTTAAACGAAACGATCTACCCCGCGCAAGTTACCGCTCATCTATTCTATTTCACTAATGTTATAGCTACTGTTATCGTCTCTACAACTTCTTTGTCAGAGTATCCTCTCGTTTACAAAACCTATGCGATAAGCAACTGAAACCGTAACTTTTAAGGTGACTTTCCATGTAGTCTCTAAAAACTTAGTGAATACGACCATGAATGAGTCTACTGGAACTCGTCAACTTCAGTTAGAATTGTCAAAAACAATAATTCACCTAGTCAAGGCGGCCAATACGAAACAAACAAAGGCATAGAATAATTTACCCGAATCAATATTTGGTTATTAGTTGTGTAATTGTCAAATTAAACATTTGATAGGAAATAAGAGAAGACTACTGACAGCTTGAAATATTCAATTTTTTCCCTTCTTCATTATCATAATTTTTCCTATTTATTATAATCATTTGCATAATCGACTTTGCTTCTATTAAATGTTGTATCAAATGTCAAATGGAATTTTTTTATATATTAAATGTAGTACTATTCATCAAAGTAAAATATAGAGGAAACATTTCTTTTATAACTAGGTCAATTGCAGAAAACTAAAATTAATGGAAATATTTGCTTTAAGTAACGGATATTATCTAAGGGAATGATCGAAATTTTTATGAAAGTTTACAGAATCATTTTTAATATAGATCAACATTGATTTAGATTGAGATAAGTCTACTCAACAAGGTCGTTTTGAATTTTTTTTACGTGTAGATACGTATGTGTGTGCATGTAATTTTGCACGATAATTGTTTTTTGATGTGTTTTATTAAATTATTCAAAGCACTTTTTCGGTAGCTACCAGTTATAATAAGCGTTTGTCGTGTTAAATTAAAATTACCATTAAAAATTTAATGTTAAAATAATTATTTTAATAAACAATCTCATTTTCATAAGTACATTTTATACAATATTTTAAGTATCGATCCATGTTAGACTTACATAACGGCTTTCTATTCATCGTATCAATTACACAACGATTTTTAAACCAAAAAGGTACAATACTTTAACGGTAATTAATGGGAAATTTGTATTTATTTATAAAAATACAGTGAGCGCCGCTTAATACAGTTACAATTATTGTTAAATATCGAAACTTTGTTATGTTGTTCTTTTCTAACGAAACATCTTATAGATAATGGATAGGAATGTAACAAATAGTGAACACTATCTATCTTATGAGAATACACTCTTATTTCTGATAGATATTTCGTTAAGAAAATAATAAATGTTTACAAATACTCTTCCATATGGAAGAATAAATATATGTCTTGTAGATAAAATACACACTAGAATTGGATAAACCGGAAATAGTTAGATGCTTCACTTTTTATAGTTGACATTTTCTTGTCTATACTAGAATTGTATATTTAAATTACGCACATAATACATTATTCACGAGGTAAAAAGTTTCTCTACGTAATCGTTGAAATAATAGAAAATGATGACAATCCCATATGCGATAGTTTATATTTTTATTTACGACTTATATATAAAGTGATCATTATACTTGTGGTTTTTCCAATATAATGACCTACATTAAATCCCTAGGGAGTTAAAATAAATAAATATCCTTCCTCATCAGCCAATCTGAATATAGTATTTCAATTATAATTTCCGTCAAATGTAAACAAACCATGGTAACGACCAAAATAAATAGTACTTTTTGTATAAATAGCCATTTGATGACAACGCTCTAAATTCAAACTTCCAATCAGTTAAATGTTAAATTAGCTGAAAATTAAGAAAAATACTCGACATACTGCAGTGGAAATCGGACTTAAACATACAAGTTATCGAGCCAAATTTCATCCAATCACCGAATTGAGAATTATTTACTGGAGAGATTGAGAATATCTCCACATTTGGGGGATCACTTCATTACAAATAATTCACTGAGGATGTTGGCGTCCTATACCTCATCCCATCTAAATTCAACCACTGATTTCATCAATATAAATTAAGTACAATAAAGGTCAGGTCACAAAAGCCTTTTGTTTGCTGTTTAAATACTGACGTTTGAAAGGTCAAAAATTTTGTCCTTTATAAATGCACAGTACACATGAATAAAGCTCCTGAAGAATGCTGGATAAATAATAGAAAGCTCAACCGGAATTCTGGATAACTGTTTCTGGTTAAATGGAATTTAATGAGCAGGGCCGGCCTGAATAAAAGCGGGTGCTGTTGACATGTTATCCTGTTAAACAACAGGATAACATCTTTTGCGTTGACGGCTCTTGTCTAATGCTAGACCTCAAATATTTTTTTATTATTCTCAATCTTGAGAAAGATTTTTTTTGCAGATCTGACAGTGATTGGTAACGTTACTACGAATACTTCTGAATAAAATTTTAAATATTTGTAATATACAGGGGGTAATAAAATTGACTTAAATACGAAAACTATACCTACATGGAATAGAGTAGGTACAATAAAGGTATTTTGAAGGAGCAAAAAGAATTTTTTTTTACTAAAACGGGCCAAAATTGGTTCATTGTTTGATGGTCGCTGAATAAGTACCTACCAATGGCTTGGAAAATTTTGGTGAAATTTTCATCCCCTTGGGGCTTGTGCGCTTGCACTACACTGTCCGCCGTTCCCAAGTGTCCCTCTCTGATCTCGATGATATTGAGATATGCGGTTCTTTGTTAAAATCTTAAAGAAACGTGCTTTTTTTCATCTGCGGAGAAACATATCTAGTGGGTGGAAAGTGGTGCTTCATATGTTCCAATGCCGGCCCTGTTTTCGAAGTTGTACGCTTAATCGATTATATCTATTTGTTTTTTTTTTTAATACTTTACCAGTGGAATAAGAGAGAAATAATTCACGCTATTGCATTTCTATTGTAGTCAAGATTGACTGCACATCCATGGTCTTAGACAAACTTAAATTGATCCACCTATAATCGAGTTTTAAACTATTAAACTTTATTAATAGTGCAACATTAGTATCTATCACGATCAGTGTGATTATGTTTTGTTTTCAATAACTAATTTTAGATATTGTTTTACAACTAAAAATTAGATTTTTTGTGTTTATCTGAAGAGAATAGTAAATTTTTTTTCATGTCAAGAAGAGTGGTAGTTACCGTTAGAAATATTCTAACAAGAACAACATTAATATGAGCTTTTAAATTATCTTTCCAAAAACAAAAAATAGAAGATATTATAATACAACATATATGTAACTTTTATATAAAGCAAATCTTAAGTCTAGACAGTAGAAAATGGAAGAATAACAAAAGGAAAGAAATAATTACAGAAAATGCTACCAATGTTGGTGACATTTTGTAAGTAGGATGAGTGACTTTTTCTTCGTAATCCGAGCATATGTGCGTGAATAATTCGGATATTTTTCAAAAACAAAAAGAAAAAAGTACCACCAAGTTCATCGTCCATTTAAAAAGTTTATCAAGATTGGTGGTCCATTTATGGTTTAGTAGAATTCCACAGATGACATACTACAGGTATGGTACATTAATTAGTCAGCATTTTATTTTATTCTTTATATACAGAGTTACATTCGTTTTGTGTATTAAATAATTGCATATACATGCAACTGGACAACGATTCATTTCTTTTTTGAATATACCACATATATCTTAAAAATGTTTGCGTTTTTTGTTGTTTATTAACTCTTCTTATTTATGCAATGTAATACAACATAAATGCGTCTATTTTAAATCATCATAAAATATAAATTACCACGTTTTAAATCAACAGGAAATCAAACATGTAGAAAGATTATGGTTTATTAAACAGTACATTAATGCTACCATTGCATATAAGCGTCTCTAATAATTTTATTCTGGTTCTAATCAAAATTAAGCCAATGTTAGAAACACTAGTGCCATCTATCGGACGTCTAAAAACCAACATAAGATTGATTTATGTATTTGAATTATCAGAAATAATAAAACATAAAAAGTAATTAATTATAGTAATAAATATAATTAGAATTTACAAGATACGGTATAAACTGAAAAAACATGAATGAAACATTTTGTATCTTCTTCTAGTTTATTACGATAATAGTGGGAAAAATTGAATTCTTCTAAGCTAGACAAGGATAAAACAATTTTTAAACTTATTCTAAAAATGACTCCAAACTAAATTTAATTACCATTAAAGATCGATTACTTCACAAATGACTTATTAATTTCATAAATAAAGGCACAATTAATTCATATGCAAATTTTATAATTGTAAATTTGAATATAAACAGGAAACGATGAGAAATCTGCAGATCTACTGAAAATCAATGCACGTGGTATTGGTACCTTATTTAGTTATAACTTCCACCACAATGACGCCATTTACTTGTAGATGAATTACAGATTTCATTGTTTCAAAACGAATTTTATAATACCAGATGTCTCTTTCTCTATATTGTATTTATGAGAAATTTGTATCAAAATACCAAAAATTAGCACGAAAATACGGATTTTTATATTACTGACTTTATATTTCAAGAAAAATTTGTATCTTTGTTTCTATTGCCATCTATTGACAACCAACACAACTAACCAGTTTTATCTTGTTGTATTCAAAAAAATAATTTGGATAACGGTTAAATTAGGATAATGAAGAGTCAAATTAGAGACATTTTACTGGAATTTTGATTAAATTAATAAAATTAATAAATGCTGGTGGAATTGCGATATCTTTTTCCTCAATTTTGAGGCTCGACTTTGTATAACTAGATGGCGCTGACGTAAGAAGCGTCTGTCAAATTAAAGTGCCATATTTGGGCATATTTCTGGAGACCTACTGATTTTTGTTTCTATTTTTACCAATCAAAAATAATAATTTTTGTTTGAAAATGTATTCTACAAAATTATTAATCAATTGAAATTAATCAAGTACAATTTCGTTATTTTGTTGATAGTAAATTATGAGAGCTGGCAACACTGTATATGGTAAATGAATTGTCAAATTAATAACCTAGAAAAATCTTCGAAATGTTAACAAATAATGAAAAAAATTTAGAAATAAATAAATTAACAGATGAACAACTATTCGAATTGTCCGAACGGCAAACAAATCTACTTAAAAATAAGTTTGTAATTTTGTTAATCAGGACTTACAGAAAAAAAAATTAATTAATTAATTTTCATATGTAGAAAACTACTTGATAAACTTCCAGACAAAGGCAAACAATTACGTAAAAATATCGAAAAAGTTGATAAAGAGATCCAATTACGTGGAAATATAAAAACAATCGAAGCTGCTATGAATACGTTATCAGTACAAGATGATAAGGAAATGAATCATGTTGAACATATTTGTAATATGGAGAAGACACCTACAAAGGAACGATATAAACCGTTTGCAACGGTGAAAAATAAACAAACAAATAAATTAGAGAAAGGTACACAATTGATACCGTTGAAACAATCAATAGATTTGCTCACCGAACAAAAACGATTTAAAGTAAATATCTGTTATTTGTTAGTATTAATTGTTTATTATTATTATTGTTGTTGTTAATTTTAGGACGAGCAGATGAATGCACGAAGTGATGGTGAAGACGGTGATACAAGCGACGAAGAAAATCAAGTAGAACCTATACTTTATCCGTAGCTGTGAGATTAATTATTTTTCTTAATGTTAATTATAAATAAAATGTATTTTTCCAATACTGAGGTTTTTTTATTGTGATAATTAAAGATCTGTATATGGTTTCGGCAATTCTATCAATTCCTCCTTCATAAACTAAAAAAAGAACAAAGATATACAACTTCATTATTACATGATTCTATATATTTCCTTTGTAAATAAAATAAATCAAATTTATTAAACTTGAAAAGTAAATAATCGAAATCTCTTATTATATTATCCAACGTTCAAAATGAACATAACAATATCCTCCATCTGTCTCTTAAAATATTCAAACCACGTATTTTGATATCTTTAGTAATTAATATTTATACAATCATCGGTATAATTTTCATAATTAAAATATTTACAATTTCGAATTAAAATGATTCTATATTAACGATAATTAGTAATTAAATTTGTTGTAATCATTGAATGATTGTTATCAGTATTGTTTGAAAAGAAATAAAAGATGATTGTGTTGTACTAAACTTGATGTTGTTTTCTGTATTTACAGAAGGGTTTCTTCAATTAATTTGATGGGCGGTGGGGTTGTAGAAATTTATCAATTACTTTCTAGTTAGGTTAGTATATAAGGGATGCTTCTTTCGGTCAATATCATTCTATCAGATACATCTGTACAATCTACATCGTTACTATTATTAATTGTAACTATTAAAATTATTGAATAAATTGAATAAAACAAATAACAATAATGTATCGTACATTGATTGTTGTTTTATTAATTGCATCTATCAGTATGTGTTATGGACAATTAAATTTCTCGCCAAATTGGGGTAAACGTACTGGACCATTACAAGGTGATAATGAAGCATGTAAAGAATCAGTTGAAACTATTATGTTAATTTATAAAATAATTCAAGTAAGTATTTATTATACAATATGTTAATATTTTATGTTTCTTTTTTTTATTGTAATTTTACAGAATGAAGCCCAAAAATTAGCTGATTGTGCAAAGTTTCCAAATTAACTCAAAATGGATTTTCTATTCACTTGGATGTGTATTTGTTCATTTATGATGTAATTAGTAGTTCATGATTATTTTATGATTCTCATTTAATTATTTATTAATAAATAGTATATAGTCATTATTCATATACTGTCCATTATTGATAGTTTTATGAGCTCTCTAAAGTTGCAAATTCCTTATTGTTATTATGTTATTAAAGCTCATTACTCAGGCTAGGGCCAGGACCTGATGAAACACTATGTGTGCCCCCATATACAAAGTGTTTCTTTTAAATGTGGTAAGTGCTTATGGAACTCCTATAAAAGCTCCTTTACATTTTCCGATTTTACATCCGATTTTTCGTTCCGAGCAACTCAAACCAGTAGCGTAACTTGAAATTTTGGGCCACCCGCAAGATTTTAATTTGGGCCCATGTAGAATTTTTTTCTTTAAGATAAATAAAAGTTGGGCTCTTGGAGCGCCTGCCCCCCCCCCGCATATTTTTCTTAGCTGTCCATATTGACGAGGATGAACCAAATATAAGCGGGACTGATTTTTTCAAGTTTTTACTAAACAAAGTATACAAAAACATTATTTTTCTACATAATCCTTTGCCCTAGAAACGCATTTTTGCGTTGGAGCTCAAACTCCTTCACCGCGCGATTATTGTTGAATCGCTGGCCTTCCACCGCTTTTTTAAGAAGCCAAGAAGGTGGAAGTCACATGGTGACTAGTCAGGCCTATAGGGTGTATGATTCAACGTTTCCAAGGCTTTTCTGTCCAAATTTTTTTCACAGTAGCGTTTGCTGTGTGGGACCTGGCACTCTCTCTTCGCTTTTTCTCCATTCCATCTTCGCTTGTTTTGACTTAGGAGTACAATGGTGCACTCTACTTTCGTCACAGCTGACGTTTTGATTCAAAAACAACTCACCCTCTTCAAATTGATTCAGAAGACGCTGGCAAGGCTCTAAACGATGTCTCTTCTGCCTATCAGAAAACAGATGCGGAACCCATTTTGCGGACACTTTATGAAATCCGAGGTCGGCTGTCACTATCTGTTAGACACTCTTGTGGCCCTGATTCTGGACCCTTTCTCTCCCGTCAGAGAAGTCCTTATGCTAGGAAAAGACACGTGCTCTTGATAACGTGTTGTCCAAAAAATAGGCATTCAATCCCTGCAAAATTTCGATTGGAGTTACTCCTTCATTGATCAAAAACTTAATAATAATTCGTTGCTTCACGAATGCATGCACTTATTGCTTGCCCATGGTTATCTTTAATTATAAAGAGACCTAAGCGTATTGGGCTCAAGTTCATACCCTCCCTAATAGCCCAGGCTACTTGCTAATCAACCCTTTGCGGGTTTATGACCTCTCTGGAATTAAAAATAAATCAGTTTCATTTATATTTGATTCACCCTCGTACACTTAGAGGGTGAAATCGCCTCTAAGACATATTTTTATTATATCTCGAGAACCAAGCAAAATATTTGGCACAGCCAGTACGACCCAGCAAACAGCACCCCTTATTTTTTTGAATTCTGTCTATATGCAAAGTTTTATCAAAATCGGGAAAGGGGCAGTTCTATCACTTTCCTTGTAAGAAATATTTTAATGTTAGAAAACAATATAAAAGACTCGATTAATTTGTGTATCTAATTAGTGGTTGTCTTATTCTATTATTATTAAGCTATTATTTTCGGGCAAATTTCAATTACACCGTACAAAATTACAAAAACTACTTTAATGCCATCTTTACTTGGTGATTGGAATTAATTTTAAGAGGTCAAAATTGAGATTATAGATGTCGTTAAATAAATTCGCAAATAAACGCGATGATTTTCCCTTACTTTCGCGCCGTAATGCCGCCTTCATTCCACTCGTTAGTCACGTTTTTGTTTTATTCAAATTATAAAATTAATTAATTAAATCGTAAGTTAATTAAAATTGATTAATGATAGTGTGATGTGAATTTAAAACAAATTAGTTTCGTGATTCAATACAAAAAATAAACAACAACAATCAACCGGCTATTATTCAAGTGATTAAACAAAGAAGACTTAGCAAACGGCACGAACACCAGAGACAAAACGCAAATTGAAACTTAAAATTAACGAGTATAGTGTGTTTCTTCAACTTTGAGACAAGCAACAAGGATGAAGAATAAAGGGATGTTTGAGAATTTTAGTCCTTATAACGTTGTACATAAATATCCAGGTGGGTAATTAGATAATATTTAAAAAAAAATAGAATGAGAGAGAAAGAGAGCGATAGAGCGTCTATGGTCGGCTTCTTGAATTTTCCTATAAATACGATTTACTAACGCCCTTTTTATTTGAGTTTCTTCCAACAGGAAGCAAGGAAATCAACCCTAAATTTAAAAACCGCATGTTCGATCATGTTGAAAAGCTAAAAACAACCGCATATTTTGGGGTTATCTAGAGGGAAAAAAAATGAATTTTACAACGCCATAATGGAGGAAATGGTCGCTTTTTGGAAACTTGGCTGAGAATTTTTATTTTACTATTCTTTTAAAAATGCTAAAAATTTGGTTTGTTCATCCAAAAATCGAACAAATTAATCCACCAAGCAAATTGGAGTTAAGGGAAAAAGCTACAACGTAGGGTCTGGTACCTTATACCCACCCTGTAGCTCTAACTTTCTGAGTTTTTTGCATATGATTTACTGTAAAGGTAAGTGTAATTACAGTAAATGTTTTGTACAATAATCCAACATAATAAATATCCATTTTACTCCGTAATTTACCCTTTAAATTCAACTTAACAAAGGAAAAACACAATTTAGAGACTTATTAATTTAATTATATTATTAGGAGACTTAGGATATACAGCTTTCTCATAAAATATCAACGTTCTGAACCTACCATTGGGGTAGATGTTTGTTTTTTTTCATATAATTTTACATCTATTATAACTCATTAAATTTAAAAATATTATCCATCATTAACATGTAATAAAATTAGTAAATTAATTTAGGTATGTAGATGTAGATAATGTCTTCATTTATTTTATTTATTTTTGTGTATGAATCATTTATTTATCAATCTAAACGAGTCGCCGTGGGAAAAAACAGCGAAGTAACTGGTTCCATGTAAACATACATTAAAATCAAACAATTGCGTTTTACTGATTACTGCGCTTATTCAATTAGATCCTTATAAATGGTCTACTGTTTGTCAACAATCGGTTGCTGTAAATATAGAGCGGTTCGATTTGTTGGTCAAGAAACTATGGATAAAATCATTTGATTAAAGCGGCAATTTACGATCCGCTCTACTCAAATTTTTCTACGGACTAGTTTCACTGATATCCCTTCCAGGGGATTTGAGCTATAAGTCTATTTATACAATTTCAAAATGTACAGCGTTATTAAAGTTACTTATACAGTAAAAATAGACTTGTGATTGTTTCATTGTTTCAGAAATGAATGGGAACAGAAGTTGAATCAAAAATCGAAGATAATGGTAACAACTTTGGTAAAATTTAAACGTTATATTACCGATATTAATTTCCATCTTAATCTAACATTACGAATTATTTTTTATTAACATAAATTATTATTGGCGGTATTCAGTAACTTTTTAGAGATTGGTTATTTTACCCAAACGAGAGACTGACAGAATTACTTTACATTGAAAAGAGACAAGTAACGACGCTACTCATTTCTTAGATAAAGTTATTATTTCTGTCTCAATCTCTGTAACTTTATCTCAGGGTATTCGTCTTACATAAAAAATATATGGAAAAGTGACTCAGGCAGTCACTTGCAGGTACTTGAGAGGTGACTCTTGTAAATAAAGACTAGTCTCTAAAAATTAATGAATACCTATTACCTGATTTATTCACGAAAAAAACACTAGTAATATAACGTTAAAATAATACCAGAAGGATATCTTCAGGTCGGCAGAAATACCATGTCATGTAAGCTATAAAACCCTGTTCTTTTCCTTATTCGACTCAAACGTAAAATAACGCGTAAAATTAATGATTTATATAACCCGCCTTTAACGTATTATCGATTTTTTTTCATACTGAACCAGAGCCGTAACTAGAAATGGGACTAAGGCCTATTTGCTCAGAGTAATAGAAAGTGTTGAGTTAATTTGAGTTCATGTCTTACTCCTCTTTATTTTGTAAAATTTATAATTAGTATGATCGTAATAAAGAGGATGCAAGTCCAAAATGAAATTTTTTTTCAAATTAAAAAATCCTCTACAACAATCAAACAAAAATTAGAATTTTATTTTGGAAAACCATAAATCCATTCTCAAATATATGATGTTGAATTAGAATCATGTTATTTGGCTCATTAGAATATGCAGTAGATCTTTCTATTTAAAGGACAAAAAAATAACATTAAAGAGCGTCACTAGAATACAGTTATAATAAAGATGACAGCAAAATATTTGGTAGGTTTTCTAGATCGTATAAAAATCGATTTGATTTCTATTTGCAAAAATTTTTAAAGTTATAAATATAAAAGTCCACTGATTATCTTTAAATGATTCAGTGATGAAAGCAAATCCCTCTCAAAGAAAACAAAAAGGAACAGCAGAGGAGAAAAAAGCATCCATAATGGTCCAGGGCTATTTTTTCCTGGCACGAGCTTATAAATGAATGAATATTTATTTGAATGCAGAAAATCGTAGATAAATGTAACTAATAATCGAAGTAAAGTAATTATAACTATATGAATTTATTTTTTTTCCTGGAGACGCCAAAAAACTCACCCAAAGTGCCAGAATCGTTAGGACCGCCCCTGGGGGAAGGGTGGTATTCCTTGATCTCTTCTTCATAGTTGTGATAATATTTAGTAGAAGAGATCATAAAAATAGAAGCTAAAAAAAAGGCATTGCGATGACCACACAAAGAAGGGGACAAAAGGATATTGGGACTAGAATGCTTGAATATTTAAGGGAAATTAACTAAAATTGAAAATTTTCGAATTTTTCCAACGATAAATTCTTTGGAGAAGGGGGGGGCTTGCTTCTCCCTATCTCCCTGTTCACGTGCTCATGGTTGCGCTTATATTTTGTACCAAAAGTGATTTAAATATACGGTGTACAGAGCTATTTTCCCTCGCAGTTATTTAAAAAAAGAATCATTGGCCAAGATAAAAGTTACTCATTAATTTTTGGGAGAAGGTAGGATGGTGGCTTCTTTCTATCTTTCTGGTTACGCTCATGATTATACTTGTATTTTGTACAAAAAGTGATTTAAATACACGGTGTACAACGCCATTTTGCCTCACAGTTAACAAATATCAAGCTACGGCAAAATAGCGTTGTACGGCCTATTCAAGCAAAAAAGTATAAAAATACAATTGCCACAAAAAGATAGGGAAAAAAGTAAATTAGGATTAGAATTGATCCATCAAGAAACGCTACTCAGAACGAAATAAACAAAAAACCGTATTGATGATGCTAAAGTAGAACATGAATGTAGGAGCAAAAGACGCATTATCGATGAAAAGAAGAGCATGAAATTATAGTAGGGGGTATATATACCACGATATTTATTGCCTGTGCCTTTTTAACGTAGTAACGTAACTTGATTCACACTTGACATTTGTTAATAAATTTTTCAAATGGTTGAACCAAACTACGATACTACATAAACAAAATCACAGCCTACATCGAGAATAAATACCGTGATAAACCCTGTATAGTGGTCGAATTGAGAAAAAGGTACTTGTGATAATAACAATAATAAATTGGGACTTGAACTAGGGGTATGATTTCAGTAGAAGTAATTTACGTCTACTACTGGTGAAACCACAATTTATCAATAACATTGCAGGTTTTCTACTTATTAAAATATTTTTTCAACGACACTTACGTAACTATAGGTGGTTCAAACTTTTTTTTGGAGAACCTTAAAAATTTGAAATACCTTCATAGTTTTTTTTGTATAAATTTTGAAACTTTAATTACTATATCATAGGGTGGGCCATGGCCCATCCAGGCCCATCTTTAATTGCGAGCTTGATATTTCCATAGTTAGGGTTACATGTCAAAAACTAGTTACGGCTCTGTGTTTTTTTTTATAATTGTAACCGGTTTTTTTGTTAGTAAATGAGGAAATTATTAATTTTGTGCGTTATTCAAGTACATATATGTTGATTATTAATTTAAAAATGGCATTTTGTAGATAAGAACTTTGTATAAAGGTGAATTAATTAGTGTTATCATAAATGGAAAAGGTTTGTTTGTTTTTTTTAAGTCTTCTTTGATGATATTGGTGATTTTTGTTTGTTTATATTGGCAGCGTATCTCGTAACAATTTTGTGGTTATTGCGCAGACATATGTATAGGGATGCGCCACCATTGTTTATTTTAATGCTGTGATTACATTTTTTGTAAAATATTATGCTACCCTTAATATTAATAATTGTTTATAAATGTAATTTAATTAAAGTTGAGAATAAAATGTAACATTTGGTCACAAATTATAATAGTTCATGTCATCTATATATAGTACAGTCATTACATAGTTTTCTTATAATATTCATTCATCATCTTTGAGGTATTTATGGCCTATATGATTAGATTAATTTAATATATTAATTATTAATTAAAAAAAATTGTTTTGTAGATATTGGACAAGTATAACGTGCCTATAGAAATGAGTCATATGTCACCTTTTCGTTTAAATGTGCAAAATATCGCATCAGAATTATCTAGTAGTAGTTCAAATCCAAAAAAACGTAGAAAAAATGTACAAAACACCATACAAACACCACCAAATGTTCAAGATTTATTACCGCCACCATTATCTGGTTATGGTGATACAATTGTTGCATCAAATCCATTTGATGATTGTCCAAATACTGTGAATACAATGAATGTTAGAAATAATCAACCACCAATGGGCATGGGACCAAACATGTCGATGGGTGTTAATAATATGAACATGTGTAGACCCATGGGTAATAATTTTCAATTATATTTTATAATAATTTTAACAAAATTTGTAAATTTGTAGGTTCATCAATGGCTATGGGTTCGCCAATGATGCACAGTCCTAATTCACATCCAAATCCACATATGATGAATAATTCAATGATGATGAATGGTCCTAGAATCAATGGTCCTCCATCTATGGGTAATCATATGGCGCCTCATATGATGCACAGTCCAAATGGACCGATGCATGGTATTGCTGGACCGATGCACAGTCCTATCAATAATATGGGACCAGGTATGCCTGGACCAATGCCAAATAATGGTCCAATGAGTGGATCAATGGGCAGTCCAATGGCTGGACCTGGTCCCATAAATGGACCTATTAATAATGGTACTATGAATGGACCGCAAATGAACGGACCCCCTATGCCCAGTGGAATGAATATGAATACACCTAATGGGCCTATAGGTAAATAAATTCGAAATATTTAAATCGACATTATGTATCTATTATTGTATAATTGAAACAGCTCCTACGCATAATAATAATTTCATGATGTCTTCTATGAATAATATTTATTCTAAACCCATGCCAGTTAGTGCAGGCAAAGTATATCCCGCAGATCAATCTATGGTAATAATTTATTAAATAAACGTCTATTAAAATTTATTAATCTTTTAAATAGGTATTCAATTCGCAAAATCCCAATGCTCCTCCAATTTATCCATGTGGTGTTTGTCATAAAGAGGTGCACGATAACGATCAAGCAATATTATGTGAAAGTGGCTGTAATTTTTGGTTTCATAGGTAATATTTTAACTAGTATTTAATTAATATTTTATTAATTAATAATTGATAATTATAGAGGTTGTACTGGTTTAACAGAAGCAGCATTTCAATTATTAACAGCTGAAGTATATGCTGAATGGGTTTGTGATAAATGTTTGGCATCAAAAAATATACCTCTAGTTAAATTTAAACCATAGATAAATTTCAATCAAAAATTAAATAATTAAGAGAGTAATAATTTTATAATAAGACTGAAGACCTGAAAAAGCACATCACTGAATTTTCGAAACTGTAAAAATGTTTATGATAGAATCTCGTAATTGTTTTTTAAATTGTATATAATTATCTAATCATTTACAAAGTTATATTTGTATAAAATGATTTAAAACAACTATACTTTTTCAATTTCAAATTTGAGATTAATCAACCCCAAAATGGGAATAAGCAATTTCAAATTGAGAAGAAGCAGTTTCAAAATAAGAATAATCGGTTTCATTATGAGGTTAAATCGTATCAAATTCACAAAAGCTACATATTTTAAAATAAATAATATTGAACAAAAACAGAAAATTCTGAAGATGTGTATAAATTGAAATTAATCAGAAAAGCCCTGTTGATCATATTGCATTATGTCTTTGAGTATGACCAATTATTCTTCATCTGATATTTTTTCTCAATTTGAAATAATTGATATTTTGAAGTCGATTAATCTCAATTTGAAATTGAAAATTGATAGTTTTGACCATTCGAAATTGTATAAATAGTTAATTTATATCATAATAACAATCAAGTCAGATCAAATCAGTTGAAATTATATATAGAAATAATTAGTAAAATAATTTTTTTTTGAAGAGTTCAAAAAAATAAAACTTGAAAAGTTGCGTATGACGGTTTTATAACTCTCAAATACAACTGAATGAATGCCTTATTGTACAAAAGAGAGTTTTTCAGTAGATTAGACAATCTAGCTACAGTTTAATTTGGCTTATGTACATAAAATTTATATTTAAATAAAATTATACTTAAGTTAAAACTGAAATTTACAAATAATATTTGGTTTATGTCGGACCTGAATTATACTTTTAAAATTTATAATAAACATAAAAATACAGTTTTTCTTTATTTTCTCTGATAATTTTTTTAAACATAAAGCTCACGTAAAGAGAAACATTGAAAGTTTACCAAAGTTGAAAATATTAAATTGAACAAGGAAACCACTATTCTTTGCATGATAAAGAAAGAGATCGGTTATAAATGTAAATAGGAATATTTTGGATATCTGGAATTACCCTTTTCATGAACATTCCACCGTCAAAGTCCAATGGAAGACTAACTCCTTCGTCCATAAAGGCACTAACTACCACCTAGTACCAACACTATCAAAGCACCTCACTATATTTTAAAAGCACTTGAAACGAACAAAACTGAACTGATTGTGACAAGTTTTAGGGTAGAACGTTATGTAATTTTCCCTTTGTTGTGTTCATATCAGAAATTGAAGACAAATTTGTACATATTTATATAATCTTATCGTTCCTAACGAAGGAAATTGAGATAATTTGGAAATATTTCCAAGTCTTTAATTTATTCAACAACAAAAATTACGTAGTAGAATATTTTAAATTTTGAAAATATACAAAAATTTTCGATCTGTCCAATAGGAACACGTTATATATTGAAAATGAATCTAAAGTCTTATTTGATAATACATTCATGATACTGCTCCAGTTTTTAAGCGGCATTTAATTAAAATACTTCAATGGTTTAATAGTAAATATTGTAATCATTCAGCAAAAATTAAAAATGCATAATTGAAATTGGCGCTCAAAAATTGTATCAATTCCCAGCGATATATGATCATTTAGTTTAAGAAAGACACAAGATACAGCTTTCGTAAAATAGAAAGAAACAGAAAATGTGAAAATACGTTTTTCTGGTTAACTAGAATAAGGCCAACGATTATGAATTCTTACAAGGATTGCTCATGAACCACATTTTTTCGGCATCCCCACTCTTGTCGTCTCCAGTGACGTCATTCGCGTACATACAGATACGGATAGACATCGATAGAGACAGGTAGCTATGCCTGTCTCTATCATGTATATGTAGGTATGCTAACTATCCGTCAATGACGTCAAATATTTGGCTTATATGGAGAGTATAGGCAATGAGCAATCATTGTAAGTTTACAATCGTTGGAATAAGGCGGCCTACTGTTCGCGCCTTCAACATTGAGCCCCTGATACCTCCTATACGTTTATATTCTCCTGATACAAAATCGAAATTTCGTACAATGTTTACAACCGTTTTGACAGCAAAAGCTTTTGGTTGCCAAAGAAACTGTCTTGCTTATCAATTTTATTGGTTCTGTGGTATAATAAAACGGCTTTATTGCTTATTATTTCAACCATCTGCCTTGTGAAGTCATACTCTCGTGACTCCGGCTGATAACTATCTAACATGACGTCATTTTATAATCAAATTATAAAATTAATAATTTTCAAAACGATCGGCTTTAACTGGTTCTATTTATGGTCTGATATTTAAAACGAACATTTATGAAACCAGAACGTTGCTATTTTTTAACTAAAAATATAAATCATTCGTATTTCGCGCGAATATTTGACAGATTGCGTTAGAATGCGTGGCCAATCGGGTGCATAAAGAAGGCGGTATAATTGTCAAAATATATTTATTGAAAATTAGAGAAAAAAACTAATTGTTTTTGTTGATGGTAATTTTTAATTATTGATTAATTATCATAATTATATTTGTAACCAATTTTTTAGTAATTATGTACAAATTACGCAATGGCTTGTTTCTGGTCTAATCAAAACGAGACAACAGTTGATATACCAGAATATGAAGAAATATCAAATACTATTTATTATAAAATAATTATAACTGTTGGTGATATTAAATGGAGTATATTGCATCGTTATAGCGAATTTTTCGAATTGCATAGCCAATTAGTTATTGATCATGGTGTATCGAAGGATATTCTACCATCAAAGAAGGTTATACGTAATAAATGTCCTATATTTATTGAAAATCGACGTAAAGGACTTGAATTATATTGTCGTAAAATATTAAATTATTTAAAACGTACAATGCCGAGGATATTTATAGAATTTTTTAATTTCCATATTTACGATGTATTTTTTTTATTGCAAAATTTAGCATTGAGATTCTATTCAGAAGGTGATATTTTATTGAATTCAAGCAGAAGTTACGTATTAACACCATTAGAGGTAACATAATTATTATTATTATTAAAATTAATTAAAAATAAATTTTAGTTACATGCAATTAGTGAATGTCTTAAGAGGCCGTTTCCTACACTTGATAAAATTGATAGTCGATATGATTTTACACATGTATTAGATTTATGTTCACAATTGAAGACTTTAACAGTGAATGGTAGCAATTCTGAATATTTAAACAGCAATATCATTCCAAATAATTTACAATTCGATTTTGTCCCTTTCAAGGTAATTAAGAACTTGATGGAAAATAAGGGGTGTCCATTCCTAGGGTTGATTAAATGTAATTTCCAATTATAGGATTTATGTTTGTACCAAGGTAAAAACTCAAATTTTTTATAAGTATCAGTGGACTTGTTTCGGCTTATGCCACCCTCAGCACCATCGCTACGATTTTTTTTATTATATTGCCTCATCTCTACATGTTTTCATATTTTTAATTACTCAAATTACAACAACTACAAATTAACATGTAATTTAACTTGAAAAACCACTCTTTATTTATGGAAAAGCTTGAAATTTAAAATTGATCTTAACTGTAAAATATTAAAGATAAAAAATAAGAGAATAAAATCAGAAAGAAAATTTATACATTATGAAAAACCATTTTTCTAAGTTTAATTCTTATCATTATCTTTTTAGTTCTTACTTGCTTCTAGTCATTTTGAGAATATTCTTTTAGTGAGTTTTTTCTTTGTAACGAACATAAGTCCTATAATTAGAAACTACATTTAATTAAGAACTTGATTAATATTTGTAAAATACTTCATGTCTTTCAAAATTATATCACTTTGAACCTTCGTACTTTTGATTTTTTTTATTTACGAAATTTGTGGTTTTTGTATTTTGGACCGTGATTAATTTGTCAATTTGATTTGTTTGTTTCAGTCGTTAATAACGTTGCATTTGAACAACGTCAATTTGGATCGCATTGAATCTGTTGGTAATTTACGTTCAACATTGGAACATTTATCTGTACAAAATACAAACATTAATAGTATAAGTCATGTTCTACAGTGTGATGTATTACATAAATATGATTTAACATCGAATCAAATATGGACGAGTATGAAAAAATTGAATTTAACAAATAATAATATAATAGAAATTGATAAAACAATCAAATTAGTACCAAATTTAGAAATATTAATATTGAATTCAAATAAAATATCAAGTATCGGTGATTTATCGAATTTACATAAATTAACGCATTTAAGTTTATCAAATAATTTAATAACAATATGTACACAATTACATACAAAATTAGGTAATATATTAACGATAAATTTATCACAAAATAATATAACATCGTTAAAAGGTTTTGAAAAATTATATAGTTTAGTAACATTAGATTTAAGTTGTAATAAAATTGTTGATATTGAAGAAATATCATATATCGGTAATTTACCGTTTTTAGAAAATTTAATATTAACAGGCAATAATATAGCAACAATTATTGATTATAGAATAAAAACATTAGAACAATTTAAAGAACGTGCTAAAGATATATGTTTAGATAATGAGAAACCATCACAAAATGAATTAGATAAAGTATCTGTATTGAGGGCTTTAAAAATTGTTAAAGAAGGCAGAATGCCGGATTTATCCAACAATTTTAGTATGTAAAATCAATTTATACTAATCTCATATTTATTTTATAATAAAATAATAAAGACTTACTAAACTTTTATTGTAAAAACTCATAAAATTTACAGATTTAGTCCACGAATTACAACGCCTGGATCTACAAAGTTATCCAGCTTTCTGTAAATTCGTTAGGTCATGTCGGCGAAATTCCTTGTGGATCACTATAGGAGTTTAGTTGTAATTATACTAAAGTGTGATCGAATTGGTTGTCAACGGTGACGTCGCTGATAAACAAATAAATCTAGTATTACATTAGAAAAAAAACTTAAATGAATCAAATTTCATTTTGATAAGAGAAAATTAACTGATAATGACGACTGCAATGTTGCTTTATGTTTATAGAATTAGATATTTGTTAATTCTTTTAATACAATTAGTGTATTGTTTAGTTTTTTTATTTCATCGGGGTTGGTAACATTTTGACGTTTCAACTTGGTGAGATAATCAGTGACGCCAACGCCATTGTTGCGCCCATTTTCTTGTATTGTTTTTATTTGTGAATACGTAAAAATTATAAGAAATTAATATTCGCAAAAAAATTGATCTAATTTTTTTTATATATAAAAATGTAAATAATGTTGCTTGTAAATAATTAATTAATGTGCTATTTTGTTTGTGTTTAGTGATTAAATTCAACATAGGATTAATTGAAATTTGTGTTTATCCGAAAATATACACGAAAACACCCCATGTAGTAAGTGGTTCGTGAATTGGTTATAAAATTGTTTATAAAAAAAATAAAGTAACAATGAAGTGCCAAAAATTGTGGACGTTCAATTTTAGACATTTAGTATTTATTTGATTTGAATTAACTGAAATTGCCATCACACACGCACACATACACACACACGCATTCACACAGAGAAAAAAAGACATTATCCGGGGTGGTTGTTTAGACATGTACATGTCACGTTACGATTTGAATTTATTTATAGGAAAGTTGGTTGTGCTGATGTTGTGTTGTTGTATATGGTTATTTGATGGTTATTGTAAATTGAAATGGGTGATTATGCTTTATATAAGGCCTTACAATCATTTTCTCCCCCTGCTGGTGATAAAAAATTATTAGAATTTCGAAAAGATGACGTATTTGAAGTGTCAGTTGAAAGTCCATTTACAAAAAATGTATATAAAAAACCTGGATGGTTATATGCATATAACAGGCGAACGGGGGTTGAGGGATATGTCCCAGGTAAATATTATTAATTATTAACATAGGCAAGCAATTATACATCTAATTTAAATTGTCTTCCAGTTGAGCTGGTTAAACTACTTGGTTCTAAAGTGAACAATACAATACACCACCCTTCAGCACCGGGGGTGGAACCTAAACATGCCGCATATCTCGCCCTCAGTAAGTCTACTTACCTATCAATTAATAAAATTATTATTTTTTTTTTATATATATAATAATCCAATCAAGGCATCGGATAGTAAATAAACAATAAACATTTTTTTATAACAGAAATAAAGTGTAGGTATACAGGATTGCTGTTGTAATATGCCAAATTCGTATAAAACTCTTAATAGTTGGCGGGCGATTCGAATAATACTTTAGGATTTTTAGGGCGATCCGGAGAACATTTTATCAAAATTAGAACCTTCTAGCTCATCGGGAAATTGGTCAAAAAACTCGTTTTGGACAATGTCGGAATCGTCAAAAACGAACAAAGTACGCAAAACAACTAATAATTACTCGTATACGCTTCCAACAGTGATTTTCTTCGTTTTTCTCCATTGTATTGTAGAAAGTATGCGAAACATTTCTATTTGTTCCAGAAGAAAATGGAGAAAAACGAAAAAAAAAACAATGTAGGGAGGATCCTTGAGTCATTCTAAGTCATTTAGCCTGCCTTGCTTGTTTTTCAAAATTCCGACATTGTCCAAAATGGTTGTTTTTGAATAACTTCCAAATGAGCTACGAGGTTCTAATACGAGTTTCATAAGTATTTGAAATATTTGCAGCAGCAACCCTGTATGGAATTTCAAATGGATAAACTTTTATGTTTAATTATGTGGAAATTATACCGCCCTGTTGCTCTGAAAGTAGAAAATTCGTACGAAACTCCAATTAGTTGGCGAGCGATTCGAAAAATATTCCAAGGATTTATAGGAGGATGCCTATACAGGATAACCCATAAGTCGCGCACAATCTCTGAGGCAGATAGAAGATGAAATTCTAATTGTAAGACGAAAAGTTCTTTACCATTTTGTCACCTGACGAACAGGTAATTAGTTGTTAATTAAATCAAATAGCCAAATGGGAGTTCGCTATAGCGATAAAAAAAGAAGGAGAGTCTTGACGGTGAGATATGGGAAGCGAATCAGTTAGGGAGCACCTGATTGGTTACTTAATTTAATTAATTACCTGTGCGTCAGGTGAAAAAATATAGGACTTTTCGTCTTTGAATTTCATCCTCTATCTGTCCTTAAGAGATTCTGCGAGACTTATGGGTCACCTGTAAATTAATCTAGCAAAATTAGAACTTCGTAGCTCATTTGGAAGTTGGTCAAAAACGCTCGTTTTGGATAAGGTCACGATTTTGAAAAACGATATAAACACACAAAACGTCTAAAAATGACTCGAAGACCCTCCCAACATTTTTTTCGTTTTTCTGTATTGCATTCTAGAAAAATGGAAGGAAAAAAAACTAAGAAAAATCAATGTAGGGAAGATTCCCGAGTCATTCTAATTCGTTTAACTTGTTTAATTTGTATTTGAAAATTGCAACATCGTCAGAAACGAGCGATTTCTTGACCAACTTCAAAATGAGCTACGAGGTTCTAATTTTGCTAAAGTGATCTCTAGACAGCTTCTTATATATAACATTTCCATACAAATCGTCTACTTTTAAAGCAACAGTGCGGATATCTGCCTATTGATTTATTAATTTATTCGTTTCCTCTACTAATAAATACATTTGGATAAATTTATTCATAGTTACAGAGCAAGAAAAACCCCATAAATTTCGCCAAGTATTCTTCTTAGAACCGATATTTTGTAAATTATGTAAGTATTTTTTTTGTGATAAATAATAAGTTTTTTAGTTTATTTATATTTCGCAAAAGTTAAATTAAATAAAATAAAAAGCCTGATAATCATGGGGATTCAGATAACTGAATTTAATTATTGAATAATTCAAATTCATGATTTATTAACAATTACCTGTTAATCTACTTTAATTTTTTTATTTAATACACGATAATTATTCCTGTTTTATTATTAATTACATTTCGATATGGAATTGGAATATGTTAATAACAGTTTTGCGTCGTTTATTATTATTATTATTTTTAATGTTATAATGTTTTGTTGTCTATATACAGCAAGCGTCGTTACTTTCCAAATAATATAAAACCATATTAGTAAATTATCTTAATTTTTTTATTAATAAAAATAGTGTTCGATTGGACATTTTCAAAATTATACTGGAATTTTCAAGGTAAACTTTTGAATTTCTCATCACTTTGAGTAACATAAATTTGCATATTTATGGAGGTCACACCTAATGTGAATTACACTTGTTAAGTTTTGTATAAAATAGGTAAAGTTAGTTTTAACATATTTTAATTCGTTGTATGTGCAAAATAATATTTCTCACTTATCGGTAAAATTTAATTTTGATAATTTATTTGTTTATAGATTTATTTATTTCTCTTTTTTTATTTATTTAAGGTAAAGATTATATTTGGGGATCAGGGCCAGTTGGTGTACAATGTTACGGTAAGTAAAAATCAATTAATTTCATTTTTTTTTTACTTAAATAAGAATTCATCCTATCAATTCAAATTTCTTTTATTTTGTTAAATAATGGAATGAGACGTTGCGGAACAATTATTGCATTTATATACATGCGCTGTTGCCATATCGAAATCATCAATTCCAGGCATGGTTTCTGTATATTTGTTTCAGAAATTGTGGTAGATAGAATCGGTTTGTTTGTAAAAAAATCTTTTAAATACAAATGGATGTTTCAGTGATTTATATTGTTAATGGTTGTGATGTTTGATTTAATTCAAGAAATTTTAAATTTTATTTAAAAAATTTTAATACGGCTCTGTCGATGAGTGGTGTGAGGTTTTTTAAATGGTGGGGATGTGTGAAGATGGCGCTATTGTTGAAGGTGCATGCGCATATTTATTCGTAATGGAACATTGCGTTAAAGTCAGGGAATCTGCAATTTAGTTGGGCACAGGTTGTCGATGAAGTGATGTGATGTGTTGCGATTTTTTTCTTTCTTTTTTTCTTCAACAACACAAAAAAGACTGCTTTGTTAATTTGTTGATTTATACATGAATTATATTTCGAAGATAGAAAAAAAAAGGGGAAACTGTTGAATTTCTATTAGTTTTTATTTTATTACCAAGTTATTTTATTTTGAACATGACAAAATGAGCATTCCGGAACGTGATACGCAGGAGGGCACTATAGCCGGCGGCGATACATCATCATCATCATCATCATCGGTGAAAATGTTTCGGCGACTTATGGTCCATCAAACTGATTGTAAACATTCACAATTATTACCATTGGTTAATATCGATAAAGAGAATTATATGTGGCGTACATTGGGTCGTCCAACAACATCTGATGTTGATTTAAATAATAGTTTTATGGTTTGTGATACCGGTAGTACATTAAGTCCATTAAATATGATGCCGACAAGTAGTAATAGTAATAACTTATCAACGACAACAGCAACAACAATAACAAATCAAACAGTATCAACAATGTTAACCACAAATATAAATACTTCTTTGACCACAACAATATCAAACCCGGAAGGTGTTGATGGTGACGGTACCGGCTCATGCGCTCGCATCGTCTCGTTCCACCCTTTAATTTGTTCCTGTGAATTATCCTGTTGTTGTATGTGTGGTTCTTATTGTTCTCCAGATTGCAACGCTTGTTTTCACGATATGTGTGCCCGTTTTGCTATAAATTCTGGATGCCGTAAACAAGATGAAATAACAACAACTACTCTAGCTGCTGCCCAAGTTCATCAGCAACAACAACTTCATCCCATTGTACATGATCACGACAAGGTAAGATTCTTCTTTTTTTTTTTTCTTTTAAAGCTTTGCAGGTTTTTTTTGTTTCAACAAACAAAAAACGAACTAAATCGAGAAGAAAAAACCGGTATTGATAACGATAATCCATTAAACTACAAAAAAAATGTAATAACCCGATAATAGTGTTGTCTCTAACAGCTGAGGGAAAATCGGGAACAAAGGCGTCCTCTTTGGAAAATCGATAAAGTGCGCACGGGATTGTTCTTTTACAACCATTGAAATCTCTTTGTCCTGTTGTTAATATTATAATCCATATGTATGGCCTAACTATAATTTATCCAGACTTTTTTTCTCTATATTAGATCATGTATAATTTCGCTGTCATAAGTTTTTAATAGGTCTTGACCTTAACCTTTGGTAGTTTTTATTTATTTTTTTTAACAATAATTGATATAATCTTCAATTCCATTAAAGAAAAACTTCTTTTTCCTGTTATTTGATAAATCCTAACATATCTTATTCCGTTTGTTACATATATTAATACCATTGTTGCCATATTTACCAAGTTTAACATAAATTATATCTCAACGTGTTGATCCTATTTTATTTATGTTGTATCATTATTATTTATTAATAATAAAAGATTAACAATTAAAAAGAAACGAAAACTTTTACAGCAAAAAAAGAAAATTCTTCTAAAATTGTTGACCTCATCTTTTTTTTTTGATCATTGGTATTAAAAGTGCAGTCAATTTTAAGATAGGATTCAATTTTATTTTATATTATCAATTCTGCATTGACCCTAAGGATCATTATCAACGTGCTTTATATTAATCAAATGAGGGGAAAAAATTAACTAGAATCTGATTTTCATTATTATATTTTTTTTTGTCTATAGAAAGATTTTTCTTTCCTTTTCTCTTTCGTTGTTGTTAAAATGACGTTATTTCTTAGTTAATGTAAAAATTATTCCGTGTATAATTTTATTTTAATTTTATATCATAGTGATTGAATAATTTCGTCATAGAACGATGCTAATTAATTTACATATTGATGACCCTTCACTTCTATCCAATTTCAGTGAAATGTTTTCCCAGACGACAGTTCTAGTAGCATTTTCCGTTCCATTAGGTCTAATTAAAAGAAATGGAGCAAAGCTTAATAATAATAATACATAATAATAATAATAATACATAATAATAATGATAATATGGGAAAATATAGAGGAAAAATTATTGGTCGAATTTCTTCATATTGTAGTTAATACGTAATAGTTATGTCTACAGTTACAGACAAAACACGCTGATTCATAAATCATAATGTAAAACTGTGTTTGTTTTTAAGCGTTTCATGAAGAAAAAGACAATAATTGAAGAAAAAGTTCGTTAATCTATCAAATTGTTTATTTTTTCATCCGATCTTAAGTTGATAATTATCCGAATTATCAATTAGTCTAATTTTGTTGATTATTTTTATAAATAATCTTATCATATGCTTATTATAAAAGAAATATACAGTTGTGTCCTAATGGAAGATTCTATGAAATAAAATTGATTTCTAAAAATTCGATTGAAAGTAAACAGATATCATTTATGACAGACTTAATGGCGCGTGTAATACTTCTATATACAGAGTGTCTACTTAAAATATGGTCGATTCTTTGAAACTGCTATTGATTGACGAGCGATTTGAAAAAAATTGGATTTTTAAGGGTGTCCCTGGAGACCATTTTAACAAAACTAGAACCTCGTATGTAGTTCATTTGGGAGTTGGTCAAAAAACGATCGTCTCGATTCTCAAAAAACGACTAAGAAGGAGCTAAGGATCCTCTCAACATTGATTAGTTTCGTTTGTCTCCATTACATTGTACAAAAAACTGCGAAACACCTTCTCCCGTTTCAAAATAAAATATAGAAAAACGAAAAAGCTAGTTTTTGAAAATCGCGACATGAGCTACAAGGTTCTAGTTGTGCTAGAATAATTTTCGGAAATCATACTATAAATCGATAAAATATTTTTAGAATCGCTCGTCAACTAATAGCAATTTCATTGAATAGACCATATTTAGAATCAACACCCTGATGTACTTTTTATTTAGCGTTTTCATTTCATAAGTCTATTTAAAAAAATCTACCGTTTATTTTATCAACTATTCAAACAAGTTTCAACTTCTAATATCTGAAAATTTCTATTGTTATCAATTTATGACTAATAATTTTAATTAATTTTGGTATTGGTTCTCATTGTTTTATGAATATTGTATATGAGTATATGTATAATTGAACTCAAAGGTTAAAATTCCAAAATAATTTATTTAAAAAGAGAAAAAAAATATTTCGATATCACAGTTTAAAAAAAGAAAGAATTACGAATATTTAAGGTTAGTAAAATTCATTCTTTTTAGTCTTTAGTAAAACTTACATGGAGATAAATTACCGAAGATAAGAGATTAAAAAAAAATCAACTTTTGCAAAATTAACAATTTTTAATTTGGTTTTATTTTTTCCGAGCTAACAATTAAAAATTTACACAGAATTGCTAATGTAGATAATTAAAAAAAGAAATTTAGTGTTTTTTTTTGTCTACTAAGAATTTATATCGTATCGATTTGGTAATTGAAATACACGTGCAATGTCTTTGACATTCATCAGATTTGGTCTGCAGATTTTTAATTATTATTTTTTCCTAAAGTATAAATCTTTATAAAATTTGAGTATGCAAAAATATCAATTTTATTCATGAATATTCAGTAATTATTGTGTCACTTTTATTGTTAGTATAATTGAGTTACTTTGAAAAAAAAATTTTGATAAGATTTTTTCCTTTGTAGTACTTTCGTAATTGCATAACATGTGATTAAATTATTTTTACTTTTCTTTTCATTTATTTTATTTTGATAATGCAGTGAATAGAATAGATTTTCTCTCTCTTTCTATCGAAATAATCTCGTCGAATGTGATTTTTTCCAATCGCAATTAGTGACGAATTTTTGTCTTAGGTCATGCTTATTGGAATTTTTTTCGATATTCTTGAATTATCTATGATTGATTTAAGACAATAATAATCGAATAAACGGTGATTTTTTTAGTCGTTTTAATATAAAAAAAAAATCGAGGGTCAATCTTTATTTTATTATTTATTTATATATTTTCTATATAGGTGTATTTAATTTTATTTTATTCATTTTTGAAAAACTTGCTTGTGGACACAGTAAGTCCGACAGCCCCCCGGTCCGCCATGCCACACGCCGACGTGACCTATATGAGTCGACGACGTGCCCGTCAAGGTTGCCAGATAGATTGTAATAAGCAATGTTGCCGTTGTTATATTGTTGAGCATCGCGCACACGTGTCTTCATATCAAAAGATATTCAAACATATAAGTTCCATTGGCTTTATTTATAATGTTTTATTTTATTTTATCTTTTTTATTCTGATAATAACATTAATAATAATCATTGTAGTAATAATAAATGATAATGATGACGATGACCATGATGATGATGGTAAATGTTATGATGCCAAATTCCGAATTTCATAGTTTAAATTAAAAATTATAAATAGAGTTAATAGAAATCGAGAATATTTGCAAATTTTCATTGCGTCATTTAGATTTTTTTCCTAAAAAACAGGTTAAATTAAAATGTACATTAAATACATTTAATTTATTTCTTTAAAAAAGAGAAAAACAAATAAATTGGTTTGTTGCCATTTTAAATATAATTTCTTCCTGATAATTTTCAATTGTTTTATTGTTATCAGTCCACAGCAGTAGACATCTAATAAAAACTGATAACAATAATTGGTGTATGCGTATATCCGTCTGATTAATAATTTTTAATATAATAAGATAAACCTTTTCGTTCCGGTTTTTTTATGTAAAAAAATGATATTATAAACGGAGATTTATTTATTTATATTTGCAATAGTTAAATTGATCCAGGAAAAAATCTTTTATTATATGTTTCTAAATTTAATATATAGTTGTAATGTTGCCAATTGATTTTTTTGTTTAATGTGTCAGTTAAGTTTCGTATGTAAATTATTGTTCTTCAACTATCCTGAAGAGAGAACAAATATTTTTTACGACTATTTATTATGTATTTTATTAAAGTGTTGTATTTAGCGCTTCCTGTTATATCAGCTAATTAATTGAAACAAATAGGAGAGGAGGTATGAAATGGTGACTGAGCATATATATAGTTTTTGCCATTTGATAATGTTGAGGTTTTAAAAAGTCGATTGAAACTGGAACATTTGCTTATTTATATTGAAATGTTTTACTTATTTTTTCTCTTCCTTTTATAATTTTTAATATAATTTTTTTACTAGAATCCAACAGTTTGCATATTTCTCGTGATTTGCTTTTTTTTTTTGTTTATATATTCTAATTTATTCTAGGTAGTCTTATTTTAGAAGGGCATTTTTCGCGCATTTCTAATCTTTTTTCCCTGTTTGGATTTTCTTGAATAAATAAGTTTTGTAAAGTTGGTTGAAAAACCTGGTCGATTGGATTCATGAATTTTAACCTTATTATCATAGGTCACGCCATTGGATTATTTTACTATATCCAAGATATATGTATATATTTTTTTAGTCTGTATGATTTTTTTTTTTGTTTTGTTTTGAGTTCAAGTGAAATTAAACTTGAGAGAAGAGGAGGGAAAAAAAGAGAAATCTATCGATTATTTTTTTCGTATAATTTCGTATTAGGCTGAATTTTTTTCCCGGTAATTTTTGATGTTATTCTCAATAGTCAGGTTCTCTAGTATCTCAGACATTTTATTAGAGTGCGAAGTATGGGAAACTTGTGTTTAGATCGCGGCAAATCTGGTGTAAATTTAAAACCAAGGTCGGTATTGATGCGAATTATTAACCCATGGTTTAGAAGTGTAATCAAAATTTTCATTCCAAAATAGAAAACGATCCAATTAATTGAATTTTCAAAAGTACTAATTTTTTTTGTACGAAATGTTAATTTTCAGCTAAAATAAATCAATTTACTTTATATTGGTATTTACGTTTTTTTTTGGCAAACCATTGCTGTATAATACGATTCAATCTATCGTTTAATTAAAAAAATGCATTTTCTTTTTTTCGCATTTTTATAGAAGTACTTGCCGGTTTTGCTCGCAACTCTCCATTGTATAGTTGATAATCGGGGTCCAATAGGTGTTTGACTAACCAATGAAAAACGTTTGCGCGTTGCTATGCGCTTGTCCTGTCTCTGCCACCAATCCTGTGGTTGTTTCTCGCTCAACTAACCCCAATCATTGGAGGAGGATTTTTTTTTAAAGGGTGACCTGTTCAATATTTGATGGTAAAAATGTCATTCTTTTTCAATGAAAAAAAGAAAAGAAAAATGAAATGATAAAAATGATGATGAGTCAATCGATTTTTTTGTGTAAATAATAATCATTGAAAGGAAATTGATGAAGTTGAGAATAATTTAACGATTTATTTATCATTCGATTTGAAAGAATAATAAATAAATACAGTTGATAACTATATGCATAATTTGTTTAGTCGAGGAAGGAAAAAAAACGATGTTTAAAAATTGACAGTGAAAAGCTTTTAAGATGCTTCAATTTTTAAAAATAATAATAAACAGTAAATTAATTAAACGATGATAGACTATTATATAAATAATCAATCTGAACATGGTCTTAGAATATTGAACATTTAAAATAAATATTGGTTATATGATGTGTAGGTAGGTTGGTAATAAAAATGAGCGGCAAATTTTAATTTTTACAGTATTCACACCCACAGTATAATAAATTAAATTGGAAAATAAATTTTTACATGCATGAAAAATCGATTAAATCATCAACTCCTCTCGGTTTATTTGCGTTTATTAATTTACTTTTTTAATTGATTCGTTTTATTTGATATTGTTATTTCAATACTTTTGATTGTTTATGTTTCCATAATTTAAGAATGAAATATTGATTTTGAATTAATTAATTTTCATGCTGATGGATAGATTAATGTTTATTATTTCATCTTTATGATTTGTTTTTTTGTTCTGTTTGCATTTTTAAAGCCTGTTGCCGAATGGTCATCCTCACAAGTACTAGAATGGATGGCAGCTGTAAATCTATATCCTTGTTCCGAATTTTTTCGCTACAAAGACATAAAAGGTTCAGATTTGGCACATTTGGATAAAGAAAAATTAATTGTAAGTTATTGTTATTATACTTATTATAGTTTTTTTTTTAATATTTCATTCGTTTTAATAAAATATAGAATATGGGTATTAAAGATGAATTCCATCAAATGGCTATATTATCTTGCATAGATGAGCTTCTTAATAGAGCCGATAAAACGGACAAAACTGATAAAACTGATAATAAAATGATCAATGAACAAGACAATGAATCTGTACATTTTCCACATAAATTATTACAACACAGTTTTAGTAGTTTAGAACGTTGTGGAAAATGTAATAAATATCTTCGCGGCCTTCTTCACCAAGGTTTTGTATGTCAAGATTGTGGTTTAGTTGTACATCGTACATGTGCCGCCACTGGTTTACCATCATGTAATCCATTGCTAGAACGTTCAAATTATATGCAATTTAAATCACCATTTGGATTAGCATTATGTTTGCACTTTTATCCTGGTGAAACACAAGCACCAGCATTACTTATGAAATTTATAAATGAATTAGAATCGAAAGCTGAAGCTGATGAAACATTAGAATTATATAATTTATATAGTGCTACAGCACCGACTGAACAATTAACAAAATTAACTGAAAAAGTTATACAAGATAATATGACTGTTGATTTAAGCGAATTTAGTGCTGTATGTATATCTGGTATTATCAAGAAATTTTTAAGAGAACTACCTGATCCATTAGTACCAGTTCAATGGTATGATAAATTCTTAGCTGCCTCAAGTAAGTTAATTTTATTTTGTTAATTAAATTTAATTAATTTACTTTTTCCATTATTATTTTATTTTAAACAGGAACTAAAAATGACGAGACTTGTGCAATAACATTATCTCGTTACGTTGAACAATTACCAGATCATCATCGATTCACATTAAAATATTTTATGGTACATTTATGTAAAATATGCCAAATGGAATATTCCAGGGGTAATCGTAGCCCACCGACTGTTTTAATACAAGCTCTTTGTCATATTTTCCTACGTCCACCATGGGAACGCATCATGTAATTATCTTATATTTTAAATTATTATTATTATTATTATTTTAATTTTAATTTACAGACAAGTGGTTTATAATACTCAAGCTCATAATAGGATATTAGAAATTTTGTTATTAAAATGTTATTGGGGTATAAAATTACCAGAATTTGCAGCAGCACCAGCTATACCACCAAGGAAACTATCACGGATGGGCGGCAGTAGTGGCGGTATGAATTTAAGTAGCAATACAAGTGCGGGTATTTGTGCAAATATTTCAATAGATAAAGAAAAATCAAATGTTATATCATTACAAGACGCTGAGTGGTATTGGGGTGATATAAATCGCGAAGAAGTGAACGAAAAATTGAATGATACTCCAGACGGGACATTTTTAGTACGCGATGCATCTAGTAAGTGTGGTGAATATACATTAACTTTACGTAAGGGTGGTACAAATAAACTAATAAAAATTTGCCATAAAAATGGAATGTATGGGTTTACTGAACCTTATACATTCCATTCCGTTGTGGATTTAATTAATCATTTTCGTAATGACTCATTATCGCAATATAATGCCTCTTTAGATATTAAATTATTGTATCCTGTATCAAAATATAATTATGAAGAGGAAGCCGCTAAAGCTGAAGATATTGAAAAATTATGGGATCATGTACTTGATGTGAAGAAACGTTTATTTGATAAGAATAAAATATTCAATAGTTTATCGGATGATTTTCATAAAACTATGTTTGAAGTTGAAAGTAAACGTCAAGCATTGGATGCATTAAAAGAATTAGTTAAAGTATTTCAAGAACAGACTATAACACAAGAACAAGTACAAAAAGAAGCACAACCACATGAAATTGTTGGTTTAACAGGTAATGCAAGATTATTACAACAACGTTTAAAAATGATGGAAGAAAGTTCGGAACAATTGGAGGAAAATTTAATACAGAAAGAGAAATACAATAGAAGACTTGAACGACAATTAACGCAATTGAAGCCAGAAGTTCAAGCATTGCGTAGAGAACGGGATAAATACATGAGGTAATAATTTTAAATATATTATTGTTATATAAGTTTTGTTTTTAATAATTTTTGTTTTTTCAATAGATGGCTACAGGAACGAGGTGTTAGTTCAACGAAAATTAATCAAGTGCTCAATAGAAATAATGAAGAGGATTATGATTTAGATACAGGTGAAGATTATGATGTTGATACTTTAATACATAATGATGAACGTACTTGGTTAATGTTAAATTGTTCACGACAAGACGCTGAACGTTTATTAGCAAATAAACCAGATGGTACATTCTTAATACGTAAATCAAGTACATTTAAATATGCATTATCAATTGCTTGTAACGGTCAAACAAATCATTGTATTATAAATGAAACAAAAAAAGGTTTAGGTTTTGCTGAACCATACAATATATATCCAACATTAAAAGATTTAGTATTACATTATGCAACAAATTCATTGGAAATACACAACGATTCATTAAATACAAAATTAAAACATCCAATTTTAGCGTTAAATTATAGTGGAACCGAACAACATCCAATGAGCAACCACTATGTACAATTAATTTCAAAGTGATGTGATAAATAATGCTGCTGTGACTTTTTATATTTCCATAATATTTTAAAAAAAATACATATATATATTATTATTAAAAGTATATATATGTTACTACAATCGTGATAATTTTTCCAAAAAAAAAAAGAACTATTAACAAATTATATTGATTGGATATGTATTTAGATTCTATCTACATATACAGTGACACTTTAAAAAATTTAATTATTATTTTTACGAATTATTATTATTATTACGTTCGTTTGCTTAATCACCAGGTTGAATTGACTGTGATAGTGTACTAAAGAAGAGGTTCATAGATTTTTATTAATAAGCACATGTGTGTGATGTGTGGTGTTTAATACATTTCGTGGCCTGGCTTATTCATGATAAGATGATAAATTTTTGTTTTGTTTCAATTTTTTGTTTTGTTTTGTTTTCAATTTTTTTAAAATCAATTTAATCTAATCTGAATAGACTAGGCCTTTAATTTATCTGTCCAGATCATTTGACATTATTGATACAATCAGTTTTCATTGTAATTATAACGGTAATTCCCTATTTTATTAGCAGCGTATAGATTTTATTAATCAAATAAAAAATATACAGAACAAAAATCACAAAACAATAATAATAATAATAAATAAAAATAGGAGCCTGCAAATTTTAATGCGACTCTAGTCAAACTCTTGATGGGAGACATAAAAATGTATAAAGATTTTCGCATTCGAAAGATGCTAATATTGTTGCGCTACTGTTTGTTATTTAATAATGAAAAACAAAAAGCGGAAAAGGAAAAATCGTACGGGATTTACGCTGTTTTTTTTTCGATAATTCAATTTTTCTAGTTGATACAGTGAGAAGAAAGCATTCTAGATAGTTGAATAAATACTATATTTTATTATTACAATAATAACACTTACTGTGTGCAATGTTTGTAAAATGTTATATATTTCAGATTCTAATGATAAGATTCTTTTCTAATATTTATATATTGTTTTATATATGTTTGATTGATGATATAATTATTATACAAAAAAAGGTTTATTGATTTATAATTTACAGTCACATTCAGATCTGTAATAATTTTATATGCCATTTATAGTTGTAATGATGTAATCATTTCATGATTTATTTTTTGTTCAAATATTTATTTGCTTTAGAATTTTTTAAGTATTAAAAACATTTCTTGATATCTAGAATGTTTTTTTTTAATATTTCGATGTTTCCTTCAAGTTTTTTGAAGAGTACAAATAAAATTGATCAAATTCGAGTCTTTCATTTTATCGTATTTATAATATATATATATATATATAGAATATTTTTTTTTGTAAACGTCTTTCATCGTTGTCTTTAATAATAGACATTGTTCAGCACATTGTCAAACATTTCTGTATTATTCATCATTATCGTTATTTCGGAACAAACGCATTATTGTAAAATTGTATTTATCCTGAATTTTTTCGGGATGGAAAACAAATTTCAAATTTTTTATTGACGTTTTTTCAAATATATTTTTCTAGTTTGTAAATTTAAAAAGTGGATAATAATGATCTCAAGATTTCTGGATGCCATTCCGAAAGTGGGAAAAAAGCTGAGTCTTCCATGTGCGAAGAGTAAATAAAAAATCTTCAAGTCCTTTGATCAACATTTTATTATTAATAATAATAATAATACATAAATGTACTGTGGGAATTTTCAATTATAAAACCAATCAACATATATAGAAATGTTTATTAATAAAAACAGTTACAAAATTATTTATTTGTTAGTCATTTGAATAATTCTATAATTTCAGATTAATGCATATGCTGCATAATTAGCGATACCGCAACGATTATGATTGCGCCTCAATTTCATATAACCATTTTCGCCCCAATGTTTACCCCACCAATTTTTTAAGATCCATGCATTTTTCGTATAACCAACCACCAACATTGCGTGATTCACTACGTTCGAACTGCAAAAGGGGTCGTCGTAGATACCTGAACTGAATTGTCGATATTAAAACAAATATGTAATTTTTTACAAGAAAAATCCCCAGTAAATGGCTTAGAAACCGTAGAAATTTGCGACTTTGAGGCTTCCAGTCACTATTGGCATATCTTTTAAGTAGAAGAAATATTGTCTATTTGTAAAGAAATCGTTCATCCCACTTAAACAATTTAATTTTCATGTCGATTACATGAATTCTATAGTATTACGATTTAGTGAAACAAAACTGATAATTGGGAGATGCCACATACCAGGTGGACTATCTAAATGTTCCTAGTTCTTCCGGCAACTCATATTATTTGGCGTACTATTCGAAAAATATTTCAAGTAATTTTAGGAGAGTCTCTAGAGAACATTCTAGCAAAATTAGAACCTCGTAGCCCATTTGGTAGTTAGTCTAAAAACGCTCGTTTTGGATAGTGTCGGGATTTTCAAAAACAGGTTGCGTACATATGTAAAAGGAATAAAAACGAATCGAACATCTCCACCTGTCCCACAATAAAATGATAAAAACGAAAAAAATCAATGTTGGGAGGATTGGCGAGTCATTTTATCTATGTAGCAAATTTTTTAAGACATCGACATCGTCAGAAACAAGCATTTTTGACCGACTTCCAAATGAGCTACAAGGTTCTAATTTTACTAAAATCTACTACACACCCTGTACATGCGTACGTAAGGACTTCCCTATAAATCCTTGAAATATTTTTCGAAGTGTTCGTCAAATAGAGTGAGTTCTCATAAGAATTAAGTGAACCACTCGGTATAAAATTGTTTGATAAAAGCAAACGAATAGAAATATCGAGAACTTACTGATAAAGCTGAAATGTTAAAGGGCTGGCATTGATAGAAACAGCTACTGGGCCAATTTTGGCAACAGCTAGTTCTAGGGCACGTTCATCTCTAGCCGGTAGAATTGTCCACGATGATAAATTTGCAATTGCATGGTCCTTTTTGAATTTACATTTTTGTTGCTAAAATATCTTTCATTATTATTATTATTATTTTATGATAATAGTAATAAATAAATTTACCTTTGCAACATAAGGATACTCGGCGTAAGCCATTAAACCTCCTGATTTTTCTAAATAACGTAATGTATTCCTCAAGGAACCCCCACCGCAACCGTAATTACCCATTGAAGCACTACAATCGATGATCTGTTGTTCGCTGAAAATTAATTTACCACTTATTTTTGTTTATTTCAGCGAAAAAGATGAGTTAATTAACCTTAATGGTAGTAATTTGTTGGTTTGTTTGAAAATTTGAGCTTGAATAACACTAGCGATACTGAATGCATAGCATGAACCGCAATCTTTTTGATTGTAGATTGGTGTATTGAACCCCTTTTCTATCCAATTTATCTCGTCTGGTATATTATGAATAGATTCAAATATATCATCAACTTGTTCCGGATTAATTTTCCTATGTACACTATGTGTGAGTTTTACCATTTTTTGTAAATAATTCTCACTTGTCTAAAAACAAAAACAAAATTAGATTCGAATAATCGAATGAAACGTTAAAATTCAACCATATCGCTCAGATGATTATCTTTGATGGTGTATGTATGTAAGCCTTTTGCGGCTTCTTCATTGTGTTTTACGATTTTTTTCAAATTTTCCTCCCAAGCTGACCGTCTACGAGCCTCATGATGCCCGATATAAGTTTTATTATAACGATCCTAAATTCAAGAATATGAAACAATCGGTTAAAATTATTCTAATCAATGCTAAAACACTTACTTTATATTGTTGCCAAAGCTTTTCGATATCCTCAGTTAAATTAAGATCAACTAGAGGAATTAAAGTTAGTATCAAAAAACACACTGTCACCATGTTGATTTTTATGATGTGTTGTTAAATTCGAAACACACATTTTACAGAATAAACAAAACTAATATTGCTGACATTAAAATTGTTTTGAAATTATTTCTGTTTATTAATAGGAACAATTATTTGAAGAGTATGACCGATTGTTTTAATGAATCTTGTTAATTTGACAAACCGTAACAAATAGTAGGCGATGCTGTTATTTTTGCGTTTGCCAAAATTTAATGAAACGTAACTTATGTTCATTTAACGTCTGTAGTTTATTAGATATTTCTAGAGAATTTTACGAAATTCCACCCTTTTTGCATTCATGGCAATTAATCCCAAAATTGTTCCATTTCTATAAATGATAAAACGTCCAAACATCTCTCCTACTGGAAGGAGCTTCCTGAAGGACAGGATACAGGAAGAGGAGTGTTTAACGTCAGATACCTGCCGTTAGGTTCAACTTTGACGGTGCCCGTGGGCGCGGGATCGGGTATACGCCCAATCATCGCCGCTAGTATGATAATCCTATATAGCTCTCAATTCCCATCAAGAGCTACAGGCTCTTCAGCCACCTTTTTTTGGTGGAGGCCATCTAGCAGACCTCTATTCACTATGCCGGTCAGTACCCGAGCTGTTTTTGGCGCAGCTCACTACTTCCATCTCCCCTATTGTATCAGAATAAGGGGTCGCTACTCCCCAGTTGAGTCCTGGAGCCCTCGGCACTGGCCAACCACCTGAAGGACACTTGTACACGACGTTTTGGTCTACCAGAATATCGTCAATGAAATGTATTTTTGAAATATTGAGATTATTAATAAATAATTAAGCCTTATCACCGCTAAACAACTAAGAAAAGTTTATAATCCTTTATGTTATCCGAACCGACGACTTCTGGTTTTGTACACCACTGCTCTGACTAACTGAGCTAACAGGCCCGTATTGATCCTAGTTGCTCATTTTGACCGTAGTCACAGAAATTGAAGATCATCAACATGTGAGACAGTAACAGTGTCTCAATGAGTAAGTTATCTATCTCACTCTGTACAATTTCTTTCTACCTAACAATTGAAAAGAGAGAAGAATACAATTTATTTATGCACAAGTCAACGTTATCGTGATCATATTCATGACTAAAACTTATTGTGTATGATCACGTTATCCTGTACAAATCAAATGGGACAAATTATGATGATACTTAAGTAACAGAAATAGTGTATGATTATCATCCTTAAAGATGATCTTTATGGAATTTATAATTAATAGGCGTAGATAAATAAATTTTTATTGAAATTAATTGACACTTACTGAGCAGCGCACCACTGGCAAATGAATAAAAAATGTTACAATGCCTATAACACGAAAACTTTACAAGCCATCAAGTCGAAACTTACACTTCGAAAATGCAATTTTTTGCGTTTCTATTGTTTATTATAATTTGGTTCTGCTGTAAGAATCGCTTTGTATATAAAATCACACCTTCCTTCAGAGGCTATTAAACAAATTAAGACATCTGTATCTTTATAGACCTACATCGAAGATTTTTCCCCAAAATGGTCAGTTTCCTAGTTTCTTATACTTTCAATTCAGGGCCGTATCTATTTTCTTTCAAATCATAATCTATTTTACTTAATTATGGCCCTGATCTGCAGAAAACTTACCCCATCTGGATTAGATTTCTGACTACGGCCCTGTAAATCGATGGATCTAAATTTAACTCGGAAAATGTCAGATATAATTGCTGTTTTCGCAAAAATAGTCTTAATTGGGACACTATTATCTAGATATAGAAATACAGGGGAAAACTCTACAAAATTATCTCTCCAAGTAAAATGATACCTAGTTGTTTTGCTGAAAATAGCCACGTTATCTCTTGGCTTTCATAGGAATCGATTTTGTAATTATTTATTTTTCTAGGTTTAGTGTTAATGCTATAGTGGCATAAGTTTTCTAAGGGAATAATTAAAGTAATGAAATAAAGTCAAGAACCTGTATTTAACAATGAATGTTCAATTGCAAGTAGCAACTCATTAAATAATAAATCAAAAAAAGGCCGGAAAATTCCACCATCTTTACTTGCTTTATTCAAAACTATCCATAGATGGTGGAATTGACGGTCCATTTTGTTGATTTATTATTTTATGAGGTGCTACTTGCAATTGAACATTCATTGTTGAATATACTTGACTTTATTCTATTACTTTAGTCAAACTTAAAAAATTTGCTAGACTTTACTTTGCGTTTTTAGAGAAAAAAATTCAAATTTGCTGCTGTTACATTTATCATGAATTTTTTTTATGATAACTGTTTTATTTGCTGATTTTGTAGCAGTTCAGCAATAAGTTAATTATAGTTTCTTTACTGTCTATATACATATTGAAAATTACTAATCATTCAAACTTTAAATATGAGATGAGATGGTCCCAGCATCATTTTATCTGTTTTCAAATCACACAAAAGGTAAAAATTGGATAGATGTCGTGTATGCTTCATATGACGACATGACGAATATGCTGTGATAGACAATGATGCTGTTGCGTCTAGCCTATGGGGTGAGCCATCGGCCACCCCCACTCACATGTATCCTGAACAACAGGGGTGGTTGTAACGAAAATACGAGAGTTGAAGTCAAGTCTTCAGAGAAAAAAGACGAAAATAAAAAGTGTTGAAAAAATGTCGAAGTTAGTTACAGATGATGATCGCTTCACCTACAGCTTGTGCTTACAAAATCGTTTCGATAGTATGCGAAGTAAGCCTTAATCTTTTTATGTTTCTTGACACTAAATATTAATAATATTATGCATAGATTATAATTATAACGAATATTATTTTAACTACTATTTTTATGTTGTATGTGAGTTGTAATATTGTTTATCAATTAAATAAAAACGTAACGATAAAATGATACAGGAGATCATTTTGTACACATAGATGTACAAAATGATCCTTTTTCAAAATCGTAAATTACCAAGTTTTTTAATCAGTAATTTAAATTTATTTAAGCTACTGTTAAGTTAATATTGAGAAACGTCTTTGTACAGAAATGATTTGAATTTATACTTTTTTATAAATTTTCCCTCAGAGGAATCGTTTTCCGACACATTTCCCCTAATAGGTGTACAAGCTGGTAGTGTACAATTTGTCTGTTTATATCAAAATAATAGAGTGGTTCAAATAATATTTTGGGGATTTTTAGAGTGGTACTTGACAAACATCTTAGCAAAATTAGAACCTCGCACATTGTCCAAAAACTCCCATTTTGGACAGTGTCACAATTTTCAAACACTGACTTTTTTCGTGTTTCTTCACTGAATTCTAGTAAAAAATTTAACAAATTTCCACTTGTTCCAAAATAAAATAAAGAAAAACGATAAAAATCAATGTTGAGTCATTTTATTCGAGCAGCTAGTTTTTGAAAATCGCAACGTCGACCAAAACGAGTTGAACGAGCGTCTTTTCATCGGCTTCCAAATGAGCAACGAATTCCCACTTTAGGTAAAAACATTCTCCAGAGACTACCCTAAAAATCCTTAAAATAATATTATTGAAATCGCTCTATTATTTTGATGGAAAAGGTCATATTGTATACACCTAGCGCGCAAGACATAAGGGGGTGCAAAAATATGTACAGGCGCCACGTTGAATTTGTTTACAATTTAGAAAAGAAGTATGAGGAACAGTTGAATTTTAATTTATAATTAATTTGTTAATTTTATTAAATTTTTATCAGCAAATATTTCATCTAATCATAAAGGGGCGCACTTTCGCCACCTTGCCTAGGGCGCGAAATAATCTCGACCCGGCACTGTATACACCCAGCTTGGATATACTGAATTATTTTCTGAATATTTTTATGCAAAACTCAATCATAGAAGTGAAATAGGCGCTGTTTTTATTTTTAACTTCTCGCTAAGAAAATTGAAAATTCTTTTCCACACCGATTTTCGAAAATTGAGTTTTCAGCAGATCTCGACGTATGTAAGCAACTCATAATTTTTGAACGGCCTGACGCATTGAAACGCGCTTTGAGGCATTCGAAAGGGTTCCACCAAACTCACATTGCGTGTAAATTTGAACCGAATGTTTTAAAACACTTATGTTGAAAATTACATAACTTGAAAATTCTTTAACCAATCAAATTTGTACTTCTTACAACAATTTCGGATGAGCTTGGAAAACTTAGCGGGAAGTTTCAGAAATGGCCTGCAGGCTCAACCGCATTCCAGATTTCTTTGTTATGAATTTATGAACTTAAATGGACGTACTGCTTTAGAAGCGAGAGCAAAAAATTGCGTTAATATTTTTTTGTGATTATTTTTGGATATTTAAATAAATCGTTCTGAAATATGGGCGTCTTAAAAAAAATCAAACTGAACAAATGGCAATTTAAACTTTTACATAAATCTGTAAACAGCTGTTTTGATTTTAAAATATAACCAAAATATGAAGTTTCCGGAAAATATATGTTGTTTTAATATTATTATTATTATTATTTCGTTAATATTTTTATTTGATTTTAACACTTGTTAATCTAAGTTGAATTTTCAACGTCCAATTTCATGAATCACGTAATTCCACTCTATTTTGTTTTTAACTCTTACGTTTTCAGGCGTGCTATTTTAGAACACCAATTATAGTCAGTATCGTAACTAAATTTTTTGCACCTACTAATTGTGAGAATTGAACTCATATTAAATACCTTTTAATTCAAATTTAAATGGCATTTTCATTGAATATTGTTCCACCTTATTTATTAGTTACAGTTGCTGTATAATTTTGAAATTTGTTGAAATTTTTGTTGCATTGTGAAGTTATCAGCAGGACCGAAATGGGAGTCAATAGTGCCCTTGATGCCCCCAAGAATTTTAACTCTGTAAGAAATGCGCCTATAAATACACATATGAATATCTACTTGTGATGTTGAAATTTAATCATTATTGAACTTGTATATTATTCGATATAGCAGAAAAATTCAATTAATATGTTGTATTATATTGTTAACTAGTTTAAGAGCGGGGTCTACATTCCTTTCGAGACGATGTCCGAAAAATGCCTATATTTAATAATCGGTTTCGATATTATTTATTATTATAAATAGCAAGCGTTATATGGAAGCGCTTTCCAAATCTTCCAGAGAATTTCCGATCGGCTTGTTAACTTTCCGGAAAATTAATAACAACCTAAAATTTTCATTGGAATTTTATTGTGCAATTTCAAATATAAAGAATCGAACAATAACTTATTTGAATACTTATACATGCTTATATCATTCATGTATCAACAAAGTATGGGATACAAAAGAGAAACAAGCATCAGATTCTCTTTGAAATGCTCTTTCCAATGCTGAATCAATCGTTCAATATCTCAAAAAACAATTAAGAATTGACTATTAAAAATCGAAATCGAATCGAAAAGGATGTAGTCACTGCTCTTAATTTATTTTTTGTTACATGTCTATTATTCTCATACATTTTACCTTAAATTTTATACGTACTGGACCTTGTTTTTGAAATAATAAAAAAGGGCGCACAATTTTACTGTTGCTGTAGGCGCAAAAAACACATTACGGGCCTGTTTATGTTTTAAAAAAAAATTGTCAGCACTTACTAGAGACTAAACAATTACGTTTTGATGTTTTTTCTGTTGTTTTTTCAATAATGTTCACTTACCAATGAGTTGTTAATTGATTGTGTTTTTTTTTGTTTGTAGTCGAATTGTTATCTATTATTTAAACAAATTCGCGGTATTTATTGTTAAATTTAAAACAAATCAGCGCGCGCATTTCCTATTTTGTCCGTGACATTGCTTAGGAAAAATCAGTTTTGAGTAGTTGTGTTGCGTGCATCTGGCTGTGGGGGGCCCAGCGGACTTGTCAGATAACATACACAAATATGACAACAGAAAATAACAAGACATAATTAAATAAAATCATCATTGTTGTGTTAAACTTATTATTTTTTTTATTTATTATTAAAAATCAAAATAAATAATTAGAAATGGCTGAGTCTGGTATTGATTTGGGCTATGATCTGTCGGCATTATTAACAGAGGATTTTGATATAGAAAGTGCAATTGATTTTGATGATTTATTAGGAACGCCAAAAAATCAAGAATTTTACGAATTAACATCGAAAACAATGCCAGTTACGGAGAGGTAAGTTGGATTTAAAACAAAAAAAAATAATAATTTCGAAAAAATGCATACAAACTTTCATTACGCTTGATCTCACGTGAGCTGTTTGATTTAATTGTTGACTAGTTTAGTTCATTAGTGGCTTTAATGAATTTATATTAAAGAAGTTATTGAAGATTACAGGGATTAAAATTGTATATAAAATCATCAATCGACTGGATGTTATTATTATTTAAAAGCAAAAATCTAAACGCAATTGGAATAATTTTGTTGAATTATTGCCAAATTTTTTCAAGAGCAACAATGTTGTCGAATTTTTTTATTTGGGACTAATAACAGTGTCATGGACAATTAATTTATATAAATCTGTAGTCTTTATGAAGAGCAGAATTTGAAATATACCACTGCATTTTGTTAATTACAGTTGGAGCGCTAATTAATTTAGCCTTAAATACTGAAGAGATGGACTTTGCTTATGTACAAAAACAATGGAGTTGTATCAATTCAATTGTTGTAAACTTTTTGATAGAATTTCGATTAGTATACCAGTAATGTTTTATGACTATTTTTACATTCACATTTTGCCAACATTATTGGAAGTTTGAGCCAATTCATCAAGGACATTAATCAGTTTATTAAGGCAATACCTAGCTTTGTTTTTGATATTTTTCTAATATTTTATTAATACTATTGATGTTTTGAGCAATTAATACAAAAAAGGTTTGTAAATAGATGTTAAAGGTCATAGAAGAGTTTCCTCAAATGATTGCCTAATCGTGCTGATTATAAGTTGAACAAAATCAAAATTATAAAGGGAGCAACAATCGGTTTAAATTGCATTTTTAAAAACAGGACGCATCTTTTAATATGTTCTATTGACGCAAATTTCTATTTCATTTCGTGTTAAATGGTTTGTTTACATTTCAATTTAAATGTTGATATAGTTTTTAGTGGGTTTTCATTTTCAAAAATTTAACACTTCTTTTTTAAATAAAAGTTAAATCCTTCAATACAATTTGAATCTATTATTGTCACTTATCACTGTTTTGCCATACAAGTTAGTGTTGTAAATGAGACAATTCTTTCCGTTTGTGTTATCTTGACGTCATATGCAAATAATAAATTAATTGTATTAAAAATATTGTAAATTAATAATAATTGATCAAAAATTCTATATTACAGTCCGCCAAATTTGAAAACAGCAACACCTCTATCACGTACACAATTAAAATTGCAATTGATGCGTGATCAAGCTTTAATGGAACAAGAACGTCAAGCACAAGAACGTGCACGACAATTACAAGAACAAGAACAACAACAGCAACAGTTGCAACAGCAGCATCAACAACACCAACAACAAGCACCCAGACCAGTACCTAATGCTATGAAAGTACCATTAAATTCATTACCAGTTGATGTACCGCCACAAGTACTGCAAGTACAAACAAAATTAGCCAATCCAACCAGATATCATGTGATACAAAAACAAAAAAGTCAAGTAAGACAATTTTTAAGTGAATCATTCCAAGGGCCAGCTGGGGCACATTTATTATCAAATTTCCATAATCAATACCAAATGATGACAAATACAACAACACACAGTGCACCGAATGTAATAAATGTTAGTGGACAATCATCTATGACTACAACAGTACCATCAGAACCAACAACAACAATAACAAGAGGAACACAGTCAGCATCTAGACAATTACCATTTCAAGTACCTTGTTCGAGTCCGGATGGTGTTGCTAGATCGCCAGCTTTAAGTTCCGGTGCCACTAGTACGTCAGAAGTGAGTATGAATCAAACTAAACAAATTTAAATTCTATCACCCCTCGTATATTTGTGTGACTAGTTAGGCAACCAGTAATACTTATACGGGATATTTCGGCGGTATTTATGAAAAAATAAATCGGTCATTAATTAATAGATACCGTAAATTAGTATTTTTGATGGATAATTTTATTGTTGATTCGTTATTATTTTGATACATCTTTTTTTATTGTTTTTGTCAAATATTATTTGATGAAATTTATGTTTATCACCCTAAAGTATCATTAAAAATTAACGTGTTTAATTTATTGGTTGTTTATTTTGCTATACAAAGACTAATAAATTATGAATTCATGTTGATTATAATTAATATTGACTCTATAACAAATTTGTGGTTACATTTATTTTTGTTTTTGATTGTTTTCGATATAATTAACTTGTCAATTGTTATTGTCTTGAACAAATTAACCATAATGTTTACTGAAAAAATGAAGCGTTTGTGTCCTTTATATTTAATTAAAGGATATAATTATGTTGCGCAACGTTATTTCGTAATTTTACAAACATTGATAATCTAGTGGTAGTATAAAGAAGTGTGAATGTTATAATTCCACTGTAGTTCCATTCACTTGTATGCAAATAGATTCCTTGACAAAAAGCTCATTATTATTATTATTATTATTATTATCATCATCACCATTGTTATTATTATTGTTATTATTTAAGAAATCATTTACTAAACCATTTTTAGTAAAAAGTACGTGACGTCATGTTAAGTCGTACAATACACATTTTGAATAATGATAAAAAATATCGATAATATTATATATATGTATGTCTACTATATTCGAAAATGTGACAACCTTGAATTATTTATTTTAGAAAATAATTACAATCTTAATATTTATAATAAAAAATAATAAAAGAATCAAACTGTTATAGTTAAAAACCAGGTTAACTATCATTAATCAGTGCAAGATTTTGTCTTTAATCAATAAATTCTCGCTTAAGCTGCACATCTTCACAAGTGAAACTATCAAAGTAAGTCTAAAGCCCGTTTTTGGTTGAACTCTAGTGCATCAAAATATAAACGTGATATTCAAAAATTTTGAAAAAATTACCAGAACTTAGTATTAATCAAAGCTTTACTTATACCAAATTTTACGCAAATCTGTTGTTTAGTTTTTGAAAAAAAAGTGAAAAAAAAACATGTTTCTTGCGCTCTTTTATTTTTTATTTCGAAAATGAGACCATAGATTTTACTTAAATTTTTATATCATATCCAAACTAGTTTTATTTAGCTTCTGAATTTTTCTGGAGGACGCCGAATTTTTCGTTTTTGCACTAAAAAATTAAAAAGACGAAATGTTGAAATAGATGTATTTATAATGTTAACACATATATGCTTGAAACTAAGTGTACGGTATAGAATCAACAATGAAAATTGATATAAACGAAATTATTTAACGTAAACATCAATCTTTTCTCAAAAAAAAAAACACCACTTAATTTATAAATTCCGCCATATTGTTCTCGACGAAAATAAAGCAATCTGTAAATGTTCATTAAAATATACATATAAAAAACGTTGTGGAGCAAGCGCCATCTAACGAGTGTGAATCCGGTTCTATCTCAACTTTACTTTACGAAGGAATCCGCTTCTTAATTATACTTAAAATGGAAAAATTTTGAATTTTCGTTAAAATTTCTTATAGCATCAAAGTATGGATTATTTGAATAAGTACGACAGAGATAGATAGGACTGATAAGAAAATACGCTATAAATCTTAGTGGAAAATCTTTATTTATTCAACTCATCTAATCCAATACTATTTTAAACAATTAATAGTTATACTAACAAAATTTGCAATTTGGGTCAACAAGTTGTGTTATATTCTTATCGAAAACATCGATCAATTTATATAGAAATTCAAAGAAAAATTGATTGTGTATTATTATTATTGTTACTACTACAATAACTACTACTACTACTACTACTACTACTATTATTATTATTATTATTATTATTATTTATATATACATGTAATGTATACCCCGCCGCGTAAATTAGGGAAAATACAACCGGCGCCACGTGGTGCGCGCGCCACTCTCACTTAAGTATATCAAAAATTCGTATAGTAGTTATAGTACCCTTAGTGGATTTCAATAGTGTGCTTTGATGACAGCAGCTAAGCATCATTCATTTGTCAATTATCGACAAACGCGCGTCTTTTAATTTTTTATTATTATTATTATTATTATCATCATCATCATCAATCGTCGTTATTTTTTGTTTGGCAAACAATTATTAAATTATAATCACCTGTAAAATAAATAAATAAATAAATAAAAGTTAGAAAATTAAAAGAGAAATCGATTATGTATAAATTCGCTTGTTAATGTGCCGTTTATTTGTGTTATTTTAACAAATTATCGTTGTTTTATTGTTGTAATTAATTGTTAATAAATTGTTAAAAATGCCGGTATACAATATTATCACCAGGAGATGTAAGGTAATTGATTTTTTTTCTTTTCTATTTAAAATAATATTGATTTATTGTTGTTAAATTGTAAAATTATTGGGTCGCGATTGGTATGTCTGGGGCCAGTTCTTGATTTTATCATTATTACAATATAAAATTGTTATAAATTTTTGTTATTTTTAAATTTTAAAACTTAAAGATAGAATAATATGATTTATATCACAATTTAAATAATAAATTCTATATTGTATAATGCATTATATATTTCGAGTTAATTGACGTAATTTAAGCTATGTATTTCCGTTAATTCTGTTTTATTGCTAATTTTGCTAATTTAGCTCGTTATAAGTGAAATTTTTCGTTTGTAATATCTTCTAAATTGTCCATGTCTGTAAGTCTGCATATTTTATCAATTAAGAATTTGACCAAATTTCCATTAAGAAATATATGGAGTTTAATCTATGTGACGTTTTCTCTTCAAATCGTTTTATCTATTTAAGTAATAATTGTTAATTTAGGCTTGACGTTTTAATAAATGTTTTTTCAACATTTTCATGTATACAGATAAGAAATAATCAGTCAACAAGGTACAATTACATATATTTTTTATTATCTACAACAATTGATTCTATTCTTAATAGTCACTGATATACAAATAATTAACTATATAGTGTGAAATTATATGAAAATTAATCCTAATAAGCATAAAATATATTAACAATAATGTGGAAAAAGAAACGTCATAATTTGTTAAATATACGAAATTGTCCAATCTAAATAAACGTCACGATCCATACAGACGCATAGGGGAAATACCAAATATAAAGAAATCAAAAAGTTTTTTTTATCTTCTATTCAAGCGAAAAAACCGCTGAAAATCTTAAAACGATCCCAATTAACACGTGCTGCAGCAATTCATTTAATATTCAAATATTAAAAATTGTTTTTAATTATATTTCAATTGTTACTTTTATTATTATTATTATTATTATTATTATTATTATTATTATTATTATTATTATTATTATTATTATTATTGTTATTGTTATTTTTTCGTTGAAAAGTACTCCAACTGTGTTAATGGATACGAAATTTCAACAGTTACATAATAGAATTCAAGATTTGTTGTTGAGTCATTAGCGTAAAATAAAGAAATATGATTTTTTAAATGCACAATGCTAGTCCAAGGTAAAACAAATGAACTGTAATGCCGCAAAATACACAAACTCCATGGTTCGGTGACTTTTTGAACTTGTCCTTTATTACAAAATATGGAATTATCCTGGAATTCCGGCGAAAATTTTCCACAAATACAAATCATCATCATCATCATCATAATTAATTAATTAAATCGCCGAGGAGCAAAAAACTAAATTTAATTAATATTTAATAGATATTAACGGTGTAAGAACCTTCGTTTTTCCTATATGTATACCAAAACAAATCGAAATTTGTAGGTCAAGGTTAATTAATTAAATTACAATGCTATAATTACACATATTCATTGAAAAATATAATTTGAATTGTGAGAAATATATTTGCTACAAGCCGGATGTTGTTTAATTTTTTTTTTTTTTTCATTATATAACGGTCTTGATTGGTGATGTTAATTGTAATTCTCCTTTAATTAATTCGAATGAAAATGATACAACACTTTCAATTTTAGACCAATTAATAATATTGAGAGGGAAAATTACCGAACTTTTGCACTTGTAACTGGTTGTTGTAGTAAAACTAGATCGATCTTTTTAATAACCATTACGACACACCGTTTTCAAGTGATATTTTATTATATTATGTCTCTACTGTAATATTTTATTATGGTTTATTTATTTATTTATTTACTTATTTAACTACATGTCTTTGTATTTTTCACATGAAATTTTCCAATACTATATCGTATATTATGTGGATAAAACCAAGGTTGTTCTGTTTGATTTCTCATTGGGTATTTTTATATTACTTCGACGAATTTGAGACCATTATTACCATTACAATTATTCAATAGAAAGAATATTGATAATTAGAAAAAATACCGCAGCTTTCGTAAAAGTTAAAAAAGCACTGCTTTTGGTGCGTTTACAATTTACAACCCAAAGACGCAATCAAATGATTTATTAATCTACAAATTTATTCAAGATAGTTTTACTGCTTGATAATATTACATCACATTTGACAGTTATTTATTGAAATTTATATTAGATTATTATACATATGTATACCTGTAATTTTCGCTAATTATGAAAAAATTTAGCGAATTTTCTGTAAGCATTATTAAAAAGAAACATTGACCTTATTGTTTGTTAGTCACTTGCATTACAGCTAACAAAATTTTGAGGTGAAATTATTTTAATAAAAATATAAACGACAATATCCGTAATTTTTCATAAATGAGACTACATGTTAAGTAATGCAAATTGTGTCAAAACATTATGTATTTAATGATAATGTTAAAAGGAGAAAATTTATAATGTTAGTGACAAACATATCGTTATTAATATTTATTTAATAAAAAATTATATTAACGAGAAAATTAAGCGAAAAAATACTAACAGTATGGGATATTTTAAATTATTACTGGGCATTCCATACTGATTACATAGAAAATTCGATTTTTAATCAAAATTCAACACTTGTTATTATTTTTTTTTATATAAAACCGTACGGGAATTTCCATTAACAATATTTTGTCCACAAATGTTGCAAGTGAAAAATTATTGTGCAAGTACACGTTCAACTTGTATCTAGGTCGTTTATGTACAATTTTTTTTATTATCCGCCGATTAATCCTAGTTAAATCTAATAAAATTTTGAATAATGCTTAAAGGATTTAATCATATCTAATGGAATACTTTGGCCATTCATTCATATATCGATAAGCACAATAAGAAAGCCCCAATATACAGACTGTTTCATTTTAAACATACCATATCAAAGAGTATTGTAAATTAAGCGATATATTGCCGTCTTTCCATAAATCGAGGACATTTGATAAATTTATACGTACATCTAAAGTGATAAAGTAACACTTGGTAATTTTCGGTTGAAATTAACCTAGAAAGTCAGTTTTTTTGCATTATATTATAAGATAAGTAAATGAATGTGAATTTACTATTGTAGGCAACACAAGGTCGATATGACTCAAAGAAAAAAATCTAGCACCCTTTTTAGCGAATTTTTTTAAAAAAAATTAGCTAATGACGAGATTTTCACTTTTGAATTTCCGAAAAATTTTTGCACAGAAGTTCGTTTTGGGGCCTCAGGAACCCATATCCACCGTTCGTTAAAATTTATATATATATATATATATATATATATATATATATATATATATATATATATATATATATATATATATATATATATATATATATATACAGGGTGAGCCAAGAGGATGGCACCCTAAAAGTATAAGAAGTTCTAATAGATGAAACTCTATGAAATTTGCTATATAGCCGTTTTGGCACCTGAGCTACCTTTAGAAAATATTCTCGTTCTAGCTATCCCCCTTATATGGGGTAGTGCACCCTACTCCCTTATTTTAAATGGAATGGTATATTTTTTATTACATTTTTGAATTCCTTGATGAAATCGAAGGGGACTTTGGTAACATGACCCATGGTCTAGCGCTGAAAGTTTTTCAGATATTTTAACTTTTCATGAAATTTTTAATTTTGCAGTGTTTAAATGAAAAATTCACAGCATAGAAACTATTGCAGTTAAAATGTTAAAATTTAGAATTCTAATAGTACAAATAACGTACTTTCTATCAAACTGTAGAACATTTAATTATCTTTCTGCGTTCGGCTGAAATGAATTTTTCTTTCAGGCAATTTTCAAGTTTCAATAACTTGCTTATTTTAAATAGAACCCCATATTTCTGTTTATATGGTTGGATAGAGAAAAAAATTCTGCATCGAACTGTATTAACATTCCCTATACCTATCTTTGATAATTTTGCAGTTATTCAGAATTTTCAATTTCGTCTAATTTTCTTTCCTGAAATAAAATGTAAAACATAGAAGGCTTAGCAAAACAACCTCCAATTCAATTGTCACAATTAGGATGAAATTAATTAATTAAATTTGGACTGTCTCAATGAAATAAAATAACAGAAAATAGTAATTAATTAAATTAATAATTATTTCACTTGCTTTTTGTGTATGTAGGATGGGCTAAAGTTGTAAAAAATACAGGTAAAATATTCATTATTAACGTCATTTGTGGTATTTTGTCATTTTGCTAAGCCTTCTATGCATATTATTATAGTTGAATTATTTTGGCATAGGCGACTAGAAGTATTGCATTTTGCTTCAAGGGAGGTGATTGAACGAAATTGAAAATTCTGAATAACTGAAGAATTATCAAAGATAAGTATAGGAAATGTTAATACATTTCGATGCAGAATTTTTTTCTCTATCCAACCATACAAAGAAAAATATGGGGTTCTATTTAAAATAAGCAAGTTATTATAGTTTGAAAATTGCCTGAAAGAAAAATTCATTTCAGCTAAACGCTGAAAGATAATTGAATTCTGTTCAAACTGGCAAGAAGTACACTACTTGTACTACTTAAATTCCAAGTTTCAACATTTCAGATGTTATATCTTCTAAAATATGAATTTTTCAATCAAACACTGCAAATTTTAAAATTGCATTAAAAGCTGAAATATCTGAAAAACTTTCAGCGCTAGACCATGGGTCATGTTATCAAAGTCCCCTTCGATTTAATCAAGGAATTCAAAAATGTAATAAAAAATATACCATTCTATTTAAAATAAGAGATTAGGGTGCACTACCCCATATAAGGGAGGTAGCTAGAACAACGAGAATATTTTCCAAAGGTAGTTCAAGTGCCATAACGGCCACATAGCAAATTTCATAGAGTTCCATCAAGTAGAACTTCTTATACTTTTAGGGTGCCATCCTCTTGGCCCACCCTGTATATATATATATATATATATATATATATATATTTATATATGTATACCCACGCTAACTGCCGTAAAAATACACCAATCTTAATGAAACTTGGTACAAAAATCGGTCTTCGTGATAGCTTGGATGAGTTCGTTGGCCAGACTGGTAGGGCCAACACTTTTGGAATAAGAGCTGAAGAAATGTTAAAAAAAATCATTTTCAATATTACATTTGCTTAGATTTTGATGAAAATTAAAATAACAGTAGAGCCGACCATTCTCTATGACCCAGAAAAAAAATCATCAAAATCGGTTCGTTGGTTCGCAAGAAAAATGCAAAAATCTCTTTTTTGGGTATAAGCAGTAAAATCGATTATCTCAGGTGGCTATGTTCTGACAATTGATATTAGAAAAAAAATTGAATATCGTACAGGGCAACTAATTTTGACAGTTAATATTAGACAAACATAGGTAGATCTAGTATGTTAATATTAACATACTAGATTTATGTAGACAAACAATGTTTCTTATTGTTTGTGAATTAATAATATTTCAACATGTAGATACATAAAAAATTCGCTATATAAGCTACTTGCTGCCTTTAGATATTTTTCTTTAAAAGCTAAAAATGCATCAAATTTGAAATAAAAACTATTATAATCGAATTAGAATGTTCTCATATATGATTACATTCACGAAATCTCACTTAATTCAACAATGATACTAATTGCTAATTAGGCGCCTCTAGGCTTGGATTATGTGCAGATCATTAAGATAATGACGGTGTTTTTATTTAGAGAAAATAACATAGAATAGGTGGAAATTAACAAAATTGTACAAGTTTTTCCGTGTGCAATTATCGTATCACTCGAGAATAATTTTTTATTCATATATCAAAAGTTGAAATATCAAAATTTATCAATATCTTCAAAAATTATCAATATTATATTAAGAATCGTTAATAATTTTTGAATAGTTGATAACTGATTATACTCTTTAACAAGCTCTATTGTGTTTTAATCGTATAGACATTCTAAACATTATCAAAAAATATTTAAAATAGTAAATTAACAAATCTGATGTAATCGTTTTAAAATTAGTTGAGTCAATATTTCAATTTGATGGACAATGTAGAAAGTCACATTATGGTTATATAAAATTAAAGTATATTGTGATACTAGAAGGGAAATCACCATTTATTATCTTGATTAGCAACTCGAAACAAATCAATTTCAAGTAGAAACTTTATCTTACAATTAGATATCTATTAATAAGATCAATTAAAACGACAAATCATTCTCCTAGTTTTTTTAACACTATACTATTATAAATATTGAACTATGCGACGAGTTGTTGCGTTCTTATACAGGGTGTCCAAGCTGGAAGTACACAATTTGGTCGTTTCCATTAAGATAATAAAGCGATTCAAATAATTATTTTATATATTCGTAGAGTAGTCCTTGAAGAACATTTTGGCAGAATTAGAACCTCGTAGATCGTTTTGGTCAACAATAAAACGGCCAAATTGTATTGTCCCGCTATTATTAACTGACAGTAATCGAAAACGATACATCTATAACCACATTTTGCACATACATACCTGAAAACACACATAGTTTATTCGACATAGCTGGCAAGTGGAAGTAAAAATATAGGGAGATTATATTAGGTTATATTAGAGTCAATCAAATCAAGTTAGACTATAATTGATGTATGATTTTACCTGCTGAATTCGCCTATTTTTATGTTTAATTGGTTATTTTAATAAAATATGTCACTATGGCGTTATTTTTTTTTTGTTGAAAATAGCAAATAATTGTTCTTGTCACCTTTAATATTATTGTTGTTGCGATAATTACACAATTGAAGGTCATATTTTATAACTTAAAATTATATATATTTTTTACTTTTTCTTTAGTTTGCTAGAAATTCGGTTATAACGAGTTGTTTGATATTGTCTGTAACTATCTGCTTGATTAATCAATTGCGGTTTATTTAAAGTTTTATTAAACTAGCTATTATCAAATGTATGTGAAGGCATATAGGGAGCTATAAGTTGTTAAACATCAATTTGTCTCTTATTAAATTGCCGATCTATGTTTCAATTAAAGGGATAAGAATAAATATAAAACATTTATATTGATATAGAGAATGTTTAAAAAATATTTATCAATTGATAAATTATGAAAGCCCTGTTATTATCGAGTTTGTATAAACATTTTAGAAGTTGACAACGTTTATACAAATTATGAAAATATAACTACCAATTATATGCTTAGGAAACTCCGGCCTCGAAAACCAAATATGACCTTTATCTATAAAACAACAATTGGGATAATTATGGTTTAAATGGGTTGCATGCGTGTCTACATATATATCGTTTTCAATCATTTTTGAATGAATTATTACTTTGTATTTTTTTTTTGTCCGAAAAAAAATTACAATGCTCGTTTTTTTCTGTTGTAATCTAGGCTGAAGATCTAATTGATGATTTACTATCGTTAGAGTCAAGTTCCTTAGCATCTGATAGTTTCAAAGCATCAGATAATTCATTACCAAACAACGATATTAATATTAAAAATGAGCCATTCGTTCTTAGCGATGCTGAATTGCATGCTATCGCTAAAGATAGACAAAAGAAAGATAATCACAATATGAGTAAGTTTTTCGTTAAAAATTTACAATAATCAAAATTTTGAATTATAATTTTTTTTTAAAAAAAAAGTTTTAAAATACGATGTAGAATTTATTTTTCAGTTGAACGCCGAAGAAGATTCAATATTAATGATCGCATAAAAGAATTGGGTACTTTATTGCCGAAAAATAATGATCCATATTATGAGATTGTACGTGATGTACGACCAAATAAAGGAACCATACTAAAATCATCTGTTGAATACATAAAATGTTTAAAAAATGAAGTACAAAGGTTAAAACAAACTGAACTTAGGCAAAAACAGATCGAACACATTAATAGAAGATTACAATTACGGGTTCAGGTAAGGTTTTTCTTTTTATTGTTATTATTGTCATTGTTACTACTAGTACTGTTGTAAACAAATTAATATTTATACGCAATTTTTTATATTGTTGATTTTTTTTCTTTTCTAAAATCAGAAAAAATTGACTTCAAATTACAGGATTGCAATTTTAAAGTCCGTCCTTCAATATTCACTGTAATAATACTATATGATTGTTGATTATTATCAATTTAGATTATTATATTTAATCAATCTACACATTTTTTTATATTCACCAAAAATATTCGATATAATTAATTGAGTTTTATCAATTATTTTTATTATTTACAGGAATTAGAACGCCAAGTCAAATCACACGGTCTCCCTGTATCCGATTTCAATTATCAAACATCAGTTCCTGGCTCACCTTATAATAATAATAACAATAATAATACTAATAATAATAATAATAACAATAATAATAGCAATAGTAATAGTAATAACACAAATACACCTGCCAATTATCAGAAGAATCAAAGTCAACAAACAACGCTATTACCACCAATTATATTGAGTGATCCAAATAAAAAGGTGATTATTTTGCGCAAAATTATTTTTATTAATTATTAAAAAATGATTTTAGTTAATTTAAATTATATTATAGAATATGGATTTATCATTTCATATGCCTGATGTTATAACTGATGCAACATTGAGTTTATCAGCAATGGAGGAATTAATGGATGATGATGAAGAACCAGTTAATGGTGATCCAATGTTATCATCACCAAATGATTATGCAAATGAACAATTATTAACAACACATAATGATAATTTATTATGTGAACCAAGATTACCAACACCAACCAGTCATATAGAGCATGTTGATGGTGATACATTAGATATTGATATGATTGCATAATATCATTTTTTGATATTATTTTTTATATATATTAAATTAAGACAATCGCTCAAGATTCGTGAGAGAATTCAAAAATCAATTTGTGGTAGATACGTTGCTTCAAATACACTTAAATTTTAGTTATATTGTTGGCATTTAGTTAAAAATAATACCAATTAGAATTTGTTGAAGTTTCTTTTTTCTTCTTATCATTATTATTACTGTTATTAATATATATTACATAAAAGTATATTAATAGGTGAAATATGATAATAGGAGAGATTTATGTATCTCATTTATATATTTGTGTTGAAACAAATCAATATTACACGTGTAAATATATACAAAGTGTCCTGTTGAAGTAATTTAGTCTACACTTCTATGGGACAGTCTGTATAAAAATGTAAAATTTGTTAAGTAGCGAAAATTTTATAGAAAACTACATTCTGTTAAACAATTATTAAAAAAATGATAACAAAAATCAAGATATTTAATTAGTTAAACCAAATATTATTTTAAATAATGTGAGTATTGTGATTTGGGAAGTCATTGATGTTCTGTTGTTGAGAGAAAAAAAGGAAAAATAATATATAGTTTAATGTCTGTTTTAAAATAATTGTTTAAGAATTTATCAGAGCAAAACAATTATCGATATGTTGTTTTATTTTCCTTATCATCAATTACAAATACAATTAAATTCTAACGAAATATTTTCACGTCTGTTGACGTTTAATATGTTGTAACAATCACCAGGAAACACTAAAAAAGGGGAAATATCTCAAATATTCTTATTAACACTCAATAATGTGTCAGATTTTTTTTCAAAAAAAAAATCCAGTAATTCACAAAAATAAATCTCAATTCTCATTTCCTCTGTATATAAGTGTTTTATCATATATATCGATAAAAATTGATTGACATGATAATAGCACGTTAACGTTATCTTATCATTAGATCTATTGTAAAATTCATAATGATCGCCTAGAATCAATAAATATGTAAGTATTGTTCTTCATAGTGACATCTAAATGACAGATGAATTTTTTTTTTTTTGAATCGGTTTGATAATAAAAATTTGATATGTCATTTGTACTTCAAAAGTAGCTCAACTAAAGTCCAAATAAATATCGAAAAATAAATAAAACACGATTTTCCAAAGACAAAAAATTATCTTATACACATGCAACAGTTATTCAATTATACAAATTGTAGATAATTGTTTTGTTTGTTGCTACTTAAAATGAGCTGAATTTGAAAGTGCATACTTTTAAAAATTTTACGCTCTTTACAAGACAAAATTAATTATTGTTAAATACCTACTACGAATCTTTCGCATTGCGTATAAACTGCAATGATAATGGTAGTGATGGATTTTCAAATTGGATTAGTAATATTACCTCTGGCAATTCAAATTGTAAAGAGAGGAATTGATAGCTTATAAATTTTAATTATGAAATGTCATATGCATGTTGTTTGTTTCAAATGTACTTTTAATTATTGGAACCTTTGTTAAAAGCAAAAAAATATTAGGTATCGTGTAGTTTGATTATTGTTGGATATGACATCAAAGGATGTAGCCTTCAGCCCAACTCGATTACATTTGATGGAATTTCGCTTCAATTAGTGAATAAATAATAAAGCGAATCGAACGAGATTCATTAACGAGATATTGCACATATTTTACAAAAAATTGATCAGAAGTCAGAAATATGAACCCACATAATTTTCAATGATGAAGAGTAATTTATTTTGGATAATCCTTAAGGATTCTATTATTATTGGCATTATCTGCGAAAATACAGAAGGATATTGACAAAAAGAACCGGGGGAGTTGGGTCGGTTATTATTGGGCTTCATTCAAATACGACATGAAGTTGGAAGCTGCATTAATGAATGGTAAGTATGCTCGAAAAACACCTTTTGCTTTAATAACGTTTGTTGAAGACAAAAATATTATTTTTCATTAAGAAAGCTAATGCTAATGCCTCAATTCTTATTTCTGGAACTACTAAGGCTTGGTTTCGTGCTTTTGGTATGTGATTAATGGGATGACCTGCGCTGAGTCCTGGCTTCAGCTCGTAGAGCATCTTTGAGAATGTTTACCCGATAGGTCTAACAAAAAACTACCAGAAATCAGAACTGTTAATAAACTAAAACAGAGAATTTCAACATTTTGATGTAATATCACGAATGACACAACTATCAGTTTTATTAAAAGTGTAACTCGTTGTCTTTTTGTTGTAATCAAGCTACAAAAGTAAAGGGAGAAGGAGATAATTGTTTCAGTATCTAATAAGTTCCTAGCAGATCCTAATCATTCCTACAAAGTATCTACTTAACATATTTTCTATACACACCTATTTGGTACTGCAGGAAAAAGTACCTAACAGTTTTTAATCGAGTTTTTTATGATCGTCTATTTTTAATTACTTCGCGTGGTGATTTAAAATTTCAAATAATAATAATCACGATTTAAATAAAAAAGTACTTACAACTTAACTGCATCTCTCCTCCTGTCCCACGATGTTCGAACCTACTGTAATTAGAGGAGAAAAAGAAAAAAAGTTAGTAAATTGGAATAATATTTTGGAAATCTCGAATTACCCTTTTGATGCAACTTCCACATTCAACTCCAATGGATGACTTATTCATCCATAAAAGCACAAACACTTCACTATATTTTAAAAGCACTTGAATTTATATTGAAATTTCAGAATTCTGATGCTAACACTAACAACGATCAAAACTAAACTGAATAAAAGACGATCACTGACAAGTCTAGGAAAGAATGTTCTGTAACTTTTCTTTTGTAGTTCTTATCAGCAAATTGAAGACATAATTGTTTTTACATAGTTATATAATCTTCTAGTTTCTAACAGAAGAAATTGAGATAATTTGAAAATATTTTGAAGGTCTATAATTTATTTTGTAATAAAAATTCAACAACAAAAATTACTGTGAAGAATATTTTAGGTTTTGAGTAAAATTTTCGATTTGTCCAATCGGAACACGCTGTATATTGAGGATGAATATAAAGTTTTTATTTGATAATACATTCATGATAAAGCTCCAGTTTTTGAGCAGGTATTTATTTAATTATTAAAAATACTCTCCATTCAGCAAAACTTAAAAATATAATGGTTGAAATTGGCGCTCCAACATTGTATCAATTCGCAGTTATATACAGATGATCATTTAGTTAAAAAAAGACAGGACATACAGCTTATAGAAGAAAACAGAGAATGAGAAAATACATCAATTTAGTTAACCACATATACACATGTGTGATAGAATAAGACGTCCTACTGTTCGTGCCTTCAAAATCGAGCTCCTGATATCTGCTTATTGTTCATATTCTCCTAATACAAAGTTGGAGTTTTCGACCAATATTTGAAGCTATTTGGCATCTCTGGAAATTATTTTTGTAGAATGAGTGCTAAACAGCATTTTTTTGAAATTATTAAAGTTTAAAGAGGATGTTTTTTATAATTTTAAGGATTTGGCTTATTAGTCTCTAAGTGTTTGGTTGTAGAAAAATGACTTTTGGGTAAAATATTCTGAAAGTGTTTATTTAATAAAAACTTTTGTTATTTTTTTCTGGAGTCAAAACAATTTTATCGTTGAAATGTGGTATATTTTGTTTATTTTTTTATAATTTAATAAAAAATCCATCTGCATATGTGATTAGTGATTAGTAATCACATATACAATATCGAACACGCCCAAAAGCTAGGCAATTTAGTGTAACTGAAAACTCCACAAGATATACGATGGGATTTTGCGCTAGTTCTCTATTTGTTTATCTTTGAGTAGTCATAAAAACTATATCTATAATTTTAAATGAACAATTCGATATGTATAACTTAATTTTGCCTAAGGGTCCAAAATTTCTAGCTACGCCACTGCATTCTTAACATAACTATTGATCCAACGTGGGCAATAAGGCACATTTTGTACAGCATCCTAACTCAATAATGAGTTTTTAATGTATTTTTTACATTTGAATAGAAAAAGGGAAGAAACAACTATCACTCGAATGTCAATGCAGAAAATTCCATGGTGTTGACATAAAAATTACATGATGTACAACCATAATTAATAATTATGCCTGACCATTGGTGTCTTTTCGAAACTTTACTAATTTTTTTAAAATTCATCAAATTAAAGAGGTCATCATTATTGCAAAATTTACTTGAACCCACCGATTTCTTATGCGATAATTAAAAGACTAAACGAACAAGTCATCAAATTTTATTAATTTCAACATAATCTAGGACATCGAGACTTTAACACCCTTAGGCGATTATCTAGATCCTAACAAGTAAAAAAATTCCCTCCACATATTCAATTTCATATTAGAATACAAATTAGGTATAACTAGAACATGGGCATTCACCTAATAGAACGTTCAAGGAGACAATTATTAAACCTTTACAGTCACTATATTTAGTATACAGCATGTCCCGTTAGTCGCGCATTTCCTGCTAAGGAGCAGATAAAGGATGAAATTCTAAGGTGAAAATTCCTGTACCATTTTTTATCTGACGCACACATAATTAGTAATTAGTTATTAATTAAATCATATAACCAATCAGCTGCTCGATATAGCGATAAAAAGGGAGAAGGAAAGAGTCTTGACGGTAGGACGTAGGAAGATGACCAGTTAGCAGGCTGGCGCGAGAGCCGTTCAAAGTAAGAGAGCATCTGATTGGCTAATTGATTTAATTAATAGCTAATTACTATACCTGTACATCAGATGAAAAAATGCTACAGGACTTTTCACCTTAGAATTTCACTCCCATCTGTACGGGACGTTCTGTATAGTAGCGCAAGGTTCGCCATTTTGCGGTTAAAATTTACGGCGACATTTGAATTTGAAGCTTAAAGTTGGTAACATTGACAAGCTGAATTTAAAATCAAGATATATTATCTGACTCCATGATGGATTATTAAAGTACGGCAGTCAGGCCGCTTGCGTACGCACAAATGCCGCTATTTTGTGGTTTAAATTTTGCTTTTTCTCTCTCTAGCACATTTGTCCATAGGATTGCGTTACTGTACGTATTTAGTGACTATATTAAACAATTACAGTACCGCAATATCTGTCATGTTGGTTCTGTAATTTACGGGGACATTTGAATTTGAAACTATAAGTTGGTAATATTGAGAAGTTGAAGTTAAAATCAAGATATCTGACTCCATCACAGATTACTGAGTACAGCCAATGGTATGGCAGATTATTACAGATGCCGTCATGTTGGTTCAAAAATTGGTTTCTCTCTTTTACACATTGGCCCATAGAATTGTGGTACTGTATACTGGCAGAAAAGATTGGATAGAAACATTACAGAACCATCTCTCTCCTTTCCGCAGTCATTTTTTCACAAGTGTTAGAAATAAGTCGAGCAAATTAAGACGGGGTATTGTTCCACCTCCTTATACTCATTTAACTCCATTGAACAGACGGAGAAAAATGTCTACTGTTTCACTTTAAGTTAAGTTGATGAGACAAGAATAGAAAGTGGAAACATGGCCATTTTCCATAAGTTAGACAAGACAAATAAATACATGAGATGGAATGATGAAAGTGGGAAATAGATATATACTTTGCTGATGTTTCTATCCAATTCTGCAGAGCTGTATATTTAGTGATTGTATTAAACAATTATATTAGTGAATTAGAGCGACATCTAGTTTAAATTACTGCAATAATAATAGGCACGCCAATGCTCAATTTTAGGGAACTGAAAATTTTATGAATTGATTGTACGCTCGAAATCGACCGAAGTTTACCGAACCACCGCACTAATGACGAAAAAGTGACTAAGATGTGTGATAAATAGACCCACAAGCCACAAAAACGTTTTAGAAGTTTCAAATAACGATAGCCCAAATACTAGATGGCAATGCTGTCGCGCGTGTTTTTATTCAATATATAGAATAATCCAATTTTGCATATTTTATCGCTAATTTAATTCAATTTCAAGCTACAATATGACTTTCAATCACAGAAGAGCATATAAGCTTGATTGATTATTATTTTGTGGAGAGAACTCTAGCGACATCTCATGTTGTTTGCTCTAGTTAAGAGCTTGTCAAGATGCAGCGTCATCTAGCAGACAAAAGTTGATGTAATAAAACTGTACGAGCGCAATAAAATTGTTAACTTGTTGAGTTTAATTTAAAATTTTAGCCAAGCATTTGAGAATCACCCATTTCAGTGCAATTCTGTATTTTTTGTACATTACATTTAATGCGTATTCGTGTACGTGTAAATTAAAATAACTTAACGCTATCTGTCTTTCAATCAGCTTAACATATATGTGGTTGTTTGTTGGTATTATAAAAATGTAGAAAACTTCGTATCGCTAGCAGGGACATCTGTTGTTTGGTCGTAATACTTTTGTGTCGCTCGTGTCGCTGGTCTATTTGTCTATGCTAAAAGAAGGCAAAAAAAAAACCGAGAACGAAACGATGTAGATTTTGTTACATCAAAAAAGAAGCAGCATTTTATAAAAATATTTTTTACAATGAAACAAACAAAATTTGGAAATTGTTGAAAAATTAACAAATTCAAAGGTAAATAAATGAAATTTTTATATTATTTACCACGTATTATTATTATTATCATCATTATTATTTCACTTTTAGATACTTGAAACAGATCCTTACTAAAAAAAAAAATTGTTTTTGTATGAATTGTTTCATTGTATATTAGTGATGATCAATCATTACCGGGAAGCAATTCTAAAGACTGAACAACTAAATCGAAGTAATGATAGTAGAAGTAATAATAATAATAATTACAATAATAATAGCAATAATTATTACAATAACCAATATATCCATCAATATTATTGGCCTCACATTGAGAGGAACAATCAAGGATTCACTTTTATAAACAATGAATCGAATATTAAAGAATTATCGTTACGGACTGGTAATAATAATGATAATAATAGTAATCATTATGATATAATCAATATTCTTATAACACGTTTTGTATTGTATCAAAGCTAATATTGTTTGTATATCGTGTTATAAGAATGTCGATTTTGGTTTTATGTTGTAGATTACGTTAAAAATAATGTGTTTCAGAGAGTGAATCTGGTGAAAACCATGAAAACAAAATCAATCATCATTTGAATATTTTAGTTGGTAATGATAATGGAAAAAATAATACAGTGAAAAATCAGCAAGATTATAATGAGTCTCTTCAATGTAGCAATACGATAGGGAAAGTTTCGCAGGATAATTGTTTGATTAATCCGTTAAAAGTGTGTAATACTGAAAAACATCTTTGCTGTGATTATTACAGTATAGGATTTCCGCAATCAAAAGACTTGATTGCTAATTTAAACGTACATAATAGTGGAAAATCTTATCAGTGCAAAATGTGTGATAGGATGTTTACCGAACATTATAGTATACCAGAGCATTTAAAACCGCATACTGGTGAAAAACCATACCAATGTAAAATTTGCTATAGAACATATTCATTGCGATCTAGCTTATCAGTTCATTTAAGAACTCATACCGGTGTCAAACCTTATCATTGTAAACTTTGTAATCGAAGATTTTCGGTAAAAACAAATTTATCTGTTCATTTAAGAACACACACTGGTGAAAAACCGTATCAATGTAAACTTTGTAGTAGACGATTTTCAGTAAAAACTAATTTATCTGTTCATTTAAGAACACATACTGGCGAGAAGCCTTATCAATGTACGATTTGTGACAGAAAATATTCTCTAAAATCAAGTTTATCTGTACATTTAAGAACGCACACTGGTGAGAAACCGTATCAATGTAAAATTTGTTATAGAATGTTTTCGGTAAAATCTAGCTTATCTGTTCATTTAAGAACACATACTGGTGAAAAACCTTATCACTGTAAAATATGTGATAGAAGTTATTCACTAAAATCTAGCTTATCGGTTCATTTAAGAACACATTCAGGTGAAAAACCTTATCACTGTATAATATGTGATAAAAGATATTCGCTAAAATCTAGCCTTTCTGTACATTTACGAACACATACTGGTGAAGAACCTTACCAATGTGAAATTTGTCAAAAAAAATTTAAACACAAATGTAATCTATCTGTGCATGCAAAAGTACATAAATGAAGTAATTCATAAAACTTATTATTAATCGAAATAATTAACTTTCTTAGTAATATTTGAATGTTTGAATTAAAATATTTGTATTAATCAATATTTCTTAATGAAATTACTGAATAATAATTTTCTTTTTTTGTTCGTTTGGTTTTAAATAAAATTAGAATAGTATTTTATTGTCATAAAAAGTTTTTTCACTCTTCTGATCAGAATACTGCCTTTGAATGTTAACAAAGGACAGTATACAGCAGTTAATGAGTGCCTAAACTGTATATATTAAAATGTAAAACGTAATAAACACTTGTATTTAATTCACCTAGGCTTCCCAAAAATTTGCACTGCAACACATTTTGTTTAATTAGTTTATTCCTAATATTCACATCACAATTTGAATATACCAATATCGGCGCCAACTATAGCATGAACCAATCAGTTTGTCTAGGTTACAAAACGCGCATGCGCATAATGATGGTTTAGGGCTGCCAAGTTGTCCGATTTTTCAGCAAATCTACCAACAATTAGAAATGACATCTCTTATTGGTCCCACTTATACCTTTGTTCTAATTAAGGCATGTTGTTAATTACTCAACAGTCTGTTATAATAATCTAGATATAAAGTAAAATTATTGTCAGAATGTTTGGAATTCAATAACATTTTTAATTTATTATTCTAATGGAGCTCATTTGAAAATAGACGTTATCGATGCAGCTCAAGCAGCATTGCCAGTCAAGTTGTATAAGCATTGACAAAGTGTAGACTTAATTGGCATGTTTAATAATTTATATTAGCGGTAAAATTGGTAAATTTATTTAATTTTTGAATTTTAACAATAATTTACAGGAATCTATGATACAATTATGTAGTTCAATGATTGTCTACTAGATGTCGCTTAATTTTTTAAGATTTCGTCTTCAACCAATAAACGTGCAGAGTTATGAGAGTAAAGTTGACGAAAATTTGCGCAGTTCAGTAACGAAAATATTTTGTGTGGCGCAATGTCCAATACTGTGTTTCTCGAATATGGCGAAACTATCGAGTGAACTTGTGATAAGTGTTCTATTGTAAAAAAAAATCTTTAATAAAATACTAAAAAATTTATTTATGTAGTGATAATAATAACAATAATAATAGTAGTAATAACAATAATAATAATAATATAATAAAACATGATTACTTATACAAAGAAAGTGTGATAATAGTGTAAATAATAGAATTATTTTAAATAACATAAGGAGAAATAAGGGAAAATTTAACAAAAAATGTCTACAGATAAAATAAAAGTTGCCGTAAGGGTCCGTCCTTTCAATCGCAGAGGTGAGCTGATTTTAAAGAATAAAACAAAAAAAATCCAGCCCTATTTAATTCATAGCCAACTGTCTTCATAAATTTTTCAATAAAATATTCCATTGTTATCATTATAATTCAAAATTTTATATTTCCAGATTTTGTTCGGTTTTTCCTTTCAATATATATTTTTTTAGGTATGAATTTATTGCCACGCGTGATGTCAGTTAATTTATTATTTTTACAATATTATTGATTATATTTGTTTAATGATTGTTATCGATAATGCATATTATTGTTGTTTTTCTATTATTTTTTTTATTTTAGAAATTGAATTGGGGGCACAATGTGTCGTAAAAATGGAACATCAACAAACTATTCTACAGCAACCAACAAGTTTGGATAAAATGGAAAGGTAAATAAAGATACATTAATAAAACTATTATCACAAAATAAAAATCCATCTCATTCAATTCTCAAATTATTTATTGATAAGGTTGTTATTGAATTAGTGATTAGCTGATATGATGAACATAATACAAAATTTTGTTTACATTACTAAAAAAATAAAATCGATGGATATGTTGAGATGACAAAATATGACAAAATTCTAAATTAAAATCTTAGTTAATTGAAATTTTATGAAATCATATATGAGTCATCATATGAATGAACCACCTTGTTACCTACTTATACAGGTAGACATATGTAAAATTATTGAAAAATTCTAATCTTTCTTCTCTTCGATCAACCAAAAAAAAAACGTGTTATTGTTAATCAATTATTGATATTTTTGTTGTCTTTGTACGTAATTCTTTATTGTTTTATTTCACTGTTACCTTGTAATTTAAATGCGGTTCAATGGAGAAGTTTTCACTTTCGCTTTATAGAAAACGTTCAATGAAAATTTTGTTACCATGTCAATAATTCTATAGATTTTTCATTATTATATCATTTAATCTAATTACAGAAAAATTTGCCTAAATTTTTAATATTTAATTTAATTTTCTCATAAATTTTTTAAATGTAATTGAAATATTTCGATTATTTTACAGAAAACCACCGAAAACGTTTGCATTTGATCATTGTTTTAATTCGGTGGATCCAACTATTGATGGTTTTGCATCACAGGATGTTGTATTTGATAGTTTAGGACGGGATATTCTTGATAATGCATTTCAAGGATATAATGCATGTATTTTTGCATATGGCCAAACAGGTAATTTCAATAACAATTATTTATTATTATTTTAAACAACTCAATATTTATATTTTTGTGTTTACTATCGATTTTTTTGCGTGCAAAACTCATAGTCACACCTACCTGTCTTGTTGTTTTTTTTTATCGTATTCATCCCCGTGTTGATAGCTTTCTTTAATTAATTCCAGGGCATGCCCTATAGCATTTAACACGGAATACCAAATATCAATGTCAATTTAGATAACAAACTGTATTAAAACATGTAGCTTTTCCCTTATAAAAATTCGAAATTAACAAGAGAAGTTTTAGACAGACTATTTATATTCGTCACGTTTCAACGACTTTTAAAAATCCAACATATATTTTTGCATAAAAGAACACTTAAAAAATGGTTCTTGGCAAACTGGAGAGGCAAACATGAATGGGTCACATTAAATGAGACTCTTAACCTTATTCATAAATGCTAGATTTTTATATATTTTTAAAACCGATATTGAATAGTAGAAATCATTGAAATCCACTAATTAGTAGAGATTTTTTCAAGTACTTGTACGGGAATAGCAACAGGGTTTTATGATTCTCTCATCTATAACATTGAACATATTACTAACAGTAAAAAATAATTGACAAATATAACTGATCTGATTGTTACTAAATTTAGTACTTAAAAACCTTTAGCCAATAAACAAAGTCATCTAGCTTTCTTCAATTCAACCATTTTAGACAGGAAATTTTATTCTGAAGCTACCTATACTTATTTATTTAATATCAATAAACTATTACATTGGGTACATATCAAGTTACGTTTATTGTTGTTTTTACATCCGTTGAGACATTTAAATGCATAGTAGTAAAATTTAACTACTACATAATTGCAGTGAACTGATCGTAAAATTCAATAGAATAATTTAAATTGTATACTTCTTACAAGTCAATTGTGTTTTAATATTAAAATTATTTATGTAGTTTAATGTGTCATTTTTATTGTATATGCTCCTTTAAAACTATGGTAAATTGAAAAGATGATCAATAATTTGCCTGTATTTAGTAATTAAATTTTATACCTAGTATTCCATTTCAATACGCCACCTTTTTTAATTTTTTTAATTATTATTTGTTTTGTTTGAAGTCTTTTCTCACCCCTTGTGATTCGTTCCCCACTGTATCTCGGCCTTTAGGGCCTAGTGTACATCCGTCAACACGCCAGATTTGGGTTAGCTGTCTTCCCCCAATAGTCCCGTCCTTTTAATAAAATCCTGGATACTGTTTAGGGAGTTCTCTTTATTTCTTTAGGAGAGCTATATCTTCTCCAAATACCATGGTCTGAGATCCTTCAAGGCCTCACAGTAACATAAGGTATGAAGCGAAATTTCATTTCCCTCTTTACAGGCCCTATACTACATGTTGGGTCTTTTACAATCCCAATATTATTGAGATGCTTCTTCAATGCACAATGACCAGTTAACAGTCATTTGATTTGTCTTAGTTTCCTCCAGCTTAGTTATAAGAGTTCTTTAGGTCTTTTACGGTTTGAAAAATCCAGAAATGTTTTTGACACGAGCATTCCTGGAAATTCTCCCAGTAGAGTTGATGTTTTCGTTCTAATTTTTCCCTTATGGCCCCTTTATCGTCCGCATGAGGATCCAGATCCAATTAGAGTTGTTTTGGTGGCCTTTTTTGCTAAGCAATACACCTTCCCATTTCCTTCGAACTCTTGATGAGCTGCCACCCATTACCTTTTTATGTTCAACAAGCTTCTCAAGTGCTTCGAAGTATTCCAGCACTAGTCTGGATTTTTATGCAGGGGAAATAAAGGAGTTTCAAGAAATTACAATATTTTTTTGCCTTATTATATTATTTATTTTACAGTTAAAAATAAATACTTACTGAAAAGGTGGAGCTGTTAAATAAAACAACGACTGTATAGATTTTTATTATCATTACAATGTAAAAGTTACAACACTTTTTTATAGTTGTATTACACACAGGAAATGAAAATAAATAGTGTTTTCTGACTTTCATATAAAATTATATGATAAATCAATTACTGACTATTATTGCAACAATAACCGGAACCAAAATAACTTTATTTTTTAACAAGAAAAACGATTTTTTTTACTCCATTATTGTTATAATTTTTCTAATAATTTCACCACTAAATTAATCCCATTACAACACGATTTGTGTTGTATTAAAACCGCGTTAAACGAAACCAAAACAATACAATTCAAACAAAAGTTAGTCATTTAGTTTAAACCAAACTTTACTTTAAAACATTTTTCCAGTTAACAACTACGTATAAATCGTGCTTTTTTAACATGAGAATTTCGCGTAAAATAAGCACTGTGACCGTGTTATTATAGTATTGAATTGTAAATTACTTTTTTTAAATTATTGTGGGAATGTCTAATTGGAAGTGAAACATATTCATAGAGATATTGCAAAAATAATACTATAAATAATATTACTATGAGTATGCTTAACTGGAACAGTCTGTATAGGGTTTGTTCTATTGATAAATTTTTTTGCTATTAAGCATTTACCTGTGGAAATTGCGAGGAAAATTGGTTTAATTGAGAAATTGGTCTAATTGATATACAAAGGGGTGATAATTGAATGACACACCCCTGTATTCTCTCCTGTTTGTGTTGTTTGTATCATTTACTTCAATATATTGGGGATTCTTTGTAAATAAAACAAAAAAAAATCGATATGATTGATAGTTGTAATCCAAATTACTATGGTCCTATAATAAAACTATCAAATATTTATTGGGAAAAGTTGATGATGTATAAAAAATCATTTTAACGGTGGTAGATTATTTTAGATTTATTTGAAAAATATAACAAATATAAAAGAAAGATGCACGTGATATTGTTGGAATGAAATAAAGAAAATTGATATTTATGATAATAACAATAGGTAGTGTAAGCGGAAATTTCCGATATGTATAGCTTATCCAATCGATATTGATTGAATTAAATATTGAGTTTTCCGTACAATTGATGAAATTGTAATTATAAATTTTCATTTTATTTACATTATATCGATTTGTGTAATATTGCGTTGTTTGTTCTGTAATTGATCCGGTTTTTTTTTTGTATAAATTTAATTTATTTGCGTATAATATCTAAAAAATGAAAATAATTAAAAATGAAATAGGTTCTGGAAAATCATACACAATGATGGGATCACAGGATAATAAAGGAATAATACCACGATTATGCGATTCACTGTTTGGCCTAATAGCAAAACAACAAAGTTCTGAACTTAGTTATAAAGTTGAAGTGAGTTATATGGAAATTTACAACGAAAAGGTATTTGTTAATTGATTAAAATTTAATAAAATTTGAATACTTATAAACTCTGATGAACAGGTTCACGACTTATTAGATCCAAAAACTAATAAACAATCATTAAAAGTTAGAGAACATAATGTTCTTGGACCTTATGTTGATGGTTTATCACAATTAGCTGTAACATCATTTCAGGTTATTCATTATTTGTTAGATTTTATTAAATTTATATTTTCATTTTATAAAATTTTTAAGGATATTGATAATTTAATGGCTGAAGGTAATAAATCACGGACAGTGGCCGCTACAAATATGAATAGTGAATCATCTCGATCTCATGCTGTATTTACTGTAATATTAACACAAACATTAATTGATACTAAAACAGGTGTAACTGGTGAAAAAGTTAGTAGGATGTCTTTAGTTGATTTAGCTGGTTCTGAAAGAGCTGTTAAAACTGGGGCTGTTGGTGAACGATTAAAAGAAGGCTCCAATATCAACAAGTAAATAAAAAATTAATAAATATATTAAAACAATAAATAAATAAAATTAATTAAATTTTAGATCATTAACTACATTAGGTTTAGTTATTTCAAAATTAGCCGATCAATCATCAGGGAACAATAAAAATAAAGAGAAATTATTTATACCTTATCGTGATTCAGTTTTAACATGGTTATTAAAAGATAATTTAGGTGGTAATAGTAAAACAGTTATGGTAGCTACAATATCACCAGCAGCTGATAATTATGAAGAAACATTATCAACATTACGGTATGCTGATCGTGCTAAACGTATTGTTAATCATGCTGTTGTTAATGAAGATCCAAATGCTAGAATAATACGTGAATTACGTCAAGAAGTTGAAACATTAAAAGAAATGTTAAAACATGCAACTGGATCACCAATTGGTGATACAACAAATATACATCAAAAATTAAGTGAAAGTGAAAAATTATTTAAAGAAGTATCACAAACATGGGAAGAGAAATTAATGAAAACTGAACGTATACAAAATGAACGTCAACAAGCATTGGAAAAAATGGGTATTAGTATACAAGCGTCTGGTATAAAAGTTGAAAAAAATAAATATTATTTAGTTAATCTTAATGCAGATCCATCATTAAATGAACTATTAGTTTATTATTTGAAAGTAAGATTTATTTAATTAAATTCAAATTTATAAATTATATAAAATAATTCTTAGGAAAGAACTGTAGTCGGTGCTAAAAATTGTGGTTCAGGCGTACAACCAGATATTCAATTATCTGGTTTAGGTATCCAAGATGAACATTGTATTATTACAATAGAAGATGGTGAATTATATTTAGAACCTATAGAAAATGCACGTTCCTATATAAATGGTTCTCAAGTTACTGAAAGAACCCAATTAAAACATGGTGATAGAATTGTATGGGGTAATCATCATTTCTTTAGAGTTAATTGTCCACGACCAGCAACATCAGAACCACAAACACCAGCAGCACAGAATATTGATTATAATTTTGCACGTGATGAATTAATGTTAAAAGAATTAAGTAATGCACCAATTCATGGTGTTATATCGCGTTTAGAAAAACAACACGAAGAAGATAAACAAGGTTATTATTTAGTTTTTTTTATCTATTTATATAATTAAATTTTAATTAATTGATTAATTATGATAAACAGTTGCTTTGGAAAAACAACGTTTAGAATATGAACGACAATTTCAACAATTACGTAGTATTATGTCACCATCTACACCATATCCACCTTATTCTTATGATCCACTTAGGGCAACATTTGGTAAAACAACACCATGTACACCAACAACTCAAATGAGAGTTGAAAAATGGGCGCAAGAACGTGATGAAATGTTTAAACGAAGTATAAGTCAATTAAAAGCTGATATATTACAAGCGAATTCATTAGTACAAGAGGCTAATTGTTTAGCTGAACATATGGGACGTCAAACGAAATTTAGTGTAACTCTTCAAATACCCCCAGCAAATCTTAGTCCTAACAGAAAGGTAATTTTTTACACACACCAAAAAAAATTATAAATTATAATGTTTATTTGAAATTTTAGAAAGGTGCATTTGTTAGCGAACCGGCTATTCTAGTTAAACGTGGTAATCAAAGTCAAGTTTGGTCAATGGAGAAATTAGAAAATAAAATAATAGATATGCGTGAATTGTATGATGAACAAAAAGATAAAATTGATTTAATTAAAGATTCACCAATAAAAGGACCAGATCCATTTTTTGAATCACAAGAAAATCACAATTTAATTGGTGTTGCAAATATATTTTTAGAAGCACTATTTCACGATATAAAATTAGATTATCATACACCAATTATAAGTCAACAAGGTGAAGTTGCTGGTAGATTACAAATAGAATTAAGTCGTATTGCTGGTCAATTTCCACAAGATCGTATATGTGAAGCAGCATCTGATAGTTGTTCTGATAATAGTAGTAATGATGATGATGAACATAATGGTACATCATCTGTAACATGTCGTGTGCATATCAAACAAGCATCCGGTTTACCATTATCATTATCACATTTTGTTTTTTGTCAATATTCATTTTGGGGTTATCCAGAACCAGTTGTTGTACCAACAAAAACATCAGATGGTCCAAATTTACATTTAACAACAGGCAAAAAAGATTCACCTATATTTAAATTTGATCATGTTAAAGATTTTGTTGTACCAATAACAGAAGAATTTTTAGAACATTGTTCAGAAGGTGCATTATCAATTGAAGTATGGGGTAATCGTAGTGCTGGTTTTTCAAAACATAAACCAGGTTGGGAAGTTGAACAACAACAATTAGCTAATGCACGTTCATTAATTGATCGTTGGTCAGAATTAACACGTAAAATTGAATTATGGGTTGAAATACAAGAATTAAATGAACAAGGTGAATATGGACCAGTTGAGGTTGCTATTAAAAATGAAATATCAACTGGTGGTGTATTTCAATTACGTCAAGGACAACAACGTCGTATATTAGTTAGAGTTAAACCAGTACAAAATTCTGGAACATTACCAATAATTTGTCAACAAATTGTTAAAATTGAAGTTGGTGGTGTTATGGTACGAAGTCGTTTACAAAAATCATTAGATTCATATCAAGAAGAAGATTTAACTGTATTAAGAGAAAAATGGAGTGATGCATTATGTCGTCGACGACAACATTTAGATCAACAAATTAAAAAATTACTTGAAAAAACTGAAAAAACCGAACAAGATATTGAAAGAGAACAAAGTTTAATGGATCAATGGGTGAATTTAACAGAAGAACGTAATGCTGTTATTGTACCAGCACCTGGTTCTGGTATACCAGGTGCACCAGCTGTTTGGACACCACCACCTGGAATGGAACCATACGTACCTGTATTATTTTTAGATTTGAATGGTATAATAAAATCTAAACGAAATAATAAAAAAAATAATTAATTATGTCTATAATTTTAGCTGATGATTTATCAACAAATCAATCAGGAAGTGATGTAACTATAGCTGGTGCTAATTCAATCCTACCTAAAGAAGTTGGAAGTACTTTTTATAGTCTACATATACTCCATCATTTAGAAAAAGATGTTTGTGCTGTTGCTAGTTGGGATTCATCGATCCATGATAGTCCACATTTGAATAAAATTACAGAACGTAATTATTAAAAATAACAGTTATTGCGTTAAAGGGCATATAAGACGCGAGGTGTTAGCCGAGTAAAGTAATTTTCTCGAGCATCTTATTTGCCCCTTTAACGCAAGAGTTGTATATAAAATTTTATCCAATACCAAACACAAGACCACTTTAAATAATTTTGAAAAGTATCTATAATTTCCAATAAAAGTTATCATGTACAAAAATTAGAAATTAGTTGTCATGGAAAGTTAGTACTTATTTTATACCGTTGTTATACAAAATCATGCGCGTTATCTATAATATTGACACCACGACCAATAGGAATGCCAATTCCTATAACACTTTAGTGTGTTATGGATGTATTACTAGTGTGCTATAAGGTGCTTTATTGATTTAAAATCGGTATAGTTGCATCCTCTTTATACAATGGTGTTGGATAAAATATATAATTATCGGTTTAATTAAAATATAAATATTTTAGCACACGAAAGAGTTTATATGATTTTAAGAATAACTGTACGTTTATCACATCCAGCACCAATGGATTTAGTATTGAGAAAACGTTTAGCATTGAATATTTATAAAAAACAAAGTATTACCGATAGAATAAAGAGGAAAATTGTTAGATCTGATTTTATAACAGAATGTGGTGTTACTTATGAAGTTGTTTCTAATGTACCAAAAGCCAGTGAAGAATTAGAAGATAGAGAATCATTAGCACAATTAGCTGCATCTGGTGAAGAAACATCACTAAGTGATGGGGAAACTTATATTGGTATCTTCGTTTATATAAATAATAATTAAGTTTTTTTTAATCTTATTTCTATTTTTTAGAAAAATATACACGTGGTGTTAGTGCTGTTGAAAGTATTCTATCTTTAGATAGACTCCGGCAATGTGTTGCTGTTAAAGAATTATTACAAGCAAAAGGACAACCATTAATGAGGAAAACTGTAAGCGTTCCAAATTTCTCTCAGGTAATTTAAATAAAATAATTATAAATTTTATTTATGTAAAACAAAAAATAAATGTTATTACATGCTGCTTAGGCTTTAGAAACAAAAAATGGGGTAAATTAATCTAAGATCATACAATTTTCAATTTGAAATATTTCTAATTATAATTATTTTTAATTATAGGTAATGAGATTGGATTTAAGTACAGAATCGTTACATATACCGCGTTCTGAAAGTGTATCAGAATTAACTAGTGAAATACATGGCACTTCAACACCATTAAGGCCACGTTCTAGTTTTGGAAAAGATCCAGAAGCAAATCAAACAAAACCATTCGGTTTAGGTAGGTTAATATTTATTGAAATTATCTATAAATATTTATATTTAAATTTATACATAAATAATCTAATTTTTCTTTATAGAAAAATAGTATTTAGATTGCTGTTATACTTTGGTGTATGCTGAAGTAGGCAGTGTTTACTTTAAAACAATTTCATCTAATCATTTTCAGATTTCTTTACTTTTTTTTTGTTTATATGTCATTTATTATCAATATTTTTTAATAATATTGGAGTACTTGAAGCTCTCTAATTGATTTGTTTAATTTCTTCTCTTTTTGGTTTTCAATTTGCTTAACTAATTGGAATTGAATTTTTTTTTTGTGCAACCACAAGGCTCCATTCTTTCAGGTAAAATGGAGGCTTGCCTTATTGAGATTGCTATTATTAAATGGATATAAAACGCAATTGTTGAATTAATTAATAATAAGACTAATTAATAAATTAACCCAATAATCGTCTGCTTGATGATTAAAAAACATTAGTTTTGAGATTTTGTTTATTTATTATTGTTTTTATTTTTTTATTTAAATGAATACCAAAATTATTTAAATGATTTTTTTTTTTGATAACATTTTTTGTTTTAATTTATCATCATCTCAAAACTATGTTATGTAGTTGTTGAATAATATGGTAGAATAATTAACATAATGATAAGCATGTGCTGGTATTAATTTGCCATTTTTTTTTTAGCTTTATCCCTAAATTAAAATAGCGATGATTTTTGTTTTTGTTTAAATAATTCGATCATTAATGCTATGCTTCGAATGATAAGTTAATATAACCAATAAAAAATCCTTGTATAATAACATGGACAAATGTAATTGTTAATTTGATGAATCATCCATACATTTCATTTATGAATTGTAATAAAGTCACAGAGACTTAAAATTTGTTTTATTTTAAACAAATTTGATAATATGCATCGTGGGCATGTGTAGTATTAAATTTAGTTGATAAAATTGAAGAATTAGATAAAAATCGATATGTAATTGGCTATTATATGAAAATGCATGTATGTCTTTAATTGTTTAGATTGAATCACAAATGTCTCTTTGACTTTAAAATCAACTGTTAAATGTTAGCAAATTGTAAATATAAATTAATCCTATCGTTCACCAAAGAAAATAGTCGGTCGTTTAATTTCATTGTTATTCTAATAAAACTAACATACTTTTTCTAACATTTTTACAGCACGGCCGACATTCCTTAATTTGAATATTAACCTCAACTCATTGAGATTACAACAACCTACTGGAAGTACAAAACGTATGTTACATGGTGTAACAGTTCGATTTAATATTAATTTCATTTATTTTATTATTTCAATTGTTTATTTATAATTTTTTTTACAATTTTTTTTTGAAAAGTGATTTTATTTTTATACTATAAATTTTCTAGTATTCCCTGGTATGACATCGCCTGCTAACGCTAAATTAGGATTACGTATGACAACATTACATGAAGAACAACCAATATTACCTAGGAAACATTCTTTAGATTTATTAAGTGATGATACAATTGAGGAACAATGTGAAGATGGTCAAGATGAGAAACAATTACCTGTAAGTTTTAATAATGTGTTATTTTTTTTTAAAAAAAATGTATTATTACTAAATAAATATATGTAGAATCCAATAAAAACAAGAAAGAATGGTAGACGTACATTACCGACATCAAGAACATTAGATTCATTAGTTGAATTAGCACCGAAAACTGGTACACCATCAGCAAGTTCAAGTGGTTATGGTTCACAAGCTGTTTCATCATCGAATTTATCAAGTGATGATTCGATGTCATTAAAAAGTATAAGTGTTGATGAAACACCTGATTTAGAATTAAAAGCAAATATAAATGATTTACAACCAGTAACTGAAGTTACCGATAATTCATCAGATAGTTGTCAAGTAATAATTAAGATTTAAAAATTAAATGTTTTAAAAAATTATTATGATTATTTCAGGAAACAACATATGTTGAAACAAATGATACAAATAATAAAGATAATATTGTAAATGGTATTGACAATCATATAGAACAAGATAAATCATGTGACAACGAACAAAGTGCAATCGTTAAAGTAAATTTATCACCTGGACGTGTTGTTAGAAGAAAAAAGGCCTCAACTAAAAACCCACAAAGAGCATCATTTCCACATGCTCGTATCCCAATGTCTGATAGTAAAATTGCTCAAAATTTTGAACAAAATTTAAAAAATACCAATATAAATTCATCTGATGAAACAATTGATAATTCATCTGAAAGATTAGAAGGTAAATGTCTATTTTGATTTAAATATTTAATTTTAAAATATATTGTTTGTAGATGAGTCCGAAAATAATAAATTCGGCTCAAAACCGGATTTGTCGAAATACGTTGATGTTCCTATGCCTGATTGGGTTGTAATTGGTGAAAGTGTTCTTATAAGACCTTATAGTTCATCTGGTGTTATTGCTTATATTGGACCAACAGAATTTGCACCAGGTACATGGATTGGTGTTGAATTAGATGCACCAAAAGGTAAAAATGATGGTAGTGTTAATGGTGTACGTTATTTTTCATGTAAACCAAAATATGGTATGTTTGTAAGAGCTGATAAATTAATATTAGATAGTCGAGGTCGTGCAATGCGTTTATATAAAGCTGAAAATTTAACAAATGCAAAATGTTCAATAAAAGGTATATAATTATTGTTAAAAATTTTTTTTTTTTTATTATATTTAATAAATTTTTGTTATAGATGGATTATCTAGGTCACGTTCACGGGGTGATGGTATAAATAGTATGGGAACCCGATCGAATTCAAAAGCCAAATAGATAAAGCAGCACAACTAGTCCCTTCCAATAATCCACCCGATTTTATGTATTTGTGTGCGCTATGACACATTACATGTGTAGCAGCTGTGCCGTCCATTTATATGGCATAGAACAATTTATTCTTTTTATTTTTTAAGAAGAAAAAACACCATTCTTTTGATCTTTGCATTTTTGAATTATTTGCACTTAATTGATGTACGTATAGAATATTGGTCCATAATTGCGTGCCCCAATGTGTTTAATAATTAAAAAAAAAAAACAGACGAAAAATATATTCTAATTGTATTAAAAAGGCACATATCACTTTTAAACAATTATAAAACAACAAGTTAATTCTAATTAAGGTGAAAATCCCAGTATTAATGCTCTCAACATTATTTGATAAATAATGAAATTTTTGAGCATCTTGTTATAAATCTACCTATTATTTTAATTATGATTGAGCGGGTTATCTAAGCGTATGTTAATTGTTTGTCTTTTATTTTTAAATTATTTGTTTTTTTTTTATGTACATTAAGTAAAGTATTTATTTCTGTGATAATTGTTGTTAGTTTTCATGATTTTTTTTGTAATTTCTTCTTTCAATACAGTCTGTGGGTTTTATGATTTTCGCGTGCTATTTCCGTAATTGGACAGATATAGTATAAATAAATAAATAATTGTAATAGAATAAATAAGTAGTTACATCAAATATTTAAATAAAAAATCTGTGTGTTTGTAGGAAAGTAGATATAACAAATTAGATTAGTGAATAAGTATTTTGATTTGTTGTTATTATTATAACTTCATTATAAGACTGCATTTATTTTTTCTTCGCAAATTGCAAATTCATTACATATTACATTCCAATAATAAGAATACTGGTGATCATTATAAAGAATTATGTGCATATAGTATGATCTAGTCTTAACAATATTTTCATTGCTCAGTGATTGTGTTTAATCACCCTTTTTGATTACGACAGGTTTAGACGTCCAGCCATTCTAGATATATATATTTATTTAAGGTGAAATAAATACTAAACCTGCACCTGTCCAATTCAAAACCATTCTGTCCAGTATAAGATAATATTGAACAAGATTTTAAAAAAAAATGTAAATCTATCCACATGACATGTTGTAAATTGATTTTTACCGAATTAATCAAAATAAAGAGATCATCGCTTTGAAATAATGGTAAAAGAAATAATAATAAAAATCATGTATGTACGTGTAAAAATTATATATTTTCAAATCACATGGAGTTGTTGTGCATCAAATGACGTACTCTGTTCTGCAAATAAAAAGCTTAGGTACTTAGCCAGTCATATTTTTATTCTTACCAACAATGAAATGTTCATGTTTAGAATGCAAATTATTAGAAAAATAGAAGAAACACACTATTGTCATAGCTACACAGACGATAAATCGAAATTCTAGCCATAATTGTATCATCTGTATATTTCTATATGTAAATAATTGATCATTTTAATATTTGCCACACAATAATAATTATAAACGCTTTTACCCGTTTTCGTTTTAAGTTTTATTAATTTTTCTTTTTTTTGTTGTTTATTTGAACCTGAAATTTTTGATGCAAATAACAGTTTTGCTAAATATTTTATATATATAGTATATATAATATGTATATTTTTGTTGTTTAATGTGTATCTAACATTAAATTATTTTAAAATGATATTTTGTAATAGTTTTTAGAACGTATTTTGTTGCTGTGGTCTTACAAACAATTTCAATAAAAACAACATACAATTGAAGTGTTTTATTAGATTTTAAATCTTTTAAATAACTGCACAAAACCAATGTAATAACTGTTGTGCCGTGATTGAGTAGTGATTATCACTGAAGTAATCACAAACAATGTATTTACGTGCTATAATTTTCGACAGTAATGTTCTAATTTGAAGAATCGCATGATTTTCCAAAAATTTCAAATTAAAAAAATTGTCTATTTAGATAGAGGAATTACTACTATATACTTATACTTTAATTAAAAAAAAATGCTGTTTGAAACTCAAATATTCTCTCATTCATATAAATAGCGGCAAATATTTCTCGAAAATCCAACTTTGTATTAGAACATGAACAATCAAGAGGTATCAAGCTCGAACAGCCGCTTTATTAGTTAACTGATTCGACGTATTTTCTCAGTCTCTGTTTCCTTCTATTTCAGGTAAGCTGTATGTCTTGTCTTTTCTAAGCTAAACGATCATATATCGCTGCGAATTGATACAATGTTTGAGCGCCAATTTTAATCATTCATTTTTAATTTTTGCTGAATGATAACATCATTTATTATAAAACCGTTAGAGTATTTTTAATAATTAAATAAATACCGGTTTTAAAAATTGAAGCGGTATCATTCGTGTATTCTCAAATAAAAGCTTCATATTCATCTTCAATATACAGCGTGTTCCGATTAGACAAAAATGGAAAATTTGCTTATATTCTGATATCTAAAATATTCTAAACGGTAATTTTTGTTGTTGAATTTTTATTACAAAATAAATTATAGACCTTCAAAATATTTTCATATTATCTCAATTTCTTCTGTTAGAAACTAGAAGATTATATAACTATGTATAAACAATTATGTCTTCAATTTTCTGATAAGAACAACAAAGGAAAAGTTACATAATGTTCTTTCCTAGATTTGTCAGTGATCGTCTTTTATTCAGTTTAGTTTTGATCGTCGTTAGTGTTAGCATCAGAATTCTGAAATTTCAAAACAAATACAAGTGCTTTTAAATTATAGTGAAGTGTTTGTGCTTTTATGGACGAATAAGTCATCCATTGGAGTTGAATGTGGAAGTTGCATCAAAAGGGTAATTCGAGATTTCGTATAATAATATTCCAATTTACTACGTTTTTTCTTTTTCTCCCCTAATTACAGTAGGTTCGAACAGCGTGGAACCGGAGCAGAGATGCAGTTGCATTGTCTTTATTGTTATAATTGTGCATAGGTGTAATGGCGACAGATAAAACATGTGAATTTTGTTTAATTTTAGGTCATTTTTGCCATTATATGTTCTGTTTTTGTACTTTCTTTTTATTTATTGCATGTTCTATAACTTGGTTATAATTTAGGGAAATTTTCGTAAGTTTTTTTCATATTGAACATTTTTTTTTTCGCGACATTTATAAAAGCTTTTGTTTTACAGGACATTTGTAAAAAAATCTATGTTTGTGTTATATTTTTTCACACGTTTTCAAAGATGAAAAAGCGTATGATGGCTTCTTCGAAAGATTATCCTTTTACGGTATAAAACCAGTTTATAAAAAAATCTTATTGTTAGGAAAACTCGTAATTTTTAATCAATGAAAAATAATAATTTCGTAAAAGAATTTCATGTTTTTCCGTATATAGGGTCGATTCTTATCAAACTCCTATTAATTGACGAGAGATTCGAAAAATATATTAAGAATTTGTAGGGTGGTCCCTGGTAGGGCTGAGAATGATTTCCGATACAGCGATTTCTCATTATTATCCTCAATCGACAATCGACATTTAATCTTAAGCTTATGGACATAGCGATAATTATCGATGTATCAAAATAAAGTTACATTGATCTTTCTTTAATTCTTTGGAATAATCGATTGAGCTAAAATTTGCAGAAAATTCATCTGGTTTAAGTGCTATTTTCGAAAATGAAAATCAACCTGTTACTGGTAACAAAGAAGATTAATTGGATAATACAGGACTTTTCACCTGGGAGTATACAAATGTCTCATAAGTCCCGCACAACCTTATAGGGGGTAAATAGGGGATGAAATTCTAAGATGAAGTCCTCTATCATTTTTTCACCTGACGTACAGGTAATTAGTAAATAATTAGCTCTCTTAACTTGTTTGAATGGTTGTCGCGCGAGATTGCTAACAGATCCACCTTCAATATCTTTATAACGCACACTTAATTCTCTACTTAATTTAATTAATTACTCTAATTACTTGTGGATCAGATGAAAAAACGGTATAGCACTGTTCAGGCTTGTTGCTATGCACCCCCTCCGAAGGTGGAGGGTGGTTTTTCCAAAACAGTTGTGGAACCGAAAAGCCAAAAGCCATCATTCTCTCAATAGACTCCACAGAGAGTGCATATACAAACTTTAACAAACTTGTAATCACAATTCGAGAAATCAAATAAAACAAAATTCAAACAAACAGTGATCAAATCATTGATCCCAACAAGCACTCTTAGTTTTAGAATTTCATCCCCTATCTGCCCCTTAGGAGGAACCATACGGAATATGTAAGCTTTGTTTTTCGAGAATTTTTGTATGTATGTACATAAATGTTTTAGATAACCACGTTTATCCAGAACATCAGCTTTAATCTTTTCAAATATCCTATTATCCCTCCATTATTTCCATTATTAAATTTTACATAACTAAATTTAAATTCGTCAATGAGAATGAATTTGAACGTCTCTAAAGCAAATTTCTATTATATATCTAAAATACAACGCCGCTCGAATTAACTCGAGCGTGCAACTTAAGGGGTTAAAGAGGACTTTGATAATGTAACCTGTGAATTTTTATATTATTTATATTTAGTACCATTTTAGGCTTTATAATGAAATGAAATTAACACAAATATTATAAAAATGATTTGTATCTTTACAATCAACCCTAGCAATAATTCATATTTGTTTATAAAGATTTTCTTGTGTGTATACAATAGATTAATTCTAATTTAATTTATAACAAAATTATATTTTCATATGAAACAAAATTTTCTGTAATGCATGCTATGTTTGGGTATTATTCTATATACTACTTGGAACTTGTACACTGTTCAATAATACGGTTAACTTTGTAATCATTTAGTGAATATTGAGGATTGTCTTGAGAGTAAATTATAAATTTCTTTTGTACTCAATTTGTTCAGCAAATACACCGTATATTACGTTTCCTTTTTGAGTTTGCGAAATACATATATTCCTAAAACAAAATGTAAAATAATAGTTTCTTATCATATCAAAACAATATGAAAACATACCAATAGAAAAGCAGCCCCTAAAATTAGGGCTTTATTTTGACAATTTTGACTATTACCAGGAAATTGTAAGTAAAGATTATAATCAGCTTGTATTTGATCCCATTGATGGATGACACTACCAATTTGTGTTGAACCATCACTGGTATATATTTGAAAATTTGTATTTTTACCCAACATACAACCTAAGAAACCTTCAGGACCTTCAATACGATATAATACATCTCCATGTTGATTGTAAATTGTAAAATACGGTTTGTTTAAATTGAAATTTTGTTTGATTTTACCAAGTAAATCACCTGGAGGCATCCAAACCTCCATTTCTTGTAAATAACAAAATATTGTACAACAGGAACCACATGCTAAACGTCGACTAAAACTGATAGCTTCCTGTTGGGTTGGATCATACAAACGCATTAAAAAAGCCCGTCCAGAACCGAAACATGTCCTTTGAAATGATGTTGACGATTCGGTAGCATAATAAATTGTTTCGCCTCTGGGTACTTTTACTGTATAACGATTTTCTGATTCTATACTTGACATCACTGTAATCAATAATCTATTAAATTTAGTTTAACGACAAAAATGTCTCGATTATCATCTCAAATTATTTTGTACAAAAGATAATATCTTATCAGTATAATTAAGAGCCTGCATTCTGCATTACATCTTTTTAGATTCGATTTCCCAGAAAAAGTCACCGAGACACTCAGCGGGCTCCGGGGAGAATCAGTCTTTACGAGTCCCCCAACCCTATAAAGCAAACTAATGGAGCGATTTAAATAAAATTTTAGAGATTTGTAGTGTGTTCCCCCGGGTAAATTTTATCGAAACTAGAACGTCGTAGCTCATTTGTAAGTCGATCAAAAAAGTGCTCGTCTTGGACAATGTCGCGATTTTCAAAAATCAACTACACAGTCGGAACGACTCAAGGATCCTACCAAAATGCAAAAAAGAATGTCACTAGTGAAGAAAATGAAGACAAACGAATAAAACAATTATGGGAGGATGGTTGGTAAATACCTCAACACCATCAGAAACTAGCGTTTTTTGATCGACTTCCAAATGGGCTACGAGGTCCTAATTTTCATAAAATATTCCCCGGTTATTACGTTACAAATCTCTAAAATCTTATTTTAATCTCTCTGTTAGTTTAGTAGAAGCAGCCAAATTGTGTGCTCCCAGGACGGACATGCTGTATAGCGGTAAAGCTAAAATTACGAAATATAGAACGATAGCTTATTTATTCTTATTTTAAAATTGGAAACTTTTCGAAGAATTTGAAATTCAAATATGCTTTAAACGAAATTCAAAGAAAATGTTCTTTAGTCTCTTGCGGGCCCTGGCAGAATTGCCAAGCCCCCGGGGAGAATTTCTCTTTCCGCCTACTCTCGTCGACATTGAGCGCTGTAACCAACGTTGAATCGGGAATTCCACGCTATATCGTGAGCGTGCAGCTTGCTTGAACAATAATCCAAGGGCGGATTCTGCTTGGAGCACGGAAAATTCAATTTTGGAAAATTAAAAACCATTACTTTTTTCATTTGCTTTTTTGATTTTTCAAAATTAAATTTTTCAAAACGAGAAACTCCGATGCACCGTGAAAGGCCCGATTTAACGCTGGTTACTGAGTTTCAGTTTCTCAGAAGACAAGCAAGGCATCGATGATTAAAAAAAAAAACGTAATGCGAGCCCTTAAAGTACAGTGGCGAGCATAAAAAAGAAACCACTTTTTGCGAGTCTTTGTAAAACAGGGTTTCGAGAACAGAATACCGTGGAAACTCGTTTTAATACCTTCCACTTACGCCCAAGATTCGGTACTTTTTTGTGACCGTCACTGTACAGCTAGGTGAATGAAAAAGGTGATGATAGTTGATAGACTGTGTACGTCAGGCTAAAGAGGAAGGTCCTGACAATGACCAAGATATTCAACTATAAATAGTAAGCGGGAATAAGCGTGTTATCTTAAAATTTTCTTCAAAATGTAGAAAGCTTGGTTTACACAACTAAAAAACGGGTATTTCACTCTTCATCTTTTCCATGCACATATCCAGAACAACGGTTCTCAAACCATGTGTCGCACTGTAATTCTTAGAAAATTATTTGGGTCGCATGTTCAAAAGTTTGAGAAACGCTGATATGATGCTATTGAGATAATGATCGAGATTGGGACTTGTTCTAAATTTCCTGTAACGTTACGTACAATCGGTCAATTCTATGGATTGTTGGATTATCAACTGACTGACATCTTGTAGAAAATCGAGACCGTGTAATGGAGAAAAATGAGATGTCATTGACGTTTGCCAATCGATTGTTGATACAGGAATGGGTCGTCGTGTACTTTGTGCTCGTTCTAAATTTGCAAAATTTCATCAATATTTTATCATCACGATGTTTTTTTTTGTGAATATTTGTATATATTTTATTTATTTCAAAGTTATCTTACCGTCATCTCTTGTGGTCGGTTGTTGTGAAATTGTCGGTGGTGAGTCTGAAAAAATCTTCATACAGAATTCTGGAAATTTTCAACCACAATTTTTTTATCGCTAACTAAAAATAACACCAATTACCTTCATTGACTAGATTCGACATTTTTTTTTTTTTTAAATAACAGAAAATAGAACACAACGTTTAGACTTTTGTGTAATACAAGCGATGAGTGATTGACAAACTATTTTAGTATTATCTTTATTATCGATACTTTATCTAATCTTATGATTGTTTAAAAGTGAGTATTGTGGGGAAAAATAAAAAAATATTAATCTCATTTACCATCGAAAATATATTTGAAGTAAAGAAATACAAGAGCATGAATTTTCAGGTTTTTTTTTTAAAGCAAAACTTGAAGACCTGTATTTTTGATACAATTTGCCCTATTAAATTTTTATGGATTATTGTCGCTAATAATTCGCTTTTGAATTCCCAGTCATCCCTCATTAAAAATCAACGCCCTGCGGTGAATTTATTGTTTTGCTTCTCAATTATTTAACAGAGCAAACTTACATATGGATATTATATGATAATGTACGTATTTTTGTTTTTGTTGGCGGTAAACAGATTGTAAATATATATTTATATATATATCAACAATAAACTTCAGGATTTTTTTTTAAGATCAAATCCGAAGCAACATTCACTATGTATACATTTAGAAAGTTACAATGATAATACATCCATTTTCCATTTATATCAAGGCTTGATATTTGGATTTTTTTTAAAATTTTTTTGCATAATTTTCCAATATTCGAAGTATCCGTATCCATATCCGTATCCGTATCCGTATTCGTATCCAATGTAGTCTTTCAAAAGTATTCTAGTGCCTATCCGGGCATGTTAATTTACATTCAGTTAACGATTCGTATTTTAACGAAAGGCTAACATCCATCAGATATGGCAAAGAGTGACGCATCACCTTTTGGCACTCAGTTTGAGTGTCGCACAACTCGTAAGCCTTGGCCATGAACAGGACATTACATTGACGAGTTGGGGTGTTCCAACTGTTATTATTCTGTAATTAAAAACAAATAATTACCGTTGATTTTCATTAAATATTTTGACTTACACAAAGTAGACACATTTGGTGCATATTACAGGCTTTCTCGAATATTCGCCCATATTCACCAAGCATGTGGCCCACTTCATTGCAAGTTTTCTGGATTTTTGAACATTCGTCTAGAAATAAAACTCTTATTAAAAACACGACTGACACAATCAGGTAAACACTGAAACTTCTGAACTATTAGCAGTGCTACTTGAAAAAGCTCAGAAATATTGATTAAATTTTACTATTAATTAACAAAACTTAAATAATAAGAAATTATACAAACCGAACGAGATTAGACTTAAAATGTCACTAGGTGTTCGGTAGTTTTGTTCCTGACAATCGTCGCCATCTTGAGCACATTTGATGTTGTTATCGCTTTCCGGAATTTTTTCTCTATCTTCATCAATTGCTTGTTTTCTTGGTACAGAAACTCGTTTTTCATCTGTATTTTTCTCATCTTCATTATCCTTATTATTATTGTTTTTCAGATATTTCAATTTTTCACGTTCTTTAGCGACACTCATCTTGTATTCTTCTAAAGCTCGACGCATTTTTTCCAAATTATAAGCAGCAGCTAAACGTGATATAACACGATCTTTAATTTGTTGTATTTGTTTTGAATCATGTGAACCTTCATTAGAACCAGTATATTTTATTGTATCATCAATAATTGCATCTTCCATATTTTTTAATTTTGTATTCATTGCATTTAGTTTTATTACTTCAGCTGTTAAATTCTTTTTTATTCCATCTTTCTTGATTTGTTCGTGATGTTTAAATGATTTTAATGGATATTCATTATTGCGTTTATCATTTAATGCAATTGCCTTATGATAACGTTCCATTAACCATTCATTTTCTAAATTATTATCAGATTTCTTGCGTCGATCTAAACCAAAATAATCCGACCAATTGATTGATTTTTTTTTAACCTCTATCGGTTTTTCGTTAACAATTTCGTCAACTTTCTCTTTAGATATATCTGATTTTTTAGCATATTTCTTTTGATGGTTGTGCCCATCAGAAAATTTACGTGTTGTTTCGTTAATCATATCATATTCATCCTTTTTCTCTTGTTGGTGTATCAATTTGTTCGTTGATGTTCCTGTACCAAAGATGCCACTTAATTCTTTAGCAACTTTCGGATCTGTCTTCATAGCACTTTGTTTTTTTACCGATGCCCTTTTGTCTTGTTGTTGTTTTATTTCCGGTTCATAATCACTGCTTCGTTTCGATACAGGAAAGCGTTTAACTGGATAATTTAGAAAACGATCACCATTATCGTATTTCTTTTGTTTCATTATGTGATGTTCTTTAATTAAATCGTAATAATTCCCGTCGTATTCTTCATTATTCTCATCTCGTACGTAATCATTGTTATCATTATCGTAATTGTTAGAATATTGATAGCCGTAATCAGAATCGTAAGAATGCCGTTTACGTAATCCGATACTATCAAGACCTAATTTTGGATAATATCCTCGTTTACGCATTTGTGCATAATATTTCGGTTTATTGTAAATTTTCGGAAAATTTCTATAATAATCGTAAACATCTTTCAATAGTTGATTATAATCATCGTTGTCATTGTCGGGGTTCATTAAATTATTTTGTTCAAGTTCCTCTAATTGCTGTTTTTTATCTTCTTCGAGACGTTCACGGAACGATGATGATATCTGCTTATTAATATCATTATCGTTTTGTTCAAGATAATCAGAGAGATATTTATCAAATTTTGGATTTTTTTCGTATTCTAAAACATACGAAAATAAATATCTACTTCCGTTTATTAAATATCAATATATTTACCTGTATTACGTTCGATGTTCGGTAAAAATGATAATTGATCGAAACCTTCTAATGTATAACCGTAATCGTCTAAATTCTCATTATCATAACGTGGATCATCGGACAATTCTTTTTGACGACGATCAACAGCATTTAATGCACTAAGTAATGAATCATCTTGTGCATTTGTTTTAATCATTAACGATAATAATAATAATTTTTTAAACATGCGGTAAGTCAGAAGCTCCATGCTTCAATCAATAAAATATCATTCAAATTTTTCCACATATACTTTAAAAAATTTAATTAAATATAAAAAAGAATGTAGCTTTCGATAATATTGATTATTGCCCCCATATAATACGTGTATTATTGTTGATTTTGATTGAGTTATATCGTTATATAATAAATAGAGACTTACCTTTAATAATTCATCAAGCTCAAATTCAATAGGTGATGTTGATTGAACACTTTCTAAAACAGAAATACCCTTACTGTCCGAACTATTGGTCGTTTATATAGACGCAGACGCCACTATGGGGATGGATCGATAAAATTGCAAGATGCCAGGAAGGATAATAAAGGAAATAATGAGTAAATACTGAACTCTAATGATGTATTTGATGATAATAATAATAACAGAAAATCACAAATAATCACAAAAACAAATTAAATAGTATATTAAATATAATTTTAAATAAAATAAATATTAGTCAATGATTATAACCAGTGGCGTATCAGAACGTGAATGCAAACTAAAACGTGTGAATTCATTAATTTCAAGGATTTGCTAACACATAATTTATGATGTGGAGTGAACAGCGATTTTTTTTGTTTATTAAAATCATTCAATTTTTTTGCTTATTTACAGATTATTTATGAGATTACCGTGTTATATAAAGCTCCGAAAAATTCACAACGCCCTACTATCCCTACAGGGTGTTTTTTTAAATGTGGTTAATTCTTGTAAAACTCCTATTAGTTAACAGCCGATTCAAGAAATTGCTCAAGGATTTGTAGGAGTTTTAGCAAAATTAGAATCTTGTAGTTTATTTGCAAGCTAGTCAAAAAGCGATCGTTTTGGCCAATGTGTCGATTTTTAAAGATGAGCTAAACACGTAAACGATTAAGAACGACTCGAATATTAATTTTTTTCGTTTTTATTTATTGCATTGTAGAAAAAATCCACTTGTTCCAGAATAACATGGAGAAAACGAAAAAAATCAATCTTGGAAGGATCCTCGAGTCATTTTTAGTGTTTAATTACTTTCTGAAAATCGCGACATCTGAAACAAGCAATTTTTCTAATTTCATTAAAATGATCTCCACTGAGCCCCTTATAAATTATTGAAATATTTTTCAAATTGTTCACGAACTAATAGGAGTTCCATAAGAATCGACCACATTTAAATGCGCCACTGTTGTTAGTAGAAAAGCTCGCAATAAAGCTGAATTAGGTATAATTTGAAGTAGTTGATTCATTTCAGTTTGATATCGCCCAGTTTAATCAATCCAAAGAACGATTTGCCAGCTTCAAACAGTGAATATCGTGAATCAAATAAATCACCAATACTGATCTCATCCCCTTGATGTAAATATTCAGCACCAGCTGTGAAGCATGTATTGCCTTTCATTGATGTTTCAGATGAATGCCCAGTGGTGGTGCATTGTAATATTGGATTGCCATTTTTATAAACTCTAAAACCGTTCACATCGTGTTCGTCTAAGTGATAAATCTGTAATTATTAATTATTTTAATGATGTATTAATTGTTGTAATTAATTTGAATAATACCTGTGCGTAAATGAAATATAAACCCGAATCGTTAATTGTCACTGTACCATCACTGAGCGAATAATGTCGTTCCATACCAAATGATCTCATCCAATCTTTTGCTTCCCAATCAACGTAAGTTCTTTGCAAATGCCTCAAATGACCATTACCATTAAAATTTCTATGTTGACCCAAAATATATTTTGCTGTAGTCCCACTGAAATGGGCCGTTGGCAATGGTCGCATACGTCCGTATTTTATGCGTCTATCATCGGAATTTTCAGATCTATGCCGATATGGGGTTTCCTGGCTGTATTCATCTTCCGGTAAATTACGGTTTTGGTTGAAACGTGTTCTGAACAACGATGCATTCTCAAAATCATCGATCACAAAACGGGGTTTACTGTAAAAATTCCAAGATTTATACACAATATTCAATAAATTACTGAATAATTCTCTTAATTACCGAATTTTGGGGACGACTTCGCTTTCTTCGGTCGATTCTTCTTCATCGTCCGAAATCTTTGCGAAAAAATCCTGATCGCTGTTGAAAACTGATAAATTTTTGATGTCTATATTTAACAATTGATCGGTAAATAACTAAAAAATTTAGATTTTTTTCGAATGATTATTTTGAATAAATTTGTTTTTTTTTTTAACTCACATTGTAATCATCGGCATCGATGAGGTCTTCTAGTACAGCAATAGACTTTTTCAAATTTTGAATTTCCATTTTTAAATTTCGAATTTCCCTTGTTGATAGATACATAAACATAAACAATGTCAGCATAACAGCAAACCACAAAATACTTGATAATATGATGAATTGTTTACGACCTTTAAAGATAATTTCAATTTCTGCTGGTAAATAATCGATGTCGTCTAGTTTTGTAAATTTATTCTTTGTATTATTGCTCATTTTAATCAAATCTTAATTGTATAAAATTAATGCACAAATTAATATCTTTATGTATCTGATAAACACACTAACCACGATACTATTAAGATGACCGACAGAGACTGTATGACTTACTAAATAGATATCTTAGTTGATTGGACATCGGACTGGGTTTATATTTTGATGAGCTACGCATTATTCATCCATTTATTTTATTTATTGACACCACTTTAAATTCATAAATAAACGCAAAAAATCCATTTATTCTAAAATAATAAATACAGGACTATTTACTTATCTATTACAGTACCGTAAATAGAGCTAAATTTTATAAAATAAATCGAGTGTTGAATGAATATAATGAATATTTCAACTAATCGTTTAAAGAAATAAGCAACTCGAATATATGTATAAGTGCTCGCTCAAGAAGGGTAGTTTAATATAAATAAACCAATGACTTATCTAATCTTAACGACAGATAATCCAATTGATAAATAAAGGAAATATTTCAGATTCAATTTGAAAGGGCTTATTGACTGGACAATAGGTTGTGTATAAATCTATTAAAAATACAATATAAACAACCCAAAGAGAAAGGGACTACACTACGGTCTACCTGATCTGGGAAGGTTCTATTGTTAGACCAAACAATCAATTATGACCCATCTAAGTTTCGTAATTCTATAAAAATATTTAAAATTTCCGTAAGAAAATGTTTGGTTTCGTTTCTCTCTAGTTGCTTTTTAAACGATTGATAAAAATACAATTTTGATAAGAATTCCTAATCATTAGTTTAAATTCATAACAAATTTTGTTATGAAATATGGTTTAAATATAGGATCGACGTTTATTATTCATTTATTTTTGATTGAATTTGAATTTATATTCTATTAGAATTCATTCAAATCACGTTTAAAAAAATACAGTGAAACTCGTTTAAACGGAACCTTCTATTCAACATCAATTAATGAAATCATCACTATCATTAATGGACAAATATCGATAACAGATGTTTCATTGTATATAATAGAACAAAATTTTTTTAACGAACCTAAATACAGAACGAAGCTATTTGTTTGATAAAGGATAAGTAACGAAACGTCTTTTATGTACACGATAATTGGATTTTCAGTATTTCAGAAATAAATTAGCATATATAACTGACATCTTTTATCAACCCTTACACGTTACAAGGGATGGAGGTTTTTATAATTAAGTATCTAACAAATTGGAGCATGACCAGGTCCGTAGCGTGTTTTTTGCCCTTGGTGCAACAGTCAAATTGTGCGCCCTTTTTTCAATGTTTTAAAAACAAGGGCCAGTACATAAAGAATATACGATGAATAATAAACATGTAACAAAAATTAAATTTTAAATACCAGGTCACTCCCAATTAGAGCCTCGTTGGGCAAAAAAAGTTCGTCTTGGATAAGGTCGCGATTTTCAAAAACGACCTAAAGACGCATTCAAGAAAAAATTCAAAACATTCCCACTGCTTCCTGAATAAAATTAGGGAAAGGGAAAAAAATCAATGTTGGGATTCTTCTCGAGTCATTCTAAGTCGTTTTGCATGTTTGGTTTCTTTTTGAAAATCGCAATATCGTCAGAAACGAGCGTTTTTGACCAACTTCCAAATGAGCTACGAGGTGTTCATTTTGCTAAAATAATCTTTGGATACCTTCCTATATATCATTGAAAAATTTCTCTAATCGCTTGCCAAATTATGGGAATTGTCATAAGATCTGGCCATAGTTAAGTGGAACACACGGTATAGTTCTTACAATTAGTCTATTAGATAATATTACGTTTGATCTAATGGGTGATAAGGGCCGGATTCTTCGACTTTCTTCTGTATAAATATACCGATTTTGAACAATATTATATACGATACCATAACAGTGTCCTTGATAAATTTAAACAATAACATAAAATCAAATAATTGTTATATAAATTAACAAAATACGACTTGTAACGTGTACAATACAATACAATTCAAAAATTCAAGGTTCGAAGTTTGTGTTGTACACGTTACAAGTCATATTTTGTTAATTTATATAACAATTATTTGATATTATACATATTGTTAATTGTATTTATAATTGACACTGTTATGGTATCGTATATTGTTCCAAGACCCGTATTTTCATACATTGTTGATTGAAATTAATTTTTGACAACATTACTCGGAAATAAGCTCTGAGAAAGCAACGAATTGTTGCGAAACGTCAACTGTATTTCTGGAATAAAGCATCTAGATAGGCTAAGAATTTGGTCTTTATTACTCAACAAACATGACGTAGTAAATTGGTAATTGTTATCTTTCAGGACAATAATAACGTGGCAGCGGTGGCGGAATTAATTTCAGATTGCCGCGCGACTATCGTCAACGCACGCCATAGAAATACTTGATTCTCGAGAAGGGGCAAAAATCAGCTACAGTAGACCGCATGTTTATTGTTTGTGACGTCGCTCACTCACTTTATCAACTACGTTGATACAATCGCGCTCGATCTGCATCGACCTTTCAATGGACTAGACAGCGGTTATTTTAAATTTAGTTCAGAGCAGTCACGTCATGAGCATGGAGGAGCGTACAAATCCCGCTGCTAAGTAATAACTAATAACTTAGTAGTGGGATTTGTTGCATTTGCGTGCAGGTGACGTCACTGCCCTCAACTATCTTATAAGTTGGCGCTCTTCAATCACACTCGATCCGCCATCGGCTTCTCAATGGAGTTATCCGTTTATTTGTTGCCATTGTAACACTACAATCATCTAACATAGTTGATGAAGTGAATGAGCGACCTCACAAACAATAAACAGGCGGTTTACTGTAGCTGATTCTTGCCCCCTCTTGATATATTTTCATAAGTGCGGCTAGTCGATAGGTTTCAAGTATTGGGTGGAATCCAAACATATAAATTACGATAAATCAAGAGTCACGTGTGTTGACGATAATCGCACGATAATCTAAAATAAATTCACGATCCTGCTGCTAATAAGTAACATTTGGACACAATTCAAACAAATCACTTCTGAATATGAATTATAATATTATTTGTAATAGATAGAGGGTAATTAAGTTGCTTTAAATACGAAAACCTTACTATTCCTACATGGAATAGAGAATGATTGGTGAAAGTATTTTGAAGGGTCAAAAATAGAAGCAAATTTTTGACTAAAAGTGGCCGAAATTGTTTGATGGTCACTGAATATGTACAATGGGGAGCACATAAAAGAGACCGACTCTTGAACGTTTTTCGGTCGTGTGTGTTAGGCTAATTTTCTCGTGAGGGTAAGAAGGTACATTCGTAGACCTAGATTTCTCCCCATTTTAATCTATAGATCTTAGAGAAGCGGTAGTCCTGCATCATCCATTTTTGAGCAGTAAAAAGACTCTCTATTGTAGACTCTTAAAACCAACAAATAAATCAATAAAGCAAATTAAAAATTTTCTAAATCTAAAGGTCCATCTACGTTACTATACATAGGGCCCTCAAGATATAGTGCCGGCCCTGGATATGAGAGATCTGTCCTATTCACCCTTAATTAATGATGAAATATTTGTCACGATGTTAGTTAAAGAGCAACAAATTCAATTCAAGAGCTCTTATTATGCAAGAACATTAAAAGATTGGTATATATGTGTACCTATATAACGATCGTGGCTGATACTAAAAATAATTGAAAGTGAAACCGATTATTACTGTTTTGGCCGAGGCTGGTTTCCATAGAAATTGCCCGGGCCAGAAAAGTTTGCCGGTACGCTACTGCTGGGCTTTTGTGCGCTTGTACCGTTCCCACCGCTCTTGGGCCGGCCCTAATAAGAGAGCTTATGCACAATACAATTTATGTTGTCCTTTTATTGATCTGGAATGATGTCTGACATTGAAACCGTCCCAAGTGTTTCCCTTTGATCTTGTTCATCTTGCAATATGTTATATTCTCTATTAAAATCTAAGCGAAGCGTATTTCCTTTCATCTCAAAAATGTATAAGATAAATGGCACTAAAACGTTATAATTCAACGAAAATTGATCGAATTCGGTAAAGAGAATTTAATTTTTCTGGTAATTCACAGATATAGAGCTTGAAACTTCATCGTCTTGAAAAATACAGAACGGGTTTCTCCTACTTTTTAGTTTACAGCAAGCTGTAGTTTTTTTAACTTCCCGCTAAGAAAATTGAAAATTTTCAAAATTTCGGGATATTATTGGCTTTATTCTGATTTTCAAAAATTGAATTTTCAGCAGATCTCGACGTTTTGGGGTCCTATGAAGCTATTTTGACTATTTTTGCAAGGGTGTCTGTATGGCTGTATGTGTGTGTGGGAAGAGTATATAAGCAGCTCATAACTATTGAACGGCTTGACGAATTGAAACGCTCTTTGCAAAAGTAGAAAGGGTTCCACCAAACTTAGATTTCGTGCAAATTTGAACCGATTCGGCCCGATAAATTTTAAGAAATTCTAAAAAAACTGAAAAATTTCTTTTGTTAAAATCATGTTTTTTCTAAATAACTATTGAGCGGCTGTACCGATCAATTCCATAATCTAATCAGCTCTTAACCTTAACTAATGACGTCGAATGCCGTTTGAACGATCAAAATCGGTTGCTTCGTTCACGAGTTATCGTTGTCGAAATATATCGAAAAAAGTGTTTTTTCAACATAACCTCAAAATTACTTTACCAATCAAATTTGTACCTCTCACAATAATCTTAGCGCTTTCAAAACTGCGTCGAATTTTGCAAAGCTCGTCAAAATCCATTTATTTGTTCGCGAGATATCGTTGTCAAAAAATTTCGAAAAACAGGTTTACTCAACCAATCAAATTTGTACCCCTCACAATAATTTTAGAGGCTTAAAAACTGCGTCGAATTTCGCAAAGCTCATCAAAATTTGTTGCTTTGTTTGCGAGATATCTTTGTGGATTGAAAAAAGTGTTTTTTCAAAATAACCTCAAAATTACTTAACCAATCAAATTTGTACCTCTCACTATAATTTTAGAGCTTTAAAAACTGCGTCGAGTGCCGCCAAGCTCGTCAAAATCCGTTTATTTGTTCGCGAGATATCGTTCTCGAAAAATTTCGAAAAAGCGTTTTTTCAACATAACCTCAAAATTCCTTAACCCATCAAATTTGTACTCCTCACAATAATTTTGGAGCTTTAAAAACTTAGCGGGAGGTTTCAGGAATGGCCTGCAGGCTCAACCGCATTCCAGATTGTTTGTTGTAGGAATTTAGTAAAAATCAACCCCTTTAAGTTTTAGTAAAGTTATTCTTTTAATTTGCAACAAACTATATGTGTACCACACCTTATTTTCAACTGCTTTCTAATTGTATCCGAATTTATTGCTTTGAAGCACTCAAAATGGAAGTTAAAAAAAAAATTTAATTGTTTTTTTCAATAACTGTTTCGACTTTCCAAAATGGGATTTTTTGGGCTTACAAACAAGCTGCTGTTTGATTTTTTATCTTTAAAATTGTAGAAATGACGCGATTTGGAAAATTTTGACATGCTCCGACATTTTCCTCTGCACTTTGAAATGTAGTGAAAGTTTTCTAAAAATGGAAAGCTCCATCGGATGCACTGTATAACGGCCAATTCAACGCTGGTTATAGCTTAGATTAATTAGAATAAAATATTTTTTGGTGAATAAGATCAGAGGGCGACACCTGGAACGGTTTCTTGAAATATATTTTAGTGTTTTATACAGAATGTTCCACTTTGGATTTTCCAAATGTCTATGAATAAAGTGAACTAAAGCAGCCTGTTTACCGTTACTGAAAATTAATAGAGCAGGCTGTATATAATATTTCAAATTAAGCTATTAGAGCCGTCCTAAGTTCTTTTTTCTAAATTAACAGAAGCTTAAATAATAGGAAAATTCTTATTCATTCTTCGTTTTAATGCAAGAAAACAGTATTTACATGACCTACTCTAATAGTGATATTAACGTTTATAAATGATATTTACATACAGGGTGTATTTCAATAGCGTTGTACAGGTACTAGTGTGAATAAACACTTAAATTTAATAGATGTATACATAATAATGTATGTGTAAACAAGTTCTAAAAATGTTGCCTCTATAAAGAAAAAGTGAGCTGTAGAAAAATTTAAAAAAATTTGTAATGGAAAATAGATCTTGGTACAAAAAAAATTAATATTTAGAATATAGCAAGTTTCGTCAATAAGTCTGCAAAAACGTAGTCATATACAGGGTAAGTTTTATGACTATTATACGTTACTTTAAACTCACCCTGTATGGTCAGTGGCGTAACGACGAAATACGCGCACTAGTTACATTTAAAGAGACAAATTAACTAGAATTGAGTGTGAAATTTTGAAAATCTTCAATTTTAACGATTTTTGGACCCCCAAAATTGTGCTTTTATCAAAATTACTTTATTTATTGATAAGTTTTAATTATTTTTCCCATAAAGAGCATTATCTGTTAAACAATTGTGAAACTAATAGTTGATTGCTCGTGTATTCGATATTCAATGAATCTCTAATAGCTTTTTCTTGTAATTCAATTTGAAACTTAATATGTTTCACGTATGTATACAGCAGTAATCAATGCTTATTGAAGGTCGATGGAATATTTTCCTGCTAATAATTAAAGACGAACGCCCCCGTTCACCATGCTGTTATTATTTTTTCTTGATTTCTTTACATGCTTTAAAATTGTTGTTAATTTATGTAAATAGATGTAATTCTTGGTTTTTGTAAAAAAAAAACATTAATGTTTGTAATGTTCGTATCTACAGTTGTTTGAAGTTGAATAAATTGGTGCATGCGCCTGTATACACCCCTAGATACTAAGGGTTGGAAATATTGGTATTGGGATAGGAATAGGTATATTGTAATAGGTTGTTGCGAAAGCGGGGTGTGTAAATCGATATATACTGTGATATTCATTAATTATTAAACAGAATTGCCATGTTTATTGTTTATCAGTATTTGGTTTAATCTGGTCTAAAGGTAAGTTTTCTAAAATAATTATTAGATGTCTATAACCATTTAAAAAATATAACGTTATTGATTCTTTTAAATGTATCATTTATACAAACATTACGTTATTTAGACCGTTATATACAAAACAAAAGTATAAACTGTATTACCATCCCTTATCATCTGCCACATTTATCATAAAACAGTTGTTAAAACACTAATCATACGATAATCATTTTCCGGACAAAATTTCAATGAAACACTTAACACTTTTGTAGGATACATTTTTTTATACTTAAGTCAAAAAGGAAAATGGTCTTTATTTGATATTTTGGATAATCCTTCATAGATCGAATGTGCTTCTCATTGTTGGCTTTTTCTGGGGGGATAGTGTCGCTTCAAGCAGGATGGGAACAGAAAAAAAGGAGTACAGGTAGTAATTTTGTTCAACAAAAAAAAAAAAAACAATAAAAATCGAATAGTTAATTATTGTTACCAATCAATTTAAAGACTCGTACTACCCGTTCCAATGTACCAAAATGATTACAACATATGGTCAGTATTGAAAAATTGTATTGGTAAAGAATTAAGTAAAATCACCATGCCGGTCGTATTTAACGAACCTTTAAGTTTCCTACAACGGATGGCCGAATATATGGAATATGCACATCTTCTCCGATTAGCTGCCCAACAACAAGATCCAGCCATCCGAATGCAATATGTGATAGGTAATTGAATAAGAATCATTAGATTTTTTTCAATTATTTGATAAATACGAATAGGTTTCGCTGTGAGTGCATTAGCATCAAATTGGGAACGTCTTGGTAAGCCTTTTAATCCCCTACTCGGTGAAACCTATGAACTTGAACGTGAAGAATTCAAAATAATTTGCGAACAAGTCAGTCATCATCCGCCAGTATCAGCATTTCATGCCGAAAGCACTGATTGGGTATTTCACGGATCCATACATCCAAAATTGAAATTTTGGGGTAAAAGTGTGGAAATTCAACCGAAAGGAGTGGTTACAGTTGAATTTCCAAAGTAATTAATTATTTTTCCATTTGAAAAAATATAAATAAAGAAGATTTTTAGATTAAACGAGGCCTATACGTGGAGCAATGTTCAGTGTTGTGTCCATAATATAATTGTTGGTAAATTATGGATGGAACAGTGTGGTAATATGGAGATAACTAATCATTCAACTGGCCACAAGGCTCAATTAACATTTAAACCGGCTGGATGCAATTCGAAAGATCTTCATCGAGTTGAAGGTTTTATTATGGATAAAGGGTAATAATTAAGCCTATTAATTAACCATTAATTATGCATAAAATCTATAATTTCAGGAAACATAAATTGTATTATGTTTATGGTAAATGGACGGAATTTATGAAATGTACTGATTATGCATCTTATGAGGATTACATGAAGGAAAATTCACACAAATTCAAAAAAGATAACGACAAAAGCAAAAGTCCCAGTGATTCACCGTCGCACACATCCAGGAAAGTCCTGCAAAAGTTGAATAGTCTCAAAGTTAGTCCATTTAAAGCAAATGCAGGACAAGAAGTAATCAGTATTAAAGCAAATTAATTCATTATTGATTTTTATATGGAATTTTAGACTGTGGAGGAGCCATCGGGTCCGGATATTCCAGACGGCTGTGTACCCAAAAGTGATTCAACTTTTTCAATCGATATCCCGAACTCGTTTACGATCTGGACAGTTAATCCTCGACCCCTACAAAGTGCGGATGTAAGTTTTAATAGAGATTAGGTATAGATAAGAATCTAGCCATATATATTTCCTTTTAAGACTTACACATTAAGTAGGTACAACATTTATAAAGTAATTCTGAGCCCTGAGCCCCCAAACCGGCACATATCACTTCATTATTTATAGAAAAATTTTTACCTTTCAAAGGTTTTCTGAGTTTTGAGAACAAATAAGAGTCTGACAGTGCCTAAGTTCGAAAAATAGGGCTGGTGGTCAATCAACTCAAAACCAATTTCATTGAGTTGTTGCAGATCAATGTGCGAAGTTTGAGCAGGAGCATTGTCTTGCAAGAGCATACTTTTGGCAAGACTTTTGCGACGTTTTTCCACAATTTTCTCGCGTAATTTAGACACTATAATGTGCTCCTGTAACAGTACTAACCTGTTTTCAGAAATTTAACAAAATTATCCCACCTTCAGTCCAGAAAACTGAAGCCAAACACTTTCCAGGAAACTTTTGGACACGGAACTTTTTGGAAGAAGCTAAATATTTCCATTCTTTGGGTTATCTCTTAGTCTTTGGATCATAGTGATGGTCCCAGATTCATCCATTGTGACATGGCGAAAAATTATTTTCAAAATTTATTTCTGTTACATTGGAATTTTTCTCGTTCCTAAATCGTGATGAACAATGTAAAATTTGATTCATATGAGATGTGCAATATCTTCACTATACGTGTAAGCCCCATTTGTGGATTTTTTAGAATTATATCATGGGCAAAATAAATGTTTTCTGGCGTTGTCGCAGAAATTGGTCTTCCAGAGCGATCCTCTTCTTTGACATCTATTCTTCTTCTTTTAAACACCGAAACCCAATTTTTAATAGTGCCATACAAAGGACACTGGTCACTTAAGGTTTCTATCATATCAGCAAAAATTTCTTTGCTTAATCTTTATCAAAATCTGGCTTCTTCTTAGACATACCATTTTCAAAAACTCACAGTTTTATCACCGTTTCACATTGGAATGTCAAATTTGTACAAATTACTAATAAAACATCATACTAATTATTAGTATTTTTAGTATTATCAATTTTTTAGTATTATCAATTTTTAGTATTATCAATTCACCGAATTTGCAATGTCATTAAATGAATTAGAAGACGGCATGAACAAAACTTTATGTCCAACGGACTCACGTTTACGTCCAGATATAAGAAAATTAGAACAGGGTGATATTGATGGTGCAGCTATTGAAAAGACTCGCTTGGAAGAGAAACAACGCGATGCAAATAAAGCACGTAAAAGCAAGAAAAGCAATGAATGGCAACCGAGATGGTTCAATCAAGCAATAAATCCACACACAAAACAAGATGATTGGATTTATAATGGAAATTATTGGAAACGACAATACACAGATAATCCGGACATATTCTAAAATAATTCAATCCAATAATATCGGTACTTGCTTAATAATTTTAATGTTTAATTAGATGAAATTGTGTCAATAAATAACACGCACTTTTATACATAAATTATGAGATTTATATATAGGGCTTCGATTCTAAATATAGTCGATTCTATCCTTTGATGAGTGATTCGAAAAAAATCTAGGATTTGTTGGGGGGTGCCTGGAGATCATTTTACCAAAATTAGAACCTAGTAGCTCATTTTAAAGTTGGCCCAAAACGCTCGTTTCTGACAATGAAATGACTTAGGGTGATTCGAGAATCCTTCCGGCATTGATTCGTTTCGTTTTTCTCTAAAACATTCTGGAGCAAGTGGAGGTGCTTAGAATTTTTCGTAGAATATAACGGAGTAAAACAAAAAAAAATCAAAATTGAGCGGGTTTTCGAGTCATTCTTCGCTCGTTTTGACAATTGTGATCTCGTCCAAAACGACCGTCTTTTGACCGGCTTCCAAATGAGCTCGGAGTTTCTAATTTTGCTAAAATAGTTCCCAGGGACCTCCCTACAAATCCTTAATAGTATACCATATAGCAAGGGACTAAAGTGCGACATTTCGTCCCAAGAGTGGAACCACTCGATGGACAAAAGAAAGCACTTTAGTCCCGAGTTATATACGCTATTTTTTTGCACTTTCGTATATATTTAACGAGAAAATAAAAAAATTATAGATTTATTAATTTGACAAGGGATGTATTAGTTTGGCAATTATCTAATGTTGCTATAGAAACATATTGTGTAATTTTACTTTAGTCCCTAGGGATTAAAAGTGCTACTTTAGTCCCTGTTTTGGGGGACTAAAATGCTGTTTTAGTCCCGAAAAAGTATTTCTCGCATCGCTTGTCAAGTAATAGGAGTTTCATAATATCGACCATATTTGGAATAGGCACCCTGTATGTATAAAGGATGTTCGATTTAAATATGGTCGATTCAAAAAATATTTTAAGCATTTGTAGGAGTATCCCTAGAAAAGATTTTATCAAAAATAGAACCTCGTAGCTCATTTGGATGTTTGTCAAAAATGATCGTTTTGAACATTGTCGTGATTTTCAAAAACGAAGTAAACACTTAAAACGTTTAAGAATGACTCGAAGACTCTCCCAACAGTGATCTTTTTTGTTTTTTTAAATTATATTCTAAAAAAGATGTGAAACAATCTCACCTGTCCCAGAATGCAATGGAGAAAAACCAAAAAATTTTGCGAGGATCTTAAAGTCATTCTAAATCGTTTTGCGTGCTTAATTCTTTTTCGAAAATCCCGACATCGTCAAAAACGAGCGTTTTTGACCAACTTCCAAATGCGCTATGAGGTTCTAAGTTTGCTAAGAACCCTTCTACAAATCCTTAGAATATTTTTCGAATCGCTTGTCGACTAATAGGAGTTTTATACAATCGACCATATTTAGATCGGACATCCTGTGTAGAAAATTGAAAATCGAAATTGTAGATATACAGTACGATCAAAAAATTTCCCAACAATTTTTTTGACACTACTGTATTTCATTGTGTATAAAGTGCCAAAAAGCACAGCTAGTTTAGAGCTTCTAGTGCTTCCAAATATTGTTATCAAATAAGTGTTATTTTTGAAAAAAAAAAATAACAAGGCGAATATCACTAATATTCGATATATTCATGATGCAATAATTATCGAAAAAGAAAGTTCAGTTTTCAATGTGATTGATGTATTCATATAATATAGATAAGAATTTATTTAAAAATTGATAGCAGTCAATGACCCACTGCTGTTGCCTAGAAGAGTATAGTGTAAAAAATCTGTAGATTATATATATTTTTTTTTTGATTTTTTAAGATCTTACTAAAAACAGAAAATGTCGCAATAATTTTTGCTTATATTTCGTTGTCATTGACACTTAAATATTGGGAACACATATTTAAAGCTAAATAGATGATGAAAAACATGAGAGTGCAGAAATATGTTTAGATTAAATCCAAACTAATTCACTGTTAGATATTGAAAATACAAAATAAACTAAATAAATAAATATTTTGTTAAAATCAATTAAGAGTCTATTGACTTTAACCTATAGTCATCTGATTCTAACCACCAATTCAAGGGCGATTAGGGGTGCGAAATTTGTCCAAATCTTCGGCAAATATTGCTCTAATTTGAGAATTACCTACTCCCTGGAGTTTAGATGACTTTGAATACCTTCATGAATTGTATCAAATGACGTCCTTTCATTATTCAATGTCAAATTATTTCAACTTGTTTGTTGCTTATTGATAATTGATAAGTATTGATATAAAATCAGTTGATTTATTTCTGAAATTAATCAGTTTTTAGCTTCAGAAATCCGTCAGTAATAGAAAAATGTCTCTCAAATGGGGTATTGTTAGTGCCGGAAATATCAGCCATGATTTTGTTTCAAGTTTAACTGTTTTACCGAAAACTGATCATGAAGTTGTAGCTATAGCAGCTAGATCGTCATCAAATGCTGAACAATTTGCCAAAAAACACGATATCAAAAAATATTATCAAGGTTATGAAAGATTGGCAACCGATCCAGATATTGGTAATTATTTTAATTATTTTTTTTTCTGCATCATAAACAACTCTTATTACAGATATTGTTTATGTTGGCAATTTGAATTCGCAACATTATGAGGTAACTAAATTGATGTTGGAGAACGGCAAACATGTTTTATGTGAAAAACCTTTAACTCTAAATGAAAAACATACACGTTTGTTAATTGATTTGGCACAATCGAGAAAATTACTTCTAGCTGAAGGTGTATGGTCGCGTAGTTTTCCAGCTTATCGACGATTAAGAGAATTGATCGATTCTGGAAGTATTGGCGATATTCTTCATGTCAATGTCTCATTTGGATGTAATCTGCAACATGTTGAAAGACTCAAGTTTAATATTATCATTTTAATCTTTAAAAAAGTGTAATTTTGAAAATTTCTTTTAGATCTAAAGCAATGGGTGGTGGTACAATTCTTGATTTAGGCGTCTATACGCTACAGTTTCTTCAATTCGTCTATAAAGGCTTAAAACCGGATCAAATTGTGGCTAAAGGTTTTCTGAACAATGAAGGTACCGACGATGCAGTTAGTGCAATTTTCACATATTCTGGTAAAAGAATTGGTATTATCTCAACATCAGCTCAAGTAATCCTACCAAATGAAGGCGTCATCGTTGGTACTAAAGGTGTTATACGTGTACCAGATTTTTGGTGTCCAAATAAATTGATAACACCTGATGGTGAATTAAAATTTGAATTTCCAAAATGTTCAGCCACTTTTAATTTTACTAAAAGCGTTGGTCTATCTTATCAAGCTGAACATATAAGGCAATGTATCAATCAAGGGAAAGTCGAAAGTGATAATATTACCCACGAGGAAACGCTTCAATTGGCTCAATTCATGGATATTTTGAGAAAACAAGTCGGTGTTAGTTTTCAAGATGATTTATAATTATCGTATTGTTGCTGGATAATAAATAATCGATATTAAAAACGTTTATATCTCACATCACCTGAACTATCAAACTACTCCAAAATATTATCTCATGTTTAAACATGAATATAAATCGGTGTCACTCTTACTCCTCCAATTTTAAAATTCCAATTCAAAAACTTTCCGGGTCTTTAGCTTAAGTGGTAAATAACAGATTTAGGCTTGTATTCTTTTTTCCTATTCAAAAATGAAAAGGTCAAGTCAAGTTGGGTTGACTATAATATCAACTGAACAGCAAATTCTGATTATAGTTCTCCCATTAGAAGGAGAACAGTATTTAGAGGAAAACTTGTTTGTATTTCCATGGAAATTGAACTGTAGAATGGGTGTTAGTTCGCAAGATACAGGATAGATAACGCGGCAATCTATAAAGTAACAATAAATGAGGGACGTATATACACCTGGGTGAAAGACAGGTCCGTATTTACAAATATGACTTTATCTGCGCCTATTTTTCATCTTTATACCATTGTCAAATGAGAGGGTCAAAAATTTGAGTACGGGTGGTGTTAGTATTGACATCTCTAAATACTGTAATAAATCATACTTGCAAGTTTGGGTAAACAACCGTAACCACAAGGTACTTGGCCCTTGCCTGAGGCCTTTCAGTTATCGTGGACCAAACTATAGTTATTAATTAAATTAAGTAGCCAATCAGATGCTCGTTATAGCGTTTTTTGAACTATGATAAAAAGTTGTCACTAAAAATTAAACCATACAATTTTACTTACAAATTTTATAATGACCTCTTAAATTTATCCTCAGTTAACATTCCAAATAAAATTAAAACATTTTTAGATAAAAGTATTCGTTTTGGTCCACATTCTATTATTTTATGTTTTTAATCAAAAACTTGGATTTTTTGCTTTAACTGAAATTTTTTTAGAATCTTTGGTTCCTAATGAAATTCCATCAATATCAACTAAAATTATCGATTTTTGTAATAAGAATATTGATGAAAATATATAAACTCTTCTTTTATATCCTTCTATTTTTTCAGTTAAACGTTTCCTTTCTAAAAATAATCTAATTCTAACAAAGGTTAATAAAGGTACTTGTTTATGAATAAAACATCAAATATTGATAAATTCACTAAGTTCTTAGATTATAAATTATCATATTCTCCCTTTTCTTCTTTTATTCAAAAAACTTGAGAAATTATTAAGAATAATTCAACATTTTTTTGATTTTTTTAAATTCAATTCTAACCCTTCCCAAAATTAGTTACATTCATCAATACTCCTCGTAAATTAAATAATAGTTTGAAAAATCATATAAATTCCACACCAAAATTTACAATCAAAAATTCTATGAAATAAATTAATTTTTTAGATAAATTAGTACATAATGACAAATTGATTTCTTTTAATTTCAAAAATATCTTTGCTTTTATTGCACCTTTAGAATATGTTAAAATTGTTAGTGACTTCAATTTTACCTTCAAATATTCATAAACAAACTATTTCTTTACTCAAGCATATACTTTCTCAAAAGATTTTTCAATTCAATAAAAGTTATAGGTATACAGAATTCAGGTCTTTCAATAGGTTCACCTTTTTCACAATATTAGATGAATTATTTATTGATTCCTTTGAAACTGATTTATCAAAACATCATTTATTTATTAAATTTATTCGTTTTTGGAAATGAAATGTTGACGATATATTTTATATATTTTCTATTTCAATTGAAGAAATAAATATTTTTTTAATTTTTATTAATTTTTTCATCATTCAAATTGAAAAATTGCAGGTTTAATTCACTATTCTATAAAAAAATTCTATTCCTATGTCTACTAATAATTTTTTCTGAATTAAATACAATTTATTGCTTACGTTAATTTTCCTCAATATTTAATTGACAGACTTTTTCAAACAGTTATATTTACATCTAATTTTTTGTACGTTCAATTACTGCTTTACAAACAATTTCACAGTTTAAAAATAATTTCCATTCTATCCAATATTTAGGCACTATTTTTTATTTGTCAAGAAAATTCTAAAATCTTTTAATATTATTATTGTTTGTAATCCTTCATTTAACATAGAAATTTTAATATCAAACAAAGATTTATTGCCTGCTTTTGAAAAAAATGGAATATATAAATTATATTGTAATGTACACAAAACCATAAGAAATTTCAATTTTCGCAAGAAATAACATTTAAAATGCATTTCAAATTTAACGTTGTATAAATCTAATTTTGCAAAATATGTTATTTCATATATGTAACTACAATTTTATAGTACATATTGTCGTTTTATCGACGCAGGTGGGCTTGCGTTAACAAGGTGTAGGTGGCTGTTTTTACTAGTTTTTAACAAATAAGAAACATTAAACCTTGAATACGTACCAGAAATGGTAATACTTCTATACCTATGAGATATTCTGAGGTAATTCTAGAGGTTGTCTTGGCATTCCAATTTTGTAAGTGCACATCCAAGACTCTTACTTACAATTAGGTAAAATGACAGAACTAAAACAATATTTTTATATTATACCTTGTGTCCCACTTAACTATGATCGATTTGACGAACGATTCGAAAAACATTTCAAGGATTTATAGAATAGTCCCTGGAGATCATTTTAGCAAAATTAGAACCTCGTAGCTTATTTGGAAGTTAGTCAAGAAACACTCGTTTCTGATGATGTCGCGATTTTCATAAACGAACTAAACACTCACAACGACCTAGAATGACTCGAATATCCTCCCATTATTGATTTTTTTCGTTTTTCTTAATTTTATTCTGGAATAAGTGGGAATGTTTCGCATTTTTTCTAGAATGCAATGGAAAAAAACCAAAAAATCAATGTTGGGAGGGATCTCCAAAATATTCTTAGTCGTTTTGAGTTTTTAGCTCAAAATTGCAAGCTTGTCCAAAAAGAGCGTTTTTTGACCAACTTCCAAATGATCCACGAGGTTCGAATTTTGTTAAGATGCTCCTCAGGGACTGTCCTACAAATTCTTGAAATATTTTTGAAATCGATCGCTAAATAATGGGAGCTGCCATAATAACTGGTCATAGTTATTATGGGACACACTATTTTCAAAATAGTCATTTTAATTTAGATCTCACTGATTAATTTAATATTTCATTACCAAAAAATCTAATCAAGAGAGTTCAATAAATGATATGACAATATAATTTCAAAATTTTCCAAAACTTTTATTTTTAATTTTAAATTTTATATAATTATATTACGTGAAGAAATATTTTTTAATATAAATATGTAGAATATTTTTTTAATGGTGCTAATTCAATACAATGATTCGCCTATTTTTATATTGGGTACTGATATCAAATTTTGACTTCTTGACTAGCAAAAGAGTATTCTGAATTGCTTAAAAATGGTCAAATATCAGAGATATTTTTTAGATTCACCAATTGAAATTGATTCACAAAAATTATATTAGGAAATACATTTTGACAAAATTTCATGAACCATCAAATTTGCTCCGGGTCATGAATATTTCCATTCCGAGCCTTGTTTGTGAATAAGAACTTGTAGTTTAAATGAAATAAAATTTCATTTTTCGGTAACAAATTTTTAATTTGTAAAATATCTCTACATGGTATTTTCAAGTTGTTTATCAACATTATTGATAATTGAGACAAGAATTTGTCGAATTTTCGGCCGTCCATTCTGATTCTATCACCCGTTAGACCTTATTCGACTAACACTATCAAACATTGATTTTTTTTTAAATTATATAAATGGCTTTAAAATGGGGTATTGTTAGTGCTGGTAAAATTTCTCACGATTTTGTAACAGCACTCGAAACTCATCCAAAAGAAAATCATCAAATTATAGCAGTAGCATCTCAATCACTTGATAAAGCCCAATATTTTGCTGAAAGTCATTATATCAGAAAATTTTATGAGGGATATGATAAGTTAGCTGTAGATCCAGAAATTGGTGAGTTTTAAATGTTTCAAATAAAATTAATAATAATATTGTTATATGTAGAAATTGTTTATATTGGTACTTTAAATACGCAACATTTTTATGTAACTAAATTGATGCTTGAATATGGAAAACATGTATTGTGTGAAAAACCACTTTCAATGAATGAAAAGCAAACACGAAAATTGATAGAAATTGCCAGAGAGAAAAATTTATTTCTAATGGAAGCCGTATGGTCGCGATGTTTTCCAGCTTATAAGCAAATAAAAAAAATAATTGATTCTGGTGAAATCGGTGAAGTTCTCTTTGTTAATGTTATATTCGGGGAAGCTCTACAACATATTGAACAAATAAAGTAAATATTCTTTTATAAAATATTTTTCTTATATAATTATATTTTTTTATTAAAGAGAAAAATGGGTGGGTGGTGGTGCAATTCTCGATTTGGGTATTTCTATATTACAATTTCAACAATATATTTTCCGTGATTTAGAACCAATAAAAATTGTAATTAATGGCCATCTAAATGATAAAGAAACCGACGAGTGTGCCAGTGCTATTATCACATATCCCAACGGGAAAATGGCTGTTGTTAGTACCTCAGCTAGAATTGATCTACCGAATGAGGCTATAGTTGCTGGTACAAAAGGCATTATTCGTATACCTGACTTTTGGGCACCTACAGAATTAATTACATCACAAGGCAGATACAGTTACATATTACCAAAATCTAACGTAATGTTTATTTATAAAAATAGTGCTGGAATGGCTTATGAAGCAGAAGAGGCTCGAATGTGTATTATCAATGGTAATTGTATATATTACCAATTTTTTTTCGATATGTTTTACACCGGTTTTTAGGCGAAATTGAAAGTCCACAAATGCCACACGATGAATCGATTCAATTGGCTCGTTTAATGGATTTAATGAGAAAAGAAGTTGGGGTTGTCTTTCCTGAGGATTTTCAAGATTTTTAACAATTATTTTACAGTACCATATATCCTATAATTGTATGGCTTTTCTCATTATAATTTAATTAAATAAAAAATCAGTCTAATTTTGGGATTTAATTTTATTGATAATACAAAAAACACAGTACGTTACACGAATGGTAAATAATAACAAAAAGAATATTTATAAACAATAACGTATAAACATAGATGTATATCTAAATGTATTATACAATAATAATAATAATAATTATAATAATAATAATAGAAATAATGGAAATTAAAATATTGCAGTCTTTTGAGTATGAAAATAAGAGAAGATTGAAATATTGCACAAAATTTTAATCTAATCGAATTCAAAAATATTGTTGTTAATATTAATTTAACCACATTATTTCTCTTTTAATTAATATATCTGAAAATACATACTAATTCCCATGTTATGTATGTATGTATAGTAGAAAAAAACATTTCAAGGTCACTTTTTTAATAGTACCTAGCCAATTTTTCCAAAATCAATCTAACAGTGTTATATACAACACTTATCTATCATTATATTAATAATAATAATAGTAATAATAATTAATCAATTTGGTGGAAATGTTGGTATAATGATAGGCATATGATTATTGATGGCATTACTGGAATGTATGAATGAATGATCAAAAAAGGACATCCCTAATTTATGTGTAGCAGCATCAGGTACAGTAACAGTTTGAGAATTTGTGAAGAAATGATGTACATCCTGTGTCGTTGCAGGTACAGCTGAATGGAATTGTTCTTTTGTAGGCACTGTTTGTGACTTGAAAATAGATGATGGTTTATTTATATGTTCACGGCTGGCATGCAACACACATTGATAACGATGACGAAAATGTAGATCGCAATGTTCACATTTAAATTTTTTATTTAAATGCTTCCAATAATAATGTAATGCTAAACTGCCTTTACTATGATATCTACTAATAGTTGAATTTTTACATAGAACACAATATAATCCTCTTCTTGTTACCATTTTTGTCATCACATCTGTTTTTATTGCTGTTTCAGTTTTTTGTTGCCATTCATTTAATTTACCATTTAAATGCCTTAAAACATCAACTTCATTCAAATCCCAAAATGGTAATACCATCTTTTTTGGTCGGCTTTGTTTCCTTGATCTTTTTGTGATATTTTGTTTAGTTCCCGTTTGGACACCAGCATTTAAACTGGAATGACTAATCATATGTGCCATTACTAATGATTGATTTTCAAATGAAAAATCACATAAACGACATCTATATTTCATATTTGGATTAACATTCTCTTTTGAACAATCAGATTTTGCGGGAGATGTGGTGCTGTGACGGTGCGTATATTGATGTGTTTCCAATGATAAATCATCTTCAAATTCGCAACCGCACGTCGGACAGACGAACAAAGGAAGTTCAATTTCTTCATCCTCTTCTTCATCAGCCTGGCTACCAACATCTCCCGCCTCAAGAAAATCCGACTGGATTCTATGATTTAAATTCATACGACTCATATCTTCAGCACTGCGTGATTCAGTTTCTGGTTCTGAACCATCACTAGCTTCCATATAATTAAATAAACGGGCAGCACCATGCTGTTTTGGTGTATGACTCTTCCATGGTTTACTATCAGATTGAAGAAGACGATTATTATGTGATAATAATGCAGCTGCTGCTGTTAATTCATGAGGTTTTAATCCACTTTGATTTTGACTGAAAATAAAACTTTCTAAAATTCGAAAAAAATTATAATAATATTAATAATAATACTTACCTACATGAAGATGAGACACCAGTTGAACTACTGTTAAAGGAAGAATTTCGTAAAACATTATTACCAGAACGATTTCTGTGCTCTAAAGGACTATAATACAATTAGATTTTAGTAAAAATTGTTTATAACTTACTTACTGATGTTCTTGTTGATGGACAGTTAACTGTGCGGGATCATCGGCCAAAAAGCTACATTTTCCACAAGCCCTTTTATTATGTACTTTCAAAACATGAGTAGCTAATCGTTCAGATCTTGCTGCTTTATAATCACAAAGACCACAAACGAATGGTTTAAGATGAGTATTCATATGACGTTTCAAACACCAATTATCAACTCCCGACCAAGAGCAATAACAACAAGAGAAACGTTTTTCACCTTTCTTTTTTCCATTACCTTTAGTAACAACACCAGTTTTAACATTAGATACACCATTTTTTATTTCGGTTGAATTTGGTCGTAGATTTGTTGAATTTCTCGCCATATTGTTGAAACCATTTGGTATTGAAAGTGAGTTGACATTGGCTAAAGATGATATGGAATCGGATGTTTGATTTGTGGTATTTGCGTTGTATTTCTGATAATATGACATACCGGAAGCATTCTTTGGTGGATGTCTACGAATCCTGTTGAGATCATATGGATGTTCACGGTGCATTCGAAGAAAATGTTTTTTAACATGATCAGCTCTGTTGAATTGTTTTTGGCAAACGTAACATTGAAATGGTTTCTCTTCTCTATGGATATTTTCATGTCGTGTAAACAAATCTCTACGATCTGTAGCATACGGACAGTAAGTACAACTGTATCTTTTATTTGATCCATTTGTAGTTTCTGGATTCGATGTTGTTGGTTGTGTTAAATGTGTATTACAACTATTTGTGGCTGTTTGGAAGTCATCTAAAATTTGTGAATTATTTGTTGGAGGTTTTGCACATAAATTTTCAACTTTTGATTTAAGTCTTTGTAAATATTTGGTAATTTCCTGAAGCACTGGATTATTTTTTAATAAATTATCAATAGATTCATCAGTATTGACGTTATGTTGACGTGTTAAATGCATTCGTACACACCTAGCCCACGCACTTTCATAAGGACATTGAGGACATTGAAATACTCTTAAATTTGAATGAGTACCTAACCAATGCTCAGCAACTCGTGGTAAATAACCAACACAATCACATTCAGCGCATCTAAACAATTTTTGTGATGGATTATATGTTGCAATTTTCGATTGGGTCCATTGTAAACTATCCTCACTAGGTGTCCATTTATCTTCAATTGATGATGTTGTTGGATTTGTTGTTGTTGGTGTTGTTGTTTTATGTTGTTGAAATGATGAATTTAATATACTTGTTGTTGGAAAACCATTTTGCATTAATGCTGCTAAACCGAATGCTGTTAAATGTTCTTCAGATTTCAAAATTGGATTGTCAACATCGTAATCAATTGGTGTTAGGCCACGATCTTGATTTGTTGGTAGTCTTTCATTTGCATTCAATTCGGGCAGCCCATCTTCGCCATATAATTTTCTAGTGATTTCTTTGAACATATCTTCATAGCAATCGATGGCAGTACCAGACATTGGCATCGCCACCTCCATGGTAAATTGGTTTCTTCAGTATAAATACCAACTAACCTAAATAATATGAAAATATTTTTTTAAAATAATACACCATAAATAATTAAAATTTCTACTATCAACATTTAATTTAATTTAATTATTACTACTAAAAGTCAATATACATAATTGATATAATTCAGCTTTTGACTACATGATATAGATTGATTCATTCGGAGTGGATACACTTTATTATGAATGAACGTGGTTGTTTTTTTTTTGTTTGATCCGAAAAATAAAACAAAAATATTTTTTTTTGCGTATTGGTCTACTTTTTGAATGTATGATTGTGGACAAATTTGGAATGAATGTGCGCAAACAGTTGTGTTGTTATGGGTAAAACGGGGCGGTCTATTGGATATTAGCGGAGGCGGCCTGCATTCCGTCGCTGAATGTTTGATAAACCGGGCGAATCCTGCCCTGTATGGGTCAGGGGCGCTCGTTGAACCTATTTAGGTGAATTGCAAACGAAATCTTACCCCTAAAAATATGCTGTTTATATTATTAGTCAACATGTCAACTTTATATTGTTTTATATGTATATATGATTATCAAACACTTGATAACACACAGAATCACTGAGGAACGTAACGAACGCATGGGACGTCTGCTTCTGCGATGTCTGACCCACCCAACACTGCGGCACCCGCTGCCCGGGGCCCTCCGGCCCTACCCCTGCCCAAGCTACCCCACTATTGCTCCCCTTTCCCAACCCCGACCACCCCTTGTACGGCCCACAACCACCTTTCGCGGTCGTTCCTGGTCTCACCCCACTGTATACACAGAACTAGGGACAGGCGCAGGCTATCATCCCCCACCCCAGCCCTTGAAATACATCATTATTCCTGATAAAAAAAAATGTTATGTCTAGCCGGAAACACCTTGACGAAATTACTTTTTCCCATACACTATACACAAAATCTCATCTCTTATCACTATTTGCATATATATTTTTCTAAATAATCGATATATTTACGACCTTGATGTTAATAATTAAACACCCAACAAATTCGCTTTTATTTTCATCCTCATTATTTATACTTAAATTAATATCTAATTTAAATATAATATTAAAATTCAACTAAGAATTTAGTCGAAAATCAACTGATATGTAAGAAACGTTGCGCTTGCCGTATAAAGAGAGCCATCATAGCTATCATATAAAAACTATTGCGCGAGGGGTTTCGTCTCTCGCGGGGAAATTTAAGGGGTGGTTAGCAGGGGTTGCCAAGCAACGGAAATTACGAGAGGGTGAGCTCACGGCGCATTGATGCCTCAACAACTCAAAAGAACTTGGATGTGGTGGAACTCCATCGATGATTATACATACAAACATACATACATACATATATATACCTATACCTATATCTACCTATATTTATAATTATGTGAATTTTTTCAATGTATAGTTATTATTTTCAATTAATTCAAATAACCGTCATATTGAATTATCTACCAATTGTTGAACAAATTGTAATCAACGCTAATAAATCTCTGTTTTATAATTCAATGTAATTTGATCAACAATTATCGATTACAACAAGTTTTAAACGTGATCATGCAATGTATGATAAGCTTGATCAATTCTTTCATTTTTTTCATCTATTATTTATGATTCATCCAAATTGAAACATAGTTATTATTAATTATTATTTATTATTAATTAAATGAAGCTTCTGTAGTGTTATTTATAAATGATGCACAAATGATCAGTCTTCTCTCAAATGACTCGATATTGAATAATCCTATTGATGTTCGCATTTTTTCCATTATTGTTTTCGACAATACTTACCTATAATTGTATAAATAAAGAAATTTGATATTGTCTTAGTATTACGATATTCAATATTACCGGAAATTCATCGGATATGTTTAAATGAGAGCGCAATCGCAAATATCAACATTGATCGGAATTTCAAGTTGCATGTGGGGTTGGTAACAAAACTCGCCTGTCAATGTCGGGGATATTGCCACGAAATTAAACTACAACAACTTTAATAAAGGACAATTTTATAACTCCCAGATTGATGATAAAACGCAAAAAAAAGAACAATAATTATATAGCTGTAGGTTATTTGAATGAATATGAAACATGCACATGCGAAAGAAAATTTGCTCATTTTGATTTTTAGATTAGTTTTTTATTTACTCAGGCAAAAAATTAAGGAAATCCCTCTGGTGGTTTTTTAAATAAATCTATGTAAACACGGACTTTTATGTATGTATTTGCGTGTATTAAATTAATATGCTAATCTTTGAATTAACAGATAATTCTTTCATAAATATGCTAAAGATTAGTAATTTTTTGAATTTTATTAAAAGATGTAAATAAAGTGCATGTGCGTGTGTGTGTGTGTGTGCGTGTATATGCGCGCGCGCGCGTGTGTGTGTGTGTGTAGTATTCATAAGAATAGTGCGTTGGTGATTGTTACATAATCATCCGACGTATGAATGAATAGTGATGGTGCACTCCCCTGCGTGGGATGTCGACGCCGACGGTATGACGGTGACGCCACCGCCGTGGCATGCGCCATATATGTTCGGCGCATGGCGTCGCCTTAGCGACGCTTAAAGCGCAACATCACTCAGTCCACGTACGGACCTTATAACAAACTTCTGTTTGCTCGCGCCCATCTCACTCGACGTCTCGACGTCTTGCGTTTACAATCGCGATCCGGCGTAATATCGCTAATCATAATGGGTCCAATAATTAATAAATGGGCTAATGTGAGAGTGTGGCAGTGTGTCCATGTGCGACAGTGAGTGGTAAAGGCCTCTAGGGCATAATAATTGTGCCCTCGATGCTGGACCTCTAGCTCGATGGCCCACAGAATGGCCCAAGGCTCGGTCACGGCGGGCACGTGTGCCGACGGCTACCTTCATGGCCATTGATAAAGGTAGGCGCTGACGTCAGGCTATGTGCTTCACGATGCGTCTACCCCTTTTCGCCCCCCCCCCCCGGCCTGCCGATCAATACACTCAGCCCGGGCCGGATCAGGGCCGGACTGCCTCAACCCTCTCTCCATACAAAATACAATCACTTCCTATATTTTATTATAGTACAACTAATAAAATAGATGCACTAATTTATATGTATTATTAAGCACAATCAACCCCAGCTGACTTTATGTTCGATTAGTTTTAACATCTGCACACTTCTATATTTAATAACTATTTGTATAACACAGAATTCGCATAGTTCAATATTTATTCGTTATAAATAATTAAAAAATAATATTTCCCACATCATCTATATTAAAGAAAATAATAATAATAATAATAATAATAACACCTAGTAAAGAATACAAGGATAACGATAACTGTTATGGTATGCCGAGAACAAAACCAAGCGACAGTAATTTATTCAGCATCAAATATCAACGACAAAATACCTTCAAATAGGACGTACATACATCGAATTTAATTAAAAATGAATAAAATATAAGTCACAAATTAACAAATTACGATTACTATCACAATTCACATTTATTCAAATGATTCTAATAAAAAGATGAATATTTCAAAAATTTGTAATTATAATTATCATTTTAAATCGTTTGTTTTTTCATCAAAATAACTACAGAAAACATTATAAGTTTCTGTTAATTTTGCCCTAAAATAATTAATTTTGTATTGCTTCAAATCTTGGTTATCTATAAAAACAGAGAACAAAAGAGATTGATAATAGATAAGAATTACAATGATTGTGTTTTATTGAATGTTAAATTACAAATTAACGGAATCTTTTATTCATTAATTTCATTCAAGTCTTATTATTACTATAATGTAAACATACGTATGTAAGTCTTAAATGAATATTTGCCTATCCATGTTTAAATATAATATTTATAAACAATGATTATAGACAAAATTTGTTTTATAAAGCACAGCTGGTATATCATGCATGTTATACATTATGTCATAGGCGTCATAGCTTATAGCTGTTATGTACAATATTATCGACGTTGTTAGGTCGACGCCGTTTCTCTATGACCTAATTTTCAGGGCTTTAACGATTTTCTATTCCCTTACTGACGACAAGTCACACAAATCCTACATTGTTGATGGAAAAAGAATCCTATGAAAATTAATTGAATTGCCAGATCGATAAAGCCAAGACATTATTAACATTATTATTATTATTATTTTATTACAATTATTATTATTATTACTACTATCGTATTTTGTTTGTATTTGAATTTTCAATCGCGATCCTAAATCAATTTAAAAAAAAAACGATAAAAAATTTATGAATAATAAAAATGTATTGGATTTATAGATGTCTTGTAGCATAACTGAGCGGGTGACGGAGAATAGAGCAGGGCCTGGGAGTGGACCGACAACCACACCAGGAGGCGGTACAGCTATTTGCCGTTTACGAGGCTCTAGTACAACTGGTACACCTCAAAATTCCAGAGGATTATCCTTAACAGGCCCCCAAAATGGCCCACAACAAGGTGCTCCCCTGCGTCCCAAGCCCTGCTGTCTATGCTGGTGCTGTTGTTGCAGCTGTTCCTGGTATTTAATTCAATTATTTAAAATTAATTTAATTAAATAATTATTTATATTTATTATATTATGTTAATTATAGTTCAACCCCTGGAAAAGGTAATGATGAAAATGGCCCTACAAGAAATTCAAATAATTCCGATTTGTTAAATTACGACGGAGATCCACCGTAAGTTTTATAATTAGATAACGTTAAAAATAAAGTATTATTGTCTCATATACTTGAATGGTTTTCCAGTCCTTCTTTAGATGAAATTAGAAGTTGGGGTAAATCTTTTGATAAACTCATGAGAAGCCCTGGTAATTAACTGTGTAATAATTATCTAAAACAACCTTCATTTGATCGTGTCTGTATTATTTTTAGCTGGACGTAAAGTTTTTCGGGATTTTCTCAGATGTGAATACTCTGAGGAAAATATATTATTTTGGTTGGCTTGTGAAGACTTAAAAAGGGAAACGAACCCCGAAGTTGTTGAAGAAAAAGCAAGAATTATTTACGAAGACTATATATCGATTTTATCACCCAAAGAGGTAAGTTATTGTAGAAACCTTGGAAATTTATCAATTTATTGTAATATATTTTCTTTTGTGTTTCTTTTATAAGTATATATTTTTTCTATTGTTCTCGTTTTTGGTAAGGTTTCCTTGGATGCTCGCGTCCGCGAGATCGTCAATCGAAACATGGTTGAACCAACACCCCATACATTTGACGAAGCTCAATTACAAATTTATACATTAATGCATCGAGATAGTTATCCACGATTTGTAAATTCGCCATTATACAGATCATTGGCACAACAACAGCAACAACAACAACAGGAACAAAATGATAAAGAGGAGCATGCGTCGGATGCTGCAACTGATCAAGATGGACCTGGTGTTCGCGGTTAAAGCCTATACTTACCTTTTTTTTTTAATGTAAAGACGAAACAAAATATATTTTTATTTTTTTTTATATAATAAAATATGGGACAACGGCGGCCTAAAGAGACCACGAGGCTCGACAGTCGACAATAACTCGGAACTCGAAAGGGCGACGCCAGCCGACGCCCTCTTCGGATCATTCCTCACCCGCCGACGCCGGCACAACTGAGTGCCATGCAGTGGCCGGTGGCGGCGTCGCGTCGGAAATGTCATTAGTGACGTTATAATAACAATACCGTTATTTTGTTACCGCGTGCATTTAATAGCAATCAATGACTGGACGTCACTCGTCGCTCACCTCTTAAATATTAGTGTTGTGTAATAAATAACGAAGTTATAAATCATCTCACTTATAGGATTTAGCGGCATTGAAGTCAAATCAAATAAAAAATAAGGGCTACTTGTCTCACTAGTCATCCCATTCCTATCCAGACGCCAATGTACCGCCACGACGCCGCTAGCCGTGACCTAAAATATTTAATGATGTGATAAAGAAAATTTAAAAATATATATATACAGCGACTCGACCACGGCGGTCAGACCTACTACCCTCATTTTACTTGCACCACACCATGTACCCCCAAAATTATAGTACACTAATAATCGACACACTGTGAATTCATATAAATAAATATCAAATATACGTTTGTTGTCTTCATTTATAATTGCTATTTATTTAGAAAGCCAAGCCAATTTACCCATTTTTCTAATTTTAATTGTTTAATTTATCATTAATTTATTTATTTATTTATTTTGCAATTATAATAGAACACAATATGACTAATTATTTAATTTTATTTTTACATACATTATATATAGTTCAGGCCAGATATCTAACGAGAAAACATTCAATTTGTAAACATTTTTGTTTAAATAATAATGAGTACAATTCAAATGTTTACAGATTTATACAGGATATCATGAAAAGAAAAATCGTAAAATAGTTTAAAATATTAATAAAAAGTAACAATTACAACTTATTTAAAATATATCTAATAGGCCGAAAATACTAAAAAAGCTCTGTTGAATTTTCCAAAATAATCAGAAGCGGACTATACCACAAAAATATTTCTTTTGATGAATTTTACAAGATAACGAAACAATGTTCGCCTCTGATAATGATAATGATAATAATAATAGTAATAATAACAAATAACAAAATATGTTTGTCATTTTTGTAAACGAAATTTTCGTACAATTATTAGATTTATATTTATGAAGTGAGAGAAACGATTTTTTTTATATTTCAATAACTTTCATGTAAATTAATTAAATTATAGTATTATAAATAGAAAAATATATATCTATATATATATATATTACTGTTTTAAATGTGACAAAAATTATACTAACTTAACTTTTTCACTGTCAATAAATCAAATAGTTTTTTGTAAATGCCTATACAAGAGCGATCGAATTGCTTTATGTATTTTTCGTCAAAAATCTGGCAAAACTACATGTTTATACACTCCCATTTAACTATTTCTTCATTCAAATATCGTATCACTGTTGTTTTTATTTTTTTATTATTTTAATAATTTATTATTTACAATTAGTTTTGTTGCTTGAAAAAATCTTAACAATCAAAAATCACAACATGTAGTAAGTACCCAGTGATATTAGCAATGAATATTACAAAATTGAAACTGGATTAACCCAGACACATTTCAACGACTGTCAAATGAAATGTATATTAATTATAGGCCATATATATATATATATAGTACAATAATAGTGCCTATAAAATATACATTATTTAATAATAAAATTGTCATCAAAAAATATTCAATAAGAACAGCATACAATTATTATAACAGTGATGAGAGCTTTCAGCTAAATAAAAATCACTAAAGAATCACAATTTTAAACAACAAACAAATAAACAAACCAGATAAGGTTCGGACCAAAACACTAACAGTTACGATAGAAATTTTCTAAAAAAAATAAGAGAAAAATAATAAAACTAACACCTATAGGGTTTTTCCTTTGGTTAATTTTTCTACAACATTCTACCTCGGTTATTGTGGCCTAATTCCCCACCCTAATCATCCTCTAATACTTAGTGTTTTTTTTTTAATAAAATTTAAGCTTAGAAGATTAATAAGGCGGTTCTACAAATTATTTAACTAATAATCTAATCTATTTTTGCTAATAAAGCAAAATTTCTACCCGGTTACCAAGACTTCATCTAAAACACTACAATTTACCTAATAATCTAAGTAATTATTTAAAATTTTCTAAAAAAATCGTCATCTCTAGCCCCAATCACGATCGTATTCTGGACTAAGTCATCATAACCAGATTAGATTAGCGTGTAGAATCGATGGATAGAGATGAAGATTAACGTTGATCTACAAACGAAATTAATTCGGTACTTGATTTGAAGCGTTTAAAATTAAATTAATAAAATGGAAGAATTAGTGAAATTATGGATGGATATTTTGCGAGCTTTTATAAACTTGTTTCAACGAAGCTGATTGATCTTCTAAGCTTCTCTTCAAATTGGCAATCGTATTCAATAAGACTTGTTGTCGTAAATTCTCCGAACTGTTCTTATATTTTTGTATATTATGCCGTGTCGGTGAATACGGTGGTGAATCTGTAATTAGAAATTTATTAATCAATTGTAAATAGAAATAATAAAAAGACAATTACTATTATATGTTGTAACATCGTAATTTATATTGAATGCAACAGTTTTCCCATTATAGACCTTCCTTCGAACTGGTTCGCTTTGTGGACAATTCGAATACGAATTATTATTTTTATATTTTTCATTTTCAGAATCTGAACTAGATGTACCGTCTGGTTGTTTAGTTTTAATTATCTTTTTTCGAGATTTTGGACTAAAACGATTATGATTTTTAATTAATTCAGATTTTCTTGATGATATTATGCGTGGTGATGGTGGTAATTCATTATCTTTCCAAATTGTTTCCGAATTGTTCATCATAAAATTCGTAATATGGTTCTTTTTTGGACTAAATCTAGCGCAATTATTGGACGGTTGTTGTGTTGTTTGTTGTACCTGTGGTTGTTGTTGTTGTTGTTGTTGTGATTGTAAATCATCAATTACACGATTTTTCATAAATACATCAGGTTTATTGCACTCAGCATTGCGTAATATTTCCACGCGTTTATTAGCAGGGCCTGGTAGACGTCTAGGTGATAAATTATTTGTTTTCATATTGCGCAAAATTTGCTCAGCTTCCACAATTAATTCTTTATATTTTTTATCAGCTTCTTTATCGCGTTTATCAATTGTTGTAATTGAATAATCTTTGATGAAACAAATGGAATTTGAACGTTTTTTTAATGTATCATCTAATGCTAATTTTGAAATTGGATGTTGTTTAGTACGACGGACGGATAATGGTGTAGCACCAGCACTTCTTGTACCATTTTGATAATTAAATGTTTTATCAATATGTTTGTGACGTTTTTTATTTGTTGTTGATTTACGTTTTTTATCATTATTTTGTTTACTACGACGTGTCATACGTCGTCTAAATGAACGTTTTTGTATATCAAAATTATAATAAATACAATGTCCAGTATTACGTTCTTCTTTTGTATCGACATCTAAATAGGAACCATTATCAATAAAATCAAATTCACCATCTAATTGATCATCTTCATCACCACCATCTTGACCAGTATCAATATCTGTATCACAATCAGTTGGATCACTATCACTTAATATATCTGTTTCTTTCTCATATATGTAACTTTCATCATAACGTCCCATCATTTCATTTAATGTACAATCATCCTCATCACTGCCAGAACCAATATTTCGACGTGAACCCCAATGAAGACTTGTACCACTTAGTGATGAACATGACGATGATGATAATGATCGATTTTTAATAATTGGTGTACGTATAGATGATGGACTCAAATAACGTCGACAATTCCTAAAAGTTTCCCTATCAATATAATGATAAAGTTTTAATAAATTTGAATAATTACGGGCTTTCGTGTAGCGAATGTACGGTTGTTATTTTCGTTAATTCCTGACGAATTTGTCCAGGACTCTGTGCTCTACCTGATGGAAGCCACGGATTTGTTCTTATACGATTCCTCTGTCGCGGTGATGTCAAAATAGGACTAGCAATAGTTTCAACTTTTTGCGTCGAAATTCCTGGATATACTCCCGATCCTGTTGTTACTGTTGCTGCTGCTGTTGTTGTTGTTGTTGTTGTTGATGTTGATATTGTTACATGTTGTTGAATCGCTGATATTCGTTCCATCCTCTCCAATTCTTGTGTCTGTTATCATCTCGGTCCAGTCAAAACTTGTTTCAAACAATAACAAAAATTTTGCATGCAAACATTTATAAAACAAAAACTAAATAATAAACTAAATAATTAACAATAAACTCAATAATAAATCGAGCAATTTACATCTAATTAGAATAACAATCAAATCTAAAACGGTAATAATAAATTTATTACCATTGGGGATGTTTTTTTGTGGTTTTGATGGACTAAAACCGACGGCACCCTTGTTGATTGACAAATAGGGGACAATTGTTGTGTACGAGATTTAATATCAACTTCCCCATTTATACGATTTTGTAGATAAGTTAAATTATCATTATTACCCTTATCAGCATCATTATGAAAATATTTCGTTCCTATTGATTATGGATAATTAGAAAAATTAATATCGATTTTATTTGAAAGTCAACCTGTCTTTATGTTGATATAATGCTCTGGTGGAGCACCTGGTGAAGTACCATCAGTTGAGTATCCTGTTGAATATGCTGATTCTGGTGATGATAGATTCGTTGCTGAATACAATGATGAATTCGTGGGTGGTGGCGGTTGTTCTGATTGTTGATTTAAATTCGTTTTTGTTGTTTTCTCCTTCTAAACGTGAATTATTTAGAAAAAAATAAACGAATTTTCGTCCAAAAAAAATAATAACTTACAGGCGTATCATCTTGCAACGATCTACAATCCTTTTGCCAATTTAAAATATAATTATTGGTTGTATTTAAATTGGTTTTTGTTGTTTGTTTATCTTTTCGATGTTGTTTCTTCCGGGGTCGAACTGCCTCCATCCATGATCGTAATTTGCCGCTAAACATTCCTAAAATACAATGTTTTTTTAACCTTATAATATTGATTTTTAAAATTGCCGCCTAATATTGGGATATTTATTATTTTAAAGTTTGCTAAACTTATTTGCCATTTGTTTCCGTTTCCTCATTTTCCTGTGGGCTGTTGTTTCCATGCGTCAGTTCAACGCAAAGATTTCGAATTTGCTTCTGTTACAGGTAAATTATTATTTTTTCCTAATCCATACTTATATTCAAATTAATTAAATTAATTAGCTATTATTAATATTGTCTTAAAAGTATAAGACATTGAATTATACAACTGACGCTATATTTTTATTCCATCTTTGTTGATTGTTTGTCGGAATTATTGTTGAGAAATCTCAGAAATTACCGTAAAATTAATAATTTATCAATATTGCAATCGATATAAGCCTAATATCAGCATTTAATAACAATAATAATGATAATATCAGTATTTAAGATCGGATTGTGTGTGAATTCAAACAAGTTCCCGGCATATTTGTTGTCTCTCTTCAACTTGTATTATTATCCGAAAACTTGGTAAGAGAGAGCGATAGATGTATGTGCTTAGATTGAGTATTGCTTCCACGTCAGCTTGCCATACTTGTGTATAGATTACGTTTATGTCAATGTTAACGTAACAAGTTACAAAAACTTACAATTAATATAAAGATTATTTATCTACAATAAAGTCGTTTGTTTTAAAATCTAGAATTTATAAATTAACATTATTATATTTCTAAAACAATTAGACGGTTTAAAACTGAAAATTTGGAGTTATTTCTTGAAATATTTGATTCATAATTCTATCACCGGTTAAACTTTAAGGAGTTCAGCAATTGTTGTATATTTTAATAATATTAACCACCGTCAGAAAGAGAATTTAATTAATTCAATTAACATCGAGAATGTAATTAACCCTTAATTTATTTGCAAAAAAAGTCTTGGTAAGGGCTCTTGGGCTTAGACGTTTATATTAATCGTAAAAGAATAACATTTTATAAGTATCAAAAGGTAATCATTGTAAATTAAAGAAATATTAATCAACCCTCTACGTTCCCCCAACCGGGAGGAGGGGGAGAAAGGTAGGTGCAATTTCAAAAGTAAGTGTGATTTTTTTCAGATTTTTGTTGCCACTAATTATGTAAAAAATTAATTAACAATTTATGCGTAAATTTTAGTGAGTGATTTTTTAGCCGTTTTACTGCTATTCAATATATTTGTATACAATGTTTATTATTTAATTTCCCCATCAGCCAATCTTCAATAAAATTTTATGTGGCATTGGGGGTGGAATTTTTACAGAATAGCGACTAAAAAATTGCTCGGTGACACTTATGGGTAAATTTTTAATTAATTTTTGGCGTAATTAGCGGCAATAAAAATCTGAAAAAAATCACACTTACTCCTCTCAAGATTGTAACATTATAATGCACCTACGACTATTCTACTTCATTCATGAGGGGTAGTATACCCATTAAATTTTATCCTTTTTAGACTTGTACAAGCTTCTTTTACCAGTTTTTTCTAATTTCTTATAAAAATTATTTTTAAAATCATCTAATAATTTTAGCGTAATTATCGATAAGAGTTATTACTTTGAATAAATTATGTAATATCAATATTGTTATAAATAAACAAAAATAAGTAATTTAATGGCTGTACTAAAAATTTTAATTGATATTTTCAAAATATTTCTTAAAACATGTCTTATATAAATCTGAAAATTTATTACAAACAATATTTTTTTTAAATGCAGATTATGTTTTATAAATATCTGAAAATAATAGCATTTTCTCAGTCTTTTCTGTATTATTATTATTATTGTTATTATATTTGAATACATTTACATATTTTTTTTCCATATTGAACACCATTACAATACTGATTGTAACTCTAAACAGAAGGGTGTGAGTATTTATCTCGAACCGAGCTATTCTTTAGAAAGGAAGGTAGGATAAATTATAGATTTTTGTACGTACCTGTAGTTATTTTGTTTAATTTTCAAAAAAAATTATTAATTATAGTTGTAATAAATTTAGATACATAAATATTAACAAATAATATGGATTATAAGCCATTTTTATTAGAATACACAGACGTGTGCGCCTACCAACAACCAACAGATAATTTCATCTATGATTATAAGCGTCGAATTTCGACGCCGACGACGCCGGTTCAATGATACACGACGCTAGCGCCAAACAATACAGTTTTTTACAGATTCAACATTTACATTATAATGTTAATAAAAAAAATACTTTTCATCATAAAAGACAATTATTATTTATTAATTTTAATAATAATTAAAAAATTTGATTTATACATATATATTTTTTAAATCGAAATAATGGTCTACAAATAGACATCTAAATCGTCCGCGTCCTCAGGTGACATGTTTTAACTTTTTGAATCTGCTGTAATACTGATAAGCCATTCTTTTTTAAAAAAAAATTTATTGCAAATTGAATTATCTGGTTTATTAATAAAAGTAGTAGACTACCAATTGAATTTTAAAACTTAATTGCCTTTGAATTTTTATGTTACAATTAATTCGTGTCAAATTTTGTAACACATCAAACCGATAAATTTTAAGCAATTTTTAGTTTTGTCCAGTTTTAATTAAATTATTAAATCAATTGTTATCAATAATGAATCCACCGCCTATTTGATTGTTTAAATCTGAAGAATCGGCGTTTTTTTTACTTTTTAATTATAATTAATCTATTAATTAACGTAAAAGGCTACGGAATACATTTAAAACAGATATCTTTGAATATTTCATTATTGATTAGTTGTCAAATTTTGAATTGGGCGTCATATCGAATCGGTAAATTTTAATTAATTTCTTTTAATTTTGCCCAATTTTAGTTAAATTATCAAAACAGTTGCTATCAGTAATCAGTCCCTTGCCTAGTCGATTACTAAAATCTGAAGAAACCATGTTTTTTAATTTCTAATTACAAATTGACTTATCTTGTTTATTAATTAACGTAGCATAGGCTAAGAATTTGATTTTAAAACTTAAATTACCTTTGAATTTTTGTGTCACAATTAATTCGTGTCAAAATTTGAAACAATCGTCACGTCGAATCGGTAATTTTGAAATAATTTTTTTTAATTTTGCCCAATTTTAATTAAATTATTAAATCAATGGTTGTCAGTAATTAATCCACCGACTAATCGATTCTTAAAATCTGTCAGAATCCTCGTTTTTTAATTTTTAATTAAGCTGAAATAATTGATCTATACAGATCAATTATTTCAGCTTAATTAATTAACATAGTAGGCTACGAAACGAATTTTTAAACGTAGATACCTTTGAATATTTCTGTCTGAACAATCGCGTGTCTTAATTTCTAATTAGTAATTAGAAATTAAATTATCTTGTCTATTAATTAACGTAGTAAGACTAAGAATTGGATTTCAAGACTTAAATACTTTTAAATTTTTGTGTCACAATTAATTCGTGACAAATTTTGAAACAATTAATTTATTAAATCAATTGTTATCAGTTATTAATCCACTACCTACTCGATTGTTAAAAAATACGCGTTAGTTAATTTTTAATTACAAACTGAAATAATTGATTTATTAATTAATATATGTAGTAGTTAAATTTTAAAACGTAGTTAACTTTAAATTTTTATGTCATTATTGATTAGTGTCGAATTTTGAACCAGGCGTCACTTCGAACCGGTAAATTTTTTATTAATTTCTTTTAATTTTGCCCAGTTTTATTTAAATTATTAAATCAATTATTGTCAATAATTAATCCATCGCCTACCTGATTGCTAAAATCTAAAATTCATTCTCGTTTTCTACAATTTCAAAATACAATATTGTATAATTTGGTAATTGCGTTACAAATAGGTGCCATATCCTAAAATTTAATTTGTTTAATTTTTGGCTTATTTAATTGTTGCATTTTTTTGTAAGTTTTAATTTCCCTATTGTTTTTTCTTAGTTCCAGTTTTAAATTATTTTTCTTATAATTCAATTATGTGTATAGTTGAGCTACAAATAGTTATACATTCTAATTTTTATGAGGTTGGCTAAAATGATTTTATTATGTCAAATTTGAGTTTGCCACCAATGTCAGTCAATATTTGCACCTGTTGATATATTTTTTAATTTTTCTACATATTTATAATTATTAACGTAAATTACTGTTTCCTAATTACTTCTATAATGATTAGCAATAATTCCAAATAATTTTATTTAATAATTAACAAATTAAATAATTAGTTTGTTTTAATATTAACATGTAAGTCACTGTATGTGATTCACCTTTTAATTTTGTTATTTAATTATTCTTTTAGTGTTTTAATTAAAATGTCTGACGAAAAGTATAAAAGCGGATTTCATGGAATGGTAAGAACAACCGTAATTAATTAACCTAATTACACCATTGTAATTTTCATTTTTCATCATTTAAAATTTCAGGCTTCTTCTAAACCAAGTACAAGCCAACAAGCTAGTTCTTGTATAGACGACCCATATGAAAAATGTGAAAATTATATACACAGTATATATAAAGGTACCGGTGTTAATGAAAGATTATCAAATACCCATCGATGTGACTGGGATGAAAATCATCCTGAATCACCTGACCGTTTAACATCGATTATAAACAGGTATTTTTTTTATATTTATGCTTATCCTCATAATATGCTACATATATTGTTCATAATTTAGATTAGACGACTTAAATTTATTAAGTGAATGCAAAATGATTCGCGCACAAAGAGATGATATTGAAGAGATCATAAAAAACGTCCATAGTGCCGAGCTAATTGAAAATTTAAAACAAATATGTTCATCCAATATAGTTAAACGAAAGGAGTATTCGACAAGATATGATTCGATTTATTTCCATCCAAATACGTATAAGGAGGCACTTCGGGCAGCTGCTGCTGTTGTTAATTTGGCTGAAGCAATATGTATGGGATATGTGCAAAATGGATTTGCTATTGTACGTCCACCGGGACATCATGCAATGGAAAATGAATTTAACGGTTATTGTTTCTTTAATAATACAGCAATTGCTGCTGACTATTGCTTAAAGAAAAAATTTGCTAAGAAAATATTAATAATTGACTTTGATGTTCATCATGGTCAAGGAATTCAACAGAAATTCTACGAAACCGACGAGTAAATATCGATATTTTTATAAATACTGTTATGCTAATGTTCTTTTTTAAAAAATTAGTGTGTTGTACTTTTCTGTTCATCGATATGAACATGGTACATTTTGGCCTCATTTAGAAGAAAGTAATTTCGACCATATTGGTAAAAAAGAAGGTCGAGGGTACAATATTAATGTACCCTTAAACGAAACAGGTTTAACAGATTCAGATTATCTTGCTATTGTATTTTATCTGTTATTACCAGTAGCTTATGAGGTAATTTATTTATATTTTCATTTATTATTTTATTATTTTACTAGAATTTTTATCATTTACATAGTTCAATCCAGAACTTATCATAATATCAGCTGGATACGACTGTTGCATCGGTTGTCCAGAGGTAAATCTTAATACTTTTTTTTGATCTAATTTCAGTTTAATCCCGACTTAATCATCCTATCGGCTGGTTATGATTGTTGTTTAGGAGATGAAAAGGTTTTTTAAACGATTTAAAATAACATTAATAATAAAATAAAATAATATTTACAAATTTTATTAATTATTTTTTATTTAAGGGACGAATGATGGTTACTCCTGGTTTTTACGCACATTTAATATCATTACTATCAGGTTTAGCCAATGGTAATATTCTAGTTGTTCTAGAAGGGGGCTATAATATTGATTCTTTATCAGAAGGTGTAGCTATTACATTATCTGCATTGTTGAACTATACATGTCCTAAATTGGAGCCAATCACAGTTATTAGACCTTCTGTAATTGAAACGATAAATAATATTCGTAGAATTTTGTCCAGAATTTGGAGTTGTTTCCAATTACCAAAAATCAATAATATAATTAGTAGAGAACATATGTGCGTGATAAGATATTATGAAGAACAAATGTATGAAGAGGATTATCCAAAATTGACACCTAATGAAAAAGAATATTTCAGAAAACGTATTGAAGCCTTACAATATGGTAAATAATTTTTTTTTATTGTATCTTTAATTATAAATTAATTACCAATTTTTCAGTTTATCAATATAGACCAACTAAAGTGTGCTATTTTTATGATGATAAAATGCTTGGTCATGCACCTAAGCCAGAACAAAGTCGTGTTGTAGAAACTCCAAATAGATTAAAGAAAGTCGTTGAACTACTCTATCAATCATCTGTTATCAGCTTTATTGATAAATTTGAAGTATGTTTATTATTTTATAATTTTAATAATATTAAATTAATATATTTTTAGTCAACTCCTCGAGATGATCCTTTTTATAAACAATACGTCATACATGATCAAGACTATATTGAAGCTGTCTCAAATTTGTGTTTACAAGAAACCAGTGATGTTTATATTAATGATCAAACTAATTTAGCAATTAAAACTGCTTATTGTGGTTTATTGAATATGGTTGATGAAATTATGGATCCAGCTATGGAAAAGAATGCTGGTATTGCACTAGTTCGTCCACCTGGTCATCATGCTGAAGAAAATAGAGCAATGGGATTTTGTATTTTCAATAATGTTGCAATTACTGCTCATTATTTGCTTAAGAGTTACAATATAGATAAAGTTCTAATTGTTGATTTTGATGTACACCATGGAAATGGAACTCAAAAATTCTTCTATAATACAAATAGAGTCATGTACATTAGTGTACATAGATATGATCATGGAAGATTTTTCCCAAAACAGGATAAAGGTGATCTTAAATTCCATGGTTCTGGCATTGGAGAAGGCTTTAATTTAAATATCCCCTTCAGTGATGTAAACATTTATTCCTCAATAATTTATAAAATTAATAAAATCTATATCTTTACAGGGTCGAATGGGAGATGCTGAATATCTGGCAGCATTTTTCAATGTAATTCTACCAGCAGCTTATTCTTATTGTCCCGATTTCGTTTTGGTTTCAGCTGGCTTTGATGCTGGCATTCATGATCCACTTGGTGGTTATTGTGTTCAACCAGAAACATTCGGTCATATGGTTAATGTACTTAAATCATTAGCTAATGGTAAAATGATTCTATGTTTAGAAGGTGGCTACAATCCCACAACATTAAGCTATAGTGTTATAGCATGTATTAAAGCATTAATTGGTCAACCAATACCGTCGATTGATAATTTAATGTTGCCTATTAATGAAGGTGCTAGAAAATCAATAATTGATGTAATGAGACACTTTAAAAACTTTTGGCCAATATTTCAAGTTGATCAAAATCTGTCAAGAGTCATATTCAAACATATGAATTATGTTGAGTATGATCAACTTACTCCTAGCATTGTCAATGGTTCTTTCCATGAATATTCTGAATTGCCTCATGAAGATTAATATTGATATTTTTGTCTTTTTTTAAAAAAAATTAACATTGATTAATGTTTTCAAACGTTTGTGTGCTGTTTTTGTGTTATTTGACTAGTGCTCTATACAGCCTCTCAGCACTCAAACTATTATACTTTTCAATTTTTTTGTTTCGTTTGTTCTAATTGTTGGAGATTCCAAAAAAGATTAATAAAATTTTTGTAGTTTCGTAACACTTGCCTTATTTGTAGAACAAAGTTAGTTGCATCAATCAATCAGCTATATCGGACTACAATCAAAATTGGTTTGTATACTTCCGCAATCTATTACAAGATTATAAAATCTTAAATGAAAAACGAGCATATGGTGGTGTCCCATAAATCGCGTATTTCCTGCTAAAGGGCATAGCGATGAAATTCTAAGGTGAAAAGCCCTGTATCATTTTTTCATCTGATGCACAAGTAGCTAATCAGGAGCTCTATCTATAGCGATAAAGAGAGAGAAGGGTCTTGGTAAAACAAGGATAGCGGACCAGTTAGCAGGCTGGCACGAGAACCGTTCAAAGTAAGAGAGCACCTGATTGGTTACTTAATTTAATTAATTACTCATTACCTACAGAAATTTTACAGGACTTTTCGTCTTAGAATTTAAGCAGCCATCTGCCCCTTAGGAGGAAATGCGCGACTTACGGGACAGCCTGTATTTATGGAAACAAGTAAGTATTGTTAGATTAATGGCCATGAGATGGCGACTGTATGGGAAATGGAGGGCAATTTGAATGCAAATATAATAATTATAAAAAATCTACCCAAGAGAAGCAATCAATTTTATGAGCTAGAGAATAGAGTTGACGGGCAAAAAAATATAATAAATCAATTTCGGTTTTCTTTTTATAATTTTTTTTTTTTTGAAAATTGCTACGATTCGAATAATAAAAAAGGCAAATAACCCGAAAAAGAATTTCCGGTTGTCACTTAATTACTGTTGTAAATTATGTAAATTAGTTGCAATATTTTTAGTTTATAGTTTATAAATGGGCTTTTTTTCGTCTATATATTGTGTATCAAATTTAATTTATTCGCTGCTGTCCAGCTGGTTGCTTTTATTATTGTTAAAAACGTATTTCTTTTATAATAGTAGTAGTATGTATAGACGGGATCTAAATTTGAAAACATCACCTAGACTGACTAGTCTGGTTTATAGAAGAGAGAATGGTGAAAAAGGTGGTACTATTCCGTTCTGTAGTAGGGTACCATGGAGCAAATGGTACCTATACATTTGATCTGATCAGTACTCGCTAAGCAGTGGCGGTAGCAAAGTCACGAATTTTTAAATAACTACTCAATTTGATATGTTTATACAGATTTTCTGTAATTTGTTTTGGTTTTTTTAAACGAAAAACGGACATACAAGAGGCAAAATCAACAATAATATAATAAATAAACGTAGCATATTTTTCAATTGAATTGAATGTGGTTTGAATCAACTGATAGAAAATTTATACAAAATCAAATATGTAACTTCATCCTATTATATTACGGACCACCGGATATTGTGTGAGTAAATTTTCAGATTGTTTTTTTAAATATATATTTATCTCAATTTATATGCATATTTCTTATTGTAAATAGGATACACGTTGAATATATCTATACAATTATACAAGAACTGTCATTATTTCTTCTTGTGTCTCTTAGAATTCCTTTCGTGTAATTGTAGTGAGAAATCTAAAAAACCAACAGTACTATGTGCATTTAAAACAACTACTACGTCAGTCTTTATGTATAAAAATAATCAAATACGACAACAAAACAAATCCAAGCACTATCACTATAATAGAAATAAACTATTACGAATATCGATGAAAATTCGATAATTACCCAAATATTTAAAGCGAAATTGATTGTTAAATATATCATTATTGATCATTATTAATTCCGTATTGTAAGGCCGAAATTCGAAGGTTATACAATACAAACTATCAATATTATTAAGAATTTTGACTATTTTATTTATAATTAATTTAAAATTAAAAAAACACCGAACGTTGATTGGTTTGCCTTTTAATGAGAAAATATTTAAGGAAGCTACATTTTTTTAGTCAATTTTCAAGTTATGCGAAGATAAAAAATAACTCGAAGAAATTGTACAAATAATACTTAATTATTACGGAAAAGCGCATCATTACATAAAGTTATTGTTATTTCAAATTTAAATGACCATCACAATTATTATTACTAGGTACAATCTTAGATTATCCTAAATAGATTTAATAAATGTGCAATAAGCGTCAAAATTATGCCTTTTGATCGCTGCCAGGCTCAAGATAAAGCATCATATTTCATCTATACTAAGTTTCTAATTTATTTAAATGAACATAATTGTAATAAGAACAATAAAAGCGATTATATTGATATAAGATGCGTGAAAAAATAACTGGATGATTATATTTAATTAGTCATTTTGCGGATTTTGTTTCCTTCAATCATTTGTTTGATTGCATAGAATTTGTGACTAATATTGTCAAAATATGTTTATATTTAATAGTAGAACACTAGTTGTAATCATATCTAGTTTTTGTAATTCCGTTATTTCGCATAGTTCGTCATTTTTATTATAAACTAACTGGACTATATTGAATGGTTAGTTATAAATTATCCGGAAAAACTAGTAATAAGTTTTTATTAAAATTACATACAATTTTTTCGTTATTAATAACACATTATTATATTTGTTTTGTCGTAATTGATTTCATGGACTTATAGTTTTGTATATCCACCTACTGTCGTAGATAAATCGCGAATCGCACCACGAGTAGGAAAAGCAATCCAGAACAACAGTGGTCAACCACTGTATATTTCAGTGGTTGTAATCTAAAGCTTATCTATCAACTAACGGATCCATTGAACGTTGTTTCCGCTTATCTCATTAATCCGGAAAATACTATTGTTGTCAAAAAATTACATGAATAAAACAGAGAATGTAGTGTACACCAATTAGGGAATATTCAGTAAAACATTCGACATTTCTTTATTAAAAATAATAATAGTGATAATAATAAGAGATACTTAGGTTGTTAAAGTCCAGTGGTCACGGCATTGAGGCACTGATGCGAACATGATGCAAGAGATGACCGACAAGTAAACATGTCAATGTATCTTTAAAAAGAACAACCACAGAAAGATAGAAAAATAAATAGAAGAGCTAAAGAAAAAGACCACTAAAAGCATTGTAAATACAGATATAAACTGCTACATTTTAAATTAGAACGTGAAAGCCGGATTATTAGAGTTTGATGAAGATTAAGAGATGAGGGAAAAAAATTGTGTCTAAATAAAGAAATAAAACAACAAAATAAATATCTACTAGTGTTCTGATTTCCTCTTTGAAATAATCTTTAAATTGGTCTCTATAACAACATTTTTTAAAAAAATAACAACAAATAATAATGATTTTCTATAAATTGTCCAGTTTTGCATTATAAATATTGATGATAAACAACTCAGATTCTACGAAAAATAATCACGATTATTAATAGACTTCCTTATAAAAATTTTAATTAAAGATCAAATTGTTGATTAGGAATTAGAAGATAATATACAGGCTGTCCGATCTGGGAGTATACAATTTGGCCGTTTCCACCAATGTAATGAAGCAATTCGAAGAATATTTTAGGTTAGTCCCTGGAGAACATTTTAGCAAAATTAGAACCATATAGCTCGTTTAGAAGTTGATAAAAAACAATAATTTTGAACAATGTTACAATTTTCAAAAGTGAACTACACACACAAAACGACTAAGAATGACTCGAAGACTCTCCTAATATAGAGTCCATTCCTTTCATTATATTCTGGAACAAGTGGAAGAGGAAACCTCATTTCGGGTAATAAAGAAAGTGACAAGATCCCATGAACCAATCATAGTTATTTACATTGTTCTTCTTGATACTATTTTGATCATAAACAGTTTTTGTTGTTCTGTTAACATGCATCTCTATGATAAAAACAATATCAACAAAACATTGTAAATAACAATTATTCGTTCATAGGATATTAACACTTTATTTATAGGACAAAAACGGGCTTTCCCTGCTTCGAACTGGAACTGAACCGAAAACCGGAAAAACTAAAATTTAAGCCGGAACGAAATCCGTTTCTGAACCGAAAACAAGTGAACTACCCGAAATCGAAACTCGCTATTTCAATGATTTCTCGTAGATACCGTAAGGAACATTTGTTTTACTTGTACATAAGTTAGAAAGAGTAAGAGAGAAAGTAAGTGGCGACAAATTGAAAAGGATAGTGGGTATAACCACCCACCCTTAGTTCCTTGACCAAACAAACCCTTTTATTTTGTATCAAAAGGTCTACCTGGTTCGAAACTAGATGTTAAGGATTTGATATCTCTGTCACACTATATAAGCATAGCTCGTGAAACATCTCCATATATACATGCATCAGACAAAGAAGGGACATTCTCAAGATATCGTGGAACAGAGGGGTGCGACAGGTATTTTGCAAATGCACCTATTTGAAACGTCAAGTACGGTGTATGTATAGCTAGTTCATTCTATTCTAAGTGATGCGTGTTTTGTCGTTCGTGTCTATATTCAAGTTTAAGGGAGATATTGGGTGTTAAAGTTACCCCTACAAAATCAGTGGTGTTTTTTTTAAATATCTCTGTAGGGGTTCTATATTTCATAGCGGTTCAAAAGCTGGATGATAGAGATTCGCTAGGGCTATCAAAAGGTGTAAACCGCGTTTTAATCCCTTGATGGGAGTAAAAGTTATAGATGATTATTTACCGTTTTTTTATGGTTTTTGGGATTTCCTACCCCGTAGTAAAACATATCCTTCTGCTAATAGAAAATTACAAAGGAAAAATTACCTATTTGAAGGTTTTGTTTTGTTTTTTTTTTTTAAATACCCTGTTAAGGGTTGTACCTTTTAGGGTGAAATTTATAGATTTAAAAATTAATCACTTGGAACTGAATCGAAAATCGGAACCGAACCGATATTTTTTTTTAAATAAACCGGAACAAATAAATAACGGTTCAAAGCCCTTTAGCTATTAAATTAATCCATAGCTGTCACTCTATAATTTCATGAAATACAAATTTTACCCTTTTTATAGTCTGCCAAATTGTATACTCCCAGACAGGACACTCTGTATGTCATTAGAGGCGCCCTGGTTATTCAAAATTCTGCAATGAAAGACAGTGGAAGCTCTATTATATGTCACCAATGTGAAAGCGTTATATTTACAAGGTCAAAATATATGATTGGGGTGACTAAAAGTCGATCAAACATTAAATAAATGAACCGAGTCGACAGCTCAATTTTCACTATAAGATGTGGGTAGTATAATGATGAGATTTATGCGTGATTGAAGACGTGAATACTAAAAGCTCATTAACTAAAGGTTACTTTACTATACACATTGCACCGGTGATGAAGGTCGTAGACAAATTAGTTAAAAGCGAAGACAAAGGAAATTTTAATGACATTATACGGAAATATTTATGTTGAAACAGGTGGATTTTCTTAAAAATGGATTCAATTTAATTTCTTGATTTGTAATAAAATAGACTATGCATTTTTTTTACAAAAGTGCTCCCTCAGCAAACCAAACCGTTGCGATTATGCATTATTTGAAAAGAAAATTTATACAAACTTAATAACAATAATAACAATATTTCCTAATTGATCGTTTGATTGTTGACGAAGTATTTTGCAAAAAGGTGAAGGTTTTTCGTCGGGTCAAAAATGTGAATCTCGTCAAGGTTGTAAAGGTGATATGTACGTTTTATGTATGTATAAATATTCAAGTTCCATTTCTATAATACCAAATAATTTGTTAACAGAAAAAAAATTCTTTTGAAATTGATTAAATAGTCTCATTAACCGTTTTATATGTGTGTGTATAATGGATTTTAATGTGGTTCACTCTTTGTACGCTTCAATTTGGGAATTCTATCGAGCCAGGTAGAATTCCAGTAGCTCTATAATCACGTTTTTAAATAAGAAGGAAGAGATTTGTTATAGAAGAATTGACAGATTTATTAAACATAGTAATGAAATATTTACATAATTCGTGTTAGTTAGTTGTGAGTTAATTTGTTGATAGGTGATAAATTTTCATTTATATTTGTAAATAACCGATTATTGATAATTTTAATTTAAACAAATTAAACATGGAAATATGCAATAATAAAACAAATAATAGATATAGGAACAATAACAGATTTCTCATAGTATTAAATCATCTAATTGTTAAAATATCTCTTCTCATAAACAAGTTTTCTCAATCTTTGAATATTATTATTTAATCACTATTATGACATAACTGTATAGAAATCGAGGATACTTTTCCTTTATATCAAATCAGTGGCATAAGCAAAATAAATAAATAATAATAACCATCATATGACAACTGTTCGATAATAATCTCTTGAAAAATAGTTGATAGTTAATCTTTTTACAATGATTCGTAATAAGGCCGCCAAATATCGGGCTAATTTTGGGGAATGAGCACTATTTTTATCTATTTCTAGAACTGCTCACGTTTCCGGATGTTACGCCACTGTGTACACTATTACGAAATAATTTTCAGAATATTGTTTTATTTATGAACAAAAACGTTTCCAAATATTTATTTTTGTTATAATTTGTGTACACACATAATTGTTCTTGATATTTACTTATTTAACAATAACACTACTTTTATCGGCCCAATCCTGCTGATAACATTTTTAAGAATTTAAAATAGGAAAGTTTCCGAATAATATAAATTAGTGATTAGTTCTTTTAAAAATTTGGTGGAACCTTACTGGTGATTCACGATTTATTCAACAAAAATGAATCTGTGTCAATTATATGGTTGTTCTCGATAAAACAGAGACTCGTTTGGAATTTTCATTTGAAAATCACACTATAAAGAATTGTGTAAAATCTTCCTTATTATTTTAATTATTTATTTTCATAGTGATATATTTGAAAATTATTTATCATTGTATAGGTAGATATTTGTTAAAGGTCGCTATTTGTCCACATGAGATGTTGAAAATTTCGCTTTCGTATCTCTAGGCGATTATCGATGGAATGCAGTTGTAACTTGTGCCACATATTTCAGCACGTTTATTTCAATAAATATTTTGTTAATAAAATATTGATATTCAAATTTTATATAAAATGAAAGTATTATCAATGATTAAATTATAAAAATCGATAAATTTCAACAAGAACAAAATAAAACTGCACAACAAGAATAACAATATATAAAATCGATGGCAATTGTAACGCAATTTTGATCAAATGGGTCATTGCCGATTCTATTCTAAAATCTAAAATCAACAATTTTTTGTTTTTCCATTGACGAATTAAATTTAAAATAAAAACAAATCTATAGATAATTCATTAATTAAATTTTTCCGGTTGATATTGATGCAACTAATAAATTGATCGATCTTATTAATTTTTGTTTTAATAGGCGATATGATCAATTAACGTATAAATTGTCTTTTATTTTTAATTAATGAGAACTGTTGGTGCCGACAAGATGATTTAAATGGCGCCAATTTAGACTACTAGTTGTTTCAACATAAGAAAAATCAAATTACAAAATTGTTCTCATATAGAATCGTATAAATTTATGGTCGTATCGAATTTCAATTGATTTCACGAAAAATAATAATAATGAGAACAGCAATAATAATATCAACCAGAATGTGCTTATAGACTCGTATTGTTAGCAATATTGCAATAAAAAGGCGGCTTAAACAGCGCAAAAATAAAAACCAACAAGCTCCATTTATGTGGCGTATTAAATTTATATTGTGGCGTAAAATAAAGTTGTTTCCTCGCATATTGTTAGCAACACCGTATAGTAAAGCAAATTTTATTGTTAATATTGTTATGACTAGACCGCGGACCTACAGCCGTATAGGCCGGTCGTTAAATTTTCTATACAAATACTCGCTTGATTATGCATTTTATTTACGTTATCAACATATACAAACATTTTACAGATGAATTGTAATTGGAACAATAAAGAAACAATGCAATAAAATTGCTATCGTTATTGATTTTTCGCTTAAATGAATTTGTTAAATACTTCTATTGTTAAAATTTTTATAGATTTAGTGCTTGGACGCGATTTTTTTTTGGTCACGTAGGAATGCAGCTTGCTTTATTGAAAATTGATGTATGAACAAAGCTGCGACGCTAAGTAATCAAAAGCATGGCCAATGGGGCCCGAAAACCCTGCAAGGATCCGCAAGGGACCAATGTAAATTTTTGTTAATTTCGTTCAGTACATACCTGAACTCCAAGTACTTCGCAAGGTTCCCAGTTTGACAATAAGAATAAGTAAATTAACGTTTTATTTTGTGTTTTTCATAATCTTACCCATAAGTACTCTAGCTCCTAGCCTCTCGTATCTTATTTGGACGTTGGTTAAAAGACGCTCGTTTTGGACAATGTCGCGATGTTCAAAAGTGAGTTAAAATGAGTAAAAATGATTCGAAGACTCAGAACATTCTGGAAAAAATGCCCGTTCCAGAATGCATTGCAGGAAAATGAAAAAATCAATGTTGAGAGCGTCTACGAGTCATTTTTAGTCGTTTTACGTACTTGGCTCATTTTTGAAAAACGCGACATTATCCATGATGTCCTAATTGTGCTAAAATGATCTCCAAGACCTCGTAGCTCATTTAAAAGTCCATCATCCTCGTTACTGATGATGTCCAAATATTTACCAACCAGTTGCACAGTTAAAACGACTAGAGAACCCTACCAACATTGATTTTTTCCGGGTTTCTCCATTTTCTTTTAGAACAAGTGGCAATATTTTTTTTCCTTTGCTCTAGAATACTGTGGAGAAAAACGAAAAAACAAAATAACGTTGGAAGGATCTTTAACTCATTCTAAGTCATATTGCGTATGTAGCTGGTTTTTGAAAATTTTAACCGAATTCCAAATGAGCCACGAGGTCCAAAATTCTTCTCTGGAGACTACTCTATAAATTCTTACAATCTAATTCGATTAATTATTTTGGTAGAAAGGGACAAATTTTAGATTCCCAGGTCAGACACAGTTAGGGAGGAGGCGTAATGCCAGTTGGAACACATCTTTTTCGGACCATTTCTGGGAACGAACACTGCAATTTTAAAAATGATCTCCGTTATAGACTCCCTATAGTTTGATAGTTTGTCTAGATTGGATTTCTATTGAACATTGATGATTTCATTGGAATTTTGGCATCATGTCGGAAATGCCTGAGCCTGTTTATTTATTTCTTTCTTCTTTTTTCTCATTATTGTTATTGTTTTTTTTTGTTGCTGAAGACAGACTACCACTAATAATGTGACTGTTATTGTAGGACATAAATTTAATTTGATTACCCTTTAACCGTTATCTATACCATACTATACATGTATATACACATATACAATATCTATAGTTGTACTTATTAGAGATATATGTTATTCTTGATAATTAATAGTATTGCATAATTGAAATTCCAGTATACTTTCTATACATTGAGAAAATATTACACAATAAGTGGCCAACATTAAACTTAATAATTTAATGTCAGTCAACTTTAATTAGAATTTTACTATAATTTTATAATGAAATAGAGGGAAAACATGAATCAAGAAAGGATTCTGTGTGAAATTCTATACCTGGAATATCCCACAAAAAAAATCTTATTGTTCTATCCACAAAGCAATTGTAGTAAATGGATGTCAAACTTTATTTTCGCGTTCCAACAATCGATCGGGACTAAATTTGAAATAATTTTTCGCTTGATTTTTTTCTAAAATTGTGTAAAATAGACGAACAATTTTCCTAAATATAAAGTTGATAACTTATAACTGTATACATATATCAGTTCTATTTGCAACAATAGTTCTTTTGCAATAATTCAACTTTTTCTCACTAAACTGTTAGAAATGTTAAATAGATAGGTACATGGTCTCTGTAGGCGGTCTGTTTTGCTATTATTTCCTAATACAATAGTGTTTTATTTACAATACCAGAAAATTATGATTTTATATCGAAATTTCAACCAAATATTGTAAGATTCTCCAAATATTTACAGGCACTTGAAAAATTTCGGACTTTTACAATTGTGGTTGTATTGTTGGTCGTCTACATTCAGGGGTAGCAGTAATACACCCCATATTTTGTGATAAGAATTCTCTATTTTGGAAATAATTCATTTGCCACCTGTTTAATTTAATTGCCTTGTTATTGACGAGATAATTAAATAGCAAAGGAGTGGTTGCTTATTAGCTTACAATCTCTATAAGATGAATAAGAAAATTCTATGAATATAGTTTAATCACATGGTAAATTCACGTGAATTATTTGAAAGACGATGAATTATTCTTGGATTTCATTAAAATATCTTTACAAGCAAAACCGGTTATTATTAACCATAATTAAATTATTTAAATTATATATTATTATTACTATTATTATTAACCATCTTTATCTATATACATTATTCTTTGACTGTTACAGTAAAGCAAGTTATTTCAAGGTTGCAATAATTTCAGAATTCATAGAATGTACAAACTTGTATAGTTAACATTTGTAAAAAAAAAACAACAACAAAGATAAGCTTCATATCTACTTAAACTGGAAGCTACTGTTTCTAATCAAAAGAATCTCCATAGTTATTATTAATTTTACGCAATATATCTAGGAGAAGGAAACAAAAAAAAAAACGAAATTGCTTCTACTTTTAATGTTTAACGTATTCCAAACTAACGAAATATCTAAATCTTGATCTGCATCTAAAGGCTGGACAAGTCGGCAGATTAGATTAATACAAATTTTGTTTAAATACGAATAATAATTTAATTATAACAAAGTGTATTTAATCCAAAAAGTATAAAACAAATAAAAACAAAACACCAAGTAAAAAATGAACAAAGAGCAAGATAATTTTTTGTTTTGTTTGTTAATTATCAACGTTTTTAACTAATTCGCGACTGGAATGTCAACTATAATTAATAATAAAAATAATTGCGAAATAACGATAAAATAAATAATAAAAAGCAAGATAAAATTGAAAAAAGACATAAACAAAGTAAACTATCCGACTTTCCACGCTAGTTAAGGATAACCAGGTTAGTTTTGTTGTTGTAGAAAAACCCCAATTAGAAAATACAGATATAGAAAATTCAACGATTGTGATACAATTTTCTAAAACAGCTGTTCTCAAACCATAAATTATATAAAACACTATTTTTTGAATTCCTGTTTTACAATGCTAAAGGCTGCAAAATGAAATTTCGAAAATATCTTTCAAAAATTGTGTGCTTTTTGTAAAAATTTGCCTAAACTCTCGACTAGAGTATGGTTTGAATGTTCAAAAGTTTGAGAAACTCTGCTCTAAAATATATAGACAAATCTCAATTTTCGTACAAATAAAGCAGAAGCAGCTACTGAAAAACACGACATTTGGTGATGATTACTTGAGAAATAAACATGTAAATAGGTTAAAAACTATTCATCTTCACTTCAAGTGCGTTCAAGTGTCGATAAATTATTGCTGTCTCTTCAAGATGATGACAACGATGTACCCGAAATAGGTTTAATTGTTTATAAAAATAATCGATAATAAATTATATGGAAATTTGCATAATGAGGACAAATTCTAGATTAATTAAAAATTCAATAGTCCTTGAAGTTATTAATAGAATCCCCGTTGGTTATGATGAAATTGACGGTACTATTTGAGATGGAACATTTTGTATTTGTGCTTAAATTCTGGTTGAGCAAGTAAATTATTTCATTTTTATAAAGTGCGGCATTCTAGCGTTGTAGATTTATTATAATGAGAGCATTTTACAAATTTCACTTTCAACGAGACACACGAACTACAAGTACCATTAAAAATAATTGTTAGGGGGTCAAGTTGAGGTTTCCTTAGGTTTTCCAAGAAAATCATAGCATTTACAGACACAATTATAATAAATTTTATTTTATTAATTTTTCTTTTAAATTCTCTATGGATTTAACAGAAGAAAAGATGAAGTGGTTTCGTAAACAAGGTGAAACACCCCGTCTATTAAGTTTATCACCGTTACGAACCTCCGAAACAGAACAAACACCAACTGTTGATATTTTAACGCCACCGAAACATGTACGAAGAAAATCACGACTTGGTAATGATAAATGATTGATGATTTTTATTTATTGAAATAGTCTTGTATTGGTTTGTTTCTGATTTACAGAAATGTCACCAGCTGTATGGGCACGTCGTCAAAATAGCAAAAATGAAACAAATTGTTATAATGTTGAGGATAGTGTTATTATTGTTGAAAAATCTGATAGACGACGTTATAAATCACAACCGAGAAATATACGAACAATATCAGAATGTGGTCAATATCGCGAAAAACGCAATCCGTTATTAGATCGTGTTAAACATACAAGATTGTCGTGTTTTCGTTCAAATTCAAATGCTTCATCAACTGTTGCCGTTGATGAATTACCACCATCATGTTCAAAAGATAATAATACACAAACAACTAATGATAGTCAAAGTTTAGAAATAGAATTTGATAGTTTAACAAGAACAAGTTGTTTTACTGCAAAATTACGTGCAATGTCTGAAAAATATTTGCAATCATCAACTAATAAGTTCCTAAACAAATTGTACAAAAATCCATCAACAACATTAAATGAATCAATGCCAGTTAAATATCCGCGTCGTAAAAAGAATTTACGAGCAAAATTACGAAGCTTCTCCTATGGTGCCTTGCCGGGATTAGAAGAATTCCAACGTCAACATGAGCCTTTATGCCATGAAACTGGTGATATTTTAGATGATGACGATGAACGTCTTGTACTCATCGATAATGAAGATTCTGATAGTGGAATTATTGTTAATGATTCGGCGATATCATCAGGCTCTGATAATGATCCATTTAGAACAGATACACAGAATCATTTAACAGAATTTAAATTGAATCTTTACGATAATGTGACGAATTCAATTAGTGAAAATACAAAAAGACAAGAAATTTATAAAAATGATAATTCTATTGAAAATTATGATAAAGATTCGGCTTATCGTGACACTAAATTAGTGGTGAATTTGTTTAAAAAGAGCGCAGATGAAGAGCTTGGTATTCTTCTAACAAAAAGTAGACACCATAACCAAGGATTCGTTGTCGCTCATATTGTACCAGATGGCATTTCAGCTAGGTAAGTTTGTTTTGTTTTGCAAGAAAAAGCTCTAATGATACGATTGGATTCTAGACAAGGTGGATTAATGGTTGGTGATGAGATAATAAGCGTGAATGGTCGAAATATTTCCGGTTTGACAATATCTGAAGCGAAACAATCTTTATTAACACAGAATCTTCAAGTTGATTTAATTGTACGTCGCCGTTTAAAATCAATGATTGAAAGTTTTGTTGATTTTGAAAATAAATCAACAGAAACTGAATTGAGTCCTTTGCATAAACGGCAACATTTCTTCCAAAAAAACGGCACCAGTCATTCTAGTTATAATAATAAAGTTTTCCGTCGTGCTGTAATTTCAAATCATCCAATAATAACAACAACAACAACGATAGTTGTAGAAAATCCAGAAACATCATTTTCATCTAGTCTGAAATCACCACCATTACCAACACCCCAACAGAACGATAATGAGAAATTCAATAACGCGCCGAATTTTTGTACGCTGCCACGACGACCTAGATCGTCAATATGCACATTTCATACCGTGATTTTGGAGAAAGGACCCGGGAAGAAGTCGTTGGGTTTTACGATTGTTGGTGGTCGAGATTCGCCAAAAGGTGCACTTGGGATATTTATTAAAACAATACTGCCGAACGGACAAGCCGCCGATGATGGTCGACTTAAAGCCGGTAGAATAGACAATTTCAAAAATAAATTTAAGATTAATCTCAAAATTATCTGTGTAGGTGATGAAATTTTAGCGGTTAACGGACAAGTCTGCCATGATATATCGCACGCTGACGCCGTACTGTTGTTTAAGAGTGTCAAAAATGGACCGATAGCCCTTCATATTTGTAGACGTAATAAAACAAAATCATTGTAAGTATAATTGAAGCATGAAAAATATAAATTTATCGATGATTTTAACGAATATTTCAGGCCAACCAAAGCGAAATCTTGTACAAATCTCCAAGCGAACTCGTGAAAACACCAAAAATTTCTCTTCGAAAAGAAAACCATGCCATTTATTGAAATAAAATTTAGGAAAAAGAACTGAACTTGTGTAATACAACTATTATTTTTATACTATAAGGGTTTTGTGATAGATTACTTGTAAATATAAATATTTTTTAAATAAATTCGATAGAAATAACTGTTTATTTATTATTGAATGAAAAGAATAAAAATTCGAAGAAACGAAACTGCAAAGAATATTAATTTTGTTACAATACAGCACAAAAATCAGACGTGTACACGAAACTATTGTTGCAAATAATTAATTAGGAAATTTCGAATTAATCTTCAGGGCTGTCTCAATGAGTTTGTGGACCCTTGGGCTGAAAATTTTCGGCGCCATAGTCGCATCATCTAAATAATATTGGCATTTCACACAATTCATAAAAAATGGTTATTGCACAAATAGTTTTTACATTATAATGCGGTAGATGTATTTTACATCGCATAAAAACATAAAGTCCCGTGTAATGTGCTCCCTGATACCTCGAATTCGTATAAATACGCGAAAGGCTTGCGACTAGTACTCACACAACGTGCTAAACAATCGTATAACGCGTAAGATAAATATAACATTTTCACATTGTTCCTGATTTTTTCACTTTTTATACATACATTGAAGATGCCCCAATTACGTGCAGTGTGGAATTATTTCCGAACGATGCGGAAATATTCAAGCATTGAGTTGCTTAGCAACTCCGCATTCTACTGCAATTTAACCTTTTTGAAACATATTATTTAGCGCCCTAAAAGCAGTGGCGCCCCTGGATTATATACCTATTACGATAATTACATGAATATAAAAAACGATAAGTACAGAATGGCTCACTTGAAGTGATACGCGTTTAAATGACCGCAAATAACAGAACAAAGTTTTAAATTTCACCCTAAATGGTACAACCCCTCAGAGATATTTAGATAGTAACCATTTTAAATAGAGAAAAGCCTTAAACAGATGTTTCATTTTCTGTTCAATTCCCAACAGGGGATGAAAACGCGGCTTACACGTTTTGATAGCCCTTGCGAGTCTCTACCATCTAGTTTTTAAGCCACTGAAAAATATTCAATATTTACAGAGATATTAAAGTAAAAACTGATTTTGCAAGGGTAACTATAGTCCCCAATATTCACCTTAAACTTAAGTATGGGCATAAGTATAACATAAAAAAAAATCGAAATCGGGAGTTTTGACCTCGCGTGGTTTACTTGCAAGTACGTGTAAGTACCCTGAAATAGGTACCTATAATATTGCTGACGTAGGGAGGAAAGAGAAGATAAAAAAAGTCAGGTTAAGTAGACTGCTTGAACCGAAAAGAAAACGTTTTTTTTTCGGTTCAGCTCTGGATTTCGTTCCGGCCAAAATTTTGGTTTTCTTTTAAGTTTTCGGTTCAGTCCCGGTTTAAAGCCCTGCTAGAGATACTTATTGTTAGTATGGAAATCAAACTTTTCAACTCGATTATTTTCTAATTTAACTAGAAGTAGAGATAAAGATACTTATTATTGTAAAATCAGTATTTTGTTAAAGATCTGGATCGAGATCGAGTTTTTTTAATAATCACATCACACAAAAATTTATAGTGCTTTAAGAGATATTGTATTTGAAACAAGGAGTTTATAAATTGATTAATACCGCTAGGAATTTAAATTTTTCAAAACCTCTAATAATGATTAATAGATTTTTTTCTATTTTCCATCTATTGAGCGCTTGAATGGGAAATCTTAAAGTCCGTTATTACTTGTTATGTAATGTAAATTTAATTTCTCTAATTTATAATTAACAATAATTTTATCGGTTGTTTATTTTCTCCATCTTCCTCTTCGTGTTCTTTATATATTTACAGTTCAGTATTGTTTGGCATTTTTTTTTTTTAAATATAAACAGATATTGAATCTTCGGCTGAAAGTGTAAAAGTGCACTTATCTATCTTATCTCACCGGCTCTGGGTACGTTGAGCATACAAATTACATCAGTAGTTGGTGAGTGCATTACATGCTAATGAAAAAAGGTCATTGTCTTTCTAAAATGCTCCTTATTACTAAAATCGTCAATTCTCCAGGCATTTCTAGTCTATCAACCTAAATCTCTTGAGGAACAAAATAGCGCATTTGTTGGAATTGTTCGATTTATCCAACATTAATCAGTTTAATTAACAATTACCAATTGTTTAATAAAAGAATACGTGAAAACTATTTTACAAATAGGGGTTGCTGTGTAGAAGAGGGTTGGGGTGGATAAATCTTCATGTAAATATATTGATTTAACGAAAAAACCTGTAATTATGGAGCACTTGCGTCATTACAATTGGGGGTAACATTAGTATTGATTTTCGTAGTACTTCTGAGCGCCGATGAGGGCGGTTAATGCTCATTACGAGATGGCGGGAAGATCATGCACGTGTATTTTGACGTTTATCAAACGAAAACAATGGGACCAAATAAATTTTTATAAATACACATTGAAATTTTTAAAAATATGTTATTAGTAAGGAATTTTTGGAAGAATGGTATGTATCTTGTTTATATTTACACTAATTATAAGATTTATTTAAATTTTTGGCTGATTGTCAGTACTCGGGAAGGGATGTATATTTAATTTTTTTTTATTAGAAAAAAAAATACGCAATGGGAATTGTATGAATTATAGAGTGTGTGCGCAATGAGTTCCGTTTAAGCCGTCGTTCTTTTTTATTTATTTTAACGACAATCTACCTACAATTGTTGGTTTTAGCGGTGAATAAATTTTAATTAAGGGTTGATTTTTTTCGTATATTTAATAATAGTAATAATAATCAACAAATGTGCCAAAAATGGAAACGAATTTAATATCAAAATGGTGCCGTATTTGTTCGACTGAATTCAATTCTGGTATATTTTTATTTGGTGAAGAAGCGAAACGTTTATTTCTGCATGCGAAAATACAACGTTATCTAGCGTTGACGGTACGTCCCCTAAATCTACTACCATATTATCTGTATATCCAACATAATCGAAAGAAAATTTCTAGATATCTGTTGAAGATAAATTACCGAAAATGATATGTAAAGAATGTTGGAAAAAATTAGAATATTTCCATCGATTCGCTAATATGGCATTGAAAAATCAAGACAAAATGACGAAATTCGTTTGTACTAATTTAACAACCGATAATAATCAATCAGAAACAAGATCATTACTTCATACATATTTAACAAAGGTAAAATTTGAACACTACGTTCTTATTTGATTTTCTCAAAACATAAATATTTCAGGGTATTATTGAGAAAGATAATACAGAATCTGAAGTTACTGAAATGGAAGTCCGAATTGATCCTATGTTAATACTACAATATTCCCAAGAACACGAAGACGATAATGGTGATGAGCATGATGACGATAATGATAATGATATTGAGAAGATCCAACAGGATAATTTATCAGAGGATGAAAATTGCGAAAATTACCAAAAATATACCAGAAGCTTAACCCTACAAAATCACGATTGCAATCATCAAATACGATCCAAAATTCTATTAAATAATCATGATAACGATAATAATGAAGAGACTGAAAAAAAGAACAACGATGATATTGATGATGATACAGATCAAGAACCAGATGATTCTGATAATTGTGATGATGATGATGATGATGATAATGATGATGACGGTGATGACAGTGATGATAATAAAACAAAAAACTTTTCATGTCCAATATGCGCGAAAATAATATCAACAAAAAGTAATTTGAAAGTACATCTAGAAACGCATAGACCTAAAGGCAAATATGGTTGCGATATATGTGGACGAATGTTAGTTGATTTTTTTACGATCGAATAATAGTTATTTATATAATACATGTGCGTTATGGGGCAGATAAGTCACGAGAGAACACGTTTAGTTACGAAGTGTTAGCCGGTTGGAGTAATTTTCTCGAGCGTCCTATTTGCCTCTTAAAGCAATATTTGCATACAAAATTTTATCCAACACTGAAACATTGATTTTTAGTTGGTATGGAAAAATAATATTTTATCCCTATACTGTGGTTATACAAAATCATGCGCGTTGGCACGCCATACTATAATACTCACATCACGACCAATAAGAATTGCTATAACACACTAGTGTGTTATAAGAATGCTTTATTGATTTAAAATCGATATAATTACGACTTCTTTATACAACGGTGTTGGATAAAATAATTATTACTTGATCGCCTTTAAATAAATATTTTTTTCATTGCAGTTTTAAAACACAATGCAATTTATTTCGACATAAAGAATATCATGGTGGTATACAATATCCTTGCCCTGTATGTGGACGTGTATATCCAACTAATAGTACATTGAGAGCCCATTCAATCACACACAGCGATTTAAGACCTCACAAATGTCCATTGTGTGATAAAACTTTTAAACGAAACCAAGATTTAAAAGTATATTAATCATTACATCAAGTATCCTAGCGAAAACCACCATCTGATTCGATTATACCACTCCGGCAATTCGAATTAGAAAAACTATATGGGGCGTTTTCGCTGGGTTATTCGCACTATATTCGATTAAACAATTTTTTAATTGCAGTTCCATATTAATCAACATACTGGTGCTAGACCATATCAATGCCCTTACTGTCCGAAAGCATTTGCTAGTTCAGGTAATTGTTTTTCACATAGAAAACGTATGCATCCAGTCGAAGTAGAACGTGATAGAGAACGAGCCGCAAAAATAATACGATAACTTTTATATTAAAATAAAACAATATTTTGATATAAACTTATACACACACAATATAAAAAAACGAAATAAGCAAGTGAGGTTATTATCTCAAATAATTTAATTTAATACAGTGTATTTTCAAAGTATATTTTTACAGTATAACCCCGTACAAAATGCTCCCCAAAAATATGAGTTCGATTAATATAATAATACACATGTAGCCTATACGGTCCTGGTAATTTAAACTAGAAACATAGATTTGTAAACGTTGGCGATATATTGTTCTGCATAGAGGGGTTCTACTGTATAAATTTATTTATATGGGTGTGATAAGTAGAATATTTGTAAGCAGCCTTCCTATCAGTGTACTTCCCCTAATAATTTATTGTTGTTATCACTTTGTTTTTAACAAAAATCTTCCAAATTACTCCATGAAATAGTTATACCGGATATAACCCCACTTGATAAATACTAAATAAGAATAATTTCTATTTTAGTATAATTCCTGTATCATGTAGATGAACTGTGATGGATTTTGTATACGAAATTTTTAATTTCATATAATTCGTCTATAAAATTTGGAAAGATAAATAAACAATAAACAACACGTATTTATTAAATGTCAAAATATACAACAGTAGATGAATGTTAATCTGTTATCATTTAAATAGCAATAAATCTTGTTTTATCCAACACCGTTGTATAAAAAGGCCGTAACTATACTAGTGTGTTATATCTATAACACACTAGTGTGTTATAGAAATTTGCATTCCTATTGGTCGTGATTATAGTATTATAGATATGGTGTGCGAACGCGCATGATTTTGTATAACCACGGTTTAGTGATAAATAGTAACTTTCCATCGCAACTAAAGATCAAGACCTCTTTGCTCTAATTTTTACTTGTCAAATAAATTTATTGGAAATAAAAAATATTTTTGAAAATTATTTAAAATGGTCTTGTGTTCGGTGTTGGATAAAATTTTGTATACAACTCTTGCGTTAAAGGGAAAATAAGACGTTCGAGAAAATTACTAAACTCGGCTAACGTCTTGTGGGTAAACGTTTTCTCTAACGTCTTATCTGCCCTCTAACGCACTTGTTATATAAATAACTATTATGTGCTAGCGTGTTATAAAAAACATAATTTGAGTTAATTTGAGAACTATAATTCACTTTACGGGACTCTATACCAAGTGCTTAGGTATTATAGAAACCGGAGGGAAATGAAATTACTCTTTTTGAGTTTATCTTAAATTTTTACGCTAGCACATAAAATTGTGAATGTTAAACTAATCGTAAATAATCATTATGGTACACGTCGTGTTATCGGACTTGGCCTTCGCCACAAAACTTCACAGCTAGTACCGTAATGATTGACGTCACGATTCTTGTAACATAAATAATTATTATATCACAGTACTGAAAAAAGTGACGATTTTTGTATTAATCAATTTAAAACAGTGGTGATGGTGGCAGCTCCACATAGTAGCCGCCATTGAGAATAAATATAAAATATACCTTGGCTCAAAACAGTATTATATATGATGTATTAGATTAAGAAAAAGGTGTATATAAAGTTGTTAAATAAAGCCAATTTGGCAAAATTTACGTCTTTTATTCATAAATCGCCAATTACTCCTACGCCATTTTGAATGTAACCTCAATATGCTTGCATAATATTAATTATTAATGTTTGCATAGTAGATAATAATTATTAATTTGAGAGCCTAATGGTAGTCTCTTAAAGATAAAACGCCATTTTGAATGTATATCGATTATTTATTAGAAAAATTGTAGCAGATAGATAGCTAATCTAAATTAAATAGCGGAATTTACTATATGTAATGTTAAACTGGTCATCTATAGTAAAACGTCATTTTGAATATAGCCTCAAGCTCTAATTACTAATTACATATTTTACTCCACTTATATATTTAACAATAAGATAAATCACAATGACACTTAGTATGCTGTGATCCTAGATAAAAAATTTGAGAAAAGTAAGATTATGAAACAGAACATTATGAGCAAACTTGGAAATTTTACTCCCTACAGTGAGTGATGACGTCACCGGCTTATACTACGATCAAAGTAAGCGCGAAGCTCTAGCCGATGTTGACAACTGTACTACTAATTCTTTAGATATTGTTACAATATAATCAACCGCTCGTAGCTTTAACTTGATCTCGAGACGACTCTGTAAAAACTCAGGTGGTCGATTTTAATTAATTTTAAATCGCCACTATAAAATATCTACCGGTGGCGAACATAGAACGCAGAAGAAATTATCAAATCTCCAGTATTAAAATAGAGACAGAACAATTTATTACGCACCTGGCGTACGTTTGCAGCGTTACAATTGTACGAAACCTAAGAGCGCGTTAACGATGTAACTCTAATTATGAGTTAATGAGCTGTATTTAGACACCAAATTAATCTTATTTCGCATTCTTAAAGGTGACCATTATAAAATTACAGTGGCATAGTACTGAGAAAAAGGTATAAGCAGTTATATGGAATATGGATAAATGAAGATGAAGTTATTGCTAATATGTAAATTTGGAGCCCGCCTTCTATTCTGTAATACGATACTTTTCATTTGTTACTACGCCACTGTAAGATTATGATAAGAAACTTCTGAAGTAAAGAATACGCTTGGAGTTATGTTTGGATTTTTATAATAAGGTTAATTACCTTAATTAGGCTTATTCGAGATCATTAATTTAATGATGCGCCATTTTAAATATAACCTAAAACTGTAACTATAAATTAATATTTTGCTATTCATTATTGAATCAGGTTTAAAAATAGAATTCATATATACGAAGTATAATAATACTTGTTGCATTATTTATGTTAATTATTTAGTATATAAGATAAGATAATGATTTCCTTTTATATAATATACAGGCTGTACAAATCAATTTCGCCACGCAGTTGGCCATGCCTTCGATTACATGTGTCGTAGCTTACTTCATATCTCACTACATTTAATGAAATACAAGCTACGATACTCCGTAATAAAGGCACAGCTAACTGCGAGGTAAGATTAAGTTAATAGAGCTACATTTAGATGCTTATCAAAAGAAATAATATGGGTAATAATTTTTTTTCTTAATAAAACAATTACTTTAAGTGGATCTTATGTAAAAATTTGTTTAAATTTACAGAAATAAACAAATAATATATTAAACATTTATTAGAGTACTATGATGCCCTTCTCGTTGACCTTTAGATATATAGATCAATATATCTCGTCCACGACGCAGTTGTCAAATGTAGCAATTTATCACTAAATCAATGAATTTTAAGACAAACGTCACAAATTAGTGATAAATTATGAATTACGTTTAATTTATTACATGTTTAAAGTAAAATATTCCAAAAAGAATCGAATTTTTTGTTGGAAATTAGCCAATAATGCAATCACATAAGGCTATTAGATTTGTGTCAATGACCGAAATTAAACTTACACTCTTTTAATTATAAATCATTCAATTAGCTTATTATTTAGTGAAAAATTCGAAAATTCCGCGTATTCTTGGTGACAAAATTGCCGATTAATTCAAATTAGTGACATCTAGTTAAAATGAATAGAAGCTGTTTCGGTAAAATTACTTAAAATTCTGGCAACAATGGATATAAATGACTTGCACGGATGCACAGAGATTTTAAAAACAACTTATATTTTAGTAGCGCACATGCTTTCAATTGGTGTATATTAGAAGAGTTCTGTATAGAATTTCAAAAATAAACGAATTGTGAACAAAATTTTAAATTATTTAAAATAAATATGTCAGACGAACTAGAAACGTCATCAATAACAACAAAAATAAAAAATAATAAACGTTTAGAACAAAATGGTATCGTTCAACCATTACTTACAGGTAAAAACAACAATTAATTATTCAACAATAATTTAATTGGTTTGTAATCAATAGAGATCGATTAATTTTTCGAGTATTATCAGACAGTTTTAACGTAATCGTTAATTGTTAATCGATTTATTTAAATTTATATGATATTTGTAAGCGCGCCAAATTGTTTAAATTCGTTAAAAACACGAGTTTCATTCGTAATTTTCATTTTGTAATGATAATAATCAAAACATGTTTATTAATTAATTTACTAATTGACTTGTTTAATTTCTCATCATTTAACTCTATAATCTTATCTATTTCGCTATTTATTTCAAGGATACATTATACTACAGAAATTATTATGTTTATTTTATTTACTGAAATAATGAAATTTTATCATTACTAATAAATATAAATAGGTATAAATTTAAAATATTTATAAGCAATCATAATGATGATTTAATTAATTTTAGTTTATTCTTATATACACAGTTAATTAAAATATTGCGTAGTTGAATAAATTTTAATAGAGCGAGAGTTGATTCCGGGGAGTCCCCCAATACAAGCGATAAACGCATATTGTTTTTTATTTGCTTGCATATCTGGAAAAACACATATCATTTTTCAAACAATTGAGGTTCATTTTTCTAGTATTTCTGTAAATACAATGATTGTGCAAAATTATAAATACTTATCATTTTTACTTTTCTTATATGCTTTTTTTCTTAATTTACAACAGTCGCCGCTTAATTTACTGTATGTTTATATGTAACGCCGGTCGATGCGCGTCAACGCGCGTTCGAAATTTGAAGGTATTCAAATGACGAACGTCGATGCGCGTTTATTTAAACGATCGTATTTAAGATTTAGAATCTGGGCGCGATTGAAACACGCGCGACAAATTTTTGTCATGTGTATATGCAGTTAATCACAATAATCATGATAAGAACTTACTGTATGTTCAAATGTAACGCCGGTTGACGCGCATCAACGCGCATTCAAACTTTAGACGTGTCAAATTTTCGCTTACACTGGCGAGCATATAAAAGATACTACTTTTTATGGTGCTGTGTAAAACAGGCTTTTGAGGGTGGTCTTGACAATGTAACAGAATTTTCACAGATTAGACTTTAGGAAGAAATATATTCCATCAGAAGAGTGAGGTAGGGATCCTCGCCCATGACTTGGTCTCTGCTATATGCTCTTCACTGTACAAGCGAATTTTACAAACGTCACTCACCATCAAACTTCTTCAAATAAAGCTCCAAAATTTTCTTATACAGGGTGTAATCGAAATTTTCTTATTTATTAAAACGTCACATATTATACATACTTATATTTTGAAGGGCCAAAAAACTGTGACTAAAATTGACCAAAATTGCAACTATTGTTTGATGGTCGCTGAACATAAGATATGATAAGCATAAATAAGAAAGCATCTCGGATTTCCGTAACATTAAACTATGTTGGCGTAATTTTCAACTCATTTTTGTAGAAAACGGAGCTATTACTAATATAATAAACAAATCCACTCAGTTATTCTGGCTCTATACGTACCGTAGTTTGAAAGCTTGAGGGGGTTACGATTACAGACTGTGTAAATCAATAGATTGAGTGAGAGGAATTCTTAAGAGACCATTTTTTTCTAACATGTTGAGGTCAATCTTGTGGCCATTGACAATCATTTTATCGTCAAACTAATTAAGCGAATTAAGCGGCGGCTACTGTATTTATGATGGGTTGTTTTTATGGGGTTGGTTGATGTTGTTTTTAATATTGAATTTATTTTGTTTAAAAATAGATTTATATCAAATTACAATGGCTTACGCTTATTGGAAATCAGGCAAAACAAAGGATTATTCTGTTTTTGATTTATTTTTTCGTAAAAATCCATTCCAAGGTGAATTCACAATTTTTGCTGGTCTAGAAGAGTGTTTGAAATTCTTAAAAAAATTCCATTATTCCACCAGTGGTAAATTTCAATAATTTCGACTAACATTATTATTGTTATCCAGATTATTAATTTTATTTTTTTTAGACATTGAATATTTAAAACAAACTCTTCCTGAAAATGTCGAGGAGGAATTTTATCAATTCTTGAGTAATTTATCAGCAAAAGACGTAGCTTTATACGCAATAGCTGAAGGTTCTGTAGTTTTTCCCAGGTAATTGAAGAAGATTTTTGTCTTTTTTAAATATTAATTATCGGCTAATTGTAGAGTTCCTTTAATGAGAATCGAAGGACCATTAATTGTAGTGCAATTACTAGAAACTACACTTTTAACATTAGTTAATTATGCGAGGTAAAAATTTGATATTATTAAAAAATAAATCTTTTTGGATTTTTCTTATTTATTATAGTTTGATGGCTACAAATGCCGCTCGTTATCGTATGGCAGCTAGTAATATGAAACTGTTTGAATTTGGTTTAAGACGTGCACAAGGCCCAGATGGTGGTCTATCAGCATCTAAATATTCCTATATAGGTATATATGACTTTGTGTTTTTACAATTGTAGAGTTGTAAAAATAAAATTATTCTTTTTCTGTATTGATGGTGTTTTGGTACCAGGCAGTGTGAACTATAACTCTAAAAGCAAAACAATAATCAATACTGAAATTGCAGATAACCGTTAACTTTAACAGAATTTGTGGAAAATTATCAACTTATACGGGTGAAATTTTTAAACGGTGCCATGTAAATTGCCTGGCACCAAATTGCTTAACATGCGTATAAATTGAACTGAAAATAAACCTTAACAACCCTTTATGAATAATTATAAATTATGTATGCCACATGGTCCACATAAGGTTATACAGGCTGTCGGATCTAAATGTGGCGGATCTTAAGAAACTCGTATTAGTTGACGAGCGATTCGAAAAATATTTCAAGAATTTGTAGGGGGGTCCTTGAAGAATATTTTAGCAAAATTATAACCACGTAACGAGATCGCGATTCTCAAAAACTGGCGGAGTACTGACTCGAAAATCCTCCCAACATCGTTTTTTTTTCGTTTTTCTCCATTGGATTCTGGAACAAGAGCAAAACGAAACAAATCAATGTTGGGGTAGCCTTCGAGTGATTCTTAGTCGTTTCACGTATTTTTTACCAACTTCCAAATGAAGTAAGGGGTTCTAATTTTGCTAAAATGTTCTTTGGGAACCCATACAACTCCTTGAAATCACTCGCTAAAAAAATGGGAGTTGCTATAAGAACTTTTCGTCTTACGTAACTCACTCGATGTGCGTAAATATTTTATTTTTCTAGGCGGTTTCGATGGTACAAGTAATGTTTTAGCTGGAAAATTATTTAATATACCGGTGAAAGGTACCCATGCACATGCTTATATAACATCATTTAATGGATTATCTGATTTACAAAATACAAAACTTCAACCGAAAAACGGTGGACCACCACATGATCTACTTAAATTATCATTAGAATGGCGTAATGAACTAGTTCCTATATTTCAAGTTGTTGAATCTGAAGCTAGTGATAGTGAATTGGCTGCATTAATATCATTTGCAATTGCATTTCCTGATGGTTTTATGGCTTTAGTTGATACATACGATGTTAAGAGGTATTCATCTAATAAGAAAAATTTTACTACCAATTCTACTACTACGCCCAACACCACCCATTCGCATAACGAGTACAGGTAACAGAGAAATGCTAGAGAAGCAGGCAAAAAAAATAACAAAAATAGTTAATGGAACTGCATGATATAATCACGGGATATTAAATTTTTATTTTATTCAAAAACAACACTAAATAGCCATTTTATAAATCCATATTTTTCCCATAAATACCGTTTTCACACCACTATTCTTATATTAAAAACAAATTGATTCTCCTACAAATCGAAAAAATTTATCCTGTCCATCATCTAAATGCTTTTTGCTTATTTGGTTAAATTTATAGCACACAGTGGTCTGAAAACAGCTTTTAAAATACAATAGGAGAAGAATATGAATTTTAATTTGGCTGTTATGTGTTTAAACTTAATTATCATCATCAACTAAGTACCAGCAAAATGTCGAAAAAAAACCTGTGCTGGGTATGCGGGGTATGTACATTCTCGCACAAAAATTGTGCACAATCTAACAAAGTTAAAACAGAGTATAAAAATTAATTTGATTTTATGATGGCAACTATTATTTACAGAAACAACACCAAACACTATAAAGTTCAATGCATGTTTGACATAAATCAAAAAATTAAAATAAAACTAATTGTCTTAACAAACTAGTATAGAATATAGAATTGGTTTAAAACTCTCAACTCCCAGTAAAATCTTTTTTTTTCAGAAATAATAGTTTGATTTTAATGGGACGTTGAGTATACCGTAGTGGTATTCTCAATAGATACATGGGAGAAACATTGGTCTTGCCCATCGATACTATTTACAAATTAGTTAGAAAGAGACAGAGAGAGAGTAGATGGTCTAGAAATTACCCTTATCAATTATTTGGTCAATTATCCTTTGACCAAACAAAGCAATTTCTTTTGTACGAAAAAACCTTGAAAACTTTCTATTTTAAAAGATAATAATAACCAGATGTGTTTTTTGGATTTGGTATCTCTGTCTGTTATTCATGAAACATGTGATTTGACAAAGAAGGGACATAGGCGAGACCAATGGTTTCTCTCATGTATCTATTGAGAATACCACTACGATATGGTGCTTACTTAACAAAGCATGTTTTTGTGTTGTTTTCCAGATTTTCTTGAATTAAAATTTTTATTTCAGGAGTGGTTTATTGAATTTCTGTTCAGTAGCATTAGCATTAAATGATTTAGGCTATAAAGCAATTGGTATACGTTTAGATAGTGGTGATTTAGCTTATTTGTCAACAATTGCACGTTTATATTTTACCGAAATAAGTAAAGAATTCAACATTCCATGGTTTAAAGATTTAATGATAATGGCATCAAATGATATAAATGAAGAAACAATATTAAGTTTAAATGAACAACAACATAAAATAACATGTTTTGGTATTGGTACACATTTAGTAACATGTCAACGACAACCAGCATTAGGTTGTGTATATAAATTGGTTGAATTAAATCATGAACCAAGAATAAAATTGAGTCAAGATGTTGGTAAAGTAACAGTGCCCGGACGTAAAGATGCTTATCGTTTATATAGCGAAAGTGGTCATGCATTAATTGATTTATTACAAAGATCAAATGAACAACCACCAATTGTCAATGAGAAAGTTCTATGCCGACATCCGTTTATTGAATCGAAACGTGCATATGTTATACCATCACGTGTTGAAAAATTATTAACATTATATTGGCATAATGGTGAAATTTGTCAAGAATTACCTGATTTACAACAAATAAAAGAACATGTACAAGCATCATTGAAAACATTAAGACCTGATATTAAACGCAACTTAAATCCTACACCATATAAAGTTTGTTAAATTTAACGTTAAATTATTATTATTTATAATTGTAATTTGTATTTTAGGTTGCTGTTAGTGATCGTTTATACACTTATTTACATGATTTATGGCTCAAGAATGCTCCAATTGGCGAACTATCATAAATCTGTAACAAAATTAATAAATTGATACACAATTTTATATTCAGTTCAAACAATTCTATCAACTCTATCAACACATGTACATTGTCGCTTACCATCAATAGTACAAAAATATCATGCACCTGAAACTAATTAAAAAAAAAAAATAGACAGAGCACAAATGTCTCACGTACTTTGGCTGTGAGTTGTATTACCAATAATTTCGTTTCGTTTTTTTCCTTCGTTATTAATAGTAGATAAGCTTTATACGATGGAAAAATAGATGTGTTTATAGTAGCCGTCTGGGCCTTGTGAATTTTGACGTCTAAGTCATATTACTTTATGGTCGCGGTGCACAAAGAAATATAACAATAGATAATTTACAACATTCCCATACACCTATATTGTGCATTGCTGTTCACAAAAATTATGGTAGAAAGTTTTCTTTATGCGACTCCAACCGCAAAGTAATTTGACTTATAAGTCGAAATTCACAAGGCCCAGACGGCCACTATACTTTAATAAACAACTATTAATGGTAAATTTTATCAAATATTATATATATATATATAAAACGACACGAATTTATATATTATAGACTTTATAGATTTAATGTTGCTTAATTTCATAATGTAGTTTATATATTTTTTTATATTTTGTTTCCAACAACCAAATAAAATTTTATAATTGTTCAAATTTTGCAGTTTAAATTAACCGCTAATATTGTTACACTATCACGACTAGAGATGGTGCTGTTGCATCAAATATTAAAATAATTATTTTTCTAATTAAAAATTATTTAAAATTAAGTCAATTAAATCACAGAATTTATGTGGAAAATAATTTTAAGATTTTATGGGTGATTAACATTTATATAAATAATTCACGCTTACGTAACGCCATCTTAGGGTGATTAAGTATGATCTCATGATGATTCATTCCAGTGTTGCCATATTTAGCAATTCTCCAGCAAATATAATAATCTAATACTCTTCTTATAATATATAGAAGACATAAAATATTAGTAAATTTATTTGGAAGAATGTAATGTAAATTAGTGATTTATTGAAGTGAAATTTTGTGATTTATTGTTATTTATTCGATTTTACAAAATTCGCTTGGCAATGCTGTTATGTTCGTTGTTCTATTTGAGTCATTTGCCACGTGTCCGACTGCAATGTGAAATCCACCGATTGCATATAATAGAAAAAGATGCAAGTATTGACGTAATAAAAATTGTTGATTTCTTTTGATATTACAGTGAATAGTAGTGGTGGTAGCCGCCCAGTGTTTCTCATCTGATTGGTTTTTGGTTAAAATATTTATAATAAAAACGGAAATTTTTATAAAAACACCAATTCGAATTATGTTCTGGTAAGTTAAAATATTACAAAAATATTATAATTAATTAATTTTTAATTAATAATAAAGAAATAAATAGGTAGGATCAATTTTAATATTTGCCGGCATTTGTTTTGTGTTGATATGATAAAATGATAAATCATTTACCGTCTGTTCTATATTATGAGTCATTTCATATAAAATAGACAAAAAAATGTACCAAAATCGAATAATTGCGTTTATTAATTGCTTAATTAATAATTCAAATCATATAAAATTAATTTAATTAGAGTTGGCAATAGAAACAAATGAATAATGTACGTTTTTATTTTAAATGTCAAACAACCCGACCGTTAATTTTATTGAATCACGATCACGATAATTATTTCGATATTTTTAAGGTAAGTTGTTTTTTGTGACTATAAAAGGTAATTATCCGATATAGATATTAACCCCAAATTGCAGTTTCATTGATAAGTTACTTGAAGATAAGCTTGTTCTGTTATTTTTTTTCATTATTATTTTTAAATATTGGATCACGTGACTCGAAAATTTCCCGCTATAATTTTCAAATTTTATCCCTTATAAAACTTTTTAATGATTCTTGTGTTATAAATTTTAATTTTTATTATGATAATCTCAATATTTTATTAGTCATAAATAATAATAATAACATTAACGATAAGAGTTGTGGTGTTGTTGGTAATAATAGTGGGATTGTCATTGCGGATAAGAGATTTGTTTTTGGTGATAAGGGCGCGGCCTTCACAGCACCTGCGCTTATTTTCTGTCCTAGATGCAGAATTTTAGTCCTTTAGCGAGATTTAATTCAGTTCTCTTTAAAAGGGGTTGATCACTTTTATTAAAATAAACAAAAATGTTATTTAATCCAAATGTTTTCAAAGTGTTGTTGGTGTAATCATAATAATAATAATAATAATAGTTATAGTGAAAAAATAATTGATAACCAAATGAAAACAAATTGTGATAATGATAATATTACAAATGAAGAAAAAATTATAAATGAATCACCAATATTGAATACACTAACAAATAATGACCATTTTAAGAAATGTAATAAATCAACATCACCAATACGACAATCAATTCAATCAGATAAAATTGATATAATTATATCTGATGATAATGTTGATGATGATGTTTTTTGTGATGGTGTTAATCCAACAATAAAATTAGCACCAAATCTAGGTACATATAAAAATACGCAACAATTACCAAAATGGTTTAATAATTCATTAGATAGTAATAATATGGATGATAAAATTGATGGACCAACAACACCACCGGCAACACCAGTTGGTAAAGATGAATTAGCATTAAGACGGCATCGTTTATTTTCTGAAATATTAGATATAACACAACATGTTAATGATCATAAAGTTAAATTTGATCCATTTGGACCAATTGTAGCAGGAGGTAAACTTAATACTATTATTATATTTTTCTTTCGGAATACTCTTTATAAAATAATTACAATCAAATAACACCATATGTATAGGTAATTTGAATTTTTAACTAATTAATATTCTACTTAACAAAGGCTGTTTTTATTAAGTTTTGTTAAAATTTACTCAACCGGTTGGTTTAAGTATAAAATTAATTAACTATTTATTTGAACACAATATAAATCAATTTTGTGATAAATTAATTTACTTGAACAGGAAATTTATTACATCCGTTATCGTCGACAAAAGAAGGTATCGATCAGTTGTTGGTTAAATTTTATAATAATGTTGAAATAATTATTTTTAAATGAACGTAACATTTGTTGAAATGTTGGAAAAACATTCGCCAACACAATCCAAAAATATATCCAGCAGTCACCATGATCCAATATTATTTTCAGTTTAATGTAATATCAGATATTGTTTCGACGTATTTTTATATAATCTCTTCTTTATAGTAAATTTTTGTTAATTATTTATGATTTTTTATGTGTGTGCGTGAAGTAGCATTAATTAATATCCATTAATTATTGTTGACAAAAAGATTCACAAACCGGATTCTAACACAATATTTAGCTTTTTGTTCCTAATTTGAACCGTTATTTAACAGAATAACAATTAATTAAAGGACAAAATTGATTTTTTCATTACAGGTTTATTACGTTGTTGTTTCAATGTTAATTAATTTTTAATTTACCTTAAATTAAACAGAAATAAGATTTGTTTCAAAATAAACGAAAGCTTGTGAGTCATACTGTAAATTTATAAAGAATTTTTCGTTTCCTATTTTCGATAATAACAAAAATATAGGTGAAACGTATTTTGAAAATGTCGTTAAACTAATATTATTAAATTTAGTACGAATGGTTTTATGTCATAAATTATGGAAATATTTCACATTTTCCCTCATTAAATTGTGGATAGTTTTATTCAGTGTCAACAATAAAATTTTATGTTCTGGTTATGAGAAATTTTATTAATTTTTTCTGTTATAGCAACTGACGATACTTATCAACGATTTGAATTAGAAGAGTTGGTTTGTAGATTAGAGAACGTAACAAGTCGTTTAGAAAAGATTTGCCTTCCTATTGAAAGACTTCTGTAATTATTTTAATTTTTTGCTATTTTTGATGTTTTTTTTTTAATTATCATCATTTTTATAGTACATCAAAAACCAATACAACATTTGAAGAAATCAACATGAGTGTACAAGGTTTTTCAGCTATAATTCAAGGACCTTTAAATCAATATGTTCAAATATCACAAAAAATTGGCGGTGATGTTGCCAAACATAGTCAACTAGTTTATAAAGCATTTCAAATTCAATTACAATATCTACAATTAGCCAGTCAATCTAAACAACCTAGTCAAAATGAAATAATTAATTTATTAAAACCAACTAGCGATCAAATCAGTGCAATACAAGATTTTCGTGAAAAGAATCGTACATCGCCGTATTTCAATCATTTATCGGCGATTAGTGAAAGTATACCAGCCTTAGGATGGGTTACTGTTGTAAGTACATATAATTATCTGAAAACAAATAGTTTTTATTTACGACTTATATATAAAGAAGTGCGATTTTATAATCGAAAATGCACACCACTAGTACCTGTACACTTAGAAATAAGTTGTAGATGAAGTATATTATACAACTCTCCATAATGTGTGCTATTATTACCTCGAATTATTAAAACACTCGCTCGTGTTGTAATTTTCATTCTCGGTGATAATAGCACTCATTATAGCCTCGTTGTGTAATATACTATTATCTTTGTTTTTGTTTTTTTGAAGACTCCAGCTCCTGCTCCTTACATAAAAGAAATGAATGATGCCGGCCAATTTTATACTAATCGTGTATTAAAAGAATGGAAAGAAAAAGATAAGAAACATGTTGATTGGGTTAAAGCATGGATACAAACATTAACTGAATTACAAGCATTTGTTAAACAACATCATACAACTGGTTTAGTATGGGGTGGTAAAGGTAGTGTACCAAAATCAGCAATACCACCACCACCACCGAGTTGTCCACCACCGGGTTGTCCACCACCACCACCACCGGCTATTGATTTTGATATAACAGAACCTAGTGGTAATCTCGATCGATCAGCTTTGTTTGCTCAAATTAATCAAGGCGAGAATATAACTAAAAGTACATTATTATTATTATCATTATTTATAAATAGTTTATTTAATAAAATATTTATAGATTTAAAGAAAGTAACATCCGAGATGCAAACACATAAAAATCCAACTTTAAGAGAAGGACCGGCACCTTTTAAAACACCATTTCGTAGCAGTGGCACAACACCATCTGCACCAATTGATAAACCGCCAACTTTCCAACGTGATGGCAAAAAATGGCTAATTGTATTTTTTTTATTATAATCAATTGTTAATATAATTAATTGATTTCGAATATTAATTTTTTAGGAATATCAAAAAGGCAATCATAATCTTGTTGTTGAAAATGCTGAAATGAATAATGTTGTATATTTGTTTAAATGTACGGATTCTACTATAACAGTTAAAGGCAAAATTAACTCAATTACATTGGATTCATGTAAGAAGACTTCTGTTGTTTTCGATACATTAGTATCATCAATGGAGTTTATTAATTGCCAATCGGTCGCAATGCAGGTATGTTTAAATTTTTCATATTAATTAATTAATTAATTAACGTTTGTTTGTAAAGGTGCTTGGAAAAGTTCCGACAATATCTGTAGATAAGACCGATGGTTGTCAAATGTATTTGAGTCCTCAATCGTTAGATGTTGAAATTGTTAGTTCAAAATCGTCGGAAATGAATGTACTTATTCCAAAAGGCAATGGTGATTATGTAAGTATCATTACAGTTTTTTATTTATTTTATTTTTATTCATTATTATTTTTAGACTGAATATCCTGTACCGGAACAGTATAAAACTACTATAGTTCCAGGCAAAGGTCTTTCAACAATTATTGTTGAAAACAAAGGCTAAGATGTATTGTTTTTTTCATTATTTTTTAAATAAGTTAAATTAGAAATAATAATGATAACATTTAAACAATTTTTTATATAAATTTGTAAATTCATACGTTCATCTTGCTATTATTATAAAGCAATATTTCCTTGTCGGTTGTGGATTAATATTAGTGTGATTTTATAGTGATGAGTGTTTCATTATTATTACTATTATTATTATTATTAAAATAGTTATATCTATTTTTCAAAGTGCAATTCAGAATTCATTTCAAATAAATTAACAAAAATGTTTGTCATTTTTTCTGCTTTTCGTTTTAAAAATTTGATCTGTTAAATATTTGAAATAGATTCTGAATTTTTCAATAGGTATTTTAGTTTGTAATTTTGTGTTTTTTCAATATTTTAAATTATAATTCGCCTTCAATATTATTAAAAAGCTTTCTTTAATAAAATTTCAATGTTTCATTTAATAAATTGAAAAAAGTAACATTAGGGAATAAAATCTAGAGTGCTAATTATAGCAATGATATTTATTATAGCAATCTACATTAAAAATTACATTGGGATATTTTTTTCTAGTTTTAAATTAATTAATACATGTCTATTGAGAAATCTAAAATACGTCCGAAATGGTGGATGCGCCGAATCAATATTGATAATTTAACCAAAATTAATGCTGTAAGAATGTTGGTTACACCGCTGTAGCAACCCCAGTTAATTAGTAATAGTGCCGTACTAAGGTATTTTCGCCCCCGGGCTAGCCCGTATGTAGTGCCCTTAAGTTTATTTCATTCTTATGTATCATACATAATCATAAAATATAAGGTACAGCCGTTGAATGAGTATTAGATTATTATATTATTCAGTCAACGGTACAGCAAAGTAAGCAGTTTTATAGCACAAATCTTTCTAACAAGAGGCCAGTCATGTGATTTGTTGTTGAAGGATCGTGAGTTCTAATGCACAAATGCGGGTGCCCTGTCAGCCCACACCTTAATCCGGCGCTGCCTACACCTGCATTTCGTGGATGCTACTAATAAATTAGAGGGAATTTTCATAATTTATTTTTATATTTTTGAGCAATATCTTCCTTGTCATTAATCACTATGATGGACAAATACAGTATTCGAAATACTCTTCTATTACTTCAAAAGAAAGCTCATATGGTCAGGCCCGGACTGGACAGGAAATATAGGCGGAGATTTCCGTCGGGGCCAACTGCTTTTAGAGCATATAAAGTGTATTCCTGACGACTGACGATAATCAATTCCAAACTTTATTTAGCAGAAGGAAGCGTGGTCCCAATTATAAATATACACAAGGAGTGGCAACGTTGCAAGCAAAATGAATTTGCGGACGAAAAAACAGATAACTCATTTTTCGCACACCGAATTGAGAGTTATTTATACTACTTGAGTGCCAAATTTCAAACTTTCAGAAGTAATAGTTTCAAAAATATGAATTTTCTAACCGATCACTGCAAAACTCAAGCTAAAGCTAAAGTCAGGAGACACTCTGTGTATCTTTTATATTTTAACAATATGAAAGATAATTATATAATAATAAAGCTCTGCGTGGCCAAATTGGTATATCATAAATTGTGTTTTCGCTAAAGTTAGGATTACCCTGTAGTTGTCTCTATATACTCCTACATCAGTTTCTTCTTTTTATGGTCTTATCCCAGTTAGCAGAATGACGTCTCTTTTGTCTTTTCACGTCATTTCAACGTGAAAATTTGGTGAGATTCATCACCATTTCATCACTCGTCGTTGGTAGACCAATAAATAACGTGACTGAGTCGTCAGGTATTCACCTATTTACACCTAGGTAGCAGAAGCACGTGAAAATGACGTGAAAACATGGTCATGAATTTTACGCCTTTAATTTGACTTTAGAAGCCAATAAAAAAATAAAGAATTTACTTATTGGCCGTCATTAGGTGGTCGATTTTTGATGAACTGTGCTCTTGTGACGCCGAGTAATCACTAGATGTCCACGTCATTATAACGTACGTCTGCTACCTGGGCAACTTCTCAACCTGTCACGTAATAATGACGTTTACTTTGAAAAATTTCAGGGTTTTGAAGCTATCAGAAAACTTAAAGATATGGAACTTTGAGAAAATTCATGGTAAATGTATTTTTTTATTATTTAAGGGCAAATGGGTGTCTACGTCGTTGTTGTCGATACTTTAGTTTCTAAATAAATTTGTTTATTACTAGATACAAATTAGTTGTATATCTGATCCTAATCCTTTTACACACAAATATCCTAAATAAAATACTCAAAAGCCAATAAAAAAAATGTATTTATTTGATGGACGTCATTATATCGTCACTTTTTGGTGAACTGTGGGGTCTTGTGACGAGTAAGCTCCAGATATTCACGTCATTATAACGTGCTTATGTTACTTGGGCATGCAACTTCTTAATATACATATTCTATAGATACATATGTGTATAGATATAGTATATGGAAAATTTGATTATCTGAAACGGGCCTTGTGTTATAACAAATAAATAGTTAATGCTTCATTAGCCACCATCTAAAAACTCAAAATGGTCACAAATTAATGGTGTATTAATTTAATCTTTTATTTAATTATTAATACCTAAATATGGTCAGATACATACATACATACGATATTGAGGTATTTTATACACCTTTAAGAAGTAATAATGATTAGGATTTTTTTTAATTTTCAAAATAAAGTCAGTTTCCATTAGTAAGAAAGGAAATAAAAATATATCAAAGTTAAAATCGCTACACATGGCGACTGGCGGTACGGTAGCAGCAGGTGTCCACCTGTGGTTTACTGTCTTCATAAGATAGAGTGGGTAGGCAAATTTCACCCTAGTATTATATAGATAAAGATAATGCCACTTCACTCCATTACAACGTGATTTCTTTCATTGGGGTGTCTGTCCATCTGCCAGGTGAATGGCATTTATAATAAGATTGAATTGAAAGCTGAAGACGTTCAATTATATCAATTATAAATTTATTTGCAGTCGTTATATGTATATTTATTAATTATTTAGCTGTTATTACGTATAGGTATGTATAATGTTCACAAATTTTAAATAGTATAACAATTAAATTTAAATAAGTATGGTAATTGATAAATTATCGTGAATGGTAAAAATTGTACTTAATAAAAGCTATTGTGGTTGTATGGTCTGCATGTATTTTTTAAATTTTTATTGATGATGGCATTATTAGGTGTACAGTTTGGAAATTCTGATGATGAAAGTGGCAGCGAACTGGGACTAGTTCATCGCAGTTGGCTGAGCCCTAAAAAAGACCACGTGTGGTGGCCACCCTACAAGCAAAGATCGCGATTTTTTTTTTCAAGAAGGTATGTTTATTTTAAAAGTTTAGCTTAATTTCGTTCTCATTTTGTAAAGAATATGCGTGACTAGATGAGCTGTTGAAAGCACAAATGAAGTTACAAAAGGCTGAGCTTACATCCGATGTTCAAAGTGAGGACGAGCGAGGCCTTTAAAAAAACGAAGGTCAGGACCACCAAGACGTTTCATTAATTCCGAATCCAGTGAGAACGACGATCTACCCAGGAAAAAATCACTACCACTTCCTCCCAAAGTGCCAAGTGTACATTTTTTAAATACAATTGAAATTCAGGACAATGATGTGTTATCTGAGTCCTTAACTGGTCCTACATCTGATACAGGTAAAAAAAAATACTGTTTATATCTGTGGTAGTTCAAAATATAATGTAGTTCTAACATGTCTTCCTGTATTTAAGATTTAAGATGAGTTCTCCGCCTTTCCATTCGACAATTTCTTAGGTCGACTAAAGCGTTTAGTAAAATCCCCACATAAACCATTGGAACAAATATATCGTAGACTACAAGAATTAGATTCTGCATTTTTAACTAATAATAGTGAAACTGCCAGAAATATTATAAAACATGAATTGGAGCATAATACTGGTCCACTGTTAACAAATGTTTCTTGTAAACAATTTAAAAAGTTACATCTAAAGAATTTTATGCTTGCTGTAAATTCATATTCTAGTTCAGACGCCTTCTGGTTTACTGAGGATAATGTAATCCAAATAGAAAACATAGTATTTGACCAAAATGGTGATACTAAGGTTATTGGTAAACAATTTAACACTTACTCATCTTTGTACGAGTATCCACTAGACTCTAGAATTTTAAAAATTTTCAGAGTTTCCAACTTATCGAAAAATTTAAAGATATGGTCTCTTGAAGAAATAGGTGGTAAATGTATTGTTATGCCATTTAAAGGCGAATGGATGTCTACTCCATTGTTTCATACAATTGAATGATGTTTTTTTGATAATGTTAATACATTAGTTTTAAGATGTTACCTTTTTTTTTTCATTTATTTGAGTATTTATATTTTTTTATTATTATGTTCAGAGTTATGTATATGTTAGGTATGTACTACTATTATTTTGAGTAAATTTGTTTATGAATATTTCGTTGTATCTCTAATCCTAATCTCGAATCCGTATATCCATATGCCTAATAAAATAAGTACTTAAATTGGGTTCAATAAGAGGCCGCGGTGACGTGATCAGGCGACACTATTCGACGGCAAAATAACGTTATTCAGTAACGGCAAAGTGACGTCATTCAACAACGACAAAGAGACGTCATTCTGTCACCACAAAGTGACGTCATCCAACAACGACAAAGAGACGTCATTCTGCAACCACAAAGTAGCGTCATTCAAGAACGACGAAAAGACGTGATTTAGCAACGTCTAAATGACGAATTTTTATGACGTCGATTGGCTGTGACATTATCGTCATAATTTCGACACAATCACGTCACTTTTTTTGGTCGATCGACGTAACGAATGACTAAAAAATCACGTTTAAAAGACGTAATCTTGCTATTTGGGATATGGTCACTTCAAATTGATAAAAACCGATGGCCTGACCAGTACAATTTCGAAGTATTCCAGATTCGAGATTTAAAGTTAACATGATATAATTTTCAAATTTACCGCATTATTGTTTAAGCGCACCAAGTTATTGATGACTATGACATCTAGCGACAGTTGAAGGAAGCTTCAACGAACAACATATTGACAACATCTTGTAAAATCCGACAACTCTGTTTTATTCTGTCAAACTGTGTTATCATTGTCAAGTAATGTTGACTAGTCTTCTAAAATCTCATTAGTTTAAGTGATTTGTGATTTATTACAGGTTTATTAATTGTAAAAAAAAATGTACAAATTATAAGTAATTATGGTATATCAGTTTTTGGTAAATATTAATATTGTTGATATATAATTATTTTTAGGTTAAGCTGTATAACCCCGCCCCTCTGTAGTGATGTTAACCATCTCGAAAGATTAATGTTAGAAAAAACGACATGATCTCTGTTATCTTTTGAATGTTATAGAAAATACAAAAAAAATTGGAATAATGGCTGGTCCTGGTAGTATTAACAATAATCGTGGTCCGTGTTTTTGGTGTATTAAAGCTGTTAAATGGATACCAGTTTTATTTATAGTCTCTATACTAATATGGTCTTATTATGCTTATGTTGTACAATTATGCTTGTGTATGCTTATATTGTAAAACCATAGTCATTTAATAATTACATATATTTCTGTTTTAGTCAATGTGGAATCAACAATTAGAAAAGTATTCTATTTAACATTTTACCATATTGTATTTTTCATGTTGTGTTGGTCGTATTGGAAAACAATATTCACAGAAATCGGTCGTGTACCCCCTAAAGTATGTAACATAAAAAAATTATCGATATTTTATTATTAATGAATAATTCTTCTCGGTCTTTTTTTCTCTATAAAAGTATAAAATAAACGATGCAGACTTCCAAGCATTAACATGCACAGAATCACCAGAACAATTAAAAGAATTATTAGAAAATATATCCCAACATTTACCAACAACAAATATAAATATACAAGGTTATCCAAGGTACTGTGATAAGTGTCGCGTTATAAAACCAGATAGAACACATCATTGTTCTGTTTGTGGTGAATGTGTATTAAAAATGGATCATCATTGTCCATGGATAAATAATTGCGTATCATTTACAAATTATAAATTTTTCTTATTATTCCTTGGTTACGCATTAATTTATTGTATATATGTATCTTTGACATCATTACCTTATTTCATAGCATTTTGGAAAGTAAGTTTATCTATTGTATTATAAAATTAATTATTATCTTAAATTATTGTTGTGTATAGGGTAATTTAGAAGGTATGGGTAGATTTCATATATTATTTTTATTTGTTGTTGCAATAATGTTTGCTGTTAGTTTAATATCATTATTTTGTTATCATTGTTATCTAGTTATTGAAAATAGAACAACATTAGGTGAGTTTATTTATACAAATTTTAACAAATTTTTATTTCATTTATTTGTTATTATAATTTTAGAAGCATTTCGTCCACCAATATTTCGTACAGGACCAGATAAACGTGGTTTTCATCTAGGTCGTTATAATAATTTCCAAGAAGTATTTGGAGATAATCCAAAAACATGGTTCATTCCAATTAGTACTAGGTAAGCAACTTTCCATTAAATAGTTGCTTTAAATATACTGTTTTATTGTATATCGTAAATGTACTAGAAATATTTTTACGTTTTCAGGAAAATAAATCGAAATCTAGTTAATGTAAATCTATAAATAAATAGAGAATTATTTAAAAATGATTTGGTTGAGGTCCAAAGTTTCCATTTGTTAGATAAAAATGTTTCTTTAAAAATATTTCTAGTGGTAATTGGTTCATTTATAATTACTGCACGTTCTCTTCCTATGTAGATTCGTTATGTATATTTCTAATCCTTACATACATCTAGTGTGCACTCAATTGTTTCCTTATTTCTATGCTGTACATAATTTGAGCATTGAAATGAACATATCGACTAAATATCATTCACAAATATCTGTCTTTATTTTAAAATTTAAACTTCTTTTATATACTAAAATATAAAAACGTTTAACAATTCGTTACCAACACCAGGAGTCGGTTTATAGATTATTTATTGATTAATTTTAACAAAAATTTTATTTTATTTTATTATGTTTGTAGTATGGGTGATGGTTTAGAATTTCCAGTAAACACACGCCATCAAGCGAGTACTTATCAATCAATGGAGAATTCACAAAACAGGTTAGACGTATGAGACAATTAGCTGAAATTAATTCGCAAAATGAAAACACAAACAAAATCAAATTAACCAATGTAAAATTGAGTGTTGTTAGTTTTTGATTGCCACGCCTAACACTCCATTCGTATTTTTTTTTGGTTGAACTACAAATGTTACGCAATTAATTTGCACATCGTTTATTATACTTATTATTATTGAGAAAAAGGAAGAAAAACAAATAAATTGTTTTGTAAATTGGTGGATTTTTCTTTCGATTTTCATATATTACACGTTTAACACAATGAGGTGTTGGTAAATTATGAACTAATAGCGCGAACAATTCTAATTAACCAGCAACAATTTTGTGCATGTTTGAAGCTTTCAATTTTAATCATATCAATTTTGTTTTTCTATTAAAAAATACATTTCTCTTTCCTAAAACAGTATTCGTTACAGTTGTACTGAAAACGACAAATTGAAATCATTACTGTATTTTAGATTTTAATTTTTCTGTACGTATTCATTAGTTATGTAACATTTTTGGGCTGTTTATTTCATATTTTTCTTATATTTCTTTTCTTTTGATAATAAACGTTTTTATAATTTAGTTAACCATTAATTGTGTTTCATACGCCTTACTAGTTTTGTCATTTGTTTTGAAAACTTTTGCAATGGTAGTTCTTTATAAAAACAAAATTCTATAACAAAACTAACAATTTTGTTTTTTAACCCGATCTGTTTACCATTTAGTTTGGGAGATGGAGCGACATTCCCACAAAGACACATGGAGGAAGATCGTGAAGGACTCCTTAATCATAATATAGATGAAGAAGCGAATTATTCTGCTTCATAATGTGTTCATAGGTTTTTTTTTAAGTTCAAATTTTTAGTAAAGTACCTATTTATAATTTAAATACGCCTTAATTTATTAACGAGGGTGTTTTAACGCGTAGAAAAATGTTAAAAATTCATGTATTATGTACAAACAAATCATAAGCTTGTCGTTATCGGTGATTACCAATAAATTTTCTATTAAATAAAATCATTAATATTTTATATGTATATAAACCTATAAAATTAATTTAAAAAAATTGTTCTACAATTCGTTTAGCTTAAAATAAAAACATTTATTGATAAAACCTGTTAATAAAGCCTAATTTGTGTAACACAAAACAAGTTAAAATAAGTATATAACAATTTTAGTACGATAAAACTTATGAACTAACAAAAATAAAAAGCCGTTAAAATGGAATATAAATTAAACAAACATGATACTGCTTACAATTATAAGTAAAATAATTCATGCCACGGATGTGACTAGACTGATAAAATTTGTATTGCTTGCATTCATAAGTACACAGCAATTGACCAACTTGTCCATTTAAAATGTGATTTTGAAATTTTTTATTATAATTATTCTAATTAAAACATGTGATGGATTACTATTTCGTAAAAAATTAATTTTTTTCTTACAAAAAAAGCCGTTGAAAGTGAGATTTTATTTTGCAATTAGCGAAATTTGCAGAATGAACAAAATAAAATCACTTCTAACACTTGTTATTTTTTTCTACAAACAGTCTTTTTAAATCCATATTATTAGATTTCCAACAAAATTTTTCAATTTTACTTTTAACGCTAGTGCCATAAAATGAATTTTTAAATCGAATAGGCCGTGCTGAAAATATCACTTTTAGTAGTGATTTTAGAAAAAGTTTTATCACTAATTACTGCCAATTGTTACAACAATAATTTGATTTTAATTTTATTATTCTAGTCATACTCCTAGCAAAAACGTTTGACCACCTAAAATCATGCCCTTAATTAAATATCAAAATATAAAATTGTTGAGATATAATAACATTCTATCAACATTATATTAACGTAAAATAAATATTTTGATAACATTTTTATATCTCTATATATACAAATATTCATTTCTTCAAACAGAATTCAATTTAAAAACACTCGGTTCGTTACGCTTACAAAATTTCAATCATCCTTCCTCAACTAAATAAACATAATGCTGATATTGATTGTAATAATACTGCGATCTAAATCTACACATTGATCTTTTTAAGTACTAAACATTGATTGATATATACCAAGTTCGTCGACTAAATTTGGACAATTTCCATGTTCCCCAAATTAATTGATAAAACGATTCACATAAGTATTTTAGCAATAAGCAGCAAATTAATAGTTATTTATACAAATAAGTCACGAGCTGCAGACAAAATTTTAAATAATTTTTAATGTTTAAAACTCAAAATATTCTGTGATTGTCAATACATTTCTTTGTCATGATAATTTTCTTATAACAAACTATAAGAGTGCTTTATTTATTTAAAATCGGCATAATTATATCACGGTGTTGAATAATAGTTATTTATAAAAGAAGAGTTAAAAATGTCATTTTATTTTGCGAATGGGGAAGTTTGCAGAACGAGCGCCCCTACGAGCAAAATAACATTACTTTTAGCAAGTGTATAGTAGACGCCTAGGCCATGAAAATTTAGACTAAGTCAAATTACCTTATGGTTGCGGTGCACAAAGAAATGAATAGCAATAGAAAATTTACAACTCCTACCAGATGCGAATATTTATTTAAAATCAAGTAGTTTCACCCCTATATTGTCCATTGCTATTCATAGAAATTACGGTCAAAAGTTTTCTTTGTGCACCACAAAGTAATTTGACTTATAAATCGAAATTCATAAGGCCCAGTCGGCGACTATATCATACAATATTTTTTTCTACAAACACAACAAAGATCTTCTTAAGCCCATATGATTCGATTTCCAACAAAATTGTTCGTTTATATCTATTAATTTTATTTTTAACACTAATAAAATGGAACGTACAATAAACCAATTTTAAAACGTCATTTTAGTAGTGGTTGTAGAAAAAATAATGTGATAGATTGATGATTGAAACTAAATTAGATAAACAGATAGACAGGCGATGACTAGAACATTTTAGTTTTTATATGACCATGTTGTGTTTCTTTCAGACTATCAAATTGTTTTAAGACATTTCAGTGGATAAAAGGCAAAAGGCGATATGTTTTTCATAAGAGCCTTAAAACAAATTTGCATCACTGTAAACTTATCTCATTTTATTTTTATAGAATAAAACATTGATTACAAAACTTAGACACATCGCCTCTTACCAGTATATGTGCAATGCCATTGAGATCAGTTTAAAGAAACGCATTCCGGGATAAGTTGACTTATCCCATTTTGCCTTTAACCCACAGATTTTACGTATGCAGTTGGTGCCTACAAATTATTTATACCAACTGTCTTATTTTTTATTAAATATTCTTTATAAGCATCCCTCATCAATTGGAGAAACACAAAAATTGTCCATGCTTACGTGACGATGTGGTGAATGTGTATATACCAACCGTTCCATTCTACTTATGGGTAATAGTATGGTGCTGGAATTAAAATAGTGAATTTTAAGAAAAGTCAAATTACTTTCTAGTTGGTAAAAGTAAAAATTTGTATAGCGTAGGTGTGAAACTACTTGCTTTTAAATGTTGCCTGTCTCGTTCTATTCACACAATTTACAGTTGACAATGCCTTTTGTGTGTCCCAACAATAATGAAATTTGAATTTTCTTATAAGATTCACTATTTCCATTCCATCACTATACTTATGGCAATTCATATTCGCTATTTATCCATAATCTTGATTACGGACGTTCGGAACTAGCAACTCTTTCTCGGGCGCCCTAACCGTGTTTCGCGGAACCCTGCTTATTATGCCTCGGATTTTAGCAAAATTAGAGCTTGGTGACTTATTTGGAAGTCGACCAAAAAGAGCTTATTTACCAAATGAGCTACGAGGTTCTAATTTTGCTAAAACGTTCTCAAAAGACCCTCCTATAAGCCCTTTAAATATTTTTAGAATCGCTCACCGACAAATAGGAGTTTCGTAAGATTTTCCAGATTTAAATTTTTAGCCCGGTACAGTCAAGTGCGTAAAAATTTCAACGACTTTTAGTGAGAATGTTTGCCTGTTTTACCTAGAACAGTGGTTCCCAAAGTTCACTGGGATCCGACCCACCTAACAAAACCTGCCAAATTCGGGACTCGCCTCTTTGCCGTAAAAGGAGCAGAAAATATTGGTAACGCTCAGTGGCTATTGTCTATACAGTGGCCGTCCGGCTGCCCGATGGGTTGGAATATCCTCTTATGATTTAGGACCCACTCAATATTCCCTCGCGACCCATAGTTTGGGAAATACTGTTCTAGATTAACCCGAGATTCCACTATTGTTGGTATTGGGGATGAACCGAACCTGCTTTATTGTTTTACCTGTTTTGACCAATAGTACCTGTTGAAGTGGAACCATAAATAACTAGAGGGTGACAAATTACCTGATCCGCTATGGGGGTGTGGTGTTTTCTTTATTCAGATACATCAATAAATCGTCATCTTCCTTCTCTCGATATCCAATTGTATGTTTGTTCCCTTCAAACGAAAGTCTGGTTCACACTATACAGTCCTCACCGTTAATATTTTTCCGCACTTGATTGTACATTTTTAGAATAAATTTTTTGACCCATTTCCAAATGAGCTACGAGGTTCTAATTTTGGTTAAATGTTCCACTGGGTCTACCCTATACATTTTTGAAAAATCTTTCAAATAATGTGAGTTTTTATAAGCATTTTTATCTCTAGACTGGAACGGGTAGTATTTTTCTTTGCAAACCAAGTGTTTTATTTTATAAAATATTGATTAATTTGTTTTTGTTCCCTATATCTAAAATAATTAAAGTGTTTTATTTATTTGAACAGATGGTAAATGCAGTTTGTCATTTTTTTTTATTATAGTCTGTCCATGTGACCGTCTTAAAACTTTAACAGAATGTGGACTAGCTTTATCTTTTTCTGAAGCTAACGTCCTTTTACCACGTTTAATAACATTATCCTTAATATTATTATTATTGCTATTAGTAGCAGTCGTAGTATTACTACATTTCGGTATACTATTTTCACCAGTATTCCCATTTTTCAACAACCAATTTAAATTTTCTTTTTTCTTGATTTTCGTTTCATCCAATGTTTTTTCTTTAGTTGCCGTCAATAGGGTAGCATTAATTTTTCTTTGACTACAACGACGTGTTGTTAAATTATTATCATTCAATTCATTTCTGTTAACAAAATTTTGTAAATACCTAAGATTATAAATATTTATTTAGTAAAAACAAATTCAAATAAGAAAATATGCATATATAGCTAAGCCTCATGCAAATTCACCAATAAAATAAACTATAATAGACATATTAGTTAAATATTTAACAAATATATAAAACAGTACATTTGATGTGATAAAGACAACTAAAAGCTAATAATACCACCCAATCAATATTTTACAATATAATTTTGGAGTGCTCACCCGGAAATAACTGTGTAACCAAAATTACATGCAAAAACATGCAAAATCAAACAAAAATAAAGCTTGCAATGCAACAAACAGTGTATGGTTTTCATTTATAACAAAACAAAAAACGAGCGAAAGCAATTTTTTACGCTGTTTGAAACAAAAACTACAATTCTAACACTAAATGTTTGTTCTAAGAGACCAACCTCTTTGTTAAAACTCTATTTGTTGTTGTACTTTTTATTGGACCACTTAATAATTTACCAACTCTCACTGTTGATGCTGTTGTTGTTGTACTTACAAGGACTTTTGTACGGAAATTTTTACGATCAGATCTAGATTTTGTTTAAGTTAAATTATTTAAACAATATTTGTTATATTATTAATAAATACTTACAAATTTGACGTAAGTGGTTTAGTTTTAGCTCTCTGTGCTTTAATTTCATTCAATCTATCACCTTGTGTTAAATTATTTTCTTCTGATTTGAAATCATCATTTATGCCCATTGAATCTACCTGTTTCATTATACCAATAACATTATCACTATTACGAATTTTATTATTATTGTTATTATTATTATTATTGATTGATTGTAAACTATAAATTCCTGTTGAATGTTTTATAGGACCGTTCATATTTTTTTCTCGTCGATATTCTTCACCAGCTGCCCATAATTGTTTTTGTTTTCTGGTTTATAGAGAATAATGTTAAGAGTTTAATCAAGGGCAAGTACAAAAATTAACTTACTGTAATAACCAAGTTTGTTGATGGGCTATTATCGAGCCCGGTCGACAGATTCGTATCCAAGCGATTGCTTCATGGGCTGTAAATTTATAATGTTTCATAATATAACAAGCAATTAATGTTCCAGTCCTCCCTAAACCGGCTGTAATCCAAAATTATAACATTCATTCACGTATTTATTTAGATTTATTTACCTTTACAATGCACAGCTATAGCTCCACTTGCATTCTCACAAATACTTATGAATTTATTCAATATACGGTCATTCGGTATGCCACCATCAACAAAAAATAAATCCTTATGATCGAAACCGGCTTGTATAAAACGATTGGCATCATAAGCTTTTTTATTTAAACGAATTATTGTTGTTACATTGTGACGTTTAAAATATGAAAAATACGTTTCTGGTGTATGTACAGGATAACCACGATCTAACATTGATTTACTATGTGGCCCACAAAATGCTATAAATTTGTCTGGTACAATCCAGTTTAAATCACCATGTTCAACACGCTATAATAAAATAAATAATTTAAGGATATTTATAATAATTTAATAATTACCTCATAATGTTCATATTCATAAAAATCAAAATTATTAAAATCAAAAAAACCACAATCTAATGCTTTTCTCACAGCTCGAAGACAATCAAGTAATGATAATGTATAAGGATCACCCATTGACGCATCACGAAATTCGATATAATCCCTTTTTGAACCTTGTGTTAAGATTTCATATGCTTTCTCAGGATCATATTTCAATTTTATCACCTACGAAATCAATGAAAAAAAAGGAATTTTAGTTAAACTGTTTAAGTTTCTTAGTTGGTAGTGAAAAAATTTACAGTTTTGGTCAAGGTGTTAGAAAATTTGAATTACTATTGAATACGTATTGGGTAAAATGAACTTCAGAAAAATTGTTGTATAGAGGCGGCCAAAAAAAACCACCACTTCCTGTGTAGCTGTGTAAAACAGACTTATGAGAACGGATGTTACAATGTGCCAGTCTTAAAAGGTGAAAATTTGAGAAGATATTCAATCAGAAGATAGAGGTGGGGTTACTAGTACCATTTTAGGTATTAACCTTGATGGTGGAAACTCGTTCTAGCACTTCAAATCTACCCACCTCCTTATTCACAGGAGAAACAGCCTGACTTACACTAAAGAAAATATGTGATATTATCGCTTAAGACTTGGTCTCTTTTTTTTGGTCGCCTCTATACGTTCAATATATTAAATGCATAAAAATGATAAATAAAACTAGTGTTTTTCTTTACTTGCTAAGCAAATTAAAAATGCAAAAATATTGTCAACAAAGTTTAGCTAATGTTAGATACGAGAGCGTAGGTCCTAGCTTGATTAATTCTTCAGTAAAACACACACGAATTTCAATATCATCCCCATAAAGCGATATGTCGGGCTACGACCTACGTCTGAAATTAGGGTAAGGCAATAGTTCAATGGTAAGTTCACAATTAAATTTCCATAGCCAGCTTTGATTTCAGATTAAATCAGACATCATATAGAGTGTACAACAGTAATTCACCTCTTAGTAGGCTGTGTCTTTCGTACGTAGTATCGTAACTTGGCTCGGCCTCTTGAAAAATACATTAGCAAATGACAATTGTGAACCAACTTCCGATACTGTGTAAGAAAGACACAGCCAACTACGAGGTATGCCGATAATAATTCAAGGCTATTTAATAGTATTGCCAAAGGTCAACATATTTAAATTTCTGATAATAATTACCTATTATTAATAAATATAACTTACTGCATATGCTCCAATTAGAAACGCTGCATTAACACGACTTTTGTCATTTAAACCAGTATAATGGACGATTTTTTTATTTTGTAATGTTGAATTTGACAATTTTCTATCTAATTTACCACAATAATGATATAATATTGATAAATTTAACGGACCAAAATCGTTATAAAAGCTATCATAACATTGTTCTGTATCAACAGCAAAATAATGTACTGATGCTGTTGATTTTGGTGCAACATCTGTATTCAACGTCACAAAATATAAACGGCCTGTACAAACAAATAAAACAAAAATGAATTAAATTAAGAATAAAAACGTATTACTGTTTATGATTTAGAGTATTATTGATTTCTATATTACCAGGTATAAATTCTCCAGTATTCACTAGAACATTGGAGAAATCTTCCATTTTAGAGGTGCTGCGTTTCTTCATGTGTAATCTAAAATAGAAAAACAACATAATTAAAAAAACATAGAATTTGGTTGTTTTACGCAAGAAAATATTACTTTATTTGAATGAAACCTACACAATCTCTGTAGGTGGTAGGTTTTTTTTTCAAATAGTAGGCGTAAATTATAATAATGAAATATAAAAAATTAGGAATTAGTAAATTCTACTTACTTAGATATTATAAGAATATCAAATTATTGAAAAATCATTTTTATTTAATATAATTTCAAATTCAACACCCTTAACGAATTTCGTAAAAATTGTTATTTTAAATTTCAATAATACTTACCAATTTTTTAAAATTCATATTGATTTTTAATCATTTTTTCTAAATTTTCTATAAAATCAAGAATTTTCATTTATAATTTTTTAAATACGTTACATTAATAAAACTATATACAATATAAATATACAAATATAATACATACCATAGATAAAATAGATACTCAACTACCATGACGATTTTAGTCCACCCCCCACCCAAATTCTTAACAAAGTCAATATTCAGGTGGCGCTGATGACAGAGTCCGTAATTACAGAGGCCCTGTAATTAATGGTTTGAAACCAGGCTATAGGCTTTTTTTCGTGACTTCGCGTTGAACTGCAGCTGTAACCGCTCTGGTTTTTGCCCCACCACCTATTATAGCAGGTGGTGGGGATAAAACGATATTTTTCGCGAAAACGTATCGGTTAACCGATATTATAACTATTAGTAGAGCAATACAAAATAAGGCGGCAATTTTCGCTCTGCAAACGCCCATCAGCTGCACATTAACAATCATGGAAAAACTGATTTTATTGGAAACATTCTTCTTTGAAAGTGGCTTGGAAGAAATATGTCGATTTATTGTGTCCGAAAAGCATAAGAAAATATTTCTCAAATTACGAGAGAACCATTTACGATACAACATAAATCATAACATGTGGTTGGATGATTACAATGAGTACATTTATGTTACATTTATTTTATTCTATTCGTTCAAACGAAAAAAATATATAAATACAGTTTAATAGTAAATAATAAAATCAATAAGACAGTAACATAAGTTTGGAAAAGTGATGATGAAATTAGCACAACTTTATAACAAATTAATTGTGCTTATTTTAATTTTGACGATCAAAATTCATATTTTTCTTCATCATTTGTGGAATTGACATGGTGGTCATTGTTCGAAGCTGGTACTGCGAAAATTAAATAAAATTTAAATAAAAACAAGAACTGTACACTAACCATCGTTACATTATTCATTGATTTACGTTTATTTGCTCCAACTATAATCTATTTATTTGTTCAATCAGAATCAGAATCTGCTGCCCTTTTTTTGTTTATTTTGATGAGTTTATCAAATTGATTAAGAAGCCTTTCACGTTGATCGTTTTGAGTTTTTATTAAATTTTCCAGTGCTTGGAATTGGCTTCTCCTTTCTTCCCTATCTTCTTCATGCTGCTGTTTGAACATACTGATTAAATGGCAATTTATGGTATCTGGTCTCAGACGTTTCTTTGATGAAAAACGATTTTTGACGTTGACATAACTAGATGGTCCAGCAGCTTCATTGTCATTTTCTTCTCCTTCACGGATGTCTGTCGCATTATCGCACAGTGTATCTTGTAGACCCTTTGGGGCACATTTATCTTTGTGTCCCAACAAATCGTGCATCTCGCTGTAAAATGGCGGTGGCTCTTTTTTATTTTCGCCTGTATGATCCATATGTCTTTTATGTTGTAAATACTGTTTTTGCAAATTGGCAAACTTCTGCCTCAACTTCTCCACAGCCTCTTTACCTTTCCCTACACTATAACCAAGACTTGCCATTTCGTTTGCAATTCTGCCCCAGATCTGAGATTTAGTGTGTTTTCTATCATCAACTTGGTGAGCAAATTTGGCTCTTAGTTGCAAAAATAAATGCGTGGCTTCCAAATCTCTATCATTGGGACGTTTGCTACACCATACTGTTGTTGATGAGAATGGAACCGAACCACTTGTTGTCGGCACGGGACTTGAATTTTCATCAACTTCATCATCAAATGATTCATTTTCTACTATTGTGCAGTCTGTTTCTAGCGAAAACATTTTTTGTTGCAAATATTTTTTTGCTGCGTCAGCATCTGAAAACAAAATGTTTATTGTAGGTAGAGATTTCTTACTAATCGTACCAAATCACAGCTATGCATGCACTGGATTTGCAAACTTACCATTCAATAGAAGGTTAGCTGTCTCAACATCCACATTTTCTACCAATATATCTTGCCCTTCATAGTTCAATGTAATTGAAAACAGATGATTTTCCATTTATAGAGATATATATTTATAAATATATGTATATATACACCTATTATATAAAATATTATTAATTATCATATTTATATATTAATAAATTAGCAGTACTAATAATACGCACCACTGAAAATTTAACCTCACTTTTTAATATTTCATCAAATAACCGCCAGTTACCTTGCTCTAGAATAGGGTTAGTAGAGAGTAAGTAACGGTTATTATTTTGACATTTATAGATGACGTCATAATACCTTCCCCTCTGTTACCGCTTTTCAAGAAAATGTACCGGTTTCACTAACCGCAGTAACCGCTACTTCAACGCGAAGTCACGAAAAAAAGCCTATTATGTTACAAAAATTTTGCGGGAAATTTAAAATTACTTATTCAAATCAAACTCTTTTCTCGAACATTCATTGTTTTTATTTTTATTGTTCATTTCACGTTTCGATCCGGTGTATTGATCGGATCGAAACGTGAAATAAACAATAAAAATAAAGACAATGAATGTTCGAGAAAAGAGTTTGATTTAAAGTTCTACATCGTCTACAACTTCCAAACATTATTTATTCAATCTCGGGCTTGTAACAATAAAACAATACAATATTTTGTGTATATATGCTATATTGTTGAAAAATTACATAATTTAAAAAAATGAATAAAAAGCATATACATACATATCTAATATAAATTGTTATTAATTAATTGTAACTCCGTATTCATGATTGCAGGAGTTATTGCGAATTTTCTGCACCATTATTGTGATTCTGGAAATAATTTAAAAGTGAATAAATAATTAATCAACAATAAATAGAAAAAAACTATAATTTAATCAAATATTAGCAAAAGAGTGCATTTCCATCCATTGATATAATTGTCAATATAGACATTTCATTGTAATATAAGATAAGAAGTTGAATAAGAAAAAAATTACATCAACTTTTAAATTTGTCGAGTAAATTTTAACTAAAAAAATTGTTAATAATTAGCCGGAAAGGGAATCTTTAAAATTGTAGACAGAGTAAGAGTAACAGAAAGTATCTTATATCAGAAAAAAATAAATATATATAAACAGTTATTCATATAAATACATACAACTTGTAACCCTACAATCACCCTTTATTTTTTATTTTTCATTTTTGAGAAGAATTTATTGTAAAATACGACTTACTTATTTACATTTGTTGGAAAACGTTGAAAATTGACGTTGGAATCTTCTAATTTTCCGCAGAATACACATTTCGGTATACCCACATCTAACCTAAAAAAAATACAAATGATTTAGTATCTTATTCCAATATTTAAATTTGGATAGATTGATGAACATTATAAAATATTAAGAATATAAACACATACCTTAAGGCCGATCCACACACGGAGATATATCTTATAAGACGGTCTCATGGTACGGTGCAATGATATATATCTATCTTTGTCGGTATCATGTATAGACAAAGCTAGATATATATCACTGTACCGTACCATGAGACCGTCTTACTAAGATATATCTCCGTGTGTGGATCGGCCTTTATACATAAAGCACTGTTTAAGGAAAATAAATATCTATAATTTTCGCTTTCATTTAACACAAAATACACTACAATAAATAAATAAGCATTGTTGAAAGCTATGGTCATAGACGCTATGGTTGATTGAGAAAAAGAGATAGAAAATTACTTATCTTCATTGCTGGTCTATAGATGTCAGTTTATATCGTAGTTTTCGATGGTAACGCCATCTAAACTTGATCGATAGTACTAATTTCCAAGGTGGACTATTCGGTCCATAAGACTTGAGGGGGCCTGATACATACTATATAAAAATATATATAGTATGTTAGAAACGTTCTATTGATAAGATGGCGAAATTTAGAAACAATCAAATTACCACCAACCACACAAAACAATATTTCCTAAGATTGTTACTACAATTTCAACTCAACAGATGTCGCCAACCAAAAAAAAAAGCGACAATTTTTTAACAAGTCAAACAATTACTTTGAAATCATGAATCGGAATGCATATATTTCAATTTCCAGATTTAATTAAGTTTGAATTATTAAAATCGAGAATTGAAATATAAATTTTAATTTTTAATTTCAATTACGTGTATATTTAACGACATCTATTCGTTAAGAATCAAAATTAATCGAAATTCAAGACTTCCATAAGAGATGTCGAATTGTTTGATTTCGATAATGTACCGCCGCTAGTTTTGTGTTCAATTTTAATTATAATTATTATAGCAAGGGCACAGCCAGGATCTTTTCAGGGCAAGTCAAAACAAACATACTTAATTTAAAGTACTTATTAGGAAATTGTTTTATTTAAAAATTTGAATTCTTATTTTTAAAATCTAATCGTCAGTTGGTAATTTTTAAATATATAATTCTACCTGACCTGACACATCAATTTTTTTCGTTTGAAATTTTTTCCTCTACTAAATGAACCAAGGGTGGGCAAGGGCTTCAGTCTGCCCCAACGTAACTAAACCCTTGAATTACAGTATCACGCTCTTGTGACGCCGGCAGATAGCCATCAATTTTGATTTAAGATTGAAATTGACGCTTAAATTTGTAAAATTGTTAGACATACGACAATTGAAATTTAAAAGATAACCTCCATAATTTGTGTGAAATAGACGGAAATAGATAATTAGAAATAAGGGAATTAGTTGTGTAGCATAGAATAAGGCGGAGCTACTATTCGCGCCTTCAATGTCGAGTTTTCAATACTTCCTACACATTCATATTCTCCTGATACAAAGTTGAGGTTTTCGACTAACGCTTACGACTATTTGGACAGAAATCGCTTTTTATTGTCGTTAAAACTATTTTATTGTTTTTGTAGTGATAAAAACGTTTTCTTATTATTTCAATGTTTCGACCACTGAGTGCTTTCACTGCTTTCCGTCTTTTAAAATTGGAACTTGTACTATTGAATTTTCTGACAAAATAATATTAACGTGGGGTAAGAATATAGAATAAAATCACGCTCCCGTGATGCCGGCCGAAAGTCGTTAGTAATTTGACATCACGCTTGCGTGACAGCGTCAAACACTCGAATTCGTCCACCTGTCAAAAACACATGTGTCTTAACCTCAAATCATTTATCGTAAACACCATTAAAAAAATAATGTGAATTATCTTTAAAAAATATATTTTATTCGTGATTATTAGGTAGATTATCCTAAAAATCGATCATGCAACCTAGGTGATCTCATCACTTCCACTTATTACACCTCAGGTAATAAAAATGAAAATTAGAAAGTTGAACTACTTTTACTTTGGCTGCGATTAATTTTATTTTAGTTCTTCATTGTAGTGTTGAAAAGTTTGCGGATTATTTGTTATAATAGAAGAAAAAAATGTCGAAAATCGACAACAATAGTAGGACTATTTATATTGTCTTCATTTCGTTATTATTGGATTTATTAGCCTTTACAATGATATTACCGTTATTACCATCATTATTAGAATATTATCGCAACCATGACAATACAGGCTTATATAAATGGTTATCGAGTATTATTCTGTATTTTCAAGAAATCGTCGGTGCTCCAGACAAATTCAATACAGTATTATTCGGTGGTTTTCTCGGTTCTATGTTCAGTTTCTTACAATTCATTGCTTCACCTATTGTCGGCGGTGTTTCCGATGTTATCGGACGCAAAAAAGTTATGATAACGTGCTTGGTAAGCTCTACATTTATTGTCAATTATTATTATTATTTATTGTTAAATTCGTAGATTGGTATATCGACGTCGTATATACTATGGGCATTATCCAATAATTTAGTTATGTTTATTATAGCACGATTTATTGGTGGTTTAAGTAAAGGTAATGTTTCATTAAGTATGGCAATTATAGCTGATGTATCAACAATAAAACAACGTGGTAGAGGTATGGCATTAGTTGGTATAGCGTTCTCATTAGGTTTTATATTTGGTCCGTTAATCGGTGCTATATTTGCTGTATGGTCGAAAAAACGTACACAAACAGATTGGTATATTGTTCCTGCATTATTTGCATTATTATTATCGTTAATTGATTTAATATTTGTTTATTTATATTTTAATGAAACTTTACCAAAAGAGAAACGTGACAAAAATATTAAAAATTGTCTAACTACAGCTAAAAATTATATCAATATCAGTGATTTATTTCAATTTAAAGCTGTTACTAATATCAAAAAAACCGATTTGTATGAATTACAAAAGTTAGGTATTGTCTATTTTGTATATTTATTTATTTATAGTGGATTAGAATTTACGTTAACATTCCTAACGCATCACGTTTTTAATTATACATCACTACAACAAGGCTGGATGTTCTTCTCGATTGGTAAGACTACAAAAAACTCATTCAAATTAAATTAAACCTAACTATTTTAGGTTTAACAATGGCTTTAATGCAAGGTGGTTATGTAAGAAGAATACCACAAAATAAAATTAAAACTGTCGCCATTTATGGCTTGTGGTTAATAGTGCCTTCTTTTGTATTCGTAGGAATAGCAAATGGACCAATTTTGTTATATTTGGGTTTATTCCTGTTTGCTATTTGTACGTAGAATATTTTGTTTCTTATACAGGACGTTCCATTTGGCTCGATACCTTCTTCCCTAATATTGATTTTTTTTGTTTTTGTTAATTTTATTCTGGAGTAGGTGGAAATTTGCACGTATTTGAAAATAGTGACCTTGTCCGATCCGGGCGTTTTTGACCGGCTTTTAGTTGAGCTGCGAAGTTCCCCTTATGTTAAAATGTTCTACAAAGACGACCCTACAAATCCTTAAAATATTATTTAAGTCGCTCGATTAGTTTGATGGAAACGGCCAAATTGTGTACCCCTTGGTCGGACACCCTGTATTTTATTATATGTTGACTTACCATTTTCGGAAATGATTTTATTTGTGAATTAATTAAAAGAACCAAGGGACGTCCTGTTTGTTACTGCAATTTTCTTTCATTGTAAATATATTTGATTTTTTTTAGCAACGGCAATGGTGGTGCCGTGCATAATGACAATGGCTTCTGAATATGGCAACGATACCCAGAAAGGTACAGTTATGGGTATATTTCGTTCATTAGGTGCATTAGCACGTGCCTTAGGACCTATTGTTGCTAGTATTTCATTCTGGAGTATTGGATCAATGGCCACATATTTAATCGGTGCTGTTGCTTTATTATGGCCGGTATTAACATTAAAACGGAAAGCATAAATTTATGGATAATAAATGTCACGTTTATCAATTGTTTTTATTAACAGTATTATACAGTTATATATTTTGTAATTTTCATTTTTTTTTTATAAATAATACTTAAGTTTTTGTATAACATTTGGTGTATTCATTCTCCAATTATTGTTAAATTTTGAATATTTCAAACCATTATAATCGTTCAACCAATTTTTAATGGAACGTACATGAAATTTTCTAGCTTCAATAACTGATTTTGGATCCAATTCGTTTGAGTCACGCAAATCTAAATGATGTGCAGCTTCCGGTATAACAACAGAACTGACAGTTGATGATACATTACTTAAAACACCACCACTAGACCATGGATCTAATAGACCGTTACTGAAAACAATATTACTGGCAGCTGTTAAATCTTTACCACCATATTCCAAAATTGGTAATGACGGATTAGTTTGTTTAACTCCCCACGAATTGTAGCAACCATCTGAAAATTGTGTAAAATTCCATGATGCTACTTCAAACATCTCGTCATTGGTTGAGCACATTGGCATTATGATTTCGGTGCATGCTTGGAAGTTCCAAGCGGCTTCACCTAAATCCGGCGCTGTTTCCTTGATGTTATTGCATTTGCTGGTTTTCGTGTAATTTGTGTACAATTCTAAAGCTGTACCTAGTTGAATTAACAGCGTTTTATCATCAGACATGGTTGTATTTGTGACTAGAAGGTTACAAAACTCTCTAACAGGCCAACCAGGTAACGGTACTAGGAAATTTGCCGGATACGGATAATTAACCATAGCCATATTTATGTAGATGTTCGTAAGCCAATTGATGAGCACTTGTACATCATTTTGCGTCTTCAATATTGTACACAATTTCCACTGTTTCGATAGCCAAGCCTTACCATCATTTGTCTTCGTGATATTCCTGATGATACTCCAAGATTTCTTAATCGGTTCCGAACAATCTTTGGCTGATAATACAGTTTGATAAACGTTTGTCGTAATTCTATTGAAATTTTCACACGGTATTAGTCCATTAAAGGACCATATTGGAGCCGATGCTGCTATGGATCCCAATACAGAGGCTGGATATTTCATCCGAATCCATGCTGCCAGCATACCGCCATAGGAACCACCGAATGCTATAACCGGCAATTTTTCCACATCATCCGAAGCTGGATAGGTCTTTTGTAAATGATCGATTAGTAGAACGTAATCGGCCAAAGCTTGACTTGTTGTTAAATATCCTAAATGTTCCGGTGATTTTAATGAATCATTACCAAACGGCATTGATGCACCGTAAAAACGGTGTTCAGCGAATACAATCAATGCGTTGAATTCCGGCGCTATATCAAACATAAAACCTGTATTTTCAGCAAATGATTCCACTTTACCTTCATTTCCTGTGTAGAAAAATATCGGGCCATCGTCCAACCAATAAGTATCATTGATAAGGTACTTGAGTTGGAAAGTTTTATTGTTTGAGAAACTAGAAAATTTGGATTTTTGTGCCTTGAATTTCGAATAGTAAAAGATACTTACGAGAAATGGTCTAAAGGGACTTCAAAGTATTTGGTTTGGTAGATATATGCTGAAGTTTGCAAACAGTAAAAGCTCAACAACAGAACAGAGAGAACAATCATTTTGTTAACGTCTGCTTCTTATCGTTCACTTACGTATAATAATCAATTGTTTTGATAAAATGTAATTTTATAATTATTGATGACCTTTATACTTCTAGATAAATCTTCCTAGAGTTATGGTGAAATAAAACAGTTTATTAATGACTCACGATTGCTTTTATTTGCTATGAAATAAATATATTTTACTTGAAATATCTTTTAATACAAAGTTAAAATAAACACTGCCTGAAGAATCACTCATATGACCACATCTAAATTATAAAATTTATTACTACCTAATTCGTTTACTATTACTATTAATAAAAAAAAAATCGAATATACTCGTATTTACAATTGGTGACTATTTTGTTGGATACAATTTCATTTTAATGAAAGCATAATAAAATTGGCAACATTTGTTTTTTTACGACAGGAAATTAATAAAAAAATAATAATAATAAATAGAAAAATATCAAACATCTAAAAAGTCTTTTAATAGCGTCGTTCTTCGTTTTTCAGCTATATCCATTTGATTTTCTAAATCACCGCGATCGGTTGTTTCAGCGCGTTCAATTTTCCACGATAAATTTTCAATTTCAGCTTCTAATTGAGCTTGTTGATACTCGAATAATTCTTTGCGAGGTCCTATATCCATATAATACGCATATGGATATGTATATTGCAATGTATAACGACATTTTGCTAATAAATTAGCTGCAGTAAATAAATATTGCCAATCAATCCATGTCCCAAGGCCTGACATGACTTTTTGATTTATTCTAGCTCGTAATTTTTCTAATGTTTGTTCTTCTAATTTTAATGACTTTGAATGATTTTCCCATCTTTCATAATAATGCAGGTATTTCTTCAATGCCTCCCTTGCCTAAACCAAACCACAATCGATTAATTCGTTGATTTATAATTGTTTTAAAAAAAATAATAAATCACCTGAGCATGTACAGACTCGTGAGCAATATTTGGGTTTTCACGATAACGAGAACATTCATAATATTCAGAACCATGCGATTTCCAATCACCCAAACACATCCAACAAAAATCATGTTTACAATTATAACATTGCATATGATTGCATCCGCCATTTTTTTCAATACATATGTGGCACTTTGGGCAGTCTTTGGTATGTGCACTTATATAATTAGCAGTTTCACTATCATCAGCACATTTCGTTAACCATTTTTTAATCACAGAGCAGTCTGTAGGGGCATGATAATCCATTCCACATCTAATAAATAACGAAATTTTACAATAACAACACAATCTACGACAACTGCGTTCCAAATCGTTGAAAAACAAATTTTTAAAAGAAATAGATTAGAAAACAAGAAGCCATAAAATGAGAATGTCCTTGCCAATTACATTATTATAAGATTATCGTGTTTCTTAGGCATTTATGCCCAAAAATTTAAATCAATGTTGTTTTACGGCTTAATTTGGAACGTAGTTGACCTCTTTACAGTAAATAACTTACTGAAAACAAAATTCAGTTTTACAATGTGTACAAACCACCCGTTTTGCTTTAATTTCATTACTATGAACAACAATTGAACAATTAGGTCCCGGACAAAAACGCAAATGTGGATGTGATCTGACATAATCTTGAAATGAGAATTGTTGATATTTTTGTCTCATATTAGGACGTGATAAATATTTTAAAACGAAATCTTCAGGTGCTAAAACAATACAATCTCTAGCCATACAACTGATAGCAGTCGATATTCCCTAAAATAGACTTAATGTTAAGATAAAAAGATAATAATAATATATGTTAAATAAACAAATAATCACAAAAACCTGATTAATTTGTACTTCAAAATGTGATACCCAACAATCTTTACAAAATAAATGTGAACATGATAATCCACAAAACTTATCTAAAGGCTGTACAACTACACAAACAGGACATGTTATATATCTGGTATATGATACAGTTGGTGGTGTGACGGCTGGTTTAATTCTAGAATTAATTAAGAGTTCTGTTGGTTCTTTTCGGAATTTTTCAATAATTTCACTAACTTGCCAACGATGGCTCAATAATAAGACCTAATAAAATTCAATATGAAAAACATCTCATTTATTAATTTAAACGATTAATTATACATACTTTAGCTAATGATGGTGTTATTTTTAAGGTATAACTTAATAATTCAACAGTTTCATTAAGTAAACGTTCAACTTGTTCTTCAACTAAACAATTAAAAACGAAATATTCTGGATCTGTTTTACTAGGATCAATTTGTTCAATATCATTATCTTCTGTTATATTGTAATAATCATCATCATCTTCATCATAACAATCATTATCTGAACATTCCATGTCAGATTCACCACCTTGTGAATTTAAATTAATTGAATTATCCATTATAGATTTAATTATGTTGGTGAAATGATCATAAACAAAACGAACCAATAGAAATTATGTAAACATTTTTACTAGAAAAAAATAAATTAATAAAATTAATTTAATTAAATTAAAGAAAACTCACCGAAACACTCTCTCACCTGTTTACTTATGTCAGATCACAAACGCCATTTGTAAAGTAGTAAAAAAAAACAAGACACAAACAGAAAAATGACATATAGATTAAAGGAAACTGTAAACGATCAAAGCACCATCTGTAACTTAATAATAATTGAATTCAATTCTAGTCTCTCTTCATCTCCAAATGCTAAAAATTACCGCTTATTTAAACATACTATCAATAGTTTTTTTTTAATTTAAACTTCAACTGGAAAAAATCTTAGAATTATCAGACTTGAATGAGTACCGTTAATATTTTCAGACATTATCTTTTAGAAATACTCAAATACGTGATGCGACACTTAACGATGATAGATATGCAGAATTAGGAGGGATAATGCATAAATAAAACCTATTTCACACGGGCAGATTGCAGCCAAATTTTAATACATTGTTTTGAAAACGTCCGAATGGTTCTTATTGTCTTTATCTAATGCGACAAAGTCAATATTTGTCTCAATAAGAATTAAAAATTGATATTTCTCGGCTGCAAAATCCCAAACTATTCAAATAAAAAAATTGTGTTTGAATGTTCCATGTAGGTACCCTACATATTTTATATAAGCTAAAATTTAAAGTGTAATGTCTATTCTTTTTTATTCTTTTCTATCTAGAAAAATTAATAATAAATAATGTGAACGCAGCTTTAGTAACATTATCAGCTGTCGTGCAATGTTGCTAAAGCAGTCCATATACGCGCAAATTTGATATACTGTAGTCGATTTATATAGTTTAATTTTAATTTGACAGTAATACAATTTGACAAGTAACTAAATGGGCAACGATATTATAAATAATCGACAACATCACTAGAGGCAGATGCTTTTATAGTCTCTAGATTTCGTCTGATACGATCAAAAAATTTAATGTTGCTAGAAAAATTGGAAAATGTATGTTAAATATCAATTAAAGATCAAAATGTGTGGTACGAATAGTTACACATCACATGTTGGTACTTCAAGCCAAACTGCCTAGTGAACATTTTGATATCATTGAGGCATCAGAATGACATCAAACAGTGTAATGCTTTAAGTAAGAAAAGAGTCATATTTGAATCATTATTTCGCACTCATAAACTTACGATTCTGATGTAAATGTTTGATGTAAATATAATGTTCATTTGAGATATACGTGTACCTATGTATACCATTTTACTATGGACCAATTCTCTCTATTGCCACATGGAAGAGTCTACCACCCGCCACCGTTTAACCACCTATAAACGATGAACATTGAAAAAATCCGAAATTACACTGACGGGGACACGAACCGATGATCAACTTGCGACGTTTGAGTTTAATCTTACAACGTTTATCACTGCGCTATTGGTGGCATTACTAAACTAACTGATACCCTCTCTATGGATGAGATTCAATATATATATATATATATATATATATATATATATATATATATATATATATATATATATATATATATATATATATATATATATATATATATATTTATGTTCATTATATGTATTGCCATTATTGATTATAATTAAAGTTTGGGATCGTGAACTCACGTGTAAACGCACGTGAATTGTATATCTTTGTTGAAATACTGGAAATTTGATAGTTCCTGTGGATATCTTATGGTGCGGTACTTGAAGTTACGAGCGGTTGATTATATTGCCGCTATTGATAAAAATTTGGTTAAGTAGTACCTAGTCTAGTAGTAAATAGTCTATTTAAATAATGGTAGTACAATGTGCAACACCGGCAAGAGCGCCGCACTAACTTTTATTCTAAAATAAAGCGCTGACGTCATCACTCTCTATAGGGAGTGAAATCCCAAAGCCAAATTTTAACTATAGTCCGTTCAGTCATTAAAATCGAACGTTTTGGCAGTTTCAAAAGGGGTAGTAGAATGGGCGGACTATGGAGTGTTCACATATTCTTGGACAATTTTATATGAGGTATCTATTACTCCTTATCTCTACATTCCATGGACCAATTACAACGCTCACTCTCTCTACACTAGCGCTATCCTGGTCATTTATTGAACTCTTCTTTATTCATTTCGGAGGATACTTTTTCGTTTGAAGGCTCATATGAGGTAATCCTCCTTACATCTATACTCCATTGTCTGACCGAAACAGGATTTATAGCCGAAACCGAATCTTCGGCCGAAACAGAAACCAAAACCTATTTAGAAATGTAAAAAATGTTTATTATATGCTGAAATCTAGTACACCGTTTACCTGTTATGTAGTTAATTCGTGTTAAATGAAATAAAAAAGCAACTATTATAGTATTTAAGAAGAAGAGCACATAACCTCAACTCGATATAATCGCGCCGGCTGGCGATCATGAAGCACGAACTCATTCGAACGAAGCTCAACGATTCACTAACACTAATTGTAAGTTTCGGTTCGGCCGAAGTTTCCGCTGATTTTTTACCAAAACCGAAACTAGATTTTCGGCCGAAACTGAACCGAATCTTCGGTCGGTTACTAATTATAACATACTTTAGGAGGAATTAAAACAAATTGAAATTTTCTTATTACATATTAAGTGGATTGCACCATTTTATGTTAAAAATTTGACACATTAATATGTAACAATAGTTGTTGAAAGGTCTAGCGACCTAGTGAGACCACAGAGAGGCGCTCATATTCTCATCAAGAAAGGATTTTTAATTTCTTCTAATTTATTTTACATTTAACGCTGAAAACCTACAGGAAAATATTTATTTATTTATTGTACATTATGTATCGCGTGTACTACGGTATTTCCTCTCGCAGTTGGCTGTGCTTTTGGTAACGTAGTATCGTAGTTCAGTTCGGCCACTTGAAGAATACATCAGCAAATGTCAATTGTGAATCAAGTTACGACACTACGTTACCAAAGGCACAGCCAATTGCGAGAGAAAATACTGTGGTATACCTTTTATATTATAATTATTTTAGTTTTAATTATAACCGCTTCATTCATTTAACAATAAACTATTATATATGTACATATATAGGTTTTTTTATGACAGATTTAATACGTCAGTTTTACGTAAGAGAAAGACTTACAAATTATGAAATAATATAATAGACTTGATATGTAAGCTGAACGTAAAATAATAGCGTTATTGTTACGTTATGATTTAGTTTAAATATCACATATGATGAACGTGACATGTAATAAGTCATTTAATGATATCATATTAAGATCAAAAAGGTCACTTTTATGTCAAATTGCGTAAAATTGTATTGATATACACGTGACGTTAATTTTAGGTCACGTGTTATCTGGGTGTCCGTTTACCTTCGAGATTCGAGTGTGTTTGTATAGTGTGGGCGGGAATTCTTTAATACAGTTAGCGGAACACAACTAAATCTACAGTGATAGCATTTGTTACTGTATGTACATTTGTTGTTTGGGGTTATTCATTCGTATTCGTTCTCGTATGATGTTGACGCGTCTTTAGAAAAAAATGGTTCAATTGTTTGAGGTATAGAACACAATTATAAGCAGAGTTAGGAGGTTCTATTTATTTTTGTTTAGATGAGTTGACTTGTGCCAATTTTTAGTTAACAGTATTTTCATAGGCACACAAGAATTTATCACGCACCTGGCGTGCGTTTTCAACACGACAATCGCTCAAAATCTAAGAGAACGTTCACCACCCTTAACTATAGTTATAAGGGTACTAAGAGAAGCAGCAATTTAGTAGTGATTCCTTTGAATCCTCTATTTACAACATTGCCGCTTAACTATATTTTTTCTTAATTTTGAGTAGGTGTTTTTTATGGGCACTAGTAAAAATATTATAAACCACACAAATTTTGCAAGATATTTTTCCTATTTTGCGTTGGAAATAGACTTATTTTGACATAAAAAGTAGTGTGGAAATGAAATATTTCTTAACTACTTTGAGTGTAGAAATATCTAGGATAATTTATTTTTTAGAAGTTGGTAACACTTGCCTTATTATTGAAATGTCACTTTTTGACAGATATTAAAAACAGTCAATTTAAATAAAAATTTTATTTCATTTAATTCAAATTGTTTCTCCATTGCATTTTCAACAATTTCCCACAGTTCGGGTGGAGTACACGATAAGTCGTCACACATTTTCACTTAAAAATTGTAATGAAAATGGAGACTAAAACAATTGAAAATCAACTTGATGGATACTAGATACAAAAATTGAATATCGGTCACATCTACAATACCAACTCCTATAAAATTCCCTAAATTTCCAAAATCTATTTTTTTTTTGGAAAAAGGGTGCAAGGGGATGCAAAATAGGAAAAATAGTATAAAAAACTCGGTTCAGAAGTCAATTCCTGCATTCGACCATTAAAAAACTCGCCGCTTCGCGGCTCGTTTTTTAATATTGGTCTCATGCAGGAATTGTCGACTTCTGAAACTCGTTTTTTAATATACTATTTTCGCTCTATCTGTATGTGCCAATTATTATTAAAATATTGAAATTGTAAACATAAAGTTTCTGTTTATTTATTCAAATTATCTATTTTTTACATTAAAATAATAAAGAACACAAATATTTTATATTTTTTTATTATGGGTAAGAATGATTGTGTATGGCCCGCTGAAGATTTTTTGAATTGAGGGCCTTCAAAAAAAAATGCCAGGCAACTAGATACACTAAACGAACTGTCATAGAATTTGTGTTATGGCGTCAATGTTTGTGAAATTTTAGTAGCGTTAATTTAATCGTATTTTATTATAAATTGCTTATATTTAATTAATAAATAATTAAACGGACATTATTAAATTATGATTGAACAATTTAAAAAACGAAAAATCAAAACATATTATAATGATTTTACAATTTAATTAATAGTCAAATTATTTAACCAATATCAGTCAAATCGACCATATAAACAAAGTAAGTTTTAATTATATTTCTTTTTCTATTATATTTTAGATAAAAATATATTTAAGTATATGATCGTATTTCTTTTATATCGTCTTTTGTTTTCGATTATGTAATTTAATTCTGACCTATTCAATTGTTATTCGTTATCAGTTGATGTTACGTTATCGATATTAAAGGAAATACGATGCATACATGTCCATGTATGAACACAATTAACAAAATAAGAAAGAAAAATTCTAATATTTAACATTAATTGGTTCTATATTTTATCAAATAATCCATTGTTGTAGATAATGAAAAATCTATTAAACGTTTACAGCTAAATTATCAACGTATCAAATCACATTGGGAGACAACAGGTTTAGAATTGTCATTTAAAACCGACTATTATCATGAGATAATTTCTTCTAAATGCCAAATAATCATAAAGTTCTCTATATAATTAACAAGATAATGATAAGAGTAAAGTTTTGAGTTGTTCAAGTTTCACTGCAGCTCTGTGGGGGGCACATGAACAATTCTCTTGTATATTTAAGGAATAAATAAGGAGTCTGCATGTAAAAAACCATCTTTTTGATATAACGAATTTAACACTATCTTTAAACAATTTCCATCGTTTTCTTATAAAGTCTAATAATCGACGAAATCGATAAAATCTGTTTACATTTTATAGAATTTATTGAATTTTACAGAGACTTTTCCCTACCTTAAATAGAATGTATCGAGTTTATTTAACTGAAAACATTTTTATTCAAAGGATCAGCTTACATCTGGTTTAAGAAAAAGTGTATTAAATGGTCTCACAGTGAAAATTACTGTTTTTTTTTAAAAAAAAAAAACGTAGACTTTATCCTAAAAGTAAAATTAATATTTGCTTAACTTCCTTTGGCAACGAGGAAGGTGGCTTAAGTTTAGCTTAAATGATATTAACGAGCAATTTTATCATTTTAGTTCGCGTGAAATACACATGACCGTAATTTAAAAATAAAACAATAATTATATTTCAAGTATGGTTAATGAATTAGAAATAGACTGATTATTGAATTATTTCACTAAAACTATTAATTAGCCTATGCAATGTAAAACTATTAATTTATTTGTAAAGATTGTGCATTTACTGCATATTTTCAACTTGTAAATTGGATGGAGTTCGAGGTGTATTATGTTTATTAATTTAGCCAAAACTTATAAAAAATACGTCGCGGAATTTTATTTGTGGTCTTTTTGCTCAATTTGAGAATATAGGCAACTTCATTTATCTTTTCCCCTATTTCTGTTATACTGGATTGGCGATTATAGTTAGAAATCCAGGAAAATTCATACCTATTTGTCTTTCTCTAACGTATTTGAGGAATGATGAGAGAGTGAAATGGACAACTTCCTCTAATGTGTCTAATGCCAACTGCTAGTACAGTAATTTTTATTGTATATTTTTTTAGTCAACTTACTTATAAAGGTTCTTTTTGTATATAAATTATATCAGTTGTTTTTCATAATGGTCGTTAATTTTATCGTTGTTTTTTCAAAATTTTCCAATCAAAATAACCACATGGTTTGTTTGTTTATTTTTGTCAGTTTTTTATTTGATTTGTGCTAATTTCTAGAACTTCGCAATGTCCTTTTAATTGTCTTGAATAATTTCAATTTAGACAAAAGAATGCTAATTTTCTTATTGTTTGCCCTCATAAGTTGCTCTATTAATTAATCAAATTAAATTAGGTTTATTGCATAAATTCATAATTTTTTTATTCGTTTTGAATTGTAGTCATTAAATAATTATCATATCTTAGTGAATTATTTATGAAATTGTTATAAATTTCGTTAATAATATCGAGTTTTATTTTTGTAAGAAATAGCATAAAGAATTAATAGTAAATGTAGATTTTTAACAGAAAATTAGGCAACCAACAATTCAGCTACTTGTAAAAATGTATGCATAAGTATTCAAAACCAATGAAATAACCAGGGCCGGCTCTAATATGTTATGCATCCTTGTTTTGAGAATTATTTTACGCCCCGTGCTAATTTGTAATTTTGTTATTGTTATTTTTCGATGTTTTACCGTAAACTTTTTTGCCCTCTTGCCGCTCCAGTGCTATGCACAATATGCACATACAGTTCTTATGGCAACTCCCATTATTTGGTGAGGGACTCGATAATTATTTCAAGGATCCCTGTAGTACATTTTGGCAAAGTTGGAACTTCCTAGCTCATTTGGAAGTTGGTCAGAAAACTCTTGTTTTGGACAAGATCGCAATTTTAAAAAATTAGCTAAAGAAGCAAAACGACTAACAACGGAAAGACACGCATCCCTTAGAATAGAATGAACTACTTATATACCAAAAATTATCAAAATCGGGAGTTTTAGGTTGGATATGTTTACTTGTAAGAATGACTCGGGAGACCTTCCCAACATTGATTTTTTCGTTCGGTTCATCTGGTGGGAATGTTTCACAGTTTTTCTATGGAGAAAAACGAAAAAAATCAATGTTGAGAGGGCCTGGGAGTCATATTTAGTTGTTTTGCATGCTTGGCTCGTTTTTGAAGATAGTAACCGAGCGTTTTTTGACCAGCTTTCAAATGAGCTACCAGGTTTTAATTTTGCTAAAATGTTTTCCAAGAACCGTCCTAAAAATCATTAAATCGTTTTCGATTCGCTTACCAAACAATAGAAGTAGCCATAAGAACTCTCACCCGACGTGAATCGTCCTGTACAAATGCGCCGGCCCTGTAAACAAACAAAAGATTAAGGTATACTATTTTCCTATGTTTCTAGTTGCAATTGCCAATACAGTTTTGCAATAAATAAGCCATATTCAATAAAGTAGTCACAATGGCGGTCAATAATTGAATGTTATGCTTAATTATTTATGCGATAAAATGCGTTAGATTGATTTGTTTAATAGAAAATATCCCAATAATGTACTTTTAATGGTACGAAAAATAATAATAATAATAATAGTTTCATTGTGTAAAACGAATCGGATACGATGTGGTCATTTTCAATAATTAAAATTTTATCCTTAGAGCTAGAACAGCCTAATTATTTTTTAAAAAACAGTTTAGGCGACAGAATAGGAATAATTGAGATTTTATAAAATTGCTTCAAATTGAACTTACCTATGCATTATATGCACAGCTACCTTGTGTTCGGTAATTGTTCCACTTTTTTATTTTTTCTCTGTTCTCAAATATTTCTAGTTAACCAGAGTCAGTGTTTCAAATGCTTCTCAGTTTTCAGTAACGAAATTGATTGACTAAAATAACTTTAATATTAATATACAGGGTGAGTCAAAAATAATGCATCTAGTCATAACTTTTTTTATTTATGAAAATAGATACATATACAGGGTGATTGTTGCCACAATTTTTCCAAAAAAATTATTTCATTGCTCTAGCAACCCATATTTTCTGAAAAATAAAATGAAATATATTTTACTGCATTTTTAGATTTTGTATTTTTATTTAAAAAAATCACGCGAAGAGTAATATAAAACGGCTAGAAACAAAATTTAATAGACTTCTTTCGGTTGGAACTTCCTGATCTATCCTGTATAAAATCGCCAAGACGACAGTTAAGCCGCGTTCACATTATATGAACGAACAAAATGTTTGATATGGACGGTAAGCCGAACGCGAACGAACGTGAAAATACATCAGGAAGAGTTACCAGTCTCATGTCGGTACTTCAAAGGGAACTGGCCGTTTGTGTTCGTATAGTGTGAGTTGTGGACCACAACTGAATATCTGTTTGTGCATGTTGGTGTGGATTTGTTGAATTTGGTTGTTCATTCGCATTCGTTTGTATGATGTCAACGCGGCTTAACTTACAAAATTTTCAGCATTTAATTCTGATTGAGCCAAAATGGCGACAAAAATTGTTTGAATATTAGGTATATAGAAATGCGTTGTTTTCAACTCACCCTGTGAACAGGGTGTTTGATCTAAATATGATTGATTCTATCAAACTCCTATTATTTTGAAAAATATTGCAAGGATTTGTAGGAGGGTCCTTAGAGAACATTTCAGCGAAATTAGAACCTGTGGGCTCATTTGGAAGTTGGTCAAAAAACGCTCGTTTCTGACGATGTAGCGATTTTCAAAAACGAACTAAACACGCAAAACGACAGAATGACTGTAGGATCCTGCCAAGAATGATTTTTTTCGTTTTTCTCCGTTTTATTCTGGAACAGGTGGAAATATTTCGTATTTTCTCTGGAATACAATGGAAAAAAACGAAAAAAATCAATATTGGGAAGGTTTCCGAGTCATTCTTAGTCGTTTTGCGTATGTTCTAATTTTGCCAAAATGTTCCCTAGGGACTATCCTACAAATTATTAAAATATGTACTTTTCGAATAGCTTGTCGACTAATATTATAGTATCAAAAAATATTTAAAGATTTGAATGGGGGACCCTGGAGACCATTTTAGCAAAAGTAGAACCCTGTAGCTCATTCGGAAGTCGTTCGTTTTTGACGTTTTAAAGATTTTCAAAAACTAGTGAGCTCTCAAAATGACTCTGAATGACTCGAGGATCCTCCCAACATTGATTTTTTTTCGTTTTTCCCCATTTTATCTTAGAACGGGTGGAAATGTTTCGAATTTTTTCCAAAATGCAATGGAAAAAATGGAAAAAATCACTGTTGTGTGGCTCTTCGAATCATTCTTACTTAGTCGTTTTAGTTTTTAGTGTTTAGCTCGTTTTTGAAAATCACGACATTGTCTAAAAGATCATTTTTGACCGACTTCCAAATGACCTACGTGGTCCTAATTTTACTCAAATTTTCCCAAGAAACTTCTCTAGAAATCTCTAGAATACTTTTCGTGGAAACACGTGTATTTAAACATTAGCGTCGAGTTGCCGTTGCGTTGCAATTGTGTTGCGGTTGCCGATTGCTTTTGAATCAACCATATTTATATCGAACACCCCGTATACGATTCGGGTGAAACTCCTATTAGTTGGCGAGCGATTCAAAAAATATTTCAAGTATTAATAGAAGCGTGTCTAGAGATCATTTTAGCAAAATTAGAGCTATTGTAGCTTATTTGGAAGTTGATCAAAAATCTCTCGTTGCTGACGATGTTGCGATTTTCAAGAGTTATGCACGTTAAACGAGTTACAATTAGAATGATTCGGGGATCCTCCCAGCATTGTTTTTCTCTATTTTATTTTGGAGCGGGAGAAGATGTCTCCCATTATTTCTAGGATACAATGGAGAAAACAATGAAAAAAAAACAATGTCGGGAGGGTCTTCGAGTCATTTTTAGTCATTTTGCGCGACATCGTCAGAAACGTGCGTTTCGTTTCACACACGAATCGTGTACATTTATAATTTCATCCCTTTATATCGATACATCGATAATTATCGATACATCTATAAGTTTCAAATTCCATATCAATTGAGAATAATATCAAGAAATCGCTATATCGGAAATCATTTCCAGTCCTATATCAGAGACCCCCTTACAAATTCTTAAAATAATTTTCGAATCACTCATCAACTAATAGGAGTTTCATAAGATTCGATCACATTTAGATAGGACACTGTATGAAATTAAATCAATTAATGAATAATTTTTTCAAAGAGGTAGAAAATTTTCACTGTGAGATACTTTATTAGAATTTCTATTACAAACTGCAGGAAATTCATTTCAATAATTAAAATAAATAATAATTTCCTTCCGATTAAATTATTGATACGCGGTTATTGATTTGAATGACATTCATTATGAGTCACTATTTATGCGTAATTTTTTTTCCGATTATTACATTCAATAGCAAAAGCACAGGTGACGACCAGAAAATAATGAATTTGAGCAGACTTTAATTATTTGACAAAAAATCAAATTTTTACCGGCATGGAAATGGAAATTATTTCAATTGAAATTTAAAAAATGGTCTTAAATTTTTCGTTAAAATTTTTCTTCAGGGTCACATTGTGCTTTGTTTATATGTATTAACTTTTATCGATTTGCTTGGCCACTTAAGTGATGTCTTATCTAAATTAAATAAATATTTTGACAATGGACTTTTACAAATAGATAAAAATTGACGATTTAGCACAAACAGACTAATCTGTTTTTTTAAAGAGTTTTATAAATTATCAAAACTAATATCAAGTTTCAAATTTGTTTATTTTAGTTTAGTTAAAAGACTGATCGATTTTTCTAAAAGATATGATTAACTGGTATTATAAATTTACCCAAAATTGTTAAATCAAAGTATCAAAGATATGATCGTTGATTAGGGTCACAATTGTAACATGTTTTTTGATTAACCGTAAAGATTGTGTTTATATGAAATTAACAAATTCTTGTGTTGTCTCCCACAGGTGGGTGATCCGGTAATTATGCATATAATTAAATTATTCACAATTAAAACTGTCGATATTGAGAATTGATCTTTTTCCGATATTTTCTGAACGATTTTTTTTAAATTGTCTACCGGGTGGTCCACCTAAATATTCCTAGTTCTTATGACAACTCAATTCGAAACCTTTTCGAAGTTTTATAGGAGGCCACCTAGAGGACATTTTAGCAAAATTATATCCTCGTAGCTCATTTGGAAGTTGGTTGAAACTTCTAATTTTGCTGAAATGTTCTTTAGGGGCTTTATAAAAATTCTTCAAATATTTTACAAATCGCTCGCCAAAGAGAGTGAGTTGCCCTAAGAACAGTGGACATTTAGTTGGTTCACGTGGTAGATATAGAGTAATTTCCGAAATTCTCGACATGGGATCATTCTACTCTTTTATTATTTCTTAAACGAATTAAACAGATATCGAGTGATTTCAAGTAAAGAATATCGCTAAAATATTTAATATTTTTCTCTGATTTACCTTCAAAAAATTATCAATTGAAAATATTTTAATTTACTCGAGTTGCATAAAATATAAAAACTATCTTCATTATCAATCTTTTCTATGTTTTTCTTGTTTAAAACGGGAAAACAACAAGGAGTTGAAATGAATTTTCGGTGTGAATTTTTCGCTTACTTCTTGTTAAATCTGTTGTGGATTTTTCATATAAGTTAAAGAAAAACAGTGCGATTTCAGGTGTTGGTGATACATTCGCTTATCCTCTGCAGCTTTGGCTCCTCCATATTAGAGAGTGTCGCTTTTTTTACTCACAATCAATTTTTCTAATGTTTATAGTCTTAATTATCATCCTGATATCCCATAATTAGTTCAATGGAGAAAATTACAATTTAGTTTCACCTTGAAGAACTTTTTTTAAAGTACCTCTAGATTATTCTTATTATTTTCCCGTATACGTACGATCTATAAAAAAACGTGTCCTTTTTTTTAAAAAAATATTTTTTTTGGTTGCCTTTGTTTTAATTTTATTTTCCATACTTAAGTATTAATTTTTCTAAGTTTAATTACGGGTAGAAAAGCGGAAAAACAAAGAAACCGATAACTGAGACAATTCGATTTCATTGTAATTATTATTTAATGGATGTGTAAACACTTTTGTTATAATTTCATAATTCTACATAGATATATCATTTAAATATTATCAGTTCCATATCGATCATATTAATCAATATTTTTTTTTCGAATAAGCATTCTAATTTTTTTAGAAGTTTACTGTAATTTAGTTATTTTTATGTATTAGCGAATTTTTTAAAAAAAATTAGCTAATGACGAGATCCTCACTTTTGAATTTCCGAAAAATTTTTGCACAGAAGTTCGTTTTGGGACCTCAGGAACCCATATCCACCGTTCGTTAAAATTTTTATATATATATATATATATATATATATATATATATATATATATATATTTATATATTTATATATATATATATATATATATGTATACCCACGATAACTGCCGTAAAAATACACCAATCTTAATGAAACTTGGTACAAAAATCGGTCTTTGGGATAGCTTGGATGAGTTCGTTGACCAGACTGGTAGGGCCAACACTTTTGGAATAAGAGCTGAAGAAATGTTAAAAAAAATCATTTTCAATATTACATTTGCTTAGATTTGGATGAAAATTAAAATAACAGTAGAGCCGTCGATCCTCTATGACCCAGAAAAAAAAATAATCAAAATCGGTTCATTGGATCGCAAGAAAAATGCAAAAATCTCTTTTTTGAGTATAAGCAGTAAAATCGATTATCTCAGATGGCTATGTGTTTTGACAATTGATATTAGAAAAAAAATTGAATATCTCGGGGGGCAACTAATTTTGACAGTTAATATTAGACGCAAGACCTGCTAGAGAATTTCGCTTGAAAAAATCAATCAGGCCTTGATTGGACGTATTAGACAAACAACAAAGTATTTTTCAATAAAAATCAGAAATATTAAAATAACACCGGGAAATGAATTTATTAGTTGATTCAATGTTATTAAAATATATTAATTGTCAGTATCATAAGAATGTTTTGCAATTAATATTTCAGTATGTAGATACATAAAAAAATTCGCTATATAAGGTACTTGCTGCCTTTGGAGATCTTTTTTTTTTAATTGTTGAAATTCCTATACATATAGTATAATTTTAATCACACTGCATGTAGATTCGATTGTATATCAGATATTCGTATTTTTATTTTTGTTGGTGGTTTATATGATTTAGATTCTTATAAAGCGAATTGGCTATCAATATGGGGTGCTAATTTCAAATACATATAAGCGCTTATCTGTAGATCGAATAACCTAAAATAACAACTACCAATCGTTTATTTTAACTAATTGAAGAACTCGGTTTAATTTTATGAAATTTGATGGTACGTAATTATGTACATACGAAATTGCATTAACAAATTTGATTATCATTAAAGACTTTTAGTAAAAATAATCTCCAAACTTTGACAGAAACTCCCTGTTGTATAGTGGTGGAATTGAAGTTGTGAATCTTATAAGAAAAGTTAAATTACTTTCTAGTTGTGACATACAAAGAACTTTTCCATTGTAATATCTCTAAATAGCATAGGTGTGAAACTACCTGGTTTTAAAGAATTGTTGTCGGCCTCTGATATAAGCTGTTCGCTTTACAGAGGGTGACCAAAGAAATATTTGAAACATAAAAGGGTGTAATTGTTGTTCAGAATATCCTGGTATAATTCAATTTCGAATTTAATTTTATTTATTGATGGATCTCATCAAATTTTAAATACGCAAATGGTTTTCAAAACAACATTTCTAGATGGACAATAATTTTTTTTTCATTATTTTCTTTGATTCTCCAAAATTAGATTTTTTGGGATCCGCTTGCCCTCTGCCCCTGGATAGTGAAGTAAGAGTTTTTCTTCAAAATTGTAAATAGGGCGAGATTAGTCAAATTTTGACATACTTCGAAATTTTCCTCTGCACTTTAGAATTTAGTGAACATTTTCCAAAATGGAAAACTGCGTAGGATGCATTGTGAAACGCCCGATTCAATATTGATTATGGCGTTGAAATATCTCAGAAATCGATGATTTCGGACACCGAATCGAGAGATGACTACAGCAGAGCCTGAACAATTATATCAAAAATAATTTGACTTATCTTTCAATTTACAATTTCTAAACAAGGATATTCATGCCGGACGAAAAGTTTTTATTTCAACTCCCATTATTTGGACGGTGATTCGAAAAATCAAGGATGTATAGGAGAATCCCTAGAGAAGATTATTTCAGCAAAATTAGAACCTTGTGGCTCATTTGAAAGTTGGTCAATAAACGCTCGTTTCTGACCATGTGATTTTCAAAAATGAACTGAACATGCAAAACGACTTAGAATGACTCGAGTATTTTTTCTCTCTAGAAATCAATGGAGAAAAACGAAAAAATTAATGTTGGGAGGGTCTTCAAGTCATTCTCAATCGTTTTGTGTGTTTAGTTCGTTTTTGAAAATCTCGACCTTGTCCAAGCGTTTTTGTCCAATTTCCAAATGAGCTATAAAGTTCTACTTTTGCTGAAATGATATTCAAGGGCTACCCTTCAAAATTTAATAATGGGACTTGTCATAAGCACTTTTCGCCCGGCGTAAACAACCCTGTATATTACAGGGGTAGAAATGTGTGAGAAAAAGTTTTATTTATAATAGCCAGGTATATGAACATACATACATTGACGCGACAGCGGACTAGTGCGAATCTCCCGTAGCTTAGTGGTTAGAGCTACTGCCGCGATAGCAGGAGGTCGTGGGCAGGGCATCGAACCGTTATTTTTTTCGTTTCGGTTCAATTAAAAGAAAAATTATCGGTTCGGTCCCGGTTTTCATTCCTGCGAAAATAACGGTTTTGTTCCGGTTTTCGGTTCAGTTCCAAGTGACTCATTTTCAAAGCTTTAAATATAAACAATTTATTTTTGCCGTAAATTAGAATAATAATATCAATAACAGTAACAATAACAACAACACTAACAATTATTATTATTAACAAATTTCTAGACAGAATTTTCAAAATATAATGATATGCTCATAAAGTTTCCAACATTTTCATATTAATGGAGAGGCAAATTAATTTCAAAGCTCTAAATTATAGGTAAAAAGGGGGAGGCGTTCAAATTTTCCGTGAAACTCACTTAATTTTCAAAACTGGATTTTAAGCGAGCTTCACGTCCTATAATGCAATAAGGGGTTGTAAGGGGTGGTTGATTATACACCATTTCAAAGATCTTGTAAAGGCTTTTAAGATCCATATAATTTTAATTTCGAAAAATAATACACGTAGTCAAAATTCACCCCTAAATATATGACCCATATAAGGTGCTTATAGGATGAGTGTTTCAAATACACTAAAATCCTCGGACAGGTAACTCTTATTTTATAAATTTTCTACCGACAGAAGAATTTTCATGTTGATATATTTTACCATAGAGCAGAAAATTGGATAATAAAATGATGAAAAGTAAGGAATGAAAAAACGCAGTTTTCATTTTTTGAAAGCCCTCGTGAATCTCTATCATCCAGTTTTTGAACTACTAAAAATATTCAGCGGTTCCAGGTATATTTGGGAAAAACTGATTTTGCAGGGGTAACTTCAACCCTCAATATCTTTCTTAAACTTGAGTGTGAGCACGAATGACAAAACACGTATTCCTTAGAATAGAATGAACTACCCTTATAACAAAAATCATCAAAATCGGAAGTTTCGATCTCGGGTGATTTACTTCATTTTCTTGTCAGGAAGGAAAGGGGTGATTGAAAGAAAAAACAGAAAAAAATCCTATTAAAGTGGTATGCTTGTACCGAAAAAAAACCGGTTTTTGCTTTCGGTTCAACTCCGGATTTCGCTCCGGTCAAAATTTCAGTTAATTCCGGTTTTCGGTTCAGTTCCGGTTCGATGCCCTGGTCGTGGGTTTGGATCCTACCGGGAGATTCAATCTTTTCCTAGTTGTATAAGCGCGGTAAGGCCACGTTTCATTAATTTGGAACGATTGTCTATATTCTCTAATTTATTTATAATTATTGTTTTTTTTTAATTGACAAAAATTCAATAATTTCAAGGGAATTGAACAAATTTGTTTATTTTACTTATTCAATTGACGAATGATTTTATCAAACTAAAATAAACACTAATTACCTGTTAACGATCCTCTTTAAGATGGCTGAATTAGGTATATAACTATATAAAAGACTATAACTATTTAAAAGACACCAAAAATAATAGAAATAATTATGATAGTGATGATGACAGTAACTGTCTAAAGAACCTTTACTTGACAAAATTGAAAGGTTGTTTATAAAATAATTAAGTGTGAATTGCTACACTAATAATTTGACCCTACATTAATTGATAGTATTCCTCATTATATTGTAGTTACATATTTATTTTTTACTATAAAATAATATTTCCATAATTCTATTTTATTCAATCAAATTTTCAAATAATTTGTTTGTTGCCCATTTCTATGCTCACAATTAGTAAAATTAAAAATCAATTATTTGCAATGAAAACTTGCCTATTCTTAGATTTTAAGCATGTTTTTTATTATGCTTTACACCCGTCTCTTTTTTTGTACTTTTCGACGATTCTTCGAATATAAACGTATAATTTAACGCCCATATAATTTTAAATTATAATTTTAGTCAACACAAGTATTTTGGGACGAACAGGATGTGTTTCTTTAACCAATAAAAAACGTGCTTACATTATCGTAGGCATACCAGAGGCCACCCATAAGCATTTCATTGGAGAGAAAGAATGATGACTCTGATGATATGACAATCGTCATTTAACTAAATTATCATTTTTTTTTTTATGAAATTGCTAATCATTTTTAGCGAATTTTTTTAAAAAAATTAGCTTATGACGAGATCCTCATTTTTGAATTTCCGAAAAATTTTTGCACAGAAGTTCGTTTTAGGACCTCAGGAACCCATATCCACCGTTTGTTAAAATTTTTATACAGTAGATCCCCGTTAGTCCGAATCAATTGAAACAGGGCCCGAATCGGACTATCGAATCATTCGAATTATGGAAACGAGTTATTTCTAGTATGACTTTGGTTTCCGTCTATTTTTCATATTGGATTTAATATTTGCAATATTCAACAAACGAGTAAAACTAATGGATACTGTTCACTGTTCTGTATAAGTGCTGATAAAAGTTTATGTATAATACACTTCTAAACAAAAACAGCTTCTAGAGGGTTTTAAGAACTAATAAAGAAATATTGGTGAAAATGAAAATAACAGTAGAGCCGACCATTCTCTATGACCAAGAAAAAAAATCATCAAAATCGGTTCGTTGGATTGCATGAAAAATGCAAAAATATCTTCATTGAGTATAAACAGTAAAATCGAATATCTCAGATGGCTATATGTTCTGACAATTGATATTAGAAAAAAAAATTGAATATCGCAGAGGGCAACTAATTTTAACAGTTATTATTAGACAAACAACAAATTTCAAAAGAGTGAAATTTTATTAGTGTTTCTTATTGTTTGTGAATTAATAATATGTCAGCATGTAGATACATCAAAAAAATTCGCTATAGAATGTACTTGCTGCTTTTGGAGATTTTTTTATTAATTTCAATATAAATTTGTTTTTATTATATGCCTATTTTAATTCTGAATGCTTGCCGTTAATTTTTTTTTAATACATATTATTTTGAAATTTCATCCCCTTGTAAGAAATATTATCTAATTTGAAATTTATCCTTGGTTATTTCATCCCTGAAATGCTAATTTTTGATCGTTGAAAAATTTAAATTTCAAGTCGTTTTAATGTAGGAAAACATGTATAAGAGCAACATCATAGATAACAATTAGGGGTAGGTAGTTTTATTCGATTTACAATTGAAATGATTGGTTTATAAAAATTAATTCGTGTTTTTTCCCTTGTATCTGTTTTTCAATTTTAGTTTTAATGTGTAAACCTATTTGGAGGTTGATTATATTTTTTAAATCTTGTGACTCGTATCGCTGCCTAAATTTTGAAAAATGATCAACATACTCGATGTACGGATACTTACTAATTTTTTGAAAAAGAACTTACAAAATTCAAAACAAACGATACATTTATTTAAATTCTTATTTCGGTAAATCAACCCTTTTGACCTTTGTCTTTATTATCTAAATTCCAAATACAGAAAGGTAAAATTTCAGGAATCTTAACCGAAGTTTTGCATATATCAAAATGGAAAACAGTTTTGATAATCGATTAGCTGCTAATATATTACATATTCGGACATTTAATTATAATTTACTAATTAATTTTTTATCAAAAAATAATGGTAGCAATAGAATTGCATTGATAATAGACATTAAATATTTTTTTTAAGGTGAACCTGTAATTGAGTTTTTTTTAAAATAATCTCCAATTGTAACCGCCAATTAATTGCACTAGTGACAATCTAGTGATTTTCGCTCTATAAATTTATTAAAGTTGGTAATTTACCTATACTATTTAAGGGGCCGATCTCTAAAAATTCGTTCAGTTTTGTGTAATTTTTCTTCGCTTAATTATTCATTTGATTGAGAGGTTTTCGTTGAGGGTATTCAAAATTTCGTAAATTTCTGTACAAGAAATTGACAGTTTTAAAGAAAAATTTTTAATTAATTAAAAAAACAATCGCTAAAAGGTAAGAAACAATTAAAAATTATTTGATCTAATTTAACATTTGTAAATTAGAAATTTATCGAAAAGATTTATTACACTAATTTTCCAATCGTTGATAATAGTTTTAAATAATTAATAGATTTTCGTCTATAAAGTGCATTAATGAACAATATTTAGTACAGATATTTTGTTACTGTTTCATGGCGGCCAAAGCGTCTATTTTTTAATAAGGTAGAAATACTTCCGTTTTACAAAATTAAATGGTCTCTTATGGTCGTGTTTTTTAATTTTCATTTTCAAATATAGTATTGAAAAATTTAGAAATTTCGTCGGTTCACTAATTTCCCGTATTTTCTAACCGAGCGTTTTTGATAATGGAGAAACATGCTCATAAGAAAACTTATCTAGGATGTCGATCTATGATTTTGCCCCATTAAAATCTAGGGTGTTTTTTCTTGGCACGAGCACGGGGACATTTCTGGATAATGAAGTAAAACAAAAATTTCCTATATTTGTATATAATAAATCGGGGCGGGGCGCCTATGCAAGAAGGAATAAAGGACTGCAAATTGAATTTACTAGAAAATGAATAAAAATAATGAAAAATGAAGCTTTTACATTGCTCTTAATTTTTGTTAAAAAATTTGATCTAAGATTGCAATGTTGCACATTTTCCTATTAAGTCTATCGTATTTAAATATTAAACACGTAACAAAAGCAGAATAAAATCGTAGGGACCTTATCTTACCTAAATTTTGAAATTAAATTTAAAAAAAAAAGGAAAAAAGGACTAATCTAATTCGAATTAAGACCTAAGTTGTAATTATAGAAACAATATTTAAAATGCGGCACCTACCGAAAACTAGATTAAATATGGCCTACAATCTGGCAGCGTTGTTCATTGTTATTACAAACGTGGATTCATAAACCACAGTCCAGTATTTCATATTTTCTGAAAATTTCCGTAAGCTTCTATCAGAGTGTAGAGAATAAACATAGTTTGAAGAATAGTTATCGGTGTGCTTCACAAAATGTACGAAAATTGTTATTTTAAATTATAATAAAAATTTTTAATTATCAGATAAGTGAAACCATTATTTTTAATAATTTTACAATAAGTGATTTTATATATTTTAGAATATCTTATTATTAAAAAATCACGGCTACCTTTTTTGCATACAACCATATTAATGTTTTCAGTAGTAATTTTATTTTTTATTTTATTTTTTGTATTTGGTGTACCAATATCAAAGTATGCAAAACATTTTACGATCCAATATATGGCTTTTTCAAAGTTGATATGGCGTTAATTTATCGTGTTACATGAAAACAAATAGGTAGACGAATTGTTACTCATTGTGAAAAAATTCGGAATAAGAAATAACTGATATAAATTACTGGAAAATTTTTGAAAATTAGTTTTTTATCAAAAAGCACACGTTTAATATGCAAAAAATTAAAAGAATATCGAAAATTTATTGGATTTTTATGCAACTGTCAGTTAATAAGTATGACTAATAGTATATACACCTGTGTATGTGTGTAATGGGGATTGTGTTGTTTATTGTTTATGGGGCTTTTCATAAAAGCAAAAAAACGAGGTATTTTCTACCTTTTATTTCATTAGCCCAATTAACACTAAAAAAATTATTACGGAAAATTGGAGATGGGCATATATGGTGTGTCGAAAAATATATTACAATGATGATTGTTAGTTATCTATCAATTAAAATTTTATTGGGAAATTAGTAGTAATAATAATAACAAATTTTCTTACAAGTTTTTGAATTAAATTTGGTGCTTACTATATTTAGATCTCATTTTTTTGAAATCGTACATATTGTTGATTTTTGATACATTAACAGCTATTTTACATTGTAGCATTGTTTAAAGAAGAAGATATAGCAGTACCTACATGATTTTGATTAGTAAAACATTTTAATTGCGATATAAATTTGTAAAACGACAAATTGTTATCGGTTTGTATAAAAGACACGTTCATAATTTTCTTAAATACGACGATTAACGAGCAATATTTTTTTCAGGTGTGTAATAAAATTATTTTGATCCGATTCTTTTTCTTTTTAATTGCTTAAATAATAATTGTACATGGATCAAAGTCATGATCAGAATCATGATCAAAATCATGAGCAGAATTTTGCTCAGAATCCGTATCAAAATCCGTATTACAATGAGTATCTAAAGCAGTATCTAAATCGGCGTCAGAATAAGGATCGGAATCGTACTTCACATGATACCGATGATGAAAGTGATGGTAGTTTTTCGGATTTTTCTGAAGATCATCCACGATTTAACCCTTTAACTAATGGGAAGGCTAAGCTAATGAGTGACCTTAGAAAGATAAAACCCTGTAAATGGTCTTATAAATTTTATCATTATGGTAATAGGGTCTTTTATTTTGTTTAATTACACTTGTGGCGACCACTATAAGGGCGGTGCTGCAACAGGGTGCATGGCCGTCTATACATATAGAAAGCTTATCGTATTTAAAAATTTCAACTTTTTCTTCGTCAGTGTTTCGCTCTTATTGGGTCATGAAAATGTATATGCTCCATTGTTTTTTAGCCGTAACTAGATACTTTGTATTTCAGGAATGTATTTATGGTAGAGCTATGGTTAATAACTTATAATGTTTATAGATTAATTGTTGTTTATAGATTAATTACCACCGTTCTTTCGTTTAGTTGCTTTATCAAAAAATGGGTATTTCTAAACTTAAATTTTCGTATTTTGCTTTTGATTAATTAATCGTTTATATTTGACTTATAGTGAGTATCTTATTTTAACGTACATTGAAACCAATGGAGGGGCAAGATGTTATAATTTATTGTTAAAACTTTAAATTTCGTCAATATTTTTCAGTGATTCAAACGATTAAATAATGGAGACGGACGTTATTGGAGGGATCTTATATGTTGTATAAGTTATCCTTTCCTTATTTGTAGATGAAACTACACGTACATTTTTCAACGTTACGCTTTTCTACCCAATGCTTGGGCTTTTAAATTTAGTTTTGTTATATAAGAAAAAATAACAATTAAATTATCTGTTTTCTAATTTTACAATTTTGTGTTACTTATCATATAATAATGGATAAAATTTGATAAAATTATGATTAAAAATTTGTTTAAAGCTTTGTATATTAATTGCTTTAACAATATACTAATATTTTTCTTCTTATTAATATTATTGTTATTAACATTTAAAACTTTAAAAAATTCTTCTAGCACATTTTGATTACATATGACACACTTTTGAAATGTTTTTTTTTTTATATTAACTTGGGGGAAATAAAATTTGTGTCCATTTAGTTACGGCACTGTCGCTTATTTTTTTTTTTGCACCAAAGTCCCTTTACAAAAATGGTCGGCGCTGGTTATACTAACATGATTTTATTTCTAAATATCTGATTACCTCCTCTTTTATTTTTATAATAGTCAAATTTTATATTCTTCTTATACAGGGTGTCGGTTATAAATCTGGTCAATTCAATGAAACTTTTATTAGTTGAGCGATTCAATTTTTATTTAAGGGTTTGTAGAAGGGTTTCTGTAGAACATTTTAGAAAAGTTAGAATCTCGTAGCTTATTTGGAAGTTGATCAAAAAACGCTCGTTTTTGACGATGTAGTAATTTTCAAAGACTTGCTACACATTTGAAATTAGTTATTGTTAGAGTGACTCAAGGATCCGGCCAACATTGAGAAGGGCTTTGAGGCATTCTTTGACGTATCTGGCTAGTTTTTGAAAATTGTGATCTTGTCCAAAACGAGTATTCTTGATCAACTTGCAAATGAACTACGAGGTTCTAAATTTGCTAAAATAGTTTCTAGGTATCACCCTACAAATCCTTGAAATATTTTTTGAATCGCTCGTCAACTAATAGGAGTTTCACCCTGTATTTGATTATAAAAAAATGTTTCTTAGGTTTAAGTATTTCTTATTTCTTTCTATTTTATCGTTTAATTGTATTTTTAACAACAATTGAATGGTATAATTATCATAATATTAATACATTGAATACTTATAATTATTTTTTTTTCAACGTGTTGGTTCGGCACATTATTATAATCAACCATATCCACGAGCAATGGCGCAAGTAGTAGGCCACAAACGTAGGGGTATTAGTAGTGGTGATACTTCAGCACCTTCGACTAGTGCCCAATGTCAAGTACCAGCATTACCTGCTGGTAATACACCTGCAACATTAACTGATGAATTGGCTGCATTATTTGAATGTCCTGTTTGTTTCGAAATTGTATTACCACCTATAATGCAGTGTCAGGTCGGTCATCTAGTTTGTGCAAATTGTCGTCCCAAGTTATCTTGTTGTCCAACTTGCCGTGGTACACTTGGTATGTTCACTTATATTTTGTATATCAACATTTTTTTTATGTAAAATTTTACTTTAAAGGTAATATTCGAAATCTAGCTATGGAAAAAGTTGCAAATAATCTGATGTTTCCATGTAAACATAAGGCAACTGGTTGTCGAATGTCGTTAGGATTAAACGAGAAAGCTGAACATGAGGAAATTTGTGAATTTCGACCATATAGTTGCCCATGTCCAGGAGCCTCATGTTCTTGGCAGGTATAATCAGTTTTTATAGTTTGCTCAAATTTAAATAATCATACATATTTGGAAAAATCTCACGGATTTCTCAAAATCAGGGACAGTTGGATAAAGTGATGATTCATCTTCAGCATTCTCATAAAAATATTACAACATTGAATGGTGAAGATATCGTCTTTTTGGCAACTGAAATCAATTTAGCTGGCGCTGTCGATTGGGTTATGATGCAAAGTTGTTTTGGTCATCATTTTATGTTAGTATTGGAGAAACAAGAGAAGAACGATGGACATACACAATTTTTCGCTATTGTCCAATTGATTGGTTCCCGTAAGCAAGCCGAACATTTTGCTTACAGGTGAGTTATTTGATTTTTATTTCAATAATAATAATGATACGGAAAAATTATTGATTCACATTTGACAGACTTGAATTAAATGGAAATCGACGCCGTCTAATTTGGGAAGCTATGCCCCGCTCAAGTCATGAAGGTGTTGCTTCAGCTATAATGGCATCCGACTGTTTAGCTTTCGACAATTCGATTGCCCAACACTTTGCTGATAATGGGAATTTGGGTATTAATGTTACCATTTCTTTAGTTTGTTAAATCATAAGTTTTGTATTCCTTTTTTTTTCCCTCTCATTAATATTTTTTGCTAAATCAGTTTTCATAATTTTTGAATTATTTTACAGTTTTCCATATAACATATCCTATAGTTGAGTTAAGTAATTCTAGATTTTTCTTAAATTTTTTTTGTCTTGCTTTGATTACGCTAAACGTGTCTAGTATGACGGTCATTCTTTGTAAATTTGCTTTCGTTTAAAATCTTTCATTGCAATATGAGAAAAAAACAACTTGTAGTTTCGCTGCAATTAGAAGTTTTTCAATATTTAGGAAACTCTTAAAGAAGACAAATTTACAAACAGCAATTGTCTTACTAAACATTATTCGCATTACCTCACTGTAAAAGAATACAAAAAAAACTGACATCTTAATAATTTGTAAGTTGTTTAATCTATAATTAAGAACATTTAAAACTCTTTAATATCGCATTAACAATTATTGTAATGACTAAAAAAAAAATCAATATACACATCTGGTGATTGCAACTAGAAACACTTATGTACATTTCATTGTTCCACTATTCCTCAAATAAGTTACTTGGTCTCATTTTGGATTATTTGAGATATGAGAGTGAGTGAAATGCGCATATTTTTTTCAACAATACTTCTAATTTACATTGCCCAATTGGCGTATTTAATAATTTTTATCAATAATGTGTCGGTATTTGTTAATGCGAACGTTTTAGTGTGTATAGTCTGTCGATTTTTCTAAGGGAATGACTAAAGTAATAAAATAAAGTCAAGTATATTCAAGAATGAAGGTTCAATTTAAATTCCATTATGTAAAAATCCCTTGTAAACACTCGTCTTTACCTGCTTTGTTCGAATACTAATCAGATGGTGAAATTGTCGGTCCTTTTTTTGATTTATTATTTTATGAGGTGCTATTTGTAATTGAACATTCATTGTTGAATATACTTGACTTTATTTTATTACTTTAGTCATTCTCTTAGAAAAATCGACAGACTATAATGGATACTTTAGGTCTTTTGTTATGTAATAATAGCCTACATTTAGCCATTTGTTTGTCTAAATTTCTTTTCAGATGTTATACTATACCGGGTGAGTCACGTAAGACGAAAGTTGTTATGACAACTCTCATTATTTGACGAATGATTCGGAAAATATTTATAGGATTTATAGGAGGGTTCCTTGTGCACATTTTTTCAAAAATTAGCACCTCGTAGCTCATTTGAAAGTTATTCAAAAAAGTCATTTTACGCTTTAGATAGTTTTTGCAAATCGCTATATCATCAGAAACGAGTGTTTTTTGTTAAACTTCCAGATGAGCTGAGAAGTTGTAATTTTGATAAAATGATCTCCAGCTACCCTCCTATGAATCCTTGAAACATTTTTCGAATTGCTCGCTATATAATGAGAGTTGGCATTAGAACTTTACGTATTACGTGACTCACCCGCTAGGTTTCATTTTTCTATTTTCATTCCATTATTATTATTGTTACATCAATATTGTAGTAAATAAATAAATATCGAATTAACGAATATCTAACTGATTAATATTTCTAATTATAGTTTTCTAAATCAATCAAATTCGATGTTTATTTGTTGGTCGTTTATATAACTGTCCTTATCATCCATTTTGTTTACAATAAATATTACTTCAATTAAATAAATTAATGGTATATTATTTATTTTTATTGATCATTTAATAATAAACGAAAAATAACTTTCATTAGTATATTCGTTATGGGTTTTGTTCGATAATTAGCTCTGCCTTTGTATTATATGCAATAAATTTTATTTAAATTTGTAACTATTATTTTTATCAGAAAACCCGACAACTACGCTTAAAATTCGAGATAAAAGTAATTAGACCACTATAATATAAAAAGCTGGTTTATTTAGAGAAAGACTCATTCATCAACATTCAGTCCTCAGGTACGTTTCTCTTTTATTTACTACAGATTATATTGAAGTTTAGAGAAAATTCAGTTTTAAATTGTATAATTATAATCTAATATGCATTGATTTGTATATAAATATATAGATATCAATGCCAATATGGCTTATTAAAGATTATTTAAACAAATTCTCGTGAGTTTTGCGTGTTTTTTTCTTCCAGTGAATCTTTTATTGACAAAATGAGTCGGCTAATTACAAATAAATGGACTATAATTAACAAAAAAACTGAATTTTCGTAATAGGCGTCATAATATGATTAAGGAGTAGATTTTGTTTATAATCCTTAATTTTCCGAATAACAACCCTTATGATTTAAATATTCGCGCCATCTATGCTTCGACATTCATCTAATGAAGTGCCATCTAGTATGGCTTAAAATAACCAAAAATTTGTCCGATAAAATTGTAATTTACCTTCATCATTAATTTTTATTCAAAATTTCCATTATAAATAACGTAAATTGTCCTAAATTTCCCTCTATTATTTACCGCGTGAGTTAATTTTGTTAATTATAAATAAATAGGTGATAATTGGGCGATTTCTGTGAGTTTGTATTTAAATCTCCCGCCGAAACAGTGGTCTTGTACGGAGATTCTAGTTAATATTACAGAGTCTAGAAATTGTATTTTTGAGGAAAAATTACTGGCTTAATAAATTGGAATTTTTCAAAATTTTGAAAATGATTTTTTATGTAAAAAATTAAATCCGTCAACTTCATTCTGTTGGTTCTATTTCCGTTTCCTGTCGACAACATCATCCCCACTTTCGTCAACTAATCAACGTTGCCGGTTTCTTGTGTGTTTTAGGGAAGGTTAATAAATTAATAAATATTATAAATATTGTGGTATATTATAGAAAAATAATTCAATTGAAGATATATTGATAAATTTTTAAGTATAAATTTATAAATTTTCAAATTTATCATTGTTTATTGTCTTTATTCAATAGTAATTTGCATTTATTGTAAGTGGCAACAGTGTATTGAAAGGTATTCGTGCTGAAATTCGATGTCGGCCTCGGCCTCATCGTATGATCAAAAATTTATAAAACCGTTTTATTCTGTGAATTAAATAATTATAATAAATACAAATTAATAAATATAATTATCATATAAAGGCTATGAAAATGGAGTGGCAACCGCAAGAAGAAGGTTTACGTGAAATTTTAACATTATTGAAAGAATCACAATCACCAGATACAGCTACCCAAAGGACGGTTCAGCAAGTATCCTTTTTCCAGGATTATTCCTTATTATTTAAATTAAATTTTAATAATATTATATATTTTTTTTTTGATTGATTGATTGATTGTGTAAATAGATTTGGTAAGATTTTTAATTTTTGGTTATAAACAATAAGTTGTTAATGTTATCTAAACAATATCATTTTTTATGTTGTATTGTGTTTACACATAATCACGTTAATTGTGATTATCAATTGAAGCATAAAATTCTAGAACAAATATTTCCTTAACAATATTTTCCAGAAATTGGAAGAATTAAATAAATATCCAGATTTTAATAATTACTTAATGTTCGTATTAACTAAATTAACAACAGAAGATGAACCGACAAGATCATTAAGTGGTTTAATATTGAAAAACAATGTAAAAACACATTATAATAATTTACAATCGAATGTAACAGATTTTGTTAAAAATGAATGTTTACAAGCTGTCGGTGATCCGTCCCCATTAATACGTGCTACTGTTGGTATATTAATAACAACAATAGCTAGTAAAGGTGATTTATCATCATGGCCAGAATTATTACCAGCATTATGTGCAATGTTAGATTCACAAGATTATAATGTGTGTGAGGGTGCATTTGGTGCATTACAAAAAATTTGCGAAGATTCATCAGAAGCATTAGATGCTGATACTGTTAATAGACCATTACAAATATTAATACCGAAATTTTTACAATTTTTTAATCATTCAAGTTCAAAAATACGTTCTTATGCTATTGGTTGTGTAAATCAATTTATTGTTCAACGTTCTGAAGCACTAATGTACCATATTGATCTATTTCTAACAGTAAATATAAAAAATAAATAATAAAAACAAATTTATCAATTACATTATTTTCAGAATTTATTCCATGTAGCTACTGATGAAGATCCAGAAGTCAGAAAGAATGTTTGTCGTGCACTTGTTATGTTATTAGAAGTTCGTTTAGATCGTTTAATACCACATATTGATAATATTATTGAGTATATGTTAGTACGAACACAAGATGCTGATGAGGGTGTAGCATTAGAAGCTTGTGAATTTTGGTTATCATTAGCTGAACAACCAGTATGTCGTAATGTACTTGGTCCACATTTAAATCGTTTAATACCAGTTTTAGTTAGAGGAATGAAATATTCAGAAATTGACATTATTTTGCTCAAAGTAAAAAACTAAAGTTTATTTTTAATATTTGTAATTTATATATATATATATATATATTTTTCGTAATTAGGGTGATGTAGAGGAGGATGAATCGATACCTGATCGTGAAGAAGATATTCGTCCACGTTTTCATAAATCAAAAACAACAATAAAAACGAATAGTAATAGTACAAATGATTTTGGGGATATATCACAAGAGGAAGACGATGAAGATTACGATGATGGTGATGATGATGGTTCATTATCTGATTGGAATTTAAGAAAATGTAGTGCAGCCGCTTTAGACGTTTTAGCAAATGTATTTCGTGATGATTTATTACCAATTCTTATACCAATATTGAAAGAAACATTATTCCATCAAGATTGGAATATAAAAGAATCGGGAATTCTAGCATTAGGTTAATATTACGATTAATCTATTATAATAATTATTAATTTAGTGTTTTTTTTTTATTAAATTTTAGGTGCTATAGCTGAAGGTTGCATGTCAGGAATGATAAGCCATTTACCAGAATTAATTCCATACTTAATAAATTGTTTAAATGATAAAAAAGCTTTAGTTAGAGCTATAACATGTTGGACATTAAGTCGTTATTCACATTGGGTAGTTGCACAACCGCATGATTTATATTTAAAACCATTAATGACTGAGTTATTAAAAAGAATATTAGATGGTAATAAACGTGTACAAGAAGCAGCATGTTCAGCATTTGCAACATTAGAAGAAGAAGCATGTACTGAATTAGTGCCATATTTAGGTTTTATATTAGAAACATTAGTATTTGCATTTTCTAAATATCAACATAAAAATTTATTAATATTATATGACGCTATTGGTACATTAGCTGATTCAGTTGGACATCATTTAAATAAACCAGATTTTATTAATATGCTTATGCCACCATTAATACAAAAATGGAATATATTGAAAGATGAAGATAAAGATCTTTTCCCACTTTTAGAGGTAACAGATAAACAAATAATAAACAATTTTATTAATAATACATTTTTGTTTATTTAGTGCTTGTCAAGTATTGCTACAGCCCTTCAATCCGGATTCTTACCTTATTGTGAACCTGTTTATTGTAGATGTGTATCATTAGTTCAACATACACTATACCTTCATATGGTGAGTTGATTTTTTGAATGTTTGTTTAAAATTAAAAATATATATATATATATATTTAAATTAGGCAAACTTACAAAATCCTGATCAATTTGAAGCGCCAGATAAAGATTTCATGATTGTCGCGTTAGATTTATTATCTGGCTTAGCAGAAGGCTTAAATGGTCATATAGAGAAATTAGTTCAAAATAGTAATATAATGGAATTATTACATCATTGTATGCAAGATTCAATGCCAGAAGTTCGACAGTCATCATTTGCGTTACTTGGCGATTTAACAAAAGCATGTTTCCAACATGTACGTCCTTGTATACCTGATTTTCTACCAATTTTGGGTAGAAATTTAAATCCAGAATATATATCTGTATGTAATAATGCTACATGGGCTATTGGTGAAATAAGTATTAAACTCGGTAACTTATACAATTTTATTTTTATTTTTCATATAGAATAATGTTTATTTATATAAAAATAGGCGCTGACACAAGACCTTACATACCTTTGGTTTTAAATCAACTTATTGAAATTATTAATAGACCAAATACTCCAAAAACATTATTAGAAAATACTGGTAAGTACAATTATTTATACATCAATTAAATTTATAACCTGCATGCTTCGATTAATGTTTACCTGTACTTCCTGTTATTATTTATTTATTCTCAAATCTGGTGGTGTAAAGGTAGGGTTTTCTATAAAACAACAGGAGCAGCTTATTGGTGACTACAAAATAATTATTACTGTTATAAAAACAATCAAATGGTGTATTTCATTATGATTAGTCTGATATACGTAACAGGCAATTGGAATTAGAAACATATTAAATTTTTTTGTTTTAAATTATAACAGTTACCGCAGGTTATGAAATAGAGACTTGTAAAATTATAAAATATATATGTTTCGAGTTCTATTTGCCAACAATATATTTATTAGTTAAACAATGAAAACTTTATCTATTGTTCGAAGGCTAAAGACTTGTTATATTTTATCGCTTCCCTACCATGTATCAATATCGATTGCTTCGTTAACTTATTCTAATATTTGAAATTAAAATCTCGATAATGATTAATTTTTATTTATTTGGCTGCATGATTAAATTAAGTATCGATTATTGTATTTCGAACAATTAAATAAAGTGTTGAATAGTTTTTTTGCAATTAAAAATTTATTATTAATTGTAATACACCGTATGATTATTTTTTTTATGGTAAATAAATGTTGTTTTGGAGTATTGTTTGTATGAGAGAAAAATCACTACAGTGTTGATAAAATTTGAACTTTACAGTGAATCCTGGGATTGTTTAAAAATATATTGATAATTGTCTTATTGTTATTATTATCGCCTACAAATTTGTTATTATGTTAAATTGGTGTTATATTTCCGTTGATGGAGCCTTTATTTTCCTAAAATTTAATCTCTAATTTGTCTGATTGAAGAGTCTAAACTGCAAATATACACACATATATATATGGGATCCACTGTATTTAAACCGACCAAATCACATAGTAATTATTATTTAATTGAATAATTTTTATATGCATATAATTTTTAATTGTTTATTATTTCATTTAATTGGTTAATAAGAGTTCTTTTTTTATCAAGCACTGATTTTATTTTAATTACATAATTTTATTATATGTACTATCATTTTTATTCTTATTATTATCATTATTATTATTATTATTCTATAATTGATATTAATTTTTATAATTATGTAAATTGTAATTAATTTATTTGTAATTAAGTTGAGTTTTTTGTTGTTTTTGTTCTCGGTATAGCCATAACAATTGGTCGACTAGGTTTTGTCTGCCCCCATGATGTCGCGCCCATGTTACAACAGTTTGTACGACAGTGGTCTGTAAACCCTCTTTTTATTATTTATTTTAATTTTTATTTAATTTAATTTATTTTATTTTAATTATTAACAATTTACCTATAATCCAATTTATTTTACGTTATTTTTTATGTTTTTTTGTGAGGAAGCAAAAGCTTTATATATTTAAGTAGCACTTGTCCTTATAAGCTTCCTCCTTAACTAACAAAAAAATAATAATAATAAATCATGCCGTATTCCTCATTATTACAACAATTATAATAATTAATAAAGTCAAGTTAGAGGAGTACTGTATTTAAGTTGAATAAATAGCAAGTGTAATAAATAATAACAAAATGACACTTGCATTTAAATAAATGAAATTTGTTTTCAAATGGAGGAAAGTTGACCAGTTTTGTTTTTCAATTAATTATCAAAAAAAATATTGCTTTTATTTTTATTTTTGAACAATGTCTATAGATGTATTTGCTGTACTATTTTTCCTACATGTACTTCTCTGCTTATTATGCAGTTTTTTTATTGTCATCATTTTAAAGTCTTTTTATATGTACATTTTTCTATTACTATCAAGGGAAAGCGAGTGGACGAACAGTGGATACAAATATTGAATTTCTGGTCAACTTCGCTCCTATGGTTACTTTTTATCGATAATTGTTATTTATATATTCTTTTTTTTTATCAATATTACAGGTGTATTTCTCTAAGAAATATAAGAGATAACGAAGAAAAGGATAGTGCATTCCGTGGAATGTGTCAAATGATCCAAGTTAATCCTGGTGGTGTTGTTAATGAATTTATATTCTTCTGTGATGCTGTGGCATCTTGGATTACGCCTAAAGATGATCTAAAGGATGCTTTCAGCAAAGTAATTTATCAATTTTTAAAATTTCAAAAAAAAAAATACAGATAATTTTTCTGTTTTTCTTAGATTTTGCATAGTTTCAAATCACAAGTAGGACCGGAAAATTGGAAAAGATTCAGTGATCAGTTTCCACCACAATTAAAGGAACGTCTTTATCAAGTTTACGAAATATGAATGTACAACAAACAGGTTGTTAAATTTTAATTTAATGTTCAAAATGAATTTTAATATTCACTTGTACTTCTTTTAGGGTAAAAGAGGGGTAATTAAACAAATTTTAGCTGTGGGGTGGGATGATCTTAATATGTTTTAAGAAAAAAGCCCAATATTTATTTTAATAGTAAAATCAAGAGGGTGGGTTCTTTAGATTAATTCATTTCAATACCAATACAGAGAACCTATACTCGTAACGTTGTTTCTTGTTATTCAATTATGATTTTAAAGATATGAAAAAATAGATAGTTAAAAGTAGATTCATATAATTTTTCTCGTGTTACTTTTAAAGTTTTTACAAAAGACTGAGTATAGGTTTAAATTATTAACTTTGAAAATGTTGGGAATAATGTCATAAACACATGAAGTGCTTAAGTGTGTAGTCTTTAACTGAATTAAGTAAAATTAACAGTGCACTTATTTTCTTAAGCATCAATTTTTTCGATAAAATTGATTGTTAAAACTTATACACTTAAGTTGAATTAATCTTAATTTAGTATTAGTAGCTACGCATGTGGTTTGGTATAATAAAAATAGTTTAATCTATTGAAAAAAAAATCAAAAAAAAACTTGTGCGAGTGCTTAAACAAATTCTTAGTAATTCCTCCTTCTACTTGTTGTAAATATTTTGATAAAAATACATACAATCGTCATGTGTCAATCAGTCAATTTTCGTTAGTAATTGTAAGTGTTGCTGATATTTTATTGCATGATTTGTGAATTTAGCTTGAAGGAGGAAATCCATATTCTTTTGAATTTATTGATAATATAAATGCAATATTCTGCATTTTTCTCATAATAAATTACCTTTTCTCCTTTTATATGAGGACTTCTGGCTCCTAGACCTAGTCCTTTATCCTAATCCTATGATTATTATCACCTGTGATTTATAAACCTACGTGTGAATGTCGTTTTTTGTGTAATATACTATAAATATAAAAGGATAAAAAAGAAATCAACATGTGATAATAAGTTAGTGAACATGAAATCCTTAAAGTTTATTTGTGATACTTCTAGATATATTTAAAACTATAAATAAGACTTGCAAGTATTAGTCGACGTTTTTATAGATATTTATCTAAACTGTATAGTACTTGCCAAAAGTGAAAAAAATATGATTAAATGGTATCAAATTTACTTTTACGACGATAAGTGAGATGTAAACGCCCTTTTTCTTAATATTTTTTTTTTTGTAGATGCAATATTAATCCAATGTTATTATTATTATTTTCACTGTTAATTGTTCTAAGTGTGAATGAGTTATCCTTATTGGCAACAGAAGTCTTCGTTCCTTCAACACTCCGTGATCCATTCCTTTTGCGTGTTAACACGCATTCCTTTCTCATTAAATATATATTTTTGTTTAATATAATTTGATAATGAATACGACATAGATGTATTTTATTGTATCTTTATTTGAATGTAAATGTGATGAAATTAATGTACTTATCACATGTACAATCAAGTGTAGATTGGTATTTTGAAATGTTTTATGTTTTAGTTCCTGCTAATTGAAATTAACGGAATTCTGGCTATGTAGTTAATATAGTTGTTCTTTTTAAAACATGCCATTTTAAATATTCTTTTAATTAACAAAATAAATCTTTCAAACAAAAAAAAAAATACTATTGTGATACATTAGTAGTGGATTATTTGGTTATATAAAAGAATCAAATTAATATCAATGTTGACAGCAGGGGGGGTGCGTTTTAATCGGAACAACCTGTATATGTTATTTAAAGATTCTATCCCGTGTCGTATCAGTCAACTAATGTGATTGGTGTAATGTGTTAACATTTTGAAAATATACATTTATTGATTTCTGATTAAAAATATGTGAGGGATTTGATTTTCAATTCACTTAATCATTTATTTTAATTTATCAATACATATATTCTTTAATATTTTTCATTCAAAATTAACAGTTGAAATGTATTATTTTTTATAAGTTATTATTATTATTATTATTTCAGTTAAATATTGAAAAAAGGAATAAATAAATAAATCTTTTCATCAAAGTAAATTCTATTTTTTCCCAAACTCTCCTGCAGTGTCTTTTAAATTAATTAACGTGTTTAATGACATAATAAGACGAATGATATTGTTAATTGTCTAATTAGTTTGAGTTGTTCAGATAAAACCCTGCCACAATGCACAATTATTTTAAAGTTAGAGGGATGGATTTAGAGTACCATTAAATTTGTTGCTAAGCAACAAACCCCTTAGAACAAGAAGATGATAGGATATTCCAATGTCTGAAATAACATTTTAAGACAGCATCTCCTAGTTTAAATTAATTAAAGATTTAAACTTTTATTAGCTACTGATAGTTGGAGGCAATTATGCTCCTTTAATTCTAAATATATTCTTGACACTTTGTTATGATAAACTTTATTGATAATGATTATGATGATGATGATGACGGGATATTTTATTGATCCCAAGAAAATGTTGTAAATATTATGTAGTGGAAATGATAGAATTCTAATATTTATCAGGATAGCTTTTATTAGCAGCGATTAGGGTGGAATTCAGAAGATTTCACAAACATCGTAATGTTATTGTTATGATGTTTGAATCGTTGGGGTGCGTTAAAGGCAGATTTATATTCTTTCAGAATATTTTGTATGAAATTATAATTTGAAGTAAAGTCGATCATAAGCTTTGAACAAACACATATAGTTGTTGACTGGAAAAAGTGAATCTTAAAAGAACAATGAAATTAGTTTATGGTTGGGGCACACAAAGGAAATTGTCCATTGTAAATTCTGTTAATAGATGCAGATAATTTACACCTTATACTAAAGGCAGACAATATTTTACAGTGGACACTATTCTTTGTGTGCCACAACCATAAAGTAATTTGAATTTTTATAAGACTCACTAATTCCAATCGGCAACTATACCTACCACTAATGAGTCTATTTTTTTAAAATACAATCTGGGTTATATGTTTTTCACATTTCTAAAGGTTAAACTTCGCTATTAAGACTGTAAACCATTTTAAAACATTTCCAACGATTCTGTCTGCAGGGGCGTCCCTAGAATTTCGACCGCCCGTATGAAAGAGGTGTTTAATCCCCACTTTCAGAAAAACATCGACATTTTTTTACATTATTATAAACAAAAAACAAAAGGTAAATAGAAGTTAACAGTAGAAAATATGGTCAGATTTGATCGTGCTCGTATTTATTGCACACCTTATTAAGACGCCCCTGTGTCTTTGTAAGACATAGATTATAGTAGGTATAAAATTGTTTTTGGTTCAAAATAAGTGAATAATTTGATAGTTTCCAAAATTATTTTAAGAATCTTCAAAAAAACTCTTACTTCGCAAAAATGTGTTAATAATTTGGAAAAAAATTTGATGGCGTCTTAGTTTTTAAGTGTTGGATCGTTAGCAGGGACGGACTTTGGTTATGACCCTTGGCAGGGTCTACCGCATAATCCTAAATTGTACATAAATTTGGAAAAGTATAGAAAAACAAATACATTTATGCCCGTATTTATAAACCAATCTCAGACTTGTTCTGAAGTCTAACTTCCAAGCATGAGTTCTGGTTTATAAGTGTTGCTTCGGAAATTCTCGGCGGAAGTCAGGATTGAGTATATGGAGGGCTGAGAACTTGGCGAATTCTAGTTACTATTTACAGGGTCACGTTTTTCTTTTTGTGTGCACGTGCACCTTTTGTAAAGTTCAAGCTCGCTTGAAGGCAGCTACAACCCAATCTTGGCTCGGTTACATAGTCTGGCCTCAAGGACAAGCTCAAGCTTCAAGACGGTCTCAAGATTGGTTTAAAAATACGGGAATTGGCAATCGAATTCTAAAATTTTAATGCCCCCAGTCGGAATCCAACTTTAAAAAGATATTATCAGTAACTTAAGTAACTGATTTATTTTTAGGGGGCTAATTTAAAGCTCGGGGGAGCTAAGCTCCCCTTTAAGTCCGCCACTGGTCGTTAAACTAAAAACATCAGTGAATATGTACAGTTGAGCGAGAAATATCACGTTTTTCGGTTCGTGTGAGTCAGACTGTTTTCCTTGTGAGATTAGGAACGTGGGTCGGTAGGAAGTGTTCGAACGCCCTGAAGTAAGTGACCGACTGACGTTTCGGTTTCGGCCAAAAATTGTTCGTGATTTATAGCAATATCTCAGCTTTAAGCGTGGATTTACACACATTTGTATGGCGGTCTGTACACTGGAAACCACCTAAATGTGATCGGCTCTTCAGTGAGGAATATCACGTTCTTCGATGTGTGTGAGTCAAGTTGCTTCTCTCGTGTGGATAAAAAGGTAAGAGGCGTCAGAACAAGTTTCCACTGTAACCATTTTTTTTTTTGTTAAATCATCCTTTTTATACATAGGCAAAACTTATGGGATGAGCAACTATGGGTTACTGAAAAGTGAATCTCCTTATAGATCAGAGACTAGTCTCTAAAAATTTAGTGAATACCATCCAAATGCTTTAAAAAATCACAGTAATTCATTTTTAGGTAAGTCAGAAACAGGGACGGATTGGCCCACCAGAAGCACATAAATTCATTCCAGTCGCATTAGGTACCTACAGTGATGACCATAAAAAAGACACCAAGTCTTGAGCAAGGAATATCACGCTTTTTGGTTCGTGTGAGTCAGGCTGTCTCTTTTCTGAAAATAAGAAGGTGATTAGGTAGGTAGGAAATGTTATAACCAGTTTCCATCATACTAAATTTGTGGAAAATATTTGTGTATTCAACTAAATACCCAAAATATCATCAGTAGCCTCTCTCTCTTTTTTTGATTGAGTATCTTTGCTCTCAAATCCTGACATGTGACAATTCTATTACTTTGTTACGACCGTACTCTAAAGCCTGTTTTACACTGCCCCACAGGATCGCCGCAACCGGGTGTGCAGGTTGTGTACCACACAGAGGCCCCTTGTAAAGGGAGCGCCAAATCACGGTAATTTTTGATAATTTTATTCAAATGTTTGTCAGTATCTACAGATAAGTAATGCGACTCTTTTTTTACTCCCTCTTTGTATATGCGGGGCTCAGGCTATAAGAAACCAATTCAAAACTGCATTTTTTCAGCAATCAACAAAAAATGATCACATTTATCTGAAGGTGCTGGTATATAGGTAGGTAACATATAAAAGAGACCGACTATTGAACGAGTAATCGGCCGCTTCTCTCGTGAGTAAGAAGGTGGGTAGGTAGGAGGTGTTAGAAAGAGTTTACACTATACCAAATTTATAGACAATATTTGTCTGTAAGTACAGGTTAATATTCAAAATGGCACCATCAATCCCATCTCCTTCATCTGATTGAGTCCAAACCTCTGAAGGTTCTGTTACATTGTTACGACCACCCTCAAAAGCCAGTTTTACACAACCGCACAAAAAGTGGTCTTATTTATCAGCTCTCCACTGTACATTGTTGATTGTGTGTCTTTGTATCAAACTCTATCGTCTTGCTAGTCCACCCCTGCGTATCAAACTTAGTATTTTTGGTACTTTATTGTAGTAGGTATAACTGCTGGAGGTTATTGAAATAAAAAAAGGTGATTGTTTCGATTATTTATCAGACGACAATGTTGTTAAATATGTGATTCTTATCTCGAATATCTATATATTTGCTAAAAATTATCATAAATATGTCATACGTATTCACAATAATGTTGTATAAATTTTATACTAAATTTAACAATTATTATCGTAAATTTACATAATTACAGTATAACAAAGAAAAACAAGTGATAAAAAATGAGGACAACTACTTAACCAAAAAATAGTAAAAGAGATAGATATATTTATAGAAAGAGTAAAACCTATTGACTTATCCTATAATCATAAATAAACTGTATATTGCGTTTAGGAAGTTACATTTAGTTAACGCCTACTATTTAACAATAAACCAATCAAATTTAACGTATACATAATCAGAGGCGTGGTTAAATGTCGACCACAACTTGCCTAACGTTTAGAATGGTGTTGTACGGTCACTATAGTAACCGTTCATCCCGTTTTGAAATGGTGATTTCAGTTTTCATATGATCATCATCAAATATATAACGTAATATTATCGGATATTATTATCATTATTATTATGGAGAAATTAACACAGTTTGTATCGAAATCGTTCGAAAATAATAACAATAATAATAACAATAATGATAATCATAATATAATTAGTGATAATAATCAGTGTTTAAATTTAACATCAACAATTAAAACATCACCGATTATTAAAATGGAAGATGATTATCAAACTATCAATAATCAACAAGACAATACAAAACGGCCGAAAAATTGGTTAATATCCGATTTACAAAAGAGTGATACATTAGGTATTGATTTGCGTTTAAACAATACACAAATTTATCCGGAAATAAAAACAACAACAGTATCAACAACGACAACAATAACAACAACAAAAATCACAACAACAAGCGATTTAACAAACAATAATCAGTGGTACGATAATAATATTGATATAAAAACACCATCGCCAAAGAATAGTTATTGTTCATCATCATCGCCGATTGATTTAGAAGATTCAAAATCGTGTCCGGAAACTGTGACAAGTGAAAAAAATGATGATGAAAAACAGGAGAACATCGATAAAATTGTAAATAATGAAAATGAACGAAAATTATGTGAGTTGATTTGTGTTAATTAAATTATTAGCGAATTTCTTAGTGACATGTCAAATTAAGGCCGTATCTGAGGGGGGTCTTCAGGGGCTTGAACCCCCGCGAAATGCTAAGTGAAATATATTGTATATTGCTATTTCATCGAGAAAAAAGTGGTGAATTTCTTACAAAACCGAACATTACTGAGACTACTACATATGGCGGTTAACCCCCCCCCAAAACCCCCTCAAATACGGTCCTGAAATTATTTGTCAATGATTTTTCAATCCCCGCCACCCGAAATTTTCTTCTAGATACGGCCCTGAATCAAACTATTTTTTTTAGTCTAATAAATAATCAAATTATGTAAATATTATTTAATTATAAATGGAAGAATGTATTTACTCGAAGCGATTGTAATGAACCCTTATGCGGCCGGGACAACCCTCAGATATGATCGTATTTTGGTTGTAATTAACGGATTGATTGTTTTAAACTTGATAAATTATTGCCGAGCCAAGTTTAAATGATAATTTAAAATTTAAACATTTAAAAAAGGGTCGACAACTCAGCAGGCTCGCTTTGCCATCAAAATACCGTGCAATAAAAATAAAATCTGTCGGTTCTTTTGTAAACTTACCCTTAGTAATCGAAAAGTCGGTTTCATTTAATTCGACACTCGACATTATCTATAATTACTTAATAGGAGTTTAACTGAAATTATATGAGGTGAGACGTAGCGAATTATTCAATTACCGATAATGTAATCGACGCAATATCAAATTAAAATTATGAAAAACGCTAATTAATTATTCGATTTAATTACCTATTTACTGCACCGCTAGTTAAAGAGCGTAGTTATAATTAAAAGTGACTCATAAAACTCCATTTGAAATTTAGAGCTGGAATAATTGTTGAAATCCAAAAATAGGCCCTTAATAATCGAATAAAGTTTTCCGGTAATTATCAGAAATTCATAATAAGACCGGTGCAATATGAATCGGATTTCAATTATTTAAAAGCGTACTAGGTACCTATATCATGTTCGCACAATAATTATTCTCCTTAAAAACAGAATTAAGTTCTTAAATTGAAACTATAATTTGTTCACAGTAAAAGTTTGGTTGGTCAGTTTAAGCAAAACGGTTCATTTAACGATCAACCAGGTAACTCTGTTCGAATTACTAAGGATCAAATTCAAGCACGATTTTAATTGAGTCAATATAACATAAAAACAAGTCAGGGAAAGCAAAAATTGATTGTTGATTGCCTATTATAGGGTTTGATTTCCATATACATATGTAACTTCATTATAAACAGCGGTGTCCTTACGGATTTAGTCGCCTATTTGCAAAAGGTAATTTGGTTGCCCCATATTTTTTAATGAAACAAAGAAGTTTTTTTAAATTTTATTAATAACAGGCAACAGGTACCTACAAAAATCGAAAATTAAATGAACTTTGGCCGCCTCCTTGAAATACTGAAACATTCTTTTTGCATACCTACCTATTACTGGGCGGTATTAAGTTAGATATGTATGGACAAAAAATTTCACATAAGCTCAAAATTTGGATCGGAATTACCCTCATTCCAGTATCTCCATAGTGATGGGACATTAAAAGTATAAGAGGTTCTAATTGATGGAAGTTTCTGAAATTTGATCCCCTTCAATTTATCCAAAAAATTAAAAAATGTAATAAAAAATACACTGTTCTATTTAAAATAAGTGAGTGAGGTGCACTACCCCATATAACAGGGGTTTCTAGAACAACGAAAATATTTGCCAAATGTAGTTCCATCAATTAGAACTTCTTATACTTTTAATAGCCAATCACTAGGACACACCCTGTATATGAAAATTTTTCTCAATTTGCTTAAGCATTTTTGATATTCATGGATTAAGTATTTGTGTTCCAAAATTTTTCTTTCGCGTTTATCTCTTTACAGAGAAAAGGGTCTCTTTAAACGCAACACTCTGTACCTATATCATGCTATATTTTGGTGTTATGAATGACATTTTTAACACGGCTTACTTGAGTTAGTGTGAAAAGTAATTGCTTATACACTTTTGACTAATAAAATAGACGGATGTTTAGTTGCTGTCTAGAAATGGTGTATTTTGACTTATAAATAAAGTCAACTTATGATATCCAACAGAGTTTTCCATTTTGAAAAATACTAAATTCTAAAGTGCAGAGAAAAATCTCGGAGCATTTCAATTTTTTTTTATTTCGCTATGTCTACAATTTTAAAGGTAAGAAATTGAACTGGGGTTCTCAAAAAACTAGATTTTAGACATTTGAAAATTTTCTTTAATTTCTTTTCAATAATTTTTTGATTTTGTAAAACTGGATTTTTCGGGAACCGTGTGCCTTCCGCCAGAGCCGGTCTTAGGGTTTGCGGGGCTGTGTGCAAAAATAAATGCGGGGCCAAGAAAAGTCATTATACAGGGTGAGTTTAAAGTAACGCATATTCGCTATAACTTTTTTATTTATGAGAATTTTGAAAAACGCCGAGACAGATAACTTTTTATTTTTAATTAATTAAGTGGGACAGAGCCAAAACGGCTCTACCAGTTACCATTGCAAAGAACTGCCACCATCAATAATTTTTTCAAGTAGCAACCGCCATTTTTTATTGCATTTTTGGGTAGAGCATATTTTTCTGCGTTCAGACATGTGAAAATCGTAGGGGGTTCCATAAGAAAATTTTCGAGAAAAAAATTATTAAAGTTTGCAAGAAATCCTCATAAATAAAAAAGTTATGACGATTATGCGTTACTTTAAACTCATCCTGTATAGAAGCACTCACTGGACAGTGACATTTCTGTCAAATAAAATCCTATTTTATGTGAGTGAATAGAGTTTAGCGCGGGGCTGGTCTAACCGCGGGGCCGTGTGCAGTGCACACTTTGCTCCCCCATATATCCGGCTCTGCCTTCCGCTCATGAATAAGTTTTCAAACAAGCTGCTGTATGTACGATTTATTATCTGAGGATTGTGGACAGGGCGAGATAAAAAAAATTTGATATGTTTTGACATTTTCCTCTGCATTTTAGAATTTAGTAAAAAATTTAAAAGATGGAAAACTGCATCGGATGCATTGCGAAACGCCCGTTCCAGCACTGGTTGCGGCGTTTCAATCGATCATTTAAAATTGTCACTTTTTCGGACACCGAATCGAGGCCTGACTACAGCTTCCCCTTAAGTCAAAATTCACTATTACCGGTCGACAACTATAATCGAAGGATTTTGTTGTTACTATATATTTATAGAAAATTTTTACGTGGTGCACGTGTTAAAACTAGATTAACTAGAGTTGCTTTTTATACCCGCTTGTTCCGCATATTTCCGCAAAATAAAATTCAACTTTTAATGGTGGTATCATAAACAACTATATTTGTAATTTATAAAAATTATGTCACTGTGATTCCGTACATTTTTAATTATCCTGATGTTAACTATTGTCGACTAATTAAGTGTTATATATAAGTAGTTATCCAACCAGTTGGTTTATAACAGCTCGGCCAGATTTCATCGTTTTGGGTCTTATTGTTAGCGAAACCGTATTGTTTCCAAGTTTAATTATAGTAATGTTTCATTGCGATTATTATTTTTAATTTTACAATAATTGTAAGTATCCCGATAATAATGATAATTTGTTGCGTAGGTGCGGGGTGACGCTAGACGATGAGCATTTGTAGTATATCGTTTTGATTAAGATAGATGAGTCCTTTAGTCTGGTATTGCAGTTATAACAAGATTGGGAGTTTGTATTTGTTTTGTTTACAGTTCGTTTGTCGTGACAGTGTTTCGTATATTTACTATTCAATGGTTGTTATATCTACCTCTTTCTATAATATAAACATCACCAATACTGTATAACAAAGATAGAAAATTCTAGGGTGGAGTTTATCAACATGATTTAAATTGCTAAAATGGGCGTTTTATGTTTTTATTCAATCAAATCTAACTCAACAGTAAAAGAGAGACAATTCAATTTAGATCTGTTTTTTTTTTGTTTTCAATTTCGTTAGAAAAACCTTTATTCTATTATAAGAACAAATCAGTGGGGGTAGGGGGAGCAATTTAACTTGGCGGACGGCGGCAGTTATTGCCAGGCGTGTTATCTGATTACCATCGATTCAACAACATAGAGAAAGGAACCCCTTTTTATGGAATCGAGTCCTATAGTTGAAAATTCGACTAAATCAACACCACCACCGCCACTATTAGGTATATCACCACTAATTTCTTCTTGTTTTCTTTTCCCAAATTTAAACTGTTTCAAAATTGGTAATATGTTGATTGTTTATCCGCCACGATATAGTAATAGTGGTGGTGAAATTTCACTTTAAAGAAGGGTGTGGATTTGTTGGGGTAGCGTCGAGATGCGCAAGTTAACACTAAAAGCTGTCGATATTGGTAATTCCAATCAGTGCAATGCGTCCAAAATCGATTCATGCAATTATTTGAACATGCCGGTAAGTAAATCTCATCTGTTAAATGATGGTGATCATCTTTGTTTATATCGTATATGTTTGTAGAGAAGTCTAACGCCAGATTTGAGTTTCTATATATCGTTTTATTTAGATTTTGTTACATACCAACGTTGGTATATTTTGTATCCTCATTAAAGTAATGGAATTAAATTAATCTAGACCCTATTTCGCTATAGCTTTATTACCCTTGGGAGGTAGCGCATTAAATTCGAGTGTTGTCTACGCTAATTCCTCTCAGGGGATGTTTTACCGGCTCGTTCCGCTATGCCCCACCCCTATTTATAACTATACATACTACACCCTGATCCTTCTGACTGTCGCTTATCCATACGCTTGAATTCACACCTTTACAAGAATTAAACTAAACAGTTTCTGATCAACTGTTTCAATATTGTCATTTAAATCAGTATTTGATTCATTTACTAACAATAATAAAAACAATATTAGAATGAGATAGATAGATGCAATAGGGATAAAATCTGGAAATTTTATACAACAATAAATAACGCCATTTTTATGGTTGCGCATTTTAACGTTTACAGCAACAGATTGTCGACAATTTTAAAATGGAAAAAGAAATCAAATAGCTTCTCAGTGTTATTGAAATTGATCACTTTTCACCGATTATGACTCCGGGAAAAATTTGGTTCAATTTTATTTTAATCAACGTTTACAAAAGAAAAATCAAGGAAATCGTACAAGCGATAAGAGTAGCATCTGACTATAACCCATTATCTTGAGGTAGCTCCGGTCTTTATGTTATACGAAAAACATTTACTGAAAACAATCCAGGCAAAGATACTAACCACTAAACACCCTAACCCGCAATACATCATTTTCGATTTGGTGTCCGAAAAAATGAGATACCTACTGGAACTAACAAGCTTATCGGAAAATTTCTTGAAAATTTTGGAAGCGCTCTCACTGCTTAATATTTATTGCAAAATAAATAATATTGTATGTACAGTCAAGTGCGGAAAATTTTAACGGTGAGAATTGTATGGTGTAAACCAGGCTTTCATTTGAAGGTAACAAACATACCTACTTATTGGGTATCGAGAGCAAGAAGGAGACGATTTATTGATGTACCTGAATAAAGAAAACACCACACTCCTATAGCGGATCAGGTAATTTACCACCCTCTACTTATTTATGGTTCAACTTCAACCGCTACTGGTCGCCAAAACAGGTAGAACAATAAAGCAAGTTCGGCTAATCCCTAATACCAACAATAGTAGAAAAACGGTTCAGGACCAATTTCCCACCAAAAGTTGTTAAAATTTTTACGCCATCGATTGTACAGTCAGTTGCGGAAAAATTTTGCAACTCCTATTGAGAAATTTGTCCTGTTTTACATAGAGCGAACCAAACTTTATTATTGCTTTATCTGTTTTAGCTAATAGTAGCTGTTGAAGTTGAACCATAAATAAATAGAAGGTGATCGAATTTGTGGGGTGTGGTGTTTTCTTTATTCAAGTACACTCGTTTGCACATAAAAGAGACCGACTCTTGAACGTGAACGAGGAATATCACGTTTTTCGGTTAATGTGAGTCAGGCGGTTTCTCTCGTTGGGCTAAGAAGGTGGGCAGGTAGGAGGTGTTAGAATGAGCTTCCACCATATAAAATTCGTAGGAAGTATTTTTCTATACCCGAAATGGCATCAGTAACCCCATCCTCATCTTCTAATTGAATATCTTTCTTTCCAAATCCTAACCTTTGAAAATTCTGTTACATTGTTACGACCGCCTTCTAAAGCCCTTTTTACACAACTGCACAAAAGTGGTCTTTTTTATGTGTACTCGAGTGTACATCCATAAATCGTCTCCTTTTTTCTCTCGATACCCAATAGTATGCTGTTTCCTTCAAGCGAAAGTCTGGTTTACACCATACACTACTCTCCGTTAAAAATATACAGGGTGTTTGCTCTCAGTATAGAGAGTTCTAATAAACTCCTATTACTCGACGAGCTATTCGAAAAATAATTCAAGGATTTGTAGAAGAGTCCCTAGGGAACATTTTAGCAAAATTAGAACCTCGTAGCTCATTTAAAAGTTGATCAAAAAACGATCGTTTTGGATAATGTAGCAATTTTCAAAAACGAACAAAACAGGCAAAACGACTGAAAATGACTCAGAGACCTTCCCAACATTGATTCCTTTCGTTTTTCTCCATTGTATTCCAGAGAAAATACGAAATATTTACACCTGTTACAGAATAAAATGGAAAGAATCGAAAGAAATCAATGTTGGGAAGGTCTCTGAGTCATTTTTAGTCGTTAGAAACGAGCAATTTTTGACCAACTTTGAAATGAGCTACGAGGTTCTAATTTTGCTAAAATGTTCCCTAGGGACTCTTCTACAAATCCTCAAAATATTTTTCGAATCGCTCGTCGACTAATAGGAGTTTCTTAAAACTCTCCATACTGAGAGCAAACACCCTGTATATAAAAAACGTGCTCCAAGATTTTCCACTGTAACTCAGAATGTTGTCAAAATTTTCCAAAACAAAAACTGCCCTTAGATGCGACTTGACGTTCTAATCTTGGTTGGTGTTTCATTAATTATTCAAAAAATAAGAGAGATATCGACTATTAAATAGTAGGCATTTTTTGGACGTTGAATCGAAAAAGATGTAATGCGGGAGTCCTTAAATCAATTTTCTAACTTTTAATTTTTCAAAATTGGATTTTCCGTGATCCCAACGATATCCGCTTATGGATAAGTCTTTCAAACAAGCTTTCGTGAGATTTTTTATCTATAAAATTGTAGGCAACGCGTTGTTGTTCAGCATTTTTGACATGCTCCGAGATTTTCCTCTGTAATTCAGAATTTTGAGTTTCAACATCGCATAAAACAAGCGGAATATCGATGATTAAAATGATATAATGTAGGCCCTTAATACCTGTCTAAAAGTGGTTATTTTTTGTTTATAATGAAGACCAACACGTTTGTATGTACAGTCAAATGCGTAAAAATTTTAACGACTCTTGGTGAGAATTTTGGAATTTTTTATATAGATTGAACCGTTCTTTCACCATTGTTGGTATTGGGGATGAACCAGACGTGCTTTGTTGCTTTATCTGTTTTGGCAAATAGTAGCTGTTGAAGTTGAACCATAAATAAGTAGAGGGTGGCAAATTACCTCATCCGCTATGGGAGGTATGGTGTTTTCTTTATTCAGGAGCATCAATAAATAAATTTTTTCTCTTAATGCACAATAGGATGTGGTTCCCTTTAAGCGAAAATTTGGTTTACACTATACAATCCTCACCGTTAAAATTTTTCCGCACTTGATTGTACAAATGCCTAAGGGTGGCTGTTTCAATTTGATTGTGGTGGGTAGGATTTTCAAATGAGTGCGACAAGAATAAGAGTTTTTCGTTTATAAAAATGTTTTGTTAGCAATTTCAATTCGATTGTAGTGACCTTTTGGTCATCTAATTAGTATATATAGGACGTTAATGGATTCTTTCATCAGATTGTGTAGCTATATAGTTGGCTATGGGCAATTAACTGATTAATTTATCATTTACATTAAGTTAAGAAGAGCAATAGAAAAGATTTAGATGTAAGGTATTTCAATTAAGAAAATGTAATTAATTAATGTCAGAGACAAAAGCTCTATAAAGAAATTAGTAAGGCGGTGAAAAAGTAGAAGGGTGGTAGCTTTAAGTAGATTGTCGTTTAATTTTTTTTTATTGTTGTTGTTGTTGTTGCTGGTGACACAGCTTTAATCAGGCCAAAATAAACGAGCAAAAATGATTCCGACTATATTTTCGTGTTTGTTTGTGGATTAGTTCGAATAAGATGACGACAGACGAACATGACAGGATTAGATTTATTTTTAGGGATAGCTTGTGACTGAAAAAAAAACCCATACTCTCTCATATAACACGTATTTGCACTTTCAATCTTCCTATAAGGTATTAACAACAGTGGGGTGATATAGAGAAAATAAATGCAAAATGATACAATTGGATACTGTACAGCCCCCTGTATAATGGTCAATTCAATCTGAACATGTTAATATAATTAAATATTTATTTGATTGTTATTTGTTCGGTTCATTTTTATTTTTATTTTTTAATTTTTTTTTAATTTTCAGTCATTTTAGACGATCCAGAGAAACATGGGGAGGATGGCTTGAATAAGACCCGACATTCTGTTGTTAATAATTCGACAAAGACAACAACAAAACAACGAAGATCCCGTACTAATTTTACTTTAGAACAATTAAACGAACTGGAACGATTGTTTGATGAAACACATTATCCTGATGCATTCATGAGGGAGGAATTGAGTCAAAGACTTGGGCTTAGCGAGGCTCGTGTTCAGGTAATTTACATTATTTAATTAATTTCTAGTCGTAAATGTATAAATTAATTAATTTATTATAGTCATTGATAGATACAGTGTGTTGTTTATTGATCAATAGAGGTGTATTGTGTTTAGTTTCGGGAAAGTGTGTAAAGTGACATATAAATAGTGTTTCTAGTGAAACGATCAATTTATTAAGTGGTTTGTTCTGATCAGGGTCTAGAGAAGTGACCGTGTTTAGTGAATTTATTCGATCTTTCGGAGAACATCTCTCTTTCTACTCACTTTTATATAATCAATCAGTTGAAATACTCCCCTAAAGTCGTTAATCTACTATTTAATTGATGCGATTCACATTCCCTACACATCATGCGTATTCATTAGGAAATTATCTGCTAATAGTGGCATTACTCTAAATAAATCGTGTGGAACCAATGTCGCATTAGAAAAACACTTAGTCGATGGTCAAACAAGGGCTAATGGAATAGATACAATAATAGTCAGTTTGTTTCGTTTTCCTGACCATTTAGTTTTTATTTTTATTTATAGCACCATTCCAGATTAAACTTGTAAGCAATATTTACAAGATTTACAACACTTTATCCAACAGAATGTGATAATCGGATTTGATTTTAGGTTTGGTTCCAGAATCGACGGGCCAAATGCAGGAAACACGAAAGCCAAATACAGAAAGGTGAGCGAGTCATTAGATAAATGTGATTGTTTGTATTTTCATTTTATACAATTAGTCATTTTTTCCCATTTTTGTTCTTCCAATTCCTCCGCACAGAATTATCGTCAGTTTAGCCCCCATTTGAAAATGTAATTTTATGAAAAGCGCGGCCCAGCTATGTTCATTCTATATAGGCTTGGACTTCGGCGAAGGGGGCATGGAGGTGTGCAGGGTGTTGATGTGAACGCGAGGCAGTAAGTGTAATTTACCGGCCCCAGGGGTTCGTCCTCTATGCTGGACCAGTCATCTTATGCGCACCATTTGAATGACTGAGCCGTTGGAAAATTGCTCTCCCGGGGAATTATTTCATTTGATTGAAAACTTTCTCTTAGTCTGTATTTTTTTAGTTCACTCTTGTATATAAATTCGATTATGTACCGCAGATTTGTTAGGGGACATAAGTCCATGATATATTCATGGCTGGCTAAAATTATGAGGGTCGAGTCTTGGTTTAAAGATGATTTCAGTAACAAATTGCTGCCTCTTCTAAATAATTTAATGTTGTAACTTGAATTTATCGTACTATAATTCTGTCGGAATTTACACAGTTACTACAAATTAACGTCGACCCACTATTATCACCATTCATATAATATAGTATATAACGGATATTCGGGATTATATAGATGAAACTTTCAGTTAAACAGAAAATACAAGCAAAAATAAATTTCACCGAACTTGATTAATATTGGAAACATATTTGGAACATTTATTTTACAATAAAACAAACATATTTCTATTATACTCAAACTTTTTAAATAATTTAGCAAAAATTGAATAATATATTACTTGGCAAGCGAACAATTCGTATCTTACTTGGCCTAAATCTCACATGCACTAATAATTCAAGTCAGATCCTCTTTAAATATTAGAACGTACATATTTTCAACAGGATCGTGTCTGAAACAATGAAACAAAGCGAACTATCGCTCCAAAACCTACAAAATAAAGCACAATTTCGTATAAAATAATCCACAAATTACTGATCTCAAGTAATACTAATAACATGTTGTTTAAGGTTGAACTATACTAAGAAAAAACTAAATTTTTCAAAAAACTACCAAACCTTAATATCAGTCTAAATTTTATTTACACCAATTTTAAAAAAAGCTGGTAACTAATTTTGGACAAGAAATAAAAAGCATGAAGCGGCTTTTGCCGGGGCTGGGGAGCCGGAGTCGGAGCCATGGAGTCAGTAAATTCCTGAATATTGATACAATGGAGCCGGAGCTAGAGCTCGGAACTTTAAAACTTCTGCTAGCTCCGGCTTCTGCTTTTCCTTTTATATAAAACTTCCCAAAGCACTACAGGGTTCTACATTCGTTAAATTATTCTTAAGGGCTACCCGACAATCCTTCAACTAAAATTCGAATTGCTAACCGATTGCGCTTTCCCTTTTCTCATCTATAACGCATAGAGCGTCAAATGCTAGAGAATACGCCGAATAACTCCTAATAATTTTTGTTTTGACATAATGCCAGTGGCGGACTTATGGAGTCTTACCCCCCTGAGTTTTAAATTAGCCCGCTAAAAATAAATCAGTTACTACTTGAGTTACTGATGATGATGGCATATCTGTTGTTCATGTCATTTTAAGGGATGTATATCTTGTCGCACGTCCTCATACTCAAGCTTAAGGGATATATTGAAGGTTAAAGTTACCCCTGCGAAATCAGTTTTTTCAAATATCTCTGGAGCGGCTCAATATTTTTTAGCGATTTGAAAACTAGATGATACGGATATCAAGAGGTGTTAATCGAGTTTTTGAACTTTGTGGGGGCTTGAAGTTATCGATAATTTTACCTCATGGTAACACATATTTGTATTTAAAATTGTTACCCTGTAAATAGATCTTAGGGGTTGTACTGTGACGATTAAAAAATAAGACCGACTTTTGAGAGAGAATTTCACATATTTTTGATAGTGTGAGTTTGGTTGTTTCTCTCGTGTTGGAGCCAGTTTCAGCCGTAGCAAATTTGTAGAATGTATCTCTCTATTCAGTAAAATACCCAAAATGGCATCAATAACCTCACCTCCTTCTTCTAATTCAATATATTTCTTCCCAAATTCTGACCTGTTAAGATTCTGTTACATTGTATGTTGTATTATAAGCCTGTTTTACACAGTCGCACAAGAGGTGGCCTTTTTATTTAATGGCCACTGTACCTTTTGAATTTAAAAATTAATCATTCTGAATTGAACCGAAATCCAAAAAAATCGTTATTTTTGCAGGAACCAAAAATTGGAACCGGACCGATAATATAGTTTTTTTAATTGAGCCGAAACGGAAACTGGGACAAAAAAAGTGATTGGAAGCCCTGTTGTAAAAAATTAATTTCCAAATACAGCCTTACTGACAGAGTAGTAATTGGGGGTATGCCCGAGTCTGAGTCATAATTTTTGTAATTTCTTTCTCACCACCGTCTGAATGAGATGATTTACAATTGTAAAGAAAATGTTAATGTACACTGGCGATCAAAAAAAAACACCTTCTTTTTGAGGGCGGTCGTCACAATATAACAGGTCAGAATTTCGGAAAACAGGTATTCACTCAGAATGACGTGTATTTGGAATTGGGTTATTCTTATTTTCTGTAAAGAGGTTGGTTCTACAAATTTGCTATGTCTGAAACTGGTTCCAACTGTACCCACTTTTTTACTTTCATGAGAGAAACAACATGTGTAATTCTCGCTCAAGGCTGGGTCTCTTTTTTTTGATCGCCAGTGTACCTACTTTTGTATTTTTGATGTTTCCGGTAATCAACTTAATAATCTGTTAATATTTTGGATTTTTGTGTTATTTAGGCATGATGATGAACAACCACACACCCTCATCGAGTACTCCATTGGAACCCTGCCGTGTTGTACCATACATGAACGTGCCGGCATTACGTGGTCTAACACTAACACCAGGTTCTGTATCTTTAACAAATTACGATCGTCTATCGACAGCAGTACCATTTACACAGCCAAGTACAGCATTTTCAGCATTCGATCCGGCTTTCATAACGGCGGCACATCAGGTGATTGTTAAAAATTAGGTAACTAAAACAAAAAAATTGATTTTTTTATTTTTTCTGTTCGTCTAGTATGCCGCTGCTGCTGTTGCTGTTGGTGGTGGTCCTGCTAGTATTTTATGTCATCCACAATATCCGTTGGGTTTTGCAGCATTAGCCGCAGCACATAAGAATTCCAGTATTGCCGATTTACGATTGAAAGCCAGAAAACACGCAGAAGCTTTAGGATTGACGACAGAGAAATCAACATAACTTTACTATATTCAATCACAAGATGAATTTGTCTTTCTTTCATACATTTTTATTTTCGTTATAATTTGTTACAATTTATTATAAAAAAATTAATACTGTAAGTTATTAGGATATGGGTGTGGGTTTCTAAACAAATAAATTTAATTTGCTTGAAGTTAAGTTAAGTTAAGTTAAGTGATTATTAATCGATTTATCAAATTCTAAAGTGTTAAAGTGTTTCTTGACATGTTAATTACGTCAGTAATTTTTCTATATAAGTATATAAAAAATATATTTATAATTCGAAAATAAGTAAAAAAAATTTATAAAATATGTAAATATATTTTTATTTGTACAAGTACACGCAGTGTTATTAAAATAAAGAAAACTACATACTATCAAAAATTTATTTATCACAAAACAAACTACACTTATACTCTCTCACATATCCAATATACTATCAGTCTCACAAAAAAGTGGCCACTTTTTGTGAAGCTGTGTAAAAGAGGCTTTAGCGAGAACGCTCAAGATTTTGTAAAAAGATATTTTGGTTATTTACCTCAATACACAAATGTTTTCTACTTTGGCGGAAACTCGTTCTAATACTTCCTACCTACGCACGTTCTTAACCTCACGAGATAAACAGCCTGACTTACACGAACCGGAAAACATGATATTACTCACTCAAGAGTCGGTCACTTTTCTGTGAAACTGATAGTATGCCCCAGTTGGAGACGATCATTTTACAGTAAGCAATAAATAGATGCCTTTTATCTCCTGTGCAATTTATATTGATTATAGTGTATACGGGGTTAGCAACGCCAACTATGTATAGACAATAAGAATACGTTCAGTCATTCTTTGGTCATTTCTCAAGCTGAAAATATAAGTTGTAACTCTTTTCTTAAATCGCTTGAATAATAAAGAATGAAACAAGTCTATTTTTCCAATGTTTCTGGTTGAAATCGCCAGTCCTGTATGGATGCAAATAGTTGAAATAAAACCAGGTAATTGAATAACATAAAATTTCGACAAATTTATGACTCAAATAAATTTAACTACGATTTTTCTTTACAATTATTACTTATTTGCTAGCATAATATTGAATTGTTTGTATTCAGAAGCGATACACAGTGATTTGTTATTTAATAATTGCTAATAAATTTGGACGTTTGAGGAGATATCTAATATTTCTAAACAGTTAATATGATAGGACAGCAGTGCTAGTATTATTGGTTTACGATATATTGGATTAATGTGGGTCCGCTTGTCACGAGCAATTACAAGCTTTCTGCTCGTTGATTGGGCATAATCAGATTAGTGGCTGTACAGTGGTACTACAAACAAGGGTCAGCTATTTTGAGGGGATATTCACTCAGTCGATATAATATTTGATTTCAACTAACAATAACGAAACAACAAGGAAGTTGAAAATCAGATTATCACCCAAAAAATATCGTAATTGTCAATTTTTTTCCGAGCTTTGTTTTAGAAAATATCAAATCTCAATAAAATTATATAATTTTATTGATTTTTAAATAAAAATATTCAATAAAAAGCTATAATCCCGAGCTTTGAGCTTAGAAAAGTAGGTAACACCTTAGCGCCATCTAGTAATTTCTCAATTAAATTCAACATAACTTACCCTCGTACATGTAGCTCCCGGCATAAACCCTTCTTTATTAAGCTACTGTAAAGGGATGGCGCTTGATTGTTCAATTTCTGTGCAACTCTGCCCTTTCGTGGGTTTATCGATTAATATTTGCAATGCTCGTAAGAAACACAAGTTATGTAGTGATGCTACTCAAAAATAGATGGCAGCAGTGACAGTGCGCTACAAGTGAAGCGTGAATGGATAACTGAAGCCTTAGATGTCGTGCGCTCTCCATTGGCGTAGTTTAGTGAGTTTTTCAAATATTACAAGCTTTAGTCAATTTGTCTAATACTACAGAAGTACAACTTAGTTTTACGTCTTTTACACTTTATTTTCATGCATCAACAATAATGTTGGGAGAATTTGGCAAATTTGGACGAAAAGGTGAACATTTTGAAGCATCAATATTCGCTCTCAACTGTTAAATAAAAATAATTTTCTGTAGTGAAAAAAATTGGGCTCAAAATTAATTATTTGTCGTCAGTCACCTACTTGCTTTTTCGAAAAAAAATTAGGATTTTTACAGCGGTGTTTGTTGTAAAGTTTTTAGCGAGATTGATTCTGGTGGATAAATAGTCGATTAGATGAAAGTAGGGAAAACATCCCCGAGGATGAGGATCAGTGACTGTCGATTCGTATTTTATGTCCAAAATTTACGACAGCATCAAATAAATGGTATTGTAGCGAAATGTACAGTGGCGATTAAAAAAAAGAGACCTCTTGTGCGGCTGTGTAAAACAAGCTTTTGAGGGCGGTCATCACAATGTAACGAAATCTTAACAAGTCAGAACCTGACTCCCAATAACGAAAATATGTGAGATTTTCGCTCAAGACTCGGTCTCTTTTTTTAAATTGCCACTGTACATTTTTGTATGGGAAAAAATTAAATCTGTTGAAAGCTTTCTTTATTTTTATCGAGTATACTGTCTATGTTTTTTGAATTGAGCTTATGGAAACCGACATTTTTCTTAGACAATTCCACAAATCTGCAATAGTGACTAATGTCTAGGTTGACCTGAATAGAAAACGATTTGCGACAAGATGGGAGAAAAAGGTCGCCTTTATTGCTGTATTCAAATACAATTACAAAACACGAAATATTCAGTTTCCAGTTATTTTAAATATTTATGTTTTATATGGATGCCCAAATGGTAACAGCAGGTAAAGATATATTACCGTAAATTTAGATGTTTCATATGAAATAATAACGAAAGATATCAAATTCCTCATTGAAAAACCTCAATTTATTTGTAAACGCTTCTATTTGAAAGTAAGTACACTTTTTCGGACAAGTTACGTTTAACTTACAAAAGTTTCATCTATTTATTATTGCTGAATTTTCTTAGTAGCAACAAAACTCGAATTTGCATATGCTTAACAATTACTAATATTTTCCTTTTATCTCGTCTTTATTTCTAATGGTGTTGATTTAATTTATACTTTTAGATAGCTTTGTGACTCAAACTTTGCTGTTTTTTTGAAATTTTAACACGCTTATACAGGGTGAAATTGAATTGCAGAACTCATTTGTATAAATATAAAGGGGTCGGTATGACCCTGTTATCAAAAAATATAGGTTGAAGATTTTGCCAACATTTTTAGAGCCACTAGAAACGGCAACGTTATCGATAGCTTATAATAAAGCGTGTTGTGTTGTACTTATACTAAATAAATAGATTAGCTACACTTTTACTAACACCTGTTTTATTATCAACAAAATGGTTAATTAACAAGCGTAATCAGTTTTCAAATGCGAGTGGTTGTTTGTTATTGCGGGTTTATTCTCTTATTCTTTGTTAACTTTAATTTATTTGTCTATTTTTTGTGTCATCATACGAAACAATTAGAGTATTCAGAGCTGGTTGGAAATGTCAAACAGCTGTTGACCCGAATTTGTGAAGCTACAACGCAATTTGAGAAATGAAAATTCGAGATGTGACATTACGGTAGCTAAGTACTTAACCAGTGACCATCAAACATTGGTTGCATTTTTGGTCAATTTAAGCTATTATTATTTCTTTTTGACCCTTGACAACATGTTTATTCTACTCTATTCTACATACTGATAGTGATATTTACGTATTTAAAGGCAATTCTATTTCATCCTGTATATGAGCTATGTGCTGATAGTGGACTATTGGGTGATCTTCAGGGAAACCGTAAGGTTGGAGCGTTTAAAGAACAATTTAACCCGGCGCCTCCACCATTTTGCACATATAGCACAGATTTCTATCAATTTGTTAAAAATTTCAAATATATTTAATAATTTATAGAATTCGTTTATTTGAAATGTCCCGAATAATCCGGTAAGTAGTTTACAATGTTTTAAGCTCAAATAATAACTAATAATTTATATTGGATGATTTCAATTTATGTCGATGAATTGAAAAATTTAACTGATACGAATTGTTATTAGCGAATTTTTTTAAAAAAAATTAGCTAATGACGAGATCCTCACTTTTGAATTTCCGAAAAATTTTTGCACAGAAGTTCGTTTTGGAACCTCAGGAACCCATATCCACCGTTCGTTAAAATTTTTATATATATATATATTTATATATATATTTATATATGTATATCCACGATAACTGCCGTAAAAATACACCAATCTTAATGAAACTTGGTACAAAAATCGGTCTTTGTGATAGCTTGGATGAGTTCGTTGGCCAGACTGGTAGGGCCCCAACACTTTTGGAATAAGAGCTGAAGAAATGTTAAAAAAAATCATTTTCAATATTACATTTGCTTAGATTTTGATGAAAATTAAAATAACAGTAGAGCCGACCATTCTCTATGACCCAGAAAAAAAATCATCAAAATCGGTTCGTTGGTTCGCAAGAAAAATGCAAAAATCTCTTTTTTGAGTATAAGCAGTAAAATCGATTATCTCAGGTGGCTATATGTTCTCTGACTATTGATATTAGAAAAAAAATTGAATATCGCGGGGGGGGGGCAACTAATTTTGACAGTTAATATTAGACGCAAGGCCTGCTAGAGAATTTCGCTTGAAAAAATCAAGCAGGCCTTGATTAGACGTATTAGACAAACAACAAACTTCATTATTATTTTTTTTTTTAGTGTTTCTTATTGTTTGTGGATTAAAAGTATTTTTCAATAAAAATCATAAATATTAAAATAACATCGGGGAAATGAATTTATTAGTTGATTCAATGTTATTAAAATATATTAATTGTCAGTATCATAAGAATGTTTTGCAATTAATATTTCAGTATGTAGATACATAAAAAAATTCGCTATATAAGGTACTTGCTGCCTTTGGAGATTTTTTTTTATTTTCTAGTCGTTGCATTTTTGACATTATCCTTTTGCATAAATGATTGATAAGACAGTTTAAATTTAGGACAAATTCGTGACTATCAAAATTAAATCATAGAAGCAAAAAAACAATATTATTATAAATGAACCTTCAGTTGAAATGTCCACTACAACAATACAACATGATTCCACTAGTACATGATTCGATGCGAATAGGATGACAATACAAAAAAATTTCACTATGTCATAAAAATTTCAGAATACAACCAGATCTCCCTATGGACATAGAACCCCGGTGGCTGTACTCTTTAGTATTGTTTGAATGTGGAAAATTGTGCCTTTAAACAGTATTTATGTGGAGTGCAGACTTAGTACAAAACCTATACGACTTTTTATCTCTCTTGCGGATCTCACATCATTTTATGGTTTATGGCGATCTAATTTGAATTTAAACATTAAAAATTTCCTTGTTCTTTTTTCAATAATTATCTCAAGATCTCCAGTCTAGATGGAAACGGATCGAATATATCGACGTCTAAACTAAATGTGGTAAAGTCGAACAAGTCAAAATAGATTTGTTTCAGCTGTGTTTGAACTTATGTCGCTAACACAAATCAGTTTTGATGGTGACTTTTATGATGTGTCACTACGATTATCGGTGTGGCTTTGTACTATTGAATGTTGAATTAGAATCGTTTGTAGGCCGTTCGATTTATAGAATAATTATTATTGATTAGACATTTACATTTTGTTTATAATTAGTGAATAATTAGGGGGATTATTATTTAGCAATTGAATTGCGGTAGTGAAGTATTAATTTGAAGTTAGTACATCATCTTGGATGGAAAATCCTTTTGTAATAGTATTAATTATCGAATTATGTTAGGCTTAAATTACATGCTTAGAACAGAATGTTGGCGAATTCGTACTGAATTGAATTATAAAGCATACATAAATTAATTATAATGTAAATTTTATTACTATAGATTTTTAAATAAAACTACAATAAATTACATATATTTATTTATTTATTCATTGAAAATGTACAATTTATTGTGTTTCTACAAGTCTATAGGGTTTTATTATTTTATTTTTTTTCTGAATTTCTTACATAAATACACTCTAATATCCATTAAATCGACCACTAAGGGATTTGTTAATTTTATCCATCATTAATTACCACTTACAATCTGGAATGTGTGTAAAAAATTCAAAATTTAAAACTAAAAATATCAATATATACACATCATCATCATTATCATCATCGCCATTATTATAATTATAATTCTTATTATTATTATTACTACTATTATTTAAATTAAAATTACATGATTATTATTTACGATAATAATGGGTACATATATCGATCCATAAATTTTATAATTAATGATTTAATTGGTGAACAAAAAAAAAATAACAACAACAACATAGAAGAACGTTGTAATTTATATGTATAAATAAGATGAAGAAAAAGGGTGAATGTTTCGGGGTAGGGCATGTCGGGCACGCAAGGGGTGAAATTTATGTGATGATAAAATGTAATTTATAGAAACATTTCGTTTTTAGACTGAATATGGATAGTAAAAATTTGTTAATCTACAATATTGATAGGTTTTTTTTATTTTATATTATTTCTATGATGTTATCAGTGAAACTTGCTCACATATTTTTTGGTGCTTAGATTTGTAAATAGATGTTGTTTAATTAATGTTTTTTTTTTTTGTTTGAATTTGTTTGTTGTTTATTGTCACAGGTATTTTAAGTAGGTATATAAGGATAATTGTTTTTTGTGTTGGTGTAATTAGTGTAAATCAAATCAATGTAGTGGCAGTTGGTTCGTAGATAATAATCAGATAGGAAGTGTATAGAGATTGTTTTGAATTGATATGCTACCGTTTGTTAAGGAATTTTAAAGTTTGTGTATAGCGTACAGATTAAATTATTGTAAAATAAAATATTGCGCGCGTGTGTGTGTGTGTGTGTGTTTTTATATATAATAAAATATGCAGTTACACCATATGTATGTTATATAGGCCTGTTCTGTAATTTCCATCTATGACACAACAATTTAACAGCAACAACTATGTACATTTGAATTATACAAACAAATTATGATATATGTGTTGGACATACAACAATAACTGGTCATTCGCTGATATTTACATGGCCACATTATTACCATTATCGAATTGATAGACATTTATCGTTGATGATATATGTATATAATAGAGACCCATTATAAATTTTAATATATGTAATTAATTTTAAATTCACCTTTCTAATACAAAACATTGAAGGAATATAATTAATATTAAATCAATTGTCCAACATATAGCTTTACTACTATTATTACCATGTTGCATTGCAGCAGGTTGTTCACCATTTAAAACATGAACAAGTACACTAGCTGCATCACTACTAGATGGTGAACATGTATAATTACCACTATCTTGTGGTAATGCTCTAGATATCAGCAAACGACTTGTCCGTGTTTGTTTTTCAGTGACAACGCTTATACCGCCACGTTGTGAATAATTAATAACATTACCACCTCTATACCAGTAAATGAAACTCGGTGGATCCGGTGTTTGTAGAACTATGCACGTTAAGTTAATATCACTTCCACTTTTGATGTACAATTCAGGATTACCCACTATTTTGGCCTTGGAAACTGTAAAATAAACAAAACAAACAAGACAACATCATTATTATTATTATTATTATTACTATAAATACAATATACATATACTTTAATGAATATATACAGAGTGCTTAGTTCGTCTCTAAGAGAAGCTTTTAAATGTACTCGATCATTATCGGTTATTAGATCGTAATACTCATACTTTGTTTGCATTTTATAAACCAACCGATGCTTGAGTTCAAGGTTGTGTTCTAGCTAAATTGAGACGTGCGAGTTAGAAAACAGAACTCGTACTTGAGTTTGAAGCCGTGCTTGCCCAAGCAAGGCTTCAAACTCGTTTATAAATATGGACATAGAAGGTTCACCTTAGAAAGTCTCATTTACACGACACATTTGTAGAACATCGTCAAGAATGAAAAGCTGGTGAACCAGAAAGAAAGACAATAAATAATGAAAACACTGATCATTACCTACTGTGTATGTTTTTTGATAAATTTTAAATGAAAACTGCAGTTCGTTGGTGTTTATATTTTGCATAGTTAGTCGTTAAGCAAAGCTTTTAAACGAACGGTCTTCTGCACGCTAATCTAGTGCCCGTATTTATAAGCCATGCTTGAGACGCTGCCGATGCTTGAGTATAAGCAGGGGCGTCCCTAGAAGTTTGGCCGCTCTTTCAATGAGAAAATAAAGACATTTTTTTCATAACATTATTATGAACGATAAAAAACCCAATAAGACTTAAGATATTTTATGGAGTTACCATATGGCAAAACTTGCTTTATTGATTAGGGGGGCTTTGGATATACCTAAAAAATTGTTTGATGTCATCGAAATATGTGAATCTAAGTAGGCTGCATAATTAAATGTCAATGCTAGGAGCTAGTAGATCAGCCTGTAGTTTGATTCAGTGGCGGCTCGCGACTTAAATTCGACGGCAGGAGAGCAAGAAAGAAACACAAAAAAGAATGAAGAAACTGTTAAGTACTGTACATGTTATTTGATAAATTTTGAGTGAAAACTGCAGTTCGGCCGTGTTTATATTCGGGTCGTCTTTGTGTTGATTCATTACCTCAATTATACAGTAAAGGCTCCACTATTTGGACATAGGTTTCGTTTAAATACTCAATCTCTATGAATTTTGTCTCTAAAGTAGTTATTATACTCTGTCCATATTTGGAAATTCTTTATGGGTATATATGAATATACCCATGTGATTTGCCTTATTGTATAGTAAAATCGGTATAATACGACTGATCAACTAAAGATATTCCGACAATTATTCAAATTTGCACCCTAGTGTTTAACCGAAATTAATTCGGCTTTCAGATGATTTTCAGATTGTGATGTCTCGTCTCGTTCACTTTGAACCGACATAGGATTTGATGAATCGCCCTGTATGTGTGTATGTATGTATACATTATAGAAATAGTGTTCGTTCTGACAAAGATACAAACGTATAACTAACCCCTAAATTATCATGCGATGTGGAGGCTGCATTGAACAACTGGAATAACATAATGGGGCGACCTTTTGTCAAATAAGTTCCGGCTGGTGCTCTATTTGAATACATAAAAATAAATGTCCGTCGTTGTCGTTGTCGTCATTTATGTACTTTCTACACTTTGAGTTTGATTCAAATAAATTTTATTAAAAATCGTACAAGTATCTAACAAATTTTTTTACAAATTGAAATTTTTAGTAATATCAATCGTATTTTTGTTGTTTTGATTATTTAGTAAAACGTGGTCTTATCGTATTTCGTTATTCAATTGAATGACAGAAATACTCGAAATATGATTGTGTTAAACAACAAAATGAAACGTAAAAGAAGTTGGCGATTTATGGAACGGAAGGTGTTGTAAAATATGGTTCCTTTTTGCATCAAAATTAGAAATAAACGTGAAGTTAGTCAAGTATATAAATTGAGACGTTTCATCTCCTCACGGTACACTGGAGTATTCTAGAGAAGAAATAGTGAAGGTTGAATTCTGTATGAATAAAATAAAGTGAGATGGATATTTTGTATGTTTTCTTCTATAAATGTGTGTGTGTGCATGTTTTACGTTATCCTTAAACACGTAGGGATGGAATTAGAGCATGAGCGGAACTTGAAACTTTATTACTCACCTACAACGTTCAGTTTGAACGCTTGGCTTATTTTTGGTTCTGTACTGACTTGACACTCATAGATACCGGAATCTCTAGTTTGTGGTGATGTTATTTTTAATGTCCACTCATCAGAGGCATCAGCATGTAATGATTGGAAACGTTGATCATTTGTATAAGTCAATATACCAACTGTTAATATATGAAGATCCCTTTTACGTATCCAAGATACCTGAAATTTGATATATTTTATTATTTTCACACAATATACACAAATACGACTATTTCAATCCAGTACCGGATTATACACTAAGCTAAATAAGCGGGCGCTGAAAAGCCCTTATTACATCCTTAATCAGGGCTTCGAACCATTATTTTTATATTCCGATTTTCGGTCTGGTTCAATTAAAAAAACATTTATCGGTTCATAATTAATTTTCAAATCTTTAAATTTTACTCCAAGATGTAAAATACCAAAGAGCTATTTACAGGGTAACTATTTTAAATACAGAAACTTTTCTATTAGCAGAACAATTTTCATGGCGATATGTCTTATCATTGGGTGCAAAATTGCATAAAAAACATAAAAAATGACATAATTATTTGGCAACGGTGGTGAGAATTTATTTCAGAGCCACAGACAAACGTGATTCTCGATTCTTACTATAATCGTAATTTGTATATTTGTATTTCACCAAGTATTTGAACCCACGTACCTACTGGCTGCGCTCATAAGAATCCAGCAAAAGAGGGGAAAAATCAGTTACAGTAGACCGCCTGTTTATTGTTTGTGACGTCGCTCGCTCACTTTATCAACTACATTGAATAACTGTAGTATAATACACATCGCAACAAATAAACGGATAATTCTATTGAGAAATCGATGGAAATCAAGCGCGACTAGACAGCGGTTATATTAAATTTAGTTCAGAGCAATGACATCATGAGCACGGAAGAGCGTGTAAATCCCGTTGCTGAATAATCATCTACAACTTTAACTTCCAAGAAGGAATGAAAACTGGGCTTACATATTTTGATAGCCCTAGCAATTCAAAAAAACAAATTTTGCAGGGGTGACTTTAACCCCCAATATATCCCTTAAACTTGAGTATGAGCACGAACGATAAAATACGCACATGAAATACACTATCTATATACCAAAAATTATCGAAATCGAAAGTTTCTTCGCAGTTCCAGAGCAGAGGAAAAAGAAGAGATGAAAAAAAAGGAAAAAATGTCTTATTAAGTGATATGCTTGAACCGAAAACACCGATCTTTGTTTTCGTTTAGCTTCAGATTTCGTTCCGGTCAAAATTTTGGTCTTTTTCAGTTTTCGATTGAGTTCTAGCTCGAAGCTCTATCTTTAATTAATTCGGTGTGTTAATCTTCAATAATCGATATCCCGCTTGTTTTCCAAGACATTGAAATGCGTAAATCAGTGCTAAAGTGGACATTTTCCGGTGTATTCGAGGCCATTTTCTTGTTTTGGAAAATTCTGGACATATATTTTTCCTTATAACTGGTTATAACTTACTTATTTGACAATGAGTGGCAGGCAGTAGGTATCAAATTGAAAGCGTTTTCCAAATCCCAAGACATTTTCTTATAAGCTTGGTAGTTTTCCGGAAAACTAATAAGAACGTCAAGACTTTCATTCCAGAACATTTTGCACAATTTTGAAGATTGTAATATCTCGTTTCAAAGCTTATCCATAGGGAAATTCGACATGTTCGATTTTTTTTTTAAATTTTAACTTTTCTCGACTTTTTCAAAATAATATCGAGCTTGTCGTCGAATTTCTCGATGGATAAGCTTTTAAGACACAATGTTAGTAACTTGTTCGCACAAGTAGACATGGGATCGAAAAATGTTACCGTTTAAAAGACACGTAAGTCCGGCCCTGTTTCAATCGGGCGTATGTATTTGTTGATGAATCGATTCGAAATCGGGTCGTATTTCTCTAATTAAATGATATAATTGTAATATAAGGAGTCCTTTTCAATGATAAATGATGACACATAAAATATAGTTGTGACTCTTGTATTGTTATAGGATTATTACATGTTCCATTCCAGTGAACTGTATTGAATTTTAAAACAAAAACAACACTAAAGCAAAACAAAAAAAAATGTAGTAAATTACTTGTCTAATTATCACAAATACGTTTCGAACAAATCGTTTTTCGTGTGAATACTACTTGACGTCTTGATAGACGAAGTTGGACAGTTTAATTGCGAATATTTCAACTGTCATTTCAGAAAACTGTTAGTTGTTAATAAAGTTATTCGACATATTTTTCACAAAACAAGCAAATTGGTATATTTGTGAAAATTAACAATAATCATAATAATAAGAATAAAAAAATAACATGAAGAAATAAATAGGAAATTTGATGAATGCTATTGACATTCGATAATATTTTGTCTTTAATACCGTCATTCAATATGAAATATTATTCGGTATATCTAGAAATCTGACGAAAAATATTTGAATCTAAAAACGGATATTGGTTTTTCTTTTGTAATACCTATCTAGACGATTAATGTTTGTTCCAGATGATAGATCCATCGTTATGTTCACCTAACGACTTGTCGTGGTATATCTTTATAAATCAGCATTATTTTCAAATGTTTTCTTGTTACAATTAAATTGCACATTATCAACAATTATAAAAACAACAGTTTTAATTGATTCGTTAATTATGAATAATCATTGAAGCACAAATGATTTCCTCACAAAGAAACGTCAAGTCTTTAAGAGTTCTTACTTTTAAGCAAAAGAAAAGCTTTTATAACTGGAACTTAGGTATTTACAACATTCTTTTCCCGAGTCTTTTACGTTTTCACAATGCAACAACATTAATCCTCATTATTGACTTTAATAATAAAAAGTTGTCTCGTTTGTTATATAATTTTAACAGTCACTGTGTTTGTACAGGTGTTTCATCTTACAATTAGGTACGGTCGACTAACAAGGATACATGCCCAGGTGTCCCTCTCCGATTTCGAGGATACTGAGATATGTTCATCTTTGTTGGAATCTAAGACATGCACGCCTCAAACCTTATACTCGAAAGGGGTGCTTCGTAAATTTCACACACCTCTAATTAGAATAATCAAATGGGTGGAATAATCAGGAGAAATTCCATTGATCTTTAATAAAGTATTAGATGAAGCAGGAGTTATAAAGGCTGAAATTTACAAAATTTTTATCAAAATAAATCTATCCATTGGATTTCAACAAAACCAACGGCCATTGAAAGAGAAAACAGGAGTCAATAAAATATGTGTATATGTGCATTTATGGAAAACTAAGGAATCATTAATATTTTTATACAACACCATTGTATTATGAGGCCATAACTATTCTAATTTTAAAACAATGAAGCACTAGTGTATTATAGAAATTACGCATTCCTATTGGTTAGTACAGGGATGTCAGTATTTTATTAGTATAGTGTGGATAACACTAATGATTTTCTATAACCACAGTATAGGGATAAGATATTAACTTTCCATTGTTCTAATCTTGCATTAAGAGGTAAATATTCCACTCGGCTAACGCTTCGTGGGTAAAAGTTTTCTCTCGTGTTTTATTTGCCCCCCAACTCACTTGTTATTCTAACTCAAAATATGTGAAAATTATAAAACACCTTTTTCGAGCCTGAAAAGCATGTTTCTCTTAGATTTCAACAAAGAACAACATATTTTAGTCTCATTGAAATCGGAGAGGGACAACTGGGAATGTTTATTTGTAAGATGCAAACGTGATTTTTATCAGTTAAATAAGACGAAAAACCTTTTAAGGGCTGGTTTAGATCTTATGTATAGATTTTGTGTTTGTCTTGGAGATTTCTTTCAGTCTTAATCTTACTCATTTTGAACTTGTGTAATTATCGATTATGTCCATAGAAAACGCGAAATCTCCCCTTACTGTAGTTGTATTGTGTTTATGATCAATTGTAATTAATCAGGTAACGTTACTGTCTCAATTTGACGGAAATAGATGATGTTCCCATCAGAATTTCTAAACAAACATAATGTATACATATGTTAAATGAGATGATAATTAGTGTAAATATTAATGGTTATATTTTTCTACAAAAAAAATTAATAGATTACTGTGAATCAATAAAGCACGCTAAATAGTTGTATGGTTATGGTTTCATTATTGGATTATGCTAAATTGAAAGCGTATTTTGTTAATATACACAGTTGAATAATTTCGTGAAAAGGGTGAAATAATAATTAAACCGTAAAGTGAAGAGATTTCTGGCAAACTAGGTGGGATTGCAAATGATATGCAATACGATTTACTTACAGCTCTGTCTCCCAGGTTTCTGACTCTACAATGCAAATGAGCCGTTTGGCCAACAGTAGTAGTGACCTCCCTGCGAGTTGTATTGTCGAAATACGGTTGAGAAAACGCCTGTTCCCAGTATGGACTGTTGTGTTCTGATCCGCCTTCTGCACAGTCTGCAAATAAAATAAATAGTAAATAATAATGTATAATAATTTTTAATAAATTTAAATCATATCGATTTAATTTTTCGAATAGTGAAGAAATTAGTTTGTAATGACAGGTTGAATATTGATCATTGTCGCAATATAATAGCGATAGTTGAAAATATAATGGGCAAACAGAATTGAACAAGAACGAAATTCGTGTACTATCTTATTATTTATACTATAACGATAAGTTAATAAAAGCCAACACAAACACAAATAATCCGGAAAGCTGCCGTAACAAGGATCTCTAGCAGAGATTATGTTCAACCAATGTAAAGAATAAAATAACTAGAAATGTTCGTGACTTTTACAATTGATTCAAAACATTTCTAACGTGACTGTATTTCGATTTTTTCGTATTTTGATCATTTACAACATAACCAATTATTAAATAAAAATTTAGAAAATTTCTTCTGTAAAATATCAACATCGATTATAGTTAATTTTCATTTATAACTTCCGTATAACAAAAAAACAAACACTGACTCTAATGGATGCAGGGCGGGTCAACGGATCATTGCATGAGCGTTTGTCAGGGGCCTCCGAACTTGGGGGTTTCCATCTTCCATAGCAAACTATTTAAATACTTTTAGTTACTTTTGACCAGGGCTTCGAACCGTTATTTTTTTTGCTCTGGTTTTCGTTCCGGTTCAATTAAAATAAATATTATCGATTCGGTTCTAGCTTTCGTCCTTGTTAAAATAAGGATTTTTTTCGGTTTTCGGTTCAGTTCCAAGACCATTTTTTTAATTTCACCCTAAAAGGTACAACCCTTAAGAGCTGTTTATAGGGTAACTACTTTAAATACAGAAAAACATTTGAACAAGTGTTTTATTTTGTAATTTTCTCTTACCATTAGAATTTTCATGGTGATATGCTTAACCATGTTGCAGAAAAATATTGAGCTTTCACAGAGATATTTGAAAAAAAGCTGATTTCACAAGAGTAACTTTAACTCCCAATATCTTCCTTAAAATTTAGTATGAGCACAAACGACAAGATAAGCATAGAATGTAAACCAAAAAACTTCTAAATCGGGTGTTTTGACCTCAGGTGTCTCACTTGCAAGTTTATGTTAAGTTCCCTGAAGTACAGTCAAGTGCGGAAAAATTTAACGGTGAGGATTGTATGGTGTGAACCAGACTTTCGTTTGAAGGGAACAAATTCACTATTGGGTATCGAGATAAAGCAGGAGACGGTTTATTGATGTACCTGAATAAAGGAAACATCACATCCCTCATTGCGAATCAGGTATTTTGCTACCCTCTGCTTACTTATGGTTCAACTTCAACAGCTACATTCGCCAAGACAGGTAAAATAATAAAGCAGGTTCGGTTCATCCCCAATACCAACAATGGTGGAAGAACGGTTCAATCTATGTAGAACAGGCCAAAACTTGTAATAAGAGTCGTTAAAATTTTTAGGCACTTGACAGGGAGGAAGGAGAAGATAAAAAGAAAAAAAGAGAAAAAGATAGTGTTAAGTGGTATGCTTAAACCTAAAAAAAAACCGGTTTTTATTTTCGGTTCATCTCCAAAAATTCGTTTTTTTGGTTCAGTTCCGTTTCGAAGTCCTGCTTTTGACCCTTAGGTTTTGAAATATTTTTATTCTTACCGTTAGTTCCTAGATAATTATGTTATTCAACTGTTAAAAAACTAGATTGAGACATTTAGTAGATTTTTGAGCTGAATTCTCAAATTTTGATCTTTGTCTTAAGAAATCACTGTGGTGAATCATTGTTTTTAGCAAATTTTGTTTTTAAGGGCAGAAAAAGAAACAAAATGAACACTTTCAGTTCTTCTATTTGAGCCAAATTCTGGACCTCAAGTCTAGATTTTGAAATTTAGGTTTGAGATTCAGGATTTTTGTGAAATAAAATCTCACTTCTAACACTTGTATCGTAAATAACTCTCTTCTATTGAACTAAATTGAATTGTTTAAAATTTTGTTGTATTTTAATTCATCTACTGTGTATTTTAGTTTGTTATTTTTTTGTTAAGTGTGGCATAATTTTATTTTTAGTAGGTTCAGATCTACTTATCAATAAAGAAAACTGTATAGGGACGCCAATTTCTTGTTCTGCCTCAGATGAAAATACCCCTAAATCCGGCGCTGGTACACACGGTATAATCATTAATTCATTACATTCAAAATAATTATATTTTAATGTATAGAAATTTTTATCACCAAATTTTTTGTTGTCGAACAGATTAAATTACACAAAACACGCATGATTAAACTTTTCGTTATTGATAACAAGCAAACAAAGGTAAAATTGCTGTGCTTCTTGTCATATTTGTTCAAGTGTAATAATTAATTAATTAAAAATTAAAATAATAATAATTACTTGTAAAATTAATTAATAATATTTAATAATAGTGTAGTGTAGTGTGTTTTTTTAGTGTAAAATAAGACGTTGGAAATCCATCGAAATGGTAATTTTTAATATTTAAACTTTTGTCATTTTTCCAAAAATTTACAAAATTTTCACTTTAGGTATTACAGCAGCGAGCAAAATGGTGTCGCCGGCTTAAATGTAAGTACTCATTTCTTTAATTATTGATGAAGAATTTAATTTCTTAACCCTGTACAGTAGTACACAGCTCGTATTCTGTAATTTTTTCGAAAGAGTCTTTATCCACAATGACACTGATCGTTTCTAAGTGAATTAATTAACTTTTTTCGGCAATTTATTTGTAATGGTCGTAACAATGACAAGAATCCGTAGCATTTTTTTGTATTTAATTAAAATCTATAAGAGTGTGCATTTTTTATCTATATTTTCTAAGTTTATGCTGTCCAAGATTAGATAGTTTAATTTAGGTTGCGTAATATCCAAGATCTTCTATCCTTACGTTAGATTTTTCAATGTCAACTCTACCACTTTTCCATCTATTTTATAACAATACAGGAGAAAAGTGACATTATTTGCGTATAAGTTTAGTGTTGTATTGTTTTTATAGTCTGGATATATTCCATTTGGGAGCTACAAAATTTTACAGGTGTACATTTTATCGGACAAAATAAATATTTTCAACTGAAACCCACGGACAGTTTCCATTTCACTTGACATAATTGCCAAGTGGGACTGGATATATAACATAAACAAGTCTGTTTATTTTTTCTATGTTATGATTTACATTGTCAATTTGGTGTAGGTAATAATTAACCGGTAAGCATTGAAATGGCATAAAGAGAGTCATATGCGTGATTAGAAATGGATTTGTTTCCGTTTTCATATTAGAACTGTGAAATTTCAGTTGAATATGATGAAGTTGTCAAGTTTTCGTGTTGTTCAATCAAATAATTTACTGAAAAATTGATTTTTTCTCACTAATTATTGATTGGTTATAATAGAGAATTATGTTTTTTTAGTTGATTTTCGCTATAAACAATTTTCATGGATAGAGATTGCGATAATGATTTGTTGGGAATTAACTTGACAAATCACCATAAATTTTCTGTAAATTTGTATGAGAAGATTTATTATATTTGACTATAGGTGGCGTTTATACAGTAGCTTATTGATGATTTGTGTGTTAAATAAAAAATGAGCTTTTGTTTGGGTGCTTTATACTAAGAGGAAGTATTATTGTTCATAATTAAGATAAATATATTCATATTAACCGTGTTATATCTCTATTCATATTGTATACGTAATTTAAAGCAAAACGTCTGTTGAAATCTTATCTATCGTTAAATTTAAATGGCAAACTTATTAAAGTTGCTATTATAAATGTAATAACAAAAGACCTCATCCGGAGCACAGGCTGGTGTAAGTATACTAGTTTAAGGATCATTGCTATTCTACGATATTTCTTCTTCAATGTTAAATACCTTGGACAATAAAATGATTTAATCAAACCAGTCGAAGGGAGAATTCGAAACTCCTTCAATAACAGATGGTCGGTTCTTTATTCACTACATAGTATTAGACAAAGTTCAAATTGTAATTTTCGAGTAATTCAATTTACCAACACACAAAACACAAATATCCTAAATTGTTATACAGATCTGACAGTTTATCTGGGTACATTTGGGAAACATCGGTCTTGTCCATCTATACTCTATACCACTTGCATATGAACTAGAAAGAGATAGAAACAATTATTGGAATGCTTACGTAGGGGGATTTGAATCCTCCTTATTTCTGAGACAGATTATTTAAAATTCTTACCTTTACTACAAGTTGATCTCTTAAATATTTTGTACTTTTAGCTAAATACATATTATGATACGAAAAACGGTGTCTTAGAGATAGTCCCTCCTTTGTCTAATGCATTTATAACAGGATGTTTTTCGAGCTATTCTTATGGCGCACGACAGAAATACCATTAACATCTGTTTGTTCATGTCTTCTAAAGAAAAGTGAAATTCTACACAAGTAAATTTTTTGGTAAACAAGAAATGGGCTTATCTCTATCTCTTTCTAACTTATATGCAAGCAGTATAGATGGACATGACCGATGTTTTTCAAATGTACATTAGCGCCCAAAAAAAGAATATCACATATTTTTGTTCTTGTGAGTCAGGCTGTTTCTCTCGTGAGGTTAAGAATGTGGAAAGTTAGGAAGTGTTATCTGTAGAAAATATGTCTATTAAGGTTAATACCAATAACCCCATTCCCATTTTCTGATTGAATATCTCTTCTCAAGTTCTTACTTGTTACGATTCTGGTTTATTTTATTATCATAAGTCTGTTTTACACAGCGGTACAAGAGGTGTTTTTTTATGGTTTCTCTTCTGTACCTAGACAAACTGCCAGATTTGTATATTATGATCTCACTATCCACATCGGAACTATTTTCAATTAAGCATTTTACATTGGAAAATAAGCGATGTTTAAGTAATAAGAATTCCCTCATATTCAAGAAGAATATTAATTTAATTTTAATGAAATCACAATGACATTGTGAATTGTTTGAAACCGTACAAAGTTCAGATCACAATGTGCTCATTTAATAATTGTCGTATTACATTCTGTTTAATATAAGAAGATTTTCTACGGTTTTATTTTGTGTTCCGTATACGATTTAGTACAACCTCACTTTAATCATTCATATGGCTTTTAACGTTTCTTTGTTATACACAAATACCCACAAAAATTCTTTATAGTGTATACATACATACACACACAGTATAGATATATGTGTATTTTCGTTTATAGAAATGAAAGAATAGAAGGATACGAATAGCAGACATAACGTTGACAAAACCTTGAGGAGTCAAATGTCAATAATGAATAAAAGCTCAAAATAAAGAACTTAAAAGCAATTTCATAATAGACATTTCTATTTGTAACAGACTTATTGTGTTGTTTTCTAATTTTTATCCTATTGTGACATTAAATGTCAAAATTAATAATTAACCATTAATGTGAAGAGGATAACTAACAATTTGTGTTTTTTTTTCACGTAACAAGTAACAAAAAACTCAATCTCGTCAAATATCGATCATTTGTCGGATATAACGTAGACTCTTATATTTCAGATAAAATTGGTTTCAATAATTATAGAGTTTAACATAAGAAAAATAATGATGTTGGTTGAGGTTTATAATTGACATTTTTTTCAATAATTCTACCCTTGTATATTGTAACAATAATTAATTTTTAACACTGAAAGAAGCAGTGCTAACTAATATGTAAAAACAAATCGTTGACAGATGATAAATTATACAGAATCGTATTGATCACAACTAAATAATGGTTTATTCGATAGATATACTTATATGTGCCGCTTCCTAGACTCGATTATTTGTATTAGTGAAGAACAAAATAATTTGAATAGACAGTCTGTATCATTTTAAAACAATTTTATGTTAAAGTTTATGTAGGTTTGTAGTGAATCACTACTAGTTATAGATAAGTTTTATTCCACACATATATCCTGACATCTCATGTATCCTCTATTTGATTTAGAATTGTTTCACGTAAAACTTTCTTTTCTTAAGTGCTATTATATATTTTTTTCTATTTTTAAGAAAGTTGAAATTGAATTTTGTTTCTTTGATAAGAATTGTATTATAAAAATACAAAAGGTTGACTATAATCAAACCACCTAACGTATAAATGTATAAAAGTCTGCTTGTTTTCATATTACTTTTACGATAAGAATGGGTGTGTTATTTTTTCAAATTGTATTCATCATGATATTACCAGATATTTAATGGAAAATTTCAAGTTTAAATAGGTGAAAAGTTGCAATGTTGTCGCCAGTTGCCAGATTAGTATCTAGTTGAAAGTTCACAATAACTTCTATAAAATTAAATTCACGTATATCTAAGGTCTATTAATTGGCTGAGGATTACTAAATATGAAACTAAATATACAGCGCACTACGTAATTTCAACGTAGTTATATTAAAATATTAAATTGGGCAAACTTTTGTTTTCACAAAATCATTTTTTTTTGTTCAATGGACTTATTCAGAAGTTTTTTTATTGCATTTTCTGAAAGATCATGTCCTAATTAATCATTACGCAAAATATTATAATTCTACGTTAGGGCCTTTATAGTAAAAAAGATTCTTAAACGTTCATGATCGAATCCATGACGTCATAGTTTCAAATCATACATGGTATTTAATGTAATCGGGTGATTCACCTAAAACGAAAAGTTCTTATGGTAACTTATTTGGCGAGCAATTCGAAATATATTTCAAGGATTTAAAGGAGGGTACCTGAAGATAATCTTAGTAGAATTAGAACTTCGTAGCTCATTTGGAAGTTGGTCAAAACCGCTCATTTCTGACGGTGTCAAAACACAGAACGACTTTGAAAAACTTGAAGATCCTTCTAAAATTATTATTTTTTTTTTTTAAATTTTATTCCGGAATAGATGATAATGTTTCGTATTTTTTTCTAGAATACAGTGGAGGAAAACGAAAAAAATCAATTATGGGAGGGTTCCCGAGTCATTCTTAGTCGTTTTGCGTCTTTAGTTCGTTTTTATCCAAAACAACAAATTTCTAAATGAGCTAAGAGGTTCTAAATTTGCTAAAACGTTTATTGCCCCCTCCCTCACAAATCCTTGAGAAATTTTTGGAATCACTCACCAAATAATGGTAGTTGCCATTAGATATTTTCGTATATTGTTACCTATTCGAATCTCTAACGTCATAATCATCTAATTCAAAAAATTAAATATCTCTACAACAATTTATTTGATTTACTTGAAATTTTTACATAATAATATCTACTCAATTTACTATCGATTCGAATATAAAAATTAAGATTTGAGTACACTAAATAAACAATTATTTTGATAAGCGATATTTTAATTAATCATGAATATGGTTGGAATGATCAAGTTTTATTACTGAAAGTATCAAAACTTTGATATACTAGTTTAAATATTATATTTAACGGTAGGTATAATAGCTTGGGTCCGAATATTTAATATGTTTTGGGTTTTCATATACTGTTCACACAATTTATCTAACACTTAATTCTAGCTTAATCCATATTGTTGTTTCATTTAAATATCAACACAAACTATAATGATGCACTTAAATTGATATTATTTTCTTATATATCAACAGATTAAATATGTGATATAACTGATTTGGTATTATTATCATTACTGTTACGATTAAATGAAAATTAAACGATCCCATTTAAAACATACCCTTGAAACTTTCCCCAAAATTTCCATCATTATCTCAATTAGATATTTTAGACAATTAACAGTTCGTACGTTTAGCATATCTAATTTGCGATAATTGAAAAACGTCAATAGTAAATTGTAATCATTCTGTATTTTTTTTTGGCGTCTCTTTATACTGAAAGTTTAGTAATTAACGTAGGTATTGCGAATGTGTTCGGTGTGGCTTAAGAACTCACAGCTTAAACAGTAACATCAAAAGTATTTCTTTCAAATTCTACCTACATTCACTGGACTTGAAATTTTATTCGTTATAATACCAAAATATTCACAAAGAGCCGAGCCATTAATGATAAAAGTTTAAAACAGGTTTAATATTACAGATTTCATTAGTAAATTAATTTAATGAGAACGCCAATTAGTGGACATCCTGTAAAATCGTGATATCATTTTTTTCTTGATATCATAGTTGATTTTTCATGCTAAATGATGTATTGACTTTCTATCGGACCATGGAATCATTTTCAATTTTATTGGTCTGTTATTTGTTGAAGAATGTCTTGAATAGTCACGTTTTTACACTAAAATATCAGTGTAAAGAAGGTCATTTTGAAAATAAAATACGTCAATACAAATATCGTTAAATAATGGATTTTTGATTTACAAGCAGTACCGTACCGTGTAAGTTCACGCCCCGGGGGACAACCAGAAGTAGCGTCCTTCGTTTCCGACAAACAGCTTTTAGACACTCTTTGAAATGCCTTTCCCAATGCTATAACACACGTTCCATTATCTCAGAAAACAAACGAGTAATCGACTATAAATGATTGACATTTTTCGGATACCGAATCAAAAAAGCTCTAGTCGCCGCCCTTAATTTTGTCATTTTATGTTTAGAATTTAGTTTTTGCTACATTTTTATTATTCTCATGGGTATAAATAATTGCAAGTTATATTTTTTATGTACTGACCCTTGTTGAAAAATTAAAAAAAAGCGGAAAACCTGCGACAACACAACAATACAGGATGAAATCGAATTACCTATAAATCTTTAAGCCAGAAAAACTGAACCGATTTGTATAATTCCAGGAAAAAGGGGTTGAAAATTTCGCAAACATTTTTATTATTTAATATAAACAGAACACGTCTTATTATAAATTATCGATAACGTTGATCATTATCAGTAGCCTACTGATAATGATACTGATTATAATAAGACGTGTTCTGTTTATATTAAATAAATATGTCAGCAAGACTTGTGGGGGTAGTTCAATGGATATTCGAGATATGTTTTATTGACACCTGTTTTATTATCAACAAAATGTTTAATCAACAAACGTAATGAATACCCCTCGATTGATATCAATCAACATTCAGTGCTCAATTGCGAGTGCAACGGGAACGTTGGTTGTAGATGATTGCGGGCTTATTCTCTTGTTTTTTGTCTATTAACTTTCATATTTTTTGTCTAATTTTTGTGACACCATACGAATGCCAGTCGAAAATGTCGAACAGCTGCAGACTCGAATTTATGAAACTACATGCGCTATTTGGGAACTTCCGAAACGTGCAGTGTTCCCTCCAGTTTTGTGTGGAACAGAGGGCAATTTTTATAATTTTTTGTATTATTTCATCTTTATAGTTTTGAATCAAATGTGTAGTGTGTATGTTCAATAAGTAACATAGTAAGCCTTGGGTGAATAGTTGGACATCCTAGATGTGTTAGGAACATTGGAGAAACTTTGGCCACGCCCATATCCCATCTTTGTCAAAATCACATGCTTCATGAATAACAGACAGAAATACCAAATCCACAAACCAGATCTGGTTATTGTTATCTTTTAAAATAGAAAGTTTTCAAGGATGTTTCGTACAAAAGAAATTGCTGTGTTTGGTCAGAGAACTAAGGGTTGGGAATAATTTCCGCCATCATTTTTAATTTCTAGACAACCCAAGGTCTCTCTGTCTCTTTCTAACTAATATGTAAGTAGTATAGATGGGCGGGACCGATGTTTCTCCAATGTTCCTATTTAAATCGCCCAAACGGTATATAAGTCAATAAATGATAATGTCTGTTCATCAGTCCACTTTTCACTCATTTTCGCACTCATGAAGCCAGACGAATAAAAACTAGAAAAATATTTTCGAAAGCAACAGGCGGTTGAAGCTGGACTGAAACCGATCAACACGTCCACACGTTCGGTTCGGCTTTCTTCGTTCCGAACCGACTTGAATCGGTTTGGGTTCGGCATCGTTCGAGTCGGCTTTTAGTAAGTCGGTGAGGCCTACCGGCACGTCTACATTAATTCGGCTTTGCAGATCGGCTCAAGCCGAATGATGCCGATCGGCATAATGTGGACGTGCCTTAACGCTCTAAAATTATGAGGTTTATGCATTTAAAGGCAATTAGATTTCATCGTGTATAATCAAATTTGTAGCATTTGACATTGCAATTTTCAATTTAATTATCTCTTAGGATTAACATTAACATTGATGTATAATAAATTGCAAGAATAGAAAAATAACGTCGGTGAAGTCAGCACTAGTTTTCAGCAGATTCATTAATAAAATTAAATTGTAAGAATAAAAACAAAACACGAATTCCTAAGAGATATGACATAGCATAGGTGAATATAAGGACTGACCGTTCTCCTTCAATAAACACTGTTATAATTTATAGATAAAGTTTAAAGAGAAATTTAGACTTTTCTAGTAGAATCGTTCCAACTTTTCTCTAATACATCGTTTCATTCGTCTTTAGTTTCTTGGGACTTTTCTCTTTAAATAGTCTGATAAAGAAAAGTCGTATACATGTTTGAACTTACACCATCAGAGACCAATAGAAGAAATACTAATTTTTGTTTCACATTAAAAATGTATGCGATTTAGTTGATCGATAGAACTTAACTATTAATTTATAAATAATTTTTTTAAAAAGGTCGTACTCAAATTACATTAATCGGTTAATTCATAATCCATCATCTATATTACGATTTAAACACATTCAGTGTTGGAATTTTCAGTTTTAATCAAAATAAATGACGAAAAATAAATTCTTGTCATGACATTTCGTGCGTACACTGTTGTAGATATAGTGGTTGAGGGTTCTTCGTATTAACGAGTGAAATTTATATTAAAAAAAATGAAATGATCGTGCTTGTTTATCATTGAAAATATCATCACTTATCTATCATCACTTCAAATGATAAAGTAGACTATTTTTTGAAAAGTTTTCAGTGCAGTTATAGTGTTGAATTCATTTTGTTCCTGATTTATGGGGTTAAATTGAACACAATTACACATACACGTACATAAAGTTTTGTTTATATGTATAATCGCCTCTTTTATAATCGAATAATATAACGAGTTGAGAACGAACAGAAAAAAACCGGGATATTTTCTGATAATTTACATCTAAAAGGATTTGAGAATATGTTTTGCAGTAGTCCAATTATAAAATATATCTGTATTGTACTATTGTGGGATAATTTCAAGGATTATCCATATATACAACATGTTTGTTTGTTTGTTTATTTTTTTCTTCTTCTGAAATTAGCGCTTAAATATCCATTACACTCTTCATAATAGAAAATTTATGTTAAGTTAGCTTTAAAACGATTTTGTAAAATAAAATTTATTTAGGTGGTTGTGACAGGCTGGCCCCGATATATTTACTAGTAATTACTCTTGAAATAACATCATATATACAGGGTGTCGGATCTAATTGTAAGTATGGTCGATACTATAAAATTCCTATTAGTTTTGAGGATTTGTAGAAAACATTACATCAAAATTACAACCTGGTAGCTCGTTTGGAAGTTGGTCAAAAAACGCTTAAAATGACTTAGAATGATTCAAGGATCCTCCCAACATTAATTTTTTTGTCTTTCTCCATTTTGTTTGTAGGATGCAATAGAGTAGAATTAACAAAATCAATGTTAAAAGGACTTTCGAGTCATTCTTAGTCGCTTTACGTCCAAGACGAGCATTTTAGACAAACTTTCAATTTTGCTAAAATGGTCTACAGGAACCCTTAAATATTTATATTTAGAATTGACACCCTGTATGGTCGATATGTTATTATTATGAAAAACATTTTAGTTGACAAACGATTCGAAAAATATTTTAAGAATTTGTAGGAGAATCCCTTGAGATTTCTTTAGCAGCATTAGAACCTCGTAGCTCACTTAGAAGTTGGTCAAAAACACTCGTTTTTGACAGATCACAATTTTCAAAAACCAGCCACCACGTAAAACGACCAAGAATGACTCGAACTCCATCTCAACATTGTTTATTTTTATTTCACTCCATTGTATTTTAAGAAAAATAAAAGACATATCCACACATTTTAGAATGTATTGAAAAGAAAAATCAATATTGAGAGGATCCTCAAGTTATTATTCTTTGTGGTTTTATGTGTGTAGCAAGTTTTTCAAAACCGTGACATCGTCAGAAACGAGCGTTTTTTAATCAACATTCAGATGAGCTACGAAGTACTAATTTTACTAAAATGCTCTCCAGTGACCCACATTAACCCTTATAAGTCCTTGAAATATTTTTCGAATCGCTCGTAAACTTATAGAAGTTTTATATTATTGATAATATTTAGAATTGACACCTTGCATGGTCGATACTATAAAACTCTTATTAGTTAACAAGCAATTCTCAAAATATTTTAAGAATTTGTAGGAGAATCCCCAGGGAACCTTTCAGCCGAATTAGAACCATCTAGCTCATTTGGAAGCTGGTAAAAAACACTGGTTTTGGACAAGATTACAATATTCATAAACCGACCCAAAGACGTAAAACGACCAAGATTGACTCGAAGACCCTTGTTGTTTATTTTTGTTTTACTCTTTTCCTTTCTACAGAAAACGGGAAACATTACTTATTCTAGAATGCATTGAAAAAAAAAGAAAAAAATCAATGTTGTGTAGGATCCTCAACTCATTCTTAGTCGTTTTATGTGTGTAGCAAGTTTTTGAAAATCGTGACATCGTCAGGAGCGAGTGTTTTTTGATTAACATTCAGATGAGCTACGAGGTTCTAATCTTGCTAAAATGATGTCTAGGGATCCCTACAAATTTTTAAAATATTTTTCGAATCGCTCGTCAACTAATAGGAGTTTTATAGAATCGACACCCTGTATATAATTTAACAAGTATTTGTGATAATTTAAAACAAATTAACGTGTCTGTAGTTTTGTTACAACATTAATTAATTGCAATAAGCTGAGTATGAAAATATTAAAACTAAATTTCGATCGAAACGACATCGTTATAACTTTATTTACTGGTGATGGAAATAAAAATAAACTTTTGGCATTAAAGAAACCTCTCGTTTATATTTACTTATACCTTTTTTTTATGCACAACAATACCCACAAAAATACGAACAATACAAATATTTTTACAAATTTATACAACCAAAAACACCAATTAGGGAGCTGTTTTTCTGTATAGTAAATTAAATATTTTTCGAATGTTTTGGCTACCGTACAAGTTAAAACAAGGTAAAAACGAATCAAATATTTATGTTTTTTCGTTTTGTAAATTTTACCTCCAATAAACCAATAAACATATAAGCCCCTACCATTTATTATTGATATAGACCCCTGCTATATATGACGAATCATACGTGAAAATCAAAAGACTTGCAGTAGTTGGAATTATATTACCACAATCTCAACGCCTCTTGTGCAAATATAATTCATAATTGATGTGTTAATTTTTACTTCTATATAGATTGATTTATTATAACAAAAATTGTAAGTACCAAATTTATTATGTTATTATAATATTTTAAAATTTCTGCAAGTTTTACAATCTTGTTTAAGCTTACAAATTAACACTTAATTCCTTAATAGTACATGTAATTATATTTATAAGACAAACAATATTTTATTAATTTTGTTTCTATTATGATGAAATTCGGTTTTCTAATCAACAATATTATTAAGATTTCGGCTATTTATTTCCGGATTTACAAAGGATTCCGTTTAGTTAATGAGAAAATGATTTTATGCTTAAACAGAATAGAACGAGCTTTATCAGTAAACTTTCCCTGATAGGGTAAGAACTAACAAAGTTGTAAAGATGTCTCTAATGGAAACGGTATTACATTATATGTAATGATCATTACGGAACATAGGTTAAGGAATACATCAAATCACCAATCTTGTATAGATGTATACGTATTTTATTGATTTCTAATTTGAGGAAATATTCCAAATTCATCTACTTGATCGATTTTTTTCCCCATGATTAATCGTATAAGTATTGTTGAATTGCTATTATATATGTATATAACGAATTTAGTTGCTATATTTTCAGCAATATGATTTGTGTAGTTCTTTCGTCATTTTTTAAAAGACCGAAGTCAATACAACACTTCAGGAAAGAAGTAATAATATTCTGAATACGAACGTTTTTTTTTTCCTGAATTTCTCTTTCACATATGCGTACTTCCATTTTGTACCATGATTTTTCTCCGTTTTTTCCCTCTCGTTCTATTATTTTCTTTGGTGTTTTTTTCTCTCTCGCTGTTGTTGAATGTATTTCCTGTGAATAACGACATAAGGGTTGTCGTTAGTTTATCAATAGGCAGAATTTTTTAAATATGTATGCATCCACCCTCTTTTTTATCATAATAATAACATATACTTGTCTATTAATTAAAATATGGAAAATTTTAATTAATTTTGTTTTATAACTTTTGATACTTGAATAGAAACGGATAAGTTAACATTATAAAAAAACATTAAAAAACGTCTTTAATTCTACATAATGGAAACTAATATATTTTTCCATATCATAATGAAATTGTGTCCAATATGAAAACATCACATAAATTGTGCCTTGGAGAGCTGTTTTGATTTTGTAAATAGTATAAACACCAACACTTCAACGATATCTGTTTGAATTTAAAAAAAAAATCACAATAAATACGCCGTTAAATAAAATTAAATAAAAGTTTTAAAAATGTAATATACAGGGTGTAACCAATTTGCATTTCAATCTGTAGATCATGTATTGGTTCTGAAAAATTGAGTCGATGTTGAAAATTTCTCCAACTCTTAGAGCCAATAGAAATGAGCAATTTTATCGATTATATCTGTTGTGTTTATGTTGAATAAGTAGGCCAGTAAGATTTTATTTTGTTTTGGTCCAATACTTTGAAGAGTTTCAGTCAATACGTTTTGTTCAATTTTTTTTCTTATTCATGCTTTACGTCTCTTTTGAGGGTAAGCGGTATCGTTTTCGCCCTCCCCCCCCCTATCAACTTGTGCGAACAAGACACAAACATTGTGCTTTGAAAGCTTATCAATGGGGAAATTCTAGGATAAGCTCGAATTTATTTTGGAAACTTCGGGCAAATTACGACTTAATATATGTTCAAAAAATTAAGTAATTTTGTTATAAATCATCAGTTCTAAATAAATTTTGCCAACAACTAAGCTGGAACTTTTAATCAACATTTGAGCTAAATTATTGACTTTTAGTAGAAAATATTTGTTATATGGCACTGATTCTTAGCGATTTCTTGCAATGAATTGTAGTAAAAAAAAACATTTTTTAGTTCGACTCTCGAAATTCAATTAAGATTTGTGGACATCTTCCTAATAAATTGAAATTTCTAACAAATTTTGCTATCAAATTATCAAAAGTAGAAGATTTAGTTAAGTTTAATGCATTTTTGAGCTCAACTTTTCAGTTTTTAAAGCCTAAAAAGACAATTGTGACATTTCTGGCCTGTTTTTACACTAAAATCGCAGTGTTTCTACAAGTTTATTGTTGAAATAATGAAAGGAGTTACTCTTAGTTAATTTTCCAGACAAATTTCAGCCTTCCAATTTAGATTTTAGGACATTTTTTGTTTAAATTATCCATTTTTAGTGAACTCCAGTTTTAAGTCATGGGGAGAATAGAATTTAGAAGATTTTTGGTCGATTTTTTGAGTCACATTTTCAACTATGGTGTTAGATCTTAAGGCATTTTCATTATAAATTAGTTTTTAAATACATTTTTTCTATAAAATCGTTTGAGAAAGGCGATTCAAGCACATTTTAAGGTTTTAGAATTGAATTTTCCACTTTAATCTAAATTTTAGATACGCGATAGTCTTTGATCATCAATTTTTGAGCATGCACTAACAATTAAGCTGTGAAAAAAACAACTTAGAAACTTTTAATGTGTGATAGAGTTGAGCTATTGTTATAAGGAACTGATTTTTAGCGAATTTTCGTAATGAATTGTAAAAAAATCTGTTTGGATATTATTAATTGTTTTTTGATTTTGACTTCGTTAAGAGTAGGAGATTTAGTTAAGTTTAGTGCTTGTTGTAACTAAATTAGCGAAGTTTCGACGAATTTTCCATTGAATTATAAAAAAAGATCACTTTAAGTTAATTTTCCAGCTAAATTTTAGTTCTCTAATGTAGATTTTAAGATATTTGTGTTTAAATCATCCAGTAGTGGGAATAAAATTTTAAAAATGTTTGATCGATTTTCGAGCCCTATTTTCATCTTTTTTTTAGATTTTAAGACATTGTTATTAGAAAGAACCAGATTTTCGACGAATTTTTCTATAGAATTGTTTAGGAAAGGAGATTGAGACACTTTTACAAAGTCTTAGACTGAAATTCTCTCCACTTTAATCTAGATTTTCGGACGCCGTAGTCCGGGATCATCAATTTTTGAGCAGTAAATGGACTTTCTACATTGTACTTTTAGAACCAATAAATAATTCAATAAAAGCAAATTAAATTTTTTCTAAGTATTTGTTAAAAGTACAAGACCTCCAAAGATATGGGTGATCTGTATTATTCTCCTAAAAATGATTATTATTATTTCACTGAATTTCGATTTTGGTTAGTTTCATAAATTTTTTTAAATAAAAAAGTTATTTTAGCTAAATTTGCTCGTCTTTTTTGAATTTACGGCTAAAAATCTAAATAAAATCAATTTTTCGTAATATAATCTATAATCCCAGTTTAGTGTGTTTTTGATTAAATAAACTTTATAAAAAGCAATTTCAGTTAATTCCTACACATTAATTAGTATTATTTAGAAGGGGAAATATGTAAATTTCATTTGTCTTATATAAATGTATTTTGTTTTACTTTTTTGGGGTGTAATTTAGGGGTGAATAAATCGTGTCAGTTTTACATGACACATTATTAAAGTTGATGTGATCGTAAAAAATTATATTCTATAAGCAAAATTTCTGTTTTGTTAGTGTTGTCAGAATGATTTACAGATTTATGATAGTATAAGATTTACTTTATACGAAATCTGTTCCACGAAAAAAAAAAATCGCTCATTTATAAGTGATTTTTGAATCGTTTGAAATATTTACGTTTTTCCTTTTTGATTCAAAGTTTTATTACGAAGTTTTATACAAGTTTCTTTTTCAAATTGTAATGCACGTTTCTGGTAAAACTGTTTTCATTTTTCAATACTTATACACGTTCGTTATACGTTTATTCCTTCGTCTTTTTTCTTGTTGTTCCCCATTCGATTTTATGTTTGATTGTTGTTTGCAACTGACTGTAAATTTGTATTTAATGTTCTGTGTAATGTATTGTAGTTTGTATTTAGTGTTATATTTTTGGTTGATAGTTTAAAGGAGTTCTTTATTATGTAAACATCTATACAAGTTTCTTGTGTATAAAGTAATTGATGTTTTACGTAATACAAAACAGGTCACAATAACAATTTCAGTGAAAAATTTTCAATTTATTTTTTGAATACACGAAACGAAATAGCTTTTTTTTTATTCATCAATATTTGTAACAGAAAATGTTACACCGAATTTCATATTTTTAGAAACATATATAGATTGTCACTCAAATTTTTTTCTTATTCGTTCACATAAAGAATTCATTTTTAACCACCATACTGGGTGGTATTGCTATGATTCAATGTAATTAAGTTGTAATGTAAGTACAAATATAAAATAACAAGTGTGGTATAATTGTGTAAAAATACAAATAATTGTTGAGTCGATTGACGTCTACTGCGATATCCAATATTTTGTTCTATTGTCCATAAAAACAGATTCTTTTATATCAACACGTTTATGATTAAAGCAATCGATTAAGCATTGTTCAACTGTCGTCTAGCTCAATGAAACTAAATGATGTGTGACTTATTGTTAGTTTAGACAGGTGTTGCTGCAATGATTGGTCCGATTTTAATATACCACAATAGCTGGCAATAAAATCTTGAAAAGACCAAATCTTATTACTCGATAAGCATATTTTCGTGTGTATTTACGCATATCGAATATTTACTTCTTGATTTGTAAACGATTACTTTATCGGGTGTATTTCACCTCGAAGTTGGCTGTGCCTTTCTTATGTAGTATCGTAGCTTAGTTCAGCCACTTCATAAATACATTAGCAAATGTCGAGTGTGAACAAAGTTACGATACTGCAAAGTGAAATACCGTGGTACACCCGATATATATCGGATGCCTGCGCTTTATATGTAGTCGATTCTTATGAAAATCCTATTAGTTGGCGAGTGATTCGAATCACATTTCAAGGATTTGTAGGGGGTCCCTATTATAACTGAAACCTCAGCTCATTTGTAAATCGGTCAAAAATAGTTCGTTTTGGACAATGCTAAATATAGCAATTTAAAAACATGTGAAACATTACCAAAACCGAACGTTTTTAACTGAATTTCATAAAAGCTCCTTAACATTGTCCGAGTTTTCTATTCGATTTTATATCCGAATTCATCTCGGATCCTAGATATGTCAGTTACATGTGTACGCATACTTTCAACTTGCGTATAACCTCAAATTCTCAAAACGGTATACTACGCATGACACTTTTTGGCTAATCGGATGAAAACTCTAATGAAATTAGAGACCGTGGCGGCAAATTGGATAAGAAATCGAATAGTGTAAAGATACAAATTTGTCGTTTTATTTACTCGGAACAAAATATTGGATGTAAGCTCGGTTAATGTAAAGTGGGCTTAAGAATCAACAAAACATTTAAAACAGACATCCTGTATATTTGGCCAGTATCCTATAAACTAAATTCGTATATCAATACAGAATTGTTCGAATCAATAAACGTTAAAGTTTCTCGATTTTATTTATTTACTTATTTATTTATTTATTTATTTGTAAAAACATTGGCACGCTTTCTACAGCTCTTTCCCCCTTTTATAACAAACTGAAACGACAGAACATTAAGGAAAAAATTCAATTCTAGACCTTTGGAGTAAATAAAAAGTATTTCTTGTTGTATTTTTAAGATAATAATAATAATAATAATAAAATAATGTAATACAAGAACCCTTTTTTTAAAATTTTATTTGAAATAATCTCACCCAAAAAAGTACGGTACAAATTATGTTAGATAATTGTTATATAAAAGTCTATTTTAAAATGTTATTTTGTCTAGGCTTTATTTTTAAAATACCTACATTTCGATAATTTACAACATGTTTGACTATTAGATTTTAATCAATAATTACGATAATAAAACCCACACAATATGTTGTTGTGTATTGTTTTCATAAGAATTTATGTATGTTGGCTGTTTAGCGATCAAGCTTACAATTAGTTTCAACCAGTTCTATATTTATTAAGTTTGAGACAGCATCGCTTTGGGTAAGTGCTTTTATAATGACATACCATTAATGTTATTAATATTTTGTGATAACAGCTATACTATTAACGTTGCCATATTGTGATTTCCCTTTTATATTTATGTGTTGTAACAAAAAATAACACATACAATTTATAAAAATTTAAATGAATTTCAACATACTCACACCTGAGAAAATTAATTTTCTGTTACAAGCGTTATATTATTTATTGGTTCTAAATCTTAATTATTTCCAATAGAAAAAAATTTACTACCACCTACCACTCATTAACGTTAATTAATATCCATGAAGTCGTATAAGCGTCTCAAATTACAATAAATAAACGGCGTGAATTTTTATGTCAAATTGTAATTAATAAATTTTACATTTATAATACGCCTATGAATTTATTTATTTTTCTTATTGATCAATAACAGAAATATATTCACCGACTACTGTTTTATTGCTTGGCCCACAAAAAAAATTTTGCACGTTTAATGTAGATAAAGATTGACCGACTATGGTAGATTTAATTTCAAAAATCTCGTTCTGCATTTACAAATCGTTTATTGCTTTATTGATTAATTTTGAAGAAATTACAGACTAAAAAAAAAATAATTTAGTGCTTCTGTTATAGTACCGCCTACAAATAATCTCCTATAATATTTATTTCTTATAAATTCTCAAGTGTATCTTTTACTGGCTTTATTTCTTTTGACATTAACTTGATGCCATTATTGTTGGTTAATATGGTTATATTGTTGATATTCTTTTCTGTTATTGTCTTTGTTCGAATTCAATAATCATAAATATTCGATTGTATTATTACAAATGATTCGTAACAATTCAATATGAACATTAAAGAAAAATGTTGAAACAATATGCTGATTAAATTGTATATTAAATAATAATAATAAAACTCAACAAGTTTGATAAAATAAATAGAGCTATAATTCTCCATTAATAATCAATTACAATACTCTTAATCAGTGTATTATTAAGTAAATAAAATTTCTCCAATTTTTTTTTTTTGAATTTTATTTAATAAGCTTTTTATTTAGTCTATAAACTTTTCTTACCAATTTTAATAGGGGCATTGAATTGATATCATTACACGATTCTTTAATCTTCAAACCATAATTGCTTTATTTTTGCTCCGTTATTTTTTCTCGAAAAAAAAAAGATTTTATGATTGTGTGAATGCTATTTATCACCTTACAAAACCACCGGAAATAGCAATGCTGTATTATCAAAACAATACAATTTGCATGTAAACGTTTTATTTATTTTCTTTTTTTTCATCACAAACATATCATAGTGAATGAAGTTTAATTTGACAAATGATTTTTCCCTTGCTAATGAATCAATAAAACTTTGTTTTGATATATGATTCGTTAAGATGTATTTCCATTTTTCTTGTATTTTATTCCATTAATTTTTTTACCACTAAAATGATACATTAAGTTTTTTTTTTTTTTGATGTGTGTATAGGTATATAAAGAGGGGGTAAAATTACAGGTTTCTTACATTAGAGTGGATGGTAGGGTTAAAGTTATTTCTTTAGTCTAGTGAAAATTGTCGGTCATCAAGTAAATAAAGCTATGTATTATTTCAAGTTCAGTAGAGCTATTGCCTTTCTATATATTCTACTATCATTTTGCTTAAGCTCACCCTTTTCACTTTAATAATGAGTATAAGCGAGAATTTCAAGCTTGAATTGAGTCCACAATGTATAAAATATGGTGGAGGCGCCGGGGCAACACTACATACCTTTACAATAATGATATATTATTTTCATCATTATTTTTTATTAATGAAAGATAAGTTTGATATTTTTCCTCGTAATAAGTCATTATAAATTATTTAATATGATAATCGAAAATTACGTAGAAACTTTTGAATAATTGATCAAAAAGTAGGAAATGAATTTTATGTATTATTCGTGGCACGTTTGAAAACTTTGCAGTTTGATCTTGAGAACAAACAAAAAATTTTTTTTGTTCTCCATTATTTTTCCAAACTAGCTTTGTTTTTGCGTAAAATCTCAAGAGCAAAAGATTTTAACGCAATTATGCTACCACACGGTTGACCTCCACTTTAACTTGTAGAAAATTCCGCTTGTGGTCGTATTAACTTTTGTATTCGTTTGAAAATTCTCTAGTGGCATTTGGGAAAAGGCAAAAGTTTGTCCACACCACATACGCACCCTTGTAACAAAACTGTACTCTTATATAAATTGGAAAATTATAGTACGATGTGGTATATTATAGTAAGGAAATGAAACAGAATTGTCAGTGTTTTGCCAATTAATTATCCGTTTCGTATCTTGAAAGTCAAGTTGTTCGGTTCAGAAATAGACAAAGTGTATATGTCTAATTATGTTGGCATCTCGACGATGACACTCGCATTGAAGACTATAAATTTCGTTGTTAGAGAAATGATATTGATTGATGTCGAACATCTATTGTTAAATTTCAAATATTTGTAACGACTCTCGTAAAATTCTTGGAATGTTATATCTTTTATCCAAAACGTTTACGTATAATATCTTCCTTTACCTTTTCCTTTACTCGATTTAAATCAAAGAATCTCTTTTAAGATTCCAGGAAGATGGAATCAAATTTCTGGTTTTATTTCGTCAGTTTTACGTTTAATTAGAATTTCAATAAAAACTTTGAATATTTATGATGAATAAAGGGTTTAATTGTGATAAAAGGTGAAATTGTAAATATAAAAAAAGGGAATTGGATTGGTTTGCATCCAAAATAAAGATGAGAAAGAAAAAAAATACTATTTCAAACTCTATTGTGTTACTAGAATGATTGAAGTTTTACTATCTATGCGAATTAATCAAAACTAAAAAAAATTGCGGATTTTGAAAAACTTTTAATTAAATTCTTGTTACTTATTAAAAATTTCTAAATCAATTCTATTGTATCTTTTTTTCTAAATACTATTATTAAGAATTAACCGTGTCATTAGAGCTCTAACTAATTTTAACAAGCCGTGACTCATTATCAGTTATTCTTGAATCTATAAGTGGAATGGAAAGAATTTTTAATTAATACAAACGTTCTAAAATTACACCCAGTATTATTGATTATTGTTGGTATCTATTCGTTCATAGAAATATTAATTTTTGTAGATACATAAATTACTGTCCGATTTACGTTTTTCGTGCAAAATTAACTTGCTAAATGTCTTATTTACAATACTAGAAAACTTAAAATTTATCTTTTTAATAACATAAATTTATCGATAATATAATTTAGATCCTCAACCAATTAAAAGTTAATTAAGTTTTAAATTTTGATCAAATATTTAATCGTTTTTTTTAGGAATTTTCTATTAAACTACCTTTTACAGAATATTCTATAATATCATCAAATATTCAAATTATAAAATTTTAATTGATCCCATATGTTTTGTTAAAAATTCAATAAACGAACTAATTACTAGAAATATGTTGTGATTTATTTGGTAATTGATTATCAAATAATATGGTAGCGTTTTTGGTAAATTTTGGCTGATTTCAAAGGGAAGGTTTATTTATAATTTTTATTGAAAATTTTGTTTAAAATATCTTTAAATATAATTTTGTTTATTAATTAATAAAGAGTGACAAAATTATTTACAATTTATACTTCAAAGTTAATTATATTGATTTATAATTTTGATTATCAATGATTTTATCGGCAAGTTTATTAGTTAAATTACTTCAAACAAAAAAAAAATCTCTAAAGGCAGCAAGTACCTTATATAGCGAATTTTTTTATGTATCCACATGTTGAAATATTATTAATTCACAAACAATAAGAAACATTGTTTGTCTACATAGATCTAGTATGTTAATATTAACATACTAGATCTACCTATGTTTGTCTAATATTAACTGTCAAAATTAGTTGCCCTGTGCGATATTCAATTTTTTTTCTAATATCATTTGTCAGAACATAGCCACCTGAGATAATCGATTTTACTGCTTATACCCAAAAAAGAGATTTTTGCAATTTTTCTTGCGAACCAACGAACCGATTTTGATGATTTTTTTTTCTGAGTTATAGAGAATGGTCGGCTCTACTGTTATTTTAATTTTCATCAAAATCTAAGCAAATGTAATATTGAAAATGATTTTTTTTAACATTTCTTCAGCTCTTATTCCAAAAGTGGTGGCCCTACCAGTCTGGCCAACGAACTCATCCAAGCTATCACGAAGACCGATTTTTGTACCAAGTTTCATTAAGATTGGTGTATTTTTACGGCAGTTATCGTGGGTATACATATATATATATATATATATATATATATATATATATAAAAATTTTAACGAACGGTGGATATGGGTTCCTTAGGTCCCAAAACGAACTTCTGTGCAAAAATTTTTCGGAAATTCAAAAGTGAGGATCTCGTCATTAGCGAATTTTTTTTAAAAAAATTCGCTAAAAGATGGGTGGATAATCTCACAGTAATAAGTAGTTAGAAAAAATGTTATCCAATAAATTCTTGGTCGACAATATAAGAGTCATCCCAAAATAAGCGTCCAGCTTATGTATATATAAATACATTGAACTAAAAATTTAAACTTATCCGAAATACATTTTCTCTTTTTAAGTAAAATTTCTTTGAAACAAGCAAACAGTTTTAACATTGTAAGAATAGGACACTTATTCTGAAACGAAGGCGTATTTTTATAAAAATATTAAATATTATAGAAAGTACATGTTACCTTATAAAATTTTTATGAATTTTTGTTTGTTATTCTTGATGCAGAATCGATGGCACACAGTTGATACGTGAACTAAATGTTGAATCGATACGATAAATTTAAATCAAGAAATATACATTTCTACTATTCTCATATATTTATAAGTATATACAGGATGAAATCAAATTGCCCCTTAAAACTATCCCTATATGGTATAAAATACAATAAGATTATTTTGAAGGATCAAAGAATAAATACTAAACCTACCGTAATGCTATTGTCGAAATCTGACAATAACAAGTATTAATATACTACATCTCGGATTTCCATGGCTAAGCTACACAAGTCTATGAATGTAATATAAACACGACACGTTTTTGATCGATTCCAGTAGCTCGGAAAATGACGAAATTTTCAACCCCTTCAAGTCATAGGTAGTTTGTCGGATTAAAGGCAATTTAATTTCACCCTGTATACACTGTCGGTAGATTACCTGTTCAAAATTTCGTATAATCCTTTTTGAACACTTCACTTGAACGAAAATACACAGATATCCTATTTTCAATCATTGACTTATAAAATCAATGGAGATTTCTTATATATTTTGGAATGTTGACGTTAAAATTGTGTTCTAGATACAGTTACTCATACATTTCACACAATAAAAGTACTAAATTTAACGTGAATCAGTCATTTATGATTTGTTCTTGTTGGAAAATATCGAATTGATCAGGAAGCAAATTATTTTTACATTTTATAATCCAATTTACATTTTTTATTCGACAATATAAATTCCACAACAGATGGTAAATTTAAAGCCGTTTCCTTATAGAGTTTTTTTTCCGATCAACCTCATAATTTTCCGATAAATTAACGAAAATCTTAACATTTTTGATATTGAACAACCGAAATACACCTAGTTTTCGAGTTGATACGGGAAAATGTGTGAGAAAGTCCAATTTTTCCAAAATAAGTGAGATTAAATTCATCAAAAAATTAATTTACAATTTTGACCAATTAAAAACAATTATTTGGTACTCGAATTTGTAACGATTTAAATAATATGGGAAGTTAATAAATGTGAATTTAATTTTCTCAATTAATTGACGATTTGACTCAAGCATCCAATTTCCTGTTTAAATAAATATTATGTCACACGCAAACTGTATACCTTATAAATAAACAAGTATATAAATCTATAAATAGTTGAAATTCATTTGGGTGAGAAAAAAATCGTGTTTTAACTAATTGCAGCAATTAAATATATTCAGATTACGTCTAGATAATTTATTATTTTTGTCTTATACCAAAAGAAATACGGACAAGTCTTCTTATCTGATAATTAAATTTTTTTTTAGTTGTACTGAATTTCAGTTTGGCTCGGAAGTTGTCTATTGTCTTTATATTTTGCTCAAATACACATAAAAAATGTGAAATCATATAAAACAATCTTTTATGTCTCACTGGAATTCAGTCAAGTTGATTTCCAAGCTGTTGAATTGATATCAATATCTGTCAATAAATATAGATTTTCTATTTTGTGTCTTTTATAAATACACAAACGTACAAATTCCGGTGTGTTTATAAAAGTTTAGTGTAATTGATCCTCTTATACAGGGTGAAATCGAAATTCTTTTAAACTACGTGTAGCGCTCGAAAATCTTGAGTAATTTAAAGTTACCCCCTTGCTGTGTGCATAAGGGACGACTGACGAATCTTGCAGGGGGAAAAAATTATAGTTACGCCATTGTTTCAATAGATAATTTTGCTAATGCAGAACATCATGTAGCTTTATTTGAACCTATTTAATACGGATGTGTTGCTATAGTAACGTGAACAGGTGTTTTGTTGTAAATAAACACAAAAAAAAGTCAATTAAGCAAACTGGAACAGATTTCGTTATTTACTTATAGTAAAAAAATAATTAAATATTTTTAATAACTAAAGTTTAAAAAAAAGTGAAGAAAATAAGGAAAATCATAAAGAATATGATAAAGGTATTACTGTTTTCCCTTTTACTCCTTGAAACACGTAAAACACACGGAATTATTTCCATGGGGATAATGGGTAAGTCTACAAAAGTAAGACGTGACAGACAACTGAATTGAATTCGATCCAAATTCTAGGATGTATGTTCTGTTCGTATATAAATGCGTACATTTTTATCTCAATTTCAAAAATATCCCAAATTGGCTCATTTTAACAGCCAAAAAAATCAATCCAATTCCGATATTGATTACAATTTCTAATCTACTACCAATCAATAAAATTAGCTGTAAACAAACTAAACTATTTGCGATATTACGCAAATTTGACAAAAATTTGGTGGTTTGTGTGATGTGGTCGGTATTATGTGGAATTCCTTAGGTTCAGACTGAATTAACAATGAAATAGTGTAAAATTTGTTTTATAGTCGTTAGTTACCTTTGTTGATAAATTCTGACAGTTTACAAGTAGATTTTGTTGTTGATTAATTCACCACAGTCATAATTTATAACTGAAAAAATCGGAGATTACTTATGCAATCTCATTTTCTTTTATTTACTTTTTCATTTCTTATCTTTTTGTCCTTTTAATAACACGTCGATCGAAGAAATATTCAAGGATTTTGTTCGTGACCATGCCGACATATTCAATAATAATCAGACCAATTTCTATATATTGTAGTCGTTAGACGTTAAAGAAAACATAAAAATAGAAGTTGTATGTGTACATGCAATTTAGTCATTATCTAGGTCGTGTCTCGTGAATCTTAAATTTTCCCAACTTTTCTTTCAATCTAGTTTAGATTTAAGATTTTTTTCATCGCCTACCAATCCAGATATCCTTATCTATATCTTTTATCACATTGAATTCTGTTGGAAAAGATATGAATATTTATAGCATTAAATTCATGATTAAGGTGTCTAATTCTCATCTTCCCGACCAATTGGTCCATTTTCTTTTACTGTTTGATTAATGGATTAGGTAAAGTTTTTCAACTATAGATTCCCTTTCTTTAGTTATGTAGATATGTTTTATTTCAAATATTCTTTTTTTTCGATCGACTGGTCTTGAGAGAATATTGAATAAAAGTTTACTAATTTGGTGACTTTCGTCCATTTCTTTTACTTTTGTTGCCCGTAAAAAGTTTAGAAATCCTCTGATTATTTCTGTACATTCATAATTTTGTAAATTGTTGAAAAGACCGAGAAAACTCTACAAAATAACGAGACATTCACAATATTACTATAAGGAAAATTTTAGAAATTTTGTATTTACGAAAACTTAATCTTCAAGACTACTGTAATGCTTTTTAAAATTATAACTAAACTTTAATTACACTATCAAACTACCTTCGTCAATTACTTATTTAGAAAACAATTTAAAAATTACAACAGATTGGTGTGTTTAACTTTTACAAGGTGTTTGCGTGGAGAACCGTGCTCTTCAACAAGCTTTCTTTCTAATTAGTTCCTTTTAACAGAAAGCATTGAAGGGCGAAAATAGCCACGTAATTATTACTCGCCCTTAACTCTAGTGAAAAATGTTATTTTAATTGCTACTTACTTACTTATTTATCAGTTTAATAGTTATTAAATACAATTAGCACGATTGGATACTTAACATTCTAGTTTATATACAGTGCCGGCATCTTAGACAAGTACATACGATAAACAGTTTTTACTGTAATTTATGAAACATTTAGATTTAATATTCGAATCTTTATTTCGTATAATGTGAAAGTTTACGTAATAGTTTACTGTTAAAGAAAGATAAATTATTATTAAGTTCTATCTTCAACAATATAATGTTTCAGTTTATTGGAAACTAGGTGTCTGCATATTAAAATGAAGAATTATGTAATGCACAATATGTGTAGTGCGAAATTCTGTAACAAGCCGCCTGAAATAACTCATATACAGGGTGAAATCAAAATTCTTCTAAATACGCAAACTTAACTATGTCCATGTGGAATAAAGAACAATAAACATGTTTTGAATTGTCAAAAAAAAAGAAAATTTGGCTAAAATTGACTAAAATTGCAAATTTTATAAACCTACATATTAAACTTACGCAGAAAACGATTGATTAGAGACTATAATAAAATGTAGTACACGGGAACGCTACACGCTTCGGTAGCTCCCGAATCACTTCTGTAGCTTAACGAATTCTAGTCTGCAGCTGTTTGAGATTTTCAACCGACACTGAAAACATTAATTGTTTCGTGTAATCCAACAAAAAATAGACAACAATATGAAAGTTAATAGATCAAAAATAATAAGCCTGCAATCATCCACAATCAACGTTCCCGTTGCACTCGCAATTGTACTTTGACCGATGATTGATATACACTAGATTGTTCTGTTTCCGTGTCTCTACGAATGTTGGCGAAATTCTTAGAGCCTTTTTTCTAGTAAATGAGATATAATGATCCCTTAACAAACAAATCGGCTCAGTTTTCGGACCTTAAACGTGGTAATGGTTTAAAAGAATTTTGATTTCACCCTGTATCGTGTAGCATACGAGAATATTTATGTATAAAGAATCGTTTTTGACTATTTATTCTTCGTTCCTAGATTCAAAGAAAATTTATACTAGTCCCTAACACATTATGTAATTTTCCATCGATTATCTTCTTAAAATAACGTTATTCATGATTGAAGATTTGCTAAAAATGTTCATGCTTAATTTCCAGTAGATATAATATGTATATGTACTTTTATTTCACACAGATAGACATCTTAAAATGAAGATACTTGAGTTGTATTGCGATATAACAAAACTGAATATAAATGTCGAGCTATTTTAGTGTTTTTTTTTTTGGTTCGCTTTAATATTTATAGTTGATTTTATTTGTTGTCTATGTTGTATCCATGTTGTTCTTTGACAATGTTGAAGATAAAGTTCAAGTAATTTAAACGTTTCTAAAGTGTTATTTTAATAATATATTCTCGGTTTTGTGATTAGTTAAGTGTTAATCTTGGGCATGTTATCGTTTGCTAAAGGGTCGTGTTCTCGTGTAAGTTTATATAAAACGTGTTTATATCTGACATTTAGATAACAAGAAAACTGTAAATCACGTATGTATGTATGTATATATATACATTGTATATAAATTGCAACAATTCACACTTAAGTTTAAAATGACATATACGATGATATTGTAAAAGGGAAGACAACTACAAAAAAAAAAGAAAAAAGAAAATATTTCATATAAACTTTAAAAATGTTCGATCGACTATTTCAAAATGTTTCTAGCATGACTGATATTTCTTATATGATAGTCGATATAAATACATATCTATAGATATCTATAATATACATAGTATATAGTGTGTTTTTCTGTCGGATTTAGTTTTACTCTTCTTTCTTATCCCTTTTTTTATTTTTTTTTATTTTGTCATCTCTGAACCTTTTCTCCAAGTCAAATCTGACTTTGTCTATCATTCGGTATTCCAATTTGTAAGAAACATAACATCTACCATAAAAGAAAACATTCATAGGACAATCTCTAGTATTCCAATTTTAGCTTTCAGATGGATTTATATACACACGTACTATATTTGAATCAGTATAAGCCTTATTTTTTTTTACAACAAAATTTCAATTTCTTGTGTTTCATTAAAAAACAATTACTACTCGTCATAATTAATAAATTTTATATTCAAATTTATTCAAGTGTAATTTAGTAATACCAGAAAAAGTTTTAGATGAATTTTTAATAGTTATAAAAAATTCCAATGTATACTAATTGGATTAATAATAACCTAATTGTGTTACTAATTTTATATCGAATAACAAATGTGCTTGTTGAAATTATTCGTTCAACTACCACGTATGAAAACATTGAATAAAGAATATGTTTGCATGTGAACATCACGAACATTATGAATTTTCATAGTATTGAAAAAAAAACCAGCCATATCATTTATATTCTTTACCCAACAATCATTAATAATCGTTAACAACTGAAATCAAAGGAACGTATTCAATAATCAGACTTCAAATTAGTGAAATAAACACAAAGAACCAATTATATACACAAGAAAGCTCGCTTTATTAACACACACATATTTAAAATCAAATCAATTTAAACATCTTATATTATTTCAAACATAATTGTGTAATTAATTTTAAACTATGACAAAGAAAATGATTTCTACAATAACACTGTGTTCTCGTATATATCACAGAATATATAGTCTTTTGTTCAATTGTTAGGGAAATAATTCGTTGTTTTAAAATTCTGTATCAGTTTATACAACAAAGTAAATTCACCAAAGTTGATCCTAGTGTGGTGCATCCATCACACAACTCATTTGTAAGGTTTTGGTTTTGTACATCGTCTTTGTTTTATATTTTAATAAAACTCGAGAGATTTGGTTTTTGCGTTCTTATTTTTAGAAATAGTCGAATTTAATAAAATTATAAAAAACACCGTCAACAATAATTTAATTAAATGAATATTCTCGTTGACTAACATCACTTTTGTCGAGGTTTCATTTTTATTATTTTCCACCTTTTTGATAATAAACCTACGCAATTTTCACAGTTGGCAATTAACTTGAACACTAAATCTTTACAGTTTCTTTAAAATAAACCCGACAGAAACAACAACGCGAATAAGAGGCGGTTTATACAGTGGTATTGTTGAAAAAATGGTGGATGCGCCGCGCTGTATCGTTGATTATACGTTTTTTTCTAACATATTTTATTATATTTCGGTGTTTGTTTTTTTGATAATTGCGTAAAAAGTAACTATATCTGTTATCCTTTGCAATTTGTAATATGAAACACATCTCGGATGATACAAACCTTTGTTAATGATGAAAGCTTCAATGGCAACTAATTTTGATTTAAAAGCTCCCTAATTTCAAATAATAATCAAATTTTCAATTCAAACTAAATGAATATTTTCTCTTTTATTTAACGAGTTTATATAACATTTAAATTAATATATACGAGTGAATTAAATTTTTTGTTGTGGTAAAATTTTATTATATATATATATATATATATATATATATATATATATATATATATATATATATATATTTTAACATATTTTTTTCTCTGTTCCATTGTGGCTTGTTGTTAAATAGAGACTATGGTGGATGTAGAAGCCCGTTATTTTACGAAAATAAATTTACAGTAGTAATGCAACCTGATAAATAGTCGGTCAGAAGGATCATGAATCACAGACAGTATAGTCCCAGTTACTATTTCCCTTCTAGTTATTCTGTATATCTTTTTGTTACGTTTTACTTTGAAAAAAAAAGATGGAAAACTTTTATTACTTTAATTGTAGAGTATTTGTTTAACTAGCACATAAATAGTTGAATTTTAATAGACACGTTTTATTTTCAAATAATTTAAATGGTGATCGATAATGTTGGAAGATTTGTGTGTAATGAAGAAGAACAATAGGTATAAGTTGCTTTTGATCTCTTTACATAACGATCATTTGTAATCGAGGACTCTTCTTATTTCAAGATGTACAAAACTTGAATATTTGTGTTTATTAAAATTCTATGTACAATAATATGAAAATATACGTTTTTTAATATTAAAAAATATAACCTCTGTTTGTTTTTTAGTATATTAGAAATAATAATTTTATGAGATAAATAGTCAAGGGAACGAAATTTATTGTTTTATTCTGTTTTAAACATACGTGCATTGGGACAGATTTCACCTCATGAGAATATTTGTAATTTTTCTTTAAATTTAAAAAACTATACAGGTAATAAATCGATAATTTTCTTTATTCTTTTTGATATTTTTTATTAGTTTTTCTCTTTCAATTCTAACTACACTAGAAATTACAAATTACGGGTTTGTTTTTGTTGCATCTTGTTGTGTGTATTATAAAGAATATGTATGTATAAGGAGACTCAAGGGACATGTAAACAACGCTTGTGTTTCAAAAGAGAAACATTCTACAAGGATTAAACAGTAGCTAATATTCTAAATAAAAAAACATTGCAAGAGTTGTTTCAATTTTTTAAAGCTGACATTTTCTGTAAAATGTTTACACTCGCTTGCATCTTTTTTTTACTGTTCTATTATTTAGTAATCGTAAAAAAAATACGATTTCTAAATTTGACCTAAAACAGATTAAACTTTCTAGACGATTATTTGAAAATATACACAAAAAGAATCCGGTAAATTTAATCAAAGCATTGATTAAAAATAGAAATCCCTCTACTGTAAAATAACTGAATAAAACATAGGTTCTATAAGTCGAGGAAAAGAAAAAAATTATATGGTTGTGCGGGTTAGAGTTCGTTTTCTTTAGGAAAACAACTTGTTTGAGTCTATTCTGTTTATCTGTTTCAATACAACCAGTAACAATTTTTGTTTTATTTTATTAAGCTTACCAAAATACCAAACAAAGGTAAATTCGGGAAAAATACTTTTTATTATTAAGTTTTAGTCGGTTTAGTTTGATGTTGAAAACAGTCAAACGGACAATAATTATATTGTAACTCTACTACAAAGGAGTAAAGGCAATGGAAATTTTAGTATATTCTCGAATGATATTTACCTCGATTTCTATCCTTATTATAGTTGTTGTTAAATTTGATTAAAACTGTGGTAGATATACGGTAGAGATACAGATTGAGATTTAGACAGGCTTTATTCAGAATATTATTATTTTTTTATAACAATAAATTTTATGGTTGCAAAAATTTTGTAGGTGTGTATACATATCACAGTTTGATACAACAAAAATATCTATTGATAGAATGTTACCCATACAATAATGGTTTTTCCATCTGATTTGAGACCACAGTGTGGTTCCTATTTTCTTGTTCAGTTGTTGTTCTCTTTGTTGGTTTTTCCTATTTCTATTTTCAGTTTTTGTACAAGGCATCGTCTACTATACTATATGTATAGTATAGTATAGTATAGTATAGTACAGTATAGAAAATAAAATGAAGTGTATATGTAGCTAGATCCTCTGTTCCGACTATCCCATATATCACTTGTTGTTGTTTACAACTTCCTTCCTGACCAGTTTGTACTTTTCCTACTGCATTGTTCTATGCATTCTTTTCAACATTTGTAGCATCACTTATCTTCAAAGTTAAGTTGGTTTAAAACATTTTATGTACTTTTATCTTTATAGATTTTATAGAAGATCCAAAATTTTTAATTCTATCTATTCGTTTATGTATTATAGGGAATAGACTCAACACCTACAGGCATACATACGATCAAAGTTCTTTTACTTTGTGAATATTCTACGTTATAAACGTACAACTAATGTTTATGATTTGTTGGTAAATTGATGAAAGGTTTCCATTTAAATAAGACTTTCATTTAAATTTAACGATCAAAGTTCTGATAGAAGTCGTTATTTTACAATATTTATTAGATATAGTCTCAAATATTCTATCATAAATAATGTTTCTGACGTCTATATTACAATGGTAATTTAATTAATTTTCGATATATATGTATAAAATATAAATAATAAAAGAATATAAGGAAGATAAAAAAAACACGACAACAACAATAACAAAAAATACATATCTGTCTTCAGTTAATTCGATTCTAAAATGAAATATTTCAGTATTGTGTTTTATATCCGTATTTGTCTGTTTGTATTTATGGATTATCGATGATATAAATTGACTGCAAAATCGGGTTGGTTTTTCTCTCTAAAATTATATTGAGGCTAATAATAATAATAATAATAATAATAATAATGACAATAAGACATGTGTTTTTAGATGAACTAATTCGTTCATTGTTCACCATTATTTAACTCTAAATCGATATCTTTGTTGTGTAAAGTTGTCGATACATGATCGTATTTATGCTTGTTGAGAATACTGATTTATATTGAAGCATCCTGCATATGACATATTACATGGTAAACTGTTATCCTATAATACACATATATCACTACTACTTGAAATTCAAAAAAAAAATGAATAATAATAATAATAAATCTCCAACTTAATCTATCAATAATTATTTAATTGAAGTAGTCAACAAAAACGGAAGAAATCTTCAATCACAATTAAAGTTGTAATTTTATTTAGAATTGTAAGTTTTTATTTCGTTTTTTCTTTAGTGACAAAAAAATACAATTTTCTCGGTGATTTATTACCTTTTAATCAGAAACTTTTCGTGCCAGTTGAATGAAAGTTAAAAAACTTCAAGTTAACGATATGACTTCTTTATACTATTCAACTATATGTAAGTTCAATTTTCTGATTCTTTAATATTGAATTAGAATGGTATAAAAACTGAAAAAATATTAAATTATGACATTAATCTAATTATAATCTAGTTTGAAATGACGAAATTAGTCAAATTTGTAACAAACAGTAATCATATTTTATTAAATTTACACTGACTTCATGATTAAATGACAGTAGTTCTACGTTTAAAATAAATAATTATCATTGTTTATTAGTGTCATTTATACTATCATATTCCACATCAGTGGCTATCTCGATCCGTATCTTTTGCCTTTTATATAGTAAATCGTCAATCAAAACTAGCTTGGAGGAAATTGTGTTTTTATATCTAGAAAATATTGACGGGGGCGTTGCCTTAGAAGAAGATATATTGAAGATTTTTATATCAGAACTTTTTTGTAAGTTCAGCTTCAGGGCATCTGAATATATTGATCTTTATTTTACTTGTGTTAACATATACTTAATATTTAGAGGTTTTACATAAAAGATTCTGTATTCTGAAATATAGAAATTCAATAAAAATTAAATGATTTGCTGTTAATTTTTCTAAAATTTCGAAATATTCTTAATTAAAAAAATATTCAAGTTTATTCCATAAATTATAATTTTTTCAAGATTTGAAAAAAGTAAAATTATGAACAGTATTGAATATTGGCTTCAAGAAGCCAAAATGTGTAACTGGGCCATTTTTTTGCAATAATATTATTTTTGTTTGCCTCGTGGAAAATTTCGTCAATTATTCACGAAGCCTTTTCTATACAAAGTAGCAGTATAGATTTTTTTCTAATTTGATAACTTTTAAGTTTTCATTATTGGTAAATTATTAATTTTCAGGCGAACGGTAAGATTTCCGATTTGTTACACCTCTTTTCACCACCACCAATAGATTGGTATGTAGAAAATTTAATATCTCTACTTTTATAAAAATCCGTATCTATTTACTACTACTACTTGTTGGTAATAAATAAAATCCGGTTGAATCTAATTTTCACTCTATCTACTTTAATACTTGCATGTTGAAAAAGTCGTAAAAGTAAAATATTTTGTTGTATTTTGTGAAAATTACAAATTGTTTAGGGATATTTCTGAGTAATAGAATGGGTGACATATTGATCCTATCTACTGGTGATTAGTAGGGTGTCAACATAAATTCCCTATGGTGAGAACACTTTACCCCAATGCTTAGATTGCATCACTTGAACTTTAACTGATGCTTAATTGTTCACCACTAAGTGTAAATAGAGGAAGTTTCATTCTTGAGGAATTCACACCGCATTTTATATAATATCATTTAAAATTAATTAAACATGTCTAAATTAGAAATTTAAATTATGATTTTATTAAAAACAAACCAAAGATAAACAATAATAAGTGGATTTTTTTCTGTAGGTAGGTACGTTATGAGATTTTGACATTATATTGTTTCACTCTGCTGCAACGTAAATTATTTCTATTTCTCCACCTTGCGTTCTTATTTGAGCGTTTTAATTAATTTGTCCAGCCGTCTGTTATTACACCAAACAATCTTTCATTTCATTTGAGGAAAATCTCTCTTATTTGGTCAATTTTCTAAGAATATTCCACTGTAATTTTGTTATACAGTTGGTAAGTTTCTATTAAAATTCAAAATTTAACATAAATTCGTTGTAATTTAAAATTTAAATGACATTTGTATTGTAGACGAGAGGCAATTAAAAGACAGGATTTTGTGTTAAAATATCAAATAATAATAAAATTGATATGTACAGAAATAATAGCAGAAAAACGAAGAAGAATAAGATGAAAAAAAATACAACAAATTAACGATTAACATGCAATCACTAAGGTAATTACACCTAGTCTTGTGCGTTTCAATTATACGAACCAACTTAAAATCCAAATTTATTAGCATAAATTTAAAATTATGCATGTTATTTTCTAATAGTTCCAATGTAATTTAAACTACTTTTTCATTTTATACACAAATTCAATAGAAGTTATCACTAAAAACAGTAAAATGCTTTTATATTGTGAGCGACTATTGAAAATACGATTGGCAAACAAATTAATGTCTCTTTTATCGATGGAAAATCATCAATTGATCGACTAAAAGGAAATTTTCAAAATCAACCAATTTAACAGGAATAAAAGAACTGTATTTAGTCGAAATAACACCGGTTTTTATCAAATTTCTTGTCCTGCATTAATATACAACAACATTGTAACAAGTATAAGGAAAATCGAGAAATTGATCAATCCTTTTAAACCCTATTGAAACTTCTATAAAATACACGTAAAAATTACTTAATAGTTTTTCTATAAATGGATTAGTTTTTTAACACCTTAGTGTTGGGTTTTCTTAAACGATAAACTTATTATTATTCGTTGTTGATGTTTTGTAAATAAATCGTTTTGTTGTATACAGGGATGAAAATCTAAATGTATACAATTCATGTGAGACTCCTATTAGTTAACGAGCGATTCGAAAAATATTTCAAGGATCTATAGAATGGTAGCTGAAAATCATTTTAGCAAAATTAGAACCTCGTAGCTCGAAATAAAATATGTTGTATTGACATTCAATGAATAGGCGAGTAAGATTTTTGTAGTTCAATTCCATGGAAATCCGAAATGAGTTATACTAACAGAGACTATCAAACAGTGATTGATTTGATTTTTTCTTTTCATTCCAAATAGGGATAGTGAGGTTTGAGTATTGTTAGGCATTTCAATTACATTCTGTATATTTATAAATTTCTAATAACAAAAATTTACCCTGATTACCGAATATTCACTGGATGTTTTTCTTCGATACGATAAGCTTAGAAAAAATTAAGGAGTAGCGCACCCTTGTATAAGTTCTGGATATTGTTTGCTATGCCCTAAAATGGGGTGTGTAACGGTTATAATTGTGATCATTTTAAATGGTTTATCATTGTATATGTTGTACGTTCGTCGAGATGTTGAGGTATCTACGATCGATGTTTTCCTACCCCATTGTTGTCACTTTGTCGCTTCAGTGGAGTTGAGTTGAAAAGCTCCCTTTTTGCCTTATCTTTACATGTTTTTGTGTGTGCCCCTTTCTGTTTTCTTTAAAAAATTGTAATTAATTGTATTAATCTTGATGTAAATGTTATTGTTGTTCTTTTTTGTATATATGTACGTGTGGATCTAAGAAAAATATTTTAGTTGTTTTTTTCTTTCTTAATGTTAATTTGTTCAAAAATCAAATTTGTTTGAGTAATTTTGGATGAAATACAGTTTCATTTAAGAATTTCGTCGGTTAATCTATTGGATACTTTTCTGGATAATTGAATCAATATTTCCATTGAATAATTGTGTTTACTGTAACTAAATAGATTTAAACTAAATCAATTTGAAGGCGGAATGATTTAGATTTAAGTGTTTACCTATCAAAGATAAAAATCGAATTGAAAAACGCCAACGTAATAATAGTCTGAAATGGATTGGAATGAATTTATTTTGAATGAATATTAGAAATTTTCTTGTTACAATATAATTGATTACATTATATTTTTATTTCAACAACTCTAGAATTTCCATTATAGTATCTTGTAGGAGAACAAAATGAGCAAATGGTGGAAAATTCAAAAGCAACCACATTGTGCTTAGATGATCTCGTATATATTTCCTGTAAGATTCATGACCGCCCTACAATGTATTGTTTTTTTTATTTTTCCACAAAAGCACAATATTTAATCGTTATTTCTAGTTGAATTTAGCTCTATACGCTGCCTTTTCCTTAATGAAACTATCATCTGTTCAACTATAAATGATTCTCATTGTTTTGTTAAAGTCGTTATTCTATTGTCTATTTGAACTATATAAGATTTTCGTAACATGATTAAAAGCATTGAATAGGGGAAGGAAAAATGTGGAAAATATCAACGTTGACACGTACACAATAATAACTTACAAAGATACTGTTGTGGTAGTTTATTCGATATCGATTTGAATGCATACAGTACACCACCATCATCTACTTCACTAGCAATTAATTCACCTCGTTTAATTGAGTGGATATTTTTCTTTCGTATCTTTCCCACATTTCGTAGAATTTCCCCAGAATTGTTCTACAATATAAACTGGATAAAATGTCAAGGAAAGCACTATTATTAATGTAACAAAAAGAAAAACAGATAGAAATTTTTGTTTTGTTGAAAGAGAAATGCTTTTAAATATAATAGTTGTCATCTTTGAACATGTTATTTGTTTGGTCAATTAATTGTTTAATGTTATAGAGTTATAGTGAATATTATAAAAGAGATATAGAGATGAATGTATATTTGTGTATGTTTAAGCAACATTGTCATCTTCATTCTGAAACAAGTTAATACTGACATAATGTTCCTAATCCGCGTCGCTTGAACAATTAATCATTGAAATTATCTATATTATAACTACTTTTAAGCAATTCACTAGGTTTAGAAATGAAATAAACATTTTTCAACCAAAATCTCTTTCTCTTCCACTATAATGAAAATGTATAATCCGTTTTGTAATTAACTTAATCAAACCTGTACGTTGAATAGATATTCCAATGTTATTTTACAGAATTATTTGAAAATGCCTATCTTGTTCAAAAATTTGCTTCTAAATTGGCATAAATACAGATAATTCTCGGTTACAAAGCGATAAATGTTATCCTATTATGTATAGTTACAGAATACCACTGACTGTTTAAATAATTTAACGTTATATTCACATATAGAAAAGATAGAATTTATCATGTTCCTTGAAATGTTTTCGTTAATATCTGTGTAGTTGTATACTGAATAAATTCTAGTAGTGGATGAATAATATAAATACACAAAACTAATTACAACTACTTCATTTTCATAGTTTTATTAAATTTTATTATATATTTGCTCGCAATTAATTCACATTTATACTTAAAAACATAGAATTTTCTTTTGGAATTAAATTCAAGCACTATTTTACGCTGCTCCGATTTATTATAATGAAACACATAGTTCATAATTATTTATACAGGCTGTTCTCTGGGGACTAGTGTAGAAATCTTTAAAAATATTTTTCGAATCGCTCTATTAGTTTGGTGGAAACAACTAATGCTCGGTTTCTAAAACGATACAAATCGATTCAATAAAGTTATGGAATCCATAAAGTGCAAAAATCGTTTCTGAAAGAGTACATAGCAGTTATGGATTCAATAACCGTTCCACAAGTTATCGGACACACAAGCATGAGATATGTAATACATAATAATGTGGCGCATGATCAGTTCGGCTGCACACACATCCAGCTGTTCTGGTGTCTTATGTCTTGGACTTTTTCCATGTAAATTGTTTCTCTCAACGCTAACATTGCCCATTTGTTTTTTTCATTTTCAATGATAGATAATAGAATAGGTTAAAAGCACCGAATATTGGCACTATAAGAAATATGGTTAGGATTTCAATTTTTATCACCACAGTTGGGATTATTATTGTTGATTTTTTTAAATATTGTCCTAATTCATCTTTTTATTAATTAAATGCATTCTTTTCAAGTAATTGTAAGTTAATTTAATTAAATAATAATTTTTAAGTGTAACCAATCACTCTCATACACTAACAATTATTAAGAAACATTTTGATTTTGATACTATGAAATCCTTGTACGTTATTCGAATTATAAAGATTGTGTAAAAATTGTCTAGATTGTTATTAAGACTAAAGTAAATTGAATAAATAACAAAATTAAATATATTGTCAATAACTGGACATCTGTCAATAATAGGTGCTTTTTTCACATAAACTTTATACAACGGTAGTACTGGTAAATTTAAGACATTTCAAGGCATTACAGTGTTTAGCTAGTAGGAATTTCTTTTTATTCTCTATCTTGTTTTCCTATGTTCATATTGAATTTACCGCTAGAAAAATCCACCGCAATTGGCTAGCATCTGAAAATACACAAGCGACATCTCTCCTCAGATAGATAAACCGATTTTATGGAATTCATAGTTATGGAGTACATATTTTGTTTTCAGAAACAGACCTTCAGTTTATCGAATCCATAACTTTATAGAATTCATAACTGTTGAATCCATAAAAATACTTTCTAGAAACTGGCCATAAATTGTGCACTCATAAACCGGACACTGTATTATTTATTTATTTATCTATTTATTTAGTAAGATATGTTGATTGTTATTTATGTGAAATAATATTTGGTATAATAATATGTATAAAATCAATTTGTCTGGATATCGACATAATTAACTGCAAATTTTTGATTAAATGTGTTCGGTTGAATTAACATCATGTAATTGAATACCACTAAAGCAAGTTTGGATCTAGTTTGTCTAATACAAGATAATAACAAGACTAACAGGATCTTGTTTCTTAGCGATAATGAGAATTTTGTTAGTATTAAATTATTAGTAAAATGTTAGGGTATCATCTTTCTTATATTATAATACTTATGTTATGAAAATTTTACATCATTTTTCTCAATCTAGTCCATTTTCTACCGTGTTTTTGTTTTATTACAATATTACTTCTAGAACAATCAAAATACGCTCAATTTGAAAAATATTTACCGTTTTATCGTTTTTTTTTTTGTTGTTATTCCTATAATATTGATATAAATCCTATATTAATGTTCTTGAATTTGCACATCTTAAGGGTATACGGGATTTAAGCCTCGTTTTGGTGTCTAAAAAAGTGACAATTTTTAATCATCGATTTCTCGGTTGATTGAAGAAAATTTTCAAACTTTTTCATATATTTTTTTCAATAACATTTTGGATTTTCAAAAATTTGATTTTTTTGGCTCCAGCTGCCCTTCTCACATGAATTAGCTTCCAAGCAAGTTGCTGTACGATTTTTTATCTTTAAAATTGTAGACAAAGCGTTGTTCTTGATTTTAGACATGCAGTTTAGAAATTTAGTGAAAATTTGCTAAAATGAAAAACTCTGTTGGTTGCACCGTGAAACACCCAATTCAACGCTGGTTACACCGTTTGAATATCTCAGAAAACAACTGAGAAATCAATGATTGAAAATTGTCACTTTTTCAGACACCAAAACGAGGCCTGACTCTCGTAGCACTTTTAGTAATCATGAAAATTCCGTTGAAATTCGAAAAATTTTGCGTATTATCATACGCATTTTCATATAAATTTCGAAAAACATGGTAAACAAAAACGAAATTTTACCACCAAAAATTGAACATACTCCAAAATTATGAATTATAAATTATTTTTAACACTAGTGCTATAAAATGAAAATTTCAACTAGAGTAGACAGTCACTTTTAGTAGTCGTTGTAGAAAAAATATGTTTTAATAGCTTCAAAACGTTTTTAAAAGCTCCGTTTCCGTTGAGATTCTGCATTAATTCCATCATAAGGCAGATTCGATTTTAAATGTTGTATCAAAATCCAAAAAGAGCCTGTATAATTAGCTCAATTGTATTGCGTCTTCAGTTTCCTTTGTTCAAATCTATTAAGCCACCTCCACATTTGAGCAATGTCAGACAGGGGTGAAGTAAGAGAAATTAGTACGAATTTACTTCTATAGAACACCGTATCCAATCAGTTTGGTACACAAAGGAAGGTGTAAATTGGTGGGGACACAATTTACACCAATCCCAATCGTTTTAGTAGCCTATTTATATACTTTATTCCATCAAAAGCTACGTTGACTTTGTGAGTACCTCTGGTAGTTTCACTTAGTGCGTATGGCTCAGATAAAATATTTGGAGAAGTTTGAAATATTAATAAGTGTGAATAATGGCAGCTGGTGACGTCCAAGTTGGTTTGCCACGTTTTGCTAATATTTTGAAGTTAAACTACTGAAAAGGTATTATAACAGTACTATTTGGGAGGTGTTTTATTTAGTATAAACTTTCAAGTTTTTAAATTGCCACAGACTCCCTAATCTTTGTGGTTGCTAGGATAGTCACAGAATTTCAAATTCGCTTCACAAGCCTTCGTCTCTAAAAATTTGACATTATTGCTGAAATTTAAACAGTACCATTGTAAATTAGCGGCAATTTGCTATAGATAGAATTAAAAATTCGTAAGCGATAGGTACGCAATAATAAATATAATGAAGTTTAGTAAATTTCATTAAACTTGTTGCTTTAATAAACAACAATATTATCGCTTATTTAGGAGAAAAGAAAAACAATTTACTCTTTACAAAAATCGCATAAAAAAAAATAATTAAACATAAACAATCAACAACAAAACGAGTACGAAATAGGAGAACAATATTTATTGGAATATTTCCATTTTATCTCTCCAACAAATCTCATTACTGGACAGTATTGTCTAGGATTTGATCGACTTTTTAAACAAATGGACGAAAAAAAAAAACGGAAAAGAGATGATAACGGAAAAAATGATATTAAAAGTGAAGCATAAAAAGAGAATTGTTGATAAAAGAGCACTAAAAAACTTAATTTTGATACTCTCATATTCCAAATCACAGATCAATCTGGGAATAATCGAAAAGTAGTGTGTATATCAGATAAAAAAAAACAAACTGGCAACAACATATGGTATAGAAAAAATAGAATCAATCATTTTTAGGGGTTAGGGGGATATCGAAAACTAAAACTGACAAAAATAGTGGTTTTATTATTGAAACTTTCAATTCTATTTCGAGAGGAAAACTTTCAACATTGATTGGAAAGTTGGAAAATAAGAGGAAAAATAAAATAAAAACTATAAGTACAAGATTTGATTAATAATTAATGACAGCTAGAGAACGTCAACATGACATCTTCAATATTGAATTATCATTTTTTTTTTGTATCATAATAATCTATTGGTCTTTGGTTATTTACGGTTATTTTCTATTGAATTGAGAACAATTGAATTGTCGTTTTATTTGTATTTGTTTTATTGTTCGTAACGCGCAAATAATAACACTTATCGGGTTTTTATTCTATTGTTGCCAACTAAGAAATAAATCTATAACAATCTAAGGAAATCTAACATTAACTTTTTAAAGTTTGTAAACTTCACAATACTCTTGTAATGTTAGAGAATTTTATTGCGAAGAAAATAAAAGTCACGTTTTTATATGTGTGACTGTTTCGGTCTAGATTTCCACGTCCAATTTTGTTATTTTACGTCTCTATCAAGTCTTTCTATCGAACTAATAATGCTATACAGGAATTATTTTTCGAAAAAGTCCAATATTTGTTACTTGAACTCCTCTTATTTGGGCGTTCACTATACAGGGTTATTCACGTCCCATTATTTGGCGAGCAATCCGAAAAATATTTCAAGGATTCGTAGGAGGTCCCCTAAAAACACTTGATTAAAATTAGGGCCTTGTAGTTCATTGGGAAGTAGGTCAAAGAATGCTTTATTTCAACAATGTCGCGATTTCAGCCAAACAACTACACGCATAAATCGATTAAAACTGCTCATAGACCATTGTAAAATTGATTTTTCTCGTTTGTCTCATTTGCACCTTGTAAAATTGAGAATAAAAAACTCAAGTAGTCTTATTTTATCCATCGAGTTAAAACTAGTAAAAATAGGTAAAAAAACCTCGTCATTCATAAGGATGTCGGAAAATTAGTGTTCCCATTTCCGCAAGGATAAAGTAATGAAAAACGAATAAAAACAATATTAAGAGGATCGTCTAGTCGTTTGACGGATATAATGGGTTAGTGAAAATCACGACATTGTTACAACAACGCGTCTTTTGTCAATTTCCCAATAAGCTACAAGGTACTAAGTTTACTTAAATGTGAAATATTTTTCGAATCTCTCGCCAAATAATTTGAGTTACCATTAGAACTTTTTGCCGGATGTGAATAATCCTGCATTATGAATAATGTTTGTATTTCTTTCGAATTATTTTCAAAAGTAATACAGAAAAAAAAATCAGGAAATTTGATTAAAGATTATCGAGTTGAGTGTAGATTGTGGTTTGCTTTGGTGAAACTTCGTTGGATATTCATGGAATTTTATATCTAACAGTTCGTATTTTGAATCTCTACAGAGACTATTCCTAAATTAGAATCTATTTATCAAAAATTCAATTCGTATTTTTATTTCACTAAAAATCTTACGTATTCTTGTGTTGGTAGTTTTACTTTAGTTCTTCTTCTTGTATGGTTTTGAAGGATGTTGTTGTGGAAAAGTTTTCTATGCAATTTTGTATGCAATAATGTTGATCCGATAGTATAACTTGTTCGAACATGCCTATATAAAGTCGTTTTATAACCAGTACGATAGTGTTCTGTAATGTTCAAGTCTTTTATGATGTTTAAGGCTCGTATCTGTTATAGAACATAGAGTTTCTAGTATAGAGAAAACGACCGTATCGGAGTTCACTAGCATTGATTAATGATTTTCTGTGTAACATACAACTTAGTAACAAAAATACGATTATAACGAAACTCTTCTCTTTATATTGTTAGTAAGTGAGTGTAGTTGGAAGTTTTATAACATTTTTCTATACATTCAATGAATAGATAATATAGAAAGAAAAAAATTACTAATTTACCGTTTATATACCACTTATAATGTGAATTATTTTCAATAAGTCCAGTTTTACTTACAAACAAATCAGGTTTATCAGAATGACAATGTTAAATGTAGTAGAAATAATGTTAAAGACTTCAACTACACTATTTTCTTTTAAAGAACATTTATGATTTTATGTGATATCTTTTTTTTTGTAGAAATTTTCTTTACTCCCATTTTCTCTTTCTTTAGAGCGATATCATCATCGACGCAAGTTCTCGGTTATGATTTTCACAAAATTAGTACTCAACGTCATTTTATTACCTATTAATAACAACTGTTAGCTTTTAAGACACCACTAATATCAAAAGATAAAATCTGAACCACGGTCAATCCTTATTGATGTGGTTATAGTAGTTAGTAGTAGTAGTTGTAATAATAGTAAACGTTCTAACAAAGAGAAAAAAACTACAAGTTTCTCAACTTCAACGTCATTTAATGACGAAAATTCTTATAAAATTAATGTAATAAAGTTGATTACAAGTCTGATTTGATGCTTTTATTATTATATTTTTGGTTTAATTAGAAGAAAATGTTGTCCAACTAGAATCGATATGGGTGCTCTCATTTTAAAATTTAAAACGATAAAAGACAATTACTAGGAAGAATGGAAAGCAAAAAAAAATGAACGGACGAAAAGTCGGTTGTATTGATCATAAAGTTCTGTTACATTCGTGTCTTTTCATCATCAGTAGAAGATTCTTCAATAATCCACTCAAAGTTCTTTCAAATAGGGGAAATTTCAAGTTGTTCAATATATATTTGATAAAATATAGTAATTGAAATTATAATAATAGAGCGGCACATTATCTAAAATATATATGAGAAGAAGATATTTTGTTAGATCAACTCGATTATATGAACTTTTTCTAATGCGTTACAGTTAAACAAATCAACCAACAATGAAGTAGTTTAAAGAAACATAAATATCTGTATCTGCTCACGTTCCAGTGATAAAATCGTGTGAAATTTGATGGTTTGCGTCTAAAACTAACCGAATAGTTTTTATTGTAGATAGAACTAGTTATGGTAGAAGATTTCCATTGAAATTTGGAGTTTATCTTTACCAATCGAGCTAATTAAAGTGTCTTGTATAAAATAAACTCAGGGCCGTCTTGAGGATATGTGCCGCCCTTAGGCAAACATTCTTATGCCGGTTTTCTCTCTTTTAAGTGGCTATGAACATTCTGTGTCATTTGTTATTTTACCAAAAATGTGTCAATGTATTGCACATATTAACAGGTCTTTCAATTCATTTGATCCATCTCTAACTAACTTAGTAGCAAAGCCATAATTAAGGATCAGTAATATTCAGAGCCGGCGTTATCTTTTGCGGGGCCCTGTGCTCAAACGTAGAGGGTACCTTCGCTTATATGAAAGAAATTTTGATTTACTTTTATTGAATTATTTGTTAGTTTCATGATTAGAAATATCCAAATAGGTTTTTTTTTACAATTTATTACAAAAATTCGCTAAAAATGAGTGCTTTGTAACAAATATAACTATCAAATTCAGTCAAAAATAGATTAAAAGTTTCCAAGTTGTCTCCTTCATAGCTTAATAACAAGATTTATTTAGTATTGATGACTTATAAATATCTTATTATTTATACACTTGTTAGATGACATTGAGTGGTAATTATGCCGCCTTCAGGCATTGAGTTGTCTGAACGCTAACGACGGCCCTGAATAAAGATATAATATTATATAATGATGGAGTATTAAGAGTGTATTAGACAATACACATGTGTTTTGTGTAAATTTGGAGAGGGTTTTGGGTCTATCCCAAAACCATAATTCAAACACAAATTCTATTATTAAGTCACTCAATCAGAGTTGTGGTATTTGCATGATTCGATCTTTTGATTGTTTGACATTATTCATTATGACTTTATATTATTTTATAATAATTGAGAATATGATCACTACTATTAGAGCTGGCAATAAAAGAGTCACATCATCACATCGTTTAGATTTTATAGTGGATGAAGCTGTTAAACTTGTAAACTTTTATTATGTCTAAAGTTTCCATCAAGTAATCCATTCTTGTTGAATTTTGTTAATTATATTTGATGGTAGTTAATTTGTTGTTTTGTTGAATTGCTAGGTTAAATTAGAATTATTATTGTTAGTTGTTGTTGTTATTATCGTTGAAGTAAAATACTTTTTAATGGTTCACCTCCAAATTGCTATTACGTATTTGTTTCTTAGTGTTTTAAAAGGTTGTGAAACAAAGATTAAGAAAGAAGGAAAAAAAAAGTTCGGTTAGAATGTAAGTGTTTTTGATATTAATGTGTAAAGTAAGTGATTGTGGCACGTGAGGACGTTGATGTGCTTTTGAGAAGTTATAGCATTTCGTTTCCGCCTAGTCGTTTGCGGTCAAAACATCTTTTTAGGTTAAACGTTCACGCTCAGAATATAAATAACCCATCTATTTGGATGATAGTATTTTGGTGGTTAGTATGTGTTAAGGGTGGCAATGGTGGTGGTGGTGGTGGTGGTCCAATACTATAAAGGATGTTATAGATATAGAAATACTGGTAATAGTGGTATTTTGGATCATACACTACAGCTAGTATTTGTGTGCTACTGTCAAATACGAACTTCTCCAATAAATTTGAATAGATTTTGTGTTAACTGATAATAGCATTTCGATATGAATTGTGACGATCTCTAGTAACATTGCATACATAGTAGAAAATGGTGGTCTCGTTCATCATTATAGACATTTCATTAAAAACATTTTCCTATTATGAAAATTGACATTATTAGAATACATCAACTTTTCATACCTTTATATTATAATATTGAAAAGATAAAGGAACTAAGATGCTATTATAAACTATAAACTATTATTATATTGAATGAAAATTAAAATTAACCATACATCACATCATTTTAATTGGATCATATATCAACCATTGACTATTCTGAAGAGAAATAGTTTCCTATCGAGGTATATAGACCTTCTTTATTCAGGGTTTTTATATTATGATCAATATTACAACCTATAAATATACATAATTCTTATGACCTTTTGCTCTTATCAAATTCCACTAACTTTAAACGTTCGATTTTTTCAATAATACGATATACCGTATGCCCCACATAACTATGGTCAGATCTTATAACAACTCCCATTATTTGGCGAGCAATTCGAAAAGTATTTCAAGGATTCAAAATATATTAAGGCGCCTCCACCAAAAGACAACCCAGTCTTTCACCACTTCTCTCACCTTTCTTGGCGAATTAATGTCTGTCCGTGTTATTTCAATTCAATTTCGGAAAAAAAATAGGTTACTTTACATGCTGATTATGAAAAACTGGTGAAGTAAATTGAACATCGAAGCACAGATTTTTGTAGAGTGAACTTTGCTCGATCTGTTTATATACGTGACTATTAAATTTATCAACTTTTACACAGAGAATTTTGTGTTTCGCCAAACCACTCGTTTCAGCACAAAAACTTAGCTTTTCATTATCCTGTGAAAATCCTGTCAACTCTCAAACGACATTGTATTAAAGATCACTAAACAGTCGGAGCGATAAGGTATCACTTTCCAATAGGTAGTATAAATTATAATTGATATAATTGATATTGCAAATTGATATTCTTACGTTTTTGAAGTCGATATTTTGTATACCGAACTTTATTTCTTTCATAATCTCGCGAGCTATTCGAAAAATATTGTAAGGATTTATAGGAGCATCCCTAGAGAACATTTTAGCAAAATTAGAACTTTGTAACTCATTTGTAAGTGGGTTAAAAAACGCTTAGAATGACTCGGGGATCCTTTACCATCATACACTTTTTTGAATGAGTGGGAATGTCATGCATTTTTTTAGAATGCAATAGAGAAGCACGAAAAAAATCAACGTTGGGAGGGTCTACAAATTATTTTTAGCAATTATGCGTGCTCAGCCCATTTTTGAAAATCTCAACCTTTTCCAAAATGAGCTTTTTCGACCAACGTCCAAATGAGCTACGACGTTCTAATTCTGTTAAAATGATTGCCAGGAACTGCCCTACAAATTGTTGAAATATTTTTGGAATCGCTCGCTAAATAATGGGAAACGTCATAATAACTGGCCATAGTTAAGTGGGACATACGGTATTATAAATTCTTTAAAATCTTTCCACTATAGAAACTTTAACTTACATAGAAATAGTTTATAATTATTTACTAACTAGTTTCTTGTATTATACAACTTACAATTTTGTGTTATATTATTTTCGTAAAACTTCTCAACTATCTAGATAATAACTGTAGGATCCACTATAAGATTCCAAATGAATTTCAGACAAATCTTCATCTTAATTATTATGCCTTTATCCAATTCGGAGGATTATTGATAGGATGAAACGTGTCAAAAATTTTGCGTGATTACTCTTCAAATCTTTTCGATTTTTGTAGTAAAATCAAAATTGGAATGTTATTTATAATTGTTCTTGATTGTCGTTATGTTCGCCTGACTTTCTTTAGTCAACTCGAACTTAAATGTAGAACTTTAAGCTGATTAGAGGAACGTTTTAATTAAGGCTTAAATGTGTGACAAACTGATGTTATTCAACCGATCGTACAAATAGCTAAATAACTTTACTAATCGCAACTAATAATAGTAATAATAATAATAATAATATCAATAAAACAAAGATTCTAATTGAATATATTGAATTTTAAAATATTGAAATTAAATCACTGTGGATTACGTTGAACTCGTGTAATGACAGTAAAAAATATCAAAATTACTGTATTTAAGTAAAATATGTAAATATTGTCATTTAGTATAAATAACATTAGTGGCATTATCAATAACAATATGTAAATAAACCGAAATATATTAAAATATAATGCAATAAAGTAGGTAGTTCTTTCAAAGTATATAATGAAGCTTGTAAATCCTTACTGAAGTCAATAACGTGGGAAATTTTCATATTTCCTCAATAAAAATGCAAATAAAGTACGCATCTGAGGTACATTAAACACACACTGAGATATTGAAGAATCTTAATGATCTAGAAAATAAAATCTACAAAAAGAAAAACCCAACCAATAATAGAAAAATATATAAAAAAACAAACAAAAAAAAACCCGTAGAAATACCTTAAAATGGAATGTTTAAATTCAGAATTGTATGCTGATTGATTTTAGATGACGGATATTTGTGGTACAATCACGAAGTTCGCAAAGCTGCACTTTAGGGATTGTAGAATTGCAAGTCAGACAATATAATAAATGCAACAGTTTTAAAATAAAATTATACAACATACAATGCTATGATAAACGACCGAAATTTCAATAGTTATAAATGATTTCAGAAATTTAAACAAAACATTACAATTAAAATTAATCAAAAATAAACAATAGAATTCAATCATTTATGGTAAGATATTATAAAATTTATAAAATGATTACATTTAAGATTAATTTTCTATTAATTAAAAAGGGTATGCATATTATATTTTGATTTAATATTCATTGTTAATGACTAATTAGCATAAACCTAATTTTAATAGATATGATAACGCTTGACTACAATTGTCTCGTAATATTATTATAAAATATTAATTGCAAATTCAAGTCTCATATTTATATTTTAATTTTAATAACAATACACCGTAATTACACAGAATGTACAGCTAGGTGCATTGAAAAGTTGACGATAGTAGCGAGGCTGTGTAAATCAGGCTAACGAGGGAGGCTCTCACAATTTGTAGCAGGTGAGAATTGTAAAAGTAGGATATTCAATAAAATAAGGGTGTTATCTTATTTATTTATAGAAACTTATAGAGAAAGATTGGTTTACACAACTAAAATAAGGCGTATTTCTTGCTCAAGAGTCGTTAATTTTTCCATGCATCTCGAAATTAGTTCAACTGCTTGCTTTCATTGAAAATACCTCAACAAATGTCCAATCTAGTAAGGTATGAACCAAGCTACGACCAAAAACATGACCAACTAGATGTGGTAGAATAAATTCCATTTAAGAAATACATAATGCGCACGAATGCGTTTTCGTCGGACGGGTCCATATTCAAAACTTTAGGGGAGGTTTGAGTCCAGCCACGTTAGCGTTTAGAAGTGTCTTGTTTTGTTCTTTTTCGCTGTGTATTGTTCTATTTTTTAACAAATCTGTTCTTTTCATAACATCAACTGCATTATTTGGTTAGAAATTCAATCAAGATAAATTATGGCTATTGAGACTCTTTAACTAATCAAATGACACTACGCCACTGGCTGCAAACATTCGGACAGATTATGGTGAGTCATTATGTATTTCTTAGATGAAACGATGTCTAGCACGTAGATGTATAAAAAATAAATGTATATACTCAATTCATTCATTTGTTACAATCATATACACTATTCACCGAGTCGAGTCAGGTAGTGTAAGTTAAGCACGTGATACTATCACATATTCTTAAGTGTTCCTCATTATGGTGCTTATCTCTATCTTGCACTTTTATTACTGTTTACTGACAATCGAATTCGATAAAAGTATTCGTATCTTGAAACAAATTTAAAATATTTGCAACGTATTAGCTTTAATTTTGATAGGATTATGATAAAAAAATCTTTTATTTATATTTTTGAAAATTAGATTTTTGTTCGAGTTACATTATCTGCATTTTGTAGATCTCCTTTTAACTTATCTAGAAGTTGTAAGATAATAATGTCTAGTTTAAAGGCCAAACATGTACATATTATTACTTGAAAGTTTTCCAATGTTAAGAAAGAAGATTCAAATTTACATATGAAGACTTCATTTTAACATGCATACGACATTGTTACATCCTTATAATTAGTTTTGTTAATTATCCCTCAAATGATAATTGGTTTTACACATTACAAATTCAGTTAGTCTGATAATTATATTGTTAAAGTATATTTTAAATATTTCTAATGTGGTGACGTCACTGTATGCATTTCAATGCCTTCTATGAACACCGAAATTGAATTAAAAGTAAATAGAATGACTATTTAATAGAGTCATCTATAAAAGATTAATTTAACCATAGATGATAACGACATGACAAAATGATTTTTTTTATTTATTTTCTTCGAACAACGATCAAATTCTATTTGTTTCAGTGTAACATAGATAACATTACTAATTCGTTGGAGAGTTATTTAATTTTACATTATCCAGATTGATTTGTTCTTATCTATTTTTGATATACTGACAGATTTGACGTCAAGGTAAACTTCCCTTGATCATCTTCTTTTCTATACACTTGAGTATTAACTACATTTCGCCAAGCTTTAGAACATCACTTATGTATATCGACTTATGTACAACCTGGAAAATCGAACATTTTTATTCTTGTTTCTAAGATGATTTGTAATGCTTGTTAACTTTTATATTTATTATAATACAAGAAAAACAAAAATGACACTAAGATGATTTTAAATCGCTGCAAACGGGTGTGAATAAGATTCTTACTTAAATTTGACGTATTTTTCGTTGTAGTAAATATGTTTAAAGTGTTTAGAATTATAACATTTATCGCATCAATCATTTATTTTACGATATAGAGTGTAAAAATAAGTGATACTTTGGTGTTGAAAATGTTTCGACCGTATACTACAGGCGAATTGTCAAAAACTTCATGATAAATTTCTTATTATTATAATCTTTTATATTTTGTCCTCTTGTCTCAAGTATTTCTTTTATTTGATTTATTTCAATTAAAATTGAATTATTTTTCCTAGTCTCCAGATAGACTACGGAAAGATGTTTGATCTCAATTCTATTTAATCCAATATTGACAACAGTAGGGAACATCGTCTGTATGTATTTATAATGAAAATCTCATCAATAAATATATACAGGTTGTCCTTTTTAAATGTGGTCGATTTTTATGAGACTCCTACTGGTTGATAAGTGATTCGAAAAATATTTCACACATTTGTAGGGCGGTTCCTGGAGATTATTTTAACAAAATTAGAATCTCCAAGCTCATTTAGAAGCCCTTCAAAAACTTCTCATTTTGGACAAGGTAGCGATTTTCAAAAACAAGCTAAGCAAACGAGACGACTAACAATGAATTGAAGACCCTCTCAATATTGACTTTTTTGGTTTTTCTTCATTTCAAAATGAAGAAAAACGATAAAAATATTGGCAGTTTTCTGGAGTAATTCTGTTATTTTGAGTCTACCGGCACTTTCCTTCAAATCCTTGAAATATTATTCGATTCGGTCGCCAACTGATAGCGGTTTCATAAGAATTAACCACATTTAAAATAAACACGCGGTATATTTTTAGCTAATTTACTTTGATATTAACGTATATCCAAATATTATATTTAGATATACGTAGAAAAGTCACATTCTCTACTATAATAAAACGAAAAATTCAACATCTAATCGATAATAATTATCCAACAAACGAGTAACTGGTGATTTTTTTTTATTTTCCAAGATATAATCAGACGTACCTACATATGTATAATAGGAAATGGTCTAGATTTTATTTTATATCATATTAAAACAACATTAGACGATGAAAATTATTTTATGATAACTGGTTTTCCAAAATAATTCTACGATTCTAGATAAAATTAATGTATAAATGTAATTTTAAATTGAATAAAACTATAGCTTTCCAAACAATATCTTATAATAAAATAAATTTAGATTTTCATCATTAAATTACAGAAAATTCACAATTAATTATAATTAAATTAAATTGTAATAAACATGCGACTAACATGCTCATTTAATTTCTAATTTGGTGTGTTAAAACATATTTTATTTAACTAAGTTTCATGGGACGTATTTAAGTTCAGATTTTTAAATTGCAATTAGAACTTTTTTGCCGTGGTATGTTGAAAATTTGAAGGATTATTTGTTTTTTAAATAATTGATATTATTGTAGATAGAGAGAATTATGTGAAAAATTTAAATTCTCATTCTCATCTAAATATTCACATATAAGCGGTATTGTATTATTTTGATTTTATTTTCCAAACGCTTACTCGTCTACAGGAATTTAAATAGTTCTGTTCTTGAAATACGTAAGCGTCTATGAGACAGGGTGCATTATGACGAAAGAAGAAAAATAAATTCTACTTTACATACATTGCTGGCAATCCGTACTAGAAACACTAGTAGCATTTTACTGTTATTTGAATAATTTAGGGGAAAAAAAACCGAGAGATTTAAATACAATGTTTTATATAGATACAGGAAAAAAATTACCCCATTTACATGTAGCGTTAGCTTTAATGTTTATTGCTTAAAGCGACATTTCCACTTAAAATCGATAAAATGTTAACAAATTATTATTCTTATGTAGGAGTTGAGTTTGTGAACACTCGACGAATTAGAAAATAGTTCACCTCAGGCAGATGAATGTTAAAAGGGGCTTCACTGTGCAAACAAATGTCCTTAAAAATTACAATTTCCTTTTCCTTTGATAAAAAAAAGGAATACAGAAAACCAAGTTTTTATACACTTTGATAATTTCAAGAGTATTTAATGTTGATTTTTGATTGTAATTAGAACGATAATCTTTACGCGTTAATATTTTTTTTTAATCTGAATAATTAACGTTATTAATTAATATTTATAATTTAGAAAAATCCTTGTTATTCGATTGTCTATTTAACAAAATATAATAAATTCATATTCGTGTCAAACAATACTTAACCAAGTTAGACATTAACGTTATCTTTTCAGCAATAATTATTTTTAGTTGTGTTAGTTTTACGATATGTTGCAAATGAAAAAGTTTATTGTAACCATAAAGAAAAGTAACGACAAAATAGTTAGAATTGTTGAATATATCGTGATTTATTTCAAAAATTTTCCAATTATTTGCTTCAAATTGCGAGATATTTTGTACAATTAGTTTTTTTAATTTTTTGTGTTTTAGTAATGCTAATGTCGAGTCTCTATCATGAAAAAAGATAGAATTTCAAGAGGACTTCTAATAAAACTAACACTAGTAATTGTTGTCTCGACTGTTGAATCTAATGCAACAGAACAAACAAGAATCTCTTGTAATTTAATTAAAAAAAAAAAAAACTTACAGAGTAGCTAATATGGGATTATTAAAACTGAACATGTTAATATCGGTAGTCTTAATTAAAATCTGCATATTTTCATTTATTTTGTTATATTCTAGAAATCCAACATTGAATTTTTGATACTTTGATAAACCCTTACGAAATGGGGTATTTCTTGACAAGAAAACAGAAATATTACCGGAACGAATTACGGGAAATAATCCTAGTCCTAAAGAGGTTTTTATAGGGTCCTAACTACTTTCTTTTTAGTGTAGATATTACACATAATTTACACTAATTGTTTCTAGTTTATTAAGAAACGTGCCCTATAAGCGAGCTTTTTAAAACTGATCTTTACGAGAGTTTCGTTATGTCATTAAATTAAATATTCAAACTACCTGTTGTCTCAAAATATTTAATATTTTTATCTTGATCATTACAGGTGTTTTTGATCGTACAGAAAGGATGATTCCATCGACTAAAGTAAGTAGTTTTTCTTTGTTCATTTTTATTCGAATTTTACTGAAATTTATCGTGTTTTTTTTTGTAAATTTTGATTTTGTTAAAAGTTTTAATTTTGAAACTTGTAGGATTCGGTTATAGTATAGTTTAGATAGTGTCTAATAATCCTCTTTGTGTTTGAACCGATGAAACTTTCCAGACAAGAGCGTTTCGTTTATTCATTTTTCAATAGATACAGGCCCGTAGCGTAGAATAGTGCAATAGAGCGGTCGCCTCGGGCGCCGAATTTTGCAGCGACAAATGATAAGAGAATTAAAATAATTGGGATGCATTTTGTAGGAAAGGCGCCCAAATGCATATTAAAATCTACATGTGATGTTGTTGAAATCTAATAATATCGTTATATATATTTTAAGGGCTGCTAACGTTTGATAATAGATTTTTCGCTTTTTTTTTTGATATATTGAAATGCGTGATACAGCATTGGAAACAGCATTTCGAGAAGCATTCGAAGACTGTTTCTATCCGGGGGGATTTTGATGAAGTTCAAAATTACAGAAGAAAATCTTGGAGCATGTCTTTTTTGATATTTTCTCCCATAACTTATCCAGTAGTAGTTATTGTGCAATAAATATTAAGCAGTGGATAGAAAATCGATAGCGTTTTTCAAATATTCAAGAAAATTACCGATAGGCTTCTTAGTTTTTAAAAAAATTAATAAAAACACAATTTTAAAAATGAATTGTATGATGTCTTGGGGATTCCTCATGACATCCTCTGGAAATCCAATTTATTTTTGAAAAATTAAAAAAAGACGCTAGTTTTTACTGTTTCACGAAACGCAAAAAGGCATGTTACACGGGCCAAAAAAGACACACAACTTTGCGTAAATTTGGATAAAAAATTTGTGCCAAATGTGGTGGTCATTTTTATATAAATTCTTTAAATAGTTCTACAGTAAAGAGCAGTGTTGAAATTTCGTTAAAGGTTTTGCAATTAAAATTTAAAATGCCAGATTTAGTGACATTTCGTCTCTTTTTTTTAACCGTGAATGAATTTCTAAAACAATGAATAAATTGAAATTCAAGTTGTTTTAATTAAACAAAATCAATAACAAATCTTTGAAATGAAATTTAATTTAATTTTATTTATAATAGGAATTTTAATATCACTTAACTGTAAATAATTAATTATCAATTTTCCCTTACACACAACATCTGGAAATTTCTACATAAATTGTATGTAATTTAGACATATCATATAATGTTGGAGTATGTGTCTATGACAAAATAATTGATCGATTGTTTTCTATTATAATTTCACGTTATCATTAGTAGCAATTGCGTTGACATATATGATTATTTTCCATTTAACTATTTTGATTGATATAGACAAATATATGAGTATTTTTTGTTATCATAAAGATCAAAAGCGAGTAAATTCACACATAAAAAAGTCATTGTAATACAGTGAATTATTTAATATTAAATACAAAAGCTCTCGAATGTGTCTACAACTCTCTGACTGACTACAATGGATTACTGAAAAGTCGAAATGTCTTTGAATTATCCTGAAAATATCGGAAGAATCCTTCGAAACGTAAAACAAGAAATAAATGTGAATGGTTCAACGATTTTCAGTTTCTATAAAAGAGAAACGTCGACAGTTTGCCCTTTTCTCTAGTCTTTAAAATCGTCCTAAAATTCCTATTTAAGTTCATTTAAAATAAACACCTGTGACCAAAAACGTTTCCATTTTAATACGAACACATTGTGTAACGATTAAATTATGAATTTATAATGGATTTAATTAATACAATTAGACAAACTTATAATACTTTTATTCATTGGATTGTTAATGAAAATAATTTGAAATTTAATAGAAACTTTCTTCAATAATTTTCATAATTTAAATATAATTGCAATCAAAATATTTAAATATAAATAATTAATTTACACTTTGATCGATATTTGAAAAGAGTAGTAACCGGAAATGGATGAAATCTTTAATTTAAAACGCCCCTATGTAGATGAAATTCCACTGATTTAGAGACCTGCAGTCCAACAAACTCGATTATATTCAAATTAAAATGGCTTCGAAATTATAAAAAAAATGACAACAAAATTCAAACTTGAGAATTTTTTGATATACCGCACTGGTAAAATTAACTAAAACATACGGAAAGTGACACGAATATAAACCCGAAAAAAAAATAACTATGGCTTTCTTTCTAACATATGTCATCCTACCGATATTTCTCATAACATTTAGCCGTTTCCAGAATTTCCCAAAGCAGTCTCAACCACAAAAATTTCACCTATTCCAGTTATTGCAAGATCTTTTTTTTTTAAAAACAATTACAATGGAAATATTTAAAATTGCTAACACATTCAAACCGGAAAATACATAAACCTTCCACTTAGTTGTTATACATACAGATTTTCCTTCTTCTAGAATATCTAGTTGTAGAAAGAGAAACATTTTACATTGAAATTCGTCCACTTTGCATAACAAAATTTTCTTTATAATTCCAGTGAAAATTCCTATATCTAAAAATAACATTATTTTATTTAAATATAGTAATAATGATAAATAAAAAGAATTATTAAACAATGACAAATAAACAGAATCATTAAACTAAATTATATCCATTATTATTTATATGAGGTAATTAATCAAATAAGTGCATCATAAATTACTTAAACAAAGCGATATTTTAATATTTCATTGTTTAAAAATCGGTCATTTGTAAAATTCTTATCAATAATGTATTTGATAACTTATTGTTCCGTCTTTTTTTTCATCAGGATCATTTTTTTACAATCTCTATTACTACTACTTCTTGAAAATAGTGATTTTGTCACGTAGAAAAATAATGATAGTGATCTAAAATGAGATATAGGTTTTATTCGAAAGTATTTGTGAATAATGGTGATTTTTTTTTATTACGAATATAGCTTGTAATATTTGTTGTAATTCACCATTGGACTGTTATGTCGATTGAATTTCCTTTTTTTTATGTTACCTTCATTTTATATCGTTTATGTTAACTCTATCAACGATTCAATTATATTCTGGGACCTTTTTTTTACCAAAAAAAAAAACAAGTCTTGTTAGAAAGCTTAACACTACGTTATAATTAAACGGTCTTTAATAGTTTTGTATAAAGTTGAAAATTTGCATAGTTTAGCTGAATATTAATGTAAAATGCAGTCTAAGATTTTACATAATTTCATCATTTAATATATCTTAAATAGAGCCCGGCATGATCGTCACCTAAGGTGTGAACATATTAAAATAAATTATTCATATGTATTTGTTGTATCAAGTCGGTTTCGGAAAAAAGTGACCGAATTTTGAGCCACGTTTTTCAGTGTTTCTCTCGTGAGGCTAAGACCACCATCTTAATACAAAATACTTATCATGCCCCCCTTTCTTTGATTGTTTTTTCTCCCAAATCCTGACCTGTGAACGTTATGTTATTTTGTCGTGCTCGCTTCCGACAGCTTGTTTGAATAATCCCCCCAAAGTGGTCACTTTTTTCCGAAACCGATAGTACCAATAAAACGGGCGTCGTATTGAAGATTTGCTTTTGAGTCGGTTCTGGTTTTGTGTTGAAATAAATTGCAGTATCATTATATTTAACGCGCGAATAAGTATTTTAACAAATTCGTACATTTTGCACTATTTTCTTATCAATAGTTTACTTAATTCTGCTAATTAACTAGAATACGTTAATTTCCCATCTACTGTAATACTTATCTAGAGTTGTTCGTTTGTTTAAATTAGGTGAAAAGATACTTTTATGTTGCCAGATAAAACAAATAGTTTAACTTCATTTTAGAAAATCACAGTCGATTTATATCTTTAATGATTTAAAATTGTTTTTATAAAGAACGATGTAATTTTGAGTTGAAATTGAAAATCATCGGATTTATGTCAAATATAGTTGGCCATTTTACGAATAGCCACACCACCATTGAAAACCATTCCATACTAATATTTATGAATACCGGCATACCGTGCTTTTCTTTCGTTTTCTTTATTTTTCCTTTCCCCTTTTTTCTGGTTTCGCCCAATGATTTCTTTGGTCATAGATTTCAATATACGTACAATAGACGGAAAAGGTATGCGACAATGTCTTTTGATGATATTTTTCAAATACGATAACTGTTGATAGATATCCTATTATGGGTCTTTAGGGATAATCTCTAAATTGTGCTTATATCTTAAGATCGGTTTTAGGAATGTGAATCGATCTAGTTATTTTTGATTGTCTAGAAAACTGGCTTTTGTTATATAACTACCCTACATTTACTGATTTATAGTTCTTTCAATTTTCTTTAGTGAATTGATTTCGGACATTCCTTTTACGGTTCAAATTTACCATAAATTATCATTATAAACAACTGTATTTTTATATTAAATTGCTCTATAACGCACATACAGGGTGAATCAAAAAACTTTTTTATTTATGAAAATTTTGAAAAACACCAACAGTTAACTCTTTAGTTCTTAATTATCAATTGTACCTGAACCAAAATGGTTCTATCAGTTACCATTGTGAAGATTTAACATCATCAACAATTTTCTTAAATTGCATTACCTATTTTATTGCATAGGGGAATACATTCGGAATATTTTGAGAAAAATTTTCAAAAGTATGATTTTCTCTCATTTTAATAAACATGCATCAGCATAGTATACGAAGAGCCCAACACTTTTGAATAAGCATTTCAAATACTGTTGTCTCAAAGGCTCAAACATGCATGTATTAAATTTTTGACAAAATTATTGGCAAACATTCCGGATTCAATTATCAAAAATAAAACTGCAAATTTAAGTGTAATTGGAAGCTTTATCTGCATAAAAACTGTTAAACAAATCGCATATGCTTCAACCTTGCTTCCAATTTTTGCCCCAGAAGTAACCATCCTCATAGATTCTCAGTTTTATTTTTGTCCATAATTATCTCAAAAATTCTACATACGCCTACCTAAATCAGTAATAATGCTTGCAATCCTTATGTTGTATTTTTCATATACTATGCTGATGCATGAATATTATCATCTTGCAACTTTTAAGAATTGTTTTCTTAAAGATTCTCCATGTAACCCTCTAATGTTTTTAGGCATCTGAACGTAGAAAAGTATGCTCTACTCCAAAATGCAATAAGAAGTGGGGGGTACCATTTAAATTGTTGATGGTGTCGTTTATTTGCAATGGTAACTGATAGAACCGGTTTGGTTCAGCCACAATTGAATAATTTAAAAATAAAAAATTCTACTTTTGACTCATCCTGTATATAACTCCTGTATTCTGTCAATTTCTACTTAAGTTAAATTTTATACCCAAACATAAACTGTAAACATCATCTTGAATCTATATAGTTGCCAAATTCATGCTAACAAATAGAGGATGTACAGTATTAATTGCTAACAAACCTTCATCAACAACTTGATCCATACGTAGATGTTCTAACGTCACACCTTATTTGTAAAACGAATTAAGTAGCTGTATTTGAATTGATTGTGGAACTCTGTAGATAATAGGGAGACAATAAATAGACTATTCAGTTAGTTGTATCACTTCTTAATTCGTTCATTTTTCTATCTTTAATAATTGTAAATTGCAATATAAAATCGAATAGATAAAATACAGATGGAGATATGGAGCAGTAAAAAGAATGTTACTATTATTCAATTCGAACAAAATTGAAAATTAACTAGATCGAACTGAAGGTAGTTTAAATCAAGAAAATGTAGTTTTCTGGTTTAAAAGTATTACGTCTTTTATAGAAACGTTCTAAAATTTAATACTGACTCATCTTTTATTTTTGTATCATTTCTTTCGAAAAGTTTCTTTAACATTTTCTAAATTCGGTTGATTCTACAGGTTAGAAACATATCCTGACGTAGATTTTCTTTAAAAGTAAAGTTCTTTATACTGTTGACTTTGTGAAGAAAATACAGATTACTGTTGGAATAGATATGTAGTACGAAAGATTGTACTTTCTTTTATGTTTCAATCAAATAAAGTTAGTTATTCTTGCTATTTCTGTTATAAATGACACAGATATAAACCATTTTGTAATATATTACAATTTAGCGTGAGTTCATCAAGAATAGTCGATATCTACATACCTATTCAAAATAAAATTGTATATTTTTCTGAACATTTGTGATGAATTTATTGTTGATCATACATCACTCAACTTGAATGTTATTGATTTTCTAATACAACTTCACATTTCCAATCTGCTTCGATTTCCTGGCGAAGTAAGACAGATTACTCGTTTTCAACAAGAACCGTCTCTCATCGAAAAATCTTAAAAGACTTCACAAACTTCACCGCATTGTTTCTCGTTTAAGTGTTTTAACTGAAGTAGATGAAACAAAAAAAAAAAATTAGAAAGGAAAATACTTAAGATAGTGAGAAGGGCAAAATATAAGGGAGAATTTGAAAGAATTTATTGTTGAATTAGATGACCTATTCTTATTTGAATATTTGTTGGAATTGCAAGTAAATACCATAGGGAGCTATACCAATACTAGAAGTTGTTAACGGATCTTAACTTAACCGCTTAGCTATAAATCTATGCAAAAGACATATAACGTATGCGCGGAACAATACCTTCTACTCCCTGGCCCATACTCTAAGTCCACTGATATATTTACAGCGCTTTGTTGAATTTCAAATGAAATTTCATTTTAACTATAGTTGACTAAATGTTGTAGTCTACCTTATCCTTTATTATTGTTCATGGTTTAGATTATTAAGGAGTAAATCATTGTAAAGGACGACGATAGATGAACCGAAAAACTTACATTGAACAATGTTCGATAACAAAAGGTCAATATTATATCACTCATTTTATAATGATAAAACTAAAACCACGAAAAGACGGAAATCTAATCATTTGTCTTACTCGTAATGCAAATATTTAGAAGTTGTCTGTTATGTTTGATTAAATGTTGGAATACGATAGTATTTATGTAAACTATTAGTTGTATACAGTAGTGTATTATTGATCCAAAGATGGGACATGTGTTCAATAAGAACGTAAACTGTGTAAGTTTAACTCGATGTAAGTTAGTTACGATGTATTTTATCGATAAAATGAATAAAAGTAAATAAAGATATTTTCAGTTATTGAAGCTATCTTATATGAAGAAAGTTTACAAAAATTTATGTTTTCGACATGTTATAATTGTTCAAATAACTATTGTATTTGATATTATATCAAATAGTTGTAATAATTCTATGACATTTATTAAATTTATCTATTGAATCTATTGAAAATTTTCATTATAGAATTTGTAATAATAAACGTCAAATACTTTTAACTATTCTTTATTAATAATCGGTATGGATAGTTTTATGAATTAAGTACCAATTTAACCTACACGCCAACCAATATTATAATAATTATTATTCCGTTATTGGAGTCGTTGAACAATATGTAACTGAGACACGAAAACTCATTAAAAAAAAATTATAGACTAATTTCCTATTGGATTTTCGTTTAACTTTATTTAGACATTAACATAAAAAATAGTTTAAAATATTTACTTAACGTATAATTTACGGTTTTGTAATAAGCCTTGTTTTATTTCTCTATAATTCTACAGTTAGAAATTTGTTAGGTTTTTTGATTTCAAATTTTTATATAAAATATTTGTGGGCAGAAAAATAAACCAGGGACTGAAGTAGTCTCATTTCTGTATTGCTTATTTGTGTTTGATTTTCATTTTAGTTTCACATCTGATGGCAATGTAAACAAAACAATACAGAAACAATTGAAGCATGCCAACGCACGTTCTTTTATTTATAAATTTATAATGTAAAAAATAAAATTTCAACAAATACTGAAAATAAAAATACAAACTTCCTATATTGAAAATGAATAATTATGTGGCGATATGTTAATGTGCTCATTAGAAGATTAGTATTCTTTATGAGACAAGCTAAGTTGAATTTATTGTCAAAATGACATTTGTTGGAGAGTTTCTAGGTATGATAGAGAACGATATCCCTAGGGAAGGGTCACAATCTGAACGGATATGTTCAGTCGTATATTACACCCCTGTCTACTCTAATGACTGTTATGATAGACGAAATAAACCGCAACATTCGCCATATAGTAACAAATAAAAACCGAATAAAAGTGAGACATAATGAAACAAGGTCCTGTTATTCTCAGCTCCACACAGTACTCAACTTTACGTTATTCCTTTTATTGTTTCATCCACAAAAAAAATACTATGTTTCTTTTATCACAATTTCAATCATCTTTCCTGACGATGTCTAATCCGATAGACACTATAATCAATAATAGAAAAAGTCACAATATGGCTAAATAATAATCAATATTAAAAAACAATTTATTGTTATTATAATAGGAATATAACTAATAATAATTCATTGAAAAGGCTGAAAATTTTCTGCTCGGCAATTTTCATAAGGTCAGGAAACTGATTTATTGGCCCATAAAAATTTTCTCATTTCTCTTTACACCTCGACAGAAGCGTGATTGTAATTGTCATGAGAATGAGAAACGGACACAACACAGCCTTGACACATTGTTCCTTCACTGATGTACACACACTTGCACGTGTAAATAAAAAAAAATTCAATCTGGAAATGCCATTTTTTCTTGTTTCACGAAATTATTAATGAGAATTGTATTATCTTCGGACTTCCTTTTAACATTTTTGTAAAAGAATTGAATCCTATCCAACAAAAGTCTTTATCAATTCAATAAATTAAATGACAAACGATATATAAGCCAATTTAATTTTTTCTATATCAAAAAATTTAATATACAGAAAAGAAACCGGGTTTCATTATGGGTTTTTTTCTTTTATTTTAGCTTATCTCATTCCTTATATTTCGTCATTTTAATAAATGCTACAATTAACTCAATCATTTTCAATCAAGCGAAAAGAATGCTGAAAATTTTGTTGAACACTTAAATCACATCTGAAACAATTATATTTCTTTTGTTTATTTTTCTCTATTTTTCCAATTATATCTAATAGAAATTGTATAAATTGTAGTGAAATTAAAAAATATGAAATTCTAGAGACGATACAATGATATCCTCAAGTCTATGTTGTTGTGTTATCTGCTTAAATTATAATTCAATTCAGTTTATATATAATGAAAACAGATTTCTTGGTAGATTTACCACTGGGAAAGTGTTTTATAAATTAACTATAAAAAAATTCAAACATTAATGATACGTAAAAAGTTGTATTCTCGCTGTAAAATAAGATACACATTTCATTTAAATATAAGAAAATATTTAGATTGAACGAACACGATTTTCAACTACATTACACAATATGTAGTGTAAATATCTTGGTGATTTTATGAAATTGAAATTTTTGTAGTTTGAAATAAGAATAGAATCAATATTGAACAAATAAATTGTTAAACAGAATCAAATATAAAATAAAATTCTATCGTATAAAAAAATAACAATAAATTGAATTTTTATAGATCTAAATCGACAATTTTAATAGAAATAAATGACAAGTATTTATTTGTAATTCAAAGAACGTTTTTATTTAAATTAATTAATTTAACTGTCTCAAGACGTTTAAATTAAACATTGATTATCGACAAATTAAATTTTTATTTCGATTAGAAGCCAATCAAGTTGAATATAATTAATCGGATCAGAACTAATATTGCATAAAAACAAATTTATAAAGCATAAAATAATCCATTATTTTATTTGAATTCGTAGTATAAATTTCTAAAGTCTATTGTATATTAGTTTTAAATAAGTTTATCGTACAAAATTAAACTAGGAAATTATGACCAATAATGATGATAAAAACATTCAATGATTTTTCTTAATCGTAAAACAAACATAAAAGATTTTTATTTTATTGTTTAGTTAATCTTAAGCTGTAAAATAAGTACATTACCCTTAAAGAATTTATTATTATTACTACTGAAATTTTTATTTGGAAAGTTGTAGTGTAATGGTGTAAAATTGGTGGAGGCGCCGGGTTTTTTAAAAAACACGTCCATTCTCTGAACAATAATAATAATAATAATAATAATCGTCAACAAAACCATAAAATATTACAAAAATTCGTAGAATTTAATTTGTATTTTTACAATTCTAATAATTCTAAGAGATACTTGTTAATAATGGATTCCGACTCATTACACAAAACGCTTTAATTTGTACGTGCTTTAATCAGTAATGTGCCCCCATTAATGTCAGAGGGGGTGTATTTCTTGTTAATTTTCATCGTATTAGCCGACGATAAACATCAAGACTGTTTAATTTCAATTTACATCTTTTTAATTGAAGGTGAAATGTTATGTTACAAAACACTAAGAGTTTGAAATTCTTATTAAATATTTAAAATGTTCAAATATAGACAATATGTACTACAATATAAAATCATCCAATGTGTTCCATTACACAAATGGATTTTGTTTATTATTATTTTAGAATCTTTTGTCACTTTTATTATTCGACATTACTACAATAAATTGTTGTTTGTTTTTGTTGATCAAAAACAAATTTTTTAAAGAATTCGATGTCACACCTACAATTTCTAGGTTTTCTGCCAAATTACTCAACAACTCTCAACGATTAGAAATTTAAGATGAGTTGTATTCACGCTTGGTTTAAAACTGCTTTAAGCTTCTTGTAACTTTCTTCTAAATTAATCGCCTCCTTTAACATTAATACGTACAGCTTTTACTGTGTAAGTTAATACCAAAAATAGAATCCTATTATAATTTAAAATTTAAAATTTTTTATTATTTAAAAAACTTTCAAATTTAACTAACACAAATCAATATTGTTGTTGTTAATATTAATATCGAATCGTTAAAATCTCAAAATAAATTGATTTTAAGATGTGATATGTGTTTAGTTAGTGTGAATATAATGAGATTTAGAGAACAAAAAGCACCATCAAAAAAAGATGTCTCGAAATGTTGTTAATCTTTGACATATTTCTCCTTGATTTTCATCCTTGCTTGGAGTTTATCTTCCTAAACTGAAAGTAAAAGAGATTGAGAGCAGTATAAGCTAATACTTGAATTATTAAATATCTAGCAAATACGCGTCGTTCTTTTTTAGAAAATCGTGGTATTATAGAAGGGTGAGTTAAATTCATTACAGTCTACGCGTATATCTCGTCTGAAAATTACTTTCAGATACACATAGTCAACGTCTAAATCAAATAGAAAGGATGTATCACAAAAAAATCGTGTTTTTTTTCTCTCATGATACTCTATCTTTAACTAGGTTTACCTGTATTGATCGATAATTGTGTTGATTATGAAATTAATATCAGGTATGCATAACGAGCTCAAAATAATTATCACTAGTTAATTATTCAAATTTGATGAGAGAATTTTAAAGATCTGCTATATTTGCATCGTAATTATTTAACATTTAGAATGTATAAAAAAATTCGTTAAGATGTTCTAAAATTCTTCTTCACTTTTGTTAGTTCAAATCTCAAGAGACCCAACAAAAACTGCTTATTAAGTTAACATTATGCAAAAGTTTAAAGTTTCTACGCACATATTATGTTAATTGTCAGGTAAGAAACTTGAAAGGAATATTAATAATATTCAAAAGAATCGAATAATGAACGCTATTTAATACGGTTTAATTGTTTCTTTTCCTTATAAATTTAAGGAAAAAAGCTTGTTAATATAATGATTCATTTATAAATATTGCAAATGAAAGCCTTTTATTACAATTATATCAAATATTGAATATTTTATTAGATTAGGTAATGTTGTTTGAACAAAATTTCAATTGGAAAAGCCGGTTTTATTTCAACAATGACAATAAATTTAACGTTTAAACAACTCGAAGAATATGCAAGTAATAACAAAACAAAGGAGAACAATCCTTGATAATTTTATAGAATTGAATAATGGTAATAATTTTGCAACTTCATTTATAATTGTGGAAGTTTCAACATCTTTCTATACTACAATTAAAACCATTCATATATTATAACTACACAACTTTAGAAACCTTTGCTAAACAATCATTTTTATTCATATAACTACGATTAAATTGTAAAATCAAACAATTATAGTTATAATCCTTACATATTACTAAAACCAACCATGTATTTTGCATAATTATAGATTTGACTTTGATTCTAAATGCTTAATAATCGCTTTTGAACTCAACGAGAATTTTGGCAGGAACCATCAGATTAAAACAAAATTTTACCGAAGCTGTAGTGTTGTAGTGTAATTTCGTAAACTAAGGAAAACTTGTTAACAGATTTCTACCCTAAAATGTTAACTAAAACAACTTCAGCATCGATGGTATTAATTTTTGAAACTAGATTAGTATTCAGTTCAATTATTAATTTAAACTTAAACTTAAATTATTTTAACGTAGAATATCTAAGTATAATAATCATAATCGGTCAATTTATTGTTAAATTAAAAAGTATCCTTAAATTAAAGTAGAGAATTAAGTACATTCATGTAAATTGTAATTCACTTTATAAATATTCAGTTTGATAGTTCAAAATTACGAAACGTCGACACAGTACTCCTTTTATATCTATCAGTGTTATATAATTCTTACAGAATTTACAAAAGAATAAAACATCAAAAGGAAGCCTGTACAGAAGTTGAGTTCGCAGCAATAAACTCACCATTAGGAAATAAATATAAATAAGAGGAAAATATTAAATAAAATGAAACAAGTACATGATACTCGTGCGTTTTGTAAACGAATATAATATAATCAAGAAATATATGGTTGGTTGGTCAAGAAAACGCTCATTTTTCGGCAATGTCGTTAGATAACAAAGAATAACTCGAAGACATAAATTAATTCTGGGAGTACCTTTGAGTCACTCTGAGTCACTTTACGTGTGTAGGTGATTGTTAAAAAACGCGACATTGTCTTAAATTAGTGTTCTTAGGGACTACCTTACAAATCGTTAAATTATTTTACGAATCGAATTAGTTTCTTAGAAACGGTCCAATTGGTTACTCCCAAACCGGACATCCTGTAGATAAATGTTTCCGCTTGACAAATATATGAAATTTTCTAAATACTATCAACTTTGAAGTGACATTAGTTAAATAGAAATAGATTTAGTATTAAATTTAGGACTAATCAATTTTCGATATAATCAACTATATGTAACGATTGAAACGGAAACAATGCTTGTTCTGCTGCGGTGAAAGTTACCAATGCTTTATAGTGATTGTGTTATGAAGGGTATATTTGCATGTTACATTGATGCTTGAGGAAATTTATCAATTACAATTATTCGAGTAGACGTCCATCCTATTCAAATAAATATACTTGCATCTATATGGTTGAATTAAATTAATAATAAAGCAATTTTGTAAATTGTCTCTACTTTGTCTTTGTTTTACTACCGGAATTCATTAATATTTCATTATAAGCTAATCTAAGTGGTCTCTATTACTATTACTACTACTACTACTACTGAAAACAGATACGAATCAGTCGTACACAACTTCAAACAACTACTGCGTAGTCAGAGAAAAGAAAATTAAGTAACTGTAAATGAACTCATTTATAGGAGAGTATCTTGATTGTTGTTGCTTTTAAACGAAATCCTCAATTAAAAATGTACAAAAATTTATTTTTAGCTTTGTTATTGAACATCGAAACTTTATTAATTTAAAACAGGATAAAATTCAATCGAAATGACAGTTGTACTCGAAATGATTCCAATTAAATGAAGATTGAAATATTTCCAACCTATCAAACGATTATTGATTTCAATACATCAATGTGTATCCTCAATAATTATAGTTTATGGGGAAATATGAAAATAACTAGACTTACATTCTGTTAATAAAACATTTAAGAATTGAAGCAATAAATGTCTCGATATTTATGTAATTCAATAAGATCGAATGAAATTTCAATGAATATTGAGCTTGCACTGTTTGTTTTTATAGAATAGAAATTTTTATCATTGGGAAAATAGCTGCGAATTAATTAAAAATATTGTTGAATTCGATAAAGGAAATTTATTCATTTTTAATTATAATATATCAATGGATAGATGAATCGTGTATTAGAAATATTCTATAATTATACGAATAAGACAACGAAACTAAAAGATAATCCTCGATCCAGTTAAAACAAGGACTTTGTTTAAGTAATTTGGCGGCATATTCATTGAGCTGCGAGATCGTTTCAGATTAGTGCTTTTATATAATGAGGGAAAAAGACAATTCCGTTTTTGTGTTCGTTCTTTTTTTTCAGTATAAGAAACGTTATTATAAGGATAGTAATGTTTTGTGAAATTACTATTGTCCAACACGTACTGATACTCAATTATTGTAAGTTGGCAACGAAAAGAGTATAAACTGGAATGATCTCATTAATAAAACATTTCCACTCGAGGTTTTATATACAATATAAAAAAATAAAAAATAAATAATTCTATTATCATTGGTTGAAATGTAGTAATTTGTTTTGTTGATGGAAAATTTGATAAAATGTTTTATTGTTTATCGTTAGATTGGTCATTTGTGAAAATAATAGTGTGGCAAATCTGTGCTTTGGCGTATTTTGAGATAATTGCTTAAGCTTCGTTGTTGTTGTTCGACCGGTCGATTTCGTTGGTAAAATTGCTGACTAGATTTTAGGGGGAATGTTGAAATGTTAGCAAAGCATTGAACACTAATATCTCCATTCCACACTGGTGATTTTAAGACAGTTCCATATCGAAATGATATCGTTTATACTAAAAATATAATAAAATACAATATCTCTAATAAACATTATGTATATAAAGAAAAATTTACTTATTTTAAATTATATAATCATTTGTACAATGAACAAAATAGACCAGTGTTCATTGTCGTGTTATATAACAACCTAATATTCGGTACGGAAGTGGGTAATTTTATTCCTTAGTGCACAAACGGCTCACGAATATTGGGTAATGGTATAGTCACACGATAACATGCCACACTACTAACATGCACCAAATTCAACATCAAATTTCTATGAATACAACCATAATGGCCACCAATTACGATCAAATCTTCACCAATTTCAACTATTGTCAACTACTCAAATACACCTTTAGAATCATCTAAATGAAAACAACCTTTGTGATAAGTTTCTATCTACACCATTATCGAAGAAATTATGGTAAAAGAAAATAAAAATAATACTTTTTAATCGAGATAAATACGAAACACTATTGTATCATTGACGGTGTCTCTGTAATATAAACCACAATAGTGGATTATGCTATCCCAACTATCCCCTCAGACCACTAGAAAGATCCTGGCTTAAATTGCCTAAATGCTATTTAGTTCGTTGTTGAGTAAAATGTTATATGTACTGTACACATTATTGATGTTTTTGTTGTAAAAAAAATCGCTACTGAAAATAAATACCAGTTTCGTACGGAGAAATATTAGGTTCTCCTCCTATCTAATGAAATATAGACGTCGAAACTTGAATAAATAGGTTTCATTGTAGATGTAAATAACGTTATTTTAAAATTATTTGAATAATTTATAATGAAGTTTAGTTACAAATATTGCAAATTGTTAGTTGAATAACTCAATACAAATTTTAGGTTTGTGAATTAAGCAATTGAAGAGTAAAATAACATGCTTGCCCTATAAACTATACACGTATGTACTTATACATATATGTATGTATATATATATATATATATATATATATATAAAATTACTGAGCAGCCTTAAACCATTATTTTGTCAAGAGCGTTGTTATCTGATCAGACGGCGAATGGCGTCACTACGACGCCTAATATCTACACGTAATATAATCGGCGTTTTCACTTACATTTTTTTTCCGGTTCTTATTCAACAAATTTACCATAAAAATTCGATTATATCGTAGTTACATTATACATTATAAATAATATAAATCAGCTAATAATATTAAACTAATATTACCGATAAAAATTAGATATTTCAAAACAATACATGATTATATTTTTAATTGGTTATAATAGAGTTATTAGTCAATTGTGTTCGCATGTTAAATACTCATTTAACATTATTATAAGTCAAAGTTGTACATAGTAATTTGTTTCTTGTTTTGTGTTATTTTACACTAAAAAATTACCTATAATATCTTAATCATGTTATTCATGTTCATATCTTAAGAAAGTCAAAGTACGAGCTTTTGAATATCTACTTTCTATACAGGGTGTAATCAAATTTCCTATCAATTTGCAGATCATGCGTATTGCCCGAAAAACCGACCCAATTTGAATAATATTTTCATATTTCTGTAGCTTAACGCCATGTACTGACATAAAATATCTTGTATTCTATTCCATATGAGGATAGTGAAACTTGCATATTGTAAGGCAATTTGATTATACCCTGTACAGCATCCAGTTAGATATATAAATAATTCTCGTATAACACGATCGAAATAGTATATTAAAAACTAGTTCATAACTCGTCAATTTCTGCACGAATTCAAGTTTTAAAACGAGCACCCCAAGGCGAATTTTTTAATGGATGATTGCAGGAAATTCTGAAACAAACTGTTTTATGACATCATTCCTATTTTGCAACCCTATTTTGAAATAATTTGAATAGTTTAACTGAAAATTCAAATTTATTTTTTCGTATTCTCAAATTACATACAACTAGTCCATAAAATTGATAAAAACTCTGATAAAACATCCATTATTACTTTATTACATAGAAATTTACCAGATGAACACTTATTTAAATTATTACAACACCGTGTTATACGGAGGTTGTCTATAAAATTACACTTACTGTTGTTTATCGTATAAAAGAGTTGCAATAAAATTTTGATCTGTAATTACAAGATATCACCCAACATCGGTTTATTTATTTATCCGATATTCCAATAATTGTAGATAAGTTCAACATTCAAATAATTTTAATGTTAAATATCTTATTGTAATGATTTATCTAAAACTCCATCCGTTAATGTATTCAGTGAGGTAAAAGTAGAGAGAGAATCGATGAATCAACAAAATTTCGAAAGAAGCAAAAAAAAACGTTTCCATTAAAAGATTATACTGTTAAAATAATCCATTAGTGAATAAAATGAATTTTGTATCAATAATCAGATATATTTTGAATATTTATAGCCAAACTTATATTATTTGTTAATGTGCATACGTACAGGGTGAAATCGAATTGCTTTAAATACGAAAACATCATTATTTCTATCCACAATAGAGTATAATAATGGTCTTTTAAAGGATTAAAGAGAAAAACTAAAACTGTTCAAAATTGGAATTGCTCGTATATGTCAGTATAATACATCTTGGATTTCCATGGCATTAAATTACACAAGTCTTACTGATCTACTTATTGAATATAAACACAACACGTTTTATTATAAACTATCGATAACTTTTCGGGTCCTATAAATGGTTTCTTGAATTAATGGTAATGCTATTTCACCCTATATAATATAATCAAATTATTTAAAACGCGCGTCCACATACATAAGTTGTTAATTTGTTAAATACTTAATCATAATTAATAAATAATAATCCACATGTAATAACTTTAATCGCCAATTTTATTCAGATATAACATTTATTCTGCAGGGTTTCTATATTATTTTTTTGCGGGGTAGATAAGTCGGTAAACTTATGACTTATAATATCGTTATCAACCCTCACATTGTTGCTTTTATCATTTATAATAGTCTTATAGTTTACATCTTCCCTAAAATTATCGGGTATGACTTTATTATTATCTATAGTCTAATTTTAATCAACTTATTTGTTAATTTAACAATTGATTATTAACAGGTACTTGTTCAGTATAGTAGAATAATTAATTTTACAAATTAATTTTTTTTTGTGTATGTATTCGCTTGTTTATTTTAGCCTTAAGGGTTGCATTTTAGTTCATCAATGTAGATAAATTGGATGAAATCGAGTTTATTAAATTATTTCATAAATTTCAATTGAAGAATCCTTTTGTTTAATCTTTGATCTAGATTTATTGAAATTAATTTCATCTTAAATATAAATTATTCATAATAACTGCCAAATATTTTACGTTTATCGAATGTTGTAAACATAAATGCTTATGTATGGACATGTACATGTCTATAGGTAGCAATTTATCAAAGAATCATGGGTGAATCTTCTTTGACGTATACTAGAATATCCGACTTACATTCAATTTTTCTTAAGTTAGTTTTTATTTATGGAAATAATGAAAAAAAAATTCAATAAATCTAATCGACAAGATGGGAAGGAAAAGTGATCCAACAAGATAGAAAGAAATGTAAGGGTGGTTTTTCTATTCCATCTTCTGTGCGAGATTTAAATGAAAAACTTCTGAAAGTGATAATGGTGTTTTTTTGAGAAAGAAAATAGGGAAATTATCCGTTCTATTGAAACAAATTATAAATTTTGAATTTAGTTTAGTTATTGATTTCCGTTATTAATATACGATACAAAAGTTCTATACGCTTCTAATTGTAAGCGTAATTGTTGTCTCTCTTATAATTGGAATTTTTAGGGTTGCAGTCTTATTTTTATTTTTTGTTATTGTAAATTGAAAACAATTGAACAACACTGATATCAGTGTAATCAAAATTGAATGGAACTGTTTAACCACCTGCGAATAGCATTTATTTCAATTTAATATCGAACTATACAGAATAAAACAGTTAAATACACATTTTGTATAATTGTTGATAGTAGAACTATAACGAGAAATGAATTAAAATTTGCAATTTTTCTAATGTTAGTTTTATATTTAATTTTCAAGTACTATTGTTATGTACAATATGGATGTATCGATTTGATAAATATTACTTGTTTTAATTAATTAAAAAAAAAAACGAAAACATAATGGAAATAGCGAAAATGATCGGAAAATTTGTTTTTCCGTCCACAATAAAAATCATAGCATGCATTAAATGACCGTCATATAAAAAATCAAAGATTTCGTTTAAAGATTTATCTAAAAAAAAGCTATAGATATTCTGTCTTTGAAGTTGAAACTAGGTATAAGCTAAATAAGGGATTGTTGAATAAAATTTACAAAGAGAATTTTTCATTTACATTATTAAAAATTTATTGTCAATTTCTTTCTATAAATTAAAAATTCACAATGGCTAAAATAGATTGTTTGTTGCATAACAAATAAAAATATCCTTTATTTATAAGTACTAAATAAAACACCCTAAAGGTGTAAATTTTTATAGTTTTTTCCCCGTTTATATGTTCATATTTTTCTGCTTGTTTTATTGTTGTTATAAATAAAAAGTATAATAGAACTTATTCCTGAAGAAATTAATAATACTCAATGTATTCGAAAGGCTTCCGGTCATAAGTTCAGGTTTAGTTGAATTTTACCAAGCTTTAACGAATTTGCATTTTATATTGAAAGTTTAACTGCTATTGCGGCTTTTTTCATTAATATCTTTATGTTTATATACGGTTGATTGGATAGAATGTACTTTACGATTGACGGAATTAAAATAAACAAAATATATGATAAGTATATGGTGAAAAAAATACCGAAATTAGCAGGAAAAAAATATTACTTTCCGACTATTGATGGATAAACGGACATTTCGTTAGTTTTCACTTTGTAACAAAAATTACAAAAAGAAATTACACGTTAAATTAACCAACGATTTCTGTATGCATTAATTTATTTGTAACGAGTTAAAGTATGACTATCAAATAATCTGTGTTCTCTTAAAGTGTCAATTAATTTTTAATTAGTGTCCTACGGGTAAACTTTCAAGTATCATCCTTGTTTCACAGTACTGTTCAGCTTTATATATTGAACGATATTTTAATTAACAAACGCTTGTAATCGTCCCTTGAAAAAACTTTAGGTTACCCATTGATATTCAAAATTAAACAGTATTAAAAACCTGTCAACTTGTAAATTATAGTCAAACATAGTCAGCTTGACTCTTTACATTTTACCGGAATATTTAAAGGTAACAATCCGGATTTGATATCGTACAATGATATATTGCTGTCAGTTGGTTTTCTATCTATATTTCCTTCTACATGTTTACCTAAAATACCCTCGAAAGGAATTATAATAGAAATAATGTATATTTTAACTGCCCTACTAACTGATGGAGCAATATGAATCTTGTTTCAATTAAGGGGTAAAACATTTTGAAATTATATTCCTGTTAATCACTGAAAATTCGTCTTTCATTTTATATTAAAATTATAATTTTCCGTTTTCACTCATCTACCACGTAATTAACCAATGGTTTATTCAGTTAAGAAAAATAAATTATAGTTGGAAAACGAATTCTTAACGAAATTGTATGATTTTATGAAAAATGAAATAGAGAAACTGAATACACAATCAGGATTTATGATAATTTCACATGACATATGCCATAAAAATGATTTATTGCCGGACAATAATTTCATTTAATACAATCTTATCGAATTGTTCGTCAACATTATAATTTATTGTTTGCGGCTAAAATTTGAATATCTATTTTTTTATTTTTTTTAAACAAGTATATTGCTTGTTTAATTTAAAATTATTACGTCGTTATAATATTTGCCTCTAGCGTATTAAAGTACTTAAAGTTTCACAAACCTTTCTCAACTGTTAATGACTAATTAATTCAAATTACGACACTAATTAGAAGGATGTAATCAAAATTAACAGTTAAGAGTTTAATTGTCGAATATTAATTATTATCAAACAAATTTTATTTATATCAAATCGCTTATATAGTTCCATATACAAACCGTTTTACGAGGCCTAGTTATTTATCTCGTAAGCAAACACGGCCATTAAAATTAATCATTACCTGTAACAAAATAGAAAAAATATAATAATATCAAGTAAAATATCACAGATAATTGATAGCTTCATTATTGATCAAATTCGCAAGTTAAATTATGCACAATAAATAATTTTGCAGTCTTATGTAACGAAATATTCTATTTATTTTCTTCGTGATATTTGATTTAATATAAATTAAAATTGTTTTACCTGTATATTTACGTTATTATAATGGTATGTAAAATACAATAATTATCATTTACTAAACATTTGATATTGTAACCTTTCAAGTTTAACTTTAACATTCATTTTAAACACAAAACTCTACAAACTAAAGTTGAAGTGAATGATGATACTAACTGTTTAACTACTGTTTTTCGTTTAATTATCGTAATAGACAAAATACTAATTAACAATAAATCAATTAGTTAGTATTTAAGATAATGATGAGATAGATTGTTGAGAAAAAAAAATTGCAATAAATTCGTAATCTGACTAGTTAAAGTCACAAATAAACTTTTATAGTAGATAACAAATGTGAGTTATTTTAGAAAAGAATCAAAGAGCATGTGATAAAGGATCTCATATTATCAGTATAGACCGGCTATCCTCAACTGTTACAATATAGAAATAAAAGTGATAGGAAGCAAGATAGAATGATTATTGGTAAAGGATAGATAATAGTGGTTGTATTAGTGAACAAAGTGGAAACCAACGACCGGTATCGGTAGAGAGGAAATCGATGTCGTGATTGCACGATTAAACGAATGTATTATTGTCCTCAAGATAGCCGTTATTAATTGTCAGAATGTCCAAAGGCTAGTGGGACATTTTGATATTGAAATCCTATCTAAAACAGGACACGTTCTAAATATACGATCAATAGTAAAACGCGACAGTAGCAAAAAAATGATATGAATTTGTATTTGGTTTGACATACAAACAAAGTTGTAATTCCACTAAACGAAACAATCAACATCCGACTAAAGGTATTTAGAACAATTGTCCTATCGCCAATTATTTCCCAATGGCTTAGACAAACACTACAATCGTCCTTTGAAGCCTTTATAGATGAACAAATTTTGAGAGATTTTAATGTAAAAAATACTACATATTGATTAAAATAAACGATTTCTTTATTTACGAAAAAACTATTGTCAATATGAAGAAAGAAAAAAAATCATGCAATCTTTGTACTATATTTATTTATATTATTTATTTACTGCCTCGCAAGAATGACGTGTTTTGAATCAATTCTCCAAATTGATTTTTCCAATGAGTACATTTGATTGAATTTATGCAAACACGCAACCTAAATCTCACATGGATACCTAATTTAATGTAGCGTCTGTCCATATAGTATTGATAATCAAATTTTAATAGTTGTAAAATTCAATTATATGCATTAAAATATCAAAATTCAATATTTATTCTTTAGACAATTAACAAATAGACTATATTTTAATACTAAACTACAAATCGATATGTTAAAATATAGGTAAACAAAATGCTTGATTGTTAAACATGAAATAATGTTATTTTATAATACTAAAATTATTGATGTGAAAGAATAACACATGAATGATATCAACAATATTGTGAAATTTCCATTTTTTTGAATTTATTCCAATAATTAAACGTAAATTTAGTTGAGTTGAAAATTGGTGGATGCGCCGGATAAAAATATTTTCAAATACATTACATCAAATCAAGTAAATTTAGTCACTCTATATCGTACGTTTTCGGTTAATTTTATCAACCACACTATTATATTGGTCTTTGTCGATAATAATTGTACATTGATGATGTATAAATTTGATTATTTTGGGATAGTTTTGTTTATATTCTATTTCCTTGAAGACTCATTATCAAATTTGATTACCAATTGATTTATTGACAAATTGATCAATCTGTAGACTATTTACAGTTCTATAAACACAATCTATCTAGAATACTATACACACGTCACTAAGTCTATCAACAAGGTGTTTAGGTGCTTACTATAGTAAGTAATCAGTCCAACACATTGTACGTTTACTGGATGCGTTCACATTGTTTGTTAGTAACATTTCAAGAATTTGCTTATTCATCATTGTTAGAAGATTTATTGTCTAAACAATCTTTGCAGTTTCTTGCTATTATAAATTCAAGCTAAAAAATAACGAATTATTTTACTTATTTATAGAAGTAATCCAAAAAATTTGTATTAACTTCATCATTCTTGAAACAATCTTTAAATTCTTATGCTACAACAGTCAGATTTTTCGTTGAATTTGAATATTTCAAAGCTTCTTTGAATAAACTGAATACAATCGATTAAACTTAGCAATTATTTGGAAAATATTGATTAAATTAGCGATGATATGTAAGCTTGAATTGAATCGATTATGACAGTTAACATATCAATGTTTTATATTTTCCTGTGGTCTATTTATGGTTTTATTGTCACACAAATTGAATCAATTTTTAAAATTTGTAAGCATTTGGTCGACTTTTTCATGGTTACTATTATTTTATTATTCATTGTGTCAATATTATAATATTTCAAAATGCTTTATTGAATATTTATATTAAATTTTTATTATACATACGACAATTTTTTGTTAGTTTTGCTATTATTATTATTGTTATTGTTGTTATTGTATCCCTAGTGATTTTGCTATTTCAATTCAAACTAATTTCCCATAGAAATTGGTTAGTTGATGTATTCTGGTTTGTTTATTAACGTTGAAATTGTAGTTGTTGAATATTACAATGTATATTCCTTGCACGTAGATTGTTTCGGTTGGTTGTAGTTCTACCGTTCATAATTTCTTGTAGCCTATCCTTAAAATCCACTTTCAAAGTTACAAAATAATGTTTTTGTCTTTTTTATTTAGCAGTTTGTTAGAAAGTTTCTAAACTGAAAGCACGAAATCTAAAAGACTTTAGATGGTAAAGATAAAGGATATACGATAAATAAATGAACAAAACAATTTCTAATTAATTACTAATTAGTTGATTAATTTATTTTTTTTAATTAATGATATATATATACATACGTATGTATAGAGTGTGTGTATGTTACAGTTGAATTGGCATGAAGTATTGACGAAAAAAATTATGAAACGTTTTCAATATTCCCTCGTTATTTCTTTACTTGATTTCCCAAAGGACTTTATTAGCTTACCATTACTACAGGAATACTGAAGCTATTCTTTATCTTTTCTTAATATAAAACGTTTAGACGTTTATTTTATATATATTTGGTTACGATTTTTCTGATTTAAAAAGACTTAAACATTAATGGTTTGATGATAAAAGTATTGAAGTGAAAAATGCATTTTATATTTGTAGATAAGCTATTTTCCAGTGATTTACAACTGGTTTATCACAAAACTGGTAATTCTCATTGTTATTTTTAAAGGCGCATTTTGTTTTCGTTGTTTACTAAAATATTACAAGAAACTTTACAACTTGTATTTTCTTATATCATTTACAAACAATTTTCTTAGTTTCCTAACAAATACTGTTTATTCTTTCTAAATTTCATGCGCTTCTTTATATATGTACGTATATACAGGGTGAGCCAAGAGGATGGAACCCTAAAAGTATAAGAAGTTCTACTTGATGGAACTTTATGAAATTTGCTATATAGCCGTTTTGGCACCTGAGCTACCTTTAGAAAATATTCTCGTTGTTCTAGCTATCCCCCTTATATGGGATAGTGCACCCTACTCCCTTATTTTAAATAGAATGGTATATTTTTTATTACATTTTTGAATTCCTTGAGGAAATCGAAAGGGACTTTGACAACATGACCCATGGTCTAGCGCTGAAAGTTTTTCAGATATTTTAACTTTTCATGAAATTTTTAATTTTGCAGTGCTTAAATAAAAAATTCACAGCATAGAAACTATTGCAGTTAAAATGTTAAAATATAGAATTCTAATAGTACAAATAACGTACTTTCTATCAAACTGTAGAACATTCAATTATCTTTCAGCGTTCGGCTGAAATGAATTTTTCTTTCAGGCAATTTTCAAGCTACAATAACTTGCTTATTTTAAATAGAACCCCATATTTCTGTTTATATGGTTTGATAGAGAAAAAAATTCTGCATCGAACTGTATTAACATTCTCTATACCTATCTTTGATAATTTTTCAGTTATTCAGAATTTTCAATTTCGTCTAATTTTCTTTCCTGAAATAAAATGTAAAACATAGAAGGCTTAGCAAAACAACCTCCAATTCAATTGTCACAATTAGGATGAAATTAATTAATTAAATTTGGACTGTCTCAATGAAATAAAATAACAGAAAATAGTAATTAATTAAATTAATATTTATTTCATTTGCTTTTTGTGTATGTAGGATGGGCTAAAGTTGTAAAAAATACAGGTAAAATATTCATTATTAACGTCATTTGTGGTATTTTGTCATTTTGCTAAGCCTTCTATGCATATTATTATAGTTGAATTATTTTGGCATAGGCGACTAGAAGTATTACATTTTGCTTCAAGGGAGGTGATTGAACGAAATTGAAAATTTTGAATAACTGAAAAATTATCAAAGATAGGTATAGAAAATGTTAATACAGTTCGATGCAGAATTTTTTTCTCTATCCAACCATGTAAAGAGAAATATGCGGTTCTATTTAAAATAAGCAAGCTATTATAGTTTGAAAATTGCCTGAAAGAAAAATTCATTTCAGCTAAACGCTGAAAGATAATTGACTTCTGTTTAAATTGGCAACAAGTACACTATTTGTACTACTTAAATTCTAAGTTTCAACATTTCAGATGTTATATCTTCTAAAATATGAATTTTTCAATCAAACACTGCAAATTTTAAAATTGCACTAAAAGCTGAAATATCTGAAAAACTTTCAGGGCTAGACCATGGGTCATGTTATCAAAGTCCCTTTCGATTTCATCAAGGAATTCAAAAATGTAATAAAAAATATACCATTCCATTTAAAATAAGAGAGTAGGGTGCACTACCCTATATAAGGGGGATAGCTAGATCAACGAGAATATTTTCCAAAGGTAGTTCAAGTGCCATAACGGCCACATACCAAATTTCATAGAGTTTCATCTATTAGAACTTCTTATGCTTTTAGGGTGCCATCCTCTTGGCTCAGCCTGTATATTTAAAATCACAGTCAGTTAACCTTAATTAAAACTTTTCAGATTTCTTTTAAGACAATCAAAATTTCACTGTGACTGATTCTGTTCAGTTTTAATATGAAACTAAAAAGAATATTAAGAAAAAGTAACTTTGTTTAAACGAATCTGTTTAATTTATTTCAATCAACTTTTTTTATGTTAATTAAAAATAACATTAACGGATTGAAGAAAAACAAAGAAAAAATGTATCTTACTAATTATAAGTTTGACATAAAAAACGCAAATCTTCAGTATAAGAGCGTAATAGAAAAATGATGAACGATGAAGTTAAAAAGAAAAAAAAAGTTATTTGGTACACATCCAAAGAAACTTATTGAAATATTGAACGGAAAACTTCTATGAATATATCGTCAAATAGATATTTATAATAATAAACCTTATCGTGACTACTATAATAACTACGAATATGTAATCTATAACTGTTATCGTAACTATCATTTTAAATGTCATACTTATATTTGAATGCTAGGTAATTCGGCAATAAAATCCTTTTATTGATGATCAAACTTATATTGTATATAATTAGTAGTTAGCAACGGGATTTGCCCGCATTTGCATGCCGGTGACGTCACTGCTCCGAATTTTCTTATATGTTAACGCTGTCCAATCGCACTCGACTTCTCCGTTTACTTGTTGCGATTGTAACACTAAAATCATTCAAGGTAGTTGATGAGGTGAGTTAGCGATATCAACTACTTTGAATGATAGCTGATTTTTGCCCCCTTGCTGCATTTTCATAAGCGCAGCGATTTTGGTAGGTTCAAGAGTACGCTGGCGATAATCTCGTGGTAATCTAAAATAAATTCACGATTCCGCTGCTAAATAATTAGATGGAATCGTTGAAAATTAGATAAATCATTTTACCGGAAATTCATCTTTAACAATTACTATTCTTTTGTGAGATAATATTTAAAAGTTTTTTTATAGTAACAAAAGATCCGATGATATAGATAAATAAATATAAAGTATTAACACTTGATCGACATTTGCTAGCTGTAAATACAGAAAGAAGACTCAAATACTATCAATTTGGCAATGTGACAACTTTTATTATCATGTCTAAACAGACAGTTAAGTGGAAAATTTGTTGTATCATCGGAAAACAACGTTAAATTTACTGTTAACAAAACAGATAAATTAACAAAATAAAAAGTAGTATTCTAGAACTATTAATATAAAAGTTATGAGATCATAGCTAAGTGGCTCGAAGATTTGATTTGTATATAAAAAGAAGATTCTTTGAGGATCATCTCTAAGGATAATGGTCATCTTCTATTTCTCTTTATTAGACATTATCGCTCACTTACTTTATCAAGTACGTTGAATGATTTTAGTGTTACAATCGCAACAAATAAACGAAATAATTCCATTGAGAGGTCGATAGAGATCGAACGCGACTGAAAAGCGCTTATATTCAAGTTAGTTCAAAGCAATAATGTCATCGACACGCAAATACGAGTAAGTCGCGCTCGGTATTAATGAAATAGTATAGAATGAGATACACAGCTCCCTTCGTGGAGATAATGTTTGTGTCTCACTTGATGATAATCTCTAATTTCTAACAGCCCAATTAAAAAGGTTTTGTAATGACATAGATAGTCGCGCGGTGAGCTGCGCGATAGTTGTTTTACACTTGCCTCTTTTCAATTTTTAGATATATGTAATTAAATTGTAGAGAGTGAGATAGGTCTTTTTATATTGATACGGCTAGTATCTCGCTTGAGGATAATGTCCAATTTCTAAAGAACTAAGTGACTAGATTCGTTTACAAAATATTGTTGCAAAAAGTTTGAATTCGATTTTTTCCAATACAAATTTAACTTTCAAAAACTAATTTTTGTTGTATAGGTGTAATCAAGCTCCAGTTTCTATTTATTTTGTTTTGAAACTTTCACGTTTTTTTTTCTGTGATTATTTTCCTTCAAAAAGTTGTAGAATGAGCTTTATTTGATATGAACAACGTAAGCAATATAACGACAAATATGAAATATTTCACGAAATCTCTTAATTTTGCAAAAATACACGCAAAGCTTCGGGTCAACGACATTAATATAGAGAAGAAATTGTCGATTTTTCGAGTTTCTAGTTTCGTTCTTGTTGATTCTTTTTGTTATTATTCATATAAAAATGACTACTAGTACCTATATTAATGTTATTTTCTCTCTATTATATCTATCTATCTATCTCTGTCTTTATTTCTTATTGTGTGACTTGAATAATGATGTAATAGCTCAAAAGAAAATCAATATTTCTGACATACACTGTGGAATCTTCTAATTTATAGATTTTGATATATGGGCATTTTCACTTTATAATTTGAAATTTTGAATATTCAGTTTAAGTTAGGTAACATTCTAACTGTGGAATGTTAATAATGACATTGAGAAGTGGTTTAATTGTTTCAAACGTGTTACAATATTACGAAGATAGGGGATGACATTAAATTATAGTTTGAAATCGCGTATCTCTGTACTAATACAAAAGTTAACGATTAATGGCGGATCCCATTTATTCAAAGTTATGACCGTGTAACTATAGAAAGTTGATAATGTTTGGTAAATTTAGACTACATTTTAAAATAGTGAAAATAATTTTATTATCTATTTATTATTGTAAAATCGATATTTATGTATTGAGATTGGAAATTGATCAAAGTATTTAAGTACAACTATATTGAATAACGTATCCTCTAATAAGTTGTGGTTGAGGCAACGTTTACCCTAAAGGCGTTCTCTATTCTCTATTCAAACTTCTTCGAACTATAGAATCTATGCTTCATTTACATGTGTTGATTATAGTGTTTCGTTTCGTTGTTCATCTCGTCTTATCTTTATATAGCTGCTTGTTTAAGATAGTCACTAGTATAGAAGATCCTATCTAAATGCCAGCCGTCTCAGGGGTGTCGTAAGCGGATTGGCGGCGTCGGCGGCTATTGGTTGACATTCCTCTTATTTGCCCAACGGTCAACTATAGTCAAAAACTCTGTTCAGTTCAGGTTCACTCTTATATACATTAAGGAACGTTCTTTTATTGCCTACAGTAACCATTACATCCAAAGATATGTATTTTTATATGATGTCTTAAAGCTAGGCATCCAGTTCGACATTTGATACCCACATCCTAAACTCACACCAACACGTTTACGATCAAACTAATCCGAATTTAACCGACCCGTTGGCATTTTATCTAATCCGATCCAACACGTAGTACCACTAGATTGATATATCTTATTTATAAACAAATACCGGAAAAACGATAAACAATAACAAATCGAAATTAACAATCTGCTATTATAAAATACTGGTTGAAAATCGTAAAAGAAAATTAACGATAAAACTATATCGAAAAATAAAAACCAGTAGTCGGATAGATAAACTACACGTTGTAAGCTTTACAACTGTACGATTTTATTATGTTGAAAAAAACTAAACCGCAACGCTGTCGCACTATATGTTTGTCTTTTTGTTTAATTGCGAAAACAACAAAATACTTTAATGTTTAATTATAAATTTTCATCTGTAATTTATTTATAAAAACTAGTCATATACGATTCGAAAAATATTTCAAGGATTTGTAGAAGGGTCCCTAGAGAACATTAAAGCAAAATTAGAACCTCGTAGCTCATTTGGAAGTTAGTTAAAAAACGCTCGTTTCTGACGATGTCACGATTTTCATAAACGAGTTAACCACGAACAACAACTAACAATGACTCGGCGATCCTTTCAGCATTGGTTTTTTCGTTTTTTTCTATTTTATTTTGCAGCGGAGGAGACTGTCTTCCATTTTTTCTAAGATACAATGGAGAAAAACGACAAAAAATAATGTTCGGAGTCATTATTAGTCGTCATTAGAAACGAGCAATTTTTAACCAATTTCCAAATGAGCTACGAGGTTCTCATTTGGCTAAAATGTTCTCTAGATACCCTGCTACAAATCTTTGAAATATTTTTCAAATCGCTCGTCGACTAATAGGAATTTTATAGAATCAACATCCTATATACAGAGCGTCGATTCTATGAAACTCTTATTAGTTCGAAAAATATTTCAAGGATTTATAAGGAGGTCCCTAGAGAACATTTTTGCAAAATTAGGACCTCGTAGCTTATTTGATCACTTGCTACACAATTAAAATGACTTTGAGTGACTCGAGGATTCACCAAACATTGGTTTATTTTTCGTTTTTTAAAATGCATTTTGGAACAGGTGGAAATGTCTTCCGTTTTTCGTAGAACGAAAGAAAAAAAACAATTTTGACAACATTTCCACGTGATTTTCAGTCGTTTTACGTGTTAGCTCATTTTTGAAAATTGTGATCTCGTCCAAAACGATCATTTTTTGACCAACTGCCAAATGAGTTACGGCTTCTAATTTTGCTCAGATAGTCTCTAGGATCCTACCTACAAATCTTTAGAATATTTCTCGAATCGCTCAACTAATAGAAGTTTTATAGAATGTCCAAAAATGTACATCGTTTGACAAACAATTATAAATAACATGAATATTTAGAGATTTATCGATTTCAAAGGAAGTAAGTTGATTAATAAGCGAAAACAACATGAATAATGATCTAAAGTTGTGATATAGTATTTTTATGTTGGACATTCAGTTCAAACACGATACGTTGAAATATTAAAAATTGTAACAGTGGTCGTCTTTCATCATATTTTCCTGTCATATTACTGACAATTCATGATCTAATGATACGTTTCTCATTTTACCTGCATCTAATTGTATATATAAAAAAGAAAACAAAAGAATAAACAGAATAATTTTGATGGATTTATAAGCAAAAACGTTTTCAGCAAGATTTTTCAATGGCTATAATAGCGTCGATTCATAATTGAGTTTTTACTATAAAATATGAAGTACACTAATCAGCGTCGGCTGAATGTAGTCCAATTAAAAAAAAGCTTACACCTTTACAAACATTGGTATGAATGGAAATTCCAAATTTTTGTTAATCAAAATAGCATAAAAGCTTTAATAAAGTAAAAGCACTTGAGTGTGCGATTTGTGATTTCGATGTCGCTTTCACTAAAAATGTCAAGAATTTTCCTTTACCAAAAAAAAAAGTAAAATAACAACGTAAAAGGCGAGGGAAAGGTACTTTTATTTGAGAACATTTTAAAGTATGCAATTAAGTGTTTGATGTTTGTTTTTTCGTCGTAGATGAAAAACGATAGGAATTCAAAAAAAAATTGCTTTATAATAGGAAATTTGCCTACATCAATATTTCCTATAGTTGCTACATCATCTATTGAGGAAACGTCAGGTTTTGGGAATACATCGTCTTTATGCAAACACTTCATTTGTTATGCTATAGATGTATCATCATCATATGACCATTGAAGTTTTTGTTGAATAATTTTTTTTAAAATCAGCAACTTTTATTGTCAGTTAGCATATGTATGGACCTTTTTTTCTGTTAATAGTCCCACTGGTGCTATTAAAATTTCTTTTAAGGTTTTTTGTTCATTTCGTCAAAGTTGGATAATTATTTGAATTCGTATAAATGTTTTATTATCGAGAAAAACCAAAGCTGTTAAATCTTGATCAAGAAAAACATAACAAGCTTGAGATACACAGAGTCTTTCAGCTATCCATAGAAATAACAATTATTTCACTATAACTCCTTCATTTAATATTAGAACAAAATAATTGTTATAAGAACTTGAAGGGGAACACCTAGACTATCTTGTGAAGGTAAAAACGGCTTTCTATAATATTAGGAAATAGGAGAAATTGACTTCAATTTTTGGAAATTACGCAATATTGAATGAAATAGAACTATTTAAAATAATTCAAGATCAAGTAAAAAAAAATTGACTTTACATATAGGCCAAAGATTGGAGTTCCCTACTAGTAGTTTTACAAGTTAGTTGTCGATTCAATACACTAAACAACGAATAAGGCTTGTTGCACTGACAATGATTAACAATTGTTGGCATTCCTTGAAAAATTTTATGACATCTTTTTTGATTTTTAAATTTATTATCAGTAAACTAGATCTACATCTTTAAAGCAGTCCAATGACTCTCTCAAATATTCACAAGAACCTTTTTGGATTTAGCTAAGTAGCAATTTTTCATTCAATATTGCATAATTTCCAAAAGTTGATGTCAATTTTTCCTATTTCCAAATACTATAGAAGAGTGCTTTCACATCCAATAGATAGTCCGAGTGTTCCCCTTCAAATTCTTATAGCAATTATTTTATTCCATAAATACATGAAAGAGTTGTAGTAAATTTATTGCTACTCTCCATTGTTTAGCCGAAAGACCCTGTATATAGTTTTGTGGAGCGGTTTATTTAAATATAAATAAGAATGTGTTTGTAAAAGGTTTCCTATATAACAAAAAAAAATCACTCACTTTAATAAAGAACGTTAAAGTCGAAAGAATTCAACAGTGATTGACAAAAGCTTAATCTGTAAAGCTTAGACGTTGATTAAATTATTAGTTCGGGTATTATTTAGTGTTTTAGTCACTTTATTGTATTTCTAGGTCAAAACGAAAGTTTTCTTCTATTTTTCTAACATTACGATATTTTCTTATAATCGCGATAAGTTTCCTTCACTTTTCTCTACAAACAAGTAAAGTACGCTAAGATTATCCAGTGAATAATCTCCATATTATTTCAGTTTTTCTAGTAACTTTCATATTTTGTACAAGTTAAAACACCAATAGAAATCTTACTTATCTTTTTCTAGTTGAAGTCTTTTTAGTGTTGGCGGCTACGTTTTTTTTTAAGTTTTATTACTTTTTATTAGTTTGCTTGAGACAATTTATACTGTACGGTAGCATTGACGTCACCGACTTAAACTATCACACATTTACAACTCAATATCTGCATAGAATTAATTATATGTTTATTTGTTGCGCTTCTAACACTATAATTATTTAACGTTTTTAATAAAGTAATAGGGCGATGTCACGTTCAACAAACAAGCAATTTATTGTTGCTGATATTTACCATCTCTACCTCTACTTTTAACAAGTTCAGTATGTGGGTTCGAATAGTTGATAGACTATGTGAACAGAAAAAGAAGAAACATACGAAATTAAGTACATAGATGTAATGACTAATGACGTACGTCCATGGTGTGCGCTGACGATAGTCGCACCACAATCTAAAGAAAGTTTATCATCCTAAGCCTAATTGTTAGTTTAAAAAAAGTATAATTAGGGGTATATTAATAAAATACGATTCGAGTAATTCTGGTATTTATAAATAATGTATCAAAAAAATGTCGTCTAGTTCTTGGAGATTCTGTATTCTGTCTAAATCTACTTAAAATTGTTTTTGATTAAAAAATTTACAAAATAAATAAATGAATTAAAGGGAATAATGATCGTTATAGGGATAGTTTCAATGAAAGATTATGGATTCTTTGTAGTTTAAAGGTCGAAGGCCTGTAACTGATAGTTCAATCATCAACATATGTTACAAGCTTGATTGTTGTGCTCTGTAATATTCATCTTTGGTTGTTGGTAACGATCTAAATTCTCACGCAATCATGCATATCGTATATGTATGTAGAATTGTTTTAGATAATACCCGCACATACATATAAGCACACATATAATAGTATTGTCTATATAATTCAACAATTATCATAATGTGTTAAATCGTGAATATATGTAGATATATACAATGATATGATAAATTTTTGATTGTTATGAAATTTAACGTAAAATAGATGTTAGCTGTTATAGTACAATCTAAATTTCATCTACCTACATGTACTTTCAGTTGGTTGAAAATATTCATGCATATATACAGGATGTTCAATCTAAATATGGTTGATTCTATGAAGCTCCTATTAGTCGACGAGCGATTTGAAAAACATTTCAAGGATTTGTAGAAGGGTCCTTAGAGAACATTTCAGCAAAATTAGAACTTCGTAGCTCATTTGGAAGTTGGTCAAAAAACGCTCGTTTCTGACGATGTAGCGATTTTCGAAAACGAACAAAACAGGCAAAACTACTTGGAATGTCTCTAGGATCCTTCCAAAATTGATTTTTATCGTTTTTCTCCATTTTATTCTGAAACAGGAGGAAATATTTTGTATTTTCTCTGGAATATAATGGAGAATGTTGGGAAGGTCTCCGAGTCATTCTTAGTCGTTTTTCGTGTTTATTTCGTTCTTGAAAATTGCGACATTGTCCAAAACGATCGTTTTTTGACCAACTTAGAAGTGACCTACGAGGTTCTAATTTAGCTAAAATGTTCTACAAATCCTCAAAATATTTTTCACTAATAGGAGTTTCATAGAACGAACCATACTTAGATTGAACACCCTATATGTACACTCACGAGCACATAAAAGAGACCACTTTTTGTGCGACTGTGTAAAACCAGCTTTCGAAAGCAGTCGTCTTAATTTTAACTGGTCAGAATTTGGGAAGAGTGTTGTCCAATCGGAACAGGGGGGGGGGGTGAGTTATTGTCACTTCTCCATATTTACGAAATTTCAACAGGAAATAGAATAGCAAAGCGGGCAAGTAACAGCTTGTAAATTATAACTTTCTCTAAAGAGGGTGGTTCTACAAAATTTGCTATGGCGAAAACTGGCTGCAGCACTTTCTACCTCTACACCTTCTTCCGCCGACGAAAGAAGGAGCCTGACACACACGAACCGAAAAACATGATATTCCTCGCTCAAGAGTCAGTCTCTTTTATGTGCTCGTGAGTGTACATATGTTATAGTCTATTGAACAATTTTAAAATTTAGATAGAGATACAGTGTATAGATATAGATGTTAGAAAATATGTATATACGACACAATAAATTGTGTCACTAATCAAAGATTCATTATTAAAAAATATACTTCGATCAGTTGCCTGACAATATGGAGTAGGATAGGTACGATAAAAGTATCTTGAAGGGTCAAAAAGAACAAACAAGTGTCAGTATACCACATTTCGGATTTCCATCGAATTAAGCTACAGAAATCTTACTGATAACACATATTATGGCGTCATAGATATACCTGAGTATTTGAACTCACCTACTCGCTGCGCTTATGAAAATCTATCAAGAGAGGGTCGAAAATCAGTTAAAGTAGACCGTCTATTTATTGTTTGTGACATTTCACACTCATTTCATCAACTACGTCATAAGGTTACAATCGACACAAATAAACTACGTTGAGAGGTCGATGGAGATCGAACGCGACTGAAGAATGCTTACATTTAAGCCTTGAAATCCGAAAAAAATCCGCTGATGAGTTATGACAAAACCTTTTTCTTCAAAAACGGGTCTATTCGGCTCTCTGATTCTAATAAATTTTACAAATCGGCTCAGTTTTTCGGGCCTTAGACGTGGCTTGAAGATTATCAAACAATTCAATTTCAGCCTGTATTTGACAGATAATCTTATCAATCGCTAATTATTTTCGGTTACGTTCGATGTCATTTGATTTAATTGAACGTCGGTGGCTGTAGTTTATTTGTTATAGTATAATATGAGGTGTTGTCGTCAGTGGATAAATAAATTGGTGTTAAGGGTCGTTTTGAAACAATCAACGATAGAACGTTACTGTTCGATAGTGCGTATGTTCAAGATTTTGTAAGGGGGTCGATAGTAGCGATGGTGGTGGTGGTGGTGGTGGTGGTGGTGGTGGTGGTGGTGGTGGTGGTGGTATGAACGTGGTGAACAGTTGAGTATAATCCGGTTGACAGTCTGATGAGGGTCTCCTACTGTACGATCTTGTCTTTCTCTATTGTCTCGGATATGTATCTGCAGGATTTTGGAGAGATTTTGAATTATGTGATGTGGGATGACCTTTTCGTTCTATTCACTATTTTCCAAAGACATTCAAATATGGTACAAAGTACATGTCACCCTTGTTTGTAGTTTAGTTCTCTATGTCACTTCCTCTTAACGAACTAACCAAATATTTCCATAAAAGGAAATAAATGAATGAAATCTATGAATATCTTAAAAAAATAAAAAGGAAAAGATAAAAATAACTAACATAGTTCTGGAAAAAGCACTCAAAGTTTGATTAACATACTTATGATAGATTATTTCTGGTTAATATAACATAAATATTCTATTTCTATTTAGATTTTCAAATTGCATTACATTGTAATTACAAAATCCAACAAATTTTCCAACAACGAAAGATAAATTCAATGGAAAGAAAACGAATTTTCTGCTTATCTACTGGAAAATAGTATTTAAAATTACTTTGCCATATTTGTCTGTTAGTAATATTGTCGGTAAATTGAACATTCTTCTTTTTATGTTTACTTTTACACGTGATTCGATTTGTAAATAGTTCATTTACAATTTAAACAGTCTTTAGTTTGATCGTAATTTTTTTAAAAGAGAAAAGAGTTAAGATTTTACATATACAAGACACGATAATGTCAAAAAGTATCAACATTGAATAACTGTGATGTTGTACAAAAAGAACTTAAAGGAGTTCCGTTTCTTTCTTAATTTATTACTGTAATCTTAACTATACCAAAAACTTTCTCCTTTTACGTTGAATTATGATTATTTGAAAACATTTAAAGATTTCGCCATTGTAATATTCAACTCATTATTTTAACAATGTACCGGGATGAAAATTTAAATGTGACGAATCTTATGCAGCTCCTATTTGTTTGCGAGCTATTCTAGAATTATCTTAAGGATTCATGGGATCCTTAGAGAATATTTTAGCAAAATTAGATCCTCGTAGCTCATTTAGTCAAAAAACGCTCATTTTTGGACGGGGTTCTGATTTTTGTTTTTATTTTTATTGCATTTTAATAAAAGTGCAAAACATTCCCACTTGCTTCTGAATAAAATGGGGAAAAATGAAAAAAATCAATAATGTGTGGATTCTCCAGTTGTTTTACATGTTTTTGATCGACTGTTCTCTAAAAAGTTACCTGTGGCGATGTTTTATAAATACTATGTTACTTTGAACACACCCTGTATAAAAATAACACAATAGATATTGTAAAATTTATATTTTAAAAATAGAAAATAGAATTTTAATTACGTAACGTTAAAAATGGACGGAGGAGCTAGTATTTAATGGAGATGTTGATGCTAAATCATTCAAGTAATTGTTTCTATATTTAAAACATCGGGCCGTACCTTTTTATGTTTTTCAACTTTGTGCATTTTTAACATTGAAAAAACAAGCCCGCCTTTGTTGTTGTTGGTATTGTTGTTTTTTTATTGTCGAATTATAAAAAAAAAACAGCGAATTTATCTCTGTTTTATTTATGTTTCCAATATAAATAGATATTTAAAAAAAATTCATATAATATCTAATATTGCATGTATAATATTAGTGTAATAAAACCGATAAATCAGAGAATAATTTTAACGTTCCAGTAAAACACATAATATCAATAGATAGATGTAATTTGTCATGTCACATAATTTACCTGGATGAGCATAAATTCGACAAAGGTATCGATTATATTCTCTATCAAAATTTAAACGTTAAAATAACTGATACGATATTCTAAAATATCGTAAAATTATTGTTATTATTAGTATGTTGCATTTTTATTATTGATAAAAATAAATGTAACAATAATGGATTTTATATTTTTACCTTTTATGTATTTTGAAAATAAATATTTAAACAGCCATTCGACATATTCGAAAGCTACAAATTTCATATTTTCCCTCAATGCATTTTCAAACAAATCAAATAAACTTTATTTTTGTATTATTCATGATGTACATTAAACAACATTTCAAATAACTAACATACTACTAATATTTTATGATACTTCAATTCAACTGGATAAACTTTACCATTTTTGTACATAATTGTCACCAGTCGATTTTAGATTACACTTCGTCTACTAGAATTTCGTCAAATTAACTTCAATAACACAAACGCTTAGTGACTAAAATATTGCTGATAGTTTAACAGTTGGATTTGCCCGTTTTTGGGTGCCGGTGACGTCACTATTCTAAACTTATATGTTAGCGCTCTCCAATCGCACCTGATCTTCAACGACCTCTCGAGTTAGCCGTTTATGTGTTGCGATTCTAACACTACAATCATTCAACGTAATTGATGAATTGAGTGAGCCACGTCACAAACAATAAACAGCTGATTTTTGAGCCTTAATTGATAGATTTTCATAAACGAAGCGAGTTAATGGATTCAAATAATTGGTGAAATACAAACGTATAAATTACGATTATAGTAATAACATAAATTCGGGTATGTAATATGTCTATGACGATAATCGCGCGACAATCTAAAATAAATTCACGATCCTGCTGCTAACTGATAGTATTTATCTTTATATTGTTTTCAATTGGTTTTTTGCTAAGAAAATCGTTTTGTTTATAAAAATGGCGTCGATTTAACACAAATCCAAATTAATTACGTGGTTAATTACTGTTAGTTATTTGAATAGATCGAAGTGTAACTAGTACCAATAACGCAAAGATGCTGATTGGGAAAAGCTACAAAAGCGTGGTGAATTGAAGGCAAAGTTTCTCACAAAGTTTAAGCGATGGATTATATTGTCTGTCATCAAGGGTTGGAGAGAATAGAGAAATGATATAGTTATAGTTTCTTTAAAATTGTAAATTGCTCTTTTATAAAAGAATTAATAGAAAAATTTTTCTATTTGTTACTCGTTAAAAACTAGATCGAAATACAAAACATCCATAATCAGTTTGTTTATTAAGAAAGAAATTGTTGTATAAAATTAATAAAGTTGTTACCTAATGTTATCTTTAGTATATTATTAATTTGATTAAAAGCAAAAATGTAAACTTCAAAATACAGACCTGTCAAAGTGACAGTTTCAAATAACAAATTAGCATAGCTGTCCACAGAGATCGTTGATGATCTCTGTTTATTTAGGCGATAATAATTTATAAAATTAATTCATTTAATGAAGATCCCTGATACAATTAGTATGCATTAGAAATATTATTTTATGCATGAGAGAATTGATAAAAAAAAGGGTAAACATATTCAAAACAATTTAAGCTTATTTGTTATCTAATTGATTTTTGTAACGTTTTCCACGTTAACACAGCAAAGAGTAAACATGTTTTATAAAATTCATTCTACTATGTACCCATAGAACTAAAGCATCCTAAACAAACGAAAACGCATATTGATCTATGATTAAATTTTAAGAATTTCCAAACAATATCCTCTCTAATAAAATAGAATCATGTACAAAAGCATTATTTGAACCACAATTTTTAGATTGTTTGATCATAATTATTTATAATTTAAAATAAGCGACGAAACGAAAACGTATGGCGTAACTTGTATAGTTTTTAGTAAAATTAACATAAAGCTAATGGTATAAAAGTCAATATCAATAAAGAATGCACCAAGCTACACCCTACGTTAATACATCATCGCTTACTATAAATTAACATATAGACCTAATAGAAAGTTTAACAAACACCACGTCTATGTCAATCATTTTTGATAACTTAATTGGGGTAAGATTAGTGTGGAGATTAAAAATATAAAATGATACAGTATCTAGTTTACGTGAAATAAAATTAGGTGTTGAGAAAATTTTTAGTTTCCTTTATTTTTTGATTTTTACAACGATAAAACTAACTTATTTATATTTTACATGCTTACATGCACACATAATCATTTTTGTAGATCTTATAGAAAACGTTTAGGTATTCTAGAGTTCGTGTCAAATAGAATGTATCACAATATTTCAACTCGCAGTTGACGTCATCACTCGTTGTAAGGAGTAAAAAGCCTCGCTCTTATTATTAGTTATAATTTATAATGAACCTGCTTTAGATTGTGGTGTAATTATAGTTAGCGCACGTTATGGACGTCCTGTAACCACAATTACAGCTAGAATAAATAGATGTTTGATTTTGTACGTTTCTTCTCTTTTTAGTAGTGGATAGTTTGTGTGAATATTCACTACTCACACCCACATGCTGAGTTTGTTAAAAGTAGAGGTAGAGAAGGTAAATAGCACAATGGACCGTTTGTTTGATTAACGTAACGTTGCTTTATTACTTTATTAACTACGTTAAATGATTATAGTGTTATAAGGAATAAATATATAATTAATTCTATGCAGAGATCGAGTGTAGAGCGCTAGCATATATGATAGTTCTAAGCGGTGACGTCAGTGCTACCGTACGGTATATTATAACATACGTTTCACAAATAAACCAAAAAACATAAATAAGATCTTATGTAATATGTTTTTCATTTATCTGAAAAGATGTTACCTACAACGTCGCAAATAAGCATCCTATCAATATGGCGCCTAACCACTACCCATCGAATAATTAGGCGCCATTGGGAATAGTGTAAATATATTAAATTTCCACAGTTGTTAAGCTATAATAGTAAATGCGTATAATCTTGTATTTTTGATGATTATTGATCATCTAAAGCACACATCAAAGAAGCTGTCAATATATAATTTAATGGCATTAACGATAATATAAATATTCATCCATCAAAATTATATGTAGAGATTACGTTCTAGATTTGCCAATAATTGGGTTAATAGATTTATTGAAGTAATATACATGTATGTAGGTCTAGTTAGCCTAGTCTCTTAGAAGTCATTTTGAATGGACCAATTAGCTTTACATGAACATAACATATCTATATAATGTTTAATACATTATGAATTGATTCTGATCAACCAATTCGATTAACACCAAATATGCAAGTAATGTAATAGTCAAACATAAATAAATTGCCAATCTAAATTCAAAATTATGGATAAATCTCCAGCTATACTATAATATACATATACAGGTATGTTTCAAATTGTTAATTATAAACAGGACAATTAACTCAACATATTGATACTAGCAGATTAATTAGCACATTTTAAACAAGCACTAAATACACATATTAACTATAATAATAATAATAAAGGCTAATTAACAAGAATATAAAGTGATAAATAATTAATTTGTGTAAACTTTACGTTTCTGTTTCTATTTACCATGTGTCCCACTAAACTATGACCAGTTTACATGACAACAAATGAATGAATCTAGTGTGACTAACCTTCTCTGTTTACTATTCTTAAACTTGATAGGGTAAGATTGTTTATGTGACTTCAGTGTTTGTTGCTCTTGTTCTAATGTTCTTTAATGTAAAAATAATAAAAGTCACGTAGTCTTATTTATTTCCAATGTTTCCAATGTCAAGGATTTTCCATTAAAAAACGAACACTTAATCAGCTTAAACAATCTTCCCCCATCGTGTTAAAACTAGTGAAAATAGCTAAATAACCTCGTCATTCATAAAGATCTCGGAAAATCAGTTTACTCGAGGATCCAATGATGAAAAACGAATAGAAACTATTTTAACAGAATCTTCTAGGCATTCTTAGTCATTTGACGGGTTTAAGCGGTTAATGTAAATCTTGTTATCAACTTCCCAGTGAGCTACAAGACTCAAATTTTGCCTAAATGTGAAGTATTTTTTGTACCGCTCACCAAATAATGGGAGTTGTTTTAAGAATTTTTCGCCTTATGTGAATCACCCGGTATTGTTTATAATACAAGTGTAAAGTTTGAAATTACTAAATGTTACTTTCAACACTTGTACAAAACATATATTAGAGTTTCTCCATCTCTATTTTTTGACACAGCTTTATAAAATATTATATTTAAATGTCGCTTTACTTAAACTCCATATTTCAATGCTAAGAAGACATTTGGAAATGTATGTTGGATTACGTTGGGATATATGTATCTGTCTTTTAAAAATTATTATACCAACAAAAAAATATATAAAAAATAAATAAATAAATAAGCAATTCATGTAATTAAACAGTGAGGAGGGGAAGCGTTAATTAAATCAAAGATAAATGTAATTTTTATGTGAATTAAACCGTATAACTCTACTTAATATTTGGTTTTATCTTTAATTCATTTTTTCGCGTGTTCGTCGTATAGAGGAGATTAAAAATAAACTAGCAATTGTTATTTATATTTTACAGCAAAATAAAAATATAAATTTATAAAAATATAAATCATAATTTAAAATTTAACATGAATAATGGTATTTGAATATTTTCAATTTAAAATTTAGTAGTATTAAAAACCACACTTGAGAAAACTTTCTTCCTTTAATATACCTCACCAGGTATTAATTCTTTTTAATATTCGACTTGACATTGATTATAGCAGGCTGTATGATAAGGTATCTCATGTAAAATAGTGATAAGGTGGGACGGCGGTAGCTAAGATGGAAGAGCATTCATTTGGATAACGGAGGGTCGCTGGCTTAATTCCAGCTCGCCAATTAACACTATGTTTAACGTGAATAATGTTAGTGTTTTGCATTAAGAACTAATTTGTAAAAATAAAAATTTTTGCCCTTAGAGGTATTAATTCGGTCTTAATGTACTTAGATAAAGAAAGAAAAAATTGATTTTATCAATTTTCTTACAAGGCCAAATTATATTTTTTCCGATGTTAAAAGATGTTCACTTTCAAATCAGTTTTTTTTTAATTTATTGTATAATTAAGTATGGTTAATAAATATTCTTAAAGTAAAGTTAGGGGACGTTAAGTGTATACAAACAAGAAAGTAAAGATCAAAAGTATTTTGGAATTTTTAAATTGTCTTTGCATTTCATGTTGGAAAATTCCATAAACACCTTCCAAGGAAGTTTTTAAGTCACCATTTCTCAAACTTTTTGATAACGTGATAAATTTGAGTAATTACTTGGCAACGGTAACGGGAATTTATTTCAGATTGCCGCACAACTATCGTCAGCACACGCCATAGACATACGTAATTCTCGATTCTTACTATAATTGTAATTTGTAAATTTGTTTCCAGTAAATACTTAAATCCACTTACTTGCTGCGCTTATAAAAATCCAGCAAGAGAGAGAGAGAGAGAGAGAGAGGCAAAATCAGCTACAGTAAACCGCCTGTTTATTGTTTGTGACGTCTCTCATCACTTTATTAACTACGTTGAATTACTGTAGTGTTACAATCGCAACAAATATCGGATAATTTTATTGAGAGATCGATGGAGATCAAGCGTGACTAGACAGCGGTTGCATTAAATTTAGTTCAGGGCAGTGACGTCTTGAGCACGGAGGAGCGCGCAAATCCCGCTGCTAAATAATTACTACTTAAATTATTTAAAATAATTAAAAAAATATTAATTGTTAATTTTGTGTTTTCAGCCTGCCAGCAGTGTATCGATGTTAATCCAGATTGTCATATTATTTAGGTAAGTTTTTGACTTTCTTAGTTTTAAATATGAACTTTATGATTAATGAATTAATTAACGGAATTAGAGAATTCAATTAAGACAGGAGTCTCGGTGCAAAAGCTAGAAGTTGGCAATTTTTTTGTATCAAATCCGGTCTTCGCCATAAAATTACAGTAGAAACAAACGGATTAGATGAAGCAGCGCCGGTGATCATTGTGGCCAGACATAGGGATTTCTCTGTAATAGACATTTTTAAAATCCACAGAGACATACACATTTATTGCTTCTACTTTAGGCAGACTTTTCGTTTTTAAATCACATAGAAGAGAAATTTTTAAATTTCTCCCCATTTTATTTATTTGTTTTCTTATATTGCATTTCAATCACATAAATTTATATGCCTTTTACAGGTAGAACGAGGCGGTAAATGTTGTGAAATTAAGGATTGAAATTTTCTATTTTAACGTTGGAATGTTGCATTGGGAATAATATATTAAGGGAGCTAAAGAATTCTTTCCTATTAATTCGCACGAATCGAACACAAACCTTTTGATCCTAATGAAAAATTATTGAAAACACATTTTTTTTATTGTAGCCGCTTATTACTTTTTAATCTTTGTTTAAGCTTTTTCTTTTCTTATAAAAAACAATTCTTCACCAAACTTCCAATTTTAAACTTTCAACACTTTTTTTTTATTAATTCGAAATTAATTTTTCATAATTAATGTTTCAATTTTAGATATAAACTAAACAATAGTGATTAAAAGTGAGAGGGTAAGGGGGAATTATCAATTTATTTAGAAATCTGTATCGAATATTGTTACCATGCTTCATTGATTTCAAAGTTAAACAGTGTTCCGATTAAAATTAATTGGCACTTAACATTTTCCCACAGATTTTCGTTTAATACAGACATTGCTACAAATGAAACCAGCGAAATTAAAAGCAAAAACTTTACATGGAAAATTATACAATTTTATGTAAAACGTTGAATTTTTAATTAAAAACTTCTTTCCAATATACCACCTTCTTGTATTGTTAACATGTTGTGAAATTAATTATTTAAATCATGTACAAATTGTTGTAAATTATCAAAAATCAATACTACTTGATAATATCTAAATATTAACAATTTATCGACATAATTAGTGGTATTCTGTAAAAAAGTCATCATCGTATCTACAATGATTGAATATATAAATAAATCAAACTGGATAAATTTAAATTTAAATTTAAAATGAATAGAACGTAAACTATAAAGATATCGGGAACTTCTTGTATTAGTTCTAAGATGTCTTTATATATCCAGGAAATTTGTTGGGAGAACAAAACGTTAACAATAAGTGCATTTTCACTTATAATTACTTTATTCTGTTCATACCACCCACTAACTCAATATAAACTATTTTAGACAAAAACCATTTCTATTAACCGAAATTCGTATAAGTTGTTGAATAATGCCCTTTTTTATTTATGAAAGGTTTTTCTCCCCTACTTAAGCTGGTCTTAATAAATCCTTGCCTTAAATCGACCTAAGTATGTTGCTTGATCTAACAAGTAAACATATCCAACCTAAAACTCCCGATTTTGATAATTTTTGGTATACAGGTAGTTCATTCTATTCTAAGGGATGCGTGTTTTTTCGTTCGTGCCCATACTCAAGTTTAAGGGAGATATTAGGGGTTGAAGTTACCCCTGCAAAATCAGTTTTTCCAAATATCTCTGGAACGGCTGAATATTTTTTCGCGGGACAAAAACTAAACGATAGAGATCTACTAAGGCTATCGAAAAATGAAAACCGCGATTTCATCCCTTGTCGGGGGTTGAAGTTATAGATGAATATATGTCATTTTTTATGGTTTTTTGCAATTTTCTACCCCATGGTAAAACATATCATCATGAAAATTATTCTGCGGATAGAGAACTAAAAAATAAAAGTTACCTGTCCGAGGATTTTTTTGTATTTAAGCTACTTACCCCATTAACAGCTTATAGGGGCTGTACATTAAGGGGTGAAGTTTGGCTATGTATATTAGTTTTCAAAATTCAAATTATATGCATCTTAAAGGCCTTTAAAAGATCTTTGAAATGATATATAATCAACCACCCCTTAGAACCCTTTATCGAATTATAAGGCTATAAATTTGTATAATTTTCTACAATTAATAATTCTCATTATAATGTGTTAATTTGATTTAATTTTGTATTTCTGATCGAGTCTGATCTAATTTTTAATGTTGGGTTGTTCATTACCTTTCTAATACGACCTTTGTGGTGTAAATTAAAGTAGGTAGTAATGTGGTACATAAATAATAAACAATTGTTATTGTTATCAAAAATTTTAATCAGTAATAATGTTTGCTATCAACCCTTTAACTGTTACAACATTGTCAACGACCCCCTTACCCCCTTATAAAATTATGAATTTCTGGAAAGTTTTCCAATAATTCATTCTGTATGCAATAACTTTATTGTATCTAATTCGATACATTGACTGCTTAAATCAACAATTAGGAATCCATTTTACTATTTTTTTCTTAAAAATATGTAATTGTTATTGTTATTATTTAACTTTAAGATGATCTTTCCGCGTATGAATATACTTATTGAAAATATATTTATGTAAAGTAGATGTACCTACATACATTTATTTGTAGGTATATGTATATTATACCTTATTTCTGTATGTTTTAACTAGTTCATTATGGTTGGTAGTTGTTACAGAGTAATGATAGTCTTGGAAAAATTGTTCAGAACATGGATTTTGTTTGCACCATTCGCAAGTAACAATCCCAGGTTTTCCACGAACGTCACATATGCGATTCGTGTGATATGCCTTAAATGGAAAATATGTTGGCGTAACAAACGTCTCTGGCCGTTCATCCAAGAATCCACTACGGTACCATACATATTTAAATAGTTCTGTATATCTTGGGAAAGAAAATTGATTATGAACTAACGATTGCATATTTTTAAGAATAAAATAGTTAAATGGATTCGTAATTGTTAATTTAAGCCGTGAATGTATCAAATTAGATACAATAAAGTTATTACAAGCAGAATGAATTATTGGAAAACTTTTCAGAAATTCATAATTTTATAAGGGGGTAAGGGGGTCGTTAGCAATTTTGTAGCAGTTAAAGGGTTGATAGCAAACATTAGACTAGATAAAAAATACAAAATTGAATCATATATCCAAATTTGATGAAGAGAATTATTACTTGTAAGAAATTACACAAATTTATAGCCTTATAATTCGATAAAGGGTTGTAAGGGGTGGTTGATTATATATCATTTCAAAGATCTTTTAAAGGCCTTTAAGATGCATATAATTTGAATTTTGAAAACTGATATACATAGTCAAACTTCACCCCTTAATGTACAGCCCCTATAAGCTGTTAATGGGGTAAGTAGCCTTAATACAAAAAAATCCTCGGACAGGTAACTTTTATTTTTTAGTTCTCTATCCGCAGAATAATTTTCATGAGGATATGTTTTACCATGAGGTAAAAAATTGCAAAAAACCATAAAAAATGACATATATTCATCTATAACTGCAACCCCCGACAAGGGATGAAATCGCGGTTTTCATTTTTCGATAGCCTTAGTGGATCTCTATCGTTTAGTTTTTGTCCTGCGAAAAAATATTCAGCCGTTCCAGAGATATTTGGAAAAAACTGATTTTGCAGGGGTAACTTCAACCCCTAATATCTCCCTTAAACTTGAGTATGGGCACGAACGAAAAAACACGCATCCCTTAGAATAGAATGAACTACCTGTATACCAAAAATTATCAAAATCGGGAGTTTTAGGTTGGATATGTTTACTTGTAAGTCAAGGTCTTACTAAAACGAACTTAAGTGGGAGAAGAATAATTAAACCTAGGGTCTGGTTCTCTTCATCGCTTACTATAGCTCGGCTTAGCAATACCTCACTTAAAGCGACCTAGCACCCAAATATGTGTAAGTCTACCGTTAACTTAATGTAAGATGAGCTCAAGTAGGGAAAAAAAAACGGGCCTTAGCGATGGTGTAAGATGAGATAGAACACTCTGTATGTTATGTACCTTAGAAAACAATTAATATGATAATTTTTAATTTGTATTGCATGCATCTGGCTACCTAAGTCTCGGTAAAAGTGTAATAGTTGTTAAAGTGCTAATCATATTTGAAATTAACAAAATTTTATATTCATGTATTCTCATATTATTGACTCTTAAGTACACGTGAAATGTTCATTTGCAATCGTTGCTTTTTCCTTCTTTTTTTGATTAATAATAAATGAAATAAATATAGATTGTACCACCTGGCTAGTAGGTAGATTTATTAACTTTAAATTAAAAGTTAATATTTATTATTAACATAGTTGTTGAATTTCTATTCGGAAATTACAAAACTCGTAGTAATGAGATCTTGATATGGGCATAGATCGAGGAAATACAGCTAGTTGTCTAAATATGTTCTAGTTAATTCAATTTTGATAATATTGTTGGGGAAACTTTACCAATAATTTGGTTTGTTGTTGCTATTAAATTCAATTAATTTCTTCTTTCAAATCAACAAATTTACATAAAAATGCAGCGCCTAACTTTATTTATACATTATCGATAGAATACAAAATTCAAGTTTCTGAACGATTGTCCTTAGGTTCTCTGATCTAAACAGATTTATTTATTTATTTATTTGTTTATTTAGTTCTGATTCTAACGCAAACATCTTTGGTCAATCCAAAAGACAAACTACACAACGGATTGAGGTCTATTTTATCTGAATTTTAAATCAATTTATTCCCTTCACATAGTAAATTGAACGAAACAAATCAAAATAAAGTGCAAATCAATTCGAACGTCACATATACACGAATATTAGTGATAAAATTAATTAAATTAAGATATAATTCCGTGATTAATAATGATGTTTACACACACACATACAAAAAGAAAAGAAAGAAAAATAACAATAAGACGAACATTTCAACTATTTTTGTATTAAAATAGAAAGAAGAGAAACTGTAATTAAGAACCAAGGGTGGCTTTTTAACAATTGGTGTTTCCAAAGCGGAAAAAAAACGAAAACAAAAAATAACAATCAATTGTCGGGAACGTAATTATACGAACAGAGAGAACTACGGCTTTTTTTCTCAAACTTATTCAATTCTATACAGGCTGTACACAAATCGCCTTGCAATATGCAAACCTCAATATCCTTATATGATATTGAAAACGGAAAAATCAATGTTGGGTGGATGGTTCTTAAAATTAATCATTTTATGTGCATAGCAACCTTATCCAGAACGAGCGCTTTTTGGTCGATTTAACATGAGCTACGGGGTTCTAATTTTGCTAAAATTTTCTGCAGGACTACGCTACAAATTCTTACAAAAATTATTCGCATCACTTTATCGAATCTAATTAGTGGAAAATCTTTTTGTATTTAAGAGATCTTGCACAAAAACCAATAGTGCAGTTCAATTTATTGAGTTTGAAGCGGTTGCCCAAGAAATTACTGAAAAATACGCAGTAAACTGTAATTGAGTGTCTGAATGCCTATCAAATGGGTGAAACATGAAATAAAGGCTCGTATTCACAAATTCCTTCAAGATCATGCACTATTTCTGTTCCTTAAGCATCATCATCATCATCACTTGTCCCATTTGATTTGTACAGGGAAACCAAATCATACACAACAAGTTTTAGTTATGAAGATGATCTTGATAACATAGCCTTGCACATGAGTGAAATAGATAGTTGCACGGTAAATTTTGCGACGGTTGTTGTATTCTTCTCTCTTTTCAATTGTTAAGACAAAATTGTACAGAGTGAGATAGATAGCTATCTCATAGAGACACTGTTTCTGTTTCACATGTTGATGATCTTCAATAAATAATCTGTGAATACGGCCGAAAGATTCACGTCTATGGGTGTAGTCAACCCTTTAGACTTCCACTGTGAGAATTGTTCATCAAAATGGTGATAAATAAATATTTTCTTAACATTCTTGACGGTTGCTTTAATGTATGCGTTCTTCATAATAATAAGAAATCTTAATTTAAAATTTCTATAAACTATTCAAGTTCGTTAGACAAAAGCAAAAGAGATGAAGATAGAGAGAAATGTGGATTTATTACGGAATGATTATGTCTCTCAGTGTTAGAGGAACGATGTCGTCTTTCGAACAGCATCATCATTTATCCATTACAAGTTAAACTCTGATAAAATTTAATGTGACATACTTAACGAAAGTAATTTTAAATAATTTCTCCTAGAAAAAACTATTAAAAATTGAATTGTAGTAATTCAATTTTTATTTCTCTCCGTGTTTTGGAAGTGGACAAATAATTGTGTGTTGGTGTATGTGGTGTGCTCGTATCATCGACATTTTCCCAACAATGGATCTTAATAAATGTTAGAGAGACAAATACAGTAGCCCATTTAAAATGTTTCAACGTTTCATTTGCACGACATTAAAACTGTCACAGTGTTGTCGTCGCGAACTCCAGGAAAAAAAACAACTTTTTATTAATTACCAAAATTCTATTGTGAAAAGTTAAATAAATTCATTTATCTTTTGAGGAGAGATAAAATAACACAGATAGTAGTGGCAAATAGTAGCTAAACAATTATAATAAATAAATAATATAATTGATAATATTTATAATTAAATGAGATAAGTTAATCGACAAATTTTCTTAAATAGGTTTGTAAGAACGATGAAAAAAAAAAGACGAGAAAGATCAGCAAAACTCTACCTATCAAGACCAGACAAATTGGACGATGATTAAACCCTAATTTTAATTAATCAAACTTGTAAAGATTAAAATTTCCTAGGGAAATCCATCAATTATATTGCCGTTTACACATGTATCCATACAAAACTAGATGGAAACCATTTAAATAATAACAACCATCAGTAGATTATTATAATTTTTGAGCTAATTCTATCATAAATATAACCAACACATTATAGTAGTTTATTATCATTATTATTATTATTATTATTATTGAACGAATTTTATCATAAATAATATGATAAATTAATTCAAGTCACTTTATTAAGGGTGCTTATAAAGTTAAAGAGAAAATAAAAATGTAACGACTGCTGTTGTCAATTTTATCAACATAAAAATGCCATTTTTCATAGGAAATATTGCATCTAAAATATATTAAATTATAAAATGAAATTAACGCATTTTTTTGTCATAAATGGTAAAAAAATAATTAGTAAACGTTAATGTTACTCAAATTCACAATCAGATTTAAATTAATGTGAAATTCGGGGAAAAATTTGAACAAAAAACATTGATTATTATCAGGAAATGTTTCTGGATAATAGTCTAGAGGGGGGAATCGTTTTAATTAAAATTTCCATAAATCAGAAGTTACATGTTCCTTTTTATATTTTTTTTCTTGTTTTCCTCCAAAAAAAAAAAAACGCGCACACAGACAGGACTTTAGAAGTTAATATTATGCGCATCATAAATTATTATTAAAACCGTCCAGTTTCGTTACTATTATTATTATTATTATTATTATTATTATTATTATTATTATTATCATTATTATTGTTATTATTATTATTATTTTAAATATGCTACGGGTGTCACAAAATACCGCATTTTGTTTAAAATACGATCTTAATACTCCATGAACATGTGAACATTTCGAGTGTGTGTAATTTAAACAGTTAGAGGCACTGAAGAACATCAGTGTAATTATATGGGAAATATAATGAGTTCCTTTTTAATTTTAGAAATAAAACGAAAAAATTATCGAGTAATCTGGAATAGCGGTTCTTAAACTATGTGTGCCGCGTTAAATTTTAATAGGGTAGCAAAACGTTGAATTATATAAAAAATACAATTTTTTCTTTTTAAAATTCTACTTTATAATGCTTTAAAATGACATTTCGAAGGCTATTTTTCAAAAATTTTCTCGTGGTGATAAGGAGCAAGGACTTCCCCCTCGACTAGAGCCTTATGGGTTACTCTCAGTTCAAAAGTTTGAGAAACTCTGATATAGAATTATTTAACAATTATTTTTATCGTCTAGCAAATTGTAAAATGAATTTTCTTGTGACAAATTGGAAAAATAAGGAAATTTCCCAAAAAAAAAAACACTGTAAGCCCCCGCTTATGTAACTTGAAATGTGTAATCGAAAGAAATCTAGCCTATTTCCGTATTTTGAGCTGTTTTCCGAGATATTTCCCGGCATAAACTACCCCCGCCCTCTTCACGATCAACATTCAATTCATAGTGATACACAAAATACATGATTGCTTCATTTATTGATACTTCATACGCTTCAAATTCGTTCAGCAATTATAATTTAATTCAGAATACACGTTTGGACTATAGTTTAAAAATTTTATTATTTATGCGTCTCTAGTTATCTGAGGTAATAAAGCGACGAAGAGCCCGTTATAGCAGACTAAATTACAAAAGATTCATGTTGATGTAAATTAGTGGACTATTGAGTGTGACTTTTTTTTAATTATAAACAACCCTCAGTATAACCTACAGATGACCCGGCATGTTTCATTAATAATCTCAACGATTCATGGTGAATTATTGAAATGGTTTCAATTTTATAAAAGTCACGATGATTAAGTTCACTCGTGTATAATAGATGCGAATATAATTATTACATAAATACAGGGCGAATCAGAAAGCATTGCATATTTTATGTCTGGAAATTTTGTAAAACACCAAGTGAGATAAATTTTTGAATTGTAACTAATAGCACTAATGGCTTCGATAGTATTTTTGAATGGCATTTCCTGTTTTTGCTTGCCAATTTTGATTTAGACACAATTTTCGTGGATAAAAAAGTTCTGAAAATGGGGGTAACTTCAGTATTTGACATTCTGGAAGATATCATTTCAGCAGACAAACACGAAGAGCTATATCAAAATTCTCATGAACTGAGTCCTTTTTAACAGTTAGAGTCAAGTTATCCAAGACTCAGTAGACAGAATATAAGGTATTTTTTGTAAAAAAAGGATTTTTTTTATACAATTCTAAACAATTTTTCGATCATTCTCATTTTATGCATAAAAAGTGACTACTCATCTTGATTATTGATTAATGTATCTCAGAAGAGACGCTTACATTTAGTGATCTTGTATTTGATACGTACGGAACAACTAAATGGACAACATCGTATCTGAATAATGTTCAATTTAGTCTTGCGAAAATCTTCAATAATTTATTATTCATGTCACGATGTAAATATTTACTTATCAATTTTAATACGTACATAAGCATCGGTGATAAGGGCTAATAAGCGAAACGAAATATTTCATAGATGCTCTCGTATTTTATTGGTGAATAGAGTTGACAATTTTCATTAGACATTTTCTGTAATGTAATTTTGTGTTAGTCCGAACATCATTACTATTCACATGATCATCTACAAACTAAAATTAATAGACATTAAACTTTCTCATAGATTCATAATTGGATTACACAAAAAAAAATAATCAATTTTCATGTTTATAACATTATACCACTAGATAGGTGTAATAAAACTTTCGTAAATAAGCCAATGGTGTACAAAAATCATTGATTGTTCTACGATAAGAATCTATGTATATGAAAAAAAAGACGAAAAATCTTTACTAAAACCCCTGAAGGACCTAATAAATGTATCTTAGTTTATTGAAAAATTCAAAACAACTTTGCTGATGAGTTGAGAAATTCGTTTTATTCTGCAAAAGATTTCTAGAAATAAATTCGCTTGGGGCCGCTCGGGTGCGAAGGAAATATTTTTTCCATCCAACCACAGGAAAACACGATGTCTCTCAAACTTTTATAATGCAATGATAGTTTCTAATAAAAATATTACTGTAAAGTATTCTATGACAGGGTCATTATAATCAAAATACTTTCGATTTTTGGCTATGATGATATGTCGCAGAATGCTTGTTTTCTATCTAACGTGTATTCCGATGAAGAAATCTACTCAGATTATAACTAGACATTCGCGCAAAAGGGTATATGTGATGATAGCTTCAAATTTATCCTAATAAAAATATTACTGAACGGTATTCTATGAAAAAATCATAATAATTAAAAAACTTTCATTTTTTTCTTATGATGAATTGTCGCAGAATACTTGTTTTATACAGAGTGTTTGGTCTAAGTATAGTGAGTTCTAAGAAACTCCTATTAGTCAACGAGCGATTCGAAAAATATTTTGAGGATTTGTAGAAGAGTCCCTAGGGAACATTTTAGCAAAATTAGAACCTTATAGCTCATTTCAAAGTTAGTCGAAAAACGATCGTTTTTGACAATGTCGCAATTTTAAAAAACGAACAAAACACGCAGAACGACTAAAAATGACTCAGAGACCTTCCCAACATTGATTTTTTTCGTTTTTCTCAATTGTATTCCAGAGCAAATACGGAATATTTCCACCTGTTCCAGAATAAAATGAAAAAAAACGAAAAAAATCAATTTTGAAAGGATCCTAGAGTCATTCTAAGTCGTTTTGCGTGTTCAGTTCGTTTTTGAAAATCGCTACATTGTCAGAAACGAGCGGTTTTTGACCAACTTCCAAGTGAGCTACGAGGCTCTAATTTTGTTGACATGTTCTTTAAGGACCCTCCTACAAATCCTTAAAATATTTTTTTAATCGCTCGTCGACTAATAGGAGGTTCTTAGAACTCACCATACTTAGACCAAACACCCTGTATCTAAAGTGTGTTCCGATCAAAAAAAAACTACTCAGATTCTAATTAGGCATGCGCGAAAGGGTATATGTAATGATAGGTTTAAATTAATCTCAATAAAAACATTACTTAACGGTATTCTATGACAAGGTCATTATAATCAAAATACTTTCGATTTTTGGTTATGCTGATCTGTCCCAGAATGTTTGTTTTCTATCTAAAGTGTGTTCCGATCAAGAAACCTACTCAGATTAAATTAATCATAATAAAAACACCATTGAACAGTATTCTATGGTCATCTCATTATTATCAAGTACTTTCGATTTTTGGTCATGATGAGTTGTCACAGAATGCTTGTTTTCTATCTAAAGTGTATTTCGATCAATAAACTTACTCAGATTCTAGCTTGGCATGCTCGAAAAATGGCATACAAATGTAATGATAGTTTCAAATTAACTCTAAAAAAATATTACTGAACGGTATTCTATGACAAAATCATTATAATCAAAATATTTTCAATTTTTTATTGTGATGATTTGTCGCAGAATGCTTGTTTTCTATCTAAAGTACGTTCCAATCAAGATCTCCATTCAGATTCTAGCTAGACATACGCTGAAAATGGTATACAAATGTAATAATGATTTTAAATTAGTCATAATAAAAACACTATTGAACAGTATTCTATGGTTATCTCATTATTATCAAAGTACTTTCGATTTTTGGTCGTAATGAGTTGTCAAAAAATGCTTGTTTTCTATCTAAAAAGTGTTTCGATCAATAAATCTACTCAGATTCTAGCTTGGCATGCGCGCAAAACAGTATATACACAAATGTAAGGATAGTTTCAAATTAATCCTAGAAAATATTACTAAACAGTATTCCATGAATGAATCATTATAATCAAAATACTTTCAATTTTTGATTACGATGATTTGTCGCTGAATGCTTGTTTTCTATCTAAAATATGTTTCGATCAAAAAATCTACTCAGATTCTAAGTAGGCATGCGCAAAATGCCACATAAATGTAATGATAGTTTCAATTTAATTCCATTAAATACATTAATTGAACGAAACACTATGACCACGTCATCCTGATCAAAGTACTTTCGATTTTTGGTCATGTTGACTTGTCATAGAATGCTTGTTTTCTGTCTAACGTATGTTTTGATAAAAAAAAAATCTACTGAGTTTCTAGCTAGATATGCACGCAAAAAGTTTCAATAGAAACATTACTGAACGGTATTCTATGAAAAGTTATTGTGTTCAAAGTATTTTCGATTTTTGGTCATGATGACTTATCACAGAACGCTTGTTTTCTATCTAACGTATGTTACGATAAAAAAATCTATTGAGATTCTAGCTAAGCATGCGCACAAATGGTTTTATAAATGTAAGGATAATTTCAATATAATCCTAATAAAAACATTATTGAACGGTATTCTATGACCATATCATTGTGATGAAAATACTTTCGATTTTTCTTCATAATGATATGTCGCAGAATGTTTGTTTTTTACCTAAAGTATGTTCTGACCAAGAAATCTACTCAGATTCTGGCTAGGCGTGCGCGCAATAGGGTATATAAAATAAAATGGAATTGTATTTGTAGGAAACAAGCCGCATAAAAATTTAGTAAAATGTTAATTACTAAGATACTAATTATAGTATTATTTTAGTACTTTGTCAATGTTTTAGTCACATCAGTGTGTATAATTATTCCTAAAAAAAAAACGCTTATTAAAAAAAGAATTCTAAAATAACCGTCAACAACAAAAAAATAAATACACGAGTGAACATGAAATTTTTATCTCACTTCTCTTATCAATTAATAATCAAAAGGTGCAATCAGTGTATAAAACATGAATTTTACGCTTAAAAATTTGCTTTTGTAATTAGTGAAGTTTTACTCAACAGAATCACAATGTTAAGTTGCGTTCACACTCTAATTAATAACAGAGTAGAAATTTTTATAGGGACTTAATATGGATCATATCAGACTGACCTTTCATACAAATAAGGTTCGCATTAGAATCCTTGAATGAGGACCTGACAAAAATGTAACACAGATCAACTATCAGAATTACATTATTAGGTCCTGCTCCGAATTAGAATACACATAAGAATATACTAATTAAGTATTGATTCAGGGTAAAATTACAGATTTTTATTAATTTTTTTAATATGACCAACACTAAACAGTGTCAAAAATTAATAACAAATTAACACTATGGGTTAGGCGGTTAACCAGATTAGCAAAATCTAATTGTCAGACTTAATCTACATAGGTAAGAAATACCACGAGTAAAAAAATATTTTATAGACGTAAAATCACACAGTAGACTACAGGTGGATGAAGGGTTAGTTAGTATTAGGACGTGACGTTTAGTTGGGATGGGGTGCTATCTACTTAATTAATTATTGTATGAGCTTATCCTGAGAATCACCTCATTCTAACCGTATCAGGGTGGCATCATGAGAAACAACTCTTTATTGCATAGAGTTATCCTGAATGTAACCTCAGTTAGACTTGATTCAAACGACCTAATACCAAGGAATTAGCTGTTTTATAAGTTTATCTCGAGAACAACCTCACTTACAATCTAAAATTCCTAATTTTGATAATTTTTGGTATATATAGGTAGTTCATTCTATTCTAAGGGATGCGTGTTTTTTCGTTCGTGCCCATACTCAAGTTTAAGGGAGATATTAGAGGTTGAAGTTACCCCTACAAAATCAGTTTTTTCCAAATATCTCTAGAACGGCTGAATATTTTTAGCGGGACAAAAACTATACGATAGAGATCCACTAATGCTATTGAAAAATGAAAACTGCGCTAAAAAATATTCAGCCGTTCCAGAGATATTTGGAAAAAAACCGATTTTGCAGGGGTTACTTCAATAGAATGAACTACCTATACCAAAAATTATCAAAATCGGGAGTTTTAGGTTGGATATATAAGGTTATCTTGATTGTATCGAACTATGGAACTAATCAGGTTACTCTCATTAAGGCAGGCCTTATCTTAACCTGATAAGGTTCTCGTTGTACTTCAGGTAAATTAGAAACTATTTCTGGTCGGGCAGTGAATCGAAGCTACTACATATTCGTATCTATATTTTTTTAATTATTCTGCAATTAGGCTTTATAAAACTTAATAATATCAGATAATTGTTAATAATAGCATTTTTTTTTATTGTGTCTGATTTGCTACAAACTTCTATTGTTGTCTTGAATGTTAATTATTTTATACTTTTGTTAGATATTAAGTGCTGGTATATGAATTTATTGTTGCCAGGAAACGTAATCTAAAGTTTTAGCATGACATTTCGAATAAAATTTACTTTTATAATACGGTCGTTTAATAAACCACAATTGTTTGTAAAGTTACAATTGTTATATAGTTGTTGCTTAATGTACCACAACTACTCTGTTTTACAACATTTATCTTGTTTTTTTCCTTTAAATAAAACATAGGTGATATAAATGAAAATTCTCTTTAATGAAATACAGTTGTTTAGAGCTTAGATTACTCACAGTTTAAACGCATGCGTAGACGATATATCGGATTGTAATCTGTAACGTACCTTATATTTTTTTTTCAATGTGAACAAAGTTTTAATAAATGTACGAATTGAAATGATTTTGCAGTATTTTAATCTAACAACATAAAATGCAAGAACAATGATAATAATACAAAATTTCTTATAGTAATAGCTTCTATACAAGTAAATGTGGTTACCCAACTCATGACTTAATAGTGAGAACTTGGAATAATTTATATGGGTGTAACCTAGTAGATTCATTGTAGAATTTATAGCTTACTAAATGAAATCGTTATTAAATTTTTGTCGAAAAACCGACAAAACTAGCAAAAATACAACAACTATTATGATATAATAGAAATGTAATTTTTCCTATTTTGCGTTGGAAATAGACTTATTTTGACATAAAAAATAGTGTGGAAATGAAATATTTCTTAACTACTTTGAGTGTAGAAATATCTAGGATAATTTATTTTTTCCAAGTTGGTAACACTTGCCTTATTATTGAAATGCCACTTTTTGACAGATATTAAAAATAGTCGATTTAAATAATAATAATTTTATTTTATTTAATTCAAATTGTTTCTCCATAGAATTTTCAACGATTTCCCGCAGTTCGGGTGGAGTACACGATCATTCGTCACCCATTTTCACTTAAAAATTGTAATGAAAATGGAGACTAAAACAATTGAAAATCAACTTGATGGATACTAGATACAAAAATTGAATATCGGTCACGCCTACAATACCAACTCCTATAAAATTCCCTAAATTTCCAAAATTTATTTTTTTTGCAAATAGGGTGCAAGGGGGTGCAAAATAGGAAAAATAGTATAAAAAACTCGGTTCAGAAGTCAATTCCTGCATTCGACCATTAAAAAACTCGCCGCTTCGCGGCTCGTTTTTTAATATTGGTCTCATGCAGGAATTGTCGACTTCTGAAACTCGTTTTTTAATATACTATTTCTAAGTGTACAAAATAGGAAAACGGAAATATTTTTGCGTTAGTAACCAAGTATCTGTTGTTAGATTATAACAAAACTGCAGTAGAGGGTTAACCACAATAACAATATCAAAAGTACTTTACTAAAGAGCTTGAATCTATTGTAACATTTCAATAATATAAAGTAATCTTTATTGTACCCAAAACTAGCACAAAGTTGATGTTCATTTGTAACGTTAAAATCTATAAAGTTAAATCTAAATATGGAGTTAATTTATAGCTATAATATAATGAATATTTTATAGTCGTTAACTTAAATACACTCATACATTTTACATTTAAAATTAATTCAATTCATTTTAAATAATTCAACAAAAATAAGTGGTTAAGAACTGTAATAAACCAATTTTTATTCGTAATTATCTTTCTAAATTTGTGGAAATTTCGTTGATAACAAAGAAAGTTAAACAATTTAGTGAATTGTGTTGATACTAATTTAGTTTGGGTGAAAACTTAGTGATTTATGAACATTCTAGTTTTGTCTGTTTGTTTTTTTTATTGCTCCTTTTATTCGTGTTTTTTTTTTATATATTTATGTTCTTTTCTAGTCTAGTCTAGTCGGATCTAGTAAAAATTAATTACTGATTAAACTTTTTTAAAAGAAAAATAATTGTTATAAGTTATAAAAGTAAAGTTAGTAAAAGTTTTATAGAGATAATCACTACTATTCATTGGAATTATCGATCGTGATCTCTTTTTCTGTTATTATTTTTATTATTATTTGTAAAAAGTTACAAGACAACTTTGTTAAATCAAGCCAATTTATTATATAGAAATTAATCAAGCTCATATCCTACGTAATTACCAGATTTATTTGTAATAAAATTAATACGTTTATTTGTACTCACAAAGGTTGATTCTTCATTGAATATTAAATTTGTCCCGACTAATGGTAAATTATAAAATCTCTATAAGATGGTATTCACTAACTTTTAAGGGACTAGTATCCACCTAGAAAAAAATTCATTTTTCAATGCAAATGACTGTCTCATTGTCAGTAGCTCATCCCATATGTTTTGTAGAGAAAGACTCTGACATAAGGTTGTAGAAACGAAGACAGTAAACATTAAGTCATCTACAAAATCATTTGCGCGGCAACTTGCGCGATGGTTGTTTTATTTTTGCCTCTTTCCAATTATTAAATATAATCAAGTTGTAGAGAGTGAGATAGATAGAGTAAGCCAATCTCAATAGTCAGTGTAAAATAGAGACAAAGATCGAAATAGAGCCTACCAATGAATATGACAGTATTTGATTGATAATTTCCTAGTTTTCGTGACTGTTTTAATAAAATGCATTCTATTTGAATTCCATGAATGTATTAATGTCACTATTATAGATGGATCAATGTGTTCGTAATTCTATTTTTGAAATGTGTTAAAACACCTACTATACAGGGTGTAACCAAAATCATTGGCAATCTTGAAACCTCACCACTACTATGTGGAATAGAGTACAATAAACATATTGAAGGGTCGAAATGAGGAAGAAAATTTGACTAACGCTGGATTTTTAAACCTTTGTTTGATGGTTACTGGTGAAGTATTAATCTATTGTAATGCTGTCGAGAGTTGACAGTTAGTATAAATATAATGTAAACCAACAATCATTACAAAAGTTTTTCAAAATGTACCAGTCACCCCGGTTCCATAAAATGCTGTACAACATAGGACGGTGCATATTTTGGCATATCCGGATTCGCGTTTAAATGTTCACAAACTGGGGTCGGCAGCTGTTCGACATTTTCAACCGACACTGGATTGTTTTATATGGTCCCACAAAAAATATGAAAGTTATTAGACGAAAAATAATATATCCGAAATCATACACAAATAACGTTCTTGTTACACTGCAATTGAATACTGAACGTTCATTGATATCAGCCGAGTGCCATTAATTAAATTTGTTGACAAAACATGATTTATCCTTAAGGGTTCAAATAATCTTCACAAGATTTTGAAAGCTCTTTGGCCCTAATATAATATACAAATCGTCTCAGTTTTCTGGAGCCTACACGTGGTTTAAATATTATCCGTTGTTTTGGTTACACCCTGTAAAAGGGCCACCTATATTATTTCATATTATCCCCCGTTTTATTAGGTGTTCTTGCTTGGTGAGCTTAAAGTGGTTTTTGTTTGAAAACGTACTTCCTCTGATGGACTAATGGATGTAAATTTGAATTTTATGTCCACTCATGAATATTTCTACTCTATATTACGACTGGACAAACGGTCTGTTCTTTTTTATCGTCATATTTCGTTTAAATTTTCAATAAATAATTCTGAATGATTTTTCAAAACAAATTTTTATATTTCTTAATTTAAAATCAAATAAATATTTTAACATTAAAATAAATGTTAAATTATGGTTTCGAAATTCGTGTCATCTCTTTATCAAACAACCATTATTCTTCGTTTAAATTCAGATGGTTACATTTCGAATGGTAATTGAATTAAGGGTGGTGCTTTTTTCCTATTATACAAATGAAAAACGAAAATTGTCAATAACAGGTTATATAGGTAAGCACCACCAAACCCATCATTCGTAGTGTTATGGTCAAAAATTGGGTTTTATATAACATTTCTCAACATATAGAACTTATATTATAGGCATTGCATCAAGAACCGACACTAGAATAGTAAACAGGGACTATTTATGGTAATTTAGTTCGATCTTAAGCCACCCCCTTACCCAATTCCATTCAACTCTCTACTAAAGTACTATGTTTAATTTACATAAATTTGTAAACAAATCAACGATTATTTGTACTTTGATTTCATAAATTTGACAAACTCAATTGTAATATAATTAACTTTAAATTAACAAACATTCAACGTAAATCAGAATAATTAAAGTGTTCGATATCCTAACCAGAACTCTCCACCATATTTCATCTTAAGATTTAATAGTACCTACAGATATTACGTTTCTCAAACGTTAGATGGCGCTTACTCCACTACGTTTTTTATATACAGGGTGTTTGGTCTAAATATGTTGAGTTCTAAGAAACTCCTATTAGTCGACGAGCGATTCGCAAAATATTTTAAGGATTTGTAAAACACTCCCTAGGGAACATTTTAGCAAAATTAGAACCTCGTAGCTCATTTGAAAGTTGGTCAAAAAACGATCGTTTTGGACAATGTCGCAATTTTGAAAAACGAACAAAACACGCAGACCGACTAAAAATGACTCAGAGACCTTCCCAACATTGATTTTTTTCGTTTTTCTCCATTGTATTCCAGAGAAAATACGAAACATTTTCACCTGTTCCAGAAAAAAATGGAGAAAAACGAAAGTTCTAAAGTCATTCTAAGTTGTTTTGCGTGTTTAGTTAGTTTTTGAAAATAACTACATCGTCAGAAATGAACGTTTTTGACCAACTTTCAACTGAGCTACAAGGTTCCAATTTTGCTGACATGTTCTTTAAGGACCCTCCTACGAATCCTGTATGTATTTTAGTTTACACATTACTTTATTTCCTTAGAGAGCAATATGGCGAAATTAATAAATTAAAATTTTAAAATCTGTTTTTTGGGGAAAGAATTGATGTCGACGCTAATTCGTTTATACCAATTTTCAACATTGATTGTATACCGTACACTTAAATACACTTATTCCGATATTTTGGCTTTATTTTTTTGTGCAAAAACGAAAAAAAAATCAGGAGCTAAATAAAATTCGGTTGCGAGAAAGAAGTTTAAACAAAATCTGCTATAAAGTTTTCGAAATAAAAAATAGAATAGTGAAAAAACATGGTTTTTCGCTGTTTTTCGTACACTTCTTAGATTGTGTAGATTGTAGATTTGAATTTGGTATAAGTGAAGTACAATTAGACTAACACTAAGTTGTTTTTTTCAAAAAAATTCAGTCTGAAGTTTTTTTTCATTCTAGTAGAGTTCAACCTTAAATACTCGTCAATAAAGATGACTTTTATGACACTTAATCGTAAAATAAAATTGCAATTACTAGGTCACTTTCAAACCAACTCAATTACTTAATTGACAAATTAATTATAAGTAGTCTATTAGTTCGAATTTTAAGCAAGATAATGTGGTTGTTGGCGCATATTGGAACGTACCTTTCGTAAATAACCTAGTAATAGTAAAGCTGCTTTATAGTTTATAACAAACCATAGTTTGACTATATTTCGTTGATGGAATTTCTAAAGATTTACAGCTCCAGAGATTTTCCATAGAATGTATATTGTGACACGTTTCTCAAATCAACAACCCAATACGTGTTTTCTAGACCTACCTCAATATTTATACCGGTCTTAAAAACTTTATTTACCACTAGTATGTGATAGAAGGATTTGGAAAGTTTTTTTTCCGGCTTTCTTCTTCTTCTTCATATGGAAAATAGGAAATCGTCAATCATTATATGAGGGGTGAATTGTGTACACTTCGATTTCCTCTTTCATATATATTCCATTCAATAATAATAACAATAATAATATATGGAAAAATATGAGAAAGCAATAGTTATCTATCTACAATAGATGATTATTCCATCTTTAGATTTTTGAACTTTTCAGTTTTTTTGAAAAAAAAGTTTTCTTATACTTAAAAAGTTAGAAAAGAAGAACGAAAACGGATGCCATTAGCAAATGAAATTTTTAAGTCTTCGTACAATTCTATGTTGTTAACGTTCAGAGTTTTTTTTATCACTAATATTCTGTATTCGTCGACTATCTCGATTTCAATCATTATTTTTATACACCTAGATAAAAAAAAAATTCTTGACGATAATACAAATAAATTGAAAAAGTTGATACCTTATATTAATAAACTAGGAATTCGATATTTTTTCGAAGGTTTTTTCCAGTCGAAATATAAAGTTAGTAAATTTTGTACCGACGAGAATCATGAGAATTGTCAGCATTCTTCAATTACTGTCAATTTCTATTTACTTCATCATATCAAAAAAAAAAAAAATTAGGGGAAAGTCTGTTATATCTATTGTCTGTCGGAAAGTTTATCTAACTTATAAACCAGATATTTTTATTAACTCTTACAGGATCTATAAAAGGTTTCATTTGTTTCTTCCTTATCATTGTTATATTACTAATCAAGACATAAACGTAATTGAAAAATAAAGAATATTTTTCAAATTTATAAGCTATTTAATACCATCAATATCTTACTAATGGAAGTCTTAAATTGATGAATAATTCAAATGCTATTAAAATCAATAAATGATTGATAGATAATTATTATTTATTAGTAGAACGATTACTTGTTCAATCGACTAATGGTCTATGCAAAATAAGATCTCCATTACTCGATTAGTTAAACATTTTCTCTACTGGAATTTAATCGAAATGAATTCAACACCACCATGAATATAACGAACTTTAAGTTAAAATATAAGGTTTGTTTTTGTATACAATTTAACTACTGCGCATGCCAAAAAAAAAGAATTGAAATCGAAATGTATGTAAAATCTTCAACACATACAACGATAAATCTGTACAGTTTTCCTTGAGGAAAATCGGTTAAGTCCAAGTGGCAAGCTGTGAAGATTCACTCCCCCCCCCATATCCTTGTCCTATCGTTCAGTTAGCGAGACCTGACCGATATTCCTCACAACGCCTTACACATCGATTTATCTGTAAAGTTTAAGCTGTGCAGGTAAATCTGATGGTTTTTTGATTGTATCTCAAGGTAGGGCTTGACCGATAAAACTGCACAGTTGTCTACCATATACACTATGATAAATCGAAAAGAAAGAACTGTACAGATTTATCATATCGATTTTTCGTTGTGTGTCTAGTGAATTTGAGAATCTATATAAGGTTGTCAATTAGATTTATTTCGATTATCTAATCAAGAGTATATTTCCATATGTTTCTACTTAACTTGACCGGTATTGTAGATATAAACCAGGTATTTTATTGAGCAGTCCAAGATTATTATGCTGTAATATTACACAAATAGTATTGATGTTACTTAAAGTCATGCTTTATTACAGTTATATTGATTTATGAAACAGACAATCCGTCCTAAGCGTACTGCCTCCAATTGTTTCGTTTCACTTACTTAGGGTCTACGAGTATTATACATTTACCTAAAAGGTTTTTCTTAAGATCATTGGATAATAGAGATCTACACGGGCTCAAAATACACAAAAGACCTTGTCAATACACTTAAGTACTCAAGTTTATTACACGTTTACATTATAAATTGTGTTTGTTTATGATACAAGAAGTTTCAAAAAATTTAGTCACTCTGAATTTGAAAAAAAATTCTGTAGTTTAAAATGGAATCAATAAAAAGATTGACTAGATTCAAACGAAAACTTTTCTAAAGTTTCAGGATTTCTATTTATAACAAGGAAATATTCCCAGGTGTCCCTCTCTGATTTCGATAAGATTAAGATATGTTGTTTAAATCTAAGAGATAATGTTCTCTTTTATCGGTGGAGAAACATTTCTAGGGGGTGAAATTATACCTTAAAACTTGGGCTCGAAAGGGGTGCTTTGTAAGTTTCACACACTTTGGATAATCGAATGGGATCAACTGCATTATCTTCAAACACATTTATTATATTATCTTAAAAACAGGACTTTGCAAGCAGGAATAACACAAGGTTCTCATGGCAATTCACTCTTGTTGGCGAGCAATTAGAAAAATATGTCAATAAATTTTAGGGGAGTCCCTAGGACCTAGGAAGTCGGTTAAAAAACGGTCGTTTTGGACAATGTTATGATTTTCAAGAACCAACTTCACACGTAAAATGATTAAAAATGATTCGAAGACTCTCGTAACAGATTATCTTCGTTTTTCTCGAAATGCGAAACATTTTCTACTTTTCCAGAATGAAGAAAAACGAAAAATCAATGTGGGAAGGATAATCGAGCCACATTCTAACAAGTAACTCACCCGAGATCGAAACTTTTTTTGTAAATAGATCTTAAGGTTTATGGCCTTACGGTTGAATTTTAGCCACGCATATTGATGAAAAATTATCAGTTTCGACCTCGGGTTGTTTAGTTTGGTTCATTTTCTAATATTGCAAATTTCAAAATGAACTACAAGGCTCCAAATTTGCTAAAATGTGCTGCAGGAACTACCCTAGGAATCCTTGAGATATTTTTCGAGTCTTACACCAACTAATCAACTTGCCATGAAGATTTTGGTACTCTCTAGTGAATAGCCCTGTACTAAAAATAATAATATCGAGTATTATAAATATATATATAACCGCTAAAAATTTATAAAAAATATCATTCTCCACGAATTAAGATGAAAGCTAATAAAAAGGTTTTCTTGGTGGTCAATGTAAATATGCTTGAAGGGTATTCATCCCTTAAGCATCTTTTTTGCGACAAATCCTTTAACAGGTGTTTGATAGTTTTTTACTCTTTCAATCGCCATTGGTTTCGTTAAAAATAGTTTGTTAGTTTTGGTTTTATAAGAGTTTTCTAAATTTCAACCCTTAAAGCTCTTATTCTATTTACTATTTTACCAAAAGCATTCTTCATTTTTTCACCTGCAAGTAAGTGAAACTTATTAAGCAGACCCTTCGAGCCTAGACTATGTAATGTGGTTCCATCCCCTGAAAGTGTTTTTCCGCGGATAAAAAAATGCATCTTTTAGATTTCAATAAGAAACAATACCTCATCGAAATCGTAAAGGGACACCTGAGAATATTCCCTTGTATTAACAGCAAACTCAAAACTCTGGGTTTCCTGGCGTTATTACAACAAATTAAAGCACAAAATGAAAGTAATTGAGACCAGTGATGGTTTTAGGGATAGGGTTGCGACAGGCACAGAAGGGGCGGCATAAAAATTGTAGATAAATATAACTAATAATTGGATTATAATATCTATATGAATATATTCTAAATAATTGATCTGACATCATGAGGTCATTATTATTTTTGGAGAAGTGCCGAATAACTCGTACAGGACGCCAGACTCGCTGGGAATATCTCTGGAAAAGACTTATTCCATAATTTTCGGCTGTATCTAAATAGAGGAGAGTATGGTTATTATTATTATTATTATTTTTATTATTATTTTTAATGAATACCGGTATTCCACAATAGAAATACGAAAGTATGCATGTAAAAGATCAAAGATTTTTTTAACATAAAGTCATATCCTTTCTAATCTTTGTCCGCGAATAATTGGAAACCTATCGATTTGTGCAATGTGATGAGTTTAGATTCAAATTAGTATTTTTTATTTTTGAAAATCATTTTAAAAAATCTCGTGCAAAATAGTTTTAATATTTGTCGATTTAACATACAAGGTGTTTGATCTAAATATGGTTAATTCGTTGAAACTCCTATTAGTCGATGAGCGATTTAAAAAATATTTTAAGGATTTGTAGGAAAGTCTCTAGGAAACATTTTAGCAAAATTAGAACTTCATAGCTCATTTTGAAGTTGTTCAAAAAACGATCGTTTTGGACAATGTCGCAATTTAAAAAAACAAACGAAACACGCCAAACGACTAACAATAACTCAGAGATCTTTCCGGAAAAAATCATCTTTGGGAGGATCCTAGAGTCATTCTAAGTCGTTTTGCGTGTTTATTTCGTTCTTGAAAATCGCTACATTGTCAGAAACGAGCGTTTTTTAATCAACTTACAAATGATCTACGTGGTTCTAGTTTTGCTGAAATGTTCTCTAAGGAGCCTCCTAGAAATCCTTAAGATATTTTTCAAATCGCTTGGCAAGTACTTGGAGTTTCATAGAACCATATTTAGATCAAACACCCTGTATATATAAATAGTAGAATTATCCCCACAAATTGACTGACTGATATATGCGACAAATCGTATTAATTCAAATAAAGTGAATAGAATCGGATAGGTGTTGGTGATTTAAATAAAATCAAACAAATAAGTAAACATTGAATTATTAATTAATGTTGATTTGTATTCTAAAGACGTTATTTTCTGTAATTGATTTTTTTTAAAACGTTTCTCATCGACTAAATTTAAACTGTTATGTCATATTTTACTTTAAAATGATGGTAAATTTATTGTTTTATTCAGAAAATCATTTCGATTACTAACAGATGACTGAAGAACAAAAAAGTTGTAGAAGATTTTCAGGAAATTGTAGATGTAGACGAAAGCAACTAGGGAGAGATGGTTTTCTATACAGCATTTTTTTTTTTACGTTGAACGACAGTATCCTTAATAGGGATTTTATGAATAAAATATCAAAATCTATATCGATTCTAGTCGGTGGTAAATTGTTAATGGTTTAAATATTTAACAATATTTTGATCAACATAATTATGTGCTTATTAATTCTGCTTTAATAACTTATCAAAGACAAGGATGCATGTTTTAAGCAGTTTATTTAACATGCAATTTAATAACCACTACTAGTAATATCCTGTTTTATTGGAAAAATTGACGTATTTTTTATGCAAATATAATCAAAAATGAAGCTATTTAAAAAATTAAAGTCAAAGCTACCTAATTTGAAATATTTAGTAAAGATTTTGTCGTTTTATTAAAGAAATAGGCTTACCGTTAATCCAGTTAGTCGAAAGCCACAAAAGTAAGACTCGGCAATCCATATTCTTCTATAACAAAAAAGTAACAATAATACATAAGTTAAGTATAACAATGGTATTAATGTTAACAAAGTAGGTATATGATCATGTTGCACAAACAAAAATAATTATTACAGTGTATCCAGCCAGGGGGTACACAATTTGGCCATTTTCACCAAACTAATGAAGCGATTCAAGAAATATTTTAAGGATTTGTAGAATAGTCCCTAAACAATATTTTAGCAACAGAAGGCTCCTGTAGCTAATCGGGAAGTTGGTCAAAAAAGCGCTCGTTTTTGACTCAAATGTGTTTTTTTTTTCGTTTCTCTCCATTGTATTTTAAAATAAAATGACAAAAAAAATAACGTCGAGCGGATATTTGAGTAAATATAAGTCGTTTTATGAATGCAGCAAGTTTTTGAAAATCGCTGCATCCCCAAAAAGAGCTTTTTTGACCGACTTCCAAATGAGCTAATATTGCTAAAATGTTCTAAAGGAATTACACCACAAATCCTCAAAATATTATTTGAATCATTGTATTATTTTGGTGGAAACGACCAAATTGTATACTCCCAAGCCGAACACCCCGTATATTAATTATGAGTCTCTCAAGAAAAAGCCAATAATAGAGTATTACTCGAATAAGTCAGTATCAGTAATAATTATAAGTCATGAGACCTATGAGTGAAGACGCCAGCTTGTGTAATTCAGCACTCGTCATCATCGTCAAATGTTAACGAAATTTTCGAATCTCATCACGTAGATCTCCAAGAAACGCATTTGTTTACTATATTAAATGATATTCTGTGACTGTAGAAAAAAGTCTTCATAACAAAATTAGTTACGAGGCGCTTAAACTTTTCAATAAGTCGATTTAAGTTCATTTAATCAATAAATTTTCTGTGCTTACTCTTAATTGTATTGCTATAATATTTTTTTGAAGAATCTTTAAATAAAGGAGCGATGACAAATTTCCACTTTATTGTACAGTTCAATTCAATTAACAAATGAATCTCGGCCATCATAACTTTTTGTCGATAAGTACAGAATACCACTAATTTTTGTTTGTTATATATTCAGAGTTCCACATAATAGCATACACTGGGGAGCAGATAAAAAAGACCGACTGTTGTACGAGAAATATCAGTTTTTTTAGTTCTTGTAAGTCAGGTTGCTTCTTTCGTGAGGGTGAGAAGGTGAGTAGGTAAAGGCGCGTCCACATTATGCCGATCGGTATCATTCGGCTTCAGCCGATCTGCAAAGCCGAATTAATGTAGACGTGTGCCGGTAGGCCTCACCGACTTACCAAAAGCCGACCCGAACCATGCCGAACCCAAACCGATCCAAGTCGGTCCGGAACAAAGAAAGCCGAACCGAACCGAATCACAATTCATCGTGTGGACGTGTTGATCGGTTTCAGTCCAACTTCAACCGCCTGTTGGAAGAGTGTGGACGTCTTGCCGAACACCGCATACCGAACCGAACGTGCCGCCCGGTATAAGCCGACCGACCTGTTTCGGCATAATGTGGACGTACCTTTAGAATTATTAGAACGAGTTTCCTCTACACCAAAATTTCTAGGGAATATTTCACTATTCAGTTAAATACCCAAAATGGCACCAGTAATCCCATCAACTTCCATTGAAAGTTCTGTAACATTGTTAAGGAGCGTCCACATTATGCCGATTTGCCAAGCCGAATTAATGTAGGCGTGCCGGTAGGCCTCACCGGCTTACCAAAAGCCGACCCGAACGATGCCGAACCCAAACCGATCCAAGTCGGTCCGGAACGAAGAAAGCCGAACCGAACCAAAATTCATCGTGTGGACTTGTTGATCGGTTTCAGTCCAGCTTCTACCGCCTGTTGCTTTCGAAAATATTTTTCTAGTTTTTATTCGCCTGGCTTCATGATTGCGAAAATGAGTCAAAAATGGACTGATGAACAGACATTATCATTTATTGACTTATATCGCGAACGTCCAAACTACTGGAAGAATGTGGACGTCTTGCCGAACACCGCATGCCGAACCGACCTGTTTCGGCATAATGTGGACGCGCCATTACGATCGTCCTCAAAAGTCAATTTTACACAACCGCACAAAATGTGGTGATCGTTTATCTGCTCCCCACTGTACATGTACGTTCTTAATTATTCACAAAATAATCGAACAAATCAGCCAATGAAATTTTATTTGACTGAACAGGTTCATTTTTAATTACCTTATTTGTGGAAAATACAATAAATTAGGTTCGTTCCAGCCTACAGTTTTAGGTTGCATCATGTAAAATTATGAGATTGATAAGCTTGCATGACTTGAATTAAAAGCATATCCGTTATATCGCGTTCCATAATTCATATTTTTCAGTGGTTTGTGATGGCTAATACCAACAAACTTATTATTTATCAGTCGCTAGAAGTTGATGTAAATTTGTTTTTCTTTTTTTTTTATATATTATTGAAAATTTTTTGTGGGTATTTATCTTTGAATTTATAATAGAAAGACCCCGCAAATTGGATAAATTTTCTATTCAGTTACCGGATATTAAGAAATTTCATCATCTCTGTTAAATATGGAGATGATCGATAAAATGCCTCTGATGTCTTCAATTTCTTCTAAAATTGTTATATTAACGAATATCACTGATGAAGAACAGTAAACTCGTCTATTAAGACCAGTCCGTCGCCGATTTAGAAATAATACTGGCGATAATGGTGATGATGACTAACTGAGAATTGGGTTGGATTTTTCAACTACCAAACTTCTTAAATAATTTTCTGTGGTTTCGTATCTTTTTATATTATCCACAATATTTATTCTTCTCCTTTTTTTCCAATGTAAGAACAAGCGAAAAAACAAGAGAGACAACTAGCATTAAAACACGAGACAATTTCGTTGTCCATGGATAATTATCAGTGAAGGAGAAGTTTAACAACTGTGAAACTTTAACTTGACTCCTAAAAAAAAAGAGGATACTGCCGAAATCAAGATAAAAACGTTTAAATAATCTATTGTCGTCCGTTTCTTTACACGAGCAGAAAAAAGCAACGAAGAACGGCTGGAAAATTTGTTAGAATGGTTGAAACAACAACTAATTTTAACCAAAATATAAATATTTTTTTTAAGTTTATAAAAGTGTAGGGTGAAATAGGAGAGAGAAAAAACTTTTACGAACACAATTAATTATTAATGATTTATATAGAATTTACAATTTAATTGAACCCTGTTTCTAGGATGTTTCGTGCTTGTATTTATAATCGATTGCGGTTACATTTGATGAAATCCACAGATCTACTGAATATAAAAAATAAATTTAACAAATGCTTGAAATTTTAGTATCATTAAACATACAAAAGTTAAATAAATATCCTTTGTTGTTCATTGTTAAATAGATAATTTGCAGTTACGTTGTAATGACAGAATTATAACAAACCCAAATAATCTCCGAATTATTTGTTTAAATTATTACAAATTTAATTAAATTAAAATCTTCTGATACGGCATCGAAAACAGAACATTAAACATAAAATGTTATCAGTTATCAGTTAACGAGTAAACTGTCACTTCTCTTTAAATGTTAGGTTTACAATCAATAAGTTATTCCTTTCGACAAATCCTAACGTTACTCATTATTCTACTGTTGTCGTTTCAACTGTTGTAAAGCTAACTTATAGTTAAATATAAACGCCAAGTGTAAATGGGGATGTAAACGTAACACGTAAAACCAAGAAAATTGAAATACAAGAAGAAAGGGAATCGTGAATGAAAATTTTACTACACAATACACAAGAATTTCAAGTGTATAAGAATTCTTATATTTTTCCCCTTACTTCCTCCTTTATCATTGTTTATCCTTTAAAACTTAAGAATGACTGTTTAAAGTGGAAGTTGATGTAATTTACAAGAATGGTGTCAACTATGCGCATACATATACATACTTGATGGTAGTTGTTATTTATTTACTTTCATATTTAATATTCTTGAAATAGTTCCTGACCTAATTTTAAAATTTAGACGAATAGGCATGCAAAGATAAGAAAATATCTTCTAAAAGGCTTATTCAAAAAATTTTACAATTGGCATCTTTTAAATAATGCTTTTTATTTGAAATTACCAGTGGTACAAATATGTTAAACGAAATTTAATTAATTTCTGGAAAGGGTATTATTGTGTCATAATTGTCGACTAATATACATCTAATTGTTCACCTTAACGTCTGTATCATAGAATTTATGAATTGAATAATGTATATAAATTGGTGAATAACGAAACGCCGCTGGTCATTCGAAAGCTCCAATATCCACGTTTTTGTGCATCTCTTGAAAAGCAGTGCCGGCTCTAGCCCGTTTGATACTACAATCAGTCAAGCCTTTGTCACCATTGGTGTGTAAACTGGTTCTTTAAAGAAACAGTGAAAATTTCAATCTCCAGTTTCTCTCTAATAAATGGAGATGACCTGACTTTGTCCATTTCTGGCACTTCAAGAAGGAACCATGAATTTTTTCAGATGTCTTGAGAGCCTTGAAACTTTTGAAAACTCACCTGTTCTCTAAAAAAAAACAGTTTACACCCTAAGTCTGGAAAAATGTTTTTCTTGCAATAAAGTAGTCTAGGATTCATTTCATTTATTCAACTAATTTGAAAAACTGTTTTATAGTAGCGAGTTGCACCCCTCAAAATGTTGGCGCTACAAGCGGCCGCTTGCTACACTTGTACCCAAAGCCGGCTCTGCTCCCAAGTGATTGATGCAAAATGTTGGAAATAAATTTCGCCATTCGTTGTTTTTACTTTAACAAAGTTAAATCCGTTCAATTTAAAATGGTATTCTGGAACTGTATTGAATTATCGACTAACAATAAGTACCACAGCACAATAGTTCATAAAACAGTCTGCACAACCTTTTAGGGGCAAATAAAGTATGAAATTCTAAGATAAAAAGTCCTTTATTATTTTTTCACCCAACACACGGGAAATTAGTAAATAATTAATTTAAGTAGTCAATCAATTGGTCTCTTAATTTGTTTGAATACCTGTCGCGCCAGCTTGATAACTGGTCCGTTTCCCCAAGTCCCACCATCAATATCGCTATAACGCGCACCTGATCGGCTACTTAATTTAATTAGTTACTAATTATCTGTGCGTCAGGTGAAAAATGATATAGGACTTAGAATTTCATCCCTTATCTGCCCCTAAAAGATTGTGCGGAACTTATAAGACATTCTGTACATTGCAGAAAAAAATATCCTTTAAACAGTAGCGGACTGGGCCGCCAAGCAACCGGACAAATGCAGGTAAATCTAAAAAAATGCTTTTTTAATTACTTCTTTTTTTCGTGTTGTGGTCTTTTATGCAACTTATTTATTTCATGTATGTCTTGATGGCGAATAATACATGTAAGTGTACTTAGTTTTATAGTATTTTCTGTATAAGAGAAGTTATTTTAGTTAAATTTGCTCGTCTTTTCTTGAATTTACGGTCAAAAAGCTATAAAGCTTCCTCTACGCTACTGTGCACAGGGTCCCGCAAGATATAGCGCCGGTCCTGGATATTGAAGATCAGTTTTTGTTGTCGTATTTTCAGTAAAATAACAAGCGACATAGGTTTTTTATAGCCACTTAAGAGAGAGGGGTGGTATAAAAATGTTTGCCCGGAGGCGACACATATCCTCATGACGGTCCTGCTTCATTTGTATGGTGTTAATTATTATATTTTATGTGTTCTGTTTTAATTGTGAATTATAATTAATTTTTAATGAGTTTTATTATCATTATTATAATTATTATTATTTTGCCGAAGGGAAATTTTCATAGTAATTTCTCAGGTCGAAAAATTTTACTCATCAGACAATGCTCTTAAATATAGAGTACGATTAAATAGAAGTATTCATTATTTTTAGTGGTATCATTTTAATAAATAATAAGTTAACGACAAGAGTAGTGTTAACATTAACTAATGAATGCAAAAAATATTTCGTAGACATTTGAAGAATATTTCGAAAATTACCAGTTTCTTGATAAAAAATTGTGTCATTTAATAAATCCTTTGATAAGGGTCTAGATAATAAATAATTGCATCAACTACCATCATCTTTTCTATGTATTTGTGTGTGTGTGTGTGTGTATATATATATATATATATGTTTTTCCCTCTGCTGTATGTCTTTTTTTAATTAATTTTTGAAACAGTGCGTGCACGATTTAACAGTGAACGAGATATAGTAAATCGAGACAACATTTGTCTCGGCTCACATCTGGATTCGACTTTACAAAGCAAAAAATACATTTTTTTTTCTAGCTAACTCATCTACAATAATTCAATTTTACTCATTTTCACACATGGAGTCACGCAAATGATTTAATTTTTGTTATCTGAAAATACGCGAAATATACACGTGCATTTTTTTAATAGTGAGACTCGTTTAAGTATTTTAATTTTCAAAACTTTATAGCTTGAATTATTTTTCATTTCCAGGTAACTGTCAATCAATGGTTAGTTCCTGTAAATATTCTAAATTATTACAAAATTTCAAAGTCGATATTCATTAAGATTTTCATTGTATTGTCTATATCTTTCAAAAAATCGGCTAAATCGACGTATTTTAACATGAAAAGCACAAATTAGCTATATAGCAATTCGACAGATAATTACTTTTTCAGCTAAATATGTGAAAATTAACGCCAACTTAATTTAAAGCAATAAATTTTCAAAAAATCATCGATTTATTTTTCTGTGCCTAACTCGGAAGACACGTTATATCGTCGGTAATCACAAATGAACTTGCAGATAACACAATAAAAATATGTAAAACTATTGTTTGATAGCGAAATATTGAGAATAATAATAAGAACAGAAAGTGTTCTTTTATTTCAAGGCTTCTTTATTGCAATTTCCTGAAACAGAAATTTTATTGTTATACCGTAGGAAAGCCTTTGAGGAAAATGTGCATGTTATATTAGGGAAATATTAATATATTTATTATAATAAGGGATAATTTCCTAATAAGGACTCTTGATGGTTATATTAAAAGAAAATTCTAATCAAAAACAGATTAATAATACTTAAAATCTTGCAAATTCTTCATTATAATGCCTTGTTGCTAATTAATTTAATTAAAAATCTATTGAAGTTTATGTGGTTTCTTTTCATGATTTTTTTTTGTCGAAATAAAAAAATTTAATTGCGCTTTAATTTGAAAACAAAAAGCTCTTTATTCCTTTCTTTCTGTGTGTTATTTTAACAATTTAAGGGCAATTCCTTAAAAAAACCTCGTTCTGTAATAAAATTAACCAATTATACAATCTAGAATTATTTGGATTTATTCAAGAATTGTTAATTAATTGGATGTAATTTGTTAAAACAACTATACTATTTATTCTATTTAACACTATGATAATCTGTTATCGACCAAAGGTCATTTGTTGTTTAATTAGAAAATAATTCGTATTTGGCTTAAAATTGAGCAAAATGTATGGAATTATGTAAATATATATGTATATCCGCAAATATGTCCTCAATTTCGGTTTTCTTATACGAAAATTCTCTCTTGGATGTTGTAAATTGTAAAAGATTTTGTCGGAATATGTCTAGATGAGAGTTTATATATACATATAAAAAAAAGGAACACGAGAATGGACTATTTTTTATGTAAATACGATTGTATTTGGTGAGAAATACATATTTTGATGACGATCGAAATTGAATTTGATAACACAAATATATTTTTACTGATGTTCATCCACCGACGATTATCATCCCATAATAAATATATCTATTATCAAAGTAGCAGTATTTTATCGAATAAATTCGTAACATGATAAAAAAATCATGCTAACATCGATATTATAATCGATAAGAATTTAATTTAAATGCAATTTGTAGCCTTATTTATATTGCGTTAATGACTGGTATTGTACTTAAGATTTTCGGTTTCGTTAATTAATTTGAATAAACCAATTTCGGACTTTCATTGAATATTTGACGTTCAATATTCACATATTCTTGACAGATAATTTAAATGAAAATTAATAATTATTCAATCAATTATTTACCTTTAAATTCCGCAATAACTTTAACACATCTGATTAAAGTACCCAATAAGACAGTAATTTTATAAGGAACACATCACTTAATAGTCAATAAACGATAAAAATTAGAATTAACATAACTTTAATTAAATTTATTAACACATAATAATTTTAATTAAAAATTAATTTTTTTTAATTGAATTTTAAAATAGAATGAAAATTTTCTCGAATGAAAATTTTTTAAATTGTTAAACGATGAAAATGATAATTGTCGTATCTGGTTTTTGGAGTGCGCGACGTCTGCAAGCTACTAGGCGTCTTTAACACAACGATGCTTTTAAAATACTGACTTGAAAACTGTTGGTAAAGCGCCTGTATAACGGCGAACATTCACGGATTTTCACGATTTTCCACCCTTATAACGAGCACCCTTGTAACGATAACAATTTAAAAACATATACGTGAAAAATAATGCAAAATAACCGTTTTTGTATCACTTAAAATGGTAACTCTAAATTCTAATGAAATACGAAAAAATCAACCGTTGACTGTGTCAGGTGGTTTTTTTTATATCTTTTTTCCTTGAATTTTTTTTACCGATTTGTTATATTCAGACAGAGGATGGGTTTTGTAAAATAAGAGGAAAAGAAAACGCGAGAAAGCGAAGTCATACGGGGCGAAATTGTGGACCATGTCCAAACTAAGATTTAGGTCAGTTTTATCACAAGAATTAGTACAAAAAATATATATATGTATCAAAATTTTCATTAAAAAAAAAAGATTATAATTTATCTCTTTGCGTTTTATTTACTTAGATTTATGTTTAGATTTGTTTAACAACTCGGCCTATTTTCAGATTTACATCCGGACGTCTTCCTCTTTCAATTCCTTTTGTTATACTCAACAAAATTCACCCTTATCGTAGGTGTGTAGTCATTTAAGGAGACGTTTGTGGAGAGAATTCGCGCTTCATTTGTCTCATTAAATTCGATTATTTTTCCTTTTCTTTGGTTACCACACAGAAATAAAAACTTTTATAATTTATTTTTACAGTTCCCTTTTTACTTATGAAATATTTTATAATTTGCATATTAGTGGATATAAAAAGCGATTTAATCGCTTTTAATAATTTTTTTTGATATAGGATAATAGGGGTGGAAATGTTCCATTAACATGCACAAATTCAAAATCATTGTGTTCAAAAACAGATGACGAGAAGATTGGATTGTGTGTATGTATTTATATTTATATATATACAGGATGTCCCGTAAGTCGCGTATTTCTTGCTAAATGGCAGATAGGGGATGCAATTCTAAGGTGAAAAGTCCTGTACCATTTTTTAATTTGACGCACAGGTAATTAATTATTAATTAAATCATGTAGCCAATCAGGTTCTTAATATAACCATAAAAAGAGAAAAGGAAAGAGTCTTGACGGTAGACCGTGGGAAGCGGACCAGCTAGCAGGCTGGCGCGACAGCCGTTCAAAATAAGAGAGCACCTGATTGGTTACTTAATTTAATCAATTACTAATCACCTGTGCGGCAGGTGAAAAAATGGTACAGGACTTTTCGTCTTAGAATTTCATCCTCTAACTGAACTTTAGGAGCAAATGCGTGACTTACGGGACAGCCTGTATATGTATAGGATATGTGTGTGTGAATTTAAACGGATCTACTTTTTGTTCTTTGTTACTTTCACGTAATTTCATATGAATATAAAGTACACAGGTGAGTCTTGAAGTTAAATTAACCCCTACAGGGAGAAAAAAATGATAAAATTGTAAAATTATTGGTTACAATTTTGTCAAGTTTACTTTACCCTATAATAATAGAAGACGGTGTGAATCGGTTAGCGTTTAACTACTTAAATCAACAAAACATTGTTACAACGTAACCGTTTAAATGTAATTTCAACTTTAATCACTTACAAAATCGTTCTTAGAATTGGGATTAAATTGTGATTTTATTAAATATTCAAATATTTATCAAAATTGACACGTACAAAACGAAAATACTCGATTTGTACACTGCCAGCTTTATAAAAATTTAAGAGAATTATCTTGAAAGCTTCATTGTATTTATATCGAATTTATTTTAGATTATATCCAAACAACCAATATTTGAAACTAATTGGATCTCTAGTCTGTGAGTTGAGGGTTTATTACGTACTATACCATACTGGCAACTGCAATTAGAAGCATGACGAAGTATTTCTTTTATAACTTGTAGTTATATGTTTCTAGTTGCAATTGCCAATTGTGTATAATATTGTAGAAACATTGGATTTTCATTTAATTTTAATTGCATCATCGATAACCATATGTGACATACAATGTTAAGTATTTGATATTGAAATCATGTTAGAGAGTAATTTAGTCTAAGTTGTCCGTTAATATCCGATGAGGAAGGATGCATCCTTGGTTGTTGATAAATGTGTTTAAGTCAGTCAACGCGTGACTTATATCAATTACTATTACAATGATAGGTGCTAATTTTAAGGCATTTGTATAACGCCTTTAGACGTCTTGAATGTTAAACAATTTCTATATGAATTACAAAAGATTCAAAAAACGCACTACTATGTTCAAACTTGTTACCTAAAATATACATTTATTCAATAGTGTTAAATATATTCAACAAAAAGGAAACACTAATGATCATCTACATAACGAATAGAATACAAAATGTTTCTAACATGCGATTCACAAACTGTTTATCTTATCTTAAAAACTAACACGCTTCCACAACGATATCCATTTGATTCTTTTTTTTACTCGATTTTATTCAATTATCGGCAATATTTCATCTAAATTACAAAATAATTTCACCTTTCCATATTTCGTATTTTGTACGGAAATCTATTCGAATATCAAGAACAACATCCATTTTATGTAGAAAACCGTAAATTTACTATGATTTCACCTAAATTAACCTGAATGTAAAATAATTAATTGTTAAAATTAATTATTTTCTTATTTAAACAAAAATATAAACTTCAATAGTATTGATTTGAAACAGATTTTCAGATTCCTGTTAAAGCTCAGTTTCCTTCAAGCTTTTATAGGAAAGCTACCCGGAATGCCATCTATTGGAACATTAAAGAACTCAAGCACAGGACTGAATTGTTCTAAAATTCCACCGAAAATTTATAAACATAGTTTTACAGTTACATTAGAGGAAATGTCTATTGCGCATCCAAAATTTGCGCAACACAAAGCAAAGTTGATCGAGTTAAAATCGACGAACTATAAACAGCAAGACCTTTAAAAAAACTCAACATCTAAAAAGGCGTAAATATAATGAAATTTTCTTTCTCAAAATTTAAATTTGAACCTCAACAGTACAGTAAACTTGAAATTTGATTTACTAGTAAAATACGTGCGATGAAAGTGAATTGTTTCTATAAAAAACAAAATAAATATAATTTCATTTATAGAAAAGATTTATAAAATTGCACATTTAGTTTTATTGGGGGAAATTAAAGTGAAAAGAATCACACAATTGCACAGTTTTATTGATCATAAACATTATTCATCACAAGATTTAAGTATTGACATATTTTTTATACATATATTTTTTTTGGAAAAATCAAAGTGCTGGGGTAAGACAATGGAAACCACGTGTTTTATACTCTAAATATCCGTAATTATCTTCTTTTTTTTTCATTTATTTATTGATTTATTATTAATTTTTTTGACCAGATCAAATATATAGTTATATAATTTTATAGATTATACGAATTGACGGAATTTGTTTATATTTTCATCTATATCACAGATTCTAGAGTTAATACTTAGGTACATAAATATTTTATTTTTAATTAAAATAATAATAATTTATAATAATAATAATAATTTTAATGATAATTATTCTAAGAACATCGAGAGACAACAATGAATCACGACGAATATTTATGTAGATTTATGATAAAATATGTTATATTATATTTTTTCTATATTGGTGTATAACGGGAATTCATTTTAATTCTTTAATATAATCTTTTTTTGTTGGTATTTTTGATTTTAATATTTGGCCATAGTTATAACGACTATATTTACTTGATTTTTTTGTATTTGTATTTGTTTTTGTATTTTTTAACTGGTAATATTGAAATTTTTGATTCTTAAAATTTTGTGATTTTTAATATTTTTGATTTTTAATATTCCTGAGATTCTTTTGACCATTTGATATTAATTGATTGAATTTGTGTTAATTACAGTAAATACAGCCGTTATATTTATATAATATATATTCAGACAATTTTAATAATAAACATTAAACAATAAATTATTAATAGATAGGTACAGCATAAATCACTTGTTAAATTGGTCGCTATTATCAATTAGAGATTGAAAAATAGCCAATAAATTACCTTGTTTATTCGGCGTTGTAAGAAAACGCCTTTGTTAAACCTCTGATAAGTAATAACATTAATTATAAGGAGGTAATGACGACGGTTTAAATGTATCAAATCAAAGAATCTTTCTGCCATTATCATTGAGCTTTTGTAAAAGAATATTTACTAATGCATGCTATAACATTCCGTCGTCAATCCTATATAACATTATTAATTTTCAACACTAAATTTTCTAACAATCTAAGGCTAAATACTGTTGGAAGATCCATAACAAGATTAAATTTCTATACACATTTGAATATTAACAAAATAATATCACCAAAAATACACCAAATTTGTTTGTATGTAATCATCGAAAGGATACAGTAATAGTATTTTTGAAGGCACCCAAAATCTATAATAAAATACTCTTCAACAATAACAAGTGTTCAAAATTAGCAATGATTACTTGTTATTTATCCAGCTTTACTTTGGTGCAAATTATTTGGTATATTTTTCGTAAAATTTCAGGCGATATATGTAAACAAGGTTATTATTATATACTAATTATATATATATATATTCAAGAACAGCTTAATTAACAGAATCTGTTATTTTCCAGTTTTAAGTAAGGAAATTCAATATCGTTAAACAAAACGGGCTAATGAGATTATGTTTTTGAAATAAATAGGCCAAAACAATTAACATTTATTGCAATTAATATTTATTATTTGTCTTTCATGCATTTTTTTGTTTATTCAGACATGAAAATTTAAATGTAAACGATTCGTGTGAAACTCCTCTCGAAAAATATTTCAATAATTTATAGGGGGGTGTCTAGAGACCATTTTAGCAAAATTAGAACCTCATAGCTCCTTTATAAGTTGGCCAAAAAACGCTCGTATCTAAAAATGTCGCGATTTTCAAAAACGAGTTATGCACGTTAAAGGGCTAAAAACGACTAGGGGATCCTCCCAAAATCGATTTTTTTCTATTTTATTCTGAAGCAGAGGAAAATGTCTCAAACATGAAAAATATTATAATGTTTGGAGGGTGTTGGAGTCATTCTCAGCCGTTTTGCGTCTTTAGCTCGTTTTAGAAAATCGCCACATCGTCAGAAACGAGCGATTTTTGACCAACTTCCGAATGAGCTACTAGGTTCTAATTTTGCTAAAATATTCTCTAATCGATCGCCAACTAATAGGAGTTTCACACGAATCTTATACATTTAGATTTTCATCCCTGTATATTAAAAATACTTTTATTTATTTGTTAATAAATGGATCTTATAAAAATTAATAATTTGTTTATAGAATTCTTACAACAAAATTCAGTAAATTGAAATAGGAGAAGGCATAAATTGTTCACATCTTCTCAATTTCTATGTATTTTAATGTGTCTTGTTTTTTTTTTCGTATTTGCTATATTAATAAACCAATTTTCTATAATTATAATATGTAGTCACATATAATTGGGACGACGAACACAACATAATAAGCCCATATTTTTATATAATGAATTTCTTCGACGTTTATTGGTCCACTGACTTGCAAGGTCCTCTGTTAGGGCAAAGGATTTTTCTAAAAAAACAAAAACAATATACCCATTAATGGTCAATAAAAAAATCAAATTATACAGGATGTCCGGTTTGGAAGTATCCAATTCGGATGTTTCTATGGAATTAATAAAACGATTCGACAAATATTTGAAAGATTTCTAAGATAGCGCCTGGAAAAAAGCGCTCGTTTCAAATAATGACGCGACTTTCAAAAACTTAGTGGACACATAGAATGACTCGAAGATCATCGTTTATCTCCATTACATTCTAGAAAAGATCTAAAAGATTACCTTTTTCTCCAAATATCAGTGGAGAATAAAGGGAAAACAATCAACGTTGAGAAAGTCTTTTGAGTCATTCTTAGGCCAAGTTTTCCTTCTGCTATTCAAGCTCTGTTTAGCAAGACCTTGGCTCGAATAGACCTTAGTTTGATAATAACGGTCAAATTATGTACTTCTAGGCCGGACAGCCTGTTTAACATCTCAACATTGACAACAATTTGACAAATCGCATTCTGGAACGGTAAAAACAATTATACATTGAATTTCCGACCTGATGATTTCAGAATATGACCCAGAGTCCTCAATTGTCAGAAGCTCCTGTCATAGGTTGACTATATGAATCGGAGTGTTGAACTGAAATAGAATACAACCACTAGCGATAGAATCAATATTCTTTCTATTTAAATTCTGCCGACTTGACTTTTATCAAAAAAAAAAATGACAGTAATTGAGAAAGTAATTTGTAATTTTATTTAATTCTAAAATACTAAAATTAGGTAAAGTATTTTACACAAATCTCTACCCTAGTTTCGATTTGCAACATTAATTATTCACATAACTTCAAACTTTGAAGGGATGCCGTACAAGTAAAATAAATTAATTAAATTTAATGAACCTGAACTGATATTTTCCATAAAAAAAATTCTTTTTTAAAAATTTTCACCCTATTATTTGAAAACAAGGGCTAAACAAAATATGTTCAAGTGAAAATTATTTAAAATCGCCACAGTACGTGGGTAAAAAAGACACTAAATGCCATCTTGGTTAATATAAAATCGATTACAATTCTAGAGAGTGATCTTGTGCGGTCTACCTCATCCTGCCTCAACACGTACGTGCCAGGTCAGTATGCGGCTTAATCAAATTCATTCACAACTTATAATCCGGTTATTTTGCTATCCAGAACCGGTACAAAGTACTGTTTGTTTATTCCTTTCGCTTACCGCTAATCAATGAACAAACGTGTATGTCTTAAAATAATACAAGATTTTGATTAGAAATTCATTCTAAATATAAATATCGGTAAACCGATTTTGGCAATTTGTCGCCATTCGTTTTCAAGTGGTTTTGTGGAATTTTCAATGTATTTATAGCTTCTATCCTGTCGAAAGTAACCACAAGAGAATTTCAACTTGACTTACGATATTGTAAATTCGAAAAAAATTCATTGATATTCAACAAGTTTACCAAAACTATCGGAGAAGAACCGATAGGATAAATTTTGAGATTTCTTGAATTGAAAGATATCAATGAGGTAAAATACCCAGTACTTGAACACTATTTAAGATGGAACCAATACTTGAACAAATTCATAAAATTTATACAATTGAAATATGCCAGCAATCAATCTCAAATAAGTCGCAAAATCACACATACTGGGTGAGTCTCGTAAGACAAAAAGTTCTTATGAGAATTCCCATTATTTTATTCGGAAAATGCTACAAGGATTTGTAGGGGGATCTCCCGAGAATATCTTGGCAAAATTGGAATCCCATAGCTCATTTTGAAGTTAATCAAAAAACGTTCATTTTGGTTAAGGCCACGATTTTCAAGAACGAACTAAAGACGCAAAACGACTAATAATGACTCGAAGACCCTCCCAACATTGCTTTTTTCGTTTTTCTCCATTGCATTCTAGAAAAAATGCGAAACATTCTCATCTATTCCAGATTGAAATTAAGAAAAACGAAAAAAAATCAATGTTGGGAGGATCCTCTAGTCATTCTGCGTGTTTAGTTCGATTTTAAAGATCGAGAAACGAGAGTTTTTTGACCAACTTCCGAATGATCTACGAGGCTCTAATTCTGCTAAAATAATCTCCAGCTACCTTCCTATAAATCATTAAAACATTGAATAAATGGAGAATGAGAGTTATAAAAGCCAAACCTCATGATTGTTCAAGTACTGGTCACAGACGGTTCAAGTACAGCGGCTTATCAAAATACAGGGTTATTCACGTTAGATAAAAGTTCTTATGGCAACTCCCATTATTTGGGGGTTCCTAGGGAACATTTTAGTAAAATTAGAAACTCGTAGCTCTTTTTGAAGTTGGTCAAACAACGCTCGTTTTTGACGATTTTCAAAAACGAACTAAACACGCAAAACGACTTAGAATAACTCTAGAATCTTCCCAATATTACTTTTTTCCGTTTTTCTCCATTTTATTCTGGAGCAGATAGGAATGCTTCACATTTTTCCTAGAATCCAATGAAGAAAATCATTGTTGAGAGGATCCTCGAGTCATTCTAAGTCGTTTTGCTAACTTCTAAATGGGATACGAGCTTTTATTTTGGTAAAATGATGTTCAGGTACCTCCTCATAAATTATATTATTATATTTTTTGAATCACTCGTGAAATAATGGGAGTTGACATAGAAGCTCTCATTTTTAAAAGCTTGTAAAAAAATCAAATTCTGATACTTTGCAATTACTGTTTTTTTATTGAATAGATTAAAAATTTCACGTACTTTTTAGACATACCTCTATTCAATTGATTAAGGTAAAATTCGATTGTTAGAATCGTTGTCAAACATTTAACACTGCGAAATTTGTTTTTTATCTTATTTATAATGAAACATTTAATTGTCCTATAATTGCATATTGAATTCTCAAATAAAAGTTAATTATTGATTAGAGCGATTGTAAATTAGTGCATCGTAATAAAATGTTTTATAGTAAAAGTTGGAAATTGTGGAGGGTTCTCAAGTGGTACTTTGCTCATTACATGACTCGACACAAATCACTCCAGTCCGGTTTCCGTTAAACAATTCAACAGGAAAACGGCATTCAAGTCGGATAACTTCCGTTACTAATTCATTTTCATAATTTCCAACCGCTTATCGATTTAAAAAAATATCATTTTTTTTACCTAAATTATTCTCCTGTTTCGGCATAAATTCTTGCATTTCTCTCAATAATTTGGCTATTTCTTGCGAATCCTTCGTAATGCTGCATAATTCTTCTTGATTAAAATCTGGCGTTATTTGTTTACATAATAGTATTTGACTTATAACATTTCCCAGATTTGATGGTCCGGCCCTATTTTCTATAATAAATAATCAAATTATTTGATTGAATAATTTTTGTAGATTAATTAATTAATCAATTTATTAATTACCATAGTAACCGGACATGTCCATAGGAATGATTTGAACTAGTCGATGGCACTTAGTGAGTTCGCGAAGAAACAATTGTGACATGAAGAACAGTAGTACTAGGTGAGGGTTGTCAGCTGGAATTCCTTCAGCAACCGCACTATATACAAATACACAAAAGCAACAATTAATTTCTTATTAAACTAAGCTTAAATGATTATATTTATTAAGCCGATTTAGATTACATCAGCCTAACTCTTATGACAATAAAGTAAACAGTTTATAACTATTAAATCTCCAAGATCATTCAAGATAATTGGAAAATAAGTTCATCAACGAGATGAGGAGTAAATTGTATTTCTCTCTATATGTATGGAAGGAGACGTAAAACAAGTCCCTTATCTATCACTGGTTGAACCTTCGTCCGAATGTTGGGTTTCGTAACAATAAATTATTTCTCTTCATAGATGCGTTTCTTAACGGTATATCTTAAACACATTTAAGATAATAAGGAACATCCTAGAACAAACTAAACATCAAATGATAAGGTTAATTATTTTAAGCATACACTGATTAATTAACTTATTAGCATAGAGAATATAAGCATCTGAGACACTGGAGTGGAATCCAACAGTTGTAAAGATAACAAAATATAGAGTTAACGAATTTAAAACTATAATCATGTTGAGCGAACAACAATTATTGTAAACTGGCAAACTATATACGAAATTATATCAAGACAGAAATGTTTGGCTTGATAAAAAGTCGCCATTACATCTTTCTCTTACCTTTCCGAGTAGTTAAAATATATATTCGTACGTGCTTAACTAGACGTGCTATATATACAAAGCTAATATTTTGCATAATTTAATTCTAAACCTAAATATAACTTTTATCGGTTAAAATTATGATTAATAAAATGGAAGCTTATAGTGTTGAAAAGAAGCGAAACAAACAATACGAAATCAAAACAATAGTTGTTAAAGTATCTCATTAGTAAAGTGTGTCAACAACAAGTTTCGTATTTAAAAAGGACCACACTATACAGGGTGTTTGGTCTAAGTATGGTGAGTTCTAAGAAACTCCTATTAGTCGACAAGCGATTCGAAAAACATTTTAAAGATTTGTAAGAGGGTCCCTAAAGAACATGTCAACAAAATTAGAGCCTTGTAGCTCATTTGAAGGTTGGTCAAAAAACGATCGTTTTTGACAATATTGCAATTTTGAAAAACGAACAAAACACGCAGAACGACTAAAAATTACTTAGAGACCTTCCCAACATTGATTTTTTTCGTTTTTTTCCATTTGATTCTGAAACAGGTGGAAATATTTCGTATTTTCTCTGGAATATAATGGAGAAAAACGAAAAAACTCAATGTTGGGAAGGTATCTGAGTCATTTTAAAATTGCGACATTGTCCAAAACGATCGTTTTTTTTGACTAACTTAGAAATGAGCTACGAGGTTCTAATTTTGCTAAAATGTTCCCTTGGGACTCTTCTACAAATCCTCAAAATATTTTTCGAATTGCTCGTCGACTAATAGGAGTTTCTTAGAACTCACCATACTTAGACCAAACAGCCTGTATATTTTTAATTTGAAGATTACAACAACAACACAGTTTAGATTTCTACTATATTAAATAGTTGCATTCTTTACTTGTTGAAAAATAATGAAAATGTGTTTCAAATTCCAATTGGTGTCTTACAATTCAACGAAGTCTTTATCGACCTAAAAAAAATACTTAAGAGTGGTATTTACTAACTTTTTGAAAACAAGCTGCTGACAGAGAGATATTGACAGCGTCAGAGATAAGTATACAAGAACCATTGCGCAAGTTACCACGCAACTCATTTCGCAGATGACATATACACATGTACAAAACGTATGGGATAGTAGGAGCTTGCAGGTTAGTACTTGTAATTAGAGACTATACTTTAAGAATTCAGTGAATACCACTCTAAGTGTCCTGCTTGGTTATTTGTTACCTGTTTATTAATTCACAGAAATTGGCCTTTAATTTTCTCTGCTTGTTAAAATAAACAAAATTAGATGATGTTCCGCTGTTGTAATATATTGTACAAAAATATGCATAAAAGATGAGAGGAAAAAACAATAATTTTAACGATTATTTATGATTGTTCGTTTACGATAGAGCAATTTGGAAAACAGCTGTCCTTCAGTATGTACGTATCATTATTATACATAATTTATTGAAATTTGTTATGGAATTGTTAGCTTCAACACTATAAAATAGTAATTTTGTCAGTTATAAGTCGTTATACATTGTGAAATTATCTTTAACGGGGTAATTCAAAATTTTGTTAACCGTAAAAATAGAAGGATTCATATAGGTATACATACAGTAGATAAATTCTATTATATTGCCGATAGTTGGAATTGTCAAACTCTAAACTAATTCTGATGAGATATTCTTCAATTTTCTCTGACTTTCATTGAGTTAAGACGACAACAAAAGTAACGTATTACAGTATTGTAGTTTATAATCAAATTCGTTTTGTAATTTAATGTTCTATTCATCAATTCGTAAAAGAGTTTAAATCAAATCCTAAATGAATATTCTTTATTTCAAATATTCTAATTTGGATATTACTTTTATAGTTGTACGTTTTTAATAGTTTCAAACGGTTAATTTTAATAAAATTTAATTTGAAACAAGCAACTTTTGACTTAAAGTATCAATCGAACGCTAACCATCTATAAATTTACATTTAATTTATTCAAATTTTGATCCTATTTAATTGTCATAAAAAATATATTGTTCAATTAACAGTAACAACAAAGAGTTTTGAATTGTGTTTGATGTTGGATTTTGCTCTATTGTTATCATTGTCATCGCCGACATCATCATATATGATGACTATAGTCATCGTGTGCTGTTGCAATTCATCGATCTCAAAATTAATAGAGGACAATATTAAATTAACTCGTTCGAATATGCTTTGTTTTAAACGAAATAATAAAATTTAAACTTTATGGACTTTCTATCGTAATCCTATTTTCCGTTCTTCTAAATTTCTTAAAATTGTTTTTAACTTGACACCTACGAAAATTAACTTTGATGTTAAATCGACTTGTTCTTGATTTATTTATTTAACGATTAATCTACAAAGCTTAATTAACTAAAATGAATAGGAAATCAAGTAGTTATGAGTAATTTTTAATTGTTTAAAATTAAAATAAAGCCAAATAAGTAGCGTTAATGATTTTCTTTTGTATTATTTCTATTGTTAACAAATTAATTACCCATATTGATTCATGTATAAATGTATTGAATACTATTGTATTGAATTGTAATTTGATAAGGATTCCCAGAAAGGTTCCCTCCAAAATCGTGCTTCAATTATAGAATCATGTTAATTACGTATTTGTCTCTGATTCTTGTTTCTATTGATACAATAATATTAAAGAAAAACTACCTGTCAATCATCAATATAGACTAGTAAACTAACAATGAGAATTAATGGATGGCCCATTGGAATTACAACGATTATTTTTATGTAAATTTGATCGAAACATCGTGTATTTGTAATCAAAACAAATTGTTGTGAATGTTAAGCGTTGTGTAAAAATGGTGGATGCGCCGGGAGACCTCCTCACAATTAATAAAATTCAACTTGTTTAATATTTAATTTATCTTCATTGTCATTAAATACACGACCCACTAAGTTTATAATCTCTACGTTAATAAATGTCCCATGTGAATATTTACTATTACTGACCGTCAACACACAAATAGTCAAATTCGTAATAAACCTAGTAAAACATAATTCGTACTCTCTTGTTAATTTAAATTAAATTTATATTTAAATATATAATGAACATGTATATATAAATTTTGACTTGATGAAACATCTACATCATTAAAGATTATATAAGTGATGTTGAAGCAATCCCTTTACAATTTTACTGTTCGTTAAACTTTAAAATAAAGTTTTCAAAACAAACTTCTCTACCTCGTGCCAGCTATTCACCCTTTTTAAATTCAATCGTTTATTTATATTTATAATTGAGATAATATAGAAATATTCCTGTATAATTAACACAATAACAGTTTGTGGTTTTGATAAAATGATAAACAATACCGATACAAAATAACCTTTATGCAAATACACTACACAATATTACTGTTATTATTATAGAACTAAGCAATTGGAAATAGGTATAAATAAGCCTTCCTGGCTTTGTCATGTTATAAATCAAACATGAACGAAATACATCCGTATATATACAGCTGTACTAACGGAATAAAGCTATATTAACAGCATTTCTTTCAGGGAGTGCAATAAAATTCCATTTTAATTAGAATGTGTTGCGTGTTTAAAGAATTATTTCTTCAGATTTTTACTTATTTAAAAACTTTTAACACATATCGTCGAGCAAAGTGAATCGATAATCATCATTTAAATAATAAAAGTTTACTATTTTTTATTATTTTTTTTAACAAACAAAAGTGCATAATAAATTTGTTTGACCTATATAAACAACAATATCTTTGACTAGATTTATTCGTAAAGCTAAAACTATAAATTTTTCTTCATAATATTGAGTCTTGTTGCCAATTTTGTAATTTTTCAATCAACTTCATAATATTTTAAAACAAACCGTAAACAAATAAACAGGTAAATTCAAAATGTACGCTGTCAATATCAACGATTACCTCGAATATAGTTACCATTAGTATAAATATTTCATTAAATTTATTACATGCAAAACAAATAAATATATGACATAATTATCAATCAATTCATGATTTACAAATATAGACATCAAAAAAATGATAGGATTCAATAATATGTACCTTAAAGCGAAACAAATCCGCTTTCAATAATATTAATTTATCAACTCTGTCATGTTCAAAAAAATAATAATGATAATAATATACCGCTGAATTCAATATGTCGCCTATATTGTCCTTTTCTTGAAAATCTACGTATTTCTTTATAGATCAATCGACGTCCAAAAGACGACAGAAACTTCGCATTTCCTCTGATTTTATTCGTCGCAAGACGTAACACATTGAACTTGTATCAATATTAAAAAAAAAGGCGACAAAATCTGATAAGAATGCGTAACAAAAAACATCATCCCTAATATTATTATAAGATTATTATCAACATCATCATTTCTTTGATTTTTTTTTAATAAAGCTGCTATAGTAATCGATGATTAATAATCTAAAATAAATATTGTTAATGCTGAATCAACTGCTTACCTTCTTAACTGAGGCAAAATTAATTGGCTCGTATGCTTACAAGCTTCAACACAGCTTCGCCGTAATTTTCTGATTTTCTCCCTTAATTCTGGACAATCCTTTGGCTGTCCAATGTGAATTAGTAATTCTCTGAATAAAGCCACTTGCCCATTTATATCAACAATCAACTGGAAATCAACAGAATAAGAAATATTTCAAAGTTTTTTTATATATATTAAATTTTGTATCTGATATAATGACAGCTCAGATTTTCGTGTACATGACAAGGCATGTTATATTTGAACTTGGTTGTCAATTTATTATAAATCACAAATAGAATATTTTGTTTTCTTTATATTGAAAAAGTGGACAATTTTGCACATTTTATTTTCAATAATAATTTAAATACATTAGCATGCTGTAATATATTGTAAAACTTCTAGACGGCAATCGCGTGTTAACAATCTCTACTGTACTCGGTTTTTAGATAAGTGAAATTAAAAAGGAAAAATGCTGTTTTTGTTGTAAAAGGAAAACAAATATTTTGTTGGTAAAATCGATAATTATCATGTAAAATTCTGATTTTATATTGAAAGTAAAAAACGAACTTATCGCCGAATCTTGATAAGTTTAGAAAATTTGCAAAGTGCACGTTTTATCCTCATATCTGCATGCTAAATTTCAATTGATCGACCTACTATAGTTATGAACAAAATGAATTTTTTACAATACACACACACACACACACACACACACACACACACACTTTAATAACTTCATTAACGTTTGCTATATTGATCTCTAATTAACAATTTTCAAAGTAATACCGTCAATTAAAAAAGCTTTTTAACCAAAAGCTTCTCAAATTTTTGCCAATGAATAATAGTTTTGTGGATTTAATTAAAGAAAATTCGATTATTTTCCGGTTAAATTGAATAAATAAATAAATAGAGTACGCAAAGGGAATTCCTGCGGTACGTAATCTCAGTATTCCCATGTGATTGTATGCGGTTAAAAATATATGAGACGCATACAATTTTTTTTTTATTTGTGGTAGTTAATTGAAAACAAAAAATAAACACACACACACACATACCATACTGAGAGTGTGGTCTAAGTCGCTCTGATGGCGATGCGACATGCCGAATGTGAAAAATCTTTTGATATTTCTTAAAAACTCCCCCATTAAGTTATATCACAGTTAATAACAAACAACATGATAAACTTTATTCAAGGGTTTATTATTGTCTAAATAAATATAACGGGAGTCACGTCTAGTGTCACGTTTCATATACCTTGTTAGACTGAGCGCCGTGTTGTTGTAGTAAAGTTATGTATACCAGTCATTTTGTCGCGCATTCGAAAACTTGAGCTTTAAACACGGAACCCCACCATTATACAGAAACTAACAAATCACACTAATAACAAATTAATGGAATTTCAAACAATTATTATTATCTTCAATTTTAAAAGTTCGACATAACTTAAAATTAACAATAATTCGCTACAGAAAAATTAATTAAAAATAAAGGGACGATACGAAAGAAATCTATAAAATTGGAAATAACATAAAAATTACCATTAAAAATTGTTAATATCGCGTATTTAATCGAGAAAATTGAAACGTTTCTTTAAACAAATCGTCACCTCAATATTGGTTTGTTCAATATCCACTTTTCAGGGATCAGGGATATTGAGTTATATACATCAAAATTAAAGTTAAAATTAACTTGTTCAATTAACCACAAATAAACATCAACATTCTAGTAAAACAGATATGTTTTTTTGTGGTTAATTGAACAAGCTAATTTTGACTTAAATTTTGATGTATAGGTATCAATATCCCTGAAAAGTGGATATTGAACAAACCAATATTGAAGTGACGAAATGTAAATTAAGCTGTTGCCAATTTCTTTATTATTATCGCTGAATTTTATTGTGATCCGCTAATAAAACAAAGTAATACAAAATTATTTTTTCCTCTTATTTATATGGAAATTTAAAAGGTTTCTGTCGGCGAAGTCTCAATATTCTTTTTAAGAAAGAAAAATTATAAAACCGACTATTCTTAATTCTTTTTGCATTTTTTCCTTCTGCTTTTATCTTCTTGTCTTTAAATAAAATTATTTAAAACTGGTGAAATTTTTTAAAACAAAAATAAATATTGACTTATTTGATTATAAAACTACTTTTCTACGCTGATTAAGATTTTAATAAAGTAAATTATTGCAGTGGTATCGAAATAATTTATTTTCACATTAATTTTATGGCATTCTAGAGTATTTAATCGAGCACAGGGTAAGTCACGAACTCAATTTCATGCACATTTTTTCTTATTTAGTTATTTATTAATTGATTTATTGATACGATTTACGAATCCAGTGCATAATTCAGTTTTAGATTTTGATCACTGCATTAGTCGATCTACTACAGATCGGGCAATTTCTCTAGGTACACTGAGGTACACAAAAAAAGAACGACTCTTGAACGAGTAATATAACACTTTTCGGTTCGTGTGAGTCAGCCTGCTTCTCTCGTGAGGATAAGAAAGTGGGTAGGTAGGATGTGTAGAACGAGTTTCCATAACCATATTTGTAGAAAGTATTTTTCCATTCAGGCACCTATAACCCCATTCTCTTCTTCCCAAATCCCAAAACTGTAAAAATTATATTGTTTGAGCGCCCCCAAAGCCGGTTTTACACAACTGCAGGAAAAGTGGTCTCTTTTATCTGCTCGATGGAAAACATCGATCCCGACCATCTTGAAAATAATAGGTAGAAAATAAGTGACGAATAATAAGAAATCATTGCCTCTATTACGACCCACCCTTCGTCCCTTGACCAAATAAATCACTTTCTTATATATACAAAAAAATTACCTGCTTTGAATTTTACTATACAACTCTTTTAAAAGACTAGAACAACCAGACGTTTAGAATTTGGTATCTTTGTCGTACAGTATAAGAATTGCTCGTGAAACATCTTCTTATAAATGCATCAGACGAAGAAGTGACTATTCTTAAGATATCGAATTTCCCGTAAGATATTTTCTTGGAGTTACATAATTTTTAAAAAATGGGCTTGTAGCACAGGGGTGGAGGTAAAAATTTTAAATAGTAAGTCCGACAGTAAAAAAATTTCAAATTCTCCTAGTTACCCTCTAAACAATTTTTTTTTTAATTATTTTAATTGAAAAAAATGTTGATAATAAATAAGAGTAGCATAATTTTCATTAAAAGGGATGGATAATTTTTCCAAAAAAAATTTAATTTTAATTTCTCTTTATTCTTTTAGAATGGCTGAATGTGCAAAAAACCGAAGTGGGAATAAAGTTGATAAAAACTTGCTCTAATTTTGCTATTACTAAATAATAATTTGGTAAAAATAATTAAAAAAAGTTTACCAAAAGAGGAGGATTCGAACCTTACTTATAGTCGGACCAGTTATTCAAAATTTTCATCTTTATACTTGGGCTACAAGCTCATTTTTTTAATATTTTGTAGCCCGAAGTAAATACCAACTATCTTATAAATAATGGTATTTTGAGAATAGTCCCTTCTTTGTCTGATGCATTTGTTGATGGATGTTACACTTGCTCATGACAAAGATACCAAATCTGTTTGTTCATAGTAAAATTGTAAAAGCAGAACCAGGTAAACTTTTCGGTATAGAAAATAGTGGTATGTTTGGTTAAAAGCTCACGGGTGAATGGTAATAGCCCCTATCATTTCTAATATTTAGTCCTAGTTTCTCTCTATCGCTTTTTGATTTATACAGGGTGTCGACCGTTTTAGAAAAATTAGAACCTTGTAGCTCATTTGAAAGTTGGACAAAAACGATCGTTTTGGACATTGTCACAATTCAAGAACTTTTTAGGTACTTAAAATGACTTAGAGTGACTCGAAGACCCTTTCAACATTGATCTTTTTAGTCTTGCTCCATTGCATTTTACAAAAAAAGACGAAACATTGTCATCTGTTCCAGAATAAAATGGAGATAAACGAAAATAATCAATGTTGGGAGGTTTCTCGAGTCATTCTCAAGTGTTTGAAAATCTTGACATCATCAGATACCGTTTTTGACCAACTTCAAAATTAGCTACGAGGTTCTAATTTTGGTAAAATGATCTCGAGGGACCTTCATACAAATTTTTAAAATATTTTTCATAGAATCGGTACCCTGTATGCAAGTGAAACAGGGGGGCTGGCCTGATTTTTTGGATATGTGTTTATAACAGTGTCCAGTGCTGTTATATTTAGAATAAGAAAATTAGGTATATTTCCGGACGAATCGGACGTGTTGTTGTCATATTGTGGGTGTCATCAATAGGTCCAAATCCAATGCGATGTCAGCAAATTTCATGTAAGTCAATCAAATGTGTGTCAACAGAAAAAGCAGAATTGTATGAATCAAAACTTGTATAGCACGATGATTCTCTATTATTCAACTTGTGATGTTTGGTTCTTTTTACAAATATAGGTATATAGACTAAAATAAATTGTTTCCGACTCATTAATTAGAAGCGATATATAAGTTAATGTATTATTCGAACATGTTGCTTTAAATATGCGTGACTTGAAGCAACTAGTTGTTAATTGATTGGTTTTCTTTTATTGTACAATTGTTTCTTATTTCTTCTCTCATTAGTGCCATCTTAATGCTTTCAAATAATCTAATTACATATAGAATACTTTATAAATTCTATTTTTGAACATTTCTATTACGAAGATTAATTAAGGTAGACAATAAACTAGGAAGTTTATTAAGTTTTCTAGTGGGAATTTAAAATGACTATCCAAAACAACAATTTTGCCATGTTCCATTTGATGTGTACTCTTCTAAAAACACAAAGTTTGTGATTATAATCTTCCACAAACTAAACAACTATTGAAAGTTTAATACAACAAAACTAACCAACTTCAAAGTGTAGTAGAATGACAATTAATATCCGGGTATATGATGGTATTCTCTAAAAAGTCATCAAGCTGATAGTTTTGTAGTTGATAGTTGATATTTCCATGCATCGCTCAAATGTGTCCGACAACTGTTTCAATATAAACATTTAATTCTACCCCATTGAGAAGTTGTAGAAAACTTTCAAAAGTATTCTTTCTACAGAGGCATAGCAATGTATAACAACAAAGCATCTTATAAAAGAATAAACAGCTTTTATGAAAAGGAATTAATATAATTTTTTTGTTTTTTTTTTTGAAATCTATTCATTAAAAATTTCAAAGAGCGATCCTAGCTCTCGGGGGGTTTTGAATAAAACTTGACTTTGTAAAGTTCTGAAAAATTTTATTTGTGGAAACGTTTGATGTATAGAAGTTTCTATTTAAATTTTATACCTAAAAAGAATTGAAGTTACCAATATTTACATAATAATTTCAATGTCATTCTTTGAAAATAATTACAATTGTTAAATTTAGTACAATTAACTAAGAAATATGTAAGACAAATTTGTATAATGAAAAAGATAATAAATCGATAGAATTGTTAGAAGATTGTGATTTTTTTAAATTTGTTACTGGAAAGGTTTCTAAATTTGGTAAACTATATCAGTTAATTAAACTCTAGTTAGTTGGGGGTACAACATAAATTAATCAAATTAAATTTCAACAAATTTGCTACATACAATTCTAATCAAGCCCAATAGAAATTTAATAAGGTTATTTATTAAATTCTATTTATATCGAATATTTGAAATGATTGCTGAGGAATTTCGGACAAAATACTTTAATAGTATGCACATATATTAAACACATACATACAAACATATCTTGTTGGTTTTTGTAAAGCTCCACATTGTAGAATGGGTGTATATAGTGGCCGATTTGCAATGCATGTTTCATAATCTATTACCTGTAGGCTGAGGTTTTGAATAGGTTGCTTATGAGCTTTATGCAGGAGATTCATCATTAATTCATGAAAATATAACCAAGCCGTATGTTTTACATAGATTTCTTCATCTCTCCCTTTCGCATATTCCACTATATAGCTGTCATGTTTAACCTTAATTATCTGATTATCTCAATTTTCTTCGGAAGATTATATAAATATATTTCCAATGGGAAAAAAATAGATACTAATAAAGATATAAAAGTGGATAAAATGACCCGGATTGAGACGATATTCAAAGTAATCCATGTCTGAGCCAAAAATTTCATCTTCGTTATCATTTTTTTCTCATCTATTATAAATGTAGAATTGATAGAAAATCAATCTATGCATATGTTAATATAGAAATGTTGTAGTGTTTTGTTTTTTTTTATTAATTTAATTCCAATGTTAGGAGAATGTTCTTTTCATGTTAACATTTCGACTCGACTACAATGAAAAATGCTATTTTGCGGTGAATACGACTGAGAGATGCACAATGGAATAATTAAATTACAGATTAATTATTCATGAAACATGCGAGCTTTGTCCGTCTATAGAATCTAGTTTTTTTTCTAAAAAATATTAATTAGGTACCATAATTAATGCTTTAGGATTTTGTGCAAATGCGTATATGTGATGATGGTGAGAATAATAGAAAAATTTGGTATAGTTTATATTTGGTGAAATTTACTAATTTATGGGCTTATCCAAAAATTAGTTTCTTTGTTCAATATTTAATTAGGAACTGTACCAACACAATTCGCAAACGAAACAATAAATTATCGTTTAATTGAGAGCAATTGTTTCGATATATAGAATTGTGTTTGACATGAGACGCACGCCACCAGACTCCCATCAGTACCAATTCCTTTCAGTTGGTCTATTTTCAGTTCTTTGTTTTTGTTTTAATTCTGTTTATTGTATATAAATATTTATGTTTTTTTATTCTCTCTATTATATGTATTTACTGTTTTACCTTGACGGGATCGTATGATGTAACATAAACAGAGGTACGTCGGCCTATTAAAGAACGACAACCGATTGAGCTACTTCGACGACCGGCCATCCTCACGGGGAGCCAACGCTCCTGGCTGGTCGAGCCATGCACTTGTACGGCGGCTTCAACGGCCGACGCCCACGTCACGACTGAATTGAATTGGTGGCGGCGCGCAAGTCCAACATCGATTATATCATCAACACGTGCTACTACCCTTCAATTACATACAGTTAAAATGTATGTTTTCAAACCCTGCGCGCACATAAAATATTTATTATCAAATCAAATCCTTTTCAAGTATATTTTCAAATGTTACACACATCATTCATTATACTCTTCTACTTTCTAATTAATTAAAAATCAAAATGAAATCATGAAAAAACACACACTATGAACAAATATCTCTAACAAGATTTTCGTATTTACTATATTTGAAATGAAAACAAACAAAAATCGTTATTTCTGCATTTGTGAGAGAGAGACTGTTAGGCTGCACACGTTCTCTTCAAGTCTTTCATACTACAACCCTCTAATAAATGAAACCATTAGTTCTTGAATAAGCTTTACACTTATAGTCTTCCGCTCCATCAATTCTCATTTTTGTTACTTCCACGATGACAAACAACCAATTTAAAACTTCCGAAATAAACTTTTTTTACAAAAGGCCAATTATTAAACATTCCACAAGAGACTATTGATCAGTATCTTTTAGAATAAATCAAATAAATACAATGATGATGATGATGATGATGATAAAAATCAGCAAATGTTGAAATTATTTAAGAATGCCCCGGCGCATCCACCAAAATTAAATCGCACCATTACTTTGTATTGTTATACTTTATCTATTAACAAGCTCAAATTGAGATATTCAACGATTTATATTGACAAACAACCAATTTGAAACTTCCGAAATAAGCTTTTTTTATAAAAGGCCAATTATTGAATGTTGGAAAAACAATATTCTTTTATTTTAAATCTCTCTCTTAACAAAAATGAATCGACAGAATAAACAAATAAGCTTCTCAAGGTTTTTGTAATCAGTTAGTTAGTTAATATTTGGATATTGTGAAGTAATGTTCTTCCTTGTGAATGAAATAAAATTAGTAACAATTTAATAAACATTAAACCCTTTGATGGACAAAAATACAGTGTTTAGAAGTTTCGAATAATGACATTGTTAACAGAATTGAAAATTGTTAATGTGATTACAGACATACCTCCAGAAGTACAAGATGATACGTAGATAAACAATGAATTAATTGCTAAAAGTGTGATCGTGGATTATTTGTCAGACTTTTTTCTTGGTTTCGCTAAAAAGTATCAAACTGAAAAACAGATCATTGAACAATTGGATAGAATTTGCTACGCAATTGTCATTACGAAAGAAATTATTTGAATTAAAACTACAAGGTGATACACAGTTAACAGTGCATTTTACCATGTTTGACGAAATGATCGCGGAGTTGTTGGCTGCGGGTGCAAAATTCGATGAAATGGATCAAATTAAATAATTCATAGTTCATTTTTCTCTTATTTGAAAAATTTTTGAATTTTTAATATATGTATTTTTATTAAATCTCAAAGTCTTAATTCCAAAATTAAAAGATGTTTATTTTGGAATTAAGACTTTGAGATTTAATAATAATACATATATTAGAAATGAATCAAGTTTCGCATTTATTATTAACGCTCTCAACATTATACGACGGCGTTATTACCGCAATTGAAACACTATCAGAAGATAATTTAACTTTAGCGTTTGTAAAAACAAGATTATTGGATCATGAAGTAAAATTACGACTCAAAAGTAATAACTAATACCTAACACAAGTATGAAAGTACTACAAGTTGAAATCACAGACAAGAATAAGCGAAATGAAATTCCAAAAAGACAAAACTATAATTTTCATCAGCAAAAAGGTTTCGAGAAAAATAAAAAGTCTAAAATAAAGTGTTACCACTGTGGTCGGTTAGAGCATGTTAAAAGTCAGTGTTTTTATAATAAAATTTCACAAAACTACAAGGGAGCAGCTCAAAGTGTGCGAACACTTCAATCAGTGTCAACTGAACAAGATACATCAGGATTTACGTTTATGACTGGACAGTATGAGAAGAAAATTGTTGAAAAAGACAAAATTTCATTTCTCTTAGATTCGGCAGCTACAGATCATCTAATCAATCAACTTGATCTAACAGCAAATTTTATAAGATTAGAAACACTGATAAAATTGGCGGTTGCGAAAGCAGCAGCCTACATAACTGCGACTAAACGTGCTAACTTGAAGGTTGTTAGCAACATGAGAATCGAAGGCGTTTTGGAAAATATGCTATACTGCCCGGAAATTCCGAACAACCTCCTATCAGTAGCTAGAATTCAACAGGCAGGGTATACTATAATAATTGATAACAAAAGTATAAAGTCAATACTGGTGAGAAGATGGTAATGACAGGTGAGTCTTTAAATAATTTATTTTGTGTTGATTGCACAATTCATAAAAGAATAATAAACTCTGTTACCTTAAATGATAAAAGTTATAAATTGTGGCATCAACGACTAGGCCATACTAGCCATATAGGGAAATCAAAATTCTTAAAATTAAAGAATCATTAAATGATTGGTGATATCGAGCGAATTAAAAATATTTCGCCGAATGACAATTTATGTGAAGTTTGTATAAAAGGTGAACAGGCAGGGTTACCATTCCAAAAGAATAAAATTAAAAGTCACATAAATAGACCATTATTGTAGTACCTACATATTTAATTACGTACAAATCTGATGTATATTCAGTATTTCGTGACTTCATTGCAAAAGTAAAGCACATTTCAATTTAAAAGTCGCAAATTTATATTTGAACAATGGTAGAGAGTATTTATCAAATGAAATGAAAACTTTCTGTGCGGAAAAAGGCATTAGTTACCACTTAACAGTTCCGAGAACGCTACAATTAAATGGTGTCGCTGAACGTATGAAGAGGTCAAATGTTGAAAAAGCTAGAGCATGCTTGTCAGCTAATAGTTGATGAGACATATTTCTTGATATCGAGACCTGTGGGTAGGTCAAAAGGGGTTAATTTTGAAAACTCTGATGCTAACAAAATAACTGATGTGTGGGTAGATGATTCAAAATTAGTAGAGTCTCATGAATCTGATAATAAATCAGAAAATGAGTTAAAGTCAGAAGACAAAGGCAATAGAAATAAAATTGTCAAGTCAAGTGATAGTAAAGATGTCGAACAATCGCAAGTAGATAAACAATTAAGTAACGAACCAAGGAGATATGATAGACTCCGAAATTTACCTCCTGTTTCATATGATGAGTCTGAAACACAAGGTGATTATGTCATGGTCACTCAATCATTTTAATCCCTAAATGGCACAGTTCCTAAAAGTTATCAGGAAATTAAAGACAGAGATGATAGGGTTCAATGGGAACAAGCAATCAAAGATGAAATTCATTCTCTGTTACTAAATAAAACGTGGACAAACCAAAACATAAAAACATTGTTGATTGTAAGTGGGTATTTACAATTAAAAATGATAAATTTGGTAATCCATTGAAATATAAAGCTTGTTTAGTAGCTAGGGATTTTAGTCAGGAGTATCTTACGGATTACAACGAAACATTCGCACCAGTTGCTCGAATTACTAGCTGTCGCCGCTGTCGATTTATGATTGCATTTGCAGATCAATTTAATTTATTAAACCATCATATAGATGTAAAAATTGCATTTTTAAATTGAGAACTAAAAGAGGAAATTTATATGCACGTGTCGGAAGAAATTAAATAAAATGAAGCTTGCAAATTAAATAAATCACTTTACGTTTTAAAGCAAGCAGCACGATGTTGGTCCGGAGTATTTGATAAAGCTTTAAAAGAAGAAGGTTTTAAAAATTCTTCTGTTGATCGGTGTATTTATCATTTTGATAAAGGTGACACATTAAATAACATTTATGTTGTACGAGAAGTAATGGAAAAATTTCTTTAGATCAAAGCGTATTTATCAAAACTATTTTAAACAAATTTAATATGCAAGATTGTACTCCAGTAAATACACCTTTTGAAAGTAAATTAAATTATACGGCATTAAATTCGGAATGTATGACGGACTTTATAGAAATCGGATGTTTGATGTATGTGATGGTTTGTACAAGGCCGGATTTAAGTATTGCTGTAAATACATATTTTAAGTAGATATACAAATAAAAACAACAAAGAACTTTGGCGTTGTTTAAAAAGGGTGTTAAGATATTTAAAGGGCTCCATAAATCTAAAATTAACTTATGTTAAAAATAAACATGTTTTGAGCGGGTTTGTAGATTCAGATTGGGGTGGCGAGGAGACAAATGGAAAAAGTAAAACAGGATATCTTTTTAAATTATTTGATACCTGTACGATCTGCTGGGGAACAAAACGACAATTAACAGTTGCAGCTTCGTCAACTGAAGCTGAATACATGGCTTTATTTGAGTCTGTATGCGAAACGTTATGGTTAAAATCTTTGGCATCTACTATAAATTTAAATATTAGAGAACCTATAATAATATATGAAGATAACAATGGCTGTATAAGTATTTCGAACAATCCTGCTCATCATAAAAGAACTAAACATATTGGCATTAAATATCATTTCTCACGTGAACAAATAGAGAAAAATGTAATAAAATTGCATTATATGCCTACAGGTAAATAATTGGCAGATGCTTTAACCAAGCCGTTACCAGCACCAAAGTTTATTGAATTTAGAATAGAATTATCTTTAGTGTAAAATTAAGGGAAATGGTTTGAATTAGGTTTTAATGGGTTTCCCTAATCCCTTGCAATGAATATTGATGAACCACATGTAATTTTTCTCAGAAACACAAAGTGAAGACACCGTCGTTTCTAATATTTGTTGAATTACTATTAATTAGATTGTGAAGTATATAAAATATAAATCTGTACCTATAAACAGTTCATAATTTATGTTGTTGTGACCGATTCATTTTTGAGGGGGCGTGTTGGAAAAACAATATTCTTTTATTTTAAATCTCTCTCTTAAAGCTGGCCCCACACATAGACCCAGGGGCGGACTAAGGCCTAGGCAACCTAGGCACGTGTCTAGAGCCCGTAAGTTTTGGGGCCCGAAAATTAAGTTTTTAATTTTTTAATCTTTGTAATTAATTTTTATTTTTACTTAACAGAAAAACGTGATATTCATAATTATTGCCGAAACGTATCCAAATTATGTCGAATCGTTGACGTTGATTGATAAAAGTCGACATAAGTGTGGACGAGCGTTTCTGTGCTTATGTATACACGCTCGCCAGTGTCGCTGTGTGTAAATACGATCGAGCCTCTAGTCCCTTACGCCTATCGAGCTATTACTATGCACATGTTAAAGGTGGAGTTAATACCTCAAAAAGGATTTTTTAAAGAAAAACAATATATAATACATTTAAATGTCTCCTTATATGAACATCTTAATGTGATCAAAAAATTTTTTTTTGTGTAACACTTACAAAAATCAATAACAATGTTCCGAAAATTGAAAGCTGAAGTCTGAAATTTATTAAGGAATTATAAGAATTTTTTTTAATGCATTTTATTAAATGAATCTTTATACCGTATTGAAGAGATTTTTTCAAAATTTTTCCTAATTACTGAAAAAAACCTACCCCATATTTCATTGTCTAATGTAAGAAGAATTACTGAAGCTTGACAATTTTTCCCTTCAACACGACATAGTTTCGTATTATTAAAATCAATCATGAAAAACAAAAAACGAGTAAAATAATTTGACAAAAAGTTATTAAGGACGCAAAATTATGTTTATCTTCGACATATATATAAAGTGATCATTATACTTGTGGTTTTTGCAATAAAATGACCTATATTAATCCCTAAGGGATTAATGGTCATTAATCCCTTAGCGATTAATGGTTCTCGTAAGCCAATCAGAAAATAGTATTTCAATTAATGCTTCTCTCTAATTTCAAAAAAACATGGTAACGACAAAAATAATTAACAAGATAGTTTCAACAAGTGGGCGTTTTTATGCAATTTTGAATAATAGTTGCTATTAAATGTAAGATTGCTATGGCAACAACAAAAAATAAATGAAATGACATTTAATTTTTCTGAAATTTCAAACAAAACTTAGTTTTGAGAAAATTTGTAGTACCTACAATGGAAAGTGATCAAGAAAACGATTTTGATAGTAGATAATAGTTTCTGTCAAATGTCAAAAACCATAGTAACGGCAAAAAATGAATAACAGTTTCAACAAACAGTTGTAAATAAGTGTCAATTTTTTGTGCGATTTTAGAATCGAAAATGATAAAAGATGGTAAATATTCTTGTACACTACCAGTACCTATACAATTAGAAATAAGTTGTAGATAAAGTATAGTAGGTATACAACTTGCTTATAATGAATGCTAATTATTACCTCGAATGATTAGGTACAACTTCATTCTCGGTAATAATAGCATCATTATAGACTCGTTGTTTAATATACTATTATTTAATTTTTGTACATGTATATCATTTTTTCCTTTTTTTTCTTGGAATTCGATAATTAATTAGAACTATATGTATACTATATTCTTTAAAACGTTTAAAATCAAACGCAAAGTATGTATGTGTCATGACATGACTCATGACTGAACAATAGGCCCGGAATCACAATGTTGCCTAGGCCCGCTTTAGCCTTAGTCCGCCACTGCATAGGTCCGATTGTTTACAGAAACAGTGTTGGTGTAATGTTTGGTCGGCGTAAATCGATCTGCCGCCCACGGTCACCACGGTGTCTCCATTGCCTCGACGTTATAGAAAAAATAACTACTCCAATGTCAGCCAATATTTACGAACTTGTCCGGGCCTATATGTGGGGCCGGGGTAACAAAAATGAATCGACAAAATAAACAAATAAGCTTCTCAATGTTTTTGTAATCAGTAATCAGTCGTGTAGTGGGAACGCTTATATTGTTAAAATGTAAAATAAGCATTTAAATTATATTATCGTAGTTTATATAAGAAAAGAAGGGAAAACAAGAATCATTTAGTTAGTTAGTATTTGGATATTGTAAAGTAATGTGAATGAAATAAAATTATTAACAATTTAATAGACGAAATACTGCTTTTATTTAGACGCTATAACCGCCTATTTCCAATAGGTTAAAGGGCCCAGCCGGCCCAGTGCACCAGTGCAGTGCAGTATAATTGAGTGTACAGTGTTGTGCTCTTTTACATAGCAAACAATATGGAGACATTAAAATTAAAAAGAAACATTAAACCCTTTGATGGACAAAAATACAGTGTTTGGAAGTTTCGAATAATGACATTGTTAACAGAATTAAAAATTGTTAATGTGATTACAGACATATACCTCCAGAAGTATAAGATGATACGTAGATAAACAATGAGTTAATTGCTAAAAGTGTGATCCTGGATTATTTGTCAGACTTTTTTTCTTGGTTTCGCTAAAAAGTATCAAACTGAAAAACAGATCATTGAACAATTGGACACACAAGGTGACACACAGTTAACGGTGCATTTTACCATGTTTGACGAAATGATCGTGGAAGTGTTGGCTGCGGGTGCAAAATTAGATGAAATGAATCAAATTATGACTCGAAAGTAATAAATAACTAATACCTAGCACAAGTATGAAAGTACTACAAGCTGAAAGCACAGACAAGAATAAGCGCAATGAAACTTCAAAAAAACAAAACTATAATTTTCATCAGCAAACAGGTTTCAACAAAAACAAAAAGTCTAAAATAAAGTGTTACCACTGTGGTCGGTTAGGGCATGTTAAACATCAGTGTTTTTGTAATAAAATTTCAGAAAACTACACGGGAGCAGCACTAAGTGTGCGAAAACTTCAATCAGTGTCAATTGAACAAGATACATCAGGATTTGCGTTGTTGATTGTAAGTGGGTATTTACAATTAAAAATGATGAATTTGGTAAACCATTGAAATATAAAGCTCGTTTAGTAGCTAGGGGTTTTAGTCAGGAGTATCTTACGGATTACAATGAAACATTCGCACCAGTTGCTCGAATTACTAGCTTTCAGTTTATGATTGCATTTGGAAATCAATTGAATTTATTAATCCATCATATGGATGTAAAAATTGCATTTTTAAATGGAGAACTAAAAGAGGAAATTTATATGCACGTGTCGGAAGAATAAATTACTAGTGAAGAAAATGAAGTTAGCAAATTAAATAAATCACTTTACGATTTAAAGCAAGCAGCACGATGTTGGTTCGAAGTATTTGATAAAGGTGACATATTAAATAACATTTATGTTGTACTTTACGTAGATGACTTATTAGTAATAATAACAGCAAAAATTGAAACCATGAATAAACTGAAAAACTATTTAATGCGTACATTTTAGATAGTTGAATTGCATGATATTAAATTATTTTTAGGAATTAAAATTACGAGAAGTAATGGAAAAATTTCTTTGGATCAAAGCGCATATATCAAAACAATTTGAAACAAATTTAATATGCAAAATTGTAATCCAGTAAATAAACCTCTTGAAAGTAAATTAAATGATACGGCATCAAATTCGGAAGAAATGTATGACGGACCTTGTAGAAATCTGATCGGATGTTTGATGTATGTGATGGTTTGTACAAGGCCAGATTTAAGTATTGCTATAAATATTTTAAGTAGATATACAAATAAAAACAACAAAGAACTTTGGCGTTGTTTAAAAAGAGTGTTAAGACATTTAAAGGGCTCCATAAATCTGAAATTAACTTATGTTAAAAATACTTATAAACATGTTTTGAGCGGGTTTGTAGATTCAGATTGGGGTGGCGATGAGACAAATCGAAAAAGTACAACAAATACAACAAAATTTTTAAATTATTTGATACCTGTACGATCTGCTGGGGAACAAAACGACAATTAACAGTTGCAGCTTCGTCAACTGAAGCTTAATACATGGCTTTATTTGAGTCTGTACGCAAAGTGTTATGGTTAAAATCGTTGGCATCTACTATAAATTCAAATATTGAAGAACCTCTAATAATAAATAATATACATATGAAGATAACAATGGCTGTATAAGTATTGCGAACAATCCTGCTCATCATAAAAGAACTAAACATATTGACATTAAATATCATTTCTCACGTGAACAAATAGAGAAAAATGTAATAAAATTGCATTATATGCCTTCAGGTAAACAATTGGCAGATGCTTTAACCAAGCCGTTACCAGCACCAAAGTTTATTGAATTTAGAATAGAATTATCTTTAGTGTAAAAAATCTCCAAAGGCAGCAAGTACCTTATATAGCGAATTTTTTAATGTATCTACATGCTGAAATATTATTAATTCACAAACAATAAGAAACATTAATAAAATTTCACTCGTTTGAAATTTGTTGTTGGTCTACGTAGATCTAGTATGCTAATATTAACATACTAGATCTACCTATGTTTGTCTAATATTAACTGTCAAAATTAGTTGCCCTGTGCGATATTCAATTTTTTTTCTAATATCAATTGTCAGAACATAGCCACCTGAGATATTGGATTTCACTGCTTACACTCAAAAAAGAGATTTTTGCATTTTTCATGCGAACCAACGAACCGATTTTGATGATTTTTTTCTAGGTCGTAGAGAATGGTCGGCTCTACTGTTATTTTAATTTTCATCAAAATCTAAGCAAATGTAATATTGAAAATGATTTTTTTTAACATTTCTTCAGCTCTTATTCCAAAAGTGTTGGCCCTACCAGTCTGGCCAACGGACTCATCCAAGCTATCCCAAAGACCGATTTTTGTACCAAGTTTCATTAAGATTGGTGTATTTTTACGGCAGTTATCGTGGATATACATACATACATACATATATATATATATATATATATATATATATATATATATATATATATATATATATATACAGGGTGAGCCAAGAGGATGGAACCCTAAAAGTATAAGAAGTTCTACTTGATGGAACTTTATGAAATTTGCAATATAGCCGTTTTGGCACCTGAGCTACCTTTAGAAAATATTCTCGTTGTTCTAGCTATCCCCCTTATATGGGGTAGTGCACCCTACTCCCCTATTTTAAATAGAATGGTATATTTTTTATTACATTTTTGAATTCCTTGATGAAATCGAAAGGGACTTTGATAACATGACCCATGGTCTAGCGCTGAAAGTTTTTCAGATATTTTAACTTTTCATGAAATTTTTAATTTTGCAGTGCTTAAATAAAAAATTCACAGCATAGAAACTATTGCAGTTAAAATGTTAAAATTTAGAAATCTAATAGTACAAATAACGTACTTTCTATCAAACTGTAGAGCATTTGATTATCTTTCAGCGTTTGGCTGAAATGAATTTTTCTTTCAGGCAATTTTCAAACTATAATAACTTGCTTATTTTAAATAGAACCCCATATTTCTCTTTATATGGTTGGATAGAGAAAAATATTCTGCATCGAACTGTATTAACATTCCCTATACCTATCTTTGATAATTTTTCAGTTATTCAAAATTTTCAATTTCGTTCAATCACCTCCCTTGAAGCAAAATGTAATACTTCTAGTCGCCTATGCCAAAATAATTCAACTATAATAATATGCATAGAAGGCTTAGCAAAATGACAAAATACCACAAATGACGTTAATAATGAATATTTTACCTGTATTTTTTACAACTTTAGCCCATCCTACATACACAAAAAGCAAATGAAATAAATATTAATTTAATTAATTACTATTTTCTGTTATTTTATTTCATTGAGACAGTCCAAATTTAATTAATTAATTTCATCTTAATTGTGACAATTGAATTGGAGGTTGTTTTGCTAAGCCTTCTATATTTTACATTTTATTTCAGGAAAGAAAATTAGACGAAATTGAAAATTCTGAATAACTGCAAAATTATCAAAGATAGGTATAGAGAATGTTAATACAGTTCGATGCAGAATTTTTTTCTCTATCAAACCATATAAACAGAAATATGGGGTTCTATTTAAAATAAGCAAGTTATTGAAGCTTGAAAATTGCCTGAAAGAAAAATTCATTTCAGCCGAACGCTGCAAGATAATTGAATGTTCTACAGTTTGATAGAAAGTACGTTATTTGTACTATAAGATTTCTAAATTTTAACATTTTAACTGCAATAGTTTCTATGCTGTGAATTTTTTATTTAAGCACTGCAAAATTAAAAATTTCATGAGAAAAGTTAAAATATCTAAAAAACTTTCAGCGCTAAACCATGGGTCATGTTATCAAAGTCCCCTTCGATTTCATCAAGGAAATCAAAAATGTAATAAAAAATATACCATTCCATTTAAAATAAGGGAGTAGGGTGCACTACCCCATATAAGGGGGATAGCTAGAACAACGAGAATATTTTCTAAAGGTAGCTCAGGTGCCAAAACGGCTATATAGCAAATTTCATAAAGTTCCATCAAGTAGAACTTCTTATACTTTTAGGGTTCCATCCTCTTGGCTCATCCTGTATATATATATATATATATATATATATATATATATATATATATATATATATATATATATAAAATTTTTATCGACCGGTGGATATGGGTTCCTGAGGTCCCAAAACGAACTTCTGTGCAAAAAATTTTCGGAAATTCAAAAGTGAGGATCTCGTCATAAGCTAATTTTTTTAAAAAAAATCGCTAATTAAGTGACAGAATAAACAAATAAGCTTCTCAAGGTTTTTGTAATCAGTCGTGTAATGAGAACGCTTATATTGTTAAAATGTGAAATAAGGATTTAAATTATGTTATCGTAGTTTATTTGTTTATATAAGAAAAGAAGGGAAAACAAGAATATTTAGTTAGTTAGTTAGTTAATTAGTATTTCGATATTGTTAAGTAATGACGTGTCTTCCTTGTGAATGAAATAAAATTAATAACAATTTAATAAACGAAATACTGCTTTTATTCAGACGCTATAAGATATTCGTAAGCAGAAAATTGTCCGATGCGTGGGCCTGATAATTATTTAGCAGAATTTTAATTATTCCGTATTCATTTGTATGGAATATTTAGCCGTAAGCAAGATATATTTTTAACATTAATATACAATATTGGATACGATTGTGGTATACCTGGTGGTCCGTTTTGAATGCGGTTCATTCTTATGAAAATTTTATTAGTTGGCGAGCAACTCGAATAATAATTTGAAAACTTGTAGGAATTCCTGGAGAGTATTTTAGCAAAATTTAAACCTCGTAGATCGTTAATAAGTTGGTCAAAAAACGGACAATCACCCAATTTTTAAGAACGAGCTAAACATGTAAAACGCCTAAGAATAATTCGAATATCCTCCCAATATTAATTTCTTTCGTTTTTCTCCATTAAATTTTCGAAATTCTTAAATTCTTGCAGTTCTAGAATAAAATAGAGAAATGCGAAAAAAATCAATATTGATAGGATCCTTGAGTGTTTGAAACAAAAAGTCGTTTCACATATGCAACAAGTTTTTAAAAATAGCAACATCGTTGAAAACGAAGTTTTTGACCCACTTCCAAGCGAGATGCAAGATTTAAATTTTGCTAAAATGTTCTAATGAGACTATCCTGTAAATTCCCAAAATATTACTCGAATTGCTCGCCATTTAATAGGAATATCATAAGAATCGACCACATTTAAAAAAAGACACTCTGTATATAACGGATAGAAGCCCAGTAGAGCTTCATGAAAAATAATTAGTTTGTGTTTTGATTTTCAAGGGCTTTCAATATTCGAAAATTGCTTTCAATTTGTTATCGATTGCATTTCATTTCCGACCAATTTATATAGAGTGAATTGTAGCGGAAAATATGGCAATAGCATACTACCAGTTTTCCATTTGTGATTCAGAATCTCATCGAAATTTTCCAAAACAAATAATTCTATCATTTGCGCCATAAAATGCTCTTTCCAATGCTGTATCGCGAGAACAATCGAGAAATCGCTTTTCAAATACTGACGTTTTTCGGGGAGCGAATCGAAAATGATGATCACTCCCACATAAAAGTTTTTCAACTTTTTCATGTACATACGTATGTACATATACATACTTATATACTTATAACATTTTATTTTTAGGACTTGTGAAAATTTAATGAATAATTCGTTTAAAAAAGAACGAATTTTATTATCATCATAAATTTTAGCAAAGAACAAAATTTTTCCAATTAATAATCGCGGGATTTATCTTATATTTTCTTAATTATTATTAGGAATACTTGAAATTTTAATTACCACTTATAAATTCTTGTCAAAAATTGAGACATATTATCTAATCTAAAACAACCACTATTCGGCGACTTGTAGTTCAGTCAAACATTCCTTGTACAAAATTACAGAATATTAACCAAAGTTTATTGAATTAGTTCTTCCCAAGGAAATTACAGAATACCACCCTTAAAGAAAACAAAAAATGTGAGTCAGTTAGGCTGCATTAAATTTCAAAGACTATTAAAATTAATTAAATTGGCTACGAAAACACTCGAAATTACGATTAAGTAATTAATTAATTAATTGTTTTCCAAAGAAACAATATTAAAAAGGTTTTTTTGTAGAATCGATACAGATAGATACGAAAAGTTAAAATTCAATGTTTTAAGCGCAATATTTGTCATGGCTTCGAGCGTAATTTTTTGTTCCGGTTTTCGTTCCTGCAAAAATTACAGTTTTTTCGCTCAATTACAAATGATCAATTTTTAATTTTCACCCTAAAAGGTACTGCCAGTAAAATATACATATAACAGGATAACTATTATACAGGGTGATTCACGTCGAACCAAAAGTTCTTATGGCAACTCCCATTATTTGGCGAGCAATCAGAAAAATATTTCAAGGATTTATAGGAGGGTGTCTAGAGATCATTTTAGCATAATTAGAACCTCGTAACTCATTTGTAAGTTGGTAAAAAAACGCTCGTTTCTAACGATGTCGCGATTTTCAAAATCGAACTAAACACGCAAAACGACTTAGAATGAACCAAGGATCCTCCTAACATTGATTTTTTTCGTTTTTCTTAATTTCGTTCTGTAATAGGTGGGAATATTTTGCTTTTTTCCTAGAATGCAATAGAGAAGAACGAAAATAATCAATGTTTATTTTGTCATTTCCTATTAGCAGAAAGATTTTCATGTTGATATGTTTTAACCATGGGATAGAAAATCACAAAAAATGTTACATAATCAATCATTTTTAACTTCGACCCCCAACAAGGGATAAAAACGTGGCTTACACCTTTTGATACCCCTATCAACTAGTTTTCAGATCACCAAAAAGCATTGACCCTTTAGAGACATATATGAGGGAAAAAAACTGATTTTACAGGGGTAACCTTAACCCCCGATATCTCCCTTAAGCTTAACTATGAGCACAACAAAAAACGCATCCCTTAGTATAGAATGAATTACCGAAAATCATCGACATCTGGAGTTTTAATCTCTGAAGTATTGCTGACGCATTTCCGGAGCAGCGAGGAACGAGGAGATAAAAATAATAAAAGAGAAAAACATCGGTATGTTTGAACTGAAAAAACGGTTTTTGTATTTGATTCAGCTCTAGATTTCGTTTCGGTCAAAATTTCGGGTTTTTTTCGGTTCAGTTCCGGTTCAAAGCCCTGATATTTGTATTATTTCTTTTCAATCGAAAGCTTGATATGGAGCAGTTTTACAAAGCTTTTCAGTCTTTCACCCAAGTGTAATTTCAAGCAAGAGGCTTTTTTAATTCGTCTACATTGTCAACTTAACAACGCCTGTTTCTTAGGCAACACTGCGATCATATAGTGAAGCAAAGAACAGAGCTTTGAGCGCTTTGAGTATTGTCGCAATTTGTTGAGAGCGAAATTTACCTGTGAATTTTCATCTGAAAACAGAGGATTCGTTGAAAGGAGCGTCAACATGAAAGGATTATTTTTTTAAATGATTTATTTAAAACTCACTCAAACATAGTATAAAATATTAATACTTACTTAACATTAATCTAAACATAAAGTTATTATTAATTTAATAGCATAAAAGTTGAGAGTTATATCTAAATAGGGGTAACTATATCGCATTTATATAAAAATAATTAAATAATAAAATCATTTTTTTTTTGATTATCGCAAATTCGAAGAGTACAAAATACAAAAGAAGTTGTGTAAAAAATTTGTTTATTTTGCACGTGTAAATCGACCAACTTATGTTAGTGCAATTTGAGTCTTTATTAATTTATTTTCTTCAATTTACTTATTAAACCCAGTACTGATTTCTACGGAGCATTATATTTTTCGTTGGACATGCTGGATCTGATGCATCACAACTACTCCAATCATCCGGATGATCATCAACACCATAAGGATAGCATGCGTGTGATTCTAAATCGTTACGTCCTAAAGGTGTTACTTTGCATTGGGGCAATGTTGTTGGTAATGTTGACGTATAGCCTTCAACATGTTGTTTTAATTGTGGTGATGATGTTAATAGACGATCAGGTGGACGTGGTAATGGTATCGGTTGTAAGCATTGTTCATCTTTATTCATTTGATTACGTTCAAATGATCGACATTTTATTATAATTATAACAGCAATACCCAAAATAACAACACCAACAACCATACTCACTAAAAATTGTTGACTTGATTTAATTGGGGAAAAAAAATACAATATAGACTTACCAATAAGGAAATAGTCGCGTGTCATATTAGGACTGGCATAATGTAATCCACCTTCATGTCCAGCCGGATCACTAGGTCCGGCTAATGTTGAATGAATATCATTCGTTATTGATGATTTAATGTTAACTCGTAAATCACCTAAGGCTGGTTGAAATATACTGGCCGCCAATAAGAATGATAAACGATCCTCTATACCACCCCAAGGTAATTCAATATCTTTTACAACCAAATAAATTAAACCACTTTGGATTTCTTCGTGTGTAAACGACATCACTACAGTATTTAAAACATTACGTTTCTCACCTGAACTTCTTATAACTTTTCTTATTTGACTATATTGTGGTAATCCTGTTATCGTATATCGTGGATTACTATTTGTTAATTTTGCTAAAGGTGTTGCATCTAATACTTGTAAAGTGATTTTATTATAATCACCAGTAATAACAGTAAAATTTTTAATTTGCATCAATGGTTGAACTTTAATAATAACATCAATCTCATTACCTATAGATGTGTTTCCAGATATAATTTCACCTAATACTTTAAAACTATCATTGGCAGTTGTCATATCAGTTTGTAGATACATTACATTATCATTCATAAGATCAATTTGCGTAAATACAGTTGATGGTGTATCTTTTACATATAAAACACCATGTTTTGGTTCACGTTTAATTTTATATTTAATTTTTAATTTATTAGAATTTGTTTCAATGAAAAATTGTTTTTCTGATAAAAATACAACATCAGATCCTTGTTGTAGATAAACAGGTAAACCTGAATTTATCGTTAAATTAATTGGCAATACAATAATATTGAAAACGAAGAATTGCGGTCGAAATTTCTCATCCCACACACGAAAATGGAATGAATCTGTCAATACAGAACTATTATGTATATATACTAGTAATTTATTATCAATATCCTGTTGTGTGAAATACATAATAGGTATTTGATTTGGAATAAGTATTAAATAACCATGTTTCTGTGATGATACAACAATATATTTTATACCTGATGGTGGTGTATCAGCATCTTCAGTTGCTAATTCATTTCTAGTTATTGTAAAATTTTCACCTTGTACAACAGTTAAACAAGGCGCCGGTGTTACCAAATGAAATGGTTGATCATTTATTGGATTTATAGTAATTGGTACTGTTATATTACATAATATAATATAACCGGGTATTAAATATAATGAAAAATGTATATTATCACCTAATGAATCTGAATGATCATGTTGATAATATACTTGTCCTGATTCTAATTGTTGTTGTGTAAATGTTGTTATATTACGATTATTTTGTAAATATATATCACCATGTTGTGGTTGATTAGCTGATGCATGTATTACAGGTGATCTTAATCCAGCTAAATTTTCTAAAAATGTAACAACACCTGATATATTTAATCGGATATTTGTATCACCACCTTCATCAACTGTTATTTTAGGTATATTTACGTAAGCATCTAAACCACCTGATGATACAGAAATATCTATTTTTAATATCTGAAATATAAATAAAATAATTATTAAATATATATTTATTTATTATGAATTAAAACTCACTTGATTATACAATATTGGAGCTAATCGAGCATGTACGTTAAATATAAATGAATCATTTGCATACAAATCAGAAAATTGGTGTGTATGTTCGTAGAAAACACGACTATTATTTAGATCATTTTGTGTGAATTTTGAGACAATTTTATATATTCCACTAGATTCAGATTCCATCATTAAACGACCTAATGTTGGTGGTATAATTATTTCATACCATACAGTTCTAGTTGGATCCGATATGATTGATAATAAATGCGATGATGTTAAATATTTGCGTTGCATTGGAAATATATGAAGTGATTTACTATAAAGTTTTAATTGAACCGGTTTCGTTTTAATATGAAATGTATAATCTTTTGTTGTATGTAAACCATCGCTTATATTGAATATAAATTTAGTTTCTGTTCCGTCTGAAACAAATTAATTTTTTTTTTAAATGTTAAGGAAATTTCAGAATAATTCACGACCTAAATTATAATGGAACATTCCTGTAAAAAATTTGCTACATTCTGCAGTGCTATGGGCAACTAAGGTGAAATTTACACTTAGAGGTCTACAGCGGTGTGGATTGCAGTGGATTAAAATCATCATTATCATCATTGAAACCTCAACATCGATATACATATATATATTTAATTATAGTCGTCGACTGAAAATAGTGGAACATTCTAAGAAAAGTCAAATTACTTTAAAGTTGGAGTAGACAAAGGAAATTGTTCACAGTAAATTCTATGAATAGAAACAGATAATTTACAATTTATACAAGCAGGGGCGGACTTTGATTTACTTTTACTGAATTGTTTGTATCAAAGGCTTCTAATATAGAAATTACTCTAATTCCCGGTTTTTCTCCCCCTACTTAAGCTCGCCTTAAATCTAAACATGCATTTATAGACATTTAATTGGAGACCTGTATATGGACACAAATGTGTGTGTACTGTTCGTTCAATATAATCCAAAGTTTAACAAAGGCGAGTTTAAGTAGAGGAAAAAAAACTAGGCCTAAAAGTATCTCATTTTCATATGTTTGTAGTAAATTCGCTATAACAACAGATGACTTAAGACTTAAGATTACAAAAACAAGCTAAAAGTGTCTTAATGTTGCCTTTTTAGACTCAAGAACAAAATTCAGTTTAGATTGATGATTTAGAATGAAAATGTTTTTAAATATTGACTAAAACAAAGTTCAACTCAAAAAGTTTGCTAAAGATTCTGATGTAGGGGAAAGTGTCTAAAAATCTTAGATAAAAGTGGAAATCTAATTGAAAAATCGATTAAGTGTTCAAAAATTTTTTTCATTATTCATAACAAAAATTCGCTAAAAAACAGCGCTTTACGATTTTTTTTTTGTTTGACTATTTAAAAACAAAATAATTCACTGTAAGCTGATAATTCAAGAAAAAAATGTTTCAAAACTTGTACTTCAATTCAAAAATTCTCCTCAAGAAGCAATTATAAAAGCGTCGAAAGCAAAAAATCGCTCGAAATCTCAAAAATTCTCTAAATTTATAGTCCTGTGTGCCATTGCATAATTGACATATCTCTATCATGTCGGCCTTGTTTTCAAGTATCGAATTTTGTAAAATACATACACTCATATTAGTAAGATTACACAGAGATCGGGTCAAGCCGCATGACTTGCCTGTCCGAGCCACTCACTCAAAACTAATCCGCCTCTGTATACAAGATGCTGATATTTCTTTAAAGGTGGACAATTTCTTCTGTGTGTCCCACCATAAAGTAATTTGACTCTTCTAATAGTATTCCACTATTTCCAGACTTCAACCATACACTTTTTATAAAAGCTTTTCTAATAGTGTATGCGTAGTGATTTCAATTTTTTATGCATTACGAGCAAATCAAGATTCTAATCAAATGTCATAGATATTAGTGCTGGGTTGGAGTCCCTGTCAGTGCAACTTCAAATATTTGGAGTTGTATGTACAAACATTATGGTTAAGCTGCGAGTGTTGAAAGTCACTTTACAGTATCAAGTGTAGAAAGTTAGATTTTCTGCACTGCATGCTGTAAAGGGTAACTTTTGATAACAATGTAAATCATCAAAAGGAGAGACATCCCACATTGGCGTAGAAAAAATTAATTTTGTGGACCGATTTTGACCCAACGATTTTACCGTTTCTATTACGAAATTATCTACATAGCCGGCAATTCGAAGTAGAAACATAACAGAAACATGCATTCTACTGTTTCACATTGTTTTAACATTGAGAAGTTTGTAAATTAAATTATTTTCTATATGAACTTTATTATTTGTGCATGAGACAGTTTGTATATTATTAAATGTCACTTCCGTTTAGATTTTGTGTGACTGGCTGTCTAATAAACTCCAACTTTTGTTTTCATTCTAAATATGAATACGAATAATAAAATATACGTCCATTATAATAAGACGTTCGATGTTGAAAGTTTCATCAACTTTACCCGAAACTAACAACAAACTAGTTTCAAACTTTTCTTATTTGAATCTATTTCAGTACTGATGCACAGATATATAATCAGATACATAGATTAACTTAGGGTGAGTTGCGCCAAACTATCTCAAATATTTGACACAGTGTTAAAGCTCTGACAATGTGTTAAATTGATGTTATCGTTGTGCCATATAATATACAGGGTGATTCTTCAAGAGGATGGGTCATTCAAAGTATAAGAAGTTCTTGTTAAAGGAAGTTGATGAAATTTGGTTATATCCCTTGAACTTTCTCTAGAAATTATTCTCGTTGTTCTAGCGACCCCCCTCGAAAAATTTCAGGGTACACAACGGCTATATACCTTTCATCAACTTCCATTACCTAAAACTTCTTGTACATTTAATGGCCAATCCCCTTGAATCACCCTGTATAAAAAAAAATCACATGATGTTAGGTGACTGACATCGGATTTGACATAGGTTGGCGCAACACCCTTATTATAATTAAATTTGTTTAACATCAAACTTACTTTTATGCTGGAACACTATCATTTCTTTATCAATAAGTTCTTGTGTAAAATAGTTTATAGGTGTCGTTAGATCGGTTTTAAGCGATACACTACCCCACCAACAATTCAATACACGATATTTTAAAGTATCTCCTGGTAAATCTTCGTCGATTGCAGCTAAAATCAATTTTAAAAAAAATATTAAAAGAATCTATTTTTTATGTATATAAAATTACCAAGCATTGAATTTGTGATAGTTTCAATACCACCTTCCCACATGATTAAACCAGTATTATTTACTAATTTCGGTTTTTGATCATTAACTGGTAATATTTTGATTTGTAAAATTACTGGTTGACTACGTTTTTGATTTGATATAGCAACAATTTTGATTTCATCATATAAATTTTCACTACCATCATGATTATAAGAAACGACATTTGCTACAAGTTCTTTATGTGAAAAACTATTTAATTTCGTACAATGTTTATGAACTTGAACACATCCATATTTCGGTTGTTGAATAATTGTGTATTCTTTGATTTTATTTTTATAAAATTCGGTTATCACAAATAAATGTGATGGTGTTATTGTGACTGTTTCACCTTCGTTTACATTAAGTATATTGCTACCTAAATGAATATGTTCCGGTATAATTTCGATACGAAATACTAAATTATTATGCCAAATCATCCCATTTGTTATGTTAAATATGATTTTATCGTTAGTTTGATTAGCGACTGATTGTATATACAAGACACGATTTTCATTGATTAAATCTTGTGTAAAATGTTGTACATTAATTGGTTCATAATCGGGATTTTTTGAATCAGATAATACACTAATATAACCATTATCAGGTGGTTGATGTAAATAAAAAATAATCGATGATGATGGTACATTTTGTTGTGTAACTTCTAACATATTTTTAGTGATAACAACACTAGTTGATTCTTCAACTAATAATTTATTTGCACGTTTTATATGGAACGGTTCCCAATAACTGGACGGTAATAACCAAACGCCTAATTGGGCAACATTAACAGCATCCCTACATCTGACTCTTAAGCCAATTTCATCAGCATTCGCTGTTGATATTTCATTTGTATAACTAATAAGGCCTGAATTTATGTCTTCTTGTGTGAAATTTTTCACAATCTAAAAAATAATTTTATTTATTCAATTAATAAGAAAAAAAAATCAAGAAATAAATCTTACAATTAATGATTTGGTTAATACAACTTTTCCATATGTTGGATAGTTTATAATTTCGTAAATTACATCGATATCGGATGCGTAAACATTCGTTGAATGTGTTAGATGTTGATTATTAATTACAGTACTTTTGCCTTGTTGGACGATTAATTTTCGTTTGGTGAATACATGAATAAATGGTGCTGATGCTTGAATTTCTAATATACCATTAACATGAAATTGTCCATCGGTAATCCATAATCTAACTTTAGCAAACTCTGGTCCTTTATGTTTGAATAAAACACGTTTCTTATCCAAATCATCCTGTGTAAATTCTGTTATTTTATATGTTTGATTGTTAACAAAATAAAAATATCCATTCGATAATTCACGGCATGTATAAACAATATCTGTTGGTTTTGTATTTAAATCATAATCAATATATTTTAAATCGTTACCAGTTAAAAGACGTTCACCACCGACAACAACATTAAACACTTTATCAACAGCCCTTATAGGGCTATTATCATTTTTCAATATGATGTCAATAAAGAAATCGCCGACAAATTCAAAATTTTCGTTATTTGTCGATAATGCTGTAAATCTGAATTGATCGATTTCAGTCTCGGAACCATCATGTTTATAAAAAACTTGATTCAATTTTAGTTCGTTTAAAGTAAAAAAATTCGTATTATTCCTCAAATTATCGTAAAATTTAACTTGTAAAATACCATTTTTGGGCTTCTTCGTTATATTAAATAATAAATCATCAATTATGGTTGTTTTAATATTTAAATAAGTTGTATTAATAACACTAGAATCACCTTCATCGATTCGCAATGGTAACGATATAAAATTCACTTTAGCCCGATCATCATTTGTTGGATAATAGATAATATTAAAATCACCAGTAATATTATTACAACCCGGTGATATAACAATAAAAGAAAACGAATCATTAACAAAAGAGTACGGTTTTTGGTAGAATTTATATCTGATATTTTTCGAAATTATATCTTCTTGACTGAACATATCACAAGTTTTTAAACGATATTTTGATATTGATGAAAATAAATAACCATACATTGGCGTATTTGCAATAAAATAATGTATTGATGTTGTTAATGTTTTAATTGGTTGTGTTTGAAATGATAAAAATTTCGTTGATAATGCTGTCTCCCATGTACCATTCAATATTATCGGATTTATGTTGATATTGTAAAGCGAACATTTTACGAATGTTATTCGAAATGTGTACAAGCCTGATTTATCAACGTTCGGACGAAACTGAAATAAAAACACTCATTAAGAGCTTTGTGGACAAAATACATCGATAACTCGCTTGTTGTTTGAGGTATTGTGAAAAGTAAACGTGCGTTGGATAGAGCATAAAAGCTTATTATAAAAGAAAAATGTGAGAAAACTCTTGGACCCTGTTTTTTTTTTTGGTTAGCACATTTTGCTTTTTAACTGGCTAAAGCATAGCAAATCTTATTATTATTAATTTTTTAGTCGACCATATTTGTGTTTTTATCGTTATTGGTGTTATGATTTAGTCCGTAGCTTACCGATAGATCTGGTATCAACGGGATAGATCTGGCATTGTGCCACAAACATGGTCGACTAAAAAATTAATCTATAGACAGACTTTCAAATATTTTTCATTATAATTATATGATCAGAAAAGTAGATAACATTTCCGACATTTTCATACCAATCATCAGTCAAATTAATTAATTTTAATAGCTGTAAATAACAGGTGAAAAGGGGTTCAATAAATCACTTAGTTTTCAAAATTTTCTTTTAAGCGAGCTTTATGTCTTCCCCCCTTACATTATCTGTCTTAAATTATCCACAGCATCACTATTCAAAATTTTTTCAAATTTGTTCTAGAAATGGGAAAACTAACAAACGTATCGGGACAATACTTGAATATCTGGAAAGCTCTTTTAATTTGCTATCTAAATTCACCTGATAATTATTTAAAATCAATAATATTGACTATTTCTTAGACAGTTATGAAGAAAAATGTACGAAAAAACGTGGCCCAAAAAATTTCTCGGCCATTCAGAAATTAATCACACTTTTCTTTAATGGAAAGCTTGAGAACATGTATTTACCTTGACGTGCTCTATCCAACGCACGTTTACTTATCACAATATCTCAAAAAAGAAGCAAGAAATCGATGTTTGAAAATTGACAATTTTCGCACGCCGATTGGAGTAATTTATCCGAAGGCCCCTTAAGAAAAAAATAAAGTATGAGCCGGCATATCGTTCCAAAATAAAAGTAAATCAAGACAGGTCATTTTTAAAAAATTCTGAATTCAACGTCTATATGATTTTCTTGCATTCGATATTTTGGTAGAATGAAATCAAAAATTTTAGAACACCAGCAGTATTTTATTGTACCTACGTTAAAACTAGCAATGCTTTAAAGGTTGGCCGAAGGAATTTCCAAAAGAAAAGGCCAGATTTTACAATTCCGTAACAATTTTGCCTGAAGTTTCCCTGGACAACTCCGCGAAACTTTTTCGTATCTGAGCGTACAATAAAATCGTGTATTTGCGAAAATAGTAACGAATACAGAGTGTCATTTGGAAAAATTTAATAAACTTCCTGTATATGATTCATTAATTTTTCGTAATATATTATCTATTGATGTTTATTTTTTCGTAATCTCTGTTATTAATTTTCATATAAAGAAATCTCGGATTACTGCTTGCGACACGATAGCAAATTATCAACTTTAAGATAAATATGATATTTCTTATCGATATTTTCAGTGAGTCAACATGTTTCAACAGTCTTAATTCGGCTGCTGAACTGTTAAGTTCAAAATTACATGCAATTGAACATTTTGTGTGAAAAAAGCAGAAACGGTGTTTTTCGAAAAAAACCAACAACATTTAAAAGATTTGTAGTGTTTTGCAGTGAATTGTTTACAGTGTTAAGTGAACAAATCTCACCCTCCCAAAGGGGCATTCTAACGAGGCATTAAAAGAGGGTGAGTGCAATTTGTTCTTATAAAAATTTAATTAAATTTTTATCGCTAATATTTGCGTTAGAGTTACTCCAAATATGCGAAAATTTTCTAATATCTAACAATTACGTTTACGTAAAATTTCTGATATATTTACCTGAAATTCATCAAATTCCGGTGTTGATGTTGTATGCCGATATCTGAGCCGATGTTGTTTAATATCAATATTTGTAAATATTTCTGTTGTTTCCCATAAATTAATATTCTTCTCAATTTCAATAACACCATAATTTGGTTTTTTAATAACAGAAAATTGTATTTTATATTCATCATTATTAACATTAGATGTAAAACTCAAATTAAATGGTGATATTATTGCCCAATTTTGATGTAATACATTTAAACCAGTATTATTTTCTAAACGCCAATATTGCGGTGATATTGATACACGTATTTTCGTAATTGGACTTATTTCAATACCATCTGATACTTGTAACGATATGTATGAATCATTAATTTTATTATTATCATGTATAAATAATATTTTATTATTATTTAAATCATTTTGTGTAAATGATGTTATATGAACACCTTCGTTATTATTATTCTCAAAATGACCAGATTTTGATTCTAATATATTGTAAACAATTTGATCTGATGAACTATCGGGATCTTTTACTTTCAATATATCACTGTCTATTATTCTTTTTGTACCCTGTTTTATTTTAAAAAAAAATAAGTTTTAATTTTGTGATAAAAGCTCAGAATTCACATCTCTAATATCGTGAAAAAATTTCAAATTTTCACTCTCCAACAAGTGATAACTTTTAATTTGAATTAACAACAACAAATAAATAAATAAATTACGAAAGATACATTATTTGATTAACGCATTATACAGGATGTGTCAAAAGTAACGCATAATATTCATATCTCTTCTATTTATGAAAATTTCGAAAAATTCCGAGCAGCTAACATACTATTTTTTAATTATTAAATTGTGATTTAGCTAAAACGGTTACCATTGCGAAGAAATGACATCATCAATTTTTTTTAAATGGCACCAATTTTTTTATTTCATTTTTGGGTAGGGCATATTTTTCTACGTTTAGAGATGTAAAAATAGTAAGGAGTTACATAAAAAAAAATTCGAGAAAAAAATTAATAAAGCTTGCAAGATTTTCTGTCATCATTAAATCCATGCATCAGCATAATATACGAAAAAGAGAACACCCTTGAATAAGCATAAAATTGGACATTTTAAGGATGGTTACTTCTAAATGGAAAATAGGAAGCATGGTTGAAGTATATGCGGCATCTTTAAAAATTTGTATGCAGCTAAAACTTCAAATTATGTACATACATTAAAATTTGCAATTTTTTTTGACAATTTAATCCGCCATGTTCGCCAATAGTTTTGTCAAAATTCTACTTATGCCTACTTAATAAACAATAAATCAATGCTTGCGATGCTTATTCAAAGGTATTTTCTTTTTCGTATGTCATGCTGATACAAGAATATAGTCATGATAGACAATCTTGCAAAATTTAATAATTTTTTTCTCAATATTTTTTTCATGTAACTCCTTACTATTCTTACATGTCTGAACGCAGCAAAATATGTCCTACCCGAAAATGCAATAAAAAAATAGGGTTTGAAATTTAAAAAAAATGTTGATGGCAGATCTTTGCAATAGTGATCCACAGAGCCGTTTTGACTTAGTCACAAATAAATAATTAAAAAATAAAAAGTTACCTGTCTCTGGGTTTTTCAAAATCTTCATACATAAAAAGGTTATGAATATTTTGCGTCACTTTTGACTCATCCTGTATATGTTTGTTTATTTATTTATTTATTTATTTATTGTTGGGTATTATGAAATTTTACGATAATAGAAATGCAAAATATAAACTATTGTTATGAGTATTATTCATATTATTTACAAATAAAAATTATTAAATTTTGTTAATGGATACTCACGTAATATTTTAACTAAAAACATTTCTAGACATGCCATAATTAGAGTACATTCATCTTAAACAAAAAACAAACGAAAAATTATACAAAAATTAAATGTAATTAAATCACAACTCATAATAATTTAGCCATACTAATTAGCAATTAATAACAATTATTTAACGATTATACCTAAAAGAAAGCAAAAAATAATCATATAGAAAATATATTCTGTTTATTTTTTTCAAATATTTACAAAATTTACAGTGAAATCATGCAGAATGGGAGAATATTTTCGGAATTTTCACGGTGATTCCTTTTATTAAAAAGCCGCCCTGAAGGGAAGTTTTTTAGCCTAATAAATACTATGAAACTCCTACTAGTTGACTAGCGATCCAACAAATATTTTAAGAATTTGTAGAAGCGTCCCTAGAGATCATTTTATCAAAATTAGAACCCCGTAAACTCATTTCAGAATTGGTCAAAAATCGATCGTTTTGGACAAAAATATTCAAAAAATGAGATAAACACGTAAAACGGCGAAGATTGACTCGATAAGCCTCTCAACTTTGATTTTTATTTTATTTTACTCCATTGCGTTATACGAAAAATGGGAAACTTTTCACCTATACTAAAATACATTGGAAAAAAGACAATGTCATTTTAAGTCATTTTAAGTGCGTAGCAAGTTTTTGAGAACTGTAACATGTCAGAAACGAGCGTTTTTTGATCAACTTTCATATGAGGTAGGAGGTTCTAATTTTGATAAAATGATGTCGAGGGCGCCTTCTACAAATTCTTGAAGGATTTTTCGAATTGCTCGTCAACTAATAAAAGCTTCATAGACTCGACCACATAAAAATTACATAAAAATTATATTTCCTACCGTGCAAGGGCAAATTGTTATAGCTTTGCAAATTCTCTAAAGGACTAAGGCAAGTCTATTTAATAATAAATATTTAATTACAAGTAACACCTCATAAAATAATAAGTCAAAAAAAGGGTAGGCAATTTCACCACCTGGGTAGGTTTCAGACAAAACAGGCATAGCCGTGATAGAAAATAAGAAACTCACTTGTAAGTCAAATTATTTTATGACAGTATTCGACAAAAGAGCTTGTCCACTAAAATTACTAACCGTCCCATTATTATTTATTATTAGCAAAATATTTGAGGAATTTATAGGAGGGTCTCTGGAGATTATTTTAGCAAAAATAGAACTTCGTAGCTAATTTAGAAGTTGGTCAAAAATCGGTCGTTTTCACGATATCGTAATTTTCAAAAAGTAGTAAAACACGTGAATTGATTAAGAATAAATCGTAGATCCTTCCAACTTTGATTTTTTTCGTTTGTCTTCATTTTATTGTGAAACAGGTGGAAATATTTCATATTTTTTCAAGAATACGATTGAGAAAAACGGAAAAAATTACTGTTGGGAGGATATTCGAGTCATTGTTTTGCGTGTTTAGCTCGTTTTTGAAAATCGTAATCATGTTCAAAACGAGCATGTTTTGAACAAGTTCCAAATGAGCTACGAGGTTCTAATTTTACAAGTAATTTATACAAAATGAAATTTAAATACATTTACCTATACGGATGGTGAAATTGTTGATCCTTTTTTTGATTTATTATTTTATCAATTGTTACTTGTAACTTGTAATTGAACTTAACTTCATTCTATTACTTTAGTCAGATTCCCTTAATTTGAAAAACTATAGATTTGCATAACGCATGACATGTTTTATGGGTCATAAAAGATGTAGAATTTTAGGATTTCCTACCTAATGAGGTATTAAAACGAACCAATTAAGCCATAATGAATATTTTTAATGTAACACCGGATATTCGGAGCTCAAAGAATATGACATAAAAAATTGTTTAGTCTTGCAAATTAGAATAACGTTTGAAAATTACGCTCGTTTATGATGTTAAAAATAGAAGCGTTTACTATTTACACAATAAACAACACGTTTTTATCGTTGTTGACAATAAAAATAAATCAAAATATTCTCCAAAAATCCGTTAATGAAGCATTCTCGCATAAAATTAAATAAAAAAATCATGCTTTATATTAATAAAAATAAATTAATTTACCTGTACGATTCTTAATACTGTTGAATCAGAAATACTAAGTTGTGGTGGATCATTAACTGGTATTATTATAATGGATAATGTAAAACGAAATCTACCCTGTAAATATTCTGGCAATATAAAATTGGCCATTGGTGAAAATTCAACATCTAATATTAAAATATCTTGATGGTATTCTGTACCATCATTAATATAATGTACTTTATCTCTAGCAACATCAAATAGTGAAAATGAATTTTTTTCATGTGGCCATACATCGATTGTTATACTACCATGGGATGGTCCTTCAATTATATGAAAATTAATACCAGAATCTTTGATACCATATTTTTTATAATCCAAAATCATATGTAAATTAGTTGTTGTAATTATAGCATTTTGTCCTTCTATTACTTTTAATGGTTCAACTGATAATAATTCTAATTCAGTTGCTAGACTATTTTTCGAAAATACTTTATAACCTTCTGTATAATTCAACTTAATACAAAATTCATCTTTACATCTACATTGAAATGAATTTAATCCTTGTTGTACACAAATACCTTCATCTTTACAAGGATTCTGTAAACAAGGATATTGCCAAACACATCCAGTCAATAATCCTTCACTAACATGAATATCCGGGAAACCTTTCTGTTTATCATTAATCAATATATTATTTAAACAACCCTTAAAACTGACATCGCAAAATTTACAACCCTTCGATATAGCACGGGAACGTTTACTAATTTCTAAACCACCAAAATAATAATTATCATTCAATTGAAATAAATATCCATGAATATTTTTCTCATTTCTCTTATGATTATCAACAACAATTTCAACTAATACCGGTGTAATATGAATGAAAATCTTATGCCAACGACCATCCGACACACGTTCATCATTCACTAATTCGAAATATTTCATACCAGTTTTTATAATAATTCTAACTGTATTTTTCCATATTTCGATAAGGAAATAATCGAGTTTTACGCCGTGACCGCTGTTGAAATACAAAATACCTTGTGAATTTATCGTTTTTATATCGAATTGCAGCTTAAATTCTTTCAAGTGAGAGTTCTGTTGTTGTTGTTGTAGAATAAAATAAGCGTCATCTTCGACGAAACTTATGGGTTGGTCTATCGATGCATCAAATTCAGCTGCACAATTCCATGTGATCCCTTTAACGATTGATTGTAATTGACGATGACGGGCATGTTCTAATACCGCAATTCCGTTATAATTCAGCTAAAATTTGAATTTATAAATTTATTATTTTTATTTGAATATCTGAATTTTATACTTCAGCTAAACAGCCGCGGAAATTATCGATGTGCCCGAAAAATATTTCAGAAAAATTACCATGACCGCCAACAAACAATCCATAATGTATATTTAATTCAAAGAATCGACCAGGTAAACGTTTTCTATGATTATAATTCAATTAAAATCGATTTTAATTAATTTGTTTTAATTAATCAACTTACTGTACTTTGTGTGTATTATCGATAACCATCGATAAATTCGCTTCGTGTCGCATTATTAATACTTCATGCCATTGAAAATCGTTTAATTTTAAATTGTACGACGATAATAATTCTGATTCACCAGCACCTAAATTAATATTTATTTTAATTCGACTATTCTCCAATTGTACAATACAATAATCTGTTGTTCCTGCTACTAATAATAATAAACTATTCGGTAATAATGTGCGAAATTTAAAACTTATATCTGTTGAACTTCTGGCTTCTTCAAATGGTAAAGATACAAAACTGCTACCATAAAATGATGCTGCAAATTAATATGGATATTAATATAAGAATAAAAAAGAACAAAACAAACGTTAGTATATCTATCAATAATACCTTGATCTATAGGTGATGTGAATCCTGAATGAAAACATAGAAACAATAATACAAACATTCTCCACTCCATTTTAAACGTTTAATTTATGTCATGTTATTCAGTAAATTTTTATTAATATATTAACTAATTAAACAAAAAAAAATTGTAAATACACAATCAACTTATTTGACAGTTCACCAACATCCCTCTTCGTTCATTTTGCTCCAAATAACTCTAATATATATTTCAATACTTCAGGAATACAAGCCTTCCGATTGGCTGGCAATATTGTAGCCGGAAATTCAATAATATCACCGCGAATTTTGAATAATACCAAATTAAATTTGAAAAATAAACAAAATTTACATCTTGTTTTATTCATGAATTGTAAATTAATCAAATATTTAACGAAATAATCGATTTTCCCCATATACGAGTATATTTGGTTGCATAAGTTTCGGGCGTTATTAATAATTTAAAGGTCTTACAAACCGTGACCGCCACTTAGAATTATTTTTTTTAACTAAAAAGCATTATGAAAATATCGAAAAAAATAGACGAATCAGAATGTGTTTTTTAAAATAATTCATAAAAATAGAGAAAATTCTTTAACTAATTGGTTTGTTCGCTTATAGTTGGGGATAAAGTGCAAGATTTTTCATCGGATAGGTCTTATAGCCTCTCATATTAGTAGACGAGCAATTTTGAAGATTTCTAGGCCACCTCTTGGAGAGTATTTTAGTAATAGAACCCGTAGCTCAGTCAAAACTAAGATAAAACAAACTATTCATGGAGCAGTTTTCCCGGTTTTTTTGAATACGTCAAACGTTTTTTATCAATGTGATACGTTCTTAACATTTATATTTTAGAGGTTCTTCACTTACACCTAGAAAAACTTTAAAAGAACAGACATAATTTTAACCATTAAGTCTATAAATAGCCAAACAACTGTGAGGTGAACGAGTAGCGCTATTTATTTTGACATAAAGCGATATCTAGATGCGTGTTATTTTACTTTTTTGCAATTGACCGGGGAAGTACCCCACAAATCTTTGGAATATTATGATTATAAATAAGAAGACTTCCTCAAATCGAGTATCGCCTTGATCTTATCAAAAGTACAGGACTACTGAGGGAGGATAATTAACCCAAACTAGGATAGTGATTACAGGTGTCGAGGTACGGTGTTAAACACGAAACCTTATTAATAATAATAATAATCATGGTTATAAGTCAAATTAGGAAAACTTCTTGATAGAAGTTTAATAATTACTAAAACTAGAGATGGTACTACTTCAGATAGTGACAGCCTGATGCAAATTTCTGAATAATGCACAATTTTTTAAATTATTTTATATTACTTTTGTGGAATGCTTAATAGAAGCATTTTTTATAAGAAATATTTAATAAATTGTCCTTATACGATACGGTGCTTATCTTAAGACCACGCCATACACACAACGATAACTCAGTGAAGAGAATCTGTACAGTTCTTTCCTTCCGATTTTCTGGATTCAATCTTAATAATTTAGCTCTCCTACTTAAGCTTGTCTTATTGTTAGCAAGACCAAGCATTAATTTACAGATATTTGGGAACCCAAATGTGTGTAAGCCGGCTGGCTAATTAGAGGAAGAAGAAGCGGGTCTTAGAGTGCTTGTCACCAAACACTACGGAAAATCGGAAGGAAAGAACTCTACAGATTTATCGTTGCGTATGTATGGCTTTATTTACCAACTAACGCCGCCCCTGTCTAAAAATTTATTATTTTGGGTTTTATATACTTTAAACACTCTCACTGTATTGGAAGAAAAGAATATTTATAGGTACTTTATTGGAACATACTGTAGAATTATTAGTTTTTTGATAATTTTTAATTGGTACATAACTAACCGATATAAATAATAATCAACGTTTATTTGTTTATGATTGGACATACTTATCTTTAATAATTTTTATGAGTAATTTGATTGGTTTGTTAAATTTGATACAACTAAATAAAATAAACTGTAAATTATTTATATGTAAATATATTTAAATATTTACCGATTTTTCTATTACAAAAACAAGAAAGATACAATAATAATGAAGAACATTTATAATTAAAACTAAATACCTAATTAAAAAAAAACATTCTGATATATTTATTCTTCAGAACTGAAAGCTTATCACAATTATAAATGCATTGTGAGTAAATACCCTTATTAAAATGTGGGGTTAACGTGATAAATACTTTTTTATAATACTTTTAATATTAATAATAATACAACTTAAATTCTAAGAATACAATCACAATTATAATTATTTGGTAAAAATAAAGATCATATTAGTAATATTATTATTATTAAATTATAAGCATGGAGAGCTCTTGAATCGAGTTCCTGAAAATCGATTTTTGGATTTTTTTCATTGTATATCATGAAAACGTAAAATAGCTCTTCCTGGTATTTCAGAACGGCATAATTTTTGTACAACTGTAGCAGCTTCTTCTGGTGCAAATTCTGTATGAGGTGGTGGTGTTATCTACAAATTTAATTAAAATTTTAATTTGATTGAAAATTAAAGTAAAAGGTAAACAAAAACTTACTTCACCTGAAGCTACATGTTCTACAAGTTCTGTTAATTGTTCGATCGTTCCATTGGAAACTGCTTCAATTTTTTTGTTTGTTTTATTAATTAACGTCGAGAATTTTGGTAGAAGGCGTTCGGCTACTTCTTCGCTAATTAAAACGATGCCTCTCTATAAAATTGAATTAATTAACTGTAGTTTGATTTATTTTAAATTAATTTTACCTCATTTAAACAGCTAAGTGATCGGTGTAGTGATCGTGAGGTAGTTCCAAAATCAATAACAATATCGACTAAGCCACCGCAAGCATTTTTAGTTCTATCTATTAATTGTTTTTCGTAGACTTCTTCATTCCATTGTACAAATGTAACGCTATAATAATTTAGAAAGTGATTAGTTTTTGTGTGATAATTACGTGATATTTCTTACTTTGGTAATTCATTGGCTAGCATGTAGCCTTCGTCTTTTAGACACGCTACTGTTATTTGTACACGATTTTCATATTCTGGTGTTTTAAAATGATGTTCAGCAATTCTTAATGCCCATAATGCTAAACCACCAGTACCAACAATTAAAATTCGACAAATTTGTTCAATTGGACGATTCTCTAATATATCAACAGCATATTTATGTGCAGTAAATACAGCATTTTTAGCTAATAAAGCACCACTTGGTAACATTGCAGCAACACCCATTGATAAATTATCTGGTATTGGTATTAAATATTCAACAGATGGTACAACAATATATTCAGCATAACCATGTGGTATACCATCATATGGATATAATATAACACGTTTATCAACATTTATTTTATCAGTTGGTTGTACATTACAACCTAATGCATCTATAATACCAGATATTTCATAACCGGCAAATAATGCACCATCTCTTATACCATAATATGATATTGTATTTGGATAATATTCATTTTCTTCTGTTGATTGTGCTGATGATACACTTGATGTTGATGATGAACGATTACGCATACGATAACATGCACCAGCACATACGACACGTATACGGGCACCATTCGGTGGTACATCCGGTACTGGTACTTCACAATTGAATACAAAATCACGATTTGAACCAGCCGGTGATTCAATTGATACTTGACGGCACAACATCTTGCCGTACGGTTTACTATATTATAACAAAAGAAAAAACAAATACAAAAATTAATCCCACTATTCAATCATTACAAAGTCTATTACAACGCATAAACCTTGAAAATGTGGGGAGTTATCTAATATTTGCGATGTAAACAATGCTTCTAATTGGATTAAAAAAATGTAAATATTTAAATTATCGTCGCAAATATGAATATCTGTCATTCACTTCTTTTTTTTATAAAACAGAAAAAATCAAAATGACTCATAAGTCATAACAATAACAACAAAACAAAGAACTCTAAAAATTCATCGATATCCGATTATTTTGATTCTTATGATTCATATTACTGCGTATCAAAATTGTTAAAGCATGAATTTTTTAAAAAAAAAATACTTCTAAACATACCTTTGTTTTGTTGTATTCTTGTCGAATGTTTGTATATTTGACTCAATTAGCATTTTATTTTTCTTTGTTTTTTTATTTAAAAAATAATCCAATGCTTCTATCACGATAATCACAAAATAACTAACGAGTTAAAGTGAAATTCTCGACTATTTCACTGTTGCGGTTGTTTACACCATATGATGTTTAACACGTGGAATCGTCGTGATCTAACTGACTACAATGAAAATTGAATGCACGTCAGCATTAAAAAAAAACAGAGAGAGAAAGAGAGAAATTTCAATTAGATGTATTAAATGCAATTAAAACGGAATATCATCAATACATAATTCGTAATTAAGTAACAACAAAAAAAAAATGAATTAATTCAAAATTAACGATAATCGCAATTGATAATTAGAAAGCTATTTAAAATATGATTCGGTGTGGAATTTTTATTTGATCTGTAATACTACGAACATCACCTGAGAACGTGATCGTTTCTTGATTAAGGAGTAAATTAGATGCGATGTATCCCTATCATCATTAAAATTCTATTTCTAAACTATGAACTAGATTTGTCATTTTTTTTTTAATTTTAAATTCGAGCTAATTTTTTTTTTATCTAGAAAATCTATTTTTGTAAACTGTATGTAAATATTTTCCCAATGTGCAAGTCCGGAAAATAACAGAAAAATCTTTAAATTAAAAAGATTGATCTTTGAAATCAAAGCGTCACTTGTTGACAACCTTTCCATAATATTATTAGTATCGTTATTATTATTATTATTATTAAGAGTCACTATTGTTGTTTACCAGGTAAACAATGTTGACAATTGATGTTAATTATTTTTTAATTTAAAATTATCCTTAATATTGATCAATAATCTTGAACTATGCTCGTGTGGGAATTTTAAAATTGCAAATGCGTAGTCCTAAAAATATAGGTAGAGAAATAAATCGGGGTTACGGTTACAATAAACAACAAAATACTCGAAAATTTCACTTTACCTTGATAATAATTTACTATTCCGTTAATTATAGTAGCAATTTATAATAATATTATAAATCTTAAAACAATTTTATCTTACATTAGAATGATCTAGATTATTGTTATCTTAATTTAAGAATATCAAATTAAGTGCTACTTTAAAAAAAAATTATTCTAAACATAAACACTTACCTCAAATTATTAGCACTGTATTATTTATAATTTTATTATTCTATGTTTCGAAATCTTTGTTGTCTTCTTATTCTGTAAATTAAACGTATTATAAATAGAATCATATGTAATTTCCAAAAAAAAATTCTACAATATTTGCCAGAATAGTTCCAACTAAAATAATTCCAGTAATATTCACCAACATGTCATCATCACTAAATGTCAACGTATTCTTTATTCGTCAACTAGATAAATGTGATGTTTTTCTAAATCATGAACATACAGGGTATTTGTTGGTTCTACGTAAGGACTGATAAATCTATTTCACTTTCCCCATATACTTTGAACATGTTAGACATTGATAGTACTCATTAACGTAGGTGATACTATTTTCCCCATACATTGAAAAAGAATAACAAATACGAACAGTATTTTGTAAACGTAAAACAAGAATAGTTGAAATAGATGTATCCAGTCTTATGTGCTTCGAACAAAGAAATACCCTGTATGTACTATAAAATGTTCTCAGTATTTCTTAAATATTTAATAAATTTATTCGTACAATACAGGTCATTCTGCGTTCTAATCGAGATAATTACGGCCCTGAATGTGTATATTTGATAAATAACTCTTAACTATCTAAACAAATATTCAATTTATCTTTTGAGTTCTCAGAATTGTTCCTAAATTTCAATTTAAAAATCCATATGTATGTCGCATTTCTTTAAGTATTCTCCTACAGAGATTATTCCGTTTTATCTGGTCCTTTTTATATATCAAATCATTAAATCTTAAAATATTTGAAACAATAACATTTATCGATTCTAAGAAAATTAAATATAAACTATTTAAAATAAACGTCTCATTATTAAAACACTAATTTCGTTCCATTTTTTTGTCGGCTCAAAGTTTTAAAATAAGTAGTTAAGAACCCTCAAATGTGAAATTAATTACTGTTTTTTATCAATTTTAAATTTGACAAATTCAGATTTTTTCTAGTGTTGTACCTTTGGAACAACTAATCTATTGACTCAATATACGGAAAAAATTTAAATAATAATTGATTTTTTTCGTTTTTCTCCATTTTATTCTGGAACAGGTGGAAATATTTCATATTTTCTCTGGAATACAATGGAGAAAAACGAAAAAAAAAATCAACGTTGGGAAGGTCTCTGAGTCACTGAGTCATTTTTAGTCGTTCTGCGTGTTTTGTTCGTTTTTTTAAAATTGCGACATTGTCCAAAACGATCGTTTTTTGACCAACTTTGAAATGAGCTACAAGATTCTAATTTTGCTAAAATGTTCCCTAGGGACTCTTCTAAAAATCCTCAAAATATTTTTTGAATCGTTCGTCGACTAATAGGGGTTTCTTAGAACTCACCATACTTAGACCAAACACCCTGTATGTTATACAGACTGTTTCGTCTTATTTGGTGTTTTCTGTACCACTCTCAATCTTGATAAATCTTCGAAACAATAACATCGATTATATTAGGTATTATACCGAGGTTTTTTTTTAAATGTTGTTAATTAGTTGGCGACTGGTTCGAAAAATATTTCAAGGATTTGTAGGGGTCCCTCGGGATCATCTTAGCAAAATTAGAATCTCATAGCTCATTTGGAAGTTGGTAAAAAAGGGCTTGTTTTAGACAATGTCAATTTCAAAAACGAGCTTAACACGCAAAACGAATAAAAATGACTCGGAGACTCTCCCAACATTGTTGTTTTTTTGTTTTTCTCTATTCTAGAAAAAATGCAAAATATCCCCACCTATTCCAGAATGTAATAGAGATAAACGAAAAAAAATCAATGTTGTAATGATTCTCGAGTCATTCTACGTGTTTGACTACTTTTTGAAAATCGACAAAAATGAGCCTTCTTTTGATCAACTTCTAAATGAGCTACAAGATTCTAATTTTACTAAAATGATCTCCAAATCCTTGAAATGTTTTTCCAATCACTCGTCAACATGGGAGTTTCATAAGAATTGACCACATTTAAAAAATAAGAAAAATCGAAATACTCGGATGTCGGTTCCAAATGCGGTCGATTCTTATGAAACTACTATTAGGTAGTCGACGAGCGATTCCAATAATATTTCAGATTTGTAGGAGAACCATGGAGAACATTTAGGCAAAATTGAAACCTCATAGCTCATTTGGAAGTTGGTCGAAAAAACGCCCGTTTTGGACAATTTTGCAATTATTCATAAACAATCCAAACACTAAGAATGACTCGAAGACCCTCTCTCTCTTAATAACATTCTATAGAAAAGTGGAAACATTTCCACCTATTCCAGAATACAATGGAGAAAAAAAAATTCAATGTTAGGAGGACCTTTGAGTCATTCTTAGTCGCTCGTCAACTGATACGAATTTCATAAGAATCGATCACATTTAGAACCGGCATTCTGTATAGTATAAAACAAGATCAATATGGTTCTTTGCTGTGGTGGTTGAAAGCAGACATGCGACCACAAAGAGTTAAATATACAGGGTTGCCGGCTTGGGAGTATACAATTGGACCTTGTCTATCAAACTAATAGAGCGATTCAAAAGATATTTTACAGACTTGTAAAGTATTATATCAAAATTAGAACCTTCAGTTCATTTGGTAGTCGGTCAGAAAACGCTCGTTTCTGACGATATCGTAAATCTCAAAAAATCACTGCATACTTAAAATTAAACACTTGTTAGAATGATTATAGGAGACTCCTAACATTGATTTTCTTTCGTTTTTCTCCATTTTATTCCGAAGCGGATAAATGTTTCACATTTATTCCAGAACGCAATGGAGAAAAACGAAAAAATAAAAAATTAATGTCATTCGAGTTTATCCAAAAGGAGAAAGAGCGTTTTTTTGACCGATTTTCTGATGAGCTACAGAGCTCTACTTTTGATAAAACGTTCTTTGAGGGCGACCCCATAAATCCTTAAGGTGCTATTTGAATCGCTCTATTAGTTTGTTAGAAACGGTCAAATTGTTTACTTCCAGTCCGGGCAGCCTGTATATTTGTATAGAGAGTGTCTTCTTCGAATGTGGTCGATTATTGTGAACTCTCATTATTTGGCGACCAATTCCAATAATACTTTTTGGATTTGTAGGTAAGACCCTGCAGACCATTTTAGCGAAATTAGAACCTTTTAGGCCATTTGGAAGTTAGTCAAAAAGCGTATGTTTTATACAATTTTGAGTTAAACGATTAACAATGACTCAAAGACTCGCCCAACTAGTCCCAACATTGATGTTATTTGCTTCTCTCCATCGTATTTTAGAAAAAAAAGTGAAACACTTCGACGTGTGTATCAAGTTTTTGAAAATTGCTGCATTGTTCAAACCGACCAACATCGAAATGAGGTAAAAGGACCTAATTTTGCTAAAATTATTTCCTAGCACCTCTTACAAGTTCTTGAAATATTATTCGAGTAACTCGCCAACTAATCGCCAACTAATAGGCGTGTCTTAAGTAACGACCACACTTACAATTAGAACGGACATCCTGTATATTATATGTATTGTATACATATTATACAGTTTGTCCGGTTTGGGAGTACACAATTTGGCTATTTTCACCAACCAAATATAGCGATTAGAGAAATATGTTAAGGATTTGTAGAGTAGTCTCTGGACTCCCTGGAGAACATTCTAGCAATATTAATTCATTTGAAAGTCGGTCAAGAAAAGCTTTTATTGAAGATGTCGCACTTTCGAAAATTTACTACACGCGTAAAGTGACTTATAATAACTGGAAGATCCACCAAATATTGTTTATTTTTTTTATTTTTCTCCAATTTATTCAAGAACAAATATAAACGTTTCGCATTTTTTCAAGAGTGCAAGTGCAATGGAAAGAATCGAAAGAAATTAATGTTGAGATAGTCTTCAAGTCATTCTTCATCGTATAACTTGCATAGCTTGTTTTTGAAAATTGATGCATTGCGCAAAACGAGCGTTTTTATGATCGACTTCCTAAAATGTTCCACCTTATAAATCTTTAAAATATTATTTGAATTGCTCTATTAATGTTGTAGAAACGGAAAAATTGTATATACCCAGGCTGGACATCCTGTATATTATATCAAAAGTATAAACAATAAACTATTCATTATTACTCACATTTATTTTTCAGAATGTCTAAAATTGTGTTAAATTAGCTTCATTGAGCTTAATTTAAGCGTATTTTTGAAGTAGTTTAGAAGCCCTCAAATATGAACCTAGCTTCATTTTTTTTCAAATTGCATATTTTACTTATTGTACTTTGTACAAATTGCGCGTTTTCTAATTTGGTATCTTTACATCCTAATGTATACAGTCAATAGAGAAAATGTTTTCAAAAATGATCTATAGAACTAGATATTTGGGTATCTTTTTATAACTTTACGAGCTCAGTTTAATGAAAAACAAATTTTATTTATTGTTATTATTTTTATGTGATGCTCATAAATAATAAATATCGATTCAAATATTTGCGTACAAGAATTATACACGGTTTTGTTTGGTTTCCAATCAAATTTTTTTCGTGTTTCAAAATTATTGGTTAGCAACGGAAATGGAAAAATGTTACCAGAGAATTTGTCACACTATAGCCAATAAAATACATCATAAATAATGAACGAAATTATTAACAAACGTGACTTTTTATATAAACAACAACCTATTGCTTACATGGAAAAATCCAAATTGCTATTTTTATGATTATCGGATTATGATGTTATTTAATTGCTAACAAGAACAAATAATAGAGACGTATGTTTATATTTTATGCCAAATGGTAATTGTAGCGTAAAGTAGTGAGAAACAATGAAACTTTAAAATGTTTACAGTTACATTATAACGGGATTCGAGTGCGAAATTTTCAAAAACTAACAGCCTGTTTTCGGAACAAATTCACCAAGATACATACAGGATGTTTGGACTAAATATGGTGAATTCTAAGACACTCCTATTAGGTGACGAGCGATTCGATAAATTTTTCAAGGATTTGTAGCAGAGTCCCTAGGGAACATTTTAGCAAAATTAGAGAACCTCGTAGCTCATTTTTAAGTTGGTTAAAAAAACGATCGTTTTGGACAATGTCGCAATTTTAAAAAACGAACAAAACACGCAGAACGACTAAAAATGACTCAAAGACCTTCCCAACACTGATTTTTTTCGTTTTTCTCCATTGTATTCCAGAGAAAATACGAAAAATTTCCACCTGTTCCAGAATAAAATGGAGAAAAACGAAAAAAATCAATTTTGGGCGTTTTTGACCAACTTTCAAATGAACTACGAGGCTCTAATTTCGCTGACATGTTCTTTAAGGACCCTCCTACAAATCCTTTAAATATTTTTCGAATCGCTCGTCGACTAATTAGACCATATTTAGACCAAACATCCTGTATGTACATGCCACTTTAAAACTTTTTTTTTCAAATTACTTTCTATACAAATATACCGAACTGGCACCTGTACATTAAAGCATACATTTCAGAAGTATATAATTTTGACAAATAACCAATGCTTCTCCGGTGCTTTCGATTACAAGTACCAGTCCAGTATCATTTATTTCTTATTTTTGAAAACAATCGCGGATCTGTTTGCGTTCTAAAGCAAAAATTGACATTTAAAGACTATGAAACGTAGTGAATACCACTGTTTTAAGATTGACGAAAAATGAATGTTTATTTCAAAAATTTTTAATCAAAATAGTTGCAAAATAAATTTATGATAATGATCATAATAGAATTTATCGAAAATAAATTAATAATAAATTATGCATCGTTAAGTTTGCACGACTATTGATTTAATGATAAAAACAGTGATAATTTCATCTAAAATTATTAAAATTACACAACTTAAAACAACAATAAAATGACATCTCTATATACTGATTATTACTATTGTTATAAATTTTTTTTTAACGTACGATATAAATAATAGTAAATAAATACGAAAAGCAAAACATAAATAAAACTGTGCAGTACTACTAAATGTGCGTGCTAAAATTAAGCGTAAATTATAAAAAATTAAACACAAAAATAAAATAAGGCAATACAGAAGTATGATTTTATTAAAATTGCACTTATACATACATTAATTATTGCCAATTATAAAATAATACAGACAACACCCCTTAAATATACATCTATACAAATTGCAACATACACTTATGTATCTGATGTTGACACAAAAGGTCTCTTGAAAGACTTCAATTTAACGGATGCGCTTGCGTAATAATAGACAACGCATGCGTGTCATATAATTATTGACATTTTTTGGTGTGTAATTTGAAAATTATATTCTAGAAATTAATAAAATTATTATAATTTACGTAAATTTATTAAATGTTTCGGTTTTTCTCTAATTTCCGGCTTTTCTTTAACTAATAAAAATTTCTTTTTATCCTTTAACTCTTTTGGTTTTTGTTCAATTGTGGCAGTTGTTACAAATACTTCGTAAGTATCATCTGTTTCTGAATTAGAAAATGAATTATCATCATCATCATCATCACCTGAGATTTCTGTTGATTTTTTTGTAATAACAGGATCATACGTTTCTAATGATTGAATCGAATCAGTTTTTTTTATCGGTGGTGGTATTGGTGGCAATGGGGCATCGATTTTTCTTAATTTACCTCTTATTGGTAAATCGGGCGGTTTATCTTCTTTTCCATTATTGTTACGTGGTATTACGTTATCGTTTTTATTTTTAATCGATAATCTAAAAAATCGCTAATTAATAATCAATAATTCTGGACAAGAGAGATCTTACGGTTCGATATCATGATAAATATCATCGTTGTCGTCATTATTATTATCATTGTTATCAATGTAATTATTTTTTATTTCTTTTGTATTAATTATAGTATCGTAAGTTTCTGAAATATCGCTATTATTTGAGATTGATCTCCTAGTTTGATTTGCTATATTGTGACAACGATTTATATTAGTGACCCATTGGAGCATATCTTTATGTGTTAAAGCGATAAACTAAAAATAGAAGAAAACCAATATTTTTTTGTTATAAATAGGAAAATCCGGTCTTACATAATAAGTTTTTTTCGTTTCTATCGTTGATGTCAATTCAAAGTCTTGCGATGGACTTTTTCCTTGTTTATAAACAACAGTTTTAGCTAGATGAAATTTCAAATCAAATGTTTGTATTGGTTTTTGATCATCTTTTTCATTCGAATAAATTAATAACCAATTATCATGAATGCCAGCGTAAATACGTCGTGTCTTTTCAAAATTCAAAATTATACGTGTTTTCCACGATAATTGGCCAAATTTTATATCTTGAGATAGATCTTTAAACGGTAAATCTGGAATTTTTCCACTAATTTTTGATCGTAAGAATTAACACAGAACTTACCCCCATATGGATCAGTTTTCGGTGTAATTTGCGTATTTTGTGCATTTTCATCGACTGATGAATAAATATTGTTTTTGTCATCTTCAGAAATTACTACAAAAAAAATTGTTTTTTTTTTTTTTTTAAAAAAAACATCGATCTCACCAGGCTTTCGTTCCATATCAACATACGCTTCGTCCGGTTCATGATTGTTGGATTGAATTTTTTCAATTTGTTGCAATTGAATTTTTGATCTTTTTATTAATTCATCAGCTTGCCTGCGAGATATTGGTGATAATTTTTCGTAATTATTTTCATCATTTAAAAATTCGCAAATATCTAAAAGTGTTTGCTAATTAAAAACTTCCTCATAAATTTGCATTGTTTAATCTTATCAAATAAAATTATGTTATTTCCTTTAGATTAATTAACAAAAAAATTGAATTGTTTTAATTACTTACCATCTAAAAGTTTGTTCAAATTCGTATAAAGTTCCTCAATTTCAACGGCCATCGTATCAATTTTCGTTTATTAAACTGATTATTAAAACATTTAACTCAATTAATGTTTAATTGTGGTAAGGAGTCTCTATCACATGTCAATGATACTATAAAGACAACGAGTATATAACATTTTTTTGTCTTGTTATGATTTACTAATTTAAAACAAAAAAGAACTAATGTCTCCCGCAGTGTTTTGTAAATTTGAAAATAGTGCAAGGGAGGCTGTTTGAGCACTCGAAATCAGTATTTTAAGTCGGAAATGTGTTATCTCTGTCTCTGTCATCCACGCCCAAATGCGTACCATTTATTTTAAATTGTTTTTAAATATTAATACCACATAAGGAGTTTCCTTCTAGATGTTTAATCGAATTAAAAATTAACAAAAATTCGATTTTCTCAAATTTTATTTAACCCCCATTCTTTTAATTACAAACTCGTTTTTATAATTAAGTTAACTAATTACTGTTTTTATTAAAAATTTGTTGTTCTTACAATGACATTGTAGTATCATTTAGTAACAAAGTATCCTTATATGCGATCATTTAGATGTCGAAGTTCCACTAAACTTCATTCTATTATCAATAAAAATTACAAAATTCTCAAATTAATTTTGCGTTATGATTTATTAATCAACTATCATATTTTAATAAGTGATCGTTAATTACAACAAATGAAAACGGTATTTTCTTTTTTGAATTTGCTTATTTTTTATTTTATTTGCAAAAGGGGAGGCTTTTTAGATAAAAACTTTAAAATTTATCATAAATTTTATTAGTAATTTTTTTGTACATTTGATAAAATTGATCCATTTTTTTTCTTACTAAATTGGTATAAGGATTTTAGGTGAAACTAATTATAAACCTTTTAATATTTATTAAACCATACAAAAAAAAGCAATAAAAGATGACATGTTCACATGTTATTTATCCACATCTGCACCCATTTTCATTCGCACAGTATCAATCATACATACATTTATTCAGTCATAAAAATAATCTAATCTTTCAAATATATAATATGTATAATATATTAAGAACAAAGTATATAAATTAATTAAAATTTCATCATTTATCCAACTTAAGTATATCAGAGTGTTGAATTCAGTTTTTTTTGTTTCATTTTCTATTCATGTTTTCTTTCCTTAAAGACCGATAAAACAATTTATTTACTGGTAGAGGAGCATGAGCGTTCCCCTTTTGCACTTTTCTATTGCATGTACACATAATATGGTGAAGAAACAACATTAGGCTGGAGCAGCTTGTAGGAATTTTTAAAAAATAATTAATTACAAATTTTGAGTAAAAATTTAAAAAACTACAATTGTGTATGTGTATGAATGTGTGATGTTTTAATAAATACGATTTAAATCTATTATGATCAACCTCCAACCTGCTCCACGGAGGAATGTAGACACATGCAAGTAGTACATGACAAACACAGAACGCCGTGAATACATCCAACCTAGCCTAGACTGGTGGACAAGTAGGTATTGGTATCAGGAACTCGAGAATAAATTACACCAAATAATAGCCACACAATGTCCATAATGTGTCTTCATAAGAATCAGCTTTCAAAGGAAAATCTGCAAAACAGAAAACATTCATGACTAGTGGTAGTCAAAACAGGTCATAGATATTTTTTTTTATTTATTTTTTGGGAGGGCGAGCTCGCAACGATGAGGGCAGGAAGAGCTGAGCAGACCACCGCCCGGGTTAGTACAGGTTAGGTAGGAAGAGAGGCGTCCACCAGCCAAAGAGGCCAGCGAGGGAGTTATTGTATGAAATACTCAGGGTGGTCCGAGTCTTTCTCAAACCTCTTGGCCTCCTCTTGCATGCTCTCTTTTATTTTCAAAATAGCAGCCGATTCCGTTTGGTCCTGCAAGGAAAGCGACCTTTAGTGGTTAAGTGTGTCAGTTCTACAAAAGCGTAAGCGTAAACCGGCCACCGCGTTTTTACTCACGTTTTCGCCCGGGCCGCCAAATCCGCCCAGATTGTAATCGCCCATTCCACTACCGCTATCCTCTCTAGGTGTACCCGGTCCACCATTTGCTGGTGAATTTTTCATACCATCCATACCATCACCATTTAATACAGGACCCATTGAATTTGGACCCATAGGACCCATTGGGCCACCTTCTGGTCCACCACCCATTTGAAATTCACCCGGCATATTACCACCAACTGCTGGTTTCATTAATGTATACATATTTTCACCACCAGAATTCGATGAGTCCTGCGGACTTGGCATTATTGGCGTACCGGGACCAGGTGGACCAGCTGAACCAGGAGGGCCACCATAATTACCCGGCGACGAGGAAGAATAATTCATAGGCTAAAAAGTATAAAAAAAAAATTAGAAAAAAAATAATACAATTATTGAATTAATAAAATTAATTTACCGTGGATGTATTAGGTTGCCATTGAGGCCGCCCCCCGGGACCTGTCATAGACATTGGTGGCATTGGTCCCCCAGGACCTAAACTACTATTAGGCGGTGGACCCCTTAATCCAGGTCCGTACGTTCCTGGACCTAAGGGTCCCATTGATGGTCCTCTTGGTGGGTTCATACGATTCATAGGATTCATTCCTGGAGGACCTAAATATAAATAATTATTAGAAAATCAAAGTATTTCCTTTATTTGTTATGTTAGTAATATTTTCGATCAGGTAAACAAATTATGTACAGCACGAACGACACCAGCATGCCGGCACCAATGATATTATTTTAATTTGATAAGAAAATATATTAATTTATTGTAAATATGTAATTGTTTTGTTTTTTTTGAATAATAATAATAATAATACAAATAATAATAATAATAATAATAACAATAATATCAGTAATAATAATAATAATATAAATGATAACAGTAATATTAGAAGCAAAGCAAGCAGAGATGTGTATGCTTATGGATGTGTAATGGTGAAGGAGCGCATTGCCTACCTTGCCAACCTACAAATTCTCCGCCTTCACCTGGAGACAGAAATAGATGCATTACATGAGGCATATCATGAAATTGCTTCATGCTTGTGCAATTCTCTTTCAAGTTATAATCAAATATTAATCAATTAATGTTTTTTATATGTTTTTTTTATAAGTCTAATTAGTAACTGATCTGGTGTTACCTTGTCTTGTTGGATCCATATTATTCGGCATCATTGGTTGGCCAGGAGGCTAATGATATAACAAACCAAGTAAGCATTTCTATAATATATATATATTTTTTTAATATAGGGAGGGCGTACAACACTATTACACCTCGCAGTTAGCTATGCCTTTGATAAGGTAGTACCGTAGCTTGGTTTGGCCGCTTGTTTTTCATTGGAAAATGATAAATGTGTTAAATCATGAACCAAGCTGACCAACTACGAGCTGAATTAGCATTGTTGACCCTGTACAATTTTGTAAAATTTACCCCGTTAAAATCACTTCCAATTTGAGGCATTCGTACTCCAGGTCTAGGACCAGCAGGATATCTGGGTCCCATAAAAGGTTGTGTTGACATCATTTGCGAATGAGGTGGTGGCGGTTGTGAATGTGGCGATGGCTGACTTGAGGGATGTGTTGGGGGAGACGGTCGCATCGTTGAATTCTATTAAAAAGAAATAAACAATTAAAAAATAAATCTTTATAGTATTAATCATAATAGAAAAGTATTACCGGGAAAAACCCTGGTGGTATTGGACCTCCAGGCATTCCATCAGTTGGTGGCATTTGTCCCAACGGACTTGGAGCCGGTCCCGTATTCTAAATCAACAATAATTGAAATCGAGAAAGAGAAAATTAATTTAAATTAAAACAATAACAAAGCTTACATGTGCAATTCCATTGACTCCATAGCCAGAATTGACAAAGCCCTATAACAAAATTTTCAATCAAAAATCGTTCTAAATCACATTTCCCTTCAAAAGCTTTTTTTCATTTAATAATAAACCAAACAAAAAATGCGCGCCTTATTAAAAATAATTGTTATTATAATGATCATTAGTTACAAGGATATAACAAAATTAATAAAAAAAGACAACAATAAATTTTGTATTTTACTAGAAATAATCGTAAATTTACTTTTATAAAAACGGCAACGTCGCACCTTTTTTTCAGATTATGTTTTACATGAAACAATTTTAGTTTGTTTAATGTAAACAATGTTAATGTTCCAACATTTACGGATTTTGCTAACAATTTTTTCTTCTTCTATGTTTAAAATAATAATAATAAAAATAATCGAATAAGATGAGCGGAATAAAACAGTAGAAACACGGCCGGTGCCGTAATACCTGGCCATCCACCTATTTACATCGTCGCTGGCCTAAGAGATAAACTCAAGGTCCTCTAGCTTTATGTTGATTGATTTTATTGTTCAATTTCACAATAAATGTTACAATGTTTTGTAATTTTTTTACTTTATCAAATATTTCCAAATTGTTTACATTTTGAGGGAAAATTGATTTTTTTTTTGATTTGTTTATAAATGTAAAATTTTATAATAAAAAAAGGGACGGGAAAAAAAATGAATAAATATATATGTAACAGAATTGTTAGGAAAAATTGAAAAAAAGCCAACCTCGATGCACCTGGTAAAACGCGTATTCAAGGCGACGTTGCCATGCTCCGAGTCAGAGTATTGATCCGTGGGTACCGGAATATAGTGAAAATACTCACATAATCATGGAAGGCTTTTGCTTCAGATGAATGTTCACAGGTATCTCTTCGTTCAGGTGCTGCACAATATAAATCCCAAAATACGCTAAAATAAATAAATTATTATTATTATTATTATTATTATTATTAATTAATAATATAGAATGACAATCAACACTACTATTACCACTACAACAACCACCACCACCACCATCACTAGCACCAGCAACACTACCACTGCTACCACTAACACAACAACAATGATGATTATAATAATAATAATAATAATAATGATAATAATAATAATAATAATAATAATCATCATAACAAACAAAAACAATAAGGTCCATTTTTTCTATTTATAACAGAAGAAAAAAACTTACCACCACCATGAGTGTAGAAATCCCGGAGGTTCTCCTAATGTTATATTTTTCTCCCATCGTATCTAGAAATAGAGGCAATTTTAATAAAAATAGATAAGGGGGGCGTATATTTTATCATTATTATTATCAAATATAACATTTTTAACAATTTACCTCTGATAGGAAAGTTTGTGCTGCCTTTTGTGCACCTACGTGAAGTAGATATTCATATACGTACAATGCTAATCTAATAAATAAAGAAAAAAAAGAAAACATTGACATTATAAGTAAAACAACCCTTTATTGTACACGTGGACTTTAAGTTAGCCCTTAAAAACAAATTTATACTTACTTTTCACGCGCTTGTGCATCGGACGGCACCGTTGATCCCTTTCCTTTAGCGTACATCTTTGACTATTTTGTTTTCAAACACGCAAACCTTAACCTACATACAAGAATGTATAAAACAATTTCTTTTGCTTTTTTTTATTATTACTATTATTGTTATTATTGTTAAAATAAAAAATATAAAATATTTTGATAATTTTTTTATTATTAAGAATCACGTACACGTTGCTCTAATTAGAGCAAATACCCGGCGCACCATAGCTCCGGCATAAATAAAACACAAATAATTAACATTTAAAACATAATTTTACGTTCGATTTTTAATAATTTTCGTGTTGTTTGAGCACATCAAAATAATGCACACACACACAACAATACACACGTTTAATTTCCCCGACGCCGTTGTCGCACACACTCTCTCTCAAAATCTCACCAAAACGACTTTGTATAATAAGCATGCGCTACACAATAAATGCTCCGTTGCCAAGATCAATTAAGCAAAAAAATACTGTAAAACAAACACTATATACATGAAACAAGGAAAATTTCAATTTTTTTTAATAAACATATATCATTATTATTATTTTATTGATCAAATATTTAATACTTAATTATGTCATCAAATCGAAAATTTAATATAAGAGAATCTAATAATTTTGTATAGGTAATTGTTGTTTTGATGACGTCAGCACGTAAACTAACAATCAGATAATTCGGCAACTGTGTAATCGAAAAAGGTGAATACTCTGTATTCATGCGCATAACAAACATAAAAATCAGAAATACCACTATTCCACACAAATATTATCGATATTAAAAGGAAAATATTGTTTATTTATATATATTTTAACACAAAATTATAATTTATATACATTGTAAAACAGATAAGCTATTCGATAGACAATATTTAAATATATAAACAATATACCTTTGTATGAAAAGAAAAATGGCGGGAAATTCTAATACTACACTGATTTCTAACAAATTAATAGATTTTCCATCATTTTAAGTTTTGCAATATAAAATAATAACAAATACAAAAAATATCTAAACGATTTTATATAATCATCCATTTATTGACTGTTTCGTAATATAATCTAAGATTACGTTCCCAAAAGTACCTTCTAATTCTATATTGCTAAAGGCGCGCTTACACTGCCGCTCAGATCTTCAATAGACTATATCAAAGCCGTCGTTCGCGCTCAAGCCAGGGGCGGACTTAGGCTATGACCTTTGGAGGGCTACCGTATAATCCTAAATTTGTTGGCTAATTAGACATACTTGAAAAAGTATTAAAAAACAAATCTCTTCAACAATCGAATTCTCATATTAGTAATAAAACTCGCACAAGTTTTCTTGCCCACAGTGGAAACTCGACTCATCTGTAACTCAAGTAACTGTTTTTTTTTTTTAGGGGCTAATTTAAATCTTGGGGGAGTTAAGTCCCCTTTTAAGTCCGCCACTGGTTCAGGCATCTCAAACAGTGCCAGTGGATGAAAAAATTACGTTACAATGTCATTTAGTACATGTTCAAAAAAATATGTTCATTATGAATAATCAATTCTTATTGGCCCGCGATAGTCATCTCTTGATTCAGTGTCCGAAATTGAAACGCTGTAAATAGCGTTGAATCGAACGTTTCACGGTGCATTCGATGCAGTTTTAAATTTTGGAAAATTCTCCCTAAATTCTAAAGTACAGAGGATAATTTCGGATCATGTCAAAATTTTTGTAACTACGCCCTGTCTACAATTTTAAAGACAAATATCGTACGACAGCTTGTTTGAAAAAGTCCTGAATCATCAGTTTTTGAGCAGTAAATGGACTTTCTGTATTACAGACTCTAAAAACAACAAAATAATTCAGTAAAAGCAAATCAAAACTTTTCCATGTATTTTTAATATGAGACCATGTCTCTCTACATTACTGTACCCGAGACCTTGAAAGATATAGCACTGACCCAGCATATTGTAGATCCATATTATTGACCCTTGATGACTAATGAAAGATTTGTCACCATGTTAGTTAAAGAGAGACCAACTCAAATAAAAAACCAGTTATTATGCGAGAGCATTAAAAAATCGAGTTGTGCAACGATCGTGGTTGCTACACAGCGGCAGCTTTAGGACGGGGGGGTGGTTGGGTGGGCTCCTTGGGTACCAGACACACGAGAGACGGTAGACATGGTACAAGATCAGAAGCAAGGTGGCATTCAGTGCGTAGATCGTCTAAATGAATCCAACTAAACTCGTGTTGATGTCTACTACCCGTTTAAAAAACACTGTCATAATTCTACCAGCGCAATAGAGTTCACACTGCGAAGTGAGAAGTGTACACGTGTTTATGACGCAGTGTCTTATATTTTTAGGACGGCATTTTCAACTTTGGTGCCGACCGAATATCTCCGATAGGTTGCCTTTGCGCATCCCATCCAGCTTCTGATATTGTACCATGTCTATTAGCACTGTATGAATTTATTTTTAATAATTGATCTGGCGTCATTTTCTTTCCGGAGGGGCGCTGAGAAACTCTCGCCCAGGGCGCTAAACTCACTAGGACCGGTCCTGTTGATACATTCAACTAAAAATGACTGCACATTTTCGGGCAAAATTGCAAGTGACACAAGATTTTGATAGTCACTGAAGTATATAAATGTTTGCTTAAGGGCGACACATATACTCATGACGGCCCTGGACTATATAAGCATATTCATGACAATCGTACTTTTACTTTGATTTAATATTAATTAAACAATGAGAAAGTCGATAATAAAATGCTTTGTCATAGAGAGAGTTGATTGAGATCTCTTTTCGAAAATTTGTCAGCTTACTAAAATTTATATCGCAAATTACTCAATTAAAGTTTAATAACAAACAAAAAAAAGGGTGTTTAATATACGTCTATTTTCAAATTTTTGTCATTTAGGCATGTTTAAGAAGAAGTCAATTTCAATATTATAAATGAATTATTTTAAACGCATTTATCGTTCTAGGAAATCAAGCAAATGAACACAAAATTCATTCTGATTGTGAGTCGAATAAATGAGATCCTCTATATTTCGGTTTCTATCAGCTGAAAAATAAAATTGAAAACAAAATTTTACATTTACATAATTAAAGTTTACTCGAAATCCTGTTTATCATATTGGTGCAAATTGTTGAAAAATTTGCAATTAATATAAATTTTTAATGCTAGTGTTGGAGCAATAGCAGCGTTCTATGAAGCTAACTCTACAAGTTTTTTAAATATTAGAGGAAAACATTTTGGCAAAAGTATAGGTCCCATCGTAGCTCATTGCTATCCACGCTTAAAACGGTAAGAATGACTGAAAAGCCTCGAAGTACTGTTTTTTTTTTCGTTTTTCTTTTTGATCTGATTTTAGAAAGACTTCCATTTGTTCTACAATACAATGGCAAAAAACGAAAAAAGTCAATGTTGTCCGTATTAATGTGTCATTCTAAGTCATTTTACACGTGTAGGTGGTTGGTGAAAATCGCGGCATTGTAAAAAAAAATTTGCACCCACTTCCAAATAAGTTACAAGGTCTTACTTTTGCCAAAATGTTCTCTAGAAGCTACCGTACAAGTTCTCAATATATTCGAACCGTTCACTGGCAAATACCATGCGTCCCGATTAACTATGGCCTATGGCCAGTTTTTATGATAACTCCTATTATTACTGAACTATTCGAAAAATATTTCAAGAATTGGTAGAGTATAATCTGGAGAACATTTTAGCAAAATTAGAGCCTCGTAGCTCATTTGAAAAGGAGCTAAACACAAAACGACTTAGAATGACTCGAAGATCCTCCAAACGTAGATTTTTTTCGTCTTCCTCTATTGCGTTCTGGAACAAGTGGTAATGTTTCGCTTTCTTTTCTAGAGTGTAATGAAGTAAAATGAATATTGGTAAGATCTTTGAGGCATTCTTAGTCGTTTTGCTTGCTTTAATAATCACATCATCGTCAAAATCGAGCGCTTTTTGAGCAATTTCAAAATGAACTACGAGGTTCCAATTATGTTAAAATGTTCTCTAGTGACCCTCCTATAAATCTTTGTAACGGGTGAGTCACATAAGGTGAAAAGTTCTAATGGCAACTCACATTATTTGGCGAGTGATTCGAAAAAGATTTAAAGAATTTGTAGGAGGGTAGCTGAAGATCATCTTAACAAAATTAGAACCTCGTAGCTCATGTGGAATTCTGTCAAAAAAACTCTCGTTTCTGACGATAATGTAGCAATTTTTAAAAATGAACTAAACACGCAAAACGAGTGACAATTGATTTTTTTCGTTTTTCTGCATTTTATTGTGGAAAAGATGGAATTGTTTTGCATTTTTCTACAATTCAATGGGGAAAATGAAAATAATAAATGTTGGGAGGGTCTCCGTTAGTCTCCGAGCCATTCTTAATAGTTTTGCTGGTTTTTGAAAATCACAATCTTGTCCAATAAAACACTTTTGACCAAATTCCAAATGAGCTACAAGGTTCTAATTTTGCTAAAATGTTCAGGGAAACCCCTACAAATCGTTGAAATAATGAGAGTTGTCGTAAGAACTTTTCGTCTCACGTAATTCACTCGGTATAATCAATGTTTCTAAAAAATCGTTGATTTTTCTTTTAATAGTATTAGCAGTACGTTGAATTTAACGTGACAATAATTAGATTAAGCTTAAAAAACGTACACAATTAATGTTGAGAAATAGTCATTTAACTTTATTGATAATTTGTTGTTTAGTTTTGTAGAAATTTATTACTACCATTGTTTTTTTCTTGGTTGTTAATTATATCAATTTTAGTCACCACGATCGCTTATGCTAACATCCTAACAAGCCTTATCTATTTGTATGTTTGATAATTTTAAAGTCCGCACTCGATAACTTGGTGGTTTATTTATTTGTTTATTCATTATTTTTAATTTAAAATAACGTGATTATAAGATTGTTCGATTTGTATTTTATATAGAAAGATTGTTTTATTAGAAATGGTGAATTGGTTAAGGTAGAATTAACACACTTTCACCATCTCCAAATGTAATTTATTTAATAAATAAGTAACATAGATGTATATATAGTTATTTTTATTTTTCTTTTATTATACATATTTGCAATAATTTTTACCATCACCACTAAAAAATTATATAATCTTTTCATATGGCAACCATTTGTGGACAATTAGGAATGTCGCAATGAATCTCTTTTGCACAATCTTTAAGTGTTCTTGAATAATCGAACAATATTGGCTTCTGGCAGTGTTTACATTCCATCTATCAATAGATATATTATTATAATTATTAGAAATTTCTAGAATAAAATTATAAAAATAGGAGTGGTTGATATTTACCGTTCCATGTTGTAATTTGGTAAATGGTAATTTTAAATCAATCCAAACTTCTTTCAAATCCTCCACCAATTTGTCCATCATTTCTTTAGTATGATGTGGTGTCGGTGCTAAACGTAATTTTTCTTGTCCTTTAGCAACAGTTGGATAATTGATTGCTTGAATATAATGACCTTTCTCTTTCAATAATGTATCACATAGAAGACTACAATGTAATGGATTGCCAATTTTAATTGGTATAATATGACTTGGTGTATGTTCAACTGGGAAACCGTTTTTTAATAAAATATTTCGTAAATATTTAACATTATTTTGATGACGTTGCCTTAAATTACGTCCTTCATCTGATGCTAATATTTCGATAGATTTATAAGCACCAGCTAAAACTGTCGGTGGTAATGATGTTGTAAATATAAAACCGGCAGCATATGAACGTATCATATCAACTAATAAAGCCGTTGATGCTGGAATTGTGCCAGAAAATTTTTATTATTTATAAACAATAACATCGAAAAAATGTATAAATAAAATTTTTTATTACCAATATAACCGCCAACATTTCCGAACGCTTTACCCAATGTCCCCGATATGATGTCCATTTTATCTAATTGACCATCACGTTCACCCACACCAGCACCGTGTTCACCGTACAAACCGACAGCATGAACCTCATCAATAAAAGTTAATGCACCATACTTGTGAGCAATATCACATAAATCCTATAATACCCAAAAAAAAAAAAAATTAATAAATTTAATTCAGTTATGAAACAAATCGAAATACTTCAATTGGACTAATAGCACCAGTCATAGAATGTACAGTTTCAAAAGCGACAATTTTCGGTATATTCACATCAATTTTTTGTAATAACTCTTCAAGATGTTCTGGATCATTATGACGGAATATATGTTTAGGAACTTGACTATTACGTATGCCTTGTATCATTGAAGCATGATTACCCGCATCCGAAAATATATGGCAATTTGGTAATGTTTTAGCTAATGTAAATAATGTTGAATCGTTTGCAACAAAACATGATGTAAACAATAATCCTGCCTCTTTTTGATGTAATCTACCCAATAATTTTTCCAAATTTTCATGTAATGTTGAATTACCGGCAATATTACGTGTACCACCAGCACCGGTACCGTACATTTCCAGAGCATCCCTATAAGTATTAATTAATTAATTAAAATCAATAATTAGAATTTTATTGAATACATACCGTACAGCTTGTTTAACTTGAGGATGTGAAGACATGCCTAAATAATCATTAGAACACCATACAGTTATCGGTTTTTCGCCCCATGTATATTCTAGTGCATTAGGAAATTCTCCAGGACCAGCTAAACGATTAACTTTCTTAAAAACACGATAAGAATGCTCCTTCTTTTTCTTCATAATTTGCTCATGGAAGAATTGACCATAAGGGAAAGCTTTTCATAAAATTAAAAGTTAATCAATAGGTAAATTTATTTTAATTAAATTTTTATTATTACTTTGAACACATGTAGCATCATTTTTCATTTCGATTGTATCGTCATTTTTAACTTCTTTTATAACGTTATTGACTTTGTCAAGGAATGGGCATGGTGACGGTTTCTTTGTTGCATCTAAAATCGATTTAATTTAATTAATTATTTAATTATTTTACGTCAAATTAATTACCTGAATTTGAAGTTTTTACATCTTGACCGCTAATTGTACTCATATGGGATGTAACAGGGCATAAATGACCATAAGTTTTCAATAAAGCTGGTGCATAATTTTTAACATAATTATGGCTTAAACGAGTCAAAAATGGGCAAGACATATTGATAATTGTTGTATAACCTAAAATTATGTAAGATTTGATTAATTTTAAATTAAATCACGATTAATTAAATTTATCAATTGATTTTAATAAAACTTACAATTTGATTGAACAATGAACACGATCAATGATATTATTGTCGATAATAACGTTTAGGTTATTCTGTAATAAAATTGAAGATTTATTAGAAAGTAGAGAGCCAACTGATGGTGGATTCAAATTCAGGTCGATATTTCAATATTTTCGTTATCAACAAAATTTCAATTAAACAATGGAATATGTTAAAAAAATCAGAACGATATTGGTGATAACATTGTAAGAATAGTCAATGTCACGTTAACTCATCAATTTTCGGCCGAATAATTATCTAATAGTTGAAACCTTTGAACCAGTTTTTTCTGGTTTATTTACATAATTATCGATATTAATTATAAACATTAATTGGTTTTAATTATTAATGTAAATTGATGGATTTAAATGAAAGTCAAACGAAGAAAATCAAAGAAAATTACAAAAATTTTCCTCGTCATAAAAAAAACGATAAGCAATTGAATGAGCTAAAAAATCTATTATCGATTATTGTCGAAATTCAGTTAATTTTTATTAGATTAGATTAACCCTATTATTGTATTCTATTATCTTTTAATAGACAATTGAGACGATAAAAAACTCAAAATTGCAATTATAAGGTGTGTAAAATAGACGAATTACTCACAAATTATAATTAATTTGTATTAATTCAATCACTGAGAGACCACTTGAAAAACTGATTATTTAATTGTCAACAACTTACTTAACAAATATTAGAATGAATGAAAATTTTTGAACCTTGAAACCATTCAACGGGAAATTTTTGAATAAACTACAAACGTAATAAAATTTTCCAATATTAATTCATTATTATTTATTAAATAGACGTTATTCTTTTTTGTTTGTTTGCAACAGTTATAAGTACAAGTAACTAAAATCCATTTGTTTTAAATTGAAACAATTTCAACTGGATTCTAGTTGATGAAAGGCACAATACAAAAAAAAAATATGTTTCAATTACACAAATTTGTCCTATACAACTAGGCCATATAATCTTATTTTGTAAATATGAATAAAGCAACAATAAGTCACTTTATAATCAACATATAAGTCAACAAATACAATGTGATAAAATTTTAAAAAAAATTGATTTTTTTGTAAAAGGACAGGACTAATTAACAATTGTTGCGGTAATACTATCTAAATAAATGACATTATTGTTCTAAAGGCACCAATTTTATTTTGAAACGCTGAAATGAAGCTCGATTTTATTATTCTTGGATAGGTGGTTGTTGATTGGCAGCACGTTTACGGCGTTTATTCAATAATGGATTATTTGAATTTTCTAATGTTTTTATTTGAACTTGATCATAATCAACACGCATTGTAGCTAAAGATCTAGTCATTTCTTCTTGAACTTCTGGCCATAATTCTTCGCCTTCTTTCAACATTTTATTCGTATGTAAAGGTGTTTGAGGTACAGCCATAAATTGCTATTAAAATAATAAAAAAAATTAAAAAAATGATTAAATAAATAATAAAACAACATACAGCAATCCAACGGTTACTCATCACTTGTTCAATAGTTAAACGTTTTGCTGGATCAATTGTTAACATTCCATTAATTAAATCTTTTGCATCTTGACTAACATTTTGCCATTCGGGATTTGGGAATGTATATTGGCCCATTCTAATTCTATCTTTCATTCCAGGTGATATTGCTAAACCGTGATTACTGTAAAATGGAGGGAAACCACACAGCCTAGAAAAGTTAATCGCACAATTAATGTTAAAAAAACAAACAATAAACATGTCGAAATAATGAGCGATAAATTTGTAATTAGAGTTGGCGCTAGAACTGAAGTCGTAGGTCTTCTTGAATTGTTACAGTTATTTGTGGCATCTAAAGTTACGACGTTTTATTTAAAATAATTTAGGTGCCAAAATTTAATATTGATTTTTTTAAGAAATTGAAATTATTTTAATTGTTATTAATTATTTTAATGTGACGTTTGTAATGATGGTTCAATCCAAGACATGCCCTGAAAGTTTCAACGCCAACTCTATCAAATCCAAGATCACTCATTACTATAATAATTATAGCACTATTTTTAATCCGTCTCAATTATACGTTAAAATGTTTACACGTAATTTCTATTTTTTCAGTTAATTAAATGAGAATCAATTTTAGCTTAAAAAAGATTATTTTATTTTTACTTAAAATTAGTATTATTTAGATTTTGGATACTCTTTGATTTAACAATAATTGTGTAATCTATTATTAAAATAAAATTAATTAAAAATCTATTGTGATATTTTAATTTAATTTTTAGTAAATTTGTTCCTCTCATTGAAATAAATTTAAAAATCAAAATAAAACCAAATTCAACATGTGTCTCAGTTCAATTTATCTTATCCCTGGTTTAATCCCCGTACGAATCACAATGCAAATTGTTATAGGTAATTTCAAAGTTGTTTTTACAAATGTAATCTATATTAATATTAAAGGATTAATAAAACCTCGCCTTTAAGAGTTATTTTGAAAAATTGTAAGATTTAAGTAATCCCCGTAACCAAAAACTAAGAAAATCAATGCGTGAAACTCGAGATAAAAAGTAAAACCGTTTTCTCGTAAATCATTATAATGTGGATTCAACTTCAACTAAATCTTTGTAGTAAGACTAACATATTTTACAACAACTTTATCTTAAATAAAAGGTAATAACTTACAAAATGTACATGATAACACCAAGAGACCAAATATCACAGCTTTTGTCATATTTTTCAGGTCCCAAGACTTCGGGTGCTAAAATTCGATTATCATAATTATTATAATAATTTAAAATATTAATTAATAATAACATACCAACATAATATGGTGTATAACATGGTGTTTGTAATGTACCTTTATTTGATGTTTCTTTAGCAAAACCAAAATCAGTTAATTTAAGTACACCATAATTACCTTTTTTTGAGTATAATAAATTTTCTGGCTTTAAATCTCTATGTGCTATATCTAAATCATGTAAATATTTAACAGCAATACAGATTTCGTGCATAATTTGAGCAGCCTCTGAAATAGAATAAAAAAACAACGTAATAACCCGGTTAAATTTAAATATTATTACAATTACGCATGCGTTAACATAAATTAATCACCATAGTTATTGTTATAATTGAAATTACAGTAATTTGAAATCGTTATTGTTGTATAAAAAACAATAAAGTTTACCTCTTTCTGTAAATGCTCCATCTGGTCTATCTTGAATTCTTTGAAATAATTCACCACCTTCCATACTAAAATAATAGAAAATTATAAATTATTTTTAATTATTTAAGATTTGTATTGATTTACCCACCATTCCATTACAACCAATAAACAATTATTTTTTTTATATTTATTTTCATAAACATCAATTATATTAACAATATGAACACAACCACTGGCTCGCCAATGTAATTCGACTTCCCTTCTAGCTTTAACACTATCAACAAGGATCTAAAAATAATTATTTCCAAATAATATAATTCATTATGTCAATAATCGAATTTATTTACTTTTAACGCATATTTTTCTTTCGTTTTCTTTGAAAAACATTCAACAACTTTACCATTAATACCAAGACCAAGTACTGTACTGGATATTTCATAATCATCAGTTATTAATGTTCTTTTAGGTATACCTACTGTTGGTTTTGGTTTTTCGTCTCTGTTATTCATATTTTGATTTTATTCATCGATTTTCTAAATTTCTCTAATTCTCAAATAAATAACTGATATTTTACAAAAAAAATCATTCACTTATTTCTATTCGAATTTTCCTGTATTTATTATTAAATTTTTAATATTTGTTTAAATCAAAATTGTTTGAATTTTACGAATTTTTTTCGTTTATGAATAGAAATGCACCAGAAAATGACAAGTTTATCTATTATCAGAATCAAGGTTATTATTCACCTGTCAACTAATTACCGACAGAGTAACCGGAATTTACAACACCATCTATCTAATTTGAGCTGTACTAACTGTCTAAACGGGAAATTTTATATTTCCCGCCCGTCATTTACCAATCAATTAGACATAATAAAATAGAAAACTGTCATTGTAAGTCTTGTATCAGCCATCTATCGGCGAGTAGAAAAGTAGAGCTCTTCTTAACTATCAATTTTTTGAATAATATTGATTTTTGGTGGATGCGCCGGGCATTTTGAAATTTGTTACTTTGTGATATTTCTAGTAAAAATTTTCAGGTATTTAAAAATGCCACCACTTCTTGTTTTCCTTCAATTTGCTTATTTTTGTTTTTATTAAACACTTATTAATTTATGTATTATTAATTTTTGTTGTGGAATATTTGCGTGATTGTAAACGTTGTTGTGTCGTTTCTGGATCAGTAATGCGGGCCATTTCAGCCCCGATTAAGCTAATATCGACGTCATCAACGTTATCGGCGTCGTGGAGGAAGTGCTTTGACAGAGCTTTATAAAATAACAGTCGTGGAAAACTGTCGCATATGTCGCGCAACCGATTTTCACAAACAAATTTCACTAAATAAACCATGTAAATCATTATCAAAATTATATTAAAATCACGTTTGTCAATTAAAAATTGTGTTATTTATAATCGATTATCGAATGAAATATTAAATAAACATGAAAATTAACTTAATCTTATTAATAAAATCACAATACGACTAATATATTGTCTTTACATGCGCGGAATAAATTAGAATATTTCTTACAATATTAAAACGAATAAAATAACGTGAAATAAGAATAATGGATGAAATTAAAAGTGAAATTTGTTCAGAGGAACCGACTGGAGAGCGATGGGATCCCTTAGGCGCCCCAAACGATCAAGAAACCGACATCGGCAATGAACGGTCCGAATTTGATTATAGCGACAATTCTAATCAGTAAGTTTAACATATTTTATTTATATTTTTGTTGTTTTCAAAATTAAAATCATATTGTAGAGCAACTTATGAAAAACTACGAAATTTAGAAGAAGAACAAGAACTACTTAACTCCTCTCTATTTGCTTTAACTACACATTTTGCCCAAGTCCAATTCCGTTTACGGCAAGTGGTAAATGCACCACCAGAAAATCGTGAAGAATTATTAAAATCGTTAGAAGAATTCGCGTTTCGCGGTATACCCGATATAAGTTTAGTTAAAGAACGTATGGACGAGGCCAGTTTAGCTGAAGCTGTACGTTTAAGACGGACACAACAGAAAGAATTAATCGAACGATTAAAATCACAATTAAGGGAATTAGAACAGTACGCTTTTGAAAATGGTGAAGCTGAAATACCGCAAGATGTTATTTTAGAACGTCAACGTGTTATTTTAGATGAATTAAAAACACGAATGAATTTAGAGATTGATGAAAAGAAATACTTTCAAGTACGATAGATTTGTTGTTGTAAAATTAATTAATTTGATTCAATTTTAGATGACACCGGCTGATGTTAAACAACAAATAAATGTGGCACTAGATCAACTTATTAGTCCGTTACGAGTAAAAGAACATTTAGTAGCGCAATTGAAGACACAAGTAGCCGATTTGGAACGTTTTATTAATTATCTACAAAGCGATACGAAACATGAGAAATGTTCTTGTGGATGTGCTTATCATTCATTGAAGAAGCCCTTCAAAAATGAGACTATAGGCATCATACAACGGACGGCAACTTTATTACAAATGTTTGCTGTTTTACAATTAGGATGTGGACCGCATCATTTCAAAAAGAACGATTTAAAAAACACGATGAAAGCAAACCATTGGGGGTAATATTAATAAAATAATCAAATTTAATTTTAACGCTAAATTTGTGATTTTAGTGATCTTAGAGCTAAATTGGAAATGGCGATAATTCGCGTAAAAGAATTAGTCCAAAATAACGAGGATACTTGTATACAAAACGATTATAATAATAGTGATTCAGAATCAATTTTATATAATAGTCAATTAACAACGGCCGTACGTAAATATTTAGCTGTTAGTATAAGAGATTTAATACAACATGGTTCAACGCAAACAGCGAATAATTTAAGTATTGTACCATTTATTGGATGTTTCCCAAAACGTCAAATACAACACCAACAAAAAATGCACGCGTGGGAAATTATTTTAGAATATTATCAATTGAAAAATGGTGAAAAATTCAATTCAACACCAGCTAGAAAATTGTCGCAAAGTTTCAATTTAGATATAGCTGGTGCATCGCCAACATCAAACAAACACAACATGCTTTGTACTATTGGTAATATCATATCGACACATTCACCATATAAAAGAAGTTATGATTCCCATTTCAAAGCATTCATATGTGCTGCTTTAAAGTGAGTAAAAAGGAAATTTAAGTTTTTAGTTTATTCAATAAATATATTTTAGTGCAAATAAGTTGGTATCATGGTTAGGCTTGCTTTTCCAATGCAAACAAATAATTAATTCCCACTATTATCCATGGAGTTATGTTGCAAAAACTGGTAATTATATTTAAATACATTGTAATAAATTCTATAATAAATAATTATAGGTTTCCATGATGCTTTAAGAAGTTTGGATACTTTGACCGGTTATAAATTCGATCTACCTGTTGATCTAGCTGTACGACAATTTCAAAATATAAAAGACGTCTTTACATAATTTATAACTAATTTTCATAATATAGTGATGATAGATCTGAGATTTGTTAATTATACCGGGTGAACCAAGTAAGACGAAAAGTTCTTATGGCAACCCCCATTATTTGGCGACCGATTCGAAAAATAACCAAGATAATTTATAAAAGGATAGCTGAAGATACTTTTAGCAAAATTAGAACCTCGTAACTCATTTCAAAAACGCATTCGAGGGTCCTTCCAACATTGATTTTTTTGTTTTTCTTAATTCTATTCTGGAATAGATGGAAATGTTTCGTATTTTTTCTAGAATGCAAGGAACAAAAACAAAAAAATGAATGTTGGAAGAGTCTCCAAGTCATTTTTAATCGTTTAACGTCTTTGAAAATCGCAACCATTGTATAAACGAGCGTTTTTTGATCAGCTTCCAAATGAGTTACAAAGCTCTAATTTTGTTAAAATGTTCTCTAGGGACTCCCTACAAATCCTTGAAGTATTTTTTGAATCGCTCGCCATATAATGCGAGTTGCCATAAGAACTTTTCGTCTAACGTGACACCCGGTATAGATCACATGTTGAATTTATGTTAATAAAACAATAATTTAACTTGACTTTTATTCCTCGAATAATTTAAAATAAAATTTATCTACTGGTGCTTTTTATCGCTAACTATCTTTGGTTGATTTCTATTCGCCATTTTTGTGAATACTTCAGTGAATAACAATGTACCGAAAAATACTAATGCTGTACCAAACCAATGTACGATTGTAAACGGATTTTGGAAATAGACAATCGAAAATATCAATGATAAAAACTTCCTTAAAGTAATCACTAATGTAACAGTTAATGATGTACATTCAGTTGTTAATGTATAAACCGAACTAATACATATGTACTGTGTTAAAACATTCAAAAGTATCCATAACCATAATGTTGGCAACGCTATATTAATAAAGGGAATCTCGTACAATTCACTATTCGTAGCAATACCCATATGTTCCCAAATACTTTGCGAATAAATCATGAATCCGGGAAGCGAATAGAGGTGCTATAAATACAATAATCAATTTTCAAATTGTTGGATGTATATACAATCAAAATAATTACGGTGTAATATAGGGCTTCCTTTGGATGTTTACCATAGATCTTGTAAATTGACTCTTGATAAATACCCATACGTGCCGATAATAATAATGCTCCGATCAATAAAAGTATCCCAATGGCCCACCAGAAGAAATGCTCACTTTCTAGATTTCTTTGGACTTGTAGATCACAGTCAATACATTTCTAGAGATGAAAATTTATAAATACACAATACAGGGTACTTTTTTTTAAAGATGGTGAATTCGAACGAAACTCCTAGTAGTTCGAAAAATATTTCAAAAATGTGTATAAGGACCCTGTGGACAATTTTAGCAAAGTTAGAACCTCGTAGCTTATTTCAAAGTTCCAAGCACACAAAACGACTACGATACGTAGACCCTTCTGATACTGATTTTTTGGTTTTCCTCCATTTTATTAAGGAAAATGTGGAAATGTTACTCATTTTTTTGACATTGAAATCCTTGAAATATTGTTCGAATCGCCGATTGAGTTTCGCTAGAATTAACCGTCTTTAAAAAAGACCCTGTATAAAAAAATGTTTTGATAAAATTCATAAATATCCTTACTTTTTCACCTGAATTACTTGAATATAAAGTACAGATAATAATACCCAATGTTATCATAGCTACTGATATATATTTTTCTAGTGTATAGCGTTTTTTCAATATTAATATACCCATTATCATGTTTGCAATTAACGAACCCTATAATTATTCGAATAGTTATCATCATATATGTGTATATGGAAATTTTACTTACAGCTCTAAATATCATATGTAACGGTACTGGTATATTAAAATTGAATGCCCAATTATTTACAACACTAGTTGTAAAAAATAAAATGACCAAAATTATGTAACTTTTCTTTGGTATCCGTTTTTCATATTTACCAAATTTTGAGGTAAATATAAAACCATGTATAGCAATAAATAAAAATTGTGCAAATGTTATTAAATGTCCACAACCAGGATCTTGTCTGTAATAATTACGAAAACAGATTAGTTAAAATTCAAATTATAATTAATATAATTACTTGATAATGTATTCAAGGAATACATTATTCAATCCACAACCTAATAAAGTTGTTGCAATAGCAATAACCGCCTTCGACTCCATCATTTAATAACAATAAATAACTAATGAATAAATCGTTAAATTATTTAAACAATACTATCGAACGTGATTTCGATTATCTCATCGTTATATGTAATTTTATCTGGGATTATAATTTTAGGTTACGTTTTACATTCAACAACATTTAATATTGCCGACGTAAAATATTTAAAAGCTGTTTTTTTGGCCTGGTTTAAAAGTTTTAAGTGTTATCATTGATAACTTATCAATTAATGACGAGCTTTTAGTTTTTTAAATAAATTAAGAAAAATAATAATTAAGACATTTTTTTAATTCACTTGCAGGTCTGCCAACCTACGCGCTGTTGCCACATATCTAGCAAATCTAACGGTATTCTTTATCAATATAGATAATAAACTGTAAAATATCCACATAATCAATAAATAAATTGTGGCAGTAATTGATAATTATTGATTAAAATATTGTTACGTTGTCAATATTAGTTTGTAGCGAATTTAAAATCTGTGGTTATCCCGAAAATTATGTAGATTTGGCGACGCCGGATTCGAGGCACGTGTAATAAAAATAATAGATAGTAATTTGATAATTATATAACTAGAAAATCATTATTGATTTAATAAGCAACGATGACGAGCATATTTTATTTAGATACTGATTCATATGTCGATAATAGAACAATTTATGAAAAATATAGTAGGTTATGTTCTGTTGACTATTTATCGCTCCATCAACTCTAATTTTTTTGTAATAAAAATAATTGATTGAAAAATGAATGAAAATTATATCCTTTCATTGTATGGATTATATAATGGCAAATTAACGATAATGTGGGGTTGTTATAAATAAAAAATTTGATTGGTTGAATATGCGGTTGTTCGTCTAATTTGGTCCAATCAAATGCGTAGATTTTGAAGCGCGCTTTTCAGGTTCACCTGATTTCAATCATCCCTTATATTATTGATTAATTTGTGTATTTTTGTCATTTACTAAATTATTTTAGGGGTTAGTCATTAAAAAATGGAGTAGATTTGAGATGTGAGCTTAGAAATGTGTGTTCTACAAATATTTGTATAACAAGAATTGAAGTTTTTTAGTTTTATTAAAACTCACCCTTTCGGATACTCAAGAATGGTCGAGACGAAAGGGTGGTTTATTTGTATAGGTTATAATATTTGAAATAACCCAATTTTGGTGAATAATTCATTATATAAATGTGATCAATGATATTAAAATGGAAAATACGTTTAATAATGATAATAGAAATATAGATTTAACACGATCACAGAATAGTTTGAAGAGTACAAAAAGTTTAGAAAAAAGCAGTACAAGTGGTAGTTTTAAAAGTGACAAAATACATTTTAAAGATCAAGAACATGAACATGACAATCATAAACAACAGCAACAACAACAACAACAATTACAAGATCCATCATTGAAAGTGCCTCATAAATTTATCGCAAATTGGCGTCAAGCATGTGATCGTACTAAAGACAAAACAAAAGATTTATTGAAAAGATGGAGAACATTACCGGAAATTGAAGCTGAACAGTCTACAAATAAAAAAGTAGACAATACAGCTTCGGTATTAGATGACAAGATCGATGGTAGTATTGATAAATCTGGATGGAGCGTACATGTTTGGAGTAACGAATTTAATTTAAATTTTTCTATTATACACAAAATATGTAACATTTTTTACTATTTCAGCAACATGGGTTGATCGTTATAGTAGAGATTCCGATAGTGAAAGTAAAGACAACTGCCAATTAACTCCAATACAGAACAATAAATTTTCGCATTTCTTCACCGTATTATTGGACCATGATCAAGATAATTTGATTAGCCAGCAAGATTTTGAAACATTAACAGAGGTATAATTTTTCGTGTATAAATAATATTTAGAATGGTTGATTTTTCTTGAATTTACTGATAAAATCTAATGTTCGCATGCTATCTTGGATTAATAACAGAGATTGCGACATTTTGCTGACTGGTCGATAAGTTCGCCTGAATTTAATATTTTAAGAGAAGTGGAACGTGGTTTTATAGAAACATTTTTATCGGATGTAACTGATGAACAATTCGGTATATTTTTTTATTTTACACAAATATGATTTATGTTATCATCCCTATAATCGAATTTCTATCAGGTTTTATGGTTAATAATGTTGCCTATTTGACGAAAGAAGGTTGGTTGAATAAATGGTCGGAACTAATAACTGGCTCAAAAAGTCTATCAGATTTTCCTATATGGTTACAATTTTTCGTTAAAGTATTATTTCAAGTTATTAATCGTAATGGTAAAACTAATATAATTCGACTGATTATCGATATTTTTAACGTAATTATTTAAATTTTTAGGTACCGGAATTATTACTAAGGTTGAATTAAGTGCTTTCTATTCATCAGTATTAGGTTTAGATAGAGTAAAAGTAAATGAAATTTTGGATATTGCATATCAAGCTATGACATCAGTAAGATTTCGTTGATTTTTTTTATGAGAGATAGTTTTTGTTTTTTGTTTGTTTATAGAACGGGGATCATCCACTAATGTATAGAGCTTATCGTTTATGTTTCGCAAATTATTTATTAGGCAGATACCCAAATGGACCAGGACAATATATTTTGGGTGCTACACCATTAACACCACCTTCGGCTATGTTCCCTGTAGATTATTCAGCACTGAATGCACAACCTGAAGATTTAGAACAATACACACCTGATCGAAAATCAAACAGGCGTAGCGTTATAGTGTGATTGTCACCTTTAAACGTAAAATTTCGACAAATTAGAGTGTTTTGTTTTTTAAATAACTACACAATCACATAGATTATAAGCAATTGTTTTAATGCAAGTGCACCTTCTTAAAAATAAAATTCTAAATATTTTTGTGATATAAATAACAATATTGTCAATATTTTAAACGATATTTCCTTGATCAAGGAATTGTTTTGTGATTATTGTTGAAAACTGTTACTGACTCCCAGTTTAACGAAAATATCAATTTTATTATAAAATCAGTCTCCAATGCTGTTTATAAAATATTAACGAAATAACAATTGAGGGCACAATATAAATTCTTATTTAGTACTAATAATGTCAAACAAACGCACCTAGAATTGAAAATAAACAATATTAATAGAAACGTTTATTTCAGTTACCCATTGTATTATAAATAAATTGAAAAAAAAAACAATTACTAAGAATTTTTCGATGGTCCATTTGAGGGAGGCTTATCAGTTGTTGTTGGAACTGTGCTTGTACTAGTTGCTGTTTTATCTAATGGGAATGCCACCCTCTTATTTGTTATACGTGATTTTGGGGGTGGATTTGCTGAATTATAATTCAACATTGGCGGATCATTCCAGCCTGGTGGCACTAAAACACAAGGCTCCATCAGATTATTATATGGACTATATCAATAAGTCCTCACCCTTCTTTTTATCGGAATTATCGCTCATTTTTAATCAAGTTACCCCTAAAATAATCCAGTGATTACTAAAAAACAAAATAATTAAGATAATTTTTACATTCAGTATAAATTTACCTAACTTACTGTTATTGAATTTCAATTATAATAAGGGGGCGATTTTACATTCTTCTTTTTTAATATTTGTAACTCTAATTTAAATAAAAATACTCTTATCGTAAATTACTATAAACATAGACTTGGTGGATATATAGGTAGACTGCTAATGTGAGTAGAAATTTGTAGCCACCATGCGCACTAATATTCATCTGTTGTTTCTTTCCAACAATGCAACAACTATATTTTCTGTCTTTGTCAACAAGTCCGCGTGTTTTACTGTGGCGGACTAGTCAGTTAAATTGAAGGACAGATAGTGATAAGTAGTTAGCTAAAAAGAGTAAGACTAACTTTCGACGTCATTCGAAGTTGGTTACATTATAATCCAATACAAAACATAGGACATTAGCAATCTGTTCCCCTTCCAATATCTTTGACTATAAACATAGACTTGGATGTACTAGACTGCTAATGTGGGTAGAAATTTGTAGCCACCATGCGCATTAATATTTTTTGAGACTTATCTGTTGTTTCTTCCCAACAATGCAACAGCTGTATTTTCTGTCTTTGTAAACTTATCCGCCACAATGTTTTACGCTGGCGGAGGTGGCGGATACTCAGTCAAATTGAAAGATAGATAGTGATAAGTAGTTAGCTAAAAAGAGTACGACTAACTTTCGAGGTAATTCGAAGTTAGTTACATTATAATCCAATACAAAACATAGGACATTAGCTATCTATTTCCCTTCTAATATCTTTGACTATAAAAGAGACATAACCTCAAAACTCAAAATGTCAGTTAATTGTAGCGCACAGAAGCAAAGAAATTCAAATCCCATTATTTTATTAATAAACATAATCAATATACAGGTGATGTTATCAGTTATCATTGAAAATCTGAAATCTAAAACTTTGAAAATTACTGTTTACAATTGACTTGAACTCAAAACTTCATTGGCCGCTATCGCGTATGCGTGATTTCAGTTTATCAACGGTTACTGGTCGGAATCACAATAGCGTGATTCAATGATTAAACCATTCAAACAACAACAATAAACCATAGATATCTAATATATTATTACTATTATTAGATATGTATGTAATAAATACAATAAAGTCGTTTTTATATTAAAGAAAAATAAAAAATTGATAAGCAAGATTGGTAATAAAAAGTTTTTGCTGTCAAATAGGTGTAAACATTGGTTGAAAACATCGACTTTGTATTAGGAAAATATGAACAAACAGGAGGTATCAGGAGCTCGGTGACATTGAATACGGCGCGACCAGTAGCTCCGCCTTAATCAAAGGTAACAAAGTATTTACACCTAACTCTCATCATTCATCTCTTTCTATTTCATTGAATTTTAATGATCGTATATTCTGGACAATTGACAATGTACAAGCGCCAATTTTAAAATTTTAATTAGAATTTATTTTTATTTTTATTTAATTAATATTTATACTTTTTATACAAAAGTATTTTGGTTTTAGTTTGTTAGACAAATATTACAACAATATGAACAGTATCTAAATGTTTTTTTTCTGCAATTAAAATTACTGCACTATTTCATTTCGATTAGCAATTATTTCTTGAACGATATTTTTAATTCATCACTGATTTTTAATCAATTTTGCCAATTAAAGTGGATTTATCTCCTATAATTTTAATTTCCAATTGTTTGTGCTAAAATAAACCGGCAGTTCAAGCAGTGGCGGACTTAGCTCCTCCGAGCTTTAAATTAGCCCCCTAAAAATGAATCAGTCACTTGGGTTACTGATGATGTCTCTTTTTCAAGTCGGGTTTCCACTCTGGGAAACATGACTTGTGCGAGTTTTATTACTAATATGAGAATTCGATTGTTAGATGTTTGTTTTTCAATACTTTTCCAAGTATGTCCAATTAGCTAACAAATTTAGGATTATGCGGTAGCCCCTTCAAAGGTCATAGGCCTAAGTCCACCCCTGAATTCGATGAGATTTTAAACAAAATCACCAAATTAATGATAAGCAATGAAAATCTAATGACTGAACGGTCTCTCGATAACAAAAATGCTAATTAATTCTTGTACTGCTGGATGTTCATTTTCAACTTAAGCAGAAAACAGGTTTTGTTTCAAATTTTGTACTGGCTAACAGGAACAGCGCTATTGTTAATCTTTACAGGCCATTAAACAGGATCGTTTCAATAATTTTATTACGTTTATTTTTGAATGTTTCGTTATTTTCAATGTTAAAAATAAATAAAAGTTTACAAATATAAATTTATTTATATACAAACTGGGAAGGTTTATAATAATAGAAAACCCTGAATAATTCATGTTTGATAATTGGTCAAATATTTATTTACAACACAAAAATTTTGGCCAAAAACAAACAGTCATTATAGGACATTACACAATCACTAACGATTCACAACTAAGGTTAAATATGAATTACTGGCTACAAGTAGCCTGATTAAAATTTAGCTGGGACACCTTTAGTAATTAACTAAAATATACAAATGAAAATTAATTATAAATAATGACTTAAAAAATAAATTTACCTTTTTTAGTGGGTTTAAAATTAAAAAAAAAAAAAATAATTACACCAGTAGACAGTGGAGAGGATTATAATACTGAATTATAATCATTTCTAAATTCTAATCAGGCTACTTATTTTTAGATAAAACAAATAATTACATAATCATTAATGTTAATTGAATGAACTGAATGAAAAACAATTAAAAATATTCATGACCAGGTTTAGAAAATATCAGGTATAACAGTCGAATAACTCCAAATAATCTTGATATTTGTATAAAAATAACATTTTAAGAATAGTAATTATTCACATTGCTTAATGATTTTATTTAAAAATTCTTGTTCATTTTTAATTCGCTGAAATAAAATAAGTGTTAGCATTGTTAAAATTCTATCACGTTGATATCGACATAAAACAAATTCAATCCTCTTCTTTTCATAATTCTAAAGTATAAAAGCTGCTAGTTCTACAGTTTGTTTTTGTTAAATTTTTTATAAATTAATGTATAAACAGACAAGTTTTTAATTCGTTAACCATTTGTCTTTGCGCATCTGAAATATCCAAAAAATGAGCTTTCATCTAGACGTAACTGGCCTAGCGCAAACAGGAACAATTTATTAAAAATATTAAAACAAAATAATGTACAGAATGGTTGGTTATCACTGATTTAAAAAAAAAATTGACAAATTACTAATAAATTGCACAATACTCTATGACTAATTTGGTAGATTAAATAATAAATATAACAGTATAATTACGCGAGATATCATAAATCATAAAATAAATTTCACTGAAATAAAAACGTAAAGCAGTGATTTATAGACTGCAGTACTTGATAAACTCACTGAAAACGTGTTATGGAAGCTCACTTGAAGGATTTTTCATAGACCCCTGAATTGTTGTATAAACATTACTATACAGTTTTTACAAAGATCATTTTTATTTTTTTACAACACTATAGGTAAAATTTTCAAAGTTAATCTTCCAAAATGAATGTGCACTGATTTTTTGAGGAATACGGAGGAGTGAAATAACAAATCAGCATGATCTGATGACCAATAGTTGTTGAATAGATTTAAAAAGCTACACTAGAAAGATTGACTGAAAAAAATTTCACCTATAAATGTGATAGAATTTCTGGTTGTTCATGTAATTTGAAGAATTCTCTATAACTAAAACGAAACTCATTGAAAATAGTCCTAATTATAATTTTGCATACATTAGCAAAAATAATTCTGTCGGTTTTTTTGCTTTGCAGTAATACTAACAGATAAAGCAACAAAACATGTTGGATTGTACTGCAAATATGTCGAGCTCGGTAGCGGAGGTAGCTTCTTTTTATTGAAGACTTTATTTATTTCTTTCATTGGTCATTTCTATAGAAATGATAAGTGAAGCACTGATGCATATAGTATTCTGCTATAAAAATGCTTTCATATAAAGAAAGGCTTTTTTTGAAAAACCGAGAAAACCGTATTTTTAATTCTAAAAAAGTAAGGTCGAAACCAGGAACTTCAACATGCATTGCTGCCTTATCTACTAGCATTTTTTCATTCTCTTAAACAAAACAAATTCAATGTAAATTATTCTACGACTCTTTAAAAAGCATATAAAATAACACCGAAAAAACAAAATATAACAGTTAATAAACTGTACAGGTACATGAATTGATTCCGGATTCAAACATATTGGAACAATGATGCAATACTTTAATTGGATTGTGTCTTATATATAAATTGATCATAGAAAACCTTCATAAACATTGCGCATTTCTACATTTTAATAGCATTTAGTTGTATGAAAAAAAAAAACATTTCACGGAGGTACGTTATTAGAATTACACCAGTAAAAATAAATAAAGTACTGTGTTTTTTAACAGTTGATAATTTATGTTGCAAGTATTGCAACATCAGTAATTATGGTATCTGTGAAAATTTTCGAATTATAAAAGAGTCAATTGTCATTTCTGTCAAATAAAATTTGAATTAAGTGCAATTGTTTTTATGTCACAAAACAATCTTTCTGCAAATGATTTTTAGACTTCGTAGCTATAATTCCGATTTACGAATAAAATATCACAAACGCAAAGTCACTGAAATATAATTAAAGAGTAGAGAAATCATTTTACAGATTCTAAAGTTTCAAACGTTTTTAATAAGTTCTTTACAAATATTTTTATGCACAATTTGTTCAAGTTAAGTACCATATATCACCTGCCCGCCCCTCTTTAGTATTCTCAATTTGAAGATTAACTCTATTCCACAGAGAAATAATAAGAGTTTCAAATAGCTAGTGATGGGATTAACTGTAGAGCAAAAAAAAAACTGTGCCAAGGGACCCGAAGGAACCTAAAATTCTGTTTTTATAAAAAATAATTTGTAAACGTGCACTTGATTACAATTATTCTACTGGGGTCATTAAATCTCATCTCGCCCTTGTCCCCTTCAGTTCAAACATCGATATTAGATTTATAAAAAAAAACCTTTTAATAACAATAAAACATTCTCTTATCAATTTATCATTTCATTGTTTCAATTCAATTAAAAGTTGTCAAAGAGAGGAGAATTTGATTCTGAATGACTTTTTTTTCAAACATTGTTACAACTTTTGCGAGAATTTTTTTGGCAAAAATAATCATCGACCTATTAAATCCATTATGTATTTATATAAACAATTCATATACTAATCCAAGATCACACAGTCTATTAAATTACTGTCAGTGTACTTAGTCTTCAAATGAGATCGAGAGATAATTATTTCACCACTCAAATAATCCATAGGTGTCATACTATCTCTTGAAAATATTTTTCCATTTCCTTATTAAATATTTATTTTAACCGACTGTAATTAAAGCAAACACGTGTTATACAGAATGTAAAACAGTATTTCACCTAGTGGTTGACTGTGCCTTTCTTATCGAGGCTTGGTTCGGCCACTTCAAAAAAAACATTAACAAATATAAAATGTAATAAAATATGAATCAAGTTAAGACACCATGTAAGAAAGCACAGCCAACTGCTACGTGAAATATCGTTGTACACAACAATTATTTATCTATCAAGAGTGACAGTGAAGCCTTTGTGAAAAGGGTGTGTACGTTAAAGTACAAGCGGTAACAACTGCTTTGATTACATGAGTTTCACAAAGGTCATTTCCATTCGAGTTAGATATACTATTTTTTTCTACGATTGAACAGAAACTTAAAAATTACTCGTGATAAGACAAGAAAATAACAAAATCCAAAAAACCGCTTTTATAATTTAAAAAAAGGTTGTTTGACAGATCATGCATATTTTAGGTGACAGCATCGATATCAGATTACTATAGTAAATGATTATGCATGATCATTACCATAATCGATACCACAATAACATATCTAAAAAATATTCAGGAAAAGTAGTATTTTCCACGCTACCATGGAAACGTTACTTTTCCGCACGCTGAAACGAGCCGCCTACTTGTCATTTACGGTATTAAGGAACGATCACAATCTATAGCAATCGTAACGCTTTTCACGTGCAAAACAGGACAGAAAATTGACAGTTTTTTGTTAAATTGTAGAAAAAACCTTTACTAAGTTTTTGAAATTATTTTCTCGTTATTATCACAGATCAACAATGTTGTCTTTATATTTTGTCTATCGGAAGACATTATCGCAGACTTTTAAAAGGTAGATATTTTCTTTTTAATATTACCAAAAGAATAATAAGAGTCCCCTACCATTCAAATACTATTTAGAAGATGTCTTATTCCTTAAATAAGCATGCGAGATATAGAATATCGAAAATACTTAATCCAACAGCCATGTATATATTTTGATAATTTGAGTATTGCTGCTTAAACTATACATCATTGCATTACTATGTTTGCATCCTTAAACAATTAGACTTATTACATCAATGAAAAATAATTTTTTAACAATAGAAAAGATAATAAAATAATAAATTAAGTAAGTTTCGTTTTAGTAGTCGAATTCTATAAATTTAAAATAAATTGTGTAAGTATAGATATTGACTCTAAAAAATTTTACAATCCAGAGTGCATTATATAGTTTTTTCTTTTTTTTTCTTAAATAATTAAATGCTAAATAAATTTATAAAAACTCTTTCATACGATACATTATAAATGGCGCTCTCTTGTAGTAAATGAACTACACACTATTCACTGTACACTATGCATGTTTTATAGTTTTTTTTTTAAAAATTTTAGTATATTCTACTTACAAAACTTATGTTTTTTTTTCATATCTAGGCCAAAAAATCCGGATCACTGTAATCATTTTCACTTTCATCACCTGATGAATTAACAAATTTTCGTCGCTTCTTTTTATGCCTATTATGCTTTTTAAGTTTTTCACTGGTTCTTTGTGAACGTGGTGTACGTTTCGCATCATCTAATCGTCGATTTGATATCACCAATTTCGGCACTTTCGGCGATGACGCGTCCTAAAATTTTATTTTTATAAATACAGTAGATTCTACTTATATGAAACATTGGTTAATTGAATAAGCCATTTATTCAAATTAAAATATGCAACCCGCTTAGTGCAGGGGATGCAGTGTCAAAGGTGGCTCAATAAAGCTTAAAACTCTTCTCTTGAAATATTTTAGCTCAATAATGTAATGAATGTCTCTTAATGAATAAAAGGGGCCTTTTAATTGCGGGGGGCCTGAAATTTTCCGTTACGCCACTGGTCTAATGTAGCAAATTTTGTTTATTTGAATCCAAAATGTTGACCCAACCGGTTTATTGAGTCATTTCTTAAAAAATATCCTAGGGCTGCCTTTTTCTGACAAAACTGTTGTCATATTACCTGTATTATTATAGGAATAGCGGTAATTTTCAAGAAACAAGTGGACAAGAAATGGCAATTTTCGTCAATTTTAATTACGCTGTTGTGCAAAGTGTAGAAAACATTGAAATAAAAAGCCAAAAGAAGCGAAACAACAAGATTTAAACGTGTGTCAAAAAGCCCAATTCTGAAAAAATCATGTTATCACCGTTTAGTCAACGTGCTGCTGCAGCTTTATAACTAGGAATTACTCAATTAGCAATCAGCTGAATTGTAGTATTTAAAAATACACGCATATATGTAGACATGACTATATTCATGTTTCATTGTATTAGCGTTTAGATCCCAATAAAACAGTTAGTGCGTATTCACACATGCCGGTTTTTGCTGGTTCCGGAACCAGCTCCGGCGACATTTTATAAAACTGGAGTTTAGGCCGGCAAAACTGTCGGGCCGGACTACGTGTGAATGCGCTCATTTGATTCCACAGCCCTCGATCACCGCCGGTGCCGGCGCTGCCTCCGGCGACGGCAAAAAACGGCATGTGTGAAAACGCACTTAACCCTTGAGAGCTCTTAGAAAGTTTAAAATATTCAATATACTACAATAATATACGAGGAGATATTGAGAAGTAGTTAACCTTGAAGCTCTCTGACAAATAAAATTAAATTTGCTTTCTCTATTATCTGCTAAGATGTTTTATAAACAACTTGTTCAAATTTAACACCCCAAAGTTGAACGATGACGACGCTAGATTTTGATAAAAGTAGTCATATGAAAATCAGTTTAATAGACCAAGATACAGGATTTTTTCAAAGGGTTTAGAATTTTTTAATGAACGTTCCACTAACTGTGTAAGGAGAGTAGATTGAATTAAAAAAAATTGTTTTAAAATATTTTGGTGTTTTCTATGGTAGGCCAAGCACTTATCAATATCCCCCCCCCCCTCTACATACAATCCGGCCATGGGTCTCAAGTTTACAATACGGTCCCCTAAGCTTAGTGAAACTATCTAGCCTGTCATATTTTACTATTCATTTATCCATTTATTTGTAAGCGCATAGTATACGAGATCGATAAAGATCGATAAAAGGAAACCGGACGGAAAAGATGCGATAGTAGAGACAGCCTTTTTGCGATTCTTTAAAAAATGTTTGCAATCAGAATTCTTCTGTGAGCAGTTTAATTTTATTTAAAAAATGACTTAAAACTATCAATATATGAGTGGTGTCGCTTAATCAAATCATCGCCTAATTGACTCAGAAATGCTGCGTACCGAACGTGATTATAAGTGGAATCTACCGTAATAATAATGTAAATAAATTTAAGAATAGACCTTATAATTTTCTAATGCTATTTGATCAGCTTCTGTTAATATTGATGTCGATCCTGATTGACTATTAGAAACAGAAGTTGAATTTAATGCTGTTAACATTTTTGAATTTTCTTCATCATCTGGATCATCAGGATCTAATTTGAGCATTAGTTGTTTAAACTAAAAAAAATATTAATTAATTATGTTAATTATTAACTTAAATTAGAAATTACGTCTAAATACTGCCGAATGAGATCTCGCCTACCATCTTGGTCTAAATAATCCGGAGGATTACCTTCTTTTAATTTTTGTATTGTGCTTTTTGGATTAAATAATGTATTGCTACGTCTTGATGTGGCTTTTTCGTAAACTTTAGCCGGCTCTGATGGTGAATATTGTTGTATTTTACTGATAACAAAACAATTATCAGTATTTAAAAATAAAAATTCTTAAAACAAACCTATCACTGAGACCATAGATATCTTTTAAATGTTGTTTAAGCATTAATAGAAGTAAACAACCTTGGGCTGTTGTTAAATATGTTTGTAATTGTCTTGTATCTTCTGGTACACGACTAACAAGTGAATCTTCATCATCATCATCTTCATCTAAAGCTGATACAACATTTGTAGCAGAATTTTCATTTTCAGATTCAACAGTTACTTTTTGATTTTCATTCACTATCAAACCTTCCCTAAATGATTGTAAAAGATTTGTACCAGAGACTGAGATTATAATATCGATATGATGAACAATAAATAAAGGCTCATCTTGTACCATATAAGGAAAATATGCTAAATTATCAGCCAAATATAACATATATGATAAACTAGTATGCTGTAACTGAATGATAATAAATTCCAAAAAATAATTTAATTTTTATTATAAATAACTTACCATCTGTTCATCAAATTGCTTTAATATATTTAGAACTAAGGCACGTCTTTGTTGTCGTGAATTACGAAGTATTGAATATAAATAAGAATTTAGTGCAGATGGATATTCACCAGGTTCACGAATACGTGAACCTCTCACAATCACATTACCTTGTAATATTTTTTGTAATTGATAAGATAACATTATACCTAATGATGATTTTGTATGAATAAAACCTGGATATTTCTTTTCAATTTCAAGCAATTGTTTATCAGCAGTATGTGATACCAATTTTTCAGAGTCTGTGCTCATACAAATTAAATATGGAACAATCTTCAAAATTGCAAAAAAATAAAAATAAATCAATACAGAAATGAACAAAATGTGATAACATACTTGAACTGGATGGACGAGACCTTGTTGTAAAACTAATTGAACAACACGAAGGGCTGCTTGTCGGACTTGTAAGTCACTATGTAAATATGATTGTAATATTTCTTTTAAATATAACTGAATTACTGTACTAGCCATTCCAGAACTAACATCACCCATTTCTTTTAAATTCTCATCTTTAGAACGTTTCGACCCTATTAAACCGATAAAATTGAAATTTTAATAATTGTAAATATGAAATAAAATATTACATTCTAAATCTTGTTGTATCATTCGATTTTCTTCTTCAACTAAGTAATTTTCTATATTGATTAAAACATCAGTCTTCATTTTTACAGGAGCATCATCTGTTGTTAACATTCTATGATAAAAATTCTTCAATTCAACCTCCAACATAAATTCGTAATGCCTAATACAAATACAACCAACAGCTTTTAAAGTGCTCGCTTGAATATCAGTATCATCTCTTTGTAGAAAATAAATCATACTTTGATAAACTTGATCTTTAATGTCGTTCTGTAAACAAAATAAATTATTGTTTCTATATTTAGATGTTAATAATTAAAACTTACCGGAAGATCACCAATAACATCTGGATCTTTAAAATCAAAGTAACGTAATAATAATCCTATTGTGAATAAAGCTCTCCGAAAATACGTTCTATATTTTGGTATTTTAACATATTTATCATTATCAGTTTCTACCCAATTTTTAAAACGTATTAAATATGCATTATATTGTTTGAAACAATCTCTAATTAACTGATAATTTCTTGTTACTTTATTAATAATAGCTCCTAAACAAGATAAACAACTAATAACAATCGGTCTTTCTTGTTGTAGAACTAATTTCATTGCATCTTCTTCTAATTGTGCCAAAAATGAATCACTTGGATGTTCCATTAATGGTACAACTAGTTCTAACATTCTTGCAACACTACTTATTATTTGTATATCACCAGATGATTGACATTTCAAACCTAAATATGGTTGTAATGTACTTGCATGTTTGACTAATAATTGTGGTCGTATTTTTGCAAACAAATGTAATGTTTTTAAACATGCTACTAATCGTTGAGATGATCCTGAATTATCATTTGTTTCTTCTAAACGTAAAACATTTTCAATTAAACAATCAACAATTTGACGACAAGCTAATAGTAGAGCTTTTGGCGGTTCAGTTTGAACTTTCGTTGAATCGTCTTTATCTTCCTTTGGTTTAAAAAGCTATTAAATAATTAGAATATATTAAAAAAAATAATTTTATAATTAAACAAAATAATTCTTACACTAAGCAAAAGTTGTTCAAACCATTCTAGACCGATGTCTTTGGATGAAGCTACAACATCTGTTATATTCATAACTTTTCTTAATAACGACGTATCTTTAGTTGGTGTAAACCACATATTCTGAAATACTTCCATAACTAATTTTCTTATACCTTCTTCATCATTAACACGTCGTATCATTTTAACACATATCTCCGGTATTTTTGGAAATTCAGGACATTCAATGCATATATCTTTTAATATTTTGATAACACGTTTTCGTACACTAACACCAGTATCTAATATTCTAGTTGATAACATTTCATAATATTTATCAATTAATTCAGGTCGGCTAAGTACGAATTTTCCAACTAAATCGACAGCCGCTTCACGTACTGATGTTGAATGATCAAGAAATGAATGATTAACACCCATTTGCATATCATGTCTACCTAAAACTGATGGATCAGCTTCAACAATCATTGTCAAACATTTCATAGCTTTTGTTCTAATTGCAATCGATGGTTCTTTCAATACAATCAATATCTATAAAAATAATTTCATTAGTAAATACAAATATTTAAATTTGAAAAACATATTCTTACAGCTTTCAAATAAAGATCGAAACTTTGTGAGAAATATCGTTTTGAAGCTAAATATTGGGCAATTAATTCTGCACTATTGTAATCGATGTATGTTTGAAATACTTGTACACGATTGCCCGATGATATGCTTTCCTGAAATGGTTTGATTTTATTTATTAAAAATTTCTTTTTCTCTTCAATAATACGAAATCTTTCGGCATTATCTTGATCTGGTGATTGTTTTTTATCATCATCATCATCATTAGAATCACTTTCACCACTTTGTTCATGCCTTTTAGATCTATGATTATCACGATAATTATTTTTATTATCTTTTGAACCAGATGCTAAGTCTGCTTTTTCATTAAAAGCATCTTTATACCATTGTGTTATATAGAAGTGTCGTGCATATTTGTATGCTTCATCATTTTGAGCATTTACAGCAAGAAAATCTAATAAAACACGTTGTAAAAATTGTGTACGTTCTTCTTCAGTATTTGTAGCTAATTGTTTAGTATCACTTGGATCATCACAATCTTTTAATTCTTCAGATTTTATATCTCTTATCATTTGATCGATTGTATTTAATTTACAGCGTGATAAGACACTATCGCGTCTTAAACGTGCCGCAACAACACCTAAATAATCTAAACTTGCTACTCTCAATGACATATCAGTACCTTTATTTGAAAATGTATGGACTAGCATTCTTCCCAACAATGTTAATAGCACTTCTGTTGCAGGCCATTCTGGTTTATTTACTGTTGATAATAAATCTTGTACAAAATTTTCAAACAAAGGCCTGTAATCAATATCTTCTGATTTACTACCGCATTTATTTAAAAATACAGCAAGAAATGTCGTTGCAGTAGCCAATGCTTTATCATATTTATTACAAATTAAAATATCTTTATCCATCTAAAAAAATATAAAATTTAATGTTTTTTTGAGTTGTAGTTGAAACAATGATACTTACAACTTTAATATTATCTGTTTGTGTACCATCAATAGAATTTTTATTTGAAAAATTTTCTGGTAATGCTACAACACATTGAATCAACTGCAAAACAAGTGCTGTTAACATTTGTATATGTTCTTCACTATTTAATCGATAAGTTCTTAAACTACGTTTTGTACTAGGTAAACGAGCTATAGATGCTAGAATATCATCCAAAAGGAGTCTTCGATGTGTTTCATATCGTGTAAAAATCTAAATTGAATCACTTTAATTAATTAAACGATTTTCAAAACAATTTTTAGCCCAATTGACATAACTTTTATCACTTAATACTCACGTTAATTGTAATCCTTCGACGGTCTATAGTTTGAAACATTGTATTGTAAAAATGAACAAAAAAACTTTTACAAGTAGATGTAGACAACTATCAATAAAAATGTTGCTAGTTTGATGAAATATGTAAATGTAGAAAAATATACACAAGAGATGTGACTGTTGAGTCAATTGGACTTGTTCGTATTATATGTAGAAGAAATTCAACTTACTGTAGTGACTAATTTCAAACAAGCCAATTGTAATTCGCTAACATTTTCAACGAAAAAGGGTGATACACCCATTGAAGATGCATGTAAAACTGATGTATCTGTTAGTACTTGAATATTTAATAATTCCGCCAATAAATTGACCAATTCGGAAATTTTTGTATATAAAGTTAATATACTTTTCTCAAGTACAGGTGCTGATTTCTTTTTACGTCCATCCTTCTTTTTATTATCCAATCTATATGTTGAATCAAATGATGGAAATATTGTATTACGTAAATGATATTTTATAAATAATACAACTCTATCAATAACTTCTTCTAAATATACACGTTTCGGCATATTTGGTGATGTCATTACATATAGACATATTAAACATGCATCAACAGCACCCATAACTCTTTCCATTGCTGTTTCTAACCAATATTGTCGAATACTTTCATTATCCTCCTATAATAAAATCAATTTATATTATTTTAAAATAAAAATTATTAATAATTATAATTACATCACTTATAGGAGATACTCTATCGCCACCACGAATATTCAATTCAAGAACATTTAATAACCTAACTAATTTATCAGTAGGAATCATTTCCATTGCACCAAGTATTTTCAATTTAGCCGCCTCAGTACATAATTCTTGCATAACAATTCGACTTAATAGATGATCATCAGGTATCAAACCATCATCAGCTGAAAAAATTAATTATTTTAAATTAGTATAATTTTTTAAACATAAAAGATAAAAATTACCAATTTCAGAAACATCAATTTCTTCGGCCAATTTCAAAACATGTTCAATAGATTTATTAAATCTAACATATGTATTTGTTTCCATCAATTCTTCTTGTGATAATTTTTCTAATACTGGAACAAATTTTTTCTCAACCCTACGTAATTTTGGTTTAACAACAATATTTTCGGTTTTATCCTCTCTTTGTGAGCATTTACGTTTTTTATTTGCATTACCACTAATTAATTCAGAAAATGTATCAGGTGACTCATCACCATCACCATAATCAACATTAACATCATCATTTTCATTATAATTACGACATTGTTTATTATCACGTCGTCTTTTAATTGAACTTACATTAATGTCATTATTATCATTGTCTGATTCACCACTATTATTAACATCCTTTCGTATTGTTGATGTTATACCTAATTCTTTAGCTAATTTTGGTCGTGCTTCAACGAATTTTGTCAAACTTTTTTGCATTAATAATTGATCTTCAACTGATAAACGATCTAATTTAACAATAGGTTGTTTTATAATAGCTCTATCACTGCTATCATTTACAAATTTTGTTTCATCTGATTTTTTAAAATCTTCATTCATGATATCCACATTTATATTTATACTTGTTTTAATATTATTCGTCTCGATCTGTGGGGATGCTGGTAGATGTGTATTATCATTGGCTAAACCCAATGAAGTTACTATAATCAATTACAGTTGTTTGAATTAACACTAAATTTATTATTAAAAATAGTTACTAACTTAAATTTATAATTATAATAGGGAAAAATTGCGCAATTTTTTCTATTAAAATGGTAACATCTATCATTAAACCTATCTAATAACATACCTTTGGCGGGTTTCCTTAATTGCCTTAACTGTTCAGATGTTGTTGTTGTTGACGTAGTGGTGGTGGTAGTAGTTGTAGTAGTAGTAGTAGAAGGTGTTATTGTTGTTGTAATAGCTGTATTTGTTGTTTCTTTTATTTGATTATCACCATGATCATTTAAATCATAAGGAACATGTGTATTATTGCAATTCAAGGTACCTACTGGTGGTTTTTGTTCAGTGATAACAGATGGACGATTTGTTGGGATATTTGTCGGATTTCTAACTGGTGATGTTGGATTTCCCTGAGGTGATAACTGATTATATGTTGGTGTTTCTTTTAATGTTGTTAGTTGACTTGTGTGATTCCATTGTTGAATTGATGGTGATGTGGTGACTTTTTTAAACAATAAAATATAATTGAAAAAAGAAGAAAATAACAAATGATACCAAGATCTTACCAGATGAGCCACTAAACATATTAGGATTACGATCCAACATTGCTCTTAATAATTCTGGCATACTATCTTGTTGTTCCACTTTAGTTTCAGTGCAAGCATAATTATCTTTAACTTCTCTATAAAAAATTCAATAAAATTAATAAATTTATTTGTATATATTTTATGTAATATTACATATGTTCCGCTGATGTTTGAACTAATGAATGTACTAATTGTGGTACTAATATTTCATCTCTTACACCAAGTAAATTTTGTGCTTCCTCAGCTACACGAGGATGAAATAGTAAAGATTTATTGCTTAATGTCTGAGGAGATGGTGTAGGTAATGGCATCTCTGGTAGTACTGTTTTTATATTTGAAAAAATATATAATTAGTGTGTTTTTTTTTAGTAAAATATAACTTACAGTCAGTGAGACTTGCCACCCCGGCTAGGGTGGTGATGGGAACACTGGGAATTTCCCTATCCATCACAAATAGACTCCTTAATAAGTGACCATTGTCATGCTACAATTGGCTTAATAAATACAATGAAGACCAATGGTTTATCTGTGTGTGTTTATATGTATTATAAATTATAAATACGTGTTATTTAATTTTAATGGGCAAATTGTATGAAGAAATCAGAATTAACCTAACTATTTTAACTAAAAATTAAATAATTAATAAATAGTCCATTTGTAATTGTTATCCCCATAATGTGCAGTTGTTTACATTATCATTTTAATAGAGTAACGTCCGTTTTTTGCACAAAAATCAGTGCAAATGACATAACTGTCAACACCATTTCAAATGACATTTGACACAGGTATTATTATCGAAATTAAATCAACAATCATTATTTTCTCCCTAATTTAAAATAATTGGCATTATATAAAATATATAAAAATAATTAATAATAACAAAAATTTAACTATTCTTTAATAAACCATGGATTTTTTTCTTTTTACTGCACAAATGACTGGTTGTTGGATACATTATCGCATTATATGGATTTGTTTGTGTATATTTGAAGAATAATTCCATCCGAATTATTTTATTATTTGTCCTGTACTAATTCCATTTATAATTATATAGGATTTTATTCAAATTACTAACAACATTTATCCCACATTGCTCCATCAAAACAACACTAACACAACATTATTAATACACTTTTTTTACATATACATATATGTATACATAAATAAATATTCGAGATAATGCCATCGAATGGCGACGTTCTAAACAGACAATTGGAGAATCAAACCAAAGTACCTACCAGTTAACCACTACTCGTTCGGTATATAAGCTGTACCATCACCGATAGATGTCCGTAGAAATTTTAACAAAAACTCTAAAAATTCCAAGAAAAATATTATAAATTCGTAATTATATTACAATAATTCAAATTTTTGTATCTTATAACAATGGAAATATCACAAAAAAAAAACATCAAAACTCATTCAAAATGGAAAATATTTTAAAAAACAATTGACAATCACGTCGACAATATGACCAACCTCTATTAATAAAATTTACCACCCTAAGAAACCTAGCTTATTTAACTTTAATAAATTATCTAAGTTTATTGTCCTGTAAAAAACAATAATTATATTTTACATCAATTGTTATTACTAGTAATAGCGCTAATAATAAATAATTTATCTAAATTAATGCGCAATTATGTGCGCAGCAATATATGCAACTCTTTATACACAACCGCTATTAAATTTTGGTGGTAAATTTGAATTGTAACTGGACCAGTGTTGATTAAAATCGAATAAAACAACAAAATATTGAATAAATTTGTTTTATTATTCATTTATTTATTACAGGAGAATGAAAGAAACACTAGCACAGGAATTCTGGCGGGGTTATAATTATAATCATTGTCTTACAGGAATTTTAATGAAACTTCCATTCGTTCATACCAACATACGCTGCTCTCAATTATGCATCAAAATCAAAAACAAAAAGAAATTTAGAGAATTAACTACTGTGATTAAAAACTATATCTATTTTACACGTTTTTATTTATTCATCATTTTTTAATATTCATGTATATTTATATATACTTTTTATTTATATACAAAATTGAATTATTATTATTATTTGAGGGGAATGATTAGAACCCAAAATGTAAATGTAGCTTTTATACTTTATTGTAATGAGTTTTTGTCAACATGGAAAAGTACAAATATTGCATTACACCGACTTCTAGCCTGGAATACACAATAACAATTGTGTGTATCTAATTTTTTTTATTAAATTTGTCTTGACCTGCAACGCAATTGGCGATGCGATTATTATATTTTGCCAGTGTCCAGTGCCAGTGTACTTTTTAGTTTCTTTTTTTTATTTATTTTTTTAAATTTCTTTTCTTTTCTAAATTTATTTTAAAATCCTACTGTTCGCATTATCCGGTGATCTGGTTCCCAGCTTACACAGCCTTTCTCATAATGAAACCCAATCGATATAATATAATATTATTAAATACAAATCTAAACTGAACCTAATCAAATCCAATTCAAATAGTAACTAAACACACTGCACGGAGACCGTTTGCCGTATTTTTTTTTGGTTTATTGGATACAAATTTCCAAATTTCTACGACAACTCAATTAATTACTCAATTATCTAAATATTTAATTACTGATACAATTAATATTTATAGAAAGATTATTACAAATAACCACTAAATGACAATAAATACACACAAATGCAGCATGTGACACTGGACAATAAGCAATAAAAGACAATGAACAGTTTTTAATATTTATAATAATAATAATAAAACATAAATTAAATGAAAATTGAAAGAAAGGTAGAAAGAAAAGTTGGAAACACAGAGATCTGGCCTGCTCCGTAGTAGGGCTACGGTATAATTTTATATCTATATTAAAAACTTTTATAAATATTTATTATTACCACCGCAATCAACTTATGAAGGACATCCCGGGGTATCCCATCTACCACCCCTAATATCTCATACAAAAAATTTTTTTGTTTTTTTTTCGTTAACACTCACGCATACATACGCATTCATTCCAACATATAAACGAAAAATAAAAGAAAAATCAACCGTAGCCGTCACCAGGAGCGGCTTTTTTTCAAAAAAAAATCATTCATCACATTTATTAATAGTACGATTCATTGATGGCATACTCCGAGATGGCCTGTATAATTTAGTACGTTTAAATTTTTGGTTTGTTTTAGCACCATAAATACCCCAAAACAATAACCGATAAAAATCGGCCGAAATATCCCAAATTTGTTTCATCAGCGCACTTATTTTATTGAAATTATGAAAAAACGAATTTTATAAATATCGTTAATTTTCAATAAATAACAAATTAAATGAGTGGACGGGATTGTTTCGTGTCATTTTTAACGGAATTGGGGTAAAATAGATGCAAAATATAAACATATACAAAGTGACCCAGAAATTTATCAATCCCCTATCAATAATTCTAATAATATCAACAAGATTGCACTGTTTGCAAGATTTCTCTTTTATTAAAATCAATTATCAAAATTAATATCGAATTTTAGCTATTATTTTTTTGTTGTGATAGCAAGAAATAAAATGATAATTCATTAATCAAGCAGAGATTGTATTAGGAAAATATTTAACAATTTATAAAATTCAGATTTGATAGAAGAGAAATCTCAATAAAGCTGTACATTGATTTATAATGGATAGAAGCGTGATTTTTTCTAGGGCACTCTATGTATGCAAAAATATTTTGTTAGCTAAGGATTGTAGGTATGTATATGAGACTACTAGAAAATTTATGTTTTTTTTTGGGTAATTCTTTATTATTTTTGCTATCAAATTTATTAGATTTTTCTTTCTGTGAATTATATCAGTTCATTTTACCATCAGCAATAGAGCTTGACGGTTGTACCGTATGTTTGGGAGTCGGTCTGTTGATATGTCGTGTCGTAAAAAAAACTTTTACTCATCTATTATTATTATTATTATTATTAGTATTATTATATAAATTTTAAATCCATCGTTGCCGTCATTTTAAAGACGTTCTTTTTTTTTTAATAATAATTCCGACTCCTTGGAAACCCGCGGCACGAGAAGGGAAGACGAAAAGTCGAGCCGCCCCGCGGCAGATCGACCTTCCGCCGCAAGGTTATTAATAATTAATTTTTTTAAAGAGATCCTTACAAATCTCGCTTCTTATACTAAAGCTAAAAGTATATTGTAATAAGAACTTTCTTATAATAAGTTATTGCATGAATTACAGTTTTATGAGGTACTGTACTTCCTAATTAATATAACCTCTGTACATATAACTTTGCACTCGATATTTATAATAATAACCACCTTTTTTTATTTTAATTTTTTTTTATCAAAACAGATAGAATATAAGTAAGAGTATATAATAATATATGAATATATCAATCAGTGGTTTGTTACTTTTTTCTCTTTTTTTTTTAAATAATGGAATGCATCTCGTCACAACAATATTTGAGCTATAGCCCTGCTTGGCGCCGGGCGGGATCGGGTTTGACCCGCATTCAGGGCAAGCGTCTCGGCGGCAGGATAACGCTTTAAGCGTTCGATCCGCCGGGGCGCCCGCCCGCAACACAACAGCTACACACATAGAGAAATTAACCAATAGGAATATGTACTATATTACACTTACGCTAAAAATCTACACAACACACAAAGAGAATAACTCTTATTGTAAAGAGAGATACGCAATAATGATACGTAATCCGTAATAATGAATAAATCAATCAATCAATTAATCAATCAATTAATTAATAATTATGATGACGGTAGTAATAGGTAAGTAGTAAATAGTAATAATAATAGTAATAATAATGATAATATCAATCGATACGTCAATGATTAAAAAAGTTAAAGCGGTATATTTAGCAAACGGCTAGCCAAGTAGAAGCTAAAAGGATTGATAAACAAGCATTGCTGATAGATATATAATATCATTTGAAATAGATCGTTGTTCTGTATTTGGAATTAGTCTACACGAGTTTCGATTTAGGCCAGAATAACCAATATAACATCACCTACGTCGCTAGTTTGTGCACGGAACACTTAAATTGAATTAAACAAACGAAAAAAACAATATTGTTCCTCTTTATTCATTTTTTTTCTTTCTTTGGTTAATGAAAGAGATTGTACGTCGACCCGTACGCGTTTGCAGCGAAGTTGGCTAAAAATTGGTCGCGGTTTCAATTTTTTTTTTATTCCCGTAATATCTCACCGTTCTCATTTAATTATTTTTAATATATTTTAAAGTATTTTCATTTAAAAATTACCTCGATCTATAACCTTGTTTTTTAATAATAATTAAATTGATTATTAAAAAAAAAATTGAGAATACCGTAACCGATTAATATACATTTCGAGACGTCCCCCGCAACTATGCCCGGGCCTGCAATTTGTCGCGATCGCGGCTATCACAAACGGGGGACAATGAATTTCATTTATTGTAATAGTATTATTATTATTATATTTTGCGTTATTATTATTATTATTATTATTTTCAACAATAACATTGATGGTCTACATAACTTGCTGCCAGACAGAGACCAGTTAAAAAATACGGAATTAATAACAAACACCAACGGCAGTGCCATTTCACGTAAACAAAATTATCATTTATTCTATTATTATTATTATTATTATCATCATCATCATCATCATTCAGTTTTTTCTTTTCTTTTTTTACATATGTATATAATTTTTTTTTTAATAACAATAATATCTTGTGCTGAGCTTTGGCTGGTGTTTGTGCGACTAGGGTCCGGATTGGTGTTTGAAAGAACTTTGTGTTGTTCATTTATTTACCTATTTATTTATTTGTTTAATTATTTAATTTATTTAATTAATATCATTATCGATTTATATTATTGAATTATGTAGAATTTCGTTCGTTTTTTTTGATCGCTTAAATTTTATAGAAATTCTAAATTAAATCTGTTCTCGTTTCGCATGTTGTTCATTTGTTGCCTTCCTACGCTCCCTCATTTAGTCGCTGCTGTTTCCGCTTTATTAATTATTTAAGATTTAAAATAAACAAATTATATTTTCGTCTTAAATTGTAATTATTACAATTCGATCAAACACTTTTTCTATTTACATATTCGTATTCTGCGCTGCCGGGCGGGCATGTGCGTTTCGCTTGTTATTTAGTTTATTATTAATATTAATTTTTTTCTAACAACCAAACTGATGATGCATGCAAAAAATGAATCAATTTAAGCCCAAAATATCAACAAGAATTATTAATATTTGTGAGTCAATCAGTCGCTAATGTTATAAATATAACATAATCGAAATGGTCCTGGATCAAAATTGCTTAATACAATTCACTCTTCTTTTTTTAAAAAAAAAATTGTTATAAACATGTTTATACTTATAATGTATCGATATAGTTCTTATTTTAATCCGATCTCAAGGTACGAGTACTAATTTAGTTTTCTTATTTATTTATTTTTTTATAAAAATAAAGTGTTCTCTTTATTGGAAGTGGCTGGTTAGTCTGTTGGTGGTTAGGGTGGCGACGTAATTATCTCATTTAATGTGATAATTATGTCGCTTGTGCAATGCATTATAGCATGTTGCATCGACGTCAGCGAACATCGTGAGAGACATCACAACAAAGGTAACTTTAGGCCTCAAAGCGGACATCTGCCATTATTTTTTAATGATAATCACATTAGTAATACTATACTTTCCTCTGCAAATTTCATTAATTTTTTATTAGATAGATAATAAAAATTCTACCCCCGCCATCATGAAAAATTTACAGAAAAAAGTTTGATAAACATTGCTTGAATAAGTACGGCTGGTGCCCCCTCTGTGCCCTGCGAACGTGTCGTATAAATAAATAAAAATAAATAAATAAAAATAATGCAAACAAAATCAAAATCAAAATTTATATTGAAAAAAATCAAAGTAACCAAGTCGTCAAATTAATCAGAACTTAAATTAACAAAGTCCAAAATCAAATATAAGTAATAGCTTTAAATATTTAAGACGACAAAAAAAAATATGAAATTGTAACGAATTTTTGTTTTGTAAGAAATGGGATAGTTGTGGTCTCGCTAAAGCACTGCCTTCGCTCAATTGATGACGGCATATTAAAGCAAAACCACGCAATTTCCTTTATGAAGAAAGCTTTAGGTGTTAGACAACTCTTAGTAAACGTGAACTTAACACAACACACAAATAAGAATAAGAACGGAACACCAATGCGGTAAGGGCTCAAAAAAACCTAAATTAAAAAAATAAATAAGTCAATAAATAAATAAATAACACAAACTGAACATAACATTCTAAATTAATAAATCTTTTTTTTTCTATATTATTATTTTAGATCATCGATTATATTAAAACTTTACAATAATGTCCACAATGTTAAGTTATCCATCTAAAACGGACACAACTAACAAATGGAAATAAAATTGTAATTATCTGGATTGAAGGAAAATTCAATCGATTCTTAGTAAATATATTATTAAATACGTTAACCAGTCTTTTTTCTTTAATGAAGAAAAAAACATTGTAAACGTTATTGTAAATGTCGATTAATCCGAGAAGAAAAAAAAATCAAAATAAGCCTTACCGCTAAGGTTGTCCGTGAACACAAATTACAAATAATACAACGCCACCAAAAATAATCTCAGTATAATACCCGATAATATATAATCGAGTGTGGCTGTTGTTAATGCGACTAGTCTCAAAAAAATATTTCAAGAATACACAAAAAACACTACATATAAATACATAAATTATACTAACCAATTACATTTTGAAAAATAACTATTAAATAATAAATACTATTTTTTTAATAATAATATTTGTTATCAATGAATTTTTTGGGGTTATACCCACAAGAGATTATAATGGCACAAACTAAACTTCGAATTCTTCTTTTATCTTCAATAATAATAATAATAATAAGGTAATGATTAAACAAGGAAAAAAAAGAACGTAGAAATCTTTACTATAGGAATCGCGAATGCACTTTTGACTAGCTTCGTATCTTTTTATAAGTACTAAGTTATAAATAAATAAAGGTAAATTATTACAATTTACCCATTCTTTGATAATCCTGGTGGACACTGTAATATGTATTTATGTAACAAATATCTGGACAATAGAATACAATAATATTATATTATAAATTAAATCATTATTGTATTCTACAAATAATTTTAACATTAGATATTGTTCACATAGAAAAGTCAATATTAATGGAATTTGTTTTATTAACTATTAATCACATAGAGCTACTGTTGAATGATTTGAATATAAGTAGTATAAAAAAAGGAAAAACGTTATTTTAAGAGTGTTATATCGAATTTTTAAATCCACACATAATCATTTTTAGATATAATGATTGTCAACAAACAACAATAATTATAGATACTATTCCATTGAATCAATCACAAAACATTCAAACAGTAGTCTATGTAATATTTAATATTAGAAGTATATATGTCATGTCCAGACCGACCCAATAATTCACCTATAATGACCACAATAATAATAAAGCAGTCTGTATATGTAGAGCAATACCTTGTACAGTCCGGCTTCGTTTAGTCCGGTTTCACTAACTAGACTCCCATTTGAAAAATGAACATAAGTATACATATCAACCCCTAATTTTTTTTTGTCAATATATTGGAATACATTATTTTTAGTTTATTTAATGCAAATAAGGAAAACAAAATTTATTTGGAACCAGTTATTGCTTAATTGGTTAATGTTTAGATTAATCCAAATTCAATTACTCCGGATACCGATCAATCGGACTCTCTAAGGTATTGTTCTGTTTTATGAAAAAATTACAGAAAAGAATTGTAATTTTTTTTGAAGAAAAGCGGTAACAATTAATATATAAATAGTAACATTACATTCACAGAGTCCACCAAGTTAGCTGGTGTTATTTTTTTAATTAAATACTATTTAATTTATATTTATATTGTATATATATATATATATATATATATATAAATATCGTATTTTTTTCCTTTTGGCTAATTGTCGCTTTATGTAGTTTTACTTTTATTCGTTTTGAAGCTGACCTGCAATACGCGATTACCCAACGTATAACCATTTAGCGACTGGATGGCAACTACGGCTTCATCATAATTGGTCATTGTGACAAAGCCAAAACCTTTACATTTATTTGTTTGCAGGTCACGAATCACTTTGACGCTCTGGACGGCGCCGAATGGGCCAAATAATTGCCAGAGTACATTTTCTTCAGTCTCTGGAGCGAGGTTATATACGAAGATGCACCAACCGGAACCGTTCATTGCGTTTCCGGGCAACATTGAATTGGTCAGCAGGTCTCCGGCCAGCGGAGAATACCTTTAAATCCCATTTCAAAATAAAAATAACCAATTTAAAACTATTACAGCATTTACAATTTATAATTATTGTCCCTTCAACCCTTTTGAAATCACAACCTGATATATAGTAAAGAACTACTACAATTTAATAGCAAATATTGAATTACCAGTTTATAGAATTCCTATAATGTCGATTCCGAAAAAGTTTCTGATTTCAATATTGATCTCGAAAGGGTTCAGAATAAAGAGAATTCTTATAAACTGTAGAAACTGTAATTTAACGTAAATATACACGAAATGTCCCACGGAAAACTATCTATCTATTAATATTTTATTAATAACGAATAACCCCGTTATATTTCATCCAATATTTCCTATTATATTTTCACTATTTTCTGTAGGACATCCCTATATAAATATAAAACAAATACAAACCTGAATCGTCCCGTTGGATGGTGAATTGGTCCAGCAAAACGGCGTGCTGCTTGAGGTGTTAGATAAGCTGCCAATGGAGGAATGGCTTTATTGTTGTTGCTTGGATTATTGGCGAATTTAACGGTTATGGGTTCTGTTGAGCCTTTCGGAATGGTACCATTCAATTCTTGGATTGCTCTTTCAGCTTCTAATCGTTGATCGAATCTAATAAATCCTACACCTTTCGACAGGCCTGGTGGGGGGCAAATATTACATTTTTTTCTTTCGTACTAATTTCGGCATTCGTGTTTTTTTTTTGTAAAATAACACCACCAAATTTTTACGTTTATTGCTATTACGATAGCAACAAACAAATTCAGTTTTATTGTTAAATGATTACGATACGGCCGTTTAAAAATTTTATCGATATTCTATTAAACTATTTTTTTTTGATGATGAAATTTGAGTGCAATAAAGGTAAATATATCATGCACTATTAATGCTATACATTTTAACGATACTTTTAAAGCGCATTCTTAAACAGCCCTCTCGTCGTGTTAAATTGATTTTGTAAAGTAATAACGATTTTGATAAAAAAAATTAAAAATCGTCATCACTTAAATATTGTGTGTAATTTGTATGGAATTTGTAGTTTGTTTCTGTGTTTAAATGTTTTGTATGTTAATGTTAGTGTACTGTATATTATTTGAGAATAGTGATTGCTCTGCTCTTTTATTTTGACAAATACAAAAATAAACGAAAAAACGTAAAAATGTAGCAAATTAAATAATTAGACATGCCACGATGCAAAATAAATATAATCAAAATTATGATAAAATTAAAAATTTTAAAATAAATAAAACAAAAGCAAATATGTCTGTACTTTCTTGTTATTATTATTATTATTTTAATTCCATATAAATGTTACGACTAAACTGCATAAACTGGTTAATTCGCATATTAATCGACTAGAATTCTAGCTAAAATTATTATAGAACAGCCATTATAAATTGTTTAGAACTTGTAAAAACCAAAAATACTTCCATCAAAATATTGCAGGTTTATTTCGTTATTAAACAGGCACTAGGAAATCATTCTTTCAATTATTAACATACCAATATTTAATGAGACTCATTTCATTATTTTTAAACAAAAATATTGGCTGTAACCAATATAGTAACTTAGCTAGTATGCATACTAATCGATTAAATAAGCAAATTAATCTATACATTTTTGCCGTAACATAAATATTTCATTATTAACGTTACTATTTTGAATAAAATTAACTAACCAAAAAAAATTTGGTAATGGACTATTATCAATTGATAACGGGGAAGGGTGCATTTTTTCAAATGAAATCTTTCTAAGAACATTAGTGTACTCTAATCAGACACGAACGTTCAAGCAGCTAAACACTGATTATGCATTATTTTTATTTTATTAATTCTCTGACTCGATTTAAACAAAATTTATCAAAAAATAAATAAATAAAAGAAAATTAACATTAAATTTTCTTTAACACTTAATGCTTTATTTCTTCAAAATTTTTTTTTTAAAAATTATTGAAACGATCGCGCCCGAAACAGAACAACCAAAAAAGTGGATTTGGTGGTTGTGGGTGGTGTTTAGTTGGGTGTTATGGTAAAAATAAAGAGAGAGAAGAGAGAGAGAGATAGGTACGTACCAGGTAAATTTTCTCCGGCCCCCGTGACAAATTGACGTACTAGGGAAGAGAAAGAGAAAAAAACGCAAAATATAGGAACAGTAAGACAAATAATTAAAAAAAAACGGCGCCTTTGGTGAAATAAAAATAACACCTCGGACTACCGTCGATTTTTTTTGGATTTTTACCTTTGCATTTTATTTTATATAAAAAAATCATAAGTTTAAATATTAAAAGCCAAAATTCAACAGTAACTCTGATTAATATATGTATAAATTATATTAATAATTAAATCAAAGCTACCACATCCAATAAAAATAATAAAAACTAAATATTTACTGATTATAATAATCAATAAACAAACTGCAAGTATGTTAATGTATTTTGTATGTATGTTACTGTGACTGTGGCATCAGCTCGCTCCTCCACGAAGGTTCGTGGATCGTGTTTTGAAAACTTTTACAAATGAGAACAAATAAAAATAAAATAATAATAAAAAAATATATTGTAAAGAAACGACCACGAAACTTGTGCGAGAAGATCTACAACCTTGACGATACCAAGATTGCAGCAGGCTGGTGAGACAACACACACCCATTTATATTAAACGAATTTTTTTTTCTCAATTAATTTCCATTTTTATTTATATACAAAAATGGAAAAAAAATAAAGGTTAATGTTGTCCCAATATTTTGTTATCTTTTACAGCTAAACAAACAATCAAATCACAACAATATCTTACCGGTAATATTGTCGCATAATATACGGGATGTAATTATACGGCCATATGGACTGAATAGGGCTTCTAAATCTTGTTGGGTCATATTCTTTGGCAATCCAGATACATATAAATTCGCACCTTTAATTGCTTCGGAACTTGGCCGTGCATATGATACCTGTAAAATATTCAAGATACAATGCCAAACAATTCAAAGTACTTCGAGAATGATTATACATAGTAAAAATAACCATACGATAAGTCAATGATTTTCAAAAATAAACCAAATCGATATAATTGAATAATAAATGAAATGACAACACTTTAATAGAGAGAAAAATAACAATAATATTTATAAATTATGATTGTCTATTTATTAATATCCAATAATTGTATAGTCTGTCGATTTTTCTAAGAGAATGACTAAAGTAATAAAATAAAGTCAAGTATATTCAACAATGCATCCCTTGTAAACACTCGTCTTTACCTGCTTTGTTCGAAAACTAACCAGATGGTGAAATTGTCGGTCCTTTTTTTGATTTATTATTTTATGAGGTGCTACTTGCCATTGAACATTTATTGTTGAATATACTTGACTTTATTTTATTACTTTAGTCATTCCCTTAGAAAAATCGACAGACTATAAATAGAAATGAGTAATTGTTATTATTGAAAATTACAAATTACCTACCTTAATTGTTTTATTTTGTAATCGAAGACCATTCAATGTATTGATTGCTTTTTCTGCGTCTTCTGGCCGATGGTAATTAACAAATCCATAGCCCAACGATTGCCCTGTAACCAATGTACCACCGATAAGCCCATTATCTGCGGAACCGATTTCAGAGAAAAAAAAAGATGGAAACATAACAGAAGAAAAAAGGGAAACAACGAAAAGAATTATCAAGTAATATTTAATTAGATAACAGAAGAAAAAGCAAAGAAAGATGTAATAATAATAATAATAATAATAATAATAATAATAATAATAATAATAACACACGCTGCACCTCTTTTCTCATTCCGCCGATTCCGTACACAAAATTTAACCGTTCTTTTTTTTGGAATTTTTACTAAAAATCGATGACAACAAATAAACTAACATACATATACAACGAAAATAATAAAATAAAACGTAAACAATTATTATATAGTAATTTAAACTACATGCAATTAAATAAACATCATTGATTAATAAATTACAATTGAAAATTAAAAAACCGGCAACGAAAGGTTTTGTGTGGTTCACGGTTATAAAACAGTATACTCACAGCATTTAACGATTAATTTTATATAAAAAATCTAGCGAGGTCTTTTTATCCCAAAATTGTTTCGTTTGTTGACATCCAAAATCCCTTACACAATATTATTGTTGAGATCCATCGTTAGTGGCGAGGATTCCTCAATAGAGAATTTTTTTAAAATTAGTTATTACTCACAATGTGAATCTATACACGTGTCTCCCAACTATCAACCTCTTCCATTTAAATAAATAATATTATATATAATACTTTTGTATTTAATTATAAGACAAATTGTATATAATTCTTAATTTGTCTAATTGAAAGTTATATAATATACTATAAAGTAATATTATATATAATACTATTTAGGTGAATGAATTCAACAAATTACTGCAATTTTAACCAGAAATACCCGACAGACTAAATTATTTCATAGTAAAATCGTAATTACTCACCAAAATTACTGTTCTTATTGATTTTTAATTATGTTTCGTAAATATTCTAGGGCGATATTTACAATTAAACAAAAAATCAAATCGATGTATTTGATCAAACAGGTACCCCCCATTATGTTTGATTATATTTACAATTTGATAAAATGCTATTTTATATTAAATTTCCAAAAAACAAGTAATATTTGCAAATAATATGAAACAATTTCGTCTAGTCCATATTTCTAGTTATTAGAATATATTTGAATTGATAAGATTTTCATTTAGAAGAGGTTGAACGAATTTCTGTTAATTATTAATTAAATTTCAGAAATTCGTGTACGCTAATTTTGTTCTCTTTCCTATTTTATTTTATCATAAATTAAAAACGAAATGAAATCGATATATAAATAGGCGAAACAATCATACAAAGTTATAATGTATGAAGAAAGTATATGACACAAACATCCCCCTTTTTTTATATATCTTTCTCCACATATGAACAAGGGTACACAATACACGTGCCAGTGAGTCATTTTTATTTAGGGGAAGCGACAAAATCTATGTATAACAAAAACGAGACATCAATGCTATTAATACAGAAAAATTTTAATTTATAGATAAAAAACAAAATGAATACATGATAAATTTCCAATTTTTAGCTCTAATTATTAGTATTTTTGTATGATTAACGTATATTTGATCTAAAATAAAATAACACACGCGAAAAATGCATGGAAAACAATAATCGAATATACATCAAAGAAAAATCGTAGTCACGTGAAATAATTATAAATAATTACGGAAGTGTTTTAGTTAAGGTATAGATTTTCATATCTGATTTTGAGTATTGTTAAAAAATTGCGTTAGTTCAAATAATTTTTTTGAATTTGTCGACATTTAAAAATTATAAGATTGAAAATCGAGATAAAAATAAAAATTAACTGTTTTTTTTTTCTTCATTTTTTAACAATATTTCAGCGAATATCGTTAGAAAATTTTGCAAATTATGTACTTCTTTATCAATTTATAAAAGGTGCGTTATTATTAATATCTTGAGAAATATTTCAACACTGTACGCACCCTTAATCTATAATTAACAACATACTTGTTTTAATTATAATTCAAATGTATTACTAGCTCTGACATCAAAACACAACACGAACAACGAATCGATGATTTTCAAACCGAAAGAAAAAAAAACACGCCACTGAATTTAGATCATTAGCCAAGCATAACAGATCCATCTCCCACATGTCACTGTTGGGTATATTTGATTCAAGATAATGTTCCCAATTTAATCGTATCTAATGCAGGAAATATAAATTCACCAGTGGCGTATATGGTTTTTTTTTCTTTTAATTATAATTGATAATTATCTACAAGAATTAAAGCAAAATGAAAACAATAAAATAGTGTTCGGTGGTCCAAATAATTAATTTCCACCAAAATAATTAAATAATAATTTAATAAAAACAAAATAACATGCAAAGTCTTAAAAATAACGTTTATAACAATTTTTGGCAACGTTACAAGTTTTATAATAGCTATAAATATCATTATATATTGAATTAAATGTTTAATTTGGAATAACGATAGAGGAATTTCTCAAATTCTTCCCCTATTGAAACAATTGCTACTATTTATAAGGAATCGGCGTTATTTTCACAAAGTTTCAACAAAAACTACTATTAAGTAATTATATATATTTGATCAATATAATTATATATTTTACCTGTAACTTTATCTCTTATCAATTTGCAACTTTCCACTTCTCCTATACTCGAAAATAAAGATCTAATCTCTTCTTGTGTCATGGTTTGTGGTAAATAGTTGACAATAAGATTAGTTTTAGATTCTTCTTGTCCACCACCAACCTGTCCACCACTTCCACCATTTTGTTGGCCCACAACCCCTGAATCTAAGCCGTTGGACATCATATTTTCGTTATTAAATTCAAAGTCGTAATCTAAAACTTGCTCAATGATGGCGGTTATTTTTATTGTCTTCTTAACGAAGAACTCTTAACATTTAATATAATTTATATTTCTTTTATTATTTATTCCTTTTTTTACGATTTTTTTTTAATTTATATTTATTCAATTTTTTATATAGTTTCCTTATTCCTTTGGTTTACTAGTCGTGTATAAAAAACAATATGAAATTTAATTTCTAACACGTTATCTTGAAAATTTTCAAAAAATTTCAACACTTTTCTTTATAATGAGAGAAAAAAGAGTAATAGAACACTATTTAGATTTCTTCATAGAGGGTAGAAAAATTTCGTTAATTTACAATCTGAAACAAAACAAAAAAAATGTTTTAGTTTTAAAGACAATAGATGGGGAAAAAGGGATTGTGCAGGTAAAGCTTAAACAACGGAAGTCAGTCGATGATGTCACTTGTTTTATTATATTAAATTTTAACTGGCATTGTTTCAAATTGTGCACCATTTCGTTTAAATACAATTTTAATAGTAGTAATATTACTAAAATTATTTTTATGCTAGCTACACAGATGTGTATAAAAATTAATATTTTACTTAAATTGATAACAAATATTGTTATCACTACTTCTATGTATCCCACACACTAACAGACAATTATAAATAAATGTATTAAAGTCATTGTTTTACATAAAATTACTATTTCCATGCTGTAATAGTAGGAAGGCGAACAAATTATTAATAATTACAAATTATTAAATACCTAATTAACAATGAAGCTTATGTTATCGTGTTATGTATTATCGTTCTATATGTACTCAAGGGCATAAAACTTTATTATCAACGAAACTATACCAAATTTAAAGAAAGATTTATTTCAAAAATTAATAAATATTTAGGAAAATTACGACAAACATTGAAACGACAATCAATCAGCTAATAAAATTTGATATATTTTAGGTCAAAATACTCTAATTATTAATCAATTAATTTTCAGTTAATTAATTGAAAGAAAATCAAATACCCGTTCAAATTATGCGGAAAACATCAATTATCTTTATCGTACATATTGAGATTATTATTTCGAAATATTTTAATGCAACCTTAATATAAGCGAGAAAGAGACAATATTTTAGATAATTAATTAAAAAAAAATATATTATGTTTTTTTTTTAGAAATAGAATTACCTACTAATAGGTACTGCTTCTAAGTTCGACAAGAAATTGCAACAAAAACGAAAGATATGTAATCATCAAAAAACCTAAAAATTGTAATCTGTAAGATATTTTCCCAAATAATTTATCCTCTTTTTCTTTCCTCCCTTACTCGAAAAACAGCAATATTTCAGGGCACTTAAGACGACCTTACTTAAACCACCAAAGATCGAAACTCACGATTTCGATGATTTTTTCTATATAGGTAGTTCATTGTATTTTAAGGGATGTGTATTCTGCCTTTCATGCCCATACTCAAATTTAAGGGAGATATCGGGGGTTTAAGTTACCTCTGCAAAATCACAGATTGATGTTCCACATGGTGAAATACACCAATATGAATTTTTTTCTGCTAAAAGTAAGAGAAAATTACAAAATAAAAGTTACCTGTTTATGGGTTTTTCTGTATTTTGAATAGGTCAATAGCTCTTAGGGGTTGTATCTTTTAGAGTGAAATTGAATTTTTTTAAATTAATCACTTAGAAGTGAATCGAAAACCGAAGAAACCTTATTTTTACAGGAACGGAAGTCGGAACCGAGTCGATTTTTTTTAAATTGAACCGGAACAATAAAAATAACAGTCGAAACAATGGTTTTATCAATATTTTCAAAAAATTATACCAATATTAGCAAAATTTCTTGTCCCCCTGTAATAACAACTTTTTCCCTCAAATCATTATTACTTTAAAAAATGCCCATCCTTCCGCCCCACCTGGAATAGTTTCCTGGCTACGGTCCTGATATATAAATTACTAATACAAAAATTTGTAAGTTAATGAAAAATCACCAAAAATCCTTATATTAGGGTAAGTCTCTTATAAAATGATATGTATGATAGAAAATCAGGCAAACTCGCCCTAGTAATCGTTCATTTGACATTGGCGATTCTCTACAAGTTCAACTTGAAATTACAATAAAAATAATTAAGACTGACGAATATGTGACATTTTCTTCTCATTCTTCTCGAATACAAATTATTACCGGTGTTCCCTGTGGTATCACATATGCCATTTTGGTCTCATTTTTTTTTAACAATTTGGTGAGTATTAGTTAGGAAATTTATGAATTTTTGTAAAAGTCGTGTATTTGTAATTTTTTTTTTTGTGCAATATAACTTCCTACATATGAGTTTGATTTCTTATATTATTTTTAGAAGCTGGTCTATTTTCGTGTAAAGAAACTTTGGATATACAAATCCTAGAATATTTGAAGTAATCCAAGCGACCATGTGAAGTTTTTTCCCCGTTTTTCATATAAATAATTCACATGGATACAATTATTGATTGTTTTTTTTTCGTCTTAGATCTCGAATTAATATCAGACTATTTTGGTTATTATTTTCAAAATGATTATTGTATAAATCAATATGATTAAATTTGTGTTAATAAAATAAATATAAATATTATTATTGTTATCGTTGTCATGGCGATTATAAAAATAAATAAATTGTTGAAATTAACGGTAATGTTTTGTGAGAATCGGAGGTGTGTCTCGGTACTCACGACAAAACCGATTGGCTGAAAACACGTGCGTTTAGAGTGCGTATTAACGGATAGTTATCCATTTAATACCATAATTAGTTTAATTGTAGGATAGATGGCTATTGAAAATAAAAGAAAAATCGTAAAGATGGATCAAATTCAGGTGTTTGGATGAAATGGCGCGCCACAAAGCGAGACAAACGAACACATACACAACACACACACACACACACAGACAATTTTATCCATATACACAAACCCATACATACGACAGAATTACATTGAACTGGTAAATTATTGATTTTATTTAGAATATGAGAATAGTAAATTTAGTTAAATATGAAATAAACTCACCTATAATTGGCGTTTTTTATAACTAAAACATATCACATTTCCGCATTCAATAGTGCAGATGATGAAGAAATAACACCAGGAGATGAAGCAAAAAAAAAACAAACGAAAACTAACCTAAATTCGAATTAGATTAACATTTTCGTCACATAAAAATATCGACCGATTTCTATTTTTTCACTGAATAGAAATTTTACCGATTAAAAAAAAGCACTAAAGAAAAATACACAGGATGACTGAAGAAAAAGAAATGGGGGGAAATAAAGGGGAAATAAAATCGAACTAAAAAAACGCAAGAGAACTGCTCAAAAGACGTTCGAATTTGCACTGTGAATGTATTTCAAAGTAACGCCGACTACGATTTAAAAGTGGGGGAACGTACGCGACACCATATAAACAAAGATAGTTATATTATACGATGCAACAACGCATGCGTCACTATTTCACTGTTCTATTTTTATTATTTTTTTTTATTCGTTCGGAGGGGGAAAATGATTTTTCCATTATCGTCCCTATCATCTCGACTATTTTATTCATTCATTTTATTGATGGAAATTTGGAAAATTTACTAAGAAATTATTATTGTTATTATTATTATTAATTAGAGAATGGTGGTTCGATTTTTCTTTGGTAATAACCAGAAATTTTCCAAATATTATCCGCGTGCAACGAGGAAACTAGTCTTTATTATAATTTTTTTTTTGTAATAATAATAATGATGATAATAATAATGAGATGTACGCTAGCACGTGCGGCATATGGTGCTGACTAAAAACGAGGGTAGGTTAGTCATCTGGAAAGGAGACGGTGATTGCTACCCTTAACAATGTTCGATATTATTGCTGTCTCTTTTTACATTTAATAACAAGGGGAAGGGTGGTTGTACCTAATCAGTGGGTACTGAACAGCTGATGGTATACAAAGAGTGTAATACGGCCCTTTCACCCCATATACACATACACACACACACACACACACACGCACGCACACGCATAAATCAATCTATCTCTTTTTAATATCGTTCCTTTTCTATTTTACTATAAGGATTACTACAGTTACTATAAAATACGTCTAGCTATTACTCCCAGACAGTGTGAGGACATTCACCCGAAACTCTAGTTTTGTATCAACTATACTTTACTATACATATATGTATTTGAATTTCTATTGTAGATAGGGATTTGGTAATGTGGGAGAACCCCTTAATGAAATCCTACCAACAATTCAATTAATTTTCGCAAATACTACATTTGAAAACGCACACACTATATTTGCGTGTCTATCATCGAAAATTAGCGCCCATATGTCCCTTTGTCTATCTGTTTAATTATTCAACAATAACAAAAAAAAAATCATAAGTGTGCAAGAATTGTCCAGGTGTTATATTCCAACAACAATTCCACCCCCATTAATAACGGTTGTGATTAGATTTTTATCGAATATTTCGCCTTTATTAAGGGATGATTTTTAAAACAATTCAATTCTATCATCTTTAATTCGTATTAAAATCGACCATTGAAGAAATGATTGTTAAAAATAATAGTAGTAGTAAAGATAAAAATAATCGTCCACATGGGGTTGTGTACAATGAAACCTTACAATTATTTACAAGTGTCAGGTTTATTTCATTCACTAGATCAACGAATACTGGAATTTCTGTTTCATTAAAAATAAAAGAGGAAAACAAATAACAAGACAGTTCTTTTTTTTTCTAAAATCGAAATTCTTTGATAAAAGGGTTACATTGTTATAGGAAGAAAATTCAATGCGTGGGTGGAATGGAAGTAGAGGAATAATGGTAATCAAGGCACGGGCTTTGGCCAGGCCGGGTGTAGTATTGATCGTCGACAACTCCCTTCCTATAGTCGCAACCCCCGCGACTCCTATAAAAGCTACCGGCATCGTGCTAATCATTATAAATTCAATGTAAATTTTGCAAAGATTATTTTCTTTTGTATAAATAAACTGATTTACGTTGGTGATTTAGGGTTTTTCTGGTGTTTATAAATCTTAAATACTAAAAGAATGTTCTTATTGGTGATAATGATGATAATGACGATGATTATAGTAGCTATAGCTGTGGTATCAATAGAAGATAATTAAAGGGTTTAATTCTTAGAGGGTGTCGTAATATATCGTAATAGTCAATTATTTGGTGTTTGTGTGAATTATACACATTCATTTAATACTTATACTTACCTTTTAACGTTGGATCCAAGATTGTAGCACAAATTGATTGAAATAATATCAAGTGATTGAAACTTTATTTTATCATAAACGTTTCCACTAACAGTGCGAAGAGAATTTTAATGATGGAAGAATGATTGAGTATTATACAAATGACAAGAATGATTGATTTGTAGTTGATAAAACAGGCATTAAAAAGGATTGCACTTATTTTTAAAAGACGATTAAATATAATAATTTTCTAACGATGCAAGGATATTAAGCCAACCTAGAGTACAATAATTAACCAAACTATGAAAACCGTTAATAAATATTTAAATAATTTATATATTTATACTATTGATTAAATATAGACAATAGTAGTAGGAATTATTAGTAATAAGTAATTATGCAAGGAATGATATTATTACATAACGTACACTACCAAACGTAACACAAGTGTTATTCAGAGAGTGCAATAACTAAATGATGTTGCATGGCGCTGGTGAGGAGGGTGTCGGCCAGGGGTTGCGATACGGTCGATATTGTGCGCGCGCCTTCACCCCTGGGCTGACGCTACCGACGCCGCCCCCATTCATGCGCTGCTATTCACCTGCCGCCACCGGCTTTGCTAGACATGTGCCCGCCAATCCATCGAGGACCACGCGTAATACCCTTTCTCTTACGCAATCCCTTGTCTCATCCATTCTATACAGGATGTCGAATCTAAATAGGATCAGTTCTTATGAACTTATTATTATTTGGCGAGCGATTCAGAAAATATTTCGAAAATTTAGAGGATAGTCCTTCGAGATTATTTTAGCAAAATTAGAATTACGTAGCTCATTGGGGAGTCGGTCAAAAAACGATCGTTTTATTCCATTGAATTCTACGAAAAATGCGAAATATCCCACATGGGAGAAAAACGAGAAAAAAACACAATGTCGGAAGAATCTTTAGTAATTTTGAGTGCTTGCTACTTTTTGACATCATCAGAAACAACAGTTTATTGACAGACTTTCAAATAAGCTACGAGGTTCTAATTTTGCGAAAATGCTCTCTAGGGACCCTCTTATAAATCCTTAAAGTATTTTTCGAATTGCGCGTTAATTAATAGCAATTTCATGAATCGATCACATTTAGATCTGACACCCTGTATAGATACAGAACATCCATATACATACATATAAAACATCGTCTATACGCACGCTTAATTGTCCATTCATCACCAGCATCATAATCATAATCATACAAATATTTCAATACATTTTGATCAGCAACATGTCTTGTCTATAATTTCAAACAAGCATAATTTTTAGCTTCTCACGTTATTTTCAAATTCATATAAAAAGCAAAATAACAAACGTCCCTCAATTGGTGCGATCAATAGTAGTATTAGTAGTAGATGGGCTATTTTTACACCTGTGGTGGTTTACCGCAGAATCCACCACCTTCAACAAACATGTAAATGCTATATAAGAGAAATTTTTGATGAAATGATGCACAGAAAGCTGTGAAAATTACCGGAAACTGGAATGACAAATTGTCTTTAGTTTATTAAAACCGATTTTCCAACCCTTAACGAACGAATTCTTTTGATTAATGTCTTAATTACGATGTATACGCACAAGTAAATTGTACACTCTACTTATTCAGTGTTAAGGGTTAAAATTCTCTTTTACTCTCAAGTACCAGCTGCCCTTTCATCAACCCTACAACGCATTAACACCAAATTTAAAGCCAAAGATTTTTAATTATTAAAAGTATAAGTAGCTTGTGAAGAACAGCCGCTTTCTATTATTAAATTGACGTTCGTTGTATTTCCTTATCAGCTGATATGCTCTCACAATAATCAAACATTACTGCGATCCAATTTGTGAACATCAAAAATAAAAATACAACAAAACCAATGAAAATTCGGCAATCGGCTTATTACTATAAATATAGGTAATCTGCAAAAAATGCTCGGTGAGTTCAAGGCTGTAACCGGGTGCGGAAAAATAAATACAACCAATTTCGTTTCTTTGATCTCAGTTATACCATCACCTTAATAATTTGAAATAGCTGAAATTATCGTTGAGATCTGAGATCCAATCAAATTAAAGTTAAATCTGCAATTGGGATTCTACCAAGGTTCAAATTTAACGATGCTTTTCAATTTTTTCTGACTAGAATTACCCCCATTAACACGATTTTCTTTTGACAATAACAACCAAATTATAGTGCGAAATGTGAATTCTTATTTACTACATAAAAGTAGGTACACAAAGGACTATTCAGTTCTCGAGTTCTCGTAAAATCAGAGAGTTCAAGGACAAAAATGGGATGCTGCAAGGCTTCATAAAATAGACTTTTGATGGTAAACCAGTTTATATGATTGATAAATATTTCAGAATATGTATACAAGGTGGTAAATATTAAGATGCCCACCATTGGTATCTCGAAATCAGAAACTATAAGAGATACAATATCACCTAAATTATATAAAAGTTGTGTTATCTTTGGCTCTATAATTTTCTGCCAAGAGAAGTTAAATATCTTGATCTATTATTAAATTATTGTGAAAGAACTGATAATTCCGATTTTCTTTTAAAGTGAATTTCTACCATAACATTCATGATAATTTGATGAAACGTTATAGAATGATTTCATCGATCTCTGATAATTTAATCGTGATTGCAGAGTTTTTATAACTCTTTTAGATTTTAAACAATAACGTTCAACTTTTGTTTTTCTTATCAGTGGTCGATTTTCCATAAAGCTAGGTAAGCTTAAAAACAGAGCTGTAGACATCATTTCATGTAAGAAATACATAATGCGCACAAACGCGTTTTCGTCGGACGGGTCCATATTCAAATTCTTGTTCTAGTTTTTAACAAATCTGTTATTTTCAAAACAACTGCTTATCGTTATTGTGATTTCGTTACCGCGTCCAGCGTCTGCGTCTCACCGCTGCGTCCAGCCGTCGGGCACTGCTACAATGCTTTTCTAATGGCAGTGATTTGGTTAACGCGTCCCGTCCGAGAGACGCAGCGACCGGACGTCGGCGGCTGCGTTCCCACAGCTCAAAAACAAGTCGAGACGCAAACGCATTGCTATTGTGTGAGCACAAATTGGGATTTTATCATTATTTGTGGACTGTTTCTTCAAATTCACATCAATAAGATTTAAAATAAACTCAAATTGTTTTTTATAGAGTCAGAAAAAGCTTTGATACTTTTTATCATCGACGTTCAGATGTTTTTCAATGAGTATTTTATAATATCCTTCTTGATTCCTAGCTTTATACAATTCATGAGTTTCATCTCGTGTTGACAACAATAATTTCCGAATTTCAGCATCTTCTTCATCTTCTATTAAATTCAATGTTGCTAATGTCTCTGGATCCCTCTTATATTGAACACTTTTCACTTTACAACTTTAAAACGACTGCCGAGACGCAGACGCCAGACGCTTCAAGGAAAACGTGTGAACGTTACGGCTGGTCGTTACTGCCAAGCGCAGCGGCGAGACGTAAACGCTGGACGCAGCAACGAAATCATACCTTTAACTAGTCAAATACCTCTATGCCACTGGTTGCAAACGTTCGAACAGATTTGGATGAGTCATCGTGTATTTCTTAGATGAAATGATGTCTAACAAGTCTTGTTCAAAAATTTAATTTTTGGTAGAATAATTTAAAACGTTATTTATGAAAATTTAAAGCTAATTATGATGATTGACTTTGTGCGAAACATTGTTTTTCACATATTCTAACAAGGAAACCTTCCCAGGTGTCCTTCTCCGATTTTAATGAAATTTGGATATGTTGTTCTCTGTTAAAATCTAAGAGATGCATGTCTTTTTTTTATCGGCTGATAAGCTCATCTAGAGGGTGAAACCGCCGCTCAAAGTTTGCGATCTAAGGGGGTACTTTTCAAGTTTCACATACTTGCAGTTGGAATAATCAAATGGGACAAATGGCATTATATTCAGTATGAAAAATAATAAAGAGTGGTCTTTGTCGCATGGTGAAATATTAATTGGGGCGAGAGTTATAGGGGTTGAAAGTGACAAAATTGCTATAAAACGAAAACTATAAATTGGATTTCGACGAAACTAATGTCAGATGAAAGAGAATAAAAAAGTAGGAGATACCTGTTTTTGGATTTTTCTGAAAAATTATGTTTAGGGGGTGAACATCCCCAAGCTAATATATACTGATCAGGATGAAAAGTTCGACAGATTCGTTCTGTTTTCTGTTTTAATTCATAAAAGGGAATTTTTCTGAATTTTCAACCGCTGGCATATAGTATAATATTAACTTTATTTGATACATAGCTACCCTCATACTTCTCATGTTGAACGTTTTCATTCGATAGTTATCAACCTATAAAGATGATATTTATCAGTATAGCTGCTAACACAGACATAGAATACATTCATTAGTCATTAGTGTAAAAACGGGGCCCCCCAGTCTCTGCCACGCGAAAGGATGCACCTAAAATTTCCTTGAAGTGTATGTTATCTTACAAGGTAGCTATTTTTCCCTTAAGTTACTCTCGAAAACTGGCCATTATATACAGGATGTCCCCCGTAAGTCGCGCATTTCCTCCTAAGGGGCATATAGGACATGATATTCTAAGATGAAAAGTCCTGTATAATTTTCTCATCTGACGTACAGGTAATTTCTTATTAATTAAACCAATTGATTTAATTACTTAAGTAGCCAATAAGCTGCTTGCTATAACAATAAAAAGAGAGAAGAAATGAGTCTTAACGGTAGGATGTGAGAAGCGGACCATTTACCTGGCGGGCGCGACAGCCATTCAAACAAACAGAACACCTGATTGGCTATTTAATTTAATTAATTATTAATTATCTGTACGTTAGATGAAAAAAACGGTAAGGGGCTTTTCGTCTTGGAATTTCATCACCTATGTGTCCCTTATCACTTAGTGGTCACCCCTGTATAAGCATATTGTATTGATGATTGTTCTAACAATTACATTTTTTACTAATTTGATACTTTGATTTTAGAGATTTGTACAACTGACATACTTAACAATTTTAATAAATAATGTTCCAAATATAATCTTTGATGACTGATATTTTGATAATTATCAAGTTATCGATAAGCTTTTCGTTATCAAACTTTGATACGTAAATCAAAATATTACCTAGATCTAGTACAGGCAAATCCCTATTCAGGTCATTTTCATAATCATCTATATAAATTAAGTAATAACTTAATAATGAAGTGAGACAATTACAAACAATTATAAGAATATGAACATGTTTATTTTGTTTCTAACTGATTGTATTCAGTTTTATATAAAAGAATCAAATGTTTTCTTCGTTTTAAGTATATTTCAAGGAGTGTTTTGTACTGACTTATTTAAACAAGTGATTAAAGTAATAATTAAGGGATGATTAAATTCATAAGTCTTAAATCACCTTATAAAGAAAGATTTAAATTAAGAAGACGAAAATTCACAAAAATGAATTAAATATATAAACATGGAAAATGTTGTCCAATGAATATTGATTTTTTAAGATTTTGCTTCTATTTATAGAACATCGAGCACAAGATCATATTACATAATCGTGAATGTTGAAAAAATCTATACTTGTTGATACATTTATTTGACCACCTGCAAACACACCGGATACGACTATCAAAAGATTCTACAAAAGAAAAAAACACTATCTATAAAAAATTAGGCGGGAAAATGCATTAGGAGTCAATCGGAAATAAAATAATTTTACGACTTAAAACACACAATATTATTACAAAGAAACTGATAAAAAGTGACTGAATTCGTAAATAAAATTTGGTTAATATATTCCCGAATATAGATTTAATTTTAAAATTATTTAAATAATTCTGAATATTGAAAGAAATCCGTACTTGTTGACAGATTTATTTGACCAACCTGCAAACTATTACGACCTACATCGGATGCGGCTATCGTAAGATTTTACATAAAAAACTATCTATGAAAATTTCGGCGGTCATATAAGTTTAGTCAATTGGAGATAAAATAATAATAACGATTTAAAAAAGACAAAATATCGTATTACAAGCAAGAGTTTAAACTGATAAAAATATGTGACTGAATCAGTGAATACGTAAACAAAATTCGGTTAAAATATTCCCGAATATAATTTGATATAATTTTGGCCATAACGAAATCTTCATCAGAAAAGTCATTTACTAATTTGAAGAGAATAAAACATAAAACACTATTTACGATCTATTTTCTCGACAGAGATGAAATAATCCAGCAATTTTATCGATTGAATTTGATACATTGCAATTAATTTCACTTGATAGTGTTATTAAAGACCTTATATAAAATACGGTAATATTTCTAATACAATACTGTATACATTTAGGCAGATAAATAATAATACAATCAGGGTCGGACTGGACAGGGCAGATAGACAGAAGTTCCACCGGGGCCTGCCACCTTTAAGAGGACCGACGTAATTTTTCTTTAACAATATTTTTTCCATATTTTGTTCTATTCTATTTAAAAAGGACAATAGATTTGAAACAAGATAATAATTTATGGATAAGGGCGAAATCTAGAGCGTTAACAGAATTGTATGAATGTTTTTAAACGGGTAGTAGACATTAAAACGATTTCGGTTGAGTCCATTTTAGATGGCCTAGCTAGGCGATATGCATACAGGGTGTGTCCTGAGATAGGTCGTTAGAAGGACAAGAAGTTCTAATTATTGAAATTTTGACTGGAGCTGTTTCTTCACCTGAACTAATATAAATATCTAGTAAATATTTTCGTTGTACGAGCCAGGGCTTCGAACCGTTATTTTTTTGTTCCGGTTTTCGTTCTAGTTCAATTAAAAAAAAAATTATTGGTTCGGTTTTGGTTTTCGTTCCTACAAAAATAACCTTTTTTCGGCTTCCGGTTCAATTCCAAATGATTAATTTTAAAATCTTTGAATTTTAAAGAAAGAAAAATCCTTGAACAGGTGTTTTATTTTGCAATTTTCTATCAGTAGAATAATTTTCATGGTAATATGTTTTACCATTTGGTAGAAATTCGTAAGAAACCTAAAACAATGGAAAATAATCAACTATAACTTCACTTTCCCCGTAACAATGGATGAAAACGCGGTTTACACCTTTTTTAAACCACTAATTGTAAGAAAAACTCAGCCTTCACAGAGAGATATTAAAAAATCTAACGTGGTAAGGGTAACTTTAACCCCCAATATCTCCCTTAAACTTGAGTATGGGCACAAACGAGAAAATACGCATCTCTTACAATAGGATGAACTGCCAATATATCAAAAAAACATAAAAATCGGGAGTTTTGATTTTGGGCTGGATTACTTTCAAGCTCATGTTAAGTGCTTACGAAGTACTTATTGCTGATACGATTTTAGGGCAAGGAGAAAAGATGAGTTAAGAAAAAATTGAAAAAGTCCGTATTATGGTATGCTTGAACCGAAAAGACGGTTTTTGTTTTCGGTTTAGCGCCAGATATCGTTTCGGTTAAAATTTTGTTTTTTTTCCTGTTTTCGGTTCAATTCCGGCTTAAAGCCCTGGTTCTAGCAATCCCCGGTTTATGGGCTAGTGCACCCTACTCTCTTATCTCAAATTTTATTGCATTTATGAATTCTATGGGTTAATCGAAGGGGACTTTGATACCATAGCTTGTAGTCTAGCGCTAACAGTTTTTCTCTTATTTTGAATTTTATAGTGAGATTTTTAATTTAGCAGTGTTTGACTGAAAAATTCATATCACAGATGTTGCGATTTTGAAAATCGAGCTAAACATGTAAAACAACTAAAGATGACTTGAGCACCCAGCATTAATTTTTTTAATTTTTCTTCATTTTATTCTGGGACAGATGGAAATCTTTCGCATTTTTTCTACAATGCAATGGAAAAAAATGAAAAACAAAACAATGATCATTTCGCGTGTTTAGCTTGTTTCTAAAAATCGTGACTTTATTCAAAACGAGCATTTTTTTGACTGACCTTCAAAATTTTGCTAAAATGGAGTCATGAGAAACCTCCTTTTGAATCCTTGCAATATTCCTCAAATTACTCGCCAATTAACAGGAGTTTCTTACGAATTGATCACATTCAGTCTTTAATGACTCTACATTCTAAAGGGGCGGTAATTTGTATTTTTGTCCATAATCGCTAGAGCGGGCCCTGTACCTACCTATGTCACGTTTACTTTTTCCAATTATCTTAAAAAACAAGTAAGGTATTAATATTTGAAAATTGGCAATTGGCAATCTACTGCAGGTTTTTAATATCATATCACCTGCTCCAGGCATGTTCTACGACACCTAATCTTATAATTTTTCTGTTATACAGGGTGTAAAACGCTATTCCACCTCGCAATTGACCATTATGCCTTTGGTTACGTGGGTCCTTAGCTTGGTTCAGCCGCTTGTTTTCCATTAAAAATATGCCAAATGTAGTAAAGTATGTAAGAAGCTACGATTTCATGTAACAAAGATTTGGCCAACTGCGAGATGAAATAGTGTTGTACATCTTGTATATATTTGACAAATAAGAAGAATATTCTTTTTAAAATATTTTGATTCTTTTGGACGTGTAGGCGGCAGTGCTAAATTGCTTTTTTCACGGGGGCACCAGCTAGGTATCTCTCTACCTTGTCTTTCACGTTCAAAGCAGCAAGTGTAACTGACATATCTACCTTTGTTACAATGTTGACAACAGTTTTGAATATTGATTTAAGAACAAATAAACACATTCTATTCCTTTAATTCCGTTTTTTCTTTGTTCTCATCCGTTATATAAATACTTTCTAGTTGGTATTTCTCGTCATTGTGACTTTAAATTCTGTGCCGAAAACAAGACTAGTTTAAAGTACTTTATAATAGGTAAATCCGATTCTTGAAATTATACGTCCCAAACAGTGGTCGAAATGAAAATTACTCGGGGGGGGGGGGGAGCTGGAAAACATTTTCTGCTTAAACATTTCTAATTCCTCAAATACTTTTAATAATAATTAAACTAATCTCAGAATTTGCACTAGGGGTATGATTTAATTACAAATAATTCACTAGGGGATGATATCCCACCTCACCTTCCAAATTCGAACAGTGATTGCGAGAATAATTCAATTTAATTAGGAAGAGTGATTTTGGACGGATGTGAATTTTCTCGTGGCCGATAAAGTAATCATTTGTCACGTTTATAGATGCACCTTGAAATACTCTTTCTAACTCATGTTTACATCTTCCAATATCTTAAAAAACAAGCTAAATATCTTTGATTAAACATTAGTATGTAGGCCCTTAAGTTTCCCGAAACATAGAGGGTTTAGGTACAACGCTATTTGACATCACAGTTGGCTATGTCTTTGGTTACGTAGGACCATAAATTGATTTGGCTGCTTATTTTTCATTGAGAAATACGTTAATAAATATTAAATCCAGTAAAATATGAACTACGCTACGATCCTATGTAAGCAAAGCATAACCAACAGCGAGGTTAAATAGCGTTTTAGAGAATAGTTCAGGTGGAAAACGAACTGTTAATCAGCCTTCTATCCACATCAACTACCTGAATTTAAAAAAAAGGTCTCTCTCTGCATCTGGCAAAGAGTTCTGCTTACGTCACTATTGTTGGTACTTACAGTAGACAAATTTCTTTGTTAAGCCCCAGCGTAAACTAATTTGATTTATAAGTCAATTTTCACGACTCTCTCACAGACATAAAATGATAAGCCTCCACCTCAAAGACAGTACCGTGAACTGTAAGTTTGTTCGTAGTCGCGTAACCGCTGACACCTCAAAGGGAGTATTGCTTACTGGAAACTATACAGGTTGTCCCGTAAGCCGCGCATTTGCTCTTAAGGCGTAGACGGGAGATGAAATTGTAAGACAAAATGTCCTGTACCTGTGCCCTTTTGCTGCACAGTAGTTCCGCCACTGAAGTCAATTTTCGAACCCATTTCATCGATTGCCATCCGGATATGCTGTCTCAAGACAGAATTAAATGCATTTGTAATTTTAATGTGTAAATGCTCCACATTGTCAATTGGGGTGAAATAAACTTCATCTTTTATAGTGCCCTATATAAAGTTATCCAGAAACAGTAAACACGGTGTCTGTGGATAGCATTGTGGATAGGGATTGGACGTGGGGTGGCTGCCAGGAGCGTACTCTTTATGGACAGGTGTCGGATCTAAATGTGGCCGATTTTCACAAAACTCCTATTAATTAACGAACGATTCGAAAAATATTTCGAGGACTTATAGGAGGGTCCCTAGAGAACATTAAAACTATATCTGTATTTGCGAATATAACAACCAAATTTTGTTTAGGATTACAGTCACATATTTTTGTTAAGTCGTTAAAATTACTTTCCGATTGACTCTAAATCAATTTTACCGCCTAATTTTTTATAGATAGTGTTTGTTTTTTTTTGTAAAATCTCTCACTAGCATCCGCTGTGGCTCATAATAGTTTGCAGGTGGTCAACAAAATCTGTTAACAAGTACGTATGTTTTTCAATATTGAGAATTATTTAAAATGGTATTGTGTTCCATGTTCTATAAATAGAAGCAAAATCTTAAAAAATCAATATTCTTAAGGTTGTACCATACCCGGCGACATATGGCATCAATTCGGTCAGAGCGCATCTTCAATCTAGAGTTGGAAGAAACACGATATACTTTCAAGACCAAGTTTCCAAAAATTTTCAACGTTTTTCCTTTGGTAATGGCATTTTCTTTAAGTTAAAAGAATGCTGTACAAAATAGTTGAAAAATAAAAGCAAAATAATTATTCTTAATAGCTGATTATAGCTACTCAATACCTCCAGATTGGATTTCGGAAAATTGGAAAAATCGGGTTCCTCCGCACATGAATAAGCTTTCAAAAAATTGTGGAAGCTGCTATCTAAAATTTTGACGTTTTTCAAAATTTTCCGGAAAAGTAACAGGCCGATCGGAAAATTTCTTGAAAATTTGGAAAGTGCTTTAAATTTGCTACGTATTTCTTAACTAAAAATGGAAAATAAATAGTACTTTGGCTAAGTTTCAGTCACTTTTAGGTAAAAATTAACAAAAAAAACATGATTACAATTTTCCTCATGAATCAGAATTTCGTCAAAATTTTCCAAAACGAAACACTCCATCGGAACCACCGTGAAATGGCCGGTCCAAAGCTGATTTATCAGTTTTGATGTCTCAGAAGACAAACGAGATTTCGACGATTAAAAATCGATAATTTTTTGTCGCCGGGTATGGTACAGCCTTAAGGGGCCGCAGGAGTCAAACATTCGATTCGGTGTCCGAACGATTGCCAGTTTTAATCATCGATTTCGCACTTATTTTCTAAGGCCCGGTTGTTCCAACCTCGTTTAACGTACGATTAAATTTGAACGACGTTTAACAGAACTGAAACAGAACTGAAATTTAATTCTCACACAAGAGAACCTGCAGATCATCAAAAGCTCCTGTAAAGTTTGAGGTCTAAAAAGTTGCTCTCTCGTCCAAAGCCGTGCATTAAAATTTTGAGGATGCTTTTCTAAAATGCTGATCACGAAATTATACAAGTTTTTAGTCCTAATTGAAGCTTTAGTGTGTAAAAAACAACCGGACTTTATTTCTAAGCTGAAATTTGTTGTATTTTCAAATCATTCTTAAGAAAAAACAATTAAGTTTCATAATTTTCCAGAAATCGACTCAATGTACAGCTACTAGATATCGAAGAGTCGTAGATAAATAAAATAGAAACAATGCCTATCACTTAAAGTGGCATGAGCTTTTAACTGATTAATTATTAGTTACAAAATTCTTATACATTTTGGCTTTAAAATGTGTGAATTTTACCCTCTCTTTAGAACAATAAAAGACATTCCAGTTTTCCCTGATTCCCCCATATTGTTGTATTTATGCCAAATTTTCTAATCAGATAGAACAGTTGCTCATGCAACAGGACTATTTATTGATCAAACATATTCGAATAAAAAAATGTCAACTACAATATGTGTAAATATTACTAGTCTTTTTATTAGTGAACAATTCAATTCAGACTACATTCAAAAAATTTAATTTTATTATAATTGAAAATTACAATTGATGGCTCTTGTTTGCGTGTTCTACGTTTAAATCGAAGTGTCAAATTTGACGCGTTTCAACTAAAACAATGGGTGATTTTGGGGAAGGTATGTACCGATTACAGAATGAAATATTCTAGTCGATTAGCATAAAGATCTTTTAAATAAATAATTGTTAGTCTGTTTATTTTGTTAATTATGCGAAATATTTAGATGAAAATAACAGTTTTCCATCTCATTACATGTAATAATTATGATACTATTAGCTTAGTTCCATGCAATGTTTAAAAGCTTTAAATTCCGTGCTTATCTGATTCTATTTCTGATAACAATAAAACTATACAATTTAACACGATTTGCAACAGCTTTAAACTCTCTTTATGTAGGTTGATACTGTTAATGTAGCTTAACACTAGCCAATCGAGCGAAACCGATACGTTTATACTCGATATCAAAAAATATAAAAAACTAATTTATGCGCTGTTGATTTAAATTTCGCGCTACATTACAACAAATCACAGCGGAGAGTCCACTTCAACGGCCATTATTTCAAATGCTCACTGCTTTGTGATTGGCTGTTGCTAATTAATGAGGCGCTTAGTTTGAATTTACATTTTTAACGGGTTCCGTGTGAAGTTACCTTACATGCAAATTATAGACTATCTGTTAGTTTCTTTATATTCCAGTAGTTATCTCGCCTCAACTCATGCATGCTATTGTTATTTCCTTCGCACTCTTACTTGACGGCGCTAGATTTCACAATTTAAACACCACTTTATAGCACAGCTTAAATGTTATTTTGTGTTAGTTTTGTGGTAGTAATGGCATGTGATCCTTTAGAACATACCAGTATTTACCAAAGAAAAGATGGTTAAGAAGACATTGTAATTAATAAAGATTGTTCTATTTGTTTTTATTTTAGATAGTGATGATAGTGATGGAGAGGGTGGTTTAGGTAATGTTAATAGAATAATAATGAGACCACCGGGACATAGTGGTAAAGCGAAACGTGGTCATTTATGTTTTGATGCATCTTTTGAGACGGGAAATTTAGGTAGAGTTGACTTAATTAACGAATATGAATATGACTTATTTATTAGACCAGATACGTGCAGTCCACGTATACGTTTCTGGTTCAACTTTACAGTAGATAACGTGAAGCAAGATCAGGTTTGAATTAATAATTATTAAATCCGTTTCCTTATTAGTGAAAGAAAAATTTTAGAAAGTCATTTTCAATATTGTTAATATTAGTAAGACTCGTAATTTGTTCAATGATTCTATGACACCTTTAGTTAAATCAACAACTAGGCAAAAATGGTAATAAATAATTTTTGTAATGAAAATTAATAAAATATTAGATTTATTTCAGGCAAAGAATTCCGAAACAGAACGTATTTTATTATAAATCGACCGCCCATCAAAGCCATTATGTTTTAAGTTTTTCATTTGCATTCGATCGTGAAGATGAAGTTTATCAATTCTCTTTGGCACCACCATTTAGTTACTCCAAATTGCAAACATTTTTATCAGTTTTAGAAATCAAAAGTGCTTATCTGAAAGACTTCTTTCAACGTGAAGTTTTAGGATATTCTGTGGTAAGTCTTACAAAAGAAAGAGACAGAAAGAATATAAATAGAGAATAATTAGTGGTAATTTTAGCAAAACCGTCGTTTAGATTTGATAACAGTTGGTTCATTAGACAGAAGACAAATGAATACGAAACGTAGAGTTGTTGTAATTATGGCAAGGGTACATCCAGGTGAATCACCAGCTAGTTTTGTTTGTCAAGGTAAATCTTCATCTGTTTAGGTTTAGGGGAATCTGAGCGAAATGGTCCCTCGATGTAAATGATCCCTCATTATTTTGTTGAAAATATCTAGTAGTTTCCGTAAGAATCCGTTTCTTAACAACATAATTGTTTATTTTTCCAAGTTTGATGTTAGTGTGTGATGATGATCTGTGCGCTTTTAGGGACAAAATAGTCTTTTTGTATGGTTTTTGAAGAATTTGAATTACAAAGTTTGTTAATCAGTAATTTAAATTTAATTTGAGCCATTGTCAGGGTAAATAAACCAATATTGAGAAACTTCTTCGTTTTTACAGCAAAAATGCACTTGTAGGTTATACAGGGATGAAAATCTAAATGTATACGATTTATGTGAAGCTCCTATTAGTTGGCGAGCGATTTGAAAAACATTTCAAGGATTTATAGGGGGGAGTCTAGAAATCATTTTAGCAAACATAGAACCTCGTAGCTCGTTTGGTAGTTGATCAAAAATCGCTCGTTTCTAACGATGTTGCAAATTTTAAAAACGAGCTTAACACGCAAAACAACTAACAATAAGAATAACTGGAATGCCCTCCCAACATTTTTTTTTCGTTTTTCTCCATTGCATCCTAGAAGAAATACCAGACATTTTCCATTTTCTCCTATTCCAGAATAAAATGAAGCAAAACAAAAGAATGGATCTTGGGTGGATCCCCGAGTCATTCTAAGTTGCCTTCTTGAAGATAATTGGAAGTTTTTGTTCAATCGTACAAAATATTTTGACGATTAATGGAATAGAGCCTCGTAACTCATTTAGAACTTGGTCAAATAATGCTCGTTTCTGACGATGTCGCAATTTTCAAAAATTAACTGCACACTTAAAATGGCTTAGAATGGCTCGAGTATCCCCTGATTTGCTCCACTGTTTCCTTTAATAAGTGAAAATGTTTTGAATTTTTTCAAGAATGGAATGGAGGAAATCGAAAAAATTCATGTTGGAAGGGTTCGACTTATAAATGAGCGCCGAGGTTCTAACTTTGTTAAAATGTACTCCGGTAACTATCCTATAAATCTTTAAAATATTATTTGAGTCGCTCTATTATTTTAGCGGAAACAGCCAAATCGTAAGCTCCCAGGCTGGACATCCTGTGTATTTTGTAAATCATCCAACTTTACTTATCAATAACTACGTTACTGATTCGGTCTCATTCATTATATTGTAATATTGTGTGTGGGTGTGTGTGTAGATTGCGTAACAATCACTGGTGTGAAACAGGTGATGGCTTCAAAAAGAAACTGAAACTAGTTTTCCTTTTATCAATGAATGAAATGTAAGATATTAGTTACACGATAACATCAGGGAATATAAGAGCTCTTGTAGTATTAGGTAATTCCTTCCCAAAAATATCCCCTAGTTTACCGCTTGTGTTTCTTTTTATAAAACGGATTTATTTGACAACGCTCAACTTTATGAATTTTTTTACCGTATAACTGTAAAAAATAATCGATACGTTTGCCCCAATTCGATTTCGTTTTATTTGTACAATAGTCAATAAATAATATTGCAAAAATTCGGAAATATTTAAAATTGAATTTTAGGAATATTGGAGTTATTGATCAGTTCAAATGCGATAGCTGATACGCTAAGAAATCATGTTATATTTAAGATAATTCCCATGATGAATCCGGATGGTGTATATGTTGGCAATTATAGAAGCACCATTATGGGTATCGATTTAAATAGGTCATGGCACATGTCGACTCCATGGTGTCATCCTACTTTAAAAGCAACTATTGATATTTTGCTAATGTTAGACAAAAATAAAGTATGTACTTCATATTTGATATATCTATTATTATTTTAATGGTCATATTCTGTTCAATTTTCAGGAATTTCAACTGGATTTTGTTATTGATATACACGCTCATTCAAGTTTGAAAGGATGTTTCATATATGGCAACACGTACGATGATGTTTATCGATACGAACGGCACATACTCTATCCGAAATTGTTATCATCAACGGCTGGCGATTATTTAATTGAAAATGCAATGTTTAATGCGGATATAAAGAAAACAGGAACTGCGCGTCGGTTTTTATGCCAACTACTGAGCGATAAAGTAAATTGTTATACGTTTGAAGTATCACTATTCGGTTATAAACTAAAAGGATCTGATATTACAATACCTTACACTGAAAACAGCTGTATCCTTTGTATAAAAATATTTAGATCAATTTCTGACAAACAGGTAGCACCACAAAATCTTGTCAGCAGTAGTCTGTAAGTTAACTTGATAATTTTCCTTAATTTAGCAGATATGAGATGTGGTAGAAACTTAATTAAAACATTCTTCGAGTACTACCAAATCGTTGGGGCAATACAATTACAATTACCAACAGAAATTGACACTATTAGAAAACGTAGACCTCGAACTTATCGTTGGAGAAGATCGGCGAGAAGTGTATCCAAACAACGACCGCATACAACACGTAGTCGAGCTGTATTGCATTGTAAAAATTTGAATTATGAAAGTGACACATCGATTGAAGATTCTGGCTATTCATTTAGAAAATTTGGTAAGAGTAGATGTTGTGAAAACACCGTTGAATCGAATAATGTACGAATACCTACGTTAAACATTGCCCCACAACCAAGTCTATCAATAATAGACTTTAACATAATTATTAGGGATGATTTCGTTAAAATCAAAAATATAAGTACAAAATAGGTAATAATTTATTTGACATTTTGAACAATGTACAAATCAATTATAAAATTATTAACGTAAAAAAAAATTAACAATCTATGAAAACTAAATTAATCACTGAATTGGCACTAACTTATTTTATATCGAATACATAAATTTGAAAACGAATAACCAAAAATAACGAACTATTATAACCTATCAAATAAGAACAGTACAATTTCAAATGAATTAAGTCATTTAAACAGAAAATTAATTCTCTTTTTCTGTTAACTCTTGATAACGAGCATACATCATTTTCTTTACACAGTCTTTATAAGATTCTCCAGCAACAGCTGTGTAACCTCCTACTTTATTGCCAAGGCCTACAGTGCTGCTTCGTTGTTCAGCCTAAAAACAAAATAATAAATATAAATTGAACATTCAATAAAATTTCAATATTTATTACCTGTATGATTGTCGTACGTCCCTGATTTTGTTTACCTAAACCTTGTCCTTCAGTCCATCCCATTTTTTGTAACAATCTATTACCAACATTTTCTGAACCAATTGGTTCTGCTACAGATGAAGTACCAACAGGTGACGCTTCAACTAATTCACGTGATTTTAGATATTTTTCTTTTAATTTACTTGGCTGTGGTTCATCAGGATCACCATATTTCATACGACGTTCTTTAGCACGATCACGATATACAGGTTTATCTTTAGAATTATCCTTTTTAGTTTTTCTTCTTATTTCTAAATTTTGTTTATGCAATGTTGATAATTTTGCATGTTTTGTTAATGCTTCAGCTGAACCTAATTGACGTTTACATAAATTACAAATTAATTTTGTATAATCTAATAATTCCAAATCATCTATCTGATCTTCTTCGCCTGATGAATCACTTTCACCACCATAAGCAGCAACTAACTGTGTTGTAGCTGTAGTTGTTGTCACTGCTGGTGGTGGTGATTGCTGTTGTGATAAAGATGGTGTCGATGTTGGTTCATCAGCATCCGGTTTGCTATAATAATTAGGAACTAATTGATTTGTATTTTTCTTTTCTAATACAGAAAATCCAACATCAGCTGAGGCACTACCACTATTCATTGCACCATAATCTAAATTTGTTTTTGTACACGACATCTCTTTCTTTTGATTTAATGTCTTCGCCCATCGTTCCATATCTTTAGCAATTTTTTTAGCTACTTTAACTTTATCTTGTTTATCACTTTTCATTTTCTTCGATTCCGGTTCTTGAACATTAATCATTGACGATGATGATGATGATGTTATTGCTGTTGTTGCAACAACTTGCTGTTGTGTTGTATAATCATATGCTGTTGGTGCTAATACGTAAGTCATCTTATCTTGATCCCAATATAAATATTTCTGTATAACACTATTCCAATAATAATTCGAATTCGGATCATAATATAAACCAGTTGCTGGATCATACTGGTAACCAGTTGTCTTATCATATGTATACTTGCTCACATCAGGAATCGCTAAAAATAATTAAAATAATAATAATACAGAACTAGTAAAAAAAAATTCTTACGGTATCGTTTGCCATCAGTTCCATTAGGTATTGACATATGTGTTGTATCATAAAAATTCTTATTTGCATGCATTTGTTGTATAGCAGACTGTGCAACAGCAGCTGCAGCATTGGCTGCATCCATTTGATTTTCTTGATGTAATGTTATTGAATTACCAGCGCTAATTTGTTGTGTAAAATAATTACGATAATATTCAATATAATGTAAATATTCATTTGGTGTTTTAGCATAACGTCTAGCAGCATATTCAGCCAAACTTTCAACATCGGTTAATGCATACGTGCTTGGTACTGTTGCATTTGGAAATGCTGCATTATCAGCTTGTGAATATGCTTTTTTATTATCACCCATATTATATTTACAATAAGATAGAATCACTGAAAAAAGAAAATCCACATGAAATTACATAAGAACAATGAAAATATTCGGGGAAAAAAATATGATAAGAAACGAAATCCTATATACAGTCTTGAAGCTGACTTAAAAGATTGATCTAAAGTAATAAATTTAGTCAAAAATGGATTCAGTACCAAACTAGACAAGGGGATGTAAAGTGGTACAAACGAAATATTTAATTTTATAAGAAAAGTCAAATTACTTTATGATTGTGACACACAAAGGAAATTGTCCACTGTAAAATCTATGAATAGCGTAGGTGTGAAACTACCTGCTTTCGAAAAAATATCTGCCTCTCGTATAAACTGTAAATTATCTGATTCTATTCACAAAACTTACAGTGGACAATTTCCATTGTGTGCTCTTGTCATAAAATTCACAACGGCCAGACTGCCACTACACTTGCAATATTTCAGTACTCCTGTATACAGGGTGTTTGGTCTGACAATAAGTTTGGTGAGTTTTAAGAGACTCCTATTAGTCGACGAGCGATTCGAAAAATATTTTAAGGATCCTTAAAGAACATGCCAGCAAAATTAGAGCCTCGTACCTCATTTGAAAGTTGGTCAAAAAACGCTCATTTCTGACGAAGTAGTGATTTTCAAAAACGAACTTAACACGCAAAACGACTTATAATGACTTTACGATCCTCCCCAAAATTGATGTTTTTCGTTTTTCTCCATTTTATTCTGGAACAGGTGGAAATATTTCGTATTTTCTCTGAAATACAATGGAGAAACACGATAAAATCAATGTTGGGGAGATCTCTGAGTCATTTTTAGTCGTTCTGCGTGTTTTGTTCGTTTTTTTAAAATTGCGACATTGTCCAAAACGATCGTTTTTTTGACGAACTTTGAAATGAGCTACGAGGTTCTAATTTTGCTAAAATGTTCTCTAGGGACTCTTCTACAAATCGTCAAAATAGCTTTCGAATCGCTCGCCAACTAATAGGAGTTTCTTAGAACTCACCATACCTAGACCAAACACCCTGTATAGTTGTATGTTACTGAATCTATTATGAACTAATTTTATTACTTTACTCAATCTCTTGAGTCAATGTATGATTTTAGGTGATAAATAATCTAATTTGCAAGAAAATTAAAATAATTGTCAATATTCAAATCGAATTAATGAGTCTGTCGTAGGATTAGCCTAACCTTTTCCTTAATTTCCCACCAACTAAGGGCTGTGCTCCACTACATCCTTGAATACATTTTTTTTAATTAAAACCCAAAAATTGAATACCCATTCTTTACTAGGGCGCCGGACACAACACCTGTTACCCTTAACACTTATCACGATCAGGGCCGTATTTAAATACTACAACAATAGAAATCGCACACAAAAAAGATTTTTGATTGACAGAATTGTGAAAATTTTATTTGAATTTTTAATCTGGATGTTTTATTGCTGTTTTAAAGCCTGAATTCGACAATAATTATCAGGATTTTTTTCATTCTAAAGCGACACAATCTAACAAAAATTCTGAAACAGCAGTTTAAATAATCTGTAAGCTTTTTTATACTTAACAATCGCCGACAAATCGAAAAAATTGATAAATTATCACAAATTTTAATTATTAAATAGTGATTTTATTCAACTCAACAATGAAAATATATCCATTATGAATTAAAAACATATTTACGTTGAAAATGATAGTTTTAAACTACCCGCCAAATACGAACAACATTACTATTTGACTACCAACTGCATTTAGTAAAAAATACTAGATTATCATTTCTTTTCAATAGTTTGTTTATGTTATAGAATTAATCGATACGAAGCTTGTACGGACATTTTTGGTTTAATTTTGACGAATTTAATATAAAATAAATAGTTGATCATTAATTAAATTATTAATTAATTAAATATGGTGATAAATTTGAGCTTCCCGCCATTAAATTTTCAATTATGTTTTCAACCCTGATTGCATATTTAAGGCGCCTAACCGCTAGCTACTCTCCCACACCTATTCTTCCACTTAGGTTCAAGTAATGTACATGGTAAGTGATAAGTGATAATTTGTTTCAAATCTCCCAATAATTTCATTGATAAAATCAATTATACAGTTGCTTAAATAATTACAATAATAATAATAAGAATATTAGTATTTCAATTTCTTTTTCTTCTTTTGATAAACTTTAAAGTTAGTTACGTAGATTTACCACAATTCGTGTGTGCGTGATTGAGTTGATTGCAATCATGTTTTAATAATTCTTGAAATAATAAAAAATAAAATGTGCAACAGGTGAATCGAAAATTAATAGACAATTCGTAATTTCAATTATTTTCAAACATTTTAAATGGTAATTTGATTAAATTTGATTACAATCAAATGTTAGTTTGATAGTTTCATAACGATACATAGAGCACCCCAAAATGGCGAATTGTTTTTGTGAATTTTAGTAATTTACTTGAAATAATAATTTTACTGTCGAAATGGATTTTTCGGTTAAACATATTTGAAAAAGTAAAACAAAACCACACCAATTTTGACGGATAAATTGAGCTTAAAATACGAAATTAAATGATTTAGAGCATTTTCAAGGTTATATAAATTTGACGACAAAGAAACATAGGTGCTTTAGAAACTTCCATTGATTTGCGACACGTCTCCTTGTTTGTATTGAAAATTAACTGAAATGGTGAATATATTTTATGTTCAGTTTAATTGCATTAATTTGTGGAAAAAAAATTACATGTAAATAAGAATAGGATTCTTGAGTTCTAAAGATTTGAAAATCTTACAAGAATAAAAAAATCTTGATCCACCATTAAGAAGAATTGGGGGGGAGTGTGACAAGTGCACACCATACTAATATATTGGCGTGTTCTAGGCATGAATAAAGCGAGGTAAAAATATGCTTAGTCCGTGTGGATTTCACATATTGCTATCTCGCTTTGCTATAACTTTTTTAAACACTGTAGAGAATAAGCGACACGCAATGTATTAGTATTATACAGGGTATTTTTTTTCGTTTTATACACGTAAAACTGGATATGTCTATTTCACTTTCTGCATATATTTGAACATGTTAGAGAGTGATAGTACTAATTGGGTGTTGACCTGGTGGTATTTTTCTTATGCATTGAAAAAAAATAATAAATACGAACACATAATTTTGTAAACGTTAAACAAGTGAAATATATTTATCGACTCCTAAGTACGTAGAACAAAGTATCATGTATATATGGTGCACACAAATGTTACCATGTTGAGCGGAGCATGTTTAAACGTAAGTGTGATTTTCAGATTTTTATTGCTACTAATTGTACCAAAAATTAATTCAAAAAATATGCGTAAATGTCAACCAGCGATTTTTTTATTTGATTATGTGATTTCACATCGAACAAACTTCAATAAAAAATTTTTTATGACTATATGGGCAAATAATCAGCCACCTCCGATAACTAGCAGCAGCAGTATGACTAGTGCGGGTGGCAGAGTAAATAAAAGCCATGTCACATATACGCATGAGTTGCTAATTAATTTTTACCGTAATTAGCAGCAATAGAAATCTGGAAAAAAAATCACACTTAAGCTTTGAGCCTTTTCAGATCAAAATGGTAAGATTTTTGTGCACCTACTAATCAACCTTTCTCTGACTTAGGGGTTGATTTCTTAATTTTAGATTTACAATGATCTTAATATACCAACAAAATTGTATTCTTATACTACTTATAGAATGGAATTCATATTTTATCAAACTTTATTGTTTCAAATTATGATTCGACATTACAGTTTTTTTTTTTAATTTTCAGATTCGTTTGAAGTGCTTTGAAATAGAGTCTCTAATATGCAGAAGTTGGTACTTTGCTTAATTTTTTTTTTTTTTTAAGATGTTTTGCATATCCTATAATCGTTCAAAAATATTAACCAGGTGAGTTTCATTTTTAATTGGTGATACAATTTTTGTTTTAATCACCTTTTTTGTTAATAAATAGGGTGAATGCTCTAAACTTCAAATGTTTTTTTGAAGAAAGTACATCACTAATATGGAAAACATTTGTTTGTCATTTTGGTAAAAGATTTCAAATTAAAATTTGATTTTCTAGTTAATATTTTGAAATTAAAATTTTCAGGTTCGTTGAAAGCGCTTCAAAATGAAACATCTCTCTACTATGCAGTGATAATACTGATAACCGTTCAAAAATATTAGGTAAGTTTCATTTTCAATTACTGATTCAATTTTCCTTTCAATCATATTTTTTTGCTTATAATTAGGGCGATAGTTCCGACTTTCAAGTATTTGAAGAAAAAGCATCACTGATTTGGAAAACATTTGTTTATGAGCTTCGGTAAAATATTTTAAATTACTATTTGACTTTAATTAATTTTTTGAATTTTCAGATTTGTGCAAAGTACTTCCAAATAGAAAAACTCTCCAGTTAGCAAATGTGCATTGATTTACAAATATTGGTAATTTGTTTAATTTCTTCTATCTAACTTTCTAAATTAATACTTTGTATTTATTTTTAGAATCGTTCAAACAAATTGTGGCCATTATTACCATCATCTTTGTTATTGTAGATAACTAGGAGGTAAATTTCTTTTTCAATTACTAATTTGATTCTCAATTTAATTTATTTTTTCTTTTTAGAATGATTTTCAATTACCGTGAGCACTAGAGCATTGTCTACATATGGTGAGTCGAATTTTATAATTGCTTGCATGCAATACAAAATATTGAACAACTATTGGTAATAATATTGTTTCAAATTATCGAATTATCTAACAATTGTTTTATGTATAAAAGAAATTTATTATTTTTTAGGTATAACTTGTCATAATTATTACCAAAAGTTTGTTCAATATTTTGTATTATCGCTTATTTAAGTACTTTTGTTTAGATATTCGTGTAATTATTAAATTGCGGTCTTACCAGTTTTTCCATCAATTGTTAACGGATTTTGTAAATTACTTAAAGCTCCAAAAATTGCTAAAGCATCAACAGTACTTTCGGTTCCCAAATAACAAATGCCTCGAGATGTTGACGTTAGTGGATCACGACCAATACATACTGCTGATATTGATTTAACTAAATCAGGAATAACTGTATTTAGTATTGACATCACAGAATCTTCAGTGGTTAAAGCGTCTAAATTTCTAATCATTATTGCTAAAAATAATCAAAATTCAAAATTAATAATCAACGTATAAAAATTAAATTAAGTAATACTTTTTGTGGCATAAGAACATATCTCATCACTTCCACTTCCACCTTCTTCGCTTTCCATACGTGATGCATGACATTTGAAACAATTATCTCTTCTTTTGAAATTTTGGGCACCGCACTAAAATTGTTAAATGATCGTATTAAAATTTTTAATAGGTAATTATTTCATTAAATACCTTTATACAAAACCAATCAGCTGATGCTTTGTGACTTAGTGGTTTTTCTGATCCTGAGTTAATATCTTTCGGTATGCTATATTGCATAATAGCACGATACTGCTCTTGTAACATCAACACACCCTGTGAACAAAAACAAATTAAAATTAGAAGATAATTGCAAGTAAATCACTACCCCTCTTATAAAAAAGAGACCTTGCGCTCTAGAAAATTGTTTAAATATACGCAATCAGTATATTATACGAAACAAATCTTGAAATTTATAATTTATCTTTAATTTTTTCGAGAGCTTTGATTTATCGATTTGTTTTTGTTCTTGGAAAATTTGGAAAGTACCCACATGTGAATTTAAAAATGAATATAAAAAATCATACTTATCGAATTGAATTTCTTATATAACTAGGTAAACATGTGTTTTTACAATTTCTTCTGTAATCTAAGATACCTGTTTCATGTCCATCCACCGAACGGCCTCACCAAGTGTTGAAAACTCCACAAAAGCGAAACCACGTGATGTACCTAAACAGTACAATAGACACCAATGGAATTACCCGACCTTATGAGGTAAATTATGCACAAAAAGGTACGGCCCAAGGACAATTTTACAGTAAAAAATTGAATCAATAATTTATACAAGTACCTGTATCTTTTTTTCTTATAAGACGGATGTCCTTTGGCATTAGACCACATTGAATAATATCTTGACGTATCTAAAAAGAAATGTGGTTTTAATTGATTGATCTTTATTCTAAATTAATAAAAGGGTATCTTACATCATTTTCTGAAATGTGCTGTGCCAAGCCGCGGATCATAATTGTATTGTTCGGTGGTTGACTTTTATATCCAATTATTTCAGATCCACTAGCTCCAATAACTGCACCATTAGGACTACGTTCACTGTCAAAATTATAATATAAGTAATTCTTATTTATTCTCTATAGGATTATATAAAATAACCAATCTGCGTATATGTATGTATTTGTTTATCTCTATATAATTTTTTTTTTTTTTTTTAAGAAATCCCACGATGGGTCATACCTATCGACACTATCCCTATCATCATCACGATATGACCTATCACGTGTTGTTTTACGATCTTCTGATCTTCTTTCCCAACGTGATCCACTACGTGAACGTTTTCCTCTTGAACGATGGTGATCTTTATCACGTTCTCTACCACGATAATGTCTATTATTACGTTCTCTTGTTGATGTTGAATAATCTGGACTACGTGAACGACTTTTATGTTCTGTCGATTCCCATGATTGTTCACGACGATATTCACGATCACTCTCATAATCACTACCATTTTTTCTTTCATCAGAATAGTCGTGATGAACTATAAAGAGATATTTTGTTTCCGAATAAGAATAAATGTTTTACAATATATAATTTATGCAACTACAGTGTCTCTTTGAAAAACTAGCTAAAATTTTACAATACAAAGAAGTATTTTCCACAAGGCTCCCCTTATTTTTTTTGTAACTATCTGCCTGTTGTTTTTGCTGTGAAACAAATAGACCGATTCTATAGTCCTCGTAAACGAAAGGGAAAAAATTAAAATATTTAATTCAATTGTAAATAGAATATTTTAAATGTGAATACTCTGTGTTGAAATGTACTTCGCAATTTTTGTTTACCCTCTTGTAATTCCATCATCGATTTATTTATTATTCTACTACGAGACTGGCTATGGAATCGATCTACCAGCATTGAAACTACTAAAAACAATAACTAAAGTAAAGAAGCGTAGAAATAAACAATTAAAAATCAAGAATTTTCTGTAATAAAGTTATTGTTACTATCTCAAGAACAACACCTAAAACAATAAATTATTAGATTATTTTATTTACGAATAAAATTGTTAATAATTTATTGTTTCGTTTAGATTTATTTTTTTATTAAGATTATTATCAGTGAAATTACAGTTTTTATTGTATCAATAAAATCCTATCAATTTGAACCATTCGAAAATGATAGATTACACTACCATTATATTTCCTATTAATAACTACAATGCAGCTTTGGCTGAATCTGTGTCTTAATTTTTGTAATTTTGATTACACACTTGTAATACACAGGTCAAGCTAAACAAACTTGCATTATTATTAATAGGAAACATAATACTAGACATAGCTTTTAATTTCTGAAACTACTTGAACAATTGTCTTATATTGATACATTGTTCTATAGTATTATTTTATCGATAGTCTTAGATTTCGACAAAGAATCGATTTTATTAAGATAATTCTTGAGTTTTAGCTAGCTTATTTCTATCAAAATCTAAATCTTTTTCAGCAGATAGTTTTACAGAGATAGGGTTATTGGATTATTTCGATTTTTAACGAATTTGTATTGAAATGATAAAGAGGCTGTTTTTGTTTCTTCTGACAAGTTTTTCTTGCAGACAAAAGTTCGAAATTATTCCCATTTACCTGGTGTTGTTTTTTATTTTTGGTTCGTTTTATTTTAATAATACATTTGGATTTGCTTCATCGACTTTTCCCCTAATTACTCTAATTATATAATTATAAAGAAATATACTAGAAAATGGGTTGATCGAAAAAAAAATTTCTCCATTATTATATTTTACTTTTCTGTAAAGGAAAACTTACATTTTTTTGAATTATGGAAATTTGGTGATCTATTATGCCCATTATGTCTTTTATATGGGGGTGGTGATCTAGATGGTGAATGACTTGGATAATCGGGCGAATCTTGAAATTCTGGTGATATTGACATACTTCGTCCTCTTGGTGAGTATTCTTTAGATCTTTCCATCATCTATAAAATATAATTAAATATGTATAAAACAGCGATGGTATAAAATTTTAGTTATGGACGGCTATAGAGCATTATTTTAGTAACAAAATGGCGACAGATAAACCCAACAACCAAACAATGTACATCCGGTTGTCTATTAATTCGAAAAATTCAATACTCACTGACTATGTTATACGAATAAAGGACGGTATTTTATTATCTCAAATTCATAGAGTATTTTCATATATATGTTATCCTAATCGGTTTTTTTATACATTTGTTATCTAAAAAATGTTTGTTATTTTAACAATTGTGGTTTATCTTTTATTATATAAATATGCCTCAAAAAAATTTCTATTACAACAACTACACACATCAGTTTTGGAATGACTAGCGTTTATATTTTATCGACTACGTGGGGAAAGCTTAGAGCCTGCGTATTGCTGTATAGCACCAGGGGATGTTATAAAGGCCAACAACATTTTTGTCTGTTTTTTCTCTTCAATCATTAAAATAAATAATATCTTTAGATATCTTTGTTACTTTTACTTTTCCATTCAAGGTTATTCAATGATTTAACTAAAACATCATATAATTTAGATGAACAGATTTAAGGGAGGAAAATATATTCATGGTATTGATTGTTTACAATTAAATACAAAGTTAATAAAACCATTGTTTAAAATTTTATTGTCGAATAGTTGTAATGACGTAAACATGGCATCCATTTTGTTTAAATAAGTATCTGTTATTTTTAGACTCGTACTTGAAACACGTGATCAAATTTGAAAACAAAAACCACCTACTCAAATTAAACCATGAGAATGGTATTAAAGTTGAACTGTTAAATCTAAACTTGATTGGTTTAATAATCGATATAACTTTCCTAATTTTCAAAAAGGACCACTATTTATTACAAATTATTCCATTAACATTTGAAATATAGATATGATGACTAGACAAGGTCAAGGTTAAATTTTTGACATTTAGGGTTAGGGACCATTTCAGATTTCACCAACTTCATTCAGTTAAGCCTAATGAACACTTAGAAACAATCGTTGCTATGATTATAAAAATCGTTTCTATGACTTACATATTTGTTCGTTAAAATTGTACAGATGTTGGTGAAATCAGAAATCGACAAAGTTTGAAATTTTCATTAGATTTTTTAAATTGACCATTGATTGATTTATTGGAGTTTTTATTCGTTAAAGCAATAAATGTATCAATATCGTATGAATTATCATTTATCAAGATTCAATAACATTCAAACAACATATCCTATGTACATACATAGGTATGTGCATATGCACATTTCTGTTTATTTAATGCAACTTTTAACCGTTAATATGATTTATGTATGTGCATTATACGACTGATATGGATATACATATGATTTATGGTTTAGTAATAAAATACATACCTTTAAAACATCTGGAAACTAAAAAGTTTACACAATTAAATATTGACGTTATTAATTATGTATTTGAATTTTAATTGAATTTCGATAAAACAAAAATTGATAAATTTAACCTACCCTTTTTCTTTTTTTCAAAATTACTTTTTTTCTAAAAGCACTTCACGTTTTGAGTTTAACAAATGGAATATCAGTTTATTTTATTACATATAACATCATTGATTACATTAAAGGTCGTTAGATAAGTAACCCTAACGTCTGTCCTGTTAAGCAGTGCTGTTCGTCTAACTATTAATTGGAAAAAAACATCGTTTTGAGAAAAAAATCCACGTACTTATGACATTATTGTTATTATCATTTCGTGCTTATCAGTTTAGAAATATTATTTTCTAAATATTAAGAAAACGATTAAACATCATTTATTTTATACATGGTATATATATATTGCCGGAATTTGTTTGTGCAAAACAAACAAATTATAAGATATGAACAAAGTTGCCAACATTATATTGGCTGATAATTAAAACTTCAACGATAATAATATATTATCATAATAATTTAATATAATAATTAATAATATTTAATAATAATAACAACATACATATGTACTTCTATACAGTGAGCATTTGCTATAACGCTATAAGTTATATAGCCTATAACCAAATAGTTTTTATGACACGCCAGCTCAGGTTAGTTAGTTGCGACGAAATATAAAATGGACGAGGACATAAAGGTATTAAAGTTCCTAACTTTATGTTTATTTACGTAACACATATTTAACAATCTTGTATATTCCTAGTTCTATAAGCGATTCGATTTTTTTTTCTAAAGATTTGTAGGGTAGTCTCTAAAGAATATTTTAACAAGCATAGAAAACCCCGTAACACACTTAGAAGTGGACTTTTCACCGACTTTTCAATGCATTATGGAGAATCTTATTTTTGCTAAAATATTCCCCAGGGACTGTTCTACAAAACTTAAAATTATTATCCGAATCACCCACCAATTAAGTGTTCCCACACACTAACGTGAAATATTAGAAGTTTACAAAAACACCTAGGATAGATAGTGTGTTAGTTTGTTTATTGCAATACTCATGAGTAGTTTGGCTTCTGAGCTTTTTAGAACTCTGACCATTATGATCTATTATTGTTCATAATCTTCTGCCTATTATTTCAGAAAAGATGCAATTTTTTCAAAGTTGATTATCTTTCTGGGACACCTTTCTCGTATTTCAGCGCTTCGCATTTCTAAAGTAGGTGCTTGGAGATTTCATTCTACAATTTAGACATGGTACAAGATCAGAAAGTAAGGTGACCTTCAGTGCGTAGATCGCCTAAAGCCTAAATGAACCCAACTGAGATCGTGTTGATGTCTACTACACGATTTATAAACATTGTTATCATTTTGGCAACGCCATAGAGTTCACACTGCGGAGTGGGAAGTCTACGTGTTTATGATACAACTGTCTTATATTATCAGAACAGCATTTCCAACTTCGGTGCTGACCGAATATCTCCGATAAGTTACTTAAACCCCGTCTTGGCGTATACCAGGCAGCTTTTGATTTCAAATCTTCTATACCGTTGAGTGAATAATAACTAATAACGTACATATTATTCATTCAACGACTATACAAAGCCTTACACTTATTACTAGTGGGCATGTCGAGGTGATAGTGTGACTGGACAGTGTCTTGTGAGAAACCATCTTGAGCGTCGTTTCTGGATTGGTCGATATACTTTTTAGCATGCTAATGCCCTCATACACACAACGATAAATCGATACGATCAAGCTGTACAGTTCTTTCTTTTCGATTTTCTGGATTCGAACTGAATACCCTCTTCGTTATACACACAACGATAAATCGAAATGATAAGAATTCAAGAATTCTTTCGATTTTCTGGATTTCCCCCCTCCCTCCACTTTTATAGGTACTAAAATTTAGAGTGCTTGTCATCACAACTGTATCTCAGATTTGCCCCCACCGCCTTGGCTGGTGAGATCTGAAGGATACTGCTTATAGCACCACATACACAACGATTGGTTTTACAGATCAAACACCTGGAAATCTGGATCGTTCGATAAAACTGTACAGTTTTCGACCATACAACGATAAATCGATATGATCGAACTGTACAGTTCGATCGTCTCAATTTAAAGTTGTGTGTATGGGAGGCATTAGGCATTGATATACAATTCTGTTGTAATCTCGACTTTAATTGCCTCCAGAGGGCTTTTGTTAGCCCCCATTAAAATGTTCTGAACTATAATTTTGGCCGCCCATATGGAATAAGAGGCGTTTTAGCACGAAATCTTTTCCCAACATTATTATGATTAATAAAAAGCCCAACAGAATTTACAAGGAAACCGCCCGAGGTGTCCCCCTCCGATTCTCCTGGATTTTTGATATGTTGTAGAGGATCAAAAAATAGGAAACACGTATATTTTTTATCGGCCCAAATTTATTATAAAGGAGTGAAAATCGCCCCTAAAATTTATCCCTGAAAACACGGTTTTTTTAAAATATCTCAAGTTCTAATTAATATTTTGAAATGAAACAAATTGGAAAATACTTCTATTTACATGGCAAAACTAGCAAGTATAGTTTAGTTTCTGGGGGTGGCTACCCTAATCTTTTTTTTTTCAGAAAACCATATTTTTTAAACTATTTTTTCAATATGATTTATGCAATAACATTAATAAGTTTTCATAAAAATTATTTTTGAGCTTAAAATAAAAAATTAAAGTCGACCTGTTTCAGGGTTTTTACAAATAAAAGCATTATCGGAGGTAAACAACCCCCAAGACGCGAAATCTTTTCCAACCGTTAAAATAAATATTTTAAATTATAAAATGCATAATTTATTTTTATTTGGGCTATTTTTTATATAAACTCAATTTCTAATTAAAGGGGTAAAATCCACCCCTAATATTAACCCCCTAAAACTATTTTTTTTTTGATACTTCTATTTGAAATGCAAAATTAGATGGTGGTAGTTTGATCCCGCTGAGTAACAACCCTGGATGCCTTAGCATCCAAGCTAGGGTACGTTTTTTGCCCTTTCCAGTAGTTTTAGGTGGTTTGAATGAAGTTTTATAACGCCTTGCTGTCGGTGAAAATATATAAAGTTTTCGAATCTTTGAGGTTTTTTGTTCATGTCCAGGACCAGTCTTAATAAAAGCTAGGCCTGGTGCAAAGTTGACCTGCGAGGACTTTGAGCAACAGGTTAACATTTTTTTGCATTAACAATTCTTGACTATTGCTAAATCTCAAATAATTTTTTATTTTTGATCTTGAGAAAGATTCTCCTGCAGATGCGTAGGTAAAATTGATAACGTTACTATACATATAGGTACTTATATAAAATTCAGGATAGTAATAAAGTCTAGATACAATGTAACCAAATTATTATCAATTTAAAATATAATAAAAGTTCGAATAAAAACACCAAGAACAATAATCACATATTGTTCCTGTTGTATTTGAACAAAACTTCAATCTCCCGTTACTAAACTTTGCGATAATCATAGGCGTAGTTAAGGGGGTACTTGGGGGTGCTAAGCACCCCCAAAGCTTAAATTAGCACCCCTAAAAAAATTACAAAAAACTAACTCATTCTATACATATAATAGATTTATTTTTTAAATGTGGCCGATTTTTATAACACTCCTATTAGTTGACGAGAAAAGTAGGTACCTATTCGAATAATATTTCAAGGATTTGAAGGGTAGTCCCTGAAGATTATTTTAGCAAAATTAGAATATTGTAACTCATTTTGAAACTGATTTCCTCTCGCTCCAGAATACATTCAGAAAAAAGAGGAAAATCAATGTGATTTGTTTAAGACGATGTTGTGCTAGTTTGTTGACTTTTTTACTAAACTTGCAGATGTTTTTGTCTTACGCAGTTAGATTCTCAGTTTTTAGCGAATTTTGCCATCAAGTCTTTTAAAAGAGATGATTTAGACGACATTTTTAATCAATTTTAGAGTTGAATTCTTAACTTTTCATCCACATTTTGGGGCATTCTTTTTCATAAATCACCTAGTTTTAGGGAATTTTGCAATTATAAGTGAATTTTTGTGCTAAATCTTGACTTTTCCTCTAAATTTACAAAACATTTTAATAAATTTTGTTTTAAGTAGTGCAAGGTAACTTTCAGTCGATTTGTCGACTTTTTGCCTAGGTTTGGACATTTGTTCCAAAAAGTTTTTAGTGCATTTTAACGATATATTATGCAAGGAAAAAGCTTTTTGTAAATTGTAGAAAAATGCATTTTTAAGACGTTTGTTCAATTTCTGAATGTGGTCGTTTCTTATAAAATTCAAATAATATTTTTAAGTTGTGCAAGGTAATTCTAGAGAAAATTTCAGCAAAATTAGAACCCCATAGCTCATTTGGAAGTCGGTTGAAAAACACTCGTTTGGGATAATGTTGCCATTTTCAACAAATTGACACGTAAAACGATTAAAAACCAATTGAAAACTCTCTCAACATTAATTTTTTTCGTTCGTCTCTATTGCATTGTAAAAAAATGCGAAACACTTCCACCTATCCCAGAAAAAAATAGACACGAAAAAAAAATCAATATGTGTAGCAAGTTTTTAAAGATGGCGACATCGTTAGAAATAAGCACTTTTCAATCAATTTCCAAATAAGCTACATGGTTCTAATTTTGATGAAAAATTCTTCAGGAACTGCCCTATAAGTGCTTGAAATATTTTTTGAATTGCTTGCCAACAAATAGAAGTTTCATAAGAATCTACTACATTTAAATGGACAGCCTATACATGCGTGCATTTGTTTTATTAATTTTCTTTTGGACTTCAGCACCCCCAGAGTTGAACGTCTAACTACGCTTATGGCGATAATACGAATCTTATTATGATTTTTAATTATTAAAATTAATGATTTCAATACGATGTATATTATTTTGTACAAATTCAAAATTTAATGCCCTTCAGTGCCTCCAGGCTCTCCAGTACTGGTTTTTTTTTCTGTGCGGTATTTCCGCGACTGAATGTGTTCAGCGCTGCTCTTTATTCGACGAGCACTAAACTCAAGGAACCACAGGCAAACATTCCTCCTTTCATACAGGCTTATTCGTGGACATACATATGCAATTTTAACGAATTTAATAACCTTATCTTATAAATAATAAAAGGAAAATAGATACATTTTCTCTAAATGTCACTATTTTATCAATTCCTAATCGAGTATTTGTTTTCAAAAACATATCAGTTAGTGAAATTGTTATGGTGAGGGCATTTAATTGATTGCCTTGAAATGTTTGTTTCAAAATTGTTTTCGGACATTGTCACATATTTTTCATGATCAAAATAAGAAAAATCCTCAGTGATCCTTGGCGTCAATCGTTCTTTCGTTTGGCGCATATTCTTCACTACTTGTTGTAAATACAACTGTAATATTTTCCTTACCTGCTCGTTCGATTCATCCATCCACCACATACTCTTGAAAGTAGTATAGTGGTAGAATCACTGACGTGGTTCCATTTACAGATAAAGCTACAGACATGATTTTCGCGAATTTCTATTGAAAAGGATCGGGTAAGCGTGCACTGCTATCTTTCAGATGGAATACAGCCTCTGACAACGTGGTATCAATCGTTCGATACCAAACACTGCTGTCCTCGATTTTCTCCTAATCGATTTGTTACCTTTTGGTGGTCTGGGTCATTGGGCTCTGGGTCACTAATTTGTGATATTTTCTACATTCATGCTACGAATCCGCTTGCCTTTAGTGCTCAATGTTTCGATCACCTTTGGCAACATTTGTTGTTGTCATTTCTCCTCAGCATACAATTCCCGTTCTTCGATGTAATCTAAATAATCTTCATTAGCTTGATCTTCTACATAGTAGTCATCTTGTCTTTTCTGAGCGAGCTCAGACATATGTTTTGTGACTTGATTATAATTTGCCATCCAAGAAATGTATGCTTCAGACATTTTGATGTTTTTCTATCCTTTAGGAACTAGACTTCAAACTAGCTATGACGTAATTAGTTTGAATCTTAAGCTAGGTCCACACCAAAGCAACATAGAACAACATTTTTGTTGGTGTATGTTGCCGTTGGTTCAAAAGTATAGACTGTTTGTTTACCAACATCAAGTGAATTGCTAGCGAAACCGACAACGCCAGACAAAGGTTATTGTTGTTTGTTCTCGCAAAATTTTTGCGGATTTTGGAAGATAGTAGATTTTTATAATATCTTTACATAGAATTATTAAAAGTCTATAATGCTTTTTAATTTGGGTGCCTGAAGACTTATTGTTTCTTTTTCTATGTCCTCGATTCGATTTTATTATATATTTATGGAGGAAACACGTATCTTTCAATTCGTGTACCCAATCTCTGTTACTCAACTTTGCAATATTACGAATCTTATTATGATTTTTATTATTAAAATTAATGATTTCAATACGATGAATTTGTGGTTAATGTTTCAATTGCCGATAATATCATCAACTGAACATATTCTTTGTATTTGTCGATTACCATTACAATTATTATTACCATTTTTTGAAATCACGAGATACTTTAGGGTATAACACTTCTCTCATCTGTAACTAAAAGCACAAGTATTTTACTGGATTATTATTAAAATAAAAATATTTGATTATTGTTGTCTCTATAAAACATAAACGAACTTATTATTACATGTATACACACGTATCGTAATTTTATAACGAAAACTAGACGATTGCAATTAAAATCGAATTGTTTCGAAAGTCGTGGGAATTGTTGTGGAAGATGTCACACATTTGATCCTTGGCCTCTCTTCATAGAATCATCAACAACGACAGCAATTAAAAAAAACTTAATCTCATTTCATTTACTTTCTCCCCTGTCTCTTCTCACAACACACATTCTAATTAAGTTCGGTTGTAATGAAGAAGGGATAATGGGGCAATTTACAAGAGATTGAATAATAATTAAAAAAGTCAACGATTATGTATTTTTCAGGTACTTTATTGCAATACCTGAAATTATGATAATGCCGAATGTACATACAATGTAATAATTCAATATGATAAAGAGTAATAATAATAATTTTTTATAGAAGAGTTGGTAGGTTTGCGGTAACGTTGTTCTGATATATACTTCAAACAAAATTCTCCAAAAAATTTCCAATTATTACTATTATTCGTTCAATAAATCGATATGAAGAAAAATACAACAAAAGTATAACAAATTTTGAAGAAATAATGCCGTTATTGTGGTGTATTTTTAATTATTTTCATTAATTATAAATCTAAATCTAAATTAAATAATCCGTCTACATAATAGTAATAATTTAGATTTAATTGTAATTTTAAAATAAGAATCATAGTTTATTGTATCGTACAGTTCTTGTTCACCAGTAATACTTTTATTAAAGCGTTCTGAACATTTACATGTCTCTTGTTTTAAAACGTAAGATTTCATTTATCTATAATTAATAAGCATAGTTGTATTACTAGATAATAATGAAAACACAAATATTACCCTACCATATTGTCGAGATCACAAAAATTCATTTTCTTTTGTTCAAATATCTTTTTAAAGAAACGCTCTGTTGAATTTCTCACATTCTGCCATTAAAATTTCCTTACAGAATGATCAGCAATAGTAAACATTTCACCATATTTTACTATTTTAATTTTAGGTTTATGTGGTATTCGTTGATTTACACATGAATTATTATCTCATTAGTTGCTACATCGTCCTAAAAATCATTATCATTTTTTAACTAAATTTAAAAAATTGAAAATAAAAATTTACTCGTTTTGTGCTAAAATTTGCAATTTCAGTTCTTCTACCATACGTAATAGTTGCTGCATTTGTGTGTATTGCAGATTTTTGATTGATTACCGGTTTATTTTGTATTTCACAAACATACATTGCAGTCAATGTTCAAAAAAAAAATTACATAAATAACATTCACATAACTAAGAAGTTGTAAATTTACCAAGCAATACATCTCCAGAAATATTACACATGACTTTTATCAGCAAATTATATGTACATGTGAACTTATACTGGAAAATTTTTTCAAAATTATTGAAAAAAATACCTTGCAGGGAGGGCCAATTCGAAGTTTTTTTTCCATTTTCAGTGCAAAATAGACAATTACCTTCAACAATTTCCAAATTATTGAACAATTTAATTAGAATTAGAATAACAATCTGTTATGTCTACTTCTGGTCTCAGTATAAACAAATGAACGAAATCTTATGCGCCCCCTCGAAACTTCCATAGGAACTATATAAATCAATAAACAACAGAGAACAGTGGCGTACCTATATTCTCGCTCATACAGAGAAGTAATGATGCAGGAAATGAAGTGGAAAAGAGGGTAGAAGAAAATTATGTATTAGTCTGCCAATAATAGTGTCACAAAAATACGTTATAGGCACTAGAGAACCTGTTACTAAAATTTGCGGGGAAGATTATTGTTACGCCTCTGACAACGAGCCGATGCCAGCGCACTCTGGTTACGGCCTTTCATAATGACGATCTTGAGTGGAGTACCCCTTCCATACCAGTTGTACCCCCTGGTTACAGGTATCTGATTTGGTATGATCGGTATATTGTATGTTACGTTAATGTCAGGATACGAACACACCCGAGCAGACTATTACACTTCATATTGCACACTTCACAATTGTGCAGGGTCGGACTGGCAGATAGTGATGGGTGATGGACATAATCGAATGATTGGGTTTCGAATAGTTCTCAAAAACGAATGTTCATTCGAATGATAAATCATTCATAATAAGACAACTCAACATGAGAATTTACCAATTAAACATTACTCATTTGCTTTCAATAGGGAGCTTGGGTGTAAAGATAAGAAGTCTTCAAGTCAAATTTTACTGTACTTATTGTATTTATTACAATGAGAGTAATAAAAGTGGAAAATATATTCATAATCAATTAAAGACTGAATAACGTTTCATAATCTGACACATGTACGATAAACAGATTTGTTTATGATGATTAAATATAGATATCATAAATTTTATTCTATTCAGTTTTCACTTTAACAGAATTTAAAATTTTCAAAGTTAATCTTTCTAAATGAATGCGTACTGAGCTGTTGAGCTACACTAAATATGAATTTGATTTTAAAATAAAATATTCTTATTTAATTTATCTGCAAAATTTCTTCTCTAACTAAACGGTGAAGTTGTGGCTGTTCTGTTATTCATCAATTATTAATTAAATTGACTTTTCATATATTGAAGTTTCTGTCAATGAGTTCCCCGGAGGGTCCTGTCTTTTTATTTATGTTAGTTGAAACTTTGGTTTTTTAGATTTTATCTCGTTGTGTCACAGTTGTGCAAGTCTGTGTTATTGACTTTTTATTCCTCTTCCAGTGTACGCTTGTCCCTTTCTTTTTTTGAGCGATGGTAATTTATTGTCTATTTATGAATTTGCCAATAATAGTATTACCTTCGCTTACTGATCATGAACACTAAGCACTAGCATCTTTATCCTAGTAAGTTTCTTTAACAAAATTTTCCAAGGAATTTCTGAGCCAAAAAACTACATTCAACTGATCACAGCAAGGAAAGTACAACTTGCACCCTTCCTTTATAAAATTCGGTAATATCATTGCAAAAGACAATGACGGTATTATTTCCTTTAAAAAACCGCAATCTCTTCATAATCATAATTTCCACCTGTAACTGTAAAATTGAAATATTTATATGTCTTATCAAAAGGCAAACTTATTTATCACTAACAATAAGGAAATTGTAGTGTTAGAATAGGCTTTAATTAGATTACTCCATTGTTGATTTTTTTTTAATGATTTTCTCATATTAGAATCTGTTTAGTGATTCAAGAGTTTTCTATTATGTTTAATTCATGTCAACAGTTTTTTCTTTGCTTTCCAAACGGAATTTCTAGAATGAAACTTTATCGATAGCAAAATACCACCGAATACCACAATTCTGACAATACATCGTTATTGTTATATATATATATATATATATATATATATATTTTGTTTTATTCTCTTTTATGTGAAACATTAACCAATCTAATTGTGTATAATTATAGAATTTTAACTATAAATGTTTATTTGTAACGAAAATATTCAGAAAATGAAACAAATTGAGAATATGAAGAAAAGAAAAAACATAGTATTTTAACACTGAAAAATTACAGATTTGGAATACATTTTTATAAAAAGTATAAGTATTATTTAAAAAAGTTTATTGTCCGAGTTGTCTCGAACAACCCCAGCTATGTAGCTTTTCTTTCTAAATAGTTTTCTAGCGAAAGATAAATAATTAAACATACATACCTATATACATACATATACATATGTATATGTATATATAGTACACATTCAAGTATTAAGTATTAGATAATCTATGCAGATCTTTATTAATAGTCCTTCTTATTATTATTAATTCTCCCTTGCCTGCTACGATTCCGGCAATTGAATTATTTTGACATGCTCCGACATTTTCCTCTGCACTTTGTAATTTAGTGAAAATTTAAAAAAATGGAAAAGTCTGTAGGGTGTACGGTGAAATGCTCAATTCAACGCTGGTCACAGCGTTTGAATATCTCAAAAAATAATCGAGAAGTCGATGATTAAAAATTGTCACTTTTTCAGGCAATAAAACGAGGCCCGCTTCCAAATAGCCTTAAACTTACTAGTGGTGTTTTTTGAAACATATAAAAGAAGTTAGAACATTCTGACGTATTTTATTGATATACATAATTGTTTCATATGACCATGTATTATCGTTGTTGAAACGATAATTTCACATCTTTCACTTATCCGCATTCAGATTAATTTAAACAAAATCACGTTGCAGAAGCGAATAAAAAATTCTACCGTCGTTACAGGATTCAAATAATGCAATTATCTACCTTGATTTAATTACAGCATTCCATTGTCGAAATTGCGACATAGAAGAGATGGTCAATTTACAAATATTACGGTTATATTACTGTTGTTTCATCAAATATAATTGATTCATCATTAGCTGACCAAATGATGCTTTTATGGTATTGCTATTATTATTGATTGTCTCTCGCCTGTTATAACTCCTGAAAATTATGTTGCACGATCAATTTCCATTGTATACTGATTGAAGAAGATCATGCAAGTTGAAACTTGGATGTACATTATTAGCTGCTGTCTTCACTAAATGTGCAAACACAATTGTGCATTCTAAGATTACGAAATTTGGTCAAAAATCGTAATACAGTTGCTCTTAATTATCTACATAATGGTGGTGGTAATGTTACTAACGTTTGACTGACGTTCGAAGAATTTATTATAATTTAATCATATGTAACATCTTCATTTGATGAATTACGTTGGAAGGTTTGACTGAAATCATTCGTACTTTTATACTTAACATTTATTCCACTATACTTGGATTTCTGCTTTACAAACTACCAAAGCAGTTAAAAATCAATGTCTCCAAACCAATCTAGCAGCCGAGGGGTAAATATCAACAGATTGAAAACATCAGTATTATTACAAAAGTTGACATCGAGTAAAAATGGTACTTATGATAACAGAGAAGAGATCTTATTGAACATAAAGGCGCGTCCATATTATGCCGATCGGCATCATTCGGCTTGAGCCGATCTGCAAAGCCGAATTAATGGAAATAGACGACTGACCCGAACGATGCCGAACCCAAACCGATCCAAGTCGGTACAAAACAAAGAAAGCCGAACCGAACCGAACCGAACCAAAATTCATCGTGTGGACATGTGTGGATGTGTTTATCGGTTTCAGTCCAGCTTCAACCGCCTAGCTGTTGCTTTCGAAAATATTTTTCTAGTTTTATTCGTCTGGCTTCATGAGTGCGAAAATGAGTGAAAAGTGGACTGATGAACAGACATTATCATGTATATGTATATATCGCGAACGTGCGTCACTCTGGGATTCCACCAACTCGACATTTGTCCAACAAAGTGTGCACCTATTCACTGACGCGGGTTGTTCGCAATGATGGGCAATTCGGGACGTCCAGACTACTGGAAGAATGTGGACGTCTTGCCGAACACCGCATGCCGAACCGAACGTGCCGCCCGGCATAACCCCACCTGTTTCGGCATAATGTGGACGCGCCTTAACAAACGAAACTGTCAAAATCATTCTTGGTAAATACGTTTATTTAGAATAGATTGAATATGACATAAAAGACATAACCTCACACCGCCCAGAAACCTAAGATCGAGAGGAAATTGATAATAAACTTCTCGACTTAATACTTGTGTACTCACCATATATTTAATAACTTTTAATATACTTTTTGTCAGTGCACATTATGTGTTGAATGAGTAAACGAAGCTTCTCACCACCTATCTCTTGAACGTGTACGTAAACTCAAACGAATAAGAGAGAGACTAGAGAAAGATGTCGACTAGTTGTCAACATATGATAAGATCGAAAGGACAATCGATCCTCATTTTTACATATGCTACTCTCATTGTGGCTTACTTACCAAAGCTCGAGCAAATTTGCGCATTTATTCCCCTGTTTCATAGTTGACTGGCAAATTTCGTGGTTTATCTCGTTTTATATGAGGATTGTTGCCCTTATACGGTACTATGTTGGAGACTATTGCTATGATTATTACCGATTGTATCTATGAGATAGAATACTTAAAAAAAGTATTAAATAGCGGTTATATTATAGTAATAGATTTACTTTACGAATTGGAAAATTGTGAGATTATCAACGAGTCAATTTAATGGTTTTGGTATTTTGAATTCAATTTTCAAACTGTGTGATTCTATTACAATGTTATTAATATCTCTGGTAAAAATCGTCCCCTCTTGGTACCTCTATTCCGTTACTTTCCTTGGTTGTAATTCTATTACAGACTTGAATCCTGCCTTTATTTTGTTATAGAAGATCATGCTTTTGTCCATTTTTACTGTGATTTCTACGTTGGGACCAAGCTTGTGATATTATCGAAACAGTGGTTTTATTTATGTTGGAAGCTGTGTTATTCACCACTTTGGATGTGGAGATAAAGATGATTATATGAAAGATTTGAAATTTTTTTTGAAGTTGGTTATGATTCGTTATGAACTTAGCAGTAGCGATAGAAGAGTCTGTATTGGTGGTGTGCTTATCTTATAACCATGGAGCCATATGAGTGTTATACTGTAAAATTACTGGAAAGGTGCCCAGAGAAATGAAAAAAAAGAATTTTGTATGACAATTCCTTCGTTCCAAAACCATAAAGGATTGGCCTGTTTTGTTGGCATTGTTAGTTTTGGCTTTAATGTATCCGTGTATCTGAGTTGATTTACAAAGTGTATGGATTTAAATGAAAAAAAACTTGCTCTCGTCTGCCTTACCTGTGATGTATATTGGTACCGTAACCTACGTAGGCAATTCTCTCGTTTGTTGTACAACATTGTGGTGATCAATATTTCGAGTGTAGTCTGCAACTTCAAATTAAATTGACAGCGAATCTGATAATGGTAATTAATAAGGAGTTAATTTCGATCTCACATTCTTGAGGTCAGTACGAGTAAATCACCCATCGGCAGGGACTTTACGTAGAACACCCTTTACTTCTTTTTCTTTTTAAAATTGGTGAGAAAATGTTCTATTTACTTTGTGATTGTAAGTACTATATGTAGAAGATTCTGTCTGTTGAAGTTTCAGCTGGTTAGAAATTATTTTGAAAATATTTTCCCCATTGGTTGTGCACAAGCATAGTTACTACTTATCGAAGTTTTAAATACAGACCCATCTCTCAATAAATAGTCTTATTATTAGCATCAAAAAATCTTTACCAACTAATACATTGCAATAATACAAAACAAAAACCAATCATTCCTTCGATTATTGAAATATTCAACTATAATAGTAGTACCAAATAATTCCACTGAATTATGGATTGGTTTAAAAAAAAGTCAAATATATTTTATACAAATTGTGTATTTATTTGACATATTACAATTTATTTATAAATTAACATATATAAAAGTAATAATTATGTAAACATCCATTAAACAGATTCAAATTGAATATAACAGATTCGTCTAATAATAGCTAATGATATATTTGGGATAAATATTGCAATAAATATTATAATAGGACTTATGATAACAAATAAAATATAAATGATAAGACACCAGACCGATTTCTGTAAAGATTCATCGCTCATTGTTTTGAGTACCATTTTAACTGAAATAAAATGGAAGTTGTATTTTAATAATACATTTAAAACAAGTTTAAAAAAATGATTTCTATTAATATCTCGTTTGTGAAACAATCATTTATGAAAGTAGCTTAATACATCTCTGACACACTTTTTATTATGATATAACAAATGACATAATTTTATATTTTAATTTAATTTTTAAATAAAAAACAAGCCTTAAAATAATCAACAAATTTTTGAAAATGAATTTCAAATGGTTTTATATTTCTTACCCTTATTTACAACACACGAACATAACTGAAAATATTACTTTAACATTGTTTATTTGATTAATTAATCAATTAACTTGATTTGATTTATATTTATAGTACATGGCAGGTGTTTTTTTGTTTTAAAAAATTAAACAAAACAATACATGATCTTCGTGCCGTCCACATTTAAACACTGAATACGTTTCTTTAACAAAAACATAGTCGTCAATTCATAAACTATCTAGGCGACCTTCATCGTTTTCAAATAAACTTTCGCTTTTATGCCGCTAAAACATCTAGGTTTTGTTGCTACATAAACTCAGTTATGTAATAAATAACAAATATATAATGCAGTGGATTATTTGTAATTTAAAAGAATTTACTGAGTTTAGTTCTGAAGTACTAAGTTCTTAGGGTAAAACTCATTTTATTGAGCCAGTAAATCGAATATTTGAAGGATTTGTAGGTTAGTCCCTGCGAAAGGTTTTAGTAAAATTTGGACTTCTTAACTCATTTGGAAGTCGATCAAAAATCGCTCGTTTCTGACCACATGGGATTGAAAATAAACCCTTCGAAAAGTACGAAATAAAACAAACAATTGACAATTAAATTAATAAAAATTCTCAAAGTCTATTCCTATAAAAATTGTATTATAAAATTAATGATGATTACATGTGTGTCGGGACTTATAGTCCTATCTTCAGATCAAAATATTTAAATAATATTGATTATTTAAAAAAGCTTAGCAAAAATAAAAATAAAAATATAAACAAGAGAATGCTTTAAAAAAGTGAAATTAAAAATCAATTTTTATGTTTTGGAAAATTTTGAAATTAAATTTAATTCAATTAATAATTAATTTAATTCAATATTATTTAACTATTTTGATCCTCAGAAATATGTTATTACTATCATCATTAATTTTTTAATATTAATTTTTATGGGAATAGACTTGGAGAATTTTTAATAATTTATTTATAATTAATCATCCCATATTTGTGAATGGATTTTTGGTTTTAAAAACTAAAACTTAATTGATATTAAAATAGTAAATACCATTGCCAATCTAATTTTTAATTGATGTATTCGTGTACTAGATGTATCGGCAACCAGTATTTTTCCTCTTGATCTATGTGCAGTTTGTTAGGTGGTCTCTTAGGAAGGATACACGCAGGGGGCTACTTGTATGTTGGTTAACGACTTGTAAGTGGCTTTGGGTCTAGCGATCCCACGTACCCGAGCTGGTTCACCAGTGCTGAGTGCTGCAGAACTCAACTGGGAGGGAGCATTTGTTCCCGAACATCCCTCCAGTCATGTAGGCTGGTACTATGGCAGAATGGGGTAGACTATCCCAATTCAATTGCGGTTGGAGTCGTCCTAGCATTGGTTGAGTAGAGTAGCGTCAGTTGACGGATGAGCTACGCTTAGCTCAAGAACTACCCTGCATAGCTAGTAGAGGGAGGAATTGATCTAGATGCCAGAGGGGCCTGCAGCCCCAATGGCAATTGGTAGTTGGGCGTCTGGTTTTACGACGCTGATTGGACGCTTACAATCCCTCGGTTACGATGGCCCTGTACAATAAGTCTATTGGTGCGTTTCCTTTTTGTTTCGTTTAAAATCTCTTAATTTATTTATTGTTTATGACTTATACCTATAAACAAATTGATTTTTAAGTTTCCACACAAACGAATATGGCTCTCATTGGTACCTTATTGATCGTTTCTTGCCTGCTACAACTCCGGCAAACTATTTCCTCTTGCAGTTAGCTGTGCCTTTCTTATCTAGTATTGTAGCTTGGTTCTTCTACTTAAAAAATAAATTAGCAAATGTTAGGTGTTGATATCGTTGCACGATCAATTATTATTGTAGATTTCCCTAATTTAAGTTGATCATGCACGTTGAAATTTGAATGTACATTGTTCGCAGCTTTCTTCACTAAATGTGTAAACTGAATTGTGCATTCTAAAATTACGAAATCTGGTCAAAAATTGTAAAATTGTTGCTCGTAGATTTCTATGTAATGGTGATGGTTATGTTACTACAGTTGGACTAACTGACGTTCGAGAGTTTGTTAAAATTTAATCATACTATGTAACATTTTCATTTAATGAAAGTTTTATTGAATCATTTGTACTTTTATACCATTTATTCCCCTATACATGGATTTCTGCTTTCCATATTGTGTTTATTTTTATTCGACACATATTTACTAATTGGAAGTATGCTAAATAAATGAAGAAACCATGAAAATCACAAACTGTACCAAAACAGTTGAGAACCAAAATTTTCCGACGAATCCTCCAGCCGAGGGCTCAATCTCAACAGATATAGAACATCAGCATGCCTGGTATGAAAGTCCACATCAAAACAAAAAGATGGACCAAAAAGAGATCTTTTTGGACATAACAAAATAAATCTTACCGCCAACTAATAATTTTACACGGTAGATGGACTCGTTCAACGAATAACGTCGATCTTAAACGCCTAATAAACTTACTAGTGGTGTTTTTGCATACACATGCACATTGTGTGTTAAGAGAATGAGTGGATGAAGTTTAGCTTCACACTATTGTTCTTTTCAACGAGTGTGTAAACTCAAATGAATAAGAAGAGAGACTAGCGGAAGATTTCGACTAGCTGTTAATATTGTTTGATTTGTGATCAGATCGAAAGGAAAAAGCGATCTTTATTTTTACAACTGCAGATGAGCATTTTTTTCCTCTCATCAAAACTTATTGGTCGTGTTTTATTTTATACGTACCAAAATTTTGATCGTTGGTTATTAATGGTTTGTTTAGACCATGGTTGTTGAATAAACCTCAAAATCTTCAAACGATTTATTATTAATCATTTAATGAATCAGTTATATTCGACGATGGAATGACAATCTAAACATAATGACTATCTGTTTAATGTAACTTTGAAAAAGAGATGAATTTTTTGGTGAGAATTTTGGCCTATTTTACGTAGACTGAACCATTGTTGGTATTAGGGATGAACCGAACCCGCTTTGTTGCTTTACCTGTTTTGGCGAATAGTAGTTGTTGAAGTTGAACCATAAATAAGTAGAGGGTGGCAAATTATATCATACGCTATGGGAGGTATGGTGTATTCTTTATTCAGGAACATCAATAAATCGTCCCATTCTTTCTCTCGATAAAGTATGTTTGTCCTCTTTAAACGAAAGTCTGGTTTACACTATACAATTAATTTGAATGCTGAGAAGTTGCAATTTAAAAAAAACACGTTTTCGTTTTCAAATTGCTATTCCATAAAAGTCGACTTAAATGATAATTGATTTTATAAAAACGACTTTACCAATGAAACAATTTTGGCCTTAGAAGTAAAATCTCACGGATTGTCGTTTCGCATCATGGAAATCGTCAATCTCAAGTGCTTCCATCGAAAATGAAACGATCAATATTTTAATCAAATCTCCTCTCCTCCCACACACAAGCTTGAACTAAATCGAGTCTTCTTATCAGATATTGATGTCAAACAATGGCTAGTTGATGACTCCGCTCGATCGCCATGTGTGTTTGCAGTGATCATGTCCTCTAAAATTTTTAGTAAGCTTTTCGAAATCCTATGGGCCCTAAATTCGAGTACAAACCTTAAGGAAGAAAATAATTATGATGAAGGCATTTAATTGATTGTCTGGAATTGTTTCTTTTAAAATTGTTTTGTGATACTTTTCTTTATTTATTCTTAACAGCTCGTTTACCAACATCAAGTGAATTGCTGACAAAATATACAACTACAGAGAATATATTTGATCCACGGATATTCTCTTGATTTTTCATAGTTCATTCTCGCAAAATATTTGTTGATTTTATAAGGCAGTTAGTTTTTCTAAAATCTTTAGGTAGAATTAATAAAAGTCTATAATGTCTTTCAATTTGGATGCCTGAAATGAATGGTCATTGAATTGTTCAAAGATCTTTTGCAATAGTCTTATTTTTCCTTATTTTTTTGTTCTTCTCCATTCTTACGGTTTTGTGATACTTTTCTTTATTTATTCTTAACAGCTCGTTTACCAACATCAAGTGAATTGCTGACAAAATATACAACTACAGAGAATATATTTGATCCACGGATATTCTCTTGATTTTTCATAGTTCGTTCTCGCAAAATATTTGTTGATTTTATAAGGCAGTTAGTTTTTCTAAAATCTTTAGGTAGAATTAGTAAAAGTCTATAATGTCTTTCAATTTGGATGCCTGAAATGAATGGTCATTGAATTGTTCAAAGATCTTTTGCAATAGTCTTATTTTTCCTTATTTTTTTGTTCTTCTCCATTCTTACGGTTTTGTGATACTTTTCTTTATTTATTCTTAACAGCTCGTTTACCAACATCAAGTGAATTGCTGACAAAATATACAACTACAGAGAATATATTTGATCCACGGATATTCTCTTGATTTTTCATAGTTCATTCTCGCAAAATATTTGTTGATTTTATAAGGCAGTTAGTTTTTCTAAAATCTTTAGGTAGAATTAGTAAAAATCTATAATGTCTTTCAATTTGGATGCCTGAAATGAATGGTCATTGAATTGTTCAAAGATCTTTTGCAATAGTCTTATTTTTCCTTATTTCTTTGTTCTTCTCCATTCTTACGGTTTTGTGATACTTTTCTTTATTTATTCTTAACAGCTCGTTTACCAACATCAAGTGAATTGCTGACAAAATATACAACTACAGAGAATATATTTGATCCACGGATATTCTCTTGATTTTTCATAGTTCGTTCTCGCAAAATATTTGTTGATTTTATAAGGCAGTTAGTTTTTCTAAAATCTTTAGGTAGAATTAGTAAAAGTCTATAATGTCTTTCAATTTGGATGCCTGAAATGAATGGTCATTGAATTGTTCAAAGATCTTTTGCAATAGTCTTATTTTTCCTTATTTTTTTGTTCTTCTCCATTCTTACGGTTTTGTGATACTTTTCTTTATTTATTCTTAACAGCTCGTTTACCAACATCAAGTGAATTGCTGACAAAATATACAACTACAGAGAATATATTTGATCCACGGATATTCTCTTGATTTTTCATAGTTCATTCTCGCAAAATATTTGTTGATTTTATAAGGCAGTTAGTTTTTCTAAAATCTTTAGGTAGAATTAGTAAAAATCTATAATGTCTTTCAATTTGGATGCCTGAAATGAATGGTCATTGAATTGTTCAAAGATCTTTTGCAATAGTCTTATTTTTCCTTATTTTTTTGTTCTTCTCCATTCTTACGGTTTTGTGATACTTTTCTTTATTTATTCTTAACAGCTCGTTTACCAACATCAAGTGAATTGCTGACAAAATATACAACTACAGAGAATATATTTGATCCACGGATATTCTCTTGATTTTTCATAGTTCATTCTCGCAAAATATTTGTTGATTTTATAAGGCAGTTAGTTTTTCTAAAATCTTTAGGTAGAATTAGTAAAAATCTATAATGTCTTTCAATTTGGATGCCTGAAATGAATGGTCATTGAATTGTTCAAAGATCTTTTGCAATAGTCTTATTTTTCCTTATTTCTTTGTTCTTCTCCATTCTTACGGTTTTGTGATACTTTTCTTTATTTATTCTTAACAGCTCGTTTACCAACATCAAGTGAATTGCTGACAAAATATACAACTACAGAGAATATATTTGATCCACGGATATTCTCTTGATTTTTCATAGTTCATTCTCGCAAAATATTTGTTGATTTTATAAGGCAGTTAGTTTTTCTAAAATCTTTAGGTAGAATTAGTAAAAGTCTATAATGTCTTTCAATTTGGATGCCTGAAATGAATGGTCATTGAATTGTTCAAAGATCTTTTGCAATAGTCTTATTTTTCCTTATTTCTTTGTTCTTCTCCATTCTTACGGTTCTGCACATAATATTAATAAATAATAAAATATTTATTGACGGTAGAAATTTACCGACGTTATAATCCTTCTGTTCAACGATATTATTCTCTACAAAAATACAAAAACAAAGTCGCAATCTCTTCATAATAGTAACAATTATCACCTGTAAATGTTTAAATTAATTTATTTCCCTGTCATAATGAAAAGTCAACTTACTTATTATAAAGCAGGTAACTCTAGGCAACGTTAGGAAAAGCTTCAATTAGATCTTTCTGTTGTTCATTTTCAGTGATTCGTATTTACCAAGATATTTGTTAAATATTGAATATAAACATTTAGATTTTCCAAAGATTTATTACTAATCGCCATTAATGAATCAATTAATTTTGATGCTAAAGCAACACAATCTAAGCGTAATAATTGTAAATTGACTATCTGTTCAAATGCGACTTTGAAAGAAGATGAATTTTTTCGATTTTCAATAATGCAAAGCTGTAATTATATCAAGGTAGATGATTGTATTTGTTGAATTCAAATATATTTGTAGAATTTCGCGCACATTTGTTGACACTAAATTTATCTTCTGTTATGTGATTTTGTTTAAATTTATTTGAATTGTGAAAAGATGTAATTTATAAAAGACATTTTCTCGTTTTGAAATTCCTTTATCTTAAAAATTAACTTAAATAATAGTTGAGTGTACCAATTTTTAAATATGTTTCGTCAATACAATACAATCTTCATCAATACCAATAAAACCAAGCGACTCTTCAGTAGGACACAAGCTATTTTTGAATACTTTTCACACAAATCGGTGAGAACGGTTTCGATTCTAAAACGTTAAATTTTCTTTCTAAGGAATTGTTAGTATACTAAAAACATTTTGGCATGCTCTGCGCTTTGTAATTTAGTGAATATTTTTCAAAATGGGAACTCTGTCGTATGCACCGTGAACCCTGGTTATTATTATAATTATTATGATTTATACTATTAGTGTCGTTATTTTTCTGAATATTTGCGATTTAGTATTGAATCAACTGTATAATATTACATATGAAAACCTCGAATTAAATTTTTGCAAATATCAGAAAATCTACCTCTAAGTTTTATTTGATAAATTTTGGTAGCAACTTAAGAGAAAGGCGGCATAAAAATGTTTGTCTGAGGGCGGCACATATCTTCACGACGGCCCTGGTTCTGTTAATTATCACTTCTCAATTAAATTGACTTCTTATATATTGAAGTTTCTGTCAATGAGTTTACCGGAACTATGTCTTCCTACTTTTGTGAGTTGAAAGTTTAAATTGGTACCTTTAAATATTTCTCTTCTTGTGCATATCCCCAATGGCGACCTTCATTGCCAATTTTCCTCAATGCGCTCGCAATTAAAGAACGTATTCCTTGTCACTAGACCAGCACGTCAACGTCTTGTCTTCAAGCACAGTGACGATGACGGTTGCCGTTGTTGGTCGCACAATTTACTCAAAGCACAACTAGAGCAAGTTTAACATTTCTCTTTCTTATCATATTTTAAATGATCTGCTAATTGATAACACAATGCCATTATATTCATTGTTGATGGTTTTAAATGATTTAAAACCTTCAGAATTATATTCAGAGATTAATTCAGAACCGGTTAAATAATCTTTAGGTGGATAAAGTCGCATCGATTCAGCTAAAAATACAACGAAATCAACTGGTGTCAATTAGTTTGAATATTAAGCTACGTCCACATCAAAGCAACATTTGTGTTAGTGTACTATATGTTGCCGTTGGTTAAAAAGTGTAGACTGTTTGTATAACAACATCAAGTGAATTGCTAGTGAAATAGACAACGCTTGACAAAGGTTATTGTTTTTCGTTAACGCAAAAATTTTTCGGATTTTATAAGACAGTAGATTTTTCTAATATCTTTAGGTAGAATTATTAAAAGTCTATAATGCCTTTTAATTTGGGTACCCGAAAACTTATTTTATCTTCTTCTATGTCGTCCATTCGATTTTATTATTTATTTATGGAGGAAACACATTTCTTTCAAGTCGTGTATATATCCAGCTTTCTCCCATACTTTGTTTTATATGAAATACATTGTTGACGATTTCACGGATTTCAACTCAAATTAATTACAAATTCATCTGTACATAGACCATAAAGTTTGTCTTCGACGTTTTTCGTAATTTTATCAACTTTTCACCCGGGATATTCTAGAATGACTTCTTGATGAACTTGCGTCACTTTTTCGACCATTATTAAGCATAGAATAGTTTTCGACGAGAACGGTTTTGATTCTATAACGTTGAACTCTTTTTTTATTAGGAATTGTAACTATACTAAAAACATGAACAAACAAATAAGATTCTATCTTTTTCTTGGTCTGTAATTCTGATGGAATACCACCATGTGTTAATTTAATTAACGTTCACAATCAAACAATCATCGTATTCAATTTCGTTACTCAGATTTGTTTCTTATTACGATCAGATTTTAATGGTTCTTTATTTAATATAGCCATCACAGTTAAACATATTTTTGAGCCGTATTGTAACTTTTTCCAATGCTAGACAAGGGTTATTGTTCATTCTTACAAAATTCTTGCGGATTTTGTAAAGCAGTTAGTTTTTCTAATATCTTTAGGTAGAATTAGTAAAAGTCTATAATGCCTTTTAATTTGGGTGCCAGAAACCTTATTTTTTCTTCTTTTATATCCTCACTAACAATAAGAGCCACTCCTAATGTTAAGTAGGTACTAATACTGTGTGTAGCTGTATATGTGGGTGTGTGTTTCGGTGACGGTCTTGGGAAATTCAAAATATCCTTGAACAAATTATAAAATTTCCCGCACTAATTACCAATTCAACTATATTTGGACATTCAGAAACGTTACCATATATCTATGGGCATAAAGCTTACACTGTGTTCTGATTGGTTGAGAATTTGGTGTCTCACACAAACCCATCACTGTATACAGGTGGTTTATGCTTATTTAAGAACGATAGTTGACAATAACCCTATTGTAGGGAAGATATAGTGGTGGTCCCGTCCCGACGTGTCCATCCATGTCCTAATCTGCAGGGCCTCCACTTTATTTCCCCCTCAAGTCGTCCTTAAAAATTGGCGTGTGTGTAGACAGCTTTAAGATCGCAAGGTCCAAGACGAACTAATCCGTCATTGTGCAAAAATGGCAGATAGTTTGGACGGTTGTTTACAGCTGGCTAAGGTGTCGATACATATAAAAGTTTTGATGACGCTTCTAAATGACTTGACACTTCGAACAATGACCACATTTATCTCAACAATTTTCAATGGCAACGTTCCATTTCTTATCGTTTTTGAGTAGATGTGTGTGACCAATAATGATTAATGGTGCTTCATCTTCATCACGTCTAATTGAAATAAAAATACGCCGTGCACCTCAATGGAACATACTGTTGACATAGGTCATACTAACGTTGCATTTTGATTTATTCTAAAATAACGAAGAAACCTTCAAAATCACAAACTGTCCCAAAACAGCTGGAAACCAATAAAAAATTAATGAAATATATACGTCGATAAAATGACAAATACGTAACAATAACGTAGTACAGTAAAACTTCGCTAATCCGGACTAATTAATGCAGGGGGCAGTCCGAATTACTGAATCGTCCGGATTACTGGAACGTTTTGAAACACATATTAAATATACCTATAGGGTTCTGGCGCCACGGTATCTTCCTTCGTTTGTTAGGTATTTACGAAGTGAATCGAAAATTTTTTCAATATGTACATTAAGACAAATTTGGAGCACTGAAAAAGCTTTTCACAAAAATGCAAATGTATTCAAATCGAGTTAACATATTATAACATAAAGAGTATGCTCCTGATTGTAAATCTTTTTATATATACATATATACATATATCAGGCGAAAAATTACTTAAAATAATCTGTAATTGTTCTCTGTTGAACTGATTTTTGTTGAGCCTCAAAAGCTACGAAGAGTTAGCAATGAAGGAAGCTCCAACCCGATTGAATCCGGATTGTAGAAGCAGTCAAATTCCGGATTACAGTATGCATAAATGTGAGAGCAAATCGGTCCGGATTAGTGGAATTCCGGACTACAGAAGGTCCGGATTAGCGAAGTTTTACTGTATTTGTAATTTGGCCATCGGTTCAATGTAACATAGAGCAATATTCGTGTTGGTGTATGTTGCCGTTGGTTAAAAAGTGTAGACTGTTTGTTTACCAACATCAAGTAAATTGCTAGCGAAATCACTAACGCTGGACAAAGGTTATTGTTGTTCGTTCTCGCAAAATTTTTGCGGATTTTATAAGACAGTAAATTTTTCTAATATCTTTACATAGAATTATTAAAAGTGTATAATGCCTTTTAGTTTGGGTGCCTGAAGACTTATTGTTTCTTCTTCTATGTCCTCGATACGATTTTATTATTTATTTATGGAGGAAACACGTATCTTTCAATTCGTGTAACCAGTTTGCACCCATGTTTTTTTTATACAGAATACATTGTTGATGATTTCACTGATTTTCAATCAAATTCGTCTGTACATAAATCATCAAGTGTCTCTTCTAAAATTTCTGTAATCTTATCAACTTTATGTCCGGGAAATTCTTGAATCTTGTTTACTATCTGTTAAGGGTAGTTGATTGCTTCTGTTGTAAATATTGCTGTTATATATTTACGATGTGAGGTGTCTTAAAGGGTAGAATTTCTTCTTTCCACAAATAATTAGATACTATATTACTTGACTATTATTATAATAAAAATATTACATTTTCTAACTTTAAAAACGCAACCAAATTATTATTAATGTAAAATACCATAAAAGTTTGAATAAAAGCACCATCAAGATCAATAATCACATATTATTCTTGTTGTATTTGAACAAAACTCCAATCTCCGTTTCTCAACTTTGCAATACTACGAATTCTATTATGATTTTTATTATTAAAATTAATTATTTCAATTAAAATTAAAATTAAAATAGTCAAAGTTTACCCATAAAATTATTTAAAATATTGATTACATATGTTTCGGGACTTAAAGTCCCATCTTCAGATCTGTATAAGTTAGAATATTTGTACAAACATCATAAAATAAAATATAATAAGATAAATGATTTTTTAAAAAATTTCAAAAATTAAGTGAATTCAAAATCAATTATAATATTCTGAAAACGTTTGAAATTAAATTCGTTCTTTTAGGTAAGGAAATGTATAATTGTTCAATAAGATCCAAATTAATATTATTATAATTTTGAATATATAGAAAAGAAATATTGTTAAAATTATGAACGTATGATACAAGATGCTTTGCAAAATTTGATTTATCTAAAGTTAATTTTGATATACATTTTAAATGCTCCTTTTCACGAATATTGAAATTTCTAATTGTTTTGCCTACATAAAACATTCCACAATTACAGTACAATTTATATATTCCACTTTTTTCTAATGTAGGTAAAATGTCTTTATTTGATGTTAGTATTTTTATGTTAGTTGATGGATTGAAAACTATATTGATATTAAAAGATTTTAGAATTTTCTTAATAAATAAAGAAATGGAGCCTAAATATGAAATACAATGAAAATTATTTTTAATTTCTGATATTGGTTGTAAAGTAGTAATTGAACGTAAAAGAAATTTGGATTTGAATTTATGAAAAAGTTTATTATTTAAATACTGAGGAAATTTATTAATGTAAGCAATACATTTAATTGTATTTAATTCTAAAGAAAAATTACGATTAGACATAGGAACAGAGATAAGTCTATGGAATAATGAGTTAAAGGCTGCCAAAATAAAATAATTAATGTAACGTATAAGTATCATTATATTATATATTGAATTATTATATTATTATATATTATTTTATCATAAGTTCAAACTCTGCTATCATTTTAAATCTAACACATAAAATAGACTGGCATTTTTAATATTAATCTATCCTGTATTTATTAATTGTTTTATATCAACGTATATAGCTGACAAGAAAATTTCGTGGCTTACTTTTGTTTTTAGAAAGATATCAGTTAATAAAATATTTATGATGAGGGCGTTTAATTGATTGTCTGGAAATGTTTCTTTTAAAATTGTTTTGTGATACTTTTCTTTATTTATTCTTAACAGCTCGTTTACCAACATCAAGTGAATTGCTGACAAAATATACAACTACAGAGAATATATTTGATCCACGGATATTCTCTTGATTTTTCATAGTTCGTTCTCGCAAAATATTTGTTGATTTTATAAGGCAGTTAGTTTTTCTAAAATCTTTAGGTAGAATTAGTAAAAGTCTATAATGTCTTTCAATTTGGATGCCTGCAATGAATGGTCATTGAATTGTTCAAAGATCTTTTGCAATAGTCTTATTTTTCCTTATTTTTTTGTTCTTCTCCATTCTTACGGTTCTGCACATAATATTAATAAATAATAAAATATTTATTGACGGTAGAAATTTACCGACGTTATAATCCTTCTGTTCAACGATATTGTTCTCTACAAAAATACAAAAACAAAGTCGCAATCTCTTCATAATAGTAACAATTATCACCTGTAAATGTTTAAATTAATTTATTTCCCTGTCATAATGAAAAATCAACTTACTTATTATAAAGCAGGTAACTCTAGGCAACGTTAGGAAAAGCTTCAATTAGATCTTTCTGTTGTTCATTTTCAGTGATTCGTATATACCAAGATATTTGTTAAATATTGAATATAAACATTTAGATTTTCCAAAGATTTATTACTAATCGCCATTAATGGATCAATTAATTTTGATGCTAAAGCAACATAATCTAAGAGTAATAATTGTAAATTGACTATCTGTTTAAATGCGACTTTGAAAGAAGATGAATTTTTTCGATTTTCAATAATGCAAAGCTGTAATTATATCAAGGTAGATGATTGTATTTGTTGAATTCAAATATATTTGTAGAATTTCGCGCACATTTGTTGACACTAAATTTGTCTTCTGTTATGTGATTTTGTTTAAATTTATTTGAATTGTGAAAAGATGTAATTTATAAAAGACATTTTCTCGTTTTGAAATTCCTTTATCTTAAAAATTAACTTAAATGATAGTTGAGTGTACCAATTTTTAAATATGTTTCGTCAATACAATACAATCTTCATCAATACCAATAAAACCAAGCGACTTTTCAGTAGGACACAAGCTACTTTTGAATTCAATTCTTTCTTTCGTTTAAATAGATCGAAGTAAAATCAAACAATCAAATTTAAAAAATTTAAAAAATTTTTAAAATAAAATTAACATAAATAAAATAGAAATAATATTGTAAATAAGTAAATGTGTATGTAATTAGTCTTGTAAAGTGAATGGAATTATTATCTCTTTGGTGTTTATAAAAATTGACATGCAGCTGAAGATGGACATTATTGTCTGAAACCGGTACTGCGAAATAAAAATTTTTCAATAAAGAATAGACTTGTACGTAACCATTGTTACATTTTTGAACCTATTAAAAACGACGTTTATTTGCTCAATTATCCCATTTACTATTTATGTATGAAGGAAATACATTTCTATCAATTCATATATCCAGGTTGCACCCATTTCTTTTTTTGTTTTATACAGAACACATTGTTGATGATTCCACGGATTTCAACTCAAATTTATTATAAATTCATCTTTGCATAGATCATCAAGTTTCTCTTCCGTAATTATATCAACTTTCCATCTGGGATATTCTTGAATTGTCTCTTGAAAAATTGGCTTCACTTCTTCGACTATTATCAAGCATAGATGCCTGAAACCTTATTTCTTCTTCTTCTATGTCCTCACTGAGAGCCACTCCTAATGTTGAGTAGTAATTCTGTGTATAGCTGTATATGTTGGTGTGTGTATCGGTGACAGTTCCTTAATGAAACAGTCCAAATTCAAAGGTGATTAGTCTTTGGAAATTCAAATTTTCTTTAATCAAATTCGAAAATATCCCTCACTCATTTTTCAACAATTCATATAATTCGTTAGATTCTACAAGTTTTTTTTTTCGTAAAACTTCATTGATTTCCATGGGAATTATTGATACGATTGCCTGGCTATCCACCAACCTACCCTTAATGTACACACGAAAATAGTATCGTCTGATGATTCTCCTTATCCTCACTACCACCACAAATTCGACATTCAGAAACGTTGAGCGATCTACATACACGCCAATTTTTAGGGACGATTTGTAGGGAAAATACAGTGGGGGTCCCGTTTTGACGTGTCTATTCATGTCCTAATCAGCAGGACCTCATTTAATTTCTCCTACAAATCGTCTTTAAGAATTGGCATGTATGTAGACCGCTTTTGGTTTGCAAGGTCCAAGACGAACTTATCCGTAATTTTGCAGAAATAACGGATGATACAAACGCACATGACAAGCTGTTTGGTCGTTTTTTTACATCTGGTTGAGCGGTACATATAAATGTTTTTATATCGCTTCTAAACGATTATTGTTCCAATCTCGACAATTCTAACAATAGCCGCATTTATCTCAACAATTTTCAATGGCAACTTTCCATGTCTTATCATTTTTGAGTAGATGTAGGTTACCAATAATGATTAATGGTGCTTTAGCACGTACCTATAATTGAAATAATAATACGCCTTGCACCTCACTAGAACGTACTGTTGACATAGGCCATACTAACGTTGCATTTTGATTTATTCTAAAAACATGAACAAACCATGAAAATCACAAACTGTACCAAAACAGTTGGAAACCAACCTAAAATGAATGAAATTTATACGCCGATAAAATGACAAATACGTAACAATAACGTAGTATTTGTAATTTGGCCATTGGTTCAATGTAACTTTGAGAAAAAAAATAAGTGAAAACTACAAATATGTAGATCAAGTTAGTTGGTTGAAGTTTTTGAATTTAATTACAATTGTAATATTTTTCGTACCTGCTCGTTCGATTCATCTATCTACCACATACTCTGAATGTAATCTAGTGGTAGCATCAATGGCGTTGTTCCATCCACAGATAAAGCTACAGACATGATTTTCGCGAATTGCTATTGGAAGGGATCGTGTAAGCGTGCACTGCTATCTTTCAGATAGAATTCAGCCTCTGACAACGTGGTATCAATCGTTCGATACCAAACACTGCTGTCCTCGATTTTCTCCTAATCGATTTGTTACCTTTTGGTGGTCTGGGTCATTGGGCTCTGGGTCGTCCTTTGTTTCCATCACTAATTTATGATATTTTCTACATTCATGCTACGAATCCGCTTGCCTTTAGCGCTCAATGTTTCGATCAACTTTGGCAACATTTGTTGTCCTTTCTCCTCAGCATACCATTCCCATTCTTCGATGTAATCTAAATAATTTTCATTTGCTCGATCTTCAGCGTAGTATTCATCTCGTCTTTTCTGAGCGAACTTGGCATCAGACATCTGTCCTGTGACTTGATTATAATTTCCCATCCAAGAAATGTATGCTTCAGACATTTTGATGTTTTTCTATTCTTCAGAAACCAGACTTCAAACTAGCTATGACGCCATTAGTTTGAATCTTAAGCTAGGTCCACACCAAAGCAACATAGAACAACATTTTTGTTGGTGTATGTTGCCTTTGGTTCAATAGTATTGACTGTTTGTTTAACTACATCTAGTGAATTGCTAGCGAAATCGACAACGCTAGACAAAGGTTATTGTTGTTTGTACTCGCAAAAGTTTTGCAGATCTTGTATGACAGTAGATTTTTCTAATATCTTTAGGTAGAATTATTAAAAGCCTATTAATTTGGGTGCCTGAAAACTTATTTTTTCTTCTTCTATGTTGTCCATTCGATTTTATTATTTTATTTATGGAGAAAACACATATCTTTCAATTCGTGTATCCATTTTGCACCCATGTTTTTTTTTTATATAGAATACATTGTTGACGATTTCACGGATTTCAACTCAAATTAAATACAAATCTATCTGTACATAGATCATAAAGTTTGTCTTCCAAGTTTTCCTTTCGGGATATTCTTGAATGGCGTCTTGATCTTGATGAACTTGCGTCACTTCCTCGCCCACTATTAAGGATAGAATAGTTTTCGAAGAAATCGGTATTTTCCGCGACTGAATGTGTTCAACGCTTCTCTTTATTTGACGAGCACCAAACTTAAGGAACCAAAGGGAAACATTCCTCTTTTCATAAGGGCTTATTGTATAAAAATTTAACGAATTTAATTACCTTATACTTATAAATAATAAAAGGAAAATAGATACATTTTCTCTAAATGTCACGTTTCTATCAATTCCTAATCGAGTATTTGTTTTCAAAAACATATCTATTAACAATTGAAGCTTCTTCATTTTTAATGTCATCCTTTAATTACTATCATACTTTTTCTTTGCACCAATTGCCATGAAGCAGAGTTACAATAAATAATTTTGCTGACTTTTACTATCACCTTTCGCTTATTGATCATAATTCCTAACATTTTCTGTATTGTTGATTTTATTCTTGCCCTAATATACTTTTCTCCCATTCTTTCGCGTTTTCGGTGCTACGTTGCTATCATTATCATCATAACTACCAACAACTCATAGAAAAATGATGTTTGCTAGTAGCTGAGTTCTATACGAGCGGTTCATTTTCCTATTTCGTTGTTTCAGCTCCTTATTCAGTTTTTAAAAAGTTTCTTATTTCTTCAACTAGTGGCTATTCCATTATGTTTTCGTAAATGGATATTCTTGTTTAAACAGGTTGTCCACAACTAATCATTAGAGCTTTTTAATTTGCTCGCAGATTGCTGTTGATACAGTTATATTTCTTAAAGTGTTCTAAACATGTTCGTCTTTTGTTTAGGGTGTGAGGTATATTAAAATGTATGATTTCCTTTATCTATAATTAATAAGCATAGTTGTATTACTAGATAATAATGAGAACAAAAATATTACCCCAACATTTTGTCGAGATGACAAAAATTCATTCACGTTCTTATGTTCAAATATCTTTTTAAAGAAACGCTCTGTAGAATTCCTTACATCCGGCCATTAAAAATTTACCAGTTGGACTATTTCGCCAATCTGGATTTTCAACGTGAAATAATTTAAATTATTAAAAATGTTGTAAACTGCAGTCTGTTTTATGTGTTAGATTTAAAATGATAGTAGAGTTTGCATGACTTCTTGAACTTGTGATGTTTATATTTGTCGCAGGATAAAATTGTGAAAACGCCACTTGCACCTGAGCCTGGGATTCAAAGGCTGTACTAACATCAAATTTTAGGATGGGCCATTGAGTAAGCCAACTTAATTTTCAGTTTTGCGTTTTATTTAAATGAAAGCCAAATGAAAAACATTTTTCTATTTGCCTTCTGTTATATAGATAGATACATTTTCTTTAAATGTCACGTTTTTATCAATTCTTAATCGAGTACTTGTTTTCAAAAACATATCAGTTAATGAAACGGTTATGATGAGGGCATTCAATGGATTGTCTATAAATGTTTGAATTAAGATTATTTTCAGACATCTTTATTCTTAACTGTTTTTTTTTAACAACATCAAATGAATTACTAGCGAAATCGACAACGCTAGACAAAGTTTATTGTTGTTTGTTCTCGCAAAACTTTTGCGGATTTTATAAAACAGTAGATTTTTCTAATATCTTTAGGTAGAATTATTAAAAGTCTATAATGCCTTTTAATTTAGGTACCCGAAAACTTTTTTTTTCTTGTTTTATATCCTCGATTCGATTTTATCATTTATATATATATATAGGAACACATTTCTTTCAATTTAAGTATCCAGTTTGCAGTTTTTTTATACAGAATACATTGTTGATGATTTCACTGATTTTAAATCAAATTAATTACAAATTCATCTGTACATAAATCTTACAGACAACTGTTATCATGATAATTTTTTTTTTACATTCATTGACAATGGTTGGTACTTTCTATAGTATATAGCCTTCATGGTTAATGAAAATTAAAACGTAAATATAGTAAGAAAAAAATATAATTTATAGCAATTTGTTATACAGGAATCTACAAACAGAAACAATTAAATTCTAAAGTAACATCTAAACGACAATACAATTAAGGTTTATCAACTCTAATTAATAATAATAATAGTAATAATAAACATTAACTACTATAAATTAACATTACCTATAAAATAACTATTTATATCGTGTATACCACGGTATTTTCTCTCAAAGTTGACTGTGCCATTTTTACGTAGTATCGTAACTTGGTTCGACTACTTGAAAAATAAATTAACAAATGTTAAGTATGAAACAAGTTACGACACTACATAAGAAAGACACAGCCAACTGAGGAATAAAATACCGTAGTACACATGTTATATATGTATACTTATATATTTATTTTTATATTTGCTATTTACATAACATACAAGCATATTAACTCCTCGTTTATCAGTATATGTTATGATAAAACTAGTAAAATAGAAATTAATGAATAAAATCCTACCAAAATGAGAAATTATCACGATTATTTTGGATACAAACAGCACTTACAAAACACATTGTTGTTACTGGAATCAGGTAACATCTATTTTGTTTAAATATAATATATTTTGTTTAAATTTCAAATATGAAATGAAAAAATTAAATAAAAAATATAATTATTTTTATTGGATTTTTTTGTATTACATATAACATATATTTTCTAAATATATAGTGTTTTTTCAATATTTAATAGTTTAACATAATATTAGTTCTAATTTGATTACATTCGAAATTAATTATAAAACAACGGGGACTAGATACAAACATTTTTCCAGAACGCGCACCTATTTCTTTCTCTTCGACAATTTTATTTTTGGAAAATTACTAGTTCAATCCATTGACTGCTAGTTTTGCAGACAAACATTATCGTAATTTAATTATAAACTATTAGGAACAAATCATTCGTGGTAATTAACTGATAAATTAATATGTTTTTGTTGATATTAGGCGATATGAATTTGTTTTCTTGATATTAAACACAGTTACATTATAATAAAAATAAACGAACATTCAAAGGCACCAGTTAAGCTCTTTGTTTCGGTCCTTTGCGCATGATAACATTTCGTCCGTTTAAATTTATTATAATTTAAATACAATATATTTCTCATTGATATTTCATAGATATGGCAGCCAATACATTAAATGTTAAAAAATTTCTCACACTACATTAAACTGCACATAAAATTAACAATACATTTATATACAACGATATAGTAGGGTTCTAAGCTAAAATTTCAAAATGGAAAAATTGAGGAGTACAATATATCAGTCTCACAGTTTTTCATTTCATTTTAAAATCATTCAATTCTCTTTTTATATATATATATATTTTTAAATTCTTAATATCTTAAGATTAGTATCTCGTATGCAACAATAACGTTGAAATAAATTCATTTATTTATTAATTTGTAGTTGATTTTTATTCGTTTTTAAATCTCATTGTCGTGACAAAAACTAATTTTATTCAAGTCATTACTTGATAATAAATCCAACGGTTTGCCGTTAATTAAAATATGTCGAATGCATCCTACAAATCCTTTATAATACGCTGATGGTAATCCTTGAGGTAATGTTAATGTACCACCTGAAATATAATTATTTTATATTTAATTATTATTAAATTTTATTATCATTGATTACCAATCCATAATTTTGAATTTGTTCTTAATGAAATTGCACCCTGTTTTGATAAGCCTTTTATTGGGGTTCCACCATCTATCGATATGAAACCAACACGTTTACGGCGTCTTATTTGAATAGTATGCCATTTACCATCGTTAATTTTTATTTTCGATCTGAATTTTTTACTGTTAATGTTCAATTTGTTATTATTTATTTACGTATTTACCTTATAGCCCAAAATACGTCTTCTTTGCCTAAATTATAACTGATTTCTGGATAACCATTAACGATAGCTATAGAAAAATAGTCTTCTTTTATATTTCTATTTTTACTTCTCCATAATAATAATGCGTCAGCGACGAATGTTCGTAATTTAATTTCGTATCTATTACCACGTTCTGGTTTCCTTCTGGAATGTAATTACAAATAAATAATTGTAATTGTTTAAAGTAATAACATATAAAATTATTTTCAAATAAATCTTTAGAGCGTTGCCCGGCGCATCCACCATTTTTAACACATTTTGCCTCTTGGTGAAGCGAAAGATAGTGTTTTAAATATAAAAATATCAATTTAATAATAATAGAGGAATTGATCTTTATTGTACTTTCAATTAAGTTAGGTGCATGTATGTGCTTGCTATTATTTTATATCATAAAAGTGCGGACAGGCTAGATGGAAAATTGAGAAAAGTTAAAATTAAATTTAAACTAACATTTGGTTTATTTTTCCTTATGTACTTGAGAAAACTTGATTGATCGTGTTCAAAAGATTCATCTGTGATAATTTTAAAAAATATTTACGAAATATATCTATTTAAGCGGAATTCGGAGTCAGGCGTCGATTTGGTGTTCGAAAACTATCGACAGAGTTTTCCATTTTGGAAAATTTTCAATGAATTCTAAACTGCAGAGCAAAATGTCGAAAAATTTCTTGTCTCGTCATATCTACAATTTTAGAGATAAAAAATTCAACTGGAGCTTTTTAGAAAGCTTATCTAAATAAGCATTGAAACAAGCTGCTGTACCTACGAATTTTTATCTTTAAAGTTGTAGACATGGCGAGATAAGAAAATTTTTGACATGCTCCACATTTTGCTCAACATTTTAGAATTTGGTAAAAAAATTTAGAAAATTGAAAGCTCCGTCGGATGCACTGTGAAACACCCATTTTAACTCTATGTACGGTGTTTGAATATATCAGAAAACAAGCGAGAAATCGACGATTAAAAATTGTTACTTTTTCGGACATTTAACCGATTCCTGTCTCCAACTTACCCTTAAATCATATTTATAATTTAATTTTAATTTGTTTATACAAGATGGATCGCACATTTGGACGTGATGTATTTGGTCAACGCATTGCATTAGCTTACTGTTGATTTTTTAATCATTACAAGTGTATTTAGTTCCCAAAGATATGCTCAGTTTTTTTTTAGTTTAATTTTCTTAATTTGACTTAAGGTTATCTCTATGATAATGTTAATTCATTGCTGAATTTGATTGGTAGTTAATAAGTGTTTCAAACTGATTTGAATTTAATTTATTTTGTTAGGTTTGTATAAAGTCTTAGCATATTGGACAATATTTGGTTGAAACTCTATTGTCGTTGATAAGTTTATTAATAATGTCTCTGTATTTCTCTCCATAAAGCTAAATCAATATATAGATTGTTAAAGGAGGGTAATATGGTAATGTCATTATCAAACTTTATGTATACAGCATGTAAAGTTTGAAATATTCACTATAATTATAGGATTGTTAACGTTAATATTGTTAATGAATATTAGTAGCCTACCTGTAATTATTTTCATTATACATATTATAATAATCTTCATCTAAATTATCAAATGTGTTATTATCGGCGATATTTCCTTCAAAAATATAGATATTATTATTATTATCATCATCATCACCATCTAAATCATCAACATCGTCGACAATATCAATGTAATCATCAGTTGTTACATTATGTCTGTTAGTAGAGTTAGTTTATTATTTATTTAATTATTTTAATAACATTATTATTTGTCGATTTACATACCTTCTATATCCCCGGTTGCGATATTGTAGGAATGTAGCTCCATTAAATTTAATTGAGGGTGTTTCTTCTTGTACTGAAAATAAATTCGTGACGGAACATATATATTTTTTTATATCTAATTTGAAATAATTTTTCTCGTGATTTACTCACATATTTCACAATATTTCCCTTTAGCATTGTGAGGACATTTACATATAAACTGATCAAGTTCTGGTATACATACACCGTTATTTAAGCAAGGATTTTTAAATATTGGACACGGTAATCCATCATATATATTAATATTATGTGAACATCCAATATGTTTTGAATCATAAGAACAATCGGGTAGTTTAATTGAAATTGGTAATGGTTTACCGTTCAATAAAATCCTTTGTATTACACCTTTATATCCTTTTGATGCTCCAGATAAACGGTGTACTTCATTCCATGAACTGAAATGTAAATATTGTACACATCGATTTAACTAAATCAATAGGAATATATAAGATGTATTACAATAAAGAACCAATATATAATGGTAGTTCTAGATTAAGTTCAGTCAACGGTGAACCAGAATAACCACGAACTATGCTTGAATTATCCAATTGTAAGATTCCTTCGCGACCATCTCTGAATATTCTCGCCCAATGCCATTTTCCAATATGAACTATCTCTTTACTCCTAGAATATGCCAAGAATTTTACATATTATTTTGATTTTTATATACAGGGTCTTTTTTCTTAATCATGGTCAATTCGAGGAAAACTTCTAGTAGTTATCAAGCAATTCGAACAATATTTAAACGATTTGTAGTTGTATACCTGGAGATCACTTTAGCAAAATTAGAACATCGTAGCTCATTTGAAAGTCGGTCAAAAAACGTATTTTTTGCCGTTTTTCTTCATTGCATTCTAGAAAAAATGCGAGACATTTCCACCTGTTCCAGAATAAAATGGAGAAAAACACTCTACGACTCAATCTTAAAAAAATCGCGACATCGTCAGAAATTCTTGAAATGTTTTCAATTCGCCGCCAACTACTAGTTTTGCTCGAATCGGCCATCTTTAGATAAAATACCTTGTATATATTGTTGTTTATTTGAAAGCTAATAAATAAATTCTTACGTTAAATTCGCTATGCCACTTCCTAAATTAAAACGAAATTGTAAATGCCCTTTAACCAGATTTAATGAAACAAAATCACCCCGACCATTTTTCGTTTGTCCGTTATAAAGAATTAATCCATTTGATGAATGTGGCATAAAATATATTTCTATTGAGAAAGCTTTCTTAATGCCTTCTAAACGTGGTAAACGAATAAAACTGGTTCCGTTAAATTCAGGACTTATTCTATCATAATATTTATTTTCTGAAACATTATTATTATTATTTTGTTTAAATTTATATCTTTAACTATAAAAACAGAGTTTTAGATAAACCGAATGATGGTTAGAACTTTAAGTAGTTTCAGGAAATCAAAATCAAGCTATTAGCGTTAAAACTACTTTATCGAGTTTTATCGTATAAGATGAATAGGAAATTTTGAATCGACTTTCTTAACAATTTCGTTTCGGCAAAATATCAATAAAATAGGGCAATTTTCATCATTTTCGGCTACAATAACCGAGACATATCCAGAAAATGTTAAGGGTACTCAAATAAATTGATGCCATAAAATATATTTTTATGCTATTAAAAAAACGGTATACGGTTGAGGACTTACCTATTTCACAATGTATTCCAGTTCGTCCTAGTGGACAATCGCACATATAATTCTCATTATTAAATATTGTACAAACAGCGCCAGATTTACAAGGATTCGAATGGCAAGGATCTAGCGGTTTTTCACAAAATTCGCCGATATAATTTGCTCCGCATTCACATCTGTATGTGTCACTATTAATACATTTTCCACCATTTAAACATGGTGTTGTTTGACAAGGATCTTCACCACATTCGTTTATACCAAAACTTGACAATACCCAATCATCTTTGTTTACATGCAATTCGACTAGTTTTCGTCCAATTTTCAATTTTCTAATACAACCCTTAAAGCCTCGATTTGTTCCAATATTTGTATAAACCCTATTTGGAAAGTATACAAAATTACAGTACAAATTCGTAGAAAAATATTTATGTTAGTATTGAACAAACCCTAATTTAAGCAAATCTATAATAAAAAATAACTCTAAAAGAAATCAATTTCAATAATAATTAATTAGTTTAGTATTAAATTAGGTAGTTTTTGGTTTTTATTTGAGGTAATATTGAAAAGTTTTGAATGTGTAATAGGTTGACGAGGCTTGTCTCTAAATTGTTTTCGACTGTTTTAATAAATTAATGTTTAAACTTTGATGAGTCTACTAGCTTATCAAGGTTTGTTCAGGTTAACATGTTATAATGAAAAATGCTTTGTATAATATTTCGTTTTACCTCGTATAGTTGGTTGGGACGTAACCTATAAATGTATCTTCAAGTAAATCTAACGCCTTCAAATTCCCTTGTGCTTGTCCTGCTATATCTTCATTTTCATCTAATTTAAGTATACCATCTCTATGGTATCGTTTAATAATAACTCTATGAAAATTGCCAATTTCTATTTTATCCACAGATCTTATATTAACTGGTCCGTTGCCTAAATTATATTTAAATTCAACGAATCCATTAACTAAAGCTAAAGAAATAAAATCGCCCAATCCGTTGGCTTTTTGTTGATCGTATAATAATATTCCATCGAAAGCGTGCGCTTTAAATTCGATCTCAATACTAAGTTTGTGATAGGCTTTAAGTGGTTTTAGTTTGACGTACGAACGCCCGTGGAATGCTGGTATTTCATATTGTTTGTATATTAGTTCAGTTTCACAAAGTGAACCAGTAAAGTTTGCTTCACAAATGCAAGTGAATGTGGCTGATGGAAGATCAACACAAGTACTGGCATGATGACAAGGGGATGAACTACATGCCCGATATTCATCTGGTAGATTTTGTTGTCGACCAGCTATAATTGAATCCATTTTATTTCATTTTTTTTTTGTTTATTTTTGTTATTAGATCCATACGCAAATCTTACCTATACATTCTTGACGATCAGTTGATTCGTAATAATTGGGTAGACAGATGCATGCACCCGAAACACAATGACTATGCATAATAACGCATTCTTTATTGTCTGAACATATATCGCCAAGTAGGGCAGTTACAACGCGGACAGTTGCAGGAGTTGGACGGTATGCTGAAGCGTAGCTGCCACCTATATGTTGACAAATAGATATTAAATACTCAATTTTGAATATTTATTTATTGAAATCATTTACAATAACTACATATTCTTTACTGCACTTTATTATTATTATTATTATTATTATTAATAATAATAAAATTTACAATAGCTAGGGTATATTAGTCTCACCGCGGGTATTGTAAATGGCGCTAGGTCCTACTTCAGATAAGTTCAATTCGGAAGCGGCTTTATTATCTGTTTCAGCTGGATAAGAGACTCCTTGAATCGGTCGCATAATAGATCCGCTTCTCTCGTAATAATAGCGAGGATCTGGCACTAAGAGATGTCGCGTTGATTTTGATAAAGGGGAATTAGTATCATCAGGTTGTGTAAATAGTAAAGGTGTATATCGTCTTAATGGCCAATCGGTGCTTGGTAACATATCTTCTATAAAATATTATATCTTATGTGTATTTGTACAAATTTATAATTTATTATTAATTTCTACTAACCTTTACAACTACCAAAAGCCTGCACAACAATATCCTTTTGTAAACGACACGCCACCTGACGTAGTTTGCATGCTGATGGATATGTTTGTCCATCAGTTCCACATACAGCCTGAAATAATTATTTTTGTTTATTATTATTTTTTGTTTGTTTGTTGTTTACTATATATTGAACTATATTGAACATTGAGTTGACATACTTGAGCGTCAGTTTCATCAGGACAGTCGTTGCGGCATTCGCATACAGCGAAACCGGCTCGTTCCACACATAGTCCGCCAAAATAACAAGTCAATTCTTTGCACGTCGTCGGAGGCGATGTAGTCAAGTCCGCTACAGAATTTCAATAGAAATGAAATATGTTATTTAAATCTATTAACATTCATACCTGGTACACAACCATTAGGACCTAAGACCTTGTTATGACTAGTGCAGACGGTGCACTTTTGACCCTGAACACCAGGATTGCATACACATCTACCTGTCATTTGTTCGCAATCATCTCGTACTGATCCAAATGTTGAACAACCACACGCTATAACCATTTATTTAAATTAAACCGATAAAATAAATGACATATACTACGCGATATTCTTACGTATACAACCGTGATGACCGGATGAAATTTTCGGTAAACCCCAATAACCAGGTTCACATCTGTCGCATTTAGCTCCACCGACGCCTGGTCTACATTTACATTGTTGCGTTTCAGGATCACAAGTATCTGAATATGAACCGAGCTTATTACAACCGCATAATGAGGGACACCCAGCATGATTAGGTCCTTGAGCGGGTGTTTTACCGTCTGGACAACAGCCATACCAGCTGTCTTCACAGCTTTTCTGTTCTAATTGAGTTTGATCTAGAATTAATTTAATTCGTATATAAATAGTATATAATCCACTATTATTCTATTCACCGATATTGATTCGAATTTTATATATACCTTTACGACAACATCGTGAAAAACGTGCTGTTTGATGGCAATAACTACCAGAAGGGCAATCTTGTCTTTTAGGACCATTTCCACAATCTAATTCCTTTCCAGTTATAGGATCTGTTAATGGTTTTTCACCATTGCATGGTTTTACTTCCATTCCTGTGTACAAATTAGATTTGATACGGTAATAGGTACCTATATTAGTTGTAATGAATGAAATTAGTAGGGGGTATTAATCAAACCTTGACAAAGATCGAGTGGTCTCAACCGCAACTCCTCCTGTCTTTGACATGCTTCCATCTTCATAGCACAAAGTGAAGCGTATATTCTAAGATCAGATGCACAAACTGGTTTTTCAGTAGAAATAAGTGCTGCACTGGCACAATCAAATTGGCAAGTACATCGAGGAAAGTTGTCGGGGCCCAATTCACATGTTGCTTCAAAATCACAATGTATATCGCGGCAAGCCTCTTTTTCCGTCGACGATAAATCCGGTATTGTGTTGTCCGGACCTGTTGTTTCCAGGTCCGGGCTGATGTTAGTTTGATGCGTAAAAGGAATAGGTGTCGCTAGGAGAGGATGTTAGATATGTTGTTAATGAATTTAATTAGTGAAAAAAATAGGAATATGAAAACAAGAAATCTTCTTGTTATAACTTACTACTAAGAGATCCTGCAACTGGAAATCTTTCGCGACAATCACCATAAAATACAACATTCAATGGAGGAGAATTGGTGGGTTGTAAACACATTGCTTTCTGCAATTCACATTCGTTGGGAAATGTCATCATGTTTGATGCACAAACTGGTTCATCACCAGATCCGTCGCAATTTGTTGGACATACGCATTCACCAGCCTCACACCTACCACCGTATTTACATTTTATCCCCTGACATAAATCTGGAAACATTTACGCCAATCCATTAGCACTTTTTTCGCCTTTCTAACATTGATTTTATTAACCACATTATCGAGTCGATTTTAATTGGAACAAAACAATTATTCTATTAATGTTAACTTTACAATAAGTCTATCAATAACTTTTCAACTACAATCAGTTTTATTGAACTTTTATATATACCTATAGTATACGGGGTAATTCCGTCGGACGAAAAGTTCTTATTTGGCGAGTGACTCGGAAAATAATTCAGGAATTTGTAGGAGGGTTTCTAGAGAACATTTGAGCAAAATTAGAACCTCATAGCTCATTTACTAGTCAAGAAAACGTTCGTTTCTGACGATGTCGCGATTTTCAAACACGAACTAAACACGCAAAACGACTTAGAATAACTTAGAGACCCTCCCAACATTGATTTCTTTCGTTTTTTTAGAAGGAATTGGAGAAAAACGAAAAAGAGGATCCTCGACTCATTTCAAGTCATATTGTGTGTTTAGTTAGTTTTTGAAAATCGCGACCTTGTCCAGAACCAGAGTTTTTTGACCAACTTTAAAATGAGCTATGAGGTTATAATTTTGCTAAAATTATCTTCAGCGATACTCCTTTAAGTTTTTGAAATATTTTTTAAATCGCTCACGAAATAATGGGAATTCCCTTATAAACTTTTCATCCGACGTGAATCGACTTTTCAGATTTTAAAAGCTCACTAAAGAAATTTCAATCGCACAATCCGATTTTCTTGATCCAATTCTATTTTCCCTGTTCTATAATGACGGAAACAGCAAACTAATTTTTACAATATAAGATTAGCTGAATTGTTAAAAGATTTCATTTAAGGAAATTTATTATCGTCAAAAATACCGGGGAAATTAATCGTCTAAATTCCGGAAATCTACAGTTACAACTTTGCTTGTTCGTGGGGGGTTAATTATTTTGTTCCAGACGAACGCCATGATTTTCTGTGATAGATAATTAATTTAGTTAAATGGACTTACCGCAGTTTCCTTTATAGGCAATCAAAATGTACTGTTTTGTTTTACAGGAGGACATGCGAAGTTGGCATTCGTTTGCGTAAGTCACTCCATCTGTGCCACAAACCGCCCCATCGTTCAGCTTATGGAACAAATGCGTTTAACTATCATCTATACACTAGCCGGTGTTATCTGAACAAGCACAGAATATAAATACTAAATTTCAATAAATTGAAACGTGTTCCAAATGTACATGGTCTTGATTAAATAAAAGGCAGATATATTACGGAAATTTGATGAAAATCGTATCAAATTTGTACGATGAAAGTCGGTCAAATCATTGAAATTATTATTTCACTTTCGATTTTTTTTTAAGTATTTTTAATTTTTTTTCTGTTTGTGTTCTGTGCTTGTCTGTTTGAATGTTGTGTTTATTTCTTACCTTCGGATCTGAACATGATTCAGGGCAAACGCAATGGCCTTCTGTTGCACCATCACTCTCACAGGTCGAATAGAAATCGCATTTCTTATTTTCACAGCCGTCTGTAACAGACATTAAATACGAATTTCAATTTTTTTAAATACATACTTTTAAAACATTTTTATAAAGTTCTATTTGTGGTGTGAATTATTCAAGTAGTTCATTCGTTCAAAGAAATGTCAAAGGTTTTTGGCTTGAATTGAACCCGACACATTTGGAATTTTATTGGAGTGTAGGAAATGGTATATAAAAGAGGTAACTTTTGTCAGAGTTGTGTGTAAGAATTTGAATAAAAGGATTTGTAAGTTAACATATATAACGTTGACAAGATGCGTAAAAATAATATAGACTGGTTCAATGTAGATGTTTCTCCAAAAAACATAAAAGTGTGCCCTAGGGCATTTGTATAATATACTCTGTTCGTTTATTTTAGAGACTAATATAAGACGTTATCCAATATAGTTGTAAAGATATGAAATTTTAAACTTACTACAAGGACCGTCGTAAAGGACTGTAATATCGCGTCGATGTTTGCAAGCTTCAAGTCTAAGCTTACATTCATTACCATAGGATATACCATCCGATCCACAGACAGGTTCAAATTCAGAAGGACAAATCGGACATTCACAATGTGCTGTACCAGATCTTTCAACACAGGTAGCACCATATTGGCATTCATGATCACTACAAGGACCTCTTTCACCACATACTCCTGTGTAAGCAATTTCGATATTTATTCGAGCTAAACATCCAGCCCGTTTTAATTCACATTCTGAGGGGTATGTGCGACCGTCTTTTGAACACACAGGACGCATAATGGGTTCACACGTCGGTGGGCATTGACACCGTGCTATACCAAATTTATTTATGTCGCATTCCTCACCCAATGTACAACGAACATTTTTACATGGATTTATACCTGAAATAAGCTTGTTGTTTACATTAAAAAATTTAAAACTTCCACCTATACGTGGTGTAAAAGTTTTAAGATTAATTTTTAATGAGTGTTCCATTTTAAAACGGTTATGTCTATTATAAAGCATACTTTAAAATTATTTTATATTTATAGAATTTTGGCAAATTTTTTGTTAATAAAAAGAAAACGTGAGAGTGAATTGATCTTTTTTTGTTTTAAAATTGTATAGTGTAGAAAATTTCGTTAACATGAATAATTATTTATGAACCTGAACTGCATTTGCCCCTGTAAATAATGCTTAGATTTTTCCTAGCTCGGCAAGCTTCCTGTCGTAAAGTACATTCATTCGAGTATGTTTTCCCATCTGACCCACACACAGGGGTAAATTCAAGTGGACAACTATCACCACATCTACAGATCGGATTGCGGTGTTCGTCCAACTGACATATTTCGGGTTCAGCACATGCAACTCCGGCACAAGGATCTGTAACAATTTAAAATTGGAAATTAACGACGCGAAAGGGGCTAATCGAACAGATTTAGTATTAAGGGTAAAATCGCGATTTTACGAATGCATTTAACGTTATAGCAAAGCGAGACGATTAATGCTATTTCCGATTCGTAGTTTTTGTGGATTTAATTATGTAACAGTTCATGGAGGCGTAAACCATTTTGTCTTGAAACGATTGCTGCTACTTGGTCGATGATGCGCGTCTTGGTCTCAGTTTCAGTGAAGTTGAAATTAAAAAGTTGAAGAAAAAGAAAATCCAGCCGTCTTGAACATTAAAAGAAGTTTTTATTAAACTTATTACACACTTGAAAACATTTAAAATTGGTAATTCAGGCACGTGATTTCACAAAAATTGTATATATTTCGTATTAGAATATTGTACTTTTTATATCAGTCCTTTATTCTAATGAAGATTTTCGATTAAATTGTGTTATAAAGTTGATCAAGCTGAAACTTACCACATTTTCCCGAAAACATGACGGTAATGTTCGTATTTGAGTTACAAGCGGCCCGTTGCAGTTCGCATTGATTCTTATAATCTACTCCATCAGTTCCACATACAGGACGGGAGGTAGCATGATCACCATAGTTGGGGCATTTGTCCGGACAGACACAGCTGGCGTTGCGGCCGTCGGGGGTGACCACACATCGAGCCCCAAAACCACAATGCTTATCTCTACATGGATCGTTTTGTTCTGAAAATGAAAAAAAAGTACATCAGTACAAACATCCTACAGGATATTTGGATTGTAATATTGAATTGATATGTTTCTATTGTCCTTTGACTACACTATTTGGTCACCTATTGAAACTAGTAAATCTAAAGTATGTGCAATTTTTGAAACAGATCACATTCAATTCTATATCTTTTCTTTTCAATTCATATTTCGTTATGGTTCAATTTTTAAATAGCACTTGATAAGATCATTTGTTGGTTGAAATCGCCCCACTCACCCTTTGGGAAAACGTAGCAACATAACGATACATCAACGTATTTATTTAAAATTAAAAATAATGTAAGGTAATTAATTTTATGTCTTAACGTGGCCATTGATAAAAGTGGTTGGCGAAACAATTTTCCAAACGTGGTCTGGATAAAAATATTCCCAACAGGTTTAGTGGAATTGTCTCATCAGAAAAGTTTTATTAGACGACAGGGTAAACAATAAAAACATTTATTGCAGGAAAGGTCCTTCTCAAATAAATACCAATAATGAAATATATAGCAAAACAGAATTTTGTGTTTTTTTATTGAGAAAATTAGTTTTTATATAGTTTGTTGATACGAATCGAAACTGTATTGTAGTTCCTAAAAAATCTGATCAAAACGTGTTTGTTTATGAAGTGATACAGTCTGAAAATGTTAACGCTGTATTGCTGAATATTTAGATAAGGTGAACAAGAATGTGTGTATGTGTCTGATTTAATTTCAGCGATATGTAAGAACGAAATCCAGACAACACATTTTCAGGACACGTGGTACGATCGATTACGACGTAGTGCGAACGCGCGAACGGCACTAGGGTCTAAATGTCACTGAGGTAAGGTATTCTGTGTTTCGGCCCTTCAGCTTTCAAACAGACTAACTTAGACTGCAGGTAGCGGTTGCTGCACAGCAGAGCAAGCGCCATATTGATTTTAAGTTCTACAAAACACCACAAGAGATTACGATGTCGCCGTGGTTTTGCTTTGTTCTGATAAATTGCCATAATCTACAATAAATTCTACCTGGTCGAGTTATTCGTCTTGCACTAAAGTGACATTCAACCAGACCCACCACACAGAAACACATACCTACTATAGACACATACATAAACCGACAAATAGGACTTTTTGTTGTGGTCTAGTTTCAGTTTAAAATAATAAGTCAAAAATGCTATTAACCCTCACTCTAAAACTTATTAGTCTGATAGATGACTTATAATAATGACACATTGCAGAAATAAACCTCTGGGTTACTGTAACCCGCTAAACTTATTGAGATGACATTTCAAATGTGAAACTAGCTTAACTATAAACACCACATGCAAGCGTGACTTATCTATAATAATATTATACACCAGCGCACAAAACAATCATTTAGTTAAGTTAGTTGCAGACGCTATTTTATGTTTAACAAATGTCCGTATTTATAACGAACCTCAGCCTCAGCCTCAAGTCTTGCTTGGGCAAGGTTGGCTGCAGCCTTAAGTACGAGTTGTCTTTTATAAATCGTACTTCGTGAATTCTCGGTAGAAGTCAGGATTGAGCATATGGAAGGTAGAAAACCTGGGAAATTCTAGTTATTTTTGTTGGTATGATGTCAAGCGGGCGAATGCTCAAGCACGCCTCAAGGCACTTACAACATAACCTTAAGTCCAAGTACCGTTCGGTGATTTAGATTGGTTTATAACAAACGAGTCGTGTACTCATACTCAAACATCGGCAGCGCCTCAACTACGGTATATAAATACAGGCCTAAGCTCGGCAAGTGGATTAACGTGAGAAAACCAAAAATGAGGAGATAACCCTAGTTTATCTCTGCAATGTGTTAATGGTTTAACGGACATTATGTAAACACAATTAATAATGAATTCCTTTTTATGAGTAATTACAAAATTACAAAAATATTGGCAAGATATCGAACAGAAATTGCACTTGTGAATTTATTAATGGAGTATTTTAAAGAATATTGTAAAACAGTTCGAAGTGTTTCTTATCTTCAAACAGTTAAAACGATTTACAATAAAACACTTTACTGTTTTGTAGTATTCGTTAACACCGTTGTATTACAAGGCCATAACTACACCGATTTCAAATCAATAATAATAACAATTTATAATACATATAACACACTAGTGTGTTATAGGAATTACGTATTTCTTTTGGTTAGTATACATATAACACACTAGTGTGTTACATGAACTACGTGTTTCTTTTGGTTAGTATAGGGCATGATGTGAATATTACAATATGTTGTGTCAACGTGCATGATTTTCTACAACCACGGTATAGGGATAAAATGGTAACTTCCCACGGCAGCTAAAACCCAAGTCTTCCTTATTTTACTTTTTTTGTCAGATAAATTTATTGGCAGCAACAGATATTTTTTTAAATAATTTAAAAAGGTCTTGTTTGCGATGTTGGATAAAATTTTGTATACAACTTTTGCATTATGGGGCAAGTAAGACCCTCGAGAAAATTAAACTACTCGGTTAACGCCTCGTGGGTAAACGTTCTCTCGCATCTTTTTTGCCCCATAACGCACTTGTTGTATAAATAATTATTAAGACACTTGTAATGTTTAGCGTAATTGGTAAAACGTTTAAACCTTTTCATTTCTAATCACTAGCACTGAAAAAACAACTATGTCTTTCAAAACATAAAATTAAACACTTGGATTGCAATGCATAATTATTTTCTCTTCTTTTAAAGTGGAAGTTTACATATCTTTCATCCTATAAATATATTTTTCTCTCTACAATCATGTATTTAAAATAATTCGTATGTTTAATAAAAAAATTTGCATCAATATTGTTGCATATATTTCAAAATTGTCTGTAAAAAGTATTTAAACTTTCAGTATTTGAACAAATCCTTCCACTTTTACATAATTACTTAAATATTAAGGATAATTATTATGGTTTAGTTTGACTCAAATGCAATTTTGCCCGTATCTGTGTTATTTTTACAGTACTTAAACGTTATGTTATTGTACTACAATAGACACTGGATTTTATTTTGCTGGATACAAATTTAGAAATCCCTTTAATTGTAGTGATGTACATATGAGTTTTCCTATAATATTTCTGATATTGCAAGTCCTTCATTCCTGTTGAAAACGATAACGCCATTTTTTTAACGATCGATTCATATAATATTTAAAGGATTTTTAGGGTGGCCTCTAGAGATCATTTTAGCAAAATTTGAACCTCGTAGCCCATTCGGAAGTTAGTCAAAAAACGATCGTTTTGGGCAGAATTTTCGAAAACTAGCTAAATACATAAAACGACTAAGAACGCCTCAAAGACCCTTCCAATGGTGATTTTTATTTTTCTCCATTATACTATATAAAAAATGCGAAAAATCACCACCTATTCCAGAATGAAATGAAGAAAAGCGAAAAAAATCAATGTTGGGAGGATCCTCGAGTCACTCTTATATTACATACAAAAGGTTTAAGTTTTATATTGTGTGACAAAAACTTTTACACTAACAAAGAATTCAATGTCTTGACGTGACCAAATTAATGAGTCTCTAATTAAAATTAATGTGAAATAGCACATTAACACTATATATCGTAATAATCACATTCATGAAATAATTCTTGTTTTTTTTTCTCCTATTATTGCGTTCAACGTATAGAAATGCAATCGAATTTTTACGTGCTGACTTGATCAATGATTTATTAACCACTTTCACCCTAATAATTCTATCTCATTGTTTATGAACATATAAAAAACACGAATTTAACATTATAACAGTAATTTCTCAAAAAATTAAGTTGAAATATATTTTAATCAAATGAATGGCAGAAACTGCTCTTACAATCAGTTACATATAATTTATTACAAGTTGTCACTGTCATAAGAGAAATTAAACTTATGGTTTATAATTACTATTATTTAAATTTGTTGCTTATTATTATTATTTAAAAATTATACCTTCATAAAGCAAAATTGTGTTTATTCATATTGATTTTGTTAAGTATGTAAATATTCAAGACACTCTTCATCGCGCACTTTATAATTATAAACTTTAAATTTTTAATTTAAAATTAAAATGAGCATTTTCAAAACTGACATTGTATGCCGCTTGAGTGGCTTATTAACATGATATTGTATTGTACGTTATTTGGTATTTTTGATAATACTTAACAATTATAAAGTATTTAATAGTAATTAATTTAACAATTTTTATAGTTATTTTAATGAATATAACGTTGGTATTATTATTGTAGATTTAACTATTTTTTAATGCAATAACATGACTAAAATAATTTGCGTTCTCATCCCTTATAACGAGATAATATTTTTACGAGGTCACACACTGGGCAGTAACTATCCATTTAAGGACCTGCAAGTCAAGAAATAGTGGTTGTTTAGTCCCCAGGGAAATGAACAACTCACATATTCGGCATTATCTTTAGAAAATATGTTCAAAACACATGGGATGGTCATCGTTACAGTTTTTCATTCTATAATAAAACTACCAACATATTTCTACTATAAAGTTTAATGAATTCAATAGAGAAAGCTTAAAAATAACCGAAGGACATGAACTAAATAAATGGAATTATGAAATCAATCATTAAATAACCATTTTTTTTTTAAAAAAAAAATTCTTTTACGAATTGTCGATCTGTGTTAAATGTTTCAATAGAAAAAGACAATTTCAGGCATTTTTCAATTCGTTCTACAATCAGCGACTAATTTCCACTGTATTCCGCTACATTGACTTAACCAACTAACGACAAATCGGAATATTTCAAATTTTCCTTGTTTCTGGTGCTATTGAGTGAAGGCTACAATTAAAACGAATTTGTAATTAAATTTTTGCATTGTTCAAATTGCATTTTGTATTGATTACATTTGCAAAAATGGATCATTTAATTCAATGTTAGATTGATTAAAATGTCTGTCGATAGAAGAATAACTGGAAGTATCAAACCAATTATCTTTTTAATACTTTAAATCCGCTAGCGTTAAATGATTTTCAGCTTTTTTCTCAGTAATCTCACTTATAAAGATCAATGCTATCCTGTAATTCTGATTTAAATTGTTGCGGTTGATATTTAGTTTGTCAAATTATCACGATATTGTCTCGTCCTATTCTCCGTGTGGTATTTGAAATTTTTCCTTTGTTAGAGTTATGGTATACTGTGTTATGGAATACTATTTGGTTTTTCGCTAATATTTCTAAAACTATATTGATTCATAAACAACTGAACTTCCTCGAAGTGATCTTTAACAGGTAACCAAAAAGAAACAACGTTTCTATAAAAAGATATTTGAACAAAAGTAAATTAATGCATTTTTGTAGCCTCGACAAAATGGTAGGGTAATATGGAATCGTACATAGATGGTAAATATGCAATGCACTGGAAAATTCATTTGAAGGATAAGTGTCTTTTTTTATTCTTTTATTTTCCCTATTTTTTTAGCTTACTCCACTGGGATCAGCTACTATGTCGTTGGCTGTTAAAAAGACAATTTTTTTCTTCCCGAGAAAACTTCGTTTTTACTTGCTTAGAGAATATTCCACATTATCCGACACATGAATTTTTCTTTTCGTCTAATTTTTTTTGTTTACAAAAGTGTTATATCAGTACGGTTTTTGTATTGTGACGATTCGACACTCTTCTGCTTAACTTTTCAAGCATTTACACTTAACAGAAGGTTTAATTAGAATCAAAAATTCAAAATAAAATGAACTAGCGAGTTACGATACTATGGGAACATTTTGATGAAAGATCTAGTTAATTTGATGTTAAAGACAATATATTTACATTGTTTTTTAGAAGATAGTTTTCTCGTAAGAGGCTTATTCCACACTATCCGACCTATTCGATAATGTTACAGTGATTTAAGGCAAAAATAAGGAATTCAGTCACAGTTTTTATCCAGATTATCAAAATTTAAGTAAAAAATAGTAAAAAATCATGTGAATTTCAAAGTAAAAATTATTACAATTGCGAATATTTTAGAGTTTTATAGTAGGATTCTGTAGAGTGATGAAAGGTAGTTGAACTTTTTTGTTTGAACACCTAACACTGCTTTATAAAATTTTAATATGAAATTTTAAAGAATGTACCACCTTTAGTTGAAAATTTCAAGATTTGTATGAGAAGCTTTACTTTATTTTGAAAAGATCTCACAACTTTATGTGACCCTTGAATGACATTTTAAAAAGTCTTGCCCTTTTAGTCCAAAATTTCAAGACTTTTATAAAAATTTTTGCTTTATTTTAAATATTTATTATTGCTACAAATGATTCCAACACAAAATTTTAAAAAGCTCTAGTCTTGTTTCAAAACTTTTAGATTTTGAGGAAAAATAATTTTGCTTTATCTCGAAAATATTCCACCGCTTGATAATATCCTGGTTAAAATGTATAAAAAATAGTACTTTTGATCTAAAATTTTAAAATTTTTGCCGAATTCCGAACAACACTATTTTTTCAATTTTAATATAAAATGTAAAAGAATACACCACTTTTATTTTAGATTTCCTTCTTATCGACTTTCTCAATATTTTCATCTATATAGTTGTAGAACGTCCTAACAAATTTTATTTACGAAAGGTAAACCAATTTTTTAACAACAATGTTACGTTTAATTGATTTATTTTAAATTCTCAAAAAGAATGCAATTTTTTTCCAATATGATACTAGAAAATCAATTTCACTTCCAACAGACTCCCTTGACCAGTGTTTCTCAATCGCCGGCGTCCAGCAAAAAATTTCCGGTTGTCAATGAGAATTTTCTTGTCCACAACAAATATAGATTCGTTAATTTTGTAAATATTACCGGTACTTGAAAGGCTATTAGGTAATTTACCGGCCCATGGTTAGAAAAAAACGTTAAGAACCACTGCCCGGCGCATCCACCAATTTTAGACAATAATATCGTATTCAAAACAAGACACATTTTGCTTGAAATGCAATTTTCATAACTGTAATGCGTTAAAGATGGTGAGTTATGGAATGGGTTATATAGATTTAGAAAAAATACCCTGTACTGGTTTATGAACACACCGAAAATAGTGCATTTATAGTTATAAATGTTCTGTTTTTGATTGGCTTATACTTTGATAAAAGATATAAAATTGAAAAAATGTTTTCAATGGAATTCACGCTGCGATATTTATGATTGAGTTTATTATATTCGTAAAATGTGGTATTTGAAATGTATTTTGAATGTCTATTCACTATCATTGGAAATTCCTTTTGAAAGGACATACATATTTGCCATATCCTAATGATGTGTTATAATGCTATTGAAATTTGTTAAGTTTAAAGATTTTTGTCGAAAAAAATTATCAATGGATTTATAATATAATATTGTCATACATTGGAATCTACAATGTCTAATAACTAAAATCTATTCGATAAATATAGAATTTCCATTTAGGTTGGGGGAGATTTAATCGAGATCTTGTAAGAAAGAGTAATCTTCCAGAAAATGTAGCTAAAACTCTGATGTTTAAAGATATGGGAGGGTTATAAATATCTTATGCTACATTGTAGAATTATTTGTTTTATAAAAACATAGGATAATTGTACAGATATTAACGATGATATTGTAGAATATTTACTTATTTTATTTATGGAACGACTATTAGTAATATTCTGTTAGGAATGTATACATATTAAGTTGAACTAAAAGATCAACATTTGTTTACAAAAGCTTGAATATATCTACTTTGTTTCATTACAGCAATTTACGTAGAGAAAACAAGCTGTACAATCCGGAAAAGTCTAACAATTCAGCTCATATTATTTTCTTTAATTCGAGATTTTCAAAACAATCGCAACAACCATGAAACAATTGTTTGTACTTATGAATAATTTATCTAAAAATAGATGAACCTACAAAGACTACTACAGTTACTAATGCGAAATACAATTTTCAAGAATTTGTTATATGAAGGGTGAATATATATATTTTTTTCTTGTTGAGATAGATTTACGCAAGCTGTTGCACGGAAAATTGTTGACCACAGACGGTTGAGGCAAAACATTAATTTCTGTCTATATAGATATAGTACATTTGTTTTTAGTTGTATATATATATTTTTATCATATTTTGGTTGTTTGTCAAAATTGTATGCTTACCACATTTGCCAGCATGTCTAACCCTTGTGTTCTGTCGGGCTTTACAAGACGCCTCACGTAGTTTACAGTGATTAGTATAAGTCTTTCCATCAGTTCCACAAACTAAATCCTCTTTCTGTTTACAATGTGTTGGACACTGACAAAGTGCACGGCCATCGGGACCTGTTATGCAGTGTGCACCCCAAGCACAGAATGTCTTCTCACAGGGCTCTGGAAAATTAGTAATGTTAGTAATGTTAAATAAATTATTAGGAGTTTATTATTATTATTTCAGCCATTGAAAAAGAGTTAGAATGCGTGAATCGATTATTAAACACAGATTTAAAAAACTACAATAGAATAATAGAATAATGCAAAAGAATTGCGTGTTATTGAGTTTTTTGACCTTATATTAATGTAAAATATCTTTTTGTTCGTACCTAAATTACTTCACATGATAACATTCAAATAATTTTTGAATAGAAATAATGGATCGAGCATGTTGTAAAAATAAATAAAATACCTCAAGATTCTCCAATTTCACAAAATAATCTTTTTAAACTAACAACTTATTTCTTCAATAAGCTTATTTCCACTTCTATCTCAACAAATAAATAACAATTTTCTGTAGTGCTATTAATATTCTTGTCTTCTACATTGAATATGATCTAATATGAACAAGATAAGTTAGTACCTACCTAGAGCTTAGTTACTGTAATTTAATCGGTTTATGAGTTGTTAATATATGTTCAACTTATTACGAACAATAATAAAGAGAATACATAAGTAAGCAGATCGTTACGAACAAACGTATGAATCAACATCTGAATTTGAAATTAAAATAATGCTGTATTTACGATAATCAAATAGATTTTATTTGTTATGTATTATAAATTAATTATGCTCCTTCTATTTATATTGAATGAATAACTATATGAGATGGTAGTCCTCTTTAGAAAGGGGCAGCTGAAATTTCTGATAGGTTTAGTAATTGTAAACATGAAACAATAACAAAATTCTAAGTTTGAAACTTTCGATGCTTTCCCTTACTTAATAAAGAATAAATTATTAATTTTCTAAACATAAACACGTATCCTCCACAATTTATTCTAGAATATTTGAAAATACTTTATAAAATATTAATTGATTTAGAAATTATTTTCATCATCAAATATTTATTGTGTAACATGAGATGTTTGTAAAGAAAATGGAATTATTCGAAAGTTAAATTGACTTTTATACAAACTGAAAGGAAAATTATATTTTTAATAGATAGTGTCGAATTACTTAAAAACTTAAATCTGTCACAAGTTGGTTAACAAGCTATAACAATAATGGTGGTTGATAAGCTTGCGTATACTGTTTAAATTGACAACAATATTTCTTTTTGTCAAAGTATTTTTTAGAATGAAACTTATTACTGATTCTATATGTTGTACATATAATACAATAGGCATGTATTTGAACTTCAACATTATATAGAATCAGTTTAACTTCACAATAGTATTATTTACTATTCATATTAAAATTATTCTTTCTATTGGGAATATGTGACTAATATTATATCAATTGTGAAAAAAACTGTCATTCTAGAAGCCAAATTGACGTTTTTATTGTAGACAAAGGTATCGTTTTTACGTCTATATTGTCAATATTTGAAAGATTTTGTATGGACGTCAACAAAATGCCAAATATGAATATCATTTATTATACGGAAATATTTGTTTCTGTAAAATGAAGCATGTCTATCTATAACAACATAAATGTCATTTAACAAGGCATCAACATGCTAGGCATATCAATGTAAGTGAGCAGTATGTATGTATATGTTGAATTTGTAGAATACTATGATATACATGTACATACTATAGGTACGCATACTCTTGACAAATTATAAAATTTTAATTGTTTATTCCAAAATCACTCCCATTTTTATTTTTTAACTTAAATGTACGATTTGGGTTTTAAGATACATTTCGCATAATAAGAAAACTCAAAAAGTCTTGTATTTTTGTCTTTTTTTGGCATAGAGACATTGATAAATTTGAGGAATACCAAAATTAAATTTGTTACCACAGTGATATTTCTGCGTTCATCCGACGATAGTTTCGTTCATATATTCTTCGGAGATATATTATAAAATTGCGAATAGAGCACCATGCTTGTTGTCTATCCAATTTAAAAATTTTTGTTTTTATTATCATATACTTCCTGTTGATATATATGTATAGATCTATTCTATTTTACGTCTATAATTACGTTGTAAACTCAACAAAAAGTGCTTTAATACCTGTTAAAGCAACTTTTTAGTGTTTTTTAATAGCTAGTATACTTTATTTTCTTTGAGCTGGTAGTTGAACGGATTCCTCGTCACCAGACCAGCACGGCTGTCTTCAGGCACAGTGACGGTGCGCAGACCATCTTCTTCAATAAAGTCTTGAGAAATTCTGTTAGAAAATTTTCTCCGATCTTCCAAAATTGGACTTTTCGGGCTTCATCTACCCTCTGCACATTAATTAGCTTTCAAACAAAAAAATAACCGAGAAATCGATGATTAAAAATTATTAAAAATTGTCACTGTTTCATACACCGAAACGAAGCCTGAATCCAGCAATCCTTAAGAAAATGGCCTGTGCACCGTGAAGGCACTCGCGAAATACTCGAGTTGTGCATTTACAACAAAATTGGAGTTAAAAATTCAAGCAAAATATTAGTCGAATATTAAGGAAAAGAAAAAATTTTGACCGTACCTAAGAAATGCTCGAGTTGTGCTTTGAGTAAATTGTGTGACCGACGACAGCAACAGCATCGCTGTCCATCGAGACGCTATCGCTGTGCCACAAGACGCCGCCGTCGTCGCCAAACAATATGTTGACCTGCTGGTCCAATGACGTCGACGTTTTTCAATTACAAAAGCACATATCGACGAGTGCATTGTGGAAAATTGGCAATAGAGGTCGCTATTGAGGGTGCGGAAAAATGATATACATGATCGCGTCTAAAACATTGTAAATATTATAAACAAGCCCGTATCAAAATCAGGAAGAGTTGTCGGCGGAAAAATCATCGTAGTAGAAGTTGTGGGGGTGGTAGACGAAGGGGTGGCACTAAAAGAAGAAACTTTCCTAGATTTTAAGAATACAATTTTTCAAAAAATTGCGCAAGTAGGTGTTAGAGAAAATTAGTTAAACAAAACTTGTTCCAGAAGTCTTAGTTTAATACACTCTTTCTTTCTAAAACCAAGTAGGATCTTGTAACTTGTCTCTTAATAAACATACTATTACTTATTTTTCTCTAAAAATTTGTTGTATGAATTACGCATAATCGACTTGATAAAATAAATAAAATAATGTTAAACAATATAAGAATTTAAATATAATTTAATATAAAATATTGAATACCGAATTTAATTAAAATTGAGTTAACAATTAAAGAATCTGTTGTTATAGTAGTTTTCATTTGACAATAGTAAAACATAGAATACTCCGAAACGGAATTGTTACAAAACGAAAGAAGCAACATGAAATTTAACAATGTGTTGTAATTAAATAAAATCTTTCAATGAAAACAGCAAATCTTGAGGATGAAAGCTGCAGAGAGAAGTTTCCTTTTTTTCTGTGTGGAAAGTAGCGTATAATTTTATTATAGCCTGGCCTGGAGACAGGCGGGCTCAGTCGTGACCAGCATTAATATTAAAGTTCTTGCATGAAAATAAAAACAATATCAAGAAGAAATTGGTATCAGATAACAAGAAGATAAAAAATTCTCTTGTTTTTTTTTAAAGTATTTTAGAAAATAGTGAAGCTTTTCTGATTGAGTTTCTTTATATTGCGCTTATTAAACGTATCTCAAAGTAATATACGGGAATAATGTATGGGAGACCTTTAGATCGTATAGTAATTAATTAAACGTACGTCTCGCTATATATCAAAGCTCCTATATACTAAAATACCACATGTTTCCCTTAAGAGACATTTCATGATGCCAACACTTGAAGTAATTCCCAATAGTCAAGCTGCACATACCTCCCAGGTTGAACAGTAATTTAATCGGTACATAATACTGGATTCATGTTTAAGTGCAATCAATATAACATCAACATTCAAGCAATAACGCAGTTATCCAACAAAAAAGAAATTATAATATCATTTATCATCCGTAATTTATTCGTTATGTTTTGGATGAGAGGAGAGACTCACTAAAAACTGACAACAAACCTTCATGACGTTTTGTATGTATTTGTATTAGTGTGTTAGTGTATGCGACGATGAATACGAATATGAAATATAGATCTGGCGACCCAGATAAATGTACCAGCTGTGAACTTATACCCTTAAAATTTATCAATTGAGAACTAACCCTTGGAAAAATAGATATACGATTTCAATAAATCTTAACTCCCATTTTGTAAATTACTATCTTCTTCTCTACGTGAATCTGACTAAAAATTATCTCAATTTTTCATAAGAGCTTGTCCAAACGAGACTAGAATTGTTACATTCAAGATAAACATATCAGTTTAAAATTTTTGATGGACTCTGTTTTTTTTCTTCGCCTATCTAAATATATTATACTAGTAGAGATAAAAGTGAGAGCACGAAAGAACATAAAGCTATCCTTGATCCAGTTCGCTGTTCAGTATCGCCAGTCCAATTACTGACAAACCAATTAGATTTAACTGGCCGTTACCTGTAAGTCACTAAGCTTCGCAATCAGGACGGTATTTACTATATTTAACATTACAGTAGGATTTACTAGATGATTCAATATACCAACATTAGAAACCTTTGAACACTTCAATTAATTTTCACATTGATATTTTTCTTCAATATTGCTTATATTGTTTTTTTTTTGTTACTGATAAACTGACAATCAATTTGACAGATCGACAAGATATTTCTATTATTTCGAAAATATAAAATGAAAAGTAATAAAGTTTCTTTAGCTGATGTTTGTATAGGTAGAAAATGTGAGAGGAGTAAGAGCGATCGGAAAATTTATAGGGAATTTGTCCCTTAGGTACATGTTCAATTATTCTACCTTAACATTGACAACAGCATTTTCCGCTTGTCATCCAAAGGCTTTTTGCATCAATATTTGGAATTTCCCATTTCTTTACTTTTATATTGATATCAAACAATAATATTGACATTTTGTTTACGGCAAGTTTGTCAGCATTCTTTTTGTGACCCATTGAAGAATATAATATTAATGGTTTTCTAATCATTTCTGTGCAACAATGTGATTTAATAGTTGGAAATTTATTAGTTGACAGTTCGACAAGTCATTTGTCGTCAATTTCATTAAACAACTTAATGAGTAAAGAATGTTGTCGAAGGTGCTAGAATGTCACAATCTACTAAATTCAGTTTGAATTTATGGATCAGGGATAGGTAGATCCGCTTAGATCTGCGCCTTGTCTAACTTACATGACTATAAATCTTTATAATTTGCCAGGGAATAGTGTAGCATTCACATCCATTCCAACTTACCAGTTTGCTAGTGCTGAATGTGACGTTATACATCACTCTACTCTTTGACCATAAAAACATTCCAACTTCACGGATTATTATGAATTTATTCAAATTAGAATTATTACCTATTAAAGATAGGTCTCACAATCAGAAATATATAACAGAAGTCAATTTTAAACGAAACATCAATGTGATTACCTTATAACCGATTAATTTTAAAATATAATGAAGCATACAGAATTTTTCACCCGGTAATTGTTATATAAACTCCTATTAATTGATAAGCGATTCGAAAAATATCTCAAGAATTTGTAAGGTAAGCCTTGGGAAGCATTTTATCAAAATTAGAACCTTGTAGCTCATTTGGAAGTTGGATAAAAACTGCTTAACTCGAAGACCCCCCCCCCCCTCCCATTTTACTCAATTGCATGTTAGTAAAAATGAAAAACATCTCCATCTGTTCCAAAATAACCTGAAAAAACAATGTTGAGCACATCCCTAAGTCGTTTTATGTATGCAGCTACAAATAAGCTACGAGGTTCTAATTTTGCCAAATGATCTCTACAAATCCTTGAAATATTTTGCGAATCGCTCGCCAATTAATAGGAATTGTCATAAGAACTAGGTAGTTTCGCATGGAAAAACTCTGTATAACGTTTTTATAGTTTTATGTAATTGTTTATTTCATTTACATATACATATATTCTTTCTCGAAAATATTACAGCCATAATTATTTTATCATATTGAATTATGGCTTGTATATCAATTGATGTGCTTTTATCAGATCAATTTTTGGGATGGTGCAATTGTTTGGTTATCAAATGTAAATATTTCACCAGGCGCATCCACCAAATTGTACTATCCTACATTTATCTTTACATTATAGTTTTATAAAAAACTGAATATGTCACAATTTTAAAATCTTTTGAACTACCTATGGTTGTATTTATTGATGGAATATAATACTGAAACATTACCAACGACTTTTCTACTCCATAGTAACCATTTCGATATGATCAAACATTGAATTACATCCACCTCACCTCAGATTTTCCCCCCTAGAGATTTGTATGTTAAATTGTAGCAAGATAGTTTTAATACAAATACATTTTAATAATCATGGTTTCCATATCTGATATCTATTTAATTTAATGAAACTGATATTATTGGAAATTTTCCCTATTTAATTCACGTATTCACTATTCGTTCCAAATAATACGAATATAAAATCGTGACCAAAATTGTAAGTGATTGTTGCTTCTTTCAATTATTAAAACGATTGTAACAAATATCTGTTATTGAATTTAACTGTGAAAATTATGAATTGAAAAACAAAAAAAAATTTCAGATGTCACAGTCAGATATTTCCGTTTATATACGCTCTAATTGTTTTTCTTCTTTTTTTTGATATTTTTATAATTCGAATTTATCAAGAGTACTTGTCAATTTTAAATTTCTAACAGATGATTGTATTCGTATGTATATTGTCAGTATAAAAGTCGTTCATCATTTGAATTTCAAGCGTACAATTTAATTCTTATAGAGCGTTTAGTTGGAACAATACAATTTAATTATAAAATCACTTCGATTGCAATAAAGTTGAAAGCATTTTGTCTGGCTGTTAAAACATGCCAATCAACTGTGAGTTTTAGTTAATGACAGGTGAATTACACTTTATATGTGAAAATGATGTGATACAGGACCCTTCACGCTTCATACTAATACACCCATCATTATAAAGCCATCATCAGTACCGTCATCATCATCATCATCAACATCATACTCATTATCAATAACCTCACATATACACATACAGTGGTCGCCGCTTATTGGACTCACTTCGGGACCGACTCTTTTTGATGCCAATAACCGATTGAATCAATTAGGCGGCAGATCAAGAAAACAAACAATTTAATACGAACAAATCATTTTATTATTACATGTTACCTATTGTTTTTATGAATATTATTACATAATATTATTTGAAAAACTTATCAATTGTCGTCTGTTGTTTATTAGATTCTATTATTTGTTGAATATAATTCTCATATTCATAATGTTTATCGAAATTTGTTACTTTATGTTGGACACCACGACGAAGAATACGTAGAAATTTTTAACTGCACAGCTGCATTACGTTGACTCATTTTGGGCAATTTATCGTAGCACTCTAAGATTTTGTTTTTTTCTTGAAGAGACAAATCTCTTCGTTTGTGTTTCCCGGCCGACATTTTCAAAGCAAAGTTTACTGTATTCAACAGACTTCAGAGTAAAACTAAAGATTTCAATATGTAATGAAAATTTATTATCAGAGCGATAAGACGTCAAGTAAAACGATCTGCTGATAAATATAAATAAATAAATAAATAATCTGCTGACTTGCTGTCTAACGATTCTTCTAAAAGCATTGAATAAGAATGTTATTTTTTTTATTTATTTTTTAATCGATACTAATAACCGAAGTTCTGATTGGAATAAACGGCATATTTTTACATTGTTTAATATGGAGTGTTTTGGGACCAAGTAGTTTTGACACTAATATCCGATTGATTCTATTATCCGCGAGTTTAATAAACGGCGACCACTGTATTACATTTTATATTTCGAGTAGTAATTATAACCCGAATATATTACCTAAAGCTTCATGTACTTAGGATATAGTATCCCTTGTAATTTATTTCACTACCTTCAGATGCATATATGGGTTTTGTGTAAACATATATGTAGTGTAGGTATAAGGTATATATTTCTCCGTATAAAACGGAAATCAGTCTCAATTTACACCAGAAAACAACCACCAGCACTACGGTCGACATTCCGTTTTATCCCACATGACAAAGTTCTAGTTTCTATCCAACGATAAGATTTATAAAAACCCTTTGCACAAACATATTTGGATAATTAGGATTTTATACAATTTCTATTATGTTTAAGCGATTAATGCGGGAATTTATTTAAATATCGATTAAGCTCCAATACTTATCACAATGTTTGCTTACCTATAAAACATTCTTTAGATAATTCTCGGAATTTAAACTATAATACATAAAGTTTATCTGGGGAATAGAGGTGAACCACTCGAGTCGACGAAGCTTTTCTTGACTTATTGGCTTAAATTCGCTAAGCGACCTCCAAATACCCCAACGTGAATATATAGAATCTTTCACGAATTCTCTAACAACAAAACAATAAAATCAATATTTAAGATATTTAATATAATACTCGAAAATTTTGATAATTTTTAGAATGTTGAAAAATTCTATTCTATCATAAAATATTCAACGTTTTTAAATTAACAATTAAAATTTGTTCAGAAAATTAACATAATTTAATTGAGTCTAAAAGTGTTCATGATGGTTATTTTTTTTTGTTCATGAAATTAGAGCATTACTTAATTTAATTGAAGGGCGTAGCCCAGAATACTCTTTTTTCCTCGATCATTTATTGATTATCTATAAAGTAATATTATTAATAATTGAATTCGTTAAGGTTATTTACACGAAACTAAAAAAATACGTCAAAAGGTTTTAATTTTTAGATTAATTTTTTTTCTCGTCTTCTACTTTCGTAATAATGAAAATGAAACATTGAATTTTACGTGATGAGATTCTAATCAATTATTCATGTCATTTATCATAAAATTAAATTCTTTATAAAAAAGGCACACAAAATCCCAGTTAATTCTTTTTTATGTCGTTTTTGTTAAATTTTAGAAAGAGTTGATTCTAAAATCGAGGAATGAAAGAGAAAAGGCGGAATAAATTTCATTCTTTAAAGAATGCTTAGACCATTGGATTTCGAACGTGAAAGAATTATTGTATACCCAAGAAGGATAGTACTATAAATAAAATATAAATAATTGAATGTTTTGGCCAATGTTCGAGCGTATTTCGTATAAATAAAACGTTTTAACAGAGCGATCCCGATATTAATTTTCATCATTCAACGCTCTTTACAATCGAAATATAATAAGAAAATTACGTAAACGCCACTTTATTCAATATTACTTTAAAAATTGCAGTAATACAGAGTAAATTCAACTCATAATTTACGTAAGCTGTAACTGTTAATTATACTTGTAAATAATATTGATTTATAATAAAGTTTCTTATGAATGAAACTTTATTATTAGAACTTTCGGAGTACATTTTAATAAAGTTCTAATTAGTTTCTTACTTTTGATAGATGAGTTTTTCGGAAATTGTACATAATTGATATTTCGTTCTTAAATAATGTTAATGATACAAACTTGAAATATAAACTAGATAAATTTTAATACTCTATAAATTCAAATCTATCGAATGATTTTTGTTTTAATTAAATTATAAAACATTCATTTAATATACGATTTTTTCTTAATATACGTAGTCAGGTCAATATATAGGGTTTTCTTATATAATCAAACTTTATACAGGGACATGTTACAGAATGTGAATCTGTGTGTGGACTTTGGATTAGTTTTAACAAGCCCATTTTTCTTAGGCCAATCTTGGAACGACTGAAAATATTTCAGGATTTTGTACGTAATAAAGTCGTCCACCTATTTTGAAGCTTACCAGCTGTAAATTTGTACGTTTAACCAAAACTTGAATTAGGTTAATAGACATGTCAGTGTTTGAATACTAAATATCAGTGTTATTATTAAACACTACCAACATAGAAATTAAACAAACTTTATCCGTTTGTTAATAATAAAATAAATATAGGTACATTTTGTTCAAAAATCACATTTGTATCAGTTCCTCTTCGAGTATTTGTTCTCAAAAATATATTGATTGATACTTGACACAAGCAGGGTCAATATTTTTACATACGGGATTCGTAGAAAAAGAATTTATGCAATAGTCTGTACGATTTCTTCATGATTAATCACTTTTGTATCCGGTGATGTATATAAAATATTCGTCGATATTATTATTGGATATTCAATATCTTTATCGAGTGCCATCCATTGGGCTTCTTCATTTATCGCCAGGCCTAACATTAAAATCTCCGATTGTCGATGAAAAACAATCCACTGGGAACGTTCAACGAACAGTCAGCGTATAAAAACAGTTTTCACTTATTATTAGTAATAGAAACGCTATGGCTTGCTGAATTACAATAGTTAAGCATTCGTTAAACATTATCACAGCCGTTGTAACTATCCACAATACAACTTCTTTGCAGGGATGTCATATTTGTATCTTTTCCCATGTTTTCTAACAAAAAAAGAGCGGCTCGTCGTCCGCCATATTTGCGTTGACTTGAGTCAGCGCATCAATCTACTGCTGACTACAATGCTCAACCGCTGCAAGTCAGCAGTCAGGCAGCGCTACCATTCAATGAATTAGTATTGCCAATAGGTGTGAATTATTAGCTTTGTTAAACGTGTCCAATCTGTCCTTACTCACTCAACTTTACAACAGTCGCCCTGATCACTACATTTCTTGTAGTTTGAAAACTTTACAACTGTTCAAATTCAGATCGATGATTACGTTTTATCGATAACGATATACCGCCCATTATCGTTAATAGATCCATACCGAAATGGGAGTCAATCCATCTCCAAACATGCCTTTCAGGGGTTGTCATTGTTCTACCAAATCTCAAGAAGCATTCTTCGCATATTTTGCACAGTCCTTTATCATCTTTTTGATTCACTCTCAATACATTCTTCCATTGTTGAACTGCAACTGGATTCAAACAATTGTGATGAATTATATAATCATGTACTACTAATTGAATACCTATTTGGTGGGCTACCAACTAGTGTAATCGAAGACATTTGAAAGTTCCAGCAAATAGCTTGCCTTCATCAGTACACAAGTATGGTAATTGACCTCTTCTCGACCAAAAAAAAACCATTAACAATTTCTTGAGAATCCTCTCAATATTTAAAAAGTCATCACCCCCTAAACCATAACAAAATCTCCTCCGTGTTTACCTGTACACACAAAACACTGATCTGACATCCATTCTTGGGCAGGTCTTCGCTTTGTAAAAAAAGCTTCAAATTTGGAGTCATCACTCCACAATACACTCGACTGTAATCTTTTCATTTTCTTCTGTCGCCAAAGAAGTCTTTACTGCCACTCGTACAAAAAAAACCTGCTTCTTCGAATCGCCTTTTGGCAGTTGAAATGTTTGGTTTTCTCTTATTATGTAGACTTGCGTTGTGATTTATGATGCTGTAAGTATTCGGTTGCATAGACTTGGCAATTTTATATACTTATTTTCAGCTAAAGTTGTATTGCGCAGACGTCGGGAAAGTTTCTAATTTCTTAACTCAGTGTACTTTCTCACGTTGTAGTCCACTGTTCCTCGAAATATTTTTAAATTTGCTAATTTTTCGCTAAGTTTTTATTTTTATTTTGTGAAGATTAATGATCATTGACAGCATTTCAAGTGATAATTCTTTAGCTTTCATTATTTTGACTACTAAATGTCTGCTCCAAAACGTTTAAATGTAAAGCTACGTCCACAGCAAAGCAACATTTGTGTTTATGTTGCGTGTTTATTAAAATCCTTTTACGTAACTTCCGAAAAATCATGATGTCTTCACCTTGTACTCCATTGTCTTCTGCTCAAGTCACACAATTAGTAAAACTTTCTAAAGCAACTTTTGTTGTGACAATTGTGGAAGGTGTTGTGCCAACATCAGATTTACAAGACGTGTGGAAAGACGGTAGATCGTCATTCAAATCATTGTCTATCATTACTTCTTGGCATATCTGATCATCAGTCATAAAATAATTACCCTCTTCAGCATTTTCAGTCAACCAGTCGTTGACTTCCGTTTCATTTCAATCAAAATCTTTTAAAGTTTACACTAAATCATTATCTTCCCATTGTAATGCTTCTATGTTAGGACACAGTTTTCTCCACGTTGACCTAATTACACTTTGCGGAACAGAATTCAAGCATCAGCCAATGAAAAGGGACATTTATTAAATTTAGTTCCTTAAGATGCAGTTCAATATCTTGCCTCTTAAAAATAATATCCAGCAAAAATTTTGTCTTATAGTGAGTTTTTATCATTTGTATCACATGTTGATCCACCTGTTGACTTTTGGTACGAACTCTTCGTGGAACCATTCACTAAAAGCTTCCCTAGTAACCCAACCTCTCGACTGATTTTTGTAGCATACGGCTGGCCAACCTTACATTTTTGAGAGCTCTAGGATTTTGGGCTTTTCCAATAAAAAATAAATCGAATTTGTGCGTCCCGGTTGTAATTAGAACATGGCATAAATGTTATGTTATCTTTATACTATTTCCTGCCAGGCGCATTTTGTTCGTGGGGAGAGAGACAAATGTCTTTTTCGGTAATAATCGCCAAAACAAACCACTTTCAACAGCATTATACAACTGTTCTGAAACGAAGTACAATTCTTCTACTTTTCTCTAAATCTTTTCACCACATATGGTTATAACAGGCGAATTCCATATCTTTTTTTAAATTTATCTAACCAACCATCACTAGCTGTAAAATATTCCTTGCCAGTGATTTTTTTGTAAAATTCTTTAATTTTTTCTCACAAAAGGTCACGAGAAAGAATAGTGTGTCTAGCACGTTCTTGAAGAAACCAAGTGAACAGAGCAGTATCCATTTTAATGTTTTTCCTTTTGCGGGTCCTTTTTCCATTGTTTTCACATGCTCAATAATTTTTGATCTGTTTTTAATAATGTCGTAAACTGTGGCTCGTCCAATATTATAATGCTTTGTTATTTTACCAATGCTTTCACTACTATCTAACTTATACAAAATATCCATCTTATCTTATAATGATAATGTCTTGTGCTTTCTTTTTTGATTGATAGTTTTTTTTTATAAGAATTTTGTAAACTTGAACCCTTATATCTCCTGCTCTATTTAATATTATATGTACCATGAGACCAAGGGAATTTTTTATGATATTTCACCCCGAAAATGATTCGATCATTCATCTGCAAATACGTGAAGCTTAAAAAGCACCCTTCCGAGCCTAAGTTTTGAGGCGTCATTTCCCCTTTATTTTTTTTTCCCGCAGAAAACAGAAAAAACACATACAGCTGTTAGATTTTAGTCTCATCGAATTCGGAGAGGGACACCTAGGAATGTTTCCTTGTCAGAGTGTATATAGACGATATTAATTTAACTTTAGCCGACTGTAAATTATGTGATGCATCATGTTATTGACAAATCATTATTATTTTATTTGTTAACGTAGTAATGAAACTGTACAACAGAGTAATCCTAGTCTGTCACACTGATTTAGTTATGGGCTAGTGACCTGCAGATGCCATCATTCTACTGACAAACTTAATCTATTCAATAATAACATAGATAACAGAAATATAAGTACCACCATTAGTAGTAGTAGTAGTAGTAGTAGTAGTAGTAGTAACAACAACAACGATAACAAAACAGTGAACTTAGATATCTAAAACGTAACAAACAAGGAGACCCAACTCTTAGAAGCTGACCACAATACTGACAAGTAAATAATATTCTACAGTCATCCTTATTCGTCCAGCTTTATACAAAAACTACTAGTGCATAAACTTTTCACACTCATAACTTATATATTTGTATAGATGTAGACCTTTATGTCAACGTTTCATCTAATATATTAAATTCTTAACAATTTCACAAACATCAGTTAGGGAATTTTAAAATTGAATTCTGTTTCTATCTTTATATTAAACAAATATGCTTTTAAATACGCAAGTCTCACAATCCCAATGTGGAATAGAGTACAATAAACATGTTTTGAAGAATCAAAAAAAAAACAAAACTTGACTATAATTGCAACTATTGTTTGATGTATATGGTCGCTGATTCAGTACTAACATACATCTTGGATTTCCATTGCATTAAACTACACAAGTCTTACTAATCTACTTATTTAATATAAGCACAACACATTTTATTATAAAGTATCGACAACTTTGATCGTTTATAGGTGCTCAGCGAAAGTTGACGGAATTTTCAAACCTTTTATCTCGGTAACGAACCCATACAGAGTCTTTAATATAATATTATACAGATCCACTCAGTTTTTCGGGTCCTATTCGTCGTTTAAAGGTACTGAAATTTCACTCTGTATATTAAATGGAATATTTCGCAAGTTTAAAACATCGAAAATAAGATTTGCGACAACACATGTATAACTACATTACTTCACTAGTTTCTAATACTTTTATTATTCTCACATACAACACTGAAGGATTTTCTTTTAGATAAGTGAAATACAATGTCGGGAGCGGTGATTTAACTTTGCTTCATGTTGAATATTGTTAGTGTTTTTTTAAAAAAAAAATTTATTTAGAGCTATTTTAAAATGACCATTATTGTAAGAAAAATAAAATTAGGTTTATTAGATTGATTTAAAACAAAATCATAAAAACTTGTTGAATACCTGAAACGGTAATCAAAAATCAATCAGAATTCAAAATGCTATCCTAATTCAAGTATCGTCAAGACTAGTGTAGCACAGGTAGAAAATTACCTACGAATATATTATTGAAAAATTGATTTCACCAAATTCAATTTTATTCAATTCCATACATCCATTTTAATATTTAGATTTTTTTTTCCAATATCGACTGTAATTTGTAATTATATAAAAAATACACCAAGTTAGTTTTAAATTTTCATTGAATTATAGAAGAATACTGACTGTATTTCTCTTTGGATTTCAGTGGGATAAAGAAAAAATTACTTTCGGTCAACCAACTAATCCTTGATGTGGAAACCAGCTTTGAGTGAAAACGTAAATTTAACTTAATCTGAATTGAGATTAGAAACATATAGGACAGTGTTTATTCAATTTCCCTTTTAGTTGTTTAGTTATATGCAGGGCATCGAACCGTATTTTTTTTCGTTCCGGTTCAATTATAAAAAAATTATTGGTTCAGTTCCGGTTTTCGTTCCTGTGAAAATAACGGTTTTGATCCGGTTTTCGGTTTTCGGTTCAGTTCGGAGTGACTCATTTTCAAATTTTTAAATATAAACAATTTATTTTTGCCGTACATTAGAATAATAATATCAATAACAGTAACAACAACAAACCATTTCAAAGATCTTTTAAAAGTCTTTAAAATCCATATAGTTTTAATTTTCAAAAATTATATACGTAGTCAAAATTCACCCCTTAATATACGACCCATATAAGGTGCTTATAGGGTAAGTGTTTCAAATGCACTGAAATCCTCGGACAGGTAACTCGTTATTTTATAAATTTTCTATCGGCAGAAGAATTTTCATGTTGATATATTTTACCATAGAGCAGAAAGTTGGAAAAAATGATGAAAAGTGGCATATAGTCATCTAAAGCTTCAACCCCTAGCCAAGAATAAAAACGCAGTTTTCATTTTTTGATAGCCCTCGTGAATCTCTATCATCCAGTTTTTGAACTACTAAAAATATTCAGCGGTTCCAGAGATATTTGGAAAAAACTGATTTTTCAGGTGTAACTTCAACCGTCAATATCTCCCTTAAATTTGAGTGTGAGGACTAATGACAAAACACGCATTGCTTAGAATATAATGAATTACCTACATATATACCGAAAATCATCAAAATCGGGAGTTTCGATCTCGGGTGGTTTACTTCATTTTCTTGGCAGGAAGGAGAGGGGAGATTGAAAGAGAAGAAAAGAAAAAAATCGTGTTAAAGTGTTATGCTTGAACCGAAAAAACCGGTTTTTGCTTTCGGTTCAGCTCCGGATTTCGCTCCGTACAAAATTTCGGTTAATTCCGGTTTTCGGTTTTCGGTTCAGTTCCGGTTCGATGCCCTGGTTATATGTATATTTTTTTTCACAAAATAATTGAATTTGTTTAATAAAAATAAAAAGTCAAATTATAAGGCGACAACTATCATTCTGTTGAATTTTACGATGTCGTAACCAAGAGTTTTACAACTAATATACTACAGGTGTAAATGATGTGATATAAAAATGAGCATGGTCAAAGTACTAAAAGCCAACGCAGTAGTTGAAGATGTGGTTGATATTTGTTATTTTCAATTCAATATTAATCTAGTCATTTTAAATATATTGTAGCGATAATTTTAATAGGCTAGCTACAAGACAGCTAAAGTTTTCAGTCAAATATTCTAGGATATTTCCAATTTTCTACATTATTTTTAAATGGATAGTTAACGTTTTCAGTTGTACTACTAAAATCTTTTATATGTAGTTATATATGTTAGATTTACGTTTCAAGAACGATGTTGCGATTAGATGCAAATGTTAACCAAAATAATTTTGAATCGTCTGAAAATTTTTGGATAAGTAATCAAAATCGATGCTGTCTTTGATAGCAACTTTAAAGCAAACAAATAGACAAGATATATCAAAGAAATCTTGGTTAAAGACATTTAGGAACTGAATGCCGGTATATTTAGAAAAGGGAAGGAATTGAGATAAGATGAGATAAACGATAGAGTGGGTGGATTGAACAGCAAAATAAAGTGATGAGAAAATTTCAAAGTTAGAAGACAATTACATTTAAAGTGATATAGAAACGTTTTTCTACATACATATAAAAGACTATAAAAACATTTAACACGTAACGTAGTTGAATGCACTCTAAATAATGTTACCTTAAAGTTTAATTTAAGTATATAGCATATGTTTCGACCACCATTTTCATGGTCCTTTCGACATTTCTTTGTTTTATGCTTGTACAGTTTTCAGTTCTTTGTGACACCATTTCTTATATATTATAAATGAAATACTCCACATGTTTGGTAATATTAATCAATTTTAGATTAATTTTTTGACTTTCATATCAAGTTTGCTCATTGCCAATACAACAGTTCAAATTGATTTGAGTGAAAAGTATTATTTGAACTTAGAACGATTTTTGATAATATCAAGTCCGTTTGTACTTCAACGTGTTAGACATACCTACATATACAGTGAAGCTTCTACTAACGGACATTTCCTTTAACCTTTTAGTAATGAGGGACCATTTGACTAAATTTTACATTATATTATTTTAGTGGAATTTTTGTGGCTGTAGACTGTTTACCAACTGCTAAATCCTTGATTCAGTGTTTTAATAAAAAGATTTATAAATAATACAATTATATTAAAAAGACCACAAGTAGATGTTTAACGAATTGGATTTTATTTTTTTGTAAACTTGCCGTTCTCCCTTGTCTTTGAAATTAATGACTGGGAGATTTCGTACCCTGATCCCCATCGGGTTAGTGGAGTTTGAAGATTCTAAGTGATTTTAACTACAGCCTGTATAAGGTAATAAGGTTGAGATAGACCCTAAACCAGACTCTTTATTCTCTTCGAGAGCAGTATGGCGGAATTTATAAATTAGAATTTTAAAATGCGTTTTTTGTAGTAACAATTGATTTTCTAAAACTAAATGACAGATTTTCTTCAAATTTGGTACAGGTAAAACCTAAGCTAATACTAAGCTCTGTTAATTTTTTCAAAATGTTTGAATATCACGTTCATTTCTCGATCCAGTAGAGTTCAACCATAATGGAAATGATGGATTGAATTGGCTTAGTAATATTAACTTACCTGCGACAATTAGTATTGTAAAGAGAGCAATTGATGGTTTATAAATTTGAATTATAAAATGTCATATACATGTTGTTTGTTCCAAATGTGGTTTTAATTAATGGAACCTTTGTTTAAAGCAAAACAAAATTAGATGTCGTGTAGTTTGATGATTGTTGAATATGTCATCAAAGGATATAGCCTTGAGCCCTACTCCATTACATTTGGACACATTTCTCTCCAATCAGTGAATAAATAATAAAGAGAATCGAACGAGATTAATTATTTAGATATTTCACATATTTATTCAAAACAATATACATACCTATCTCACCATCAATAAGTAATTATTATTAGATCCGTTAACGTTTTGAAATAATAATTAATGTAGAAAACAACAAGAAAATATGACGTTTTGACAAAAATTAAACGAATTTTCTCAAATTAATTAGCGAACTTGTTGCCCATTAGTCAGTTATAAGTATGAATTCTAAAGATAAAATATAAAGAAAATTTACTTATATTATAAAGACAATTTAAAGTGTTTTAATTAAAGACTTTTAAATGAAATTTGAATTCTTACGTGAAATATTTTGTTAAATATGTACAAGTTTATTTTATCGTTGTTATCTACATAAACAATGTTTATTATAAATTATTATATAGATTACATAGTATAAAGACCAAATATAAAAAAAACGTTTATAATAAATTTTACCCGTAAGGTCATCCATTATTAATTGTCTTGTAAAGGCCTGAAAATGGTAGGTTTAATTAACGATCAACCATTTTGGAAGGTTGGACTTGTTGCCATTATAGGATTTCAGTAATTTTTTTTGTCTGTTACAACAAACAAAATTGTATTTCTCATTTGTTTCACAATTATTTGTTGTTGATGGTGAAAATTAATGTTTGATTTAAATTATTCTTCTAGTTAACTGTCTAAAATTAGTCAAGAGATACGTTAGTGATTTATAATGGGTGGTTAAAATTTATCAGTCATCTCTGACAATACGAAATAGAACTTAGACCCTTGTCTTGGTTTTCAAGTAGTATTTTGAAAGATGATTATTCAAATGTAATAGGCGTAATAGCTTTTAAAAAAGGTCAGCTATTTATAATTAGTGAATCTCTGTAAGAATCTTTGAAGTATAATTTTATTAATAAGTCATTTCCATAACAACCATAGATCGTATTAAAAATTTACGATGGATCGATTTAGCAAAAATTGACCATTTTAAATGTCCTTTTATACGTCGATAACATACCACTATCAAACCGAAATGTTACAGTTTGGGTTTGATTTATCGATGTGTGCTTTTCTTATGATGGCGACAGGCGAAATTCGATTGGAAAAATGAATTTAGCTTTGGACAACATTCGTGGCTGTTTCAAACAGACCGTAATGCTTTGTTCAATAGCCAATGAATTCAATTCAGTTAGTCACATGTTTCAATGGATACATGTAAACTTAATCGTTATTTAATTTCACCAAAAAAAAAAATCGAATACCTATTGAATATATTGTTATTTTCTTTGCATTGCAATAAAATTTTATTGATATAAATTAAGAATGGAAAGTAAATGGTCTCAACGAAAAACAGGACCTGTGTTACTAACGGAAGATATTTATAATACAAACTTGACTTTTAGATTTGTTGGAAGAAACTTGTGTACAAATTCTCTTGGGTTTGGTGCATATCTTAAATACGAACGCCACCTGCGGCCATATATTTTCGTGAAAAGATTCTAAGTTTCAAAGACAATTTCTTTTCAAAAGAATCTCGTAATCAATAAGAGTATTAGCTGGCAAAAACTTTTTTTTTGTGGAGATTCCACTTTTGTTTCTACTGTCTAAAATAATTTAAGTTGGAAATTTTTCAATATTTCTTAATGATTAAGTGTTGAAACTGAGTGAAAATAAATGAAATTAGTTTGTACGTTGCTATATGCAAAATTGATTATTCAGAAAGTTTTTGTCATTTATGCAAAGCACAAGACGTTATTCAAAAAGTTTAAAGTTTTTTCTTTGTTATCATAAGTGTATAATTGTAGGGAAAGTTTTATAAATTATAAAGTTTTCCTAAGGGTGGTTACACATTTTTCAATCAATACATTTATCTCTGCTGTTGGCATTATGCATCTTTTAATAATTAATGGGCAAACATTGATTCTATCGCATATAAAACTACAAAGTTATAAACTGCACTATATAAATTTCCGTTTAATTTTATTTAATAACATCAACGCTATTACCAGAATCTTCACTACAAAATTGAATTAACTACTTCAAAGATCGAATGTATTATAATTAATAAAAAAATTGAATTTTTATCTCAAACCGAATTAAAGTAAATTTTCAACAAATGACCTCGCTTCCAATTTGAGTGAGAATGAGCAAAGTCGAAATATCAAATTTCATATTCAAACAACAAAAAACTACCAACTTTAACTTCAAATAGTTTAGTTTAAGTTTAGTTAATTTTCTATGTATAATTTGAGGTATAAATATAATTCATAATATGTTATTGATGATGAAGAATCCTTCTTGAAAGACTAATTTAGCTTGTAAGTTATTGAACAAAAGCTGTATTAGATGTACTAATTTATTAAATTTGGAGTTAAGGAACTCCAACAAAGTAATATAGATAGAATAACTTGAAATGATTATGGTAAAGGAACCAATTCTAACTAGTGAAAATTAAAGGAACCCACGTGTAATTGAATGAAGAAGAAATCCGGCATTTAAACTAGAAATTCTAGTTTTACTTTATGGCTAATCAGGTGAATTAAAACAAAACGAGATCAATTTTTGAACGTTTCTAATGTACAAACAAAATCTATTTTTAAAAATAAATGCAAATCTATGTAACTTTGTAAATAATGCTGCGTCCAAACGGGTTGACAAATGCACCCCATTATCCTCTATACCTAGACAAGTTTATATCCGTTTGCACGCTTTTGCCCTTGTGTGTAATTTAACAGTGTTGCGAGACGACATTCCCTCGACACCTCATCCTAAAACTAAAGAACATCTACTAAAATCAAGTTAAAATCAACAATTTTTCACAAATTCATCTTTTGTTCTTGTTAATATCGATAACTTTACTAGCGAATTAGAGAAATTAATTGTTAAATTTCAATTAAATATAACCGCAAGGAATTTAATCATTGCCTATTAGAACTTTGAAACGTATTATTAGTTGTTGAAAATGACAAACAAATCTATTCATAGTTTGCTTTAAATCTACAGGCATCTAGAAGTTACTACAGCTCTATTTGCAAATATAACAATCATAAATGAGGTGACTGTTATTGATTTCAACATAATCAATGTATTTGTTTCCTGCTACCTGCTACTAGTAAAATACAAAATAAATACATGTTCCATTATTTTACATTTGATAGAAAAATAAACATCTTGTAGAGATTGCAAAGTTGCATCATTTAATAAATATTTTCATAAAATTAATTCAGTTGAAAAAAAAATGAGCCAAATAATAACTTATTTTAGTTAATCTCTAGCTAAAGTCTGGAAAGCCATTAAATCTATCTGCTGCCCTACAATAGTAACTTATATTTCCGTTCTAAATAGAGCAATACAAAAAGATTCCGTCTCTAGGCGTCTAAACGCATTTTATTTCAAATACAGAAGAAATGAAACTGAACAATACTTGTGATCGTGTATGTGAAAACGATTTTAGCGATAAAAGCGAGTTTCAGCATCGAGACCACTAATATATATCAATATTTTTAACATTTTTCATTATCAAATATTAATCAACTATTTGATAGGGTAAGTAACGTTTTGTTAAATAATTAAAAGTAATTTAAAGTAAATGTGACCTAATTGTTATATTCTAGTAATCAGTTGAAAAGAATTTGTAGGAATAAATATAAAACGTCAATGTTGTAGAAAAAAAGAGGTAACAATAAAAATAAACGGTTCATACTAAATACATACTAAGAAACTCCAATTTACTCCAGCTAATTTAACATTTAATGTCAAAGACAGACGGTGGTCGTCTGCGGCCCAACTTTGTGGAAGTATTTTATATGCGACAGCCAATAAGAAAACCCAACTTGTTTCGGTAGTTAGTAATACGTTTATTTTGATTTTCAATATAAATTGAAATCAATTTACCACCTACTATATTGTGTTTAACAATTTGTAAATAATATAGAATATTATTGAAAACCATTTCTATAATAATCATGAATTATTATTGAAAGCTTTTATTTAAAGTTGCGATGGGAAAATCTAAAATCGCCCTAACATCTATAACTGATTTACATTTAATTGCCTTCTAACAGTAACAGAATAAAAATCAATCTTATTAATAACTAAGGAAAAGAAAATTGAATACCGTTAGCATCTTAAATCAAAGTTTTAAGTTAACAAGTAACAGGAAGAAAGTTAAATAAGCTATTTGAAATAAAATTCACGACTCTAAGATAAAGATGGAAGATAAACAAACAAAATAAACGAACTTTCCTTATGATAATAGGAATTGAACGAATGAAGAGTAGAATAAGTAAAAATTATTCAGTTCTTTAGTCGGTACTGAATAAAAGAAGCGACATTTTCCACGGCGGTCTTATAGGTTGTCCTATACGTAACTTTCATGTCTAGGCACAGATTGATTCATTTTCGATGAGATTTCAAATAGAATTGAACGAACCAATCCCTATTGAATGATAGAATACAAATAAGGAGTGTATCGAATAGACAACTTTTCCTAATACTATCAATTACTAAAATGTAAATTTCAGGAAAATTAACATCCCGTCAATTAACTTTACTATAATTAACTATTGTAAATTAATTGATAAAGAAATTAAGTAATATTTGATTTCAATTTCGAAATTAATTTTTATGTTCGCTACTTGGTTATTTTTTAAAGAAAAACAAAACAAAAAACAATTCAATTTTAATTTATCAAATAATGTTGGATTACGAAAATTAATCAAGTGGATGAAATAAAACCAGATTATTGGAAATACCCTTTATCTTTCCCTATTGGACACATGCATATTGATTGGTTGAACTAAAACTAAAACTCATATATAAATATTACCTGGTTATTAAGAAATATTTATGTTCATATACAATAGTTAAAATGGATCAAATAATTGTTGAATTTATTCCATTAAATTTGTAACAAACAATCAATTAGATGCTTGAATTATGTAAACAAATACTCATATTATTTTAGTATCTATGTATAAAATGTACAACAGAAGCAAAAATTAAAATATCAATGATAAATTCATGTGTATTTATAGTGGATATAATTTAGTATGGAATTTGTATTGTATTGACAAGCTCTCATCAAAATAGAAGCATGAAGAAGCATTAGTCCGAATATTTACAAACGGTTTAACTAACACGCCAAATACTGTCGTATATAAATTCGAATCAATCACAATGTAGGCATTAAGCCTTATTGCTAATGCTAGCACCTATGTGAATGATCTGTATTTGAATTTAATACATGAAAATGTTAAATATTACCTAGAAAGATTTATTATTTAAAACTGTGTAAATGTTACGTGGCAATTTTCGATTAAATTTTACATATATTTTTAACACAAATTCTTATCAGAAACAGTAAAATATTAGATTTTATTTCCATTTACTATCATCAAGCATTAAAATAATAAATAAAAGTAAATTTTTTATTAAAGTAAAACGAACTACAGAATGGTGTTAAACGTTTCTGTCCTATATTATACTATATAATAAGTAATGATAGTTATCTAGTTCGTATTTTATACGTTTAGCTTTTGGTAAACTTAGTTGGTAATAAAACTACCTTAAAACAAGTACTAAAGCTACGCTAAACAAAAAATAAAATCAAGCGAATACTGGACCGGGTGTCGATTCTAAATGTGGTCGATTCTTATGAAACTCCTACTAATTAACGAGGGATTCAGACAATATTTCACGGATTTGTAAGGGGATCCTTAGGGAACAATTTAGTAAATTTAGAACCTCGTAGCTCAATTAAGAGTCGGTCAAAAAGATCGCTTTTGTCAGTGTCGCGATTTTCAAAAGTGAGCTAAACACCTAAAACAACTAAGAATGACTAATTTAGAAACAGGTGCAAATATTTCATATTTTTTTTAGAATGTAATAAAAGAAAACGAAAAAATAAATGTTGAGACGATCTATGAGTCGTCATTAGTTGTTTGATGAGCTTAACTCGTTTTTGAAAATCACGACCTTTTCAAAACGAGAGGTTTTTTTGGCAAACTTCCAAATGAGTTACATGAATTATGTTTTGAATCGCTCATCAACTAATAGAAATTCCATAAGATTCGCCACATTTGAATTTTCAACTTGGTATATCATCGATTGATGATTGAAATTTCATTACAATCATTACATGTCCATCATTTTTTTAATGTATAAATATTTGATAATCCAATAATCAATTTTATATCTGTATAATGACATATTTGATTAGACTAAAAAGGGTTATTGAATTAATCAGAATAACATCAAAAACCGTATTGGCTCATGCTATTTGATAAAAACCTAAAATAGTACAACAAAATAGTGGAATCAAAATATAATGTGTTCATTTTTTCCGTTTCATTTTCACAAATATAAAAATAATTTTAAAATTAATAATATCATTTTAAGCTTCTATTAACTTGGACTTGAAAAAGTTCATCGAATCGTCACTTTGAAAAAAGTATATAGAAGCGTTGTCTGAATAATAAACATAGAGATTTCAGGCCCATGCTTTTTTATGTAATCTAAAAAAGTACTCTTGACACTAGGCAGCACCACTATTGAAAATGCTTCCAACGTTGTGAGTATCCCGACCACCAGACGACGACACTATTGAAGTACTACCGGCGATGGGAATGGGTTCTTGTCTAAAAACCATCACTAAGTACACCTATTGCTTAGGAGAGGGCAATATTTTGTCTTTTTTTAAAAAACAAATTAAAAGTCTTAATTCACTCAACATCACAATTGTGTCATATTAAAGCCCAATCGAAGAAAACAAAATAATACAAATTGGAGACCATTATACCATAACATTAATTATAGACAAGAGTAAGACCTTCAGTCTGAAATGAAAAAGACTTCGTTTTTCTTCAAAAAAACACGGAATTTCTATTATGACTCCTAACAAAGAGATGGCAGCATCTTTGGAGCTAATTTTTCGATTACAAATTTCTCATGAGGTTGAAATCTTTATGTTATTATTCACTCAACGACAGAAATGTGCTATTTTGCGTAAACTTCGATAAGTATTGCAGTCGCTATATTTAATAAAATTGAACCACACTAACCTCTTAATATACATACATATACAGGGTGTTCGATCTAAATATGGTCGCTTCCATGAAACTCCTATTAGTCGACGAGCGATTCGAAAAATATTTTTAGGATTTGTAGGAGAGTCTCTAGGGAACATTTCAGTTACTATAAGAGCCTCGTAGCTAATTTCAAAGTTGGTCAAAAAACGATCGTTTTGGACAATGTCGTACTTTTCAAAAACAAACTAAACATGCAAAACGACTAAGAATGACTCTGAAACCTTCCCAACATTGATTTTTTTCGTTCTTTTTTATTGTATTCCTGAGAAAATACGAAATATTTTCACCTGTTCCAGAATAAAATGAAGAAAAACGAAAAAAATCAATTTTGGACGGATCCTAGAGACATTCTAAGTCGTTTTGCGTGTTTAGTTCGTTTTTGAAAATCACTATATAGTCAGAAACGAGCGGTTTTTGACTTCCCAATAAGCTGCGAGGTTCCAATTTTGCTGAAATGTTCTCTCTACAAATCCTTGAAATATTTTTCGAATCGCTCGCCGACTAAGAGGAGTTTCAAAGAATCGACCATATTTAGATCGAACACCCTGTATATTATACAAAACGGCTCAGTGTTTTGAGTTTTTCATACAGTTTGAAAATTGTTCGGCATAGCAATCACAGTCTGTATAAAAAAATTTAAAACAAAATCCACGTGTTATTTTCGGATTTTATTTGATTTTATTGAACAATAATCATGGAAAATTCACACAAACCATTACAAAGTGATGATCAAAAAATCAACCGCCTACGTCGAGCGGAGGCGGCGATATAGAGTTGGGATTGCATTTAGGAGGTGTACAGGTAATATTGTGTGGGTTGTTTTTATTTTTACTTTTTAAATTGATATACAATTTGTGAATATTGGATTAACTTCGAAATCCAGAAGTTGTATTTTTACCGTACTTTGTTTGTAAACCTATCCCATTTCTAGTAATTGTCAAGTTTATCCCATCTATCCCTCTACTTCAATACAAATATGTGTAATATTTTTCACTTTGGACTAGAGTTTTGTGGTCGATGTAGAGTTAGAAATTGCAGTTGTTAATATTTTATGAAGATATATGTAATAATAAACAAGTACATATTAGATACATATAGCATTTGCAATTCTAATCGAAATCGGGATTGAAACTTGTAAAGAGTTGCATTGATTGAGGGTTACTCAAACATCAATTAATGTTCGAACTTTCTAAAAAGGAGTTATGACTTGAGGGTGTTCATAGAGACGGTTTCAGATAACGATTAGATTCAATTTCAGACTCAGTATTTAATCATCCATTCAAACAGTCATACTCAACGTTTATTACAATAATTCGATGTAAATTCATCAAGTCCAGTAGATTCAATAACAATTACTAATTACCCATTACACGAGTACCAATTAACAACCTCTAGAAACAAGATTTTATTATTAAAATCATATAAATTTCGAATGTATAATCATGAATTTGTTTGTTGTAATTTTATGTTTGAACAATGAGCAATTAGAACTAAACTATAATTACAAATATATAATTATAAAATCAAAAGGTAATTGAATAATTAGTTTGTTTGTGTAATACGATCTTAAAATTTACCAGCTGTATCGATAATTTAAACTTATAATGAGGCTTTGAAATTTTTGTTTTGAAATCCTTGTAATACCGTCATTGGCAGCTCCATTTTTTTTAAATTTAGTTAAAAGCAACTGTGCGAAATCTGATTTAAAAACACCGACAATCTACTGAAACTTTGTTAACATTGGTGTTTTCCCCCTCATTTAATGAAAGAATATTACCAGATTTGTGTATTTTTATCGTTAATTATCTCAGCTTAGTCCAGCACATGTACAAAATTCTTTTAATTGCAGTTTCTTTAATGAAAAAATCTTTTTGTTTATGATTTGATTCTTTTATAATGGATGAAATTACTATAATTATCTGAAATTAAATTGAAACATTTTGTTACTAGATTAAATATTCCATGAATTTTCTTTCTAGTAATGTAACAGAAAGTCAACAAATGGCTTTACACAAAAGAACAAATCGAATTTACTTAAATTGTCTAATTAGATATTCTTAATCAACTGTTCGGTATTGGACTAATTCACAAGAGTGCACTAAGAAGATCCTGTGGGATAAAAGATTTATAAAAAGGATCATTCTTTTATCAGTGCTAGGAACAAATTCGATTATTTAGAGATTAATTCTACATGAACTGTGATTGAAATAAACATTGTTAAAACAAGATTTAAACAACTAATAATAGAGCGCATTCTGTTGGTATTTACAAAATTTATCGGATGTATATTCGCCTCGATATACACAAGATATTCAAAATTTCTTTTCAATAATTCAATTCCATCAGCCGCACGTACTAAGAAACAACTCCAAACGGTATACATAACTATAGTAGCAAGCAACACTATGTTCCACTTGCATTCACGTTCAATTCGTTATAAATATTTGATTGTCACACCATTTTCCCTTATGTATTACAAATGAAAATCTTTTAACAATAAGTTAATTGAAAAGTCGTCTCGTTTTTAAATTATGACCGTTTCGAATGTCACTAGCTGAAACTTGATTATTTACTGACACTGAACGTGTTTGTGAAAGAGCACACTTTACAACCTAATGGTCCAACTTCACTGTTGTTAAGTGAAAACTTTTCACATTAATCTATTACAGTAGAGAAGCAATCTTAGTAAAACATATGCCGGGAAAAGTTCTTTTTGTCGTAATCAAACGAATAACATGTCCCATACGTTATTGTAATAAAATGGAGCATCATTGTATCATTAAATTTTGATTTAAAATTGATTTCAATCCAGAAGCACTACAATATATAAAGTTGTAATTGTTTTATCACGTCAAACTAGTTTGAGAAAATCAATTAAATAGTTAAATTGATAATTAAGGCTCTTAACGCTATTGAATGATATCTACTAATTTTATTAAATCATTGTCAACCAACAATCACTCAAATTGTCTATTCGATCCTTTAGTACTGAAGCAAATCGACTAAGATTTAAATTTATAAAATATCAAGAGAAATTGCCGAATTGGCGGAATTTTTTTTAAAAGTAACCTACGAAATCCACCGCGTTTTTTTTCACCTTACAAGAAATTTATACCAAACTAGAGTCTTTCACGTATCTAAATTTTCCTGAGGAAACGGATAATAGGGTTCGACAACAATAAAAATCTCGAACAATCTTTTTTACACTTCATCTATCAAGAGTTTCAATCAATATTCGATCGTAGATTTCACCCTTTCCATCGTTCTTTTTTCTTTTGAACAAAAAAAAAACATTAAAAATTAAAAGAAAAAAAAAACACCGTAATTTTCTTTCGCCATGTGGGATAATTAGTGTTTATAGTTTCTTTATTATTCGCTACTTGATTGCAAGTAACGCAATTTCCTCATAATCAATAGTGTCTTCCTGAATACGGTGACATAAAAAGCAGTTCAATCAAGATTAGAGAGCAAAGAAATTCGGTTAGAATAGGACAAGTTCTATAAAAAAAATATATGTATAAAAAGTTATATTGAAAACTAAAATTTTTGTGTAAAGAAGAAGGCAGGGTTGATTGATAATAGCAAGTGAGATGTTGATTGATTGAATGTAAACTTGTTCTTTTTGTTAAAAATCGACAATATAAGATTGAATGGATAATAAAATAATCTTCAATCATTAATTTTCAATTATAATCACCCATTTAAATTTATTTTAAGCAATGGTAAAATTCAAATCAGATACAGAACAAGATTACCTTAGTATTTATACTTTAATCCTTGTATTAGATAGACTGATAACTAGCGTCTTGCTAATTGCAAAATGTAATTGTTGAATAGAAAATAGCAATTACCAGTTAATATAATTAGAAGTCTTTCGAATTTCTAATTTCTAATGATTTTGGAAGACGTCTATAAACCAAATTAACAATTAGTATATCATCCGATAAAGAAATAATTACTGAACTTAATTATTTATTGTAACATTTTATGTAGAATTGTTAGGAACCAAATCAGGCGTTACTAACATCTACATATCAATATGTGATGAAGCTACTACAGGGAACAATAGGAGTGTAATTCACTGAAGTGACAATTCTGTTACATGTACTGAAGTTGTAAAATCACTGAATTTCACTACGTTACATATACATACATATTATATTGCACGTTAACAACATTGTCAACAATCAAAGAAAAATCTTTAAATTTAAACAACCTTTGACGACAAACTCTATAATGTTTTTACATTAAACCAATAATTATGTTCTAGTCTCTTTGACATTTTGACAAGTAAGGTATTGAGTAAATTGAATTTGTTAGACGCTGTGAAAATTCGTTTTAATTGAATTTCAAAACTCCTTCATCAATTTCGCGTTATAAATCGATGTGATTTACTCAAAAATAAAAGGGGAATATATCCTTAAGACTTTATTAGCATATACCGATCCAATTAGAAGTAATATAACTAATCAACTATATTGCAATAAGGTATGCATACATTTACACATATGTATATCGTTAAAGATCACAGTATCATATATCGAATAGAAATGACGACTTTAGTACAGCCGTAGAAGTATCATATAAGATCCAAGAAGTACTCTGGGGTGTTGTAACATGAGCCAAGTTGAACATAACAAAATACACACACACACACACACACACACACACACACACACACATACATAGTTAGATCATGAACAACTCCTTTGTGACGACAAGTAACGCCGTGTAAAAAATTGTTGTAATAACTGGAATGGATGTCTTGTTAACCAGAAGGGCGAATTTTAATTGGACAAACATGCCCTAAACTTCAGTACTTGTTTCTCATCTATACATAATAGACAGTAATGAAGATGTTAGATTAATTGTATATAATTTCATAATACCAATCTTATAATTTTTTTTTTTTATAAAAATAATAAACGCTTGATCTATTGTAATTTAGAAGATAATTAGTGATATAGCAAATATAATGCTCTACTATATGCTTTGTGTATAAATATCCATCCATATTATAATATAGAGCTATTTATTTATGGTACCCTTCAACATTATCTTTACAACTTTGTAGATCAATAAAGGATGTCGCTTCACAACACACAAACTACAATAGGCCCTTAGTACGCCTTCCGAACATTAAGATAAAGAATCTTTACGACAAACTGACGAAGTATCCCCAGAAAGACACCGAGGACATCAACATAAATCCATAATTAACACAAACAAAGCTTAATAATATTTACTACAACATGTTTATTTTTATAAATTAATATATTTGTCGTTTTCAAAATATACGAACAAATTTTAAGAACTTTGATTGATTAACGAATGAAAAGATTATCAAATAGCTGATATATGTCCTTAAATTCATGTTGGTTAAGAACTTTTGGAACTTTTACAAATTTCACAACTAAATTACTAATGAATTTTATTACAGCTGACCGGTAAGATTTTGTAACTATTGGTAAAGACGACTTTTCAATTTTGTTACTACGATCTAATTGTAAGATGGATTCGAAAAGTGAAAAACCTACAAATTCTGGCTTTAAATGTAAATTTTGCACTTTTTAAAAACAGGTAAAGTTCTATGTATGTTATAATATGTATGTGTATAATAATGACATAAACAAATGAATAATGATACCGTTTCGGATATTACATGATTACATGATTTCGTGAAATGACAGAATCAGAGAACCGTCAACTTCCGTATTTCAGTCACGTAGACGAACACTATTAATAATAGTTGAAGTTTACAAAAGAAACGTATTATAATAGGTACAGTGGCGATTAATAAAAAGAGACCGAGTCTTGGACGAGAATTTCACATATTTTCGCTATTGTAAGTCAGGTTGTTTCTCTCATGAAGTTAAGAAGGTGGGTAGGTAGAAGGTGTTGGAGCCAGTTTCAGCCATAGGAAATTTGTAGAACCACCCTCTTTACAGAAAATTGTATTCAGGTAAATACCCAAAATGGCATCAGTAACCCCACCCGTTTCTTCTGATTGTGTATCTTTCTTTCTAAATTCTGACCTGTTAAGATTCTGTTACATTATAATGACCGCCCTCATAAGCCTGTTTTACACAGCTACACAAGAGGTGTTTTTTCTTTAATCGTACATATGAAAACAGAAAATAAAATGAAAATAATCAACACATACCTACTACAAAATTTGTTTGTACGAAATATTTGATAATTTTTGCAAATTTGTCCCTTTTGTTTAATATAAATTTAGCAGAACAAATTGAACAACTAAACAATGATTTAGGTGATTTTACGAGACATGCTGGAATGTTGTTAAACATATGCCATCTATGAATAATAACAACCACAATTGAATATAATTATCACGCAAGAGAGAATGATTACAAAGTACAAACAATTATTGGAGGTTGTCGAATAAAATTTATTCCAATGTTGTCTCTTGTTCAGATACTGTTCTACTTTCAAAACAACTAACAACTATTTAATTACTATGTATTAACATACGATCGTTTAAATATATTTTAATAATCTGTTAAACAGTAAGATTTAGTAAATTTACAACTGGCTAAAATAGTATGAGAATATTAAGGTTGGCGCATCCACCATTTCGTCGGTTAATAAATTTTTACGAGCACATTAAGCAAACGCATTAATAAATTAAATATAAATTTTCTATGCTATTATACTGGTGGTCGAAATGGACTGGGTGGTGTATGTGTGTATTTGGCATTGTGCATGCAAGGAAATAATAAAGTATTGCCCTATTATCGATTTTACTTTACTTCGTTCCACCCCTATGACTCTCATTATTATCAACAAACATATATTTAATTTCTTTCATTGTGATACGTGTGTCATTATTACAATCAAAATTTAATTGTTATTGCTTGTTATAAGTGAATCTTATCATTCCCTTGGGTATCTTTTATAATCGTATAACATGACAACATGATAATTTATCAAATCTGACATTTTCGAATTATTTCACACATGATTATATAATAATTTTTAAGTTTTATTCAAAATGCTTACTTTACGCTTGACATAAATAATTGATTATCATATAAAAAAGTTAAAGAGACATGTTTTTCTTAAAGTTTCAGTTAAAAAAAAATCGCACTTGTTTAGTTACAGTTTGTACTGTTTTTCTACTGTACAAACTGTTATCTCTAACCTGAATTATTCTGTAAATTAGCCAAAATCGAGATTTAAGTAAACCATTTACATTAAAATACTTGAAAGTATTATCCTAATTTTAAAATCTAAACAATTAAATTTGAAAGTTTGGTTAACGAAAACCGACGTAACAAGTTTGTTGTTTTGTGATTTTATCAACGTTAAACAGACATTTAACGCTGAAAATTTCTGTTGATTTTGTTAATTTAAAGTTTTATAGGAAAATAAGTACGAATGCAATTTAAATAGATTTTATAAAAGTAAAAATGTCATAATTGTATTAAGATGTATGCCTGTGACAGTTGACATTTATAAATCATTCGTAATACGTCTGCTTTACTTTTAGCATTTTGTTTCTGTGAACAACAATTGCCGGGCGCTACGTCCATTAAAAGAGAATTGCCGGAAAAAGTTTCCGGAATTTTTTCTGTTCTCTCTTTTATTTTACATTAATTTTTTTTGATTAATTATAATATCAAGAATAACACGCCAAATTTCGATGTAGAAAGAAGCTCAACGACAAAAAAAAAACAGCGAGAATTTGCGAAATATTAATCAAATTCGTTGACGTAGAAAAGCGATATTATTTGAAAACTTCTCTATACTTTTAAACAGACTAAATTTTATTATCGATTTTTTTATATAATTTCACAACTTTAATGCCTCATAATTTTCAGGTATCTGCTCATCATTAATTTGTGTTTTCAATATTTTAAAATAAAGCAACAAACACTTTAGATACAAGTATTGTTTAAAATGACAATGGGTTAATTTTTAAATATTTTCATAAATTTTGCAATAAGTTACAAGTACCACGTTAAAAATTGTTAAAAATAAGTTATATGCTTTAATGAGTTTATTATTTCATTATTAATTTTAATTTCTTTGTTTCAGATCTACACACATGTGAAAGACAAGATTTTAAACCTCGAATATCACCCGGCGCCTCCACCATTTCGACATAGAAATAAGAATTATACTCCATTCACTATTGTAATTTTGTTTCGATAAAAATGACAAACATAGAGACTCATCCAACTGAACGTTCCAAAAATGACTAACTTGTATCCGTAAGTTATAGAAAGAATCTTATCTTTTGGTTGGTACCTCTGGAAGGTGATTAAAATCGGACGAATGTTGTTATAGAAAGTTTTATTATTTGACGAGGAATTTGAAAAATATTTCAAGGAGGGCAACTGAAGATCATTTTTTCAAAATTAGAACCTTGCAGCTCATTTTTAACGACGATGTCGCGATTCTTAAAAACGAACGAAAGACTTAAAACGACTTACAGTTAGAATAACTCTAGGATCCTCTAACATAGATAGGTATTCATTTTCTAGAATGCAATGGAAAAAAATGGAAAAAATCAATGTTGAGAGGGTCTCCGAGTTTTACTCGTTTCACGTCTTTATCTCGTTTTTGAATATCGTGATATTGTTAAAACGAGCGTTTTTTGACCAATTTTCAAATGAGCTACGTGGTTCTAATTTTGCTAAGGTAACCTTCAGGGACTACCGTATAAATATTTTTCGAATATCTCGTCAAGTAATAGGAGTTGCCATAAGAAGTTTTCGTTCGACGTAAATCACCCTGTATAAAAGACATTATTGCCGATGTTTGATATTTCTATCAAAATCTTAAAATGAAATAGTAGATATAGTATAGAAACTTTTACTCATTGTAAATTTAAAAAGTCAAAAGTTGAATTTGATTATTGAGCTAATTAAAAAAGTTGGCAAAACTGTTTTGATTTTCGTCTGGAAAAAGAACTATATCGATATCTATGACAGTATGATATGATAGAACATCGTGGAGAACTTTTAGTTAAAAAGCTAAATAGTGTAGAAAACTTTCTTAAAGGTAAAGTTTATTTCATCGACATAACAAATGTGTCTACTTCTTAAAATTACTTGTAAAAATTATCACACAATTTGCGTGTAATGATACCATTTAAAATGTATTTTTATTTTTATGTTAAAATAAAAAATACGCTGTAGGTATATTAGTGATGTTAAATTTTATAGGATATGCAAATAATCTTAAATCATTTTATAAAAACAAAAAGTATACGAAAATAAACTTTTGTATATCTTTCACGTGTAATTTTATATTGAGATTTTATTCAAATAATTTGTATTATATTCCTTTCAGTAAAGTTTATTGTAGACTATTTGAAAGAATAAAATATTGTTCGTATTTATTGGAATAGATATTTATTTATTCATCCCTGTTTGTGATAAAAAGCACCTAGAAATTTTTCACTAGATTCGAAAAGTATGTACAAGCTGATCATTTTGTTTGCCAGTCCACATTGACAATAGATTGTAATATGATTTTGTGTACATATAATGTAAATTAATTAATTTTTTTTATACACTCAGTGAGGTAGCCTCAGCACATATTAATGAAATGGAATCCTGTCTACCTGCTCCTCTACTCTCACATTTTATAAATAATTTATTGAATCAACAGTCGAAGATTATTTGACATATTTTGAAAAAAACTACATCGGAATCATTCATTTTTAAAATCATTAAATTGTTAAAATGGTTCTAAGTAGTTGAAAAAGAAACAACTTTTGTGTCCCTTTTGCATTACAGGGTTATAGGTATTTTGTAACCCCACATTGAATTGAAGATTTTACGCATCCACTGTCTGTTTATAACACACGATTCTTCTGTCTATTACCGATGGAAGAAGTCAGAATAAATTCGTAACGGTTTACAGTATCAAAAGAATGCATATGAAATACGAAATCTTAAAGGTACATGAAAGCGGTGAATAGAAAAGTCAAATGTAAATACACTAAAAGAAATTGCCAGTACTTTAAATGGAAATTACAACTGAAGTTTTAGAGGAATATATTTAGTTGAAATTAATTTGATATCTAAATGGCCAGTTTTATATATGGTATTAATTAAATACGATGAGAATCAAAGCAACCAAAAGCTAAAATTCAATTACTAATATTTTAAGGAAATAAATTAAATTTTATATAGGATTAATAATCAGAGATAATACAACAATCTCTACAAAAAAAAAACACTGTAGAAGAAGAGAAAGATCGAGAGATAGTCGCAAAAAATTAAGCTTAATTAGTTTGGATTCATTCCGGTATTATTAGCAAACACTAGACGCTATAGCCTGAATTGAACAACGTTAAGTGTGTTTTTGTTTGAAAGCATTTTAACAGTGGACGTTGGCTATTTATGCTTGAAAAACATACGGTGTATTTCTAAAATATAATACAGATCTTATTAAAATTAATTAAAATTAAAATTCAAGCGGAGAATGTTCGTAAATTTAAAACAAAATCAACACGAGTCACTAATGTAAAATAAGTTGTCACTAGAATTACGTTAAAGTTAAGTTTGCTTTAAGGTCTGAAAGTGTAAAATATTCATTCGAGAAAGTAGTTGTCATGTAATTAAAGACGAAAATCTCGAGTTTATTAAATTAACATCATCATCATCATTATAGTTTGCATTGCCTGCATCTGTACTTAAATATTATTAAATACAATTGATAAAATTTAATCTGTATATTTGAAATTTTGCGATAATTTGTTTTAATTTTCTATTCAGTTAAATGTTGGAAAATTTGTTGCAAATTTTATTTTATTTCAATTTGAATGAAGTTTGTATATCCCGTTAGTTTCTATAATACTTTCAGACTATACACAATACAAATTTTAACTGAATATATTATCACTAATCACCCTAGACTTTCATGAATTTCAGACTTACTTCTATATTATCTCATTAAAATATTGTAACTAAAGAGCGGATTTAATCGTTTGAGTATGTCCAATTGACACTATACCAACCGAGCGGCACATTCATATATTGATATAAATACACTAACTGTATTCAAAATACGTTCCGCTTAGTTTACAGTTTTCATTTTATTGACTTATTATTTTGGTAAACACATCCACAGTTTACAAAATTGACTTACCTTCAACATAATGTTGTCTGGGTTTATGCATCAAATCTGTAAAATAAGATCAAATATTAATAAATTTGAAAATTGATTTCAAAATCGCAAATTACAAAAATGATAAAATAAACGTATTGAATTGTCAGAAACATTGTTATTGTTACATATCGTTTTAGAGTTTGTGAAACAAAGAGATTGTTGAAAATATCTAGTTCAAACAATAGGGGTACTGTTTGTGGATTTAAATAAGCTGTAACTAACAGGCAAAAATATGAACATTATTGACATATAATATCCTTATTGTTGATTTTATAAAACAGCTAAAAATACACACACTGTTATTAAAAGTTTACCAAAACAGTCAAAAATCACATCAATTTTTTCCCTATTCATTGTTGTGTACAATATGGAATATCAACTTGTATACGATGGACGTATACTATGATTACAAAGCGGCAAATTACCAAATAATGACATGCTCTATATATAATAAAAACTAGTGATACATCTGAGTACTTGAAAATTTATAAACCTTATCTAGTAAAATTTAGGTATAAGTGAATTTATTTATTAAAATTAATTAATGATTTCATCTGTTTTAAAAACTTTTTGTAACTAATCGTATAATTTATTGATATTTCTTAAATGCTAGGGTGTGTCAAATAAAGCCTCACTGGAATCATTAACTTTTATTAATTAAAATCGATTTTGTTCTTCGATAGTTATCAACTATTATTTTTTGTATTCTGCATAAGTACACATGATCATAAAAATGAGCTTTTAAATAGGAATAATCAAAGATTAATATCTAATCGATTATTTTTATTACATGTAAATATTGGTTGTATTTACAGGCAGTTCAATTTTATAAAAACAAAAAAGATAATTGAATGTACAATATAAAATCATTGTAAAGTAAAAATCAGATATGTCTTGTATGATGTTTAGAACATCTTTATCAATTTCATGCCACCTTGTTTTGCATTTTTCATGATTTCTCATGTAATTTTAACATAATGTTAGAAATGTTGATTTTATTCAACATTAAACGAACTTAATATTTCAAACATAGCTTTCTTTCTTTTTACATTATTCTGATGGAAAGTTTAACAACGGCTTTCAATTTCCATATAACACTATTTAAAAAACTGATGAGCAGTCGAATCCACAACAATAAGAATTGAAATCTTATTTATTTTTAAAACAAAAAATTCAACTTTTCACACAAGACTCATACAATTTTCAAGAGTAAAATTATTTTTAAAAGAATCATTCATATTGTTAGCAGAAATCTTCCGTCTACAGGGTGTCGATTCTAAATATGGTCGACTTTATGAAACTCCTATTCGTTGAAGAAAGACTCAAAAAATATTTGAACGGTCCCTAAAGAGCGTTTTAGCAAAATTAGGACCTCATAGCTCATTTGGAAGTTGATCAAAAAATACTCGTTTCTGACGAAGCTTGCTACGCACTTGAAATGAGTTAAGAGTGACTCGAGAATCCTCCTCTATTGCATTCTGGAACAGTCATTCTTAGTCGTTTACTTGCTTAGCTCGTTTTTGATCAACTTACAAATGAGCTACAAGGTTCTAATTTTGCTAAAATGATCTCCAAAGGCCCCTCCTACAGATACTTGAAATATTTTTCAAATTTCTCATCAAGTAATAGGAGTCTTGATTGTATCGTCGATGTTTAGAATCGACACCCTGTATAAAACATCTAGATCAGGGGTTCTCAAACTATGATACATGTATCACTGGCGGTTTATTTCATCCAAATGAATTCAAACAGTAGTATAATTTTTCAGATAGTTTCTAATAATTTCATGTTCATTACGTATTAATATAAACAAATAAAACAAGTTCAAATTATTTTATCCTTAAATGATTCTAATCAGAAAATCCTTTTGTTGGTAATGGTACATAAAATTTTTACCTTTAATTTATGTGGTACAAAATTTAGAAAGTTTGAGAGCCCCTGATCTAGATGGGTCTGTAGAGAGAAAAGATTGTTCGTTTTTTGATAAAAATCTGTCGTCTATTAATCTGATTTTTAAACTCCAACGCAATTCAATATTGGAGAAAGTGTATTCTGAATAATTGAAGAGAGTCTTGGTGACGAAACGTGTCAAATTTAACACAACACAATGCACGAGACAGTTTCACAATTATTTTTTTGTAAGCCAATTTTTAGATAATGCCAAAAGTCGGGTTTTCATTCTCGAAATATTCATGTTTTATTTTAATTATTTCTGAAAATATAGATTTTTAGTTAAATTAAACATTTTATGTTTTTAAAGACAAAAACATCTAAGTTTTCTTTTGCATCAAATCAACTAAGTAGAGATTGTAATTCTGTTTTTATTTTGTAGACGAAGCGGTTAGTAATTTATCTGATGATCGATTTTTTTTATTTTAGTTGCAATCAAAAACAACCGTCGTTTGTTATACTTTATATCAACATTTTAAAGTTTAACTTGGCTTTGTTGTTATATGTTATAACTATAATCCATTGTGTTTTACTGAAAAGTAACATCAAGGAGTTGTCAAGATGCCTACTCGATCTTTCATACAAACTTAACGAACTAAGTTAATGTTATACTAGTAGTTCCTTTATATTGTATCCGTTCTATTTAAACAAAAATATAAATAAGAGTATACTTAGACTTAAATGATAGTGTAAATAAGTATTTGAAAAATGAATTTTTATTATTATACAAGCGCCTTTTATTCAATTTAAATAAGTTCCGTTTTTATCGTTGTATGATCAAATAAATTAAACTGGCAAATGTCAAAGTAGTTTATAACTGAAAACATTTGATATTATAGTGATTAAACACGTTAATTTCAGTTTTAATAGCTCGTATAATTTGAAGTTTTTTTTGATAGCCATTGAAGCAGAACACGCTATCAGTCTTTTGATCTCACTTTTTTCTTTATTTAAAGATTTATCCCCATTTTTATTACGGAAATTTTAATATAAATTATGCAAACTTACTAGTCATAAAATCGAATTCTTTATATGGACACTGTTTGGAATAAAAATAAATAAAAATGTCGAATAATATAAATGTTAGTCTTCAATAGATTTCACATTCATTATATCATTTTTTCCAGTGCTTTTATATCAATTTTGGTCCTCTTAAGGTACAAGTAAAAGGACGCCACCAACTGGTGTGGCATGTTAAACCTCCTCTTTGTTTTTTTTGTCTTTGTGAAAATTAATGGCTTCATATGCTAGTGACAAGATTTACTGTGTCATAACATAATTGACTTAATCTTAAGTCGATAAGTTTCAGAATATACTTGACAGAACATATTTGTGTTCGAAAAAATACCTTCCACTTTACTGAAAAACTTTGATGTATTTTAGATCATTACGAAATTTTTTATAATATCATATAGAATTAATTTAACTAGCTTCTTTACTTATATTTGCATAAAGGAAAATTTATAAACATACATGAATATTAATTAACAGATAGAGAAAAGAATTGCGTGCGGTGTATTCTGTATGTTCACTATTTAAACTAATAAACGTGCGGGGTTAATATCGGAAGTAGAATTCTTGTTTTTCCCAAATGATTATTAAGTTTAGTGGGAATACACTGAGAACGTATTGTCTAAGTTTGTAAGCACAGATTACTCCGTACAACAACTTAACAATCATGGAATGTTCAACAGCAACTTATAACAAGAGTAATTAAACTTTATTTTGGTACATAACAGGGAATTTCTAAACAGTCGTCGCGACATAAGCCCACTCAATTTATTGCAGCGTTTTTTTTATTTTAAGCCGTATTTTATTTATTCGTTTCCACCTCAAGTAGTTGAAAATGTAATTTTTTTCCTCTCTCTTTTTTTTTGTTTAAAAGAACGAAATAAATTGTAACATTCCAAGAAATTTATAATTTAAAACGTGTTGTTGGGGGAAAATAAGTTAAATATGAATATAATTTAGAAGAAAAGATCAATCAGTCGATGACATATTCAAAAAGTTCACATTAAGTAATATCCAGATTTAAAAATATACTTTGATGTAAAAGTTGAGTGACATAAGCGAAATGAGAAAACTTGGAAAAGTGAATATAACAGAAAAGAGAGCTAGATTACATCTAAAGTTGTGTAAGCTAAAATACAACGATATGAACTTATACAAGTTATTTTAAGACGATAAATTATAATAAAAAATGCACTTTGTTCAAAGTATTTAAGTTGTTTTACTTTTTAATTTGCAGCTGACAATAAAAAAAGACAGGACGGTAACTGAATATAAATATGTACAACACAACAATACTGTTCACAATAAAGCGATAAAGTCGAAAAATTCGAATTTTATCCGTTTTAAGGTTGATTTATTCAGTGTTGGTGTCTAGTTTTCTAAGATCAAAACTAAAGCTTATCCGGCCGCTCATGTTCAAAAGCTTACAGTTATTGCCTTCTATTCAATTGTATTCCTTCACAATTTTGTCAACGTACAGTTCAATTTGTTGTTGTTGTTTTTTTTTTTTTTAAGAGTATATCTACAATAAATATTTGGACATGTTGGACCTATATATTCACCATGTGACGCTTATTCATATTAATTCAGTTAGCTACAATATTTATTGTGGGTTATTTCAAAGGGGTTATAACGGAATACATTTTACATATAACGACTTGTCTAAAAATACAATTTGATGAAGTATTTAATTCTCTAAATAATTTCCCTTTCGAATAATAGCCGCGTACAAATGTTTAATGTTCCATCAATTTAGACTGCTCTGGATTGAGGTCTCTGGGGTGGTGCATCCATAGCACCTTCCAGGTATACAACATTAACAAACGAATTAATGTTCAGATTTAATTCTAAATTTGTCGGCGGTTAAATTCATCTTCAACCATAAAATTGATTCTCCACAAGGGATTAAATGGTTTAATGTGGCAATTTTGAATGAACGATTTCGTTCTAGCTAAAGAATTTTAAAAATAGGAATACGAAGAGTTTAAATTGTACTTAATTTACCAACAATTCATACTAAACGTCTTTTCTACATTCAAATATTGTTTTTTTTTTCAAAAGAAAAAGACTTTAATTTGAATTTGTAATGTTTCTATGGTTACTTTTATCGTTTATTAATTACATAAGAGAAGATTATATTTTTTATTTTATCATTAGAGTAATAAATAAAGACTAATCTCTAGAGTATACAAGGGTATCTCATGAATTTATGACAAAGGCCTATACGTTTTTGTTTGTAAACCGATCTGTATCTCATTAACTTTTCGCACTACGAAAATTTAGACAATTTGAAGATTAAACTTCAAGTGTCTCAATATCGTATTGTAGATAACGATCTAAAGATTTTGACAAAGTCAAAATGGAAAGAAATATGAAACATATTCGCCCAAAAAGTTATACTGAATTTCAATTTTTCGCCAATCAAACAAAAATACAATTTTGCGATATTTACAAATACTCTGTGTATTTTAATAAAAAAACAATAAATCCATAAATGTTCTAAGAATAGACAGTGTATCTAAAGATTGAAGAGGATGAGGATTTTGAATGCCTAGAGCTATCGGCGCCCTTACACTTGACATGCTAAAATCAAATAAGAAGATTGGAAAACAGCATTCGATTCGGATCTAAATCAAATATTATAACTTAAAGGTGCAAACTATAAATTTAAGCGAATTATTTTAGTATACATATAGGCAAAGTCAAATATTTTCTCTACAATTTCTATTCACCATACTACAAATTTTTTTAAATGAAAACAATAAAAAATCGGTTGTATACAGGAAAATACGATGTTGGAATGTAATTTAAAGAACTTATCAGACGTAATTTTAAAAATCTACGGTACGTATAATATACAGATTATTCTGTAAATATTTTATCACAATTCAAATTTCATTTTTCAAATATATCTTTGCAAAGAATAGGTTCAACCGCACATATTCGTGTTGATAATTCTGCCTTTATAAATCAGCAAATTATGATATAGCTGTTTTAAAAGAATTATTACAATTTAAATTAATTAATACATCAACTAACAAATATTATCAATAAAAAGTCGATATTTATTTATTATTACGTGTAAGAAAATTAATAACTGAAACAGAGTAACAACTTAACTTACCACCCAATGAACTGTTAGTTGACAGTAAATCATGAAACGCACAGAACTTTATTATTAATATTTAACTGGTGGAATTCACTAAAAGTGTTTCAGTTTTTATTAATAATCGATAAGTGAATCATAACAAAAACGACCTGTCGATACGATTGCAAACTTGATCAGTCAACCGTAATAATAATTTAATATGTTATTAATTTTAATTTAAAATTATTCATAAATTTTGTTGTTTGCGATCTGTTAATAATTATTAAATTATTCATAATTAACATTATAATTATACTCGTAAAACCTTTGATCGTCAATTTAAAATATTAATCTACATGTTATTATGTACAGATGTACAATATAATTAGTTACTTTTTTCTCTATCATCAAATACTGAATAATATTTGATAATTTTTAGCTTTTACAATGCGCTTTATGTATTGATCATACCTATCAACAGAATTTATTGGTACATCGGACTTCTATCTATATCGTTTTGATTAATATCAAACAATGTGCAAATGAATTCGACAGCAAAACGTGTAATTTGTATTACTGAGTTTTTGTTTAACCCAATATTAAATAGGCGATAATAATACAATATTAATAGATGTTATTGATTTTAGAGAATTGTCACAGAATCACAGTAAATTTAAAGTAAATCAAACGTAGATTAGGTTTATTATTATTATTATTATGTTGATTTTACATCTGAATCAGTATAAAGCGAGAGTGTAATTTATTGCAAACTTGTAAAGGGTGAATTTCTTCGTTTCGTGCAACCTTTCAAGTTTAAGTATTTGTGTTATATATTATTTTACAATCGGTCATGTTTGTATTGACATGGATACGTAGGTATATTTACTTATAAGTGTACACAATTTTATTTGTCTAGTGTTAGCGTTTGAAATGCGGAAATTCTTTGAGGTTTCATAATATATTTGCGTGAAATTAGTAATTAAAAATAAATAAATAATATAGAAACAGTGCAGAATATTTTGTACGTAGAACAATTGGTGGCGGAAATACTTCATGTACATATTGAATTTTCCGATATAAGATAAAAGATTGAAACTACATTTTATGTCTATGTTTCACATGCAATGTTGAGTGTTTTACTTTTACCATATCTTGATCAATATGGGTGGTCTTGAATGCAATTAAACGTATTCATGCAGGTGACTTGGTACCAAGTTTGTCTATATAGGTATCTATATTTTAAGGTAAAACGTGCAAAACAACATTATAACAAATAACATCAAAAGATAAAAACAATTTCAACATACAGTTGAAATATAGTAGAATACCAGAGACCAATACAAATACCACAACAAGCAAAACTAGAATAAGCAGGAGTATCGTTGGACGACACCACGAAACAAAACATGAATTTCTAGATGGTGTAGCTGTTGCTGTTGTTGTTGTTGTTGTTGTTGTTACTGCTTCCGAACCGAAACAACCACATGAGTCTATATCAGGATCAACAGTAGTTGTGGTATCTTGAAGATGTGGTTGACGTGTTGTTATTGTATTGTCACCAGTTGCATTAACAACAACACCACGATATACTGGTGGTGGCAGGAAACCATCATCATCATCAACAGTCCGTAAACCACGATCACTATAGACACCATAAGAAGCTACCATACTAGCTGCTGATTGTGAACCGTTTGTGTATCTCATGATGGATTTTGATGATCTTGTATTATCTTGCCAACAACACCAAAATTCACTGAACTGATATTCCTTATTAACTGCTCCAATGGAGCTACTGCCATATGTAGCTGATTCCCTCGCGTACCAAGTATCACTATACGTCTGGGACTTTCTATGTCGATCACTTATTGTATTATCATCTGACAAGTGATGATTTGTATTTATTACAGACTCTTCTCTTTTATAATTAATTTTATTTACACTCAAGATCATTTCTCAGACACATTGCCATGAAGACGTTACCATTGTTTTACTTCTCCATTTTTGTAGTTCCATTAGTAAAATATATAAAATTATGTATTTGTTGTATAAGTTATTAATCGATTTTAACCACATATTTTCTCATCTCTACATACAATCAATCCTGGAAGACAATCAATATAATTTACATAATGGTTAAAATTGGAAAAATCGCTAATTACAACCCCAAAGTTAAATTATTTAAAAAAAATTATATAAATAAGTTTTATTTTCATAATCGCTTAATACCGTTTTAGCAACTCGATTGATAATGCGAACACAACTCTACATCTTAATAAAATCTATTTGTAAAACTTTATTGGAAAGTTGAGTGCTTTCATTCAATTATATCATAGATATTTTTGATATAAATATTTACCGAAACTTGAAACATCATCAAAATTATTATGTTGTTTGCTAGACGATCGATATAACACACTAACAACCCCTTGCCAGTTTCAGTTACTTTAAAATTCCAATTTCAGCATATTTTACCAATAATAAAAATGCTCAAAGTAATCACGACTAATTTTCTTTTATCAATTTATTATTATGAAAACGTATAATACAAGGAGAATTACTCAAAGAAAAAACAACACGTCGTTAATTTCGAAAACACAAATAATCCTGTATGATGTATATAAATAACGTTTTAATTGTTTTAAATTAAATTGGTCGTCTTTTGAATGTTCATTCAAATTTTCACAATGTTCTAATTGAGAAACCTTCTTTTGTACCATCATATTTCATAAAAACTTTTTTGACAACAACAAATGTCTTAGTGTTGTTTGCATAAAATTGGAAAAATAAAAAGAAAAATGAAATAACAGAAGTTATAAAAAATTATTAAGAATTTTATTCCTCGTTTCACCAGACCTCTCACATAAAAGTAATATACAACATTTCTGACTAATATTATACAACTATATAAAAATAACTGGTTTGTCGCACATTCTCTAACAGTTTTTCTCTATTTTTCGACAATAAAATTGTGTATTTGCGGTTAAAATTGGACAACGCCTACAGAAAAATTGTACAAAGAGAAATACAACGAAGTCTTTTGTCAATTACCCATAAACAGTCAACAGACATGTTTTTTGCTTAGTGGTGAAATTTAATTTTTAACAACTTTATGAAATAGACGAATTTTTATGTATTTAGGTTAGTGTTTCAACGATTCTCGAGAGTATAACAGTCTTACTTGCGAAATCGCGAAAGTAAAATCCCAATACACCAACTTCAAAATAAGAAATGTAATTGTTGTGATGTGAGATTATCTTACAAATTGAGAATGAATGTTATTTTATGATCAGAAGTTTAAAAAATTGTATGCTTCCTCAATAATTGGAATTGCTAACGAATAAAATTGAAACTTTTCGATCGATCTCGTCAGAAACTGTATTCTTTTTACCCTTGTTGAAACATTGTACACCCCTGATTAATACTTATTTCGTTGATGAAACTTGAATCTATATTTCAAGAAGTTTAGAGAGTAATGAAAGTGCATGATCAGCAAGCATCTAACTTCAATTATTGAACAAATCATAATGGTAGGAGATTGTAGTTTACCACGATGTTAGACGTAGCGTGATCAAAGTTATAACTTTTATCCACACTCAAATTTAAATATGATTGAAATTTATATCAGCTAAAGATGAAAATAGCGAAGTGTCGAAGTTGATTTTCAGAAGAAACCCCCAATTTACTTGAAAATATTTGAATGAAATGTGTGTAAATGTCATTGGATATTATTTCTTATATTTTCAATATCAGTTGATTTGACTGTTCAATAAATGCAATATGGCGAATATTACAGGTATTGATAAATAAATTTTATAGAATTTTATGTACAGAAAAAATTTATAAAATATAGTGCCAGCACCTGATATCAGTGTGTCTGTAGTGGACTCGTTAACATGCTGTCATGTTCACTGTCATGCTGTTTTATTTAACACGAAGAAACGAAATATATCACATGAAAGTGTGACGGTTTTTCGACTCAGAAACTTTACGATAAGAAAAGAAATTAATTAAAATGTCCCAAGTTGTAATATTTAAATAAAAATATTTATTACATACAATTAAGCATGTATAGGTATTATATTTGGTATTTTTCATATATGTAAAAAAATACTATTTTGATGAAACATTTGGTAATATTAAACTCTGATAGACTGAATTCTGTTATATATAGTGAGGGTAATATAAACGACAAAACAGCAGGGGTATAAAAATGGATTGTAGACATTCGAGTAATAAAGAACAAGTGTCTATAAAAATACTTTGAGTTTTATGCCTGAAAAATAGTTATATTACTTTCACGAATATTTGTTTGAAATATTAAATTAAATTTCAGTAAATGACAGTAATATTGAATTCTGTTTTGTAATATTGTTATTGTTTCAACGTATTGTGGCCATTAATAACATTGCTGTGGATATCCAATATACTTATGTCATGGATTAATGTATAACATAATATGGTAGGAGTAATCCATCTTAAGGTCATATTTCCGCATCTCTTTTTCTTTCTTAGTATTTTTCACGCTTTATTGAATTTTAATCAACAACATTACTTTCTCGATAAGAACAAAAAAGACTGTACACTACAAATAAATTAAGTAATTATTTTAAAATTAATTTCAAAAAAAAACGATCTAAAACTTGCAACAAATAATTTCATTTTTATCGGTTATATTTTCAACTTACAACCCACTAAAGCATTATAATAGAGCAATTTGCTCTGGCTTGTATACAAAATGTATAAAAAGTCGCCAGTATGATACATTTTATCACACCCATTCCATCATTTTGTCATAGTGGAAAATTTTCCGGAATCTAGAGGGTTGAATATGGATAGTCATATATACATACATACATCATACATATATTTATAATGTATAGGTATAGACACAAAATTACTTTTATACAAACATACAATAGCAATCCTTTAGTGGGTGTGTTTCAATTGCACGCTAAACATAAATCACTATTAATAATTGCGATAATTGATATTTCAACCGAATACGAAAAACCATTCAGCAATATTTTTAAACTCGTATTCATATCGTGATTTAGTGAAATTTTTATCTTGATTTAATATAACAAGTATTTATTAAACATTAATAAAACAATCGTACACTTTATTATAAAGGACACTAATTTCAATTGAGTTTATACGCAAAGGATAATAAAGGAAAAGAAGGAATAAATAGTGGAGTTGATTAAGTGTTGAAGCTCATTACGTTGTCTCAATAGCGTAATAGATAATTCGTTTTCTGAGAATATATGGAAGATTTGTGCACTCTCTCCCTATTTTCTCACTCTTCATTGATCAATGGTTATTGCTCTTCATTACAACACTAGTGTACGAACCCTGATTTCATCGCTATTCAAAGGAGTTGAAATTTACTCGTATGAGCAACATAGAGCATTCCAACATCACAATAGTTACTATAAGTATAGTAAGGGATTCCTGTTCAGTTTCTGTGTATTTTCACATCGACACATGTATCTTCCAAGCTAGCGCGCCCAACGTCCCAACCGCTATACCGTGGCTTCCATCAATCTTGTTCTCTGTCATGGACCATTTATCTCCGTATTTTTCGCTTGTCCTTGCCTTACCTTGCAACTAAATGTTTCTAACTTAAGAGAATTGCCGATCACGTATATTTCATTGTTTGTATTTAAGATAAAAAATATATTAAATATACAACATAACTAATGCATTTTAAATATAATCAAACTACCACAAAATTCAATATTTTTACCAAGAAAAAGAACGGAAATGCTCAACAAAGCGTATTAATTCTGTGTCAAAATAAATAATCACAAATAGACAGAAAATGTGGGTTTATCAAAAACCCGATTAGTAATATGTTCGTGGTTGAACGATTGTGCACAGCTGGAAATGTTGAATCCCGTTGTGCGGTTGTTATATCTGGAACTGGCTAATGAATAATTGCACTTTTTTTTTAAATTAGGAAGAGATGAATAGACGATAAGGGTGTGACAAAGAGTTACCGCCTATATATTACAATATTGTCGCTAAAGATTAATTATTTGCTGACTATCAACTTTAATTAGTTGTGGTAAAAACGAATATAAATAAATAAATAAATAATATCGTTGGAACAATTTCATTTTGTTTGAATAATCAAAATTTAATAATATAATCAATCAATTTTGACATAATCGTGGTGCCTTTCCATCTTTGAAATAATCAAATTGTTTTCTCGTTTACATTATTTATTTATTTTATTGGTTAGTGTTAGTTGTTTAAGCGTACAGTTTAATTACACATCCTTTAAATTTTTTAACTAGCAATAATTTTCAGGAAGCATTGTAAATACAAAACACGCAACTCACTCCAACTGAAATTCATAGCTTGCCAACAAACAATTACTGTAATGACTTCAAATGTAAAAACGCTAAAATTACAACACAGTAAGGGCCATTTACTCACCAACATCATCCTATATGTAGGTATATGATAATATTAATTTTACCTCTGGCATATTGGGTTTTGGGAATATCCAGAAACGAATTACATCTTATTAACACATTCACTTATTTTTAATTTTATCACACATATGCAAATATACAAATTATAAAACACACCACGTTTCGACAAGTTCTATCACTTAAATTGCCGTTATCGAATTTAAACTGTCTAAACTCGATAACAACTTGCCGAAACGTCGTGTGTTCTGTAATGTACATGGTGATTTATATACTATTATTATATTATTAAAAGTATAAAAAGTTATAATTGATCGAAGTTGATGAAATTGGGTTTATAGCCGTTATGTTACCTAAACTTTCTCTAGAAAATATTTACGTTGTCCTAGCAAAAACCCCGTTGTATGGGGTAGCGCGCCATACTCTCTTATTTTAAATAAAATGGTATATTTTTTTATTGTAATTTTGAATTGTTTGATAAAAGAAACGGGGACTTTGATAATATGACCCATCGTCTAGTGCTGAAAGTTTTTCAGCTATTTTAATTTTTAATGTAGCTTTGAATTATTCAGTGTTTAATTGAACAATTTATATTTTTGAAGCTATAGCATTTAAAATTTTGAAACTTGGAAATTAATTAGTACAAATAATCTACTCTTTATCAGTTTGTACAGTTTTTAATTATCTGTCAACGTTTAGCTGAAATAGTTTTTATTTCAGGCAATTTTCAAACTATAATATCTTGCTTATTTTGAATAAAAAATCATATTTTTCTTTTTATAATTATTAATTAGATAGAGACAAAATATCTGCATCGAACTGTATTAGCATTTTCTATACCTATTTTTGATAACTTTTCAATTTCGTATAATTTTCTCTCCTGAAAGAAAATGTAAAACATAAAACAACTTTCAGTTCAATTGTCAGTTCATTAATTTTAAGCTATCTCAATGAAGAAATTGACAATTAATTTAATCACTATTTATTGAATTTATTTTATGTGCATGTAGAATGTCCTAAAGTTGTAAAAAAATTAAGACTATTCATTCAGTGATATTTTGTCATTTTAGGTGAATTAATTTGGTATAGGCGACTAGACGAAAATGAAAATTTTGAATAACAGAAAAATTATCGAAGATATTTATAAAGAATGCTAATACAGTTTGATGCATTTTTTTTCACTATCCAACCAAACAAAGAAAAATATGGCTCCCATTTAAAATAGGCAAGTTTGAAAATTGCCTGAGAGAAGAATTTATTTCAGCTAAATACTAATGTTATAAGATTTGATGGAAAGTACATTGCTTGTGCTATTGGAATTCCAAATTTTAACCTTTTAACTGCAGTAGTTTCCATGTTATGAATTATGAATTTATTAATCGAACACTGCAAAATTTAAAATTTCGGTTAAAGTTGAAATGAGAACTTTATATTTTTAATAGAATTAGAATTTTATACTTTTAATCACCATGTATACAGGGCTGGCCATAGTGGATTTGGCGCCCTGGGAAAGCTTTCCGGCGTCTCTCCAGATTGCATTTATCTACAATTTTTTTGTCTCACCCCTCATATGCCTAGCGCCATAGCCAGTGGCCCAATCAGGCCTCCCCTAAAGCCGACACTGTGTATATACATTTATGATAAAATTGAAAATAAAGGTGATGTTTGTCCGAAGTGAATGTTTTAATATTTATAATCCGTCGTAAGTCATATTTAAGAAAACATAAAAATTATATCTTAATTTGTATATTTAAAGTAATTAAGTATTGAAAAACAATAACAAGAAATGAGTGACGCTAGTGATTTGTTGAAATTGTCAACACAGTTGACGGTAGAATATTTTCGTTTAATTATATAATAAAGGGAGGATTAATGTCAGAAATGGTAGCGTAAAGTCAGAATTTCAGAGAATGTAAATGTAAATATTAATAAATTTATCTTACATTCCAGCATTTTGTCAGTAAATCTATATTTATAAAAATCTCCAAAGGCAGCAAGTACCTTATATAGCGAATTTTTTTATGTATCTACATACTGAAATATTAATTGCAAAACATTCTTATGATACTGACAATTAATATATTTTAATAACATTGAATCAACTAATAAATTCATTTCCCGTAATACGTTTAATCAAGGCCTGCTTGATTTTTTCAAGCGAAATTCTCTAGCAGGCCTTGCGTCTAATATTAACTGTCAAAATTAGTTGCCCCCCCGCGATATTCAATTTTTTTTTCTAATATCAATTGTCAGAACACATAGCCATCTGAGATAATCGATTTTACTGCTTATACTCAAAAAAGAGATTTTTGCATTTTTCTTGCGATCCAACTAACCGATTTTGATGATTTTTTTTTCTGGGTCATAGAGGATCGACGGCTCTACTGTTATTTTAATTTTCATCAAAATCTAAGCAAATGTAATATTGAAAATGATTTTTTTTAACATTTCTTCAGCTCTTATTCCAAAAGTGTTGGCCCTACCAGTCTGGCCAACGAACTCATCCAAGCTATCACAAAGACCGATTTTTGTACCAAGTTTCATTAAGATTGGTGTATTTTTACGGCAGTTATCGTGGATATACATATATAAATATATATATAAATATATATATATATATATATATATATATATATATATATATATATATATATAAATATATGTATATATATATAAAAATTTTAACGAACGGTGGATATGGGTTCCTGAGGTCCCAAAACGAACTTCTGTGCAAAAATTTTTCGGAAATTCAAAAGTGAGGATCTCGTCATTAGCTAATTTTTTTAAAAAAAATTCGCTAAAAGATCAATTTAATATTAAAATCTTTAAATATTTCATGCTCAACATAAATTAAATCCAATTTTTTTTATTTATTTGATGGGCATATTCGATACAACTTTTTTTTCGTTTTTGGTCGATTATCGTCCAACTAATTTGACCATTTATGTTTATGCATGTATATTATCTACCAGCAATATACCTTCAATGTATATCCGGTACTGTTTATATATGCTGAACGTGATTAAATGATAAAGGTTGTTTACTGCTTTGCAATTTGTATAGTAAAATCCCTATCTAACAAATATATCAACGAATCTTACGTATTGATCTTCGTATTTAACTATTAACTTTAAATATTGAAACAGAAATAAGAAAATCGGAAACGATTCTATCAAGACAAAAAGTTGAAACAAATAAAAGTTCAGGGGCGGACTGGCCGGTCGACTGATGGGGCAATCGCCCGATCGTCCGTCGCGAATACAACCGATGGAACATCACATTCCAAATAGGCGAATAGCTACTTTTGTTATAGTCTACTCATTCGGATTGATGAAACCGAGCGTTCATAACTATATTTTGAGGCGCCCTGTGCCAAATAATGACGCAGGGCCTTCTTTCATATGAAAGACCTAAACATTTTGAATTAATTTTACTGAACTATTGGTTTCAAAGGTTTTTATTATGGAAAATCCTCTAAGACCGGATTTTTCTACCCGGTGGGGTTTGCAGACAACAGTTGCAATTTGTGCCATTGTATAATTGGCACATTCATCATTTATAAAACAAATACCAGATTGTCAATGAACTATGAGGTCCTACTTTTGCTAAAATATTAAAATTAGCAACAACAAAACTGTCTAATACAGGAAAACAAAATATTTTCTTCATTTAATGGAATATTAATTTTAATAAATTTCTTTCTCATCACTACTCACAATTCACAATCAGTACTCTTTTCAATTGAACAATATTATCACTTTTCTCCTTCATTTAATATTTTTACTATATTGGAAAACCAAAAATCCATTCTCAAATATGGGTGTAGCATTCAATAATATTTTTACATCTACACACTTTAAAAAAAAAAATCTCCAAAGGCAGCAAGTACCTTATATAGCGAATTTTTTTATGTATCTACATACTGAAATATTAATTGCAAAACATTCTTATGATACTGACAATTAATATATTTTAATAACATTGAATCAACTAATAAATTCATTTCCCCGATGTTATTTTAATATTTATGATTTTTATTGAAAAATACTTTTAATCCACAAACAATAAGAAACACTAAAAAAAAAAAATAATAATGATGTTTGTTGTTTGTCTAATACGTCTAATCAAGGCCTGCTTGATTTTTTCAAGCGTAATTCTCTAGCAGGCCTTGCGTCTAATATTAACTGTCAAAATTAGTTGCCCCCCCCCCCCCGCGATATTCAATTTTTTTTCTAATATCAATAGTCAGAACATATAGCCACCTGAGATAATCGATTTTACTGCTTATACTCAAAAAAGAGATTTTTGCATTTTTCTTGCGAACCAACGAACCGATTTTGATGATTTTTTTTCTGGGTCATAGAGAATGGTCGGCTCTACTGTTATTTTAATTTTCATCAAAATCTAAGCAAATGTAATATTGAAAATGATTTTTTTTAACATTTCTTCAGCTCTTATTCCAAAAGTGTTGGCCCTACCAGTCTGGCCAACGAACTCATCCAAGCTATCACAAAGACCGATTTTTGTACCAAGTTTCATTAAGATTGGTGTATTTTTACGGCAGTTATCGTGGATATACATATATAAATATATATATAAATATATATATAAATATATATATATATATATATATATATATATATATATATATATATATATAAAAATTTTAACGAACGGTGGATATGGGTTCCTGAGGTTCCAAAACGAACTTCTGTGCAAAAATTTTTCGGAAATTCAAAAGTGAGGATCTCGTCATTAGCTAATTTTTTTTAAAAAAATTCGCTAAAAGAACTGTAATTTTGAGTTGTTTGTTGAATCTTATAAGATCTTTCATTCTCTTTGTTTCTTATGGTTTCTGTGCGTATATAAGCTTCTACCCCTTCAAATTATTATTTTATATTTCTTACCCTTAGTGCCAACGCTCATGTAAAATGTATGTGGGTCTCATCGTCTTCCGGTTATTATTCTAAAGTAATTTTATCTTTAAATTTGTTAAACAAAAATCATATTGTCGTGTACTGCTTATATAGTGTAACACAAAGATTATCGTAGTATTCTTATTGCATTATAGGCTATAGCGTTAACGTCTTGTAAATTATAGTGTTAAAAGAGGGTTTCCTCAATTTATTTTATAGTGTTCAAGAGGAACTGTGTTGGATAGCGTGGTATACGAGGGCTACCTATATAAAAAAATAGTTTTATTTTTCTAAATAGATAGCACTAAATGTTAAAAATAGTAGAGATTTAATTCTCCAAAACCCTTTAAAAATTTAATATTTCATTTATAAAATAATTACTTTTATTTCTTTAATTTAAAGACAGTACAATTTTTTTAACACATCTGTATATTCCTCTTCACATACAATTTTTTTTTTATAGGTAACTTTGAATATTCTGTATGCTAAAAATAGAACTGGTTCATTCTAGCTGACAATCCGTAGTTTTTAATTTTCAGTATAGGGTGTAATCGAAATCCCTGCCAATCTTCAAACGACGTATAGAGCTTGAAAAATTGAGCCGATTCTTATCTTAGACCCTTCAAAATGTGCTTATTGCACTCTATTCCACATAGGGATAGTGAGTTTGAATATTGTCAGGGATTTAGATTACACCCTGTACATATAGCGAGACAAAGAGTTGATCGAAATCGGATTCTTTTCTATGTCTACTATATTTTTTCGAAACGATGAAAATTCCTGGACTTACAGTGTAAAAATCACCCATAGTACTTACTATTTAGAATAAATTGTATCTATTGGTTATGTTAATACATAAACATATCCTATACAATTTTCTACGTTACCTAAATTGTTATCATTTAAATATTTCAGATTAATTCTAAAGCAATGCTAACGGAATAAATCTACGAATCCATCCCTATGCGTGTGTGAGTGTATAAGTATAACAATCGATCATTATAGGAACGGTATTATACAACAACTGGATGACTATCGCAACTGGAATTAAATTGATAATAGAGCATTGTTTTACACAGTTTGTAACTGCTTAAGATTATCACTGATAGAATAATTGAACAGTAGATAGGTTAACTACCTGTGGGCGTACACTGTCAAATGAACTTTATGAACTTAATCCAATTATCTATTTTCTAAAGATACAACTTATTATTGGATACTAGTCAAGAATATGTGTAGTAAAATGGTGAAACGAATTGCCTTCAAATAGGTAAACCACATGATTTCTAGAGACCAATAAACATATTTTGAAGGAAAAATAAATTGGCTAAAACTGATTAAAAATGCAACTATTGTTTAATGGTCGCTGGTTAAGTTATTGTCGAAAATTGATATAAGAAAGCAGGTGTCAGTTAACATATCTAGGCTTTTTACTGAACTATCCACGCAAGTCTTACTAACTTACTTATTGAAAATACAACACATTTGATTAAAAACTATAAAAATATGATGTCAAAAAATAGACTAAAATATGAAAGTTGATAGACAAAAGATAGTAGAATAAATCCGCAATCATCCACAATTAACATCCCGTTTTGATATTGTTCTATTTCAATGTCTCTAAGAATATTAGCGAAATTTCCAAAGCCCTTGTTCTCGAAAACAGAGCTAAACAGAACCTCTAATATATTATACATGTCAACTCAGTTTTTCGGACCCTACAAGTGGTTTAAAGAGTTGAAGGAACTTCGAATACACCCTGTATGAAGTATTATATAGGTGTAAATTAGAAAAAGATGTCCAAAGGCAGCAGGTACCTTATATAGCGAATTTTTTTATGTATCTACATGCTGAAATATTAAATGCAAAACATTCTTATGATACTGATAATTAATATATTTTAATAACATTGAATCAACTAATCTTAAATTCATTTCCCGATGTTATTTTAATATTTATGATTTTTATTGAAAAATACTTTTAATCCACAAACAATAAGAAACACTAATAAAATTTCAAATTTCACTCGTTTCTAAGTTTGTTGTTTGTCTAATACGTCTAATCAAGGCCTGCTTGATTTTTTCAAGCGAAATTATCTAACAGGCCTTGCGTCTAATATTAACTGTCAAAATTAGCTGGCCTCTGCGATTATCAATTTTTTTTCTGATATCAATTGTCAGAACATATAGCCACCTGAGATATCCGATTTTACTGTTAATACTCAATAAAGAGATACTTGCATTTTTCATGCGATCCAACGAACCGATTTTGATGTTTTTTTTTCTGGGTCATAGAGAATGGTCGGCTCTACTGTTATTTTAATTTTCATCAAAATCTAAGCAAATGTAATATTGAAAATGATTTTTTTTAACATTTCTTCAGCTCTTATTCCAAAAGTGTTGGCCCTACCAGTCTGGCCAACGAACTCATCCAAGCTATCCCAAAGACCGATTTTTGTACCAAGTTTCATTAAGATTGGACTATTTTTACGGCAGTTATCGTGGATATACATATATAAACCATTCGTTAAAATTTATATATATATATATATATATATATATATATATATATATATATATATATATATATATATATATATATAAATTTTAACGAATGGTGGATATGGGTTCCTGAGGTCCCAAAACGAACTTCTGTGCAAAAATTTTTCGGAAATTCAAAAGTGAGGATCTCGTCATTAGCAAATTTTTTTTAAAAAAATTCGCTAATAAACTTGTAATTTATAAAAGTTAATATGAATCAATTTATAATGAATCTCATCAAGAGAGAGTATGAGAGAGTATAAGTAAGTGGGACAATTTCACAAGTTGAATGACATCCTTTACAAAGAAAAACTAAGAAGAGTTTTTTAGATTAAAACATCGAAAATTGGCCTATTATGAGGAGATTCTTATTGTCTCTAATTATTATAAATTCAGTCTATTCTAGAGACGAATAGGAAAAATATAGCGGATTTTTTACTGTATATAAGACTTATAAATGTACAACACACTTATTCATAAATATTTATTTTAGAAACATTGTTAGCAAACGAGATCGAATACAATTATTTTATAATTAACTTAATGATAACCTCCACTGATTGGCACATTCTGTACTAATTTCAATTTTTTTTTATTCGAATCTAGTTTGAAATAAGATCTACAATATGTATGGATATTTTTCGCTTTTCATGATGAAAAATTCACACACCATTGCACGTGATGAATACTCATACAGTTTCCGTGACACACCCGTAAACAGGAATTATTATTCGTGTAAATTCACTTTATTTGAAACATGGTATTTGAAAATGAACTACATTTGATACAATCCATAAATGTATATAAATATTTTATAAAAAAATATTTAAGTTTAATTTTTATGTTGGTGTAATTTTAGTAATTGCAAAATAATAGATGATTGTTGTTACAAGTTATAAGTAAAGTGTATAACTGAAGGTAGTTGGGCGAGTTTCACCTGAATTCAAATTACACAATTACACTGAGCTCTAGAACCAACAAAAAAGCAATAAAAGAAAATATGAAAAAAAGAGGCGAAACAGAAATCTAGCTTTGTATATCGCAGCAAGTTAAGTAGCTATGTTGAAGATAAGCAACACAAACTTGTATAATATCAATGTGTTTTGTTGTGAAATTGTGTAGCACAGGGATGCTGATAGTCCTCTACACGAAACAGAACGCATTTTGTAGTTTAACAATAAAGAAAGACCTTATCGTTGTTAGGTCAGTAAAAGGTTGCATACTAAAACCACTTTGTTATTAACCTTTTATAATACAATACGCAGTCATCGACTTCTTAATCACATCTAGACTAACCTTTACGTCATTGCAATAAAATGAATGAATTGAGGAAATTTACCGGAACCACCCTATTTTTCAATACTTTTCACTAATGAACGATTCTGCCTGTTCAGCAATTTTTGTTATTCTTTTTTTAAATCAATTGAAATACTCATCATTATCACTGGACTTGTTAAACGTATTGAAATTTCATTGCGAACATTTTTTTTGTTATTTTGTTCAACCTGATAAATACTAAACCCGCTGAAAATTTCATCAAAACTGGTAAGTAATGTTTTTTGAATTAATCACAAATAGGCAATTTTTTTTCGTTTTCTTCTTTTCAACTGTCTTTTATTATTGATTTAAAGAACAGTACCATTTAGATTTGTGCCGATAGCGAAAATATTTAAATGGATTCTAATGCATAATAAAAGACAAAAAATCGAAAAAATACTCTATATAGTATTGGTAGGTATTGAAACGAAATTAGCATCCAAGTAGTAAAGAGTAGCTTTTAAAGAAGGAGAAAAGCCGGATACCTGTTTAATCGTCAAAAGGAAGCTGTTAAAGACGACTCACCCATCGTATTGATTTTTTTTAAGACAAACGATGAAACTTAAAAATATTTTAATAAGAAAAAGATTTCTTTCCAATACAAATTTAGACATCGTTTTGTTTATTTCCGATAATAACAATAGTTTTCTCGTTTTAATTTAATGTTGATTTGAAGTGAAAACATATTGAGAAATATTGTAAATTTAAATCCCCATACAACCATTATACATACAACGATCTTCTGTTAACTCGTTTATTTTTATCTTTTTTATTTATTTTTTTATTTTAGAACGTGCTGAACATTTTTGCAATCGTGCCAAATACAATAACTTCTTATTCTCCGTGTAATTATTATTTTTTCTCTCTTAACAATTTTACTCCATAAAGTACATACATAGCATACAGAGTGAAATCAAATTGCCTTTAATTCGATAAACCACGCATAGGTGCGAAAAATAGCTGATTCTTGTAATCTAGGTATAATTGTGTTGTGTTTATACCGGGTGAGTCACGTAAGACGAAAAGTTTTCAACTCCCACTGTAGTCCAACCCCTTAATATTTAAGTAGACTCAAGCTAAGTTGGCACGAGACCATGGATGCCCAGTGGAACTTGGTTACAGTAGAAGTGCGATATAGCGATTGTCTTTCTCTCTGTAATACATTTAAAAGTTCCTCGAATAGACACAATCGGTTCGCGGACTATTCCGAAAAGCTTATTTAGATGTGCCTACTTGTGCTAACCAATAATTGTAAGTTTGAGTTACGAATTTTCTTATTTATTAATTTACACATCGGGTCGGGCTCAACATCATTGAGAGCCGGATATGGACCGCGGACCAGTTGTTGCCCACCCATACTGTATGCAGTAGATTCTTGTAAATTGGGCCATATTGGGAATATGCATTTTGACCACTTTATTCAGTTCGCTTGATTAAGCAGAAGTGGAGTTGGCGATTCAAAATGTGCAATTTTCAATAAAAATGAATACAATTTGTGAAATAAAATACCTATAATAAAAAAATATTCCAATAACAATTACATTTGATTTGATATTTGAAAGAATGTAAAATATTGAATAAAAACGATATGAAACTGACGAAAACTACAGACATATAAATATGTGAATTTTCTTATTGGGAATTTCATTCAATATTTGTCAAGTGTAGTTAAATCAGACGAGAAAGACTCTATTGTTTTAGTGGACCTAGAATTCCTGGAATCATATTGCATTTATTGTTTGACAAATACCCGAAATAATAGCAATAGGTATAGGTCAAATGTCACCGTCTCTCAATTAAGCGACGATTTGGCTCTAATAAACGGACTAAAATTACTCAAAATAGATTGATTTGTCCAACTATTCAGAATCTGTTGTTTAAAACTTTTATAACTGAATTGACTAACTTTAATTTGGAAAAAAAAAACCTAAGTTAAAGTGAATTTGTAAATTTTATCACTAAATCGCAGACAGATTTGTTTTGAACAGCATTTGTTGTTAATCGATTAATATGTAAATTAAATTAGAATAACGCGAATACTTCCTGATGGAACATTGGTTACAATTGTTTTTAAATAAATGTGAATTCTGCTGTTATTCTGTTTAAATTGATTCTGAATTTGTGGAATTTTTCACTGAAAAATACCAACACTCTTAATTATCACATTATTTGAATATAACGAAGTTCACTTCATTAAATACGCATCCGTTAAAATTCATCCATTATTATATTCTATTTATATACACATTTCATTCATTGTACAAATAAAATCAAGCACTGCATCTTATTTAAAGAATTTCAAGCGAATACTTCATTATACATTATATCTTCTAACAGGTTAAATATTAAAAATTCGTTATTTGAACATAAAGTATATACACTTTATCAAATTCTTTAGTATTCTGACTAAAGTAATAAAAAGTAATAAATTGTAAGAATAGTTGTCAATAAGATATAATAAAGTTTAGTACATAAAACAGATAAAATTTCAAGCAATTGTTTTGTTTTAATCAATGCAGTCTAATATTTAGCCACATACCGGGTGATTCACGTAAGGCAAAGAGTTCTTAAGGCAACTTCTATTATTTGGCGAGCAATTCGAAATATATTGTAGGGGGTGCTTGGAAAACATTTAAGCAAAACTAGGGCCTCGCAGCTCATTGGGAAATTGGTCAATAAACGTTTTATTTCGACAATATTGCGATTTCCTCCAACCAACTACATGCATGAACTTATTAAAAATGACTCCTAGACCATCGTAAAATTGATTTTTCACGTTTTTCTTATTTGTATCCTGCAAACTTTGAAAAAAAAACGTGGTACAGATCTATCGTGAAAAAAATTAATGAATCTAGTGTGAGTAATCTTCTCTGTTGTTTACTATTTGTCACTTGATAGGGTAAGACAGTGATTATTGCTCTTATTTCAGTTTCTGTAAAAGTAATAATAGTCATGTAGTCTTATTTGTTTCCACATTATGCCGAAACAGGTCGGTCGGCCTATGCCGATTCAGCATGCGGTGTTCGGCAAGACGTCCACATTCTTCCAGTAGTCTGGACGTCCCGAATTGCCGATCATTGCCGAACAACCCGCGTCAGTGAATAGGTGCGCACTTTGTTGGAGAAATGTCGAGTTGGTGGAATCCCAGAGTGACGCACGTTCGCCATGTAAGTCAATAAATGATAATGTCTGTTCATCACATCACAAAAATTTTTTGCCAAAATGTTCTCCAAGTAGCACCATACAAATGCTTGAAATATTTTTTGAACATTGGCTAAATGATAGGAGCTGCCATATTAAGCTATAAGAACTTTTCGCCTTACGTAAATCATCCGGTATATACGTCTATACATTATTAAAAGACTAACTATATCAATAAACTATGAAAGAAAAAAACTGATACACCAAATTCATATTATTTACAGCCGCATCAATATTTTACGATACACATTAAGTCCTTCATTACTAAACATATTGGGAACTAATTTTATTACTTCGCTTAAATCATACTAAGTATATTCAACACAATATAATATGTGGACTTTCAACTAAATCATGTTAATTAACACATAAGACTAAATGTTGTGTTAGTGTCAATTTTATAATTAGGAAGATTATCATTATTAGTTGTTAATCATAAAAAAAATATACGTCATTGTCTGACTATTTTCAGTTTATCCAAGTTATATACATATATACTTATTATTGTTCAATAATAAGTACTTCACGTAATAGACATTAGAGAGTTTTCACCCGACACCGTTACGTTATTTTATAGCTTTAAACTATACGGTACAAATTATAACGGAGAGACGTTTTCACTTTACGTAAAACATTTAAACTGTTATAATGACAAGTGACATACATTGAGATCACCGCTACTAGCAGTACAATCAGCTGCTCAGTATCCGCCATATTGATTCAAGTCCGCATGGGGTCACATGGTTTATAGTGATAGTGATTTAATTGGTTCCGTTATTTTCAGAAATAGCGTGCAAAATTGCCTCGTACGGTATTAAATCTAGACCTTAAAAGTACAACGAAGAATTTTTAACGTAACGGTGTCGGGTGAAAATTTACTATTATAGCAACTGATTGTTAACGTAATATTAGAATGCAATTTTTTTAAGAATTGCAGTTACCGAAGATACATAGATTGTAATTTTAGTTTACCATTGTAAAAAGAATATGTACATGTATATAGATAGTCTTATTATCTTATTTCCCTGTATCATACCGTTTTGTTAAGTAGTTCTATAGTTATTGTTATTGTACTGGTTGTTGTATATGTATAATAAAAGAGATATCCTTACGCCAGTGATAAGTATAATTTTTACTTTAGAAAAAGGATTATGTTGTATCTATATTTTACACCTAGTAAAATTGTTTATTAATTGATTCGTAAGACTGTAGGTTAAAACCGAATCGTTCTCTATAATTCAGTATTTACTGGAAATTCTTGTAGTTAAATATAATCTACAATTTACTGTTCAACAAAAAGTTCATTCACATTTTCTCTCAATGTTAGTGTCAATATCTTTAGTACAGCTGTTTTCTCATAAACAGTATTATTGTTAGATTATTTTGAAATATTTTTGCTTATGCAGAAATTTATTGAACATAATTCATGTAGAGTTTCCAAATATTATTTGTTCTTGTATACATATGTAACTAGTTGAAAATTTTATACATTACAATATACCTATACGTTCTTATTGTTCTATGTTAGATGTCTTTTCTCCCTTGAATAACGTAAGATATTGCATAGAAAGAACGTGTGATGTGTTCATGATTACATAACAATCTTTCTCTTTCTAACACGGATCTATAAGGATAAATGTTATATGGAAGGGAACAGATGAGGCAGGACACAAAACAGGAGTTGTTTAACAATTTAAAGTCTGTTTTAAAACTTTTTAAAAGTCCTTCTTTGCGAATACTGTAATGTACTTGCCGTCTTCTTTTTTACTAAATTCCCAGTGATGGTTACCAATTATCGTTATACACTCGACAGATTTCGTTTTTACAATGTTTCTAAACAAAGCCGAATGCCATCAATGATGAGAATTCGTTCTTTGTTGAATTATGATCAGGCATTTCAAATAGGTCTACTGGCGGCCAAAAAAAAAACAAGTCTTGAGCAAGAATATTACATATCTTCGTTCATGTGAGTCAGGCTGTTTCTCTCGTGATTGTAAGAAGGTGGGTAGGTAGGAAGAAGTGTTGGAGCGAGTTTCATTCATTGTAAATTTATAGAAATTTTTTTTCAATTCAGGTACATACCCAAAATGGCATCAGTAATCTCATCGCCTTCGCCTGGTTGAGCATCTTTCTTCCCAATTTCTGACCTGTTAAGATTCTGTTACATTGTGACGACCGCCCTTATAAACGTGTTTTATACAGTCGCACGCAAAGTGGTCTCTTTTTTTGGCCGCTTGGAAAAATGAAATAGGTTAATTTTTACCTTGGTGCTAGCAGCGATCATAATTTTCATTATCAAACTAGTTTATGCGCAATCGAAAAAATAGACGACATGGTCATTTTTTGGTATGCACAGAGGCAGCCGATAGAGAAAGACCACTTTTTATGCAGCTGTGTGAAACAGGCTTATGGAGGCGGTCATAGCAATGTAACAGAACATTCACAGGTGAGAGTTTGAAAGAAAAATATTCAATCAGAAGATGAAGGTGAGGTAACTGCTGTCATTTTGAGTACTTACCTTAATATGCGAATCTTTTTTAATACTTTTTAAAACTTTCTACCTACCTACATTTTTACACTCTCATGAGGGAAACAACCTGACTCATACGAACGAAAATATGCGAAATTCTCGCTCAGGAAACGATTTTCTTTTGGTTGCCACTGTACCTATTTGGAATGCTCTACCTTAATGTGTATTACGTAGCCTGTTTAAGGGTCTACCACTTTTAGTAATTATACAGTGATGTGGATATAAATGATACTGTTGCAGTTAAATATTGTCTAGAAATTTAAGATAACTTGCCTTAGATATGACTATGTCAAATTCATAATGATCATCAGATTGATATAATGTAGTTATTTAAATCAAAACTACTATAATTTTTTGTAAATAAATTTTAAATTTTACACTTACAATTAGTCTATTGATGCTACTCAAAAAAAAATGATAATCGCCTTATCAGTAATCCTATTGTTATTAGGTTTCATTATTGGGCAATCGTCTTAGAACGCCAAAATTTAACAGCTTCTACATATTTACATAAAACTAAAGAACGTTATGAATGTTTTGCTGGATAAAAAAAAATTACCCCACAAATACCTTCTTAAATGTTTGCTTTGATAAAAATTCTACTTATTATTTATATATTTTTATAACCATCAAGTTATTATAAAATATATGCCCAACAATGAATGCTACCTACGAAGTTACCATACAAAAAAAAAAACCATATTAAAAGCAGATTGCTACTCTCTCAACTAAATATATTCGTATAACGAGCATCTGTAAACTTTTCACAAGTATTGTTATCATATTGACAAAGGATTGACAAATATAACAATAAATTCTCATAAATAAGCCTCTTTTCTAATATCTGTATTCATAAAATTGAACTGATTTAGATTTATTTGTTTTTCGTAAGGAAATAAGTAATAGGAAGAAAGAACAAAGAAAAATAATAAACGACTATTCTTTAATATAAAAGACAAATCAGAATCGTTTATTTAATTTTTACTTTTTCAAAATCACATGCAAGAATCGAAAACATTAACACAATGATTCGATCTCTTTCAACACTTTTAGATTGAATTTAATAAACTACATTTTACTCAATACAATTGCTAATATTCTCATCTTTTTCGCAAGCCTTGTATAAATTTTAAATAAAATGGAAATATCTTTAATCATTGCAAATCTTTGACTTTGTACCATCATAATATTTTATTAAAAACAAATTGACATTTACAAATGAAGTGTTATATATACCGGGTGATTCACGTCGGACGAAAACTTCTTATGGCAACTCCCATAATTTGGCGAGCGATTCAAAAAATATTACAAAGATTTATAGGAGGATGCTTAGAAAATTATTTTAGCAAAATTAGAGCCTCGTAGCTCATTTGAAAGTTAGTCAAAAAACGTTCGTTTTGGGCAAGATTGCGATTTTCAAAAACGAACTAAACATGCAAAACGACTTAAAATTACTCGAGGATTCTCCCAACATGGATTTTGTTCGTTTTTCTTCATTGCATTCTTAGAAAAAAATGCTGAAAATTCCCACCTATTCCAGAATAAAATTAAGAAAAACGAAAAAAATCAATGTTAGGAGGGTCTACGAGTCATTCTTACAATTAATCATTTTGCGTGCTTTTCTCGTTTTGAAAATTGCCTCATTGTCCGAAACGATCGTTTTTTGACCACCTAGAATGTTCTCTGGGAACCTCCCCTATAAATCCTTAAAATATTTTTTGAATCTATCGACAAATAATAAGAGTTGCCATAAGAACTTTTCGTCAGACGTGAATCACCCTGTATATTTCGAGTAAAAAAGGATCAATTTATTTTTAAATAGAAATTCTAGAAATCATTCCTTGTTATTGCTGTTTCTTATGTCTATTATCTATTATATGTTAATTATCATTTCTATAAACTAGTTTTTACAAAACAAATTTTAAATAATTCTAAAAGAAAACATTGCCAATAACAAGAGATGACAATCAACAATAATAAGACAATGGATAGTACTAAAAGTATATCGTATAATTAAGGACCGGTAATAATATTGTGTTCATGCGTGGCTTTATCTGTTGATAAAATTGTCCCTTTTATCCATACAGATTCAGTGTTATTATATTGAAGTTTTGTCTTTTATATAAAAAGACATCAATTTTCAAACGTTTATTATATATTTCCTTTGTTATTTCATTGAAATTAGACAGACTGTTGGAAACAGATTTATCTAAATTATCCTTACTGAGATTTATTTGATAATACAACGTATACAATTTATATAAAAATAGTCTATAACAATCTTTCAATAGTTATCTATAAAGTATCCAATAAGCAACTTAATAAGCAATTCCAGTCTTAATAAGATCTGATCCACTTTAAAATATAACTCGTTATTCGTTGTTATAATAATATAAGAAATAAAAAAAACAGAATAAGAATGTATATTGTTGGAGAACCGCTTATTTTATAAATATTTAATCGAAATATATCAATATCGAAAAATTTATAATGAGAATGAGAAATTAAGAAAACGTGACTTGTTAAAAAATGCCAATTTGAGAGATTTTTACTTGTAATCTAACAATAAGTAATACCAAATACAATTCAAATAGTGATAAAATTATATTAGCGATCTTTGAATGTGTTCAATTTTATTTTATTCCTATGTAAATCAGATATGCTTGTAGAAATTAAACAGTAATTGAAATTAAGAGTACGTACTTGCAACTCAAAATCTTATTACTTTTATTTTAATTATTATTTTTTCAATAATAAATATTAATGAATTCATTTAAATATAATTATATTACTGTGCGCGCTATTTTCTAATATAATTGTTAAGTCATACTATAAACGGAGTCATCTTTAAGCTAAAATCACATTTCATTGTCAACCTATACGATCTGTTTGCTACAATTTATCAAAATATTATTGTGTACAGAATATACATCAGTTTAGAGATGGATTCCTACGAGGAAACATCTCACTTAACTCCGCTAGTATGACTTGAATTATATCACAATATTTTTCCCAAAACACTTTTACTGTTATCTTGTTCAATTAATCTTGCCATTTATTTATCGAAATTGATTTTCATTGTTTGCAACGTTTACCTGTAATCGTTCTTTTAAAAGTTAAGAAACTACAATGTACCGTTGTATTTATGTTCAATTAATAAAATATAAACAGATTCCTAAAGAAATTCGTTAAATATTCACGTTATTGAGATGAAGAAGAAAAGTAGCATTTTAATATACGTGTATTAAAGTCGATTTTCGTATTTTTATCTTGTCTTCAAAATGTAATTTCTGCATCAATGAAGATTAATTAATCACTCTTTCCTCTCTAATTCTGAAATAAAACTCCACATATCTATCAAATGTAGATTTATATGTCGCTAAATAAAATTTGAAAGTAACAGTAAAAATAAATATACGATTAAAAATTCAGATATTCATCCGGCGCCTCCACCATTTTAAGCGACCATCAAAATTTGTTCAATGTTATTGTATTAAAAACTGATTCAATGATAATTACATTCAAAATTCAAATAATATGAAACTATTGTAACGAATATCACCTGAATTAGAGAAGAAATATAAGCATGGTGACGAATGACAAATGGAACGGAAAATGTGTGAAGAGAAAGGAAAAGTGACATAACAAATGATACAAAAGTAGGATGAAATGTCACATTTGACTTGCGAATAGATTATATAGACGAAGGAAGTAAGAGAAATAGAGAAAGCTGGTAAACGATAATAGATAGGAAGTGGAATATTTTTAAATTGCCACATAAACTACACTGAGTGATGATGGATTAATATTTTCATTATTTAAAATTGAATCAAATCAAATCTGGGGGTGTTATTAATTAGTGATTTACAAAATATTATTGGAATAAAATTATAGATACCACAATTATTTTTTATCAGTTGTGTCAAAAATACGCCACCACGATCCATGAAGTGGGCAAGCAGCGTCAGCGGAGGCGCAACGTCAAAGGGGGCTTAACAAAGTTCTCGTAAGATATTTTAGCTCAATAAAGTAGTAAATATTTCTTAATGAATCGTATACACCTTCGATAATGAGTAGAATGGGGCTGGGCTGAGATGTCCAGTTACGCCACTGCCGGTTATTTTTAAACCCAAATAAAATGTTTTGTATTTGTGTTGATATTTTAACAAAAAAAAAACCTTATAAATAATGCAATTTGGATGAATATTAGGCTTCATTAAAGGGCTTCCTTTTATATAAATATGTAAAATATAATAATATTTTCCAGTAAAGTGGGTCACCATCTATTTATTAAAGCGTAAGCGCCTTATCTGGTGTAAAAGATCAAACAATAGGAGACGGTTGACACCTCATGGTCATTACAATAATTTACAACATCTCTGGATAGCAGCCCATTTTTCAACCAACTTCACTGGTGAGACAGCTTTTTGTTTAGTTCAACATTAGTTTTTCGTAATAATGGATTAAGGTTATTGTATGACCGTTAAAATGTACAGTTTACTCTTTCTAACTTGTTGGCTAGCCTGGTATGTTAGTAAAATAAACATTATAGTAGCACATTGTATAAAGGGTGCTTTTTGTTTTCCGTGTAGTAGCGTAATTAGTTAACGCGCATTGCTCATAAACGTTGAAATAGTCCAGCTACGTATAAACTAAATATAAATATGTTGTATATAGTTTCTTTTCTTTTCAAAATAAATCAATATTATTTTAATCAGAAGGCAAATACGTTTAAATCGATTTTAAGGAAAAAAATCTACTACCTAACCTTAAGCGCATATTGGAGTCCTTCTAACAACTTCTTTTACGAACCTGCCAACTCCATATTTGTAAAGTTTCCTACATTCTACAAGGAAAAAACAACATAAAAAAAGCAGGAAACTAAAGAACTCTCGAGATGTTTCAATTCGTACAGTTGTTCCCAACATTATCCGAGACATATAACCAATTTAAAATCATTTTAAAACTTTCAAATCTTTTTTCTTTTATCAATAATAATAATAATAATAATACAACATGACAACACTTTTTTTCTGTTTTAAAGGAATTTACATGAATCTAAATGCACAGATTATTTTATTGTCGGATGCAATAAATCAAAAAATGGCTTTGATTGTTATCCTTTGATCAACACGATTTGATATCGAATCAACTACAACCATTACTAGATTAAAAAAGTAAATTCGCTAAAAACCTGTCCAATCATTCCCGAAGGAAAACAGTATCACAATGAAAACAGAACTATTAGAAAATACATTTAAACTGCAATGATAATTTATCCAACAACTAACCGGTTATTGTAATGATTTTTTGCTTATTTACGGAAATAAAATTGAACAGTAACTGTTTGTTATAAATATAAATATCAAAGTATTTTAATTTAAACTAACAATGAGAAATATAGGTGTATTCACCTCACCTTTTCATTATTTTCGGTGATAAAACGTAAGCCTGGTTTTTAGTTGATAATATTTGATTTATCTCAATTTAATTTTGAACATAAAAAGATAACGTCCGCTAATTGATTATTAGTACTATCACGATAAAGTCTAGCTGACTAAATTAAAATAGACGTATTCCTAACGTACTAGATGATTGTCGCAATAGTGTTATATTCTCTCCATTATTATGCACACTCTGTTATATCTAAGCAAAGATCAAAGTATTCAAATTTTCCTACATTTGTGAAGGAAAGCAGCAGAGAGGAAAAGTATAGATCTCATTTTTCAAAGACTTCGGTCATATTACCGACACAAATTAACAGTTCACCTTTCCAATAATAGCAATTTTTAGTTTGCAAAATTGATCCGAATTGATACAAATTTACTTTACTATACAGGGCGAAAGTGAATTGCCTTTATATAATATATTAGGGGGTCTATATGACCCTGTTGTCGCAAATCTTATTCTTTATATTTTAAACTTATTCCATTTAACATACAGGGTGAAATTGAACTACCTTTAAACCACGTATAGGGCCCAAAACAGAATGGATTCATATATGTAATATTGTATTATAAGGTCGGTATGGTTCTGTTTTCGAAAATAAATGGGTTGAAAGTTTCGCCAGCATTTTCAGGGACACTGGAATCAAGCAACGTTATCAATAGTGTTATGTTTATATTCGTTAATAAGTCAGTGATACTTGTGTAGTTTAATGCCATGGAAATCCAACATCTACCTTATTTCTTATCAATTATCGACAATAACATTATGGTGGGTTATCCAGCCACCATTAAAATATGGTTGTAATTTTGGGCAATTATAGGCAAAAAAGTATCTCTTTGACACATTCAAAATATTTTTGTTGTACTTTATTCCATGTATCCACAGGCAATTCGATTACACCTTGTATACTTAAAATGTATAATGTATTAGCGAATTTTTTTTAAAAAAATTAGCTAATGACGAGATCCTCAATTTTGAATTTCCGAAAAATTTTTGCACAGAAGTTCGTTTTGGAACCTCAGGAACCCATATCCACCGTTCGTTAAAATTTTATATATATATATATATATATATATATATATATATATATATATATATATATATATATATATATATATATATATATATATATATATATATATATTTATATATATATTTATATATATATTTATATATGTATACCCACGATAACTGCCGTAAAAATACACCAATCTTAATGAAACTTGGTACAAAAGTCGGTCTTTGGGATAGCTTGGATGAGTTCGTTGGCCAGACTGGTAGGGCCAACACTTTTGGAATAAGAGCTGAAGAAATGTTAAAAAAAATCATTTTCATTATTACATTTGCTTAGATTTTGATGAAAATTAAAATAATAGTAGAGCAGTCCATTCTCTATGACCCAGAAAAAAAATCATCAAAATCGGTTCATTGGATCGCAAGAAAAATGCAAAAATCTCTTTTTTGAGTATAAGCAGTAAAATCACGTATCTAAGATGGCTATGTGTTCTGACAATTGATATTAGAAAAAAAAATTGAATATCGCGGGGGGGGGGGGCAACTAATTTTGACAGTTAATATTAGACGCAAGGCCTGCTAGAGAATTTCGCTTGAAAAAATCAAGCAGGCCTTGATTAGACGTATTAGACAAACAACAAACTTCATTATTATTTTTTTTTTTTAATGTTTCTTATTGTTTGTGGATTAAAAGTATTTTTCAATAAAAATCATAAATATTAAAATAACATCGGGGAAATGAATTTATTAGTTGATTCAATGTTATTAATAGTATATTATACAACGAGTCTATAATGAATGCTTTTATAACCGAGAATGAAGTTTACAACACAAGCGAGCAAAGCGAGCGAGTGTTGTAATCATTCGAGGTTATAATTAGCATTCATTATAAGCGAGTTGTATACTATACTTTATCTACGACTTATTTCTACATGTACAGGTACTTGTGGTGTACAAGAATATTTACCTTCTTAATCATTTTCGATTCTAAAATCGCACAAAAAATTGACACTTATTTACAACTGTTTGTTGAAACTGTTATTTATTTTTTGTCGTTACCATGGTTTTCTACATTTACCAGAAACTATTATCTACTACCAAAATCGTCTTCTTTAACACTTTCCATTGTAAATACAACGAATTTTCTCACAACTAAGTATTTGTTCGAAATTTCAGAAAAATTAAATGTCATTTTATTCAAAATTGCATGAAAACGCCCACTTTAGGCCTACTTGTTGAAACTATTGTTAATTATTTTTGTCGTTACCATGGTTTGTTTACATTTGACGGAAATTATAATTAAAATACTATTTTCTGATTGGCTGATGAGAGGGATATTCATTTACTTTATCTCCCTAGGGATATAAAGTAGGTCATTACATTACAAAAACCACAAGTATAATGATCACTTTATATATAAGTCGTAGATAAAATATATTAATTGTCAGTATCATAAGAATGTTCGGCAATTAATATTTCAGTATGTAGATACATAAAAAAATTCGCTATACAGGGTGGTGAAAATTTCGATGCCCACCATTGGTATCTCCGAAACTATAAGGGTTACAGAAACGCTTAAATGACATAAAAGTTGTGCTATGTTTAGCTCTAAAATTTTCCGTCAAGAAAAGTTAAATATCTTTATCCGTTCCTGAATTATTGTGAAAAAACTGAAAATTCCAATTTTCTTTTGAGGGGAATATCTACCATACCATTCATGGTAATTTGATGAAACTAGGTATGGGGATATTATTGATTACTGTCAATTGAACTACGTTTGCGGAATTTCTCTAGAGCTTCTGAATTTTGAGCAATAATGATCAACTTTTGTTTTTCTTATGGCCGCCATATTGGATTTATACATCATTGGATAGAGAAAAAAATTCTCTTTTCGAATGTTAATTCAGAAGAAGTTAAAATTCTAGCAAAAACAAATTATTAGGTATGTATCAGTAGAAATGTTTTTCTCAAAGCAGTAGGCTATGAATATGTCAAAAAATGATTAGAAGGCTATGGATAAATTTTTGTGACAGCCACTTGTTACCTTGTTGTTGTAAATACTTTGTTGTGTTTTGTGAACATTAAAAATGTATACAGATGAAGAATTAAAGGATATGTACGATGTATACATCCAAAATAATAGGAATTCGGTCTTAGCAACTGAAAACTATGCAACCTTATACCCGGAAAGAAGGCAACCTGATCGAACACAGTTTGCAAGAATTTCAAGAAATTTGTCAGATTGTGGAAGTTTCAGGAGGCAGCGGCGGCCATACGAAAGAAGATTTAATGCCAATGAAATAAATGTACTGGCTCAAATAGCAATTAATCCCGAAAATTCTAGTCGCAGAATAGCAGAGGAGTGTGGTATTAGTGATTCCTCCGTAAGAAAGATTATAAAGAAACATAAGTACCACGATTATAAACTAAAACCTGTACAAACTCTGCACCCTGGTGATAATGACAGACGGTTGGAGTCTTGTAACTGGTTTCGTGATAACATACAAACCGACTTTTATTTTCCGAGGAAAATATTATACACCGATGAATCTCTATTCACAAATGCAGGAAAATTTAATAGAAAAAATCAGCACCATTATGCAACAGAGAATCCACATTTAATAAGAGAAGGTAGACCACAAATTAGATATTCTCTGAACGTTTGGGCGGGTATTTTGGATAACGTAATTTTGGGGCCATTTTTTATTAATGGTCGCTTGGATGGACTTACGTATTTGCATTTTTTACAAACCCACCTAGAAAATATGTTAGATGACATACCGCTATCAACAATTCGAACTATGAAATGGTTTCAACAGGATGGGGCTAGTCCACATAATGCCTTGATTGTGAGAAATTATTTAGATACACGATTTCCAAATTCATGGATAGGCACATATGGTCCAGCACGTTGGGCGCCACGATCACCATGTTTAACGCCACTTGATTACTTTCTGTGGGGCACTGTGAAAGATAAAGTTTATTCCACTCCAACTGACAATGTGGAGCATTTACGCAATAAAATTGTAAATACATTTAATTCGATCTCAAGGCAGAATGTCCGAAAAGCTGTCGATCAAATGAATTTGAGGATTGACTCTTGCATAAGGCATAATGGCGGACACTTTGAACAATCCATTAAATAACAATTTATTTGCTTATTTTTTTTTTATCTACCTACTTAAATTTGTTGTTTATGTTATCTCAATTTTCTATCAGATTAATCAGAATGTTAATAATAAGTTTGAGTAATGGAATTCCTACTTAGGTGTTTTATTTCCGCTAAATCGAAGTATTATGTTCAATTGTTTTTACAACTGCAACAATAAGTTAACAAGTGGCTGTCACAAAAATTTATCCATAGCCTTCTAATCATTTTTTGACATATTCATAGCCTACTGCTTTGAGAAAAACATTTCTACTGATACATACCTAATAATTTGTTTTTGCTAGAATTTTAACTTCTTCTGAATTAACATTCGAAAAGAGAATTTTTTTCTCTATCCAATGATGTATAAATCCAATATGGCGGCCATAAGAAAAACAAAAGTTGATCATTATTGCTCAAAATTCAGAAGCTCTAGAGAAATTCCGCAAACGTAGTTCAATTGACAGTAATCAATAATATCCCCATACCTAGTTTCATCAAATTACCATGAATGGTATGGTAGATATTCCCCTCAAAAGAAAATTGGAATTTTCAGTTTTTTCACAATAATTCAGGAACGGATAAAGATATTTAACTTTTCTTGACGGAAAATTTTAGAGCTAAACATAGCACAACTTTTATGTCATTTAAGCGTTTCTGTAACCCTTATAGTTTCGGAGATACCAATGGTGGGCATCGAAATTTTCACCACCCTGTATAAGGTACTTGCTGCCTTTGGAGATTTTTTTGTGATTATCTGCATGTCTAAGCGAAGTAAGATGTATGTTTTAATTGCATACATTGCGTCTTACAGAGCTTCACGTAAATCTCTCACGATAGACACTTTACTACAACTTCAAATTATTATTTTATGACTAGCAATAGAACAAATCTAATTTTAACTAGTTGACATGAAAACAGTATGACGTATATTAACGAAAAGAGCTACTAATACTATAATCTAGTATTAATACTAAAACTTAGTTTCTAAAACGAGGATAATAACAAACAGTAAACATCGAATTTTTCATTCTTTCAAATGTTAAGTTGTTCTATTGATCCCGGACTCGATGTCTTAAACTTAAGTTTACCAAATTGAAACAGTTCAATTATAAAAATTTTATTTGCAAAAGATGAAAGTTTTGTAATATATGGACAAAAAATAGAATGCTTTCAATCGCACTGAAAGTTCTATGGAACAATAAAGAAACGGAAGAATGAGAAAAAAACAAACGTTATAAATTATTCGCACAACAGAATAGTCTAGGACTTATTCCATATTCATTTAGATTATTGCATTTTCTAAGTAAAATTGAACTGGGAATGATAGCTTAAGACGCTGAGCTGCCGTTACCCATTTGAGGTATATACACAAGATAATGAGTAGAGTATGTAAATTATAATTTACAAAGTAAAACACATGAAACACAAGAGATTTCAAGCATGATAAAACCTTTAAGAGAACGAGACAGTTAGTTATTTATAATAAACGTAGTATAATAATTTTCATGATTATTTATCACATTAAGGGAAAAAAATTAATATTTTATTATGTCAAAAATGTTGACATATTTTTAATTAATATTCATATTACCAATTTAATACGTTAACAATTTGTAATTAATTGGGAAGTGTTCCTGATGAAAATCAATAATCGTTGACGTGTTTTTACACAATCTTTTTCTTTTTGGAGATTTTACTTGAACCGACTTTTAAAGTTTCTTAATTAAAACGTTTACAATATTGCAAATAAATTGAGAGCTGAAAATCGTGATAAGAAATTATAATTTCACTCTTCCCTTATTTATAACTTTTTTTTCTCTTCAGATTGGTCAATTTTCGATCCTCAAATACATTCAAAGAAATTGAAATTCTTTAGGTTGATTTAATAGAAGTTTGTTAAAAAACTGAAGTCGCTTGATATTGAATCTGCATACGAACATAGATTCGCATTGTAATTTTCATTGATAATGGCTGAGAAAGCAATTTCCTGTATTTAAACAATATTAATGAAGACAATAGTGTAAATCAACGTGCGTATAGGAGACCCAGCTTAACGTAAACGTTACCTTAAATATCTCTAAAAGCTTGTCGTTTGTACGGCCGCTTCAGAAATAGTGATCGTGGTTAGCTAGCAGTATTTATAACAATATACAGATTCAGTCAAAAGTAAGGCATAATATTCATAACTTCTTTATTTATGGAAATATCGAAATATACCGAAACAGGTAACTTTTCATTTTTTCATTTTTTAATTGTTACTGAACCAAAACAATCAAAACTGAACCAATTGTCATTGCGAATAAATGACATCCTCAACATTTTTTTAAATAGAACCTCCTATTTTTAATTGCAGTTTCGGGTAGGGCAAATCTTTTTGCATTCAAACATGTAAAAATAGTAGGGGGCTACTATAGGAAATTTTCTCAAAGATCGCAAGATTTTTGAGGTCGCACATACTTAAACCTTACTTCTTGTTGTCCCTCGAGAAGTCACCATCATTAAAATTTCCAATTTTATTTTTGACAACTAGGTCCACCATGTTTTCCGATAATTTTGTCAAATATTTAACATACACCCACTTAATCCAGTAAAAAAACAATGTTTATTCAAAGGTGTTGTGTTGTATACTATACTGATGCATGGATATTATGATGAGAGAAAATTTTGGAAACTTTGAAAAAAAATTTTTTGAAAATTTTATAATGTAACACCTTATTATTTTAACATATCTGAACGAAGAAAAACATGCCCTATTCTAAAATGCAACAAAAAAATAGGGGGTGCCATTTAAAAAAATTGGTGGTGGTGTTATTCCTTCGTAATGGTAACCGGTAAAACAGCTTTAGTTTAGTTACAATTGAATAATTAAAAAAAGAAAACTTATCTGTCTTGGCGTTTTTCGAATCGTTCATAAATGAAAAAGTTGTGAATATTATGCGTTACTTTTGACTCAGCCTGTATATATAAATGGTTTCATTATGAATTTAGGGAAAAAATATGGATGTATAATGCAAATAATGTTATGTTATGAACCATACGGCTGATACGGTTATCTTGTTAGGTGTCATTATTTTCAGAGATGAACTGGAATTAGTTCAATTATTTCTAGCAAAACAGGGGTTCTGTACCTATAATAATATCACATGCAAGATTAATAACGTCTAAGAAATGAGTTATTGTGCAACTAAACTGTTGACAACAGACATGATGATTAATAAAAAAAAGTATAATAACGTCCATTGTAACAAACAAATTAATGAAATTATTACAATCACAAACAGATAATCAAAAAAACACGATAATAATTTGTATCATATTTATTATACTGATTGAAATTAGACAGATAAAAAAGCTTCCTCAAATTTTCAAAATCAATTCATTTGATTTCAATTTCAAGTTGAATCCAGTTAGAAATTTATCTAAATCTCAATTGCTTCTTGTTCGTAAAGCTTGCGTTATTAAGTTTCAGTTAATCGGCTTAATTCAAATTTTGTCATTTTCCCTTTATTAAACCGTATACGTTTTACTTCAATTTTTTTTTAATGTTGCTTTTCTTAATCCTAAAATCCGTAAACCTGTTTAACCTAGGAAAACACGTCTTTACGATACAATACTTGAAAAATTTTTTGTAATCACTTTTGTTCTATGTTAGAAAATATTTCTAAATTATAATAGAATTTAAAAACCGTATACACTTTTGAAATGTATACATAGCTATTCAGAAAAATGAAATGTTACAATAAAATGTAGTATAGGAAATTGAATTGAATTTCTCCATTAGATATTAGTATTTTTTTAATTAAATTATAAAATTCAAGAGTATTTTGTTATAAGTAGAATTATAATAGCACAGCTCGATTGCATCAAAGATCAATTAATAAATTCATCGGAAAACTAACTTTGGGAGGCGGTGAATGCTTGGGGCAAATGAAAGACGTATAGAAAAGTATACCTTAATAAATGTCAAAAGAAAATATATTTCATTTCAACCACATTTATTGCTTTGTAAACATTTAATCTGTGTTTCAAATAAAATATCTAGTTTGATATGGAGAACGTTACAAAAGTGGATAGTTAGTTATGCATAGATATGTATATGAAGCCATACAGTTCAGACAAGTAAATTTAATCTGATATCCTTTATCACAACTAAACTATGTGGCTTATTTTTGTTAGAATCATTTACTAAATGAACCAATCTAAAGGATTTGACCGTCAGCTTCCTATTTTGTTAAACAGAAACCAGTCTAACATTTTATCCTCAAAAAAAAAAAATCATCACACTCCCTCAAGAGGAACACCTCTATCTCATTCCTTCCATATGCTTGAGAACAATATCAAAGTCGAAAAACATATTTACGAAGTTAGTGGTGTACAAGACGTGAACTTAGGACACACAGTGAATATCAAATAAGAAGTTGAAGACTTCAGTAACAGCTGGCAACGACCTGTCAACCACATTTCTCGCTTGTCCTTTCAAAATTTACCACCTCCTTGTGGCTATACTATGACGCGAATCGACAATTTCAAACTATCTTTATCCCTTTCTATACGAGGATTTCCTTTTAAATTGCACAAAATTACTAGTCACACAAAATAATATGTTTTCCTTTGTTACCACACAAATTACATACATTACCAACAAATTTATAACGGAAAAATCGCTACAATAATAACATCGACTTAAACTAATAATTCTATTAGACATAATGATTGAATTGATTTGATAAAATGTAAATATTTGAAAAAATGACTTCTAAATACCACAAACATGAAAATAGTTGCGTATATAAATAGAACCTGTTATGAGCCGTTGAAAATACTGAAACGAAAGCACAGAATCTTTTAGAAGTTTCCATTGAAATTTCAACTTAATACTGATAATTGGTAGAATATTCAAAATATATTTGCTACGTTACCTATTAAGTACTCTAACTATATTACAAATTAAAATCAAAATATGGAACCTTCGATGCGTTTTTAATTATTTTGATAGATAACAATTAAGACATAACATGTTTTTTTTTCAATTTTTATATTCTCTTTATTAAATTAAAATTTTCACGGCACTAATACAGTCAGCGTATATTCTTTTATTGATTTGAATTAATCTGTTAGTCAAAGCTCATAAAAGAAACCCTTCACTATATTCAAGTTCAAATATTGATCATTTTATTACAATTACTATCAAAATACATTTAAAAATAAAATTTACATGCAATTTTTATTATTGCATAACACTTGTTTCTAATCAATGAATACACAAATATGTCAATTTGATTAATTCATTGTTGGTCGTTCCGGTCTAATTTTGTTCATTTCTGTCTAGATCTGATAATAATTTACCAGAGAAAAAACTTCGACGAGTAGTTCAAAATATTGCGAAAAATTGGATAGTTTTAAAAGAAAACGCAAAATTATTAGGTAAAGAAAATATATTTTTTTTTCGGAAAAAGGACACTTAAATAATTTATTTAAATTAAATATTTCTCTAAGATCACAGAGTTAATACTTATATCGTGCGTGAAAACTTGATTTTTCTCAAACACTTCCCTTAATGAGTTATTTTATGATTTATTTTTGGGGTCATAATAGCGATATTATTAACATATATTTAACGTAAATTTTTTTTACTTACCACATTAAAGAGTCTGTAATGAATTTTTTTTGGTTGTTGTTTCTTTCTTTCTTTAAATTTTTAACGAATGTCCTTTAAAATCGTTCAATTTAAACTTAATCAAATAATTGAACACGTGGTAAGCGCGCGCGAACTTATAACATTTGTTAAAGCTTACGTGCTTTCACGGCGAAAGCTCGCGGGTGACTGGCGCTGCAGTCGTACATTTCCAGGAACAGTGGGGGTGACGCCTTCGCATAAGAACTCAACGGTCACTTTGGCACATATCACATGAAACTACCCTTTATCATTATAATAAATTGTTACAAAAAAAGCAGCTTTAAGCTCTTCCGTTGAAATTAATCTATTTATTCAAGCTTATAAATGTTAAATCGCTTCCAACTATTTCAAATTCATTGAAATAGTTACATCGAAACTTCAACATGAAATTCTAATCCTTTAATCCTTTATTTTTAATTGTTAGATGATTGCAATAGATGAAAAAATACTAATAGGTTTGTGTTTAGTTATATCTCTAAACGGCCTTATCTTATCGATGCCTACAAGAAATTAAGTTTTGGTGAGCTTTGTCTTATAAATTCAGCATACGTAATTCAGTACCTATTTATTAATATTATATTATTTCTCGAATTTACATTTACAACAAAAATATTCAATAAAAATCGGTTCACAATTTTACAATAAAAGATCAATTTTTAATGCTTCATTTGAATACATTTTCCGTTACATTTACTTTTTTTTCACATATAAAACAGACTAATTGTACTAGAAGTCTATTGTATTGTATCAAATAAAAGAAATATCGCATGTTTCCTTTTTTTTAATTATTTGTTTACATACTATTCAAATTTGCTATTCATCTATTCATCTAATTATATTGTTTAGTTTCTTTTGAAAATACATCTATAACACGTGACTCCGCAATGCGACTTGCAACCTATATCGATTGATTTCGAGATTGAATTTATGAGGACATTTTATTTGAAATAGATGTGTTACAAGTTACCTTGAAATAACAACAATACCAACATAAACAATAAACATAATAAAAACTGATATCATTTCTAAAGGATAACTGTATAAGTACATATATGTTTTCGATTCAAATAGATCCAAATATTATTGCAATTACTATAAGAATTGTAATCATCCTTGTTTTTCACATTGATGTAAACCAAAGCTTAAATAAATCTATCTTGGTCATGAGTTCAATTTTATTCACTACATCGTGAGTCAAGATTGTTAGAATAAAATTTCTGTTAGAGTAAAGATTTACTCACAATTAAACTGTATTTTCTTAAGGTAACATGTAGAGCATAAATTTTCGTGACTTATGTCCGTTGAAGAGTTTTGTATAAAACTGTGTCAAAAATTAAAATTGTCTTCAATAATAAAGTAAAGTACTTTTGTATTTTGATTAGAAATTTAGTAACAAACTTTCATCAACTTGAAAGTTCTATTGAAGCTAATTAAAATTATCGACAAGTTAAATGCCTCATTGGAAACTTAACTACCAAACAACTTTAATAACGCCAACTTCTGTTAATGAATTACTTACTACAAAATATCCTAAACTTAACTCAAAATATAACAGAACTTAATCATTCATTTATTCATGTTATATCGACTTTTAGATAATTATCTTACGTTTAAGAAAATAGCGAATAGTACATTTATTTATGTTTAATGAATTTATTACCAAATTCAACAGACTGTCAATAATTTGGTCAACAATTGTAAATCTCATATCAGTCTAACTGTAAAGGCGTGATAGAGGAAGCGACGAATATAAGCTAATTAGCCTAAGTACACATCCGGTCTAGCTAAAATAAACTATCCTATAAATTTACAAATCACTGACGAATCTATTTTACATGTTGATATTAAGCAGAACGCAAGTAAATTGAATAAGCAACAATAAGAATTAACAATAAGTCCGTTTCTAAAATCTTCTTTCATAACAATATGAAATTACTTTGAAATACAAACAAACATATTTTGTATAGAAAAGAAATAATAAAGTTCAACAATTGCTGTGATCCATTAAAATATTCCTATTTGTTTTATATGAAATAACAACTAATGAGTATGCTATATTTTTTTAAGCTCTTCAAGAGAAAGCACACAAAAAGATGTAGTTAGAAACACGATAAAGTATCCAAGTTATTCAAAATTAGTCATTTAGGAAAGAACAATACCAATAGAAATTTTTCCTAACAATGTTTTAATGTCTATTGAAATATTCTGTTTTCTAGTAAATATATAGGAATGTATGTTTAGCTGGAATATTCACCGCAAACGCTAATAGACTTTGGCAGTATATAATGAAGTATGCATTCGGTACTAGGGAATATTAACCAGCATAAGTATAACGAGCGTGACTGAGATAGATAAGCAACACCCGTTCCAGGAATTCCTATTATCTCCTACAGACTAACAGCTATACACTATTCTCTTTCTCTATGTATGCCAAGATGTCCAATGTTAACATTACACAAAAAAATAAATTCGAATACCTTCTTCAAACTCCTTGTTCTTTAGTTCAATAGTGGTTTGCCAAACAAAGAAAACTCATCGTTTTCAACTGTTACGATAATAAGAATGAAAATTAAATTTTCCAATAGTTTAAGTTGTTCATTTGAAAATACCATCGATTCGTTTTGAATTGATTCATTAAATGTCATAGCCGGTTAAACTAGGGTCGATTACGTCTTTTAGTTGAAACTCCATTTAATTACTAACGTGAATTAGTTTTCTTTGTGGCAAATAACTTGAATAGATAATTATGTGATGAAAATGTTACTTTTAATTTAATTATCTCTATAATTGAATTATAATTTGTCAAAATAATCACAATTTAGACAGCTCTAACCACTTATCGAACTGAATGACAATTATTTTTTTCAATAAACATAGTTGAATTTGTTTTTTTTCAGACTTACTCGCATGCTGTGGACCGTTGAAGCCTATATCCAGATATGGTCGTGCTCCATCTGAAATAAAATAAGTTTACACTAGTGAAAATAAATAAAAATGATTGAGAAATGCTCGCCCGGCGCATCCACCATTTTTATCTATTATCGTTACTCAACAACATTTTGTAAGCAATTCATTCAAGAAGACATTCAAAATAAATCATTTATTTAAAAATAGTAGTAGTCGTTACAATAAAGTTCAATTTAAGCGTCCAAATTATTAATTTATCCTAATGTGTTTGTAATTAGTGACAAATTTCCAAATTTCAATTATTTTCGTCTATATTTTGGTGTGATTTTTTTCAATTATATGTACTGCAATGTACGTGGTATAATGAAACGGTGACAGTAAAGCTTTATAAATACAGTTGAACAAGTTGCCGGCCAAGTATCGTCTTCGATTGCATGTGAAGCACGCGCCCTTGAAGGATGGCACGACAGACGAGTATAATTGCGCTCGAACGTGATCAGAGTTCAACTTAAGTCAAAATGATCGCTTGTATTACTTGAGAGAATTCGATTTTTCAAAAGTGTACGTCAGTAAATGAAATAAGTTCAATTTCGTTCTTAGTCTAATTAAGAATGTCATTTATTATTTACATAGAAATAAAAATTGTCAAACACAAAAATATATAGAGAGGAAAAAACGAACAATTCAGTTTGCGTTAAATTGAAATTGTTGAGTTACTGAAATATGTAAGATTATTTGGTTGAATTCTAAAGCTAAAACTTTATCGAGCACGTGGGTTACGAGTTCTAGATATTTTAAGTCGTGTGGAAAGAATGAATAATGAACGATTGCCGTAAAATTTATGGTAGGTCTTCCAAAAATTTTCAAGACATCTAGATTCATGGGATAACAGAAAAATTGATGTGGATGTATAAAGTACATCATGTGGACATTAACAAATTTGCAAGTTTTATTTTCACTATACTTAAGAAATAATTCATATCTATATTGTTATTCATATCTATCATTGTTCTATGTTATTTTTCAATATACGTAGGAGAAAATCTTAACAACGTAGTCAGACAACGTTCCTTGAGAAGGATCTCTAGGGGTTTATATCTGACATAAACAAAATTATTAAACTTCATCAAGATATATATAAAAACAAATTTAATTTGAACATAAAACTCAACAAATACGATTACTAAAAGCCTACGTTATACGTACTGTGAATATTTTTATCTGTTATTGTAGCTTAACTATTTAATATAGAATGTATTGTTGTTTCAATTTTACTCTCTCATCAAAATTACTAAACAAATTAATTAGAACATCTCGTTTCTCGTATTTAATTAATCCAATTTATTTTAAAAGGTTCTCCGCAAAACACGACAATACGAAAATTATTTGATCCTATATTAAAATATTGAGGCAATTAAAACTATTTCACCGCAACATGAACATAGTTTTACGGATTGTTTATAAACATAAAATTATTCAGTTACATGCTTTGAATGGGAATTTGTTTCATGAAATAATAGTAGAAAGATTAACAACTTATTTCGCAGTCATTTAACGTTCGATGTTGATAAATCAATCAGTCTGTTTCTTTTCTGTAAAAATTATCATTTTTTATTTAGATATGGAAGAATTTAAAATTAAATTTTCCCTTGTAAAAACTTTACTTATTTAACGATTCTACTCGTCATCGTCACTTAGAATTTGTTGAAAATTTTTCTACCCGAACCAGCCTTCTATATTCCGGTCACTATCTAAAAAGATTAACTTTAGTCCAATAATTATTTGCTAGGAAGACATTCGAAGAATTGGATTTCTCCGTTGTGAGTTGTTGATAGACTCTATCGAATATTCAAACGTTAACCAAATTAAATTGCATCAAAAATATTTTAAAACATTTAAATATTCTAAAGTCAGCATTATAACAGAACTGTAAATTAATGAACCGACGTTTTATAACACTTTGCTAACACTTTAAATATCTAATCTTGATCAAACTCATATATATATATATATATATATATATATATATATATATATATATATATATATATATATATATATATATATATGCATATTTTATCTGTAAGTATTACTTGTTGTTATAAGTATGATTCTATCTGACATGAAGAGGTAGGCACAATTCGTACATAATTGTCGAAGATTCAACAAACTAACTTACAACACAAATCAATTTTACAAAATTTAATCCGTTATTTAACATTCATAAGATATAACAGGCCTATTTTTTTCTAATGCGTACCTACGATAAAAAGGTAGAGGCTAAAGAAATATTTTCTTGAAAATACATATTCCTAAGCCCAGCTTTCTAAAAATCAATAACAGCGGTCAAGTAACAAGACTGTAACTTACTTTACCTAAAAGCAAAACAGTAATTAATTTGTGAAAATACGTAACATTAGTAGCTAAATAATGTCACAAACCCATTTTAAATGATCAAAGAACTTTTCCCATCGTTAAGCTTATATGATGCGTTGTAATCGAATAAGGATCAATTGATACAGTTTAACTTTTCAAACTTATAAATAAAGGCAAGCATATTATTTACTCGCCTTAAGTGATCAATATCAAGTAACACTTTGAAATTTCCATGTAATATACGAACCGATCCGTCATTTTTTTTTTCATCAGTTGTACTGTTTCCAGTTTTATTACAGTCTTACATTCATATAGTTAGCTCCAGTTATTACTAAAAAAGAGTTAATAGATTGAGTGTCTTTTTGCCTGGAAGGCAAATATTCTTTGACATATACCCCCCCCCCTCAGTACACCCACTTTCATATATATCTTTTTTTTTCATCAAATTTTAGGCTGTATCGAATTCCAGAAGTATTTATTAAATTTAGTCTATTATATAATTAAAATTATAAAATTAAAATTTAAGTAATAAATAACTCGGAAGCTTTAAAAAATCTTCATGTTGGTCTGCAAATTAATTTTCAACGGCACGTATGACTTCTTTTTTATCAAAATCTAGCTTTATCTCAGACATACTGTTTTCAGAAATTCAGTTTTGTCACCTTTTAACTTTTAGGTGTCAAATTTGAACAAGATGCTTATAAAACATCATAGTGGCTAATAAAGCGAGCAAATTTAATTTTGTTTACCGGAAAGTTTCCAGGTTAACTACTTATCAATATCCCCTTTTAAATCACATAACTTTGAAAGTAGATATATACAGTACAAAGTAATTCTATTGCGGCTAGTAAATATACAGGGTTTTAGCATCAGACAACAAGTTCTTATGGAAACTCCCATTATATGGCTAGTGATTCGAAAAATATTTAAAGGATTTGTAGGGGGGTTCCCAAAGAAGATTTTAGCAACATTAGAACCTCGTAGCTCATTTGAAAGTTAGTCAAATAACGCTTTATTCGGACAATGTCGTGATTTCCGTCAAACAACTATACGCATAAACCGAATAACAATGGCTCGTAGACCACCACTCGTTTTTCTCATTTATATCATAAAAAAATTGGAAAAAAACCGTGGTGGAGATCGATCGTTGAAAAAATGAACAAATCTAGTGTGAGTAACCTTCTCTGTTGTTTACTATTTATCACCTTATAGAATAAGGTTGTTTATGGCTCTTATTCTGATTTGCTTTCATTTAAAAATAATAAAAGTCACGTCCTCCTTATTTGTATAGTAAACATCAGAGAAGGTTATTCACACTAGACTCGTTCATTGTTTCAACGATCGATCTCCACCACGGTTTTTTTATTTTTTGTGGAATACTGTTCCGAAAACGGGAAAATCAATGGTCTATGAGCCATTCCTAGTCGGTTTATGCGTATAGTTGGTTGGCGGAAATCGCGACATTGTCGGAATAAAACGTTTTATGACCATCTTCCCAATGAGTTAGGAGGCCCTAATTATGCCAAAGTGTTCTCCAAACCCCCTTTATAAGCCCATAAAATATTTTTCAACTCACTCGCCAAATAATGGGAACTACCATAAGAATTTTCCGTTTAATGTGAATAACCCTGTATACGTCTCTCGATATTTATAATGTATACCAAGAAAAGAAAAACATAATTTTATTGTCTATAAATAAATAAAAAAGGAAAGGTTAAATGAAGTTACAGGGAGGATAGGGTGAAGAAGATTTGTATGGCAACTAACTAAATCTTATAGTCATTTCGTGGGCACTAGAAAGAATTCTTAAGCATAACATAACAATGGTGAAACTGTCCCTATGTTCCAATAAATTTTTTTATCACATTTCTGGTTTTACAACAAACTTCAATGTTTTTAATACAAATGACTGGAAATAGTTTACGTTGCACTACAAACGAAGAAATTATGTTATTTGAGGTTCATTTAGGATATTATTAGTTACTAGTTACCAAAATGTTTTGTTATTATTAGCATATCATGTAGACAGAATGTATTGGTATTGTAACCAGTAAATGTAATATTCGAAAATCTACTTATCTGGTTAGAATCGCATAGCATCTACCTTAATTGGATTATCGTATCACATATGATGTTAGATTTCCACTCAAATTATACAAATTGTAATTATTTTACCTAAGCAAATGCATTTATAAATTGTTTTCAAGTGCATTTTAATCCAAACAAGTTTTGTTAATAAACTTTTATCACCTATAAATCTATCCCAAAATAAATGCAATCATAGAATTGAATCATGTTGTAGTTTTCACTTTGACTTGTGTAAACTGGCACGAACGTCAAGATACCATATCTAGTTTTATATCAATGCTATGTCAGGAACAGCTGAGAAGAGAATCAAATCTGAACTGTACGTGTTCTGTCTTGGTATCTAAAAAGATATCTTTCTTCTACTCTTTAAATTTAGAACAACAATAGTAAAAAGTATAAGCCAAATATATAAAGTAAAAAAAAAATACATGATAAAACAACAAAAATCCAATTATTTCAACAATAATTAACTTTCTCAACTAAAGTTATATAATCATCATTTCAAAATCATCAACTCGTTCAACCTTATCCACTTTCACTCTACCTAAATTGTCGAATCACCGTATTTTAGCAAAATCACAATTCCGTTGAACACAAATGAGTCGTTAGTGCTCTAGAAATTTAGGGTGGAACTGGTAATGAAAAGAGGCAAGCAGTAGAATTTATTTGATTATAGATTCACTACAAGTTACTATTTCAACATCAAATAATATCTCGTAAAATTATATTTAAATTGGACTTCTACTATAAAATTCAATTTTTCTTATAATCAATCGTAATGGAATGTTCTGAGTGGGTCTTAATTTAATTAAGGACAAATTAAATAATATTCATATATTAATTGCTTATTATTAAAGATAATCTGATTAGATGTACTAAAATTTAATAATATGATATAAATGTTGAAAATTCAATTCATTAACTCTATTTTTACTGCACATAATTTGTTAAGATCATCACTATTCTAAATTTATTTCACTCTTTAACAGAAATCTGACCGTTTCCGCATCAATTACGAGTTTCAACATACTGATAAGCAAAATCGAGGAGAATTTATTTGAAGTTTAACTTAAAATAGATCATTATTACTCACTACACTTACATAAGTCTAAGTCTATGGTATACTGTCACTTTACTACATTTGCCAATGACACAACATTCAATAACACTAGTAATAAATACCCTTCAAAACAACAACCAACCAGTTATTCTTTGATAAAGACAAATTTCTTTTGGGAGTTGATCCGAAAGTATCATTTCTCGTCTTTTAATACGAAAACTAAATCGAAGATTGAATTTTTTTATTATGTTGTTTCGAAACGATCACTGTTACTTACAATGAGTAAATCCAATGATGACTGTTTGTAAGAAGTTGAATCTATTCCCAAATTGACCTTAAAGTTCTACTTGCTAATAAGTTTTAGAGGTTCCATCTCTTCATATCAATACCTCACAATTAATTATTAGTTTAAATTAAGTTCTGTTCTTATTGTTGTAAGTTAGGTAGGACATATAGAACAATTCAATGTTAAAATACAATAAATTTGAAATATAATTTCTCTTCATAAATAACATAAAAACTTAAAAACAATAAACTAAAAGGAAATTTACGATTGAAAACTTGTAATTATTCTTGTAAAATTAATTGCAATGTTTATTTACATGAACTCTACTTATTGTTAAACACTGTAGTTTATTATAATGTAACAGCAGTTTAATCATTATGGCCAGATTGTATAATGCCACCAGAAGGCGTATCTGACATGTACGTGTATTTAATATAACTTCGGCAATTTTGATCAAACACAATAGAAAAACACGATATAATTGTCTATGATCGGATCAGTGTAAGAATATTTAATTATTTTAAGCACTGAAAACTATCAGAGCCAAAAATATGTGTACAAACGTGTCTAGTGGTTCCCAATTATTATTAGTTGGTGAGCGATTCGAAAAATATTTCAAGTATATGTAAAGGAGGCCTGAAGACCATTTCAGCAAAATTAGAACCTCGTAGCTTATTTGGAAATTGGTCAAAAAACGATTGTTTTGAACAATGTTGGAATTTTCAAAAACGAGCAAAACACTCAAAACGACCAAGAGATTGTTATCTATTTCTAAATGAAACAACGTCATCTTGTAGTTGATTAAATGATTTGTAAGACCGAAATTGTAGCGAATGAGAGAGATAAACCTAGTGCAAATAACAATGATAGTGTCTTGAGCGGATTTAGTAGCCTATTTATTAAAGTTATAGAATAAGAACCTATTTTTCTTATTAATTTTTAATATACAGTGTGTTCACGTATCGAGTTGACGATAGGTGTAATTGATTGAAAACACTTGAATATATTTGGGCCATAACTCCTGCATGGTCTGAAATTTATTTTCAATGTACCTACAATTTTTCAAAATCAAGGGAGCTTTTACTGTTGAGCAAAAACTCTTTCAGCAACTGATATAATACCTTTTCGGCTCATAATATGTTTACAATGAGAAATTATAGAGTTATGCTAATTTTCAGAATGATCGGAATACTTTGAAAAAACTCCAATTTTTGCTAACATTATTTCAGGTAAAGTTTTAATTCTCATTTACAGTACTAAAGTAAATTGATTATAACGGAATGCTATCGAAGTATACAAATTTTTAGAGTGATTGACCTGCTTTGCTAATTATAACAGATCTGACAATAGTACAAAAATCTTTATTTATCTTAGTAACACACTAGCGTACTGTAAATGAAAAGAAATACTTTGCGTGAATTAAAGTTAACAAAAATTCGGTTTTACCAAAGTGCTTAGATCACTTTGAAAATTTTCATAACTCAATAATTTTTCATTATAAACATTTTTTTTTAGTAACATTTTTCCATATTACGAATCGAAAAAGTATTTAAGAGGAGTTTTTGCTCAATAGTAAAAGCCTCATTGATTTTGAAAGATTGGATTGAAAATGAGTTTCAGACTAAGCAGAAATCATTGCCCAAATATGTTACCGATTGTTTATTAATTTCCTTGTCGAGTTTGTATTTTATGTTTTGTTTTTTTATATATACATATAAAATATTTTATCAGTTCAATCAAAGAAAACACTCGAGTTTTACAAGCATCGAAATGGAGAATTGTAAACGTAAACAATTGTTGTTGAACTCGTTTTTCATGAATTCGATTTCCTGTAGTTGAAACATCTATAACTATATCAATCAATACTGACATTCTCAGTGCTCAACATCAATTAATAAAAATCAGATTTATAAAGAAATATATTCATCAAATCAATTATTATAATTACAATAGGAATAAATTGTTAAACGATATTATAGTACAATGGAATAATATTTGTTGTAGAAACTTTGAAGTGAGATCTTGTGGCCGGTCCTGATAAGTAGATTATGAGGACTATGCCGACTAACCACCCTTTGAGCTTGGTGCTTGGCACCTCAACAGAAACCGATATCCAATTAGGATTACGGTGTATAGTTAGATGTTATCGAAACTACTATAGCCTATTTCTAGTCATGATATAGTGTCTCTCAATCAAACAATCGGATGAATTTAATTAAAAAACACAATAAAGTATAAATGTAATTGTAATCAAATTCAAAATTAATTAAAATACTAACAATAAACGTATTCAATAGATTTGTGAATATGAAGTAACATACAGTTTAATAAAGTAGGAACAAACACTGTGAGAAACAAGCAACTAAACTAAAATCTTACGCAACGGCAATCTATAAGCGGTGGTAACCTCCAGTCAGAGGATATTTAATGAATCATGGTCCGGATATTACCGCATTTACACATTCCCTTATTCCATATGGTTGGTGAATTCAATTGCACACATAAATATACAAAGATTGGACTGATAATACATATACATACATATGTATGTGTGCATGTCCAAATCTTTGAAAATTTAATCAAGAATATGATTTGTTAAAGTTGATCGTTGATGCATTTATTTACAAACAACAAAGGGCTACAATAAAAAAATGTTAATAAAACTACCATACAAGATATTAAATTACAAATTTTAATACCGTCAGGACAGAAGGCGAAGTGTGTAACTAGTATATGTTAAAAGAGGTCGGATACCAAGCTAAGGCTCTACTTTCTTAATAAGATTCACAAACTTTCATAACACCAAACCTTCAATATATATTTTTTTCATCATATTCTTATTCTTGTTTCATCTTTATAGCAAGAAATTCTTGTTTAGAATACGCTTATTACAATTTTTAATGTCAGCCCGCCACAAATAACGTTATAAACTAATTTAAGTAAAATTAAAACAACCCTCCTCATACACTCTATATGCACCTCGTCATACATCATACTATTTTACTCATATCAGATGAACCAAACGAAAATTTTTAATATTTGCACATAAAACATCTATAAATTCATCAAGTATTCCATATTTCAATGTATTACAACACTACAATGAATCCTATAATTATTGTTAAAATTATTCACAAATTGTTATATAATTTGACTATATTAGATTTGGATCTATACGAAATGTGAATTTACGACTCATAATTAGAAATTCAATGGTACAAGAATTGTTGTCACATAAATTTTAGATTTAGATATAATTTAAGACGAATATGTAATTGATTATTCATAATTATTGCGTCGATTAGTGTACGTCTTAATTAGAAATTTCGTACTGTTTAGATTTAATGATGTAAGTAAGTAAGCTAAAAACAAGAGAATTCAATTTTTTTGTTAAAAATTTTGTAATAAATGAAATTTGCTGAAGATTAAATCAATGATTACAGAAATACCAATAACGGGTTCAAATTAGCGACATTAGAAATCCCTTAGTTTCAACATAAGAAGGATCTTGTCGTAACAACCAATTTGGGTCATCTTGAATTAAATTAATCTTAAGAAAACTAATTGGAAATTGTGACCGTATGATTTACACAGTATCTAATCTAAAAGTAAAGTAAACGTTTAAAGGACTTATAATAGGGGTAACCAGAGAACATTTAAAGCAGGACCGCCTTGCTTATCGGGAAGTCAGCAAAAAAGGGCTCCTTGGAATGTTCGGCAGCTAATATGAGTTTCATGCGAATAATCTACTTATAGGTCGTCATAGCGGTAGTATTTCCTATCAAATAAAAATGGAAATAAAATACAAAAGAACAAAGAACTACGTATTTAAAGCAATAGAAAGATACTTTTTATGTCTTCCAAAAGACAAGTGCGTTATTTTCATCAAAGAAATTCGGCAACCCTATAAATCATATAAAGAATGAATAAAGTGTGGGAAAAAAGTTATGCATTTAAGTAGAATGTTGCTATGTTGTTGAAATAGTGAAAACGGGTTGTATAACACTTCTTTCATTTACGGTTTGTTCATTCAGACATACGGGTTGAATTTGACACTCCCCTTGAGGTCTGATATTCTATGACTAACACCCACTTCTTTGATGTGTACTTTATTATTTAAACAGTGGATTACAATACTACTACTAGCATAGTTCTGTCTATGTATCTGTTTTCCACAATATTATATACCTTTGTCGGTTAGATCTGATACTTTTCTATCATGTCGTCTATTCTCATAAATAACTATTCACAAACATAAATACACATGACTACACCTCTACTACTATAATCGATGTGAGACAAGAATATGAAAACTGAAGATTTCGTTGTTTGCAAATATAATAAATATAAAATTATTATTTTTATTATATAAAATAGCTTTGGAAACACTAATAAAATTCTTGATGTTCATGTAAATGTTCAACATTATAGTCAAATTCATTAATTGAACACGTAAGTAGATCAGTGGAAACTAAGAGATTTACAGAAAAATCAACTGTTCATAACAAATATGAAATATATGTACTTGATAATTATCATTTCAAGCGAAATATATCTTACATAAACAACGAGAAAAGTTCCAGAAATACAATGTTAAAAAGTTCATAATATAAATATTGCGTGATGTGGTATATAAACACCCACTTGTTACTTACAACTGTTTCCATAAATCGAACTAACAAATAGAAAATAATTTCAAAAAGATATGAGAAAAAGATTCAAGAATCTTTGCAACACTTTATTATATATAATTGTTCAAAGTAAAAGAAATATGAGTTAGAGAACAATTGAAATACATATATAAAAGGATATAGGCTTTTAAAAGAAGAAAAGGAAAAATAATCTTGATGATTTCAAAAAATCCCCGCATAATGGATCGTGAAACGTTTGATATTATATTGAATTCCGTATATTAAAAAAAGGAATAAAAAAAGATAACACCTGCCACTAGGAGGCGAAGTATTAAGTCCAAAGAAAGACTTTAGAAAAATTTAGTCCGAAGATCAAATTGAAATCAAATACATATTTAACATACAATCTATCCATGTTTTTCCATACATTTAAGTTGCGACTGTGCCGTACAAAGTTCTTGAGAACGTTTAATTTCAATTCCCTTTTGAATTCTTAATCTATAGACAACACATAATACAATTACAGTAAAACTTCGTTATAACGCTCCCGCTTATAACGTTTTCCCGGCTATAACGCTCTTTTTCTTCGGTCCCGGCCCCCTGAACGATATTTCGATGACAATGTTATTCGTTTTAACGCTCCGATTTCCCGGTTATAACGCTCCAGTTTCGACTTATTTTCAACTTCCCTTTAAGAAAATTGAAAATTTTGGGAAGTTATTGCTTTTACCCCGATTTTTGAAAATTGAGTTTATAACAGATATTGACGTTTTGGGGTCCTAGGAGACTATTTTGACTGTTTTTGCGAGGGGGTCTGTATGGCTGTATGTGTGTGTGAGTATGTAGGCAGCATATAACTTTTGAACGGCTTCATGGATTGAAACGCTCTTTGTGGCATTCGACAGACCTCCACCAAACTTAGATTTCGTGTAAATTTGAACCGATTCGGCCCGATAGATTTTGAGAAATTCAAAAATAAACCGAATATTTTTTGTTAAAATCATGTTTTTTCTATACACTTTTTTTATACACTGTATAACGCTATTCCACATCACAGTTGGCTATGTTATATCGAGTTGTGTAGCTTGATTGTATATTTTACTAGATTTGACATTTATCAATAAAGAAAAACGAACGGTCGAATCAAGCTATGATCCTACGGAACCAAAAGTCTTGCCAACTGCGATGTGAAACAGCGTTGTACACCCTGTATGTATGTACATAGGCTTTATTCTATGTTTTGAAATAAATTTTATTCATTTCATATATTTAAATGCATTTTATTTGTTCATGATATGGATTTTTGTGATTTCCCGGTTATAGTGCTTTCCCGGTTATAACGTTTTTTTGGCTTGGTCCCTAGAAGAGCGTTATAACGAAGTTTTACTGTAAATAGTTAATTTTCTAAAGGAAAATAATTTTCAATGCAATCAACGGAGATATACCCAATGACGACTGAATCGGACGTCACTAATTTGTTTATAATTATCGTTGATTTCCAAGCTAAAATCAATAATTGTAATAAAATTTTAAAAACATACCATCAACTGCTAAATAATAAAAATCCTACATTTATTCGACAATTGAAAACAAATTACTAAGGAAACGGCGATTAATTGAATAACATTTACGAGTTGAAATTTCCTTACGAATTGATATCGCTGTAGGTGGATATTCTTGATAGATACATCTACGCAAATATGTTGTCCGCCCCTTAAAGGGATGTCTTATTAGAGACCTACAATGATTTATGAAATAAATGTAGGCTTTGATGGTAGAACATAAAAAAAATGACAACTTCATTTAATTTTAATTTGTATGTGAAATTTCCTTTTCCGTATTTCTTTAGTATGCAACATTATTGTTTAATTAATTTTTCTTATGACATTATACTACGGTTATAATGATTATTTTTTTCATAAGCAATAATTTAACAGAACTTAGCTCCTTTTGTTAGAAACTTATAGTCTTTCCTATTCATTTGATGTAAAGAAAAGGAAAGAATTTTCACTACAAAAAGATTGAAGCTAGAAAATAGAGCTTTCAATATGTGTTCAATAGTTGTCACTTTTATCTAGATGCGATGTACCACGAATATACACCCATGTATTTTAGTAGTTTTCAACGATTTTCTATAAAGGCGATTTTCTATGGCCTTTAATATAATAGAAAATTGTCCTTGTGCTTTATGGAACGAAAAATTTATCTGATATACTCTTGAAAAGTATAATTAAACGATAGAAAAAATGCTAAGAACCAAATCGATTTTGTTAATAAAAAAATAAAAATTAAAGCTAATTTTAGTTTGAGATGCTTCAAAATATGTAATTCGTATCGATGATCATACCAGTAACGTATAAAATTTAATCCATACATGAAAATTCACTTAAACCAACTGTATGTTATTTTCATACAACAAGGATTTCTATATTTCCGTCTAGTAAGCTCAAGCTTAACCAAATTAGCTGTATTTAGATGTATAATTTTCCTAAAATTGTCGATAAAAACTATCATTTTTTAAGTAACAAATCACGAATCGCTACTGAAACTAGACTATTGAATAAGATTTTCATTTTATTTCATTGTGATTATTATAGTTACAGACACTTGGTTTTTATATCAGCAAATTAAGTTTTAAAGGTAAAACAAGCTCTCTATTGTGGTTGACGTGAGTGAAAACTCACTTTTTATCCGTTAATTTAATTTTGTAGCATTAAAACGAAATGTTGCATTTACTACATAGTATTCTACTTTATTTCATTTGAAAAGATAAAATTACAATTAGGTTTATTAATGTACTATATTGATTTATAATCAATTACCTAAATAAAGTAATCAATAAATAATTATAATGATTAATCAATTTTTGGTAATAGGAAAACAATTCGAGTGTAATAGATCGATAGAATGCTTTACAGAAATTGGTGAAGATAAGAAAATCTTATCATAACATAAATTCAAATTCCAATAATTAGGTACATGTTTGTTAGGAGCAAAATTCAAATTTTAACACTTGTAACATAAATAACTATTTAAAATGAAATTTCAAATTAAAAAATACTATTGAACTTTAGCTAATTAATTTAAAAATTAGTCAGTACTGGAAAATAACTTTGTATTGTTATTACTTTTGTTAAAATGTAATAATGATTGAAAATTCATTGTTAGTTTTGACATAATATTTTTTTTGGTTAATAAATTTGGCTGTTTCACACAAATATTTACACTGTTTAGATTTATTACATATTATGCGTGGCTTATAATGGAAATCAAATAATGTAAAAACGACTATCAATAAATCATACGTATTTATTTGAATTAGTTTATGCATTTTAAATAAATATTGCAAAACCGTATTTACTGTATGCAAAACAAAAATATAAATAATTTATCCTATTATCCGCTAATCAAATTAATGATTGATTATTCATTTAATTTTTCAACAATCGTGATAAATGAGATTATAGATTTTTTTTATTGATAATTATATCTAACCAAAAAAAATTCAAGTATTTTTAACTTCTTTTAGTACAGCATTCGAGTTCTTATTTTCTTGTGTGTTTTACCACCACATATAAAGATTTGTTAGACAACTTTGTTGCTTAATAATTAATTCACGAAAGGATAATGCCATTCTTTTACGCAGTCCCTTTTAGTAAACATAAAAACTTGAAGACGTTACTGTACTAACAATATTGTAGAAGGTGAAATTTGTTTTGTTAAAGTAAACTAAACAAAATAGAGAACCTGTCGAGAATTTAGACTTGTTTTGTGATTGAATTGATTATTTTGTAGATATTGATCTACTGATATTCATCTGCCATTATTTATGTTCTACATGAAGAAAAAAGTACAAGAATAAATGGACAATAATGGTATAATTAATCTTCTTGTATAATATAAAATGTAACAAACATGTCAAAAGACGATCAAGTATTTGCTTAAAAACCTTTTAAAGAATATAGATCTCTTTTTTGCAACACTATTTTTTCGTTCTTGAAACTGACGTCTGTATTTAACATTTAATTAAAATTAACAGTGATTGATTAAAACAGAAAATAATAATAATAATAATAATAATAACAACAACAGCAACAACAGTTAGGGAACGTTTTTTTAGTTTCATTATTAATTTTATTTATAATTATTTACTTTGGTAAATCATCTGCTATAAGCACTAAACAATATCGATACTTATAATACAAAATGAGGATTTAGCATGTAAATGACGCGCAAAATACAACTTTAAAAAAACAGGGGTTCCTTACCTTTTCACAATTTTGCACCCCCCAATGATTCTGATAATTTGATCTCGCACCCCCTTTAGAATATGAGATTTTCACTGAAATCTTATTGCATAGCTAACTGTATATTTTAAATAATGAATAAGAAGGGAGAGGCTTTTTGGAAAGCTTTTCTTGAAGGAAAAAGATCTTGCACCCCTAAAAGTCCTTTCTCGCACCCTCGGTTAAAAACCCTGTTCTAAAGCTATTACTATTTATTTACAATTATTGAACGCAGTATTCTTTCTCAAAGTCTAAAATTCCTCATCTAAGTTTGTTGTTAACGTTATTCCCGTGGAAAATCGATAAGTTTTCCATCCACAAACTAATTCTTTTTTATTTAGTTTTCCTCTTAGTCTCTTTGATGAAGAGGCTTTGTTAAAATAATTGAACAATTCACCTGTTTTAAAACGACCATATGTACTTTCACTTATTGTAAGCTTATTGTTAGTACTCTTAGCATTTGTTTTAATACCAATCACAGCAAGTTTGTACATGTATAACAGTTAATTAAATAAAACATAAAGAAGCAATCATCGTTATAAACAACGCATTCTACTTATATTGAATACGTGTATATTTTGTAACTGCTTGGTTTAATATTTTTTAATATAGGAATATTGCGCAAAATCTATACTTTTCTACTCCTTCGAAGAATTCAGTTAAATTTAAAAGTCACTTTGGACCGCAGGAAGAAAGTACAAACAGAAAATTTTATTTGAAATTTAAATTATCGAACAGACGAATTTTAAATACATTTCATAAAAAGCACATATACAAATCGGGGCTGCACCTTGTACCTGCATCTTATAAATATTATCTCTAATTCAACAATAAGCCATTCCACGTTAGTAACAAAGAAAACCAAATATACGACACCTTTGCTGACTACAACAGATGTTTTCCTGAGAAAAATAGTAAAATTCTTGGAAATACTTTATACATAACAAGAAATTCGACTGCAAAATACAAATCAAACAATGTATTTATATCTATACTACTGGGATTTTTTTTGGATACCCACGAAAAAATATATTAAACAAGTAAATCTTTAAATTAATATGAATTATTTTTAAACTAATCAATGTCTTTCATTGAGAATTTTAACTGAAGATTGCAAAAATTTTACAATAAATCGATCTAGATATTTAACAGATTGTCAATAGATTTCAATGATTTTATAAATAGCCGCGAAACACTAGGAAGTATAGAATACAATGAAACATTTTTTATACACGGTGTAATTGAAGTACCTTTAAATACTTTATATATTATTTTTGAGATCTGTGTAAGTATAACTTCCATGACATTAAGCTGCACAAATCTACCTACTTACTTAAGGCCTCTTTACATTATCCGACCTTTCTATCCGATTCTTCTATTCGATTTTGTATCCAAATTCATCTCGAATCCCAGATATTTTTATCTTTACGTTATCAGAGTGAGTTGCATGTATTTGCAGGCGCTAACAGACAAGCTGGTACTAAACGACATGACGACAACAAACAACAAACAACCAGGCCACCATCATGCTTTTAACTGGCGTACAACCTCCAATTCTCACAACATTAGACTGTGAATGACACTTTTTGGCAAATCGGATAAAATTAGAAACCGTTCTATTCTGAAAAAATCGGATAAAATATCTCGGATGTAACGGCTCGCATAAGAAATCGGATAGTGTAAAGATACAAATTTCTTGTCTTATTTGCTAGGAACAAGAAATCGGATGTAAAATCGGATAATGTAAAGGGGCTTTTAATACAAACAAAACACGTTTTAATATCGATAACTTCGCTTAATTTTCGTGGATTTGAAAATGTTGGCGAAATTTTCAACCATTTTGTTCTCAAAAATGGCACCATACTCTTATACATACAGAGTGCTAGGCCTGGGAGTACACAATTTGTCCGTTTCCATTAAATTAATAGAGCGATTCAAATAATATTTTAACGATTTGTAGGGTGGTCCCCTGAGAACATTTTAGTAAAGTTAGAACCTCGTAGCTCATTTAGAAATCGACTGAAAATGCTCATTGATTTTTTTCAATTTTCTCGCAGTTTTTACAACTTTGACGCCATATATTCGATATTTTACAAAATAATCTACTCTGTAAACCCAAGGGGTTTCCTTATACTTTTCGTGTCACATAAGCAAATTTTCTGAACAATAATGTTGTCGTAGGATGTAGATAAACCTTTCGATCATACTGTATGATTATTAATGATATATTAATGAATATTAAATCAAGAAACATCAAGCCTTATCCCCTCAAACAACTAATTGTAAGAAAAGTTTGGAACTCTGGATGGGATACGAACCTACGATCTTTGGTTTAACTCAAGGTTTCAAAGTTTTCTTAGTTGTTTAGCGGTGACAAAGCTTTATGTTTCTTAATTTAATATTCATTAATATATAATCAATGAAACCATCTCTGTTTACAAATTGATTTGCATTCTATGATTTCTGTTGCAAAATATCTATTTTTAGTAGTTGCAAAAAATCAATCAAGTAGGGGGGGGGGATTTCTGCGATAACTCGCTTATTTCACAGAAATCGGCTTTTCCAGGTACCACATATTGTAGCGCCTTGGATTAGCTTTAAAATAAAATATCGCTCGGTTCTCCATTTTTTAAATTGTGGAAAAAATTGTCAAAACGGATTTGTTTGTGTGTGTGTTTTTTTAATCCACAGCCTTAAAAAGGATTTATTTAGTATTTTCCGGATAGATTTCTTTTTTTTTACTTGCTCATGAAAGTAAATAAACTTCAAAACGAATATTGTCTACATTTTGTAACGTACGCTTACGCATAATTTAGTCGACCACCTGGGACTCTCAAGTTTTAGGGCATCAAATTACATTATAATTAACGATAATAATTTAAGATGTAAATTTCATTAAGTAAAACGTATTATCTAACGTAAATGCACTATATAAACGTTGAAAACTTTAACATTCAAACTAACTTTAAATCTGTTTTCGCTATAGCTAGTTATTCATTATTAAAATTAAGGAATTATACTCCCTTTTGATGAGATCTAAATATCTCAATAAAGATTTTATTTGAAATTCGTAAGAATTTTAAAATTTGATCTCATCTTACAGTTACTTATGCCGTATCATAGATAAAGTCATGAGTGCCCAGGGCAAAATTTGAATCTTGCGTCCCCCCAAGACTTATTTTGTAGAAATTGAAACAATACAATAACTTTAAAGTGTAATTTAAGTGATACATTTAAGCATTAGATATAAAGAATGCGTCCCCTTTGAGGCTTACACCCTCGCAGCCAGCCCCCAGCTACAACACAGTACTTAGGACGGTTTTTTCTTTTAAGAAAAACACTTTGAACCTCCTTTTATTCTCTTTCCATTAAAGGTAATAGATTTTTTGTGTGTTTCACAATAGATAAATCTAAAAAATTAATTCGTTAATGTCTTTATAATAACAGCGTTATATTATTGATTGCAATATGTCAAGTACAAATGTGTGTAGGTAATATTAGTTTATTTTATGTGTACAAAAAATATTGTAAGTACATAAAAATAATACAAAATTTTTCCTAAACATTGATATTGGAGTAATCAATTATTATGAAAGATCAATCAAAGCATCGAAGACATATATTTTTGTTTTATAAAAATCGAAATGTCTATACAAATATATGTTTGATGTACTTTTTTTTTAACTTATGCCCATTAAAAACACAAAAGACAAAGTACTAAATCAGCTTATACTGACAACGGAAACTTTGTGTAATACCTATATGTATCTCTTTACATGATAAAACTCTCATGGGAAAATGATTTTAACGTAATATAATGATGGATCCCTTGTAAAAAAATCGTTACAATCTTCTCTATAGGCCTGGGTTGTTTGTTTTACCCTTATAAAAACAAATTATATTTTTATTCATTAAAATGAAAAAAAAAATATTCTTAATAAATTAACCTCAAAATATAGAACGGGTTGGTTATCGTAAGCATTCTAGTGTTGTTTATATATAATCGATAAAAACATATTGCAAGAAAAACAAAAATAAATTACAAATACCTGGGATAATTTTCTTATTATGTTTAGTTTTTTTTTCTCTCCAATTTCCTTAAATAGCCTGCATCTATGGCGGTCCTATTGAATAGGATTCGTTCTCGTTAAAATTTCAAAAATTTTCAATTTTGATTATGATTAATAGGCCACTGAACGGGTTGGAAATCTAGTCAACAGTTAATGTAATGTTACATCTATTTATAATGTAGGTGTTGTATAGGTGTTAGATGAAAGCAGTGGGGGTGGTAGTAGAGGGCGATTCAACTAAAGAATACCCTAGTTATTTACAACTTTCTACAAATCATCCAATCATAATAAAATGCAATTTCTAAATTATCTATCTTACACAACAACAGTAATTAATTGTAATGGAAAAAAAAAGATTGTTTTTCCTTTGTTGTTTTACTATTCAAATAGGAATAAGTTTATCTAAAGTGAAACAATTACGTTCTACAAACTACTAATATAAAGTTGGCAGCATATTTTCGACTATATTCAAAGATAATAGCAAAAGTTATAGTAATTCAAAAATAATAAAAAGTAGTCTAGTCATCATAAAAAAAATGCTATCTCGCACACATCTCAACTTATTCGAACTATGTACAGTAACGAGCATATAAAGGAGAACAATTGGCTGCGTAAAACAGGATATTGAGAACAGTCGTGATAATGGGTGCATTCAACGAACAGTCAGCGTAAAAAAATGTTACGCTTAGTAATAAAAGCGCTATGGATTGCTGAGTTGCAACAGTTGAGCATTCATGGGACATGATAACAACTGTTGTAGCTACCTGGGGCCCAGACACGAGGAGGCAATTTCTCTTGCGCTGAGAAACGATTGTTCTGAGGGCCGTAGAAATAAAATCCAGACTGGTGTTGGAGTGCTTCGAAGCACTTGAGGAACTGGCTGAACATAACAAGGTTAACTTAGGATGGGTGCCAGCTCATCAAGAGTTTGAAGGTAATGAGAAGGCGGACTGCTTAGCAAAGAATGCCGCCAAAACAGCCTTAACTGGACCTGGACCTTCATGCGGGATCACTTATGCGGAGGCTAAAAGGGTCATAAGCAGTGGCGGACTGGCCTATCGGGCGATCGCCCGGTGGGCCGCGAAGGTGAGGGCCGCCTTGTGCCGCTTCTTACTTTACATGTTTTTTTATTTAAGAATAAACATTATTTTTAGTATAAAATAAGAGGAAGATTATATTTGAATTAAGAGATCGCAGATAATTTATTTAGACAAATAAATAATAGATTTTCTAATATCTAATATAGGAAAGAACCGATATTCCTAAAGCCGGATTTCCATCACAGACTGTTTAAAAAACAGTTTTGTTTTCAAAAAACCAAACAAACCTTGTTTTTGTTTCCTTCGCAAGTGCAGAGAGACTGTTTAAAAAAACCGTGGGGCTAGTGGTAGTTTTATCGAAGAAACTTGTTTTCCTTTGATGTACCGACTCGAAATGGGAAAGTGTTTTGTTTACGAAAAACACTGTTTTCGGACAAATTTGTTTCTAGAACTGTTTAGTTTTTAAAAACAGAGTATTTTTGTTGAGAAAAACAGTTTTTGTTTGTGTTTTCTGTTTTGTCTCTTTGGTGGAAATCCGGCTTTATAGTGAAATTATTTTGAACTGGCCGAGTAAAATTTTCAATAGCAATTGAGTTAACAATACAGCAATTTGACTTCTGTCAGATGAGGTTGTTTATGACGTACCATATTTTACGAAAATCTTAAACTTCCTCAAACGCAAACACCTGGAAGGATGAACAGGTAGACAGAAATGAAATGCTAAAATTTTAGGAATATTAAAAGAGTAATAATAATAATAAATATAGTAGGTCATAAACAACCCCTTCTGACAGAAGTCAAATTGCTGTATTGTTAACACAATTGCTATTGAAAATTTTACTCGGCCAGTTCAAAATAATTTCACTATACATCTCATGTACTCTTGTGTTTTGTATTTACAGTATTTAAACACTTTTGGCGGGTGCACAATGTACGTGAACCTCGCTGCATACTCAAAAGTTAGATTTGATTTCACCCATTTTCCAATGAGCTACGGGGTCCTAATTTTGTTAAAATGTTCTCTGGGGTCCACCCTACAAATCCTTAAAGTATTATCCGAATCTGAAATACTAATGTTTGAAAATAAGTAGTGTTTTTTTGATACCTATATCTTTTTCTTATCCATATATGCCTTCAAAAAAATTAATAATGGGGGCCTCTTAGGCTTATAGCCCGGGCCACTCCGAAGGAGCCAGTCCGCCACTGGTCATAAGGGAAGAGTTGGAACAAAAACACCAACTCTACTGGGAGGAATCACCAGGGATGGTCTTGTGAAAGACATTTCTGGATTTTTCAAACCGTAGAAGATCCAAAGAACTCATAGAACTTAATAGGAGACACTTAAGACAGGACTGTCATATTTGTATCTTTTCCCAGATATTTTCCTAAGAAAACAGCTGATCGTCGCCCGCTATATTTGCGCTGACTTCGAGCAGCGCACCAATCTACCGTTGACTAAAATACTGAACCGTTGCAAGTCAGCGGTTCTATAGCGCTTCCATTCAGCAAATTGGTACTTCCAACAGTGGTGAGTGATTATTAGCTTCGTTGAATGCGACCATTGTAACAAAAATTCCAAAGGTCAGACTTTGGGAAGAACGATATTTGGTCACAAGAGGGGAGGGGTACTGGTGCCATTTTAGGTATTTACCTGAATATTATATAAGTATGGTACACCGAAAACTTATTCTACAATAACATTTTCTTAACGAGAATAACAACCTTACTCACACTAACCGAAAAATGGGATATTCCTCACTCAAGACTTGCTGCCGTATTCACAGATTCTTTAGAACACATGTGTGTCTATGAATGAACTATCTATCTCACTCTGTACAATTTCTTTATACCTAGCAATTGAAAAGAGAGAAGAATACAACAACCGTTCCCCTGTACAAATCAAATGGGACAAGTGATGATGATGCTTAAAGAACAGAAATAGTGTATAATCATCATCCTTATAGATAATCTTGAAGAAATTTGTGAATACGGACCTTTTCTCGTTTATATGCTCGTCACTGTACATATTGTATTATTGCAATTTAAATGCTTGTCTATACATTTGTATTATAATAATTCTACACTTCATTTGTATTAAATAGATAATAATAATATGTATCATATGGTCAGTGAGTTAATATCAATCGACTCATCTTATTGAAGTAGGAAAATATGACTCCGCGACTTAGAATCGAAAATTTTGATGTGATTTTCTGTAATAATAACCTTTATAGAGATCTAAAGTCTTTAATCAAGTTTAAAGTAGAGACTGAAATTTACTCGCAATTTCACTGTATAGATGTTTCTATGAGAAGATCTATTTTATGCAACAAGTAAAGGTTTCATTGCAACTACTACTAAAAGCAGTTCTATAGTAATAACTATAGACGACTCATAGTTGATGAATAGTGATTCAAGACAAAGATAAGGGTATTCTTAAAGAATACCTGGCTTACTAATAGAGATTTTATCTTTTAATACTAAACTCCACATACATCCAGAATTGATCGATATTTTCTAAGTAAACTCAAATTAAAGAATAATAGAATAGAAAATGAGAGATATTCTAATTAACTTTTTCTATTGTTATGTATTCTCAAAATAAAAATAAAATACAAATGTCTTAAAACACACAAAAATAAATCTTATTATAGAAACCTGTTGGCATTAATCCAACATGACTGTACTAACATTAAATAAATACGAATAAAACAATAAAAGAAGGCAAGAAATAAATAAAAGTTAATTAAAATTGGATAGTGTATAATTTTTAAGTTTCCTAACAAAGTCCCTAACCATGAAAGTTAATTCAAATATGCATTGCCTGTGTTATTAAGGCTTGGAGGGTGTAGCAAAATTGCGCTTTTCAACAAATATTTACATTATATATTAAATAATGTCATTGAATTTTATATGTACCACTGCATATGTAAATAAATAAATGTATGTTAAAGCGATTAAGTTCATCTAATTTAACCACCTTCCCCCTAGCTATTTATTTATTTGCAATTTAACATTCAAATTTTCCATTCAAAATAATTCCAGTAGTTATTCTCTTCTGAATTCACCCTTTATTTTGGTTTCCTCGTAATTTAAAATAGAAAAAAACTTGAGCATTATTTAAACTAACTTTTCGACGTATATTATTGTTAACAGAGAAGTTGGTGTAATTTAAATAATTTTTCTTTTTTTCCAAAAAAAAAATTATATATAAATAAGAATCATAGTGACTTTTATTTATATACAGTCATTATGTTGGAATAAATCATCACGTAAACGTGGAATTTCGTTTTAAATTGTTTATTTTTATTGTCCTTTTGTTAATAAAACATTTTAACATTAATGTAGCACTTAAAATGGTTAAATTTACCCTTGAATACATTAACCGCCCTAAAAATTTATTTTTTATTGGACTAGGTGTGTCCAGTCTCACAAATAACCTCCCACGTCTATATATAATGATACAATAAGTTTTAAATATTGTAAAAAAAATGCCGAAAAATTAAATAAATCCTATTCTATACCATCATCCCTCTATTGTTAAATTTCTTAAGTTCATTGGTACTTTGTTGGTGTAATAATTCAACCAATATTTTTTTCTATTTTGTGTTTATAATGCAACAAAAGTGCTTTAATACCTATTAAAGCACTTTTGGAGTCTTTAATAGCCAGTACAATTTACTTTTATTTAAAAAATATGTAGCGATATCGCCAATCCAAGATTTCATTATTTTTTAAATGTGCAAGGGATGCAAAATTTAAAAAAATTTTACAAAAACCTCATTTCCTTCATATATCTATCAAAAAACTCGAACTAGGCCGCTCGTTTTTTAATCTAGTCTCGTACAAGAATTAGCGACATCTGAAGCTTCTTTTGTAATATATTGTGACATTAATTAATCGTTTCATTTTCAGAATAAAATCTTTAAATTTTTGTTGATGATAAATGATAAAATATACGTTGAATCGAATCAGTTAGCAATCAAGTTGTACAAACATCGACAACGTGGCTGAAACGTGAATCACATTTGTCTTTCATTTTCAGTGTACTGAAGTACTGTTTAATCAAGTATAAAAACTGTACAGGAATTTGAATAGTTTTAAAACTTCACTTTAATGTATTGAACACAAAAATGATGATTTTTATTTAATAATACTATATTGGGTATTATCATTTTAAATTTTATATGGAAAACAAATTAATAGGCTATATATATATATATATATATATATATATATATATATATATATATATAGTAAATTTTAATAAAAATAGATATAAAATTTAAGTAAGATATCATGTCTCTAGAATATTGATAAGAATTGATGAAATAGAATTTTGATAAAATTAAAATAAAATTCTAAAAAAGTATAAAAATAAAATTTAAGTAAAATATCGTGTATCTAGAATTTTGAATTTTATCAAATTAATGAAACATTTTTATTCTATTATTTATATTATTACCTCTATAACTATTATTATTGTTATTATATTTATTATAGTCACAGAATGAATTTCTAAGTTTGTTTCCATAAGGGCGTTTTCACACACAACGGTTTCTGCCGGACCGGGACCGGCTACAACTCCGGCAGCGGTTTTGTAGCCTTTCACACACACCGGTTTTATCGGAGCCGTCGTTCTGTTCAATTTTACAAACAACTATCTTGTTATCGGGCCTACCCCAGGGTAGTCTAGGTCAATATTTCTGCCATCACCAATTTATCTATCTATATATCTTTGGTGGGTTGACACTTTCTCGAGCAAAAAAAGCTGCCGGAGATCAAACCGGCTATATAACCGGGCCGGAGTGTGTGTGAAAGCATACATTTAATAACATTGAAGTCGGCACCGGGGCGGGGGCCGGCTACGGTTTTACCGGTGTGTGTGAAAGATCTTCGGCTACCAAAAATCGGGCCGGTAGTATTACCGGGCCGGACTGTGTGTGAAAGCATACATTTAAAAACATTGAACTCGGCACCGGGTCCGGCTCCGGCACCGGTTTTACCGTTGTGTGTGAAAACGCCCTAAGGGGGGCATTTTTATTGTCTCGGTTATTTGGGATCTGTGTTAAATTTACTCCAACAACATTAGAACATATTGACCAATAATTTATTTCCATTATTGTCACATTATTTACCCACCACGATTTCTTATTTACTTACAATAAAAATTGTATTATAAAATCAATCGTGGTAGAAATAACTAAATGACTGTAATTTACTACAACGCCTACAATTTTTTATTTAATTTATTTATTTTGTTTTATATAAATCTATCTTTGTATGTATGTATGTATGTGTAAACATATGCCCATCTTAGTAGTAAAATCAGTGATGTTAAACATTAAGTTACCTTTATTAAAAACAACAATAGGTAATGTGTCTCCAACGTTGAATAGAATGTTTAGGGGGTGGCCTTATAAATGTTCGTCGTTTGTGAAGAATACAAACACAACAACGTATTTTCGTTTTCTGTTTTAATTCTCGATTTGTCTCATTTGATAAATTATATTTGTTTTTTAATTAGATATTTTACTTGTACAATGGGTATTGTATTAAAATAATTTATAAATATTATTAAAATCATTCTACAATATACAATAATATATTGTTATTATTATTATAACTGCCACTACTATTATTATTATTATCATATAAAGTAAACATTTATTATAGATGAATACAAATCCGGCATAAGTAAAGCATTTTTTAAAATTACGAGCTTGTCACGAAAACCGTAAACTGACACCTGTCATCGTTATGTAAGGAGAGTTTAGTAAATCCTCATGAAAATTTCGGAATAGGTTTCCAGCTACATGAGAAACAGTGATACTAAGGTAAAATAAACGAAAATCCTTACAATACTAACAGAACTTCTATTACTTGTCATTTTCACGTCTAGAAATAAATCCTATATAAAAGCGAGAAAGTATATTTTTGATAAAAGAAAACGAAAATATTATTGTTTCTAATATTAGATTATTGATAAAAGTAAAAATAACGAACAGATTCAAGTTATCCACATTGAATAGGTTTTCATTAAATAGAGAAAAATAACAGTATTAATTGCTATTTTATTGGATTTTTGTCAGTTTACAAATGTTGTCAGTATTTTTTTTTAAGAAAAATTTTCGTTATGATGTGTAATACTGAACTGTCATGTTGAATCATTATCTAAAAATCTGAAATACCTCGTTAATGACGATGAAGGGATAAAATAAAGAGATTAAGATGAAATATAACTGAGTATTTCGCTCAAAATCTAGATAAAGATCAAATAATGAGCTTCTAGAGGGAGAGCTTAATTCAACTGGAAAAAATTATAGTACAACACAGAACATTTGAAAATATACATGTATATATATAGAAATAAAAAAAATGTAAAACTAATATAAAGTTCCTTACATTAATATCGATTTTCAATTGTTTCCTTTTCTAATTGTAAACATGTACTAATTAGACGACTTTCAATGCAGCTTACTATAATTAAAACTATATTTTGGCATTGAACGTTTTCTTTTACTGTAACTAAATGAAAAATATAATTAACAATTAAAATTAACACTCGGTTTAATCCAAGACTGCTAATTCCGTAATTGCATATTAAATTTTTGGTCTCTCGCTATACACATTTTTCTCATTTCCTAATTAAATGGAAAATTACTTTTAGAAAATGTACAGATAAAATATCTGAGAGCCTCTTTTATTGTAAGTGTTTTGTTTTTGTTCTTTTTGTTGTTGTATTTTTATTTCTTTTCTTTTTAAAGAACAAATATTATTACAATTACTTGCATACTTTTGTGTATTTGTAGAGTACACGAAATGGATTATGTTGTGACACGAACTTCTGATATTTGTTTTTTTATCGTAAAGCTTTCTAAATCGAAACGATCTTGTCTCCCTATGAATATCTTTTATGTTGGAGATGAAATAAAAATCATTGTACAAACATATTTATAACTATAAATAATACTTTAAATACTTGTAGCACTGGTCTAGATATTATTTATAAGATTAGAATAATGGATATTTTCTGGGAGAGATGGTAAAGTTTAGCTCTTTTGTGCAATAAACAGGCGATAATTTTCACTATCCACGTTGTAAACAGTAACAGCAATGTGAAAAGTTGTGTACAGTTTTCGAATGTTATTCCCCAACAGGTAGTGTCCCTTGTGTTCAAAATACGCTATACTACAATGCTACATAATAATATCTTTTGTTATAGGAAACAGTATTGATCCTATACCTATGTATAAAAAAACAACATCTGCATTTATTTTTATTACTTTTCGTATTTGTTCAACTAAATTAACTCGTTAAAATATAAAAATTTAAATTCAGCATAATTTTAGATTTATATACAAATATATTGTATAGTGTGAAAATCGTAGGGGAAATTAAATAAATTTATGAGTTTTCAGTCTAGTAGCTTATCTAAATTAACTGTTTCCAGTTTGTTGCATTTATACCAAAAATTATAAGAAATAATCAGCTTAGTAAATGCATGACCTACAGCTACTATTATTCCTTTATCAGAAGTTCGAAAGAAAGTTTAAGCGGTTTAATATTTAAAATTGCTCCCAGGCAGGATGTCTGTTGATAAGCAATAATTTATTCAGAGTACAATTACCGCTTCAGACTAATTGGTATTTTACATTGTATTCAAAAAAAAAAATGTAACAAGATTATAAAAATGTTTCTTTAAATGTGAAAATATTCTTCGTAAGTTAAATTATTTTAAAATCAATTTAGATATCATAAAGTAAATGTATAGCTGTAATATTTAATAATTACACTTAGATCAACTAAATAAAATTGCGTCCAATGTCGTAAATGTCACATAAAACTTTACAAATCGTACCATATGGTTTTAGTGATGTCTATAAACCAAATACCAATTACCCAATATACGAATACAAATTGATAATTTATCAACAATTGTTTATTTCATGTATTAGGAATCATTTAAAAATAATTTTAACATAATTTTGTTGATCAGTTATCGATAAATATTTTCTGTTTCTCACAGATGGTTTTTGATATTCATCAAATGAGGTGAAATGTATTCCCGTGGGCGTCACTACACATTCCATGCACGCAGTAACGCCATGAGATGTTATTTCATTTTCTTTAAGAGACCATTTTACTTTTGTCCTACATCGAATTTATAGAACTTTAAGAAATTCTAAATCATTTGAAAAATGAAATATAATAATAAAATAAATAGATGAAAATCAAAATGAGAATCTCATAGACAATAGAATTAATTATCATTTGAATAATTACGTTAAAATATCGTTTTATACCGAAAGTCGTAAGTCGAATCTTGGAAAACGACACAAAACAGGATATAAATCAAAACTTCAAATTACAATACAATTTTGAACATTACATGAATTAATTATAAATGAAAATGTAATTGTTCAAATAACCATCAATCAAGCTCAACTTTTATATCAATCGTTTCTTTTTGTCAAATTTTCTCAGTTTTAAGCATCAAACAATACTCCATGTAAAACAATATATTTTTTTAGAGTTCGAAATAACAAACACACTTTCTAAAAAAAAAGAACCTTTTGATTGTTAAATTTTAAAATGTACATAACTTTGTTGTTCAAATCTGGTCGGCTTTAAAAGTGAAATAAAGTGATTAATAGACATTCGTTATAAAAAAATCTGCCACTGCAATTAATCTACCTTTCCCACTATATTTGTTTGCCACTACAGAATCGAACAAAACTTCTATCTAAAAGTATATTCTATCAAATCCTCTAGTGTACTAGCAAAAATCGTAAATCTTTATAAATTTTATAAATGAGTGCAAAACAAAACAGATGTCTGCAACACGCAGGTAAGAACAACTAGTTTGTCGTTTATTGCAAATCCTACTAAAAAAATTTCTCGTTATTTTAAAATGTTACAAGTCATTTATTACTTTAGTCAATACATACAATTGATCATGTATACCTTTTAAATTTTTTTTTTTTTTAATTTAATTACAGGATAGAATTTTTTCGTGAGATAAAATACTGTTTACATTGCATATTTTGTCGATGGTCAAGATCAGCAAAATAGACGAATTCAGAAATATAAACGCGATTTGACGAGTAAAAACCGACATACAGAAACTTAGAAACAAAAATAAAGTAAAGATAAAAAGACGATGCGGTGAAAAAGCTTTAAAAAGATAAGAACTGGGAATTCGAACAGAATGGTTGAAAATAAAATCGAATAAAAGAAACGTTGAAAAACATAAAAATTGTTAAATAATTGTGTTAACAATTGTATATGTATGTAAATATAAATGGTACAAAGGGAGACGTTTTTAAATTAACTATATTTAAATTAGAAGGCACCATCTTTATCATTGCGGCTTGAAATCAGATATTTTGTAGTTTAGCCTATAAGTATTGACCACAACACAATCTAATGACAATACATGATTATTTATTTGCTGATGAAACCACGTAATCTGACACTTAATCTAAAGTATCCTTTGTCAATAGACGGAACTGTTTCATAAAACCTGTGAACGACCTGTGACATAGTTTTTAAAAGAGCTTTCTATGTGAATCACCTATGTATGTACTAATTTTCAAAGGATTAAGCAACAACAAAACTAAACTTCCTAGTTATAATATTTATTATTAACGAAAAATTTATTATTATATATTTAAAATTTTAAGGGTTAATGAACACTCATATTTAAATCTGTTTAAATTCAACATCTTCCAATGTAGGTGGTCCCGCTGGCCTTTATTTTTTTTTCCCATTATATGGCGCTTGAAAATATTAAATGCATACGATATATTAGACTTATAAGCCCATTGTCAAGTAGAGTGTCGCTAACGATTGTTAAAATGGGTAGTACCATCAGTGAGCTTCTTTGTTTGGTTTATTATATTTGACTGAAAGGCATGTATTTATACGTATATACATTTTTTTCGAATGCACTTATACATTTAGAATATAAATAAATAAATAAAAATTTGTGTTAATATTTATGTCAAATGTTATTTATATAACAATGAAAATATTCTATATAAACTAATACTAAACAACTGAAAACGTGACAATTCGGTTTTGATACAGGTGTCAAGCGCCAACGCAAAGCTTACATTAACATTGTACAATATGTTAAAGAAAACAACAGTGGAAAAAAGAGGGAGCGGTAACAGAGCATTCCCGAACGCTCCTAAATAAAAAGCTTTAATATAAATCTTTGAATTCTCAATGCATGTCCAGATAAACAAATGAATTACATGAAAATGATTCTTTATAGACACTGTCATAAAGATTACCACTATGTGATAACTGGATACAAAAATAAATTTAATCTAAAAAAGGAATCTAACTACATACAACTGAAATTTCCTCAACAATCCCTATGATAGACAAACAAATCGTAAATTCTCACATACTACTTTATAATGATAATACGTAACAATAACAATTTGATTTGTGAATACAACATTTTACTTTACGAACTTACTTATTGTTAAATACTGTAAAACTTTTAGATAAGATCACAGTGAAGTTAAGACTAGCGAATTGAATTTGCTTATCACTAAGTATTACAGTACAAAATAGGATAATTCGTTTTCGCCTATTGAAAATCCAAAATCAATACTAATTAAAAACTTTACAAAACACACACATTCAATTAACTATAAATCAAAGCCTCGTTTAAACATCGAGATTAAATTGAGAGATTGTTATCAATTTTGATTAAGTTCTGAAACAGCGAATTTTGTCGTTTCGAAGTTGATCTCTTTAATATTTTTCAAATATTAACTAAAAAAAAAAGAAAACCGTTAATAATGAAACTAAGGACCTATAATTTAAAAGCTATTTATCTTTTATTCCCAAAGAGGATTCATTTTTCCAAACACAATGTTAAAATCTCTTCTTTCACCTGATGCTTATAATAAATGAGGACTGGAGAGCCGGATTTTTAACACTTTAGTCTGACAAATGGATCCCAGTATTTTTCGTGTTAATGTAAGTTATTCTGAAACTTAATGTTGTTTCAGTAAAACAAGCCATTCGTTTACTACTACTAACTTAACGCCGATTCATCAACGAAAAATATACCTATAAAAATCGTCAAGAATTAGATAAAATACGATTATTATAAACTATAACCAATTACTACTACGTCAACAGCATTTTCTATATTTAGATGTATCTGGTGTGATTTTTCATCATTATAATTACAATACTTGATAAAACTATTGAGAAATAAGTGGATTCTTGATGTGTCACAGAAGATGTTAGAAAATATCTTAAGTCGTTTTCTCTCTTTGAGAATTTGAAACTTTTTAAATCGTCTATAACGATATTTAAGAGTACGCGAAAATATTCAAGAGCTATTGAGGCAAGATTCTGGATGCTTGACTTAAAATGACTGACAAAATAGAAAAATTGACATAAATTAATTATAATAAAGTTTTCGAAGTATTTAAAAATAATTAAATAATTAGTTTTCAATTAGTAACACTTAAAGATTTTGTTTTTGATTAAACTAATTATTGTCTCTCTCTCTTTTTCACTAATTCTCCCAACAGTTGATTGATTGTTATGTCTTAGAACAATTCACAGATGGACAGCTTCGTACTATGAATTGTTGTACTTTAAAGGAAATAAATTAGAAAACAACATTTTTCAACATTAATTATACTAAACAAGTTAAAAATTAGATAATGAGTAAATTCTTTGCATGGTGCTCAATTTATCATTTGTTTGTTGAGTAAATGTTCGCTATTCTCAAATTTGATCCTATACATATCTAGCAACTAGAACGAGGCTGGTTTTTCACAGAATCTGTCCTAGCTCGCAAACAGTCTACCAGACTTACAAGATACCTAAACTGTGATGTAGCTTATTGATTCTAGATTTAGTGAAAATTTTTGACAAAGCTACATCAGATAGAAGATAATTACATTTTTGTAAGAAGAAACAACATTACCCAACTTGGCCCATTAGTGGCGTAAATTGAGCAAAGATGTGGTTTATGTTGAGAAACTTACAAGAATTGACGCTTTACTGATGCTGAAAGTGCACAAATATGTAATAGAACTGTTGTTTTTAATTAAATATCTATTCTGCATACAGCAAATGATCGAACAATAACAAAAACAGAACGAACATTTACAATACTATCGGCGTACACTTTACCAGAGCTTGAAAATTTGATACTGAATCAACGCCTCCCTAACAGACCCCGACATTACCTTTAGAAACAAAAATTTGCAGAAAACAAAAACTATAAAATTTGGGATTAAACATACACGAATGATTAAAACTTACGTGAGTTTCGTTTAATGATTAAGTTCCAATCTAGGCGAGAAATGATTTGGGACTGTTTTTTTACTTTTATTGATGAAAAACAATCAATCTGATATTACTTGTTATTATCAGCTCTACCCTGCATACAGTGTCGGATATAAATGTGGTCGATTCTTATGAAACTTGCATTAATTTGGAGAGCATTTTAGCAAAATTAGAACCTCGGAGCTCATTTGAAAATTGGTCAAAAACGATCGTTTTGGACGATGTCGCGATTTTCAAAGATGGGGCTAAACACCTGAAACGACTAATTGTAAGAACACCCCTTCTCAATCTTGATTTTTTACGCTTCACCCCATTGCATTTTACAAAAAAGACTGTATATTTCCACCTGTTCCAAAATGCATTGGAGAAAAACGAAAATAAATCAATGTTGGGAGGATCCTCGTGTCATTTTAAGTGTGTAGCAAGTTTATGAAAATAGTGATATCGTTAGAAACGAGCGGTTTTTGACCAACTTCCATGTGAGCTACGAGGTTTTAATTTTGATAAAATGTTCTCCAAGGAACCCTTCTACAAATCCTTAAGATATTTTTCAACTAATAAGAGTTTCATTGGTATTTATGTCTGACAATCTGTATAAGTACGATTTCGATTAAGGCTGTTTCGTTATAACCGAAGTGGCGTTTCTGTCGTTAAAATCAGATTATGAATACGTCAGATTTTATGGTTTAAGATTTTACGATAGTTACATCGTAATAAATGGGAATGGTCGTTATATGGGATACTTTGTAATTTTTTATGTTTCAAATACATTTCAAATTTATTGAGAATTTACCCAAATATTGATTAAACAATTACTATGAGCAACGTTAAAATTTTAGTAATAAATTACATTTTAATTACAGTGAACACAAATTGCATTATGTGATTTACATTATCTACTTGATTCAATAAAGTTGGACATATTATCCAGTAATTTCTAATAATTATTATTTCAAATAGTTAGTATTGTATTATAGTTTCATTTGTCAACAATCTGACAATAAAGCTTAATCATTTATAAATAATATATTAAAACGATTAATTTTGATATTAATATTTTACCTTCAGTATTATATCTGATATTATGAGCCTCGAAAGCTTCATAATATGTAAAATGATCTGTTCAAAGGAAATAAATATTTTTATCTCTCTTGTAAACATATGTTAATAACCTTATATCTACAATCTTAAACGTGCCGCTTTGCCCAACATTATATTATACACCTTATCACGCCATATTTAATAGCTCATTGCTACTATTACTGAAAACAACCAACTTCAATTTTCATTAATAACTTTAAACTAGAAATTGAGCATAAGACAAAAAAAAGGCAAATATTATAACAAACACCTCTCTAAACAGGTCAATGGAGTGAATAATTGCTGCAATTAGTCGGAGGCAGGCTTTGTTTAATTATCTTAAACCCTGTTATGGTGCTTCTATAGCACCTGTGCTGCCCACATACCACTTAACATATTTGACTTTGGGTGGTTTAGGGTCTTCGATGGAACTTTTTTTTTTATTCGACACACAAAATAAAATACCAATTACGATTTTATCAAACTATTATTTATTACTTTTATTGATGATCTTTTGTGTTGTTTCATTTCTTTGAAAATGTTTAGAGACATATCGATATTGAATATTATTTAAATTTATAATAAATATATAGGCTTTATAACAACAAAATATTTTATCATATATTTATATCTGCGTAGGTTTTTATATTGATAGGAGAAAGTATAGTGGAAAAATTGAAGAATTATTAATCGACAGTTTCACGTAAACACGAATGGACAAATTTTACTTTTATAAACCAAATCTAAGTGCAAAATACAAATATTAAATATTGTATTTTAAACAATAATTAATGTTTATTGAATTCATACAAGTTAGTTTCATTAACATTCAAGAAATTTATTGATTGTTTTCGTTTACATTAGTTATTATCGATTATTAATTTTTTTAAGTTCTTTTTTTATGAAGTTCGACATTTATTTTCCAGATCAATAAGTTTCTAATTAAACAAAAATTACTACAATACAGTTATATTGTATTAAATTCTATGGTGAAGAAAAGTATTAATTTAGCAATCATCATCACAAAGTACTGTCAAGGACTATACGTACAAATAAAATGCGTTTAAGAAGCTTTTAAGTAACACAATTTTAGGGGATAATTCAAAATAAATACAACGATCTATTTGTTATTTTCTAAATAATTTTGAGAAAAAGTTGTCAGAATTGAATAACAATCCAATTTCAAGTATTGAGAATATCATTGTTATATCTATGACCAAGATAAATTTTTCAGGCTTCTTCAGAATTTATAATAATCTTTAGGGCTTCAAACCGTTATTTTTTTGCTCCGATTTTCGTTCTTTTTCAATAATAAAAGAATATCGGTTCGGTTTCGGTTTTCGTTCCTGCAAAAATAAGGTTTTCTTCTGGTTTTCAGTTCAGTTACAAATGATCAATTTTTAAATTTCACCCTAAGAGCTATTTACAGGGTAAATATCTTAAATACAAAGTAACCTTTGTCCAGGTGTTTTATTTTGTAATTTACTATCACCACTAGGAGTTTTATGCTAATATGTTTTACCATGGAGTAGAAAATCGCAAAAAAAAATAAATGGCATATTTTATAATCATTTATAATTTTAACTCCTCAACAAGGTATGAAAACGCGACTTACATTTCTTGATATATTTAGAATAAAATGAAGTACCTGTATACCAAAAAAACATTGAAATCGGGAGTTTTGACATTGGCTATGATTTACTTACAAGTTCGTGTTAAGTGCCCTGAAGTACCTATTGCTGACGCATTTCCAAAGCAGGGAGGAGAGATAAAATAAAACAAGGAGTAAAAGATCATATTAAGAAGTATGCGTGAACAAAAAAAAACGGTTTTTTTTTCGTTTTCGGTTTTCGATTCAGTTCGGGTTCGAAGCCCTGACAAACTCTATTATTATTATTATTATTATCTTGTCATACAATAAAAGATTTTTAAGCTTTCAATAAAAGAAAAAATAAACAAGAGAAATTTGAGTGTGTGATAAAATGAATGCTCATAGGCCGAAAACTTGTTAAAATACAATAATCATTAGAATAGTGAGTTTAGAGTAATTGCGATTATTAAAAACTTAGGAGTTTCAAACAAGTTTCTCTTATTTAGTCATTTAGGTATTAAATGTAAATATAAAAAGTCAGTCTTTACTTAAACCTATCCATCGTTTGAAATTTGAAAACACTTATATTTCAAATTGAAATTACAACAACACTATAAATATTAAGGTGTAATTAAAAAAAAACCTATTTAAAAAGAAAAACACGTATCCGTTAAAAAATATCGAATTCAAAATAAACATCCTTTATTAAATTTATAAAAATAATATACGATACAATTATCTAGAAATATTTGTTTAGAAGAAAAACAAATTGAAAGAATGTAGAGTGGAAAAATCTTGTCTTAATAAGAAAAACAATTCAACATCAACTACTTTCACATCTAAGCATTTACAAATCAATAAACGACCGTTTCAACAACAACATTGTTGAACGAATAAAAAATTGTCAAGATATCAAAAGAAAACAAAACTAAGAAACGAAAATGCATTCTCACTCTATATTGATTTGGCTAAATTAACAGAAAGATTCTCAAGAAATTATATAATTTATGTATATGTAAAAAATTCAATTTGTGAAGAATCATTAGGAATTCAATAATAATTGACTGACTCCTTTGTTGCTGTTTTAATTATCTTAACAAGTCTTGTACAAAAAATCACTATTTCATAAGCATTATAACCAATGTTAAAGAAAAAGTATTGGAACTTTAGTTCTTTTTCAATGAGAAAATTACACAAAAACTGAATATCGAAATTATGTTTTAGTTTTAGTGAATGTTGTTTATTTATTGCCCAATAATGAGTATAATACTGAGTTGTCTTTTTTGGCAAAATCATAAGCGAAGAGTTCTTTTCAAGTATAATGTACTGAAACAATGATCTGATGCACTCCAACTTCACAACACCACTGGCTATAATTCTGTTTTAATCAAATTTTATTTTGTTTTGAAACGATAAATAGGTAATGAATGAAATGATATCATTACATGATTATTACTGCATTATATGTATGTGGATATATAAAATTTTCATAGACAGAAATTTATTTGATTGTGTATAATATAGCTTTCCTAAGTGATTATTTATTTGATGACATATTATACTTATAATAAAATCATGCAATACTATATCTGTTAAACATAGGTAAGTATATTGTTGGACAATGGGCGGTAATGAATCTTGACGATCTATACCATCCTGGATGATTACCTATAGAAGCCTGCAGAGTCATGCTCCACCCAGTTATCAAGATTTTACAAGTAATTACAGGAAATATTCAATCGAATCGTTATTGAATACTACCTTTAATTCATTCATAGAATTAACGCAATGTTTTATTAATTATTCTATTTTAAGTATCAATAAGTGGAAATTTCTAATTATCTATTTGTAGGAAAAACTGGAAAAAACTTAAGTTGTTATCATTATAGAAAACAATAAAGAATTCTAATCAATTCGATAAAAAAAATATACTAGAAGTAGTAATTAAAAGGATCTCTAATATAATAAGCCACCAAAAATTCAACACACTGATAGTTTATTTATCAAATAAATAAATCATTTCTATTTTTGTTTGACATGAAAAGGGGTGCTTTTAGTAGAGCAATATGTATATATCAAGCTTAATAGTCGTTGACATTTGAATTATAAAATAAAGTGCTTAATTTGATTTCCATTTTAACAAAGAGTGAAAACAATTATGTAACTACTTTTTTTAATATTAATTTAAATGGGAAACAATCGAAATATTTACATTTTAAAAGCATTACAGTAATTTTCTCACATAAGATCAACTATGGATTAACAGCCGATTATTATAACTGTGTCGTTAATATAAAACAAAGCAGGATCACAGGAAAATTAAAATAGGACATTCAAGTAAAACTTTTGTATTGATTATTTCGAAATTTCTCATTCCATGTGAAAATCAGTAGAACTACTCGAAACATTGACAATATTCAACATGCTCTAGTCTAATTTCAATAACTTGATTAATACATACAATATTCGACATTTTACAAAGGTCCATTTGTTGTTTCAGTTGCACACAAGGTTATTCACGCCGAAAGAAAAGTTCATATGGCAACTCCTATTAGTTGACGAGCGTTTCGAAAAATAATTCGAGGATTTGTAGGGGGTCCTTGGAGAACATTTTAGCAAAATTGCAGCCTCGTAGCTCATTTAGAAGTTGGTCAAATAACGTTCGTTATTTCTGACGATGTCGCGATTTTCAAAAGTGACATAAACACCCAAAACGACTCAGAATGACTCGATGATACTCTGAACATTGATTTTCTTCCTTTTTATTTCATTTTATTCAGGAGCAGGTGGAAACGTTTCGCGTTTTTTCTAGAATACAATGGAGTAAATAAAAAAAAAAACAATTTTCAGAGGGTCTCCGAGTCATTCTTCTAGTCGTTCTGTACTTCTGTGTGTTTAGCTCGTTTTTAAAAATTGCCACCTTGTGCAAAACGAGAGTTTTTAGATCACAACTTCCAAATGGCTACGAGGTTCTAATTTCGCTTAAATGATCCCAGGCACCCCCCTATAAATCCTTGAAATATTTTTCAAATTACTTGCTAAATAATGGGAGTTGTCACAAGAACTTTTCATTCGACGTGAATAACCCTGTATAAGTTAAAAAGAGATATAGTAGGTTGGAAAAATTGAAAATGATGGCGGCTATTACCACCCGCCCTTAGTCCTTCGACCAAACAAGCAATTTCTTTTGTAACAAACATTTTATAAATTCAACCTATTACATATTTGCTTATTGATTTCATAAAAAATTGTTAGAGGTGTTTTGCGGGGAAAAGGTTATTAAGAATTTGTTTGATGTTTCCGGAAAAATTTTCAAAATTTTACCTAAAGACGTAAAAACAAATAGATATACACATAAATTACAGAACCTATAGATCAAAAATTCCATAAAAGCTTTCTAATTTAAGGCTTCAAAAATTTCAAGTTCGGCATTGGCAAAAACTGTTTTGAAAATGGAAATGCTGCTCATAATCGGTGATATACTTTTTGTACCGTATTTCACAGTATAGTGAAATTTACCAGCTAAGAGATTGACTAAAGTAATAAAATTAGTTTACAATAGTTTCGGTGACAATAGAGTTGATGGGTTGGTGAAATATTGACACTGCCATAAATATTCAAAATTTGCCATGACTATGAAGAAACCAGATGTTTCCTAAAATTTGTTGAAGAGATCGTCCTTCTTGGAAAACAGGTAATTTTTCAAATAAAACTGTTTAAAATTATTGAAATAACATTATCGAGACTGATTAATCTATTGTGAAAGTGAATAATTATCTATCTCTTAATTTACTATATTTTTAATATAAAATTTCATATGCAGATTGAATAATTATTGTATTTTGATTACATCTTCGAATGATTCGAGTGATTATAAATAAAAAGACTGACTATGGGTATTTACTGTGCATCAAATGGTTATCAATTTTTGAAAATTTTTGATCTTTTTTATTGTTCATAAGCACGTAACGGTATTCATTATATAAAATATAAATTTCATCTCACAATAAGTATTAATTCAATAGTATATTTATTTCAAATCATTTAAATGATTTCAATGAAGAAACTACCTGCTTTCAAAGCAAGTGAATCCCTCCAACAAATTTTACAAAACATCTGGTTTCTTCATAGTCGTGGCAAATTTTGAATATTTATGGCAGTGTCAACATTTCACCAACCCATCAACTCTATTGTCCCCGAAACTATTGTAAACTAATTTTATTACTTTAGTCAATCTCTTAGCTGGTAAATTCTACTATATATATGTAGTACAAAAATGATTTTCCGTGAAAAAATGCTTAAAAAAGAGATGCTGTTTGCACCACCCACATCTCATTATTGCTGGGGCGCCACAAACACTGCACTTTGAATGGGTTGTTTCTCCAAATGAGTATTGTAGAGGTGTATGAAAAATTGCAGGTCACTCTTCCACATAGCCTCTTTTATGACATGCATATTGAAAAAGCTCTTTATACCTCGGCGATGAAAATTGGTTATGTGTTAAATTCTGAAGTTTTATTATATTATATTATATTATATTAACAATAAGAATGAATATATTTTGATGATAACCATAAAAATACAAGTATTTTCATTTTCACCTTGCATCATACAATCCCCTATATTTTCATTTTACCCAATATTTTATCATTAAATTCAACATTTTGGCTTTAAATTAGCCTCTAGTTACGAAAATATTCCTGATAATATTGATAATGCATCTTATGCATTATTACATATTGGGGGTTGCAGCCCCTTAAAATGGGGGTGAATCGAAAAATCCAAAAACAGGTAACTTTAGTTTTTCAATAAAGTTTATGAATTTAAAAAGAACAATTTAAATTTCCAAAATATGTTGCCAGGGGGAGCAAAAAAGTACCTACCCTTACGTATTTTTCAACCCCTGCAAGATAGAAGGGTGCTGTTTGCTGGGTACTAATATAGCATTGAATGTGCAGAATATTTCAGTTTTTGATTGAATTCGATATCTTGCTTGGTTATCGAGATATAGCGAAAAATGTGTTTTGAGGGGGTAACTTCAAGAGGCAATTTCACCCCCTTAATGTGAATATGGGCAGCTAAAAAAAATATGCATCCCTTATTTTTTGATGCTCTACCTGTATGCAAAGTTTTATCAAAATCGGAGAGGGACAGTTGTGTCAGTTTCCTTGTGAGTAAGGTAAGTTGGCGCACTTCTGCCCCGTCTTAAAATTCGTAGCAGGTAAATTTTTAGTACAAAAGGTATTGGTTTGTTCGGTCAATTTTTCAGAACAGAGGGGCGGGTCCGATATTTTCCAAATGTTTGTATTCGAAATGTCCTATAATGTATATGGAATTATAAGACACATTTTTCTAACAAGGAAACTAAGTACTCGTAGTGTTTTTTCAGTCTTATTGTATTTATAATATGTCATATTCCGACAAAACTTTAAATTGGTATAATTTTTGATAACAAAGAACATTCATGTATCCTTTTGTATGCTGATATCTTCAAGTTAAATCATCTAAATTGTAAAGATCAACTCTAATCAAAGTGTTGATAATAATTTGATAGGATTTGAATTTTTCAGTAACAAGGATTAATTAAATTTTCAAGTAGAATACTTCAGTTAACTTTCCATCGTTGTTTTTATTTGATAAGATTTTAATTAAAATTTGTTATCCTTAATTGATTTATCAATATATTGTCTGATGATTTTATATTAGAGAAACACTGATAGATTTTGATATGTTAATAAATAAGACAAGATACTTAATTGGTGTCATAATATAAAAGAAAGGGATGTCGAGTTTAATTTTAAAAGTTAGTATGGATATGGAGTTTTGCAGCCTACAGAATACTTGTCAGCAATGCATTGGTGTCAACCGCACCTGCTGTCTAGGAGATAGTTGTCAATTATAAAAAGATCAATATCGGTCCCATACTGTGCTAAATTATAATATGTAATACATTTAAAACAGATATAAAATAAGATAAAGTTAATATAAATTTTTATTGTAATCATTTTTCTCTGTTGGTTGACTTTGATTCATTTAATTTACAATATTTTATTAAGCGCCTATATAAATATTAAGTCAATTAAGATGAAGGAACGGTTCGAACATAAACAGATCTCCAGTTGATAAATAAATTAATAATTCCACTCATTAAATGCACATTGAATTATACAGCTATATAGATATAATATAAATGAACAAAAAAAAGAATACTGACAGAGAGAAGGAACAAATCCTATATGTGACAAGTATGAAATAATACCATTAATCACACCAACAACTTCTCTAATTTATCATCACAAATGGGTGAGGTAATCAGGTAATATAATGAACATTTTCAAGTCTAAACATAACCATTCCTATTTTGGTATTGAAAATATTTATCACAATTATAATAATCGACCTGGTAGATTTGTCATCTGTTTAAAATTACAACAAATTAAATGGATAGCTGCCAATATAAACGCTACTGAGAAAAAGACATCTATTTACTATACAATACGACAGATGTCTAATCAATTATTTTCAATGTCGACAAAAAAAAACACCACTATTATTGTTGTCGGCTAAAATTCACATTAACGTCAAATTTGTCAAAAATTCTTTAGTTTTAGAATTGTTTTCTATTAATTAACCATAAAAACTTTAACATATCCTTTCTTTGTTTGTTAAATTTAAAGATAATGAAAGGTACTACAAGTAAAAAACCTGTTGTGCATATGTTTAAATTTAAATAATTAATAATATAGCAACTACTGATGTTGAAGGAAATATGAATTACTATTATTCAATGTTAAAATTAGGTAGGTAAGTGGAAAATTTATAGTGACAACATTTCCAAAATATAGTGAATTAAACTGATATGTTATCTAAGCACATTTTCAGTTATAACGTTGAATGATGCAGTAATAAATATTAGAAAATTCAATACAAATCTATTACAAAATTTACAGTAATATAAAAATCTATTTGAAATATAATCGGTTAATTCCGGAAACGAATCAAATTACTTTAAAGAAATATCAAAATCTCTGATTAATACAAATACGTCATTATATTTATTAATTTAGTTTTAACATCTTTTTTATTTTATCATATTTCACTACTATAATTAGATTAATTAGGAATAACTTGAGATGGAACAGAAAACTTCAATTTCTAACATAAATAGAATATACAAAAGTATACCGTTTTAATGTTTATATAAATAAATTTAAACAAATTTATAAAAATTTGCAATGCTAAATAAAATTTTGTTCTTCACTATTGTAAATGCCACTCATGTTTGAGGAATACACAAGAAAAAATAACTCAAATAGATACTTGAAAGCTCAAAGAAAGACTAAAAGAGAATTTATGTTTGAAGATGAATTCATTTTTATTGTTTTACAATAGTTCTCAGATTGTTTGATCTAAGATAACAAATAGGTTATTGTTTTATTGTGACATATTTTCTAAAGTAGAATCGACAATTTTGCACGATGGTGTATTCAAAATTAAAGTTACAATAGGAAATATTGTATTTTAAATATAAATACAAAATAAAACCGTAGAATATTTATCATCAGGTCCTTATTATTTGGTGACGGTATTGTGACAAATAGAGAGTTTTCGCTCATCACCGATACGTTATAAAAGCACCGTTATACTTACAATTAGGTATAAGATCTAGATGTAATACCGTATGAGGCGATTTTTCACGCTATTTCTAAAAATGAAAAACTCTTAATAAATATATACCACGTGATTCCATGCGCACTCATGTTAATATGGCCGATACCAATCAGATGATCATACTGTCAACAGCGGTGATCTCACTGTCAGTCTAAAATAATCAGCTGTCACTTGTCATTATAGCGGCTTCAATTTTTAAGGTAAAGCGAAAACGTCTTTCCGTTATAATCTAGACCGTACAAGTCTATAACGTAGCGTATTGGTAAAGGGCGAAAACCCTCTAATATTTACTTAAAACTTTTCGTTTGCACAATACACGTCAGCAATTCAGTCCAATTAATGATGGCATTCATATAAAAATTAGTTATAAGTTTTAAAATCTAAATTAGAAACAACCACAACTTTCTATTTTTTCCAAAATATAGTTGACTTGTATCAACATAAGTATTAGATGTGATTAATGTTGAAACAATGGTCGATTGCTGTTGTCATTTAAAAACATTAGTGCTTTTGTGTACATTTATGTGAACATATTGTCTGAAAATATTTTGGGATGACAGTTTCGTTTTATCTTGCCTGACAAGGTGTTCGTCTTATTTCAAGAAAAGAAAATAATAGGAGCATCGTGTATTATTTATATCATGTATGTTTCTTCTGTTTTTTTTTCTTATAGTATCTTACATGCGTAATGGTGTAATGTATCTGATGGTTTAGAATAGTGTTTTTAAATTCAACTTTAGATTCAACTATAGTGGATGTATAGTGAGTGGATTGTAGCGTGTAAGACTAATCAGCCTACACTGCGTTTCTGTGTGGGTTGTAGTCAAACCGCCCGACCGCTCACTGTCAGACGTTCATTTCAATTTCATGTTGATTTCATCAATAATCATTCTTTCTTATCTTTATTTTCTTAAGTTGTTTTGTTTAAACATTGCAAGTATATAAATTATTAAAAGTAAAATCATTTTAAATATACGTGTTAAAAATTTTGTTTTAGATTTATAGTATCATGAATTGCGTGCGAAATCTTTAAGAAAGATACTGTGAACTCCCATCCACATTTACACATTTTCAATGCAATTACTTTCAAGATTGTTTCTCTAGATAAAATTAAAATAACCACCATATTTAACACCAATTACTCCCAATAATCCACAATATAGTTGAATAGTATCGTAATACTAACCATTTCAACTTTAACTGTTTATTTACAATCCAGTTTTATTATCCTTTAAATTTGATCTGTTTCAATTCACCAACTTAACTATCTAATAATACCATCCAATTCTAATGAACGTAAAACATCGCAATAATTAATACATTTAACGAATGAGAATAATTCTTCAGTATGTTGAAAGTTATTTATTAAATATAAAAAAGCTGTTGGAGATTCCACTATAAACAACGCAGTTTGTATCATTAATAAAAGCTCTACAAAAGAACTAAGACACTGTCCAAAACATTATACCATTCCATGTCTGATTATTACCTGAATATAAATCCTAATCCGATTTGAGCGTACAATCCTTACGAAAAAAAAATACGATGTGTTTATTTAGTTAATACGATCAAAACTATCATCTCAGACATTCAAAGTTTAAAATAATGTGGCGACAAGGTCATCTTTCGTATTATAAACGTGTTTTGCCTTGATAAAGACAGCTGAGGCATAAACAGGCATAATTTTGCACTTCATCCAAATGCCTCAGGTAACTAAAGCGCATTGTCTACAACGATTTAAAAAATAATTCTCAAAGAAAAAAACAACATATGTATATCTCTCTAACAAAACATTGAACCGGTATAATATGTATCCTTCATAAAATTAATAATTAATCCTCAACACGACACAGCCTACGCTAAAATTTCGCCCCCATTCGATTTCAGTCGTGGCAACTGTTAATGATATTTTCTTTTATACATGTAACATATACGTATATTTTTCCAAACAATAAAAATGAACAAAATAATAGAAAACATGAAAAAATAAAACATTAACATCAATTCGGAAATTAAATGAAGTTATTTGTGAACTAATAGTAAGCCTAAAATTGAAATCTCAGTAGTGTCAACGAGATTACACAATATACTTTCCAAATATGTTTGAAATCTACCTACACAATTTCTAATAGTCAAACAAACAATATCACTTGTCGTAAATTTTACCTTTATTATTAAATCCAGATATGACAGAAATATGTCTCTACAGCTTATAAATATTAAATTATATGTTAGTATTGTTTGAAAATATCAGCAAATAGAATTTCCACTTAAATGAGTCTGAAGTAGAGCTAAATGAATCCTAATAGAATAGAAATATTTACAGTTATTACGAAGTATTCCTGTAACATTAATAGTTGTACTTTTTTCAAATAGTCTTTTTTTATTAGATCCAAATTTCTCTAAACACAATAAAACTAATCTTATGATTCGGATTTAGATAAATGAAAAATGTATAAAAATTGTTTAAATATAAAACAAATTGTATTTATTTGATGTTATGTAGATCAAAACTGAAGAATGATTGTAGGTGTAACAGGTAAGTCATGTTTAGATCTTAATGTGAAACCGTCACGCCTATAATTCTGTCCGAAGAAGGTGAGCTTTAAACATTGCTTAATAATCTTGTAACAACTGTTTTAATAGTGATCACTTCACGGTAGAATGCATTTTAATGCGAAAATCCAACAATTCACTATTTAAAAATGAACATGTTTTTCCCAAATCGTAAACATTACATGATCAATTTTGATGTAGAGTTAATTATTTTAAATGGGTGCTGAAAATGGAATTTGTGGCCTTAAACACTACACAAATTACGATAACATTTTCGACGCCACTGAACTTTAAACTCAATTTAGTTTACCACTATGTTAACTAATCGAATTAGTTGAATTTGTAATAGATGGACGTGAGTTATTTTGAATAACTGTTAAAAAATTTAAAATTCATTCATAATAATGAAAAGAAAAAAAATCCAAGATAGTATTTGTGAATTTTATTTAGACGACTAAACTGAAATATCCACGAACATGTTCAATTAAGCGATTTTTACGTAAAACGCAACATGCATTCACTGGAGAATTTTAATATTAAACAGCTAATTTTATTGTAGATCATCGAGCAGGAAATTTACATTTAAATTAGTTTCCAAGTTGTAAATTAAATTTGCTAACAATACGGATGGTTACTTATTCCGATCATTTTTCTAAAAGTAATCGTTGCATTTTCGAATGTATATGTACAATTTTCTTATTTTTTGTTGTTTACTATTATAAAAAGAAAATATACAGAACAAGTATCATAACTTGTGTTATTTACGACAATATCGATGGTAAATAATGTTAAAGCTTAGTTAATAAAATGTAATAGATGTCAATTTGTAGTTAAGAATTAGGAATTATTATAGTTTCAACGCATTGTGTGCTGTCGTCAGGATTGTAATGTAGAACAAATTCTTGACGTTGTCTCACAAATCATCCACTTTCTTGAATTTAATTTGAATTAATTTGCAAAATTTTTATCTCAGATCAGATATATCGAACTATCACTATTTTCTATCATTTCTTTACAATTCCTAGTACATATATGCATAATAAAATTATTTTTGAAATATTGAGTATTAACTGTATATAAAAAGAATAAAAATCATAAATATGTATTCTGTCAGATTTTCATATTCTAATTGAGTCAACTACTAAATATCACACAACTGTTAAAAGAACGAAGATTTACGTCAAAATAAACAGTAATCAATGCTGTAGAAATCATGTTTGCAAAAAAGGAAATGTCTTTATAACCTGTGAAATAAAAACTATGCAACGTGAGCATATTATAAATCATGACTCAATCATGAGATGAGTTACATACACATTTCATAGAAATATAGAGAAAATCTGTTCATTTCGATCCAACAATATTTTTCACATAAGTTAGAGACAAGTTGAGCAATTATTATTTACTATAGTATATGAATAGTTTATTTTCAAGCCTTTGAATCTCTATTTAAAATTTTTGGCTAAGAATAAAAATTTGACACATTTTTTCATTGTTTCCAGTACACGTAGCCATTACGGTATATAAAAAATAGAAAGATGTTCATTAGAGAAAGGTTTGATGTAGTTACTTTATCCATAAATGAATCAACGTGGAAATTGATTGTTTACTACCACCTACTTGTGCGATTGTGATTGTACGGTAAATTGTAAGTGAATTAGGATATGTTTCGCATATTTTGTGTATACTATACACTTATGTATTTAGGTAGATATAACAAGGCAACATTGGATTGTGAAAATGATCTGTTGATATACATACAAGAACAGTGGGCGCTATTGTGATATGTAGACATGTCACAAACAATTTACAAGTTAGTTACAAGCTAAACTTTAAGAAGTGATCCAAGTTATTTTCAACAATAACTAAGAAATACACATGACCGCAATTAATAATAAATGCTTACAACAATCTACCGAATTCATCTTGCCATTTATATTTGTTAGAGAACATTCAACCCTTTCCTGTACAAAATTTTCAACCACTATCATATACCTATATGTATATGTATAAACATTAATATAAATCTTAAAGTTTATGTTCGTTTAACGAATCAACCCTTGACAAATGAAAATGTCGACCATCTCGTCAACAATACGGTTCGAATTAAAATTATTTATAACACAACTCGATATACCTGCTATTATAACATGATATATAAAGAAACAAAAAAGTCATAGAACAGAATATAAGTGTTCATTTTATAGTTTGTTTAAGTCTGTATATTTCAAACTGGCAGTGTTATAAATTTTCTTTTCTTCAAATACATAAAAACTGCCACGAAAATCCAATATGTATTTTAAATCCGGTGGAACTCGATAAGAAAAATAAACTGTTTATTGTTGTAGTATAAATATAATTAAACTAATAAAATTCTTAATGAAAAAACAATTTTTATATTTACGATATGTATACGCAGACAGTAATATCATGTTAAATAATTTGGAAATAATCCAGAAAATGGTGAATGACAATAATTTGTAAAAACAGGACTATCACATTCATAAATAGTTTATCAAAGTTCAAAGTTGTTTGGTAGCTTTCTGTTATTGTCGAAATATAATTTTGTTTTAAATAAATATGACAGAACAAAATTTTTGGTAAGTAATTGTGGTCAAAACGTGGTAATTTTTATGTACTTTTGAACCTGTTGGAATATCTATATTTGCATTTCAATATTGAGATGCGAATAAGTTGTCGAACGACCGCTTGGATGTCTGATGAAGTATTTTATAAGCTTTGATAATAAATTTAGTGAATTTAACGTTGTTTACGATTTTCGAAACCACCTCATAGAAGATAGGAAAAACAAACCACATATTATATCTATACATATACAGCAATATATGCATATTTACGCACACATGTTACATGTTTCGTGTTTGTAATATTCATATAAAATGTATTTATAGTACAAATTGAAATGATTATTAAATATTATCAATATAAACTCCCCCATTGCGTATATTTCCAATTAAATATATTACAAACAAAATGGTTTTTTTCATGTTTGGAGACAGGTATATTTTGAGTTTTATTAAAATGATTCCATTTAAATAAAATTACATTGTTTCGTTCAATATACTTATACAATCATACGTTTTACGTTTAATCATATATTCTACCCTTAATGCACAGTTTTTTCTTTGATTGAGTTCAATTTATTGGAAATGTATGTCGATAAAGTACGTTCAATTATTACTGCGACAATTTTTAGGAAAAGACATTTTTTTAAACATCTAGGGTATACTCGACGAAATTCTCTAGTGTATTGACTAAAGGAATAAATTATTATCAGAAGGCATAGTTGGTAGCAACATCTGGCTTTCAGTTTTATAGTAATCAAATTTATTACAGTTTATCTTACGTTTTGTTATCAATAACTTAATTATTTAATAGCAAAATTTCAATATAAATTTACGAAATGCAATAGTTTATCAAAGAGAACTATCACGTTTACTTATTGTTAGTGCAACAATTCTTCACGCATAGTGACGATTAACATTTAACATTATTATTTTATATATATTTTTATGTTTATAAGAAGTGGGTTTATACATGGGCTTTATCACTTGAGCTTACAAAAAAATAGCGAATATCTTATTTCGGACAAATGTTTAGTAGGTAATTTAAATTAGTCACGATAACTTGCTGTTAAAATACGACACTTTTAGATGTGTACAACAGTTACCATCTGATATTATTAACTAATTCAGTGATTCTGTTTTATTATTCTTTAAAATACAGACATTAACAACAGTTCATTTAATTATTTGTTGTTTTTTCTTTTAAAATTAACGATTCACTAAATTGCATCACACTGTAACTTGGATTCATGTAATTTTACTAAATAACACATCATCTTATTATATTAACAATTAATATTATTTATTTATTTGTCCTTAAACTGTTTGTGTTTCACAAGATAATACGTTTGTATAAGAAACTTACAACATTGTCGGAATACCGAAAGCGTTTATTATTGTTTAGCGTCCAATAAAACACAATATGTTTATTGAAAATGATTGCAGAAAACAAATTTATATTGTGTTATTATATAATATTTATAATAAAATATTAAATGTTATAAATATAATACAACTTATTATTAGTTTATTTAGGTTTAATGATTAAACAGAGTTGCTGATTTTAAAGAAACTGGTAAAACATTCATGTTATTGATAAAATGTATTGCAATCAAGTTTTTGAACAATTTGTGAAAATTAGAGCAGACCGGAACTGGAACAGTTCCTCATCGGAAATTGTTGTCGATAATTTAACTATGTTAAAACATAGACAAACACTGAATTATATTAACATGTGGAATATTTAACACACTATTTCTAATATTGTTTCTTTTATTTATTTAGTTAGTAGTTGTTCATATAACCATCAAAGAACAAAAGTTATTTTATTATTGTTAGATGTTTTAAATTTACAATGAAACTAATATTTCACAAAGAACAAAATTTTCATTTCATATGTATTCACTTAGAGACTAAAAGCATATTTGTTCTATTAAAACATTAAGAGATGTGTTAGAGAATTATAATAATTACTGTAATATTAAACAAAAGCTCTGTATAACAAAAGAAAACTTGTGATAATAAAATTGTTGAGTCAATTGATGATGTTCATGTCAGACAAAACCACACCTAGAAAGCTCAAATTCAACTTTATAAAGTCGCATAATTAATCAATGATTTAATTATAGCAGCAAAGTGCAACTTTTTTAGTATTTTCTTTTTATCAATATAACTTGACAGATGAAATTATTAAAACAATTTTTTTCTTGTGATCAGATTTATAAGTAGGTGGAATCGATGAAAAACGATTTAAAAAAAAATCACACATGTTTATCTTAAAGTGGCCTTACTTTATACAACGACATAAATTTGAATATAGGATGGTAATTCAAACTTGATGGAGGGTTTTTGTTTTAGTTATTATTTATTAATGTTATCAATTCTTGTTGATTCACAATTCATTATTAATATAAGTATATAACCCAACTATACAGGCCATCTATATAAATATCTGCATAGCGGACTACTTTATAAAAGATACCTGCAGTGAATAAAAAGTGTGGTTTATTATTTATTATTATTTATAATATTTATTCTAAACACATCGAAAATGTTAAACATAAAATCTAATACTAATTAGATAAACTTTCATAAAAATTATTCAACTTTTCTTTGTTGTTTTAACTATAACAGATTATTAATTGATAGTTTTTCCTTTTTTAAAATATTCCACCCTCCAGCTAGAAGTAAATAATGTTTGTAAAATTACTGTCAAACGATTAATTATCAATTAAATGATGGTAATAAATAAGGACCGATATACCTGTTCTAAATGGCGCCGCATGTTTTACATATCAAACCAAATCCGTACATGATTTTTTAACTGAATACATCACTAATTATTGTAACTTTAACATTTATTTTATAGGAAATTTATATAACAAACTTTATTTATTGCAATAATTGAGGACCGATGAACTATAAATTTGACAACTTTAATATTAATGGTTAAACTAAAAGAAAATTTTTAACGGATAGCAGTAAACCGCAATTAATTTATATTAATAATCAAATATTAATTTTGATATCGATTTTAGTTATACTATACACATCATATGAACAAGGTTACAGATTGGCAAAATGTATTAAAAAACCTAAACCACACAAGAAAAGATTTTTCAGTTATAATATTTGAGCTTTATAAAATCTTAATCTAGTTTTTCTTTTACACTAAACACGTTTCTTTCTCTATTACTCCAGCAGATCTCTTATGAGATTTTATTTATTTATGTTGTCTCGTTTAGTTTCAACTTAAGAGCGTAAATGCTTCACCCTCTGAAATTTAAACTGTGAACTTGGACACCAAGTAGCTACCACACTTCAATACTCTCATTACTCAAATTCCTGGTATTCTACATGGACAGACTTAAAAATTTATCGAGGTATTACTTATTCGAGATGCTCTATATATTTATGTCCTCCAAGTTTCATGATTGATTCATCTGATATAACTGCTGTTAAGCAAATAGCAGATATGTCATTATTTAATAAAATAACAATGGAAAGCATTTAAAAGGTAATTTTAAAATCTTTCAAAAATTCGCGTGATTCGTTGTCTAAAGGAACGAAAATTATATAAATTTTCGTCTATGTTACAAATACACTTAATAATAGTTTATTAGCTTAATAAACAGTCTGAACGTTAGATTAGTCCTATTATCACCTACTTAAGCTACAATCAAATTTAGTGTAAATTGATATTTTGAAACATTCAATTTTCTACTATACAAGAAGCGAAAAAAATTATAATTTTCTATGTCAGCCTTGACTTTATTGCGTTCAATTCTTTGTTGTTATTGACCAAAAGAAAATATAACACCCACATTGATGAAAATTTAAATAAATATTTTTACAGATGATGTAATTGGCGCTTATTTATATATTTTCTAAAAAAGTTATAACTGGACAATTTTCATCGCTTTAAGGCAAATATTAAGAATAATAATAATAAAAATAGGTATTATTTATACCTGTTGTTCTTATTAGACTTAAAACTATCATTTTAAAGCTTTTATACATAACGAAACGTTAAATCTCAACATCTGCATATAACGGTGTTCAATTCACCCTTGCATGTATTATAATTTATTAAATTGTTCAAGAATATGCAAAAAAAGAAATTAAAGTGTCACAAAATGTGCAAAACAACGATTTTTTGATTGTTTTTCTCGAGTTGTTATTATTAGCGTTTCTTTCTTATATAGAAAAGGTCAGAAACTGGTTGCAATAATACCGCCAAAGTTCTGCCCCAGGATGCAAAAATGTAAATTTTACAACTGCATATAAAGAGTACTTTTGGCATATTTTTTTTATTCCGTAATTTGCTTTTTCTTAGAAATTATTTTAAATTTTTGAAACAATCATTATTACAGGTAGCTGTAAACACCTACGTAAATTTCATAAAATATGAGCTGTGAAGATTTTCAAAAATTTTAAATCGACATCTTTATTGATAATTTTGTAGAATTTAAAGGGGCTAAATTTCAAAGTAATAAAATATTAAAATATTTTACGACTATCTCTTCAAATATCGACTTAAATTATTTACGATACATTCAGTTAATTACTATGTAATGAAATCATTTGTTATGATAAAATGCATTTTGAATTGTTGAAAGCGCCTGTTAAATCTATTTAAAAATATATATCCATATGTCAATTCATTTTTTCTATGACTGATCTAACATAGACATTAATTGGGCTAATTATTTTAACCGATTATATTTCATAATTTAACTTTACACTTAAATACAGTTCAAAAGATGTAAAGTAATTTTTAAAATAAAAACGTCTTTAGATAATATTCGATTTTAATTGAGCTATCAATTCCGTTACCCATTTGATGACAATAAAATGGATAAAACTTGCACCATTCCTATAAAGAAGAATAAAACTGAAAAAATTTATGTAGATTTTATAAGAAAAATAAAACGAAATGTTCCCATTAGATGAAACTAACAATAAGTTTCCTTGAATCTAGTTTATTTAATCTAATTCTAGTTGTAATTTTTCTTAACGAATTCAAAATTATGTTCTTAGTCTATCGTTTCAGTCTCTGTAAATTCACTTGCCGCAATAAGGTCGACTTAAGTTCTTAAATCTTTTTAAAATTCTCATTTAGGTATACTTACAGACGTTGTTTAAAACATTTCAGTAAACTTACCTTTAGTAGCAGCACTAACTCTATCTAGATTTGTTAAAGTAACAGGTACAGGATTAATGTTAAGCTCAACATCAATATCCTGATTCAATGATTTATGCCCGATAAATATTGCTGTATATCTTGATCTTAATATTAATCGACACCTAACACCTTCACCTTCATAAAGTTTTTTCATTATACTCACTTCTTGATTATTTTTTAAGCCGCCTTTATTCTTAAAATATCGTTTAACAAATACATTAAAAAATAATTTTTTATTAATTTTTGTTATTTCACTTGTAATTTTTCCAGTAAATACGAAATCAGCTAATTCAATTTGATGTTTCAGTTTTTCATCTGTACGTATTATACTCTCATTAAATTTACATCGTGGTAAAAACAGTACAGAACTTGAGCGTAAATGATGATTTTTTAATTGATATTGGCCGTTAATTATAACGCCAAATATAATCAAGAGCAGCACATATAGGGGCTGCATTTTATGATGAATGTCTTTCTATTGCTTTTTTTGTTGTTAATCCTTTAAAAATTTTAATTGTTATGTTAAAGAAACACGCACGACTAAAGACACGACATGACTGGCGTACCACACAAACCACACACACGGTACCGCTCCTTCCTTCAGCTAGTTTAACACTAACATCTCTTCAGGATTTTCTATCATAGCTGGACCTCATTGGTCACTCTACACATATAGGTATAAAATACACATACAGATATATATATACACACACACATGTTACAACCACAACCCACTCATTCAAATTAGACTTTAATTAACCGGTTAATGTTTACACGCTCTTTACTAGAAATAATCGGTGTTGTAGGTAACAACAGAATACAAAGTGTCATTGATTACCAAAAACAAACAATCTACCCTAAAGTTACCAATGTAAAATAGTGAAGTCGACGTTATCAATGTAAAGTCTACGTACATTAGCAAACTTAACGTTATCCACCTAAAATTTAATTCATATAATAAAAATTTTAACACTATTAAAAGATGACTAGATTTTTCACTAAGCATACCTAAGTGTGAATGCTGGCGTTTAATCATATTACAAAGGAAATACACCTACGCAATAAATGGGTGTTGTAAAATTTTTGTCGAGACATATTTTCAGCGTTAAAAGCTTTTACCGTTGTCCTCTTTTTAGCAAAACAGAAATCCAATTCGACTCTCACATATAAAGAGGAAACGAAAGATGGAGAATATTGTGTATTTGAACGTAATCTTTCTATAATACCTTCATTTTATTTGTGTTAATTATATAAATTTTGTAATAAAAAATATTTTTATTGGATAAATATTCGATGTAAATATTATAACGTAAAAGGTTATCTTGAAAAAAGTTACTGAAACTTTAAGGAAGATTTATGAAAATTTCACGAAAATTATATAATAATTAAGTTAATTACTGAAATTATCTCTATGAAACTTTAAATTCATTTACATACCTAAATACCTATATGTATAAATGGCACACTTTTTGTTGTTATTATTTTAACAGTTATGAGAGAAAATTACAAAAATGATTACAGTTTCACTATATAAAGAATCAAGAGTCAACACAGCAGTAAATTACTGTAATAAAGTAATAGCTTAATAAATGTGTAAATATATTATACAAACTTGTGGTAAAAACCCTGTAATATAATCAGTTCACTAATATTTATTTTACGATTATGCATGCATAAGGGTTGCATGAATTTTATATAATCGATAACTTATTGAAAATTCAATATAAATTATAAAATAACATTCGATAGTCTTGGATCACATCGTTATAATGATACCTATTTTCGGAGATTTTGCATATTTTAGAATGAATCCACAATGTTCATTGATCGCCTTCAAAATCACTCAGTAATTTGAAATTTTAATAATGTGTTTATTTTTAATTTAAATCCTTTGCAAATTGTAACACAAATGGTATAAGTCATCTAAAGTTACAAAATACCTGTTTTATGTGTATCTACAGGCAAGCAAGTGTTCTAAATAGATAACTTATAAAGGTGTAAATATAAATAATAGAAATGAGAATTTGTTATTACAAGAATATTGTTGATTTTATTTGTCATAATATATGAGCATATGTAATAAGTTATGCTACCGTCGAGTTCAAAGTTCATGTATATTTACATAATAGCAATATTTCATCTATTATTTTATATAATACTATATCCGACATGATTAATGCGATTACATTAGTGTACCAATCGAGATGCGTACATTTAAAACCAGGACGATACCTATCACTGGCCTGGGACATTAAATCAAATCCATCATAAATTACCTACTATAGTTAGTAGACAAAATTACATAAAATTTACCTAAAATTTACTATATTTATTTTATCTATAAATAAGCACATACAATATGCATATGTATAGTCAAATCAGATACAGTTCTAGTTAAGTTTTGTCATTAACTAATATTGTTATTCAAATAAATTGGAATTGTTTTTTATCAAGGATTATTTCAAATATAACTAAAATTAATTATAATATAATTAAAATAGAATGAAATATAATCGTGTATATTTTAGTAAATTTCATTATATAGAAATTTCGGTTAATTTACCTGTTTTTAGACCTTTTAATATATTTGCAACTATAATTTACATTGAATTATTCAACTATAAAACGCTTGTTAACATCTATTAATTTAATGTTTACATAGTTTCAATTTTCGCACAAAACTATGTATCTATTGTAATTAAAATAAATATTATTCAATATATCAAATCTTAAGGGACTTATAATTTATAATTCAATAAACTATCAGTTTTAATGGTAATATGTTATTATTGATAACGAACACATTTTGTGTATAATATAGACGGTCTCATTTCTAAATATGGTCGATACTATGAAACTCCTATTAATTGACGAACGATTCGAAAAATATTTCAAGGATTTATAAGAACATTTTAGCAAAATTAGAACTCATTTAGAAGTTGCTCAAAAAAAGACAGTTTTGCACACGATTACAATGTTCAAAAACGAACTAAACACGTTAAACGACTAAAAATGACTCGAAGAAGAAAAAACGAAAAAATTCAATGCTGGGTGGATCCTAGAGTCACTCTAAGTCATTTTAAGTGTATAGCAAGTTTTTAAATCTCACGACATCGTCAGAAATGAGCTATTTTTGATCAACATAGAAATAAGATACGAGGTTCTAATTTTGCTAAAATAATCCTAAGGGATCCCCCTACAAATCCTTAAAATAATTTTCGAATCACTTGTCAACTAATAGGAATTTCAAAGTATTGACCATACTTAGAATCAACACCCTGTATTGTATATTGATTGAAATTTTATGGATTTAACAACGTTGAACGAATTTTAAAATAAAAAATGTGACATTTAGTTGTAATAAGTATTTATTTATTAATTAATTAAATTTGGAGATTTATTAATTAGAATAATAGTTATTTGCCGTATTATTTACTTATTATTTCGTCAAAACATTGTATCGATGTTTCCTTTGGGACCGACTACATAACAAGTCCGATACAACGAGATATAGGTATGGAATTATTCGTGATTAATTCGGTTAACCTCTTATTAATATAAACTTAATTTTTCAGAATACTTGAATTACTTAATTTAACAATCAAATTTCTTATTTATTTATTTTATTTGAAGGCAATAATAATCTTATATATTTTTATAAATCAATAAATTTTGTTTCATTAAAAACATATTTAAAAGTTTGGACTTAATTTTATTGCTATGGCGTCAACACGAACAAGTTCGATAAAACAAATTCAATCACACTTCAATAATTTAACTTTAAAATTATTAATGGTGCACAGATACAAGATTTTTGTAATATGAGTTTTTAATAGCAACCTTAATCAATAAATAATGTTTTTAGATATTGATCATTTTCAATTTGATTTAACATACTTAATTATTGATAATTACAGTAATTATAACTTTATAACACATTAACGAAGCACCTCGACTTATTAATTATATGATATTAAGTTTGATTGTTTAATAATGTATTTTATCTAAAATTCTACTGCAGTAGATTATCTCTTCATTTGCAATGTAAATTTTTTGCAATACATAAAATGTGGTAAAAGCATTATAATTTGTTTCTAAATTCTGAAAATTTAATATTTTCAACGATAGCTTATAAAGTCAACACAATGGAATGTGAATATTGAAAAGTGATGGTAAACCTATATTTTCAAAATGCTTGTTGAAATATAAATTCTTATTGTTAGTTATTTAAATTTTCATATCGAGCTTATCGAAAATTCATCATTTTTGTTATTAAGTCATTTAAATCCGAATAATAAGATATGCCATCAATTATAGTAGTTTTAAAAATAACTAAACACAAATTAAGAAGTACTAAATCGGTAACAATAAAGCATACCTACGTGTTGCTCCTCAAACCGTTTAACAATAATTTAAAAGAATTTATTTAGAAAGACAACATACTCACCTTCAAGGTGTTACAAGATAACAGTAATTAATTATCTTAAATCAGATTATCTTGCTGTTAAATTATCATACAAAACAAATTTAAATCAATTCAAGTTTTTCTTTTTTATAACATTTTTAGTTCATTAGTTTAACTCTATAGTATAACATAAATTATTCGTTGAAAATTAATGTGAAATCTTCTTAGATATTATCAAAAACTGGAACAATTACAACTAAGATCAAGATTATAATCCTTCGATTAAGATTATCTTGATTCGATCAGTAATAGAATCACTGAATGGTAGAAAAAGAGATATTGAAGTTTTAATTTTAGAAAACACACAGAAATAAAAACCGATAAAATCCTAAATTATTTGTTTATACGAGAGTGATTCAAATATACCTAAACGGTAATTTTGCTATTGTACTCATTAGGCAGTACTGAGCTGAATGTTAGAGTGGGACAGTTAATGCTCATTGACTTAGGGGGGTGAAAACCAATTTGGTTAGGTGCTCCGATCTGTTCCGGGCGCGCGGTACAACCATAAGTGAACAAGTGGTTTCATCTTCTGCTGCACAACACATTATTATGAAGTTTTTAACCCAAGAGGATCTTATTTCGTTTGAAGGCACAGTTTGAGGACGTTTACTTGGACCAGACAATTTAAGGGCGGCCGAGAAAGTATAGAAAACGGTAGTAATGACCAACAGGTGACAACATCCGTACAGTTCGCGAGATTATTGAAGGTGATTACCGGTGCACTGTTGACGAAATTGCATCAGAACTGGAGAATTAGCATAGCCTTTAAACGAGATAAAATCCCCAAGGGTTTAATCTCTTTATTAATTAAACGCTTTATAGTAATACTTTGTGCAACAGAAAATGGGATATTGTTCACTTATGGCTGTACTGAGGCCCGAACATAGCAACTAACCAAACAGCTAACTCAAGGAGCATCAACCTCCCACTCCATCATCCAGCTCGATCCTGCCTGCTGAGTACACTAGTAGGATTACCGTTTATATTTGAATCACCCTCGTAGTTCTTCATCATGAAAATAATCACTTTTTTAGATAGAATACTCAAAGCATTGGTACAGACAAAAAATTGGGACCGTGCCATTAGTCATGCACTCGTAACATTCATTTTTACAAGATTCTCTTGGGATTTGTGCATTTCACGGTTTGCTTCTACATATATTTCGCTGTTTTGTTTTTGTTTCCTTGATTATTTTCAATCTCTTAGATGAAATAAAAGTTATATTTCTCAAAATTTAAAATTTCAACTTTCTCTAGAAATAAACTGTTTTTCCTATAGATATGAGAATAGAAACTTCTTCAAATATTTAGTAATGATAATTACTAGAAATTAGAATTAAGAAATTCGTATATGATCAATTAAACGTATTTGTACAAGAACATTGTAAAATAATTCCTTATATAGTAAAGTTGGTAGTTTAAACGATCACACCTTAACATTCGATATTCATGAACAGGGTTTTGTAAACATGGAGTGTAATGCCCACACAACTCAACATTGACAAATAGGATCACCACTAGGTTCCTGTCATATACGTACAATCGAGATGAACTTTTAAAAATCTCTATATTTTTTCATCCTTAAAACGATTCTAAATCCGTTATCTGTATATTTCATGTTTTTTGTTCTGTTATAACTTATAAAATAGACGTATAAAATGAAATACAATAATAAAACATCAGGTAATTGAACCTTAACAAAACCAAAACTAAAGCTGAAATTGTTTTATGTAGTAATTAAGAGTAGACAACATTCCTCATATATCTTTTGACAAAACAGAACGACCATCAGGCGCCAGTTTACAACTTGTGCCTTAATATCACCCAAGGGACTCCACAACTTTATTCTGCTACATTACAGATTTTAAGATATTTAAACTACTTTTTATTCAAAAATAAAAATACGCAAACATATTTTCTGTATATACAACAAAAGAGTGTACAATAATATAGGTTGAAATGTAAACCAACGCTACATGATTTTTTACAATAAAAGGTACTTTCATTTATACTACTCTCATCTAAATGCAAAATACTTTCTTTTATGTGATACTTAAAATTAAATAGTATTACTTTATAATTACGTAATGTCAAATATTCTAATTTAAGAGAATTGGGAATACTATTTTAAGAAAAATATACACTCGTATACAACCTATAAGAGAGACTATCCTGATAACTTAAAAAAATACTGGGTGTCGGATCTAAATGTGGTGTCGATATTTATAAAACTTTTATCAGTTGACGAGCGGTTCGAATAATATTTTAAGAGTTTATAGGGGGTCCCTAGAGAACATTATAGCAGAACTGGAACCTCATAGCTCATTTGAAAGTCTGTCTAAAAACACTCGTTTCTGACGATGTTACGAATTTCAAGAACTTTCTATCTTATTATGGAAAAGATCGAAATGTTTCGCATTTTTTCTAGAAAGCTATGGAGAAAAACGAAAAAATCAATTATGAGAGAGTGCTACAATCATTCTTAGTCATTTCACGTGTTTAGTTCGATTTTGAAAATCACGACATGGTCCACAACTATCATTTTTTGACCGTATTTCAAATGAGCTACGACATTTAATTAAACTATAATGGTCTGCAGGGACCTCTACAAATCTTTGAAATGTTATTCGAATCATTTTATAAGAATCGACCACATTTAGATCCGACATCCACGGTATACGTTGTTTTTAAACGAATCGTACTCTATAATCTCTATCCGAGTCATTTTTCTTTTTTATCTCAAGAAAAATCGTTTAGTGTTACTCCTCCCATGTACTCCACCCAAATGACAAAACCAAATTAGTCAACAATAAATGAATGTTGACAAATAAATAATTAATTTACTGTATATGTATAATGTTTGAATTTAATTCGACTACTTCAGCCTATTTAAACTTTTTCTAAAGGCAACTGTAAAAAGATGACTTGAATTGAATGTTTGAAATTGAATCAGTTAACTTTTAAATCAACCGTAACTAATCGATAAATGTTAATCGCACAAGTAAAATTCTAGTTCGTGCACTTTGATTAAACAGGACGAAGGAACAGGCTTTTATATAAAGGAATATTCACGACTACCACTGAGAAACTAATTATATCCAACACTGTCAGTTATACAATTCCTTTAGTAAATGATACCATTGCTAATGTTTCCACTGCAAGCGATACAATTTTAATATCAGCTATATTTCATCAATTTTTCCAGATTATTATAAGCTGTTATTGTTGGCGTTATCATCATCCTTTTTTTTTTGGATGCAAAACAGAAAAACTGGAAACTACTTATATGGATAAACGTAGAATATATGTATTTGTTTTAATGTCTTCGCATTATCGCACATTTCTTTTTTAATGTTTTATTTAATTAACACTTGTTGTGTTATAACGAATCTGCAAAATGATGGGATCACCATTTTAGAACGACAGGAACGGAATTGTAAATATTTCCGCCTATATTTGTTTTAACTATGTATGTAGTGAGAGCCGTGAGAATTCCGCATGTAAACCTAAATATCATGTAAATTAACCTGGTATATGTACTCACAATATAAGTGTAGTTAAATAGCTCCTGTTTGAAGACTTTGTTTTATTTACAAAATAGTGAAGATCATACATATCATTAACAATATGAAAATACATATAATAACTACAACATAATATATGAGTTTGTTCAAAAATAAAAGATCACACTAAAACCATATTATAATGTATTGTAGTGTATTTGAAGATACTTCAAGATACGACAAAGAAAAATTACACAGATTCAAACAAAGTAGAATTTAACAACTATAAATTTCACTCTACCCGAAAATTTAGAACTAAATATATTCACAGATAAAAAAAAACACACTGTATTTTAAAATGTCGATAAATTCGCTTAAAACAGTAAATACATCAATACAATATTTTCGAAATAAATCTCCATCCTGCTCGTATTTATTCATAAAAGTTTCAAATAAATGAACGTATAAAAGTTTGTTTTTACACAAAACAGTAACCATATCCACAGTCATTATTCATCTGAAATGAATCATTACATATTCAAGAGAAAGCTTAGCTTGAGTAATAATTAATTGGGTGAAATTAGTGATTTAAAGATACCTAATAAAACAAAATTGTCTTATGAAGTTTTTGATTTCTTGTGATTCGAGCCGTATCCGTCCTTGGATAACCTTTCAAGTAAGCTGTCGTATGTCAAAATTTTACAAGACAAAAGACTTCATCGGATACAACGAGAAATTCCCGAGCCAACGCTGGCTATGAAATGTAAAGCGAGCCCTCAAGATTCAAATCTCACTGTTTAATAGCCAGATTATATCTACTATTAAAATCGACGAGTTTTAATAACGAACTTTTACAATTCGAGTGGGAAATTAGAAATAAGATATAATTGTAGGAATCATTGAAAAATCAAAGAAAATTCAAGAAATTGCTTTCTAAAAGTTAATATGGAAGCTAAATTCGAGCTAACTCATAACGATCAAGGTGTTTATTTAACACTAAATGTTTTTGACAGTTGAACCTCAAGTTCTTTAATAAATGGATTCGTTAATTATGTTTTAACGTAGTTTTGTCGATTGCAAATAAATTCGCTTCTATCTGACGTAAATTTTGAACTTTTTGATTAACATTGATAAAATTTTATTGACTTTGTATAAAAGGATATATACATAGATGGCAATTTCCGTTATTCATATTGTTAGTTGAAAGTCGGTAAGAGCAAACTTTATTATAAATAGGCATTATATCACCTTTTATGCAATTAAATGAGCTAATATCTTAATTTATTTACTTTTATATTTGAATTTTATGGAAGAAAGTACAAGAGCTTTCCTCAATAAAGACAAATCCCACAAAGATCTTTGATTGACGGAATTGTAAAAATATTACTTGACTTTGTGTTTTACCTATTGGATTCTTAAAGTCTAAACCCGAAAACTAAACTCTTGCGAGCACGAGTACGGCTGCATACTTAAGCCAACGTTTCGTCCTCCTTTTATTTATTTACAAATAAATAAAACGAGAAATAATAAATAACTATTAAGTTATAAGGAGCGTAACATCAATTAATATGGTACAAGTCGTGAAGTTTATCAGACAAGGCGAAGGATAAACAACACGACGTGTACCATAATGATCAGTGACGATCCGTGTAACGTGCAAAAATTTATATGCTAGCCTAAAAATTGTAGAAATAATCAAAAAAAATAATTTTATTTTGAGTTTGACATTTCTTCAAATTTTTAGAAAACCCGGTTTTTTACCGTTTCCATAGTAATCATTCTTTTCAGGCTTGTTCGAATTTCACTCTCATCGTTTTTTACAAAACGCGCCAAAAGAAATAACTTCAAGAATTAAGAATTTTTTTTTAAATACAACACAAGTAAAGTCAGTGTACATGCTTCAATAACTTTGTGAAATAACTATCACGTTTTTAAGAAAAAGTCCATCTACAAATGTTGAATATTTTACTTATTTAGTAACTTAAAATTTTGGTTCCTAGTTTTTATTTAAAATCACCTTCCACTTTGCTACTGTTCAAATATGTTAAATTATCCAGACTATCATCAATAGAATAATAGCAAACCAACATACAAATAATAAAATAAACAATTGAAGAGGTTTTCAAGCAAGAAAAGATGATGTAGCGATTGTGGCTCGAATTTTAATGAAGCGTTGAAAATGCTTAGATTGTTTTACAGTGCCTAATTAAGCTTTGAGAACTACACTAAAACGTCTAGTGCTTATTAAATTTAAGGCCCGACTTACATACAAATCCTATAAAAATATCTGACCATTATTTTAAAGTTTCACCTGATCATAGGCATAGTTAAGGGGGTACTTGTGGATGCTAAGCACCTACTAAAAATTTACAGTGTATAAGCTAATGCCAAAATTAACGTATGTCTATATACCTGGTGTATCCTTCAAATGTGGTCGTTTCTTATGTATTCTTTAGAGAACATTTTAACAAAATTAGAACCTCATAGATCATTTGGAAGTTGTTCAAAAAACGATCGTAATTTTCAAAAACGATCTAAACACCTAAAACAACTCAGAATCACTCCAAGATTCCTCTTACATTGATTTTTTTCGTTTTACACCATTTTATCCTGTAACAGGTGGAAATGTTTCGCATTTGTTGCTAGAATGTGATGGAGAAAAAAAATCATTGTTGGAAAGCTCTCCGAATTATTCTTAGTCGTTTTGGGTGTTTATCTTGTTTTTTGAAAATGAAGACCTTGTCCAAAATAAACGTTTTTTTGACCAACTTCCAAATGAGCTACGAGGTTCTGATTTTGCTAAAATTATCTCTAGGTACAAATCCTTGAAATATTTTTTTAATCGCTCACCAAATAATTGGAGTAGTTATAAGAACATCTCGTCCGACGTGAATAACCCTGTATGAATACAGAATTTGTTTTCTTAATTTAGTTTTCTTATTGTACTTCAGCACCCCCAGAGTTCAAGGTCTAACTACGTCTATGCATTTGATTTAAAAAAATTTAATTCTGACCAAATACGAAGAATCTTACTTTAGTGATTTTTTTTTTATTTCAATCGAGAAATCTTATCATAATTGTAGTGTCTAATGGCTAAATATTTATTGTTTTATTTCCATCATGCAGTTTTGTGTAATTGAACTTCACTTATAGAGATGGAAAAGAATGCAATTTCATTTTTATATTGAATCTTGAAATTTAGAAAAATCCGAGACGCTTTTTAAAAATGTTCGAAAGAAATTCGTTCTGGGAGATCCGACCGAGACCCTTAAATTTGAATATGGACCCAAATAGTGAGATGTAGAACAAAATCCTCCACTTATGTACAAACAGTTATTAAAATTGCCTTTCAACTTTGCCAATATACTTGTTAATTTAGTAATGAAAATTTAAATGTGTCACACACTAAAATGAACCTTATGTTCTAATAACTTTAAGTAGATAAAAATAACTTTCAGTCTTAATTAATGTTTATAAAGGGTGGAAAAACAATAGGATTTGAAACTTGAAAATGTTAATTAAATTTGTTAATCCTTATCTGAATTTAAGGCCTGATTGGGTCTTAAATGTGTGTATAAGATTGACTTTTATGTTTTGAAATAATCGGATTTCAGCTTCCATAACCTGAACGTTTTTCTATCTTTGCACTAATTATCAACAAATAATTAACAAGTATTTTAAAAAATAATCTCTAAATCGTAAAAAATAGAAAAAACGACTACTACATAGAGGAAAAAAATTGAAAATTTAACAACAACTTACCCCGATAGAAATATCCATCAAATCTCGTTGCTGTTCCATTCACAATTTAATAAACACTAATCACTAATACTTAATCACTAATCAGTCTAATCACTAAATATTAAAATAATCACGAAATTCAGGTGTAAATTATAATTACTATAAAAACAAGTAGGTACACGTTGAAAGGTACTGTCTTTGATCATAGATAACGTAAACAAAATGGGGTTATAAAGACACAGCCTACTTAATCTTCATGATTTGAAAATAGCTTTTCTTCTCTTTTTAGCAAAAGATAGTTAAAAATAAATTAATTAATAAAAATAAGAACACTCGTTTTTTATGTATTATCATTGATAATTTATCAGTGTATTTAATTATTTTAATAATTATAACTAATATTGAAATAATGAGTGTATAGTGTGCCATCTATAAAAACAATATCCATTTGTATCAACAAGTGACGTTTATTTTCAGTGGCAACTTTTCTCTTTTATACATACAGGGTCTTTCGCGTAAATATGATCGATAGCAATAATCTCGCTATGACTCTTTTATTTATACATAGAATAAAATAATTATTATTGGATAAAAAATCCTACACTATCAATTGAAGATGTAAACGTTCTTCTACAATTATTAGAACTTTCTCCTATTTCCAAAAACTGTAGAAGGGCATTTTTACCTTCAGTTCCCGTTCAAGTTCTTGTAACAATTACTTTGTTCTACAGGGTGAGTTAAAAGTAACGCATAATATTCATAACTCTTTTATTTTTGTAAATTTTGAAAATCGCCGATAGGTAACATACCATTTCTTAATTATTTAATTGTGGCTGAACCAAAACGGTTCCATCAGCTACCATTACGAAGAAGTGACATCACCTATATTTTTTTTTAAATAGCACCCCCTATTTCTTATTACATTTTCGGGTAGAATATATTTTTTTACATTGAGTGATGTAAAAATACTAGAGGGTTGGTGCATTAAAAAAAATTGATGGAAAAATTCCTGGAGCTTATAAGATTTTCTGTCGTCGTAACATCCATGCATCAGCATAGTATATAAAAAACACAAGACCTTTGAATAAGCATTGAAAGTATTGGTTTTTAGAGGATCACGTGACCATAGTGTAAATTTTTGACAAAATCAAATTGCAAGTTTTAATGCAATTGAACGTTTTAACTGCATATAAACTGTTAAGTAGGTCCCATATACTTCAACTTTGCTCCCTGTTTTCCCTACGCATAACCACGGTATAGTGATAAAATCGAGGATGAAATAGTAACTTTCCATGCCAACTAAAAATCTAGCCTTCTTTGTTCTAATTGTTTTACTTGTCAAATACATTTATTGGAAATAATAAAAACTTTTCAAAATTACTTAAAATTTTCTTGTTTCGGAGTTGGATAAAATTTTGTATACAACTCTTGCGTTAAGAGGCAAATAAGACGCTGGAGAAAATTATATACTCCACTCGGCTAACGTCTCGTGGGTAAACGTTTTCTCTCGCGCCTTATTTGCTTTCTAACGCACTTATTGTATAAATAACTATTTTAACATTATTTTGCTCACAGTTTAATAATCAACAATTAATAAATTTTACGAAATATTACAGTAATCACGGTATTGTTTTTCGATCATAAACAGCTGGGAAAAATGAATTTATTGAAGACAGCATACTGATTACGTGATTTGTTGAAAAAAATCTGAATTTTTAGTAGAGAATTTGACAATTAATCGAATAAAAATATGTAATTACTTCTTGCATATACCCGGTTATTTTCTCATTAAATTCTAATTAATTTGTAAATTAATATTAAATAGTACTACACCCCCGGTGAAATAAACAATAGGAGGGTGATGTTTTGTTGTTTCAATTTTTTCAATTTTTCTCAATTTTTCAATTTTCTGGTTTGTATGCATGACGATTTTGTAATATTTAAAGTGCTGATTCTACGTTGGGATGTGATTAATTCGATTATTATTTACATAAAAATAGATTACCATCAAATTGTTAGATTCGCGAATTCGTTCGCAAATTACATTTTAAAATTTGACAAATGTACAACGTTACACAATCATGAATACATATTTTATAATTGTCGTTTTTAGTTTTTAATAGAATTTGTATCTAACAACAATCTTTTTTGTATTTATTCGTACTTTAGCTATCAATAGATTGAACAAGAGAAAAAAATTGGTAAACGATCTTGTTCACTGTCCTTAATGATTAATAATAAAACGCAGTACTCTGTTGAAAATAGCGACCCGCATATGTCTTAAATATTAGTAGAATCGTTGGTCTTATACCGTCTTTTATGTTGAATCAATCACCGGTAATAGGCAGTCTTTGTATAACTTGTTATTATGTCTTCACGAACATTGCCATAAACGAACAATGTAATTGACAGTGAAAAAGCAACAATTACTTGTATCTGTGTGTGAGTTTCATCAGTGGCGCAGCCAGAATTTCTTCCTGGGGGGGGTTTGAAAAATAAAAATGCGTACTTACTTAAATTTGAAAAATTTATGTGATTAAAAGATGAGCAAACAGAAAGTTACAATTCGATATTAAGCCTCCTAGGTTTCTTCGCCAATTCGTCAAGAACCTCTTCTTCAGTTAAAAAGATATCATGAACATACATGACCGCTAGCCCATTCAGTCGCTCTTCTGAAGTAGTATTTCTTATAAAGTTTTTTAAATTTTTTAATGATGAAAATGACCTCTCACAGGAACAGGTGGTAACAGGTAGTGTTGCAAATATCTTAAGAAGACTGTGTATTGTCGGAAACAAATTCTCGTTACATAATTGCAAAGCTTCCAAAGGTCCACGTGGTTTCTGTTCTACTTGTGTGAAATACTGTCTCCAAAGTATAAATTCACCTTTTATATTATAATTTTGTAGATCATAAAAATTAACTAAATTTTGTAGAGATTCTACATTGTTTTCTGCAATTTCTCCAGTGTCGAATAGACATTGAAATGGCTCCAGAGTCTCCTTATGTTTAACGAATTTATCATCTAGAGCTTGAATTGTCTCATCCAGGAAGGGAATGAATAGGGATCTTCGAAAATACTCTTCTGGAGAAACTGACGGCAGATTGATTCTATGTACTTGTCGCCCTATAACTCTAGGTTTTGTAACAAGAATACTAAGGTCTTCGCAAATGCGTGAAACTTTTTCCATTACCTTAGAAAAACACTGTTCGACATTTTGTCGCATTCCTATTAGGGTTGATTTGATATTTACGGCGGAATCCATGGCCAGTCGAAGATCCAAGTTTTCAGTTTGAAGGTACTTACTTAGGGGCAAGGTAATTTCAAAAACAGATTCTGTTACGAAAAGGCTTATCAAAAAATCAGATTTGCAGATAGCAGAAGATAGAAGCTGTGCTTCACTTGCAACTTTTTTGTCTGGCCATTGCAATATTTCATTCAATGCATCAACCGTTGGGGTGAAAAGTTCGATGAATGCATTAACAGAATCATGTCTTTCTATCCACCTTGTAGGACACATTCTTTTTAATTTTTCAGCTTTTGGTTTATCTTCCATTAAATCGATTTCTTTTTGTAAGACTTGCCGACGTTTAGGGTAGCTGAAAAAAATGTAGCAAGTTTCTATTGTGCCCATACAATTTCTAATTTGAGGAACTGTACAACCCTCTGATATTGCAAGATTTAAAGAATGAGAACAGCAATGGACATATACAGCTTTAGAATATTTTTCTCTTATTAACGCCTGAACACCTTTTATACGCCCACTCATTGCACTAGCCCCATCATATCCTTGTCCTACAAGATTTTCAGTTTTTAACTGCATAGCGATCATAGCGTTGCATATTGTGTCAGCTAGCCCAGCACCGGTTGTATCTGTCACGGGAATAAACTGCAAGAATTCTTCTCGTATGATATTTTCTTCAACAAATCTAACACAAAAAGAAAGTTGAACTATTCCACTGATATCAGTAGTTTCGTCACACAGAATTGAGAAAAATTTTACTTTATTGACCTTCTCTACTAATTTCCTTAACATAATAGAATTAAGGGCAGAGATTATTTCATTTTGGATTTGCCAACTGATATAAGTTGCATTTGCCCCTGTAGTTGTAAGGTGTTTTTTCAACGTTTCATCTCCTGCTTCAGCTCTAAATTTTAACAGTGCTCTGAAATTACCCTCACCTTTAAATGGGGGTTCGTCTAAATTTAGAGGACCTGAATCGCGGTGACCTCGAAAAGCAAGTCCCAATTTGGATAAAAATATCACTGATTTGATAATAGGTTTGAGACATTCTCTATTACTTTGAATCCGTGCTTTATAATGTCGATTAATTTGCAAATCAATTTTCTGTTTCACACCGCTTTGCGTGGCTAGAAAATTGACTGCTTTGTCTACGCAATGAGTATGATATCGTGCTTGTTCATGTTTTTTAAAGTCTTCCTTAGCGTCTTTCCAGTTCCTATAAGGAGTTTTGACTAATTTTCCTGGTTGAGATGATTGGTGTCCGACTACAATACAAAACAAAGCGCAAAATTTACAGTAAGCAGCGTCTTCTGACGGAGAATAGACAAGCCACTTGAAATCAGCCAGCCATTTAAGTTGAAATTTCAAATTACGAGCTCCCGAAGATTTAAATTTATAATTTATATCTGGCACCCAAGGATTCTCTAGCAGATTTTTTCTGGTGTTATCATCTATCTGAGACAATTTAAAAAGTGCAAATGCATTTCAAAATACGAACATACATATCTCTAATTTATTATGCTTGCTTACCACTTTCCCAACAAATTTGCTGATATCATTTTCATATTCATGTAATTTTATTCCCAAATTTCTGTTGACATTAGCATCAACCGAACTAATGTTCATCTAATTTACAAATGATAATTCAAAACAAAATTGCAATTTATTTATTGACGTTTACTTCACCTTCTCTACCTTATCTCTTCCCTGTGATGTTGATGTACTTGGTGCATTGTTGTTGTTAGAGCCAGTCAGAGTAGATGTAGTTTGATTTTGATCCAACTTTCGTCTTTTTATAACAAATTTATCCATGATTAAGCTAACAGCACAAACACTTACAATTCAAATTCAATATAACACTCAAAATTTTGAATTTTCGAGCAATAACAACAATAAAATTAATTATTTATAAATACTAACAAGCCGAAAATATAAAGAGCGACAATAACTTTAAAAAGACTAAAGCACTGACTCTTTGAAATAGTATAATAATACTGTCTAGGTTCTGGAGTATTTACATCGGTAAAATGCTATTAATTGCTTATCAAAGTAACTTAATATCTGAAGAATTTGTTCTGTGTTCTTCCGTTTTTGCTGATATGTAAATGTAAATGTATCGGTTTTCTTAGGATCATGTTTCACGTGTTCAAATGAACTGGCGACAAAAGTAAATATATGTAGATAAATTATTTTTTCTCATGTGAGATGTCAATTGAAAATTATTTTACTTTGGATTATTTTCTGGGGCTTTGGCGCCCTGGGGGGGGTTTTAACCCCCAAAACCCCCCCCTCGCTGCGCCACTGAGTTTCATTACAAACCAAAACCGTATTCATCTCTTATACAATATATAAAGCAATGCCGATAACCACTTATACTATTAAAAACTACAAATGTGTATTCCTTACAGGGTGTCTTTAAGTTAGTAGCAATAAATAATCGAGATTTTCTATACGATAAATTATGTAGTTTGACGGGTGAAATAAGGTATTTCGATTTATGTTGTAAATCTTCGAACATCATTACAATGAACATCAAAATGTCTGCTACTATTCCATATTTATTATTTACTTTTGACTGAATCTTTATTGTGACAATAATTCGTTGAAATTCGCGAATTAACCTGAAAAAACCTGCTATTTACCTATCCAACCGACAATTTATATATGAATTGAATAAATTATATATGCAAATCAATAAAAAGAATCTTTTCAATCAGAATATGCCAATATCATCAGCTATTTGAGGAGATCTTTTTTAAACGAATCCCTGGTTCCGTTTATTGACAATTTTTCCAATGTCTAGAGACTGAACGATTACAGAAATGGGACAGTTTTCCACGGTTGATTCGAATTTCTTACGATCCAACGGGACCCTTGTCAAGCCACTTAAACTTTTCTAAATTCCATCATGACCTCAGCATTCTCTCAATTCGAATCAATCCATTAGCATATAAATTTCACACAAAACAAAAAAAAAACTGCCCCCGAAAAATTATTCAATCAGACACCTACATAATTGTTTGTTGCGTTGTTGTGGAAAACATATTTATAACAATAATATTTAAAAAATATATTCGTGTTAAAACGCACTACTTTCCACACGGCCTACGCAACAAATCATTAAGTAGAGAAGTCGTGTCGGCGGTCCTGTAAATACAGGATCGGCTCTAGAAATTTCTATAAATATTAATTAATACGATTTTTGATTAATAAATAATATATAACGACTTAATATTAAAATTGGAACATTTCAATGTGGTGTTTAATAGAAAATTTCGGACGGAAATTAAAATTCGCCGTCGTCAATATTGAATTGCGCTTCACTGATTCTAAAAACTCCACCCCCAATATTTATCTAACACCAACATTGAATTCAAACAAAAATTCCAAATGAAATGTGGCAATATCTTGGCGAAGTTCGATTCGAAACTTTTCGTAAAAGGTAATCGTTTTGATCCTCTTTTCTCCAATTGAGCAAAAGCCGGATAGATTTTATTCAATTTGAAAAAAAAAATTATGATTAGATAATAAATTTAGGATTTAAAGTGATTTGTTAAATTTATTGAATCCATCTCTGGACCACAAGAGATACGTATACAACGTGTGTAGTCGAACCGTTCCCCTGTCGTCTCTTTGTGGTAAAACAGCCACAGGTAAAGCAATAATTTCACAATCAGACTACTTCCGTGATCGATCCTGGAGCTAAATCAATTGATTATATCGTTTATTTACATCATATACAACCATTATACGAACACCTGATGAGATATGTCTTGGGGTAACTGTGTTACAATATGGACAAATCACATATGTATCTCTTGGGCGCCATGACAAAGAAACTATGAAAGGAAGATAGAAACACGTAGGAGTTACTAAATGCATATTTTATTAGTTATTGGCAGTGCCCCATTGCAAGTTCTCAAACAGGGAAAACGTATAATAATTATATTTCTATTGTCCCTAGACATGTTATTAACGAAAAAAAGTGTTCCCAGATAACGCCCCGTTAAAATCAAATATTATTTTTTCCGCCTTTATTTATCTATACTCGAATCGTCCTAACTAAATATATATACACATAGATCTGTAATATAAATCAGAGACAGAACAGGAACTGACCACCCTGAAAGAGATCGTATTGATCACGTTTCAGTCCAAACTGACACCATATTGATTACGTGTATACATTGAAATTATTCAAATAAGCCAATTTTTCTCACGTAATCATACCTGTTGTTTTATTCTAAAAACAATGTTATGCATATAACAAAAGATATAATTCACTGATTCTTTTTTTTTCAATATTGTTATATCAAATTAAACAACCCCCTTGAATACAAAAAAAATTGACATTTTTGACAAGTTTTCCAATGATAAAAACTTTAAAATCAAAAACTATTAATTCCATTTATCATGCTGTATTATGTCAAATGCACGCGACCATCATAAATATCACCCCATCGAAAAACACGTTTTCAACCGAAAAAATAAATTATTTACAATGAAGGTTATTACAGTATTATCAAGCGAATTTTGATTTTTAATCCGAAAACACAACCGGAACTAATATCGTTCAATTTTACGTAAAATTTAACATAAATAGAGAACGAGGGCAAATTATTTTCCAAAAATTATTAGTTTTATTTATTGGCAAATGTATACAGTAAAGGCCATTGAAAGAAGTACATTTGTAAAATATCGGACCCATCCCTTTGTTCCTCTTGCATATAAGTTAGAAAGAGATAGAGAGAAGATAGATAGTGTAAATATTAGAAATGATAGCAGCTATTACCACAAACTCGTAAGTTTTTAACCAATACACCATTTTCTTTTATACCAAAAAACTTACCTGTTACCATTTTACAATTTTACAATGAACAGATGTTTAGCATTTGGTATTTTTGTCATTGGCACTTGAAACATTAATCAATAAAGGCATCAGACAAAGAAGAGACTATCTTAAAGATACCATTTTTAGTAAATATTTTCATGTGACTACAAAATATTTAAAACATGAGCTTGTAGTATAGTCCCTTCTTTGTCTGATGCATTTATAAGCGGATGTTTCATGAACAATTCTTATACCGCGTGACAAAGATAGCCAATCTTTAACGGCTGTTTATGTCATTTAAAGGAAAAATTGTAAAATTCGAAGCATCTAGATTTTTTGCTACAAAAGAAAGTGATTTGTTAACTTTTCTAATTGATATGCAAATGAAACAGGCGGGCGGGCCCGATATATTACAAATGTACCTATTTCAACGTCCTTTACTGTATAAACGCGCCTCTTTGATGACACAGACTGACTGCCTCAGAGTTTCATTGCACAAATATTCACTCTTTAGTGATAATATTGAATTTACACTTGACTTGAAAAATAGGTCTTCTTGCTAAAATTGTTGATCGTCGTCGTTAGGGGTTGTAAACATTTTTCGGTAAAACTGAAAAACATTGTTAATTGTTAAAGATAACAAACAAACTTTGAAATTTCGCCTAATTAACCATCCGAATTTGTATAATTTGGCAGACTGACTTGTTTAAAGATTATGATAACAAAGTGAATACAATTGTGTGCCAATTAACTTTTATTTTCTAAAAAAAATCTAACTTTCTAATTAGACTTGATAAGAAAACAATAATTTTTTTTTTGATGAAAAACAACGTGAAAAATCACAAAAACAATTTCAATATCTTTATATTATGTGAAGTGATTAATCAATTAAGAATGAGAAATTGTTTTTATTTATTGACAAACGTAAACGCGCCACTTTGATGAAAGAGACTCACTGCCTCAGGGTTTTATAGCACAAATATCCACTCTTTGGCAGCGGTGTAGTGAGGGGTGGGTAGGGGGTCAAGCCCCTGAGCCTCAAATCCTCAATCAAACATCTCAGACGAACATTTTTGGGAACAGCTTTTTTATTAATTATAAAACATTTAACCATTTTATTTAACCCCCTCACAAAACAAATTCTGGCTACGCCACTGCTCTTTGGTGATAATAATAAATTTACACTTGACTTGAAAAATGGTTCCTCTTGTTGAAATCGTTGATAATCGTCGTTAGGGGTTGTAAACATTTTTCAGAGCAACTGAAAAAAATTATTAAAAGTTAAGGATAACAAACAAACGTTGATATTTCGCCTAATTAGCCATTCGTGCTTATGTAATTTAGCAGACTGATTTGTTTATTTAAATTAAATGTTGCGAAACAGTATAATACTGAAAATCTCTCAAAATTAGAGTTCCTGAAATTTTAACCCTCAATTATACCGATTTGGCAATAACCATTATAACAATATAACCCACAGTAATAATCACGCCCGTCAAATTTGACTAGAAGAATTATCAATAATCAATTTAGTCAAGTTAATTTTGTATGACTATATGATTGTTACATCTTGATAGGTGAGCCCCATTCATTCAACATGTATAGACAATTTAAGCCTCAATAAAAGGCATGGAAATTTAGGAAAAATAAATAAATCTCACGAATTAAGATAGGAATCTAGTCTGGAAACATCCATGTAGATCGAGAAGAGGGAGAAAAAAAAACAAATAAATGTTCCAGCTGATTTTAATCAGGACAACACTCCACAAATACCAGAATCGAATTATCCAAAAATTTACATAAATAACTATTATTTATTTATTTGTTTATTTATTTATCAATCGATATTCTAATTAAGATCTTGTAAATTATTACAAATTTACGACTTTCGAAATATAGACAACTATTCTTGGAAAGTTGACTAAATTTACATTTAAACCAGTTTTGACATAAAGAATCAGGACGAAGAGAATCAAAAATTGATCACTTCTGGTAGATTACAATGAGCGGATCAAAATCCGTTACTTTTTTTTACTTAAAATTAAAATAAAACAAATTTTACTTGAACTTCGTGTCAAATAGGAAATACACAGGGCCGGCGCTAGGGACTTTGGCATCCTGAACAAAAATAAGCACGACGCCCCCTTTCTTCTAAATAAAAACTTTATAAAGATGGTTGACAAAAGTAAAACTATACAGAAAAGAAGCTAAACTCCTTTGTTTATTATAACAAAGGTTTTATAAGTACTTCAAGCGATAATAAAATGTGGAAATGAAAAAACATAAACAATGAACGATACAAAATCCTGTGTAGCAAACAATATTGTTTTTCTAACTACTTTACTTTATCTATTTAGATTCTAGATTGTTTGGAACAGTGGTTTTTAAACCATGGCTCACGACTAGTGATGGGAGTATCCGAGTACTAGAATCGAGAAGTTCTCGAATCCTTAAAGTTCTCACTGTACTCGAGAACGGCCCTCAAACATCCGCGGATAGTTTCGTCTAACCTTTGGATGAGTTTCTGATTGTAGCAGCCAAGGCAAATCCTTCTCGCATGTCAACCTCCTCGTAGGCCTAGCTAACTTACAGCGAGGGGTGCCGATTCACTATGCATGCCGACATGTCGTTGGAGTCGGCGTCATGAAAGTAGTGGTTAAATACCCTAGGTATTGGGGTAAAGGATTGGTAACCCCTTATTCTGGTACAATAAGGGAGATGGGAGTGGCACCCCATCGGCAGGTAAGCTGCGTCAAAAACAGCTCGGGTACTGACCGACACAGTCTAAGTATAGAGAACTGCTAGGTGGCCTCCGCCAAACCAAGGCGCCTGAAGAGCGTGATGCGACACTTATTTCGACATTTCGTGTTTTTTTTATGCAAAAAAAGGAAAATTCACCGTCATCCGAAAAATTCAGGATCTAAATAAAACTAACTCGGATATGATAAAAAAGTTTAAACAAAGTCTCCTCATTCATGAGATAAAAAATAAAATAATGTACGAACCACGATTTTTACACTTTTTTTTCGATCCAGTAGAGCTTAGCCGTTGACTGAATAATATATAGACGTGTCGAGCCCATGCTTTTTTGTGTAATCGAAAATTATTTCGAAAAGCGCTGAGTGTAGTCCGACCACCAGATGGCAATACCATCGAATTACATAGAATACAATTTCAGACAAGAATTATGTTTTAAGTACATCTATTGGCTAAGAGAGGGCAATATATTCTATCTCAAAAAAAATCCAATCATCCAAAAGTCTAAAATAGAAACAGAATTTATTTTTCTTAAAGAAACATGGAGTTAGAATGGCAAAACAAATTTTTCAGTTACGAATGAACCATAAAGGTGAACTCTCTAGATATTATTCACTCAACGGCTTAACCTTGAGTGAATTTGGTAATAGAAGATCACTATTCATGTCCAAGTTTGCGTTTTCGCAGCAACTTGCATAAATTGTTGATATTTTCTGTTAACAACATATTGAATAGAACTGCATGCCAATGAACTTTTATTTTCGACAAAATAATCTATCTTTTTGATTAATATTGATAAGAATGCAATTATTATCTTTTACATTTATTATTTTTTTAATGATAAACAAAATGAAAAATTACAATAACAATTCCGATATCTACATACAATATTATCTTAATTAATTGATCAATTAAACACTAAATCAATACAAAATGAGCAACTAATCAATTATGATATGACCTCGACTATAATTTCCGCGAGGCGTATCGAAAGACAAATTCGGACCCAATGATACTTTTCGAATTTAGAGCAAGTCTAATTTCAATCTTTGGAATTCCAGATCGAAGACTTACCAAAGTGGGACTACTTTCAGTAATGTCCTTTCAGTGAGGTACTTTACTTTAGTTAGTAAAGGTAATTCAATTAAACATTTAATGGGTAACAATTAAATGGGTAATCGCTTTTAAAAGAAAAGTTTTCCAATTTTTAAAATTTAGAAAAAAATCGGAAGTCGGATGTATTGAGGGCGCCGCGGAAAAAAATCCGATTATTTACGGAGCCGCAAACCGAAAAACATTGAGAACCTCTGTTCTAGACAATCTAAGATATAGGTAAATAAAGTTAAGTGGTTAGAAAAACAATATTCTGATACTTGGGTAGTTTATACCGTGATGTTATTGGTGAAGGCTTCGTCATGACTGACATGATATAGATCAATATGTGTTAAGTCCAATTTATTAATCGCTACTTAAATCTAAGATCATAAACATTGAATGAATCTGGATGAAAACAATATTGTTTACTACATAGGATATTGCAATGTTTGGGTATTGTTGATATTTTTTTCATGTCCACATTTTATTATCGCTTTACTTATAAAACCTTTGTTATAATAAACAAAGGTGTTTAGCTAAATGAACCGTCACTAATCAGACTGTGTCGTGCTCTTTGTTTAATTTTTGCGATTACTGGGAAAGCGAATCTCCCGTCTATTTAGTTTCAATGTATATCTTATTTGACACGAAGTCTACACGAATTGTAAGCTAGGCTGCAATTCGGGAAGCCTATAGAACGACTTAACTTAGAAGTATCTTTGGAATTCCACATTGATATCTAATGGTAATGACCAGGACTTGTCAAAGTTAGTAAAACTAAATTAGCTTACAAGGTACTAACTTGGGAATATCTTTGGAATTACAGACAAATAGGTACATACAGGCAATGACCAAAGTTGCCAAAGTTGCCAAAGTTGGTTAAGCTAAATTAGGCTACAATCAGTAAAGTCTGTGAATTGACTTATCTCACTTATCTTACAAATAGAAGTATCTTCGGAATTCCAGACAGATGTCTAATACGGTCCAACATATCAAAGAGGTCACAATTAATTTATATTGTTAGGCTGATCTAGGTATAACCCTCACATAGATCACTTTAGAAACTTCATAATTATGTTGGGAACATTTTAAATGTAATAAATTCATAGTGAACGAACTCTTAAAAATTTGCAAGGCCCTATTTTCAATCCTGTCCTGTTCGACAGAATTAAAAAATTGGTAGCTTGCTTCATTATTTACAATAATTCGAAATTGCTATTATATAATGCAGTTCAAGTGTTTTAAAATTAATAGTTATTTATACAACAAGTGCGTTATGGGGAAAATATGACGCTAGGGTAAACATTTAACCACGAGGCGTTACCCTAGTGGAATAATTTTCTCAAGGGTCTTATTTTCCCCTTTACGCAAGAGTTGTATGACAATTTTAATAGAATGCCGAAACAAAAATATTTTAAATAATTTAAAAAAATATCTCTCATTGCAAGTAAATTTATTTGCGTAATAAAAAATTACAACAAACAAGGCTTGATTTTCAGTTGTCTATACTAACCAATAGGAATGCGTGATTTCTATAACACACTAGTATGTTATAAGCATGAGCAACAAAAACAAAACGTATGTACTGAAACTCTTCAATGTAGTTGTGTTAGAAATGAGGCCAAAATATTTGCCAGTCCGACACTGTTGGGACCTAATGAAAACTTAATTGAAATTTCTAATCGGTAGTTTAAATTGCAAACCACTTCATAATATATTATCGTAGATTCAAAACTATTGTTAATTAACCTCTATTTAACCGATAATTAAAATGATCGAAAATAATTAATCAAGAACTGCGATTGCTTCAACTCCATTAGCAATGTTAAATAAATAGCCACAGGCCACATTTTAGACTAAAATAATTCAAATTATGGTGCTTTAGAGAAAAGTTTTGTTCAATAATCAATAATCATTGCCCCAATATAAAATTTATATTGAAAAAAGAAGCCTATATTCGATTTTGTAGCTGTATTTAAGCAACTTTAAAACTTCGGCTACCTTGACACAGTGCTTGGAATAATTGGAAATTTCAGGAACAGACTTAGAGATTTCATAACAATTAAGGAGAAAATTATAGAGTCGATTCGAATTTTATTATGACTGTTGTATCGTTTTAATAATTTTACTAACACGAGCATTTAATTCACCAACAATTGTAACGATAATAACAATGATCGTGCAAATGTTGTTAATATTGTAGACAAGAATATATGTGTATAAATAATTAGTGAAAACGTACAACGATATACAAGAATTTATATTTCTTTATTAATAGACACTTCATTACCGCTTCTTTATAATTGATAACGTTTGAAATGTAGCGGCTATCTTGAAAGCAAATTAACATAGTAGTTGACTTGTAAAATCTTCTAGAATTATTTATACATTTGGCTAATTTTATAATCTTTAACATAGAATAGTGAAGATATATTTAATCTTAATAGGATTTTATACAATGAATTTGTAAACGTGTATTTACTTTAATTTATTGTTTGACAAATAGATTTAGTTCGTCGTTAGAAAATGATTATTGATGATTAAATCTAGATAAAGAAAAATCTTTTGTAAAGGTATGCCAATAGATTGTCTCAAATAATTACTACATTGTCAAACTATAGGGTTTTGTCAATGTGACAAGGGCGGTCTTATCTACGTTATCAACAGCGGTGTGGTGAATTAATTAAAGGAACTTGTGACACCATTAGTTACTTAACGTTGCCCTATACTGTCTACAAATAGATAGACTAGCTGATTTACAACTGTACATGTGAGGTAAAACAATTATATATTGAAATGTTACATTCAACAATACACGTTAACAATTCGAAAATTTTCACTTCTATTAGTTTTAAGAAGAACAAAAAAAAAGAACACAAGACAAATCATGAAAGACCTATCTGATTTTATGGGAGCGTTCAACTGTTTATTGAGAAACGAGAATTCGTAGGCAGTTGGAAATTTAACAGTATTTCATCGATTCCAACGACAATTATATATTTTAATTGAAAGATTAATTATTTATTTTGATTTGTGATAAATTTATTTTTAAATCCTTGACAATAACTCATATGAGGAGTGGAAAATAAAAATAACATCTTAAATAATTTGCACGGCAAGTTAATTAAGAACGTTGAGATAGATATAACTTCCAATTATGAAATGTTAAATGTTTTAAGAGTTTGTTCGAACGTATTGACCAAGAGATGAAGACTTTGTGTAGGTTGCATAGGCGCCATGCCGAGTTGAACAGGTGATAATAGCTGACCGATCTACGTTCAAGATACGATCGTTCGTTCTCTTGACATTTTAACAAATAACTAAATGATTATCTGAAGAATTTTTGCCAACATTGTACTAGAAAATAAATTTTAAATCAATAACAATTTATAGCAAATAAAATAACAAAACTAAATAAATACAGACATGTAAAGATTATTAAATAAAATATTTAGTGAAAGAACAAACTTTTTATTACCACAAATTCTCATGATTTTCCACCTAATTTCCATTGAAATGTTTATTTAACAGATTTTCTCAACAAACTTTACGAATAAGTAATAACTTTCATATACTGCCAACAAAAAATTAATTTAAATTAAAACAAGACAAACATCTGTCGATTTTTCTCAAGCATTTCCGGCTGAAATTCCACAGAATGTCTGACCTTTTTTTTGATGGAACCTAATATTAAGATCAATAGAATGTAGTGTGTTGGTCCGAATTCCTCGAAATTGCAACAATGTACACTCACACGAGCCCTATCTGTCAACTTGACTTCACAGCTACAATGGAATTTATCCAAATCGTCCCTCTAGAGAGTGGCTATTTAGAAGTTTTTACAGAATATCTCTGGCTTGTGAAATTCTTATTTTGGCTTATTTCTGTTTTAAACGGGTTACATTTATGCATGCAAAAGTACAAAGATAAAAACAATCTATTCTATGGCACACTTTTGTTTGTCAAAACAATTAAAGTATTTTATATGTAGCACTTAAGTGAATGCGTTTTTAAATCTATTTTACAATAGCTTTGTGTATTTCAAATTCACAAAAACATTCAAATAACAAAACCACTTTATATTATCTTTAAAACGGTAATGAACACGTGTTTCTAATATCTATGAATAGAGGACTTACTCAGCAAATTTAATTTATTGCATTTTCCTTATGCAAAATATTATAATTCTATGTTAGCGCCTTCATAGTAGAATTTTTTTAAACGTTCGACCAATTGATCGAATCCATGACGACACAGTTTCAAATCATACATGGTATTTAATGTATATTGTGGCCTATTCGAATCTCTGACGTCATAATCAACTATATTTAAAAATTAAATATCTTCACAACGATTTATTTGATTGACTTGCAATTTTAACATAATAATTCTACTCGATTTCCTATCGATTCTTGTGTAAAAAAATAAAAATTAGAGTACACTGAATAAGCCCATAGCTGTTTTACGTGGTACTGATGAAGGCCAAAACTTTACCAAAATAAAAGAAAATATTCCCTATTACCCTTTTTTGAAAATAATAACGGTTCGAAGACCTGATTTTAAATGTTTGACATAATATTTTGCTTATTATCGGTACATCATTAGTCCATTTATTTGCTTAGACAATTAACAATAATGATATTAACTAATCATATAACTCGATGAAGCTATATTAAATTATTAAAATATAAAAAAGTCAATGTAATTTTCAATAATTATGGAAAACATGCAATAGGTATATGGAAAATTGTAGTGTATCACGCATTTATTATAACCATAAGTATTTAAGTGACGGTTATTTTAGGACAAATAAACAAATAAAACACCAATCATGTACTTATTATCAGTGGTGGTTTTTTATATTTTAATATTTCCATCAGTGGATTGTCAAAATGGTATAATGTAGTTTTAAAATTAAAATAAATTTATATCGTCTTCCTTTTATATAACAGTTGATTTTCTATAATTTATGAGTTAATTAAAATTGTTGTTAGATGAGGTCAGAACAAGACGACGAGATGTATCCGCGGGGGCGGCCCAGACCTGTACCTGTTTAGGTCTAACATGTACCTGTTGTGTATCTTTAGACCCTCAAATATTCGATCCAAGCATTGGTAAATAATACAATATTGCAAAACTATTTTACATAATCATATTTCAACTATTTAAGGTTGTCTAAAAGCAACATACTCCCCCAATGATTTACAATTAAACGTTGATATTGATGTAAATGGACGTAATGTTTACAGTACAAAAATTGGTTAATGTTTATTAGAAAACAATTTTGGGAAAATTAAAAATTGGTGTTGTTTTTTCTGTTATAGATTCTGGTAAATTTCCGATTTGTTCACCTGTATTTCCACCAGCTTGTTATGCATTTAATCACATACATATTGACAATGATGGTGCGGAATTTTGTTCTGAAATCAGATTTGGACCTATACCAATACTGAAACTACCTTGTTTAACATTCGATGGGAACAATTTAATCGCAACACACAATATTTATTAAATAAATACAACAAAAAAACTATCACCAGATAAAGGGTCACAATTATTTCAAATTGACGTAATCATTTCGTCATTTATTTTTTGTTTATTATTAATACAGGAAATCCTTCAAATTATTGTAGATATTTCATAATAATAGTAAATATATTGATTGAAATGAATTTATTTATTAAATACTCTACCAAACAATTAACGTTCTAGATGCTTGACATTTCATTGAAGTTACCGCATTTGATTTTATTTGAAAATATTTAACCTTCCTTTAAAAATGTTCTACAATGATACCGACCGTCCCATAAACTAAAATCCATTTTTGACTCGTTTTTCAAGACAAATTTGCATAAATTACACGATAGTACGATAAGTTCTGTCAACTTCTCTGGTGTACTGACCTACACCATGAAAACCTAAATATGGATGATTCTTGTGATTGTGCAAATATTTTAAGGATTTGTAGGGGTCCCTGGAGGACATTTTAGCAAAATTAGAACCTTGTAGATCTGAATTGTCACATTTTCAAAATTTGAAAACCAAACAGGCTAGAAACTAATAATTTAAGTGGAAAATGGCACAAAGCTCGGACTAAAGTGACTAAAAGTGTCTTAAGGGGATTCGCGAATTTGGTTTTGTAATTGTACAATTACATAGAGATTCCATAAGCGAACTCTTGGGTCATGTAAGTTGTAAACGGTAAGAGATATCGAGCTCCAAAATACCTCAATCGATCACAAATTTTATTCTTCATTGGGGGACATCCGACTTGAGTGGAAAACTGATTGGATTTTCCAAATATCTGAGAATATCATGACTTTTCACCTAAAATATTGGTGTTAAGTCTTGTATAGTGAAAATAATTTATTAAAATTTGCATGAATAAATAGAGAAAAGTCACGACGAGCTTGAAATTTCAATTTTCTTTTTAATTTCTGTAAATATTGCATTTAAAGTAGCATGTCAAAAAATTCAATACAACGCATTATCTTTCAATTTTAAAGCTAAAAGATCGTACAGCAGCTACAAGATCGTACAAAGCTTATTCATGTGCAAAGGGCATGTGGACCCGCAAAAATCCAATTTTTTAGAATCCAAAAGGTTATTGACAAAAAATGAAAAAGTTGAAATCTTTTTTTAAATTTTTGTTCAATAACTTTTTGGATTTTCAAAAATTGGATTTTTGGGGCTCCATATATGCCCTTTGCACATGAATAAGCTTTTAAATAAGCTGCTGTACGATATTTTATCTTTAAAATTGTAGATAATACGTTGCATTGAATTTTTTTACATGCTCCGACATTTTCCTCTACACTTTAGAATTTAATGAAAAATTTCCAAAATGGAAAAGTCTGTCGAGTACATGGTGAAATGCCAAATTCAACACTGGTCACAGCGTTTGAATATCTCAGAAAATAGCCGAAAAATCGATAATTAAAATTTGTCACTTTTTCACTCAATAAAGCGAGGACCGCTTCCAAATAGCCTAAATCTCATCTTTTTGACGCTCGAAATCTAGCCCAAAAATCGCGAATTCTCCTTGGAAATTCATTAAATTTGCTTTGCATTTGAAATTTAAGTAAACATATAATAAAATCTCTTGGAATAAAACCTTCCACCCAATAACGTTTCAATTCATATGACAAGCTTCATAGCTAGGGGCTGGCTAGCTGCTAGGGGCACATTCTTTACATCTAATACTTAAATGTAAATATCACTTAAATTAAACTTTAAAGTTATTGTGTTGTTTGTTTTTCCATAAAATAAGTTTGGAAAGGTGCAAAATTCAAATCTTGCCCCGGGCGCTTATAATTGTACTTGTGTTTAAAGTGAAGAACCATTGTTAAAAAATTTAAAATTGAAAGATATAGTTAAAAATTTGTGTTAGAAATCAATTTTGGAATATCTTTGAATGTGCTAAAGGTAATTTTGCTCACAGGTTGGCTGCACTCAGCTATAGCCTGTTCCTGAAACTTCTCTACTCGCAAAAGAAAATATTCTACGCATTTATGTTTGATAAGTTCGATATTTTCTACGTCGAGAACGTGTTAATCTATTCCTTAATCAATAGATTAATAACAATAAAATAGCATATTAATTATAATGATCTTATCAACAATTGATTTTTACATTCTTAGATAAGAAGTCTGTATATATTAGTGGATCACCCTATTATCCTCATTGTATGTGAATAATCAATATGAGAATAATTGTTTGCCTTTGCTTATTGTTTGTTACAATTAATAGTTCTCCTGGTAAGTTAATTGTTAATTTTGAAAGTGCTCCACTTGGATACGAACTCAAATCATTCAGTCGTCGAATATTCATTAAAATTTTGATTTCTGTACTAGTACACGATTAGATTCTGATTTTAATTTCTTTTTTTTTTCTTAAATGCAGTAGTTCCCCTACGGAGACTAATAAGAGAGGAATTCGATGAGGACTACAAACGTTTTATGCCCGTGCTGAAGGAAGATGGACGTATTGTATTTGAAGATTTGAAAAATGCCACTGTTACACTGCAAGCTAAATTATCGGATGTCACATATTATCTGTATACACGTTCAAATAGGGATAGTCCTATTGTTATTAAAAATGGCGATATAAACCAAGTGTCATCTTCTTCGGTATTCGATGCGAACAAACTAACAGTCTTCATCACACATGGTTGGAACAATAATTATGAATCACCAGTAAATACACTTATTTCATCAGCAGTTTTGGATATGTACGATGTGAATGTGTTTGTTGTTGATTGGGGTGGTATAGCAAATAAAATGTATTTAACAGCAAAGTCTGCTGTACCTACTATTGGTAAATATCAAGGCGAATTTATAACAAGTCTACAAAACACATATAAATTATCTGCTGAGAATTTTGTATTAATTGGACATAGTCTTGGTGCACATGTTGCTGGTTGTGCTGGTGCTACGACAAATGGAAAAGTTGGTACTATTATTGGTATGGATCCAGCTGGACCACTTTTTACATATGGCAATATAAAAAATCGTCTTGATCCAACTGATGGTGAATTCGTGCACGTTATCCATACAGACACTAGTTTATTGGGTTTTGGTAGTGCTATAGGTAATGCGGATTATTATCCAAATGGTGGTTCTAAACAACCTGGTTGTGGACTGGATTTAACTGGTACATGTTCCCATGGTAGATCTTATAGATATTTAGCTGAATCAATTCGGAAAAACGATTTTTACGGTCGAAAATGCACTAATTATAAAACATACGAAAAGAATTCATGTGCAAACAACGCAGGATCACATATGGGAGGACTTTATGTTGATAAAACGTAAGTTTATATATTAATAATTAGTATTAATGCTAACAATAATAACGTTAACAATTACCTCTGTAGGGCTAGTGGTGACTACTATCTGGATACGAACTCTGAAGAACCCTACGGGAAGGACTAAAGAAATAACCATTTCACATTTGATCTTTATGTAATAATATGTGTTGTAAATATATTAATTTAAAGCTACTCTCGTCTCTTTGAATTCATAGCGATCTCTATTGAGATCCAATAGAATAATTAGCTAAAACAACTTACTACTACGAAAGATTGATTGTTAATTTCATATTCACGAATCCACTCAAAATAAAACTGATTAAGCAGTTAAAATGAAAGGTCGATTTTTTTTTATTAATACCGATTCGAATGAGCCCAAATCCAGTTGCTAGGTACGCCACTGCATATAGGACGATTTTCGCCTCATAAGGGTTGGATTACTTATACAAAGGCCAAGACTTATTCTGTTACTCTACTTTAAAATAACTAATGAGTCATTTATAATAACACTTTTTAACAATTTTAATTTTTTTGTACACAACTATTTTATATATTAGATTAAAAAACGATAAACAATACTTGTCGATCATTCAATTTATTTATATTAAAAACAATGTAAAAGATTATTTATCTTATTAATACGTTAGAAAACTAGGAAGTGAAAAAATATGACAAGTTACTCAATTTTCACTACAAACACTTGAATTATTATATAGAACACTAGATAAGTGGCTTTGAAATTTAACAGCAAACATGAGCCTGAGCTTTACTGAGTCGTATACCAGGAGATTCACCTTAAACGAAAAGTTCTTATAGCGACTCCCATTATTTGTCGAGTGATTCGAAAAATATTTCAAAGATTTATAGGACGGTAGCTGAAGATTATTTTAGCAAAATTAGAACCTCGTAGCTCATTTAGAAGTTGGTCAAACATCGCTTGTTTTTGACGATGTCACGATTTTCAAAAACGGGTTATGCACGTTAAACGACTTGCAATGGTTCGGGGATCCTCCCAACATTCATTTTTACGTTCTTAATTTTTTTATGGAACAGGTGGGAATGCTACGCATTTTTTTCTAGAATGCAATGGAGAAAAACGAAAAAAATCGATGCTGGGAGGGTCTCCGAGTCATTCTTAGTCGTTAATTCGTTCTCGAAAATCGCGACCTTATCCAAAACGAACGTTTTTTGGCCAACTTCCAAATGAGCTTTAAGCTTCTTAATTTTGAAATTTACTAGATTACAAATGAAAACACATGGTATTCAAGAAATAACACTTAAATTTATGAAGAAAAAAATTAGCTACGCTAATTGAAACTGGATTTAATTGACAAGTAGTTGTTAGATGATACAAGGTGTCCGGCCTGAGTCTATACAATTTTGCTGTTTCCATCAAACTAATCAAAAAATATTGTAAGGATTTGTGGAGTATCCCTTGGAGAACATTTTAGCAATATAAGCTCATTTGAAAGTCATTTAAAAAAAGTTGGTTTTGGACAATGTTGCGATTTTCAAAATCGAGCTACACACATTAAATGATTTATAAAGACTCGAAGATCGTCTCAACATTGATTTTTTCGTTTTTCCCAATTTTTCCTTGAACAGGTGGAAAATATCAATACTGGGAGAATCTTCGAGTCGTTCTTAGTTTTTTAATTTGAAAATCACGACATTGCCCAAAAAGAGCGTTTGTTGATCGGGGTAATGCTTTTGCTAAAATATTTTCTACGGACCACCCTACAAAATATTATTTGAATCTCTCTGTTAGTTTGGTGAAAACGGCCAAATTGTGTACTCCCATGTCGAACAGCCTGTATATTAAGCGATCTGTTCATAGCAAAATATTCCTTAAATGCACATAAAATTTTAAGAAATTAGAGCAACAGGAGCAGGAAATATTAGTGATTCTCCTCAACCAAGTAATGCTATTTATTATTTCTACACAAAATTTAATTTAAATGAACCATAGGTTATTATTAATGACAATATTAATCAACTTGGCGTATTCTCAAGTTTGGATCAAACATCGACGAATTTATTAATAATTTATTGGGTGAATCGATAATTATTCGAGTAATTTAAATTAATTGATTTGAAAAACAACAGTGAGGATGAACTATAATTCTAAGGTATTTATTATCAATATATCAATAATACAATTTATGGAGTCTACCAAAATTGTTATTATTGATATTGGAAAAATATTTTGTCAATTTATTAATAATTTCTTGATAATTTTTAATTATTGACCACGTCGAATGTATTACAAAACACTCCATCTATCATGTAGATCAAAAATGCTAATTACTCACGAATAAAAAGTAAATACAATCTTTCTTATGGTTTTCAATTTTCTCTTGGTCATATTGAATATCATCCAAATGAAATGAAAAAAATTGCGGTACGCTTATCAAAAAAAAAGAAACACCTCCTGCCCCCATTGCATAGAGAGGAGGCTATTTCGTTTAAATCAAAATAATTAAAATTCCTATTTAAGACCTTCATTCCAAAATTTAGCGTCAATAATCTATCTGGGCTTGAATTTGCAGGAATTGAATAAAGCACTCTGATTTCTAATACCTAACCCTTCACAAAACAAAAACATTTCACAATCAGTTAAAAATATCGTTTTAAAGTGTTTCTTTGTTCAAGATTTCATAATTCTTTGCTGAGTTTGAACATTTTCTACATAGTGGTACTCTTTTATAACATTTTATGTAAAAAGGTCAATTGTTAGGAGAGGAGTCATCAGAAGTTTTAATGCTTGCAGCTCCAACTCCGGCTCCACTCTGAGCTCCGAGTCCAATGCCGGCTCCCCAGCCCTTGTTACAACCGCTATGATAATGTTCAACGTATGCTCAACTGTAGCCATACAGCAACCTACAGCGCTTCTGTTACTAAGCGCAACCTGTTTTATAAACTGACTGTTTATTGAACACGCTCAATGTTAAGCCTTGTACAGACATAGCGACGCACGTGCTGTTTGTACAAGGCTTTAAAATTTGGCCCCGAAAATTGATCCATCCGGCTCGCAGGGCCAATGTTAAGATGAGTACTAGGAATAGTGAGTAATAAGCAACAGTAAAACGATGTCTCTCGGAGATTCAAAACAAATAATGGATTATTTAGAACATATTCACGTTTATATGCATATAAACAATATCAAAAGCAATTGAGAAAAAATAAAAAAATACATTAATTGTAGGTCACTAGCTGATAATTCGTATCATAATAAAAGAATTTAGATTTACACAATTATGGTAGCAAATATATGTAACTAATGATTTTAAAAACAATGAATTGATTTAAAATATTCCAAATATTCTGTTTAATTTAAGATTAAAAAAATGGCATATTAATCCCAATGATTTTATCATCAAATGATTTTCACATTTTTAGATAAGAAAACGGTATATATTGAGGTATCACACCGCTATGTTCATTCTATGAGATTAATCAAAATGAGATTAATTGTTTGTCTTTGCTTATTGTTTGTTACAATTAATAGTTCTCCTGGTAAGTTAATTGTTAATTATTAAAGTGCTCCTCCTGGATGCAAACTCAAATCTTCCAGTCATCGAATATTCATTAGAATTTTGATTTCTGTACTAGTACACGATTAGATTCGGATTTTAATTTCTTTCTTTTTTTTTAATTGCAGTAGTTCCCCTACGGAGACTAATAAGAGAGGAATTCGATGAGGATTACAAACGTTTTATGCCCGTTTTGAAGGAAGATGAACGTATTGTATATGAGGATTTGAAAAATGCCACTGTTACACTGCAAGCGAAATTATCGGATGTCACATATTATCTGTATACACGTTCAAATAGAGTTAGTCCTATTGTTATTAAAAATGGCGATATAAACCAAGTGTCATCTTCTTCGATATTCGATGCTAATAAACTAACAGTCTTCATCACACATGGTTGGAATAATAATCATCTATCACCAGTAAATATACTAATTACATCAGCAGTTTTGGATATGTATGATGTGAATGTGTTTGTTGTTGATTGGGGTAGTACAGCAAATAATTTATATTTAATAGCAGTGGCTGCTGTACCTACTATTGGTAAATATCAAGGCGAATTTATAACAAGTCTACAAAACACATATAAATTATCTGCTGAGAGTTTTGTATTAATTGGACATAGTCTTGGTGCACATGTTGCTGGTTGTGCTGGTGCAACAACAAATGGAAAAGTTGGTACTATTATTGGTTTGGATCCAGCTGGGCCACTTTTTACATATGGCAATACAGACAATCGTCTTGATCCAACTGATGGTGAATTCGTACACGTTATCCATACAGACGCTAGTTTATTGGGTTTTGGTAGTGCTATTGGTGATGCGGATTATTATCCAAATGGTGGTGATAAACAACCTGGCTGTGGACTGGATTTAACTGGTATATGTTCCCATGGTAGATCTTATAGATATTTAGCTGAATCAATCAAAAAAAACAATTTTTACGGTCGAAAATGCACTAATTATGAAACATACCAAAATAATTCATGTGCAAACAACACAGGATCATATATGGGAGGACTTTATGTTGATAAAACGTGAGTTGATATATTAATAACATTATATATTAATATATTAATAACATTAACAATTTCCTCTGTAGAGCTAGTGGTGACTACTATCTGGATACGAAGCCTGTAAAACCCTACGGGAATATCTAAATAAATAACAATTTCACTATTTACTTAAAATGTAATATTCTAATATGTGTTATCAATATATTAATTTGCAGCTACTCTAGTCTCTTTGAATTTATAGCGACCTCTCTTGAGATCCAACAGAGTAATTAGCAAATACAACTTGAATTACGTTTATAAAACTAAATTTTTATTTTCTGTTAGACCAAGTCTTATCGAAAACAACAATTTACTTCAAAAAATAAAGCACATGAAGCCCTCAAAATGAGAACTCGTTTTTTTCCATTCGTATTGATTCGAATGCGCCCAAATCTAGACGCTAGTTTTAGACAATGTTGCGATTTTCAAAATCGAGATACACACATTAAATGAGTTACTCGAAGATCGTCTCAACATTGATTTTTTCGTTTTTCCCAATTTTTCCTTGAACAGGTGGAAAAAATCAATACTTGGAGAATCTTCGAGTCGTTTTTAGTTTTTTAATTTGAAAATCACGACATTGCCCAAAAAGAGCGTTTGTTGACCGGGGTCCTACTTTTGCTAAAATGTTTTCTAAGGACCACCCTACAAAATATTATTTGAATCTCTCTATTAGTTTGGTGAAAACGGCCAAATTGTGTACTCCCAAGCTGTCTTGGTTTGAATTTACAAGAATTGAACAAAACATTCTCATTTCTAATAACCCTTCATAAAACAAAAACACTTCAGTTAAAAATATCGTTTTAAAGTGCTTCTTTGTTCAGAAGTTGATAATTTTGGACAATTATATCCTCAAACTTCAAATACAGTCGAGTAATTAGCTCAAAAAGCGACTAAAATTGATTAAATTTTCTCTTTCTGTCCACAAAATAGCAAAACTCGCTAGAAACCGAAAATACCTTACAACCTAGACTTAAACTCGAAAATTCGTGTCAAAAAGCTCCTAAAAATAGCTAACTTCTCCTTAACACAATTCAGCAGCAGTAGAGACATTTGCTAAAAATGTACCTCTCTCGATTTGCAGGGATTTACACTGAACGGGCAAAGTCTACAGACGTGTGCTGAGGTGAAATATCTGGGCGTCGTATTAGATGTCCGATTAACCTTCAAATCACACATAGAGAAGATCTCCAACAAAGCCATAAGGGCTCTATGGGCCTGTAGGAGCTCGGTTGGGGAAAAAATGGAAATTACAACCGAGGTTAATGCACTGGATGTACACCAAAGTTGTGATTCCAGTGATTACATATTCCGCACTGGTTTGGTGGCATAGAGCTACCACCAGTGTGAACATGCAAAAGCTACGCAGGATACAGAGAATGGCCTGCATAAGTATTACGGGGCGATGTCAACTACCCCAACAGCGGCGATGGAAGTTATGCTGGGACTCAGTCCTCTACACTTATTGGTGGAGGCAGAAGCAACGGCTGCTTCTTATCAACTGAAAACAAATGGGCTAGGAAGGGAGTCCGTTATTAAAGGATCCCATACCGAGATCCATCGAAAAACAGACAGCATTCCAGTTTTAGGAACTCTACTGGGAGGATTCACCAGGGATGGTCCTGTCAAAGGCATTTCTGGATTTTTCAAACCGTGGAAGACTCAAAGAACTCCTAAAACTTAATAGGACACAATTAAGACAGACCACAGGACTGGACACTGTGGACTGAGGAAACATCTCAATAACATTGGGATTGCAAAAGACCCAACATGTAGGGCCTGTGAAGAGGAGGATGAAACTTCCCTTCATATCCTATGCTACTGTGAGGCCTTAAAGGATCTCAGAGCGTGGTACCTGGGAGGGGAATATGTCTCTCCGGAGGAAATAAAAAGTACTCCCCTAAGCAGTATCCTAGACTTTATTAAAAGAACGGGACTATTGGGGGAAGACAATGTTAATTAAGAGCGTTTACGAGTCATCTTTAATTGTCTCACGTGTTCAGCTCATTTTTAAAAACAGCGGGATCATCTAAAACGAGCGTTTTTTGACCAATTTCCAAATGAGCTACGAAGTCCTAATTGTGCTAAAGTGATCTCCAGGGATCACCTACATATCCTTGAAATATATTTCGAATTGCTCGCCAACTAACAGGAGTTTCATGAAAATTGACCACATTTAAAACAGACATTTTGTACGTATACAGTTTGGGCGTTTCAATCAAAATAATAGAGCGATTCGAATAATATTTCAATGACTTATTGGGTAATCCCTAAGGAGTATTTCATCAAAATGATAACCTCGTAGCTCATTTAAAAGTTGGCCATAAAAACACTCTTTTCTGATGATGTTGCGATATTCACCAACCAGCTACAGCTACACAGTTAAAACGATTTAGAATGATTCGAGGTTTGAGTATCTCCACAACATTGATTTTTTCGGTTTTTTTTTTTTCATTTTCTTCTGAAACAAGTGGCATTTTCTCTAGAATTCTCTAAAGCAAAACCAAAAAAAAACAATGTTAGGAGGATCCTCAAGTCATTCTTAGTCGTTTCTCGTGTTTAGTTCGTTTTTGAAAATCGCAACATTATCCAAAATAAGCATTCTTCGGCCGACTTCCAAATGAGCTACGAGGTTCTAATTTGTCTGAAATATTTTCTGGAGACTATCCTTTAAATTGTCCAAATATGGTTCGATTTTCTCTGTTATTTTGGTAGACACAGTCAAATTGTATACTCTCAGACGGGACACGCACTATTCTTATTTATCTTCAAAAGGCAAGTGACTTTCCCCGGAGCCGGCAACATGTATCGATGGCCCTGATAAAAGTTTTTCTCAGCAACTAAATAAACATTTTAATCGCAAGGATACATAAATTTTTTTACATAAAATGTAGTTTAATAACGAGATATGATGTCACAATGATATAAAACACATGACATCATATTGAGCTCATAAAAACAGTCAGTTTTATGTCAAATTGACGTAAAGCTGTAATGTTATACATATGATCCACGAGTGACGTCAATTTAAGGTCATGTGCTCACTGGTATATTAATTCTAATCATTTTATAAGCAATTGATTTTCACATTTTTAGATAAGAAAACGGTATATATTGAGGTATCACACCGCTATGTTCATTCCATGAGATTAATAAATATGAGATTAATCGTTTGTCTTTGCTTATTGTTTGTTACAATTAATAGTTCTCTTGGTAAGTTAAATGTTAATTTTGAAAGTGCTCCACTTGGATGCGAACTCAAATCTTCCAATCATCGAATATTCATTAGAATTTTGATTTCTGTACTAGTACACGATTAGATTCTAATTTGAATTTCTTTCTTTTTTTTTAATTGCAGTAGTTCCCCTACGGAGACTAATAAGAGAGGAATTCGATGAGGATTACAAACGTTTTATGCCCGTTTTGAAGGAAGATGGACGTATTGTATATGAGGATTTGAAAAATGCTACTGTTACACTGAAAGCTACATTATCGGATGTCACTTATTATCTGTTTACACGTCCGAATAGGGATAGTCCTATTGTTATTAAAAATGGTGATATAAACCAAGTGTCATCTTCTTCGATATTCGATGCTAACAAACTAACAGTCTTCATCACACATGGTTGGAATAATGATTTTGAATCACCAGTAAATACACTTATTTCATCTGCAGTTTTGGATATGTACGATGTGAATGTATTTGTTGTTGATTGGGGTAGTATAGCAAAGAAATTCTATTTAACAGCAAAGTCTGCTGTACCTACTATTGGTCAATTTCAAGGCGAATTTATAACAAGTCTACAAAACACATATAAATTATCTGCTGAAAGTTTTGTATTAATTGGACATAGTCTTGGTGCACATGTTGCTGGTTGTGCTGGTGCTACGACAAATGGAAAAGTTGGTACTATTATTGGTTTGGATCCAGCTGGACCACTTTTTACATTTGGCAATACAAACAATCGTCTTGATCCAACTGATGGTGAATTCGTACACGTTATCCATACAGGCGCTACTTTATGGGGTTTTGGTAGTGCTATTGGTGATGCGGATTATTATCCAAATGGTGGTGATAAACAACCTGGTTGTGAATTTGATTTAACTGGTACATGTTCCCATGGTAGATCTTATAGATATTTAGCTGAATCAATCCAAAAAAACAATTTTTACGGTCGAAAATGCACTAATTATGAAACATACCAAAATAATTCATGCGCAAACAACACAGGATCATATATGGGAGGACTTTATGTTGATAAAACGTAAGTTTATATGTTAATAACATTATATATTAATATATTAATAACATTAACAATTTCTTCTGTAGAGCTAGTGGTGACTACTATCTGAATACGAATCCAGCAAAACCCTACGGGAACATCTAGATAAATAAACATTTTACTATTTAATTAAAATGCAATATGCTAATATGTGTTATAAATATATTAATTTGCAGCTACTCTAGTCTCTTTTACAGTTACTAGATATATACAGTACCGCAATATCCGCCATATTGGTGCAAAAATTTATGGGGACATTTGAATTTTAAACTATAAGTTGGTGACTTTGAGCGGTGAATTTAAAATCAAGATATCTGACTCCATGGCAGATTATTGAGTACAGCCAATAGAATAGCCGATTATTACAAATGCCGCCATATTGGTGCAAAAATTTGCTTTCTTTCTCTAACACATTAGCCCATAGAATTGCGGTACTGTATGTATTTAGTAACTGTAGTCTCTTTGAATTTATAGCGACCTCTCTTGAGATCCAACAGAGTAATTAGCAAATACAACTTAAATTACGTTTATAAAACTAAATTTTTATCTTCTATTAGATCAAGTTTTATCGATAACTACAATTTACTTTAAAAAATAAAGCACATGAAGCACTCAAAATGAAAACTCGTGTTTTTTCCATTCGTATTGATTCGAATACGCCCAAATCTAGATGCTAGTTACGCCACTGCATATAGAACTATTTTCGCCTCATAAGGCTTGGATTACTTTTATGTGACAAGATTTATTCTGTTACTCTGTAGAACAAGAAATAACTAATGAGCCAATTGTAATAAATGTTTTAATATTTTGTACACAACTATTTCGTATGTTTTGAATGATTTGAAAAGGATTAAGATGATTAGATTAAAAAACGATAAAAAAATACTTCTAGATCATTCAATATTTTTAAATAAAAAACAATACAATTAAAATAAAGATTGGACGGTAAAAAATTAGCACAAATCCCAATTATCACTACAAACACCTGCATTATTATATAGAATGCTAGATAAATGACTTTGAAATATAAGAGCATGCATGAGCTTGAATTTATCTTGTGAGTTGTGTATAGCAAAACTTTAAATTTCTTAATTTTCATTATCATTAACTTACAAATGAAAACGCAAAGTATTTAAGAAGTAACACTTAAATTTATGAAGATGAAAATTATCTACGCTAATTAGAATTCGATTAAATTAATAAGTAGGTAGTTTCCATATTATTTTGATTATCTATTCCTTGGTGTTTAAATTGAATTCTAAGTTTCTAGAAAAACCTTGGATTAAACTATAATACAACATCATTTCTTCTTAAATTCAAGTACTCAGATAGTTGTTATATAAGTAATATAAACTAACTGAGCGATTCGATAAATGTTGTAAGTATTTGTAGAGTAGACCTTGTAGAACATTTTAGCAGTGTTAGCTCATTTAGAAGTCGGTCAAAGAGCGCCCATTTTGGACTGTGCTGTAATTTTCAAATACGAGCTAAGCAGGTAAAATGACTCATTGTTAGAATGAATCCCAACATTGATTTTTTTCGTTTTTCTCCTGAACATTCTGGAGAAAATGCAAAAGATAACCATACACTTTTCCCAGAAGAAAATGGTAAAAAATAAAAAAATCAATTTTGGGAGGATCTTCGAGCCATTCTTAGTGATTTAATTCGAAAATCGCGACATTGTAAATAGATCGCTTGTTGACCGACTTCCGAGCGAGCTACGAGGTTCTAACTTTGCTAAAATATTCTCTGGAGACCACCTCACAAATCGTCAAAATATTATTTGAATCTCTATTAGTTTGGTGAAAACGGCCAAATTGTGTACTGCCATGTCGGAGAGCCTGTATATTGAGCAATCTGTTCATAGCAAAGTATTACTTAAATGCACATAAAATTTTAGGAAATTAGACCAACAAGAGCAGGAAATATTAGTGATTCTTCTCAACTAAGTAATGTTATTTATTATTTCTACACAAAATGTAATTTAAATGAACCATAGGTTATATTATTAATGACAATATTAATCACCTTGGCGTATTCTCAAGCTTGGATCAAATACCGACGAATTTATTAATAATTTATTGGCTGAATCGATAATTATTCGAGTAGTTTAAATTAATTGATTTGAAAAACAACAGTGAGGATGAACTATAATTCTAAGGTATTTATTATCGATATACGAAATAATAAATAATACAATTTATGGAGTCTACCAAAATTGTTATTATTGATATCGGAAAAATATTTTGTCAATTTATTAATAATTTCATGATAATTTTTAATTATTGACTATGTCGAATGTATTACAAAACACTCCATCGATCATGTAAATCAAAAATGCTAATTACCCACGAATAAAAAGTAAATACAATTATTTTGATGGTTTTCAATTTTCTCTTGGTCATATTGAATATCATCCAAATGAAATAAAAAAAATTGCGGTACGCTTATCAAAAAAAAAAGAAACACCTCCTGCCCCCATTGCATAGAGAGGAGGCTATTTCGTTTAAATCAAAATAATTAAAATTCCTATTTAAGACCTTCATTCCAAAAATTAGCGTCAATAATCTGTCTGGGCTTGAATTTACAGGAATTGAATAAAGCATTCAAATTTCTAATACCTAACACTTTATAAAACAAAAACATTTCACAAACAGTTAAAAATATGGTTTGAAAGTGTTTCTTTGGTAAAGATTTCATAATTCTTTGCTGAGTTTGAACATTTTCTACATAGTGGTACTCTTTTATAACATTTTATGAAAAAAGTCAAATGATTAGGAGCGGAGAAATCACAAATTTTAATGCTTGCAGCTCCAGCTCCGTCTCCACTGAATTAATATTGAGGAGCGATAGAGCTAAGCTCCAGCTCCTCCAAAATTGACCAGCTCCATCTCTCTGAGCTCCGATTCCAATTCCGGCTCCCCAGCCCTGGTTACAACCGCTATGATAATGTTCAACGTATGCTCAACTGTAGCCATACAGCAACCTACAGCGCTTCTGTTACTAACAATAAGCGCAACCTGTTTTAAGCCGGATATCCACCAAAGAGACAAAACAGAAAACACATACAAAAACTGTTTTATTAACAAAAATAGCCATGTTTTTAAAACGTGGCTATTTGTCCGAATACAGTGTTTATCGTAAACAAAACACTTTCCCATTTCGAGTCGGTACATCAAAGGAAAAAGAGCCACTAGCCCCACGGTTTTTCAAAACAGTCCCTCTGCACTTGTGAAGGAAACAAAACCAAGTTTTGTTTTGTTTTTTAAAAACAAAACTGTTTTTTAAACAGTCTGTTTGGTGGAAATCCGGCTTAAGCTGACTGTTTGTTAAACACGCTTAATGTTAAGCCTTGTACAAACATAGCGATGCACGTGCTGTTTGTACAAAGCTTTAATATTGCTCCAGAAAATTGATCCATCCGACTCGAAGGGCCAATGTTAAGATGAGTACTAGGAATAGTGAGTAATGAGTAATGAGACTAATGAGCAACAGTAAAACGATGTCTCTCGGAGATTCAAAACAAATATTGGATTGAAAGTTAAATGAAAAACACTTGATAATGATTGTAGATTATATCCATCGAAACGTTGTGTAGTTATATTTTCAAAATAAAGACCAATGGAAGTTCGATTAAGGTTTTCATTTAACAGTGAGTCATTGTCTAAAACCTTTAAGCAAATATTGGATTATTTAGAACATATTCACGTTTATATGCATATTAACAATATCAAAAGCAATTGAGAAAAAATAAAAAATTACATTAATTGTAGGTCACTAGCTGATAATTCGTATCATAATAAAAGAATTTAGATTTACACAATTATAGTAGCAAATATAACTAATAACTTTAAAAACTGTAACTAATGTAACTAATAATTTTAAAAACAATCGATTGATTTAAAATATTCCAAATATTCTGTTGATTTAAGATTAAAAAAATAGCATATTAATCCCAATGATTTTATCAACAAATGATTTCCACATTTTTAGATAAAAAAACGGTATATATTGAGGTATCACACCGCTATGTTCATTCTATGAGATTAATCAAAATGAGATTAATTGTTTGTCTTTGCTTATTGTTTGTTACAATTAATAGTTCTCCTGGTAAGTTAATTGTTAATTATTAAAGTGCTCCTCCTGGATGCAAACTCAAATCTTCCAGTCGTCGAATATTCATTAGAATTTTGATTTCTGTATTAGTACACGATTAGATTCTAATTTGAATTTCTTTCTTTTTTTTTAATTGCAGTAGTTCCCCTACGGAGACTAATAAGAGAGGAATTCGATGAGGATTACAAACGTTTTATGCCCGTTTTGAAGGAAGATGGACGTATTGTATATGAGGATTTGAAAAATGCTACTGTTACACTGAAAGCTACATTATCGGATGTCACTTATTATCTGTATACACGTTCAAATAGGGATAGTCCAATTGTTATTAAAAATGGCGATATAAACCAAGTGTCATCTTCTTCGATATTCGATGCTAAAAAGCTAACAGTCTTCATCACACATGGTTGGAATAATAATTATGAATCACCAGTAAATACACTAATTACATCAGCAGTTTTGGATATGTATGATGTGAATGTGTTTGTTGTTGATTGGGGTAGTATAGCAAATGAATTATATTTCATAGCAGTGGCTGCTGTACCTACTATTGGTCAATTTCAAGGCGAATTTATAACAAGTCTACAAAACACATATAAATTATCTGCTGAGAATTTTGTATTAATTGGACATAGTCTTGGTGCACATGTTGCTGGTTGTGCTGGTGCAACAACAAATGGAAAAGTTGGTACTATTATTGGTTTGGATCCAGCTGGACCACTTTTTACTTATGTCAATATAAACAATCGTCTTGATAAAAATGATGGTGAATTCGTACACGTTATCCATACAGACGCTAGTTTATTGGGTTTTGGTAGTGCTATTGGTGATGCGGATTATTATCCAAATGGTGGTGATAAACAACCTGGCTGTGGACTGGATTTAACTGGTATATGTTCCCATGGTAGATCTTATAGATATTTAGCTGAATCAATTCGGAAAAACGATTTTTACGGTCGAAAATGCACTAATTATGAAATATACGAAAATAATTCATGTGCAAACAACACAGGATCATATATGGGAGGACTTTATGTTGATAAAACGTAAGTTTATATATTAATAATTAGTATTAATGCTAACAATAATAACATTAACAATTTCTTCTGTAGAGCTAGTGGTGACTACTATCTGAATACGAATCCTGCAAAACCCTACGGGAACATCTAGATAAATAAATATTTCACTATTTAATTAAAATGCAATATGCTAATATGTGTTATAAATATATTAATTTGCAGCTATTCTAGTCTCTTTGAATTCATAGCGACCTCTCTTGAGATCCAATATAGTAATTAGTAATTAGCAAATACAACTTTATATTTATTAAACTAAATTTTTAATTTCTATTAGACCAAGTTTTATCGAAAACGACAATTTACTTCAAAAAATAAAGCACATGAAACACTCAAAATAAAAACTCGTGTTTTTTTTCCATTCGTATTGATTCCAATACGCCCAAATCTAGATGCTAGTTACGCCACTGCATATAGAACTATTTTCGCCTCATAAAGCTTGGATTACTTTTATGTGACAAAATTTATTCTGTTACTCTGTAAAACAAGAAATAACTAATAAGCCATTTGTAATAACAGTTTTAATATTTTGTACACAATTATTTCGTATATTTTGAATGATTTTAAAAGGATTAAGATGATTAGATTAAAAAACGATAAAAAAGTACTTCTAGATCATTCAATATTTTTGAATCAAAAACAATATAATTAAAATAAAGATTGTTTACCAATTATCCAAATAATACGTCACATGATTGGGAAGTTGAAAATTATCAAACATTATCCAATTGTCACTACAAACACCTGCATTATTATATGGAACGCTAGATAAATGACTTTTAAATATAAGAGCATGCATGAACTTGAATTTATCTTGTGAATTGTGTATAGCAAAACTTTAAATTTCTTAATTTTGAGTATTATTAAATTACAATTCAAAACACAAAGTATTTAAGAAGTAACACTCAAATGTTCTCTAGGGACCACCTTACAAATCGTCAAAATATTATTTGAATCGCTTGATTAGTTTGACGGCAACGGCCAGATTGTATACATCCAGACCGGACAGCCTGTATGTTAAGCGATCTGTTTATAGTAAAGTACTCTTTAATGCATATGAAATTTTATGAAATTAAAGCAACAAGAACAGGAAATATTAGTAATTCTTCTCAACTAAGTAATGTTATTTATTATTTCTACACAAAATGTAATTTAAATGAACAGAGGTTATTATTAATGACAATATTAATCAACTTGGTGTATTCTCAAATTTTAATCAAACACCGACGAATCTATTAATAATTTATGGTTGAATGGATAATTATTCGAGTAATTTGAATTAATTGACCTGATAAACAACAGTAAAGAACTATAATTTTAACGTACCTATTTATTATCGATATACGGAATGATACAGTTTATGAAACCTACCAAAATTGTTATTGATATTGGAAAAATCTTTAGTCAATTTATTAATAATTCCATGATAATTTTTAATTATTGACCATGTCGAATGTATTACAAAACACTCCATATATCATGTAGATCGTACTAATTACCCACAAATAGGCCATTATTTTTTTACTCTTCAATTTTCTCTTGCTCATGTTGAATATGATAGAAAAGAAAACCAAAAAAAAATATGGAAAGTTTATCAAAAAAAGTCACCGTCTGTCCCCATGCTTATATGTGGCTGGTTTCAATTTATGGGCCCCCATTGCTTTAAGAGGAGGCTCTTTGGCATAAATAATGATAATAAATAATATTAATTAAAGATTTTATTTGAGACCTTTGTTTATAAAATAATCGTCAATAAGCCATCTGAGGTTGAATCTGCATAAATTGAATAAATCATTTTGATTTTTAGGTAGGCTTCAAAAATTTTTATTGTTCAGAAATTCAAAAGTTACGACAGAAATGTCTTAGAACTTACATTTACAATCGCGTACTTAGCTCAAAAAGCGACTTAAATTGGTTAAATTTTTTCTTTTGGACAATAAGTCTAAGAGTGTCTTTACTTTCCAATATTCAATAGAAAAATTCACCCCCTCCCAAAAGACGAAACAACTCAAAATTTGATCAAAAGTGTCTTCTAAAATTGAAGTAGTCTTTTTTTACTATTTAAGAGCAAATCTTTTTGCCAAAAACTGATGATTTGCAATATCTCAAAAAAAAAATTAGCCTTCAAGTTGCTTAAAAGCTTATAAACCTCCTCTTTTCAACGATTCAACAGCAGAGCAGTCATTAAAAATTGATAGTTAAAAGCGAGAATGCTTAAAAATCTAGACTTAAACTGGAATATTTGCGCCGAAAGCTCATTTATCTACATTTTTTATAGGATAAATTTTTAAACATGATAATTTATTATAAAGCTGTAGAGGACAACTATATGGAGATGAATCGGAAACCACTATTATATGCTGGGATAAAATTTAAATTATTTTAGTTTCACAACAATGAACGTTAAACACCTGTTGCTGAAATTTTTAAATGGTCAATAAAACCAAAAAAAGGTTAAAATAAATAGAAGAGGAACGCTTTCTACAATGATGAATATTTTAAAATAACAGAATAACTTTCCGTTTGCAAAACTAAAATTGTTAAAATATTAATCTTAAAAAATCTCACGATTGATTTATTGATAAATTTTATTGAACAAAACCTATCGAAATTATCAAAAAAATTCTATTATTGAACAATAGAGAGTACTGTTCCAATAAATTAATTCTCCGGAAATCATGTTTTAAAGATTAAATAAAAATGTCAAACGTTATCTAGGTATTTATTTATAATTTGGTCAAAATTTTCTGTAATTTTTTAAAGGAAATAAAAGTAAATCGAAAATTATTACTCAATTATTGTGTATTTTTTATAGCAAAAAAAGTAGGATCATCAATTATATAACAATTCAATACAATTGTAAACTTTAGTATTGTTATAAAATTATAAAACAATAAATTCGACTAAAATGTTTATAACTTTCCACTAAAAACGAATAACGATCCAATTTAATTGTTGTAAAATAGTTGAATATAATTTTTTATTAGTAATTCTTTGTTTGCATCTAATGATGACATTATTTCACTTTATTAAAAGTTTCATAATGGCAGGATAAAATAATCATCGATTAATTTATGCCATCACACAGAACTGTCACAAATTTCGTTAGTAATTTTCTTTTTAATTTCATCTAATGATTGATCTCCTAAGATCTTCAACGTTTTATTTCTTGATTTAAAACCCTATAAATAAAACATTTAAATCTGTGTTAAACTATGGTTAAAAATATTCTTTATACTCGATCTAGTATAATATCACTTTTTCGTAAATTTAATACAGATGCGACATATTTAACTAATTCAGTATTTGCTTCGCCTTCACTTGGTGGTGCATTTATCTGAATTCCAACACCTTCACAACTTATATCTGTAATAATCACAAATACAGAAAACAATTTATTACTTAAGAACCATGTACCTGTTATAGCATTTTGTTTAGCTCCAGGTTTCGCTAAAACTGTAATTATGATGTTCTTCGATTTATCTAAATAGATCGGTTGTATTGGCTCCTAAAATTATAATAAATATACAATTTTGTAAATAAATCAATAGATTATAAATACCGCTTTGGATTCTTTATTATGAGACTTGGATTTCGATTTCTTTGACATCGTACGAATTAAATTTTGACGAATATTCCTTTTTACAATACAATTATTGAACATTTCATTTTATAATTCATAAATTTCCATAAATTTTGATAGCAAATAGAAAAATCTTAGGTCAAAAATAACATAACCTTAAAATTTGACAACACCATTATAGCAGTAAAGCACACACATTTCAGACATGTAACCGTAATCTCATTTTAGTTTCCTCCTTTGATTGAGCCTGGTTGCCAACATGTCAGCATACGACTATTTCAATCAACAATGAAAAAATTGAGAGAAAATTTAAATTCAACAATAGGCTCTAATAATGATGTAAACGTTATGAGTTATGATGTAAATAATACATGGTGTAACAATTTACAAATAACGGGTAGAATCAGTATTTTTTCAATTTGGCAACATTATGATGTGCACATTTTAAAAATTATATTAATAGTTGTATGTATGATGTTAACAGTGTTGGTTACTGAGAGTACACATAATAAACTCTTGCCGGATGTATAGGATATCCCAACAAAATAGGTCCACTTGTATCAATTAAATGTCCAATATTTCTATCAAATCTATTACTCTGATTGTAGGAAATATTATGGTCATAAAAATGTACTTCTTCAATTATATCAATCGTTGGAAATTGAAATTTTATTTTGTAATCTGCGAAGCTGCAATTTTTGAATTTAAGTAGTTTATTTAACAATAAGAACTCGATAAACGTGCAAAATAATTCGTATTTTCGCGCTATTTAGTTTCTCACTGGAGTTTTTGAGTGTAGATGGGTATTAAATTTGATATTTCATTACGTAGATGGTGGCTTAATTCACACTTCATTGCATTTGATATTTGTTGGCGTTTTTAATTAGCGATGACAAACCGCCGAATTAGGCTACTGCCCTACGTACCCGCGAACGCTCGGACAAGTACAAGGTGGAATAACGTAATTCTACAGAGTGTACCACGGTATTTATTCTCGCAGTTGGTTATGCTTTTGGTTATAAGTATCGTAGTTTGGTGGTGGTACCATGGTACACTCGGTATAGAGTCGATCAATTATTACCATAATTTATTAGTAAAAATCTATTTTATCTACGACTTATATATAAAGTGATCATTATACTTGTGGTTTTTGTAATGTAATGACCTACTTTATATCCCTAGGGAGATAAAGTAAATGAATATCCCTCTCATCAGCCAATCAGAAAATAGTATTTTAATTATAATTTCCGTCCAATGTAAACAAACCATGGTAACGACAAAAATAATTAACAATAGTTTCAACAAGTAGGCCTAAAGTGGGCGTTTTCATGCAATTTTGAATAAAATGACATTTAATTTTTCTGAAATTTCGAACAAATACTTAGTTGTGAGAAAATTCGTTGTATTTACAATGGAAAGTGTTAAAGAATACGATTTTGGTAGTAGATAATAGTTTCTGTTAAATGTAGAAAACCATGGTAACGACAAAAAATAAATAACAGTTTCAACAAACAGTTGTAAATAAGTGTCAATTTTTTGTGCGATTTTAGAATCGAAAATGATTAAGAAGGTAAATATTCTTGTACACCACAAGTACCTGTACATGTAGAAATAAGTCGTAGATAAAGTATAGTATACAACTCGCTTATAATGAATGCTAATTATAACCTCGAATGATTACAACACTCGCTCGCTTTGCTCGCTTGTGTTGTAAACTTCATTCTCGGTTATAAAAGCATTCATTATAGACTCGTTGTATAATATACTATTATTTGTTATCAGTTCTTCATTTTTGTGAAAATGAACTGTCAATTGTAGTCAATCTCATATATTGCCGTAAATATTGTATATAAAGCTATAGTTATTCAAAATTAAATTTAGCTACAGCTAGTCGAAAAGTGACACACTTCATTCATTTCAAAGTAATTAATTTATTTTGCTATAATTGTAATTTTTATTTATGATGTATTAAAATAAATGTACTTTAATTATTTTGATGTGTTATTGGTAATTTTTAATGGAATTATTGATTTGTATTTTGTAAAATTATGGTGGGTTATGTTGTAGAAATTTTCGAACAGCTGTATTTTAAATGTCCCGCTAATTGTATTATATATAATGCGCAATCTCGTTATAGTCGCGTTGTGCGTGAAGTTAACTGGTGTAAATATGGCGTCACAAGAGGATGATAAACTTGATAGTTCATCAAATGTAAACAATAATCAAGATAGAAACTTTATAAATGTGTATAAGGTGATAAATTAAATTGTTGTGCTTTTTGCACATTAGTTTCTTTAATTTTACCGCATGTTTATTGTGAACGAACAGTGTATAGTTGAATTTTTGTTATTCGCATGGCCGCCATATTCCATTAAGAGAATTTTGACAATACGAATTATTTTCATTAATTGTTGTTTTTTTTTCTTCCATCAAATATAATCGAGAATATTTAGTTGGAAAAGAAAAACTTAAAATTCTGTTATTATTAAAACAACGTAAAACATTTAATTTATTTTGGTTATTGTATTCAGTGCCAGTATTCTGTTATTTAGTTTGTGTAGAAACTGTGTTTGTTATGTTGTTTGAAGTGTTTAAAACATACAAAAAAAATACATAGATTTTCGTATAAATCTATTGAAATTATATATTCGACAGTTCTGTTGCTATACTTCAAGATTTGTTGTTTATTATAATAAATTGCTTGTTCCTGCGTTGCCTATTCAAGATGGACAATAATAACGTTAATAATATGAAACAGGAAGTTAGCGAATTTGCACCATTTAAAGCACGCATCATTTTTTTATCATTTTTATATAATATCAAAACTATTCCGAGGGTAATTTCCTATTTCTACTATCAACACATACACACAAACATACATACACACAATTAAAAAGCATCAAGCGTGTTTTTCAACCCGTATTAAAAACATCATGAATGTAGCTTTAAGATTGTTTTATTATAATAAAAATAATAAATAATAAAGGTAATTACCCACGAGAGTAGTTTTAGTTTATCTAAATTAGTTAGTAATTTTTTTTTCAACTTAAATTCAATAAAAGAAATTGTAATAAGTAATTTTGATAATTTTATTTTCAGAAGTTTGAACCAATACTTAATAGTAAAAATGAAGATTTTAAAAAGAAAATCGAATCAATTGTTCAAATATGGGAGAGTATCTCTGAATTTGACAAAAAGAATACAGATATACGATACATTGTCCAAATAATGGACTGGGCAATATTGCATACATTAAATATTGTACTTACTGGTAAATGGAAATTACACAAAGGTAAATACTTTTAATTATTTTGTAATTAAGAATCGATTGTGAATTTTATGCAATAATATTGTTTAAATTAACTAAATTTCGGTTGTCTATTCAAAAACATTGATAATGTATATTTTATGGCATTTTTTGATGAATATTATTAAACAAGAAATACAAAAATTCCCCATAATTGCTTTTAAAATTAAATATTTTTAAATAACTGAAATTTTCTTAATTTCTTGTTTATTATTGTTATGTCTGAGCAAACACCCTTATAATTAGTCATCGCATGTTGTCTTCATTATCTCTTAAAATTTCTTTCAACGTTATTATTGATTATTTTCCTTTTTTAACACTTAATTGATAGTTTTTTTAATTAAAATAATATAGTTAAATTACAAATTCAATTTCTAATTAAAATTGCACTATTTCATAAAATTTGCTGATATTTTATTTTAAAAATTATCTATAATTTTAATAAAAATTGAAACTCAAATTATTAGATATTATGAGAGTCAACAAAATACATATTTCTTCTAATAAACTTGATTATTAATAAAAAAATTCCGTTGTTATCAAGTATTGAAGAATTTAATTTGTAGATGATACTTTCTAAAGTAGTTTAGAATATTTGAAATTTTCATTAGATGTTGAATATATATACAATTTATGCTTCATATAAATATTATTTAACATAAATGAAATTCTTGATAAATATGCTAAATAAAATATCGCAAATATAGCATCAGTTTTTCAATATCAATTCAGTTCATTTTATTATGAGTTTCTTATTAAAAAAACCTCAAATTTTGTTCGAAAACTTTTCAGAATTTAGTTGAAAATAATCATAAACAAATTACGTATTTTTATGAAATAAAACAATTTTTTGCAAATTTGAAAACAACCCTATAATTTGCAGATCTTCTTCGATATCGATTTAACAATATTATTATTAATTTGTTCTTAGGTTTCTGAAATTGTTCTTTTGCTTTTATGTATGATTCCTAAAATTGCGGTACTGAATTTAGAAAATTTTGAACAGAAGATGTAAAAGTTTTCGGAAATTTTCCGTTAAGTTGAATTTCAGACTTGAAGCGTGGAAAGAAAAAGTTACGAAAATCTCTTAATATCTCACTGTATTAGAAATAAATTGTTTTACTTTTATCTACTAATTTGTATACTAATAATATTTACGAGATAACCAAATAACAAAAATGAACTTAACAGATCTTGTCTCTATATTGGATTAGAATATTAATTTTTTTATATATTCATTTATATTACAGATAATTACGAACAAAAATTGTTGCATAAATTAGAGAATACACAAAATAAACTTGTTGAATTGAGTTCTGCATTTTTAAGAAGGTGCCAAAAATTAGCTGATGTTATCCGTAATCCATGGGATGATCCAACGTTGGCCACACTTTTGCATAATAAAGATATTTATATAGGACCTAAGGGTATACGTTATATTTTGTTTATTTTGAATTTTTGTGTTAATTTGATTTTTTGTTGGTGTTTTGCTTTTATAGAAATTGAATTTTTTTGTTCAGAAACGGCATATTTAATTTCTGTACGTTTAAAGAAATTATGTGAATCACAGTGTGAAGATTTAGCATTAAATTTAGTTACTGCATTTATGAATTGTTATAATTTATCAGTTAATCAAAATTTTAATTTAAATGCTACAAAGACTCAGATTTTATTTTGTTTCGATGTTCATATAGCATTATTGTATCGTTATAATAAAATGTCTGAAATTTTAGCATTGGTAAGTTAATAAAATATACAATTTTTTTTGCTTAATGCTATTTTTTAAATAATTATTTACAGTTCAAAAAATTATCATTAGAAGAAGGTTTAGATTTCATTAAACGTTTTTCAAAGAAACGTGTAAAAATATCAAAAGTCTGGCGTGATTATCCGGAAATAACGTTTCTAGCAGCACAAGTATTTGTTACAGCTGCTGTAACAAAACCATTTGATGAGAGTGGTGATTTGTTGAAAGATTTATTAATTACATGGATTATGTTTAGTATGGAACATTCAATGTTAGAAAAATTAGAAACATCAGTTAGACGAATCATACAAGCAGCAACTGCAGCTGAACATATCTACGTTTGTTCTGAAATTGTTCATGATAAAGTATGATAAACAAAATTAAATATTAGTTTTATATTTTATAATTAAATATATTAATAATTTTAGGTGGGTATAAAAATGAAAACATTCATGATAGAATTGTATGTTCGTGCTTTAACAACTGATATGAATAATTTAGAATCGCAAAAGGATGATAATGAATCTGAAAAAATTGAGAAAACAACAAAACGTTTATCTAATGGTTTTTTTAATTTAGCTGAAATATTAAAAGATAATATACAAGTTAGTCGTGAATGTGCATTAACTGGTTTTAGTTTACAACCAACATTAGAACGTTTACGTAAAATTGAAGATTTAGCGCGTGCATCAGGTTTTAATGTATTAGATACTGGACAAATATGGGAATGTAAATTACATCCACCAACATCACAAACTGATGATTTATGTTGGATATGTAATTCATGTGGTAAATGGATGAGTAAACCTAATTTAGATTTACGTTTAACAACAAATTTTGCTTTGAATGAAGCCTTGAATTGTGAAGCATTAGGTATATCACCACAATTATGTGATGATCTTGCTGTTGTATTAAATGGTCCAAGGTATCATTTATTAAGTTGGTTATTAAATTGGGAAGATTTACATAGATTATGTGAAATGTATTTAAATGATATGGAACGTACTAAAAATTTAGTAACTGAACTGAAATTTGTCGATATTGATTATTCGATGTTTATGGGAATTAAACGTGAACCGGTTGATGAATTAGCTGGTATTGAAAAAGGTTATGAACATTATTTATATGCTGATGTTAATATGACAGATTCTCCTAGTCCACCTGTATTACAACCACCTGTATTATCACCTACACCACCTCCATCATTACCGACACCACCGCTGCCATTACCACCACCACCACCGCCACCAAGATCTGATCCGAATACATTGAGAGCTTTAAGAATGTTTCGACCAGCTGAAAAACGCAATAAAACTCAAGCACAAAATTTAAGTATGGCAAGCAATAATAGTAGTAGCTCATCAGATTTTGATTATAATTATGAACAGACTGCCGATGAGTGTTTTTCGAATCAATCATTTTCACATGAAAATAATACACGCAATAATTTAGGAAACACAGAAAACTCATTTATTGAACCATTTTCTACTGTAAATAAAAATAGTACTACATTTATGCCGAATAGACAATTAAATACGGATAGGGACTCATATTCTAATGGTATTTTAGATTATCTTTCTAAATCAACAACTGTTCAACAACAACAACAACACGAACAGCAATCTATTTCGAAAATATTAAATGATACATTATATCCAATAAATTTTAGTAAACGTCAAAAAAACGATCACATTACACAAACTAATAATCTAACAAGCACATCAACAGATCGTAGTTCTTTTTTATCAGCAAGTCGGGATCCTTTTTTATCGATAAATGATCGTGAAACAGATAGGCAACAAACTGATAATTTCAATCTTGTACCTGAAAAGAGAATTAGACTTGAAACGACAATAAATAATGGTTTTGATGCTGAAATATTTGCTCCATTAAATAATAATTATGAAATTGGTCAATTTATGCAAGAATTCATACGGAATAGTAATATTGAAGCAATACAGAATGAAAATTCATCGAAGAATGCAAATTGTTTGCCAGCTTTTACTAAAGATGAGGATGATGTTAATAGTGAACTAGCAAAAAAAATTAAATCTGTTTCACCGAAAACGACAGCTACACAATGTACTTCTGTTTCATCGAGTTCTAACGATGATTTCGCTGAACATTCCAAATATAATGGAAATAATGAAGTTAAAATAGAATCCCCAATTGTTGAATATGTTGATACAAAAGACATTGTTGAAGAAAATGAAGAAATAGTGAAACCAAAAATTAATGAAAACCAAAGAAACTTGGAAAAGTCTGATAAAATTGTTGAAGTTAGTAAAGAGATTTCTGAGACTGAGATAAAAGTAGATTGTAATAATGATCTTAATAAAAGTAAAATGAATGACAAAGTTCTTTGTTCAGCGACTGATCATAATTGTAAAGAAAGTTGCAATTTAAAAGAATATATGAAACATAAATTAAATGTAATAATGAAAAACTATGAAAAAGAGAATCAAAGGAGTAACGTTAATGTAGTTAAAAAAAATTTTAGTCCAGGCAAACGCAACACTCAACCATCACGGTTAAGTAATTTAAAAAATCTCTCCAGTAATCATGTACCAACAATTTTAGAAAAATCAAACAATACGCAATCTAAAACTTCTGATGGAAAACCCAAAAAACAATTCAAACGTCAAAATATAAAAGCATCGAATAAAAATAATCAAAATGATGATGATAAAGTCACAATTTTTAAAGACTATTTGCATAAAGAATTAAAAGTTGTTATCCGTAAACTTACTGATAAAGAAATACGAAAATACGTACCATACTATAACTATTGTCCAGTGCGTAAAAGTAATAGAAAAAAGCGATTTGATCGATCATCAAAACGTTGTGTTTGTAAAAATTTTAATAACAATTTGAATAAAACAGACAATAAAAATGAAAAAACAAATGGTCATGGAATGTTACGTGCAAATAACAATAGAAAAGTAGATAAGCATGATTTAAGTTTTAATGAAAAGAAAAATGAATGTTATAAAAGTAGCGGAATTACAAAAGATGATAATTCAACAGATTATAAAGATATTAATTGGAATCCTAAAGTTGTTTTAGAACGTTTAAATAATGATCATATTCGTTCGATTTTATCAAGTGTTCCTGGTTTGAATGATTATAGAATGATACAACCTGGTAATGTTGATCACATTGTAAATGTTGTTCAAGTAACTGGTAGCAGAACTAATACTGCCAATGTACCAGTACAAAATACACAAACAAGTACACAAGTAACACCACATATACAAAGAATTGGTCAACCAAGATCAGATAAACCGGAACATAATTCAAATACAGAAACACAACTAACATCGACATCAACAACCACTACAATAACACAAACATTATCAACAACCACAACAACAACATCAGTAGCAACAACAACAACAACATCTATAAAACCAAACACATCTCAACCATCCACATTAATTAACATATTATCATCATCACAACAGATTATAAAACCTGGACAAAGTAATTGTGTAAGAACTAGATCATCTCCTTTGATTAATATATTATCGCAACAAATAATAAGACCGGCTAATTCTCAAATTAATAAAACCAATAGTAATACTGTTGTAACAACATCTGAATCACAGGTAAATTATAATGAAGTTTTTGTTTTGTTTTTCTTTCTTTTTTCTTTTGTTTTGTTTTATTAATTAATAGGTAACAACAACTGTTCCGAAAGTAAATGGTTCAGAACAATCTACATCAAATGAAAATAATATGATCAAAACATTAATTGCAACATCAACAACAATAACAACTACTACAACAACGGTAAAGCCAAGTAATAATCCATCAGTGAGCAGCCAAGGAACAATATTGCAATTTATATGTAAATCAACATTGCCAAAATTTCAACAAGCTTTTGGTAAGTCAGTTTATCAAAATAATAGTGAAACAACAGACGCGGTAAATACGTGTGCGGATAATCCCCTAACAAATATCGAAACTAATAAAAAATCTCCAAATAAAAATTCACCCGTTAATATTCAACCAATACAAGGTGGTGTGATATATACACGACAAATGCCAGTTGGTCAAACAATTAATTTAATACCACCAGGACGCGGTCAAGTATTTCGTATAGCAACATCAAATTCTGAACAAATCTCATTGGTAAAAGATAGTGTTATACATAGTAAAATGAGTGCATTATTAGCAGCCGCATTGCAAGGCAAACAAAAAACATCAGAAACTCAATCTGATAATGAAATTAATGAAGATATAACGAATAATACAGCAAAATTAACAATGTCCCGACCTACACTAGTACAAAATGCACGCATTGTAAAACCTGTTTTACAAATACCATCAAATGTAATACGCACAAGTCCACAATCGTCAAATTTAAGCTCAACAACACTAGAACAATTACGTGAATTCGATATGGTTTATAAACAAATAAAAGAAAGAAGTAGTACTGGTACACCATCAGAATCAAATACATCATCTGATTCAAATGATAAAACACAAAGTATAAGTGTAACATATTTAAATCAAGGACAAAAATATACACAATTATCACCTGTTGTTGTCGTTAGTAGTTATTGTAATTTACAACCAGCTGCATCACCAGCTCTTAGTGTTACATCACAAGGTAGTTCAAGTCCATGTGTAACACCAGCACCAACACCATCAGTACCTAAAGTATCATCGAAAAGTTCAAAAGGTAAAACTGTAAAAAATACAACAACACAAGCATCAAAATCATCACCAATACCAAAACCACAACAAAAACCGCAAGAAGATGAACATACAACACAAAGAATATTTGATATATTAGCTGAATATGCTGAACAATTAAGAAATTCACCTGATTTAAATAATAAACCAGCACCAAGACGACGTTCAAATCCACCAACAAATCCAAATCAAAATTCAAAAAGAAAGAAAAATTCAAATTCAAAAAAAAGTGGACAAAGTGGTAGTAGTATGGTAACAGAAGCTGATATTGAAGATCATAGAACTGTTGGTAGTGAAGATAGTTCGTGTGGTGTTGTACAAATATCTGTACAAGAAGAAGAACAATCATCATCATCACATATACAAAATACAATAACAGAAACAACAAATGATAATAATTGTACAAATTCACGTCAACAACAATTAATATTAACAGAAACTGGTAATAATCAAACGAGAAATTTAATAATTGCTGATTCTAGTGTTGGTGAAGCATTAAAAATGCCAAATACAGCTGTATTAGTACCTGGTAATTATATAATGCCAGTATCTATGGTAAAAGGTGGACAACAAATTGCTGTCGTATCTGGTGGTAGTAAAATATTAGCAACTGTACCAGCTAGATCTGGACCAAATATGTTATTATTTCAAAGTTTTTTAAATCAAAATCGTAAAACAGGCGTACCAACTGTTAAATATTCAACAATACAACCAATATCTGGTATAACATCACAAAATTTATCTGCCGTTAGTGGTCAACAGCAAGTGATATTACCACAAAATTCTCATAATTTAACTGCTGTCACATTAGGACAACCAATAACACTTAAAAAATTAGATGAAACTGATCGTGTTAATACCGAATTACTTTTAACAATAGCGCAACCAAGAGATAATCAAACTTCATCAACAGAATCAATAATTCCAGATAGTAGTTCAAGTACAATAACAAGTACTGTTGGTAATATTGAATTAGAGGAAACAATTATTAATAATTCTGATAATTCAACTGATAAAAATTATCATAATTATCAAAAATCAATTGTAACAACTCCAATTGCTACACCAGTAATAGCCCAAACACCATGTGTTAAAGAGGACGTTGTTGAAGATACAACATCAAATGCGCCCAATTCTATCTCTCTCAATTTAGACATCGAAACTAACAAAAGTATTCTTTTTGGCCCCCAGTTATACTTAAAAACTTAAATTTGTTTTTATAGATGATACACCGAAGAATTTAGAAAGAGTTCAATCTGTTTTGGTAGCTGCTTGTCCATCAAATGGACCGATGTTATCGCACACACCACCTAGACATAGAAAACCAGTGGAAAATAATGAAAATAATAACGATGGTACAATTAAAGAAGAATTTATACATAATGGAGAAAAGGTAAGTTGTATAATGTGTTTTATTATTATTATTTCTAATGTGTGTGTTTTTTTTTGTTTTGTTTTTTTAATTATTAGATATCTTAAATTAATATCTCTTGAATAACTTATTTTAGCAAAGTACTGAACAAAAACATTTCCAAGGAGATTCATCGTATTTTTCCAATAAAAATCGTAAAACACAAAATCCACAACGTAGTATGGATCGTGAATTACATCACTTACAACGTAAACAAGCAGCTTTAGAACGAGAATTACGTTTACAAAAATCATTATCGGAAGAATGTGAAGATTTAGGTGTTGATGAACCAAGTACTAGTGATTTATTTCCAGAAGCTGATATATTATTTGATGCAAATCATTCACCATCATTTGATCAATCATCTCAAGATTTAGTTAAGAGAACATCACACGAAATAAAAGATGCTAATAAATCATCAATGACATTATTTAGTGATGACGATAATTCAAGTACATTAAGGACTGATTTTTTATTTGAATCTGTTGGTTATCAATCAACTGGTAATGAATTAGAATTTGTTACAAATCCACAATTAACAAATGGTCAAAGTAATGGTTCCTCATGTGAAGATACTACATTGTTACAAACTTGCACAACTATGTCTGATGTAACATTAAATTCACCATTACCATGTGATTCATACAACGATACAATAACAACAACAGCAACAATAAATAAGTACAAATTTAAGTATACAAATAAACGTAAAATTATAAAAAATAAACAAACAACTGAAACATGGAATACTGTTGATGCATCAAGTTCAGAAGATACAACTGGTAGTACAGAAATGATAAAATGTTCAAGTCGTAGTCCTGAATCATGTAGTAATAAACATAGTCATAGTACTAGTTGTGATGATGATTTAAGTGATGGTGGTAATAATTATAAATCAATAAAAATTGCAATACCTAAAAATGATTTATTAAAAGATGATGGTGGTAGTTCTGAAGATTTAAATTGTGACGACGATATGGTGTGTTCACCTAGTGGTAGAGGTGCTAGACGCAGTGTAAAAAAAATGTGCTCTTGTTGCAATGGTGTTTCACAAGATACTGGAACATCACGTAAACGACCAGCATCAAGATCTCAAACACCAGCACCGCACAAGAAGGCCTTCCTAAATAAGAAAAGATAGTGCACACATATATAGTATGGTATTTGAAATATAAATCTCAATAATGTATTGTTAGTTGTTTCTGTTTGAACTAGTCGAGCTATCCAGTGGTTGCACTTTAGTACAAATTTATATTGAAAAGCTGGTGTTGTAGCATCATGATGAACTCTGTTATTAAAAGTAAATTTTTTAAAAAAAAGTATATTACTATTTGTATAGTAATTGCTACATTTGCAATCTTTTAGTACCTCTTATTGTAAATTTTCCCTGTATATGTAAACTATTTAAAATAACAATTACATGTGCAGTTTGTCGTTGTAAATAAACCAAAAATAGGTATTAAATATCAGTACAGATGTAGAAAAAACAATTTCAAAGAATAATAAGCGCATCTGTACAAAATATATATATATATTATATACATATAAATATATTTAAATTATTTCTTTGGAACTGCAATAAGTTTTTATTAAAAACAGTGTTTTGTGCATGATCTTTTCATGCAAATTAGCGTAACTTTTGTTGGTGAAATTAACTTTAACAAATTATATGCGTTTTTTTAAAAAAGTTTTTCATATATTGTGCAAATCCGTTTAAAAGTGGAACACATTATTGCTTACATTTATAAACTCTTGATATTAAGATTTATGAAGTATTGTTTGAAACTTTTCATTTAAAATTTTTTCTGTTTCTCGTTATAAAAAGTTTAAAATTATTTTGTATACTCAGTTTGTATTATTTTCCTATTTCTTATAGAGCAAATAAGTGAAAATTTGTAAGTTTTTTCATTACAGTAATTTTTCCAATAAATGTTCATTATGAAATTTTTTCATTTATTTTCTAATTTAGTTTATTTTCAACTTAATGTCGCAGGTGCCAAATTTTAGCTTGGTATTCCAGTTTTATACCTTTGTAATATTTATAAAAAGTGGTTACGTGGTATACCAATATGTATAATATTATTGATAATACAGTGTTATCAATAATATTGGAAAAACACTTTTTTAAAAGAAACTGTATAGAATAATTATAAATCAAACTTTTTTTAATAGTGATTTGCTTTTCATTCGATGTTAAATTCCCTATATTGGTTAATTAAATAATTAATATTAGATTCTTTTTATTATAATTAAATCTTAAGTGTTTTCTTTCAGTCAAATCGTTTAGAACAGTCTAAAATGGATCTTTCTAGAAAATTCCAACAATCCTATGTCGACTTCGTTAGTCAACATGCACAAAATCGCTAAACATTTTCGTTTAGAAAAACATAATTTTTTCTTTAAGTGTTCATAAATTATTCGGCGAGCGGTTCAAAGAATATTCCAACTATTCATGGGAGGGTCCCTAGAGAACATTTTAGCAAAATTAGAACCTCGTAGCCCATTTGGAGGTTGGTCAAAAAACGCTCGTTTTGAGCAAGGTAGTGATTTTCAAAAACGAACCAAACACGATTAAGAATGACTCGGAGACCCTCCCAACATTGATTTTTTCCTCCATTGCATTCTAGGGAAAAAATAAGGGCTCCTACCTGTTCCAGAACAAAATGGAAAAAAAATCAATGCTGGGAGTATCTTCGAGTCATTCTAAATAATCTTGTGTGTTTAGTTCCTTTCTGAAAATCGCGACATCGTTATAAACGAATGTTTTTAGACCAACTTAAAAATGAGCTACTAGGTTCTAATTTTTCTAAAATGATCACCAGGGGCTACTCTATAAGTCCTTGAAATATTTCTCGAATCACTAACTAATGGTGAATAAATCTGTATACTCATAGATAAGAACTTACCTACCTACTCTACTTTTAAACAAGAAGGAATGATTTAAATTTTGCGCGCCCAAATCTACGCTTCTTATTGGTTATTTTATATGCAAGTTTACACAATTCAAAATTTTAACATTGACGCAATTATTATTAAAACTAAATACCACTTCAATTTATTAGTAATATTATAATTAAATTAATTATTGTCTTTGTTTTCAAGTTAACATGAATAATAATAATAAATAGATATGATCAGAAAAGTAATGGGACTAGTTAAGAGAGGACGCTATTATCGCTTGGCATCTGTATAGAATTCTATAGTGACTTTATGACTATGTCGACTATGTGTTTAGGGGTTATCTAAATGCTAGACGAAATATATTTTGAACTTCTGAAAATAATAAATTAATCGAAAAATAAAAAATCACAAATGTTCGTTTTCAAGAACTTCCAATTATTTAAAATTTTGGTCAATTTTAATTTTCAAAATTGGTGCGTGACGTTTTACTAATAACATTACTCTATAGGAATTCAGCGTTACTATGGAAGTTTGAAAATAATTGGCTGAACCTAACCTTTAAATCACTTCATCAAATTCCATCAAACCGTGTAGAAGGTGACCAAAGGTCGTAATTTATCAATTTATAGTCCGTTAATCATTTTTTTTAAATCATTTTGTAACTTTACGAATTGTGTAATTTGTAAAATGCCACCGTCAGTTGCTTTGCCAAAATTTGACCAAAAAGATGAACGAACAGGCATTAATGCTGTATTATTGGGACCACCTGGTTCTGGTAAAGGCACTCAGGTAATGATTTGTAATTTATTTGATTTTTAGAAAATGTTAAAAGTAAATTTGATTTTAGGCGCCTTTACTAAAAGAAAAATATTGTGTGTGCCATCTATCTACCGGTGACATGTTGAGGGCTGAGATTCAATCAGGATCAGTTCTGGGTAGTAAATTGAAGAAAGTGATGGATGAAGGCAAACTTGTTAGTGATGAGTTGGTTGTCAATATGATTGACAACAATTTAGACAAGCCGGAATGTAAAAACGGCTTTTTATTGGATGGTTTTCCACGTACTGTTGTTCAAGCTGAAAAAGTATATTATAACAATCATAATATCGTTAAAACTTTTATTATAAATACTTTTTTTAGTTGGATCAATTATTAGACAAACGCCACACAAGTTTAGATGCTGTTATCGAATTTGGTATTGACGACAGTCTATTAGTACGTCGTATAACTGGACGTTTAATACATCCAAGTAGTGGTAGATCATATCATGAAGAATTCCATCCACCAAAAAAACCAATGACTGATGATATTACTGGCGAACCATTGATACGACGATCCGATGATAATGTTGATGCATTAAAGAAACGCTTACAATCATATCATACACAAACACGTCCACTTATTGATTATTATCAATTGCGCGGTATCCACCATCGTATTGATGCAGCTAAAGCTGCATCAGATGTGTTCAATTCAATTGATAAAATTTTCTTAAACGCCCGTAAAGATAAAGTGTATAGAATTTAATATCAAAACAAGTTGTACCGAAGTAACACAATAAAAGAGTATTTTTTCTAACACATTCAATGTAGATATTCAGTTGCAAATTATTAAGGGGCAGGTTGGAAGATATTGCGTTATTCGTAGTCAAAATATTAAAAATAAAATTAGAACAATTTCAAATTATTTGGAAAGGTTTCATCACTTCTTACAATATGGTGTTTAGTGGTTTTTTTTAATTTTTATTCAACTCCTTTCATTTTTTTTCAAATTAATAGTTTCTTCGAAGAAGAAATAAGAAAAAAAAAATGTATAATTGGAAGAATAAAAATATTTGGAACTAAACATTGTTTATTTTAACAGATTCATTTAGGTGAATGACACAATAAACAAGCCTTTTGAAACGTCATATAATTTTCAAGTGCTGGATGATGACAAACTGAACAAATCCACATTTGACTATCGTCAATTATTGGTCGTCCGGTACCAACGCATGTTGGGAATTGTACATTACACTTCATGCATAATGTATACCTAAAAACAATATTAAATATTTTCTACAAATACAGTGTGTCCAAGGATCGAGTTGATCGAAAATGGTTGAATAAGAATTTCATATTTGGATAATGACTTCTGTTTGGTCTGAAATTTATTTTCAATATACTTCCGACTTTTCAAAATCAAGGAAGCTTCTACTATTGAACAAAAACTTTCTCAGCAACTCATAAAATACCTTTTCGGCTCATAATACGGATAAATGTTACTGAAAAAAGTGGTTTAAGTCAGGCAAAGTATTATTTTTCATTTAGAGTACGTCAAAATGTTACTAAGGTAAGTTAATTGTGACGAAAAGCTATCGAGCTATACAAATTTTTAGAATGATTGACCTACTTTGCTAATTATAATAGGTCTGACAATAGTGCAAACACATTGGCGTACTATAAATGAAAAATAATACTTTGCCTCAAAAAAATTATCAAAAATTCGGTTTAACCGAAGTACTTCGATCATTCTGAAAATTGTCATAACTCCATAATTTTTCATTCTAAACAACAATTTTTAGTAACATTTATCCATATTATGAACCAAAAAGGTACTTTATCAGGAGCTAAAAGTTTTTGCTCAATAGTAAAGGCCTTGATTTTGAAAAATCAAGTATACTGAAAATAAATTTCAGACCAAGCAGGAGTCGTTCCCCAACTATAAAATTCCTACTCAAAAATTTTCGATCACACCTATCAGCCCAACTCAATCCGTGGAGACACTGTATAATAAACTACATACCAATCACACAATAAAGTATCACAATTCGAACACTTAACTTTTGTTTGTTTAACATCTTTGGGTTCATTTTTTGAGAATATTTCCCATGATAACTTTATGTAAGAATTCCTCAACGATTCAGATATCTAAAAATTGATATTTAAGGAAAAGAAAATTAAATATTTATCAACTTACATTTGTTAACGCTTTTAATTTGATAAAAGCTCTAGAACAAACACTAAACGATCTATCAAGATACGCCGCCAAAGCTAATAACGAATAAATTTTATTTGATGGAATGTACTGTTCATAATCTTGAAGTTTGTACGCTGTACATAATGCATCATGTAATTTTCCACTATAGATTTGTTCTTGTGCTAACATAAAATAATGATATGCTTCTGCACCTTTCCAAGCATTTTCAAAGATCATAGGATCAGATATACCCCATTCAGCTACCAGAAAAGCATAAAATTAATAATTAATTGACTAAATGAAATGTAAATACTTGGATTAGGATTCTTTTTATGAATGTGTAATAAACGAGCTGCAAAAACGTAATGTTTTTTAATTGTCAGCAAATTGTTTGATGTTTTCTGGACTTCTTTATCAGCAAGCTACAATTTTTTTTTTTGTAAATTAAAATATGTTATCTTAAATTTTATATTACCTGGAAAGCATAAGCGGCCGCGTGTAAATGGAAATTTGCTTTTATATTGATATCTATTGCTGTTAATAACGAGTTTTGTTCAACGAGATGTGTTGTGTATTTAGTAAATAATTCACCAATTTTTGTTATATTGTATTTTTTCGCCATTTCGATAGCCGTATCCCATCTATTATGTAAAATACACAAATCAATAGCTGTATTTATATCACCAAACTACAAAATATCACTATTTTAAAAATGTTATTGTAATGATTACAATAGTACTTTAGCATAAGCTTGAACAGCTTCTGATATGACAGCATTTGCAGCAAACATATCGCCAATTTTTTCTAATAACGGATCACCTTCAGGTAACAGATGAATAAAACCTTCTAATTTTTTAAAATCCTCCATTTTGCATAAACATTCAATGACTTCAGCTTGATTTCCAGCCATTTCATAATATTCAACAGCCGTTGTCCAATTATTAGCATGAACAAAATAATCAGCTGTTGAATTATAAGCATTCCTTAATGTAGAATCTGGAGCAGATGTGCCATTTTTTAAAATTTGTATAACCCTAAACCAATCACCCAATGTCTGTCTTAAATGTAAAGCCAAGTCACTAAAAAAAAGCCTTTAATTTTTGTTATTGTTAAGAAAAATGTAAATAAATAAACCTTCTATCAGCTTCCATGTAAATCTTTTCAGCTTCATCGAAATTTTTAAAATACGTTGCAATACGAGCTTTACGTATTTGTTCAGAATTGATATCTTTTAATTTTTTAACAAATAAAACACGTGAATAATCCCGTGATCTAACAAAAGCTGATTCTGCTACTGCTAAATTCATCTCTTTTAAAGCTGCTTCGGCCAATAGTCGCCTAAAAATGATTTAAATTTCGAAATAAATACATTTGCAATTGAATTTATAGAGTTATATAAAAAGATGATTAGTAACTTTAATGAAAGGTATCAGTGATTTATTTTTAATTTACAAATAAGAACTAACCATAATCTTGGATGTGGATTTTCTTCGATAAATTGCGAAGCTTCATTTATCCCAACTTTCTCTAATAACTGTCGTGTATCGCGTAAGCTTTTAACTTCTAATTTAATTAAATGATCCTTATTATTTGGTCTTTCAGGTGATTCCATTATTTCATCTAATAGTACTGCTTGTATTTCTAAGTCCTATAATAAATTTAAGCTACAATACTGTTTAGAATTTTAAATAAATAGAGATTACATTGAAGCTACAAATGTATCCAGAACTAGCGACTGGTTCTTCTGGATGTACTCCTTTAAAAATATACATTCGTGTTTTCTCCATTATTGCTAATAATTGTGGATTATCAGATGCCCAACACATAGCCCATACATCTTTACGTTCCAATTTATTACCATCTGTATTTGTTGTGGGACGACCTACACCTTCAGATATATCGATAACAGTCATAACACCGGCTACGTCTATTACAGATAAACGACTATAAAATCAAAATTTTAGTTAATTGTAATCAAAATTAATGAATCATTTTCTATTTCTAACTTACGTTGAATTACAATTTATTGCAATTTTATGTGGTCGACTAGTAATTTTATAACGATTTGTTAATACAAGATGTGGTAATGCGTAATATTGTAAAACACCAGATTCACGTCCAATTATTAGACAACGATCAGAACACGATATACAACAAGCTGGATCAACGGAATTGTGTGTATCAACTGGTACTTTATCAAAATTATCCAAATCTTGTATAACTTCAACAGCTCCAGTTGGAGTATCATCAATATGATACATCTTACATTTGATTCGATTGCCTTTAATATCAAATCTATTATTATTATTACGATATTTTATGAAAAGATTAACCTGAAACTGTAGAAGCCTTAGGTGTTCGATATTGCCATACAATAAAGTTATTTTTAGACGTCGCCACAACATGTGTTGAATTCATAGTTACAGCAATTGTCTCAATATCAACATATTTACCTATAATTTAAAATGTTAATGAAAATCATTACATAAATAGAATTGGTAACTTTACCGTCTACGGGTGTCCCTAAAGTGTTACACAAAAGTAACCCATACCGTCCTGGAGCATCATCTGATTCAGATCTAGTTACTAAAACGCAATGGTCACCATAACCGGCTAATGCTAATAAAACTGGTACACTTAAAGTGTGACACTATAATATTTAATAAATAAATTTAATTCAATTAATAATTAAATTGTATTATAATTTACTTGATTATTACTTGTATCCCAAAAAGAGATACAAATTCCAGGTTTTTGTGGTCGACAAGATGTATAAACAACAGTTTTTTTAAAATAGCACCATTTATAATCTGGACGGATATTTGCAAAATACACAAATGAATCAACAGCTAATGCTACACGCAATGAACCACCTTCCCAAACACAACATGATATCGCATTGCCTGGCACTTTCAGTGTACGTAAATGCTAAATTGTTCTTTATTTTAATACGAACAATTTTATCAATAAATAATAATAATCTTACCTCACCAAATGGATTGTAGAATTGGACTAAATTAACATCTTTATCTTCTGCGTATTGACGACCGGCTATTGCTAATAGAGATCCGTTATGATTCCAACTACAATGAACAGCAGTCATGCGTGTATTTATTAAGACAGGATCTGGAATTATTCATTATAATGCTTTCAAAGTTTTATGTTTGTCAAAATATTAGACATACTTGTATCACTTTCGTTGCGCATAATTTGGGCACGTCCGTTTTCATAACATATCGCTAAATTTGGACAAAGTGCATGCATGTAACCATTTCGACCATTATACCAATCTAAACCAACAACTGGAACACTATCGTATGATTCTAAACAGAAAATCTCTATCGACATCTAAAACATTACAAATCAATTATTATTTGGGTATTCTTAATTTAGAATTATTGAAATTACAATAAAATTGCCTTGATTATCATATAAATGAATTTGTCCATTTTTTAAACTGAATAATAATAGTTTACCATCAGGTGACCATTGTACACCTGATAAGTGTACATTCTTCAATTCCTTTCCCCAAATACGATTACCATCAACTGAACCAACAATAACAGCACCATCTTCGTAGATTATACAAATTTTTAAACCATCCAAACTCCATGCCATACCAACAACGGTTGATTTTTTACGATTATTTATCATTTCTTCATACCAAGCACCCTAAATTGTATTTACATAAATAAATTAATTATTTTTAAATATTATTATTATTAGTTTTACTAACTTTATACATCATCCAAACGATAATGACACCATTTTGATCGCTTGTTGTTAATTTCTTATGAGTTTCATTCCATACTAAAACTTGAATACTTTCTGTATGACCTTCTAGTGTTTGATTCATTGATAAATTACTAGATGCAGCCAAACCTCGAGCCTTTGGAGTATTATCATTTTCATTACCTAAATTAAATTACTTATCATATAGAATTATTATCAACATTGTAATTTACCAGAATCAAGTTTTAAAACTTTAAGTAAACCATTTTCACCACCTACAGCAATATAACCATCTTCTTTATTCCATGCAAGTGCATTTATTTTTGTATTATTCGGTATGGCAATCTAAAATAAAACAAATTGATAAAATGAAAAAATAAATTTTCAGAAAAATATCACCTTTTTACTCAAATAAATAAACATTTTTACAATTTTCTTTCGAGTATTATTATTAGTATGCCGGTTGTATTATCGTTGCCATGGTAGTAAACAAAAGAAGTAATGGTTTTCATATTTGGCTAATAGATGGCGACATTTTACAGGGACCTATACGTTCTTTTTTTCTTTAATAATAATGGTTCGATAGTTATTGCAAATGAAGAATTTTCTAATTGTTCTGGAACAGATATGAGTGCTTATTTTTTTTTAGAATGTAATGGAGGAAAAAAAAACAATGTTGGGAGGGTCTTCGAGTCTTTCTTAATCGTGTTTAGCTTGTTTATGAAAATCGCTACCTTGTCTAACCGCTTTTTGACCAACTTCCAAATGGGGCTACGAGGTTCTAATTTTGCTAAAATGTTCTCTGGGGACCCCCCTATAAATACTTGAAATATTTTTCGAATCGCTCCCCAAATAATGGGAGTTGCCGTAAGAACTTTTGCACTTACGTGAATCACCCTGTATATACCTATATATATATAGCGTTAATCACTATATAAGTATATATGGATTGAGCGGTTACTGCGGTTAGTAATTAACAAAAAGAATTGGCCTAAGTAATTACAATTTACTACAATACTAATTATAATTATAATATAAATAATCTGATTGCTCTATATCGAGAAAAAAAAATTGAGGAAGCTTTCACAAAAATTAGCGGTAACTTCAGACAAGAAAGAGCGATGCTACTGCCCTCTTTTGAAATCTTTATTACTTATACTAAACAGTAATGCCAGATGTAGCAATTTCTCAGTTGATCCAAGGTTTTTTATTTCAGCTTAAGGTTGAAGTCTGGTGGGCCAAAAACAACGATTGTAAACTTACAATGATTGCTCATTGCCTATACTCTCCATATAAGCCAAATATTTGACGTCATTGACGGATAGTTGGCATACCTACATATACATGATAGAGACAGGCATAGCTACCTGTCTCTATCAATGTCTATCCGTATCTGTATGTACGCGAATGACGTCACTGGAGACAATAAGAGTGGGGATGCCGAAAAAATGTGGTTCATGAGCAATCCTTGTAAGAATTCATAATCGTTGGGTATGATTGCCTGGCAACAATGATCATCGAAGTCACATGATTCATGCGCAGTCATTATAGACGCCATATTTTAAATCTTGAAAAATATTTTGAAAGCATCACGAACGTGAAAGAATCAAGAAAACTTATTAATTAAGAAAATGTTTGTTTTCGTTGTCATTTTTGAAGTTTTACTTCTAATCTTAATGCTTTTAATAATCACTTCATCCGTATTTCTTACTCTTGTGTTGGATCGAATTCGCTTTATAATATTTCAATTAATGTACCATCAGAGGTGTGTGTTAAAATATTTATTATTTTATGTATGAAATAAAAGCAACTAAATTTTCTTGTATAATACTGGATAAATTCATCCATTTAGATTATAGTATTTTTTTTTTAATTTTTTTCTTAATTATTTTGAATCAAATTTGAGAGGTTAGAACCGAAGACCGCCATCTGTGTAACATCCAATTAGAATTATTTTTAATCAAAATAAACCATTAATTGAGGATGTAAGGCGTAATTTTAACGTCTATAAGTAAAATAAATGAGATAAGGAGGCTATTCGAATTATATCTCCGAAAAATCGACACCCAAATCGCCTCCAATGTGGGAAAATAACCCCCAATAAACAGGTGGGTGCAATATGAGTAGAATGTACTAAAGGGTGAATGACTTTTTTGGAGTGTGTAAATACGATAATTACCGATAGATAGTAAATTAACAAAAAATTAAAGCACCAAATAGCTAGCTAATAAGAAGTCGATCAATTGTGGACGACTAAAAAATCGCTTTCTAAGATTTACCCATGATTCTTAATTTTTGATTAATTAGAATAATAATTAAAAGTCAAACTCACCTATGGTATATTGTGGTGAATATTTTTTGTATTTAAATTTTGCTAACATTGTTATAATCACAATATTTTATTCAAATATGTCTTGGACAAACTTAAAAACCTACAAGTTTTTTTACTAAAATAATTAATTAGCAGCTAAAAAGGATGATTTATTTATTTAATTTCATGAAGAATAAATGAATAGACATCAATACAATATAAAAACATTCATTAATATTTAGTATGTATTACCGTCAATAGCGAAAAATGTTTTACTTTGGTAGAAAATAATTCTGATGAGGTGATACAAAAAAATTACACTTCCTCGCGAATTTAAGGTGCAAACGAGTATTACAATGTGTAAAACACCTTAATTTTAATCATTTGAAATTAAGAAATAAATTAAAGGTAACTAATTTACTAGCTTCTTAAATATTTGTATACATGGTAGATTTTTATTGAAAATTAGTAATAATTATGTTTTGATTAATGAATTCTAAAAAATATAGAAGATTTAGTTCATTGGAGTGTCATTTACTCAGAATCGTTTATGGTCGAATTCAAAATATATCCAAATACTAAATTTATTAAGTTACTTCTTTCTTTTTAGATTCAATCAAGGGCTACAAAATTAAACCAATTTTTCAAGATAAATTGTATCATGAGTGAAACAAAATTTAAATATTTATCGTAGTTTGTAGTTCTTTTTTGTACCAAGTTCCTAAAACGGAACTAAATCTTGTGTTTCTTGAAAGAAAAAAAAATTAAAATAACCATGGAGCACTACCAAATTGAAGAACTACTTTTCAAGATTAATTATATCAAAATGAATGATACCAAATTCAAATATTTACTACAGTTTGTAGTTCCTTTTTGTACCAAGTTCCTAAAATGAAATTATCTTTTGTACCAGTTTCTTAAAAAAAAATAATAATAAAAAAAAATCGTAAACTTGTTGTTTTTAATACTAGCTGGATCATTTGTTTCCCGTAAATCTAATTTTTAAAATATTGAGTGTGTTAAATTTTTGAACACGACTTGGGTAACTAAATATGAGATCGCTAAATTGTAAAACTTATAATCAAACCAAATTTTACTAATTTATGGGGATACTACGATAATTTCAATTGAATATTCGAATATTTCGTAATTATGTCGTGTATACATCTATAAAATTGGATAATGAAGCATCTTAATTGGCTCGTTACATTCAGGTACTGATTGGCATATAGATATATTGTATAATTAACTAAAATTATTAATTTTTAGGATTCTCATGTTTTTTATAGTACAGTGAGCATGATGATGACCAGGATTCCTGTATTAACAGAATTAATGGGAAACACACTGACATCATCTTACTTACCTTGACTTTCAGCTATTGTTTATATTCAACTAATGAGAAGAACGCAATTTTTAATTTAATAATTCCACAAAATAAATACAGAGTGATTTTTTTCATAATAATAACAATTAAAAATATGGTTTGAAAAAAATTCTCGATATACCCAGCAGGTATAAATAAATCTCAAATTTTCATATGTTAATTACAAAACCGAAATGATGACAACCCGGAATCGATGAAACAATTCTATGATTTATCGTGGAACATGTTTATTCTTCGTCGATATATTATTAGTGGTTTAAATAAATACATTTTTTTCAGATAAAACAGAAATCATGTTATGTCTTAAAAGGCACTACTAGTGGTAGAACTTTTGCACCACATCAACTCTTGCTGCTACAATTTTTACTTTATTATCATTATCATCTTTACAAAAATTATTGGTATTAATATTATCAATAATCGTCAATAACGCGTCTTCATAAACTTGACATTATCGATAACCTTATTGCAATTATCAATAAATTGCAATGTGTATAAATATTTATAATTTTTTTAGGGGGATTAAATACAAAATTTGGCTAAATATGAGTTGAATACCGATTTTTTCCTCTATTACTATTATAGATTGTGAATAGAATGAAAAAAATATCGTGAGATTTTTGTATGTAAACAGAAAAACTCGTTGTACATCGCTTATGGTCGGTTAATACGAGAGTACCTGTATAAATAAAACTGGTAGTACTAGGTATGGATCAATAGACAGCTACAACTTATACTGTCAATAATTTTTAGTGATTTTTTAAAAAATGGATCAGTTTAATTTTTTCAAGATTCACCCCTTATTCATTGTTCTGATCTTCATTGTTTCATCAACTGTAACAAGTGGTACTGCATCTCCAGGATATGGTGGTAACTTTACAAAATTCTTACATATTTTTGTTTATTTTTGCAAATTTAATAATAACATTAAGATAATTTTGATATTTAGGAACAACAGTCAAGGCTTCATTTTTTGATATTTATCATTTTAAATATTTTGATTTACTTATACAAAACAGTCTAAATTTTGTTGTCAAATATTTTAAAATTTAGAGCGTATTTTAATAATTGTGCAATAATTCAGTGGCGTAACTACAAATTTTGGGGCTCCCCGCTGGTTTCGTCGACCGAGCCCCTATCAAATCATCAATTATCGTAATCAAGTAAAAATTCGTTCTCAACCCAGCACTCATTACGTTAAAAAAACCAAGTGCTCCAAAAAGTTTCTTGTAATACTATTTTTTAACACGTGTTTTCTTCCACTAGCTATGCCGCTGTAATATTTTTTTCTAAAACTATAAGACTCATTTCCGAAAATAAAAGGAGTAAATCTGCCAGTCAGTTATAAGTGAATGCAAATTTTTTCCATATTTATTGACAGTCAAGAGAAAAAAAAGGTCATATATGGGGTTGTACTTATCTCATCTGCCCTCAGTTCGTATAATCTGTTTGTATGTTGACTTGCTGAAAACTTTCAGGTAGCTCGTCAAACTCTGTAGGTTCCGGTTATGGTTACGGTTATTCGGGAAGTTTTTCTGGTTCTACTAGTGGTGGTGGTGGTGGTGGTGGTGATGTTGGTGGATTTTTTCCAGGACCCCCAATAGGTCCAATTGGTGATTTTGGTACGTTATATCAAGATTACTTCGAACAATTTCGTCGATCATTTGAACGATATCTAAATAAGTATGTTAAGCTATTATTTTATATAAAAATAATTTTCAGAGAATCCTTATTTTAATGGTGGTAGTGCTTTTTCTTATTCTATCGCACAAACTAACAATAATGCTCAAGTTAAAGCAAAATCTTCTATAACTTTTGTAAAAAATATCGGGTAGGTTTTTGTTAATTCGTAAAACTAAATTATTAAATTCATTGAACAGTTTACGAAATTATCAACATCAAGGTGTTCCAATATATGGCATGGGTTATCAACACTCTGGAGATGTTCATAATGGTTATGGTGGAGTAGACGGTAGCGCGATAGCATCAGCTTCGATAAATCCTCAAGGTTATTCACAGACTGCTGCTGTATATCCAGAGAATCCTGTCAGTATTTTAATTAAAAATTTATTAATATAAAAAATATGAGATTTTCATATAATAGGAAGCTCCGAATATATTTTCGCGATTTGGTGCTGCAAGCAATCCGGGTGGATCAGGTGGATCGTATGGTGTTTTTACATCCAGTGTAAGTTCATCAAATACCGATCCAGATGGGAAGACACACCGGTATCAACAAGCTACAACTACAGTTAATGATAATGGAAAAGTTTCAACGTATACGGTTAAGAATCCTTAATTTTAACTTTGAATTATTAATTGAAATTTTGTTATTTCTTTTACTTTTTAATTCTAATAAATCTTTATTAATTTGAAGGTAGTAGTGTGACTAGAAATATTGAATTGCATCCAATTTTTCGTTAATTTATCCAGAATTAAAAAATTGATTTCATTCAGGTGATTAGATATTTGTCGTGTATGTTCCCAAATCAGGAAACGTGGGTTCAATGACAGTTCTTTATTAATTGTTAAATTTACAATATTGGAATAATAATGTATTACAGAATAAATTCGATAATTACTTGTAATTGTATAATACAATGTTTTCGCTGTTCTATTTATCAAAGATATAGGATCTAGGACTTTTTTTCTATAACCAGCGTTTCATCTAAAATAAACAATTTGGCTAAATAATTAAGAGTAGGGTGCATTAAGATATACCCTGTAAATATATTTAGTATAAGATAATAGGGTGAACTATCCCCTATAACGAGGGTTGTTCTAGAGAAAGTTCAGGTACCAACCAACTAGTTAATTAATTAGAATTTCTTTTGAACTAATGGGCCATAATTGTAGATCATCCTGTATAAATTTGTGGGATAATCCAGAGGCGTCACTCTCATTTTAGACAGTCAACTCTATAAACAATTCGCCCTCTATTGAATTGGCTGAGAACTATTAACAAAAAGGCGGCATATTGATATCAGTGCAAAATGATTAATTCACTTGATATAATAAATGATATTATGTTTATAATATTTCTAGTACTTATAATCAAAATATTAAAGGCTCTAATAAATTTAAAAGATGCATATGTGAGATACCTCAGATACCATAGAGAACGTTTACGCGAAAGGTGAATATGATATTTTCATTTTATAAAGTTTTTGTTGCCTTTATAAGACTTATCCATGAAACAGGAATTAAATGTTCTCATATAAAATTAATTATCAAATTCGTTTAAATAAGTTGCAGTAATCGACTTTAATTAGCCAGTTCTTATGGCAACTCCCATTATTTGGCGAGAGATTCGAAAAATATTTCAAGGATTTATAGAGGGGTCTTCAGAGAACACTTTTGCAAAATTAGAACCCCGTAGCTCATTCGCAAGTTGGTCAAAAACGATCGTTTTGAGCAAGCTTGCGATTTTCAAAACCGAGATAAAGACGCAAAATGACTAAGAATAACTCGGAGACCCTCCCAACATTATTTTCGTTTTTCTGCATTGCATTCTAGAAAAAAATGCAAAATATTCCCACCTATTACAGAATGAAATTAAATAAAACGAAAAAAATCAATGTTGGGAGGATCCTTGGTTCATTCTAAGTCGTTTTGCGTGTTTAGTTCGATTTTGAAAATCGCGACATCGTTAGAAACGAGCGTTTTTGACCAACTTACAAATGAGCTACGAGCTTCTAATTTTGCTAAAATGATCTCTAGACACCCTCCTATAAATCCTTGAAATATTTTTCAAATCGCTCGCCAAATAATGGGAGTTACCATAAGAACTTTTGGTCCGACGTGAATCAGCCTGTATATAAAATATTTTATTTATAAATTTATAATACTGATGCTTTTAGTTGCTTAAATTTTGACAGTCCTTTACGATTCAACTCAAATTAATGCAGACAGATAAATTAGATTGTTTCTATTTTTAGTGAATTTAGGGAAAACCGGCGTTTAGGAGATAATCGAGAACGTGGAGAGTGATTAAATCTAAAAAAATTATGGAACAATAGTTTGTAGTTCTTCAAACAAATCAGTAATGGGTTAATTATTAAGAAGAATAAAATGTTGAAATAAAAATATTAAAACACCGGACATTTTTCTTGTTTTAATAAAAACACAACCTTGTTTATTTGACTTTTAATCAACAAATCAGTAGATTTGATGACTTTTAAATAATGATGAAACTAAATATTACTAATAATACAAAATTCATAAATCAACTGATTGCAAATACATCACTTTAGTGTTAGGTCTAAATACCATATTACTAGCTTTTATATTAATAATTTCCTTATTTAAAATGTATCTGTCTTATTAATTCCTTAACTGTACTTGACAAATAAATTTCCCCCTCAATGAGATAATGTGGTATTGTTAATAACCCCAACAGTCACCCTCCCTTATCAAATAAAGAACAATTTTCGTGTCTCTTATATTACTCAGTAGCCTCTAAAGAACATTTAAACAAAATTGGGACTTCGCCACTAATTGGGAAATAAATCAAAATTCATGTGCACATTTGGAATACAACGCTATTCCACCTCGCAGTAGTGTCGTAACTCGTAACTTGGTTCACACTTACATTTGATATTTATTGATGTATTTTTCAAGTTGCCGAACCAAGTTACGATACTACTTAAGAAAGTCACAGCCAACTGCGGCCTGAAATACCAAATACCGTTGTATACCTGGTATGTTGAAACACTGTTAATTTCGTTCTCAATCAACTACTTTTTAACAAACATTCTTTACTGGCTAGCCTTAAATTATTGAGAAGGAAATACGAAAATTGTCAACATTTATGTGATAGATATGGATTTTTTCAACGTTTTAATAATTTTCAAATAAATGTTGAAATTTTGTTGGGATATGCAATTTGTAATATGGATCTTCTCCACCATTTTTGATTAAAACTTCGATTATTCCTTTAGTATCCAACTTCTTAGAAACAGTGAGTACTCTATTGTCATCTATATTAATGCTTTTTGATCTTAATCCACATTTTAAGGATAAGCTATAAAAAAATTAAATATTAACACAAATATTTCCATTTATCGAAATTATAATTAATATACTTGTGTATATATCCGCGTTCACTTTTCTCTAATATTAAATAAAACATCAATGGTCGCGTACAATTTGATTTATGATAATTTTTAAGCATCTCTGCTACATGATCCATCTTGGTATCTCCTGATAAAATGTCTTGATCTTTTAATTCTACAGGATTTACAATTCCTTGTTCACTACTACCGAGTCCTTTGCCTGACCAACCCATTTTCAATAACATCTGGTATCCAGGATTTGATTGGAATTGGTCTAGAATTGTTTTATTTTCACTAACATCCTCAACTGGTTTATATTCAATTGATTCACCTTCGTCAAATAAAGGTAGATCATTTAGTGACGTTATTTTAATGTAATTGTCTCTATTCATTGGTTTCTAAAAAATTAATCTTTTATAAAGTAATTTTTGCTATTGAATTTGAATTTTACCTTTTCTAATACAAAACAAATTTCCTTTAATTTATTTATAACAATTTCGGATAATTTTATTTGAGCGGTAGACATATTTGGAAATTGATCTTTTGCAAATACTTCACCATCGATTTCTAATGCATAACCACCCCTACAACGGATAAATTGAATCAAATTCGCATATACTCACCAATCATTAAATAAACATACCCATATTTAGTGATATTCATTAATATTTTTGCCGTAGCACATGCATTATGTAGGGATGCAGCAGCGGTATCATTTCTCGATTTTATAACAATTATACGACTTAGCGGATTCTCCTCCTCCATAATTTTAAACAACTTATCAATTTTCCTATCAGTCCTTTCCACAGGTTGATTATCATGATTTTGAAACACCCGTTTCTTTCCTTTACCCTTAACAGCACCGTTAGCATGTCTTTTTTGTTTCTGATTTTTTCTCTGTTTGCCTGTTTTAGCCATTTTTCGATCAATAATAATGACCATAGATAATAATAACGTAATAATCTCAAAGCTTCACATGGACATAATGGACAAGTAAGGTTATGTTTGACAATAAATCATAGACTTGTATGTACTAGACTGCTAATGTGGGTAGAAATTCGTAGCCACCATGCGCACTAATATTTTTTGAGACTTATCTGTTGTTTCTTTCCAACAATGCAACAGCTGTATTTTCTGTCTTTGTCAACTTATCCGCCACAATGTTTTACGCTGGCGGAAGTGGCGGATACTCAGTCAAATTGAAGGATAGATAGTGACAAGTAGTTAGCTAAAAAGAGTACGACTAACTTTCGAGGTAATTCGAAGTTAGTTACATTATAATCCAATACAAAACATAGGACATTAGCTATCTATTCCCTTCCAATATCTTTGCAATGAATGGACAATGAATCATTGACTTGGATATATAGACTGCTAATGTGAGTAGAAATTTGTAGCCACCATGCGCACTAATATTTTTTGAAACTCATCTGTTGTTTCTTTCCAACCAGTGCAACTATATTTTCTGTCTTTGTCAACTTGTCGGCCACAGTGTTTTACGCTGGCGGATAGTCAGTCAAATTGAAGGACAGATAGTGATAAGTAGTTAGCTAAAAAGAGTAAGACTAACTTTCGAGGTCATTCGAAGTTGGTTACATTCAACGATTATGAATTCTTACAAGGATTGCTCATGAACCACATTTTTTCGGCATCCCCACTCTTGTCGTCTCCAGTGACGTCATTCGCGTACATACAGATACGGATAGACATCGATAGAGACAGGTAGCTATGCCTGTCTCTATCATGTATATGTAGGTATGCTAACTATCCGTCAATGACGTCAAATATTTGGCTTATATGGAGAGTATAGGCAATGAGTAATGTGACCAGACGTCCCGTTTTGTACGGGACAGTTCCGTATTGAAACATCTTGTCCCGTATTAATTTTGTCCCGTTTTTCAGTTCCGTATTTTGTATATTTTGAGATTTTGTCCCGTTCAGAAACTGACCACCAAAATTCTTTAGTAATAAAAGTTAAATTCCAAAAGCCCGCGTTGGTGTGTGAGTCGCACGTCAGTCAGGTCAGGTCAGGTCAGATGATACGTACTAACGTATTACTGTATTCGTATACTGTATTACGTGTTGTCACTGTGTGGATGTATTGAATGCGACCGATTACAACTACTGTGGCAATTTTTGGTGTGTAGTCGTTATTGGTAGTAGTGCTGTTCCGTCCATAATGCCAAAACGTCGTTGTGTTTTAAACAAAGACTTAGAAAAAAACTATCCTTTTATTAAAAAAGCAAAGACGAACAGTGATGTTGTGTGTTTAAAATGTAATTCACACTTTTCTATCGCTCATGGCGGGAAGTCAGATATTATGCAGCATTTGAAAACCGACAGACATAAAAAATCGGACTTAAGTGCATCGACTAGCAGAGGTATAACAGATTTTTTCCGAAAAACAACATTTAGTACAGAGGAACGAGAGTTAGCAGCAACTGAAGGTACTTTCGTTTACCACGGTCTTTTACATAATCATTCGTTTCGATCGTCAGACTGCACATCCAAATTGATAAAGAAATGTTTCGAGCCGAAATATTCCTGTGCACGAACAAAAAGTCAAGCAATTGTTACAGAAATTTTTCAAAATGATATATTTGAAAGACTGAAAAATGATTTAGCGGTAACAAATTGTTTAACAGTATATTCTGATTGTTCTAACCATGAGAGCACTAAAATATGTCCTATTTTAATAAGATATTATCTGCCCGACACTGGAGTTCAAGTTAAAATTCTTCATATTGGTGAACTTGAAGGTGAAACTTCCGATATCTTAACCAATTACATTTTTGAAGCGTTGAACAAAAATGGTTTATGTGATAAAGTAATCGGATTATGTGCTGACAATACGAACTGTAATTTCGGTGGTGCTGCAAGACTTGGAAAGAACAACGTTTTTTTCAAAATTAAAAATTTATTAGGACGAAACTTGGTAGGAGTCAACTGCGCAGCTCATATTTTGCACAACTGCATGCAAACAGCAACTGACTGCCTTCCCTTAGAAGTAGAAACTGTAGTTGTAAAAATTTATAGTTATTTTTACATATATACAGTTCGAGTAAAAGAATTCAAGGAATTTTGTGACTTTGCTCAGATTGAATACCATAAACTACTTGGATATAGTAAAACACGCTGGTTAGCGTTATTACCGGCGACAGAAAGAATCTTAAAACTATATGAGGGGTTACGCTCATATTTTTTATAACAGGAAAAGTGTCCTACAGTTATTAAAAACTTTTTTGAGAATCCAGTTTCAGAAGTGTGGATGTTTTTTGTGCATTCAATGGGATCCGTATTTCAACAGGCTATTTTGGAAATAGAATCTCAAAATGTTTCAATGTTAGAAGTGTCTGTATTGTTAGAAAATCTTGTAATTAAACTAAAAGATCGAAAAAACGAAACTTATTTGCCAGTGGTTGTTAAAAATATGTTAATTAAAATCGAAGAGACATCACCTGGAGTTACTACATCTTTCAAAAGTTCTGTGCATTCCTTCTACAACACATGTCTTGAATATTTAGTTAGATGGAAAGGACAATTTGAAGAAGTGAGAGTTTGTAAATGGATTTTATTAAAATCTCCAGTTAATTGGGTGGATGTAGAAAACACTTTGCCATTTATTGCAAATATAATTTCAAATCTGAACATAAATGATAATGAATTGTTTGACGAAATTTCGTGTGTAAAAAAATATGTCACAAATGAATGTATCCAGTTATGGAATAATAACAAAATTGCCCCAGATAAGCGATGGGTTGAAATATTTCAACATTTTAAAAATGAAAATATTTTACACACGAACATTTCGAAAATTGTGGAATTTTGTTTTTCCTTACCAGCATCTAATGCCCCCACAGAAAGGGTGTTTTCTTTAATGAATAAAATTTGGAATAATGAAAAAACGCAATTGAGCCTTAATACATTGAAATCAATATTAATAACAAAATATAATTGCACCCTTTCTTGCTCCGAATTTTATGATTACCTTCTAAGCAATCCCCGTCTTTTAAAAGCAATCCACTCAAACGTCAAGTATGTTCATGATACACAACAAGAATAATGTTTGTTTTTTTTTAATTGTGTATTTTAACATTTTTATTGTTTTGTTATAGAATTTTGTTTACTTTTAAATATGTATTTCAATATTTTTTGAAATAAAATATCGTTTGTTTATACTTTTATCGAGAAATACTATCTTTTCTCAAAGTGAGTCCCGTATTTAAGTAAAAAGAATCTGGTCACATTAGCAATGAGCAATCATTGTAAGTTTACAATCGTTGGGTTACATTACAATCCAATACAAAACATAGGACATTAGCAATCTATTCCCTTATAAAATCTTTGCAATGAATCAATTATAGATTTTAGAAGGGAATATACCATGGAGCTAGTATTCTGACGTCGTTGGAATATACATAATAAATAATAATATATAGTCAAAGGATCTACATGAGAACTCGGTTGGTATGCAACACATATTACACATTAATTTATTTTTGTTGGGAGAACTCGTGTGAAATATTAGATTTTTTACTAAAGATATGTTTATTAATACAATTTACAAAATATCCCACAAAAAGATGGATGGTGGAACATTATTTAAATAATTATTATTGTTACAAAACAGAAATTATGTAGAAAATGTTTCCACAAAATATAAAATAATTAGTCTTTGTTTTTCTATGGAAAATAATTTACAATTCATCTTTCTCATCCAAATCAACATCAGATAAATCAATATCTTCTTCTTGTGGTAATTCACCATCTTTACCGTCCCATGGTTCAATTGTTAAAATTTTTGGAAGCTCTTGTCCTTTAACAGGTGAAGTATTGCCACGACCATAAGACAAATCTCTATAAATTAACCATTTTAATGAAGTAAATAAACGAAACAGTTTTTATTATTACAAATTACAAACCTTAAGAATTCATTGATACCATCATATGAGAAAGCACCACGTAATATAGAATATTTCATTTTTCTTGTATTAATCACAGCCATAGCTGGGTAACCAAATCCTCCAAGATCTAGAGAATTTTCTAATTCTAACTGAGCTCCAGCTTCTGACCATACCCATCTAAAATTCATCAATTTAATTTATCTAATTAACAGAAATTAATCAAATTGTCTTACCCCCACATCTTCTTTTTGTATTTTTCACCTAATTCTTTAAGTATTTTAATATAATTATTTCTACATTCAGATTGACAATCTAAAATGTGTGGTAAAATAGAAACAATACACAATGGTTTCTTATCACAAGCTTCTTTAAAAACTGTTTCATCAGTTATTTGGACAATATCAGGTGCTGGTACACTTTCAGCCAATTTATCTAATGCCCAATTGACAATATCACTAGATGTACGTCCACCATCATAATCCATTACAGAATCTGATGTTTTTTTACCAGGTGCAAAATATTTAATTGTTGGATAGCCTTGTACACCATATTGTGATGCTTTATTTTGATTTACAGTAGCATCTAAAGCACCTAATTTAACTTTTCCTTTAAGTTCTGTCGCTGCTTTCGCCCAATGTGGTGCTAAATTTTTACAATGACCACACCATGGTGCGAAAAATTCAACTAACCACATATCATCTGATTGTAAAACTAATTTATCAAAATTACTATCAGTTAATTCAATAACATCATCATTATTTGCATTTTGACTAGAACCGGAACCTGAACTACCACCTAAATTGTTACGTACTTTTGTTTTAACAGCCGATAATGCAGCATCTGTTATAGCTTGGGCTGTACGTGCACCGTTATAATCTTCTGGCTTATTTTTATTAGCACCGAATATTTTTATTGTTGGAAAGCCACGTACACCATAACGCCCACCTAAATCTTTATGTTCATCGGCGTTCACAGCACCAACTTTTACCACACCCTTAAAAATACATAAAATTAGTTTACAATAATCTTTTTATTATAGAATTTTCTTATACTTTAAGTGCAGTTGCTGCTTTTGTGTACTCAGGAACTAAGGCTTGGCAATGTCCACACCATGGTGCAAAAAACTCCACCACCCAAACTTCATCGCCACGTATTACAAGTTTATCAAAATTATTTGTTGTTAATTCAACTACATTTGAACTAGAAGGGTATAAAGCTAAACAAACTGTGAGACAGAGGGTGAAAACTGTAAAAAATACATATATAATATCATTCTAATCTCGTTGAGATCTATTTATGAAAATGATCGAAAAATTAGTAAAATTAAATAGTTCTTACCGAAAATCTTCAACATTTCTATTGGAAACCTTTATTCGCAAATAATTTCGAACAATATTCTCCGACAAATTTTACAATAAATTTGAGTAGCCGGCCGTCAACAAAACTCTAAATTTCTAATCAGCGTTGCCGCGCATTCTAACCCAAAATCAGCAGATTAACCTCCAAAATCTAATAATTACAGAATTAACCAAATTTTCACCTTTTTCGTAGTCGATTCTCGATATACTGACCAGTAATATCCATAAATCTTAAAATGACAAAAAATTCAATTTTTAAAAAGATATACAATCGATATTATAAAAACAATAATACTAAATAAGGAGACAAGATAATGATTGTTTTTCTGTATTTTTGAGCTATTTCTCTATATATCGCCTAATTTACTCACTTGTTTATTAATCTTTCATTTTATTTTGTTAATTATGCGTGATATTCTTGAACAAATTATGGGAGTCAATAAATATTACGATAATAATATGAATCTGGCACCAGCGCGTAAATCATTTCGTGTTGAATTTCTATTGGTAAATCTCGTAAATGTCATCAAATATGAAGCGGTAAATTTGAAATGAAAACAGGTCCGTATTTAATGATTTAAAAATGAATTCAATAATAAAAACAGGTTGGGCTATGTAAATATTGTATAAATTTCAATTGTAATCAATTGAAGCTGCACCCTTATATTTATCCGGAATTTGTTCCACACTAATAATCATGCTTAGAATTGTTATATATTCAACTAATTTCGAGATATTTCAAATATAAAAAAAAAAACAGATTGTTATTAAGTGTTTAATTTCGCTAAGTCAACAATGATGTTTTTAATTAGATAGATTAATTGTTGAGAATTTAGTTGAGAGACTTGAAATGCTTTTTAAACGTTATTGAAGTTTATTTTCTTTTAGTGCATGTGTGTCTGTATGATTGTGTTAATTAAAATCGCTTTCGATTTATTATTTTAACCTTTGCTTAAAAATAATACCAGGTTGATAGATTTATTTATTTATAAAGAAAATGATTTATTTATTATCTAGACAATACTTTATCTCCTTTCTTCAAATTTTTTTTTGATACGTTGTAAGTACAGTAAAACGTTATCAACAAAACTCACAACTGTCTTTGGCAGTGACTTGATCGTACACAGCTTAATTATGCAATTCAGCTAGTTAAGTTCATTTGTGGCACTAAAAGCTTTTTATTTATTTGAACGGTAGTTCTACGCGAGATTACAACAATCGTATTTGCGTTTTTATATGTAGTGATTATTAAATGAATTATTTTTATTAAAAATGGTAAGTACTTATCAATGTTGTATTTATTTTGTTGATAATAAAGAGAAATCAGTATACAATAGAAACAATAAACTATTTTATAGTTAATAACAATTATTGCCAACCAGTTTTAATGTAATATGAGATAAAAGAAGATAAATCAAATTTTGTTTTGTTCGTTTTGTACAATTAATCGAAATTGGTCTTAATTAAACTAAACGATTTGGGCTACGTGACATTGTTCTCAAATTATGAATCACATTCATAATTTATAATAATAAAAATATATAAAATCGTAAATTACAACCCTTTTGTTGGTTGTTGTAACGTGATTTTTATTTATTCTTAAACTGTACACATTGATTTTGAATAAGATGGTGACCATTATTTTGATAAACATTATATTGTTTTATTTATAGTTATGAACATTTATAACAATGGATTATTGGTTTATAATATTATTTATAATTGGTGGTTTCGATTTGATTAATGGCGATGGTTGTAAAAATGAACCGAAATGTATTTATACAAAAGTACACGGCATGAAAGCTGCTGATTGTTTCGATCGAAAGTTTAGAGAATTTCCAAAATGTATCGCCGATGATGTTGAGGTAATTTATATACATAGGAAATATCTATTAAACTTTAATTACAGTTGATATTTGACCCGTAATATTGATAAAATAAATCCAGTATCAATCGAAATTCCCCACATCGAATTTCTTTGGAAGTAATCCTTTTTTTAAATAAGATTTATTATTAATTAATTTCCTAGTAGCTTATGAATTGATTCTTTCAACAATTAGAGATTGTTTTTATAGATGTTTATAAATATTATTAAAAATTTATATTAAAACTGGACCATTAAGATAAGTTGTTGACGTTGACATTATGTTTGTTATTAACTTATTATTAAATGCAGTGGTGAATAGATCAATAAACGGAAAAATATCGGTTATAAGTTATAATAAATATTATGTGAAGATTTTGTGATGATCGGAACTTGAAATAAGAAATCAGACTAAAAAAATTGAAAAATTAAAGGGATGAAAATCTAAATACAGGGCTATTCATGTACCGCGAAAAGTTCCTATGACAACTCCCATTATTTGGCGAGCGATTAAAAACAAATTAAGGATTCTTAGAGGTTATCTGGAGATCATTTTATCAAAATTAGAACCTTGTAGCTCATTTGGAAGTTGGTTGAAAAACGCTTGTTCCTGACGATAACACGCAAAACGACTAACAAAAGAGTGACTCGTAAGCCCTTCCAACGTTGATTTTTTGGTTTTTTTTCTCATTTTGTTCTGGAACAGGTAGGAATGTATCTAGAATGCAATGGAGAAAAACAAAAAAATCAATGTTGGGAAGTTGGGAGGGACTTCGAGTCATTCTGAGTCGTTTTGAGTGCTAACTATTTCGCTCGTTTTTGAAGATCGCTACACTGTCTCCTGTCCAAGACTAGCGTTTTTCGACCTACTGTCAAATAAGCTACGAGGTTCTGATTTTTCTAAAACAATCTCCAGGTAACCCCTGAAATTTTTGTTGAATTGCTTGCCAAATAATGGAAGTTCCCATAAGAACTTCTTGCCGTACGTGGATAACCCTGTATAAACAGTTGATTTTTATGAAACCTCTATTAGTTGACGAGCGATTTCAAAAATATCTTAAGGACCTTTAGTGATGTCCCTGGAGAACATTTCAGCAAAAAACATTTCAGCAAAAAACTTTGTAGTTCATTTGGAAAACGGTCAAAATACGCTCGCTTCTGACGATGTGGCGATTTTCAAAAGGAACCTAAGTAGGCAAAATGATTAACAATAAGGATATCTCGAGGACCCATTAAACATTGTCGAGGACCCATTCAACATTGTTTTTGTCCATTTTCGCATTTTTCCTACAATACAATAGAAACAAATCGGGAAAAATCAATGTTGAGAGGATTCTTGAGGTATTTTGAGTCCTTCTACCTTCTACGTGCTTACCTTGTTTTTGAAAATCGCGAAATTGTCCAAAACGAGCATTTTTGACCAACTTACAAATGAGCTATGCGGTTCTAGTTTTGTGAAAATGTTTTCTATAAGTCTAGGAAATATTTTTCGAATCTCTCGCCAAATAATAGAAGTTACCATAACTCATAAGAAATTTTTATCCGACGTTAATTGTTCTGTAAATTCAGGATTTAAACACCAAATATGGTCATTGCGATCGAAACTATTAGTATTTGGCGGGTGATTAGAATAATGTTTTTAGGATTTGTAGGGGACCTTGGAGATCGTTTTAGCAGAACTAGAACCTCGCAGCTCAATTGGAATTCGGTCAAAAACGATCTTTTTGTGCAAGATTACAATTTTCAAAAACGAGCTAAACACTTAAAACGATTAAAAATAACAACTGTCTAAATATTTTCGTTTTAGTCCATTGCATTCTACGATAAAATGTTCCAGAATAAAATGGCGAAAAACGTAAAAATCAATGTTGAGAGGATTTTCGAATCATTCTAAGTAAATTTACTCATGCAGCTGGTTTCTTAAAAATCGCTACATCATCAGAAACAAGCTTTTTTAAACCAACTACCAAATTAGCTACGAAGTTGTCGTTTTGCTGAAATTTTCTCCAGGAAACCCTACAAATCCCTAAAATATTATTCGAACCGCCGGTCAAAAACTAGGACTTTAGATCGAATTTACCTTATTTAATATTTAAGCTCTGTATATCAAATTCAATTATGTATTACAAATTTTGTCTTCATCTCGGGGCCCAATTTCAACGGGAGCCCGCAATGGCCGCCTACACCTCCTGTGCGTAAATTCGCCATTCGCCACTGACAAACATTCGCCCTTATTCGAAATTTTAATCTTAAAAAGAGATAGTTCTAAGTTGAATTAGTGTGATTACAGTCTTAGTTTTAGATTTCTTTATGAATATCTATCAAGAACCCTATATTTTTTCTTTTATTCAATTTGTTCTATTGTGGTCTAATTTAGTTGTAAATACAGCGGTCGCCGCTTAATGCAATCATTTCAATTTGATTTTGTTTCGTGATCATTTCTACTTGCAGATTCTGGATTTAAGTATGAATAGAATACGTAAAATACGTAAAGAGGATATTAAGCGATATACAGATTTAAGAATGTTGTACTTACAAGATAATTTAATATTTTCATTAGATGATGATGTATTCGAATATAATAATGATATAACAACACTCGATTTATCTATAAATGCAATATCTGATTTGCCAGTAGTTATATTTCATTTACCGAAATTAAATTCGTTATATTTAGGACAAAATTGGAATATGAATATAGTTGATGTTGTTGAACGTGCTAAACCAATAACTAGTCCATTAGTACAATTTGATATTAGTTATATTATGATTGACGATACAAGTGAATTACCTGTATTGGATGTAATGCCATATTTAACAAAATATAATATATCTGGTAATCATATATCGTATTTAACCACGAAACATTTTGCTGGTTTATGTGAGTTACGCATATTAGATACGAAAAATGTGACAGTTGATTATCAAAATTTATGCGATTGTTGGACAATAAATCGATGGTTACGTGAAAGAAAAGTCAAATTCTTACCATTTGAATGTGATATCAGCGAAACAGGTAAAATTTATCAGTTACAAGTTAAATAATACACTCTATATACAGGACGAGTCAAAAATAACGCATGATATTCATAACGTTTTTATTCCTGAAAATTTTGAAAAATTCTGAAACATGATTTTTAATTTTTCACTTACTTAATAATTAAATCTGATCCAAAATGGCTCTATCTATTACCTTTGCCAAGAAATGACGCTATCGACAATTTTTTCAAGTGACCATTTAAGAAAAGCTTGTAACCGCGGGTGGGATATGAACCCACGACCTTTGGCTTAATGCACCAGAACAGTAGTGCGTTAAACCAAAGGTTGTGGGTTCGTATCCCACCCAGAGCTCCAAGCTTTTCATAGTTGTTAAGCGATGATAAAGCCTAAATATTTTCTAATCTATTATTCATTAATAATTCCATTACTGTTTAGATAATTTGTGTAATAAATAATTTAAAAATAAAAAATTACCTATCTCGGCGTTTTTCGAAATTTTCAAAAAAAAGTTCAAAATTTCATGGGTTTCTATTGACTCAAAATATATATTACTCATTTACATAATTAACTCATAATTCTATATATATATATATATATATATTTATATATAAAATTCAAGCCTTATCAAGATATTACACAATTAATACAATTATCTCTGTAATATTAATAAATATTATCTGTATCTTTCCTTTAGAATGTTACGATCAAGTTCCTAATGAGGACATGAAAATTTATCAATTATGTAAAGAAAAAGTCGAAGCAATTGCACAAAAGTCACGTTTAATGAAGATATTAATACCAATAAGTGTTATTGTTTGTATTATTTTAATAATTATAGCTTATTATTTTATAAGAAAGAAGAAAGAAAAATCAAGAAAAGAAAAAGAAATGGCAGCACCACCATTATTAACAGTATATAAAAAATGATATTTCTACCGCATTTGATAGATTAGTTTATAAGTGATTCAATATAATGATAGATAAGATTAATTATTGTAGTTTGTTTTTATTACTTATATCTTGTATTTTGTAAGTTTTCTATTCGTTAAATTTATATATCGATTGTTATTTATTAAATAAATTTATTCAATAAAATTTTAGTATATATTTTATTATTGTTAAGAGTTTCAAATATTTATCAAAGAAAACGTAAAGGACCCTGTACTAATCGAACTATGATATAAAAAATACAGGGTAATTCACGTCTGGTGAAAGTTCTTCTGTCTGCTCCCATTATTTAGCGAGCGATTCGAAAAATATTCCAAAAATTTGTAACTAATTTCTTGGAGAACATTTAAGCAAAATTAGAGCCTTGTAGCTTATTGGGAAGTTCATCAAAAAACGCTTTATTCCGATTATGTCGCCATTTTCGACACACAACTACAAGCATAAACCGACTAAAAACGGCCCATAAACCATCGTAAAATTGATTTTTCACATTTTTATCCTTGAAAAATTAGTAAAAACCGTGGCGGAAATCGAGCGTTTTAGAAATGAATGAATTTAGCGTGAGTAACCTTCTCTGCTGTTTACTAATTGTCATGTGATAAAGTAAGATTGTTTATGATAAATCAGTGTTTGTTGAACTTATTCTGATTGCCTTCAGTGAAAAAATAATTAACGTCAGGTATTTTTTATTTGTTTTTAAGTGTAGATTTAGCATAAGCATAAGCGTGTAGTTGCTTGGCGGAAATCGCAACATTATCGGAATTAAACGTTTTTTGACCAATGAGCTACAAAGCCCTAATTTCACTAGAATGTTCTCTGGTGACCCCCTTACAAACCCTTGATTTTTTTCTCGAATTACTCGCCAGATAATGAAAGTTGCCATAAGAACTTTGCGTCTGACGTGAAAAATCCTGTATAAAAAATATGTATATACAGCGTGTCTCATCTAAAACGTATTTTTTTTGCAATTTTGGAGCATTCACTCGACATTGAAGACCTTACATTAAAGCTTTAAGTGTAATGTCAAATAAGATTTAGTCGTCGAGTGAACATAGAACATAGAAATTTCAGGCCCATGCTTTTTGTATGATCGAAAAAGTACTCTTGATACCAGGGTAACGCCATTGTCGAAAGTACTACTAGGGTTCTGATGTTGTGAGTATTCCGACCACCAGACAACGACACTATCGAAGTATACCTGGCGATGGAAATAGCATTTCGAACAGAAAACATTACTAAGTTCATCTATTGCCTAAGAGAGGGCAATATTTTCCCTCTCAAAAAAGAAACAGAAATCGTAAGCGTTAATTCACTCACCATCACATTTGTAGCCGAGTGTAAATAACCATTAGTTTTAAATAGGAAAAGAATTCTATTTTCTTAAATAACATCAAATTCTGTAGAATTATGACTCTTAACAAATATATGGGAGCATCTCTCCAGTAAATTTTTCGCTTACAAATCTCCCAAGGCTGAAATCTGTAATATCCACTCAACGGTTTACTTTAATTTAAATTTAGTTAGATTCTGGCACTAATATATGATTTTAAAGCTAAATTCTTCACTTTTAATCTTAGGTTTTATGGCACAATAGTCCTAGTTAATAAATTGTTCGGAAGTTAGAGGACTTCTAGTATTGGAGGCTTTTGAAACCGGTAAACAATTCAATATATTTCATACGAGAAAAGGTCTCGCACCACTTTTTTGCACAGAGCCCCCAAAATACAACGCCGCCTTTGTTGGCTAGTTATTAGACAATAAAGAAGTGTGTAGAGCTGCAGTAAATTGCCAAAAACTAGAAATTTTCTCTTATAATTTTTTATTTCAAACATAAATTTGAATTTATTTATGTGAGATTGGTCATAAATAGGATTGGAGTTTGAATTTCCCGCACGAATTTTTAAATTTATCGAAATTTAACAGCTACTGATTGGCAATACCAACAATACGAACGAAATAAATGTTGGCTGCACTGTATTTCTTCAATATGTCATTCATAATTCCACTCGCGGGACCTTTTTATTCTTTATTCGATCGTTGTTCCCGTTGTTCGATGCACGTTGTCGACGGTATTTTATTTGTGTCTTATCGTAAATTAAAATATACCTAAAAATAATGTGCTTGTAGTACGTAATAAAATAAATTAACAATCATAAAACACGTGAGTTTTTATTTTTATTTAATTTTTTATTTTTGTCGAAAAAATTTATTTTTAAATTGACAAAAAAAAGGAAATGGTGCAATTGATTAAAAAATTACATAACCCCCAATATAAAATTTTTCGGAAATAATTAATATTCTAAATAATAAAATTTTATTTAGAAAGAATAACTTAAATTAAATTTAAAATAAATAACTCATGCCCACAGTGAAAGTACAAGATGTTGACGTTTATCTAAATGAAACAAAAGAGACAACAGTAATGCCGCCAACAATGAAGAATTCGACAACAAAAAACAGTATATCAGTTTTAAATCATATCAAATATGAACATCTAATAGCTGGTATATCTGGTGGTGCAATATCGACATTAATATTACATCCACTCGATTTGATGAAGATACGTTTTGCTGGTAAATAGAGATAATTGATATTTTATTATCAACAATTATAATAACGACTATTATTTGATGATTACATGAATTTTTACAGTTAGTGATGGTAGAACAACAATACCACAATATAACAGTTTAGCTAGTGCTTTTTATTCAATTGTTAAACAAGAAGGTATACGTGGTTTATATAGAGGTGTTGCACCGAATGTTTGGGGCTCAGGAAGTGCATGGGGATGTTATTTTCTATTGTAAGTTCAATAATAATCATCATATTTATTTAATAATTAAAACAAAAAAAAAACAGGATAAAATAAACAATAATAAACGACACGTGTTTTCTAAACAATAATAGATAATATAAATATTGATTATTTTGGTAGTACTGTTCCAATTTGATAAAGAAAAGTTTTTATTATAATCACAATTAATAATTTTGAAGGTATTCATTTTGAAAAGTTTTAATAATTCATATATCAACCGCAAATTCGTTGCTAGGTAACAATAAAATACAAACGTTACTATGACAACACGAAATTACTTTTATACACCTGTAAATAATGAAATTTGAATTGATAAACAATTTTTCAATCTTTTGGTAATTAACCATTTTTTATATATAATTATTCAAGGTTATTGTTATCATTATTATTGTTTCTTCTTCATCGAAATTGCTCAACGAAATGGATTTCGTCATTTTTGTATCTTAATATGTAATGATTTTATTTCTAATTGAATTGTTGAAGTGAAAGTGACGTGAATAATATTTCGTTATTTTCTAATCGTTGATTAAATATAATTTTCAAATAATTAACGAATAATAGGAATTTCCAGTCATTTGTTTTTGATAGGTAAAAAAAAATTGTCCTCGGTTTGTTGTTTTTTATCGTCTTATAGATAATTTGGAAAATTTACCGTGGGAAATTACAGGAAAAATTAGTTAACTATAACACAAATATCAAGGACAATCCAATATAAATTTAATCGATTGATTTCTGTTGTAATTTTATTGGATTTGGTAGCATTTTAACTCACAAGCTATTTGTTTCATAATTATGATATTTATCGTTATCAATTGTCTGAGTGTATTGTAAATAGTTGTATGTTAATTATTATTGAAATGATTCACGTGAAATTACGTGAATTTATTGTGTTTTTTTTTTTGGCACTTTACAGTTATAATTCTATAAAAAATTGGATACAAGCAGGCGATAGTCAATATCCTCTAGGTCCAACATTACATATGTTAGCTGCTGCCGAAGCTGGTGTATTAACATTATTAGTAACAAATCCAATTTGGGTTGTTAAGACTCGTTTATGTTTACAATATGGTCCTGAAACAGCAACATTAACATCAAATCGACAATGTTATAATGGAATGACAGATGCTTTAGTGAAAATTTATCGTAATGAAGGTGTACGCGGTTTGTACAGGGTCAGTTAATCACCCGACAACAACAAAAAATATACATATATAGCCTTTTTTTTGTTTGTTTTCATTATACAAAAAAGGCAAAAATGGGATATTAGGGTTTTCCTGACTTAATATTTGTAGGGTTTCGTTCCTGGTATGTTCGGCGTCACCCATGGGGCTTTACAATTTATGACTTATGAAGAAATGAAAGCGTTTTATAACCACCAAAGATCTATACCTTATAATAGTAAATTGGTAAGTTGACTTATTATAATTGATTGATTATTTATAAATCAATAAATTTATAAATTTAGACAACAGGCGAATACTTGACATTTGCGGCTATATCAAAATTAATAGCAGCTGCTGCAACGTATCCTTATCAAGTAATTAGGACTCGATTACAAGACCAACATCATAATTATGATGGTACATGGGACTGTATTAAAAAAACATGGAAATATGAAAAAATGCGAGGTTTTTATAAAGGTTTAGCTCCATATTTACTACATGTCACACCGAATATATGTCTAGTCATGCTTATTTATGAAAAATTTACTAACAAATAAAATTAGACAAAAATTAAATTAAAAAAAATTATAAATGAATGAACGAAACGGAAAGTTTTTTCGCAAAAAATCAACCATTTCAAAATTACTAAATTACTAACAAATTTAAATAACAATAATTTATTTATATATTGAAACAAAAAAGATGCAATCGAATTTAATAAAATATTTTGTTTATTTGCATTTTTCTAATACACAAAAATTATCCCAACATTAAAACAATAAAAATTCATGCTTTTCGTTTTATCTCATTGCATTTCTTTTTAAATCCATATTTCGCATTATTGTTTTTATTTTTATTAACATTTAATTAGATTCTTTATAAACTCATTATATTTGAATCTTTTTATTTACCAGTAAACTCGCATGACCGCCTGCTTTGTATGTTTTGTTTTTATCTGTTATTGTAGTTCAATTTAAAGTAATAATAATAATAATGATAATAATAAATAATAATAGTATTGTGATGGAATTGGCGCTGGTCGCTTCAAGTCACTATCGACTGATTATTTTCATAAAATATTTTAAGGAATATTTAATTAATTAAATAAATGAATTTATTTTTGTGGCGTCTTTATTTTATAATGACAGATTTTTTTGTCTTTTAATATAAATGATAAGTAGAAGAAACATTGTATTTTTCAAAAGAGAAAACTTAAATTATTGTTAAATATAATTTAAGTATTTTGACTTTGAATAAATGGCCACATTTTAATTTAAATTTGTGGAATTATTTTACATATCAATAAATTTTGTTTGAAAGTTGGTGAATTATTTTAGTATAAATGTGAATATGTGTGGTTTATTGTTTTCTTTTATGTTTTATTGTTATTTCTCTTGTGTATATTTTTCAAAAGACGACGAAGCAGGGTTGAATAAATTATTTTTCTAATTTCAATTGTCCGATTTGAAATTATATGAAAATAAATAAACAATATGTGATATTTAATTTTTATTTAAATATAATTACCTATCCAACTAATTAAATCTAAAATACTAATTTGACAGTTTTTGTTGTATTGTTCGCAATTCTTCTCTGTTTTACCGTGCAATTCCGCCAATTCGTACACGCTATCGATATTGTTTATCGACGATGATGGACTAAAATAATAATAATAATAACAATAAATAATGCAAAAATTTAAAATTAAATTACGTTAACAATATGTGAAGGATATCGCCTAGAACGCCTGTATTCTCTGAACTATGAATAGAAGCCTCGCAGATCATCCTTAACAGGCAGTCTTTGCCAGGATAACCATGCCTGAAATTTTGTAATTAGTTGATTTTTTATAAATTAACGTTTAGATATTACGATTTTAATTTGAATTCTAGTATATCGTAGATAAATTTTCTATCCCATGTACGTTTCGATATAATCGGTGGGTATGTCCAGCCAGTTTCATTTGATGGTAGCACATAATTGGCTTCGAAATTATACGAAAAAAACACGTTATAATTTGGTAATTCTAATGGTAGTGATATTGCTAAAAATATCTGTATTTTTTATCAATAATTTTATAATTATAATTAAAAATGATTTGTTTTTACCCCTATGAATGGTGCTTGTACCGGTCCGTATGGAAATCGAAATGGATTAATCACATTATAACTTTGTTGTAAGGATACACTAAGATTTCCTAATAATAGAAGCAGTATTGATAGAAATCTATTTAAAAACATGTTTTTTTTTCAACACAATGTTAGTATTGTTTCTTATCTCAACGAGAATAACTGAAGTTTTGCCGTTTTGTTACTGTTTTTCAATTAACATAGAACAGTTAGTCGCACTAATCGTTAAACAAATAATATTGTTGTCGTCGATTGAAAATTTTGAATAAATTATTACATGAGGAGTAAGTTTCGTTAGAATTTTATTTGTGGACAAAATTGTAGTTTGTATGCAACAGATTTAGCAAAATTGTACCGTGCCCATTTTGAAAGATTAATATTCAAATTACGCGCCATATTGGGTAGAGCATTGATGCCAGATGTGCCGAAATTCTCCAACTCAAACTCAATGGACATGTGACATATTCCCCCTCTCTGAGACGTCCTTGCTTAAATTTCAATCAACCGTAGGTACTAGTTACATAAGGGACACAAAATTAGTTCAATTTTTTTGAATAACTGATAACTAATCAGTGATTAATAATGAAGGGCTTTTAAGTTTTTTTACATAGTAGCATAATCTTTGGAATCCTGTAGACAAATATTTTGAAAATTTTTATTTTTTCTGTACAGAAATCTTATGACTTCAAATCAAATTTCCCTCTGTTGTAGTGACGTCACGACTATACTCTGTTTTTAAACTAGGAGGAGTTGAGATTGAAGCCGGCTTTACACACAAAAAGTCACTAGAAGAAAAACACTAGATCGTTTTGGCGGTAAATTTAAAAATTTATGTCTATTATATTGAATGTAACATATTTATTTAGTCCTGTGATGAAATTAATTGAAACTCAATCAAACTTGCAAGGTATATTTATTTTATTGTATTATTAAACAGTTACAGATAATAATTTTGTATTGTGTAAACATGTCTGTAATATAACCAATAGAAAGCTAACATTTAGGCGCGCAAAATTCAAATCACCCCTCCTAGTTTAAAAACAAAGTATAGTAAGATCTATTTTCTAGAAAATTGTGTAATCATTATTTTTATTTAAGGCCTGAAAAAAATTAATGACTTCAAATCGCCAAATTAACAAATATTTCCCCTATGCTCAATTTTTGGCACATATTAGAACTGAACTTATGTTAATGCAAAAAAAATTAATGGTAGTCGACTTTTTAAATTTCGTTTAAGAATTTTAAAAATAAATCTATTTTTTCTATACGTATAGTCTGGTATCAAAGTGACGTCATACTCTTTAATTTAGATACAATGGTGCTACGTATTTGGAAATAATTGCGAAGGTGGGCCCACGTGTCTTGGTGTGTGATTATTGGTGGTATAAATCTCCAGCTTCAATTCAATTTGTTCCTTATTAACTGCGTGTTCACATGTAATGCCGTTAGACGCGCATCAACGCGCGTTTGATATTTGAAGGTGTTCCCATTATTTGGCGAGTAATTCGAAAAACATTTCAAGGATTTATGGGGAAAGTCTCTTGACAGGGCCGCCCCATACCTAGTAGGCGCCCCTGTGCGAAAAGCCTTTTTGGCGCCCGTGAAAAAAAATTAAAATATATTAAAAAGAATAGCGATTCAAAGAAACTCCTAAATAAAATTTTAAACTCTCAAACGATATTCTATTTAAGATCACTAAATAGTCGGTGCGATAAGGTATCACTTTTTAATAGGTATATATTATAAATTATAATTGATATTGCAAATTGATATTCTTTCTGAGGTCGATATTTTGTATACTGGACTATATTTCTTTCATTATTTCGCGAGCTATTCAAAAAATATTATAAAGATTTATAGAAGTGTCCCTAGAGAACATTTTAGCAAAATTAGAACCTTGTAGCTCATTAGGAAGTTGGTTATATCTCCATTTATAAAAACTAGCTACACACGTAAAATGACTTAAAATGATCCTCCCAACATTAATTTTCTTCATTTTATTCTAGAACAGGAGGAAAGGTTTTCCATTTTTTCTAGAATGCAATGGAGGAAAAACGAAAAAAGCTTTGTAGGAGGGTCGTCTAGTCATTCTTAATCGTATTGTGCTGAGCTCTTTTCTAAAAATAACGACTCTATCCAGAAGGATTACTTTTTGACTCACTTACAAATGAGCTGCAAGGTTCTAATTTTGACAAAATGTTCTCTGGAGACGCCCCTATAAGTTCTTGAAATATTTTTCGAATCTCTCGCGAAATAATAGGAGTTGACATGAGAACTTTCGTCCGACGTGAATCACCCGCCTGTATACCAATCTCAGGCTTTTATAATTCCTAGATTTTGGTGGGTACAATTAGGGAATTTAGTGTTGTTAGGTTCGTGTCAAGATTCAATTACCTCTGTGGACGGTGTACAGTGTAAAATTATAGCATGCGCATAGACCATAGGATGTTGGTTCAAGTGCAAATCTACCTTTATTTTTGCACAATTATTTCTAATTATAAACTGATAAAACAACAGTTATGCCACATCATGATCAATAAGTTGTTCCGTTTCTAACGTAATTTATTCAATGTAATCAATAATCAACAATTGTTTACTTAAGGTGTCTTGTCAATAAGGCAATATATATATTTCATCTCGTAGTTACCTGTGCCTTTCTTGCATAGTATCCTAGCTTGGTTCGGTTACTTAAAAAATACATTAGAAAATGTCAATTATATTAAAGTATGAACCAAGTTACGATTTACGATACTACAAAAGAAAGGCACAGCAAAGTGCAAGGTGAAATACCGTGGCACACATACTATATTTTTTGTTTATTTCGGATTATTTTATTAGTGTGAACGCGCCTTAATTGTTAGATATAAAAAAATCGCCGATATTCAACGGAAATTATCGATTCGTTTGAACGAATCCGTTAACGTCATCTGGCAACGGTGCCGCGCCGGCAATTTAATATCAAGGCCACTCTCTAATAATTGGCTTTTTTAATTTTGTTGTACATTTAATTAATTTATTTACATCGATCCTCGCAATTTTTCAACAATTTTATTAGGTAAACTTTAAATAATTATTATTTTTCTAAAAAATCAAATATATTTCTATGCAGTGATGCCCGATATTATGGGGATAATAACCTCTAAATATCACTAAGATAGCTTTTTTTAATCATAAAAATTATCGTAAGGCTTTAATTTATTATTATTAATAAATCACTATTAATTATATCGATATCATTAACTGACTATTGTTATTTGATTTAATTTATTTATTGTTGTTGAAATTTCAATTTTCATTAATAATTTATTGTAAAATCAAGCTGCAACGTGAGTAACGTGACATATTTCTCCTCGAAAAATAATCAGTTTTTTGCTAAATATTTGTGCAAAATCATCAATTTTATCGGTAAAATAAACTTTTATTTATTTCGATATACCCATATTTATAGTTGTCAATAATCTTTTAATTCATAAATTAATTAATTTTAAGCTTATAAACAAATGAAGATTAATCGTTTTTTTTTTTAAATTCTATCTGAATAACAAACGTTATCCAGTTTCTTTCAGTTATTTTTTATGGTATCACCCGTTTTTAATTTTATTAGGAATATAACAAGAATGTCATTACCACAAGTGATTTTCGTTCTTGGTGCCCCCGGTGCTGGTAAGGGCACCCAATGTCAGAAAATCGTCAACGTAAGCAATTTTTACAATATTACTTTGTTGTTAATTTATTAATTTATTAGAAATATGGTTTTGTTCATCTATCGGCTGGTGATTTATTGCGCGAAGAACGTTCAAAACCCGAATCGAAATATGGTGAATTAATTGAAAATCATATTCGTGAAGGCAAAATTGTACCTGTTGAAATTACTTGTAGTTTATTAGAACAAGCAATGGAGAAATCCGATAAGGATAAATTTTTAATTGATGGTTTCCCTAGAAATCAAAATAATTTAGACGGTTGGCAGAAACAAGTCGCAGATAAAGTTAAATTGGAGTTTGTGTTATTTTTCGACTGCCCAGAACAGGTATTTTAATTAAATTATCGTTAAAAATAGCTATAATATCATTATATTTCAATTCAAATAGATTTGTATTGATCGTTGTTTGTATCGTGGGGCTGCTGGTAGTGGCCGTTCTGATGATAATTTAGAAAGCTTGAAGAAACGCTTCAATACATACATCACAGAAACACGTCCAGTTATTAATTATTATGAAAAGCAGGGTTTAGTTGAAAAAATTGATGCAACTAAAAATCCGGATGAAATATTTGATAATGTTCAAAATGTATTCAAGAAACGATTTGGAGATCAATAATTTCCATCAAAAATTCTAAATATAATTGCATATTTTTTTTTTGTCAAAATATTCTATTGTTCTGGGGACATTCCTGTTGAAAATAGATTGCATTTAGTCTTCTAGTCAGGGCAACCTGTTAAGCATAATGAATTTGTAATTAAATCGTTATTTTAAGTACCTGTTAAAGTCATCTCTGCACAGATTCAAATTGTATCACATCTCAATCGGTGATATTTTGTTTTTGGGGTGTCTAGTATGAATTTGCGACTGTTTGGAGATGTGTTGAATAAATTTTAATAAGTTTTAAAATGTAAAGCTTTTTCTAAGTCACTTATCAGAAAAGATGTTTCTTTAATGATTTTCAAATGTAACTTAAATCAAATTGTAGATGCTTTCCAGTTAATTGAATATTAATTTTAATAATTGTACTTAAATTGTCTTCTATTTGAAGCGAAAACAACATGTTTAGTAGTTATATATAGTGGTAATAGAAAATTGTTTTCCTAGTTCAATTGCAACAACGACCTTTTTTTATGTTTAGATCTCCTCAATTCTTTACGTATTAAATTTAAATTAAATCTTATTATAAATAAAATATTTTATTATCAATAATATTTATTTGATTAAATTGATTTACCAATCCAACTGATCAAATCAAGAAAACTAACAGTACAATTTTTATTGTATTTAACACAATCATTCTCTTTACCTAATTTCTCAGCTTCCTCATATTCCGATACTAGGTTACCATTAAGTGAAGTTGACGGTCTACATTTATGAAAATACATGATTTTCTTTAGGTTTTTGTTTAACGAATCAACTTACGTGAAAATTAAATGAAGAATATCGCCTAAAACACCGTTGACATGGTGCATAGGATGCCGGGCCGTTTCACAGATCGTCCTCAATAAACAAGCACGTCCTGGATATCCGTTTCTGTTATAAAAAAAACACGAAAGTCAACTGCAGATTATTAGATTTAAAATAAATTACGATTCCATTTTAGTTTCCAAGGCGGTGTAAATTAATTTTCGATCAATACGTCTTTGGATTAACGGTGGATATTCGTAGAATGTTTCGTTGCCGGGTATGCGGTAATTTGCTTCAAAATTGTACGCCATGTAGATGTTCTTGTTTGGTAATTCTAACGGTATTGCAGCAGCCACAAAAAGCTTTGTTTTTACAACAAAGAAAAAATTTAATAACTGAAAATTTGGTGAATTTCAAAAAAACTTACCCCCATTGTGGTGCCTGGAATAAAATGAAATTTCCAATTCGGCACTTTATAACTTTCGTGACAATTTGTTATTGTTATTGTAATGATTATAGTTGTAAGAATAATTTTGTGTAATTTTAGAAATAAATTCATTTCTGTTTTTGGTGAGTTATGCAGACAGATAGAAACCATTCACAGTTCTAATAAAGACTAAATCGAGTTAGTTGGACAAATTTACATAACTGTCTATTCGATTATTTTTAAACATAAATATTTTGTGTACATTTAGCTTGAATTCTTTATTGTTCAAATTTTTAAACAAACAAAACATTAAAAGTAGGGAGGAATAATAATCTCTCGAGTTGGAATATTGAATAAAGTGCTAAGCTGAATATTGAAATAATAAATAATAATAAAAATTCCAAAAACACTCGAGGTTTGGACGATACTGAGCAAAGCTTGAGACCTGGTCTCAAGTTTTTCCTAGTTGTTTAGCGGTGATAACGCTAAACAACTATTTAAAAACGCCGTTTGTTCACTAATTGATTTGCAATTTGTTTTTATTTTAATACCATTAAGACCAACAGCGCGTTATCTTATAAGCAAAAAGGGCAATTGCGTGAGATCCCATCAGCAGACGCGCCCATAATCTCCAAATCAATATTTTGATTTTGAAGTTAAAAAGTCTATTCCAAATTTGATCATTTATAATTAATTAATTTTAATAACTGTAAATAACAGGTGAAAAAAAAGGGTTCAAAATGTCCGTTAAATCTCCAATTTTTAAAATTTCTTATTAAGCGAGCTTCATGTCCGTTGCCCATTTTTTTTTCTAAAAACAAAAGTACCTATGAATTTGTATCTTTAAAATTATGCACAGCATTACTATCCGATTTTTTTTTAATTTTCTCCAGTTATAGGAAAACTAACAAACGTATCGGGAAAATTTTTGAAGATTTGGAAAGATTTTTCAATTTTACATCTAAATTCACCTGATAAATATTGAAAATCAATAATGTTGACTAAGTTTTAGTCAGTTATGAGGAAAATGTTCGAAAAAAACCCGCAGTGTCCAAGAGCGTCCTCTGCCATTCAGAATTTTATCACATTTTTCTTAAATAGAAAGCTTCAGGTCCTTCAGGACAGGCACTTTGAAATGCTCTATACAACACACGCTCACTTTTCACAAAATCTCGTAAAACAAACGAGATGTCGATGTTTGAACATGGGAAATTTTCGCACGCCAAATCGAGTAATATGTCCAGTCCCCTTAAAAATTGTTTTTATTTTCAAATTTTATTACCTATATTATATATTATAAGTATACAAAGTGAGTTAAAAGTGACTTATAATATTCATAACTTTTTTATTTATGAAAATTTGGAAAAACGGCGAGACACGTAACTTTTTACTTTTTTAATTATTTAATTCTGTCTAAGCCAAAATGGCTGTATCTGTTACTATTGCGAAGAAATGATGTCCTTTTTAAATAGTACCCCTTATTTTTATCAACTTTTTGAATAGGGTTGGTTTTACTACGTGCAGACATGTATTATTTAATACAATAAAAGTAACTGAACTAATTAAGTTCATTATAACATTTTAAAATAAGGAGGATTCTCTTCCAAATAAAAATTAAACACTAGACATGGGAGCCCCCAAATTCAAAATTGCATGGGGCCTCATGAAGCCATAACTCGGTGCTGATTAAGATTCAGAGAAAAATCCGTTTACGCTGTAGTTTAAAGATTTAGACAGTACAGTTTAACAGCTCTATTGTTTCCTATTTTCATAATATTCTATTTTTAAGCAAGATATACCAAAATTACTTTATAGGGTTCATAACTGCTTATTTATATCACAATGATAATAATTTATACGCTTTGCCCGGCGCATCCACCATTTAGCGCGTTTACAAATTGACGTTTTATTGAAAAGCCAGTAACTTCAATGGAATTTATGCCACTATCTCCAAATTAGGCGTTAGTTCGTTTTTCTTATATTAAAATTCTTAAATTTATAATTTTTTCTTACTTTTTATTAAAGAAATCTTTTTACAAGTACCGCACCTATAGGTCAACGTTTTATGGGTTTTGTTTTATTTTTATATCATATGGTCTGTAAAATTTTTAGAAAATGAATCTGCTATGACGTAAAAGAAATCGATAGTAACATAACAAAGGAAATAATAAAATTGTTGAATTATTTTTTTTAAGTAACATTCACTATAAGGTCATAGTTGAACATTAGTATTATTGGTTTGCGGTTATTTAGGGGGGACCAGACAAGATATTGAGGACGATCATGATGAAGAAAGTAAATAGAATAAAGATAAAAGGTACAACAAATTATTAGCACACTAAAAACTGTGAATTTATGTAAACAATGTTAATAAACACTATAAAATGAAAAAATGACTGATTATTTTGGAAAGTAAATGGAAACCTTTACTTTGCCAAATTTTATTTTGTTTGATTTCCGATTTACATTGTTCTTGACAAAGATCCTCATTATGATGTAGTGAATTGCATTTTGTTGTCAGAAGGGGGGATCTTTATAACGATGTTAAGATCTTCTCTACAATAGAACTTAGTACATCTAAACATTTTGTACTAGCCACTTTCATAACTTATTTATGTTTTGTAAAAAATAACAATAATATAGAATGTTATCATTAAAGACCGACTGGTCGAAAATTCGTTATGTAATGTTTGTGTTGTTTACAATAAATGTCCTTTTAGCCTCAACTGTTGTAACAGGATTAACAACATCAGGAAAAGTAAGATTTCTTTATATAATTTCGGATTTTATTTTAAAGTAAAAGGCGTTTAAATAATGCAATTTGTAAATAAACCATTCTCTAAATCAAAACCAGTTGCATATTTGTTGTTTATATCAACGTAAATATGACACAATAATAATCCTAAAATTATCCAATTAAATCCGAAATTAAAAACTTTCTTCTAATGTCATTACCAACAAGCGAAATAAGAGCAGAATCATTCTACGGATCTTGAACTTGAATGTCGTTATTCGTGCCAACATACACTTTCTTAATTCTTTATATTTTTGAATTTCGCAAAAAAGGAAACTGGGTAGTTTTCTAATTTCGAAAATTATTAATAAAGGGTACTAGAATACAGTGCCCGTTATCGATAATATTCCAAGTTTGAGAATTATAAAAGTAAAATTAATTAATTAATTGATTAAATGTACTGTGAAGCTGAAAAATACACTGAAATTTTGGATATTTGAATTTGTATAAATTCGGCAGCTATAAAGTGAACGTGTTAAATAGCGGCCACTGTATTTACACCTTTCTACAATCTAAAATCATGTTTAGACTTTTTATTGTTTTTATTGTTGAGAAATAGGAAAATTGGTCTTAATTAAACAAGTTGTACTACAATTGTTTATTTAAAATGTACACTCTATAAATCTGTAAAATTAAAGAAAATTGCATACCCAGATGTACGGAACTAATCTGTTATTGAATAGTTAAATTCAACAAACCTTCACTAAAATCGATTTTAAAGAGAAAGGTTTATAGTGTATAACATAATTGTTTCTATAACAATTACACAATAACTATAATGTTTTGTATTGAATTTGCAGCAAAAACACCAATTATTTCGTGAACATTTATTACCAGAACAAGGTGGTAAAATACCGGAAACGGCTTTCCATCCTGATCGTATACTTTTAAATAAATACCAACAAAACGGTCTGTATTTACCTGATGGTTATCATCTATTACAAAGGATGTCGAATCGTTTATTTCCACATAAACAAAACCCATCATATAATACAATAAAGGCAATTATTTTAATTGTGAACATTATTATGATTATATCAATGTTTTATTTTTAGATTCATATTGCACCTGATAACAGATATGTAGCACCAGAAGGACAAATTTATACACCATTGACAGTTGATACAACATATCTTATTAGAGAACCGGTTAAATGTACAATAACACCGCAATTTTACCATGATAATAATTACTATCCATTATTACCATATGAATCGTTGAGAATTTTAAGAAAGTTCAAATATAGTAAAATTAATAATAGTCTGTTAAAGGATCTTTCCCTATCACCAGATGATTACGCATCACATGTAAGGAAGTGAACTTTTAATAATTACCAAACAGAGATAGATTACAAATTTTTGGAATTTGTCCAATTAATAAAATCCGTCTCTTTGCCCCACTAAAGGCCTCCAATAACTTTGTCTTTTTTTTCTTGTAGATTTTATTGGAGTTGTCGCCGTATTTGCGACGACTTCATGAAACCGACTGAAATATTCGACACACCGTCTATGGGATGTTCGATATAATTTGTTATAATTTAGATGGAAAATAAACAATTCTCGTTTAATTGTTGTTTTCTTCAATTTTACCGAACAATAGTTAAATTGCCAATTTGAGTAACGTTCACAATTGGTCTGAAAGTAGAGCAAATGAAAGGCATTGTGAAATAATGACCACAGGGTAAATGAAACTTATTACAGTTTCGGTTGTGTAATAGTGTAATATCAGTGGCGTGGTCGAAAGGGGATCTGATTTATTCCCAAAAGCGCGCTTAAAACGACCTGCAGGGAATATTAGAAATATTATTATTTGTAATTGCAATTGAAATATTCATATTGGTAATAAATTTATAATTTCTTAATAAAATTCACATTTTTTTTTTTGATATTGTTGCAAAAATGGTCCAACGGGTAGGGAAAGTGATATGTGACCCATAGTGGCGACATAAGTAAAATAACCGTTCATTCTACTTTTATCCGTGAGAGTGACACAATGGACAAACGTTTACTATTTGTATTTTCTTTAATTTTCGTAACCGAAGCTGTGACTCTTGTAAGTATCTTAAATTTTTAAATACAAATAAACAATAATTGAACACAATAGTACGGCGGTTATGGGCGTGTTCCGTTAAAATTACGACAATCTGAAAAGGAACAACAACAGGATTTCAGTAAAATCCCAGGAGCTCCAGGCATTGATTATCCGTTATACCATTCAGTACCACCGACTAGTTTCTCATGTAAACACGTTCCAGCCCTTCCTGGTATTTACGCTAACGTTGAAACTGGATGTCAGGTAAATTTTCAAAATTCTGTAAATATTTGTTAATTGATTTTTGTTACAATAAAAAGGCTTACCATGTGTGCCATGATGGTCGTGAAGGCGAACAAGGCGCCTCGTTTTTGTGCACAAATGGTACGATTTTCAATCAGGCTGAATTCGCCTGCGATTGGTGGTACAACGTGAATTGCCATGAAGCACCGAATCTTTATCGACTCAATTTAGATCCGTTGAAGAATCCCTATGTGCCTAAACCGAAACCAAAACCGGAAGATGAACATATTAATTATGTACCAATTGGGAGAAAGTATTAGAAAGTCGAGATTCTATTTGTTTTAAATTATTGTAAATTATTCGGTGTTATTAACAAAACAATAATAAAGAAATCTATCAAAAATTTGTAAATGTTTTGATTGAGTTGCTATGCGATTACTGGTCGATATTTTCAGTAACAATAAACGAAAATGTCGCTTACATGGGAAGATAAAGAAGTTAAATTTGATATGCCGTTCTCGTGAGTTTTATAAAAAAAAAATTGCAAATTTTCCGACATGATGATTTTAGTGAGATGCGCTTGAAAACTGGTGAGAAAATTGTGGATCGTTTGGAAAGTATCGAAGACACTAAAGGCAACGGTGGCGATAGAGGTCGGTTAATAATCACAAATATTCGTGTATTATGGCATTCATTGGCGAGCCCTCGTATTAATTTATGTATAAATTCATAAAAAAATTGTGCAATTATTAATGATTTAATTTTACAGCAATCGGCTATAATTGTATGGTTTCAATATCAACCAAAATTGTTAATTCTGTAAGATTTTATCATTTCATTAACATAAAAAAATGAAAATTTTACAATTTAGAAACTACGAGGAACAACCCAAGCTCTCCACATTCTAACATTATCGAATAAAATACGATTCGAATTTATTTTTACGAATTTAGTACCGGGAAATATGAGACATTTCACATCTGTTATGGGTGTTCATAAGTAAATTTAAAATAAACACAAAATAATTAATACAGATAGAAATTTCAGGGCGTATATGTCGTCGAAATTGTATCGAGAATTGAAACTTCGAGGCGCTGTTATTTTTAATAAACAATTAAAAATCTTACCACTAGAACAGGTATTTACAACACTTCACGGCGTTTGGAATTTGTCCAGCGATCAAGGCAGTCTTGGTACTTTCGTTGTGACCAACGTTCGAATAGTATGGTTCGCTGACATGAACGAAGCGTTCAACATATCTCTACCGTACTTACAAATCGAATCGGTAATTAAATTAAAATAATAGTCGAGTTTATACTTAATTATATTTATAGATTAAAATACGCGACTCAAAATTCGGTACAGCTCTAGTTGTAGCAAGTTCAGAAAGCAGCGGTTCTTACGTATTAGGTTTCCGTATAGATCCCGAAGAGAAATTACAAAATCTCTACAAAGAATTGATATCACTGCACACAGTTTATAAGAACAATCCGATATTCGGCGTTGAGTATAAGTGGTGTACGACAAATAAGCTTGATGAGCATGTTAATCAAACATTTGTCGATGATTTTGAAGAGATTGAAGAACCAAAAGGGGAGATGTCCAATGTTCTTACAGCATATTTAGCCGATAGTGGGCATGATGAAGACAGACCGCCAGTTTATGCGCCTGAATTAGGCTTAGCTATTGAGAGTATCAAGGAAGGATATACATTACAAAAATTGTGGGAAGTTATACCTTCATAAACTAGCGATTTCGTTGAATTTTTATTATTATTTTTCTATGAATCTGTGTCAATACATTAATCTACATCGGGATATTTTATGTAGTTATTAAACAGTTACTACAAATTAACATTGGTCTCTTGAAACTATTAGAAATTGTCAGTCGATTTTAATTTATCAACACAGAACACTTAATTATATGTCTAAACATTAATCACCATTCATTAGAAATAAATATTAATAATTTAATAAAAATTGATTAAAAATAAATGTTATATACATAAAAGATTAAAATATTTAAAATAAATTTACGAAAAATTACTAAAATCAGTTTTCAATTTTATGGAAGGTTGATGATTTATAATTGATTTATTAGTACCATTAACAACATTCTTAATTTTAATATAATTTTGTTGTTTCGATCGTATAGCATTTTCAAGTTTTATACGTAAATCACCACTTTCACTCATCAATTTCTTAAATTCCTAGAAAATTTTCAATATAACATCCACTAAATAAATAAATAAAATAACAAACCTGTGGATATTTAGGACCGATTTTCATTAATCTTTGTAAGCTAATCTCATGTAAATTTATCGAATATTTATTTGCCGATCGAAGCGCTTGACCCTCCAATAAATAACTAACTAATATTGGCACTAATAATGTTAATATTTGTATTCCTATAAACACAACAAAAATAAAATAATTATACGATAAAATGATTTTTTTTATACAAGATGATTCACATCGAACGAAAAGTTCATTATTTTAAGAGGATTTTCTAGTCATTCTTCTTAGTCTCTTGACGTGTATAACCTGGAAATCACGAAATTGTCACAACAACGTGTCTATTGACCAATTTCCCAACGAGCTACGAGGTTCTAATTTTGCTAAAATAATCTTATGAGACCACCCTATAAATCCTTGGAATATTTTTCGTATCACTTAACAAATAATGGGAGTTGTTATAAGAACTTTTCGCTGAATGTAAATAGAAATTCTGTCTTTTCCATAAAAGATATTTATAAAAATTGAGATTAAATACAGAGGTGAAACTCTAAATGTATACGATTCGAAAAATATTTCGAGGATTTATAAGAGGGTGTCTAGAGATCATTTTAGAAGCTCTTTTAGAAGTTCGCGATTTTTAAAAACGAACTATGCACGTTAAACGACTTAGAATGACTCAAGAATCCTCCTAACATTGATCTTTTTTGTTTTTCTCTATTTTGTTCTAGAGTGGGGGCAAATGTCTCCCTTTTTTTTTTCGAGAATACAATGGAGAAAAATGGAAAAAATAATGTTGGGAGGGTCTTCGAGTCATTCTTAGTCGTTTTGCGTACTTAGTTTGTTTTTGAAAATCGCGAGCCTGTCCAATTTTGAAATGAACTGCGAGGTTCTAATTTTGCTAAAATTATCTCTAGACACCCTCCTATGAATGTTCGATATATTTTACGAATCGCTCGCCAACTTACAGGAGTTTCACACGAATCGTATACATTTAGAGTTTCAACTCTGTATGTTTCGGGACTTTTAGTTCCATCTTCAGATCAAATATTTAAAACATATTGATTATTAAAGATTAACAAAATAAACTAAAATATAAATAAGAGATTTAATTATGAGAAAATTTAAAAATGAAATTAAAAATAAATTTTAAAATTCTTGAATAAATTTATACCACACTTGCCTTGCATTATATCCCCTAAGATGGCAAAAATTTGTAAGAAAATTTACATTTATTTATAAATAATAATAGTGATAATAAAAAAAAAACTTACGATTTTGTGGTTCAGCAAGTTCAATTAACGATTCAACAGTTGTTATAGTTTCTGTTGTTACCATTAATTCACCATCTGAGAATATATTTCGTGCTGAATCTGAGTAAAGGAATTCGACAAGTCTTGGTGCTAATGTATGAATATATGGAGTAGCAATAGCACGATCAGGATGTGCAAATAATGATCTCAATGTTTGTACACATTTTAGCCGTACCTATTGATTTATTTTATTTATTTTTATTTTATATTATTTAAAAAGTAAAAACTTACTGTGGAATTGGAACTTTGTAGACATTGTCGAAAATGATTAATACATGGATATTGTAAATTTGGTGCAATAACAACCTTTGATGGTGAATGTAATACAAATACACCAATAGCTAACATCATTGTTACTTCATCTAATTTATTTTCATCACTTCCAGTTTTAGCCAAATCAATTATTTTAGCAAGTGCACTTTGTAATAATTTTTGCCAATTATCACAACATCTTTCATCATTACAATAACGATCAGTTATTAATACTTTTAAACAATGTAATGCAGCCTGTATTGATGGATTATTAGCTAATATTGTTACATCATTTATATTTTTTGTTGCTATTTCTCTTATAACACCAGTTGTTAAATATAATATTGTTGGTAATATTGATAATGAACCTTGTGGGGAACACAATTTATGTAAATTTTCCATACAATTTAATGTTGATGCTATTAAACGTCCAGATTCATCCGGTGTTTGCATCAATTTTAATGAATTAACAATTGTTGAATTTTGTGTTGGACTTAATGATGGTAATTGTCTTACTAATAAACATAAACATACTTCTAATACAGAAAACACTAATGATTTACCTGGCAATATTTCACCATATTCACCACCTTCACCAACTAAATCACAATCAATTGTTGATGTTATATTATGATTATTTAATTCATTCAATTTATTCCTTTTTTCTTCATCTAATTTTTCTTGAGCACCTTTTATTATTTGTTGTAAAACTTTCATACATAATAATTGACAATTATGATTATCTCTTGTTAATATAATTCGATGTAAAACATTACATAATTCAATACCTAATGAATTATCAACCATTATTAATTCTCTTGCATATTTAGAATCGAGTAACGTATATAAAGCCTTTAAACATGTTACAATACTCTCTAAAGGTTCTATTGATCGTTGACTGCATAAAGCTTCCATACAAATTCCAAATAATAAATGAAATTTATCACTACCGTTATCTAGATTATTATTATTATTAGTATTATTATTGTTTGTATTATCATTATTGATATTATTTTCATTTTTAAATACATCAAAACCAACTGAATTTAACCATAAAGCGGCTGCATGCAGAATTGGTGGCCATGATGATATATAATGTGGTCTTGATGATTCCATAGTATCATTTGTATAAAATGCACCACCATCATGAGGTAATTGACTAGCAAATTCAGCTGGTAATGATAATAATGCATGATCTTTTAAAGCAGCTAACCAATGTTGTGATAAACTAAATAATTCAGGTTGTACTAATGTTAATAAACTTTCACCACGATATTCAAAATCACCAAATTCATCATCATCACTAATATTATCACTATTACCGTTTACATTATTATTATTATTTGTTGTAATTGTTGTATTTGTAGTAAATTCTAAATTATTATCATTACTATTCATAGCAACAATATAAACTTCAGCCCATGCTTTTAATATTGCTAATTTTTCTAATGTTGCTAAACTTTCATTATATAATTGTGTTGTATTTGTTCTATTTTGTAATTTTGTTAATGATGATACTAATAATTGATGTACACGTCTTAAATCATTTAAATCTCTAGCAACATTCGAACCAATCCATGTTGAACATACTTGACATGCAGCTGCTGTTACATGTGATGATGTATCAGGTGCAAATGCTGGTCTTAATGCTGCACCAACTTGTGCTTGATATTGTTCAAGTAATAAATGACCAGGAAATTCTGGTTCTGGTACTTTAGAAAATTTCTCTATTATATCTTTTAATGTTTTTAAACCTTCTAAACGTAATTGATCTGAATCACTGGTTGCTGCTATAAATGACATACGTATCAATTCAGATAAATGTAATACAAGATAATCGGTTTTTCCTTTATTATTTAATTGCATTTCTTTAGCTTGTATTAAATCAAAATGTATTATTTTATTGTTTATTTCACATGCTATTATTATTTTTCTAACACATTCAGCTGCAAATACACGTGTTGGCCAACGTGGTTGTACAGCTGGATGTGTTGATGTATCTTTTTCAGCATGAAATTCAATTTGATCATCATCAGCTTCAACATCATTTTCATCATTATCATTTGTTATTATTTGTTGATCATCATTATTTGTTGTATCTGATGCTACAGTTAATACATCTTTACATAAACCAAGCCATTGTGATAAATTATCAGCAGCTAACATTTGTAACATACTAATAAGTGTATCATGTATATCTTTTATTAAACCAGAATCAGTTTCTGTATCTAACATACTAAATAATACACCAGGTAAACCTGTTTCTGTTATTAATAAACCTTCAACTGTATTATTATCACGACTTTCATTAGCTAATGTCATTGCATGTTCACAAACTTCTTTAGCTTCACGTTGTGCTAATTGTCTCAAACATGATATTGCTGCTTTTCTTAATAATAAATGATTACTTGATAAAGTTCGCTGTATAATTAAAATGTTAATTTATTAATTAAAAATAATAATTAAAAACTTACACAAAGTGTAGGAACTAAAGATGATAAATTAACATGTCTTGGTGCAAATAAATGTAATTGTTGTAAACAACCAGTAGCTTCAGCTTGAACTAAAGGATCTTGATGATCTTGCATTATCGCACAAGCACAAAGAAATGATGATCTAGCCATACAAATACTAGATGTATTTCCTTGTAATTCTGGTCCTATTGTAGTGATAAGTGCTGATAATACTTTACCAATACATTGATGCACATCAATATATGATTGTGGTACATTTAATAATAATTTTAATGCTAATGATAAACTAGGTTCAACATATCCTCTAAACATTGGACCACCAGAATCAGCAATTAATGCTAAAGCATGTAATGACCATACTTGTACAACTGGTGATGTTTGATCTTGTGCTAATGCTAACAATATTGATACACTCGTATTTAAATGTTGACTAGAACCCATACCACCAACATAACGATGTAAATAACCCAATGCTAATGAATGTCCAGTACGACTAACAACATCTCTAGCTGATTTTAAACGATCGAAACTAGTTTGGGCTAATTCAGCTGTAAATTTAGGATCAGACACAACTTGTGCTATACGACCAACAGCTTCACCGGCAGCACAACGTAATATCGGATTTGTTGATGTTAATGTATTTATAATTAAATTTGTTATTGACTTTTTAACATCTTCTTGTCCAATTAACATTTTTGTTTCTGTTAAACCTTTTAAACCACTTAATAATGCTGTAAATACGTTCATTTGAACAGCTTCTTGACGTGAACTTTTCGCATGTTTTATACATTCAATAAAATGATCAACCATTTGTAAACGATGTTTATTTGCAACCCTTGGGAATATTTGTCCAAATAATAATACAGACATATCAATTACGGCTACTCCTAATGGAAGGGGACCAGGAATGATCTCGCCCTTTAAAAATATTCATTTAAATATTCAAGAAACATTCTAAAAATAAAAGAGAAATAAATTACATTTAATATTTGACGATATAGACAACATGAATCATGTTCAAGAGCACCTGAACCAGCGGCACTATTCGGCTGTAACTAAAATAGTAGAAAAAAGTAAGGATTTCTAAAAATAAATTAAAAAAAAATCGTCAAACACAAAATAAAAATAAAATATCAACAAAAATCATAACTACAATCAACATTTGTAGTTACTCACATGTTCACCATCTGCCCTTCGATTTGGTTCCATCTAAATGAAAATTCGAAAGGAATTTTGTATCAATTTACAAACACAACAACAATATAGTATACAGTTATTTTATCTTTTAAAAAGAATAATAATATTGAAAACATTACCTGTAAGTTAAATTATTTCATTTAAATGAAACTTACCTGATCTTCGATAGTACGATGATCGGTCTCTTGTAACCATGTTCCTAAAATTACTGAATCATCAGCATGGCAAATTGTTCGCATTTGTGATGTTGTTGTATTTGCTGGATTTTCAGTTAATGTAAATTCAGCTACCAGCATTCTTAATAAATGTGTATAAGAACCTAGATTATTATAAACAATTAAATTATTCTAATTTTATAATTTCATTAACATACTTTCGAACGATTGTGGAGGTAATAGAAGTAACGTTTCATAAAGTCTTAAACGAACCATAGCAGAAGGTGCTTTCAATTGTTGGCCGTAGCTTTTTAGAATATTGGAAATGCTATAATTTATTACATTATTATTATTGATTTAAATGTTATTTTTTTTTAAATTACTTTGAAAGCATAGCAAGAGCAGATTCGATTGGTGTTAATAATCGTCTTATTATATCATCAGTGGCTAATTCTGGACAATTTTGTAAGAAACTATGCATTGCTGATAATGCACCAGCACGTCCTTCTAATGTAACTTGCCATGTAAATGCATCACCACGTGCTTTTTCTGAATCTAATTCTTTTGTTGAACGTGGAAATGAATTACGCCATAATAATAACATTCTAGGTAATAAACCACGTACAACTGGTATACCCAATGTCATAATTGCACCAATAAGTAACCAACCGGCTTGTGTACGATTTAATGATAAACGACTATTTTGACTGGCACTTCTTAATAATTCTTCAGCTGTATTAAATATTATTTTTCCTTTTGTATGTGGTACACCTAATGGTGATAAATTAACACCACCTAATACAGCAGCTAATGCACTACTATAACCGGCAATAGCTTCAGGTGATGTTCGATATTCTTCAATACAATTTACACAACGATCTATTAATGGTGTTATTTGACTGGGTACAGCAACACATATACAACGTAAACACCAAGATGCTGCTAAACGTGCAGCTTGACATGGATGTATTAAAACACTAACAGTTGCATCAATTAAATCTAGAATTATTAAAATATATTTTATAATAAAATGTTTGATTTAATAACAATAAATCATACTCAAACTTTGATCTGTTATAAGATCATGTGCAGTGGTCCCTAAGCTCAATACTAAACAACCAATTTCTTGTAATGCACATACAAGAAGATGTTGACTGAATAATGTTTCTTGATTATAATCTTTAGCATTTTCTGGATTAAAATCAATCGAATTCATTTCTTTTATAACAATTTGTGCTATCTCATTACAAGCTAATGTTTGTGCTTTTTCACCCAACATTTTACCAAGTACACTTCTCAATATAAAATTAATACATTTACGTGAATATACAGCATCAACATGTGATGATGCAGCTTTTGGATTTGCTACTAAATATAGTATGTGAGTTAAAAATGATTTCATATTCCTTTCTAGCCATACACTTCCTAATATTTGTACAAAAATCACGTAAGCCTATAAAATTAATTCAATTTTATAATTTTAAAGTAAATTAATTTGAACAATTTACATGAGTAACTCCTACACGAACTTCACGATTAACATTACTGCTACCTTTAATAATTTCACCTGTACCTTTCAAGAATCCAACACCCCCTCTTAAAAAACCAGCCATTAGAATACCTAAAGCTTCATCTAATGATACCATTTTAACACCCCTTAATTGTGCTAAAATTATAAAAAATATTGATAAATAATCAAATTTATTTTACAACACTTACAAAGTTTTTCAGGTTTTTGATTTTGTGTCATTGCTATTAATGCACCTAATAATTTAGCAACAGCACAACGTACTTCGTAATTAGAACCATCAAATGCACGAAAACATAATGTTGCTAAACTTTCTAATTCTGTAGTATAAAGGAATGGTGCATGATTTAACATTTCTAATAAACAACGTGTAGCTGCACAACGTACAGCCATTGCACGATCAATTAAACAGTGTCGTGCCACTTTATAGATATCTTTATGTACGTTTGATATAGCGCTACCCATTCCAGCACATACCTTTCGGGAAAAAATAGTTAAAGATACCGGAACTCAAAACGATTTATAATCACAGTCAACTTGTAATGATCCAGTGTTTCACCAAATAATATAATTATAGATGAAACACTCTGTATATTTTTATTGATCTAGTGGCAGTTCGATATACATCCCCCTTGTAATTCAAGTTTTCTGACAACACGAAAATTACGTATAAAGATCTGTTCTCAAATCAAAATAAAAAGGTAATTTGAGATGTTGAGTAATCGATTAAAGCTACTTATCCTTGACCACATAACGGATGAATAAAGAACTTGCTGCAATAGTTCTCGAGGAATAATAGCTAATAATCAGATTAGCATGAGGTTTTTGTACGTTTTTTACTGCTATATCCACAAAATATACTTTATACTTACGTGATGCATTGTGTAGATCATGCAAAAATGCACAATTCGAAATAAATCTAAACAAAATAGAGTAGATTGTTAAAATCAAAATTTCAAATTAAATTATTTTCAGCACACTTATGTTTAAAGTGGAATATTTTCAGTTTGAATTTAGTAATATTAAGCCCCGTTTGAGAAGCGTCTCTTTCTTCAATAAATTATTTAAGTTCAATCGATTACTCGTCATTCCCTATCAACCCTACTAATTTGACATGATTTCTGAAAATTATGGCGTAATAGATTACAAATAAAATTGAGTACTAACACAAATGAATCATTTCGAGTTTCCTGTGATTTAATTAATTAAAAAAAAATTACTTTTTCTAAAGTTAACATGATTTCAATTCGTGTTTGTGATTCGGCATTCCGTAATGATCGAGTCAATATTTGTACAGTTTCTTCATAAGAACGTCCCATCATTCTACCTAATTTTTCATACATTGTTCCTACACAACATATAGCAGCTCTAAAATTATAATAAATTACATTGAATAAATAAAAAAATAATAAGAAAAATTACAATTTTGTTGGTAGAAAACTCGGTGAATCGTCTTTATTTTTAAGTATATCATTGCATTTATTAACAGTATCAAAGAGTAGAAATGTATCACCAACAGAAAATAACGTAGCCAAACATCTAGCTATTAATTTACGTGTCGGTGGTCCTGGAGATTCTTGAATATGATTCATTAACTGTTCTACTAATTTCTTTTGACATCCTTTTATATCATTCTAAAATGGAACAACCACCATTCACTAGTTTTTGTTCGACGAAAATTTAAAAAAGAAAAAACACCATACCTTCTGAGCAGCAACTAAAACTTTATCTAAAAATCGTAACCATTCAAATATAAAAACAGGCCGTTTAGCTGGTGGTATTTGTGCCAAAGCTTCCTCATTTAATGTTAAACTATGCGATAATTCCATTATTGAAAAAATATGTAACTTTCTGAAAAATATTCGTTTGAAAATCACACAAAATAAAAGAAAGGATACAAAGAGAGCTCTAGTTAAGAATATCTAAAATATCCTTCTACTACTACCACTACTACTAACAAACATTTTGATATGCCGCAAATTTAGAAGTAAATCGTACAAAATAGGTGGCAATATCAATTTACCCACAATAAATCTTGTGATATAACATTAAATGATCAAATCAATTTAGATTGTTGATGATTGGGGCAATTTTTTTCACAATAACAACAAAAACATTCTTAATTCAAGACAGAAATTATCGAATTAAATCAAGGTAAAATAAATAAGTTCCTACCTATTTATTGTTGCCATTCTATGTTGATGATGTTCAACAATGTATATTCTTATAGTTATAATTAATTTAAAATAGAATTTCTTAAGGAAACGGAAATGATAAGAAAATGTTGCGGAAAAGCCGACTGCATTGTCTATCAACAGTATCAACTGATAAAGCGCATGCCCTTTTATACAGTGTAACAACCTTTTTAAATATGAACAATTCAGATATTTTAAAAATATATTTTTTATGGAATAATTATTGAATCACAAAATTCTAACAAATTTGACTCATTTGTAAATAAAACAACAAATAATCACCGAAATTATCACTTAGTTTGATATCATTTTATACATTATAATTAGTATTAATTAACAAGAATTTGCAATAATTTTTCTTATCACATATTATTTGTTTTAAAGTTAAATCAACTATTTCAACAAAAGCATGATGTAAATGAAGTACAATAACACATGTGAGCTTATTGAAATTAAATTTGAAATAAATTGAAAAAAATTAATAAGAATAAACAATTTTACCTCAACTTTTGGCGTCACAACTTATTTTGATTGAAAAAGAAACAGTAATTAGGTTATACACTCGATATTTTATAACTTAAATACTAATCAATTATCACTATTAATTACAGTTTTAGTGATTTTATTATCACTGATTTTCATTAAAATACTATTATTTTGTTTATTTTTTACAATTAATTTTACTTTCAATTATTTGATAAAATATTCAGAACACAAGTTTGACATAAATAACGTGAAATCGGTGAAATGACAGATGACAGCAATGACATACAGTGTAGCCAACCTATTGAAGATTAAATGTTGATAAAGAAAGCTCACATTTCCAACAAATGTTTTTAAATTATAAGATTTATAAGCGAATAAATTAATACATTTAATTAGCTAATCACAGATAAAAATTAGTTTTATTTACAATGACAACACAATTTGCTTTAAAATAATTGTGATAGAGTTGTATTCACTATCTTAATAAGAGCATCCAAACTCCAAACTGATATAGTGAATTTCACCCATAATGTCATCAATAGAAATTCAAAAATCCTAATTACTAATTAATCTCAAAATTATAATAAAGGCTTTACCACTAATGTGGAGTATTATACAGTGAAACCTGTCTAAGTTGGACACTCGCCGTGCCATCAAAAACTGTTCAATGTGGACAGATGTCCAACTTAACAGGTTTCACTGTATGTCATTGTAATATTACATAGTTTTATGAGTCTGTCTACTTTCATGTTCATTTATGTGGTCTCTTAAATTAGCTTTAGATAAAAATAATTCACCACAAAGGCTACACTGTTTGAAATTATCAAATATACGAGTATGTAATTGTAAGTGTTTTTTCAAAATTGATTTTTTTTTAAACTGTTTGTCACAAACAGTGCAGTCGTAGGATATCTCGCTATTATGATAAACATTTACAATTTCTAAATTAGTTTTCTTGTTCTGTTTTGATCCACTTTGTTTCTCTTCATATTCTTCATGTATTCTTGAATTAAAGTTATTGTTAGCCACTATACCTAAAAATATTCTATTCTAAATACACATACACATAATTCAATAAAATTATTAGTAATAACAATAAAAAACTATCTTATGACACGCTTACACCATATCAAAATTGTTTATTTCAATTATTTTGGATGAAAGTAAACTATGAATTGCGATGAGAGCGTATAGCGTAGCTTGATGCAACCGTTAGTTAAAATTGACATGAATAATGCTTTAAATAAGCTCAGAATCCAATTATTTACTTATTTACAGGAGGAAATTGCTGGTATTTATGAAATAAATAATTAATATCACAAAATGATATGTTTTCAATAACAATAAATAAGCGAAAAAACATAATATAAGCAGCAAGAAAATATTCTACAAAAAATTTTAAACTGAAAATAATCGAAATTTTGTGGATTACGAACACAGTTTTTGAAAGTATAGTGATAATTATGATAAGAGCTAAAGATTTCCAGTTTTCAAAGTTAAATTATTTGGTCTCCAAAATGACAGTTATTATTATTATTATTATTAGTTACTATTATTAAGGTTCTTACCAATTATATTAGACATACTGTTTTCTTCATAATCATCATCATAATCATCATCATCATCATCATCATCATCATCATAATCATCATCATAATCATTATAATCATCATCATCATCATCATCATCATCATCATCATCATCACCCTCATAATCAGCATCATCATCATAATCATCATCATTATCATCTTCATCATCACTATCATCATCATCATCATCATCGTCGTCGTCATCATACTTCATCATTATCGTCAGTTCATCCTCGGAAACTTCTGGAAATTTTAAACACAATAATATTAAATAATGAACTCGATTTTTTTTATTGTTATTATTTAGCAGCGGGATTTGCACGCTCCTTCGTGTTCATCATGTGACTGCTCTAAATTAATATAACCGCTCGATCTCTATCGACCTCTCAATATAATTATACGTTTATTTGTTGCGATTGTAGCACTATAATCATTAATCATTCAACGTAATTCATAATATGAGTGAGCGAAGTCACAAACAATAAACAGGCAGTCTATTGTAGCTGACTTTTGTTCGTCTCTTACTGGATTTTTATAAGTGCAGCGAGTATAGGTGGGTTTCAAGTACTTGGTGAAATATAAATATACAAATTACGATTATATGGTAAGAATCAAGAATCGCGTATATGTCTATATCGTGCGCTGACGATAGTCGCACAGCAATCTGAAATAAATTCCCGCCACCGTTGCCAAATTATTATTATTCTTACCAGTGACGTCCATATTAGATTTATTTTTTTCACACAAGAATACGTTATTTGACTAAAAAATTTTATTGCGATATTTACCTATTGACCTTAATGCTTTATAACATTTCGAACAAACATTTAAAGTATGCCCGAGAGAATGCCTATCCTCTTCACGTATCTAAAAAAAATAATAATTAATATGAAATAAATAAGTAATATAATCTTATTTATAAAGGTGTAATTTGAAGGAGAAATTATTCAAATTGTTCTCTTAAATGAAAGTAAAATAAAAGATTTATTTGTAGTAGACCGATTAAGATGACAATAAAGCCGAAACCGGTCCACTGCAAATGAATTTTTTATTTTACTTTCTTTTAGAACAAACCAAATAATTTCTTCAAATTACAAATACTCCATTATTCATACCTTTAAGATTATTATTTGTTCCGTAATTTTGATCGATTTATTACCGAAATTATTTCGAGGAAATTCTGTTTTTTTTTGACCACACAAGCGACATTGCTCCATGTTTAATATTAATTAATCAATGAATTAATTTACAATAATTTTCAATTATTTTATTAAACTAAACAGAACACCGATTTAAATTTTAAATAAAACGCTACAATTTGAACACGTCAACATCACGCAGACGTCGCTTACATAACATGCCGTGATGCCACATGTATTTAATCACTGTTGCCATATTAGTAATTAAATTACTAAAGAAAACAAATTGAAATTCGAATAAAACACCTGAATTATGCGTTGTTTTAATAAGAAATGTATAATCTACATTTAAAAAAATAGTCGTTTTTGAAATTATATATTTTTTAGAGCGTTTTGCGAAAAAATATGAAAACGAAAGTTCAAAATTGAACGAAGTTGCGCGCGCAATGTATTAACCAAATCAAGCCAAATAGTATAAGCGGGCTTTTTAAATATAATATTTAACATTATAAATTTTAAAAATGTCAAACTTAAAAATAAAATTATTGTTTTTGAATTTCTTTTCAATTTTTTAGCGAATTTTGTCATTGCATCGTCCAAAGTAGGGAATCTAGTCAATTTTAGTTCACTTAAGAGTTAAATTATCACATTATTCGATTCTTTTTATCTAAAATAATGAGTGTCATGATTTTTGCCTCGGACATGACTTTGCCAAGCTACCACATTGGCTTAATCATTATTATAGGTGACACCAAGATTCACGTACGCGTACTCCGCTAACGTTTTCACAGAAGAATAAAAATCAAATAAAAATAAATACTTATATTACAATAACATATATTTTATAGTGAAACCCGACAAAGATAAAAAATAAACAGACGAACCAAAGAACGCCCTGATCATAATTCACAGTGGACGCAGAACAAACGCCTAAAATTCTGAAAATCCTGCAAAAATTAGTACGGGTGGCAACCGTAAATACATATAGTAAATCTGAATGCAATTGTGACAACGTGACAACCTTGCAATGAAACCACAAACAGCGAGTGGTCGAATCATAATAACCACACTTAGCATATGTGATTTGGCCCGTATAAGTGTAGATAACACAACTTACACATGAAATATGTAAAATCCTTATAATCTCAATTTTCACGGGAAAATATATAAGTTTTTCCGACAAAAATATTATCTTTAGACAATTGTATTACGAACATATATTTTTTAATAGATAAAAAAGACAAATGAGCTTTCCAAAAATTTTCCAAAATTTTCAAAAATTGGATTTTCCACGGACGTCAGGTTTCCCTCACATGGGTAAGCTTTCCAATAAGCAATCGTCCGCTTGTCCACCTTTAAAACTGTACAAAAAAAGTTCTGCATAAGCCTACCCGTTTTTATTAAAATTCCGGAAAACTAACATGCCGATCGGAAAATTTCTTGAACATTTGAAAAGCCCTTTAAATTTGTTATATATAATAAAATTTTCATACAACATAGGCCGAGCTGTGGGGGAAATTGTTAAAAAAACATGGTCCGAGACAATTGACTGTAATTTAGAATTTTCTCAAAATTTTCCAATACAGGATCGTCCATCCCCTGGACCTTGAAACGCTCTTTCGATAACGCTATCACGCGTTTCTACATCTTAAAAAAGAAGCGAGAAATAGTGGATTGAAATTCCTAAAAAGTACTGACCCGCGTCCTTAAGTTGTAAATAATAATTAGCGGTTTACCCAATGGATGCAAAACTTACAATAGCCGGTTAGGGGTGTTATAAATCATAAATAGAAACCCTTGAAAATACTTGTCCTAATACAGGGCTGTTTGATCTAAATAGGGTTGATTCTATAAATTTCTATAGTCGACGAGCGATTTGAAAAGTATTTCAAGAATTTGTAGTAGGGTCCTTAGAGGACATTTTAGCAAAATTAGAACCTCCTAGCTCATTTGGAAATTGGTCAATAAACCGCTCGTTTCTGACGATGTAGCGACTTTAGGATCCTCCAAAAAATAATTTTTTTCGTTTTTCTCCATTTTATTCTGAAACCGTGGAAATATTTCGTATTTTCTCTGAAATATAATGGAGTAAAATAAATGTTGGGTAGGTCTCCGAGTCATTCTTAGTCGTTTTGCGTGTTTAGTTCGTTTTTAAAAATTGACACATTGTCCAAAACGATCGTTTTTTGACCAACTTTGAAATGAGCTACGAGGTTCTAATTTTGCTAGAATGTTCCCTAGGGACTCTCCTACAAATCCTTAAAATATTTTTCGAATAACTTGTCGACTAATAGGAGTTTCATAGAACCAACCATATTTAGATCAAAGACTCTGTATACCTGTTACAAGACACATCTAATTCATCTAAATGTGTTTGTATAAGCAGATGGTGAATTTGTCGATTGTCTCTATGATTTATATTCATAATGCCCCTAACCGACTATTGTAAATTTTCCATTCACTAATTCTTACATACGTTTTAAGTCAAAACGTTAGCGTACTATACATATACATTTTATCACCATGAAACCAAACAATTAAACTGTTTCGTTCAAAATTACAACTGAAAAGTCTCTTTGTTAACAGGATCATAGAAATATCGAGGAGCATGAGCTTTGTTTCTAGCTATAATAATTCTTGCTGCAGCATACAATAATCAAAACATACAAGCTATTATGGGTTTCTTTTGAAACTTTCAACAAGTTGTCCTCGTAATAAATTGTCCGTCAAAATTACAATAAATAAATTTCTGTTAACAAGAAATCAGCAATTGAAACAAGTTTCCTGTTCTGTTAAATTACGGACACACCAGATTTATTTATTTATTTATTGTAAAGCAATACAAGATCAATAAATTGGCCGAATTCACCCACAGACACGAAAATAAGAGTGGGCCTGGGTGGCTCGCCTAAAGATCTTCTGGTTCATCCTTGTGTCGACCAACGATATAGTAACTGAAATTTCAAAATTTATCCAAAAAAAAACTATAAAAAATAGATTTTTTAATTTTTTTTAAGACGACACGGCCCACCCAGAAAGTCTGCGGTCTAGAGTGGCCCAACAAAATTTTTAAGCTAGTTAAGTGTTTTTTTTATTTGTTTTTCGCTAATTACTAATTACATCTTTAATTAGAATTTTATCAAGAGTTTTTCGTTCATTTTACGCGTTACTATCGTGAATTTTGAAAGATTTCTAAAAAATTATTGGGATCTACCCTCTTTTAATGGTAAAATCCAATTTTATATTGACAGGAATATAGAAATATTTAAAAAAGTTTTGTTTTTATTTTTGCTATACATAATGTTATAATTATTTAACCCTTGTTTTCAGGTCATTATTCACAATAATAAAAAAACAATAAAATATTGATATCTATAAACAGGAACAGCAGCTATCAAATTCGAATTTATTACATACAATCTATTTAATAAAATATTTTAACTCAATAAAATCTTTTATGTAACAGGTTAACAGAAACATGAAGAGATATGGAATAAAATTCTGATTAATATAACAGTAATATGTATAAATACTGAGCTTATTTCATTTAAAATAGTGCACCCTGAAACTCGCGAAAAAACAAAAATAAATCAAAGTCGGTATGTAATTGTATTATTATTATTATTTATTTATTCTCCACATTATTTAAAATAATGGAAATACATATAAATGCCGGAAATATGCCATATTTCTCGGGCATGATCTTAAAATTTTCTTCAATATATGACTTTTCTAATAATGTGGGCCGTTTTCAATAGGACTGTCTTTTGCAAAATTTGAATGTTATGTTGACCAGGTACTTCATTGATGATTTTTGATAAAGTCTTCGAAATTAATCCGGTTGTTCCAATGATGACAGGTATAATTTTATTATTATTATTATTATTATTATTATTATTATTTTCTTAATTAATAACGTCAAGGGGAAGTTATATGGTTCATTGTCAAAGTTGAAAGCAATTTGTTTTAGGGAATTTTCACCATTTAGAGTATATTCAAAATTGTTTATAGTGCTTTGATCCCTGCAATAGGGCTTTTGTATATAGTAGTCATTTTAATTCATCGGATAAAGGATTAAAATAAGGATAAAAGTAAATAAATATAAGAGTGAGGTGAGTTGTAATCCTTAAATGTTCTAGATTCTAGATTTTAGTATTTTTGGGATACAATTTCGATAATGGTTGCTAAATGGTAAGTTATTTCTCTCTCGAAAAAAATAGAATTTTGGCTAAATCCATGATATCTGATTTTATATCAATTTTTTTTTATAATTTAATACCTATTGCCGAACATACACATTCTAATTTAAAAATGAATTTCAGCACTTTTCAAAAGTACTTTAAATAAGAGATTTAATAGCAATTAAGTCAATATACAGGAGCTGTAAGAGGGCGATGCAAGTACACAAGGTGCCGCTTTTCTTAGGGCTCCGCTGATTTTTACAAAATCAAAATTGATCGATTTTTTTGTTTTGTTTTGTCGTTGAGTTTTGTTTTTCAAAATGACAATACAGTATGTCGTTGAAATGCCTTTAAGCCTGCAGAGCACATATAAGACTCAAAAACCTAGGTCAATGTGTATAATATTTTATTGGGTAGACAGGGTATAGCCCCATTTTCGAGAAAAAAAGGGGTTTAATTATCTTCCTGTTTAAAAGCTTCGCAAGTCAACTTTGCACCAGGTCCAGCTTTTGGACTTGCAACAATTGCCTTTTAAACAGCTATTTATCAAATATTTTAAAATTTGATATGTTTCCAATTTCCATTATCACCAGCATTATTGTGAAACATTAAATTCTTCTTCATTTGACAAGAATGTTTATTTTGCAATTTTCCATTGAATAACTGCTTCGGTATTTGATAACCGATAAGCAAACAATAGGTATACATACAATACAGTTTATGGAGTATAGTGTTAAATTCAATGTAGTAACAGTGTTCGTTTATTATTAGGAGATTAGGAATACGAAAAGCAGGGAGGTTCAATGTGTAGGCGAACTAGGCGAACTTGGTCGGCGTCTGTCGGGTGCCTCTAAATAATAATAAAAATAGCTAATATGACGCTACTAGACAGGAGCGTACCGAGCGTACGGGAGAGTTTGGGAAAGGGTTAAAGGACACCTCTTATCAATAATGCTCCCTCTGTTTTTTTATCGCTTCGATAGCAAAAATTTCCAGATAAAAATCTATCTTTGAATTATTTCTATAATTATTTATAGCTGCTGTGTGCGGGATAAAAAAATGTCTGTGCAGCTTCGAGAAATTCAGTGCGCGACTTAGCGAGAACTTTGCTAATCAACCACCGTTTTTGTGAGAAAAAGAGTACTTACATAAGAAGCAAAATGTTTTGTTCAAGTTTTCTTTTGTAGAGTCAACGCTAAACAGCTTTTTTTGACCATCTTTTGCAACGAAAATAATTGAAATTTTCAATTGTTTTGTATTATTTTGATGATTACCCTTAATCCTAAATTTATTAACTAATTAGACATAATCTTGGGAAAGTATTTAAAAACAAATACCTTTACAAATCGAATTCTCCGATTAGTAATAAGACTCGCACAAGTTTTGTTATCCACACTGAAAACCCGAATTTAAAACGAGATATCAACAACTCAAGTAACTGATTTATTTATATAGGGGGCTAATTTAAAGTTCGGGAGAACTAAGCCCCTCATTAAGTCCGCCTCTGGACTGGTGGTACTTAACAGGGGTCTTCCATTCATAACGATATTTGGATTGTAAAAAAATATTTATCTATAATTTTAAACTTTCTCTTTATCGAGGCAACTGATTTCCGTTCCTTGCAATCATCAATAATTTAAGATTTTTGTTGTTCAAAAGATTTGTGATAAAATATTTCCGTTTTGATAATTTTTGAAAATTATATCACGTCACACGTCAAAGTTCATGCTAAGGAATTGTACTTTAAAAAAAAAATTGATAAAACAGAAATGTCGTCATTGCAGGGAAATTTGATGGAATTTTTGGATAAAAAAACTGTTTTCAATTTGGCTATTCCACGATTCATGGATTTTGTTATGTTTTATTCATTCATTTTCTTATTTATTTTATTATAACAATACGAACTACGAAATTTCGAGATTTAACTAAGATGTGCGACAAATTCCCATTATTTGATGGCTTTCTAAATTCGTCCAAAAATCCATTGACATCATTAATAATGAGATATTGACAACCAAACCTGTTTTCGTGAATAATTTGTTTTAAAAGAATCGTCATTATGCATTTAAAAAAAAAACTAGACTACCAATTTAATGTTACAATTAACAATTAAAATTAGTTAATTTTCGTCAAGGCTCCTTTTATATTTGACGATTTCGGTGTATCAAACAAAACCTCAAAAATGATGTTGTATTGTGTTTGGTTTATGTAAAATCATTCTTCTTGATATATTTCAAGATAATAATGGGGTTTTCCAATTGTTGGACACTCTGATACTTGGAAAACCTTAAGGCGGTCACTATTTGTGGTTTCCCGCCTCAAATCTACAATGTTTAAATATAAACAAACGTCTATATCATCAGTCAGTTCAGTACATTCTATCGTTGTGAACAAAACACTTGCTTGTAATTAAACTAATAACAATAATACTATTTAAATATGGTAAGTATCCATTTTCTTTGTTTTAATTATTACATCGAGTACTTTTGCAACAATTAATTGGGCTAATTTTCGGAAAATCGCCCTATTAAAGTTCAGAGATTTATCAATTCGATTAATGATAATTTAATAAAATTAAATAAATTTTAGCTAAAATAGCGTCAATTTATTTTTACAGAAATTCCTAATTGTTGTATTAAGTTTGGTGACAATTTCATTTGCACAAAGACCTTTTTACGCCGGCAACAGTCCAAAAGGACGTCCAGATTTGGCGAGTCGTTTTAAGGATCCAAATGAAACAGAAAGTGGAACAATAACAAATCGTCTAAATGAGAATGCATCAACAATGAAAATACCAATAGCCGCTCGTGGTGATTATGATTTGGTTAATCGTTTACGACAATGGCCTAGAGAGAACCAGCCATTTTGGCTATTAAATGCTGATGTTATTGAAGGAACACAATTACAACAAAATTTACAACGAACAAATGGACAAATTGCTAGTAGAGCAAATTTTGATCGTGCACAAAATACCGGATCTGCACAACCAGTACAGGCAAGACCGTCGTTTTTGAGTGCTAGAAATTAAATTGATTTGTGTTGTGTGTATTTTTTTCATTGTTATTGTCATAAAACACTATTGACTGTTATTTTAAGAATGTAAATATTAAGTTTTGATACGTTTTATAAGTAAATAAAAACATATTCTATATTGATTAATGACTATTCATTTAACCCTCTTTGTGTAGGAATTTACATTACGTATATGGGCTCTAATTGCTCTTAAGCCGCCCCTGGTAATTTTTTCTACTAATCTAAGGCATAAAGAGAGAGAGATATGTATCTCAAAAGTCCTTATAACTTGTAAGACTTTAAAATAGATTTAATAAACAACAATTAAAATGTTTAAACAAAACTTGCGAGTAGCTGTTTTAAATACAACCAAAACAATCTGAAAACAAACAAAACAAGAACCTTATTTTATTGATAAATCTAACTGTATTAAAAGCTTACTAATGTACAAACTCACATGTGGGTCCCAACTGTCCTTACGCCAGTCCTGTTCATGTTTTTATCTTAAAAACAATTTCAATTTCTTAAATGATACATTTGAGGCTATTTCACGAGTCGCTTATGATATTAATTAACATTATAATTTAACAGTTTTTTCAAGTACTTCTACAATTTTTTTAGAAAAATTTACCAAAATTAGATTTGAACTCAGGCTATACATTTTTAAACTAATAATTATTTATTATTATTATTTATAATTTATAAAACTTAAAATATCCCTAACAACGAGTCTGCACTGGCTTCGTTATAGTCTGCTTAATGATATCATCTGTTATTGTAGATAACAGTAGCTGACGTAACTGCTTTTATTTTAGAACAAATAAAGACCTTGTAATGTAAAATTAAATAATTGAAAATATTTAATTATTTTCGGTCATATTATATGAATTATACGTGTTTTGTGACAACTATTGTATTGTTTTTGGTAATTTTGTGATTTTTTTTTATGAGAGCGACAATTATCTACGAAAATATTTTGTGATTTTGTTTATATATGGGTGGTTGAAAAATGGTTCAAACACAAGATGGCGATACTAACGTGCATTTTCTTTTGTTTTATAGAATAAATGGTAGTTTTTATAATTTCTGTAATTTTGTGGTAATGTCCACTTATTTTGAGCTATTTGTAAAAGATTTTGTATTATTGTTTGAAAAGTAGAAGAAAAATTGGTGAAAAGTAAGAATAGGATTTGCGCCATCTGTTGATTGGTTTCTTAATTATTTCAATAACTTCCGGTTTTTGTATCTCATATCCGTTTTATGAACAACGCACAACGGCCACAACGCATGTTCATGGTGTGAACGACGTAACGGTTTTTTGGTTTTTAACCTCAAACGACAACAAATTTGCTTGTGATTGAAATAAAAAAGTTAGATAAGTATTGAAATTGCTTTATTGTTGTTATTTTGAGTTTCAACAATCAAAATGGCATATAAAGAATTATATATAGCCGATTCTATAGAAGCCTTAAATTTGATCGCGGATCCAGCGGCTAAGGTGGGAAATATCCCACCGAAAAGTTATGTAGAGTAAGTTATTTTATAGAATTATTTTCAATATTATAATTATGACTAATTATTATTCTCTTAACAGGGTTCTTAAGAGCTTATATAGACAAACCCTAGGAGAACCATTCGATCAAGAGAAATTGTACATACTACTGTTTCGATATATACATGTATATGAAGCGTATTTATTGAAAGAACAGGATACGAAATTTGTTAATCTGCGATTTGGTCTAGAATATAAGAAAGTGTTATTAAACTTCCTAGAAACACGTAGAATTTTGATAAGAAGATATGCTACCAGGAAGGAAGCAATGTTGAAACAAGAACAAGAGAAAGAAGCAACAGTGAAGCCTTCTAATAATCAACCAGAAGAAACAAATAAGGGAAATATGGCAATGAAAAAAATATTTAATAGTAATATTTTACCAATATTGTATATACATGTAATTAATAATCATATTTTAGGTGATTATATTACGTGTGCTCAGCTTTATAGTGCCTTAGATAAGAATATACTTTTAGTAGATGCACGTTCTGAAAGCGATTTTAAAGAATCGCGAATTGAACATCGTAATTGTATAAATATACCTGAAAATTGTATTAAAAAAGGGTATTCACTTGAAAAATAATTTTTTATTTTTATGAATATGATTTTGTTTTTAGTTTATCAGCAAATGCGTTGGGTCATTTATTACCAGCTGAAACAAAGAAAATATGGGATAAAAGAGATGAATATGATGTCATAGTCATATACGATTGGGGTAGTAATTTCGATAATTTTGGAACAAAACTACTCGATTTACGTTCTGCTATAGTTGAGGTATTGTTTGTTTTAATAATTTTATTTAGTTAATATCAATTTAATTTTTCAGTGGGATCCTAATCGTAATTATAAGGAAAAACCTGTTATTTTAAAAGGTGGATATTTGGAATTATTAGAAACTTATCCATCAATATGTTCAAATCCTCAAGTGATTCTATCAAATAGAAACAACGAATTAGATGAGTTGATCTATTTGGATTACATTACATACCCTTCAGAAAGCGATAGTAAAACCAGTATCATGGGTGAAATGAATTTTGATGAAATTGTTAATGAAGTTACTAATACTGTTCAACGGGGTGATTTATATGAAGAATTTAAGAATCTTTCAAAGGATCGTGACGAATTAATTGATAAAATGATAGATACAAAGAATAGTTTGAGAAATTTCAAGGAATCTATCAATAATGAAATGGATTATAATAAAATTCGAAGATTAAAAAATCAAGAAAAAAAATTGAAGGATGAAGTAGACGAAATGAAAAAAGATCTGTCTAATAAAACTGAAAAAATCAATCAAATTAAACAAGAATTTGATTTGTGTCTTAAATATGGTTCAAGAACAGAAAGAGGTAGAAATGAGCAAATCGTAAAGGAGATTGTCCAAAATGATGTCGCCAATCAGAAAAAAATGAAAATCTTAGAAACAATGGAAGATGAATTTACAAGAGCTTTACAAAAAGCCAGAGCATCAAAACCAAAATATACTGACAATAAAACTAATGAGATGACTGATCCACAAACGAAACATGGAAATAGTGTTGAGAAACCTACGGTAGATCGTGGAACAAAACCCAAATTACGAGTAACTGCTCCTCCATTTGTACCACTTTCATCTAATGTAAGTATTTTTTTATTGTTGAATTCATATAAAGTCAAAATTGGTCGTAACATCAATCAACTCAAATTTTACAGTTTTGTTCGTTAAGTTATATTAAATGTTGCAATTTTAGTAGTTTGTGTTTAGTCGGTGGTTTTTAATCAGTTTTAATTTCTTGAGCATGTTTAATTTTGTGTTATGTTATAAAATGTTGTGGTCATAAGACAGAATAGTTGAAGTAGGAAATTTTAGTTAGGGTAACTAACCATCTATTAGGTTATAAGATACTTGAGAAGACACTAGAATTGAGTAATAATTTGAGAATCTTTACAGTATTTTTTTAGTTATCCGTCTCAAATTTTTATCGTTCTTATTACATGTTAGATTGTTCTTCTTTCAATTCGTTTATGTTTGTTTTATTTTAAACTATGTCTCGTATATTTTTTCATTACTAACAATAAGTTAACATTTAGATTTACTCAATTGTGATCTATTTGGGAGTTGTTCTTTATATAATAATTTCAGGAATAATTCTTATGAATATTTTAGAGTCTTGGTAAAGTTGGTTTAGTAAATATAAAAAATACGTGCTATATGAATGCAGGATTACAATGTTTCCGGAATTTACCACAGATAAAAGCATTATTTTGTAATGACATCTATAAAAACAAATATCTATTACGTCAACCACCAGCTATTATTAATGAATTAGCCAATTTAGTACGTTGTTTATGGACAACTGCTAGTAAATCCATCGAACCAACTGAATTTTACAGAAAAATTTGTATACTAGAACCAGGTTATAGTGGAGGAGCACACGAGGATTCAATGGAATTTTTCTTATTTTTGTTAAACCATTTAATTGAAGATTGTTTTTACTATATGAAACAAACAAATATATTAACACCTAAACAGAAAGCATGGTACAATCAATTTCAAGGACGATGTTCTGTATTTGCTGAATTGTTCTATCATCAAATTAAAATTAAACAATTTTGTGATGGTTGTAATAGACATAGCATACGTTTTGATATAGAAAGTACATTTATGGTACCAGTACCGGATGGTGATTTCAACATACAAGAATTATTGAATCAATATATGGATGATTATGTTATAAAGGAATTTTGTTGCTCAGCATGCAAGAAACCGGTTAAAAATCAAAAGACACTATCGTATGCTCCAAGTATTTTAATTATTATTTTGAAAAGGTATTATTTTGAAGTTATTTTTGATACAAGTAATGATACATCAGCATATTTTTTTTTAGATATAGACAAGTTTTAGAAGGTGATACTCTATCATTGTACAAATCAAATTGTAAAGGTGATTTTCCTATAAATGATTTAGTCATTGATAATCATCGTTATGAATTAAATTCATTCATAATGCATGTTGGTAATTTGAATTATGGACATTACACAGCAGCGTGTAACATTAAAAATGATGGGTAAATTATAGTTATTTATTTTATAAATTTAATTTTTAATAAACATAATTTCAGTTGGTATGAATTTGACGATCATATGGTTAAAGCACTTGATGTAAATGATGATTCAGTAAAATCAAAGGCCTGTGTCTATTTTTATACACTTTGTGATTAAAAATATTTCTTTTGAACAAAGAAATGTGATACTAATTCATTAATTAGTTCTAAGGATTATTTATCAATTATTTTGTTGATAAACAACAGATAGTATTGTTTGAAGAGCCATTCCAATTGAATCGGTTTTTCTCAAATATTAAAAATTATATTTAATATGTTTATTATTATGTTCAAGAATCTCACGTAGATGACAGTATTATTTTTGTTTTTTCATTTCTTGACTTGTTTGCAGTGGATTTGAACAAAAAAAACCTGCGATGTTGTGCAATAATTGCCTCTTTTGATATTTCCCTATATTTTTTAAATAATCAAAATAATTTATGCATTTAAAAAAAGTCAACGAATGAAAGTATTCCACTTTTTTGTTTCTGTATTACTGTCATTACTATTATCATCACATTATTATTAATATGTCTGAAAGTTACTATTATTCCTATATTTTTGAAATATTACTATTATTATTGTTCGTTCGTTCACGATTACTATTATTATTATTCATTCGTTCATGATTACTATTATTATTAGTAGCGTAGCCAGAAAATTTATAAGGGGGGGTTTTGGGTTTTGAAATTAAGAAACAATGCATATACTTAGGCATAGTAAAAACCTTAGTTTTGCCTGTAATGCGACGTTGTCACTTCTTTTCACAGTAAATTCTAACATATATATTTTTATTAAATTGCTATTATTTTAATTTCTGTAAGTGTTTTTAAATACTTCTGGTCAACGGGGTGGGGTTCCGACCCCCGCTAGCCTGGCTACGCTCCTGATTATTATTATTCATTCGTTCATGATTACTATTATTGAGCTCATATTATAACCGTTCTTTTCTTGTTCAATCGTTTGTTCTAATAAAAAGATAAAATACAAAAAAATACCGCTTTTATTGTTATCCTGAAAACGCCTTGTTGAAACGAATATCAACATTAGCTTTATCCAGAAAATGATTGACTGAAAAAAATATACAATAGGATGTGTAGCTAGACAGGAAATTTCTTATTATCATAGATGTCAATGTGAAAGACGGAAGTTTATATTGTTGATTTTTTCTATTTTCAACAAGTCTATTTAAAAATATATCGACTATTTTTGGAATTTATTTGGAGAGGATCATAAACCATCATTAGCATGAATAAACTGAAAATTTTATTGAAAAACTAAATCGAATGATTTACAAATTGAGTCTTATTTGAATTTCAATAAATTTTCTAGTGCTACAACCAAAATCATAAGGCGATGTTTCATCAGTAAAGAGAACGAGATTTTTGGAATACATTACGATTTTGGTTAGGACACTAAAAAATTTGATACATTATAAAATGATTGCTGTAAATAAGTGTTTCACAGTGACACAGCTTCCATTATCAAACAGCCTAAAATCTGGAGAAAATACAGTAAACTCCTACTAACAAACACTTCTATTATTGCCAAATATTTTATATTTTACTCAAAAATACAAATCTTATTTCTATTCCTGCCTTTCTGATAAATTAAACACTCAAATTGTTTTTGAATTGCTCTACTCTAATGTGTAAACACCTTTTTGAGCTGGCTGTGTTCGTATAGGGGCAGTTACACTTTATACGACAAAGCAATTTGTTAATGTGCCAGTTTTTAAATAGCGAAAATTTTCGCCACACCGACAATTTGGATACTTAAATATGTAATAATGTAATCTATGTCACTGTAAACCATTAATCTTAATTAAAATTGTAATCTTTAGAATTCCAAATTTGTTTTGAGTATCATTAAACATTTTATTACAGAACAATTTTGAGTTCTTGTTATCAAATGTTTTACAATTTTATTTAAAATATCACGCAATCTAAAAAATTATTTATTTAAAAATATTCAGTATAAAGTGTATAATGTAGAAAAACATTCATTACTAAAATCTAATATAGAATATTCTATTTAATCCAATTTTGATTATTTTCGTATTCTGTAATCAAAACTGATTGGTTTACAATTTTAATTTGGCACGACGACATCTTCAAAAATATGTAATTTTAATACTGTATTTCTTCCGGTAATTGAATAAATAGTTAAAGTTTCGTTTATTCTCTTACTTAAATTATAATTATTTGATTTAAAGGCAATTATTGTAAAAATAACGAAATTTTAGTTAAATATAATTGAACATATAAAGCGTTGCTATCAAAATATTTTATGATTATACAATGATTACATAGTGAATTAAAGCTTTCATTACAGAGATCATGTGTTAAAATAATAATGCAAAAATAAGCACATTTATTATATAAAAAGCTTAAAAATGTCTTTTAAATGTGTGAATTCACGTTTTTCTTTGGCGGAAGACTATATCATTAATACTGATCGATTTATAATTAATACAAAAGTAATTAAAAAATAAAACAAAATAAATAAATGAAATAAAATAAATAATTATTAATTTGACTCGAATTATTTTCTTTGGTTATTTTATTATTTGTTGAATAATCAATTTTATCTGTTAAAATTGATATTCCACTACCTTCACCGATAAAATCTTCATCATCTGTTAAATAATCACCATTACATAAATTTTTTGAACAATAACAATACTGAACGTTATTTGCATTTTCACAATCTTTCAATGCAAATCTTTCACATGATCTTACCATTATTGTATTTCCTGTAATCAATATTTAAATTAAATTTTAAAATTTAATTAAATTAAAATGAATAACCATATGTTTGAATACTACAGCCTTTATAATCCGGTAAACATTCTTTTATATAGGTTTCGTTTTTTATGTCGAAATTATCACAGGTTAATATCTCATCTAAACCACAAACATAACATTGATGAGCTTTTATTATTCCTGGAAATAATAAAGTACGTTTTGTAAATAACATAATTGATCGTGTTTTTTTTTACATTACCTTGAAGTGAAAGTAATATTGTGACGATGAAAATGAAATGATTTTTGTTAGATAACATTGTACAATTTTTATTTTATTTAATTTTATTCTAAACAGTTTTGTTAGACACGAATAGATTCTAGTATCATTGCCACATAAATTTAAATAAATTAATTGTTTAGATGTTTATTATTATTACTATTATTACTTGTTTATTTTTATTTTATTTTTTGCAAAAAGAGGTAGTTTTAATTTCTATCAGTTAAACATACATTAAATGAACAATGATTGAGGTTAAATGATGGTTGTCAATTATAAAACAATTAAAATAAATTTTATAGAATATTTTGCCATATTCTGCATATGTAGTTTAATTTTAATTTATGAATTAAACGAAAAAAATCATAATTAAATAACTCACCAATTTAACTTCACAGAAACAACTGACGTTATTTGAAATGTCACATTTATTCGTAGGAAACTGTATTGCCGGTCAAACGATCACCAATTACAATCGAGAATATCTCCCTACTATTTTTAAGTTGAACAAAAAGGCGCGAAATACAAATTTGACATTATCGCTATAAAATAAACAGTAAAACATTGAAATAGAACAATAATTCGTATGTTTACAACTACAAACGCCAGTCGTGTATCAAAGATACTTGAAACAGCTTTAGAATATTTATCGAAATAGTTATTAATTGTCGTCATCACGTTTATAAGATAATTCTTCTATCGGTTTCAGGACTTTGTCTTGAATTTTTTAAATTTGTTGAAGAAGTGAATAACTAATTTTACCTTCATGACGAATTAAATAGTAAGAAAACCCATAATAAGAATATTTGTTGTGAAACATAATATTTTATTGAACTTACGAATCTTCAATTTGCATATTTCGAAATACAACTTCCAAGATGTTTTTGCATTTAGTGTTTCTTAGAGTTGTACCTACTAGAAGTTGTTCAAACATTGTTATTCTCGTTAATACACAAATATTCTTCCACTACCCTGAAAAAGAAATATGGTGAATGTTCGTTAAAGTGTTATCTTCTGTGAAGCTATAATTGAACTTTAAAATTTCAAAATGCGTGTGCTTCTTTCCACACCACCTGTGAGGTAAAGCACAAGGTGCGTTTTTTTTATAGTGGTATCCCCTGTAGGCCTAATCCACTATATAGTGATGGATATATCCACCACCCTCAATAATGTTAGTAACAACAAGACAAAAACACAACACAACACAACCCTTATATTCTACTTATGTTAGTAACATTAAATTGCTTTTCAAAAGAAAATTGAAGAGGTCAAGAGAACAAATATCCGCATACCAAAAATTTCCCACATTGTCCCACGGATATTTGCTTTCGTGATGTTCACTTTTCTACTCATATTTACTACAATAAATTATTTAAACTTATAACAATGTAAGTTTCAAGTAGGGCATGAAGGTATGAGGGAATTATAGGAGATTATACCTAAAGGGTAAAAGTTGATGATGATCCTGATGCAAGCGATTTTCTGAAACATAAAAGAATAATTATTTTCATTACAAAAGTCCTGAAAAATACAAATGTATGCATTAAATTTCTGAAAAAGAAAATGTAAAAATTATTTAAAAAATACCTGAAAGTTGTTAAATATCTGAAAAAAAAAATATAAATATAATATAAGAAATAAACATAAAAGATCAACAGTTTTCATTAAAAAAGTCCTGAAAATAAAAATATATGCATTAAAGCTCTGAAAATAATGTAAAGATTATTAAAAAAAATAGAAATCCTGAAAAAAATGTATACATTAATTATCTGAAAAGAAAATGTAAATATTCTTAAAAAAAATACCTGAAAACTATGAAATACCTGAAAAAAAGGTTATTAATTATATCCTGAAAATAAGAATCAAATTAAAAAAAGTATTATGTTATACTTACCGTTTAAAATTTAACATTTACTCTTACCTATGAGTATTTATACAAACACAAACACTTTTCACTGTAACAGTTGGTGTTTTTTTTTCGAAAAATCGAATAACTCAACTTTACCATTAAAAAATAATGTAAAGGAGTTATTGTACCGAATCGCGATTCGTTAACGCTATCGTTGAAATTGTACTTTTTTGTACAATTTCAGTAATTTTCGATGACAAAAGAAAATTGAGCGATCAAGCTCGAAGTACCTACCAAAGTTTTACTCGACACATTTCCAAGTCTCATACTTGGATAAATCGACACTTAGGCGGTAAAAAAGAGAGAGAGAGAGAGAGAGATTGAGTTTAAAGCATCGTGATACATTTTCAGGCCACATTTTGTACTTAATTGTAGTTACAGCAGTTTATCTATGACAGCAGTTACCGTCATAAATTGAGATTTTGACAGCAAAAATATGAAACGATCGAGCTAGAAGCATTAGAGCTTTACTCATATGTCACAAATTTTTACATAAATGTACAGTTTTACAATTGACTGTCAAAAATTGACAATACCTCGATGGCAAAAAAGAGATCGAGTTGAAAGCATCAAAGCTTCACTCGTTACACCTTTCAAATGAAGATTTATACATTCAAAAATACAAGCAAAGAACGTTGTATATGAGTCGTGTTGATTGTTATCTTATACATATTGAAAGTATATCCATTTCTTGTGTATATCGAAAGAATTTTTCAAGTTCGAAAAATACCTACAAAGTACCTACAAAGTACCTACAAAGTTCCTACAAAGTACCTATAAAGTTTTATTTATCAACGCGTGTAATTGAATGATTATTAATAATAAAAAAAATAGTTTATATCACAATTTGAAATAAGTAGTTTTAACTTTCTGCGTTTTGATTTTAGATTTTAAATAACAATAAAAACGTTGTACTTATTCGTAGAAAATCGCGATGTAAATGAAAAAGGTACTTACTACTTAACTGCATCTCAGCCTCCTGTCCCACGCTGTTCGAACCTACTGTAATTAGAAAAAAAGAAAGAAAAAGATCAGTAATTTTGGAAAATGGCTTAGTTATCTCGACTTACCCTTTTGTTGAACTAGCCACCACTCAGATCCATCGGCTGACTAACCGCTTCCTCCAGAAAGGCACTAACACTTGACACAATCACTAGGTACTCACTATATTTTATTTATTATTATTATTAATATTTGTTATTATTATTCACTATTGTTTATTTTTATTATCAACAATTTATTTATTTATGAATTTTTAAATTGATGTTAACACTTTGACGTTCAAAACTGAAATGAATAAAAGACGGGCACAAACAAGTCTGGAAAAGAACGTTAAGTAACATTTCCTTTGTTCGGTTCTTATCAAAAACTAAAGAAAAACTAGAACGTACAAATTTATAATCTTATCGTTTATATACAAAAAAGAAATAAGAGATTATTTGCAAATGTTTTGAAGGTATTTAATTTCTTCAACAAAAAACTAAAATTACTGTCTAGAATATTTTAGATTTTAAAAATAAGAAAAATATATACAGTACAATTCTATCGAATATTCCGAAAACCTCGTTTGGATACACCGACTGGGACAAGTTTATGTCGATCCATCTTTAATAAACCGCTTGCTACAAGAAATTTGGAATTCTCCACATTTTTCCAAGTAAACGTCTTAATTCTAGTAGGAAAAACTGATGAAAATAATATAGCTGTGTATTTTTTAGATTATACTGAAAATATTACAAATTTCTAACAAACTAAAACTGTTAAAGTGAAGACATAATGCTTTATTCTACTTTGAAGCACAGACCAAAAGTACAGATATAGTATAATTTGTAATCTATTTATTAAACAATAATTAAGATTAAATAGTTTTCAGGACCATTTTCTTCAACAATTGCTTTTTATTTTTTGCAGACAGCGTTATAGGGAATGATTGAACGAATCTAACACCACCTCTTAATTGTTGTCGATCACTAACATGTTGTACAACATAATCTTGAATTTCTTCAGCTGTTGGTTTATCTACATTTGCATTAAACATAAGCATAACAATAGCCATCGGATGATCACCATCTACTTCGCGTGGATACCAATAATTGAATTAATACATTCTCAATAAGTGTCGGTTGTACATATTTTAATAGTTCTTTGATACGATCATCAATATAAAAACAATTATTAAAATATGCAATATCACTAGTACGTAACCAATAATAATCGAAACAAGACGATGAATCTAAATTGTAATAACCATTCATACAGAATTTTGTTTTCAGACACAATTTCCCATGTTAATTGGCCCCAACAATGATGTTTTCATCTTCGAAATCGACAATCTTAAAACAAATACCTGGATCTTATCGGCCACATAATTTCGGCCGACTATCCAACACCAAAATATCTTTAAACTTTATAAAAATTGAAGATTGTAATGACACCGGCTACTTCTGTTTGACCATCAATTTAAGCCACAAATGTACCAGGAAGTAGATTTCTTAATTCTGTTAGTTGTTTTATAGAAATTATACCACCACCTGTGTAGAGAACTAGGAGACTGAAAGCGTTTAAATTGTCAGGACGGCCGGCTTTTAACATTTTCAATGCTTCTATCGCTGCTAAAAACATCGTCTACACCTACAATTATCAATTAGTTCTTGTATACATCAAGGTAAAAATATGACAGCAACCTTGTATTTTTTTGTCTGTTACTTAATCCCTAGTTACGAAAATACTGTTGTGCATTATTATATTATTAAGGGTTGCATCCCCTCAAAATAAGGATACATCAAGAAATCCATAAGCAGTCTTACAATGAAGTTCATGAATTTACAAGAAATAGCTTATTTTCAAAAAATACAAATTACATTATCGATAAATATAGCGCGAAAAGTGAGAAATGGTGGATGCGCCGGGCGAAAAATAAGCTTTAAATTGTAATAACATTGACAATTTTTGAGATATTTCAATGCATCTAGTGTCAAATGAAAGCCCTTTTCTTCTATTATCAACTACTGTTTACGAGAAAATTCTAATTTAAGTATAAGTTAAATGATCGAGAAATACAGCGTAAACAGTGACAAATGGTGGATACGTCTGACAAAAAATTAACTTTCAATTAAGATATTTCAGTGAATCTTGTGTCATTTGGCTCTACGAAATATTTTAGTTTCTGATTAAATTCGATATCTTGCATGGCTCTCGAGAAACAGCGAAAATGTGTTTCTCACCTCCTTAATGTGAATATGGGCAGCTTACAAAAATACGTCTCCTTTATTTTTTGGAACTATCCTTTATGTTTTAGAGCTCTATATATTTGCAATGTTTTGTTGAAATCGTAGAGCCAGTTCTGTCATTTTTCTTGTAAGAAGTAAAGTTTAAAGTCGTAGTTACAATCGCTCCGACATAAGTTCTTCATATACAGAAACATCAGCTGTGTATACAGTTCTGATCTTTAGATTTATCGTGGTGTGTATGGGTGAAAATTGTATAGTCTTGTCGAGAGATTTTTTGGTTGTTCCAGAGAGACAAAGAGTGTTGTCAGAATACTTTATTATCACTCACTGGTTCGTATTACAAATTAAAATCGTCCACAATTTTTCAAAATTATATAATAAATTAATTATTAATTGTAATATAAAATAGATCAAAATTTCTCCAACAACGGTTGGCTTATATTTAGGATACAATAGTAAATACTATTTTATAATAATAAAAATAATTATAATTGAATTTAAAAAATTACTGAGAGCATTAAACGGGAGTATCCACAGAAAATTTTCTTAAATAAGATTTTTAAACCACTATTTACAATTTACTATAAATGTTGTTGAGATGTACGTCCATTAAGTGGACACCTCTACAACATCACTAATTGATTGATGAAGCAATATGAAAACAAGCATAAAAGTTAAATGTTTTTTTTTCAAATTTAAATATAAAGAAGGAATTAAAATAAAAACAAAAAAAAAAACTAAAACTCAGGCACTTTACTATCGACTAGGTCAAAATTTAGTCGAGTTGCCAGTTTTCTTATTGCTGAAATATGTGGCCAAAATATTGACATTTAAAAAAATGTCGCAAATTCTGTACAATTAAAAGTGTCAATAATTTAAAGCGAAAAAAGAAAAACAAATTTCTATTTGGCTTCCTTTTTGTTCTATTTTTTCTCTTATAAATCTAATCTTCAATATCGTTATCTATACGACTGCTACGAATTCCAGTATTACCGGTCCATGGATATATATCGGGACAAGGTTGACATGTTCTCATATATCGAACGCCAGATTTATGCCACAAATTACAGACTTTTGGATTATTGCATCGTTTTGGTCGGTACTGTAATTAAATTTCGTTTTCAATTAATCATTTTGAAAGAAACAATTTTTTTAAAAAATTTACCGAATACTCGCATTGGAAGGGTTGGAATGTTCCAAGACGTGAAACCGGCGTTGGATCTCTAATCCATTGGATAGCTTGCCAATTTGTAACGAACCAAACGTCTTTCATTGCAAGAACCGCATCGAGGAAGTTGATGAAGCCTTCTTTGTGGTGCGGCTGTGTAAACCATGCAGCATGGTAGAATAGACCGAATGGAGCCCTAAATCAAAATAAATTAAAGAAAATTTGTAAGATTGTTGTAATTTAATTAAATCATACCGATTAGTTGTGTAGTGTCGTTGGAAATTCTTCATTATCATCTTAAATACACCTTCAGCATCTGATGGGTTACTGCAAGCGTCTCCCATAGAACACCGGCCACCGTTTAAATCTTGCCACATTACCATCGGCACCTCCCATACACCTGGATATGATCTTGTTGGACACGGTGGTATCATACAGTCATGGAATAATTTATAATCCAATGTATATGGCCAACTTGGCGGTTTATTTTCGTAGATCGGCATCGATGAATCGTAGGTGAAATTAGAATCGTATAACATTTTAAACATCTTATTGCCACCAACTGATAAGAAGGGCGCCCTCATTCCTCTAACATCTTCCAAACGGACGCCACCATAAGCTGATAGGATCTCCCGTTGGCCGGCTACTTCACGTGTCCATTTCTTTTGTGAGAATTGTTCCCCGAAGCTGTGTCTAAATTTGATTAAATATTAAATTAAATTCGATTCGAATCGTTTGCGTTTTATGTTAGTTTGAAGCATTCGAAATTGTTAAATTACAAGCAATTTAAGTTAGAGCCTACAATAAATAATCTAATTCATTTCCATTTGTTATAACGGTGCATTCAATGATGATACTGTGTGCTGGGTTGGTGTACATTGTTGTTTTTTTTTTTGTTATCGTGCGACTTACGATACGGTATGAGAAGCAAGTTCATGACCATCAGAATATAAATTTTGGACTTGACTGTAGTCAGTCCATTCATGTGATACGTAGAATGTGGCAGCAATCGGACAACCATTCGGATTGACTCTACCCTTTTCAAATAGATCAGTATATAATCCTTTATTCAAATCATTAACAGAATCATCGAAGGTGAGTAGTACTATTTGGGGCACTTGTTCGACAGGTAGATCGCCTGCATATGGTAGAAAAATCGGTTAGTAAGCATAGAATGAAAATTAGTTTATAAAATTGTAGTCAACAATATTTATAAAAAAAAAATTATATGTAAATATAGCACAATAGTTGTGTAGACGCATATTGACCCATCGAAATTTTAGGCCACTTACGACACTGTATGCGATGCCATTTCATGGCCATCAGCGTATAAATTCTGCACTTGACTGTAATCGGTCCATTCATGTGACACGTAAAATGTTGCCGATATTGGACAACCGTTCGGATTATGCCGTCCTGCTTCGAATAATTCAGCATAATATTGTTTATTTAAATCGTTAACAGCATCATCGAACGTTAGCAGGACCAATTGAGGTGTATCCTCCACAGGAAGGTCGCCTACTTGTTTTTATCAAAAATTTCACAAATATTCTAACTAAATATAATCAAATATTTTATATCGCATTGCTGCTATAAAAGTAGACTATTCGTATGAACTCTTATTGTATGATGGGCAATTCGAAAAAAAATCCAAGCATTTGTAGGGGCGTCCATGGAGATCTTTTTAGCAAAATTAGAACTTCGTAGCTCATGGTGCGATTTTCACAAACAAGATAATGACGCAAAACGAATCAGAATGCGGTTGACCCTGCAGGCCATGAGGTTATGTTGAAAAAACGCTTTTTCGAAACTTTTCGACAACGATAACTCGTGAACAAATAAACGGATTTTGACAAGCTTTGCGGCACTCGACGCAGTTTTTAAAGCTCTAAAATTATTGTGAGAGGTACAAATTTGATTGGTTAAGTAATTTTGAGGTTATGTTGAAAAAACACTTTTTTCGAAATATACATATATATCCAAAATTTCAATTTTCTTAGCGGGAAGTTAAAAAACAATGTTGGGAGGATCCTCGAGTTATTCTAATTGTAAGTCATTTTAAATGTGTAACAAGTTTTCGAAAATCGTGACATTGTCAGAAACGAGTTTTTTTTGACCGATTTTCAAATGAGCTACGAGGTTCTAATTTGGCTAAAATGATCTCTAGACATACTTCTATTAATCTTTGAAATATTTTTCGAATCGCTTGCCAATTCACACGAATCGTCTACTTTTAGAACAACAGCGCGGTATGTTATCCAAAATTTAATTGGACAAAATATAGATGAAATCAAAATTTATTTGATTCTATGAAATATAAAATCTCACCAGGTATTTCTTTGCCACCACAACTACAATCAGGCAACAAACAAACATCCTTCCGGCATTTAGCTGCAGTTTTATCCGGCTGCGGTTGTGGATAGATTGGCTCCGGTCTTGATGGTGGATATTTGTAAATGTCAATGTATTCTGCAGCTTTCGATACAATTGATGTGGATGGCTTTAGAGTCGGACGAGATCGTCTGAAATATCAATCATATTTTCAACATATCACAATTTATTTAAAAAATTGTTATTTTTACAAGTGCGGAATGGAACACATAAGACGCTGAAAAATATCTGTTATTGCCTATAAATTTATTTGATAAATAAAAAATTCAAACAAAGACGGCTTGATTTTAATTGTAATGGAAAGTTATCATATTTTTTAATCCTTATACCGGGGATACAGAAAATCATACGCGTTGGTACACCATATTATAATACTTACATCACGCCTTATACTAACCAATAGGAATAATTTCTATAACATACTAGTGTGTTATATTCATAACACACGAGTGTGTTACGAGGTGCTTTATTGATTTAAAATCGGTGTAGTTATGGCACCCTAATACAAGGGTGTTGGATAAATAAATTAATTAATTAATAAATAAATAAAACTCACGGTGGTGGTGTGCCTCGATTAACATTTACTGTAACTTCATTGCTGACAACATTATTGTTGGGATTTGAATAATGTGTAGAGCCCCGGCCGCGGGTAGCTGATGTTCTTTAAAAATATTAAAAAATGTTATAATTTTATAATTATAAAATCGACTCTTCACCATCACATGCTGCTCACCACAGTTTAGTTAAATTATTATAAACCCTGATTTGTTATTTTTATCTACGTTTTAATTTGATTTCTTTAATTATTATTACTTTTTTGTGTTAAGTGTGCTTGTGTTGTTATGTCATATTAAATAAATAAATCCAAAGTCAACTTCCAGTCTCATAAAAATTCTATTTTTGCATAGTTATCCCGAATTAATTTGTGATTGTATTTTTGGTAGATAAGCGTGTAGTGTGAGTGTGTGTGTGTGTGTGTGTGTATGTGATAAGATAAGAGAGAAGGTTAAAATATAGAGAAAGGGTGCAAATCAATTAGAAATAATAATGATTATTATGAATTAATGTGTGTACATGCAACCTTATTTGAATAGAGGAATAAATACCTCTGAATATGGTCGTTGCATTGAATATTGACGGTTTGGTTCTCATTACATTTTATGTTTTGTCTTCGCGTCGCCCCGAATGCAATTAGTGATTTAATTGCTGTGTTAACCCGGGATATACGTTGAGGAATTTGGGAATTTTGGATATTATCAATTTTTGGTTTTTTCGTTGTTGTTATTATTTTTGGTGTCGTTAAGATTTTTTGAACAGGTTTCAATTTATAATCGGGCAATTGATCTGGTAATTGTTTTATATTATCATCAACATCTAATAAATATTTTGCTGGTGGTATTTCAACAGTATTACGATATTTACTTGTTTTATTATTATTTATTAATGGTTCTATATAATGGCGCAATTTACTCTCAAAATCAGATCGAAATGTTGTTATCTCACTATTACCAAAATTATCAGATAATTTTTTATTTGTTGTTAATTGAATTTTTGGTGATGGTGTATAATGATTTGTTATCGGTATAACAGGAATAATAACTGTGCCATTTGTTGTTGTTGTTATGATAAGCGGTGTTGTATTTATATTATCATCATTGGCAAGTTTTTCAGCTGATTCATAACTAGTTTCAGTTGCTGTTAATAAACCATAATTAACACTTAATGGTGATATTAATTTTCTAACATTTTTTAATATTTTATTCGATTGAATTGATGGTTTATTTGTTGTTGTTGTTGTTGTTGTTCTAACAGTAGTACTAGTTGATGTTGATTTTGGTAGAATATTTTTAAGGAAAAATTTCGGCGGTGAATACGTTGTTGGTATTATCGTTCTATTTGGATTATCTGATAGTTTTGGCGATGAGACTAGACGAGTTGACTTGGATGATGATTTTGTTATATAATGATAAACTAATGGTTTTTCTGTTGTTAAATATTTAGGTAATATAAATGGTGATGGACGATTAACAATAGCAGCAATTGATGATGAATATTCTGGTTTATTTATAATAGTTATTGTGTTTTGTTTAGGTGTTGATGATGTTTGGATTATTGGTAATTGGATTTTAGATATTGGACCCGGGTTCTCTTGTATATTAATTAAAGACAGTGGCTGTGTTTTGTTCTCATTGCTTGTGACTGGAAGTCTGCCAAAAATAAACGGATTCATTATAATTATTTGATAACACAATATCCACATAGAGAATGTCGCTGATATTTTAGAAAAATTTTCATTTATAATGGCGCAATCAAAGTTCACATTAAACCTACAAACACCTTTACGGAGATTAAAATTTCAAACCCAAAAAAAAAACACAAAACTATACCGACATTTATTTGTGAAAGTCTATAAATTTTTTGCTGTTGTCGTTCTTACCGTAATCGCTTTCAATCAGTAGTGGTCCTAAATTGGCTTGCAACATTTGCATACCGATCTGGCAACCTGAACTGAAAGCATTATCAGCTATGTCCATCTCATTTATTGTTATTTCTTCAATAAATTAGATACAGATCGAGTTTTAAGTGGTTTATGCAAGAATTAACATTTTATGTCCAAACTGATCGGTTTTTACCACTTACCTTGCATGAATTTAAAAAACCAGCTTAATAAGTAAGAATAAACAATAAGCCCACCGCTTGTCCTACGAATAACGAAATACAGGGTGTCGGAACTAAATATGAAACTCCTATTAGTTGAGCAATTTCGAAAATATTTCATGGATTTATAGGAGGATGTCTAGAAATTATTTTAGCAAAAATAGAACCTCGTAGCTCGTTTCGAGGTTGATCAAAAAACACTCATTTCAGACGATGTTACGATTTTAAAAAACCTGCTACAGACTTAAAGTGACTTAGAGTAACTTCCGGATCCTTCCAACATTGATTATTTTCCTTTTCTCCAATGGATTTTGGAACGGGTGGAAATGCGTAAGACGGAAAAATCAATGTTGATTGGATATTCGAGTCATTCTTAGTTGTTTTACGTGTTTATCTCGTTTTTGAAAACCTTGCCATATCAGAAATGAGCATTTTTGACCAACTTCCAAATTAGACACGAGGTTCTAATTTAGCTAGAATCTTCTCTATGACCATATTTAAATCCAACACCCTGTATAAAGATAGCAGTTTTTTCCATTATTATAAATTGCAACAGTTCATTGCCCGAATTTTTTTTGTATTTATATGGTAATCTGAAAATACGCTAGAAATGTGCTTTGCATAACTCACAATTTCGGCTATGTTGCAATAATTGCAAGACAATCGTTATAAATTTTTTTGACCACGTTACTATACCTTATGTAATTTCAAATATATTCCAAAATATCAGCGATATTACGCATTAAATAAAGAAAATTAATAATTAGCGGCACCAAGCAGTATCGTATTAGTTATAGTTTTTTAATGATAATGGATAACAATGAAGATACTACAAAAATGATAAAAGCAAAATGATGATAACATATTTTGTAGTACCTTGGGACTGTGCTTTTTTTTGTGGGTATTGTACGTGGTGTTGTTGTTGTTCTAGTAGTAGTTGTTGTTGGTGTTGTTGATGTCGTGGTTGTTCTAGTTGTGGTCGTAGTAGGTTTTCTAGTGGTAGTAGTAGTAGTAGTAGTAGTAGTAGTAAGAATTCTTTTAGTTGATTCTTCAAAATAATTCAAGTCATTCCTGTCACCCCTAAGATTCAAATATCAACTAAACAAAAAAAACAAAACAAAATACACAAAAAAAGAACGTTAAACTTACCTAGATGGTTGGCGACTTATTTGACGATAAGAATTTTGATCTTCTACCTGTAATATTGATTAGAATTATATTCATATTCCGGGCAAGTCTCAATCTCGATTACTATGCGGGCGCGTAGCCTTCAAAATAGGCGAGAGTAAATCATTCACTACCCGATTTTATTGATATTTTTCTAATGTAATCGAGTGGGTGGCTATTTTTTTTTTTTGTATAAAAATAACGATTTTTTATTACGCACTGTTTGTAATTGAGGTTAATCGTGCAGGTAAAGTCGTGATAGAAACCGAGCGCTTAAAAGAACTATTAAGCAACTTATAATTGTGCATTATTAAAGCAAAGTTTCTTATATTTATAGGTATAATTAACCTGAATAGAGCTTATTGTTAGAGATACATATTGAGATCGAGACTTTTGCAGAATTTTGAATAATTTGATTAAAAAAAAACTTACTTGAGAGTTGTAATTATTGTCTTCATTATAATCTGGCACTGTTGATGGCTGATAAATGTCTTGAGTTTGGTAATTATTTTGTAAATATGCTGAATTACCACGTTTTGGTTCATCTTGTGCACGTGTTGATTGTATTATCGGTGTTGGTGTTCTTCGATAAGATTGTGATGGTTGATTGTTATATTGTTGTGAATAATCTAATAATTATTTAATTATTATTTTATTAATTAATTAATCGATATTTAAACTTACCAACATCACGATAAAGTTCAACATCATCATCATATAATGTATAATATGGATCGTAATTGTTGTTATTATTGCTTTTATATTGGCTATTATTGTAGAGTGTACGTGTTGTTGCTGTTGATATTGGTGGTGACGTGCTTGTTTGCACTCTAAATCCAATAAATTCGATTGTTAAATTGTTGAATTGTATTAATCTGATTTATACCTTTGTCTTTTGTCATTGTCAGTATGAATTGTTGTTAGTCTTTGTCGTGTTTTTCCATGTAAAGGCCTATTTGTTGTTGTTTTAGTCCTACGATCGTTGTTGTTGATGTTGTTATATTTGGTTGTTTTAGGCGTGGTGGATGTTATGGCAAAAACAGGAATATGTGTAGCTGTTATTGTAGGAGTTGTTGTAGTAATAAATTTACGATTATCGTTTAAATTTTTTAATGATTGTCGCACATAAAGGGGTTTTATAGTTGATAAAACATTATTATTATTATTATTATTATTATTGTTACTACCATAAATGTTTGTTGTCGTTTTAATAGATGGTGATTTTTCTTGATATTTTGCAGAAAATTTGATTTCATCTGTTTTATTAACATAACGATCCGGTTTTCTATTTGTTTCATGATTGTTATCAGGATAATCGTAATCGTAATAATATTCATATTCAATTTGTGGATTTTCGGTTGTATAATTCGGCTTTACTTGACTCGAATAAATTTTCTTTGGATTCGTTGTTATTTCTTCACCATAATAGTGATATTCCATTGTCGGAACTTTTCTAGTTATTGGTGTTGTTATAATTTTAAAACTACTTGTTGAAGTTGTAGGTTTTTCCGTAGTAACAAATCGATTATCTTTTAATTTATTTAAAAATTCCTCAAAATCAAAATTAGGATCAGCAAATGGATTTTGTATATTTTCGTATTTATTTATCGGACGATAATATGATGGTGGTGGACCAAAATAATTAGAATTCACTCCGAATTCATTTGAGTTATCTTCATAATTCTGATTATAGTTTTGAGTTGATGATGTTTGTGGTTTTGTTAAATTTTGACTTATTATACGCGATTGTTGCATTAAATTCTCATATTTATTATGATCGATTGTGGGCCGGATTTTATCATTATCATTAAATTTTCTCGTTTTAGCTTGTGTTATGTCAGCAGTTCTATATGTAGAAACACTACCGAGATTAAAATATGAATAATTTGGATCTGGTTTTAATGTAGTTGTGGGCGCGTAATATAAATACGTTTGTTTATTGCTCCGATTATTGCCATTATTATTGATTTTATATTGCGGTACGAATGGTTTAAACTCATCACTATCGTGTTTTTGATAGTTACTATATAAATTCCTTGGGGGTAATGGTGGAGGTTGGAGATTGATTAGGATAGGATTTCTAGGTGTGGATTTAGATGGATTAACGATCCTCCACATATTACTGAAATTATTAAAGTTGTACGAATAGTGTCGAAAATAAGTCAAAATTGTTATAATAAACAGTCACTAATAATCAATGTCTATTAAAAATTATAATTTTGCTCTAATTTTCTAAAGTGAAATGAAATGGTAACAAATAGTTTTATTTAAAAATCGCTCGAATTCCAACACATAATTAAAAATTAAATACCGATAGAAAGGCAATAAAAAGTTAATTGATCGTTTGAAATTTTTAATGATAGAAATTATAGTGTTGACTTATTTCCTGGTTAGAATCTACTGTGCGTCCCATTGTAGGTATAGTGACTGTTTCTCAATCAATTTTGACAGAATTCTTGTTTGTAATTATTTACCTTCGGTCTATTTGTCTGCGTTGCCTTCTCAAAGTCAAGTCAGTGAGTTCATTGTCAATCGTCTCTCTAATAAATAACATTAAAATTGTCGTTGTATATGTTTAAATAGTCTTTTTTTACCTGTACTGTTGGCCGGTTCCAAACGAGATGACACCGATTTTGTCACCACGGCCGCTGTACGACTACACATAAAAATTCCTAATTACACCAAATTCTCAATGTGGCATTTTTAAATATTTACCGATATTGCATTTGGTCTTAATCCATCCCGATCGCGTTGTACTTGTCCTACTGTAGACGGCTGTCCTCTATAAACTCTCTGTTGTCGATCACTTTCGATCTCTTCAGCTGGCGGTAGAGTTTCGTCAGCATCAGAATACAATTGTTGTTGTTGGCGTTGTTTAATAATCTCCTGATTATGAACAAGTTGTCTTGGTTGACCGCGAGATGTAACAATAGCTTGTGGACTAGGCGGTGGCGGTGTTGGAATTGTATAACGTTGGCGAGACTCTTCACGCGATCGACTTGGTGGATTCGGTGATGTTCTTGTTGTTGATGATGATAATTGTGATGATAATTCAACACCATCACAACCGACATTTCTCGGCCAATCGCATGTTTGTAATTCATGGCTATACATTAAACCACCAGTACATGATTCTAATAATGCACCACCGAATACGCAAACATAATATTGGGTACAATCATTTGGATGGGGATAATAGCCGAATTCTTCAGGACAATTGAAATTTACAACTGTTTTAACATCAGCACCCACAGCGATATTCCTGCTAACTTTCCTTTGACATGATACAAGTTCTGTGAAAAAAAAAACCAAAAACGTCGAATAAATCCACAGTAATAAACCTTGTCATAGTTTTCCTGTTACTAATAACAGGATTACAAAAAAGGCTTTTTGCAATCCTGAATTAGATTCTTATCCAAGGGCGAATTCTGGGAATACCATTTGAATGATGATTATCTTTGTCATAATGATAGATAATTAAATTTAAAAATATGTGCGATTCATATCGAAAACAATTAAATTTAACAATGAATATTTATAAATTTCTCATAGTGTCTAGCGTAAATTAGGGATTTATTTGAAGGTAAATTATAATGAAACAATGCTATTTCGAATTTGTCCTGTCTCTTGACTTTCTAACTCTCACTGTATTAAATTGTTGATAAAAATATATTAATAAAGTATCATTGGAGCGTGTCGTGCGTGAATTATGGCAGTTTATGCGAAAAAATGTTACGTAAATTATGTTTATGTCTCTTAAACTGACAATAATAAAACATCTGTTCTAAGATATCTACATGTTTAAATAGGAAATTTAATTGATATTATCTTGCATGCCAAGTGTATTGTATTCAGGTGCCAGTTACAAATAATGGTGCAATTTGTCTGTATATCTAAATTGCAAAAATTCCATATACAGAGCTGGATTGGTATAATTCTCAAATTTATAGATAATGTAATATAAATTACATATTATAAACAACAAAAAAAAATAACAAACATATGAGAGATTGTTGAAAAAAAACATACATAATTAGGCCACAACTTACTTTCTATTATGTAAACGTCAACCGAGCAATATTCATGTCTTCTAAATTAACCAGACCGATATGTTATGTAAGTGTATCAAGTCTGAGAGAATTTTATACTAAATTTAAATACAATTAATTTCTTCAAGATAATTATTTCATTAGTAGTTGCGTTCATCAATTTACCGCTACGAAATCGATTCTCAACACTCGAAATTACAAATCAAGCATAGTTTGTCTATTTTGATTTCACCTACTCAACCTTGATACAACAATAACAACAAATTTATAGAGAAACTAAACACCTACGAAGGCGAATAAATTTTATGTTGATCTCTAACAGAGTTACACCATTATTATTGTTTTTATTGTTATCTGGTCGAGTTGGTTGACTTCAAACAGACAGGGTGTAGATTATCATTAGTTCGATGATAAAAGGAGCTTTTTCACGGTATTACAGGACTTGATTGTACATTTCTAAAGTTGTGTGCGCCTACGGAATTGTTGTCTAATAACTTAAAAACACCCACATAGATTCACTTGATTCCATTACAAATATTGTTGAATTTACCATTTACTAGTACGAAAACGGGAACAGGGCAATATTTTATACTATTATGTATCAATATTTATTTTCTTAATAAAATACGATGTTTCTCGGATCAGAGATTTCCAGTCATGTATAATGGATATCTAGACCAGAACAAGTGAAATTCTCCGATAATTTACTAGTTTTACACACACTCACACAGAAGTTTTCGTAAAACTTCATCAAATTAAACAAAATAACAATTTATTCTAATTATCTCGTAATTTGCGATTTTGTAATTTTATGACTTCTTATCGACAAATTACTTTAATTGTGACTATTGTTGGTTAAAAGTAAATTTATTCATTATTTCAAGCATAAGATTATGTTGAGTTAATTTAAGGTAAAGTCAACGATAATTCAATGTTACGCGATAATTTTCAGGAAGTCCAACAAATTTATTTGATTAAAATTACAATATCATTAGAAGGTGGAAATTTTCGGTATGTCTGCATAAAGAATTCGACCGAAACTAGATTTTAGTAGGTGAGCTTTAGGAAAGTTCCACATAATTTGAATGTCAAGCAAACAACGAATCATTCCGGAACGGAAGCAAATAAGAATCTTGCTCTCTTATTTTTTGTTGTTTATTATTAAATATTTATAGTTTTGAAACTGCAATTCATGATTAAAGTCAACTGGTGGACCAATTCGTGATAGTTGTCTTGTAGATTAGAAGAACGTGCGAGGTCGGTTCGTGGCAATTGTTGGGGTGTGGCTGAACGACCTTACATTCGCTTATATCCTTATGATTTTGTAGCTTTTCAAATTTCGTAATCAGCAAAAAAATGATATATTTAATTATTTTGTTAATAAAATGGTGCACTAATTAGAATTGTCCTTCTCCTTGGCATTACATTCATCATTAAAACCGATACGGTACGGAAGAGATCAATACATCCTTTTATGTAATTTGTGTAAATTGAATATTTTTTTCTCTAAATAAATTGACATTTACTTAATACAGTAAATGTCAGAGTTTACGTTAAAGTTCGATTTAAACAAATATTTCTTTGTTTATACTTCTTTTAAAAGGAAAAGTTTTTAATTAATTTTTGTAAACAATCAAGGTGGTCGACTGTTAATAAGATCCGGTCAATTTTCTAACATTTTCAGAACTTTTATTATCAAGGTTTTTCATGAATTACCACACCTTCTAGTTGCATTTTATTTAACTGGAACAATCACGTTTCTTTTATAATAAAATAAAATTCTGCAAAATATCTCGTTATATAAAAATATCAACAAGTAATTTATCCTTGAGCAATTTTGACATTTATCCACAATTATACCAATTTAACAATAAATTCATTGTTATTGGGTCTACTTTTACGTTTTTGAACGTTTTCCAATAAATTGCATATTATTGAATTTGTCAATCATTTAATTCTTAATCACTTTCTATATCGTGATATTTTTATAAATGTTTACCATGAATTCGTTTACACAATCAAATGTAGTAAGAATTTTCCTTTAAAAATACCAAATTGTTATTATTTTTTCTCCTGGGAATTGCTCGAATATTGTTTATTTTATCGAAAAAGAACTCGAAAATATACCTAAATGGAGTGTTTTATAAATACAACATAACATAACCACTTTCACTGTTACATATAATCTTGTTCTAGGTGCGGGGGTTATTGTAAAGCGCATATTGAATTGTTAATTAAACCTGATTATTTGCCAACTAATCTAAATCTGATAGGAAATAATTTGTAAAATGTATCTCTATACAACAATCAATAATAAAATATTTGCCTATCGTAGAAAACTAGTAATACGAGTTAGTTGAACAAAGGTGTGTATATTCGCAAGCCTTGGAGATTTTATAATTAACGATTTTTCTGATTATAATTAATTTTTTTTCTAATTTATTAATATGACCTGTTTCTGAATTATAAATATAGCATTCAAAAATAGCGAAATAAATAAATAAGTAGAAAAATAAAGAAGCTTTGACCGTGAGCTCTACACAACATTACGCAGTTTCGACACGTATTCCTTGTTTAAATATAAAAATTTTAACGTAATTTACTGTTATAGGCTATTTATTGCTTATTTAAAATTAGTGCAGTTACTGTAGTTTTCCAGTTGACTTGACGAGAAAGTAAAAATTTGTTACATAAATAGGACTCATGAATTATCCTTCAATTCCTCGTCAATATTATGAATTGTAATGCTCTATTAATTGAAAAATACAAACATTTAAGCTTATAATGAAAGTTATATTCTATTTGAAAACAATTAAACATTTTTTTTCTGTATTGAAAATTGCGTACACGTTTTTTTTTTTTGTTGTTGTTGAAAGCCTCTTATAGCGTGCAGAAGTACAATTTCACATGACCAAAAATTTCACTTTATTTATACTGTTTTTAGATAAATATTCGATTCAATACAGAACATTTGTAACAATTTCACCGGAATTAAATTGAGGAAATTCAATTCCATTGTTGTGGTCTATTATTATTTTGTATCGCTTGTTACGTAATAAATTATGATAGTTCAATGCCAATTGAATTCATATGCTCATTAGAGATTTCAATGGATATGTTTAAAATAGGTGTCATTTGTACAATTTACTTTCACAGTTTTGAATTTAGGCAATTCATGTCGCGTCATAGACATAACGTGTCTAAATGGTGAAAGCAAATATATCGATGATGATGATAATGAATCGTCTAAAGAGAATTTTTATCAATCTCCAAAATCAACAATAATCATACAAATAACAATTACAAAATAAACAATTGTGTGAAATATTATCAAACTTATTTTATTACAAAATTGTTGAAAATTCCGACAGTTGTCCTCGTTTCTATCTTAATTTTCAAATAATTTAAAGAATTCCTAATTAATATAAAAATTTATATCATCATCATCATCATTATCATAATTCTCACCGACATTAACCCACATTTCTCAACGATTGATAAGCAACAAATTCAGTGATTTAAATGCTTGGTTAAACAATATTTCCTTAATAATATTTAGATATTTATCTAGTCTAAGGTAATATTACACACGTACAACAAATTATAAAATTGAAAGTTAATCTTTCCATGACAAATTCACAATTTTTTATAATATATAATTTCCTGCGGGGGTGTTCAATAGCTTTCTCTCAAATATACTATTATAATCAATACAAATTATCAATATTTATTTATACAACAAGTACGTTATAAGGCAAATAAGACAATGGGGAAAATGTAATATTATCGAGTGTCTTATGTGCCCTTTAACGCACGAGTTGTATGCAAGAAATTAGAACAAAGCAGGCTTGATTTTTGATTGCAACGGATTTATTTTCCTGTACCATGATGTGAATAAGTTTATAACACACTAGTGTATTATAGGGTGCTTTAATGATTTGAAATCGGTGTAGTTATGGCTTGATAATACAAATGTTTAATTTATCGAACAGGACCGGCGTTGGAACTGTTGGTGTACGATTATTATAAAACCGTCTCTGGTTATGGGCGATTTTTTTTTGTGTTTCCCAAATGTTATCAATAATTTTGTGAAGACCTCTAACAATTAATAGAAAGTATGAAACGTTAGATAATGTGCCGTGAGAAACGTCTATGAAGCAACTGATGAGAAATCATCTTCAATAAATGCCATTGCACAACATAATTCATGAATTCAGTCCAAATTTATTGAATCTCATAATATATATGACAACAATAAAAAGTGTTGTGAGTGTTTTTTTTTTGGTTATATTCGATTGACAATAAATTACATGACCCTAACGCGTAAGCCGATAATATTAAAACGGCGTTATTAGCCCGAAGCGCTTGTTACTTAACTACAATCAGGTATATGAAAGGTCAGGCACAGTATACATATCTTTTGTTAATATTATATATTTATAAATAATGTTCGACACGGTGTTATTTTGTTGTTAACATTATGGCGAAAATTTTTCACAAAATTAGAAATTTCGATTGAATGACGTTCAATCGTTGAACTACTTTCATCGCGGCTTTCGCTTTCTTTAAACTTTTGATTAGTTATTGATAAGTCATTGAAATTATTATAATAATTAAGAATGTTTTTGTAGTTTTTCCACATTTTATGAAAACCAAATTTATTGTTTTGTGTACAACATTATTCTTAATATTTTTTGGCAAATGTCATGGTCGTCGAGTTTTTGGTAAATTCCAATATTATTATTGAAATTCCTTTTGTTTTACAATATGAAGTGGAAAAAATGGGTAATGTCCATTGCGCATTTGATTGTCGACCAATATCCTTGACATATTATGACTTCTGTTACGTTTCTAAGCCGACCTTGCTTTCTCTAATTGGCAGTTTTGCGAGGGTGAAATTTTTCTATTTTCATTAAAAATTATTATACAGAAATAAATAATTATTGTGCCACTTTTCAATAAAAAGTAATCTATTGGTTAGTTTCACTGCAATGCCTGCAATAGCCGTTAGCGTTTCGAGATTTAATAATAACAATAACGGATATCAGCTGTTCCCCAGAAACCTCATTTCGTATTGCACGCGCAAGTGAAGACCAATACCCCACGAGTGTGTGCAAAACAATAAGTTACCCACAAGTAGGGTCTTACATGAAATCCAAAAAAAAAGAGAAAAAAATTGCAAAAATCTAACACTTACCAAGAATGAAGAGAAATACGGTCAAAAACGGGGCCATTATCGTCGTTAATTAAAAAAATTTTATAAATAAAAATAAAATAATCCAAAATGTCACACGCAGGAGCTAAATACACTTCCCCATAAGTAGGTATACACTGGAACGTAATTCTCCCCAAATGTGACGGAGCCGCGCAACACAACAGTAACACGTGCTCGAAGTGACTGGATTGAAGACAAACCAATGTGTTTGTCTTAAGTGAAATGTTCCAGTGGGGGCCCACTGTTAGAGAAAACCTGGGAGCCCCCCTACCTAAAGACATTATTTTTTTCCCTTCACAAGCTAATGCATTCACTAGCAAAACGATTAAAGACCTTGCGCCGCCCTCAACAAGACATATTAGCATTAGGATTGTTGGGTCCAGTTCCGCAACAAGCCGGACTTGATAATAAATAATAATAATAATAATAATAATAATAACAAGAACAAAGATATTGTATGTAACTGATGGATGATTTGAGGACAACTGTGATCTGGTCGATATGGAAAGGACTGTCACTATCGCGAAAGGAAAACTTTTTCTTATCATTTCCCTTTCATCGGTCCCATTAATTTTGAATATACTTTCCACGATAGAAACAATAATAATTATAATAGAAATAATGATACTATCATTTCTTAATATGATATAGTTAAGTTTGTCTTAATTAAATTTGATTATTTTATTACGGCAATAGTGCTATTGCCTCATAACGACATTTATAGTAATCGGCTTCATGTGAATCTCAGTCTTTTTAATTTATGAATTCTAATGAGTTCAATTACAACATCTGACTATGGCGTATTTGTTTAGTGAAAATTTCAACTTTCTTTCAAGACTTAAGTGTGTGCAAAATTCATCAACAATCCAATTCTGCATATGTGTCAATTAAATTCGAAATTTAACGTTATTTTTTTAATCAATGCATATGTTTAATTGGCGATTGTGCAAGATTACAAGAAGTGTAAATTAACTCTTTTTAAACCAACAATAACAATTCTTAATTATTATTATTTTTAATAGTTAAGTTACTTCATCAGCATTAATGCGGTTTTCATCTAATATCGGTGAGATGCAGACAATTTCGAAAGATATTGTTGTAGCAATCACCTGCGACCTCGATGGGAGCCATCCGAGAAAATGGATCTCTTATGAAAAATACAATTCAGATAAGAAATCGCCGGGAAATGGATCTCATCACGGTCAACTAGCCTTGAAATATTAACAATAAAACCATCTAAATTTCGTTTTAATATAAAAAAAAATAAAAAATAAATGGTAAAATAAACATGATAGATTTATATATTAAACATTTATTTAATTATAAGTATACATCCAGTCGAAATTTGGAGACAGGATTTTGAAATTTAACAGGGAAAGTTAAACATTTATAATAAATTCATTTCGTTCTTGTTCCTTTCTTTCATGATATCTGTAAATATACGTATAAAATTAATGATAATTTAATTGATTTTTAATTTTGCGATAAATTACCTCGCTAATAGATTGGCTATATCGTTTGGCAACTTATCAGTCATTATGTCACGATCACATTCAGCTTCACTTAATTCTCTACTGTCGGTAAAACCAAATGGGGGCTGCAATCGTACGTCATCAGCAGACACATTCATATTAGGATCGTCAGAACTGTAACATCATTCTAAGGTTTTAGCAACGATAAACATTATCAAATCAAAAACTCATTTATATCCACAACGAGCTACTAGGGTAACGCTTACAACATACAATTAATAAAGGAGCAAACTGGATAGGTGTATTATTGTTGTTGCATTTATATTGTTGAATGGAATTTATTTGAGGTGTCACAAAAGCAGTGTAAGGTTTAAGGTACCTTGGCTACCTGCTGGAACTTAATGGTCGATTCTGTCGACGTCCCCCAACATGACGGGGTGTATTACGATGTTCGGCTAAAGGGGGGGACAAATCATTCGATTCGGTACTAGAATCTGGACGAAACAAATCTGCAACCAGCAAAGTTTCGTAACCGGTGTATCTAGCCATTTTCTCACCTCTTGATGATTTAACTGGTACACGATAACCAGATGAACCAGGACAATCGCCACGTGGACTGCCACTTGTATCATCTGAATCAGAGTCCCCCCTTACCGGTATTCGATTCGAACGTAAACGGGTCTTTGTTGTATGTTCACCTATTAAATTTTATATATCGAATAAATTCTTAATTAAGATAATTTTAATTCACCTTCGTTGTTATAAAAACGATGTTTATGCCAAGTATGTTTCGAATTTGGGTTTTTCGAATAGATAACATTATGGTCATCATCCTCTAAATGACCGAACGTTTTAAATTGCATCGTGTAGTCTAAAGTTGAAGCAGTGACCGAACGATTGTTCGGTCCAGGAACATTGAATGTGGCATAAGGGCTGATTTCGTACATGCCTAGTTAAAAATAAAGAATTAACTAAAAGTCTTTTGTAAAACTTTCGAATTTTACCAGAAGCTTCATCTGAAAGCTTTTCAGATGGTTTTACTGGTGATGACGTATAAACTTGCTGCAAATTTCTCGATTCGTCTCTTTCTGTTGTTTTATTTTCATTGTCTTCATGCGTTGATTGTTCGTTATTGACATTACGTGGTTTTTTTGTTAAAATAACCCAAAGCATTGTTATACAAAATATCAAAATTCCAATTAAAATACTTGGGACAACAATAATATAGATATCATCAAAATCAATTTCTGTTGAAGTCATTGTGTCTTCAATTAATTTCGGTGGTGGAGGTATTTTTTCTGTTGGAGACAAAAAATATTTATAAGGAAATGTTGGTTTGATTTTTTTTTTTTTTGAAATTCGTATGTCTATATTGATCTGGTTGTTGTTACTAAGAATTAGAGAGATAAATGAATTATAATAATAATAAAAGTCGCCAGTTCAAGGATGTTTATGATCGTTCCAAATAACGTCCTTACTTACATAGAACGACCTTTACAGTACGGTTTATGTTAATTTTGTCTAAAATAAAATAGAAAGTGAATTGTTATTGCACTGTAAATGCAATAAGACATTTTGTAACATGCACAACAACACCAATATATCGCCTTTCGCTACATTTCCGTTTTTGTATAGCAGAGTCATATCAATACGATATTAATTATTATAGTATTTGCATAACACACATTCTAAAATAATTTAATAACTTACCACCTGTGATTGTTGTTGTGGCACAACTAAAAATTCCAGTTACTCTCCCAGCATCATTTTCAGCAATAATATTAATTTGATACCATGTAGCCGGTATTAAATCTTGTATTATAATATGTCCTTCTGATGCTGCATCAGATATTAATACCCAATTTCTTCTGCCTAATTCACGATATTGTATTGAAAATTTTATAATTGGACAACCACCATCTGGCCAATTAAATAAATTTATCATAATCATTGTTGAATTTGATCCAATAAAATCACGTTCTTTTGGTATTAATGGTGGACCACCTTTTGTATTTGTTGATAATATAGAACTTGGACTACCATTACCAACTCGATTATGTGCAAATATATAAATATGGTAAATTGAACCACAACGTAGATTATCTAATGTATAAACAGTACGTTCAGGGGATAATTCAATAGAATTCCAATCGTTTGTATCGTATTTCATATTGAAAATATAGCCTAAAAGTAATAAGTTTTTTTTTTTGTTTATTAAATATTCAGCGACTTTTTCTTATTAAGGAAAAACCTTGAATCAAAGCTCCACCGTCTTCTGGTTGTGTCCAATGTAAACGAATGCTACGTGATGTTGTAAATTGAACTTCTAGATTTGGTGCGCTTGGAGGCATTAATACAGTCAATGTGTATGTTATATTATCATCACCAAATAAATTTTTAGCTGAACATGTATAATTGCCAGCCAATGATTGTTCAGCACCTAGATTCAATATAAATACAAATTATATTGCCAATCACTCTATTAATTTGTAACAATAATTAAAAAACAATTAAACTAATTAAATTATATAGAAATCGTTAGAAAATAACAAATTAAGTAATTATTATATTTCGCGTTCAAGGCGATAAATTACACCCTTTTCAAATAATTAGATTGAAAACAAAATTATTGCCTTGAAAATTTAGCGCTGATGTGACAGATCGGCCTTGAAAGGAAAATTTCAACAATTCCAAGTTATTATGGGCTTCGGAAGTCGAAAATATTCGCAAAATAATACAGGGTTACTCACGTAAAATTTTTATTACAACTCCCATTCTTTAGCGGGCGATTGGAAAAATATATCAAGGATATGTAGAAAAGTCCATAGAGATCGCTATTTTTGAAAGCCAGCTAAACATGCAAAACTACTTAGAATGACTCTAGGATCCTCTTAACAATGACTTTTCGTTTTTTTTTTAAATTTTATTCTAAACAGGTGAGGATGTTTCGCATTTTCTCTAGAATGAAATGGAGAAAAACGAAAGAAAAAAATAGCGACCTTGCCCAAGACGAGCGTTTTTTGACCAACTTCTAAATGAACTACTAGGTTCTAATGATCTCCAGGTACCCTCTATAAATCTTTGAATTGCTTGCCAATTAATGTGAGTTGCCATAAGAACTTTTCGTGTGACGTGAATAACCCTGCATAATATTACATAGAGTTAATGGGGGAGTTTTCCAACTTTCTGTGCAAAATATTGTATAAAGATAGCGAATTTGACTTGATTTTTCCTGTTGTTTGTAAAGTCAAGTCTAGCTGAAACTGAAATTCTGATTAGAATTTTTCAAAATTAACTCAATGCCCTTAGGATGTGTTTCAAGACCGGTGGTCCTGGTACTATAGCATTTTAAAATAGAAAATTTCATATAAGATCTATTTCAATAGGATAACGAATTGAAAGCAATTTTTATGAGAATATCAAGTCGACTAACAGTAATCATTGTAAAGAAAGACGATGACTTATTATACGGCAGCTTTCATTTTTTTCGATATTATTAGGCTTCTTTTGTAGATAAATGACTTGCCCTTTTTGCTATGATTTGTTATATGGTTGGACGATTTGAAGAACGCTAAATATGGCAAACAAAAGGTCTTTCAATGTAAATGTACTTTTTACTATGATGTAGACTATGTACATATTTTTAATTTTATCTCATTCTATAGTTAGAATTGATATTGTTTGGTTTATCTTGGATCGGAGCCGACAAGCGTTCAACCGTGAAACCACACCGTTTCTGAATCTTGTCGAATTGATGTTTGTAATATAAAAAAAATTTCTCTTTTCGTATTTTATATTTTTTTAAAATAATAAAATTTTGTTAAACAAATTAAAAAAAATAATTAAAACATTGACCGACTTACTGTGAATGATTAAATGTCCATAAGTTGTTATTTCATAAAATGGACTAAATGTGATAGGTCTATCCCTATGGATCCATCTAGTTCTTGGTGTTGGATTACCAACAGCCAAACATGGTAGAATAACTTTTGATCGTACAGGTTTTCGTAAATTTTGACTAAATGATGCAATACGTGATGGTGCACGTGATGCTGTCATTTGGGCAACTATAGCTGTAGGTTCACCTTCCCCTATACTTGTTGTTGCAAATACCCAAAATTCATATAATTGATGTTCAATTAAACCACGTACTTCATATATAAGATTATAATTTTGTGCAATATCCTCAATTCGTACTATATGACTAATATGTTTCCCAACACGTCCAGCTTCTCGACTACATACAGTATAATGACTAATTTGTCCATTGGGCTCATTTGGTGGCAACCAAGAAACTAAAATTGATTCACCAGTCAAAGCAGTCGCTTTAATATCAGCAGGAGGACCTGGATCTATATGATTATAGACAATAAGAGATATTTTTAATAATTTACGATCAATGTAATCCTGTTACACATAATGAACTTAATTATGTCAGTTATTATGTTCAATTCGTATTGTTTACAAATACAATCGTTAATTAAATTGTTGTGTAATTTTACATCATTCGATTCAAAAAAACTTGTCGAAACTTACAGATGGTAAGAAATTTTCTAATTAATCGCGCATCAATCATCTACCAATTATCGTAAATTAATAAATAATAATAAATAATAAATAAAATAAAATAAACAGGCAAATTTAACGATCATTATTGCAAGTGAGTAAATTTAAACAAATCACTTGTGCAAACTAATAAATCATTGTAAATATTTGAGAGGTATTCAAATTTGATTAATTTTTTTTTGAAACAAGGAAACCTTGTAGATTCGTTTCAGGTTCACGTAATGACTTGAAACTAGAGCACGTTTACTTTCGATTATTTGTTTTGTTATTCAACAAAAACCAATAATAAATATGTCAACCAGTTTTCGACTACAATAATGCACAAAAAAATATTATAATATAGTAACATGTATTTAATTAAATAAGCATTTGTTTGAATTTTGAATATTTTAAAAAGTTATGTTTTTACTGATTTGTTCTAATTTATGTAAATTAAAATGTAAAAAAAAACATTGCTTGAAATAAGCTTCTTGTGACATAACTTCAAAATATTATAACGAACTCCAAATTTGCACGGCTGTACGTTAATAAACCCTTTAATTAAACCGCTCTGATTTAATTTATAAGTTTATTAAAATTTACATATAAAAAAGGTAACTTTCTATTTAAATGCTGTATCGCGTTTCTCCTTTCATTCATAGAGGGCGGTGATACTATAGCAGTATCACATTACTATGAAATATTTAAATATATAATACAGAAATCCAACTAAAATGCAAATTAAAAGGGATATCCTGTAATTAGTGTTGGTTGTACTTACAGTCCTCCTCTGTTGTGCAGTATAGAGAATTGCTAAGTATTCCTTCACCTGCTGAGGTATAAGCGAGAACTTTGATGGAATAATTTGTGAATTTGAAGAGACTGTGGAGGTATGTTTCGGTGCTTGTAGTTCTTTTAATTTCACCCGTCGTAGGTATGTCTACTGTAATTCGAAAATATTTGAGTTATAAGCAATTTTTTTTGATTATTTGTACCATCTTCGTTGGGTATCGGTCTGTAGTACACTTTATAGCCTTGGATAAGTCCACCGTGTAGATGTGGCGGTGGTGATGTCCATGATATTTTCATACTTTGTGAGGATATTTGTGAACATTGAATATCTTGCGGTGGTGCTTCTGGAACACCTTCTTTGGTTGTACCGATAACAATAGGTGATGCTGGTCCTGTTGAAATACTATTAAATGCCCGTATACTGATATCGTATCGCGTGAATTTCCGTAATCCAGTCAATTGTAATTTTGTTGTTGCCCATCCTTTAACTGTGAGACTTTTAGTTTGATTTGAATTACCATGTTCGTTCCATGAGACAATATAGCCCAATAGATCACCATTCCAACTTTCTCGAGGTGGTATTGACCATGTTATAAATAATTCACCAGGACCTACTGATTCAACACGAACATCTTTTGGCGATTCGGATGGTTCTTCTTCTTGTGTTTTCACAACAATAGCTTCAGTAAATGAACTCTGATCAATACCGTTAACAGCTAACATACGCATCGTATAGACCGTCGCCGGTGATAAGCCGCCAATAACAGCCGATTCTTGATCGTTCTCTGAACTGATAAGGAGAATTAAGAAAAGAAGTAAAAGTCGTTACGATTTATCAAAGTTTCGTGTAGTTTACCTGATATCTGGATTGGCTGGTAAGGTTAAATTTAATACATTTGATGACTCCCAATCTAAATTGGTACCAAGCATTTGATATTGGACTAAATATCCGATAACAGGACTGTTACCATCAAATGGACGACGCCAAGATAAACGCACTGATCTACTAGAAACTTCAATGATTTCGAGTGAAGTGGGAGGATCGGGACGTTCTTGAACAGCTAAATGAATTGTATGTTCGCTACGACCGTAAGCATTTTCAGCAAAACATTTATAAATGCCAGAATCTTCACGATCAGTACGGCCAATAGTTACTTGAGATTTTATACCATTTTCACTGTTTGTATTTATCACAGTGTATCTAAAAGTATAAACCAGACAGCAATTTAAGCAGAACTAACCAATCGTATATTTCTAACATTAATCTTTACAGAACGAAACGATTTTTACTTTTATAAAATACCACACGAACTGTATCTATAAATTCAATCTTATACAATTCGTTTTCTAAGATTCTTTAGAGAAATCTGATAAAGAAACATTGATTGATAAGATTAGTCTCGTAAATATAGCCGATCAGTTGTCGTATACTCGTATAAGTCAAAACCAAGTTGACTTTAATGAAAATATTTTATATTGACTGTTGCAAGTTTCGAAAATAAATGTCAAAACAAGTATTTATGATGAGTTACAGTACTGTAAATAAATTTCTCCAACAAAGTTTGCTTTTATCAGTGTCAGTTTAAATTGAAGATCATAGAATTCATTCAATATAAACATGCTTTAATACTTAAAACGCTTTGGTTTGAATATTTTAAAATTATCATTGATATACCACAAAGATGTCTTCATTAATCTACAGGATTTCATGTAGGTAATCGGAAAACTGAGATTTATTTTAGAAATTTAAAATTGAACGGGCGGCTAAAAATTAAAAATCTCATGGGTCTTAAATGTGCAGATTCGTCTTAGTTTGGTCCCATCTGTACCGACTGTATCTAACAAACGTTCGAACGAATACGAACTGAAAGTGTCGAAACGATATCTAGACTTTACATTTATATACTGCTGTTGTGCAAATAGGTTGGAGTTTTATGATACATCCGTTTACAATTCATCGAAAAAACAGACAACCGTATCGATATCCATTGGAGTGTGAAACGAAACTTATTTTATCCAGAAGCGGACTGTTAACTTTGTGGGCCCTGGGCTAACACTGCTTTTAGGCCTACCCAATCAGCCCAAGTTTGAGTTGATATAGGTTGAGTAAAACTTAAAAAAGCTCCTACAAAATTCTCCATCTATATATTAGCATATGAATATGAATATAACTATTTGCTGCTGTACTTTAAATCACAACTTAAAAATGAATCCGTTTCACCCACTTATGACGGGTGAGTCGGATCGAAAGATTATAAGTTAGCAGCGGTAGCGGAAATTTATTTCAGATTGCCGCGCGACTACCGTCAGCACACGCCATAAACATACGTGATTCTCGATTCTTACTATAATTGTAATTTGTTTATTTGTATTTCACTAAGTACTTAAACCCATCTACTTGCTGCGCTCATAAAAATTAAGCAATTAGCTACAATGATTATTGTTTGTGACGTCGCTCACCTACTTTAACAGCTACGTTGAACGATTGAAGTGCTACAATCACAGCAAATAAATACATAATTCCATTGTGAGTACAACTAGACAGCGGCTATATTAAATTTAGTTGGGAGCAATGACGTCATCAGGACAGAGGAGCGTGCAAATCCCGCTGCTAAATTATAAGTTAGGATAATTATAGCAACGGAAAAAAATGGAATTCGTGAAATTTTGCGTATTATCATTATCAATGTAAATTTTCATATAAATTCCGAAAAAGATGGTAAATAAGAATGAAATTTTACCACCAAAAATTGAACATTCAGCACAATTTTTTTTAAATAATAAATAATAAATTTATAAATATCATTTTGATAAATGTTTCTGTTAATTTACTTTTAACACAGAACTGTCACTTTTAACACTAGTGCCATAAAATCCAATTTTTAATTGTGTTAAAAGTGTCATTTTTAGTAGTTGTAGAAAAAAATATTTTTAATATTCTTAGTAACATATCTAATTGTCCATCTGGACAATGGTTTTCCTTCTATATTTTCCCAATTTATGATAAAATAATAACAGAATTATGCAAAATATTCGGGATACACTAGCCCTTAAAAGCGGTCTTATTCGCCCGTATTTTATTAATCCCATTCACCCGACCATTAAATAAATCCAAAAATATACACTTGATGATGGTTCAACAAATAAGAAAAGGACGAATTAAAGGATAAACTATCCCTAAAGCATTTAATTCAAAAATGTGTAAACATTTTGGTTATTCATTTGATCCAGCAGTAATTATTTTCTAGATTAAAATAATAAAAATTCAGAAATGCCTATAATTTAGAGAAAACCTAACATCTACAACAAACAAATATAAATCGTGAAATAAATAACGACACTGTGTTTGGTCTAAGTATGGTGAGTTCTAAGAAACTCCTATTAGTCGACGAGCGATTCGAAAAATATTTTGAGGATTTGTAGAAGAGTCCCTAGGGAACATTTTAGGGAAATTAGAACATCGTAGCTCATTTCAAAGTTGGTCAAAAACGATCGTTTTTGACAATGTCGCGATTTTCAAAAACGAACTAAACACGCAAATTGACTAAGAATGACTCGGAGACCTTCTCAACATTGATTTTTTTCGTTTTTTCCCCATTGTATTCCAGAGAAAATACGATATGTTTCCACCTGTTCCAGAAAAAAATGGAGAAAAACGAAAAAAATCATTTTTTGAGGATTCTAGGCTCTTTCTATGTTCTCTAAGGACTCTCCTATAAATGCTAAAAATATTTTTTGAATCGCTCGTCGACTAATAGGAATTTCATGGAATTGACCATATTTAGATCAAACACCCTGGAAATGCTATTATAACAACTGACAAACATGATCATCATCCACATTTATCTGAGTCCATAACTTTGTTCTTCTTTCTAGATATAAGGACTTTTCTTACTTTAATCCCATTCGTTCGCCAGTTCTATTCACTCGCACTTACTTTATGGTTAAACTTTCATTGCAAACTAATCAATATAGGCTGAGATATGGGGGAGAATGTAAAAAATATACCCCAAGATGTTTCTATGGAATTCAAAATTTCCACAAACGACCCTATGATGCACCATAAAACGATCTTTCCAAAGCTCTATCGCATGTTTCTATATCTTAAAAATAAGCTACAAATCGTTTATTAAACATTAACCTTTTCGTAGAAAGTTGTACTCCTCGCCCTTAATATGTACTCCCTTTAAAGTAAAACAAGGAGCGGACAGTCAGGGTGAAAACGAAATTCCTTTATACCTTCAAATCACGTATAGGGTTCGAAAAACAGAGCTGATTTGTATAATATATTAAAAGGCCTGTTTCGACAAAAAAGGCTTTGAAAAAAATCGCCAAAATTTTTAGAGCCACTGGAAACGAGCAACGTTATCGTTTACAATAAATGGTGTTGTGTTTATATTAAATAAATAGGTCAGTCAAATTTGTTTAGCTTAATGCAATGGAAATTGGAGATTTGTTATATTGACACCTGTTTTCTTATCCACTCTCGAGAACATCACGGTAGGTTAGTATTCAACTAGTTACCATTAAAGGTTGAACTCTACCGGACTTAGACTCATGATAGACTTGCGATTATTGTGTCTTTCAAACATTAGATGGCGCTTGCTCCACAACGTCTTCTCTATATACAGGGTGGTTCACGTCGAACGAAAAGTTTCTCGAGTTATTATTCTAAGTCGCTTTGCGGGTTTAGTTCGTTTCTGAAAATCGCAACCTTGTCCAAAACAAAAGTTTTTCGACCAACTTTCAAATGAGCTACGACGCTCTAATTTTGTTAAAATGATCTCAAGGCACCCTCCTATAAATTCTTAAAATATCTTTCGAATCGATCGCCAAATAATGAGAGTTGCGAAGATTGAGGAGATAAATAAAACTAACCCGAATATGTTAAAAAAGTTTAAACAAAATCTGTCCTCCCATTCATGGGATAAGAAATAAAATAGTGCAAAAAACATGTTTTTTCCATTTTTTTTCAAAAACTAAACGACAGTGTTTTAAATCATTTGGTATGAGTGAAGTTTACAATTAGACTAACACTAAGCTCTGGTAATTTTTAGAAAATTTTTGAATTACATTTGTGTTTTCAGTCCGGTAGACTTCAACCTTAAACAATCTTTGAAACTTTGCTTTTTTCTTTCTTTTTTTTGACCCTTCAAAATATGTTTATTGTATTTACAGGAATTTAGGTTGTACCCTATGTACTATATGATAGATCGGATCGGAGGCCTTATAAAGACCCACCCGTGATTGTATCTGTCGCTGTGAAATTTGCAATATTACCTATTAAAGAATTCTTACCTGTAATTGTTCAGATCTAGTCGTTTACCGTTCAAACTCCACGTGGTCTCTATTGGAAGATCACCGTATACTTGACATATTAAATTTGCTGTATTACCACGTTTTACGGAAACATTCTTAGCAACGAGATCGAATCGTGCTGGTTCTGTATGGATAATTAAATAGAGGATTGCATGTATTATAGTCGTTACAATGATGCTTACCATTGACTTCAATATAGAAAACTTTGCTTAATCCCGAGCCAATTTCGTTTGTAGCTCTACACAAATAATAACCTTCATCTTGTGGTCCAGCTGCATCAATGTAAAGTGAACCGTTAGATAGAAGATTAGCTCGTGTATGTAAATTGAATAGTGGTTGATAGTCTGTTGAAGTTTTGCCTAGAATTCGAATTTGTTTCATAATTATAACTGACTAGTTCAAGTTTATTTTATAACTTTATACCTTGGCCTTTTAGCCAAGTTATTTTTGGTATAGGATAACCTTTAGCACTACATTCGACCATAATAGGATTACCTAACAAAATTGATATATCGTGGGGTTCTACAATCCATTGAGGTGCCACTAGAAAATCAAACAGTATACAGGAATGTTTAACAAGGGAATTGAAGTGAATTATTTTCTACCTTTAACCATTAATTGGGCTGTATAGTTAGCTCTTGCTGCTGAATTACTAGCAACACAAGTGTACGCTCCACTATGTCTAGAAGTAACTTCTTTGAAAATTAGCATACTGTAAAATTCAGCTGCACGCTCTTCAACCTAGAAAATATCCCTGTAACTTTTCACAATTTCTTAACTATCGTTCGTATTTTTCTTTTATCACCTGTAAAGTAGCAGATATATGATTACCATCTTTATACCAGGTAAAATGTATGGGCATATCGCCTGAAGTAACGTAACATGTCAAATGTGCCCGTCCACCTTCTTGTAAATTATCAGGAAAGGAAAAAGGTGTAAGAATCGGTGGACTATTCACGATAAGTTGTATTTCCCTTCTAGCCATTTCACCATCACGGCTAGTGACAAAGCACGCGTAAAAACCAGAATCAGTTGCTGGATCTAAACGAGATATTGTCAGTGATCCATCCTCAACGATTTTATGTCTAAGATCAAGTGGTAATTCTTGACCATGCCGTTGCCAACGGACAGAAGAAATCGGATAACCAGAATATGGACAATGTAATGTTATATCACCACCAGCGACGGCTTTTATCGTACCGATAGACCGTATAAATGGTGGTCCTATATTATATGTATTAAATGCTAACATTATACTATACGATGTTGAATAAAACATACCGTAGATGTTGAGCCTTGCCGAGTGTTCTGTTGATCCTAGTGAATTTAATGCTAGACAGCTATAAAGACCACCATCTTCAACACGAACACTAGAAATATTCAGATGGCTAATCACATCCCCTGCTTGATCCACATATTGGCTGATTGCGTATCTATAATTTATTCAATCAATTTATTGTCTAAAGTTGGTGAAACTATCACGAATTATTCTAGAATACCGCAATATTCATCTTATGAAACATTCAGGTATTGATTTGATTCTAGAATTTACATTGTGAAATTCTAAACCGTATCATTGATCCGTATTCGGTCTATTTAGGTTGAAATAAAATCTAAACAACACATATATAATATATATACACATAAATTTCCACTATAATTTCGTAGGTAACCGAATAATTTACAGTATAACAGAATAACGATTTTAATGACATCATTTAGTGGAGATCATTTCATTAAAAATATCCAATGATCTGTTAGTTATCCAAATCAACTATGTTATTTTTAGTATTGATAACATAAAAGGGGAAAAATCAACGTGAAAGCGGTTCAATTATAAAAATCCTATATAGTTACATTTCATTGTGTTATTTAAGAGATTTACTAATGGATTTTCGATCCTTACCGATGTCCTGCCGTAGTATCAGACAATGGTTCACCATCTAATAACCAACGAAATTGAGGAGGCGGTGATCCTGTTGCTGAACAACGCAATGATACTTCAGGTCCAGGTCTCATTGCTTGTTCAATGAAAGTATATTGCAATTCTGGTACTGTATCTAATAGATCAAATACAAGTAAAATATTACCAAAATTTGACATATGATCGTGAAAATATAATTAATTATTTGCTTCCCTTTTATTATAAATGAGCAAGAACGAGATGAGAAATAATCTAAAGAAAATGAGGTCCCACTTTCGACAATAATATATCATTTAAAAGCGAATTTTCCTTTCTTTTCTCGCTATACATATAATTTTAAGCTTGAACGACGCCGATTCCTTCTACTCTTGCATAAATAGTTTTTTGGACGGTAAAATTAAACTCAATATTAAGGTTTGCAGCGAATGATAAATCACTTCATTAAGTAACTTTACCTGAGTTGTTGCCACTTTGGCTGAACTGTAATATTTTGAATATAACGAAATAATCAAGAATGTTTATTTTATTTTAGAAAGAAAGAATGGCAATTTTGTATATAGCGTTTTTTACGATTGTTAAATTAGTGTTTTCGACAGTCCATTTTCAAGTTGACTGATTACTAATTTTTGTTTGGTTCAAAAATTCTTTCTAATCAGACCAAGATGTTCCGGTTTGAATATCTTACATCTATTTTTTAAATGCAGAACAAGTGATTCATCAATTTTATTCACAATTCTCTATTTCGTTAGTAGTTGTATAATATTAAAGGTTTTTGGTTTATATAATAGAATTACCTGACAATTACGAATAATTTACCTCCTAAACGCAGTTCAGCACTCCCTTGGGAGCATTCTCGGTCGTTTCTCACTATGCATTGATACATTCCTCTATCGTGTCTAGTAACTGAAGTCACAGACAATACCAATGGACTTAACAATTTAACTTTACCATTACCATCAGTTGGAAGCGGTTCACCGTTTCGAAACCACTGAACGCGTCCCATAGGAGAGCCCGAGGTCGTACAATTGAAAATAGCATTCTCGCCTGAATTCACAATCTACACAATAATAATAATAATAATAATGGTGGATAATTTTTTTTCTTCATTATATTTTTACAATAGAATTTTTCAAGCTGTTTAATTATTATTATAAATTTAAATCAAAAAAAAGTTTACCTGAAGCTGGGGTAGAATGTGAGCTGTGAGGTGAGCAGTGACTGTTAGATGAATATCTAAACGTTGTTCGCCTAAATTATTCGAAACCTTACACGTCCATCTGCCAGCGTCTTCAGTCTTTAAACGGCGAATGTGTAGAATATCTTGTGACGGTTCGAAACGGGCTGAGGAACGAACCGGCTGTAGATGGCCCCCAATTTCCCTGAACCAGCTGGAAAAGTTTCATTAATATTTAAGGAAAACACTTTTGGATCTGTCCTAACTGGATATGTACAGGATGAATTTGAAAGGGATCCGGTACGTGTTTACTCAACAATACACCCATAATGAAATTGATTTAGGGGCTTAATAGAATGTTTACATGAGAATCTTACTTGAATGTTGGTGGTGGATTCCCCTGCGCCGAGCATGTTAAATGGATATCGTTCTCACGATCTGCTGAAACTACTGTTTGAACAGTCGGGGCGAGACGAGGGGACATGTTTCTTGTCGGTTCTGTTAAAAGATAATTAAACAACAATAAAACGATAATTTGAAAAAGTAAACATTAATGAAGAAATGTTGTTATTTACCTGTCACTGTTAATATAGCTGGTGCACTTCGTTTTCGTTCTTGAGTCAATACATGAAGTGTCAAACAAGAGTATCTGGCTAAACCATCTTCGGCTCGAGCTGATCGTATATGGAGCTCACCTGTGCCATAGGTGACAACAATCCGACCTCCTGAATAAAAATGTGATGAAAGTTATTTCAACTTATTATTGAGAGAGAATTTAATCATCCTGTGCGAAAGTAAATTTCTCCTATTTACATAGCATATATATTAAAGTTAAGAAGATGAATCCAAATAAACTCAACAAGAAATTGGATTTGAGACGGATCAATTTTCTTGAAGAAACGAGAAATTCAACGGTTATTGTACGAATCCCAAAAAGGGTTGACAGCTGTAATTAGAACGATTCAAAGGATAATTAGAATTGAGTTATGTTGTTTTGTAGATAGGACCCTAAGGCATATAACGATCAATTTTCAAATAGCGGTTGTTGATGGTGACGTAAAACGAACTGAGAACTTCATTATTGAACAAAAATGTAAGTTACAGTATCCCGTTGAGAAATTCAAGTTATTTTAACACATCCCATTCTATACTTTTTGTTTTATTGTATAACGGTGAGACCGCTTCGACTTCGTATTCAATTTAAGTTTCTTTCTGAAGAATAGATCTGGGGGCTATCTCCCGAGTGGCCACACAATATAACTAAGTTTCCGTGAGTATATTGTCAAAAGAGAAAGTGGGAATGCAAGTCAAAAATGAAATCCTAAACATAACTCGATCAGTGTATGAAATAGGTGTACCCTGTTGAATTGTAAAGAGTTTGCTATCGTAAAATAGCGACGCTACGGGTCATAAGGTTGGCATTCCTGTAGAATAAAAATGATAGTGCTATTGTGTCGAGTATATAATCAATTTAGAGATTCTAGCTCTCTAGTGAAATCTATATATAGAGTAAAACTCGATTGTAATGATCACGGTTACAATCAAACTTCCAAGGTTTCTTATGTTTACTATAAAACAATAACTGATAATTAAATTTAGAAGATTTGATAGCACTAGAAAATGTAAAAAATACAGAAATTCCAGTGAAGACTTCAACATTTACCTTTGAACGTTTATAATCCAATTTCTTATTCCATTAAAGAAAATTAATAGTCTCTTTGAATACAGTTTAAAATAAACAGTTTCCCTAATCCAATTTAGTTGTAATAGTAGACAATAGCTACTGACTATACAAGAAAGTGTTGATGTACATTAAATGATACATTTAGAAGCCTACTTCTAGAGGATTAAGAAACATTATCCACGATGCTTGTATCAAATACCATTAATTAAATAGTTAGTTTCATACTTACCCATGTTAGAACCAGGCAATAAGATAGATTCATCTCTAGACCATGATGTGATACTGACGTGCTCTTTAACAAATGCTGGTATAACACAACCCAAAACTGCTGTATTTCCAGCTGTTACATGGGTATGGTAGACTTGAACTTCATATGGACGATTCACAACTGTTCATGAAAAATAAAACCATAAAAAATATGAAAAGAAACACGAATAATAATAAATTGAATTTAATGCGAAAGATAATAAGAATGTTTGTTAATCATTCGTGAAATTGTCTTGGCAATGGTTTGCGGATAGAACGATAATTGAGACCGGAAAATCTCAATTTAATGGGGAGCATCCAATTTCGTATTATCCATCCGTATATTTAATGGATAATCAAACATTTTATTAATTTTAATTATAATATAAATATTGGTTAGTAGTTATATATTTTCAATGAGGTCCCCCATAAGAATACTCAGGAAAATATAAAGACTATTCGTAAATTGGAAGGAGATCCGACAGCCTCTTGAGAAAAAAATCCAACTGTTGCTGTTTAAATTTTTCATGTTTCTCTTATTTTGTACAGTTTGTTTTTGTAAAATAAAAACTTATTTGGTAAAAGTACGAACGACCGATCAAAAAATTTCTATTCTCGTTATTTTCTTATACAGGGTGATTTATTAGCTATTTTACAAATTTTGAAGATGAAAAGTAGATGATATTTTATAAAGAAAGTTTTATACAAATGTAGGTTTAAATTTAGCTCTTTGATTAAGAAAATCCAATATGTTTCAGGCAGTCAACCGATATCAAAATTTTCATTACTGACGACATGGTCTCTATAAGTACTTACAAAAAATTGTTTGGTGTTAAAAATAGAATCAAAGGAGGCTGCAGAATTGGATGTCAAATATTATTTGGTTTTGGCAGATCTCAATTTAGCTGTTAAATTACTTTTGAGAATCCATAACGTTTCCATATTTAGACCAAGAATATATGCCGATAGATTCTCTATCTTTAGTATCAAAATGAAATTTATATTAAAATTGACATGCAATCATCTAGCCTATTTGGATTTACTTAATTCTGACATGGAGATTTGTGGAACCGCTGTGATTAACAATGCAAGTAAAATTTCAACCAATGTTTCTATAAAATTTCATCTACTTTTCGTCCTCAAAGTTCGTAAGGTGTCTAATAGATCACTCTGTATAAAATAATAGTTTAAGATAGAATAACACCTACGGATATAACTTTTCTCAAACGTTAGATGGTGCTTGCTTCACTAAGTCTTTTATATATTTATTTTTAACCAAATTTACAGATTACTCTATTTTCTTAAAGAACAATATGGCGGAATTTATTAATTGAAATTTTAAAGTGTATTTTAAGGGAAAAAGAATAACGTTGACGCTAAATAATTTTGTTTATATCAATCTTTATTGTTGATTCTATACTGTAAACTTGGTTTCAAGCGTATATTAACTAAATACACTTATTTTGGGTCTTTTTTAGTGAAAAAACGGAAGTTAGAGCATCATTAAAAAATGTCCAGGAGTTAAATAAAACTATCTCGGATGTGATAAAAAAGTTTAAACTAAACGTGGTATAAGATTTTTTAAATAAAAAATAGAACAGTGCAAAAAATATGTTTTTTCAATTATTTTTCTTGTAAACTTCCTACCAGATTGCTTTTAAGTTTTGTATAAGTGAAGTTTACGTAAACTAATGCTAAGCTCTTAATCAAGCACTAATTAGGTACTTTATAATTTTTAGATTTGTGAACAGAACCTTCGCCTGGGACGATATTTAGCAATTGTACCTTATGGTTAGGTTTTAAGGGAGAGAGTTCCCACAACAAAGCACCGAAAAATATAAAGACCATTTGTAAATTGGAAGAAGATCCGACAGGCTTTTGAGAAAATATTCAACTGTTGTTGTTTATATTTTTCATGTTTTTCTTCTTTTGAACAGTTTAATTTTGTAACACAAATAATTGTTTGATAAACACACGAATGACTGATCACAACAAACAAATTTCCTATTATATCAAAGATTTTCTATTTTCGTTATTATATATTTTCCTATATAAAACAATTGTTTATGCGTAAGTGAGTGATTATGTATTTTCAAGAGGGTTGCCATAAGAAAGCACAGGAAAATATAAAGACGATTTGCTAATTGGAGGAAAATCCGACAGTCTTTTGTGGAAAATATCCAACTGTTGCTATTTGTGCTTTTCATGCTTGGCGTATTTCATAAATTTATTTTTTGAACGGAAAAAATTGTTTGGTAAAGACAGGTTGATCAAAACAAACAAATTTCCTATTATTTCAAAGATTTTCTATTTTCCTTACTGTATATTTTCTTACACAAAACAATTGTTTTTGGGTAGGTGCGTGAGTTGGCGTCAGTAAACATTAAATATTGAGTTACGGATGTCAATAACAATCTAGATATCAGATCACCAAATTTCAATTCTGTTTATAATTTATTCTCCTACACAAAATCTTAGGAGTCGTATTAGATATTTTATTATGATGGAAAATCGTATATTTCGAAGGGTCTTTCTTATAACAATGCATGAAAATATTTAGTTAACATGAAAATAGAACGATTAAATTTTTTCCAGCCATGGAAAAAGTTTAAAGAATTTCCCCTTTATCTTGCTTCCCAAAGAATTGATAAGGTCCTGATAATAATGTAGAGTTTTTGTTCCTCTATTGTGTAATAATGGGAAAAAATATGTAAATTACACCATAAATATGATAAAAAGAAACTACATTTTTTCTTTATAACATACAGTACATATACTGGTTTACGTGTGCCATTCTAAATATTTCATTTATGATAAGAACTATAAAAAATAATTTCTACTAAAATATCATTAAAGCTGCATTATTTTCAATGGTACGACCATTAAGATCCATTTCGGTGAATGCTATAAATATTGTTCTATTTTGTTTCTTTTTTTTATTCATATCAAAAAGGGAGTGAACGTAACTAACACTTCATCGCAATCGACTTAGCAAAACTTGCAATTATCACCACTGGGGTTTTTCCCGTTAATTACCGACCTCCATTCCTATCTTCATCTATAAAATGGAACAAATCAATCTATTTAAACCGCAATTGATTCATCAACTTTGTGCTTACTTGTAATAATACCGCCCTGTTGCTCTAAAAGTAGACAACTCATATAAGACTCCTATTTTAAGGATTTATAGAAGGGTGTCTAGAGATTGTCTTACCAAAATTAGAACCTGGTAGCTCATTTGGAGGTTGTTTTGACTCCAAGACCCCCCAATATTAGTTTTTTCCTTTTTCTTCAATGAATTGTAGAAAAAATGCAAAACATTTTCTCCCGCTCTGGAGTAAAATGGAGAGAAACAGAAATATCAATGTTGGAGAGAATCCCTGTGTCGTTTTACGTGTATAATTTTTTATGAAAGTCACAATATCGTCAGAAGCAAGCAATTTTTGACCATCTCAAAATGAGCTACCAGGTTCTAATTTTGGTAAAATGATCTCTAGAGCTTGAAAATAATGTAATAAAATTTGTGTATTCCAATTTTAGTTCTTGAATAATATTAAATAAGTACTTGTGTCGGAAAAATCTCAAAAACTGTCATTTGATAAAATTTGATTAGAAATCCAATAAAATTTGTTTTTAAGCATTTACCACTGATTAGGACACAAACTGTGAGATACCAATGGGTATTCTATTATCAAATATTCAGTTGTATTGCTCTTAAGTCATGGCTGACTATTTGACGATCTTTTGCCATTTTCAGGCATTTTTCCGTTTCAAAAATCTACTTGTTGTACATCGTTGGAAAGCTTGGCTTCAGTATAATAATACAATAGCAATAAATTGCTATTTTCAACTATTATCAACGCTTCAAAATCTGCGCAATTGTACTGAAAATTTGGAAAAAATGTATTAACAAATGAGGAAGTTATAGCTTGTAGCCTATTTTCATTGTCACCCGGTATAATTAGTAAACAATTGGTTTATATTAATTAATATATTGGTCGAGTATACAAAGCCAATTGTAAACAAAAAAATATCATATACACTTATCAAGCACAAACAATAACAAACAATTATTTCCCTTTGATGTATCAACAAACGACAGATTGCAGGATTCAATGGTGTCCAACATTATTATTTTGTATTCGCTCATGTTTGTTGATGCGTTCACAATGGTTCGTATTCGCTGATTTTTTATTATTCAGGTTTGTTAGCTCTATATAGGGCTTTACACCAGAGACTACCTAGTTTTTATATCAAGGTCGGTCAAAAATCGATCGTTTCTGACGATATCGCAATTTTCAAAAACTAGTCAAAAACGTAAAATGATTTAGAATTACTCGAGAATCCTATCATTATTAATTTTTTCTTTTCTCGATTTTATTCTGAATCAGATAGAAATATTTCGCATTTTCTCTGCGATGCAATGGAGAAAAACGAAAAAAATCACTGTTGGAAAGGTCTTTGAGTCATTCTTACAATTAGTCGTTTTGAGTGTTTAGCTCGTTTTTGAAAATTACGACATAGTCCAAGTGATCAATTTTTGACCAACTTTGAAATGAGCTACGAGGTCTTGATTTTTGCTAATTTTTTAATCAAACACTGCAAAATTTAAAACTTCATTTAAAATCAAAATAGCTGAAAACGTTTCAACCATAAACCATGGGTTATATTATTAAAGTCTACTTCGATTTCATCAAAGAATTCAAAAATGCAATAAATATATTCTTTTTATTTAAAACAAGAGATTAGGGTGCAATACCCCATATAACGGGGGTTGTTAGAACAATAAAAAATTCTCTGGAGAAAGTTCAAGAACCATAAGGCTATATACCCAATTTCATCAACTTCCATCAATTAGAACTTTTTTATATCTTCAATAGGCCTTCCTCTTAGCTCACCTTTATAAACAGGATGTCCCACTTAACTATAGCGATTTCTTATGACAACTCCTATTAATTGTTAAAGGATTGGAAAAATATTTCAAGGATTTATAGGAGGGTCTCTAGACAACATTTGAGCAAAATTAGAACATTGTAGCTGATTTGGAAGTTTGTCTAAAACCGCTCGTTTCTAGCGATGCCATGATATTCAAAAACTTCCTGTACACGTAAAATGACTTAAGGATCCTTTTTTTTCTGTTTTTGTCAAAACAGGCCAAAAGGACTGTTTTTAACAAAATGAGCTACAAAGTTCTAATTTTGCTAAAATTCTCTCCTGGAACTACCCTACAAATTTGTGAAATATTTTTCGAATCGTTGGTCAATTAAACACTAGATAGTCCCGAGTGAAAATCTCTATAAGTATGCTTTATAAGAGAAAATTAAGACGCAAACAACGATACATTGAAACGGCAATTTATCGTAATGAAAAGTATCTAATCAGTTTATCAATTTAACTGAAAATCAATATGTAGATTGAGATTGGGATTTGGAGAGAATACGCTTGAAACGTTTTAACAGTTTAGTTTTCTTTTTTGATTTTCTGTCGACGTTCTTATAATTACGACCAATATTTACATTCACTCTCCATTTCGCCCGTACTGCGATTACTTAATAAAATCTATAAACATTGAAATCTCTAAGGGTATTTTAACAATTTTTTAAAAGACGATAAAGTGTCTTGTGATATTTTTTCAGTATATACCGCCTTAGATATAGGGGTATCGAATATTCCCATGTCAAATAACTGGATCGATTGGATAGAGAAATACGTAGAGACGAGCAGTCTGTTTCAATCAAGCCTTCATCAATCTCTTTGGTGATCTAGTAAAGGCCAGACAGTAGGGGGTGGATGGTAGGCATTCATTCGGACTCATTCAGACATGAATTTCACACATTTGTTTCTTTGCTGTATACAAGTTATTTTTAATCCTACCAATAACAAACAACCATACAAAATTTTGGTTGGATAACATCAAAAGAATTTTGTTAAACACTGAACTATGTGAGGAATGATTATAGTAAAAATGTGCATCATGCATTAGATTTTGTTGTTGTTGTCATTTTAATATTTGTCCCTTTGTTGTGATAATGTTATGTTAATGTCACATTTGTAGCTTATTTAAATATTGTTGGAATAAACAAATATGAATGACATATCATAAATAATTTAATGGAATGTCAAAAATTGCTTATAAAAGAATGGATTTTATATTTACGAGTTGTGTTTTTTTTTGCTGATTTGATTTTCACTAGAGCTGTCTCTGCTTTCAATATAATTTGAAGAATATCCGTTAACGGTCCAGTGGTTTATATCGTTATTCCTTCAGACATGCCCTTAATCCCTCAAAAGAAAATTCAATAAATATCAGTTCAATTATTTCGTTACATTATAGTAAATATTGTACCCAATTTCTACTATTCAATTATTCATATAACAAAACGCTCTTTGAACAAAATTTGAATCAATTTTATTGATAGACGTATTCAAATTGGCGTATCAAATATGGCTTCTTGAATCAAACAGAAACGGGTCTTCGGGTTATATCTAATCAAATCAACTATCAAACTATATATAAATTGAGTCTTGACAATTCTGTAAGCAATCAAACGTATTATAAAACACACATAATTATCATCATTTCAACAATTCCTTTAGTTTTTCTTTATATACTGAAATAGATGTAAGCAGTGTTACAGTACACTTGTTAAATTTACATTATGTAAACAGTCGTCGAGATAAATAGAAGCAAAACAACAACAGATAGACTGTTGCGGGAAAGTTATGTTAGTGTGAATAAATGCGTGAATGCACACTTAAAAATGAAAGACTTTACAAAGCTCCCTATTATGATGTATAGAGATTTTTAATATTCATGATGACAATAATGCATCACACCCTTATACGATTGATTCTAGATCCATTTAAAATTTATTAAAGCACCCTTATAATACCGCTTTTCAATATTAAACAATACAACAAAACGACACCGTTATTATAACCATAGACAATGATCGTTGCAGCATTATCATCACATTCTATTCGGGGGGAAATTACAGAAAATTAATAAAATCTCGGTGACGAATAGATTAGAAGATAGAGTCAGGGACTGCAGATATAAAGGAACAAAAATTTTTATATTACAATCGAATATTGAACAAACATATTTACGTCTAGGTCATTCCGACCCTGGATAAAGTAAATTCGAATACAGGAGTCGAGGAGCAATTCGAAAAGTATTTTAAGGATTTGTAGGAGGATCCCTAGGAAACATTTTAGCAAAATTAAAACCTCGTAGCTCATTTGTAAGTTGGTCAAAAACCGCTCATTTCTGACGATTTAGCGATTTTCAAAAATGAACTAAACACGCAAAACGACTAGGATTCTTCCAAATATGATTTTTTTCGTTTTTATCCATTTTATTCTAGAACAGGTGGAAATATTTCGTATGTTCTCTGGAATACAATGGAGAAAAACGAAAAAAATCAATGTTGGTAAGGTCTCTCAGTCAATTTTAGTCGTTCTGTGTGTCTTGTTAATTTTTAAAAATTGCGACATTGTCCAAAACGATCGTTTTTTGACCAACTTTGAAATGAGCTACAAGGTTGTAATTTTGCTAAAATGTTCCCTACGAACTCTTCTACAAATCCTCAAAATATTTTTCGAATCGCACGTCGACTAATAGGAGTTTCATAGAATTAACCATTTTTAGAACAAACACCCTGTATTTGCACAGCACCCGTTCTGGTTGAGTTCTATTGAACAAAATGAATGTTGATCCATTTAAATTTTGTAAATTAATTTTGATCTAAAATATATACTTATACAACTATTATTATATTTATTACTGCATAAACTATTAATTGCAGACAAATTATTATTGAATTAAAAATTTTCTAGTAAATCTACTGGTTATCAGAGAAAAGACGTTGGAAATCTATAAATTACACGCCAGGTCACGTTCTCATTATTTGCTTTTTATTAAGTCATTTTAGTTGTTTGAAAATTTTAAATCAATATTTAAGAAAGTTGCCGTCACTTTATAGGATACTATAGAAAATTATCAAGCTATTTTACATAAATTTAGATAACTTATACTATATATTTCGTAATATTGTATAAGATTTAGCAAGTTTAAAGTTCAACAAATAAGTTGACAAACGTGTCAATTAGTTTGAAACTTGTTCTCAATTACTGATTTTTGATAGCCTGAATAACATAAGATCTTTCTTTAACGAGAAAAAACGTTGCTATAAGTTTTTCATTTCCCTAAAGGATGAAATAATTGTTATAAGAACTTGAAGGGAACACCTAAGCTGTCTGCTGGGAGTGAAAGCGCGTGAATTTTAGAAATAAAAATTAATATTAGATTAGAGTTAGGTACTAATAGCTTTACACTTGTCAATTCGATAAACTAACAATAAGTTAACAATTTTTAGTATTTACTTCAAAATGTTATTACGTCTTTTAAATGTATGACTGGAGGATTGCGTATTGGGAATTCCGAAGTAATGAGCTTTCTCAATATTTACAAGTTTTTAGAGTTTTGTTTCGCATGAGGAGATTCATTTTCCAAAAGGAAAATGTTATTACGTAATTCCCAAAAGTTGACGTCAATTTTTTCAATTTCTAAATACTTTAATAACGTTTTCATCTACAATAAATTGTCTAGGTGTTCCCCTTCAAGTTCTCCATTATTTTATTCTATTAATATATGAAAGAGTTATAACGAATTTATTGCTACTCTCTATAGATATCTGAAAGATTCTATGTACAGCACCATATTACGACTTGATTTAGATTATCGATAAATATCGTAAAAACTAGTTGTGATTGGATTAAACAAATAATCAGAAATAAACAATAAAAGCTTGTTTATATTGGTATTTTCAAACATCGAGATTTCCAATGTAAAAATAAATTTATCAATTACGAGTTTTTTTCAGTTTTCAGAGGTCAAATTGTTTATTTATCGTTGATTAAATTTTTTCAAATTGCTCAATACTTCGCAATTATTTATATTGCCTGTTCGATTTGAAACGCCCAGAATCTAATGTAGGATCCACACAAAATACAAGACCGGGTAAGCTTTTTTATAGAAAACAGACGGTGAATTTATTGCATCTTTGATTGTGAGCTTTTTCTGCTGAATTATTCTAATAATAAAATTAACGATATACATTTTCCTATGTAGTGATCGATAAAAATGGTGGATGCGCCGATGAAGTAGTTTACAATGGTATTTTTAATTCGCTCCCACTTTTGTAACAAACATTTTTTTGTGGTGAATCTTTATATAACTTCTTACGTGATTACTGCATACAGCTTGTATTTTTCCTAATTGAAACGAAAAACGAGCAACAACAATAGAATAGTCGAGAAGAAATGACAATTATTACAACTGTTAACATTATCTGATCGAATTGTATTTACCGTAACTATCAAAAGCATCATTAAATCGTAAGATGATATTTACCCACAAGGTTTTTTTCGTAATTATAGATAAAACCATAATTGACGTATCTCAACTTTATCTATTGTCAATTTGATAACCAAGCGATCATAGATGAAACATTGCAAATACAACAAAACAAAACAAAGTTATTTTCCAATATGTACTTTTAACGTTTGAAAAATGGCGGATGCGCCGGATTATCCAATTGCACATATTTTTTTTAATTACCCACATATCATGGCTGATCGCTTCACTAAACTTACGTTGACTTAGTGGTGGATATATACAATATTGTATAGGGTCAGATTTTCCCCCATCCCTATTTTACTGAATAATAGAATGTGTAGCGGTTGTGATTTCCCTTGACAGTACTATATAGCGTGAGACACATTTATGAGAAAATAAAACGAAACATACTGTGTTTAATAACTATTCAAAGTGTTAACAGAATTATTAAATATTTGTACCTTTTTGACTATATCATATGTTTAAATTAGTGTCGACATAATAGTATAAAGTCCCAAATGTGCGTTTGTACGGAAACCGACGAGCCAGTTGGTTGTGTAAGCTTATTTAAATTAAATTGTTGTAGTTTTTGTTTTGTTTATCCATACATTAATTATAGTGATTTTACAATGTCATATCTCAAACAATATTGTTCAACCTCAATTACAAGTTTCTGTTAGAATCTTATGTTTATGCTTTTGATGTTTATTCCTATACAACTATTCCAAATCTAAGTGAATCGTATTGTTCGTGTTCAAGTTTACTTAACTAATTGCTAAAATGAAAACCGGCTTATTAATAAACTATATTAGAAATAAATTGTCGACAATTGAAACTATCATGATTATATCGAATTGTCAACAATTTAATATAATTAACGAAAATATTATGCAAATATTAAATTCTTAATTAATTTACGAATAATGACAAAAGTTTGATTCATTTCTAAAATACATAACGAGACAATTTTGTGGATTATTACAAATACATAGATCTCCTCCAATCTTGATACTCAGTCGAGTGTTTAGACAAAAATAATTGAAAACGCCCTTAAGCTAGATTGGTTTCCCAAAGAAGCTATTTCTCTTTCGTATCGGATCTCGTTCAAGAACAATGACCGTTGCTGAAAACACTTTTTAGACTTTAACAAAAAGGTTTCAATAAATTGAACGAGTATCGCTTTGGGCTATTTAAAATGACAATACTATTATTTTAATATTCCAGAATATTAAATAAATATAAGCAAAAAAATGATAATTATGATAAAATCTTACCAGCTCTAACGTTAACATCACGACTGATAATAATGCCAGCGAGATTTGATGCACGACATTTGTAAATAGTTGAATGAACATCTTTACGATAATCTTCAGCTCTAAATGGTGGGAAATAAAGAGTTCCATTTCCCAATAATTGTCTGAAATTAAATAAACAATAAATATTAAACAGAGAAAAATCTTCGATTATATTTAGTTTGATAAGCATCGATATTCGTTGTGCAATTTCATTTGAATAAAATTACATTGAAAATTCTTCTCCCCATTTCAAACTAGACTAGAATTTACAGATCCGACGTTGATCTATGGGTTCTTTTATTTAGAATTTATTCGGAATGGGATCGACGCATTGTTACACCGTAATTGACACCACTTGACGCTTTAGACTAAATTGGAATATATAACCGTGAGTGGAGTAGAGAAAATTTAAATTTTATGTTGTATATAACCAGACTGAATATGTAAAAGTGCCAATATTTCAATTACGGTTAACAAATCCTCTATGTACAGATGCAAATGTTGTTTTACTCATTAAATCGTTCTTTTTCCAATCTACATCAAATTAAGTCGAATGTAAAATTGAAAGAATTAAAAAAAATTATCTTTACACTACCTACATCTGTTTAATTACTCTCAAGTTATCATGATCCGTTGAATTTGTATAGTTACAAGTTGTTATTAAAGCGATGAATAGGTAGAAGATTTTTTTTTCTGTTTATTTTATGTTAGTAAAGGTTTAACTTAATCATACTAACAGTAGAAGTTCTGTCGTTTTTACCGGCTCTTTTGAAAATAGAATAATGAATGAGGTTTTCAACATAAAAATTTAGAAACAAAAACGACAAAACGCAACGTAATACAAATCATTACAGAGAATTTAAATTGTATGGGAGATAATTCATGAACAATCCGTTTTCCTACCCTTTGAGATCAATTAACATAAAGCGTTAATTTGTTAGACGATAAAGTTGTCTATGTTCGTCCATCTATTTTACTACAGGGACAATGGGCGGTCTGTGCACGTTTTTCTTCATCAATAACCTATTAGTGGTGGACTTTGCGATTATACGTTTTTAAATTCTAAGATAGACCAATGTCAGTATACTGACAGCAAGGGTTGAGACTTTACAATTCAAGGGTAGATTGACGATGTAGTAGAATATTACTGAATTATAACAGAGATTATACAAAGATATAGATAGTAAATGTATGTATATTATATAAAGAGCAGGATGTTTCTGTTTCAAATAGGACTTAATTAGCTGGATAGGTTGGATGAACTGAAATGATCCCTCCATTAGTGAGGAACATCATGGATTCCCATGACCTACCCGAATGCAAATGTCAACTCTGTAGCAGAATTCGTTTCTATCTTGGAAATGATCGATACTGGATACGTGTGACACAACGAGCCGTATAAATAATGGACTCTGGCAGGTCTATTATAAATGTATGGGACCGACCCGGAAACCGGAATAAGCTCTACCAGACAGATCGAGAATTCAAAGATTGATGTTTCTAGCGTATCAACTAAAAATCTTGTTTTATTTCAATACGATCTAATCTACTTTAAATTTACTTACTGATATTAACAATAGGAGAATTATTCATCAACATTATCTATACAGGATTATTCACATCGAACGAAAAGTTCTTATGGCAACTCCAAATATTTCAATGATTTATAGGGTGGTTTCTGGAGATTATTTTAACAAAATTAGAACCCCGTAGCTAATTTGGAAGTTGGTCAAAAAGCGCTCGTTCCTAAAGATGCCGCGATATTCAAAAACGAACTAAGCAGGCAAAATGACTTAGAATTACTAAAGTATCTCGTCAACATTGATTTTTTTCGTTTTTCTCCATTATATTCTGGAACAGAACGGAATTTTTCTCATTTTTTCTAAAATGCAATGGAGAAAAACAAAAAAAATCAGTGTTGAGAGGGTCTCCGAGCTATGAGGTTCTGCTTTTGCTAAAATAATCTGCAGGTACCCCCGTACAAATGTTAGAACTTTTTTCGAATCGGTTGCCAAATAATGAGAGTTGCCAATTGCCATAAGAACAATTCTTCTAATGTGAATAATCCTGTATACAGGATGTTTCATGTTATCAACCAATTCCGATCATATCTTCAGGAATTTGTACAGTAGTGTTATCGAGAAATCGGTGACAAACCATTTTTTGATGGATTTGCCTTGTTCTTCTCTTTTGTGTTAGGGAAAAATGTGAAACATTTCCATTTGACCCAGAATACAGTAGAGGGAAACAAAACAAATCAATGTTACCAAACTTTTTGAGTCATTCTCTCACCGACCTTCCAGTGAGCTATGGTGTTCCACTTTCACTCAAATGTTCCACAACAGTTACAAATATTTGAAAATAAATATCGCAAATCACTCACCAAATAATAAAATCCCATAAGAATATACAGTTCTTGGTGAAACTCACTGTATACAGTATATAAATGAAACTTGAAGCATATTAATATCTGTTTACTTTGATTATTATAACGACTGAATTTACAAATGGAATTTATCCAGGAAGATTGAATGAGCTTAGAAAAATGAGCTTACAACTTCGTCAAAATTTCAATTGATTTGCCAATTCTATATAAAATTCGCATTGTATACTGTACATAAGCCTGTATAATAGATATATACAGGCTGGTCTATTTTGAAAAAAATTTAACCCTTGAAATTTAGGGAATTGTGTCGTAATGGTATAACTGATTTGACAATTAAAAAATGCAAGGCCTGCTTGATTTTTCAGCTCAACACTGTCTATCAGGCCTGTACATTTTTTCAAAATCCCATAAGAAGCAAACTTTTGAGGAAATGCCAATTTTGGCCGCATTAGCGCTAGTTACTACAACATTAAAAGAAATAGCTAGTATTTCTATCTCATAATTTACTAATTATTTCTTATCATGCGGTAGTAACAAGCGCCAATTCGGCCAAAATTGAAAAACTGAAAAATCAAGCGGGTCTTGGAAAAATCAAACAATGTTTCAATTATTCTTTTGCTATCCTTATCACTTATTTTTCTTATTATTTCTTAACAATGTATAATTTAGCTCAAAAAAAAGGCTGGTAACATTACCTTATTTTTTTTAATTAAAATTATAAATTATTGCAAGGAAACACAGGAAATAGAAATATTAAAAATGAATTGAAAATTATTAAATTATTTTTTTGGCACAGTTTGACAGCTGTCATATGAATTTAAGTGACAAGCATTTAACTACCAACTTCGAGAAAACAAATTATCCCAGATATGTATTTCCACACTGAAATCAGTGAATCAGTTAAGAAATAATTGATTTCCACACTATTGTTTATGTCAAAACATGTCTATGTCCAACTTAAAACTGGAAAAATTGTTTGACGTTTGAAATAAGTGCATCACAATAGGCTGCATGATTGGATGTCAAATGTCATTTTGGTTTTGTCATATTTTATTTTTAGCTGTTATTTTATAAATTACTTTTGAGAATTCATAACGTTTCCATATTTAGACTAACAATAAGAATATATGTCGATATTGTTTTTGATTACGGTTTGTGGAATATTAGATTTTCTATCTTTAGGATCAAAATGAAATTTATATTGAAATTGACATGCTATCATGTAGCCTATTTGGGTTTACCTAATTCTGCCAAGAAATAATTTTGTGGATATTTGTAGAGCCGCTATAATTAACAATGAAATTTTCGCTATTAGTTGACTCCTTGAAATATCTAAGATTTTCTTAATAAACAAATAAAATTCTTATAAAATTTCATCTACTTTTGATTCTCAAAGTTTGTAAAAGAGCTAATAGATCATCCTGTATATGTATGCATATATATTTTTTATATTGCCATACTAGACAGTATAATAAATCACGAAATCAACGAAATTAACGCCACGTCAAATTCAGTTTTGTTTGATCTAAAAATAAATAGAATTTCCGACAAATATCAAATCAAATAAATCCAAATTAACTGTTTATTTTCAACTGATAATAAAACAAAAATTTAATAACATAAACATAATATAATAACCTTTTCCAATATTATTTATTTCAATTATCGCTGATTAAATTCAATGAATGTATTGATTTTGTAATAAAAAATAGTAGGATAGGGAATCTACTCTGTTTAGAGCATGCGTATCTGTACCGTAGACAATAATCTGTCGATAGGAACGAACCTCTTAATAAACTTGTATTGTATCGCTAGTGGAAACTTTATTCGATAGAAACAAAGTTTAAGTTAATTATTGTATTCAATAAAATATATGAAACATACAATAATGACGTGTTAATTGTAGTATAGTAACTCAATATATTTGAACAATGTATATATTAACTGTATCAGCCTATATTTATCTAGAATTTATTGATCGTGTAGATTTGTTATTGACAGTATGAACGTAAATTAGCGTATTAATGTTGCCTGATATGCCAGATGCATACAATGTAGAGCTAATGTTGGTCATTCTATGTTTATATGTACATGTGCGAATATACCTCATTGTCAATAATTTATAAATATATCATCATTTACAAAATATATACACTGAACAATACAAAATAACAGCTTTTTCGTAAATTACATACATCGCACACATTTGTCTAATACATCAATTACCATAATCTATAAGCTAATACACATCTCCATCATATTATCATTATTGTCAATATTATTATCCATCATATTCGATCATAAATGATATTTCAATCTATTTGAAACATTTGAAGCTTTACCTTTGAAAAAAGAAACCGATACAGTACCGTACCAAATTAATCAAGTGCCCTTCCACATGAATCGATTAAGCTTTTGAAGACTTCTCTATCTAATTGTCGTAAAACTCTGATTTTTCTGCATGTATAAAACTTAAAAGTTTCACGTTATTATTAAGAATTTACAAAACTGGAATAAGAATCGACGTTATGCTGGTTGTTTGTAAAGAATATAAACGGATCACATACATTTAGAGCATACTACTGATTTAAATATAAATCACAAGAAAGTAGACAGTCTTTACGATACACATTAAAATTCAATTATTTACAGCCATTAATTATTATAATTATCATTGTAGTAAATGATGTAAATTATACTAATGAAATATAGACGTTTCTGTACAATTCAATTTAGAATGTTCGATATCGTGGAAATTACGTTGCGAGTTCTTGTGTTATTAATAATGCACACATCTCTCTACATATATAATGTCTGAATATAAGAGAATATAAGGTAAATATGGCTTTCATTTTTGTTAAATTGATGCTAATTATTTTTAGTATTAATATGTAGAAAGGATAATCAAATTTTTTAATTATATGTGAAGTTTGTCTTTCAAAGAAGATATAAATTTGAATTTTATTGAAATGTTCTGTTCTATTTAGCTTTGAGTATGTTTCTAAAAGTTGTTCAACAAAGTTATTTACACTTTCATAAAGTTAAAAATAGAGAGTTGTTAGAAGTTCAAAATTATTAAAAATTCTGATAGGCGTAATAATGTAAGCATTTGAGAATAATAAAAACATTAAATGTTTTCTTTGAGGTGTAAATTCTGCCATTTATACTCCTTTACATTTCAATTTCGTAATATTTCTGTTACTTTTGTTACGTTTGTGAAGCATATCTTGATATTTTACAATAAAAGCAATAAAAAGCTCTCTTGATATATTTTCGTTATACAGCAATACAGACGCGTGTTTTTTTATATCTGAGACCGTTTGAGAGTTTTCTTTGTAATAAATTTATTATTCGTTCGATTTTGTGGATTTTTATCTCGTATTGATGATAAAAGCACAAAGAAGCCCCCTAAGCCTAATTTAAATATTTTAATTGAATCATTATTATGCAGCAATTACCTTAAACCCGGTACAGCAGTAACAGCTTGTCCATCTTGAAGAAGCCATTCAACTTGAGGATTTGGTGATCCATGTGCCGAACAACTGACTTGTGAGCCGGTCGTATTTGAGAATGTAAGATGTGATGGGGGTTCTAATAAAAATACAGGACCATGGGATTGAACAGAAGTTGCCCCTGTAAAACGAAACACATAAAAATTCGTCTAGAAGTTTCTAGAAAATGAAGGAAAGAGAAATTTGTTATATGATTAATGGATTTTTATTACAGTATTGTATGAGAATATTAAATGAAATTGAACTGAAATTAATTTCATAGTTAAGACTTCTCTAATAAACTTAGTGAATTAATCAGCAACAGGTTTGTTAACTACAACTACAACAACGAATTCTTATTTATAAGACAAATTGAGAATTATTGTTAAAATTAATTGAACCGATTTAAAATTTGTACTTATTCGAAAGATAATTACCATTAGCGGCTTCGAATTGGGTATGAATTTCAAATTGGGTTCAATTTCCTACTTATTATTCTAACAGTTCACGCCCTGGAGAATATAAACATGTGCTCTTCGATATAACCAACTCGGTTAGCCGTAAAATATTTACGTTTCCGAGTTTCAAATAAAGCCTCCATTTAATTGCACAAATACCGGATACATTTCACTATATTTTGAATGTTTAATCCATCTAATAATATTAAAAAATATTACGATTGTACAATTAATTTCAAGCCAATAATAGATTTTCAACAATGTAAAATTTGGTGGATGCGCCGGGTGAAATTTTTAAAATAATTGTATAAAATTTAGAAAGATCAATAAATACACAAATACACAACTAAAAACAGTTTCAATTTGCATTAAATATTACAGTTTGGATTATTTAATTTAGAGCGATTTGTTTGTCATGCTTGTAAATTTCGCTCTAATAAGCTGAGACATTATCATCGTTGTGATTCTGTCTCGATGTATGGAAGCTGTGAAGTTTCTTGATTAAGGCGTGTCGATGTTGTGTAATTTATTTTGTATTTTGTTAAAACAAGGGTGGGTCCACTATTCAACTTCAGAAAACAAACATAATCTAAATTTAGCAATAGTTCTACGACATTGTAGTAGAAGAGATTCATGCCTATCTAATTTAAACTTTAAAGTGTATTTAGGTGTTGACTTGATAAGTAGTCAATGGGAATGGTGTTGAACTGAAGAAGTTCCTTTTAGTTTGTTCGCGCGCAAGTCAGCGATATAGCTATCTAGAAAAGGTGAGGCGGCAACGGCATGCCGGCGGCGGTTTATCACCTCTTGTGGATATCGAGAACTCTCCTAAAATGTATTGTAAAGAACAGGAAATCGATAACAGTTTTATCTCATTTACTACGTGATCTAGTCGATGATGAAGTGAGTTGGATCGGTTGTACTTTGACAGTTTCTACAACTATGACGAAGTTTCTTAAATCACACCTCCATTTAGCTATATTCACTAGAGACTTTCACACGACTAATCAACTAATTTATTATATTTTTGTATACATTTCAATCTATAATACTCGTATATTTTCGTAGAAATACTTTAGAAATTTAATGAAATATTTCACTCGTGTTCCTGTTAGCATTATTAAGATAATTTATTAGAAAATGTGTAAAGTGTTCTTAAAACCGTTCTTAATAAACCGGTATAAATGTCATTAATTCTAAAGTTACACACAAACACTGATTTGACGGTCTGCAATCACATTAAATTCAAAATTCGCCGGAATAACCATCTGTTTGCACGTTAAGCTACATTCCGCATCTATTCTACGATGATGTTTGCATTGGAAAATTAAATTTGTGCTAAAGTCAATTAGAGGAAAATCAAGAAACCATGTTTATTTGGGTTTATTCACAAATATTTGTTTGATTTTAATAAAACTTTTTAATCATTATCTATATGAACGAAAACTTGTTCGAGTAGCTTGTAAATATGACAACAAATTGTCAAATTTAATTTCATGTGAAACTTATGCCCTAGTAAGATTTAATTTTGTTTATCTTATGTCATAGTTTATTAATATTCTATAATCTAGCTAGGATAATTACGTAAACTTTCGATTATCCATGTTTATTAAACTGTCTTTTAATAGGAAAGCTCTCAATATTGCATTATTTAATAAAGTATCCATTACGGTTGTTAGTCTTGTTTTGTTTTAATATATCACATATACCCTTCGGCTACTGCAAGTTTTAATTTCATAAAATAAGCGTGTATGTTGATATTATATGTTTCGTTTTTTACTCATCAACTGTAACATACAAGAAGCATTTGAAGTTGCCATGTGCTATACTGAAATTTGATTCTGTATCGAATTTAATCAAAATTTCTACTTGAGTGAAGTACAAAGAGGTTTACTGGTAAATAGATTTTTCGTGTCGGTTTATGTTTATCGATATCCAGTATTGATGGTTCAGTTTACGTAATTGGAATGCTTTTCATAAATTCTTTCAATGGTAGCAAAAGAATTCCCAGAATAGACCCAAAATCAATATAGTTTTTACAACAATTTTATTAGTACGATATTGAATGTTGATTGTTTCTAGTGTTGCGGTTTTTAATTGAAACCCATTCCCACTTTGTATTCATTTTATTTCTATCAATACTAGTTTTTTTTTCGGTAGTGTTTAGAGTGCATCTATTCTGCTAACAAAACGAATGATTTGTTTGAAATTGTTGCTAGTATTGTTTTCTGCTTTTATTTTTCAATTCTATTCACTACAATATCAAATCTAGATTGATTCTGTCATTGTTTTCGCGGCCGCAGACCAATCTAGTTAGGTTTAGAATTCATTAGAGTCGGGATCAAACGATCGTATATACGTATATATATTTTACATGGGTGACCTATTTCATCAAAAAGCTCTGTATCATTCATGCGCCAACCGAGAAGCAATTTTGGTCCTCTATGGGCTTACAATTGTAAATATTTGAGACGATCTGAAGATTAATACACCACGACTATCACAAATTTCAACTATAGTTGAAATACCATATTACCAATCTATAACTCTACCTAATACCTACCTATATAGGAAAAAAAATGATAGAGGTATTTAGAATCCAATTCATGTACACTATTCTGATATTTAACTAGTTTGATATAGTATTCTAACAGAAATAACCAACTTTTGTTTATTCATCTGGTTGTTTGTAAATAAAAATAAAAGGAATCGTATGTGAATTCTCACCCGTTTATAATTAGTTATAGTGATGGTAAACTGTTGTGATTTTCACGAAAAAGTTCAGTTGAAAAAGTTCGACTAAATGTGACGTTATTTTAATTATAAGTTACTAAACAAATATTGAAATATGTAGAATAAACTAATTAAAAATATAGACTGAATTTTTTTCCGTTGCCATCAATGTCGACTTCCGAAATTTGTTTGACGATTTCGGAAAGTTCCAAAATTACTCTTTCATTATCTACACCAATTAACTGAACAGATATAGACAGCTATGTTCAGTTATTAATAAATAATCTCTTAGCTAATCTTGGTTAATCTCTTGATAAATCTATAGAAGTCTATATCAATAATAAAGTATTGCAGTATAGTTAAAAACGATTAGGAGAGATGCCAGCGGTCACCTTAATTGAGAATATAATTATTATTATTATTATTATTATTATTATTATATAAGACTCAATTATTAATTTAATAATATCACTAGATTTAGATGTTCTATGATGACATTGTAAATTCAAATACAATCTGAGTAAATTTAGTTTTATTCTTACATTGAATATAATACTGTAAAGAAAGACCTTTTCTACTTTTAACGTAAACTTGTCCGTTTTGTTATTCATTGTTACCATCGGCATATATGAACTTTTATGGTAATCTTATCGCACAGAAACTTGAAATAAACTGGGAAATACAGAAGCCCGTAAAGATGAAGATGGAGATCAAAATTTACATAGAATATGGACAATATGGTTATGAGTATTACACGAAGATTTTTTTTATTAAGTATATTTAAATTATCTAAACAATGAGTTTGATTTATCGTAATTTAAAATTCAACTCAATTTTGTTAACTGTTTACTTTTATATATTATCTTCTATTTTAGTTTCTATAGTACATGTATGAAAACAATTAACGCTGTACCTTTATTTTGTTACTGATCTCGTATTTTATTTTAACAACACATTTTATCTTTGTACATCTTGAAATGTAATTAAAATTTAAGTTATAACGTAAGTGTTTGTCTTCAAAAATGACGGTACAGACAATACTATAAATATTTATCCTAATCAATTGGCAAGTTAGCATAATACAAACTAGTATATATCGCAGTGTATTTGCCTCGAGTTCATCACTTTACTAATTTGCATGTGGTAATCCTGTTAGACTGTGTTTGCGTTACAGAGCACAGAGTTACGCTGGATTAAGCATGTTAATATGAAATTTGCACCTCTATATGCCAGTTGCAGGCAGTTAATAGTCTATGTAGATTATTTAGAAGAAACTGGATCAAGTTGAAATCGATCCAATTGATAAAAACGACTTTTTCGCCCTTTTACTTTATAAATAAATAATTTAGTAAAGTGTACGTGTTTTACGAAATAGAAACAGTTATATCTCCCATGTGCCGAAAGACCTTAGACTTTTATTTATTTCACCAAAATCCATTTCAATACATCCGAAAAGCTTCAAAGATATCTTTAATCCACAACGAATTTCATTGTTTTTTTTTGTATGTGTGAAAAATACGATATTGTTTATGTTGTCGATTTAATTATTATTAAAATTAAATGATTTTACTGATTAAATTGGAAATGGATAGAGTGACGATTTTGATAAAGTTTGCGTTGCTTTCATAGTTTCAGTTTCATTTCGATTAAATATGGCAATAACGTGACCGACTCGGTGTAATTAACATCACTACTAACGGCTTTAATATCGTCATCTAAACACGTCATCTAAACACATTCGAGCTTTATTTTTATTATTTCAACAGTTTGAGCAGAAGGATTAATACGTGTTTAGAGTAAATAATTGCGACTATCATCACATATTATTAATTACCGGCATTTATTTATAAACAATTTACAATCGTTCGTTGAAAATTCCATCAATAATAATCACAAATTGTCGATAAATAATGATTAAGAATTAAATCGAATAGATACAAGTGTGTTTGTTTCTTTGCTAGACATTGCAATCAATGCGCTATCGATGTATATTTAGATACCACGTATTTCCAGTGAAATTGTGTGGTATCGAATTTAGATTCACCAAAAACCCAGTAAAAGCTTTAGACGCTTTTTTTTTATTATTTGAAACAAACTTGCACAGAGAGCTAACAAACAGTTATCAGCCAATATTTTATTCATGATCTCTAATGTTGATTCATCATCAATATTGAAAATGGTTCGTGGATCGTGTTTGAACAGATTATAACTAGATCTATTGTGATTCTAGATTTTTTCCACCCCAAATTCGCTTTAATCGAATGAATTAAAAACATTATTAAGAACATTCTCAATATACAATTTGTTGGATAAAGTAATCGGATATCAATACACACTAAACAAATAAAGAAGAAGAAAATAAAAAAAAAATTAGATAAGGAAAGTACTTACCCAAGATGAGGGCGAAGGCGAATAACATCTGCATATACATTCGCTTCACTTCAGCATTGCCACCACCTGAAAACAACCTCTTTTCAATAATCGTAATCTACTCCAACCACCTATCTTCTACAATCATGAAATCCGCTATGGATCTTAACATAAATAGGGAAAATAAGTCGAAAGATCACGAAATTCGTGATCATTTTCTTGGTTCCTCTTTTAATGAATATTTTAAGACATATAAAACCCGTTAAACTCCTCGTATTTTTCTTATATTTCCTTTAGCGTAGCATATAAAAAAAACACACACACACACACATACACAGAAAACAAGAATATCTTAAGAAATAGTGTATTGATCGAAATTGCATTGGCTCTTTTAATCCATCTTTTGTGCTACGAGAAAAGTTGATAAAGTTCAGAATGGAAACTGGTGATGGGACATCCGGTTCAAGTGCTGAAGTTGTCGGAATATCCACACGGGATGCGGTCTAACTGGCTATACACCAAAAAATAGTAATAAAATTGAAAATTGTCTGTTTGAATAAAACGGAAAAATACAATGACAATTTAGTCATATTGAAAATTTCACTTTGTAAAATCTATTGAAAACTGATCTAATCAACTATAGAAGTGTATCGTTCGAACGTCTTCCGATTATTGACTAATTTTCACTATAGAAAGTTACAATGAAGTTCGAAATCAACTAGTTAAAGTTGGCAGAAGACCCACAACATGTCTGATATCTAATAGTATATTGCTGTACGAGTAGCAATACTAATTTAAATTCAAATAGTGTTAATTTTCTAAAAATTAAATTATTTCTTGTTAGTATACATAGCATAATGGAATTATAAATTTTGCATATATAAAACAACGGCAAATCCTCAATTTCCATCCGATGGCAGATTAAATCATATATAAATACCACTATATTTTATTCATATTCAGAATAATATTAATATTTTAAATTTAGAAAAGTTACCAACAGTACGAGTAATTTCAATCTGTAGTTATTTAAATTAAAATCTATGTATACAATTTCACATTAATTACCACAGTAATTAAAGAAAATGGAATATCTTACAACGTATAGTTTTATCTTCAAATTACAAATCTGGTAACAGTTATAACAGGAAATCCGCATAATTTCATTAAAATGTCGCATCTAGTTTTGATATTGTTGACAGTTTCTTAAAACTTCAAGCTTATAGCATTTATTTAACAACAATAAAGAATATTTTACATATTTATTGTGCAATATAATGATGCATAGTGGTTCTGCATTGGCATAGAATTAGAATGTGCATCTGCATTCAGTATGTAGAGACATGTACAAACCTAATAATCATATCATGTACATTCTGATTCGTTTGCTGATTTAGTTTAATCCACACTAGATTGTTAAACAACACACTATCTACAATCAAATAGAAAACTATACGAAATATTAATTTTATACATGTTTGCGGATGTTTATTTTTCGAAAACTTGTCCAGTTTTATTAATAAATACACGGCCACTAATTGTAAGTTCATTAGTGGTGTTTACAATTGCGTAGCTATCTATCAAAGCCTACAGCCTAATAACAATAGACGTAAATTGAATTTGAAAATTTGATATAATCATTTTAATTATAATGTATATAGGTATATTGCTAACTGTAACGATTCACTTATATGCTATTATTATTAGTGTGTTACTCTCTATAATTAATTAGAAGCCCTTCATGTCTACAATATTTGTTGTTCGAAAGACGCGCCTATTATCGTATTAATTTATATGATAAACATGAATAGAGATAATCATAAGAACTATACATATACAATATACAATTACAACTAATAACAGATGTTCAATCCGCATATTCACTGTACTATTATCAATATAATACAACTATTCAATGATTATTGAGTGCATCGAATATGATTTGGACAGAAGACTCACTCATAAATACAAATCTCAATCTGTACCGGTGCTTATTCTGTCACATATTCTAAGCATAACGCTATGTAAACAACGCTATAAACAATTCGATGGTATTCTACAACTATTGATAAATAAATTACCATCATCTATATCTGTCAGAACTAAATTTATTATTATATGGTGGTTTGTCGGATTTTATAGCAATTTTTCCAACTTACTAAAAAAAATATCTCTCATGAGCGCAGACACGATTTTACATTCAAATATATATCGAAACAAACAATTCTGAGAAGCGATTTTCACAGCAGAGCCGGTTTTTCTAGTGCTGTAGAGGTGTTAAAATAAATTTAACATCACTCAAGATCCGAAAGCTTTTTAAAAGTACAATTTTGAAAAGTATTCCCGAAATGAAGAACACAGCACTTTTAACTGATTAAAATGTTGAATGTTGAGGAAAATTTTCGAGCTTTAATTTGGATTTAGAGACGATTTCGTTATTAATCATTAGTTTTTCTAGTAAAATTTGTTATCCAACAGTAAAAAGGGAGAAATTCAGACACTTTTCGTTATGGAGGATATTAGACAAAATTAGAACCCTGTAGCTTATACGGGAAACGGTAAAGAGACGATCAAAGATACTTTTCGTTTTTCTCTACTGCATTCTAGAAGAAAACGAGACGTTTCCACCTGTCCCGGAATACAATGGAAAAAACGAAAAGAATCAATGTTGAAAGGACCCTCGTCATTTTAAAAAGCGAACGTTTCTTGACCAACTTCTAAATGAGCTAAAATGTTCTCCAGGGGCTATCCGACAACTTCTTGAAATATTTTTCGAATCACTCACTAATGAATAGGCGTCAGCATAAGAAATACGTATTCCCAGATGAAAATCCCTGTATAATATATGTAAATATTCTTAAAATAGGATCGTATTTACAATAAATTAATTTCATTTGGATATTTCTTAAATCAAGAAAGCGTTAAAGTCGAAGTAATGCTGAAGATTTGATTATGTTGCGTTCAATATTTGTTAATCAACTATTATTTTATTATAAATCAACCATAAATTTAATTTATTTAACTAATACGAGTAGAGCGTAGAGCTACAGTAAATTGATGTTTGGTGTTCAAGAGATCGAAATTCTGATTCAGGAATAGCATTAAAATTGCCTATAGATAGATAGATATAGATAGATACATTCACACACATACATATACGTTCGATTGCACTTTGTGAGATGAGCGTGTATCGATTGCTTGGTAAACTAGGGAGTTACGTTTGGAATAAAGCCGAAATTTAAACTTCTTCACTCGTATTTTATTTCATTCACCTCGATCCGACTTGTTTTCTACTGTACGTACTTATACATGCTTGAGTATATTCTTCTATCAAATAACAGTATCAACTATTTTTAAGGGTCGTATGTACACTATTAGTGGAGTTTGGGAAAGGGTGTAATTTTCGATGTTGTCAAGTATTAACGATTCATCACAAAGAATCGACTATAAACTATTTATTTATGTTAGACATATTCAGGAAGGATGAAATAATCAAATTTTCGTCTGAATGATAGATTGATGAATTCCGATTGAATAAATAAAATAAAAACCGATTTAATCCTATACAACAACAATACACTACATTAATTTTATCAACGTAATCCGGATATATATTGAAGAAAAAAAGGCCTACAATAACAATCAATTATTTGTTGTAAATACAAGAACAAATAAGCATTCATCAAATATCCTATCATCAATATGATTTATTATTATCGTTTTATCTATTGTTATCAGTGTTTTTTTTTATTGTCAAAATTCATTCACTTTTGTTCGTTTTACTTACATTCTAAGCTTCTACATTATACCTTTAGGCAACTTTCAACGTTTCCCCAAAAATTTACTCTTCATCTTTCTCTCCATTTTCCATAGATAGCAAGTAAACGTATTATTCTATAGTAGAATATAACCACTATCTCACATTCAAACACACTTGAATACAACAGATAAAACTAATTCTTTCAAAGAAACTTTACTATATAGTAATATTTTAGTTGGATTTATCTGTTCACTCATCATGAGAAAAATAACTCAAAAACTTATAAAAAAATTCATACTATATCTTGTATAAACACTCGGTATACATTGTGAATTTATAAAGAAACTAACAAACATATTGGGAAAATTCTTAAAGATCAGGAAAGATCTTTTAATTTTCTATCTAAATCAATAATATTGGCTAAGTTTTACCCAGTTATGAAGGGAAATCTACAAAAAACAACAAGGTCCAAGATTTTTCTCTGACATTCAGAAATTAATCACATTTTTCTTTAATGGAAAACTTCAGGACATACACCTTGAAATGCTCTATCTAACGCACGTTTACTATTTAAAATATCTTAAAAAACGAGCAAGATATCGATGTTTGAAATTTGATAAATTTCGCATGCTGAATCGAGTATTTTGTCCACACAGCCCTTAACTATTAACAGATAAAAGATGGACTGAACGATTTATTTTCTACTAGTCTAACCGAAATGCACAACTTTCAAGCATAATATGCACTATATGATATTATGGCGCATACAAATCTCAGTATTGAATAAGATAAACTAGTCCCACATTAGATTCAGGAGAAAAATCAGCGTTGAAAGTATATGAATTATTATCATGCATTTCTTTTATTTTTATAGATTCGGTTGGATAGGATTACCTACTGAAAGTGCAACATTACAGTTTTGTTAATATACAAATTTTCAGTTAAAGCACCTATATTTATTTTCCAAGCAAAAGCTTTGAATTTGTAAAAGTAATTACTGGTTATACGTATAAATTATCGAGAGAAGATTAAAATTTTGAAAGCTTTCGAATAGTCAGTATGTTATGACTGTGTTATATTGGTAAAGGGCGTTCTAAAAGCGTATAAAATTGGCAAATTCGAAGCTAAACAGAGTTTGGAATTATTTAATGATATATTGTTTGAAGTTTGAAAACTGTAAATGTAACAAAATGATTCTTGTATCAATTTATTTTAATATTTTCGACAAATTATGTTTGTTGCGTTCAAATAATTGGGTGTACCTAAAATTCAACATTGATCGTTGAATGAAAGAAGAAGAAAATTGTGAATGTGAAATGCGGCTTTAACTCATTTAACAACTCATGATTTAGTGAGACTTATATTCAGTTCTATATAATAATAAGATAACACTTGTTGCTCTCTTCGCCTTTAGTCGTCATCGTTGTCGTCGTCGTTGTCATCATCATTGTTAACGACGTTTACTATCTCCTTGTCTTTAACACATACATTCAAGTCCTTAGGACGAACGTAATCGTCTTATGAATAATTACAACTACGACACATTTATGCTGTTGTCAATATATAGATAGTAAAGCGTCTCACTAGCTTATAAACTAATTATGTAGTAAGTTCTTTGATCGATGGAAAGACGAAATGGCTAACAACTTGAATCCTATTAGGTTAGATCTAGAGACGTTGATGGATGTTTTCGTATAATTTGGTTGGTTTGCAAAACCGGCGAAGTTGAAAAACGTCGAGAGGAAACACGATAAAACTCGCCCCATTATCACTTTTCAATGGTATTATCTACAAAATTCTACCGATCTTTTTTCCTACATTTACCAACATAAAACCACCAAATAAATCATTTGTAGTAAACTAGAATTTCTATTCAAAAATAATCAAACATCAATATTTTTAAAAAATCTATAATAATATATTCCGTTCCAATTACGTACTCGTTAATTCTTCAAATCGTTTCCGTCTCAATAAGTCCGTTAATGAGAAACTTTCTGAATACAGAGTTTCTCCTTTTATGTATAAATAAAAATATGTAGCGATCGTTTGATTTTGCATGTATACGAATCATATAAAATATTTCTAAATAAATAGAACAAAATTGAATTCCTGAAAAAATGTTAAGATCAATTCGTATTGTACGTTGGAGACGTGCTCGCATTATTTATACACGACGTGAAAAAATTTAAATTTGACTAACGAAAGAACCCGATCTAAATTCAATATTGTCACTATTAAAACGATACTTTCAATATACAGAAAAATTGGAATACAATCAAATCTCAAACACAATTATTTACAATTCAAATTAAAATATTCTCGATTTTTACTGTTTAATTTGATATTTTAATGTGAATATATCTCTTGTCAGTTTAATTTTCACTACTACTAAAACTGATAATGTAGTGAAATGCAATTATCGCAAGCTTTGCTCAAGTAAATTGCATTTATTTGATATGTTACGAAACTGCGGCCAAATCATATTAAAACAGCAGACAACAAATTATCCAGTCACGTTCAACAATATCTGACTTTACACTCTTATATCTTACAATTGATTGATCTTTCTTACAACACTAAATATTGTAAAATAATCACTAAAATAATGGTTGGGGGAAAAAAACGAGAATATTGAGCGGTTTTCATGCTACTCTATTTCCTTCTTTCAACATTGTTGTAGATGTAATAATTAACAATTTTGAAACATTTACGTCGTTGTCGTAATCCGTATACGTATAGTTCAAGACAATTCGACGTCAACATAGACCTTAACAACGTTATTATATGATATAGCCAATTTACCACGATGAGTTTAATGGTACAATCTTAAGTTGTACCGCGAAATTGGGTGATAAAAGCGAAACAACGATGGTGAAACATATAAAATGATTTTTGTTACAATACACAAATAAATTATTATTAGTCTGCTTTAATTTAGAAAATTTGTATAGAAATGAATGTTTTTACACAATCAGATTTCAACCCCTGTTCACAATGAAATTTTATAGCCGTTGTTGAGACAATATAATCTGGCTACTATAAAAACAATATAATCCGTTCGTTCGTTTTTTTTTTTATTTATTTTGCATACCGTATGAGTATCGACTGGCATCCAATTCAGATTTAATACGTTTATGTATAAATGAATAATGCTCCTCTACTTCTGTGACCTATTTCCGGTTAGCAAATATGACTCGAAATGTTATACTGCTAAAAATTAGCGCATATAAAGCACGTAATTAGCATACAAAGGAATACAATCAAATTCTATTAATACGTTAATTTCTAACGAGTTCGAGGTATAAAGAATGTATATAAAATGGTGGATGCGCCGGGTAAATTTGTTTATTAATTTATCTATTTTATAATAAATTATTTAGTTTGTTTGTTGAAATGTTCATGAAGTTTTGGTCAAAACGGAATGACAGATCCTTAGGCAATTACACTGGAGTTTTTCTTATTGACGCAACAAATTACATTAAGTAATTAAAGCCACCTACGAGACTCTTCGGCAAATTATTGCGTGCAGTATTAAATAAAATTAAAGAAAAACAGGAAGAAAGTAGATCTTTTTCTATTATTTTTTTGCTTGTTAAAGAAATTTAGACGATGACATTTTGATAAATAGCCTGAAGTGTTTAAGTTTTTTTTTTATGTTATAAATATTGTTAACAAACTTATAACATTTGTTTAATGATATTACTTATTAAAATGGGTTACTTTGTTGTTTATATAGAAATATTGTCAACGGCAGATATTTCAAATATAAGCCTAAAGTGTTGTTGGAGAATTCATGGTTTTAGATAATGCCATTTGACAAATGGGATCAGATGGATAATAATCGAAATTGTGAAAGTTTGAAATATTTAAATCGACTGAAATTTCGTCAAAAGTAAAACATACACACGCACATATCTTATTTATTTTTCCTGTTTTTATCGCCAACTTTTATTGGGGTGTACATGAATATATCGGAAAATTCTCGATATTGGCTTCATCAATATTAGCTGAATAATAAGTTAAACAACTTTATTAATTTCCTAAATATGCGCTATTTTTGGAATTATATTTTCTCAGTGAATATTTTCGTAATTCAAAATGTTCTTTGATGTTGTTTAAAGAATGTTCGAAACGAGTTTTCGTACCAATTAAGCTTTATATAACGAAAAACACGTTAATAATTCAAATACAAAAACAAATAATTGTTATATACTAATTAATATTTATTAATAAAATATTTAACTAAGAAATTTCTCAAGAACTTACCACGTGAGACGCGTGATAATAAACCATACACCGTGTATTCCACACGCGCCACTCGTGTTACTACTGAACCATCGAGACGCATCCTGTTCTGGATATATTCTGATCTATTCCTCTTGCGTTGCGCTGTCAGGACAGTCTGACCACACCGAATGCTTATTGTAAAAAGTGGCAGAACAATACTGATAATCTACGACAAGCGCCTTGTCAATTATTTAATTGTATAAGAAACGCAACTATAGTAACTAGCAAAAAGATAACGAAAATGTATCGCTTTGCTCGTGATAAATTCCATAATTTTCAGTGAAAAATACGCTGAATACTTTTCAGAAATATATCTATAATTTATTACACACCAAATCTACAAGTACATTAGCAGACGGTTTGGGATATATCTTAAAAAACTTACTTGACATAAAATACGAGTATATCGTCAATGAATGCAGAAAATGATCAAAATTACTTATAATATCCCAGAACTTGTTGCGTTCTAGTTTCTTTACCAGATGTTTTATTAAATATGTAATTGCAGCACTATTGTTAGAATTCTCTATATAGAGTTCTAATTTCTTTCATTTTATAAAACAAGACTAAGGTTATTAAAAGATCAGAGAATTGTTTTGATATACGCTATATTCAAAATTCCAATACCAAATACACATTTATGTGCTTGGATTTCTCCTCTTTATGATAATGTTCAACACAAAGAACATGAAACGTTAAAAGTAGCATATAAAATTCTTCCACATCTCATAAAGCTATGAGAAAACTGATTTCAATGAGAATCACAATTTTCCTTTAAATTTAATGAACCAAGCTGTGCACAAATGGAAACATATTTGATAATATTTTCGAACGTGCAAAACAAAACGAAATAAATTAAATTAAAATTAATCAACTCTTTCTCAATTATTCAGTATAGCATCAGAGAAATTGAGGATTGGTCTGAAGAAACAAATAAAACAGCATGTATCGACTCACAGTCAGTTAAATAAATATGTATGTGGCCTACATATAACCACTTTTAAGAATTAATTCGATTAATTTTTAAACATCAACAACCCTTGCTTTTTGATCATGTGATAAGATAAAGTTCCATTGAAAATCAATCTACGAATTCTTTCATATTTCCATAAAAATTTGTTTTATTTACATATACAGGAAATGTTTGCTTCCAGTTAATTATGTTTGCAGTTATTAATTTTAAAGAATTGGAGAAATTTAAAAAATTGTAGTTTGTAGTTGAAAAATGGCATTCAGCTTTGAATAGTGATTTAAAATATCCCTATATCTATAAAAATATAGTTGAAATAAATTACGAATTGTTGAACCCCTTTTGGATTCGTTCAGATCTCCTGTTGGAATTTTACAGATATTTAGAGACGTGCGTAATCAAAGCTATAGAAAACGGTAGAAATCGAAAATGTGCATTTTTTATATTGTCGAATAGCAAGTTTCTGGATATTTCTTGTAACCATTGGAATCTTCTACCGCTAAAATAAGTGTTCTAAATCTTTTTTCCTTACAAAAAGGCATAGGATTTTCACATTGGATAACAATTAGTTGCCCGGCGCCTCCACCAAATTTCCACTTAACATTTTTAAATGGTATAATTATCGATAATTTCAAATTTAACATAACGCTCAAAGCAGTACCGAAGTGAGAAACAAATTTGATTAATACACGATGTATGATAATTTTCTCATTTACAATTACAGAATACGATTCATTATTTTGTTGAATTATGGTTTGTAGACGAAGAAGATAATTAAATGCATTATAAAATGTTTTCTTAATTAGAAAAGTAACTTATTTCTTTAAAGAAGTTTCAAACATATTAATAATGCTCTTTATACAATATCTGTAGCGTAAATAACGATGCTTTCTTTTATTTAATATTAGAAATATTCAATTGTCGGCAACTTAGAGAAAATAAATATTATTATCTGAATTATAAAATTATATATATGTAAATAACAACAAACAAGTCTCTTTGGGTCTATCTTTTCTTTTAAACTGTAAAAGAAATAACGTTTATCCCACAACGTTGTATAAAGAGGACGTAACTATACCGATTTTAAATCAATAAAGCACCTTATAGCACACTAGTGTGTTATAGAAATTTGCATTCCTATTGGTTGTATTATGGTATGGTGTGCTAACGCGCATGTTTTTGTATAACCACAGTATAGTGATAAAATAGTAACTGAAAATCAAGCGTTCTTTGTTCTAATTTTTTTACTTGTCAAATAAATTTATTGGAAATTACAAAAATGGTTTTGTGTTCGATGTTGAATAAAATTTTCTATACAACTCTAGCGTTAAAGGGCAAATAAGACGCTCGAGAAAATTACTCCACTTGCCTAATTGGATAACGCAAATTTTATTTGCCATCTAACGCACTTGTATAAATAACTATACTATTATATTACAGTTTCCCGGCGCATCCACCAAATTTCCACTTGCCACTCTTCTCTCTCTTATAATAATTGATAGTATTTAAAACAGAAAAAGTAAATATTATTATGTAAATTATGAAATTATATAAAGATAATAACAGAAGAAGTGTCTTTCGGTCTGATCTATCTTTTCTTATAAACTGTAAAAGAAATAACGTTCATGTCGCATAATTAAGTGCCTCCACTTCCACAGGTAAGTACACTTTAGTTGTTGGAAACATTGAGAAATATGTTAGAGAAAAGCAGAATTTCAGAACTTATTTGAAAAATAAGCAAAAAGTGAAATATTTCTACCGCCTGTATAGTTTGTTTTGAGAAACAAATTTGCTGATAGCAACAAAAACAAAATGCACCTCAGCTTAAACAGTCTATATATTTATAATTTTATTTGTCCACAATCATCTATTGTGGTTATCCTACTAAACTTGAATGTTTTCTGAAAATTTCCTGTTTACTACTAGACAGGAAGTTGAGAAATTGAAAAATATGCGATTTTTTTTCTATTCATTTTTTTTCGGCGACAAAGAAACATGTTCACACTCTTGATTCTCGTATTTGTGGTTTTTCCGTGACTTTTTTGTTTTATATTTTTTAATAATAAACGGAAGTCAAAAATGGACGTTACGGCTAATAAATTTTTGCCTATCATAAATAAACGATTATATTCACTCAACAATAGAATTCATTTGAATCTAGAAACAAAAGGATTTGCAATAAATGTATGAACGCGAATGGTGGCAACAATAAAATTTGTCTTTCATCTACTGATGAAATAAACAAACAATTTTTCAACGTTATTATTGTTGATGCTATTTATATTATTTTAATTATTTTTGTTTATTATAGGTTTGTTGAAAATTGTTTTTTTTTTTTAATGTTAAGTGAAGAGCGCAAATAGATATTCTAAGGATTTCCGGATGGAAATTATATAAATGAGGTGTTTTAGTAGGGTGAATTTTCGGTTGTGGTTTAATAAAGCGAATTCTGTTGAATTATTCATAATTTGACACCGTCTAAGCTGAGTATTTAAGGTTGGATGAATTTTCAAGCTTGCGCCGTCTCCATTTTCTATTCACCATATAAAATAATGAATGCCGAAAAAAAAAACAGAGAAAATGATAATAAAATAGAATGATGCAAAAAATAAAATCGAAGATATTTTGTAATTATCCGTATTTGTTATGTTGTATGTTTCGTTTCCCTTTATACTGTTGATTTTATTTTTATAATTTGCCGAGAATGTTTTATAAGCCCTCGTGGAGATCTATAAAATTAAATTAAATCTCTATCCTTTAACAGTTTATAGACTACAGATTCATTCCCCACTAAACCCACTTCAACCAATTCAATCTGGGACCTTCGTTTTCTTTTATGGTAGAGTGTTGTTTCATTAAATGAAAACAAAGAGAATGTAATTAAATAGATTTATTGTCACATTCATTAAAATAAAAATCAATTCAAATTAATATTGCTTTAATTACAACAAAATACTGATAATAATTGAGAATTATAACTTAATCAGTCCTTTTATACATGCATAAATTTTGTTTTACTAGTTGCATTTTTCTATATACGTATTATAGAATAGAGAACTTTATTCAAGTCCTGGTAGAGAGTTTTCTTCGATTTTATTTTGTGAGTTTCGTTGAACGCGCTCATCCCATTCTTGAAGAAATTCTATTACATTACTATGTCCAAATGTAATCGCCTCTTCTAAGGGTGTTTTCCCCCATCGATCACGTACATTATGCGGAACATCGCAATGTTTCAACAGAAATTCAACACAATTTATGTGACCTTCAGCGGCGGCCAAATGAAGGGCAGTACGGCCATCATAATCAGCTAATGTCATATCCATTCCTGATAATTTATGTCTAAATAAAATATTTATAAAATAATTAAAATTAAAAATGATTTATTTATTATTAGTAAAAGATTACCGCCTTAATCCAGCTAAATCACCGGTAGCTGATGAAAATAACAAATCAATAACATTCATGCCTTTTGTTTCGAATTTATGTTTTCTCGGATCAGTTTTATTTGATCCATGTTTTAAATTATCATATCGATGAAAATTAAATATTTTTACTAATTCCTAGATGTCCATTAATTTAATTAAAAATGTTGTTTAGATAATTAATAGGTAAATACCTGACAAAATTGCACACCCCTACAGCTATTACCTAATGGATCCAAGGGTGGTGACCACAAACATATTCCCATTACATTTGGTATAACAACTAATAAAGCCCCACTTACACCAGACTTAGCCGGAAGGCCTACCTAAATTAATTTCAGTCAATCAATTTCAACGATAAAAAAACAACATAAACCTCAATTTTAAAAGAAAATAAACAAATACTTTAAATGCAAATTGTCCTGAATAATCATACATTCCACAACTATGCATCAAAGACAATACATCTCGTACACTCTCTGATTTAAGAACTTTCTCTTCAGTTAATGGGCATATACCACCATTAGCTAAGGTCGCCCCAATTACCGATAAACTATCACAGCTTGTTTCCAATGAACAACACTAAAATTTCAATCAAATATTCAATAATCAAAATCTGATTGATATTTTAAACAATCAATAATATTTGTTTACCTGAAAATAAAAGTCCATGCATTCGCGGAAATTTGTTTTTTCAGGAAAACATTTATGTTCTCTCATATAGAAACCTAATGCATAATTTCGATCTGCAGCTTCTCGTTCTGATAAAAATACAGCATTATTGAAACCTAAATCTTCGCCACCGGCTAAGCGCTAAAATTACAAATAAATATTAAATTTCACATTTTCATATTAATTATATTATTCATTAAAAAATAAATTTTATATAAATATAAAGAAATCGTATTGTGACGCATTTGAGCGGCATTTGTGACGATCACGTTTCATTATTAAAAATGACTGTCAACGAAATTAATCTAAATATTCCTAATTCTTATAGCAAATAGCAACTCACATTATTTGGCGAACGATTTGAAAAATATTTCAAGGATTCATAGGACATCTGAAGGACATCTTAGCAAAATTAGAGCCTCGTAGCTAATTTGGAGGCTGGTCAAAAAACGCTAATTTTGCGATTTTAAAAAACTTAAAATTTCTTAGTAGCTCATTTTGAAGTTGGTCAAGAAAACGTTCGTTTCTGACGATGTCGCAATTTTCAAAAACGAGCAAAGCACGCTAAACGACTAAGAATGACTCGTAGACCCTCCTAACAGTGATTGTTTTAGTTTTTTTCCACTTTATTCTGGAACAGGTGGAAATGTTTAGCATTTTCTCTAGAATGCAATGAAGAAAAACGAAAAAAATCAATGCTGTTAGGGTCTCCGAGTCATTATAGTCGTTTTGCGTCTTTAGCTCGTATTTTAAAATCGCGATCTTGTCCAAAACGACCGTTTTTTGGAACAACTTCCAAGTGAGCTACGAGTTTCTAATTTTGCTAAAACAATCTCCAGGAATCCTTGAAATATTTTTCGAATTGCTCGCCAATTAATGCAAGTTGTAAGAACCAAGAACATTTAGGTACTTTACCTGTGTATATTCAATGAATTAATAAATAACAGCTTCTAACGGGTTGCTATTCGAGCAAATATTTACCTTTAAAACCGTTAATAACAGGTAAAAGTAAATATTACGAGTACGGAAATGGGTACCAAATTTATCTTGTTGTTAGTATAAATACAGTGGTCGCAGCTTAATGCAAACCGCTCTGGGACAGGATCAAACTGACCCAAAAACCTTATCAAACAAAGATCTAAATCAACAATATCACTCGATAGAGTTACGTCTGAAATTTTGTCATTTTTCTACACTTGTAAAAATAACTCTAAATAAATTAAAGTAGGTATACAAGTAAATCTTCAGCGGTTTAAATGAGTAAGTCAAGTAGTCAAGTCAAGTAGGAGTAAAAACATGCCAATATTTTAAAAGGGATTGAACACCAAATATAGAAGCGATGATATCGAAAATTGCAAATGTTTAATAGGCGATTTCTGACTTATTTTTTAAGATGTAGAAACGCATAAAACATCATTAGAAACAGCATTTCAAGGTGCATTCCAATATTCTTCCTGTTTTAAAAAATGTTGATTAAATTCAGACTTACAGGAAAAAATCGTGAAGCATGCTTTTTACATTTTCCTCCATAATTCAGCATATTTTAATCAGTTTGTAATGAATGTTATAGAGTGGATAGCAAAATGAAAGAGCTTTCCAAAACGTCAAGATATTTTCCAATAAGCTTTAAATTTTTCCAGGAAATTAATAAAACCAAAAATTTTGATTTATTGTAATTTTGCACAATTTTAAAAATAAAGAACCAAACGATACCTTGTTTGGAAATTTATTGAAGGGAAATTTGCGAGAAGACGAAATTGTAAAAAAAAACTCAGCTAAACAAGTATTATAGCGATTTGCTGATAAAAAAAATCAATCTTATCTAAAAAATCTCAAATATGTATTTGCCTCTTGTCTTTAGCCCACCCCAGGAGTAATCATTACTAGAAAATTATGTAAAATTGACGCAAATTTAAATGGAAGTCACGTAATATAAACAAAAAGTTTAATCGTTTATTAATTTTAGTTTCTGTTAATTATATTAGAATTATTTTATTTTTTATTTTTTTAGTATTGAAGTGCTAATTATTTGTGAATACTTACCTCAAAATAGTTCATAGTAAAATCGAATTTTTCAGCTAAAGTCATTTCTGGTGCTGCTAATGTTTTTAATAGTGCACAAACTAGAATAGCACCAGCATTAATCATTGGATTATGTGGTTTTTCTGTAAGAACGAACAATATTTACATAATTATAACATTATTTATGGATTTTATTACTATTATAATCTAGTATTAATTCATTAAAATTTCGTCCACTAGGCTCTTGTCCAACGTACTGATGTACAACATCAGCACCTAATAAATCTAATGCTATCCCATAAGTTAATGGTTTACTACATGATTGTATTGTAAATGGTATATTAACATCGCCAATTGAAAATCTTTGACCATCTATTGTACAAATACTTACACCCCAATAATTTGGGTTCATACGTTTTAATTGCGGTATATAGTCTGCTACTTTACCATCTGTATTATCTTTACATTTCCAATAAATTTCTTCGATATGTTTACAAAAATCTGTGAAATCCGGTATTATAAATTGATGTTTAAATGCGCGAGATATTAAACCAATACAGGGTGCAATTATACTGAAATCAACCAAATTAATTGAAAAATAAATAAATTATAGTAATACGTACCATCGAAAATTTTCTAAATCTAATTTATGCGTATCTACAGGTACACCATTATCAGTACCTTTCTTCTGGAGTCTTTTAAGTGTTTCCATCATTTCTTTTAATCGGGGATCGTTCTTACGTAAACCTGTAGTACGTAGCGCCTAAAATTCACAATTTTTTCTTCAAAAAAAAATAAGAAAAATATAAAAACTAACTGATAGAAATTTTCCAATTGACAATCGACCGGTATCTTCGCTTTTAAACAGTTCATATAGAGCATCTTCGGTGCGATTTTCTTTAGCACCACTGAAACATGTCAACTGTGTTATTATAGCTTGCTGTTTGTTTTCGTAAATTAAACTCTATTTATAAAACCAATAGAAAAAAAATGTAAATAAATTGAGACGATTGAAATGAACGAATAATTACTTACTACCTAACATAATTAAAATCGTGGACAAAAGAATAATATCGACTAAAATTATAAAACAAAAATTATTAATTGAAAAAATTGCTAATCAAATAAACAAATAAGATCAAATTTTAAAATTATATTACCCGTGTTGACTAGCGATATTATAAGACCGCTGTATATAAACCTAAGAAATCGACAATTAATTTTAATTATCATTAATTTAAAACTTACATTATTTATTGTCGACAATCTTCTAATTTTATTATTAACAATATTAATTTTAGAATTTCTTAAATTGTAAAATAAACGAATTGACATTAAACTTTTCTTCATAGTGGAAGATCAATTGATTTATTTGTAGCGAAAATATTTCGTAACGCGTCGTCGCAATATTAGAACAGAAATTATTTAGACGCTTGCGTCCGTTTAAAATAACAATATTTTGGCGCCCCCATTTGTCAATAATTATTGCACAATCAAAAACATTAATCAAGTTGTAATCAAAATAATATTAGCACACATAAATTAAATAATAAACAGAGAAAAAAAATAAAAATATCCGCAGTATAACGTTAACGTAAACAATACGCAAATAATCGATAATATACGCATGTGTAATTGGGTGATATAACCAACCGAACTGTACAAAATTAAACGAAATTAGTGCAGACAAGTGATAGCGCTTTATATATGATTATCGTCAAGGGTAATAGTAGAGAATAATCAATTATTAACTGTAATTATTTAACGAGACTCAACTTTTGCATTAATAATCTAAGTTGGGGAGCTTAATTTTTGATTAATGCCAGATTATAACTGTTTTTTATCAAAAAATTTATTACCTGAACCCAATCCTACAACATAAATTGAAGAAATTTTGTCAAATACGCCCAACAAACACTATTTTAGCACGATGTAGAAATGTGGGTTGATTTTGCCAAATTTTCCATAGTCATATTTATCAGGTGAAGGCAATCATCTACAATTAATTAGGATGATATAAATGTGTTGTAATCTATTAAAATAAAATAAAAAATTGGTGTTATTAAACGAATTTGTCCCAAACATGCCCTTTATTATTTGAACTTAATTACAAATATGATTTAAAATTGAATAAAACAAACATTATTATATCTCGATAAGCACAGTTAATTGTTAGAAGCAACAATTGTTTAGGTGATTGTATGATGATTATAACAAATAATTATAGTAATATTTCATAATACGAACACAATTTGATTTATTATTTACTCTTTTTTTTTCTAAAAAAAGTAATGAACCTAGCTGAATTCTTTGGATTCTGTTTCAATCTCTCTACTACCTTTGTTTCAGAATAAGTAATTAAAAATTAATATTTTAAATAAAACGTAAAAATATTTAAATTAAAAATATTCTATCACATTTTATAAATCTGCCTTTTTTTAAATTACTTATCTACCATCAGAAGCACTATTTCTTGATCCATTATTAGTCTCTAATGTAGCTCGATTTGCATCAGCACGACGTCTTGAATTATGTGAATCTTGTCTAGCACGTCCTCTTAATACAGTATTACTTTGTCTAACTGGACGATTGATTTCCTCAATTGATATCTCGTTTTTATTTAAACGATCACCGAATTTAATTTTTAATTTTGACAATTTTGTTTTATCTTTTGTTGAATCTTTAACTTCATCAGTTTTATTTCTTTGTATAATCGATGATAATACCAATTCTTGTACAAATTGACAACGATCCTGTTTTGAATTATCTGAATTTGATTTTAATGATAATTCTTCTAATAAACCAATTAATAAATATTGTGATTTTGGTGATGGTATTGTTGATGTATTTGATGATGGTTGTTGTATTAAAACAGGTGATGGATTTAACATTAATGTTGATGTATCAGAACTAGATCCTGGATGTGGTGGATTACCACGCATTGGCATTAAACCTTGTGCTTGACGTCTTGCAAAACGTTCTAATTGTTGTCTACCTGTATTCACTTGTTGACGTTCTAATTGTAATTGCATTTGTAATTGTTGTAATTGTGTTGGTGTATTTGTATTTGTATTACTTGTTGAACGACGTACACCAGATAATTGTGATAATAATTCAGCAATTGGATCGACTGTTTCACGTGATGATGGTGATAATGATGATAAACCACCAGAACTGAACACACTAAATTTCAATTTAATTCATAATAAATCACATTTTATATAATCAAGATTCAAAAATGGCGTCCTGTAAAGTAATTCAACAATACAATAAAATTGACAACATACACACGGTATACTCTACTATAATAGAGAAAAATGATTATAAAAATTATATAGGGTAGCTAAAAAGTATAGATCCAGCTAAGTAGCTTGAAAACGGATTATCCAAATTAGCTGCAATTTGGAACACAGTTAGAATGTAATTAAACTTATAATCTACGATTATTTTCGATTTTGTACCTTCATTTGTTTTAAAGATACAAGAATAACTTGATGTTTTTTAAATACCACAAGGGGTCAAAAGTACTATTTTTGAAAAAACGATTTTTTTTGTCTCTTCTGTGAAATAACGCATGTCTGTCTTTATTTTTACAGAGACCAAAGATAAAAAATACTTTGCGAATTTAGTTTTTACCAAAACTTAAGCTAAATTAACTTTGAAGATGACGTCATGAGCTGTCTATCATTAAAAATTCGTCTTCTATCACCATATCCAACCATCATCAGGATTTCTATATGCTCTCTTTCATTTAAATGTACCATTTTTATAGTGATTATTTTACATAAATGTATTTTTTGTTCATCGTGTAAATGTTAGGCAGCTAATGGAGGTACAAAATAGAATAAAAATCTTAGATTATAAGCTTAAATACATTCCAAATTTCAGGTAGTTTGGATAAGCCGTTTTCAAGATATTTAGCTGTATCCATACTTTTTAGCCATCTTGTACTATAATCTTCGATTGAACATAATCAAAATTTTCAATCAATTTCCATTTACATTTCTCAAACAATCACGTGAGTATTTCCGATGCCAAATCACTTTTTAGTTTTGATACTTTCAAAAATAACAAAGACTACAATTATGGATAACTCAAAAACAAAAGAAATTATAAATATCCAAAATTGTGTACGCTATTCGATTGTTATTAAATGTCCAATTGTATGCCAATCATTGTTTCTTGTAGTGTTCAACTGTCGAACCGTTTTAAGGAGTGCTTAATGGTTTCAACGCATAATTCTTCTAAATTAAACTAAGGCCTGGGCGGCCTGGTTCTTCACACACATTAAAAGAAGAACCGGACCTTATCGAAACGACAATAAATGAAATTTATGTAGTTGAAATTTTCTCAAGCAGGTCGCCATTTTAGAATCTTTTATAAATACCTAAAATGCATATTAGAACGTCTTGGTCTTAATGCGGCCGCTCCACGTCCCATATAAGTTGTAGCATTATGTGGTGTACGTCTAACATTATGACGTGTACCACCAACTGGTTCATCCAAAAATGATATTAAATCTCTAGGACCAGTACGATGTTCTAATGTTAAATGTCCAGCAAAATCGTCAGTCATTAAATTAGGATCACCACCGGGCATTGCAGCACAAAGTGGACAAACCTTAATCAAAAATTAAAATCAATTAATATCTCATTAAAATTAGTTTATTTAAAAATAACTTACAACTTCAAATGATGTATCAACATGATCTGTAGATACATGTTCTTGTAATGTGACATCTGTGAAACCCATACGGGAACAATATGGACAAGTGTAGGATTGTGGTAATTCCAAACTACTTAATGCTTCACCGCCATAAAATAAATCTATAAATATAATATTATAGATTGTATAACGATAATTTTAATTATAAATAACCAAAATCAGCCCTAGTTATAATGCATTGCATTGGATGATCGGTTGTATGTCGTGTATTAGTAGCACCTGCTTCATAACAAGCTGCACATAAATCGTAATCATAGCAAATTAAACATTTATATCTACGACCTCGAAAATTTGCTATTAAACATGCATCACAACTAACACCTGTAAAATAAGAAATCAACAATAAAATAACTGAGGAAATTAAAGAATTTAATTTTGTCAAAATTAATTTACCTTCATGTCGACTCATTGCCGGATGATTTAGTATTTACAAATCTATATTAAAATTTAGAACGACATACTATTAATAAATTTTCTTGTTAAAATTTTAAATTAAACTATTTTCTTACCAACAACTCACATAAATTTAAAGTTTTTTTTTAAATTTTTAATAAGGAAATTTATTATAAAATAATCTTTGAATAAACTTAACAAAATGACACAAAAATCATTTGTATGGGGTTGAAATGACAGAATCCCGAACAGAAAAACGTTTGAGAAGATGTCACTAGTCGGTAGTAACTTTGTATATACTTTGTTGGTACTACATGGTAAAAATATGCATATACAGGATGTAATCAAACTGCTTGTACCCCATCCAATATTAATATTGTAATATGAGTATATAGTATTCGAAACGCCAAAACAGCAAATAAACACACAGCAAATAATAAGGGTTATGATTTCAAAACAACAAATTTTGTTGTGGTCACGCGATAATAGTGATGTGAGTGTGTATAATACAGTTGTAAAATACAGCTCTATAATACAATTAATATCGTATGTATTAAATGTTTAATACAGCATTGAAAAAAATAAGACTATGTTGACATAATTTTTACTCCTTTGACGGCTACACGAAAGTGAGATCAAAACAGAAAATAGGAATTCGTATTTTATTCTTATTTTTAAGCTTAAATATTATCATTTTATTCGCTTGCCACTGTGTCTGATTAGCAATCAGCTGAAAAAGTATGGTTATACATATCAGTATAAGCTTTACGTCTTTGACAGTTGCACAAAAGTAAAGAAGGAATTTGTTTTTTTTTTAATTTAAAGCTTAAATATCGCTAATCAGCCATATATAGCAGATTAATGATCAGTAATCTGCTAACAAAATGAACGTATAATCTAACCCTTATAGAATAGATGATATGCAATGTAGTGTCTGTTCCCGCCAATTTTTAAATAAAATACGCCAAAAAATACCGGTATAATTCGGTTTAATATACACGTATTGTAAAAAAAATACCGTAAATGAACATCACTACGCGATAATAAAAGAGCGAAACCAACAAGGTATATAAATAAAGTAAAATTTAGGAACTTCAATTTTGTTATGCTCTCGTCAATCTTTCGTCATGTGGCTGAATGTAGGGAGTAGGGATAGAGACGTTCTCATATACCAAGAGAATAATCGAACTAGACCCTTAGGCAATGAGATAGATGTCTCCTGTTCTTATGCGTCAGAGCGAGATAGCGAGAGGTGGGTGTATTTACTAGCAATAAGATCTTCTCAATGTTGTCTTTACTGTAAATACTGGTTCACATTTAAAATCCTACACATGTGGATATGAATATCTTTGTCTGGCTTATGGTGATTAGATTACCATGGCCACTAGACCCATGTCGATATACAAATGTTGAACAAGGATCAAACGCTTGTTGACAGAAAAAAAACAAACAAACAACTGCTCTTATCAATGTAATAGAATAACTTCACATCTATCTCATTGCCTAATGGTCTAGTTCGATTATTCTACTGGTATAAAGGTAATTTGATTACACACTGTATACCAGAATTTCTTTTAATTTGTAGATATTTGGTGATTTTTATTTACTAATGTTGGTATTTATATTTAATCATAATTTGACATTTACTGCGGATGGATGTGTCATAATTTCTTTTTGGCATATTATTTACCAAATGTGGAAAATTAGAAATTTCGTCATATAATTTCTATGAAAATATTTGATATATATTGAATTTCAGTCCAATAATATTTATTTGATATAAATTTAATTTGAATAATTAAAAATTATTAAATGACATTACTTGTATAAATCAATTAATTACGAGAAAGTTAAGAACATCATTACGTCCAGGTGTGTCATTTAGATGAAATTCTGTGTTAATTAAATTAGAAAATTCAGTAAGTCTTGCCAGTTTTAGGTCATTTTTCCATTAAATATTGCTCACAGAGAAATCTAAAATATATTATATAGATTGACAACAAAATCTTGTATTTTTCATTGAACATCATCACCTAAGTGTCTCATGTTCTATTTTATGAAAATTTTGAATTAACATTCATATATACTACTAGCTAGTATATAGTAGCTATTTCTCATCCGATAAAAAACCTCAAAAATTGTAAGATTTTATTTTTTATTAAAACAGTTTTAAAGTGTCTTATTATTATAGAAAATCATGTCAGAAACGAATGAAAAATTGGCCCAAGAAATATCTGATTTAAAAATACAATTAAATCAATCACAACAAACAATAGCAAGTTTGGGATTGGAAATACGACAAAAAGAAGAAATAATAATAAAAACACAAGCCGAAACGTTAAAACAAATACAGTCATACAAAGCTGAGATAAAGAAATTAAAAGAACAATTAGGTGAAAAATCAAAAATTATTGAAAATAGTTCAACAACAGAATTACAAAAACAATTAAAATTAGCTGAAGAAAAAGCAAATAAAGCAACAAATGAATTACAAGATCGTATACAAAAAGATCAAAAAATGAAGCAAATATTAGAAGATTATGAAAAAACAATAGCAAATCATGTTGCTGAATATAAAAAATTAAGTGATTTACATGAAACAGTTAAAGTTAATTTGGCAACATTAGAGTTAGCTTTTCATGATGTTATACAGTAAGTTTTTTTGTTTTTATTACAATTAATTGGTTATAAATCATTTATTTTTCTTAATTATAGAAAATATGAACGTGCTAAAGCTGTAATTGAAGGTTTCAAAGCAAATGAAGAAATCTTCAGGGATAATATTGAATTGATGGAGAAAAATTTTAAAATGGAAGTCCAACGATACGAGTCGCTTAAAGCTCATGCTAAAACACAAATTGAAAAGTAAATATGTTAATTTGCAAAAATTTATAATTTTATAAACAAATCCACTTTAACAGGGCAAATAAAGAGAATAATATGCTCAGAACGTCATATGAAGGACTTGAAATGAAACAAAATGCTATAATAAAACGTTTAGAAATCAAAATTGCAACATTAGAAGTTTCATTAGATCAAAAAACGAAAGAATGTGCAGAATTGGCAGCGCTTTGTGATGAAGTTACGGGGAAAAAAGTATAAATTAATTAATTATACATAGTATTTATACATAATTTAATTTTCTCTTTTATTTCTTTTCCTATTGATAATATGTATCTTATTTGTGATTATTTTTGTATATTTTAAAACATAGAATATTGTAATTACCATTTACTCCATTAATAAAATTACAAGTGCAATTTCTGTTGAATAACTTGCCAATATTTTTGTAGATCTTGTAATTACTCATTAAAAACGAACTCATTATAAATCGTGTTTGCATAATAATTCTAATTATCTGATAATACTATTCTAATTATTTTTTATGATTTCAAAAATCAATTTTTAAACATGGGGCGGTCAACTCATATCTCATTATAAAAGTTAAATCATGCGCTAAGATATGATTGTATTTTTTGTAGAATTCAACTGGACGAACGGATAGATCTACAGACTGTCCCGTAAATCGCGCATTTATTATTAAGGGTAGATGGACGATTGGATTGTAAGACAATTTTTCACCTGACGCATAGGTAATTAGCTATTAATAAAAACAGGTAGCCAATCAGGCACTCTCTCCGTTTAAAAGACTGGCGCGCCAGTCTGCTGACTTGTCCATCAAGACTTTTTTATCGCTATACCGAGCTCCTGATTGGCTATATGAATTTCATCCCATATCTATATATGTATATATATATATATATATATATATATATATATATATAATATTTACATATACATATATTATATGTATATCGGGTCTACCACGGTAATTTACCTCATAGTTAGCCATGCTTTTAGTTACGTAGCGTCGTAGCTTTGTTCGGCCGCTTGAATGTCAAATGTAGTGAAGTATGTATTGAGCTACGACTCCACGTAACAAATGCATGCTCAATTACGAAGTAAAATATCGTGTTACACATATGTTATGTTATGGCTTCAATTCGGATAAATTGAACTACTGTAAATGATAGAAAAATTGCTGCAAGTACCAGTTAAAAAACGCCTAAAAAATCTTTTCCCTTACATTTTCGTTCCTAAATTGGCCTAATTATATATCGTCCAGTTATTATTCCCTCTAATGATTTAAATATTTTTGAAAGAAAAAATTTGAAAACAGGCATTGTTATGTCATAACCTATCCTTGACATAATTGAATGTATATAATAAAATTCATAATTTACTGAAATTTAATTAAAATTAAGACACATGTTACACCAAATTTGAAAAATCGTCACAATAGTTAGAAAATTCAAAAATTACTATTTTAAAATAAATAATGACGTCACTACATCATTCATATCCAGCATACCTACAAAATTTCTTTCCTTGATGATTATCACCAGAATCTAAGCCGCATGCGCTTAATATTGCAGTTTGCAGTGAATTAGCTTGAGCTGTGTTGTCACATTGTCGTATTACCTGAAATAGAGGAAAATGTTCAAATAAATTTCATATTAAACTGATAACAACGAACCTTGAACATTACGTTAATTAAACAATTAATTATTGAAAAATTCGAGCAAAATTACGTATAAACGCCGAAAAAGTAGTCTGTAGAATACTCTAACACTTTAAATAGTTTCACCAATTACCAACTGTACGAAAAAAAATCAGAAATAGTAATGTGACCATTTGATCAACTGAGTCTTCTCCATTCGACTATATTTTTATAAAATAACTTGAGGGTTAAGATTATAACATTATAACGCTTGAAGTACACGTTTTAAACAAAGTACGTTTCACTAAAAAGGAGTGTATATGTACAAAATTACAAAACTCCCTTAAAGGAGTACAGTTAGTCACCTTAGAAAAATCGATGATGTTAATTGCTTACTTCTGCAAAATTATTATAAGAATCAATTTCTAAGAGTCCATTTGTTTATATAGAATTTTTTCATCAACATTTCTGGCATTTAAAAGATTTACATTTGTTTTGGTCAGAGAATCTTTGAATTGGATCGACAAAATTTGGCAACACCGCTTACAATGCTAAACCCGTTAAAAATTCTAATAGAGGAGACGCGCAGGTGCCATTTTGAAATTCTGTTAAGAGTTTACCGGGTGTGTTTATCGTAGCCTAACAATTTTTCATAATTTTTCATTAATGTTTTTTATCTAAAATATAATTAAACATGTTGGAGAAATTGGTGCAGATTTTGGGAAAGGTGCAATTCTCCAGATCAACACATAGTAAATATATCCAAATATTAATGGGCATTTATGAGAAGGTTCGTTGTGCATTTATTTTTCCATTTTCCTGGTTAATTAATAATGAATTATTATTTTCAGTCAAGTGTTGATGAATTCATTAAAAATTTCATATTAATTCTAAGAAAAATCTTTGAACAAGATATGGATAAAAATAATTTGTACATTAAACGTGCACTAGAATTTTTATCAAAATTTAGTGCTGAAGTAGTACTCAAAGAAATATCTAATGAAAACAAAAGAATACAACAGCCGGCTGTTTTTCTTCCAAAATTACTCGAACAAGTCTTCCAGGTATTTATTCTCATAAAAAGTTCGTCGTTAGTTAAACTAAACATTTTTGTTCATAGTATTGTGATTTGAATTACCTCGGATGCCGTTATTATTCGTGTTCGTTTATAATGCAGCTTTTGGATCATATTGGTGGTGATGTAAATTTAGATAACTCAGTATGTGATATGATAAAGGAAGCGATGTTAAAACGATTAGAGGTATGAAATAGCAAATCTTAAAGTAATTTATAATTGTGAAATTTCATAGTTTCTGAAAATTTACTTTCTGATACGTTATCTATTGAACATGACAACTCTATTTACAAATATTCAGAAAGACATTCTTTAATCTTTTATATTGTTTATATTGCATTCCATTTTGAAATTGTAATAATATTATCAAATTTGTTATTCATTATTATCATTAATAATTAGTCATTTTATCGGGCCAATTAAGGATTAAGTTTATCAAAACTATAACTAGTTTTGATTTGTTATTGTTTACCGTCTACTTTTTGATGCCTCAGAATTTCCCTAAGAAACTTCCCCTCCACTTCAGCAGGCGTCAGTCGCGTTGTTCGAATGGATGAGTTGCTTTCCATTTACATAATATCTGGTCTGATGTTTCACCTTCCAGTTCAATTTGTAAATTTTTTTCTTTTTTTTTCTTCATATTGTGTACACATAAAAGTATGAACATAACTTGGATATACGTTTGCAAGCAATATCAGCGTTATCCAAGATCCAGCGTAGTAGAAATGGTGGCCCTATAATTGCAGCCTATTTAAAATGTTTAAATGATCAACATAATACTGTAAGTATATCCCTGTAAAGACAATATAATAATATATTATTATACATTCAATTTAATTTTTAAGATTCGACGTGCTGTAATAGACGTGATTGTCTCGAATGCTAGAACACGCCCTGCTATAAGAGAAGGAGTACAGGATATTGATGAAGAAGTTCGCTGCAAAGCTTACATTAGATTAGCTGATATGGGACCATTTGTAATGTATACAAGACATCGTTTGGCTATAATGCGGGCTGGTATAACTGAAGAAAATCCAGAAGTGAAGCGAATCTTTAAAGAAGTATTGCTAACAAAATGGTTAATGGCTTACGATAACGATTATATGAAATTTTTAAAAGCTTTAACACTATCTTCGACTGAAATTGATCTAACTCATCTTGCACCAATTGGCAAGAGAATCTTGCGTTATTTATTTGAGTTAGTATTTGTATAATTTATAAAGAAAGTACTTAATATAAATATAATTTTTTGTTTTATATTTTAGATTGACGCCAGTTACCTGTTTATTAGAATCTCTACCAATTGATAGTGAGAGAAAATTAATAAAAGATACACATTTAAATAATGAAACAATACTATATTGGTATTGTTTAATAAAATACTTGCGTAATGATGATCAATATAACAATTATTTAAATCAAATTGTGCCAAATTTAGCACAATTTTGTGTCTTCATAAAAAAGTGAGTCCTATTTAATTAAGTACTAATGTTTCCATTTCATTATGTGTTCGGCTTAGTGATGTTAATTTACGGTATTTTTTGTACAATACGTGTGTATTATGCCGGTATTTTTTATTCAAAAAAATGGAGGGAGCAGACACTACATTGGATATCACATTAGGCTACCCGGGTTACATTGTTCATTGTTAGCAAATTACTGATCAGTAACCTGCTATATATGTCTCATCAATGATCAGATACATACACAAACGAATAAAATGTTGATATTTATGCTTAAAATTAAGAAAAATACAAATTCGTATTTTCTGTTTTGATTTCACTTTCATGTAACTGTCAAAGGGATAAAAATTATATTAACATAGCCTTATTTTTTCAATGCTGTATGAAACCTTTGAAGCATACGATATTTATTGTAATATACAGCTGTATTTTACAACTGTGTTATACACACTCACATCACTAGTCCGGCTTAATTTTAAAATAACCGAAAATTCATAGGTATCTTCCATTATCAATAAGTCACTAGTAACACATGTATTATCTCGTTTGTAGTAACCTACCATGCTATTTATTAAGTTTTACTGGTTGTAATTTCAATTGACTAATATAATCAGTTGTTTTTATGATTCCGTTCAAAACAGCTTTTTTTAATACAAATTTTCAAGCTCAGATTTATATTCCCTTCTTTTTAATATAAATGTATTTCGATTTTCTCATTGAACTGTTACATTAAGATTTATTTAATTTATTTGTTCTTGTTTTAGAATATGTAACGAAAATATCCTACTTAGTAGACATGAAAGAGCAGAGTTTGAATTTAATATTCATTGTTTTTTCAAAATTCTTAATGGATTTAATATTTCTAACGAAGTAATCAATTTAAATTTAAAGTTACATTGGTTTTATAAAATTTAATTTTTAAGGTTGAACTGCAAATGACTATAACATTGATTAAGCATATAATTATTAAATGCCGATTTTTTAAACGTACACTGATCGGAAAATTCATGAAAATTTTATCGAAATGTTATTCTGAAATTGATGAATTTTTGAATAGTGTTTCCGAAATTATCACAAATATTCGTGAACCTATTATTTCTGAAACGAAAGAACCGACAAGTAAATGTGAAATCGTCAATAGAAGATCTACAGTAATTTTGTTATTTAAATAAAATAGTGTTAATGAATTAATTTTTAAATTGATTTAAGATTGCCAAATGTGTTATGCGTATCTCTATTTTGGCTTCAAAAAGGGATGAATTCATAGCAAGCGGTGATCATGAGGGTGTGAGTCAAATTAATACACAAATGGAGGCAATAGGAAAAACTTTAGAAGATTTACAAAATGCATGTGATTCTGACATTACGATTACTAAAAAGATAACTCGCGCTTATAGGAATGATGTTGCAACAATTTGTTATTGGTTAGATATTTCAATTGGTGTTATGAAATTGAGTAGAATTAATAAATTATCCATGATTTTAATTACATTTCTTTCGGATCTTTTGTTGCCATTAGCAAGTAATAAAAATGATGAAGTCCATTCAAGATATTTGGAATGTCTTTTACAATACTGTAAGATTGATAAAAGTTTAGCTTTAACGCATTATCAAGAAATTTTTGAGCCGGTAATAATATAAATTGATAATTGTAATAATTTGAAAACTTTTATTCCTTTTATTTGGCAGATTATTATTTTTAAAAATTCTGGTTACTTTAATTTGGCGTCATTGACAACTGCTTTGATTGGCTTGGCTGATCTTGTATGCCTTCATGGTACTGATGTGATAAGAGCAGGTAATTGTGCAAGAAGCATAGCTGGGAGGTCCACTGCAATAACATTGGCAATATTATTAGATGCAGCAGTAGCAATATTAGATGTAGATGTATGTAGCTACCACTTAAAAATAAAAAAATACTAATTTAGTAACATTATAGAATGATACAATAGTCCTAACAATAATTGAAACCCTGAGTAAATTGGTAAAAGTTACTACATTTACATCAGAAATGATAAGTCGCATATTATTAAAATGGTTCAGTTCTCTAATGAAAAAACATTATGATATTTCTAAAGTAATAGAATTGTTCATCGATACATTCTTAAAATACACGAAGAATTCAATTGAAATAATACGTGAATCAATAGTGCCAGTATTATCGGGAATAGTTACCGTTCCAAATGATGATTATATGTCATCAGTTCATTTTAAGACTGTTTTAAACTTTTTTATAACATGGATGAACACCGAAAATGAAGTTAATAATTGGTTATTAGATGTGATTAATAAAGTGATTAACTTTAAATATTTTAGGTAAATATCAAAACTTCAATATTTTATATAATTGAAAAAATATCAGATGATTCCAATAAGGACATTGTTGAATTATTATTAAAAATTTTATTACGCTTAAATGTAACAGTAAACAGTATTGAAGAACTTGATCAATATGTAAATCCTGTTGAAATAATAATGAATGTAAGTTATTTAAAGTTGATTTGAACGTCTTTAAAACATATTTAATTTTTAGAAAATCGAGAATAATGTGGCAAAACAACATTTAGAAACATTTATAAGTAAAGTTAGAAATCTGGCAATTGACAACGGATTTCAGATTGAAAACAATAATCAAAACCCAATGAAAAAGGTGAAGAACGAAATTAATAATTGTTATGATAATGTCAAATCTTGTGATATTAATAGCAATAATATTACTGTAGAAGTACAAATCACAGAAGAAGAGAATCAAAATAAAGTATGTAGGATATAACCAATTCTAAGTAACTGAATCAATTTTAATTAAAAATTACATGAAATGGAGTCCTTAATATCACGTCTTTATTTATATGTAATAAGTGATTAATTATTAATTTTGGCCTTTAAACACCGTATGTACCCATAGAAAATTTCAGTTCGAATGAACAACCAGAAACAAATACACACCAATATTCGCCAAATTACGCAAACAAGATAAATGATATAATATAACAGTCAGTTTGTGTTCTACTAAATGTAATAATTTGATGTTTCCATTTCCGTTCGTTCGTATGATGTAGACGTTTATATGACGTAGGGTATTTAAAGGCTTAAATTAATAATAATCATTTATTGAGAAATTGTTATAATTATTAATTTTTCATCTTAGGCTTCTAATGTTGGCGAACCTGATGAAGATTCAGAAAGTACAGAAAACCAAACACCACCAGAGGACCGCCAGCTAAAGCGTAAAAACTCGCAATAAAGTACATCACATATGTATGTAAATCCAGGTTTGTTATTAATTTTTCACATTTTTATCAGTGATCTATTGTGTTTTTCATTAGGTACCAACTGTTCCTTCACGTCGGACAAAATGTTCTAATTATAGATGAACATTCTTCTGATACAGAGTACTTAAAGAAAAGTGCAGTATATTTCTTTAAACGAAAATAAGTGCCTAAATATTTTTTTTAATATGGATGGTACGTAGTATGTAAGTTCCTATGTTCGTTATAATTGAAGTCTTTTTGTTAGTATTTGTTATATTTTTTGTATTTTTTCACATTTAGTTTAGATTTGTTTTTGTTTCACTCGCACCAAAGAGTATACTTAAATTTTTGTGAGATTACATTTGTGTTACTTTTATTTCGATATAAAATTATTGTTCTGAAATTCTGAAATTTTTTTAATCTCCTTTCCTACTTAAAAATCTCCAAAGGCAGCAAGTACCTTATATAGCGAATTTTTTTTTATGTATCTACATACTGAAATATTAATTGCAAAACATTCTTATGATACGGACAATTAATATATTTTAATAAAATTGAATCAACTAATAAATTCATTTCCCGATGTTATTTTAATATTTCTGATTTTTATTGAAAAATACTTTTAACCCACAAATAATAAGAAACACTAATAAAATTTCATTCGTTGTCTAATCAAGGCCTCCTTGATTTTTTCAAGCGAAATTCTCTAGCAGGCCTTGCGTCAAAATTAGTTACCCCCCGCGATATTCAATTTTTTTTCTAATATCAATTGTCAGAACACATAGCCATCTGAGATAATCGATTTTACTGCTTATACTCAAAAAAGAGATTTTTGCATTTTTCTTGCGATCCAACTAACCGATTTTGATGATTTTTTTTTCTGGGTCATAGAGAATGGTCGGCTCTACTGTTATTTTAATTTTCATCAAAATCTAAGCAAATGTAATATTGGAAATGATTTTTTTTAACATTTCTTCAGCTCTTATTCCAAAAGTGTTGGCCCTACCAGCCTGGCCAACGAACTCATCCAAGCTATCCCAAAGACCGATTTTTGTACCAAGTTTCATTAAGATTGGTGTATTTTTACGGCAGTTATCGTGGATATACATACATATATATATATATAAATTTTAACGAACGGTGGATATGGGTTCCTGAGGTCCCAAAACGAACTTCTGTGCAAAAATTTTTCGGAAATTCAAAAGTGAGGATCTCGTCATTAGCTAATTTTTTTTAAAAAAAATTCGCTAAAAAGACGAAGACGTGCATTTGATTGTCTCTCTTTTGCGATATGATTTTTAGCCAATATTATAAGAATGAAGGATTTGTAAAACGCTAAAAAAACACGACATTTCTACATTGAACAAATAAAATAAGTCACATAAGGGCAAAATTAATTTAGTAGCTATAAATGTGGAAATTATTTCATTAGAGTTATTCTATTTTTAAACAACCAAAGAAATTAACTTTATTAATAAATGATTTTATAAAAATATCGTTTTGAAGGCTTCGTTCAAGTGTTACACTACAGGGTTATTAGTCAAGCTATCGATTGTTTTTCATCATTTTTTTTTAATTTCAAAAATCGGTGCTAGGCATTGGTCAACTCGTATCTGATAATTGATAATAAAAGTTAAGCTCGCTGCCTTTTGGGATATAAAATTATTTTGTGGGTACATATTTTTATGGAATCTATAGTAAATATACATGAAAGAGTGTCCAACAACGGTATTTCAATTGGCTGTATATTACGTAGTGTCGTAATTTAGTTGTTCCATTTAGAAAATTCATTAACTATATATAATATTAAACGTAATAATTAAAAAAGTATGAACCAAGTTACGATACAATGTAAGACAGGCACAGCCAACTGTGAGGGGAAATACCATTGTATATCACAGTATTTCGGGTCTACCACGGTAATTTACTTCATAGTTGGCCATGTATTTAGTTACGTAGCGTCGTAGCTTTGTTCGACCGCTTGAATGTCAAATGTAGTGAAGTATGAATAAAGCTACGACTCCATATAACAAGTGCATGCTCAACTACGAAGTAAAATATCGTGGTACACATATGTTATATGGCTTGATAAATAACTGATAAATTGAACTACTAAACGATAGAAAAAAAGGTGAGGTCATTATGAAAAATTGCAGCAAGCCCCAGTTAAAGAACGCCTAAAAAACCATATTCCTTACATTTTCGTTCCTAAATTGGCCTAATTATATATCGTCTGGTCATTCCTTCTAATGATTTAAATATTTTTGAGAGAAAAAATTTGAAAACAGACATTGTTATGTCATAATACTCATAACCTGTCCTTGACATAATTGAATGCTTATAATAAAATTAATAATTTACTGAAATTTTATTAAAATTAAGACACATGTTGGACCAAATTTGAAAATTATCACAGTAGTAAGAAAATTCAAAAATTACTGTTTTAAAATAAATAATGACGTCACTACATCATTCATATCCAGCATACCTACAAAATTTCTTTCCTTGATGATTATCACAGGAATCTGAGGCGCATGCGCTTAATTTTGCAGTGAGCTGGCATGAGCTGTGTTGTCACATTATCGTATTACCTTAAATAGAGGAAAATGCTAAAATAAATTTCACATTAAATTGATAACAACGCAACGATTATGAATTCTTACAAGGATTGCTCATGAACCACATTTTTTCGACATCCCCACTCTTGTCGTCTCCAGTGACGTCATTCGCGTACATACAGATACGGATAGACATCGATAGAGACAGGTAGCTATGCCTGTCTCTATCATGTATATGTAGGTATCCTAACTATCCGTCAATGACGTCAAATATTTGGCTTATATGGAGAGTATAGGCAATGAGCAATCATTGTAAGTTTACAATCGTTGATAACAACGAACCTTACGTTAATTAAACAATTAAATATTGAAAAATTAGAGAAAAATTACTTATAAATGTCGAAAACGTAGTCTGTAGAATACTCTAACACAAATAGTTTCACCAATTGTACGGAAAAAAAAATCAAAAATAGTAAGGCGACCATTTGATCAACTGAATCGTGAATCTTCTCCATATTTATAAAATAACTTGAGAGTTGAGATTATAACTTTTGAAGTACACGTTTTAGAAAGAGTACGCTTCACGAAAAAGTAGTATGAGTACAAAACTCCCTTAAAAGAGTACCTACGGTTGGTCACCTTAGAACAAACGATGATGTTAATTGCTTGGTTCAGCAAAATTATTATAAGAATCAATTTCTAAAAGTCCATTTGTTTATAGAATTCTTATATTAACATTTCTGATTTTCTGGCATTTAAAGTATTCACAATTGTTTTGGTCAGAGAATCCTTGAATTGGATCGACAAAATTTGGCAACATCGCTTACAATGCTAAAACCGTTAAAAATTCTAATAGAGACGCGCAGGTGCCATTTTGAAATTTAGTTACCAGTTTACCCGGTGTTATCCTAGCCTAACAATTTTCATAATTTTTTATTCATGTTTTTCATCTAAAATATAATTAAACATGTTGGAAAAATTAGTGCAGATTTTCGGAAAGGTGCAATTCTCCAGATCAACACATAATAAATATATACAAATATTAATGGGCATTTATGAGAAGGTTAGTTGTGTATTTATTTTGTCATTTTCCAGGTTAATTAATAATAAATTATTATTTTCAGTCAAGTGTTGATGAATTCGTTGAGAACTTCATGTTAATTCTAAGAAAAATCTTTGAACAAGATATGGATAAAAATAATTTGTACATTAAACGTGCACTAGAATTTTTTTCAAAATTTAGTGCTGAAGTCGTACGCAAAGAAATATCTAATGAAAACGAAGAAATACAACAGCCGGCTGTTTTTCTTCCAAAATTACTCGAACAAGTCTTCCAGGTAATTATTCTTAAAAAAAGTTCGTCGTTAGTTAAACTAAACATTTTTATTTATAGTATTGCGATTTGAATTACCTGGGATGCCGTTATTATTCATGTTCGTTTATAATGAAGCTTTTGGATCATATTGGTGGTGATGTAAATTTAGATAACTCAGTATGCGATATGATAGAGGAAGCGATGCTAAAACGATTAGAGGTATGAAATAGCAAATCTTACAATAATTTATAATTTACAATTGTGAAATATTTATGTTCCATAATTTCTGAAATTTTACTTTCTGATACGTTATCTATTGAACATGACAACTCTATTTACATTTATTCAGAAACACATTCTTTAGTTTTTTATATTGTTTATATTGCATTCCATTTTGAGATTGTAATAATATTATCAAACTTGTTATTCATTACTATCATTCCTAAATAATTGGTCACACCGGGTGATTCACGTCGGACGAAAAGTTCTTATGGCAACTTCGAGTTAGTTTTATTTATCTCCTCAATCTTCGCAACTCCCATTATTTGGTGAGCGATTCGAAAAATATTTCAAGGATTTGTAGGAGGGTGTCTAGATATCATCTTAGCAAAATTAGAACCTTGTATGTCATTTGCAAGTTGGTCAAAAAGCTTTCGTTTTGGACAATGCCGCGATTTAAAAAAACGAGTTGAAGACCGAAAACGACTAAGAATGACTCTGAAACACTCCCAGCATTGATTTCTTTCGTTTTTCTCCAATGCATTCTAGAAAAAATACGAAACATAACTACCTGGTCTAGAATAAAATTGAGAAAAACGAAAAAAAAATCAATGTTGGGAGGGTCTACGAGTCATTCTTACAATTAGTCGTTTTTGAAAATTGCCACATTGTCAGAAACTATCGTTTTTTGACCAACTTCCAAATGAGCTACAACGTTCTAATTTTTCTAAAATGTTCTCTGGGGACCCACCCTATAAATCCTTGAAATATTATCCTGTTAATTAATTATCGACCTTGTTCCACAGCATCTTACAAGTAATCCATCCGAGATTTAAACTCGATTTCAATGTTTTTTTTTTTAGTGTACTGTTAATTGTTATTTTATGGTATGCATATTTTGCCATTCTTATCCATTTTCAAGTTTAATAAATTGGGTCGAAGTTAACCCTTCAAAATGAATTATTTTCCAAATATCTCGAAGATGTTTCAATATTTTTCTATAATTCGTAAACTAATTGTGTCAGGACAGGACTATCATTTGATGTAAACCAGGGCCGGTTTATCCATATGTGCATATGATGCATCGCACAAGGATGTCAATCTAACAAGCGCCAGTCCTGATATAAACCAATTTTTTTTGGGGTTTTTCTATTTTGTACCCTAGGAGAAAATATAATATGAAAATTTTATGCTAACAGAAAGCAGTAAAATGTGACTTGCCAGTTCGAGAGTTTTTCTAAATTTGGAATATCTATTCTATAAATAGCTATTAGAAATTGTGAATTTAAGAGTTATTTTGGGTACCCGTATTATTTTTAAAGATAGAATAAAGTAAATTGGAATTATTTTGGAATATGTATGTTGAATTATCCATTATTGATTATAAAATTTCATTGTTGTTTACGTCTTTTTTGAAATTCATGTGATAATTAATATCAAGCACTTTGATTGTGATGATACGCAAAAATTTTCGAATTGCAACGGTATTTTTTCGTTGCTATTAAATTAATTGTAACTTATAATCATTTTATCTTAGAATTATGGATAAATTTGTCAATTAAACTTTTACTCGTAGGGCTGCGAAACTCGGCTGTCCCCTCGATCCGCGAACTGCCCTATTCGCAAAATAAAATCTCACTTTTAATACTTGTATCATACTCATAAATAACTATTTTCTATTGAATTGAATTGAATTGTTCAAAATTTTGTAGTATTTTAATTCATCTACTATTAAATTAATTAATTAATTAAATTTTAGTAGGTTCAGATCTACTTATCGATAAAAAAATTGTATAGGGGCGCCAATTTCTCGTTCTGCTTTAGGTGAAAATACCACTAGACCCGGCGCTGTTCTATATCGAATATATTTAATTTAGTCATCGCCAGTCCTAGCATTTATTTTAACTTTTCTGACTTGAACTTTTTTTGATTTATTGTATGTAATAGTACGACAACAGATTAGATATACGTTTACAAGCAATATCGGCATTATCACGATTACAAAGTCCTACTAAAGATTGTCCTATTATTGAAGCCTATTTGAAATGTTTGAATGATCAACATAATACTGTAAGTATATTTTTAAAAAGACAAATATATGTTATTATAGATATATTCAATTTAATTTTTAAGATTCGCCGTGCTGTAATAGACGTGATTGTCTTGAATGCTAAAACACTTCCTGCTATAAGGGAAAGAATCCATGATATTGATGCAGAAGTTCGTTGCAGAGCTTATATTAGATTAGCTAATATGGGACCATTAGTAATGTTTATAAGACATCGTTTATTTATTATGCGGGCTGGTTTAACTGAAGAAAATCCACAAGTGAAGCGGATCTTCAAAGAAGTACTGTTAACGAAATGGTTAATAGCTTACGATAACGATTATACGAAATTTTTAAAAGCTTTAACATTATCATCGACTGAAATTGATCTAACTCATCTTGCACCAATCGGTAAGAAAATCTTGCGTTATTTATTTGAGTAAGTATTTGTATAATTTATAAAGTAAATAATATAATTATAATTTTTTGTTGTCAACTATCTTTTAGATTGGCATCAGTCGACAGTTTATTGGAATCTCTACCTATCGATGATGAAAATAAATTAATAAAAGATACACATTTCAATAATGAAACGCTACTATATTGGTATTATTTAATTAAATACTTCCGTACTGATGATCGATTTGATGATTATCTGTCCCAAATTCTGCCAGACTTAACACAATTTTGTCTGTACATAGAAAGGTGAGTTATATTTAATTGAATATTGTTTCTTTATCAGTACCTGTACAATTTAACTTGAAAATAACCGACAGTCTTCCATTATCAATAATTGATTAATAATAATAACGCAACATTTATTATCTCGTCCCTAGCAATCGGGGAATCGAACCGTAATTTTTTTCGTTCCGGTTCAATGAAAAAAAATTATCTGTTTGGTGCCGGTTTTCAAATTTTTAAACATAAACAGACAGATTTTCAAAATATTTTCCATTATAATGATATGATCGTGAAGTAGATAAAATTTCAGAAATTTTCATGACAATGGAGAAACAAATTAATTAATAATTTCAAGCTCTTAATTATAAATGAAAAGGCGGCGACAGTCAAATTTTCCGTAAAACTCACTTAATTTTTAAAATTGAATCTCAAGCGAGCTTCATGTTCTTTCCTCTTACGTCATCTTTCTAAGAACAAGAGTAAGTATGATTCCCTGTCTTTAAAATTATCCATGGCATCAATGTTCGGAAAACAAACAAACTTATCGGGAAAATTCTGGAAAATTTGGAAAGCTCTTTCAATTTTTAAAATCTAAAATATTGGCTAAGCTAGCGCCAGTTATAAAGGAAAATGTACGAAATAAACAGTTTTCTTTGCTATTCAGAATCTTATCACATTTTTTTCAATATAAAAAGCCTTAGGGCATGCACCTTGAAATGCTCTATCCAACGCACGTTTATTTTTTACATTATCTCAAAAAGCAAGCGAGTAATCGATGTTTGAAGATTGATAATTTTCGCTCGCCTAAGTTTTCAATCCCCTGAAGTTTCCTTCCTGTTAAGGAAGGAAACTGGAAATGAAAAGAGAAAAAGATCGTGTTAAGTGGTATACTTGAACCAAAAACAACAGGTTTTTGTTGTCGGTTCAGCTCCGGATTTCGCTACAGCCAAAATTTCGGTGAATTCCGGCAAAAACTATTCTGGATTTTTTTTTTAATAAAATATAGATATAATGGAATAGGTATTTATAGCTATTGTTAATACTGAACTATGTTGCACGCTGATTTCTCTTATTTTTTATTATTTTTGTTTTAGAAAATTTAACGATAAGTACAGTAGAGGTGAAGTATCCGAATTTGAATTTAACATACATTGCCTACTTAAAATTCTTAATGGCTATGATTTCTCTGAAGAAGTAAATAATTTAAATTTATATTTTAATGTAAATTGGTTGTAAAAATTTTAATTTTTAAGGTTGGCCGTCGTACTACCATTACATTGATTACTAATATAATAACTAAATACCAATTTAATAAACGTAAGTTGACTGAAAAATTCTTAAGAGTGTTATCAAAATGTTATACGAAACTTGATAATTTTTTGGACAAAATTAATGAATTTTTTATAAATATTCGTGAGCCAACTATTGAAATACGAGAACGATTAAGTGAACATGAAATCACAGATAGAAGATTTAAAGTAAGGCTATTGCTATTCAAATAAAATAGGGTTAATTAATTAATTTATTAATTGATTTAAGATTGCTCACTGCCGTACGCGCATAATAATTTTGCAAGGTGAACAGGAAGAAGCCGTAACAAAACAAAATTTTCAAAAAGCCGGCGAAATTCAAATAAATATTGATAAATTAAATGAAGAATTGGAAGATTTAGAAAAGCAATTCGGTTCTGACATCACGACTATTACAAAGACAATTCGCGTCAATAAGACTGATGGTCAAACAATTTCTAATTGCTTAGATATTTTAATTGGTGTTATGCGATTGAAAAGAATTGATAAATTATCGCCAATTTTAATAAAATTTATGGACGAACTCTTGTTGCCATTATCTGAAAATCAAAATGATGGAATGCATGCAAAATATCTGGAATGTCTTATACTATACTGTGTGATTGATAAAAAACTAGCTTTAAAATATCATGGAGAAATTTTCGACCCGGTAAAATCATTAACTTTTAATTATAATAAACTAATGTTGTTGTTTTTTCTGATAGATTTTAAGCTATAAACATTTTGGTTACTCAGATTTGGCATCATTGAAAATTGCTTTGATGGGGTTTGCTGATCTTTTATGCATTTATGGTATTAATTTGATGAAATCAGTTGATAGTGAAATTGTTAATACAACACGTAGATTGATACAAGTTGATAACGGTATACGAAACGTACTTGAGAGTGCCAAATCAATAACATTTCCATTATTATTGGATTCAATAGTAGCAATATTAGATATAGAAGTATATAGCTATCACTTTCGAAAAATTAATTTATTAAATTTCATAACATTTTAGGATGAAGAAATGATAATAATGGCACTTAAAACCTTATGTAAATTGGTGTCAATTGTACAATTTACATCAGAGATCATAAGTCACGTATTATTAAAGTGGTTTCATCCAATAACTGAAAAAAATAATGACATCTATACAACAATAGGATTTTTCATAGAAAGATTTATAAAATTGACAAAGAATTCAATTATGATAATACGTGAAACACTAGTGCCAGTATTATCAACAATAGTTACCTCTCCTAATGATTATCCTATGACTTCAGTTAATTTAGACATTGTTTTAAATTTCTATCTTACATTGATGAATGCTGATAATGAAGTAAATAATTTGTTATTAGATTTTATTTATTAAGTGATTAACTTTAAATGTTTTAGATAAATCTCAAAACTTCAATATTTGATATAATTGAAAAAATATCAGATGATTCCAATAAGAAAATTGTCCAATTACTATCAAAAATATTATTACGTTTAGATGTAAAATTGAAGAAAATTGAAGAACGTCATGAATATATCGAGCCAGCTGTAATAACAATTGATGTAAGTTATTTAAAGTTGATTTGAAAATCTTTAAAACGTATTTAATTTTTAGAAAATCGAGGATAAGGTGGCAAAACGGTATATAGAAAAATTTATAAGCAAAGTTAAAAGTACAGCTATTGCCAACGAATCACAGCCTGTCGTAAGCAATAAAGAACAACATAATGACCACTCACAGGGAAACATGGAAAATGAAACAAATAATAATAATGTTGTGGAAGATGATCAAAATGGCAGTAATAATAATAATCGTAATAACACAATAGTACAAAATAAAAAATCAGGAGATCGAAGTAAATTACGCAGGAGTCAAAGACTTCAAGCAAGGGTAACTGAATTAATTTTAGTTGAAAAATTGTTACAGTTATTGATTTTTTTTTTTATAATATTTAGAGTTCTACTGTTGGTGAAACAGCTGGAGTTGCCGAAAAGAAGAAAATACAAACACCCATAAAATCTAATGTTGTAGAAACAGCCGAAGCTATTGAAAATAAGAAAATACAAACACCCGCAAAATCTAATGCTGGAGAAACAGTCGGGGCTGTTGAAAAGAAAAAAATGCAAACACGCGCACAATCTAATGTTGGTAGAGCTTCTGAAGTTGCTGGAAAGAATAAAAGGCAAACACCCGCACAAGTGCATCAGATAAAACGTAGAAAGTCTAAAAGAAATAAATCAAATATACAGATACAGGTTTGTTATTCATTTTTCATGTTTTTAACAATAACTTATCATGTATTTTGTTAGGAATCACCTGTTTCATCAACGTCTGATAGGAATGTTGAAGTTATATCTGATGATACTTCCGATACAGAGTAGGCTATTGCTTTCTAAATATCAAATATTTTTGCTCTTATACTATTTATTTTTTCAGTCACAGTAATACTGGAAGAAAAGTGCCCCTTCGAAAATCATTACGTTTATCGAAAGGAAAGTAAGCTTACTCATACCAAATAATAGTAAATACTACTCATTTTTTAAAAAATTTTAGTAATTTCTTATATTAGTGATAATATGGGTAGTATTTCAAAATATTTTTGATAGTTTTTCATAAGTTTTATAAATTGTTTCATTTCAACACGTTGATGCTCACTAAAAAAGCTCTCCATTTAAATACATAGGAAGCTCGTCATCTATAGACATCATCGTGTTAAAGTATTTTCAATAAATTGATTAATTATTATTTATTAAATAAAAGTAAATACTACTAATTTTTTTAAAATGTTAGTAGTTTCTTGTTTGTGATAATATGAGTACTATTTCGAAATATTTTAACATTTTTTATAAGTTTCATGAATTATTCAATTTTAAAGTTTTTATAATCAGATTAATAAATTATTCTTCACTAAATAATAGTAAATATTACTCATTTTTAAAAAATGTTAGAAATTTCATATGCTTATGATTAGTAATTTATTATTATGTATAATTAGTATTTTAAAATATTTTTGATAGTTTTTCATACATTTCACATATTTTTCTATTTTAAAGGATTCATAATCAAATTAAGAACTTTTTTTACTAAATAATAGTAAACGGCTCATTTTTAAAAAATGTTAGCAGTTTCTTATTTGTGATAATATGTGTAGTATCTCAAAATATTTTTGATAGTTTTTCATACGTTTCATAAATTATACCACTTTGAAATATTCATAATTAAATTAATAAATTATCATATCTTTTACTAAAAGACAGTAAATACTACTAATTTTTTATAAATATGTATTAACAGTCCCTTATTTGTGATAATATGAGTAGTATTTTAAAATGTTTTTGAAACTTTTTCATAATTATTGCATTATAAAGTATTCATAATCAAATTATTAATGATATATTGATGAATATTAAATTAAGAAATATGTATTTAAGCTTAACAGCTAAAAAAAGTTTGGAACCATGAGTGCGATACGAACTTTGGTTTAACGCACCACAGCTCTAAGCAAAGGTGGGTTCGTATCCCACCCAGAGTTCCAAACTTTTTTTAGTTGTTAAGCTTGAATATTTGTTAATTTAATATTCATTAATAAATCATTAATAATTCCATCGCAGTTTTAATGATCTGCATAATAAACTATTTTTTATATTCATAATCTAGATATTTGTTTCAACCACCCCTTTTTTTCAACCACTATAAGAGCAATGAACTACTGTGAGAAAACTTATAAAAAAATCATTACAATAAAACACAGCGATAGAATAGCATAAATCTATTGTAGTAAAATAACATAACATTTAAGTACTGATAATAACTCAGATAAGGGCAAAATTGGAATAACAGTTGTATATATATATATGAAAATCATTGCATTCGAGTTATTACAGCTTTAAACTGAACCATAGAAATTACCCTTAATGTTTAAATAATTATGTAAAATTGGCGTTCAGAAGGTTTTGTTCAAATATTGGAAGTTTAAATATTTTTTATAGATAATTTTGAAATATATACAACAATATTGATGCCAAAACTTCCATTAAATAAACGAATTATTTTAAATACATGATTGTAGAGAGAAAAGGAAAAATATATTAATAGGATGAAAAATATCTAAACTTCCACTTTGAAGGGAGAGCCAGGAATATGGTCGTCACCCCATTTAACAATAACGATATAATCTCCTCTCTCTCGCACAACATAGCTAACATTATATTGATTGCGTCCTTGGTGTTTAATAAAGACTTCATCACAAGGTCCTTTCGGTCCATGAACACCAACAAACAAAATATTCGTACCTGAAAGAATATTCGTCAACTTTCAACAATTTTAATTGAAAATAAAGAAAATTACCGGCATCTTGCGCCGAAACGGTGAATTGATTCTGTTTGCCTAAATAGGCTTTCTTCAATCCCATACCCTTTGATGTTACTTTTGCGGCGTTACTTTTAAAATGTGGCAATACTGGTCCTTTATTAGCTTGGCCACCTTTTCCAGTTTTTGCTGTTGTTTCAACAACAACCGATGATGATTCTTGGCCTCCAATATCAGCTTTAGATTCGCCTAAAATTATAAATAATTACAATAATGGAATGTATAAGGATAATTTTTTCATTACCTTTGCTGTGGACTTTAAACGGAGATCCTACAATATGGTTGTTGTTATATTTAATACTGATATAATAATCTCCTGGTGCTAGTGGTGTATATCTGACTTTATATCCTTCTTCAACTTCAGTACAATCCATAGATACTTTGCTAGGACCGTCGATGTTTACAGCTAAAGTACCAGCACCAGCATTGACAGTATCGATGATGAAATCAGTTTTAACACCTAGAAAGCTCACAGGTGAGATACAATTATTCTATTATAATAAAGTATCTACCTGTTTTAATATCGTTAAGGCCAGGACCAGAAGCATGTACAGCGGCTGGATCAGCTGTATCTTTCCCAACTTTAACACTGAATGGTGATCCAGGAATATGGACCCCATTGAATTTGCAATGGATTTTATGGATACCATTTTCGCGTGGCATAAAACGTACTGAATATTCTTCCATATCGATGATTTGTACGAAACAATCATCCTCATGACCAGATGGTCCAATCAACTGAATATACACAATTGTTTAGTTTATGTTTTTGTTTTTTGTAAATAAATCACTTACTTTAGCATCAAGATTGCCTTTGGCACCATTTCTGCGTACAACAAAATGTGAGGGCTTATCAGCTTGTATAAAACCCTCAGGAAATTGGATGACTTCAAGTAAATGGGCATCCCCAACAGCCGGCGATATGTAGACTTTGAATGGTGAATCCGGCACATGTTCATCGTTGAATTTCAATCCAATACGGTATTCACCTGTTACACAAAACTTACTATTATCACACATATACTTTTAAAAAATATCCAACAACTTGTTTTATTATATAAACAACCTTCATTATCATTATCGGCTGGAGGTGGTGTATCTAAATTTATCTCTTGACTAACTTTATACATTATTTAATGAATGTTCAACAACAAATAACAATGGAAACATTGACTATTATATTGTAACAAGTATATAAGTTGGTTGGTTACTCAAGTCATATGAAAAATATCCTACTAACTATTAAATATATGATTCAATTTTCTATATTTAACATTTCAAAACTACCTTGAGGTTATTTTTTTTTGTCATAGCATAACACACTTTAAAACATACTATGAAATCTTAACTTGGATCAATGCCAATGAAAAATAAGCCCAGTAATAAATATATTTACATAAATAACGGACACTTTTATTTCATAAATATTATATTAAATTCATCATTTAAAATCATCTCCAACCAATAAGGTTTCCAATCAAGAATGAAGTTTCCTTGTAATATATAACCGTTGTCAAAATTTGGTAACGATAAAATTTATTTATTTCATTCACATGACAGTTTGTCATTTTTCTAAAAATATAGTTTTTTTAATACTGGCTAAATGCCAATAAATAATTACAAAAAAAGAAAAGGAAATGATACAACATTGACAGATTCAATGGAACACCGATGATGAATTCTTTCAAAGATCATAAGACCGACCATTTATTAGTTATGCCACGTATAAATTACACACTTTTTTTCGTACAACATAAATCGATCTAATCAAGATAATTTACATGTATCCGGTCTTTTATCTTAATGCATTTTGGCAAAGTTCTAATTGTTGATTTATTTCAAAATAATCTGATTAAGAGCCAATACTAATCCAACATTAATGTGCAATTAATAATATTCCATTGAAAAACGTTCAATTACTACTACAAATAAATGATCAACAAATTTTTGAATTAATTAAGAAATCAATTGCTTTGAACAAACATTTTAAATGAGCGTGTAATGATGGTGGTTTATGCAACCAATAAAACACTCACCCGGCTCTGATACTTTATAAGATACATCACAAGAACCATCTTTCCGATCAGTGAAATTAATTTCAGCTTTACTGGGACCCTCTACAGATATAGCCAATTGTCCACTACCTGCCTCTCTGGTCCAGACATTAAACTCGTTAACTTCCCCTTGTTCGCCGCGTTCTAAACCGGCACCACCAGCTTTAACTAAATGTGCACCATGATCGCGATACGGTCCGACAGTAAATTGGAATGGAGAGCCTGAAATTACCAAAATTTCACTATTGTAATTATCATTAATAACTTAAATTTAATTGATTATACCGGGAATATGAATATCCTTATATTTAACAGAGACAGTATGGACGCCTAGTTCTTTTGGTACGAAATGTACAGCATAGAGACCATCTTGGACTTCGTTAATAACAGCATCTTCAGTTACACCACCAGGTGATGTGACAGTAGCACTTAAATCAAATGATGTAATGCCTGTAATAATTCAAATCAAATAAACCAAATTTAATTAATAATAATATAATAATAAATGATAAACAAATTTGGGCTAAATTTCGATATCCAGATTTGTTTGATTTATTTTTGATAGAAATCGTAAAATTACCAGGCATTTTAAAAGTGAGTTTGCATTGACTTCCGACTTCAGTAATAGGAACAGCTTCACGTTGTCTTTGGATTCTTTCTCGTTGTCGATTAGTACCCTCACCGGTAACCTAATTTTTAATTAATTGATTAAAATTTTAAATTTTAAAATCGTAGATAATTTACTTTAACCGTAAATGGTGATCCGTTGACATGATGATCGGCGAATTTTAAATTAACGATATAATAACCGGGTTCTGTTGGTTTATAGGAGATATTGAGAGTACCATCACTGTTATCATTGCATTGAATTTCAGCCTTGCTCGGACCTTCGATGGATAGCGACAATCCACCAAAACCTACGAAAATATTTTTAGTATTTATTGTATATTTGCTAACATTTAGTAGTTTACCGGCATTCCTTGTATCAACAGTGAAAGTGTTGTTAACATGAGTTTTGCCTTCTTTTAATGCATTGCCTGATACTTTAACTTTTCTAGCATCGCCGACTTCTCGTTCACAAACATTAATTTTAAATGGTGAATTTGTAATATGATTACCCATCTTTTTAACAGAAACTATATGTTCACCAATTTCTCTAGGTGTAAATGATATACCAATATTACCAGTTGGTAAACGTTTTAAAAAGCATGGTTCTTCTAAGCCGCTTGGTGCTTGTATTGATGCATTCAATGAACGTATATCAGCATCAGATATTTTACCAGGTAATGATACTTCACTGCATGAACCAACAGATATTTGATTACGTTTTCTACCTTCACCGGTAATTTTAGCAATAAATGGTGATCCTTTTATGTGTTTATCACCAAAACGTACGGAAATTTTGTATTCACCAGGAGCTGTTGGTAGATAAGATACTGATACTGTACCATCTTTATTATCATGACAGCTTATTTCAGCTTTACTGGGTCCTTCAACGGCCATTGATAGACCACCAGCACCGGCGCCTTTAGTTGAAATTGTAAAATTACTCGGTTCACCAGACACACCATGAGTTAATCCAGGACCATAAGCGGTTACATAACCAGAGCTGATTGAATCAACATGAATTTTATATGGTGAACCTTGAACATGTTCACCATTGAATTTTACAGCCAATTCATGTAGACCTTCTTCACGCGGATCATAACGAATTGTAACTGTACCATCGTGGTTATCTTCAATGACTGGTTTATCAACGTTTCCGCTCGGCATCTTGATTTCAGCTGAAATATTTTAAAATATTTTTATGTGTTGATGGTGTCTTTATAAATACCTTGATGTGTATAGATTGAGTAACACGATAAAATTGTTAATGGAGCAAAATCAATATCAAAATCTTCACTATTTATTAGTATGGACGGTACGTTACGATAAACTATCGGAAATTCTTCACGATCTATTTCCGAGTATGTTATTGTCTTTAAAGTGTTTTTATAAAATTTCGAATTTTCTGACCAATCTTCCTCTATTGGTGATGAATTATTTAACCACCTGTACATTTTTAATCAATTCTTTTCAATGTATTTCATTATTTAAACAGTGAAACTATGCAATAACGATTAGGTTTTTTTAGTGAAGACCGACACTGGAGAAGACTGAATTTCGACTGAATTTGCAGGGTAAATATACGATTTCATATATGCTTATTAAATAAATGGATATCTGGACAGCTGGTCAAAAAATAAGTAAGGTGTAGAATATTTGACATCTAAAAATAATCAAATACATTTTTTGATGTAAAAATTAGGTTGAGACCAGGGAAGAATTTTATTCGTCTTATTAATATTCACGCATGAATATGAAATGTATCATAAAACTCTTAAAAATTTGGATCGATTATCCAAAACAAACTCGCCTGCCAGAAGAGTCGCCTCCAATTGGCGTGATAAAAAAAAATTAAAACACAATTATAATAATTATAATGTCATTGTCCGTATCAATGATAATAAACTAATACAATAATAAAATAAAACAAAATTTTTAATTATTACCTGTAACGTGTCCCCCAGTGCTCGGTAATGGAATATTATCTAAGTTCAACGGTCGGAAAGTCTGTTTAGAAGATTGAGTGGTAGTTTTCTTTGATGTTGCAGTTTCTGTAACTGTTGTCTTCTCGGATTTACTAACTTCCTCAGCCTATTAATAAAATACAAAATTTTTTATTTAAACAAATAGATCATTTTTTCGGCTGTCAGTCAAAATAGATATAAAATGAAATTCTTCCAAATGAAAACGAAACGGAAATATTCGTGCCAAAATAAACATTTTTTTAAAAAGATGCTCCAGTTGTCAACACCGGCTTTTAATTTTTGAAACATAAAGACGACGTTTTGATTCATTTTATTAGTATAAAAGTGTTTTCTCCCTTTTTTTTTTGACCATAATATTTCTACATGTTTCCTCTAGTTTAAACAAATTTTAATTATATTAATCATAAGAATAACAAATACAACCATATATCTTTAAAATTATTCGATTTTTTTCATTTAATTTTAGATAATGTAAATAATAATTGAATTATTGACGAGAATATTGAAACATCTGTTTTTAACAAATATACAAGAAGCTAGATGTAGTTGAAATAAAACCAACACGTGGATTATTCTAAAAAAAAAAGTCAAGCTCGATTTGGTGCCACGTGCTTAAACTATTTACAGAACGCGTACATAATTAATCTTAACAATAAAATAAAAATAAAAAGGCTGAGAGTAATTAAAAAAAGTGCTAACAGATCCTTAGACGAACGAAGGAAGTAAAAATAGTACCACTTCAAGAGTGTAAGACTTATTTAACATAGTTCTAGTATTAGTAAGTAATACTGTCTATTATAACATAAGGGTTAGAGGTTGCAATTTAGCACTCTTACTTTCGCTCAATATTTATAAAATTTAGAGGCAAATATGTGACCCAAACCGCCCCGATTTCAACACAACTATGAATATTATTAATTAACAACACGAGTCGGTTAGCTCTACAATAATAAGTTTTCGAAAACTTTGTCCTATTTTCGTTGGCCGTATTAATTTATAAATGGATTTCATTGTTATATTATCTTAAGCTTTGTTGATTTGATGAGTTATAAACAGCTGCAAGATTGTAGTTAAGCGTGAATGGTGTACCGAAAGATTTTAATAAATTAATTGTTAGAAAATTTTCTGCGTCTTAATTAATAAAAACACAACTAAATTTAATTAAGAATCAACATTGATAAATCATTACGTTAATGAACTAGTTAATTGTTCTGTTAGTATTAATTAGTATAATCAACAATTTGGCTAATATCTAATTTGTATTACAAAATTTTGGTGTTAATAAGGCTTGATATAACAAATGCAGAAGTTTCAAATGTTATTTATTCAATTTCCACCTGTTTATAATTTCTCACAGGATTGCGGTGAAAACTATTTTAGAGTCAAGTTAGATTTCGTTTTGGCTTCGTTTCTTTTAAATAAAAATCTCTATATTTCCATCTTATAAATTTCATTAAAACTGATTTTTTCGAATTTTTTTTTGGAAAAATTCTATTTTAGATTGTCCTATGTTAGAGAAAATGGATTGAATTTCTTATATGTATTTATAACTATCTGGGCAACTTTAGTTGTACCTAATAACCCATCTTTCATTATGAAGATTTTTCTATAATTATAATAGGTATTGGGGCCAATTTTTTTTGGAAAAAGAGTGTTTCTCTGGGTATAATTTATAAGAAAAATCTTCATATATGGATGGACTATGACGTTTCTGAATAAATTTCTTCAATGTTGACAAGACGACAAGCAAAACTAGTAACATAGAAAAGCTGGAGTAATTGGCACCGTAATTAATTAAACTACAAATATTTTTTGTGTTAATTAACAGTAAGAATTTAATTAATTTATTTGTTAATGACTTAGTTTGTTAAAAAGTTGATTTTAAAATACACACAATTAATTAAAATTGTAAGAGTCGATTAGTAGAAGTTTCAAGTTTTTTGTATTACCTTCTACTAGAAACACCAGAGAAATGCTCTCTCAGAAGAGTGAAGACAATTAAATTACATGCATATAGAAATTTTGAATATAGTGGTTACTAAAAAGAATAAAGCTCGAATAGTTCGGCAAATTTCGATTGTTTCCGTTTTTCTATAAAAGTGACCGCCCATTATTACAAATTTTTTCAAAAAGAAAAATTCAAAATTTTAGAACGAGCTCGTTAAGAAATTCCACCAAAAATATACCAATTTACTCAAATAAACGCCAATAATAAATCAATGTAACTTAAGTAGGTCCAATACTAGTTAAAACTAATTTGGACTATGGTTTATTATAGGAAATTGAAAAAATTGTTTTTTTAACCGATTTCTATCGTTTTTGCTATGGGTAGAGGGGGTATTGTGTGATAAAAATGATCCGGTTTAGTCTCCAAAAAAAAAAAATGAATAACCAGCCAAAAATTTAAGATATTTCAAGATAATAATAATATAAAATAATGATAATACAAGTTCACGACACTGGTTGTAATCAAAATTTGAAAATCTTGCCAATATTCTAAAATAATATCATTTTCATTATTTTTTTAACTCTAAACAGATTTTGTGTTTATTCCTTACGAGTCAAGTAGATCCGTGTTTACACATTTACGTCGAAATTTCTGATTTTATTCGGATAATTAAAATTTCAACATATGCGTTATTATTTTTGGATTGTTAATTTTTCGCTATTTTAAATATGAAAATAAATAAATCCAATGCAAATTTGGTATATCTCATTTATACCTTTAGATAGTTCGTTTTTTTCCTCTTTGTAACGATAGTTGTTTAAATTAATTTACAAAATTTAAACAAAAATGAAGAAGCGTCAGATGGTGGTTTTGTCTAGCGAACTATTTTTAAACAAGGTGCGGCGAAAACAACAATAACGAGTGACAAGAAGGATTCCCTGTTATTGTTATTATAATTCTGAAATTTTTGAAATTGCAGTAATCGGCCAAAAATAAATCGAATTAAGCGACATTTGACACTTTATCGTACCCAATAAGGGAATTAATTATTAATAATCAGCTCCCCCATAATTATAAATATAGCACTTATAGGACCTTGGATAAATAGTCTGTGCGCAATTACAACAATTTTCTAGAGAAAACATGAAACAACACGAAAACTATGCGAAATATTTAATTAATGTCGAATTATTGATAATTGCTTTACATAAATCCAATTTTATTTGCTATTATTGTATTTGTAAATTGAAAAATTTGTAAATATCCCGGAAAAATTAATAATAACTTGTAATAAAGCGAACGAAAAATTCAATTTTTCTATCACGTTCACCGTTCTTACTTTCACGAAAATCTATAAATAATACAAACTTATTTTTATATTGTCAACTATAATCGATACAAATTTAGGATGATATTTCAACATAGATGCTGACTTTTCATGAATGTAAATCAATCTTTTCCGGATCATTTTTTAATATTTTCACTTACCGTAAATGTGTAAAAACCACCAGGTATCGATTGCCCACCGAATTTAATATTAATCGTATAATTACCAGCATCTTCGACTGTGTAATAAATACTAACTGTACCATCCCCATTATCGACGATATTAATATCCAAATCACTGGAAAACATTTTTTTAAACCATTAAAAAAATGGAAAATTTATCAAATTTTACCTCCCACTTGTTGATCGAATTCTACAAGTTACAGCCCCATTTCCGGCTTTTTCAGTATTCACTGTAATACAGTAAGATTCACCACTGCAGATAGTTCCTTTTACTCCACCCGTAATTGTACATTTTTCCGCCTAACATATCAATTTGTTAAATTAATAATATTGCTAGCTAAGAATTACATATTCAACAAAAGTTGCAAAGGGTGATTTTGGAGTGCAAAACTTATAATTTTAGGGACTTTTACAAAGAAAATAATCCCGCGTTGGAAATTACACGCAAGTGTACAGTGATGAGCACATAAAAGCAACCACTTTGGTGGGGCTGTGTAAAACAGGCTTGCAATGGCGGTCGCAATAATGTAACAGAATTTTCACAGTTCAGACTTTGTGACCAAAGATATTCAATCAGAATATGGGGTATTTACCTGAATAGACAAATATTTTGACAGTTTCAAGAGGAGTAGTGGAATAGGCGAACTTATAAGCAATAATGTGAGTTAGTGGCGTTCTAAAATTTTTATGTATGAAAAAATGAGCCGCTATGTTTTTATCATTTTAATTATAATTTCACGGTTGGTTTCCCTTCAATTGATTGAAAATAAATTAAGAATACTTACATTTCCAATACTGTAAGCTTGAACAGGAATTGGAGCTTTAGTGATTTCATGTCCACCATATTTTACATCAATCTTATAACGTCCGCAATCATCAGGAGTGTAAGTAGCACTATAAGTGCCATCTCCATTATCGGTTATTTTAACAGATCTTGGATTACCATCAGGTCCTAATACTTGAACACTTAAATCACCATATCCAGCATCATTAGTATCAATCAATATGGTTGTTGGTATAGATGCTGGTATACCATTTTCATCAATACTAGGTCCACTTAATTTAACACGTTCCGGTTCACAAATAGGTCGAACTTTTAATGGGAATGGACTATTTGGTATATCTTTACCATTATACATAATTTGAGCTTTTAAATTAGCACCTTCATTTGGTGGTATATAAGTAACATCAAATGTACCATCACCATTATCGATAACTTCTGGTCGTCTTGGTAAAGGTTTCTGATCTGAAGTTATATTAACAGCAACTGGTGCTGGACCAGCTTTGGAAGCATCAATTGTAAATTTCGTTGGTATACCAGGTCGGCATTTAGATGATTCTAAACCAGGTCCAAATGCTTTCACCATTTTTTCATCAACAATAGGAAGTACTTGAACTTTAAATGGTGATCCAGTTATATGTTGATCAGCAAATTTGATTGCTACATCATATTCACCAGGTTCAGTTGGTATATATTCAACTGAACACGAACCATCTCTATTATCTTTACATGTCATTTTTGCTTCTGATGGTCCTTCAATTGCTAAAGATAAACCTCCAGTACCAGCACCTTTAGTTTCTACAGTAAATACATTTGATTGATTCATAATTCCATTTTCCAATCCAGGACCGTATGCTATACATTTTTTAGCATCACAACCTCGACGAACATTAACAATAAATGGCGATCCAGGCACCGGAACATTATCATAAAAGATATCTATTGTATGGCGACCTTCTTCAAAAGGGGTGTAACTAACTTTATATGTACCATCAAGTAAAGGAGTTACTAATTTTTCAGTCTGAGCTCCTGAAGGATTTGTTATTGTGCATGTCACTTTAGCATCATCTCCAGATTTTGGAATGCCTCTAGTATCGACCAGAAAATCAGTGGGAGAATCCACGAAAACACCTAAAATGTATTTTTAAAACATGAAAAAAAAGCCCTCTAAAAATACATAAAACAACAATAACAACAAATAAATCATGCGATAATATCAACAACTAGCAATTCTATTGAAATAAAAGTGGCTATTAATTTGTTAATTAAACCGAAAACAATAAAACGTTATTTTTGGTAATTGTTCCAAGCATTTATTTTCGCACACGAGTTTACCATGAAGTTGTATTCCACTGCCAGAAACTTTAATTTTATTCATATCAACTTCTGGTATAATAATAGCTTGAAATGGACTTCCAGGTATGTGTTGATCATTAAAGGTAATATTTATGCCATAATCACCAATTTCAGTTGGTAAATATGCAACTGAACATGTTCCATCACCATTATCGCGACAATTAATTGCCGCCTCACATGGTCCCTCAACTGTCACCCCTAAACCACCCTGACCTGCACCTCTAGTATCAATCATAAATTCAGCAGGTCGATTAACAATACCCCTATGTAAACCAGGACCACTGGCCTTTACTTTTAATGGATCACTTCCAGTTAAACATGTCAATCTAAATGGTCTATGTGATATTGGTTCACCTCCAAATGATATTCCTAATAAATATTCACCTAATTGAGTTGGGGTGAAATTAACTAAATAACCTTCATGTGTTGGTATTACGTGTGCTTTTACTTTACTCCCTGATGGACTTGTTATTGATATCGAAAATTCTGCTTTACCTGCATCTTGTGTTATTACTCTGAATTGTTGTAAGCTATTTATAGGAGCAGCTAAATATTACAATAAAATCATTTTAATTATACTATAATATAAAGCAGGAGCAGTAAAACTCTCACTCAGTAAATATACATTTCGATAACACCCTGTATAATAGTATTTAAGATTCGAGAATGAAACACTAGAGTGCGTTGATTTCAGTTTTGTTACCATCTAACGGTAATTATTGTAACTTTACCAATAAGTAAAAACGTACATTTTGATGGCAACTGTATTTTAGTTTTTAAATATTGAATAATCGACCACGAGAGGTCACTAGTTAATAATCAAAAAGATTTCAGCTTTGTTGCCATCTAACGGTAATTATTCCTATTACTTTACAGGAATTATATTACAGGGGTGATTTGGAAAGTTGATAAATGAGTTTTACTGTCTTTTGTATTTTCAAGAATATGAAAATAAAATAAAACTTACTTGGTTCTAATCCGTCGACTTTAATTTTTGAAACATCCACATTGGGTACGACACGGAATTTAATTGGTGTACTGGGAATTGTAATGCCATCATATTGAATAGTGGCTGTATGGATTCCTGATTGGGATGTTTCATATTCTACTGTATAAGTTCTGTCACCATTATCGATCAATTTTACAGGGACTTGTTGACATGTATCCTCATTAAATAGGAAAACATCGAGTTCTGCTTCTCCAGTTTCTCTATAATCAATCATTTTATTGATGAATTTTGTATAAAATTTATGTTAATCAATCTTACCGAGTGTCTATATTGAAATGTGTTGGTGTATTTGATTTAACACCATCCTGGATTCCAGGTCCGAAACAATGAACTTTGGAAGCATCAACAGGTTCCCCGACATAGACTCTAAATGGTGAATTTCTAGTAGCAACACCACCATAATTAACTTGAATTGTGTGTCGAGTTCCATTTAAAGGTACATATGATGCTTCAATTGTACCATCTGGTTTTTCTGTTAGTTTAACATCAACTTTATTTGAATTAGAATCAGTTATTTTAACGTCTAATGGAGCAGATCCGGCTTTTCTAGTGTCAATCATGAATTTCGTTGGCAAGTTTTTCTGTACACCATTTGATTCAATTCCAGGTCCGTAAACATCGACCTTTTCCGGATAATAGTCAGTATGTGGTAGAATTTGAGCAATATAAGGACTACGAGGAATGTCTTCATTGTCGCATAAAATATGGACGGCATATTCACCGGGTGCTGTTGGATAATATCTAACATCAGCTGAACCATCACCATTGTCGTGGCATTCGATTTTGGCTTGTGATGGACCTTGAATACTAAAACCTAAAGCACCAGTTTCACCATTTGTTTCAACAGTGAATAAAGCTGGATAATTAGTAACACCACCAATTAATCCAGGACCATAGGCGCGTATTGCTGTTTCTTTATATGGGCCAACATTAACATCAAATGGTGATTTATAGATTTCTTGTCCACTGAATGTTATCATTATCCGATATCGGCCTTCTTTCATTGGATGATAAACAGCCGAATAGGTTGTTCCATCGATTTTTGTTAATTTACATGGTTCTTTAATACCACCAGGACCGATTATTTGAACATCTAAATTTCCTTCACCGGCACCTTCTGTATAAATACGAAAATCAGCATCATCTTTTACACGTACACCAGCCGGTTGAATGCCACGACCACTAGCACGAACTTTTCTAGCATCAGAAACAGGTGATATACGAACACCAAATGGACTATTTGGAATGGGTTGGCCAGCAAAAAATATATTAACGGAATGTAAACCGACTGTAGGTGATATGTATTCACAACGCCAAACATCAGGATTTGTTTGACGGACTTTAACTGGAATTGAATTCTTGTTACCAGATGGATCGAGGATTATCACTTCCGGAACACCTTTGCCAGCATCTGAAAATTAAAGAAAATGTATTAAAAAATTATAAAAAGATGTATCAAAATGAACAAACTTTTTGTGAAGATATCAAAGTACGATGGGCGATTTATACAAACACCATCAGGCTGTAATCCAGGTCCTGATGCTGTCACTTTCGACGGATCACCAGCATGTCCTTCCACCTTAACCGTATAGGGACTTTTTGGAACCTCCCGTCCGGCAAATTTAACAGTAATCTTATAGGTACCCTCGAATTGTGGCGTATACGCAACTGAATACGTTAAATTTCTATCATTATTAAAACGAACTTCAACTGGTTCTTTTTGTCCTTTTGGATTTTCAACAATTACATCCACTTGACCTTTACCAGCTGAAAATGTTTCCACTGTGAAATTCGCTGGTGCACCAACAACTGGACCGGTTGGTTCAATTCCAGGACCATAAACTCTGACTCTGTAAATTTTTAAAATGTATTAGAAACGAGTTAAATAGAAGAAAATAGGTACAACTAGAGAAAATTTAATAAAAAAAAGACAACAAAAAGTAGCTAAACACAATGAAATTAATCAATAAATCGGTTAGTTTGGCACTATGTAGAAGAAAACCAATAGTTAATGTTTTTTTGTGTTTTCTATAAATTTTGATGGATATCTAGACTTACCTAGGAGGGGGAATTCTGAATTTAAAACAAAGAAATATATTAATAAAGTCGATTTTCTTCTTAATGAATAAAAGAAATTTCTCTATTATTGTTGTAGTAGGTACAGTTAGAGACTTACTTGTTTGGACTAGTTCGGGGTCTTAATGGAGCGCCTTGTTTTAATTTAGCATTTGGATATTGTGATAAATATGTCATCATCGATTGTTCATCAACATTTGGATTTACCATTTCTTCTGGTTTTATTAATTGTGGTATATTCAACCAATCATCAGCTAAGCCCATTGCTTCCGATGCATTTTGAATTGAATCATTTGGGTCCCAATCCTATTAAAATACGTATATATACATATACATATACAATGTGTCCCAATTAACTATGGCCAGTTTTTATGATTTATGGCAAATCCTGTTAGTTGGCGAGCGATTCAAATAATATTTCTAAAATTTGTACGGTAGTCCCTGAAGCTCATTTTAGCAAAATTAGAAGTTGGTCAAAAAACACACGTTTCTGAGGAAAATGATGCGATTTTCTAAAACGAGATAAACATGCAAAACGACAAAAATGACTCGAAGACTCTTCCAACATTGATTTTTTCATAGAATAAATGCAAAACATTTCCACCCGTTTCAGATTAAATTGAAAAAGAACAAAAAAAGTCAATGTTCGGAAAATCTACGAATCATTCCAAGTCATTTTACGTGTGCTGCGAGTTTTTGAAAATCGAGATATCGTTAGAAACGAGCATTTTCGGCAGACTTCAATGAGCTATAACTTGCTATAAGACTTTAATTATGCTAAGACGTTTTCTAAGGATAGAAATGAATCATTTTTCGGATCACTCAACAAGTAATAGAAGTTGTCCATAAGAACTAGCCATAGTTAAATGGGATATCTTCTATAGGTGAAGAGCTATTCACGCTGGACGAAATTTCTTGTGGCAACTCCCAATATTTGACGAGCGATTCAAAAAAAAAAATTAAAGATTTTTAGAGAGATACCTGGAGATTGTTTCATTTGAAAGTAGGTCAAAAAACGCTTGTCTTGGACCGAGTCGCGATTTTCAAAAACAACAAAGAATGACTCGGGGATCCTCCCAACATTAATTTTTTTTTTTGTTTTCTCCATTGCATTATAGATAAAATGAGAAATATGCCTACCTATCCAGAACATAATTGGGAAAAAAACACGAAAAAAATCAAAGTTCGGAGGGTCTGCGAGTCATTTTATGTGTGCGGCAAGTTTTTGAAAATCGCGACATCGTTAAAAACGAGCGTTCTCTAAGTACCCCCCATTGAAATATTTTTCCTATCGCTCAACAATTAATAGGAGTTGTCATAAGAACTAGCTATAGTTAAGTGGAACATCCTGTATGTATATAGTTTTTTATGTGTGTATGTGTATGTGTGTGTGTGTGTACGATGAGGGATTATAGAATTAAGTTTACCGGCCAATCAGGACAAAGACCCGGTGCAACAGCATCAACTAAAGCACCAACAGCTTTACCATCATTCCAATCGGTTGTGAAATTCTTTATTGGCAAATCTGGTACTTTTGTCTGGATCCAGTTCATGAGTCTATAATTTGTATATAAATATTTTTTCATGTAATTAAAGTGAGTTAATGGATTTATTGATGTATTCATATTCACCTTTGTTTGGGTGTGGGCTCTGAACCGCTGTTGTTCATATCGTCTTCGCCTTCCCACATGGGCAAAGATATTGAATAATGTAGAATTAACGTCCATATTAAACCTAATATTAATTTTAATTTACAGTCTACAATATGACTCGAATCTGGAACAAAACAAATAGAAATTCCATTTAAAATTACTGTTTAAAACAAAAAAAAAAAATTGTCACGTATACTTTGATAACGATTTATTACAGATTTCAATAGAAAGTCATAGAATTTTATTGAGAAATTAGATTATTGGATCATAAAAAATTATCGGAAATTCTTTTAAATATATTGTTAAAAGCATTTTTTCCTGTGTAAGTAATTAAAAAGTAATGTAGAACAACGCAACTGGGTCTATCTAAAGAGACGGGCCAAGGAGAAACGATTGAAGAAAGATATCGCCGTCATTTCCATAAATGTGAAGGCGTCCATAATAAAGATTTTCAAAATAAATGAAAAAAACATATCGAAAATTACGACAAATTCCATTTGGAAAAAATCAAATTTCGAAATCATTGTAGAGAATTTATCAAACAAGAGTTAATGAAGTTCAAGGCTAAAAATGAATTTATTACTTTCCTCTGACTAAAAATTAAGGTTGTTTTTTTATCATTTTTTTAAATAACAACAATAGTATTGATTCATTTTATGGAATTTTATCAGAAAATATCATGTCATAAAGGCTAATTAGTTAAAGGTCATAATTATGATTTTAATTACTTTTTGAAAACAATATTTATTGTTGTTATGTGAAAGAAAAAATGTGTCGATTTGTCAAATTTTAAATATTTTCAAAAATTTCTGGTCGCCGACCTTTCGTGTTAATTAAACAATTTGTTGTTGGAATTATTTTACAGAAATGAAAATGAATATTCTGCAGGACCTTCACGGTATATTTGCTGACTGCACCTTTTTCCGTTTAGTTTCCTCCGATAATATTACTTATATTTTCTTATATTTAACAAATTAAAGTATTTTTATAAAAAAGGAAGTCTATTTATCGTTTTGGTTTCCTTTACTGATAAATCACGTTGATTCTATAATTAATATTATTTTTTTTTTCACTAATGTAGTAAGTAAATGATGCAAAATTTCTGGAAATTCAGCATCATCAATGATTGTTATTAACAAATTTCTTATTTATAAAAATGATGTAATACAGAGTTGTAAAATATTTTGCACTAAACTTGACCCCGCTCTCAAGCAACACCTTCGTTTTTTTATTTTATGTCAAACAAAATTATTCTGTATATGGAGTATTTTTATCATGTGTCTGACGCCATCGGCCTTGTAATACTTCAAACCCATCTCGTTAACCATTCAGTTGAAGATTTTTTTTTTATATAAATAAAAAAAGGTACAAACTACTTTCAATTTTGTAACAATTAATTAATTCAACCGACACTAATCAAATTTGGCGGTAGTTTTAATTTATTTTTCCATTTTTGAATACTCCATATATGCAAATAAATGTGTCAGCATTGTAAACTTTTATGTTGTGATATCATATCGATGATAATGATGATGATGATGATGATGATGACGAATATATGAGAAATTCACAAATTTTGTTAATTATTTTATAAACTGGATATAGCGATGACATAATGTTGTGTACATTTTTCAAATGAAATGAATAAGTTAGTAATAAGATAAGATAAATTTTGAGTAAATTTTCGATTTATTTAAATATAAAATTGATTATTGTGTAAATAGCAAGAAATGAATGTTGCTTTGTTGCCGGAATATAGGTGAAATTCCGGTAATGTTTTCAATTTATATTTGGAGTAAAAAAGAATGTTGCGAGCCGGTTTAAGCGCTCTGGAATTTTGCAATAAATAGTCGCACAAACTATAAGATTTCTTCTTATTTTTATTGTTTTAAATTGATTAATAAAAATAATTATTAAATGAAATTCACTTACCAATATTGACGATACGTATGCCTTCATCATCTTGTAAGAATTTTAAAGCAACCGATACATTTTCGAGTTTTTGTGAACGGAACGCTGGTTTTTTATTATATTTAGGTAAACGTTTACCAGCCAATACTTCAATTAATGTTATTAAACGTAAACCATCACTTAAATCTGTTTCTAAATTGGCGATATGTTTTTGTGCCACTTTTAAATGTTCATTTGCCCATCTTGTAAATGTATTCTGCTGGATTTTCTTCCACTGAGCGTCCTCAGCTAATTCACGTTCAGTCGTCACCATTTCGTCCTCGTCATTAAACTCACAATAGTTAACATCGCGTTGTTGCTGTTTCTGCTGCTGCATACATGGTTCGACCGGTTCGTAGCCGGTGTTTGGGTAGGGAAACTCGCTCATCTTTTCCTCGTTGTAAACAGAGAGAGAAACGATAGACCTCTTTAATAGTACACCAATTCCAAACAGTTTCACCTATGACCCCCTACAAACAACCATCAGGGTGCATACACACACATACACCCACAACAATTAACAACAAAGAAAAAAACAAACAACCACTATTACATAAAATTTTACAAGAACAGAACCGGCTCCAGTTGACAATTGATCAACTAAAACCAGTCCTGATCATGACATTTTCTCAAAGAAAAACCCAAATTTTCCTCATCGTTTTTTTGCTTTTGCATGTATTCTTATCATTGGAGACTACTAAAAATAGTCAAGTTTGTTGCACTCAAATATACATTTATCGCGTCTTATCTACAATTTCCTTCTATTGATTCATCATTGGTAATGATAAGAAACTATCGATAATTAATAAAAATTTCAAAACATCTATTGTCTAAATTAGTTTATATCAACAATTCTAAACAATAACGGGAAAACATAAAACTATTAACAATACATAATTTGAATAGCACGTGTTCTACTCACAATAAACAGGGGTGTATTAGAGAAAAAACAAAACAATAATGCACAAAAAATCTCTTTTGCCAAATTGGGAGAATTTATTTTTAAAAGAGATTACCATTTTTGATAAAAATAATCGATCTAAATAAAAAAGAATAGAATTCGAAATCAATTTTCGGATAAGACAGAAGTATATTATCTACAATCGAAATCTCTCCTATTTATTAATCTATTTATAACGAACTTGTCCTGCATTTGAATAGCTTCCAATTATTTTTTTTTATATAAATAAACAAAGTATCAATACCGTTCGGCTTACCTTATCATTATTATTATTATTATTATTGTAAGGTAATTTTATCGAAAAACAAAACACGAAAATTTCTAGAAATCTATCGAAAACTTGTAGATATTGTGTTATTTTTGCTACTATAACTCTATTTTCTTTTCTACAATAATAGAGGAAAATGCAGGAGCGGACTTACTAATAACGGATGTGGCTGTGGTTATTTTTTCTTTGACTATAAACTTTAAAGAATTTAAAAGAAATAAAATTCTCCACCTTTTTGTAAAAAGAAAATTATTGTGTTATCAATTGAAAAAATAAAATCTTTGCGTTCTTTAAAAAGACATTTTTTTTTCTTAATATTCTAAATGGTTACTTACCGATTATCTTGTAGGTAATTCTAAATAATCCACCGTAAAATCATTGCACTTTTATAACACTTTCGATGTGGTAGAAGGTTTGAACACGACTTAAAACTAAAGATATGTATGAAACTAAGAATAGAACATCGTCCATGAGTTTGGTTGTTTATAGATTGTCTTAAAACTTAACCCCACTATTTTTTCAGTATTATTCAGTTCAATATCTTATATCATATGTTTAATTTTATTGAATTTATTAATGTTATTAATATTCTTACTTTACGCTACTATCAAATAAATTTCAAAAATGTATCAAAATCATCGTTCTTGAAGATTTATATTAACACCTTTACTATCAAATCTTCAAGTTTCAAGACCAGTTCTGAAAGTGCTACAAGATTTATATGATTTTAAAATTGTATTCTCATTTTTTTGATTGACGCCCGTTCGAATTTATTCGACACATTTAAATCTCTAAATAGTAACGTATTATAATTAAACTATATTTGTCTATTATGTGAGTAATGTGACCTGAAAAATAAGCTTCATTACCTTATATGGACGTATTGCGCTAAACACACATTCTACCACTTTTAATCGAAATTAATACAAACATATGGCTTTTTTTTAAGAAAAAAAAAACGATTCTACTTATTGCCAATCGCGAATATACACAAACTTGAAATGGTAAATGCCCTTTTATTTAACAATGAATACCTCACTTATATTTGTCTGAACGTAGGAAAAATACGTTTTTTATGTATACCTGAACTCCTTTTTTATTTTATTTATTTAAAGATTTATTTTGGAAAATCGCCAAGTTTTTACGAAATTTTTTATTTTACTTATGTTAGTCATAATAGGTGGCAATTGTTTCTTTAGTTGTATTCAAATGAATTATCAATATAACGGAAATGAATCACCAGATGATTTCTCTTAAAAAAATTCATCACAACCATAAATATAATGATTATTGGTGAAACGATCATAAATAATTATGAAGAACTTCTAAGTTAGAGATCCCAACAGTGACAGTACCTTAATCTAACAATGATGTTATTACTATTATTATTGTTCTTAAAATAGTCCGCTTTGATATTTTGACAGGTAATTTTTAGATATAAAAATTTACAACAACCAATTTTCTAAAAAGAGTGATTTAAAAGGGCTCTATGCCTTGTAAGAAAATTGAAGTATGTTTGAATAAAAACAGGACCGTCTTAATTAGTTTGAGCGCTGTTGGGCTAAGAATTTTTGGCGCCCCAATCACATTAGTCAAATAATTGGCATATTTCACAAAAAATAGTGGCTGCAAAAATAGTTAGTATTGAAAGTACAACGCGAACAATATCTAGAAAGTGAAGTCCCGTATAACGCGCTCCCCTATTTTTTTACTTTTTATACATGCATTTAAGATTCCTAAACATGTGCAATGTGGAATTATTTCCGCACCGTGCGGAAATGCTCCCACATCGAATTGTGTACCGGTTGCTTAGCAACGCTACATTGTATTGCAATTTAACGTTTTCGAAACTTTAAGCACAGTTCGAAGATATCATTTTCTAAAGAAAATATTTTACATTAAATGAGCAGAAAATGTTTTTTAAGCGCTCCATATATGGAGGTCTTGGGTGAATAAAGAATTTTCGACCATCATTGCTAAATATCATAATAATAATAATAATAATAATAGTATACAGCATGTTTCACCTTAGATAATATTTATTACGGACCTGATTTTTGCTGTGTGCGGCTTTATTTTCACACATAAATCACAAACAAGAGTAAAATTATTTGAATTTATTAATAAAACATATTTATAGCGTTAAAGTTAATAGCCCATGTGTAATTGACTTTCCCTTTCTTTTGATCTTTTCTTTAACAAAACAATACAAATTAAAAGTAGTGCTAATAATGCTATAACTAATGCTACCAATGTATACATTGCATGCCGAAAACCAGCGGCTGGATCTAAAACAAATTAATTACTTTTAATTGAACATAATTAACGCAATTCTGTACAAATCTGAATTTTAATTAACAACTAATTTGTACAAAATGTCAAACAATTGTTAATACCGGGACTATTTTGTAATTCTTTCGGTATATAATTCGATAAATTATTTTTAATTGTCACCAATTTCGGTAATAATTGATTCCAAAATGCGACATTTTCTAATTGATTTCTATCGAATTTATTATAATTAGAATTCGGTAATGTTAATTGTTGAATAAAATAATCGTTACTCGTATATTTTCGCCATTCGATAATTTGATTCGTTGGTGTTGGATTACTATAATAATTTGATTAATTAATTAATTTTTACCAATTATTAATTTTACCCAAAAACGACGAAATTTGCCCAGAATTGTTTCAAAGCACGACTTAAATTCATCTCATTTTGGTTAAATCGTCTACGACTAATTTGTTTTAAAAGAATCGGGCCAAATATCAAAAGCAGATCACTTGTAATCAGTGAATCTAGAATGAGTATTGTTTTATTATAATTTCGATGATTCGTTATAATTACCTGTTGTATTTGGAACGAAACCAATGTTGTCCATAAAGTAGACGTAAATCGGTTGAACATATGACGATACTAAATGGGAAAGTTGTAAATAATGGGGTGCTTGTATTTTTGCTTCGAATTCTAAATTTTTCAATTGATCAAATAATATCCGTACATCACCCTGATTTATTGAGAAATATTTCCATTTAATTAATTCATATATTTGATCTTTATTAGCTGAATTAAAGCGATACAAGCGTATAATTTCAGGTATTTTTGCCTTTTCTGTATACTGTTGTAATTGCCGATAGCCTTGACTTGCTAATTCAAGCCATTGCACTATTCACAGAAAAAATAAGTTTTTTTTATTTAATTAATTTTATTGTGAAATCTTACTGAATTGTTCATTTGCTATCGGTTTTGAGATTCCTGTCAAAATTGGCACCTGTAGATAAGTGCCTTCTTTTAAGGCTCTTATTGGATCTAAGGGTAAATATCGATTGTTCTCCGGTAGAAATGTGTCAACTACAGGCATGAATTTATCAATCCACATGTAATTCTAAACAATTAAAATTATTAAATTTATTAAACTTGTTAATTAAGCGACACACTTCAGAGTATTCTGCTAAGGCTTGAAGAATATGTTCAACATTTTTTGTTCTAATACAGGATAATGGATTCGTAGTATAACCATCACACCCCAACATCCTCAAAATTTTCTTTGAAGCTGCAATAGGATCGTTACTCATTTGCCAAGATGTTACAGCACTACCGTGAGAAATAATAGCCCTTTGAAACAATCCTAAAATTACTCCAAATATTAACAAAATAATTGATAATCAATTGAATTAAAACCACCAGCAGTTCTAGGTGATATCATATGAAAAACAACACTAACACCCCCTGAAAAATGACCATAAAGGGTGATCTTATCTGAATCACCACCGAATTGTTTGATATTCTCTTTAACCCATAATATACCAAAATATTGGTCTAATAATCCAAAATTACCGCGCACTTCTGATGTACCTAAACAGAAAAAACCGAAAACATTCAACCGATAATTAATTGAAACAATAATTAATCCTTCAGATGATAAATCTTGACCGGATATTGGAACATCACTGCTATGATCGAAATCATTGCCTTCGAAAAATATAACCACCGGTAATGGGGCGTAAAGACCAGCATCCTAAAATCTATCAATTAATTTTTTTTTAAACAAACAAAGAATGGAAAGTATCACCTCCGGTGTCCAGATGTTCAAATAAAGACAATCTTCATTATTATTAACATTTGATTTTATCGGTAATTGGGGACAACGTGCCCCATAATTGATAGCTTGAAATGTACCGTTCCAACCATTGTGTTTTTTTGGGGGTGCAAATCTTAGATCGCCAATTGGTGGTAATGCATAGGGGATTCCCAGATATGTATTCACCGTCTTAACAGAATCGGTGAATACGCGAGACTTAAATTGATTTTTTATTTTAATTATAATCATTGTAGAAAAAAAAACTTACCCCTTCTATTAATCCTTGATTGATACGAATTATTGGCCGCTTATCTCGCCAATTTTGGCATTTAATTGATACAATTAAATTGTAAATTAAATAATATTTTAAATATTTCCAAAACATATCACAATCTGTTACGTTTTTGTTATTAAATAAATAAATTTTATTAAATTTATGCAATTACATTGTATTTACTGAATGTTAAAACTGCGTTAATAATATAACACATTGCAATCATAACAAATTTCGTGTGTGTCCATGTAAAACTTCCGGTCTGTACCTTTTGTTCTATTTCCGGTAATAGTAATCTGGATTTTATTATAATTATAAAACATAAAAGAATTATTCTATCGACAACAAAAATATTTATTATGATTATTTTCGTAGAAAATGAACCGTTTCCTAAAACAAATCAAGATAAAATTCAAATTATCAAATTTTGCCGCTTTTTTGTGTAATTTAAGAAAAAATATTTTTTCCAAAATATACACCTTTTTAATAAATGATATTTTAATTATTACTAAAATAATAATAATAATAGAACAGTTTTTATAGTTATTTTGCCTAAAGTTTGTACAAAATTGGGGTGACACTTTTAAGTTGGCAATACAATTTTCGATAATTTATTAATGTTGGTAATGAATTGTTTAAAAAAAAAAATTTAAAGAATTTATTTTTTTAAATAATTAGTTTGCATTTATTGTTTATACACTGAGACATTGATAATTTTTGAAAAAATTCCCCAATTGTTGTCATATTCTATATATTTATATACAACAAAAAATTGGACTTTGATCTAAAAATTATCTCCCATTATTACTTAATAGTTTTCGCATTTGTGCATTTTTTAGTGAAAAAATGTTGAATTTTTGGAATAATTTACGTAAAATACCTGCACAAATTAAAAATATACATGTAAGTTTTAATAAAAACTATAAAATTGAAAAACTTCCCAACATAACCTATAAATATTATTTTAGGTACCGGTGCGTTATTTAAACCTTTTAGAATACCAAAGTAAGCATTTATTGAGAAATAGCGGTGTAGCTGTACAAGATTTCTGTATGGTTGATTTAAATTCATCAGATGAATTGAATAAATTTAGTAATTAATATTTGAGGTTATGTTTACGTTTGATTAATTTTTTTGTCTTGTAGATTGTAAAGAGTATGTGGTGAAGGCACAAATTTTGGCTGGTGGTCGTGGCAAAGGCCATTTCAGCAATGGTTTTAAAGGGGGTGTACACGTGACTGAAAAGTAATTATTTTTGAAAAATTAATAAGGAAATCAAAATTCTGTTTTACATAAATATATGAATGTAAATTTTAAAAATCAAGCCCCTTGAGTGGTGTGGAGTCTGATAAGAGCACAAAAATGTCGTGATGTTGAATACAAGATGAAATTTTTGTTGCAACATCCCCTTATTATTCATTAATTTTTAAGTCATTATAATTGTAATCATTTTCAAAAAATCACACCCACCTTTAGATACGTTATGTTCCAATCGATCTTATTGTCTCCACGCTTTTTTGGATTTACATTTTCCTCATTATTCCCATAAAATTTAATTCATGTACGTTGTATTTTAGCCGGAATGAAATTAACGATATCATTAACAAGATGTTAGGTCATCGATTGATAACGAAACAGACGCCTAAAGAGGGTATTGAAGTTAAGAAGATAATGATAGCTGAATCGGTGAATATTAAAAGGGAGACATATTTGTGTATATTGATGGATCGCCAAAAGAATGGTCCTGTTCTAATTGCCTCACCAGCTGGTGGTGTTGATATTGAAGCCGTTGCTGAAAAAACGCCGCATTTAATAAAAACAATACCAATTGATATCTATGAAGGTGTAACTGATTCTATGGCAAATGAGGTTGCTGAATTTTTACAATTTAAAGATGATTTAAAACGTCAAGCGGTTCAAGAAATTAAAAAAATGTGGCAGTTTTTCTTGAAAGTTGACGCAACACAACTTGAAATCAATCCATTTGTTGAAACAGATAATAATAAAGTGATATCAGTTGATGCTAAAATCAATTTTGATGATAATGCACAATTCCGCCATAAAGATATTTTCGCATTAGAAGATGTTACAGAAAGTGATCCACGTGAAGTTGAAGCTGCTAAATACAATCTAAATTATATAGGAATGACTGGCAATATCGGGTATTTTTATTGATTCTTGATAAAATTCTTCGATTAATTTTTAATATTTTAGATGTTTAGTTAATGGAGCTGGTTTAGCTATGGCTACAATGGATATTATTAAATTGCACGGTGGTGATCCGGCGAATTTCTTAGATGTTGGCGGTGGTGTTAGAGAAGAACAAGTGAAAGCAGCTTTTAATATTTTAACATCTGATACAAATGTTAAATGTATATTAGTTAATGTATTTGGTGGTATTGTTAATTGTGCAACAATTGCCAATGGTATTGTTGCTGCAATGAAATCGATGAAATTAGATATACCATTAATTGTACGTTTAGAAGGTACAAATGCTGTTGAAGCACGCAAAATATTGAAAGACTCAGGTCTCAATATTGAAACAGCTGTTGATCTTGATGATGCTGCCAAAAAAGCTGCAAAGAACGCATAATATTTTTTGTAATACAATTAGCATGTTATTTTTTAAATATTTGTACGTTTTTTGTATGGGGATTATAATAATGTATTACGACAATATTGTTTGACGTGCTGATTTTTAAATATTAAATATTTTTTTACTGTTATCAGTACACATTTTTGCAATCTACCTATTTTTCAGCTTCCCCAATAATTTCTAATAAGATTCGGATTGACAGTATCTCTAGCGTATTTTAGGTATACACGAAAATTCAAAATGGACTATTTGTAAGTTTTATGTATCGCTTTTAGGTAATTTTGTTAGTTCTGATTTCGCAAATTTAAAATAAGAGAGTTTTCGCCCGTCACTGATAGGTAATGTTATAATCTTAAACTGTACGGTACAACCTTATTTCACTTCACAGTTCACCATGCCTTTGGTTACATAGTGTCGTAGCTTGGTTCATACATTACTAGATTTGACATTTGTTGAAATATGTTTCAACGCAAAGCAAGTGGCTGACCAAGCTACGGTCCTACGTGACCAAAGGCATGGCCAATAGCGAGATGAAATGGCGTTTGACATCCTATATTTATAGGCATAAAAGAATAAATAATAAGCGGTAACAGTATAATTTAACACAATTTGTGTATTCTTAAAATTTCTTTTAATCCCTAACGAATTTTTACAAAATGGATTAATTGTGTTTATTTACAAGACAATACTAAAATGAGGTCTATAATAACTTTTCTATTTTGTATTCATGATCTTCAAAATTATAGATTTTCGTATCGGTTGATGCTATTATACAGGCCCGTAGTATGCGTTTGATGCAACAGTAAGACTGTGCCTTTTTTAAATTTTTTAAAAACAATGGCCAATATATAAAAACAAGGTGAATTACTTATACCTACAAAGGTATTTCACCTCGCAATTGGCTGTGCCCTTCTTACGTAGTACCGTAACTTGATTCATACTTTATTACATTTAACATTTGTTAATGTATTTTTAACATGGCCGAACCAAGCTACGACACTACGTAAGACGTGAAATACCGTTGTACACCCTGTACAAAAAAAAATAAAGATGTATCAAGCATTCAATTGTAAATATTAAATGACATAATATACAATTAAAGGCGTGGACTGCATCTTTCTCGATCCGGTGTCCGAAAAATGTCAATCCTCAATCGTCAATTTTTCGCTTGTTTTTTAAGATATTGAAACACTTGATACAGTATTGGAAAAAACATTTCAATGAGATTCTAAGGGCTGTTTCTGTTTCGTATCTGATACATTGCGAACTAACGATAAGTGTCGGAAAAACCTGGGTTTTTCTTTAAACTTTTCTGGCCACATGAGCAAATTTTCCCGACGATACTTTTGTTGTTGAAAAGTCAATAAAATTGTCTATAAAACTACATCAATTTTATTACAAAATAATTAGTTTTAATAGGTGAAATTGTTCGCATTTTTTTTCATTTAATTTTCGAAAATTGGATTTCTAGAGAATGTCATGATAAATTCACATGTCAAATCTTTCAAACAAAATATCGTACGATATTTTATCTTTAAAATTGTACCAAAAAGTTCAATGAAATTTTTAGGTTTTTATTAATGTCGGAAAGGAACCACTACATATGTTGTAAAAAGTATAGCGCAATTGCGTTAATATACTGCAATGACACACTTGCCTGCGTTTGCATCAGTGCCTCAGCGCACAAAATTTTACTGCGTTACACATGACCTTAAAATTGGTACTTTTCGTACACCTAATTGAAAACGGTCTAGTCTGTGACAAGTAACAATCTTTTGCTTATAAGTACAGTCAAGTGCGGAAAAATTTTAACGGTGAGGATTGTATAGTGTAAACCAGACTTTCGTTTGAAGGGAACAAACATATTATTGGGTATTGGGAGGAAGAAGGCGACAATTTATTGATGTACCTGAGTAAAAAAAAACACCACTCCCCCATAGCAGATCAGGTAATTTGCCACCCTCTACTTATTTATGGTTCAACTTCAACAGCTACTATTCGCCAAAACAAGTAAAGCAACAAAGCAGGTTCGGTTCATCCCCAATACCAACAATGGTGGAAGAACCGCTCAATCTATGTAAAACAGGCCAAAATTCTCACCAAGAGTCGTTAAAATTTTTACGCACTTGACTGTACAATAATGATAAACTGATAAGATTTCAACATTAGTTGTACATATTAATATGTACTGGGTGAGCCACGTAAGACGAAAAGTTCTTATGGCAACTCTCATTATTTGGCGAGCGATTCGAAAAATATTTCAAGTTGAAGATTATTATAGCAAAATTAGTACCTCGTAGCTCATTTAGAAGTTGGTCAAAAGACGCTCGTTTCTGACGATATCGCGAATTTCAAAAACGAACTAAACAGGCAAAACGACTTAGAATGACTCGGAGACCCTCACAACATTAATTTTTTTTTTGTTTTTCTCCATTTTATTCTGGAACAGGAAAAAATCTTTCTCATGTTTTTCTACAATGCAATGTAGAAATACGAAAAAAATCATTGTTGAGAGGGTCTCCGAGCTACGACGTTCTAATTTTGCTAAAACAATCTCCAAGTACCCCCCTAAAAATCTTTGAACTTTTTGTCTTATGTGACTCACCTGGTATATGGGCGCATTTTTCTTTATCATTTGTCGTTGCCAAATTCGGCACCCAATTGAAACGGCGCCTGGTGCGACTATATCACACTACGGACCTGATATTATTTATTAATCGAAAATCTAATCTTTCATAGTTAGGTTTTTCTTGTATGAATTGTTGAACGTAAAAATACATAAAAATTAATTCAGTTTATCGCAGGCGCAAAATAAAAAAATGTGTTTAAATTGGCCATTCATAATTATAATTATGAAGTCCCATAAAACTGTAAATGAAATTTAATATTACGAAATTCCTTGATAAAATATAAATTATGCACTAAATTATTAATAAGAAATGTATCACAAATATGAATAGGGTGTACAACGCTATTTATTCCTTTATTTATGGTCGTAGCTTGGTTCATACTTTAACAGATTCAACATTTATTGACGTATGTTTCAATGAAATAGCGTTGTACACCCTGTATAATTAAAAAACTAATAATTACATGTAAATTTTTCTAAGATCTGCAGGTGACGTAATCATATTACATTGTGGACACAATTTTTTCGCTCCTAATGTCTGCAACCAACACTGTTCACAATGTACATGCCAACAACATACTGATATCACTGGTGTTCTATATCGTTCCATACAAATTAAACATTTATAAACTTCTTCACGATTCTTTTCCCTATTTTCTAATTCTCTAATACGATTTTTTAAAACTTCAACTAATGGATCACCTTTTGTTTGTATAGAATTTTCACAATTTTCACCATTGTCCATTTGTTGTGTTGTACATTTTGGTTCTTCACCAATAACAGCTTTTCTTAAAGCCACATTTTCCGAATCACCTGGTAACATAATAATATCCCGTTCAGTATATTGTGGTGAACCGTATGTTTGTGTATCATCACCATCAACATTTAAATCTTCATCTTCATCAGTCATACTGATTGATGTACCAAGATTACCAACACCACCTGGTAATATTGATGTGATTCGAACGCGTGATTGTCCAGCCCATTCGTATTCTTCATAAGCTTCAACATCGATACTTTCATCACTTTCACTTTCATTACGTCTCAAACATTTTTCTACATGTAATGTAATCTCTTCTGATGTTTCTTTATTACAAATTGGACATGTTACTTCTTCCGATTTACGTTTTCTCGTTTTCGATCTGTGACGATTTTGACGATTCGATCGAACTTTTTGAAATGTTTCCCATGTTTTATCCGGATTATCATTAGATGTCGAAGAACTAGCCCCATTTCGATTACCATTTTGTTTATGTTTTGTTGATGATATTTTTGATAATTTATCAACTTCTAATAAATAATGTGATTGAACTTCTGAAATTCTTAATGTAACACTACAAACTGGACAACAAATTGGTTCTGTTTGTTTCTTTTTGTTACGACATCCTCGACCACTTTCTTCAATCGTCAAGTTATTCGCCATTTCGATTTCTTTGATTGGAACATCCATTTTTTATAAAAATAACTACTTCAATAACAATTAGATAATCCCTACCACAACTTAATTTAATAAAACTATTATTTTATATCAATTAAAATCAGATGTTTGAAGATATTTTTTCGTATTTTTGTTTACGTTTGAGGTTAGAATCTAACTATTTTTGATAACTTTGAATATAGTATAAATAATGGCTAAATATCAAGAGAAACTTATAGGAATCCATAATTTTCAAATTATTTAATTAATTTTTACAGAAAAATTCTTTAATTAAAATAAATTTAATCAAGATTTCTTTTTTCAAATCATAAATACAAATTATCAACAACTGTCAAACTTTTCCACAGTGTTGCCAGATGGTCTCAAAATAACAAAACTTTAAAAAAACAAATTGAAATAATAACAAAAATACTATGGTGTTTTACAGAAAAATTTATTTCTACACTTCAGATTTCGGATTCAAATATTTAAACTTGTCAGGCACCAAAAAATGATTAAATTTACGCAATAAATCAGTAGATCTGCTGAAGGCCTTTATACATGGCAATGTTGCGACTTATTTAGTCACAATGCCAACATTATCACGCTAAAAATAATTGGCGGTAAATTCAAATTACCAAAACAAAACCGCAAATCAACACTAAAAAAGTTGTTTCGATAAAAAATTTATTTGCAATTATTCAAACACATCAGTGTAATCAAATCTAATTCTAATAATAGTTATTAATAAAATTCAATAATCTAATTCTATTTTTAAAACTATACTTCTTTTAATTGGTAGAGATTATCAAATAAAATAAAATTAAATATGAAACTAGCATGGCGAATACTCTACCAATGATATAAGAAATATATTTCGAATTTTTATTAGGAAACACTCATTCAATACACAATTATTGTTAATGTTCTGTTCCAACATTCACCCTACAAATATCGACTTACTGAAAAAAAAACAATGTAAAAATCGGGTAAAAGTGCGGGAACAATTAACAATGTTTTTTTTTTTAATTTAGTAATAATTTAAAAATAAAACGAGACCAAAAATGTATAAATAAAGCCAATATATGTTTTAAGAATAGTAGAAAATCCCAGTCTCATTCGCAAGGCAGCATCCACAAGCCACAATATAGAAAATAATCACATAGGCGTAGTATAAAATAGCAATATTAGAAATATTTTTTATGTGTGCCTGGACACTTTTATTATATTATTTTCAATTCTATTACTATTAATCAGTAACTAAAAAATTAAAAGAATAACTCAAACAATTTTAAAAAAAATCTTATTGAGAATATTGATTCATTTTAAGAAAATTAACGAATCTTTATGGATGGCGTAAAAAAACCACTTTTACTCAACCATAAACCAACACCAGCACCCAAAATCAAAGATATCAAATTTGTTAATAATAATGTGCATAAACCTTTACGTGAGAATACACTCGTATTACCAACACGAGCATAACGAATACTTAATAATTCATTTTTATTCGGACGAAAGGCCCATGTTTTTGGTGGTATTTGATCTGGTCGACTATTAAATACACTTAAAATATCTTCATCCTGAAATCAATTAAGAAATAAATAAATTATTCTATTGTTAATTTTATGGTATTTTTTGATAAAATTCTATTATTACATTGTCATGTTTTTTGTTTCGTTACCAAGGCCAAATTCATGCGATATCGATAAAGTGATTCGATATTATAAAAGAATTTTAGCATATTCGATGATAACAAATTGAATGCGATTTAATTAGAAAATTAGACGCAATTTCCTGATTACAATATAAATGACTATAACGAATCTTATATGTGGTTGAATGACCTATTTCGTATTTATATTGATAATAATTGAATTATTAAAAAAATATGTATTTACATCTTTAACTTCATGATTCATATAATATGATTGCCATTCTAAATTGAGCGGTGTACCCTGTACTGGACTGTTTGGTGGTGATTTTGGACTACTTCTTGGTGAATCTCTTCTAGAACCAGCTAAAGAAACTCTAGCTGATGACTGATTTGATTCACGTTGGGCTTCTCTTAATAAACGTAAATAATCTTCAACGTTTAATTGGTGTGTAACTGATGCTGGTGTTGAACTACCTTGTAAACATGATGTACCAGAACTAATATCAACCCAGGATTCTTTGAACAATAAAATTTTTAATTATCATCAAATAATAATAAAATCGGAATGTGGATAAAAATAATTCTTTTGGTTATTTGAATGTACGTCAATTCTAAATATAGGTACACGTGTTTGTTGATGTTTATTTACCTTATTGATATACACAAAGGCTGTTGGCCCTATATTAAATTATTAAATTTGATCGATTCAAATTTAACAAAAAATTCATTAAAATTGACAATACAGATGGAATGTAAACAACGCAACTTACCTCCAAGAAGATCATCTGTACTCGATTTTGATGATGACATTTTACCTATTAATTAAATTTAGTTAATTAACGATATAATTCACTTATTTTTAATAAAAACAGTAAATAATATTAATTAAATTTAATAATTATATGTAAAAAAACACCATACGATTATAATTTGTAGAAGTCAAATGGCGTACGTGACAGATATACAACAACCAGTTAGATTCTGCTTTGTCTCAAAACATTGACGTCATGCGATCACGTGATTAACAATTCGACCAATTAAAATGCAACAATACACTCCCACTATTTGATTACATAGCAAAAATAAACAAAACTGATTCGCAAAATAGACCAGTAAAATGTAATTAGTAAGACAAAGAACAAAATAATAAAAAAGCGCGTAATTCAAAACAAACAAATAAACAATATTGTTATTTTTAATTGCTTATTATTATTATTATTATTGAAAATAATTTTTATTGTTATCAATTATTTGTAGATTAAAAAGTCAAGATGGGCTTGCTAAAGTGATAAGCACCAATTAAACAACAAAAGACGATTTTTACGAGATATCTTCAAATATATACAGGGTGATTCAAGAGGATGGGCCATTAAAAATATAAGAAGTTCTAGTTAATGGAAGTTGATGAAATTTGGTATATACCCGTTAAGTCCCCTGAATTTTCTCTAGAAATTATTTACGTTGTTCTAGCTACCCCCTTATATGGGGTAGTGTATTCTACTCGCTTATTTTAAGTAAATGGAATGGTATATTTTCTATTACATTTTTGTATTCTTTGGTTAAATCGATGGGACTTTGATAACATAACCCATGGTCTAGCGCTGAAGGTTTTTTAGATATTTCAGGTTTTAATGCAATTTTAAAATTTGCAGTTTGATTGAAAAATTCATATTTTTGAAGCTATACCATTCGAAGTGATGAAGTTTGGAATTTAAGTAGTACAAAATAATGTACTTTTTTTGTCAGTTTGAACAGAATTCAATTATGTTTTGGCGTATTGCTGAAATAAATAAATAAAAATCATCCTGTATACGCTCATATACGATGTTCCACTTAAGATGAACCTTGCGAAGATAGAAACAGACTTAGAATATTGATGTGATTACACTGATTACGAAGTTCTTTTATTTTTTATCTTTCATTTAATTTTCATTGATAATCAACCATACGGATGAATTTTGCCCATAAAAACATTAACCCCTTTGTTGGCAATTTAAAGAGTCTATTTTAGACTGTAATTTCACCAGGGTCGTAGAGAAAACTATTCCAGGTGTGGCGCGTTTTTTGGAAGACCGGCCAACTTTTGAAGTAACAATAACTTGAGTGAAAAAAGCTCTTATGACAGGTGTGGCTCAGTCCCATCTGCTCCCCTATAGTTACGGCCCTAAATTTTACCCACTAGTGTTTTCTCATAGACAAGAAAAGTAAGCATCTAGTAGACTGATGAAGAACAAAATCGAAGGGGTTGATTTTGTTGTAAAAGTATGAAAATCAAATTTAAAAATTACATAGTTGATTAATATTTTAACAAAGCTGACCGGAGTTTATTTACAATTAGTTTCAGTTATTTTATTTAGTTAGTGTAACTCACCCTCGTTAGATTATCAATTAGCATTTATTTATAATTGGTAATCTCAAAAAGTATTTTAGTCATATTATAGAAGAAATAGTTAATTTTTATTTGCTAAATAATAATTGTTTACTTAATTACTTATAATAAAGGTGGGGAAAATGTGCCTGTAGTTTTTCTAGCTAAATATTTTGATTCTTTTTTCCGCTAAAGTCCTAAGGTACTGTCTACAAATTTTGTTGCAAACGTTATGTTAAAGGGGCCTCTTTATACACCAACATTTATTGTTGAACAACTTTGGTTTAAAATATCAAACACAAAACAAATATTGAGATATGTTATATTTAATGAGAAAAAAAAACATATAAAACAAGTGCATAATGCAATTTAAAATGTAAACTAACTAATAAAAATTCGAATGACAGGTTAGGGTGAGCTTTTTTGTTTTGATTAAATAGTGTCTATTTTTTATATCACCTATGCATACCTTGATGGCAAAGCTTTAAGCTTCAAAAAGAACACCAAGAGAATTAATGGAAAAATTGTAATATTAATAAAATAGAAATAATCATAATAATAACAGTCGTTAACAGATTATTACTTTTAAAATACATTAATAATCTGTTAATTAATAATAATAAAACAAAATAAATACTTTGTCGAATAAAAAAACAAACAAAAAATGCCACGGTTGTGCAATTAAATCAATTCGGTACAGATTATCGTTACTGTTTGTCTAAATATAAAAATAGTATAATATACATTATTGTGTACAAAAAAATTAAAATATTGTAATTTATACTCCCTGAAAAGATCAAAAGTAAGTAGAGACCATATTTATTATCATCATCTCTAAATAGGTTGTAGACCAGTAAATTTATTTCTACCAAGACTTTATAACTTTGTAATTTATGGTAAAGAATCTGAAGCTTATTTGCTATCTCCGATATATACAAGTATTTGCCTTAACGCAACTTAATAAAAATTCTTTTAAAAATAATGATAACAAATAAATAAAATTAGCGAAGAAAATTTTTTTACTAACAGATAGCAAAGAAGCTTTAACACAGATCCGTATAATTATCTTTTTATAATATAAATATATAACTAGGAAAGTTATCAAGTCTTGTGTACAATAGTTGATCACTATATACAAATGTCTGTTTTGTTGATTTTCATGTATCAATAATATTTCAGGAACATTATTTAATAACTAACTTACAAATATACACTCAAAAAAGCTGCATATTGAAGGTGGATCCTAGAATAGTTTTTGAATAATCATAAATTGAAATTTATCCTTTTAACTGAAACGTCAGTCTTTACTTGATACAACAAAAACTTAAACAGGTGGTAGAATTGTCGATTCATTTTTGATTTATTGTTTTATGACAACTTACTTGTAATAAACAAGGTGGACAATGGTATTTCATCAACAGTAGGCTGTATCCTTCTTACGTAGTATCGTAGCTTGGTTCTACCACTTGAAAAATACATTAACAAATTTCAAATGTAATAAAGTGTTAACCAAGTTACGGTACTACGTAATCAAAACACTACATTCCAGGATACACCTTTATCAACGAATTAAACATAAAAATCGCCAATTATTTTATCGTGACATGATATTGAAATTCTTCACTAAATAACTAATTAAAATTTGTTTTTCTTTTGATAATTATCTTGTATATATAATTTAACTAATTTTGCAATAAACCACATCCAATTCTATAAACTGCTTCAAAAACATAAAAAAATATAGTTATTGTAATTAATCTAAAAATTATAAATTATTTTTTCTGTGATTTTGAAGTGATGGGAAAGATAGGTTCCTCCTTAATAACTTGTGGGGTATTAACTGTTGATGATGCATTATTATTTGATGATGTTGGAATTTTTGTATTTGGATCACCATCAATTGTATCATCAAATAATTCAGTAAAATCGAAACTTGTACAATATGGAGTTAATTCAGAACCTGATACTAATGGATCAGTTGCTACAATGTATATTATTTTGTAATATTAAAAAAAATCTATAAATTATAATCAATAATTACCTGACTCGATAAAATTCTCATTTTTATCATCATTACTAACAATAAGATCATATGCCGGTGGCGATTCATCACTGAATAACTGCAAAAAAAAAATTATAAAATATCAAGAATAGAAGACAATAATTAAAACAAATCCAATGAAATGCTTATTTATAAATGATACAGTGGTGGACGAAAAATTGTACAACTTTAATTAAAAATCATTTAACAATTTTGTCGCTCGTAACTGTATATTTAAGTAATCATATATCTTACATTAGGTTGAGTGAAGTTTAACGGGATCTTGTTTAATTCCTTTAAAAATAAAATCAAAAATATTATTGAAAATTTTACGACCGCCATACTTTATTCATAAACAATATGAATACACTTAAATCTAAATAAATATATTAATATAATACTTACACCTAATAAGGCATTGGCATCTACATAAGAATTGTAATTATTTAGAATATCTTTGAATTGGTCTAATTCGGTCTGTGTTGATTCCACGTGATTACTCAAGTCCTCACTGCAAAAAACACTAATAGATTACAAAGCTAACATTTGTTTAGCACACAGTAATAATCACATAGACAAAAATATTGCACCTTTTTTAAATTAGAATCGAATATTTTTGCCTTTGAATCTTATTAAAATGTAATAGTAATTTAAAAATCGATTATAATTATCATACACAATTATAATCTACTTTTACTTTTTTTACATTTAAGAAGAAAATTCAATTTACCCTTTTGCGATGTCAACTAAATTTTGATCGCGTGTAGCAACAGCCATAGATGAGAATGATGTTGAATCAGATGATGTTTGTGGTGTAGGTGGTGAGAATTTATTCAATGCTTGTGAGATATCATCTTTATCAATATCTTCTTTATTTTTTTTATTTTTTGACGGACTATTATTATTTTTAATCAAATTACTTAACAATGTATCTTGTGTTGTTGGATTTAAGAAAATTTTCTGATTTACATTTTTATTATTTTTTGATAATGATGTTGGACTTGATGCTTCATTTTCTAATGTATTCATTAAATTATCTTCAACAATATCATTATTATCAATTAAATCAGATGGTTGACCAATATCCTAATAAAAAAAGAACTAAAATAGTTATTTATTTATAATTTAATTTATAGATGCTCTACCACTAAATCAGGTTTATCCCAATATGTTTGTGATGAATTATCACCATTATCTTCATTTAATAATGCTGATGATAATGGTGAATTTACTTCATTTGATTGAGATGCAGATGAAGCAGTCGGACTGTCAATCTGTTTGAAGAATAAAATAATTCATTTCAAACATCAAATTGAATATTTAAAATAAAACCTACAAAATACTAACAATAAGCCGAAAGTTTGACTTTTATTTATAATTTTAAATACTTTGGATTTTTTATAAATAAATAATTTGCAATATAAATTATAGGAAAATTTGTCAAAGTATCTTAAATATAATTAACAAAAATTATAAAACAGAAAAGTTGAGAAATGTTCAAAACATGCTATAAATTTTCTACAATTGAAACACTAATTAGGTACATAATGTTGGTATATAACATTTACAACAAAGCAAAGGAAATCATACCGTTTCATTTCTCAATTCGCCCGGATTACTGCTTTCCTCCTTTATAAAATTTTTAATCATCTCTTTAGATATTTCAACAAACTTTTTAACAACTTACCAGAGGTGTATCCTCTTCATAAAGATTCGGTGATAATTCTAACTCATTATCGAGTTCATGTATTGTTGGTCCTTCTGCATTGTTATTATTATTACTATTACCTTTATTAATATCTATTTTACTCTTTTTATTTGGACTTTCATTCAACATTAATTGATAGCCTCTTTTAACACCAACAGTCATTCTAGATGGTTGTACTAATGTTACTAGGAATTGGATAAGCTAAAAAAATTATTCGATGTTATATTTTTTAAAATTATTTTTACCGGGCTGAAAATTTAAATGTGGCAAATCTTATGAAACTCCTATTAGTTGGCGAGCGATTCGAAAAATATTTCAAGGATTTATAGAAGGGACCCTAGAAAATATTTTAGCAACATTAGAACCTCGTAGTTCAATTGGATGTCGGCCGAAAAACTCTCGTTTTAAACAATTTCGCGATTTTCAAAAACTTGTTGCACACGTAAAATTAATAGGAATTTCGTAAGAATCGTCCACATTTAGATCCGACACTTGGTATTATACTTACTTTATTAACAATTTTTTGTTGTTTTAAATGTTTCTGTCGTAAAATAGCAACTTCACGCCATAATAAAGCATTTTCTTGTTTCATTGCATTCAATTGTGAATCAACATTAGCTTGTCGACCACGTAATTGCTTAATATCAGTTAAAACTTTAGCTAATTCATCGTGTTTATTTGAATTTTCTATTGATGCTTTAGAAGGTGTAGCCTAATTTTTATTTCATATAATTATTGTATAAAATATAATAAAATAAAATTACCTTCCGTTTTATATTTCTCAACAATTCAGGTTGATCCCTTTGAAAATATTGATGTGTAAATTGTATTTCGTCTTTATCAGCATCCATTGTACCATTTTCAACAGTTGACATTTTGTGGAAACCATCTAAAATTCCACGGTATATAAATTAAATCAACAATTTGTTATCAACTTTTGCATTAATAAACAAAAAATTACATTTCTTTCGGAAATAAGCGAAAATGAATGATCTGCCACCTAGACGTAAATGGGGTGGTGCTATTTAGAAATTACAAGTTTTTGGAAGAAATTTGGCACCATTTTGTCGAAAATTTATTCGGTTCTTTCCTAAATACCATATCCATTTCTTCTAATGTTTTTATATAAGAATTGTATGACAACACAATAAACATTTACTACCAATTTAAAATTTATCTACCTATATGGGAATTAGAAAGTTGTTATATAAATCATTCCCTATGCGGATAAGAGTAATAAGTACTTGCCTGAGGCATTTTACTTATTTCCGAAAGAAGTACAATTTGTTTTTAATATAGTTTTGGCACACTCGAACAATAAAATGGTAGTCTCCAGGAATATCTGAAGATACGGCCTATAATAAAAATAATTATAAATTATACTTTATTCTATTTTGTATTATTTTCATTATAAAATAAATTCAAAGTAATTATTTGATTAAAATAAAAAAATAGGCCACAACTTTATCAAAACAAAATTTATTATTTAATTGTATTAATATATAAATAATTTAATTGTGTACAAAAATAGCAATTTTTCAAACTAAAAAAATGCTTAATTATCTTCATTCTTTAAACATCCTAAACCGAAATATAGTTTTATCAATCAAGGGAACTATAGGGGACCTTGTTTATGTTTAGTGGATTAAGATATTTCCGCTGATTGTACGATATCAACTGTTTGGTTCGTGTACAATAATAATAATAATAATAGTATTGTCTAATTTAATCAACAAAACGTAGGAAATTTTTTTTAGAAGAATAATAGTACGTTGTTATATTGCTATATTTGTTCAAATTTGAATTGTAGTATAGAGGATAAATTTACTAGAATTTGACACAAATTAAAACGAAATATCTGCAGATAATTAAAGCAATTAACACATTTATTGTCATAAAAAATTAATGGAAATGTACTGCAATTTCTCGATTATATAGATAATAAAAGGACTTTGATACACTCAAAGAATATCTATGTAAAGGACTCTCTATTTTGTTGAATACATAAATTACGTAAAAGCTTAAAATATTGGTATTGAAAAAAAATGTGATACTTTAAAAGCAATTATAAAATCTCCAATTACACTTTAACTATCAATATAAGTTAACTATAGACTTGTAGAAAGTATGTGAAGCTAAAAAGGTTGAAAATAATTAGCATAAAAATGTTTGTACTTTTAGTTTACAACTGCTATTTCTTTGTACACAACAATAATAAAATAATGTGATACTTACACATATTTAATTGTCTAACAAAACTGCTCATATTGTTATGTTTATAATAAAGTGGCAACAATTCATACCAGAATTGTGCCTGATTTTGTATTATAAAACTAGTCCCAGACTGTAACAGAAAAAAAAACACCAAAAGGATATTTTTAAGGTGTAAAAAATCAAGGAATTTATATTAATTTGGACCAGGCTTTATATGGTTTTAATCTTTATACCTATAAAGAATTTTAATGAAATATAAAAGTTTATTGATGTCGTTAATCAAATTGTTATCATTTATAAATACTTTATATATAATACAATATAATCAGATAGTAATAATTTAATAATAAAAAAAATTATTGTAAAATTTGTTAGAGAGAAAAAATCCATAAATTATTCAAATTTATTTTAAACTTTGTCCATTTTCGTGATCTAAACTGGGAGTAAATGAGGCCCGATTAAGCACCTAACCTAAAGTAACATGGCGGATATGATTTTTTCCTAAAATTTCATCATTTATACGTTAATTTATGTAAAAATTATGATTTTCTTTTCGACGAATAAATAATAATAAAATGGTGTAACTTTCATGTAGGAATGACGATGTAAATATAGCCATCACTTTAATAGATTGTCTGTCGGTTTCAATTAATGACAACATTTTGAAACATTGAGTAATATTATTTATTATATAATTAATATAATTCGATATTGTTTATTATTAATTAAACAATCTTACCGGACTCCAACATATCAGATGGTCAGTAGATGGGTCATTAACCATCTTCCATAATTTACCTAAAAAGGCTGGTGTATTGACTGTATTTTCACTGAGTGGTTGCATTTTATTATAAATATATTGTCTATATATTATAAATTTATTACTATTAAAATATCACTATTATTTATTTATTATTAAAACCATTAAATACGATTGTAATAATCAAAAAAACGTACGAAAAACGCACCATTAAAACAAACAGATGGTGGCACTACTTTCGACTGAATCAGTATAACCAACGCTAGATAATAAAATATTCCTACCGATCCGGCGCGAAATACAAAATTTAACCTAAATATCTGTATTTATTTTTAGATAATTTATTTTATTTATTATAATTTAATAACAATATAATTGAAGATAATTACACTTATCAAACGCGAAATTAATCGAATTTTGTTACTTTAAAGTAAACAAATAAGAAAAATCTATAAAATTTCAATTAAATTAATCATTATTTTCTACATATGTATAATAATATATTATTTACATTATTTTATTTTATCTTATTTTTTAATTATTAATCATCTTTTATTAACCTTATGATAAGAGTTGAACTTGAATTGCATTAGACGACACAACGTCATTGTATAGTGTGTGTAATATGGTGACAGTTGATAATTTCGCTTCTAAATTATCAGCGTTATTGTTAGAAAAAAATCCTAATGGTAAGTTAAATGGATTATTTGTTTGTTTACAGCTTTAGATTTTGGAAATTTACTTGACAATAAAACAATAATTGTTATAATTGTTTATTTTAATATTTTTTTGCTCAATATTGATCTGTTATTATGATGTTACGCGCTTGCGTTACCTACGGGCTACGGGCATCCTCTTATTAAGAGTCAATAAAAATTTTAAATTTTAGAATAAATTAAATTGAAACTACAAGAATCTCAAATAATTTGAAAATCTTTATAAATTATCCAAAATTTTTTTATATGTATTTAAAGAACAAATAGAAATTTTTAATCGTATAATAGAATTATTAACGTTGAAACTGATTGTTTTTGAAAATTATTATTGAAGATAAAAACAGCCGTCTACCTCTTCTTGAGGGTTCCTGCAGGATAAACCTCCTATAATTCTCCCCCTTCATTCCTTAAATCACCCTTTCTTTGTGTGCAATACAATTCAAAGAGCTGAGTCATTTTGGTGGATGCGCCAAAGTTGCTTCACAGCTTTAAAACCAATTTTCCACATAAAATAAGAGCGGTAATTGTGCACTCATTGTCAGAATTATTATTTTTTGTTACTATCGTTTAATTTCGTTAAAATTCGAGTTTAAGAATATTTATATTTTTATACTTATGTCAGTGTCGGGCGCTGAATCGCTTCTATCCGGCTCTGACTGAAATTTTCGTATTTTTAAACATACAAAAATGTGAGTAGGGGGCGGAAATACTGTTAGATATGTTATTCCTATAGGTAAATTTTTGTGATTATGCCTAGCCTAATTTGGAAAATTTTCGTTTCTTTTATTGCAGATCAAACACGCGATTGGCGTTTATTGGGTCAAGAACAAAATGGTACTTTATTATTTTCATGGATTCAATCTAATAAACAAATAACAATAACGAAAATTGGTTTATATAAATTTTTAACAAATAATTTAACAATAATTTATTGTTTTGATAAAATAATTAATTGTATACAAGCATCGATAGATAGTACAGAAAATTATTTAGTCTACATTACCAAAGATATAGATTCTGATGATAATGTAAAATTTATTTATCGTCCATATTTGTTAAAAATAAAAAACAACAACAATGAATCAGAAATATGCGATTTAAAACTGGAACGTTGTAAACAAATTTTTGTACAATTTTTATATAGGAAACAATCAGTATTAAATGAGAATTCACCGATAAGATTCTTGATATTGATCCACCAAGAATGTAAGATTATAAAAATAATATTAATTGAATAATCAAAAAATAAAAACAGGACAAAATTCCAGGTATACTACAATATCAAATAAAAAACGACACCGATTTTAATCTAGATAATCTCTTATACGAATCATTAGTAAGGAAATTTACATGGGCTCAATGGGATCCTGTACATCAAACTTTATATTATATCCACAATAAAAAACCGACACGTTGCCTTGTGGAGGGTGAAGAGGACGATTTTTTAATTAATACGAAAATATCTCCAACTCTATCTGGATTGCAGTTTCACGATGACTTACCTCATGAAAGTGTGGTACATGTGTATTTTTTTTAATAATACAAAAAACTTGTGTATATTGACCATTACTTATGTACAAAATATTATTCTTCTTACTTGATTGCTAATATTCTAGATTGCTTAATCAAATCTTGCTTAGCCATATTTTTGATTCCAATCAAAAAATTATCAAACGTTAACAATAATAAGAAAGGAAAAACGAAGATGTACAACTAGGTGAATGAAAAAGGTGACATCTCTTGAGCGAGAAATACCCGTTTTTTAGTTGTGTAAACTAAGCTTTCTCCATCTTGATTATGTACGACTCTATAAATAAATAAGATAACACCCTCATTTCCGTCTACTATTTTTGGTTGAATATTTTTTAATTCTGACCTGGTAGACATTGTGAGAATCTACCTTGTTAGTCATACTTACACAGCCTCAGAACTATCGTCATCATTTTCATGCACCTAATTGTACTAATTGTATTGTTAGAATTCCTAACTACATATACAGAGTGTCCCCTTCGTTGCTATCACCGAAGCTCTGAAACTAAGACGGCTAGAAATTTTCATAGGGATCTGTTTATGGACTAGGATCCATAAATGAGGATCTGATAATCAACTATCAGGTCCCTACTACTATCAGGTGCTGGTCTCAATTATGATGCAATCCACATAAGAATATCCTGATCAAGCCTTTAATAAAAAAATTGATAACCACATAAAAAAATAATTACCATCTCTTTGACTGCGGGTAAAGCTACAGTTTTTTTAGAACTTATTTAATATGACCAACACTAAACAATGATGACTGAGGGTTAGATGGTCCATCAGAGAAGTGAAAATTACTCGTCGGACTCAATCTGGATAAGAAATGCCTTGCCCTTGAAGAGAAACAATCTTAAAGACTTCACTCATTGCGGATGATGCGCTAAGAAGGAACTACATGTGAACTTTAAGAAGTGGCTCCATCTAGTTGAAGAGCAAGCTACTGGTAGTACCACGCTGTAACGTATAGTTGGGATAAGACGCTAGCTACATAATTAATTATTGCATGAGACTCACCTTAACCTTAACAGGATGGGTTTATGAGTAAAATAACTTTTTATTGAATAAGGTTATCCTAATAGTAACCCCAGCTTGACCTGAACAGGATGATCTGATAGAAAAGAATCAGCTTTTTCGTAAGGTTATCCCGAGAACAGTTAGACTTGATGTCGATAATCTTATAGTAATTAATTTTTTTATTGAATAATACCTAGCTGTGGAATTTATCACTGCATCAGGTAAAGTTTATTTTAACCTGATGAGGTCCTCATAATGTTTCAGAAACGATTTATAGTCGGGATAATCACCAATAGGTCTTAATTTCTCACAATTAGAACTCATTATTTCATTGATTACCTATACTAATGTTGGCCACTAATGTTGGTCAAGCCCAATTTGCTTGAGTATACAATCTTTGAATCTAAAATTTTAATTTTTGCGTAATTTCCAGCTCAATATTCCGTTGAATTTGCCACATTTATCGGCCGTACCTGGAAATTGCGGTATTTACGAGGATGACACAGTGCCGTTTAGAATCCACGATTGTTCTTTAGATTTAATTGTTGTTACTGATTCCAGTGGATTACTTTGTATTTGCCATCATTATCTTTATCAAGTAACTTTTAAATAATTTTCACCATTTTTGTTTTGTTATCGTGTAATAAATATAAATTTTAGCCGATTCAACCAACAACTGAGCTAAAGGACGATGATACGACACTGGTACATTTTGCTTATTCTGTTACTGTTTTACATCAAAGTTGTGTTATTCATTGTGTTATCCCTGGATTACCTTGGACTAAAGCTAAGACAATTAGGCCATTATTTAAGTTTTATGGTAAATCGATAATTTATTTTTAGATTATTATGGGTATAATCTAGAGAATTTTAGGTGAACATATGATGGTTTTTATACCGGAGATTTGTACACAATTATTAGACATAGGATCATTACACGAACCGTGTTGTCATATTACAACAAAGCCCTTATTAACCGACATCGAAACGACTAAAACTTGCTTAACCTCTGTAGTCACATTAGGGGAAGATTTTGCACTTAATTTAGCTAATTTAGACTTAATCGATATGACTATAGCGGCAGGTCTACTTGTGCAAACTTTTAAAAGTGATACAACTCTGGAAAATAAAATGGCAATTGTCCATTATTTGATCTTGCACAGGAATGAAATAGAAGCTGCAGCTGAGGTATTTCGCTTTTTCTATAAAAAAAATTCAAATACTTTCAAGAGAGGATTTTAGTTGATATCGTGGCAAGCTGAAAAACCGTTAACTTTAGGTTTACCAAATTTACTGAAAGAATTCCTAATTGGTACGTCATATGCTTCAGTTCATAGAAATCTACCATCAGATGCTAGTCATTTAGTTAATCTCCTTCCAATAACTACACTTCATTTAGGTTGTGATATTGAAGTGAAAATCAATGAAAAAATGATTTGTTTATCACAAGACGTTTTATGGAATGCTTCAATGATGTTATTATCACCACAACAGCGTATTGTACCATATCGTAGTGATATATGGGTGAATTTATGGGAGAAATTAGCGAAAATTTCTAAAGGTAAACAACGTTTCAAACCAAATCAAGTTGTCGAGAAACTCTTGGTATCACTAGTTTGTTATCAAGTACGTTTTTAATTTAAGAAATATGAAATAAAAACATATAAATTGTAAATTTTTTTAATATTGCAGCCTGAAGCTTTATCACGTTCCAGTACACCGATGTCACCAAGTGGTTCTTTAGGTTCATCATCGGCACTTAATGATTTTCTTTCAATTGGCAATCAATGCGGAAGAAAGTCCCAAATGGATGCATTGCCATTTTATGAAATCGAAAGTTGTACTGCCAGTAAACAAGAGCATATTATATCCGTTGTATGTTATCACAAAAATTTGGATTATTCCAGGGCGTCGAACCATTATTTTTTTTGTTTCGGTTTTCGTTCCGGTTCTGCTAAAAAAAGATTATCGGTTTGGTTCCGGCTTACGTTTCTACAAAAATTACGGTTTTTTCGGTTTTCGGTTCAATTGCAAGTGATTAATTTTCAAATTTTTAGCAAAGGATAAAAACGCGGCTCACATCTTTTGTTAATAGGCCCACATACAGGAACGATTTGTAGAAGAAATAGAGTGGGGCCCCTGCAAATTAGCGTATGAATAGACACGTCGGGACACCCCCCCCCACAAATTGTTCTGGAAAATTGGCGTTTGTGTAGGCAGCTTTAGCTCTAGCGAATCTATATCAACTAGTTTTTAGGCCACTAAAATCGAGCCTTTACAAACATAATTAAAAAAACTGATTTCGCAGGGGTAACTTTAACTCTTAATATCTCCCTTAAACTTGATTATGGGCTCGAATGGCAGAACACGCATCCCTTAAAATACCAGAAAATCGGTAGTTGTGACCTCAGGTGGCTTACTTGCAAGTTCGTGTTGAGTTCCCTCCTGCGTACCCAGGGAGAGAAAGGAGAGACAAAAGAAAAAAAGAGAAAAAGATCGTGTTAGTGGTATGCTTGAACCGGAAAAAAAAACGGTTTTTGTTTTTGGTTGAGCTCCGGATTTCGATCCGGACAAAATTTCGTTTTTTACCATTTATCGGTTCAGTTCCGGTTCGAATCCCTGGATTATTCTAAAATATAATAAAAATTTTGGTTGTTTCTTTGTAGAATTTACGCGAATTGAGTATGCATTTATTGAAACAAAGTGCTGAAAATCGCATAAGTAAATTTCAGTGGCAATCTCAAACACCAATGCATGTTCACGCTGTAGCAACAAGATATGTAACAGCTCAATTAGAACAATCACGATATTTGTGCCAAATTTTGTGTAAAACAGCCACTTTCGATCCAAGACATGAAATAGATAAAGGCTTCGTTTATATGTACGAAATAATTCTCAAATTAGTCTCGTTTATAATTGTTGTGTTTTCCAGTGAACAGTTACAAGAAGAGCGTCGTTATATACTTTTCACAATTCTGGAACGCTATTATTTGTCTGTAGAATCGATAGCATTTCCTCTACCACAAGGATTTACATCGTTCTTCACCTATTTAGGCTATAAAACATTAAATTTTGACATGTTCCTCCAATATATTAATCGTAATGTTTTTGAACTTCAAGTGGATGTAATGAAGATTATTATGGCTGGTATTAAATTACATTATTATTACTACAATTGTAGTTTACTTAATTTTCTAATTTCTATTCTAAGACATTGATAACAGTAAAAATGGTGTCCAACAAAAATTAAAATTGTTAACTCTATTGCCAAGATCAAGAGCAAAACGTTTATTAAACCAATGGCATCATCCAACTAGTTTAATGTTAAGAGCCAGAGAACACGCTTTGAATATATTATCAGGTGTTGAAAGTAATACAAGTCGTTTACACGGTATGCAAAAAAATAAAACATTCAAAGGTAATTATCGGTAATTTATCGGATTTTTTTTAATTAACCAATTATTCTATAACAGGCTTAACAGCTTTTCCATCAGGTGATAAATTATCACCATTGGATACTTTCTTGGATTTATTAACAGCAAAAGCTAGTCTTACAGATTTAGATTTTGGTCTGTTAATAGAAGCAACAGAATCATCTACTGAAGAATTTATTTAATGTGCAATATTTTTACCGCTTGTAAAATAGTGCAATAAAGTTATTCAATAAATATAACAATTTGTTTTTGTTCGTCTCTTTGAATAAAGCCTTCAGGACCAGCTTCATCTGAAAGTTTCCATTTTTTTGATCATTATTTATTTACAACTTCTCAAGCCTTCAACCTAAATATAGTTCGGTCCACGATAACTGAAAGGCCTCAGGCGAGGGCCAAGCACCTTTTGGTTATGGTCGTTTACCCAATATTTTGGTTCTGAAAGTCGTATTTGTAAAGACGGACCTGTCTTTCACCCAGGTGTACGTCCCACTTTGATTCATTTATTGGGGTGTAGCTACAAAACTCAACCACCAAAACCGCAAACTTTCTCCGGTCACTTTCAGTTATCGTGACTGGTACGTAGTATAAATAACTTTGATTAGTATTGGAAACATTTAAAACCGGCCGTGACCTTGTGTCTTGAAAATATAGGAAGGACATTTATAGGTATCTATAAGTTAGCCATCTATTTGTGACAGTTGTAACTGGTTTGTGGAAGTATTTTGCGTGAAATTCAAAATTCAAAAATAAATTGTTGACATACAAAAGTTTACAATAAATTTGTTCTAAAATTATATTTAAATTTTTTTTTTCGAGAAATAAAAGTTTAGAAGAGTCGTCGCTTTCTCTCAAAACACTTCAAAATTATTTAATTCTAGAAAGGTTTTTCTAAATTTTGCCAATTTGCATTTTTTTTATATAGAACAGTATCTGCTTACTTCTAATCCAACTTTATTGCTTTGCCTTCAAATTTGGTCGAGAGTTGTTGATTTTTGCCTGCTGAATCTAGTCTATTATTGTGGAATAACATAGATTGATGAGATCGTGATTTAAATATTAGTTGGTTCGAAAGGGATTTAGATATTCAAATCTGGTACGCCGATCAGCTTAATCTCTGCCTATCTGACCTGATTTCTTTTTATTTTGAATTACTCCTGTCCGAAGAGAGAAAACTAGTGGTTGTGTTGTTAATTATCATTTGGATTAATTTTGCAATTGTCCTTAATTATTAAGTGCTGTTCTTATGAAGGTAGGAACATATTTGAATTTATGGTTAATATATTTATTTAGGTTAATTATATGGTGTTGGAGGTTTGTATATTTGTTAGTTTAGTGTTTGGTACTTATGAATGGGAGGATTTATGATATTGGGGTTGGATTATAGTAGGTATATATGTGTAGTTAGTGGAGGTGGTTGCGTCGTCGGGTTGAGCGTGTCAAGTGGAATTGATTGTTGCGGCATTCGTAGGTTATGTAGCGTTTAGAATGCGCCATTCGGGTGATTTAGGGGACGTGTGCATCATCATGTTATTTATACTTAGGGCCTGGTAGGTGTTATCGATAGTTGGGCATCAAGAGTTTTAATGGAAAAGAGGAATAATGTAGTAGATGGCTTATGCTATAATTGGGAACTGAAGCTGTTGCCAAGACATTGAAAATTTTGTTGATAGTAGCATAGGCCGTAAATCCTATGATGGTGCATTTGCATTATGGCAACGATCGTTACGTTGGCGACGACGCTAGATATTTGCGTCGCCGCCGTCCATCGGTGGCAGCACCAGTCGATCGAATGTGGATGCCACGAGGACACAGCCATAACAATTTCAAGATGATAGCACCCGGACGCCACAATACGTCATCAGCGTCGTAGCAATATATAAATACTCATACGGCGCTGGCGACGTCCCGCGTCTTTTTATTAATAGAGCGTGGGGCGAGCGGATTTTATGTGCAAGCGGACATTTGCAGTGTAGAAGAAGAAGAAGAAGCTACAACTTGATCGTGGTATGTTAAATAGTTTGAGTTAAACAGATGAGAATTTGCGATCGCGTTGTTCGTATTGCGTGATGTGTGAGTGTCACCAACAAGAACAACAACAACAACAACAACAGCATCAGCAACAACAACAACAACAACAACAACAACGTTGTCGTCTTCGTCGGAACGCCAAAATATCGCCAGCAACTAAAATACTCGTGACGACAGTGAATAGTGTCCGCAGTGCGCATTAAGCAATCAATGTGGAAATTGTCGACTGTATTTTAGTGTGTACCTATATATATATAATTAAAAAAAAAAAATTATATATATATTTTGATCCAGTCTGAAGGTATCTCGACACCCTTCTGGTGATGGGAGACGGCAGGCAGCGCGCCGCCACCCGGTGACGGTGACGTGATCTGAGGAATGTTCATCCCCGACACGTTGCGCAGCTGCATGGTGGAGCCCGATGTGTCCTCGTACCTCCAGACGCCGTCCTCGGGACAGGTGCCTACCCGCTGCTACCCTCCTTACTCCCCTCGCGCCGTCATGCGTGATATGTAATTAACATGATTAACATGAGTGTTATATTCTGTATACTCCAAACGGCCTCGTCGGGAAGCGGGAAAACTATAATCCGGACCCGACCTGGCCGAGGACCTCGATGTTGACATGTCTCGTTTTTTGTTATTTCTCTGTTATCTGTTGTTTGTCTGTAAATCTCTGCACCGTCGTACTTACCTGTTGTCTTGTCGCTGTTTGCTGCTGTGTTGCTCCGACGCTCATCTTCACATCCTCCATCGCTCTTTTCTTAATAAAACGCGCTCGCTAGCGGCTAAAAATACAGTCATTATAAATAGGCGGAATTCGAAGACGAGCTACTATATCGTCTGCTTAGACAACTCGAGGATCATCTCCACCCGTATTCCCTCCTCCTGTAGACAAAAACGCGCATCCCTTTCAACAACTTGATAATAAATACACACTCTCTAACAAACAAACATACACATAAATATACATATATACAATGTAAATTATAAATCCCTTTTGTTGAATCATATACCCAACACTCACAATAATTAAACTTTCAACAAATTCAACTCTTAATAAATCAATTTTATGTTTCACTAATTGGAAAACACTTTTAATAGGTAATAAGTTTTAATTGTAGATGAGAGTTGAATGTTGCCTTTTTATTATCAGGTCTCCTTTAATTACCAAATAAGATTATTGTCCCTGTCTTACCATCATCATCATCATCAAATACTCAAATACAGATTGAAATGCGCTACGTCGCCGCATTTCGCGACACATTCTCATTCGTTTGTTGTTTGTGCAATGCAGTTGTTGTTTTATGCATGCAAAGTTTGTACGTGACCGTACGTGCTGTTATTGCCGCCGATGGCCCCAACGTTCACGCCACCCACTACTAAATACAAATTTGAACACTTAGTATATCACTATTTTATACATTGAAAACAAAATTCGAAAAAGAAAATCCAAAAAAAAACAAACAGAAATAACTAACACAAAAAAAAGAAATTAAGAAAAGTTTACTATTGAAATTCTGTCTTTTTCAGTTTTGTAGAAAATTTGTTTGTCTTTGTCTCTCTCTGTTTTGAAATTGTCTCGAGGAAAGACCAAAACAAAACTCTCAAACTACTGCAGCCAATAAATTTAATAGATTCTGGCTGGATGCTTGCGGAGAAAGGAATCGATAAATAGCCCGCAAGAAACAAATAGCAAAACGGCCATTTCATACAGAGAGACTCAAGTATTTTGTCTTCTAGTTTTTCAAACTATATTTTTAACTAATGTTTGTAAAGTTTCCGCTTAATAATATTATTATTATCATTTTTATTTTTATTACTATTATTACTGTTATTATTATTATTATTATTATTATTATTATTACTCAAATCATAGTTAGAACGATACTAGTAAATGTGTCCATATTATCATCAGGACGAGTTCCACCCATTCATCGAGGCACTTTTGCCCTTCGTCAAGTCCTTCTCATACACTTGGTTCAATCTCCAAGCAGCAAAAAGGAAATATTACAAAAAACATGAGAAACGGATGTCTTTGGAGGAGGAACGTCAATGTAAAGAAGCTTTACAGGTAAGACAGTTTAATTGGTTTATGTTTAAATCATGTTGAAAATTGAGAAAACCTTGCCAAATTGTTTTTTTTTGAGAAAAAAAATTATCGTTCAATTAAATTTACAATGTCGGTCTAAATGCAGATGATTTATTTTTATTTCATTTGATATTATGTAAGTATACTGTTCTGACATTAGGATAAATGGTATCCATCCACCGATTCAAAGAGATAACATTGATTTTATTCGTCTATTTATAATTTTACTACGATTTGTTTTTACGGATGATTGAACGTCTAAATTTTGAACATTAAAAATTTATTTACGTTCTTGTTACTAACTAGATTCGTATTTTTATTTAGCGAAAACATTTGCTAATACACGTGTAAAGAATTTTTCGACAGTTATAGTACATTTATCATTCTAGGAATCGAAGATATTCAAATTTACAGTTTTATTATTCTGATAACATTCCGAATGAAAACCACACGTATTGTATTGAGAATTTTGAATGATGTCGATTTGTTTATTTATTTTCCGAAAGAAAAAAACACATATGAATACATAAAATAAGAATCAATGAAAATAAACCTTATAGGTAATGATTAATTTATTTAATTTGTTTCAGAATGAAAAGGCCGAAGTTAAGCAAAAATGGGCGTCCCGTTTGTTGGGCAAGCTCAGAAAGGATATTACACAGGAATGCCGTGAAGATTTTGTGTTAAGTATAACAGGAAAACGTCCAGCTGTTTGTGTTTTATCAAATCCTGATCAAAAAGGCAAAATGCGTCGTATAGATTGTCTTCGTCAAGCAGATAAAGTATGGCGTTTGGATCTCGTTATGGTGATATTATTTAAAGCAATACCTTTAGAAAGTACTGATGGGGAACGGCTTGAGAAAAATCCTGATTGTTCTCAACCTGGACTTTGTGTTAATCCATATCATATTAATGTGTCAGTGAGGGAACTGGATCTTTATCTAGCCAATTTCATCAACAGTCATGGTAAATATATAAATATTTTATATTTTATTAGTTAATATTATATTACAAACATATTTACAACCACTAGTTAGTCCGAAAACAACCACTTTTGTTAAAATTTTATTAATAAACATTGCCTTGATAACATGTTGACGGTTGGTTTAGTATGATGCTTTTTTTAAATGAATGCTGTGATTTAGATAGCCATGAAGATGCCAACATTGGATAATTGCCAAAATGCTCTTTTTTTTTATAGAAAAAAAAGAAAAACTTCTCAGACGGAAATTCAAAATAACATCGCCACTTTTATTTGTAATACCCCTCGTAAAATTATAAGAAAATTTACAACAACCACTCATTTAAATACAAAGAACAGTTGACACCATTTTGAGAAATATAGCCGACGAAAATTTTCAATAATCGTTTTAATATTGTTGATACACAACGTTCTGGAATATTGCCAGAATATTTCATCCAGTACCGTACAACACATTGTAAACTATATCACAACTAAATTTGTAAACAATTCGCTAATTTACTTTTCGAAATTTTGTAAATAATTTCGTGTAAGTCGATTAATTTTTAATTTTATTACTGTTGTTTGATAAAAGGTCGCCATACCGGTCGTGTTTAGTTAAATTTAAAAACAGGAAGTGGACACAGTTGATCTTACTGTTCTTAAAATATGACATTTTTATAAAATTTATCCATAAATATAGCCGTTTAATGAGATTACATGTGAAAGATATTATTTAAATATAACTCAAAAATTACTCAAGTCTTTTCACAACTAATTTGGGAACACTTTATTTCAGAAATATTGAGCGGTGTTTGCTATAATAACAACAACAAAAAAGAAGACGATAGGAAAAATAAAGGTGAGAAATTCTTTTTTATATTTCAGTTTTTGTAATTTCTGAAATTCCTCTCATACAAAATTGAAAATATTTCATTTTTTTTTTGGTTTTTTGAAAAAATCGCTGATATTATTTCCAGTTACAGGTTACACCCACAATCCTTATAATGGTGTAATATGTAACGACATTATATTGGCTACAGGAGTATTTTCATCAAAGGAATTATGGAAGTTATCCAAATGTAAATTTTATTAAATTGACCATTAAATTTTACACTAATTTTATTTATTTATAGCTTCTATATTACATGAATTATCGGATCCTCAACCAAATATGAATAGTGTTAAATTAGAACATCCAACATATTATTGCAATAATTATTCTGAACAAGGACCTGTTGTTGCCGATCGAACAAGTTCAGTTGATGCCATGGTTGTGTCAGCAGCTTATTGTAAATATTAATTATATTTTATAAATAATTAAAACAATAATTGATTTTCTTAAATATTTTAGCAATACCTCAAAACACCACTTTAGTGTCTTCCAGTTCTCAACCAAGTCCAAGTACAATATTTTATCAACACAGTCCTGAGCCACATCAACACCAGAATCAGGTGAAATATCCTGAGAATGGTCATGATACGCTTTCGGATTTCGTCACATTTGTATGTCAAGAAACGGACAGTAATAATCAAAGCGCACAGGTAATTCAATTATTTTTAAAATAATTTATTTATTTATTTTTCTTTAAAAAAAATGTCATTAGATACAAACAAATATGTCAAGAAGTCCAAAATCACAGTATTTTCCATCGACAATGTTACCACCACCACCTTTGCCACCAATGGCACGTCCAGTAGCAATAATACGTTCAACGGGTGATGTGACATTAAGTGCCACAAATTCACCACCAGCCAGTATAACGCCACCATGTAGTGAAGCATCACCAGCTGATGATGTACCAGAAATAAGTTCATCACCACCATTAAGTCCGGGAAATCATGAACGACGAAAATCACCATCACAAAGGAATACGGTACCAACTAGCAGTCCATATTCACCTTCTAGGGATTATTCGTTTAATCATTTCCACGGGCAGCCGGGACATGTTGGTAGTGTGTAAGGATAACCACTAGAACCACTATATGATGTATTATTATATATTACAGCTCTTCAGTTACCCCAGTATGACAGGGATGTCTGGAGTTATCAGTCCTACGAATCTCAGCATGTACTCGCCCAGCGTGAGTACGTCCAGAGGTACTCCGCGTTCTAGTAATATACCAAGATGGGGTGCACCATTATTTACATTAGATCAAGAAGATTTCAATATGATAACACATCAAACAAATCAAGAATCAAATGCAATTATATTAATGGATGATGGTACAACAACAACAACAACAACACCAACAACAGGAACAAATTCAGAGCACACTGGACAGTGCTGTAACAGTGCAAATTTAATGTGCGATACGGACCGTTTTTTTCAAGCGGGTGATGCCTTAGAGAACTCTACACAGAGAGAGTCCGATCAGTTATCCGCCTCAAAGTCGCCCTAACAAAAATCAATAAATATATTATAAACAACAACGACAAACTGCCTTATGACTTTTTGCAGCTTTCTTGCCAATTTATGTGTGATTATTATGTTGGATTTTAATAATTTTATGCGACTCGGTGCGCTATAGAGGCTGCTCAAATAGTAAATAGACGCCTTAGTAATACATAATTGATAATGAATATACATATATATATATATATATATATATATAAAAAAAATATACATACATATACATATATTATATTTAATATAGGTTAATATACTTGTATACTTATAGTATAGACACCGGTGCCAAGACAGGCTGTGTTATCGATCGCGGGTACGGACCGGTCATTTTAATTGTCGACACAATATTAAAATGAACGGCCCTTTAGCCGGCCTGCCGTATGTTGGTGACGTTAGTTTTCAATTCCGTTCCTATGTTGGGTAGAATATCCAGCGATGCTTGTCTTCCACGAATGTGCTTGTTGAGCGAACAAGCAATGAGCTGGGTCTGTGCCTTAGTATTACAATAATATTTGAGAAGAATGAAAGAAGAAAAAAAGAAAGAAAGATATTGTTACCGTAGCTTTAGTTTAGATATCGTTTAATAATCGAGCTTGCTCACAGCGCAACGCCAGCTCAATTGTATATTATGACTATACGTGAGTTGCCAGCTGCACCAGAATGGCATTATATAATTCACATGTATATAATATATTTATATACTCTAAATTAAATCATAATAAATCAAAATCTCTCCTTAATTTTTTTCATATACATATACTAATATATAATATAATACTAAGTAGGGGGGAAATAGTTCAGATTATTCGACACAAATTTGAATTGTTTCCTCGATTGTTTATAGATATTTTGTTATTTTTTTATAGGAAAGATTTTGATTTTATTTCAATTTAAAAAAATAAAAAAAATAAATTTGTGACAATTGTTAAATCTACTGTGATTGAGTACCTTTAAAGCAGCCGCGGCCGAGCGAGGGTGCGACGGACAGGTCACGGGCGTCCCCCAGGTCACGCTCATCCCGACTTCTTTATCCTTCTCATTTCTAGTCGCGTTTCAGCAGAGTGACCCCGACTGATGTACCTACTCCCTCCGCTCTTTAATTAACAAGTATTGCTCTTCTGGGCACTCTGCATTTCGTTTATTTCCCTTTATTAAAAAATAATAATGATAAATTAATTAATTAATTAATTACTTAAATAATTAATAATAAAGTTTCTACAGTACAAATTTTTAGACCTTCATCTTTAGATAAATACAATTGAATAATGAAAAAGTAAATAGAAAAAATGGAAAATGAAAGCTTATTATTTGCTTATAATTTTGTTCATAATTTGTGAAAAAAAGCTTACTTGGTTAAGAAATATGATGAAATAATGTGATATAATATTTACATAACATACGTAAATTCGTACATTCATCCATCCATCTATTTATGACATACAATATTTACGAATATCGCAATCTGTTTATTCTATAGATTAAAATTAATATAGAATAATTAGGTTTTTATACAGAATTCGCAACTGTTCATAATGCTATGTTAATTGTCAATTTAATATGAACAGGTTGTAGTACAATTGTTTGAAAGCTTTAAAATTGTAATATTTACTGACACTTAACCAGGTCTAATTAAATATTTTTTAACTAATTCAAGCTTTTAATCAAATAATATTCAATTATAATTAATATTAATAGTTATTATTCTAATTATTTGCATTAAAATGTGAAGATCTAATAATTTGGACAATTTATTAATATAATCCAAGTTATAATTATACAGTTAATAAATAACAAGAAAAAAAAGTATTTGTTACTTATGCATATACTTATAGAATCGGGTGATATTTAACCAGTGCCATTGATATTTTTGATTCAATTGTTAGACGTACATACGTCAGTAGTAGTTATTATTATTATTATTATTATTATTACAATTATTATTATTATTATTATTATTACTATTATTATTACTATTATTATTATTAAGTAGTATGCTTAACAAAAAGCGATTGTATGACTTTAATTTTAAGAATAAATCAGAGGGTTTATTTCATAATAACATAGTTTTATTTACAATTACTGATATTCATCTATGCAGTGTGGAACAAAAGTATTGAATAGTAGCTGTAACTTTTTAATCTGTGATGTTATGACAAAATACTTAATATAAAAGTTGTTTGGTTTGCCATCATAGGTACGTGATATGAGCTTTTCGCCTTGTTTCTATCTTCTTTTGATTTGTTGCTATGATAGTCAAGTTTGTTTCTTTTAAATAGCTTCCATAGTCTTATTTTGTGATTTTCAAGTAAGCAACTCGTTTCTGATTGGTTCTTTAGCGTACGGAAAAGTAAATGTCCGCCTTAGGGCGGTAAGGTAACTTTGTTGTAAGCAACTCATAACTTTTGAACGGCTTGACAGATTGAAACATGCTTTGTGGCATTCGAAAAAGTTCCACCAAACTTAGATTTCATGTAAATTTTGAATCGATTCGGCCTGATAGATTCTGAGAAATTCCAAAAAAAAAACACAGAGCCGCTTATGTGGCTTAAAAAATAGGTAATAGATTTTCGTTATGGCTATCAAAAGGTGTAAGCCGCATTTTCATCCCTTGTTGTTGAAGTTATAGATGCTGATTATATTTATACTATTTTTTATGTTCTTTCAGATTTTCTATCCAACGTTAAATTGTTTCACCTTGAAAATTCTTCTACTGATAGAGAGGAAAACCAAAACAAAAAAATAACGGTTAGAAGCTCTGGTTTGCTTTATCTGTAAAGGCGCGTCCACATTATGCCGATCGGCATCATTCTGCTTAAGCCGATCTGCAAAGCCGAATTAATGTAGATGTGCCGGTAGGCCTCACCGACTTACCAAAAGCCGACCCGAACGATGCCGAAGCCAAACCGATCCAAGTCGGTCCGGAACAAAGAAAGCCGAACCGAACCGAACCGAATCAAAATTCATCGTGTGGACATGTGTGGACATGTTGATCGGTTTCAGTCCAGTTTCAACATTCAACCGCCTGTTACTTTCGAAAATATTTTTCTAGTTTTTATTCGTCTGGTTTCATGAGTGCGAAAATGAGTGAAAAGTGGACTGATGAGCAGTCATTATCATTTATTGACTTATATCGCGAACGTCCAGACTACTGGAAGAATGTGGACGTCTTGCCGAACCGAGCCTGCCGTGCCGCCCGGCATAGGCCGACCAACCTGTTTCGGCGTAATGCGCCGGGCTAGACATATAATTTTTACCAGGGATATCAGCTTCAGGAAGAATTCTTAATTTAATCAAATATATATTCATAGGTTTTTAAATGAGATTAGGATTAATGCTTACCGTTTTCTGGTCATTTTCTATACGAATTTACTAAAACATGGAAAGTCACCGTTTCAGTATCTGTAAAAATATAATAAAACATAAATAACAATACATTGCTTGCTATAATCGAAAAGCCCATATATTATATTCTAATAAATTGCAGAGTAAACCGCAATTAGACACTTCAAGCGATTTTAGAAAAATTGATAAAAAACGTATCTATGTTATAAAGTTGGAAAATGGTGGATGCGCCGGGCTAATATCGTCGAGCAAGATTTAAAAGCCATTTGTTGATTTATTATTCAATTAAAGTAGAATAATTCAATGACAATAAGTGAATCATTGCGATTTTTGATGGTTTTTGTACAAGTTTACCAGAATTTTGATTTACATTCTTGGGTAAAACCAAGAGAGCGAACTGTTATTTTTTTGTTCCGGTTTTCGTCACAGTTCAATTAAAAAAGTATACAGTTCGATTGAAATGGATAGAAACATTAGCAAAGTGTATATCTATCAACCGCTTTCATTATTCCATCTCATGTATTTATTTGTCTTGTCTAACTTATGGAAATCGCAATGTTTCCACTTGCTATCCTTTTCTCACTAAATTAACTTAAAAAGAAACACTAGATAATTTTCTTCGTTTGTTCAATAGAGTTAAATGAGTATTAGGAGCCTTTTTCTAACACATGTGAGAAAATGACTGCGGGAAGGAGAGGGATGATTCACCTTAAACAAAAAGTTCTTATGGCAACTCCCATTACTTGGCGAACTATTTGAAAAATATTTCAAAGATCTATAAGGGGGTCTCCAGAAAACATTTTAGCAAAATTGCAGCCTTGTAGCTCACTGGAAAGTTGGTCCAAAAACGATCGTTTCTAGAAATGTGGCACTTTTCAAAACGAGCAAAGCAAGCAAGATGACTAAGAGTGACTCGTAGAACCGCCCAGTATTGATTTTTTCGTTTTTCTTAATTTTATTCTAGAACAGGTGGAGATGTTTCGCATTTTTTTCTAAAATGCAATGGAGAAAACGAAAAAAATCAATGTCGTCTTGCGTGCTTTGCTAGTTTTGAAAAATCCCACATTGTCTGAAACGAGTTTTTTTGAACAAGTTTCCAGTGAGCTACAAGGCTCTAATTTTGTTAAAATCTAAATCGGAAGTTTTGATCTCGGGTAATTTACTTATAAGGTCGTATCAATCGCCTTGAGGTATTGCTGATGCAATTCCGGGACAGGGAGGAAAAAGGTTGTATTAAGTAATATGATGGAACAAAAAAAATAGTTGTCTTCGATTCAGCGGAAACTTCAAATATTCAAATCAATTAAAAATTGATGAAAAATACTAATTTTACACTGCTTCTTTAATTTTAAAGAAAAACAACTAAAAGCGCCCTTTGTTAATAATGATCACGTCGATAATCGAATAAAAACAAAATGGCATTATAAATAAATGAAAAATCCACGGTTGCAGGTAATTGGATAATAAAACAATTAATCCATATATTTTTATAGACATAATATTCGAAAATCACAATTTACATATTAATAATTTGAAATGAAATCAATATCAGAAAAACAAACAAACAAATAAACGAAATAATACAATTAAGTTTATAATACTTAAATTAGATGATGTTAAGTTATTAAAATAACAATATCAATGATGATGATTGTTATTATTATTATTATTTTAATCTGAGACGTTCCCTATCTAACATCCATTGAAAGTACCAATGAGCTTTATTTCTTTTCATAGATCTAAAATGTGCCCTATCAAACAACCAATCACTGGCGTGCTCTTTTTTCCTAATATTATTTCGCGCTTTATTCATATTAATATACCAAATACCTGTTAAATCCTTTTTTTTATCATTATTATAATATTTGGATGTTTTCTCGTTATTCTTATAATGTTTATGATGTTTCTCATAAGTCTCGCCTTTTTTATGTTGTTCTTTGTCAATATTTTTATATTTTTTATTGTCTTTTTGTTTTATTTTATGTTGATCTTGTTGTTCATTACGTTTCTGTTTTTCAAGATATTGTCTTTGAGTTTTTACACTCAATTCTTTTTTAGCGATTTCATGTTCTTTCTCAATCAGGAATTTTTCTTTTCTTAACAAATATTCCTCTTTAGCTTTTAATTCTTTTAATTGATAGTCATTTTTGTTATTAGCATCATTCTCATTACGATTATTGTCAGATTTTAACTTATTCAAATCAGTATCAAAACTTTTATCTTTTAATGAAAGTACGATTGCTTCGTTATTGTCTCCTAAAGAATTATCGATTTTATTTACGAAATCATTATGGTTTTGTTCGGGATTTCTATATTCATAGACGAAACTTTGGCAAATCAACGATAATAGTAAAAAAAATATTGCTAATTCAATTGGTGAAAATATTTTAAGCAATTTAAATTCATCATCATTTCCAGTTTTAAGAATTTGATAATAATTTTTTACATCAAAACTGTTTATCTCTTCAATTTCATCCTCTTGACACTCCACTTCATCGTCGATAGTTGTGAATTGACATTCCCTATAATAAGAGATTTTCTCTAACGTTGTCGATGATACTGATGATGTAGTGCTAGTAGTCATAAGAGTTGTTATTGGATTTATTTCATCTTCATCACTTTTACTATGATAAGAGGATCCAGATTCACTAATAACACTGATACTATCACTATCAGAATCTACGTTTTCGTCTTTTATCTGCTTTTCAATATTTATTTTTGTTGGTGATTCACTATTATCACTAACATCATCATCATCTTTAACCAATACCCATGATTTTGTTATATCTGGACTGCTATCTTCTGACATTATCTGATAATAATAGAATAAAATAATTTTTATAAACTTCAATAAATTAATACGTAGATAAATGATAATAATCCAAATAGAATTACCTTTTATTATATTTACAATATGTTGTTCAAGTAATCTTGATTAAATCAGTTCAGTGGGTAAAATTAAATGTAAAATATTCGAAAATAATTACAAATAATCAATGTGGTTATTTATAAATGAATTTATAACAAAATTAATCTCAAAATAACATAAACAAATTGATTACGTTATTTCATCAAATATCAACACTTTTATTATTGTCTGTCAGCTGAACAAAAATTACAGAAAACTGTAAATACAGCCATTATTACAAACTATCACTACTAGATCTCGCGACAATAAAAAAATTAATATTGATAATTATCAATCTTATTATCAATCATTTATCATTATTTTAACAATTGTTCTACGTTTAATAACCGTTTAATTTACTATTGTATTATTTTTCGTATATTTGGAATTATTAGATGAAATGTAGACCAACAGATGACGCTACAAATACCGAAAATTTCCAATTGATAATTTCAATTTTGTTATTAATTTTAATATTGTCATTTAAGTTATCTTTGAAATTTTAATCAACTATTTTACTTCATTTTCTCATTTTAAACCAAAATATAAATCATTTATACAGAATGTTTGTTTTCGTTCGATATCATTTACTCAATTTTTAAACGCATCAAACTTAATTTAACATTTTATAAGAGATGTTTATTTTTCTGGAAATTTAAGCGTTATCTTGATTTCTTTCAACTATAGGAGGGTGTACTTATAAACATTGAGAATGGTATTCAATAACTAATTTCAGACTAGTTACTATAACCAAACGGGACATTGACAGTAGAGCTATTTATCTCACTCTCTATAATTTCATTACTTGTAATTATTGAAAAGAGACAAATGTAAAACATCCACCGCGCAAGTTATTGAGTCTCTACAAGTTTTTGTGAGAGTATCCCCCTTATATCGGGTGTACCACGGCATTTCCTCTCGCAGTTGGCTGTGCAGAGAGACTTTTGTTCTGAAAATCGCAAAAAAAAGTGAAAATGGTATATAATCGTCTATAACTTCAAGCCCAAGAAGGGATGAGAATGCGGCTTATACCTTTTCATAGCCCTAGCTAATCTCTATCATCTAGTTTTTACGCTACTAAAAATAATGAGCAGTTTCAGAGATATTTGAAAAAAACTGATTATACAGAGATAACTTCAACCCCCAAAATTTCTCTTACAATTGAATGAACTACCTATATGTATACCAAAAATTATCGAAATCGAGATTTTCGACATCGGGTAGTTTACTTGTAAGGTCATCTTAAGACTTAAGGGGAGTTTGGTGCCTTGTTTTGGTGCCTGAAAAAGTGACAATTTTTAATCATCGATTTTTCAGTTGTTTTCTCAGATATTCAAGCGCTGTAACCAGCGTTGAATTGGGAGTTTCCCGGTGCATCCGAAAAATTAAAAAAAATTGTCTAACTTTTTCATTTTCTTTCAATAACTTCTTAAATTTTCAAAAATTAGATTTTTGGAGCTTCATCTGCCCCGCCGCACATGAATAAGCTTTTAAACAAGCTGTTGTACGATTTTTTATCTTTAAAATTGTAGACAATGCGTTGTTTTTCATTTTTTTGACATGCTCCAACATTTTCCTCTGCACTTTAGATTTTAGTGACGATTTGTCAAAAAGGAAAACCCTTCGAGTACATTGTGAGACGCCCAATTTAACGCTGGTTACAGTTTTTGAATTCGAGCCTAAGAACCCACATTTTGGCATTCACTAAATTAAGTAACCTGCAAATTACTGTTTTTATCGCTTATCCCATATAATTTTGTGTGTAAGAGAGATACTCTGACGAAATCTTGTAGAGACAAAGTAACTACGAAATGAGTTGCGTAGTAACTTGCGCGATGGTGCCTGGTGTCTTATACTTATCTCTTTTCAATTATAGTGTTTTATACTTGTCTTTTTTCAATTATTGGGTATAATGTAGTTGTAGAGAATGATACAGATAGTTTTTCTTAAAGGGACTCTGTCAGTATCTCACTTGGATCCAGTAAGCAGTCTTCAAAGTGTTAGTGAATACTACTATTATAGTGTGTTGATTTTAGAGTGAATCTAGTTTAGGTACTTGTAACTTGAGTTTTTATAAAAAAATATTTGCTTAGAAATAGTCTAGTGTATTAATTAATATAATAAATCATTATGAATTTCGTCAATAAAGAAGATGACTCATAAAAACTTGTTTTGTTGAATTAATATTTAATGATTTATTGCTTTTGTCAATGCGTTAAGAATGTTTGCAAATTATTTTTACTATTGGTTTAAATATGAAAATTTTCTTCATATTGTTAAGGTTACTGTTAAGAATGCGGAAAGTCTTTAATAACTATACCAATAGTTTATTTAAATAGCTAAGATTTTATGAATTGACTGTATGTCCGGTCTTTATTTATAAGCAATATACATAAATAACCTAACTACTGTAAAATAACAAAATAAACAAAAAGAGCGTTGTTATTTATGTACTTTTACACCTTACTGTTGTAATTTGAAATTTTTTACAATTAATTAGAATTGCTTGTTTGTTTAATCAATAAAAGTTTGATTTTTGAGAGAATAACAGTAACTTTACGAATTTCATTTAGGTAAATGATTGTTCTAGTAAAAGTTCTTGATTTTTTGCTGCTTCATTTAAACTGTATCGGTTGTAATGAGGTAGTTGTTTTGATGGCGTTGACTTAATTAACGGTTTGTTAAAAAATTATAAATCTTTAGTTTATTTTCGTATTTGTTTTTATTATTTTCTTTTGTTGTTATTGTTAATATTCCTTTCTACATATGTAATTGTGGTTTATTATTTGTCCCATAAAAGACGGTAATGTATTCCTCATATTGTATTTACATCGTAAAATATTAGAATTCATCATGTGTTATTAAAGAATAAGCTTCTAATCAGTAGCTATTCGTTATTGGAGTCTGTGCGACTTGTCATTATTTATAAATGAAATGTGCGGTATTCTATTGAATAGAGAGTTTCAGAAAATGACCACCCATGATGGAAGACAGTCGCAATCTACTGTCATTTTAATGTCATCTCCATCATCAATCTATTTTACAAATTATTATTACGGACGGTTAATACTGAATCGGTCATTAAAACGTTATCGTCATTAAAATCAAACAGTTAGTTTTTAATTTAACAACACTCATTTTGAATATTATTGAATTCCATATATAAGGAGCGGATAAGCTTTGAAGGCCCTAGGCTAGCACTGCTTTGGGGCCTAATGACACTGGGCGTTATAGAAAAGTCTATAAAATGCTCTACAAAATAAATACTTTTAATAGGTCAAAATAACACAAATAGGGAATTTTTCCCTATTTTGTACACTGGCGATCAAAAAAAAGAGACCGAGTCTTGAGCGAGAATTTCTCTGGTGTGGGTGAGAAGGTAGGGAGGTAGGAAATCTTAAAGTCAGCTTCAGCCCAAGCAAATTCTTAGAACCACCCTCTTTAAAGAAAATAAGAATAACTGAATTCCAAATACAGGTCATTGTAAGTACAATTAGTAACTCCACCCTCTCCTTCTGATTGAATACCTATTTTCCCAAATGCTGATTTGCTAACATTCTGTTATATGGTGACGACCGCCCTCATAAGTTTATTTTACACAGAAACACAAGAGGTGGTCTTATTTTTTGATAGCTAGTATACCTACTTATTTTCTTTTAGAATTTAGCGTGTTGAAAAGGTGTACTTTATTTAGCATAAGGTCCCTCTGTCACTATGTTATGCGCACAAACAGGGTGAGTACTGTGCATTTTTAGTTTGAATTGTATTTTACTTTGATTACTTCTGGAACCCTTTGATTGAATAGAGTCCTGGGCTGCAGGCTGCAGCCCATAAAGGCCATGTCTAGATCCGCCCCTGCCATATACATATTTACTTTTATTAAACAATAAAATCAATATGAACAGAAATAATTTCTATTTAATGTAGGTATATACTATAGAAAAAAAATACTATTTTATAGAAAATCCCTATTTTCAATGCTGTCATTTTAAATTTTCCCCCTTACTAGCTTATACTATAAGAGAATGGACGTTACATACAAAAACTGTTCCCTTAGGATAAATAAAAACATAACAGCTTTTCACTATAGCACCGTCTTTGCAGTCACATTAAGCCTTAAAAGGATAATGACTGACCTTTTTGCACGTTTTTAAAATTGAATCAACCCCATATTGTATAAAACACGACTTTCTTCTTTACTATTATTAAACAACAACAAAAAAAAAAAGATCTCCAAAGGCAGCAAGTACCTTATATAGCGAATTTTTTATGTATCTACATACTGAAATATTAATTGCAAAACATTCTTATGATACTGACAATTAATATATTTTAATAAAATTGAATCAACTAATAAATTCATTTCCCGTAATACGTTTAATCAAGGCCTGCTTGATTTTTTCAAGCGAAATTCTCTAGCAGGCCTTGCGTCTAATATTAACTGTCAAAATTAGTTGCCCCCCGCGATATTCAATTTTTTTTCTAATATCAATTGCCAGAACACATAGCCATCTGAGATAATCGATTTTACTGCTTATACTCAAAAAAGAGATTTTTGCATTTTTCTTGAGATCCAACCAACCGATTTTGATGATTTTTTTTCTGGGTCATAGAGAATGGTCGGCTCTACTGTTATTTTAATTTTCATCCAAATCTAAGCAAATTTAATATTGAAAATGATTTTTTTTAACATTTCTTCAGCTCTTATTCCAAAAGTGTTGGCCCTACCAGTCTGGTCAACGAACTCATCCAAGCTATCCCAAAGACCGATTTTTGTACCAAGTTTCATTAAGATTGGTGTATTTTTACGGCAGTTATCGTGGGTATACATATATATATATATATATATATATATATATATATATATATATATATTTATATATATATAAATATATAAATATATAAATATATAAAAATTTTAACGAACGGTGGATATGGGTTCCTGAGGTCCCAAAACGAACTTCTGTGCAAAAATTTTTCGGAAATTCAAAAGTGAGGATCTCGTCATTAGCTAATTTTTTTTAAAAAATTCGCTAAAAACTGTAAAATAAGATTCGATTTAAATTGTCGATTTTAAATGCAAATATGATCAATTCTATAAAACTCATATTAGTTGATGAGCGGTTCGAAAAATATTTTAAGCATTTGTAGGGTAGTTCCTGGAGACCATTTTGGTAAAACTAGAACCTCGTAGCACATTTGGAAGATCCTCTTAACATTGATTTTTTTCGATTTTCTCCAATGCACTTTGGAACAGGTGGAAATGTTTCTCATTTTTCGTAGAATATGAAGTAAAACGAAAAAAATCAATTTTGAGAGTTTTCGAGTCATTTTAGTCGCTTTATGTGTTCAGCTTCCCTTTGAAAATTGTGACATTGTTAAAAATCACCGTTTCTGGCTAACTTCTAAATGAGCTACGAGGTTCTAATTTTGCTAAAATGTTTTATTAATTCTTAAAATTTTTTTATAATTGCCCGTCAACTAATGGGAGTTTCATAGAATCGACTATGTTTAGATCCGACATCCTGTATAAATAGTGTGTTTGTAAAATCTGACAAACACGAAAATTATACCATCAACAATTTTTCATAGAGTCTCTACTACGATAAATTCCTCGCCTGCAGCTCAAACATTCCATTCAAGCCACTGAAAATTAGATAATTTCGAAAATCGGTAAATTATTATTAATACATTTTACACAATAATAGTGTGTTATTTTGTTGTTATTGTCCGTCCTTTCAAATCGTGTGTGTGTGTGTGTGTGAATAGACTTTATCTTGCTGTTATTATTATTGTTATTAACTGAAATAATATTAAATATAAATTTAGAAGTTCCTTTGGGGTGCAGTATACAATTTTTTTCTTAATAAAATACATCCCTAATTGCTCACGAGAGGGTCAGATGGCGGATTGGGTCAATTTTTGTTAGAATTAGACAAGCAGGTGGAAAAGACCCTAAACGTATCCGATAAATTAATGGTGTGCATGAAATTTTACGCTCACCAAAATTATCATTATCTAAGGAGATTATTAAATTAATTTAAATTAAATTGAATTAAATTAAATTGATAAAATAAAGTATTTGTATCTATATGTTTATATTTGTATGTAAAAGGAAATAAAGCAAAAACCCTAAAAGAATAATTTAAATTTGCTTTGAAGCGGTGATTTGGGGCCTGGTATGCACTGTTCCCGGTTCGATTGATTGTGTAATTATTCACCATAGCATCCACTAGATGGAAAGCATATGTGTAGTACATATAATTGTAATTTATTTTAGTCTACAAATAGGAATAGCGTGATCAGATAGAAGTTACGAGGTTTCGCATGCACAGATGCCATCTGCAGATAAGGGTAATTAGCCGTGCTGGGTTCTAACTGTGTGTTGTTATATTATTATTATTATTATTATTGTAAACCATATAAACCAGGTTCCGATACGAAAACGGACAAAACGTTAAATCACAGAGGAAAAGCATAGAGCGTTGACGATGACCTAGCCTTCATCGATTGATCTAATACAACATTACTACTAATACTACTACTGGTAGATGTATAATATTGAAAATCAACGAACTGTAGCAAAGACCTGTACAATAGGTCAACACGAAGATATACAAAATTATTTTAATAATAGAACGGTAATAAGTTCCCAATTCTCTAAATTACTAAATATCGATAAGTGTCTATAAGAAAAACCATAAATTATATTTTTGATTTCTATTTTTGAAGTTATACTCCTTTTGGTGCGTTTTGTGAAAAATTATGAGTGAAATTTTGAAATGTAAAGACACTAACAAATGGTTGCTATGGAAACAAAAAGATGACGGGATTTAGATAAGTAATAGTATTAGCGTGTTTTCTGAAAAAAAATGAGAGTGAAATTTTAACAAGCAACAGATCAAATGATCGCTATGGAAACGGGAAGAACGTGGGTTCTATAATTAATTCATACTTTTAGTTTTAGAAATGTAAAACAATAAAATTACCCTTTTTGAGTTTTTACGCAAACATAAAATTTCCTACCTTATTTTTATAAAAATTTACGTAGATCGGCACCAATAATAATCTTATTTATCACACGTCAAGAAAGTGCTTTTTTGTACTCGCAGTCTCTTAACTATAAATTTTGGGCTCCCCACGAGATTCGTCATTCGGTCCCCTATACATATAGGTATGTACAAATATTTGTCAAAGGGATAACAATTTAAGTGGTGCCTTAACTCCGGGCGCTTGACTGAGGGGTGCCATTTAACAAGGAGACTTCCAAATTATGAAAATAAGAATCGTTAAACAGACGACTTACCCACTTATAGTCGCTTTTTAAGAAGAATTGCTTTATTTTAAGTACCATTTTAAGATAGTTTCATTATTATTGATCAGTGTTTGTTATCTATAACTGTAGAACTAAGGAGATACACAGACACTTCTAGTCAATTTATAAGTCGAATTTTGAGATTTTGAGACATTTTTGTCACAGATTACAAATTTTTAGAAAATTTATGCCACCGATCATAGTGTTTCAGGTGCACCGAACGACGACATAAGTGTAAATATCTATAAATATCAATCTATCAAATGATGAAAATAGGAAGCTTAGGGATGCTTTTTAACCGTTTGCTCTCGGGTGCTGGGAATTTTCGCTACGTCTCTGGAATCGTAGAGAAAACACAAATCTTGATGCTTTTAATTTTTGTTTTATTAGTGATTAGTTCTTAGCGAATTTTACACTTAAATGGTGAAAAGGAAATATTATTGACAATTTCAGTCTCAATTTTAAGAAATTTTAGTTCTAAATCATCAGTTTTTAAAATATTTTACCACTCAGACGATTTAAAAGATTAGACGATTTAAGAAAATCTTATTGCTAGTCTATTTTTCAGCTGAAATATCGAGTTTTAATCAAGATTTTCAGAAATTTTAGTTTTATATCAATTTTGTCTTGGAATCGTTGACAAGTTAGAGATTTAGTTAATTTTAATTGGTTTTCAATCTGAATTACCATGTTTTCGTGTTCTTTTAACCAAAATTAAGGGCGTCATTTCAGATTTTTGTTCCAAGTGCTAAATTGCCATACTATAGCTTAACACTTATATACGGCCCGAAAATCTTCTTTTTGGTACAATATTTGAAAAACGGATAGATAGTCCTCCTTGTGCTTTCTTTCCACTGGGTTCTCTGCATCAACGGTCCCCCCGCTCAGCTGGAGCTAGCGGGAATGTAGTTACAATGCTGTATATTCGCAAAAGCTTACTTTCTGGACTTGTGATACAAACAACTATTTAATCACCTTTTTTTATTAACTCACGTTTTCATACTCTTTCCTTATTAACCTGTTTCTTTCTTTCATGTAGTACCCACATAGAGTGAAGGCAGAAAGTCGCACACTTACTGATTTAAATTAAAAGAACATTTTTAATTGTGAGAGACAAGGGTGTGTGTGAGAGTGTGTGTGTGTTCTATTAACTCCTGACGAGTTTTTATACTTTTTATCTATGTTCAACAAATAGATTATTATTCTTATCATTATATAACTTTGATAAATCAAGACTGAACATATTCAAATATTAGTCAATTTCATTTAAATCAGTAGTGTTCTTTCAATATTTACTCGTGTTTCTTTCATTTAGGAGGTGAGTAATTTATTTTAATAACGACTTTTAAATAATTCTTGTTATATGCCGTTCTAGATCTGTTCAATTAATTTATTAACCATACCTTTCTGTAGTTTGAAAATTTCCAAACGTTAACAGTCCATTTCCGATAACGGTGTATATTGTCGCCATTTAATTTATTTACGTTTTTTAAATCTAACAAGGAATAGGGAAGCCTTCCTAGGTGTCCCTCTCAGATTTCGATGATACTAGGATACGTATGTAGTTCTTTGTTGAAATCTAAGAGACATGTCTTACAAAATTCTTATAGAAAGAAAACTATCCATTGGATTTTAACGAAATCAGTTGCGACTGAAAAATGAAACGAAATTGAAAATACCTGTTTTGGGATTTTCATGGAGGATGATTTTTTTTTTTGTATTTTTATAGGTGTTAGACAGCACCGTAGACTGAGCTTCACCTGGCGCTTTCTGCCCTTCCTGCTATAACAATGTTTTTCCCTCAAATCATTGTCGCAATATCAACGAAATCGTAGAGGGACACCTGGGAATGTTTCTTTGTAAGTATGTATAGCATTGATTGTACTTAATTATGAGCCAATTATTGTGTTCTTATATTGTTGAGACTAGTTTTGTTGTTTGATCTAAGTTGATCGAGGATTGTTTCTTTTTGTTTCTTTATTTTCCTTCTATAGGGCTGGTATTTTTTATGTAAATGCGTTTGTACGTCCAAATAGACAACTGCAATGTTGTTTTTATAACAAGACTGAAACCACACGCGATCATTTTGAGAGTCGATCAGCTGCTCAGGGGGCAGACAATGGAAATTTATTGTTTTCTTCCCTGCATACATCGAACATTGCCGATAATGTCCTCAAGTGATCTATACTTTTATCGTTTTAAAAAAGATGGGAAATACTTTTATTATTCTTGTTATTATTATTATTATCATCATCATCATCATCATCATCATTATTATTATTATTATTATTATCATCACAATTATTTGGTGGTGTGTGTATGTATGTATGGTATAGTTTAATTTGATGTTACCAAATCGTTAAGAGTTGATTGTTGTTGGGTCATTATTATGTATTTAATGTTTTGCCAACCAGGTCGTTTAATTTGTGTGGTGTAGAGTGGCCCGCATAGTTGGGAACGTTTGTGATACGGTGGGCGTGGATGTTCTTAGTGCCGCTTGCCGACCAGGTAAAACCTATGATTGCTGCTTACCTGACAGCTGGTGATCTATTCTCCAACATTAATGGTCCCATGTTCATTTAGTGCACGGTATGAGACGCACGTTATACTTAATAATATCACGATTTTTAACAAAGATTTTTTTTTACTAAACACCAGTATACAACTATAGACACGACAACTATATATACGAAAACTAATTAACCCTATTCAAATAACTACAATCAATATGTAAAACATTTTATCTCCATTTATATTTAATTGTAAGTAAAAATAGTCGAGATAGACTAAATCTATAGTTTTGATAACGTATAATTAAAAGGGCAGTTGGGCGATTTATTTGGGTGCATTTATGTGTGTGTGTGTGTGTGTGTGTAAGTTGAATTGTGCAAAATAGCCCCAAGATGTTTCTTTATATGCTTCAAATAGACAGTATTTATTAAAGTTGAAAAATGATTGATAATTCGGTTATTTATTGACACATATTTCAGGGTGTCATATGTCATTGACGAATGATTACATATAATTTTTCTTTCAGACGATGTTGTATAGTATATTTTAGAATTTTTTTTTAAAAAAGACAATATAATGAACAAAAGGAATAACAGCATTAAATGAGGTAAAAAATTTCGAAAAATTTAAGGTACAATAATTATAGGTCGCAAAACAGGCAAAAATACTGATCCACGTACTATTTGACAGCTCATAAATGCGGTAATAACATTTTATTGAGCCCGTAGTTTGACATCAAGGTTGAGTTATGGTTTAAGCTAAACATCCTAATGAGGACCTATTGGCGGTCTGTTATGATGTTTAGAATGGGTATAATATGGACGATGAATGTATTATAAAGAAAAACATAAAGACACATATGCTTAAAACACCTTTACAGTTTCATTTAACTATATTGCTGATTGTAAAATAAAATGCTAGCTAATTGGATGGAATTCTAGTGATTTATTTTCATTCATTTTACAATTCGTAATTAAGGATATTTTCGTGAGCGACTCCCTCGCTACATAACATATCTATAGATTATATTATAACAATATTTTTGTCATATAAACTTTGATAAGGAACCGATGAATTATTTATTATTTATATATAACGACTAAAGTAAAGTAAATGTTCGATGATCGTCGGACATATAAAACCATTTTCTATTCTAATTCACATTTGGTGACTGGTATATTCTTACAGTGTCATTTATAAACTTCCAACTTGTATTAATGTATCCACTAGTTTTTCACATGTCAAAATACTTTGATATATTACTATTGCATATCGCAGTAGCAGGAGAATGATCTAATGATCTATAGACCAGAATCATTCCTACCGTAAGCGGCATTCTTTGTAAATCAATCAATATTAAATATCCACTTGCCAGCCGATTCGCTACATAAACCAATGACATCCATTTTCTAATTACAACCACTCAATATACATACATATACCCTTTTATAATGAATCCTTTAATAATACTACACCAAAAACGATTCGAGAACGATTTTTATACAACAGCGTTCGGTTCTTTCTTCTTGCTACGCTCGTTAAAAACTACTTTAAGTATTATACGTTAATTTAACAATATTTTAAATAATTATTCGTTAAAACACTACCCTAGAAGTCGGTTTAAGGGAACTTATAATGACCATTAATCAGAGCCTTTTGAAAATATTCAGCATAACTTTGTAATTCACTTGAAAAAAAAAACACGCCAATCAGAATTGAATGAAAAAAATTTAGTGACTAAAAAATAAACAACTTCCAGTCAAAACGAGCCGAAATGCATTTCCAATACTTATTCTAAACGAATTCGATAACAAGCTACCTGTTACCTGGAACAATCTGTTTTATAATGCATACTTTTGTCGGATTTAATATCATTGTTGTGATTACTTTAAGGTCACACTGGCCAAACTAATCTCGTTTGGCTATAAATCTAGATGTAGACTTGTTTGAAATACACGTCTGTTTGTATTTTTCGTGACACAGTTGGTCTTTTTTCAATTTTTCTCTATTTATTTTACTTAAATTTCCGACAAAATACACTGTTTTTATGTAATATATCAAGAGAATTGCTCTTGTAAAGAACAAACAGTGTTTATTTGAATAATTAAGGGGAAGCTGAAGTTAAGCCTCGATTCGAAAAAGTGACAATTTTTAATCATCTATTTCTTGCTTGTTTTCTGAGATATCTATTTAAACATTCAATCGGGAATTTCACGGTGCATCCGACAATGTTCTCTAGTTTGGAAACTTTTACTAAATTCTAAAGTGTAGAGGATAACTGTTTGAAAGCTCACACATGCAAAAATTTATTGGAAAAAAATTAAAGAAAATTTCGAGTTTTTCGATTTTCTAAAAGTGGATTTTTCGGGAACCGCTTGCCCTCCACACATGAATAAGCTTTCAAACAAGCTACTGTAAGATTTTTTATCTTTAAAATTGTAGACATGGCTTGATAGGAAAATTTAGACATGCTCCAACATTTTCTTCTGCAGTTTAGAATTTAGTGAAAATTTTCCAAAATGGAAAACTTTATCGGATGCACTGTGAAGCTCTCAATTCAATGTTAGTTACAGCGTTTGAATATCACGGAAAACAAACGAGAAATCGGTGATTGTCAATTTTCAGACACCGAATCGAGGCTTGACTCCAGCTTCATTTATTTGTATAGCTTATCAAATTTCCATCATTTTCGATAACTTTTATTATGAGGATTACAAGTGTACACGAAAAGGTGTTGTAGCTCCAAATTAGCTTTAATTTATTGAATGAAAAAAATTGTTGATCTATAATGAAATCAAGAAAAATTCATACAATTCGATATTTCCATGAAATATTCAATTTCTCTCAATATTTGTGTTATGCATTTTTTTTGGCACGCACTGTATATTTTATTTATTATAGAAATGAGAAGTGTCAGTTACAAATCGTACATATGTTACAAATCGAATCTTATGACTATCTTTAAAATATTACAATGTTGAAATAATATGGATGTTTTTTTTTCTCGTTTATTCGTTGTTGGATGGGATTTCGGTTCCTGTTTAAATTTAAGCAAATTTTAGAACGACACACATATAATAGTTGAAACTATTAGCAGTTCCGTTGAAATAATAAAGTTAGATTTCCTCTTTATTAGACCATGAAACATTATATAAGTTTATATCAGTATGCACGAACGTAAGTATTTATTCTAAGACCGAATGGACCACACAAAGTGGGGAAAATTCTTTATTTAAGGAAACACAACACAGAATAACGTTTGTTTTTACAATACGATTATTTCTGTCACCAAAACGAAAACTGAACAGTATACGGTTAGATTTTTATTGCTTTAAATAAAAATATAAATAAAATAACACGTTTGAATAAATAAAATGATGTTAGCGGACCATGGAAATAAGAGGACAGTTATAATTGGTAATAAAATAAAAGTTTTTATAACGGCATCGTTCAATTATCTTTAAAAAGGTGGACAATTATGAAAAAAATGAATCAATAGAAAAGTTGATTATCGAAAGGTAAAAGAAACAAAAAATTAATGTAACTTATTTTATTATTTTGCCAATCATTACACCATCTGTTCGTTTTTCTAAATTTATACATTCAATCTGGTGCTAAATTGTGTTTCTCTTTTAAATTTTTCATAAATTAGGAATTATTGATTATTAAATTTCGTTAATTATTTAAGATGCTTACTGAGCTACTTATAACAAACTTTTACAACTTGACGGTGAAGTTTTAATGAAACATCTACTCAAGATGAGTTTATCTTTTTCATTAACTTGATTAGAAAATATTATCGAAATAATTCTATTTTTAATTTAGGTATATTTGATCAAATTTTATTATTTTTATTCTCGTCTCTTTCTTTACTACTACATATATAGAATAGAAACGATATAAATCAATCGATGAGATTGAGAGCAAATGGTGCGATAGAGAACCGAATAAAAGCTAGAAAATTGCAAACGTTACTTTAGCCGTTTCTCTTGATTCGGTATAGTGGAAGAATAGTAACAATGACGCTACATTATTCTAAAAAGCCACAATAAATACAAAATCAATCTATCTTATGGTCAAAAGGATGCTCTTTTACGGTCCTTTTCAACCCCTCGCATCTCATTTACATTTTTAGTTGAACTCTTCAAGTCCTTGGGCATAATTAAACTATTCGACCAAATAAGAATCATCAATATTTTGAGTTAGGTAACCCTAAAGTTATAACTGGTATATTTTATGCGCAGTATATTAATGAGACAAGAAATTAAACAAAATAAACAATTTTATTATTATTAATAATAATAATAATAATAATAATAATATTTTTCATGTTATACAATATTATACTTGAATAAACGAGGGTATGTCGTTTCTGTTCTTTTTCCCATTAATAAACATGTCATAGAGGGATGAAAGTTGAATTTTATCATTCATGAAAGCTGGTTGAATATGTGTTGATATAGGAAAGGTGATTCGTCAATTTTGTGTATTCTTGAACAAAGTTCCTTGAACAATAAGAGAAAGCCCGCTTGAAAATCCTATGGGAATTTTGTGTATTAGTGACAAAGGAGGATGCGAAACAATGTAAAAGAAAATAGGGAAACTGGGCGCGTGTTACATATACATTCTCATCAATAACTCACTATCGTTGTTGTGAAATATGGAATTGTGGTTGTTATGACGTACGACCGATCGACCGTCCCTAGTCTATAGTATGGTCCCCTTGTATGGCACCCGTTAGCCACCCTATCTTAAGTTCCAGATTTATCTTAATTATTTTATTTCTCGTTCCGCATACTCATACACTAAAAGCAAATCGAATAACATTTTACTTTTATTTTTCCCTTTGCAATTCACCTCCTAGTTGGGCAATTAAAATTATAAATAATGGAGTAATAACCGGATATGGTGATATATCTATCATTTTTTTTTCAATGTTCTACTATCTTGCAAAATACGAAATTGATGAGTGATTATGTTCTCTTTGATTTCACTCTAGTTGTTGGTGATTAATGTGGAAATCGTTAGTAGTTCTTATAGCGTGACTTTAACTTGTGCATCTATTGCATAAAATTTTGTCACGGTATTTGCTAAATTGATGGCTTTTTAGTTTTATTGATACACTTATTATTAATTCCAATTTTTTTTTTCTTTATAAATGGCTATATTTACATAGAGAAGTCTAATATAATTTTAATATATATCAGTTGGTCATTTTTTCGACCCTTTTTTGTGTGTGTGTGTAGTTGAGCGGCCTTCTGCAAAGAGACCTAGTAAATAAATGAGGCTGCGCGACTTACCACAGGGGGCATTCTAGACTTTACCCCAGGAGGGCGTATTCATTTCCAATCACCACTGGATACTGTTTTAATTTTCTATGAAAGAATATATTGTTTTACAATACTTCAAACTTTATCTAAACAATATTATAAACAAAGAAAATGTGATTTGCCAACTATATTTATTGAGGGTAAAAAATTAAATATACGGTCAAATATAATCTTAGTTCTATATGTCCATCAACTAGAAGATTAGAATTTTGATTTGAATATTCTTTTATAAATCTATAACAACAAACAGACGGAGCGTTACATATAAACTGACAGTTTTACATTAGGATTTCTTTAGTGGTCAACCTTTCAACTGAATAGTTCCGGAAATTCTGCAATATAACAAAACTTATATTATAATACTTAAGTTATAAATTAATTAACAATAGAACGTTTCACTTTAATTGGAACTACATAAAATCTGTTTAAATTCAAACTTGTAACTTTGATGTGTTTCATGTACTACATTACGTAATTTTATTTAGTCGTTATGTAAAATACTGTACATAAAATGCACCAGTCGCTATACAATTTGCATGCTTTCAAATTTAGTTTTTGAGTGGATAGAAGTCGTTTATAGTATTAACCCCATGGTGGAATAACCCTGACTAGATTAACTTTATTCTAGTATAGTTCAAATGTAGGTATCAACACACTTTTAAAACTGATGAAACAACCCGTATGTAAAGCACAATATAAAAATAGGGGACTTTTATCTTATTCTAAATTCAAGTGTTAGCTTTACTTTGATAAAACTGAAAGTTTTCCAATATTGTGCTAGAGTGATATGGTTAACAGCCGATAATAGCTTTATTTTATTTAAAATTTGTTTAATTTTAAAAAGCGTTTTTATATACTTATTGTTAGATATATGTTTTAATAGAGAAATCGTTACAAGGTTCCTATCTTTATGTTGAGCTACTAGAACTAAGTACAAAGCTCTTGAATTTGATGTCATCAACTTTAGTGATAAATGGGGCTATATTTTACTCAGAGACATAGGACTTTAGCTGAGATGATATCTTCCGCTTCTCCACGTCTTAACTCGGACATTGGTTATTTACTGACCGTACAATCTTATTTATAATTTATATTGACATACTATCTGAAATAAAGGTGGCAATTTTTCAGATTTTCGATCAGAATACTCCTCGAAATACAACGACAAATTATAATACTTTTCCATTTATATATTTTATATTTTAATCATGATTAGATTAAAATGATAGAAACTATATATGTTCGACAACGGTAATAATTTTGAAGAGTCCACCTAGATAAAGCTAATTTGTAATTAAAACAGTATATCACGCGAACCAATTGTCGACAGACAAGTCAAAATGATGATGTTATCGTGCATTATTTATCACGCTTTTAATAATTATTTTTATATAGGGCTTGAATGTAATATGAAAGTAGATATATGACGACCGTGTCCAGGTTTATGCCAGCGGCTAAATGTTTTATCAAAAACACAGATCGTTTGTATTACAATATTGTTAAAATTAAGGGTAGATTTTCGGATATACCTACATGCAGTTTAGTAGGGTCCGTTAATGAGAAATCAACCTTAAACTTGTCCGTCCCTCTGGCATGCATGTATGTACATACATGGACGGGATAATGATCGATTATTAAAATTTTCCACCGCTATCGATTTCTTTATTGAAATTATATTTTAAAAGTCATTAGTACATTGTTTATCCCTGTTGGTTTGATTTAAATAAATAGGGCGACTTCCGGAACAGTTGGTTGTCGGCTATAAAACCGATACCTACACCCTTTAACATCATTTTATTTAGAAAGGAGTAGTGATGGTGTTTCTTGTAGAAAAATCTCACGATTTGCAAATAATTACGGCATTGTTTATAATTAAAGGTGAGGATTAGCCAGTATTATCAGAAATAAAAATTGTGTGATTCATAGAATTATTGAAATTACTTTCCAGTATCATGCATACAAGATTAAGTGAGTAATTGACCATAATATCAATTACTTGTTGTTTTGTCACGACGCAAAAGTAGCTAGTAGTGAGCAAAATCATCATGAGCAAAATCATCGTGTAATATTTTATCTTTTGTATTATAGACGACCTGTTTGTAATAGTTATATTTCTTCACTCCAATGTCATTCCATTTTATTTCCAATATGTATTCACTCAAACATTATAATTATCATTATTTTATTGGTATATGAATAATTATTAAGCATGATCCGCCATTTATAATGATTAAAATAATAAGAATTTTTATAGTTTGTTTGCATTAAAAACGAATTATACAATGAAATTGATGTAGGATGATAGTGCGGTGGAAGGTGAATGTGTAAAATAAGACAAACATTAATGGCAATATGATCATACTGAAATAAACTTTGATGCATATGAAAGTGCACATGCCTTAGGTAAATTGGCTAGTAAGTGGAGAAAATGTTTCACTCACGAGCATAATATTAGAAGATGCTTCAATATGGGATGGTACACTCACTTACCGCAGGCTGTAACGTTAAATGACCATAAACTTAATAAATATCAAAACAAAAAAAAAGCGAAAAGAAATTAACTGGAAACATGACAAAATATTATGATACAGTTAACCTCCAATAATAATGATAATAATAATAATAATAATAATAATAATAATAAAGATCAATCAGACGTAAACATATTGATAATGGACAAAGGCGAAATTTGCAAAAATTTATCAATTTAATTCTAATTCATTTAAATTGATAGAAAATATATTTCCAATCCAGGGTCAAGTGCTATCCTGCATATTTATCTCGTAATTTATTTGAAAAGACGACACTTTTTCGAAAAAAAACGAGGCGGAAAGTACCAGTGAATATCAAAAATAATTTATATATAATTTATATGTATGTATATGTATAAACAAACAAATTAAAAATCATATATAGTTGATAGTTTGATAATAATTATTATTAATTATATTTTATTTATGTTTCCTATAATTTGCATTTGATGACTTTGCCATTATTTTGTTTTATGTTGAATTATTTTAGAATTTTCAAGATCAGTCGTAGAGATAATTGATTTATTTTGTAACAAAACCACAAATTAATTAATCGAAATAAATAATAAGCGATAATCTCCCCTAAATATATAAATCCTTATAGGTATCATATATAACACATAATTTGTTAGATCATATACATACAGTACGTTGCAAGTCGGCTAGGAACATTAGAGAAACTTTGGCCACGCCCATATGCCATCTTTGTCAAAATCACATGTTTCATGAATAACAGACAGAAATACCAAATCCACAAACCAGATCTGGGTATTGTTATCTTTTAAAATAGAAAGTTTTCAAGGTTCTTTCGTACAAAGGAAATTGCTGTGTTTGGTCAGAGGGCTAAGGGTTGGCAATAATTTCCGCCATCATTTTTAATTTATCGACAACCCAAAGTCTCTCTGTCTCTTTCTAACTAATATGTAAGTAGTTTAAATAGGCGTGGCCAAAGTTTCTCTAATGTTCCTAGCCGACTTGCAACGTACTGTATAAGGTGTACCAGTGAAATCGGACTTTAAAATCTCTAGTAAATTTATTTATTTTCTTTCAACTTTTTACCACTTGGACTTTATACTTTAGTTTAAAAGTTTGGATTTAAGAAACTAACGGAAGTATACATATTTTCAAACTTTCCGTATTCCGCACTATAGTGATTAGAGCAATGAATCAATGAAACGGCTGAAAAATTTTGTACTAATCGAACATTCGTTACCTACAACTTATTACAGATGTCGTTGGTAATAGTTTGATCAAAGACAATGAAGAAAATCGATTGAAGACCTACTCAAAAAATAAATATCTTGCATTATCAAGATCGCTATCAAAAGTCTGTTTTACACAGTCCTACAAAAATTGGTCACTTTTTCTTGAGACTGGTAGTACATATATAGTACAGAGGCGGCCATGAAAATGAGATTACTTTTTGTGTAAGACAGGCTTATTTGGCGGTCGTCACAATGCACCAGAATCTTAACAGATGAGAAATTTTTATAGCACTTCCTAATTATCCACCCACCTGATTCACATAAACTGAAAAACGTGATATTTTCGCTCAAGACTCGGTCTCTTTTTTTGGCTGCCTCTGTAACTATGTAGTATTACAAGCATAGAAAAGAGACCGAGTCTCGAAGAGTTTTTTGGTTCGTGCGAATCAAGCTGTTTCTCTCGTCAGGTTAAGAAGATAAGCAGTGCTTCCATCACATGAAATTAGTAGAAAATATTTGCCTATTTAAGCAAATACACAAAATGGCACCAGTAACCCCACTCACTTCTTCTCGTTGAACATCTTTCTTCCTGTGGAAGTTGCTATATTATCACGATCGCCGTTGAAAGCTTGTTTTACACAAATACACATAAAGTGGTCTCTTTTAAATCTGTGTAATAGTACAATGAAACTGATGAAACTAGTATGTAGAGCTAGGTGCATGGTAAAGGTAACAATAGTTGTGAGGCTGTGTAAGTCAGATTAACGAGAGAGGTCCTCACAATGTTTAGGAGCTCAAAATTGGAAAAGAAAGATATTTAAAATATAGTAGACGGGAACAAGGGTATTTACAGAGCCTTACATGATTTCACTCACTTTTCTTCAAAATGGAAAAAGCTTGATTTACACAATTAAAACAACGGGTATTTTTCGCTCAAGGGTCGTCACATTGTTCATGCACCTAGTTGTACAATAACGAGCATATCAGGGAGACCAAGCCTTGAGCGAGGAATATCAAGTTTTTTGGTTGGTGTGAGTTTTTCTCGAGGGGGTAGGTAGAAGGTGTTAGAATGAGTTTTCACTGTAACGAATTTATAGGAAAGATTTATTTATTAAGGTATTTATACCCAAAATGTTACTGGTAACCCCACCCTCCTCCATCTTCTGATTGAATATCTCTCTTCCCAAATCCTGACCTGTAAGAATTCTGTTACATTGTCTCGACCGCTCTCAAAAACCTGTTTTACATAGCGCCACAAAAAAGTGGTTTCCTTTATATGCTCGCTACTGTATCTATTTACGTAATCAACAAACGCCAATAAAAATTAACTAAAGTGGAACGTTCTTTATTGAAATAGAGACAGGATGAGCTTTGATTTTCCGGAAAATAGCTCGTTTTTTTTAAGTAAAAAAGTCTTATTATAGTCTTGTTTCGTTTCTGTAATTGTAAATTTGAAAATTATTTAAATTTTCGGTTTAATTAATTACTTTGACGTTTTTAATTAAATATAATTAATTTTTTAGACAAAAACACTCACATGCTACTCATCTATATTTTATTGTTTTATTTTGTTAATGAAATCTTTCGTTTATCCTTAGTTACGTCTTGATTTTAGACAATCACTTTTAGAAAATTTAATTAGTCTGACAAATCAAAAAACAACGATTCACATTAGAATTGATTAAAAATAGAAAAAAAACGTGTCTATGTTTATGTCATCGTAAAATTTAAATACATATCTATTGATGATAATTTTTAATAATTGCTTATTAATGCAGTTTCGTTTAATTACCAGCTAATTTTAGGAGCTTATTTCTACATACAGATAAAATTATCACTGCATACCAATGGAAAATTATAACAGAAATTATCGAAATTTTGTTTTTTAGAGAGAGCAAAAAAATAATGAATCAATAAAAATGATAAACAAAACAGAAATAAGCTTTTTAATTGGTGATCATTTTTGAGGAGAAATAAATCAACAAATCATATTTAGTCAAGAACCATCATCTGTATCAACTATTAATAAACATAACTAACAACAAATTATAATAAAGGTCATTTTTAATAATATTCTACTTGTTCGACATTAATTTATTCAAATTCACACGATTTTTGTTGATTATATTTTATATTAATAGGTATTATTGAGTAATTGTAGCCAGGCTGTCTAGTCGGAATTTACAAGAATATTGAATTACGCATGTTATCACTTTTTAATAATTTTTATAAATAAAACTGTAATTGTAGAGTATAATTTCGTTTGCAAATTCTCTAAAAATATTACTGGAAAATTTTTCAAATTAGGTAAATTTAAATGTTTAAAATACCCTTGTTTTTTCGTTGATTTATTCACTTTTAACTCAAAAAATAATAATAGTGTTAAAAATTTAGCACATTTATATTAAATATAGTAATCGCTAAATAATGATATAAATTGGAATTGCAATAGAATTGTAAATATTTGTAATTAATTCACGATTAATTTTTAAAAAAAACTATCAAGTAAATTACATATAATTTAACAAATTCTTAATTGCTGTATATTCTGAGAAAGATCCTTAGACCCATGTCAAAACTAAGAGCCGGTGGTCATACTATGTTATTAATGTGTCACACAATGTATATCTACAGTGTGTATTCTTTTCTGGAATACAAGAAAATAAAATATCAAAAATTATTCACTAAATCACGCACATCTAATCCATAAATTTTTAAAATTATTCGCTATAGTTTGTTATGTACAACATAGATGGCGTATAATGTGATATCCTTGTGTATAGTTGAATTCACCAAATATTGAGCGAGTTGGATAGAATAATAATAATAATAAAAAAAAATTAATACGACAGCTATAAGTTTAATGAAGCCCAAAGGCAATACATAATGGTTACTGTACATTGTAGTGTGAATATGCAATAACAAATAACATTTACAGAGGTGTGCTTTTTAGGATAATTACAAATATAACATTAATTTTTTTTGGGTTTTATAAAACACTAACAGTGGAACGATTTTTGATGATGTTTGATTTTTATTCAATAATTCCACCGATAAGTGTGGAAATTAAATTGAAATTTCGACACAATTTGTTGTATTGTTTTATAATTAATTTTTTTTTTTTTCAGAAAAAAAAATCAAAATTTTCGTATACATTTATGATATAATTGTAGATCAAGTGAATATGTATATATACATCTATACATTAATAGGCAAGATTAGCGTATTTACAAAGTTATTGCACATTTAAATATACATGATTTGATTTAAAGAGATGTTCCACTGGTATAAGTGAATATATTCATTTGCATGCATCAACAGTGAATGTTTAAAATAGAGTTAATTGTCGAATTTTAGGAAGCCTTCAATCACCAAATCAAAAATAAGTAATCGAATTAGTCGAAACAAATAATCAGACAATTAACGTCTATTTTGCCGGATAAATATAATTTTCCATATTTTTTTTAAATTATTTTCGATGATAATGTTTTATAAAAATGAGCAAATTGAAATATTCACATTGATAGCGCGATTTTCTATAATAGATAACAATTTTGCATTAAGAGATCACCTATTATCTACTAAGAAATTTATTTACAATGAGTATTTTCCAAGACTGGCTGTTTTGAAGAGATTTGTTTTAATCAACAAACAAACAAAAAAAAAACAAGAAATAATAATGAGGATAAATGAGGAATAATGTAAATAATTATAAAAATAAATTATACAAGCCAACCTAATTAATAAATCACAAATTTATAATTGAAAAACGAAACCACCTAAAAGATTTTTAAGTACAGATCGATCACCACCACAACGGCACAGTTTTTATGTCCAAACAATTATTTAATAATGGTCACGATTTATTATCTGTATGATTTTTCTTTAATATATTTATATGAGATGTTTCATTTTCTGCATGTAGATTTCTTCGTGTTCTCGATACGAATACTTTATTGCATCCAATAACGGTACATTTGAACATATCAGCAATATGATTGTTTTCACAATGTTCTTTTAATTGTGTTGGATTAGGAAATGATATTTTACACAGCCGACAAGGTAAATTACCATCTTTATCTGGTGTTGGTAGATCTTCTTCTACACAATGTATATATTTTATTGTTGATATTGTTAATGGTAATGGTGGTGGTGAATTTGTTGTTGTTGGTGAGCTTGATCGTGATGTACGTTCTTTTGTTGATATTGTTGTTGAACCATTGAATTGTGTGAAATGATTGAAATTTGTTAATGGAAATGGAATACTGCCTAATGGTGGTAATAATAATGGTGGATGAGGTATACGGTCACCGTTTAGTATTAATTGATCTAAATTTGGTGGTGGTATATGATGATTTTTTAATGCTTCTTCAGCATATAAACGCGTTAAAAAATCACCATGTAATGCTGGATTACTAGCTAATGAGGCGAATGGTGATTTATCCAAAAATAAACTAGCCGCTGACTTATCAGAAGAGGTAGATAATAATTTTCTATGTAAATTTAAATTTGCACTATGTCGATCTCTGCTGCGTTTCGATGGGAATGCAGCATTACATCCATCAACGTTGCATTTATGCATCAGTTTTAAATGGACATTTTGGTAATGGGTCTTAACGCCAAAATGATTTTGAAATATTTTACCACAAGCCGTACAACGTCTAGGATTATCTTTATCAATAGGAACATCCATTCCACTTATAAATTGACCATTATCAAAATGACCAAATAGTTGATTTTGACTATTCTCATCTGGCGATTCAGCTCCATTACTACTACCAGCCGATGATGTTTGTGATCGGGCTGGACTTGGCGGCCCGCCGCCCATCATAAAAGCTAATGGAGGAAACTGTGAACTTTGCCCACCTAATCCTAAATGTAGTCCTTTTGCCATTAAATCACCAAAATGTCCATGTGATAGACTTTCCAAATGTCTTAATGCATTCGATGAATCAAATGATTCGTCACTTTTATTACTTTCAACAGAACTAGCCGGTCGTTCATCGGTTTCTTCTGTTGTTTCAGTTTCTTGAAATGATCGTTCTTTTTTTAATTTATCAACCATAAATAACGGTGCCAGACTTTTTTTTATTTCAGGACTAGCCGATTTTTCAGGTTGTTCATTAACGTTAACATCGGTACATCGTTTTTCTAAATTTAAAGGTGATTCGCACCGTTCTTCTGTTTTCTCTTCTTCAACTTTCACTTTTTTTTCATCTTCACAATATTCTGATCGTTTTTCTTTATCTTCATTCATTAGTAAATTGGACTTTTCAACTAAGCTTTCAGCGAACACATCATTAGATGAATCACCATCACTAACAGGATCATCCATAATTGCAGGTACAGCACACTTTGTAGGATTTTGACTTTTACGTTTTCTTTTATTTGTTTGTACATTAGTTTCATCTTTAAGACTATGAGTATCAACGATACTCAATGAATCTTCATTACTATCTAAATTACTAGTTATATCTTCTTCAACATCAGAAACGGACATTTTTGGTTTTTTAGCCGGCATACTAAAATCTTCCGGTTGGTCAGACATAACACCGTTTATGACTTCGTTTTTCTCAGTTTCATCTTCTTCATCACCACCAACAACCACAATACCATCATCATCATCGTCTTCTTCTTCTTCAGATTGTTGATGAGTGCCAGCTAGACTTAATGCACTATAGTCTTTAACAGAATTTCTATTTTCTTCTGTTCGATGCACGCTTAGATCCAATGTTTGTTTGAAGTCTAATGTATTCAACGGTGTATGATGTCGAATATCTGGTGGTGGTGTTAATAATGGAAAAGGTCCAAAAGGATTAAGAGGATTTAATGCAGCAGCTGCTGCAGGAAGTGCTAATCCTGTCTGAGGAGGAATTAGTATTGGATGTGCTTGGGCACTTCTTCCATCATGTGGTGAGATCTTTCTGCGTAAATGTGGTGAATGTAATTTAGGATTTGGATTAGCACTATGACGATTTCTTGATCTTCTTGAACTAAACATCATATTACAACCTTCAACTGTACATTTATGCATTTCTCTTAGGTGTACAGCAGAAAAATGAATTTTAAGAGCACCTTTATCGCAAAAAGTCTTTAAACAAACATTACATTGCACTCTTTTCTTGCCTGTAGCCGGATTAATGAATTGTGTACCCAAATTTAATGGTAAACCGGGTGAACCCCATTGCCTTTTTGTTGGTGTAGATGGTTTTCTTCCAGGTACAGCTCTTGGTTGTCTAGGAGCTTTTAATAAATCTCTATCACGACTTAAATTAAGTGCACTATGAGAATTTTCATCAACATCATCGTCTTCTTCACTGTTATTATTACCACTTAGAACTTCCGCACTAGATGGTGATTTAGATTTCATTCTGGTGGACATTAGACCGGGAAATGATGAAGCTACAAGACTGGCTGCTGCTAATGAGTTGACAGAAACAGCAGCTGCGGCCATTGCCGCTGCTGAATGACTTAAAGATGGTCTTGGTGGTGGTGGTGGTAAACATGATGGTAAAGACGTTGTCATAGATAAATTTAAACCGACTGTTTCATTTTCTGCTGTTCGTCGTCTTGTTAAATCAGGACTAACTCGATTTGGGAAACTTGTTAACCCACTGCCAAGTTTACGAAAATCAAATGGTTGCATATTTTGTAATCTATTCAATGGTGATGTATTTAATGGACTAGTGCTGACACTTCTTGGTGGTGAATTAGTAGGTAATGGTCCATTTGATGCTGCAGACATTTTTAAAAAATTCAAATGATGTTTTTGATGCGGTGACATTGTTGGTAAACGTGATAATTGATAAGTAGATGGTGGAACAATTTGTGGTGACGGGCGATGGTTAGGTGACATCGCCCGACGTAGGTTTGGTGAATGATGACGCTCTAGGCGCTCCAGTGTGGGATCCTGAAGTGCCTGTTGCGCCAAAAGCAATTGTTGCGTTATGGTTCTCGTCTCTCCAAATCTAAGGAACTGTTGGAGGACCAGAGGCTCCTCCTCAGGACTGCAGATACTCCATCGGTCCAGAGTGCTGCCGTGTGACGCCTGAAACAAACGAATATTTCAAAAAATTATTGTCGAGACGGTCCAAACATATGCAAAATTTTTTGCTTACATTTGTGTTTTTGTTTTATTTTCGATTATGATTAAAAAAAGAATTTATGAAAACATAATTATTAATATGATGGTGTGAGTGACTGGCAAAAATGAAAGGAGGAAAGTGGATGTATGTATGTAGTTAATGTTTGGTAGTGCACTGATTGCAAGTTGAACAGACATGAAATGTATATTTTATGAAGGCGATGTATAAAAATATCAAGCTTCGATAGCATTCTTGTTTAGAAAGGAAGCCTGCAGAATGTCTCCCGCGCGTTTATAAATAAACGGGGTGATAGTCACCTGCCCCTCTCAAGTTCAATCTACTGCAAACAAACATAATGTTTGAACACAAGAGGACGCTGCTAGAACATCACCAGGACGTCGTAATTCAACTATTTTCAGATATTTTTAATAAAATATCGATATGTTTTCCGTCGCTCAATATATATATTCCTTCCACTTTATTAAAATATACCATCATCAACTATATTTACAATAACTTTATAGATAAATTTACCGTAATGAAGGTGAATATCTTGTTGGCTTAATAACGGAAAATTAACGAACAATATTTGTGTATTAATAAGTAATTTTGTTTATGTAAACAGTTCCTAAATAACTAAAATCATTCACCCAACTGGTTGATGTCGAATCTATCAATTTGTTATTTATAAAACCCTAATTATCGTCTCATTCTATATATTTACAATTTATCCTATTCACATTACAATTTTAAGCAGCTTCACTTCCCAAATCTAAACAGATGTTTATTATTAGCAACTGTATTAACAACAATATTTAATTCACCGTTGTTGTCCAATTTATTATTAATAAACGGAATAAAATTGCTTACAAATCAATTTTCTATAGTCCGCTAATAAGTAAATGAAAGAAAACAGTTCGATCAATTTTCTAATTTTAATTAAATTCGATCGTGTACTAGAATTAACCGGTAGTAAATACCAAAATTTTAAATTAATTAACATTGTTACATTAACATACTTGATTTGTTGTTGTCGGTTATAATGGTTAAATTTTAACAGACGAACGACCCCATGAGACCCATATTTTATTAAATGTTATGGTTTTAATTTATATTTTACCCCAAATTTACATTAAATTTATGTTTGTTAAATAGAAATTATTGTATAATACATATTATAATTATGTATAAACGATAATATATAAATTTTCTTAATTAACTATTTTAAGTGGATGAGTTGACAATTTGTTATGGATATAGGACCAATTTGCAGTTTAGATTTGGACGAATTGGTGACCGGCGGCAACTTTACGTCTTCGATACCTGCTGTTTAATTTCATGGAGGACAATAACACAACAGGAAAAAAAAATTGTAATTTCAGATAATAGCAAGTTAGCCGCCCTTACAACTTACTAGAACAAATCAGACCTAATTTAATATTGTTTAGTTGAAAAATCTGACAGCAAAATTATTTTATTGTTGCATAGATAATAATAGATATGATAAAAATTTTAATCATTTCGTTACAGTTAATATTATAAATATTACTGTGAGGTCAAGTGCAAGATTAAAATCCAGTATTTAATTTTTAAATTTTAATCGATTGCTTGTAATTTAAATTATTGGAAAAATATATTGATTTAGTGGTTTCAATTAAAATTGAAAATTGTTGTGACTAATAATTAACTAGTAAGTTGATTGGTATATTAGTAGAATCAGGTTCGGGAACAAGGATGATACATAAACAGTGAGTATAAAAATAGAAAAATCTGTTTAAATTTGATTATAGACATCGAAATGGGCATTTAATCATAACCCACTTATTACTTAAGAAAATGTATCATTAACGATGAGATCTGACATTAGAGCCGTGGAGGTTAGCGCAAAAAGACGAACGAAAACGGCCATTTTCAAAATTATACCTAACTAAAAATTATTGCGTCTCGCAAAAATGATATGCAAAACACTGTGTAATTTCAGTGTCTGTGATTCCGACCAGTGCACGGAATCGGCCAACTGAATTGAAATTTGAAATTTTAATATGAATGAAAAACGCATTCGTGCCAATAAATAGTTGTACGATGCGTTTTTTTTTTGCTCTCTTCTACTTCTGAATTTATTAGAAATCAATCAAGTTATCTACAACATTCTTATTGTATACATAACAATTAATGTTTTGTTGTTGGAGCGTCGGCAGCATTAAAAAGGTGAGACACATCATAGATGTTAGTCCATGGCACATCATCGTCGGGCCGAACCCAATTTGGTGTCATGATAAGCAAAAAAATCCAATTTTCGATGGCGACTTTTTTGTTAGAATATGACATTGGAATCTATAAGGGACGCTAATAAGCATTCGTGAACGTGTGTCAATCATGGTTTTTCATATCGATTTTTGATCATCGTCAACTCATTTTCAATACCAGGACTACAATTTAGTTTTACGAAACACATACCGAAAAACTCACTATTATATCCCATTTCACACTGTCAGGTAAGTTAATTGAGCCCTGGCCGATTGACAATCACCCGCCGACACCAATTCTGCCCATCTTATTGTCGTCATCATTATTATTGCGCGGCTTTGATGGTTAAAAAAAAACAACAACAATAACAAAATTCCAATTTCCGCTGTTATCCATTTTGATAATAATCACTTTTGATCACCATAAACACTCACAATATTTCATTTATTTAAGCATTGTAGCATATGGGATGATTTAATTTGAAACACAAAATATGCCACTGAGGACACATTGTCACCACAATGATCACACAATTTGCCTGTGATTTATTTATATGTTATAGGATATAATTTTTTTTAAAAAACTTTTAATATTGTATGTATGTGTGTAATATGAGTTTTGTTTTGTTCACAGTAGTCCAGGGGCGGCTTTGTTTTTATTTCTTATTTATTTATTTAGATATATTTGAAGGAAAAATAAGAGAAATGTGTGAAATGCCGAACGAAGGTGCTAACGAGACTTAATTAACGAGCTTTAAAATACCTGCAGTATATATCCTCTTGTGTAATCTTCGGCAGTCCAGCCGAATCCATGCAACACTTGAAGCACTTGTTCTTTTTTCAGCACAGATAACAGCCTATCCAATAATATTTTAAGACGTATTGGTAATGCTTGACATCCGTAAAGGATTAAACTAGCGATGTCAAACGCGGCATAAACATGCACCGGTTCGGGGACACTGTTACTGAAGAGATGTCGCGTACCCAACTTGTCCAGTGCTGTAACAAAAGTGGGGATGATCAGTTTGCGTGCGCATTTAACGGGGTGGAGCTACATATATTAGGGTGGGGGTGGCAAGGTGGACGTTCCGTATAGGTGACGATACCCCTTGAACGGAATAGTGGGACACTGTATAGATATAGCAGCCCCCATCATTTTCTGTCGTATCTCACGGTACTGTACTCAAATACCTACTTGTCTTATTTTACTCGTTTATGGGTAGCTATCCTCTTTTACAATACCAGAACATATAATAGATACATACAGGTATAGTATGTATGTATGTAAAGACAGACAGTGTACAACAGAAACTTGTTAGACGGTTTATTATAGACTCTCTCTATATTATAGACACAATTATCCAAGCCCAGCCCGAATGAATTTACTAATGCTAATATGATGCCACCCCTTTTTGCTTGTCCTTATTTAAACATACATAGTCTGCTGACATTGCTCAACTAACCCCCAAACTCTTATTATACATATTGATAATTCTGGTCCATCTATGTAAAAATATACAAAATCTGACGTTAAATTATTGCTTAATAAATAAATTTATAATTAGACAAAAATAACCGTAAAACTATCAAATAGGTATACTCTACCAATTAATTAAATAAAACGATCAAAATATGAAATTAAAAAAGAATTTCACCGATCAAATTAACGATTATAAAGTGTTGAATATTACTCTATGTTGTTAACTGGCGGCAAAGATGTTCATTGATAATATTGGACCGCTTTTGGATTAGCATTTTTGATTGAAAAATCATATTCGACGGTGGCCTGGCAGGTAGGTAATTAAATTTACTATAGCTGTCTGATAATATATCTATGTATGTGAGGAACAACAACAAATTGTAACTAAAATAGTACCGCAATTAATCACTTGTTAAAAGTAATCAATTACAAGTAATCGATAAGTTAACAGCACTTATTCGATAATTATTTTCCTGTTTTTGTTAACATTGCTAAATGTTTACTGGAAATATTGTTTATGTTTGGTGTTGATGTTAGTTTGCAATTTGGCGGCCGTCTCAACTGTTTGTCTCTAAAAAAATTATATTTAGCCATCCAATATCTGAACCGATACATTGATTTTAGTATTTGGAAAATTAACGATGAACACAGTACCGGCTCTAGCACGTTTGATACTACTATACAGCAGTCAAGTTCTTGGCATCCCACGTCAGTATTTTCGTACACAGATAAAGGCCGATCCACACACGGAGATATATCTTATAAGACGGTCTCATGGTACGGTGCAATGATATATATCTATCTCTGTCGGTATCATGTATAGACAAAGCTAGATATATATCACTGTACCGTACCATGAGACCGTCTTACTAAGATATATCTCCGTGTGTGGATCGGCCTTAACTGTTTAAATAACCGATAACGATTATATTATTGAAAAACATTGTAACTCTTCCGAAAAGTGCTTGTGTGCGTTCCGGTCTAATCTAACAATTAGTTCTTAGAAGCACACGCCAGTATTTTATTTAAGATAAAGTGGTCTACGATAGAAAATACTCAATAATAAGACAATTTCATTTACAATGTGAATCAAAATTAAAGTACTTACACTGGCGATCAAAGGAAAGAGTCCACGTTTGTGCGACTGTGTAAAACAGGCTTATGAGAGCGGTCATCACAATGTAACAGAATCTTAACAGGTCAAAATTTGAGAAAACAGATACTCAATCAGAAGAAGATGATAGAGTTACTAGTATTTTGAATGATGTAGATTTGGAATTCAGTTTTTCTTATTTTCTGTAAAAAGGTTGGTTCTACAAATTTCCTATGGCTGAAAATGGCTCCAACACTTACTATATACCCATCCACCTTCTTAGCCTCACCATAAAAACAACCTGATTTACACTATATTAGTTTTTTACTAATAACTCAATAAATGAGCTACGAAACTCAACGATGAATAACTTTTTTATATCGATTTAAATTGAACCAAAAGTAGGTATGTGATTATCTCCACGCCACTGGATAGTTAACATGTTCTTCATTATTGTTTCTTTATTGGTTAACACCTCTATTTCTCCATCTACTTTTAATTGTAATTTTTCAGAGTTCGTACATATGTGCCTTATCTCATCGATGTCTTTTAATTGGTGCACGAGGTCTAATTAACTAATTTGATAGATTCTTTAATTATAGCGATTTGCGCCCCTCATGCAACATTTTGGCGTTTCGCTTGCCGCTTGTACCTAAAGCCGGCTCTGAACGAATATAAAATATGTGCGTCCTGATATTAAAAATTAAAAATTATAAAACCATCATACATATTTTAAGTTGTCGCACGTAAATGATAGGACAATAAAAGAAACGGAACAGATTAATTGGTTATTACATATTGTATTTTTAATTGAGGATATAAAAACTGAGACAATTTTAGCGGTATTTTAAAGAATAATACATTTCATTATATGGTCGAGTTCACGCTTCTAGTGAACCTGTTTTAATAAGTTTCACAGTGTCTAGATGGCGTCAAAATCACAACAACCACCAACTAGTCTAGGTCGAAGGGGTAGATAATTGTTTGCTAAATCCACATTTCCAACAACAATACTAAAATCGCCAATACACTACAAGAGATTCAAATAAAATCAGTTTTTTCTTTTGTAAACCCGATAGATATTCCATTAATCATTGAATTCTGTTGATTTTATGTAATCAACTGCGCAATAGAACATTATTTAAAATTATTAATACAAAAGAGACAGTCGTATTATTTTATTTTTCCTTCAACTTTCTCACGGTAAAAAAGAGAAGAAGAACGACGACCACCAACCGTTAATTAGTCTCACATCTAATTAATCACCCACTATTGAAACTTCCGATTCGTGAGGTCTTGTAGTTGGATGAAAAAAGACAAAAAACGAAATGATCATCAATAATATTCGTATTTAATGTTAATCATACTGAACGACTGCAATTCAATTAATAATAAAAATAATAAAAATCATTGTCGATAAATTAATTGATTTTTTTTCAATCAATAGGTAAAGATAGTTTCTGTATATCAATAAGTGATTGTTGTACATGTACACCAACAATTAATAAACCAAAAAAAGTACCTATATGAGAAACAAATAATTTATATTAATTTATAGGACAAAATTGTTCAAAATTTTCGTGTCTGATTATCCAATCTTCACACTTTTAATTTTCTTATTTCCATCAATATGTTATATCGATGATAGAAAATTAAACAATTATTTAATATTTCTAATCTGATAAATTGTTGGCAATAAATATGTAAAGTAAATTGATCCTAATTTTTCTCCAATTAAATAGATAATTTTAGCCGACAGCAGCTAATAATTGTTTACATTTATTTACTTACAGTGTATTAAATATATTCGTTCCTTATACATATGTAAACAGTGGTTAGTAATACGTTCACACCATATAATCTATTTAGATCGTCCATACTATAACTGAATCAACAATAGAATTTAATAAGGTTGGTTTAAATGTACGCAATTTCTATATACATATACTATGTCTACTCGAACTTGGTCAACATGGATCAAATATTACATCGTTATGAAGTACCTATCGATTTTACTATGGTGTTTCGAACAGGAGCGGATTTTTAACTTTGAGGGCCCTGGACTAACACTGTTTGGGGGCCTACTTAATTAGCCCAAATATAGGTTGGTTGTGGCAAGACATTTCCCTAAATAGAAGCAACCCTATATTATGCACCTTGAAATAATCTTTCCAAAACGCTATACAGGGTTTTTCGTGTAAATATTGTGACTGACATTAAATTCGCTATAATTCTTTCAATAATTTTTAGAAAAACATGAAAGAGGTTATCTGTTGGAGGTAAAAGCGCCCATATAAAATTTTTGGAAATAGGAGAAATTGACGTCAGTTTTTGAATAAAAAATTGCTAATTTTAGGAACTCATAAGTTAACTAAATACAAAAATAGTATTTTCCTTAAAATAAATGATTCTGTTTTGCAAGGAAAAAAGGAAGGGGTGATTGACCTGTTTTGAGAATCTGGAAAAGGAAATTCCTTTCTCTAGGAACCATAAAATTAAGAAAGCAAGGAAAGATGCAATAAAGTTTGAAGGACTAGTTTTATTTTTCAATATAGACAATTTCCGAAAAGTAGCAGTTGAAAATGACTGACAAGGAAAAAGACTTGAATAACAGAAACAGAAGCTTATGGTTCCTAGGAAGAGGAATTCCCTAGCTTAGATTCTCAAAACAGGTCAGTCACCGTTTGCAATTTTCACAATTTTTTTATTTTTTTGCAAAGAAAATATTATTTAATTGATTGTAAATTCTTAAAAGTGGTGCTTTTTATTGAATATTGCGTAATTTCCAACAGTCAATTTTTCCTTTTTCCAAAAATTGTAAAAAGGCGCTTTCACCTTATACTTTGAAATGAGCTACGAGGTTCTAATTTTGCTAAAATGTTCCCTAGGGACTCTTCTACAAATCCTCAAAATATTTTTCGAATCGCTCGTCGACTAATAGGAGTTTCTTAGAACTCTCCATACTGAGAGCAAACACCCTGTATGTGTTCCCTTTTAAGTTCTTGTAAAAATTAGTTGATTTTTTCAATAAATGAAAGATTTATAGCCATAGCGAATTTACTGCAAATCGCCATAGTTACGTGAAATGAAGTGTATTTTGAAAGAAAAGCGAGAAACTCTTTTAGAGCGAGTACCAGAAGTATTTTTTCCTTACATTCTCATTTTTTTTTGTTTTTATTTTGGTTCTTTTGGGAGCGAAGTGATTAATTAGGACCGTGCAGGCTTGTAGTCAAAGGGGGAAAGTGGGGGCATTGCCACCCCTATAGCTACGTTTTGCCCGCCCTGAAAGAATCAAATAAGCTATTAATCAGTAATCACACTCGCTGTCGTTGCTCACACAATTTGTAAGGTGATTTTTTAAGCTTTTAACTGTGTTTCGAAAAAGAAATTGTACTCCCTTGTCCCCCCAAAATTTTCATTTGTCGCCCTGGTACTTTAGCCTGGCTACGCCGCTAGGACCATGGGCTGCAGCCTATAAGGACCATGCCGGAATCCGCCCTGATTTTGAGGTCAAGTCGATCATATGGGAATCGGACGACTGTGTTTGTCCTCTTTAAATGTTTTCTTTAAAATAATACTAGACGTGCTTGTTTAACACAGTAATTAGTTACATTTTGAAATTGATAATAAATTTGTATTTATGCAGAAATAAAATAAAATCGTGTCAGTATAGTCGTATATTATTTAGTATATCGTTGTGCATCATGGGTGGGCCAACCGACAAAGCAACTTAAATGCATTAGGATACAATTGCTTAGCAGGATACCGAAAGAAACCGATAGTATTCTTATTTCAACTTTACATTATTGACAAATAATAGGGTTGTTACACTTGTTTTAAAATAATAACGAAAATGTTTAATCAAACGTATAAATGTGGGCTTTTGTGTGTTTGTCAAAAAAAAGAACGAGAAAATAGAGTAGACAGATTTTAACTAAAGTTAATTCTATACAGGTAGTTTGCAAAACAAATAGAAATTGACAAATATTATGGTCATTGAACTAGAAGTTTTCAGCAAACAAAACTGTTTGGTTGCAAAAGCAAGAAGCGCTAAATAATTATTCTCTATTACTTCTAGACGAAAGTGGAGGCAAAGATGCTTAAGATCCGGGTGTTAATAACGCACGCAACTGATACATTTTTTTTTTTTTTTTGGTATAATAATTTGATCATTTATGTAAGACAAGAAATTGTCTAGTGATACAGAAAACATTTAAGTTTAATTTTCGATCAATATGATAACATTTATCGACATATTTGATATAGGTTTAGATTTGTTGGGCATCTGTAAAAGCGGCGGCACTAAAGTTGTAAATATATCTAGGACAAACACATGGTGTACCCACTTAAGGAGCGATCAAGATAGTCGAGTTCTACTCATCAGCTTTAGCGATTGTATAATAATGCAATGTCATTCTTTATTGTGTTTGTTGTATGAAAGTGAGGCGCCTGGCTAGCACTCTTTCAATTATAAACCAATACTCGTCTCTGTCAGTAAATATTTTGTAGAGTGTCATTGGGACATTGAGTCGAAAATTCAATAGATTTGTTTTTCTTCTCTTCACTAGCTCATTTAAATATTTGAACAAGTAGTAAAGGATATATTAAACAAATTTTTATTAATTCGATCGATAATATTTGTAAAAGTTAATGAAAAATAAATTAAAATGTAAGCATAGCATTAAAGTAATTAATAAAATATAAGATTCAAGTTATTTCCTAAAAAATCCATAAATAAGAAAGTTAAAAGCTTCCAGATTAGTGAGTTGCAGAAAATGTTTTAATGGATATACATACACACACAGTACAAACTCGGACTGGATCGATTTTCACCCCTTCTGCGCTACCAAGTAAGGGCGTCTCCGGCGCGACGACATCCCATTGACCCTTTTGATAGATTGACAAATAAATATGCAAAGATCTAGTTTGATGGTTTCATTTATATTGCGACACTAACGCACTCAACTATGATTAATTATTATAAATTTTCCCATAAAAATACTTTGTTCCCATCATATACACCCTTTTAATTATAATAACAATAAGTCTATTTTTATTTACATATAGTATCTGTCTAATGGTAATTGTAGAGGTGGTATGATGGTCCATACACCCTTCTGTTGGAAAATTAAAACATTGTTCGAAATCTGAGCTCGAACATTATCGAGGGTAGGAGGAGTGCGCGCGGCCTTTACCCTATTTTTAATGCGCCAGAGGCAATTACATATAACGATTTTGGAGGTGCACATACACACTCATTTTTTTTTCAAATAATTCCATATTCTCCCACAATCCACCCATCTATTTTCAATATATTATCCTGCCAAAATATCTGGTTGAAAAAATATTTTTAAAGGCAAAAAAATTGGAACGAATTTTATTAAAAACAGTATCAAAATATGCTTAATTGAAAATTAAATTAAATTGAAAATTCTTGCTAACGATATTTTGACATAATCAATTTGTGGATCAAAAATGATAATACCTACAAGGGTATTTTATTCAAAGTGGAAATAATTCAATAATATATCTAGATTATTCAGGGTTGTTCGGGAAGGTCAGGTATATGTAGAGTAGAATCGGATATAGCGCCTCCTTTAGATACGGTATTCATTTAAACGTTAACTACCCTAACTAATCATATCTTGAAAATGGCTAGAAGCTGTTTTTTTTTTGTTTTTTTTTTCTCAATTTATCGATACGTCATTTAACGTAATGAAAAATGCTGTTATTAATTTCATATTGTGTATCGGATTAAAACTGGTGAAACAATTCAAGATGATGATCTGTAGAGAGTAAATTTTGAATTAGTGATGACATAAGGGGATATCCTCTAGTACAGAAACAGGGAAAAAAAAAATGTTCCCGTAGATAGCAAATATATTTGAGATGTGTTGCAGCTTTGTTCATGTGTTGATTTTTTTTATTATTATTTTATTTTCCTTTCAACCATTTCAAGATTATCAAGACTTGTTGATAATAATTAGTCGAGTTGAATAATATCGTTGTCGTATATCGTAAAATGCGTGAGTCGTAATGTAGGGAGAAATGATATATATCATAATTAAAGTTCAATCTCCCCGTAAGAAGTTATGAACTTGGTTTTGCTTTATATTTCATGAGAGCGGCAAGCAATAATGGTCTTCGTGGTTTTGTTTTATTTGAAGAAGAGAATGAGCGTCATAGTTGTTATGTCAGTATATGTACAACATGTGGTATTGTATATCTGCATGCTATGTCGAGTTCTCCTGGTATTATTTTAAAACCGCCCCCAACATTTTTAACAATGTTTCATTTCGCAATCATGAATTGTCTGTTCAATTTTTAAAAGGGGTGGTTCTTCTTCTTTTTTTTTTGAAAAGTTTTTGATTTGATAACGGTCGTGTCTGTTGGTTGGTTCTAGATCCCCGATCTCGTTATATTAGTTATAAAATATCCAATCGTTGAATCTTTGTCAGGCCTTAATGATGCTAGCCGAGACAATGAATTTCAAGACACATATATTATATGACCAACTCATCGGGGCCCAGGTAAAGCTTTGCCGCAAACTAATTCCCTGCCGTCAGGGAGGGCGGATCGTGGACCTGCGTGCCTGTCACTTGCCACTGCCCGGCCTCGACCTCGGGACCTACACCGCCCCCGATGTGCGTCCTCCGCAGATGCATCAGCCTTTTACTTAGATCCCATCTCTCTAAATTCTAATTGAGATTCCTTCCCAGGCACACTGAACCGCATCGTTTCAGATATATGAATACATATCCTACACATACACATATAACAGTTTCAATGTTGTTATTATTATATGTGGACCTTCAAACATTGTACGGCCCCAACTGATACACTATTCATGTAGCATGAAATTATTCATGCTACCTCGTTAACTTGCAATCTGTCGCCCTACACATCATCACAGAACTAATGTTCGATGGCCTCGCGAACGCCGAATCGAACGTCAAATATAAAACATCATTAAACAACTTGCCACATGGCGCCAGACTCAATCATGTATGAAAAAGCATTTCTTACATTTTTTTCCTTAATATCACCAACTTTAACAACAGTACAATTTTACAATCATTGAAATAAAATCCAATATACAAGATGCCTCCAATTAGATATTCCCCATATAAACAAAAACATGTTATCGATTAAAATTCAAAACTATTGTGTAATTAATAGTTTTGATACAATACCGCAATTACCGTATGCTAACTGTTTTGGAACTATGCATTATTATAACTGGTGTTTAAGTCAAACAGTAAACACATCATTTTCCAACAAATCCAATAATGAATGTTGAATTAGATTTTAATAGAATTTAATCAAAACAATAATAGAAAATTTATTATAAAATACAAATAATGTTAGTAGATTAATGTGTTATTAGTTATTACATTTTTCAGTGTTCTATACGTAATAAATGTTTTATTATACGAACAAGCATGTTAGTATTTTTACGAGCTTTCTCACAGCGGGATACATCGTTTGCGGGCAGGTTAACGGCAAATAAATTTGGCAAAACCTTTCATACCTATCCAAAAATCGCCCCATTAACTGTTTTGACAATTTCATCATATTTTCTCGACTTTAAATATACCTACAGTTTAAACACTATATGATTCTTTATCACCTAACGTTTGATGATTAGGTATGGTTTCATTTTGGTATCAGGTAATTTTGAACAATGATATAGATCGTATTTGGTATTTTCTTTTTGTCTTCGTCTTCTTTTCGCTCGTGTTTTTTTTTGGGGGATGAATTAGTAAACGGGCATTGTTGAGTTAAGATGATATGTTGCTATAGTAGTATATAAATTGCGTGACTCATGCAATGTAAACGCAGTAGTACAGCATCCGAAGATAAAGCGGTCATCCAGTTATAAATAATATAGGCATGATGAAAAACTTGCATTGTATGCACGTATAAAGGGTTAGCCATTAATAGCTAACAAAGGGTAAAAATTTATATAGGGTGCCCCTTTCTATTTTAAAATAAAATCTAACTTCATATTTGATGACAGCTACTCTTCGCCTCTTCCGGGATTTTGTTCTTTGGTTCCTGTTTCTTTATCGATCAAGATGACTGGATTCTATTTGAAATCACAATTATTTCTTATTATTATTCATAAACTGCTGGGATAATAGAATGAATATTCGATCGGAATCGTTGAAAATATTGTCACACCAGGTGATGACGGTTCATATTTACAACCCTTGTGCATAAATACCAACCCTTTTTGAGGGACTAATATCTGATATATAAATAGTGGATATATGTATATGTATATATGTGGTATAGACACCTGGACGACGCCATTTTTGTCACAGTCTTCGTTTTATTGACAACATCGCATACAATTCCAATCTTCCATCTTGATATCGACTACATCGCCCATCAATAATGTTGAGATGACATCTGTTACTTACAACAACCAGTTGTTGGTTTTTGACCTATATGACCTTTTTGATGTCCGACTTGATAGAAAATAATTCGACAATACGTTTGAATTTTGTTCAAACCATTTATAAAAAACTGGGACAGCAATAATCGTTTTCTTTTTTTTGATAAATAACTTTGTAATTAATTACCTCTAAGTACTTTTGAAAGATAAACATATAAATTATCGACAAAGTAATCATTAAAGGCTGTGTTTACGTTCATATTAAACTGATTGTCGTCAAACTAATTATATTATAAACATTGCAACTTTGTAGTTGCCATTTAAACTGAGATGTAAGAGAAATGTATCTGAAGTTTTTAAATATTTATTTATTTTATGAACCGCACTAGAAATAATCGTTCGAGTAAATCAATTAAAAGTCAAGTGGTGATTTTTTTTAAACAGTCTAAATACTTTTACGTTCCATTTTTTACAGAAAAATATAGTTTTTTTTATAAATACCCCAGTAATTTAAATAAAAATTAGATATTTTGATTAGCTGAAGTCGGTCGTGATACTATTGTGTACAATATAATACTTTATTGTATATCTAAAACTAATAGAGGCCCCGTGTGTAATGTTTTGGAACGAGTTTCTTTGTTGGACGTTTATATCGGAGTAGTTTACCTAAAGTGAAACTAATTTCGAAAGGTGGACATCATCTCAACCTATAATTATAGGCAATCTGTAGTTCTTCCTTTAGAGGTAGACCGCTCACTTCGTCCTATAACATTCTTTTAAATTTATAGAACCGTCATTTTTTTTTGTCTTTCCCAACGACAGTTGACAATCTGCATTTTAGGCGACAGCGGTATATAATTTATTATTATTTAAAATGGAAATTACTAGGCGTCCAACGTCCTCCACATTTTTTCATATAATTAAATGTTTTTAATAGAGATTTATATTTTTATGGGTAAATTGTTATTTTTTTTTTAAAAAAAAGCATCCGCCATTTCAAATGTTCCACTGTTGAACACATGGGACAATTACAACAATAGATCATGAACAATTGTATTTTGTTGAAATTCTATTGGTTGGCATGTTATGTGACAAAAGCGACCAATGAGGGGAATTTCAACACAATGCCATAAAAGATGTCCTTTTTTTCCTATATTTATTGATAGATAATACACGACAGTTAAAAGGAGGAAAAAATCGAGTTTCTGATCGGGTTTATCGCGGTTAGTTGTTTTGAAAATTTATAAAAACAACCATCGTTGTCATTATTAGAAAAATGATTGACAGTATAATGCGAGTATATAATAATATTTTACAACGAAAAATGCCATTTGTGTGTATGTACTAGTTCTCATAAGTTTTTCTATAGTAGTAGATGCATCCCTGTTTTGATGCGGACAAGGGTCCAAATCTGTATCAATGGCCCTCTTACAACATCATATTTAATCCAGGCATTGTAAGGACAAAGAATTATGAGAGCTTCTGTTCAACGGACCATATGACATTAGGAAATTTTGTATCGAATTACCGAACAAATAAAAAAATATATTTTTCATATTTTATATACGAAAATGGTTCAATGATTTTTGCAAACAATCCAACAATACATTAACAACAAGGGTAGATATTTATGTACAATTCTTTAACTTAACTACCCTCAATTATAGCATACAAAAATAACTGAATACTGTTACTAAATTGTAATATATCTATATGTTGAAGGATGTTGAATTCCGGTCGGATCGTCGTTTTTATTTATTTATTTAAATGTCTCATTGTTTGTTCGTTTGTTAATGAAACGATCAAGACTTTAATACATTGAAGATAGTGTGTATAGTGACTTTGTGAGAAATGTATGTGGAGATGAAGATTGTCACAGTTTATGCCCAAATTTGCATACAATGCAATGACATGTCGTAATGGGAAAAGTTGTTCCGGCGAACCAACTACGGACGGTATGCTTCTTGAACACAATTTTCTATTAATCACGGTTACGTTCCGTTAATTAAAAAGTTCAACCGTACATCTAGTAATCTTTACATCAAAGCCGCACTTTTTCTTTTCCTTCTAATTGACATCAAAATACGTTACCCAACAACAAATACAACAATAACAACTCTACACATTTTTGTACATTTCCATTTATAAATAATAATAATAATAATAATAATAATAATAGTAATAATACACGAAAACAAACAGTAAATAATTAAAAATAATCATAAACTACTTAAAAATCTCCAAATTTTCTATTTGTAATAATAAGATTCTATTTGATCCGCTGCGTACTCGTATTAACAAAAATACAATAGACAATAGAAGTTTAATGTTGTCAGTGAAATTACTTTTACAATCGATAATTATTTTCTAATTATTTAAAAATTCCCATCTATATCTCAATAACGGTATGAGGAGGCAACCGATTAAATTTGTGTTGTCGCACTATGAGTGGCAACGCTTCGTATTTCTCCAACAAGATGTTGTACATACAATAAATAATATTTCTTCTATTTGCCACCACATACTTCTCAGCCAAGATGTTAAAAATTTCTTTCAATGAATTAGTTTCCAAATAATGTGGGCAGTTCTTCTTCTTATTATTATTATTGTTTATAATAGAAAATGGCAGCTTATTTCCGATGGTTATACAGCTAAAAGTGCACATAGTATACGAGTACATCAAGTAGGGTCGAACATCTGTCATGTGACTGTTTTCTAGTGTAATGGGGTCGTGCATAATGCCCGTGTGTATGTATATGTGTGTATACCCTTTATTTGAGATGTTGAGTGCCCAAATGCACGGCTCAAGGGCGATTCTCTTGCCAATCAAAAGGGTATATGTTTAGTAGGAGGAGTCCTTTAATGTTGACAATTGTACAATTTCTATGAAATGAATTTGGGTTGTGTACTTTTCCATTACTTTCATTATTATTATTATTATTATTATTTTATTTAGTGAGAATATCGTGGAAATTATTATCCCTCTATGTAAATTAGCTCCAGGACTCTTCCAATACACGCACAAAACTCTGACACATGTTATTTTAAATAGAAAAAACCTTATCATTATCAGTTTCACTAAATTGCCTTCAAGCTAATATATCGACCTAAATTTTGCAATCACTCCCCACTATGTAGTGCAGATGTATATGTATTTTGTATACCTAGGTATATATATTGTATACCTACATAAATATGTAGGTATATGATGAACAAAACTATATGTGTATATTTTTTGTTTTTGTTTCCATTATATTATGTATATTGTCCTGCGGATGGCCGTCTCATGGTGGTGTTTTTAGCACATTTATTATATCCCTAATATTGGGTCGTGCCTTATCTCGCCTGGCTATCTCTGTATTTCTAAAACAATAAAGAACATTACAAAAGTTAATTGTAGGTTGTCAAGGTGTCGATTTGTAGTCTTGTTGATGTTATCAAAAATAAATATTACGCGTTGAAACAACAAAATTGTCCATTTCGGCTATTGAAAATTGACTTTAAGAAGGTAACATTTACGGTCTAAATTTCAAATACAAAATTAGAATGATCTTGATAAATTTGATTGAGAGAACCAAGTTCCGATTGCATGTCACGTTTGCTAACGGAAACGGAAAACTATGCAGATGGCATTGTTGTAGACACTTTACATGCACACCTCAGGAAACTAAGGTCCAATTTCATGTCCAACAAACTATACCTAAATATAAGATATCTTATACAAGTCTCATATAAGTAAAACACGCACCTTTTATCTATCCTACTAGATACATATTATAGAGTAATTCTTCACGAAATTACTATGGAATGCGTTTTGTCTGTTATATTAAATTTTATCACACAAATTTTGGTTCTAAGAAATGTGAAACATTTTCGGTTTTAGTACTATAGTCAAGGACAGACGACAAATTTCTTGTTATAATAGAGCTCAGCAGGAGCCCATCAACTTTGCGGTCTCCCCATTTACTATGAAAAATGTTGCGGAAAAATAAAACTGAAACAATAAAAAAGCCGACAATATTTAAAAATTACAATAAAACGATCATATGACAAGCATTCAATTCTTTCACGTACATATTTTTCATAATTAAATCCATCTATCTAGTTCTAGTGTGTATAAGGTATAGGATATTCAGTTATTATAAAATATAGTCGAATACAAGAAGTTGCTATTATAGTTGGAAACTGGCGTTTAGAATCAGATGGTGGGCGTTAAATTGTAATAGCAACCCTTATTCAAGATAAATGACTTTCTCGTTGCAAACCCATGTAAAAGGTCGCTTAGACAAAGGTTATTACAAAGTGTTTTTGTTATCTTGTTCATCAGGTTTTCACACCCAACGTTTGATGGATGAGTTGGGCCCATATCTGATGAACGTTGGTCACGACACCACTTTCATAGAACTCCAGATACACAATCATATGGTAGACACTGTATACAATCCAATGTGAGTTTCTTGATAAATCTGGCTAAAAACAGAGACTTCCCGCGGTCAACGTACCACCAACTCTCTAGTAATGAGCATGAACGAAATCCACGCGAACGTTAAATTAATATATTATCAATCATCTCAGACTATCATTTACTTTTAATTATCCGGAATTTAGAGCGGCAACTTTAACACATCTCAAAAAACAATCATTACTATAAAATTTGAAGGTTTTTTTTCTTTCTCCTTCTTCTCAAACAAAACAAAATCTATATTTTATTCCCCATAAAATTTATAAGCAAGTTGATGATCAGATTGTTGTGGCTGTGTGTCGTCAATTTGAAATTTTCAGTTTTAATAAGACGATGAAGTTCAGGTAGAAAATTTGAACACCATATGCGCAGGAAGCAATAATGGTTATATTTTATTCCCTTTTGTCGTGCCCAGAATTAATTTCGTTAAATATTAATAAATGACATACGCAATCTTGATAATGTCGTTAGGTTGTTAAGCTATAACGAGTCCATTATTAATTACACGGTTTAATCTTAATTTAAAATCTGTGATTTTGAGCACGCATGTTATGTTTTCATATATTATTTACTGATTCTATTTTATATGCACCTCCTTTCTACATTAATATAAATATACCTATGTACAGCTGAATGCATTGAAAATGTGACGATAGTTGTGAGGCTGTGTAAATCAGGCTAACGAGGGAGGTCCTCACAATACGGCGGATATCTATCAGATCAGATTTTGGATAGTAAAACATCCAGCAAAAATCTTAGGTGGAACTAGGGGTGTTTTCTTGTATATTTACAGAGCATCATGTAGAAAGTAGGAAATAAATGAAGATTTGAATGTCATACAAAATTTCGAACTTAAAGCAAATTTAAAAAAAAAATATTATTAATAATACCAACCAGATAATGATCTTTCTGATTACACTTTTTAATAATTTTACTTTCTTTTTGCTGTACAGTGGCGATCAAAAAAAAGAGACCACTTGTTGTGCGGCTGTGTAAAACAGGCTTATGAGGGCGGTCATCACAATGTAACAGAATTTTAATAGGTCAGAATTTGGGAAGAAGAATATTCAAGCAAAAGAAGGGGGTGGATTTACTGATGCCATTTTGGATATTTTAATGAAATAATGTGAAATGCTCACTCAAGACTCGATATCTTTTTTTTTCATCGCCACTGTATATTTCCTTATGACATGACATATTCATTTACAGTGCCTTTTGTTGTAATAAATCCTTTAACTATATACTCATTTTTTTTATTCTTTGGGGTTGTATATCTGCTTAATAATTTTACATAGTTCATGGAAATTTCCGACTGTTGAAAAAATTCTAAATAGGATGACAATTTTGTTAAAACTTTCTGTTGTTGTTATCTTTCTTAAATCAGGTGGGTAATTGCTTCTCTATTATTATTAACAATTATTAAGTAATTGTTCCTGCATTTTCAAAATTAAAAACACATCCGAATGGTTTAAGCATTTAAAAAGTCACCATTATCCGTTCCCACCGCCACATTTCTTCCCTTCAAGTTGGAGAAAGCTTGCTTCAGATAACTAAAAGAAGCGATATTTTTCGTTCAAGAGTCGTCACATTTTTAGTGCATTCGAGTGTACATATATTTTCAATAATTATTATATAGATATATCTATAGGTAATGCTGACTGTTTTCAGCAATACGATAAGTTGTTGATTTTTATTAAATTGTGATCAATAGGAAAAACTAACGTGAGAAACAATAAGGACAATAACATTATTTCGTGTTTTTTTTTTGTTAAACAACTTGTCTGTCATAACAGGTATTCAAATGTCATGTTAAAATACTTGGACAAGAGACAGGCGACAGACTATACGTGCAAAGCTTGTCACTTTGCTAGAAACGTAAACTGTTAAATATTCAAATCTATGCTATAGATTTTTGCATATTGCATGGTGTGTGGCTACAATAGTTTCGATTAATTTACCAATTTTTTATTTTATAAATATAGCCGAAAAATTATAATTAATTCGACTATTGCATAAATTAACAAAACGTCCAAAGTATTTCTCTTTCTAAATTCAATAAACCCGTCATACAGATCGTTTAGATTAATTTTTAAAATCGTGAAAGTTAATGATTAGTATGTTTTTAATTTGGTTAATTAAATTTATTCAACTATATACAATCTCATGGCGACTAGGTACTTGAAGCATAAATATTAGAGATTTTATAGGGAATATATTAGTTATGGTCGACGATTGTCCTGCTCCATACTCGCAATAATTAAACATTGCATCCGTTAGTTATTCTCAATTTCAAATAGAATTACCTCCGGTCACGTTAATAAAAAAATAGAGAGAATAAAAAATCGTATTAATTTAATATCAAAAAAAGATAGAAAATTTCGCGTAAAAACTCAATTATTCAACACCGGCACTTCGGTATAAGAGACCTTGCATTTGACTTAATTTAATTCAGAGATTTCCCAGCGATATCTCTAGTGTCGTTAAGGTGGTCACATAGCGAATCAGATATGGAGATTAGTAAACTACTCAAGAAACAAATGAATTTTTAATTAAAAAAATAACTGTAGAGAAAAAAAAATTGAATTCATACATATGTATGCATTTAGAACGAAGAAGTATGTGAAACTTAAAAGGAAGTCAACGAGGTCTCTATTGTCGTTACTAGATTGTCATAGATGAACTCATCCACGAAAATGTGAGAAATTACACAATTATTCAAATTGAGAAATGTTAAATTAAAGAACAAAACCACAACACTAACATTGATTTAAATAAAGAAATAAACGATAATACCAACTGATAAGAATATATTGCAAATTATGAACATTTACCTGTAAGTGTTCTATATGATAATGAGATCACGATGGTGACGTAAAGATATGAGAAGTAAAATTATAATTAAAGATGAGGCGGAAGTTGGAGAATCACAGAAGCGAACAATATAGATTTTTACTGTGCAAACTAACTCGTCTCTAATTAAAGAAAAAAAACTGGTTACTTTCGAAAGCTTTGATTTGATTTTTTTTTTGTTTTGAATATGTCGCTCTGACTAGCTGACTAGCGGAGGAGGAGTGTCCGGCAAGACGTCAATCGATATAAGTGCACGTATAGATCTGTAATTTCAGGTCTGAAATTAGAAAGGCTTCCCACGAAATACTGATCAATATAATTTCGACTTTGATCTGATATTAATTACAAATAACGAAAGCAGAATTCGACACGTACTAACAGTTTATTGACGATGAAAAAATCTAATAATCATAAGGAGAGTATCTTGTGTATACCATTAGTTTCACAAGAAAGTGACCATTTTTGTGGTGTTGTGTAAAACAGGCTTTTGACAAGATATTCAATTAGAAGAAGACGGTAAGGTTGTTGGTGCCATTTGTGTTATCCCTCAAGGCTCGGTAACTTTTTTATGAAACCGACTGTATCATCGGTTTCACAAGAAATTGACCACTATTTGTGTGGCTGTGTGAAGCAGACTTTGGAGGGCGTTCGTGGCAATGTAACGAAATTTTCACAGGTCAGGATTTTGGAAGAAAGATATTTAATCAGATGAAATCTGATGGTGTCAGGGATTAAATTACAAAGCAAACTAAAGGGAGAGTTTTTGGAAATTAGAAAGTTTTACAAATTTGTTATGGTGGAAACTCGTTTTAACTCTTCCTATCTATCGACCTTTCCACCCTCACTAGAGATACAGCCTAACTTAGGCGAATCGAAAAACATGATATTTTTTGTTGAAGAGTCGGTCACTATCTTGTGAAACCGATGGTACCTGTTAGAAACTGGTTAGTATTTTAATCGTGTTTCAATATAGTATAAATTTTGTTGATTATTGTTGTGCATATACAATGTATGGATTCATATAATATGTCAATAATAATTAAAAACATCCGATTTATCGTATTGTTTGATTAAACATTTTGTTTAGATTTGAATGACGTTCGCCATCTGCAGCATCAAATGTAACCGGATACAATGTCAGTGTTGATCTGCCTTTAGGCAATGATGTTTAGGGTAATACATGATGTTAACGGTGTATATTTTAAATTTCATACACATACATACATATATCCATTACTCGCACATGATGCGTTCAAATTATAATTAAATTAGCCTATTAGTCCTATAATTATCGAGTTTTTGTAAATATTTAGACCGCTACATAGGTTGAACTTTTGCAATTATTTGAAAATATGCAATATATGTACGATATTAATAATAGTAAGAATAATAATAAAACAACCGATTGAGTAATTGTCGAAAATCCAACTATTGCACTGGCATTGTTAGATTTTCTTTCAATTGTTTTGTGAATAATTCGTGTGTTTTGTAACGTGACATTTTATTCTTTTAAGTCGGGAATCACGCCGTTTTACACATACGGAACGACAACACATAACAACAAAACAACATAGACACGATTCGACTTTCTAAAACGTAGTACATATCTAGATATGTAAGTATACAAATGCAATAAGAGAAAATGAAGAGGAAGAAGGCGAAGAAAAAGAAACAAAAATCACTGTATACATCTACTGTCATGTCGGTATGTCTATTCTCGCATTTACCGCTCAGTGTGAATTGGGAATTAGTGACAAGAAATGATTGTGACGGAGTAATGTGAACCAATATATGTATACACCGGACTAGTGTGCTGTACTTTTTTTTCTTTCATCTCCTTTTTCATCTGATGAACAGGAAATTTGCAGATGACAAGTTATGAAGAACTGGCTAATTTCGGAATTTTCCCGTTGAAATTTCTTAATTTTCTTTAAATAAATCTCTAGAAAGTGAAACAATTAATTGTTTGTTTTTGTTTTCTGTTTGATGTTAACTGGTATTATGGGTGGTTCATATTAATTATGTTGGAACAATTTTGAATAACTGTTTAATTGGGGGCTGTCATGGAGCGATATTATAAAGCTTTCTGTTTCTTATTATTATTTGTTTTTTTTTTTAATTTCCGTAAATGTTAGAAGTCTTGATCGTTTGTTGTGTTTTGAAAAATTCTTCAATTTCGTTTCTATTGTATGTGAGGATGGTTGAAATGATGACGTAAGCAAGGCCGTTCACTAAATATGACGTATACAAACTACCACATTTTCTAATAGACAGACGATTAATACATCCTTGAAGATCGATTGGGCTCTCAAAATATACAGGGTGTTCAAATTAACTATGATCAATTCTTATGGCAACTTCTATTAATTGTTGAACGATTGGGAAAAAGACGATCCTCCCTAAATTGGTATATTTTTTTATTTTTCTCCGCTGTGTTCTGGAGCAAGAGGAGAAGTTCGATTTTTTCTAGAACGCATTGCAGGAAAACGAAACAAATGAATCTTGGGGTAGTCTTCGAGTCATTCTTAGTCGCTTTGTATGTTTAGCTCATTTTTGAAAATCCCGACCCTGTACAAACTGCGCATTTTTAATTTTGCTAAACTCCAGGGACTACTCTATAAGTCCTTGCAATATTATTCGAATCACTCGCCATAAGAGCTGGCCATAGTTAAACGGGACGCATGGTATATCTTGGCATCTATCTTTATAATTTTATGAAAAACTAACGTGCATAGTAAAGACTTGTTTGATATTGTCGATATTTCTGTAATTCGACATTTCAATAAAGAAATCAGTTACGCTATTTTTATTGATAGGGGAACTAATCTTGTGTGACTAAAAATTTAATATTAGTAGATAGATATCGACTTTCTGCATGTTGAAGGCGGACATCCTTATAGATACTTAATTCAGTCATGAATGATGCCTTTATTGCTTGTTTAACAGATCATTATAACTAAAAACAAATATTAACTTTTCAAATTGAGGAATTCAATTCTTCTATGTTTATTTCTCAACAATCGTGATTTCACCCCTGCTATTCCGGTCAACAATTCATGTTTAATCGTCAATTATCATAAATCTCCTCTTTTCGTTTCTGCAAGTTGTTGGTAAAATTGTAGTAGTTGAGTCGTTGTACGAGAATTTTTTTTAAAAAAAGTGTCTAGATATGTTATTAATTGACTTTTAACCGATTAGTAATTTTGGTAACTAATAGCATAACGTGAAACGTTGAGATAATAGTGGAGGCCGTTTTGTAGACTACCAGATAATTAAAAGAACGTTTTGTGGATGAGTTCGTAGCATCAATACATAAACACACACATGTGTATAAACCTATGCATTTATACCTACAGTGTATACAGGTAGACTGAAACACACACATACACACACGCACACACACAACGGTCAAAAATTAAATACGATTTTGTTGTGAGAAATTATCAAATTTTCTGTAAATTTAGGGTTCCAGGTTAATCGTTGCGTGGCACGACAGTTGCACCATCAACATGGCACACTCTGTATGAGGCACATAACTATATAGTATATCCTTTAGGGCCTCATAATATACGAGTAGGTATGGCATAGAAAATTTGAAATCACGGTTTAGATGGACCCTATTATTATTTTTTATTATTTATAGTGTAAAATTAGAACACATCAAACTCTATATAAATTATGTTTTTTCGTTTAAAGGAAAAAATGTTGGTGTTATGACAAGAAAATAACATGAAATTGCAAGGGAACCTTCAAACTAAATATAATTTCTACAATTACTAATGTAAAGGGCAAATATATTGATATTGGACTTAAATTAAGTCACATGTTATAATTGGAGTTCTTGTAATATAGTAAGTTTTAGACAGCTTTAATCGATATGTGTGTGTGTGTGTGTGACCTGTCGGACTTTTAAAAGTATGCACGCGTAAAGCTCGATCAAGATCATTAAAACTTCTAATTATACATTTAACCGACAATGTTTAACCGCGATCAAATCTAAACGCGCTTCGAAACCGCCAACTTTATATTTCTGTCCTTATCTATATCTCTATCTATCCATTTCTATATAGAGGTATACATTCACTATAGGTATAAAAAAATAAAAAAATTCTACCCTCAAACTTGATGTTTATTAACAATTTGTTAATTAGCTGAGTCGACATTTAAGTGGTAAGGTCAAGAAATAACGACAACCACTAGATAGGGTTGAATTCGTGAAATTGTTGGGTGTTTTACTGTCACAATTTCATTAGATAATAGACATTTAACACGGGTTTCTTGATAATGTACATAAATGGCGGCCATGATGGTAGATTTGATAAGTTGGAAACTGGCCATTATATGAGGGGATTATGATCTTCCGACCGAAATAATTAGTCGGGAACTGCGAATGAGTTCATATTAACCCTTAACGTAGAGGGGTCCAAACGCAAACCCCCGCCACCACCACCCTCTCAACAGAGTTCGGGTTATGTCAATAACCACACGGATATTTCGAATTAAGGCAGATTGTGGTTGATATCCCCCCCCCATTTACATTACTTGTTTCTGATACCTGATACGTACGTATGCCAAATTTTAGCCTCGATTCTGATTTTATTGTTGTTTATTATTTTAATTAGAAATAAAATAAATGTTGTCAACTAGAACCGATACAGTGGTCGCCATTTAATGTAAACATAAATATATCTTCGATATTGTCATTTATAAAACCAGTCTTGTGATGTAGTAGAAAGAATTATCGATTGAAATCGAAAGTTCATTTTTTTTTTGTTATTTGTTGTTGGTCGATCAGAAATTCTCAACCGGTGGTAGATGATTGGGTGTATAATGCTCGATAATTTGAATGAGTCTAAGCCAAGTATATTAAGTGGCGACAGCTGTACTTTTGAAAAAATAATTTCGAATGAGATTCGAATAAAACCAGATTAAATTCTAGCAACGAGTTGGATTCCCCTTTTTTATCGTCCCTCTGTGCCACACATAAGTATTATCATTCCGCAAAAATGACAAAACCTAAATTGAAATGGGGTGAAAAATGTCTGGATTATATCTAAAGTCAAGCGGTTGTTGGATAGAAATACGAAAAAAAATAAAAATAACAAACAACATGTTTTCTATTAATGATTGTACAAAAAATTTCGTAGTATAAATGAATTAAAACACCACAAAATTAGTTAAATTAATTAATTTTTGTTTTGATAAACAAATTATTAGAATTAACAGTTAAAATTACTTGAATAACACTCCCTATCGTGACAACCTTGGGCTATAAATTGTAATTGTTTCCTTGCACTCGGTAATTTTTCTTGATTTTCTATTTATTTTTTTTAAGTATATAAACCACTTGGAACTATATTTCAAATTGTCAGAAACAGTTTTATTGCTATTTTAATGGTATTTTTCCAGAAGATTATTCACATCAGGGTCCACCACTATATTAAACGATAAGTTGATTTTACAGTCACGATCTCAGCGAGGTAGCACCTTTGTCAAACGGTATTAATACATATAAATATCGATGAAAGATTTTAATAAAAATATGGATCAACAACTAGCCAAGGCCGCTGAAAAATTAATAAGGAGCTATAGTAATCGTCAACAGAAATAAGATGATATTAATTGTGATGGAATCGTTATCAATGTAAGTTGTTCGCCTTCAGTGGAATAATCAAAAACACATGTTATAGGAAGGAGAAGAGAATGCTTAGAGAATGAATAACGTGGCCAGTACAATGTCAACTCTGTGACATAATCGATAAAAAAGTTGATCACGACGAGTTGACTAATGATATTCTCATTATAGGAACGCTGTTTAATATGTAAGTATATTCAAATAAATTTATTAGAATTCAGGAAAAAGAATTAATCCCCAAAGCTACCGTATAATTAGTGTGGAAAAACCGCTCGCATTTGTCTTTTTGGATTAATAATAAAAAATCTACAAAAAGTTATTTGAAATTCCGTTTGTATACGTTTTAATTCAATTTGTAAAATTCCCTCTCCGCCACGTGACATACAGTTAGAACAAAATTCGATGTATACAAGACGAAAAAAAGAAATAAAAATAACCATATGCCTGTTTCATGTAAATAAATTAAATTGTTAAAATTTATTTACATTTACGTTTATATTTTGGTTGGTTCTCAGTTTCAATTGATAATTTTACAAAGCTTACATGCGGCACTGTACACGAAACATTCATTCAATATGAGCTCCGTCTGTCCGACTGACTCATTACTCTTGGGATTGCTACAGAGTATCAATTATGAATCTCGGCACTCAGAAAAACGCGTTCTAAAGATAATCGATACATCTATAATCATACAAAAAATTTTGGAAAATATTAATACTTCGTATTTGTGTTTGAGAAATTTCAAATAAATTTTAATATTAATTAACAGGTTGTTTATAATATTTAGGTCAGATCATACTGAATTTCATCCAACAATCCGTGTTTATTCTATAGTAATCGTTTAGGTTTCCTTTTGCAAAATCATATAAACAATAAAACTAGTGAAATGTTCTTGTAATAATGTAACAAGTCACCATATGTCACTTTAATGGTGCATGAAGTGTCGGCATATCTTTAAAATACCGACATTTGCAATATAATGTCACTGTTTATCGCTTTTATGAATTATTTAAGCCAGTTTTGGGTTTAGTTAGGGGGATGATATCGATGTATGAAGGAAGAACATTTCATTGAAGAGACTAATTCATATCTTTAGTTGAAATATGGATGAAACTACCTATGGATCGGTCTGAGAGGTAAATGATGACCATAGTTACTAACTGAAAGGCGTCTATTAATTTTTATTTTTATTTTAATTATCAATTGTAATTATTTCTATTTATTTTCTTATGAATACTATACATTCGACTTTCTATTTGAATGTGCTCATTGTTTAAAGGATCTTTGAAGCGTAGCATGTGCTATTTTCAATAAAGCTGATTTACATAATAAAGGGCCATTAGATTTATACTCACCGTTTAAGGAGCGAAATGGATTTTGTTGAAAAATTCCTCTTACAGAATATATCTAGATTGTAGTATTTGCTAGTGTATAACAGGATATGATGGTAGCGTCGTATAGACAAGTAATTTAAAAAATTGAAAGAGCCTCGATGGAAATAACAAAAATAAAACAACCTCCCAGTACACAGCATTACCGGTCAGGTGAAATTGGAATGAAAAGGCCAGAATATAGAGAGACAAGAAAACAAGCCAAGGGTGGCCCCGGTGAACAAATATCAAATGAACTGAATATTTTTCCAGTTGAAAAACACTTTCTGAATATAAAAACCGAGGTAAGCTTAATTAAAAATCGCAGTCCCACAAAAAAAGTACACGTGAATACGTTCAGAGTCAGTAAAACTAATTACAACTTCAGAACTTTTGAAAACGCGTGCTTGAGGGCCCTGGACCATTTCTGCTGCAATATTCTATGTTGGTCATGCCGAATATTTTCCATTTTTCATTATTATTATTACTATTATTATTATTATATTTTTATGTGAGTGAATGTGTGTATAAATGGATTTCCATGGCCATTAGAGTATATCATGAAAATGCATCCATCACGTTAAGCCGAATTTGCATCTGATTGAAATTGGCAAACGGTTGGCAGGGCAATAGTAGGATGCCGCCAATATTTTTCCGGTTTTGAGTTATGTGAAGTGAAAATGACGTTGCGACAGCATTTTGCATGACAAAGGATCACTTGACAGTCTTGTAAATATGTGAGGAATTATTCATGAATGTGCGCGATATGGGGCGCTCCAACTGACATTTGTGGTGGCGCTTCGTTATATTCTATCAAAGAAAAAGCATGTCGCATTAATATGGATGTACCCCTATCATGCTACCATGTCCTCGCGCTTTACGTCAACCACTCGCCGGTGGATTCATCCGAATACAACACTCTTGACATGACCATCATCCAAATAGAAGGAAGAGAAAAAAAAAAGAAGATAGAAATTCTAAAAGGAACAAAAAAGAAATTGAAAACTCTACACACAATATAGGCCCAACAACTGACCCCTGAGGTGAACACTCTTCTGTCTACTACCATTTCTCATTGCCTGAATCTACACCTGCGATTTTTTCTACAAGATTGTATTGTTGGTATAGTGCAGTCAATTAATGACATATCAAAATCAAATCTGAACAGCTGACATTTCTGTACTCTAGACGATTATTGGAAAATTGGTATTGACGTATGTATGTAAAACTACTGCAACTACAACATCGATATTACTCTCACTTTCATAACTTTAAAAGAAATTAATTTATGGATGTGCAATAAAATCTTAACGATCCATAAATTACTTGTGAAACGTTTTGAAAATAATTCCAGTTTCCCCATAATGTCATCTGAATGTCACTGTTTAATACATTTACCTTTCCAAAACCACAAATGGTATTAAAAATGCTCCTATTAACATAATTATATTACAAATTGAAAAATTAACTCGACAGTTTTATAAAGGAACACTTTTTGTTTCGTTAATAATAATGTTAATGAACTGAATGGGTTTTGTTTTCGTTCGATTTTGAATTCGAACGGAATATTTGATGGGTTTTCAATTTATGTGTAACATAGTTTATGATCGTGCAATGTGGACGGTTCGCTTTTTTTTCTTCTTTATTTGAATGTCGGTGCGATAAATTCCATAAGAATAATTTGTGTAATGGAGTAAGTTGCCGAATTCCGTAAGAGCGTCAAGCGTCATAAAGTGATCGGTGCCTGGGGCATAAACGTGTTAGCATACATTACACAGTGACAGGGCGGCTGGCAGCCTTTGTGTTGTGCGATCGAGACAGGCTAATGTCATCCTGAGGCGCACTCGTTCAAGACAATCCCATTTGCTGTCAAATTGGAGCCCAAATCATTTTAAAACCACGCATGAGATCGAACCACGATTCGATCATTGTACGGGAAGCTGCTGCTCCGCTATTTACAACACCGTCATTTCGAATAATAATATACCACAACAACGAATACAAGCCAGAGAATGAATAAACTTGTGGAGATGTTATAACTATATGGATATAAATAATAAACTACTAAATATTAAGGAAAACATTCTGATCGTACTTTCAAGGGGCAGATGTGATAATATTGTACAAGTTGAATATTATTCTAAATCATTTCTTTCTCTCTTCTCCTTCTTCTTCTATTTTTTTTGTTGTTGTTGTTGTTGTTGTTGTTGTTATTGTTGTTGTTTTGTTATAAACAATAACAGTGTGATTGTACATATTTTAGTAGATAGGTAAGTTTCTTTGTTAGTTGCAAGCAAGAAAACTATGTATTATTACAGGTAAATAGCAGGTAGAATTGGAGGTTGCCTTGATGAGATTGTCGATCACGATCCAAGAATCAAAATAGAGGCAATAATAAAGCAATATGACAAAAACTTACCGTAACATGACCTTCTTCAGCCTTGTCAATTTTATAAACAAAAGACTTACCTGTAACAAAATAAAATTTATATTAAAACAACACAATCAAGGACATTCAGTAATTGTTTAAAATAAAGTCCTGTTCCTAGATAACAATCATAATTATTTATAATAAGTAGATGTCAGGATTTACCTATTGAAATTTATGTTACCTAAATAATAATAATAATAGTAATCATTATTAGACGTTATTTTAGTGTTGTTTTATTATTATCTTTATTTTTATTTAGCTTTTCAACAAAACTTTTTCTCTACCAATACGTTCGTCAAATTGTTGAAATGATTTTAGAGAACAATATCGTTAATTTTAGTTTTGTATGGACTGCCTAATGGTTTTCGCTTCAACTTAATTGTAACCTGAATGTAAATTGATATCGTCAAAGACTCAAATAATAATAATAATAATAATAATAACAACAAAAAAATTAGGGTAATAAATCATCTGTTGAGAAGAGCATAGCGGTCCTAAAATGAAACAAAAGTCAAAGCATCTGGATCGATAGTCGACGTATCTTCGAGGCATAGAGGAACAGAGATGGCGATAAAGCTATAGTCGATATGGACACTGCAGGAAAGGTAAATGGAAGCTGATTATTTATACAGCGATGCCGGCAATAATTGAACAAAAATTTCTGCTTATAATATTAATTCTTTTTCATTCATTTCTAAAGACATGCAACACCAATCAATTATTTTATAGTAATATTAATTAGGTATATCGATATTAAGAGGATATTACATAAATTCGTTCAATTTATAAAAAAATCAAATTGTTCTTCCTTATTTTTTTTTTATTGGTTGAAAATCGCTATATTTCGACAATCAAATAATCGGCCGGCATTCAATTAAAATAGCCCAGCAGGTTGCTGAGGACATTGTTTTGTTGTTCTTATCTGTCCGAACCGCTATGCTTATGCCCCAGGTTACTCCGTAGCACTACAGGGGAGCACAGCTGTTGGTCCTCTCAACACAATCGAATTTCTACCCTGAACCTCATCACCTACGATCGTCTTTTGTTTCCAAATATCGCCGAAAGTTAATTACATTATTATAGTATTAATTAAAATTAAAACTTCCAGTTTTTAGATTCTTAAAAAATATATAGATACCTAAAGACATCTTCTTTGCAATTAGCAAGAAATAAAATTGGTTTGTGTGTAAGTTAAAATGAAAACAAAAGGAACTCACCGACATATACAGCAGACAAGTCGTTAAAGCTGTTTTATTAAGACAGCCTCAATGTGTTTCAGTAAATTTCAGAATTGCTTTTTTGTGTGCAAACTAATTTAGTCTATTATTAATAATTTTTCAGACACTATATGTGGGTATATAGATGTAGGTAATATAAAACAAGAATGTGGTAACAAGACGACTACTGTTTAGACGAAAATAGTTGCCTATAAAAAATATTGTGTTTTATATTTTAATTCATGGAAAATACAACAGAGAATAGCTTAACAAATCAGGCGGATAATTTGTCAAGAGAGCAATTCGATTGCGTAAAAATGTCAGACATCTGACAGCAATAACATTAAAGATTCATATAGTTTTTATTTGTTGTCTCCTTCTACTTTTCTTGTTTTACAAATTGCGTTTCCGTTTTCTCATCTTCTTTTATTTCTTTTTCTTTTTTTAATCAAATCCTTAGTCAATGGTACTCTTCTTCTCCGTTATAGAAGCGAGAGTTATTTCAGATCTTTTTTCCTTCTGTCCAATTATGTCACAATGTCCCCTTTTACAACAAGATAGCAGAGTTATTCTATGATGATTCTATCTTTGTTCCGTTTTCAGGTTTAGGTTTAGGGGACTGAATGTAAGTCTTTTATAAGCATCGAGGGTGTTTTTTATCTAGCCACTTTGTCGTTGACGTTGACATCCACTTGTTGAATATCTCAACTCATTTTATAAAGACTTGAAAAGAACAATCTTTCGGTATAAAAGTAAATGACTGTCAAAAAGTTCAAGCTTTGACATTTCCTATTGGCTCAGATGGCTCCTATTGCTGATTCATTGCCGATTATTTTACCTTCAAACAGCCAGCTGCTCTTCTAATGACGCGCTTGTCCCTAAATCGACCAACACCACACCTCTTATTTTTATTATTAACATCTTCTGTCTGATTTTTTTCCCCCCAAACAACAATCAATTTTATTTATATAACTACATATATATTTTGTTATATTATAAAAAGAGTAGTTTAAGTATCTATCTAACGAGCATCAACGTTTGATAACTGACTTTTCATTTTTTGTTAAACTTCTATTACAATAATAACAACGTTTGGTAATATTCTAATTATCGACTAGTTTTTGTCATCGTTATGAATCCGAAATCCTCACGCAAATCTAATTTTTATCGGGTTATATCTTTATTTGTCTTTTTTCTTTTGGTCTCGGTTGATTTACGATTGAAGTTGGCTGCCGAGGAGCTCAATTTGTAAAACAAGATTGGTTTTGTGTCGCTGTTCGAGAATAATTGGATGTTTGGTAGATGAGAGAGGTGAGCAAATTTAAAACAAATAAGAATAAAATTTAAAATAATAATCTATATAGTGAAGGGACTGAAATCAAAGGTGTAAGACCACTATAGAGTTCGTTTATATCAACGACCTTAGTATTATAATATGCCACAATTTCGTTTCAACATGTAATGATAGGTTGGAGCACATGTCTTGGGAAGTGTCACGACCAGCAAAACTCTGACTATACTCTTCTGGCTCTTATCTTACCCGAATTCACCGACCTGCCGCATTATTACGTCAAATTATCGGACTAGTGCCAGTGGCCTTCAACAGTGCTGCATCACAACCTCTATTTTCATCGGGGACTATTGGTTTTTGTTTTATTATTATTATACTACACACAATCATCTCACGTCTCTATAGAAGCAAAGCGATATTATATTGGACACAACAAGATCACAAACATGATACTATGCATGTAATCATTCAGCACATCCAACAATAAGAAATAAATCAACAACAAATTCCATGCATTTATAAATTTGGAACCTGGGAAAAAATTTTGTTAGTGTAGATTGTTAATGCTAATGGAACTGTAGCGCCGTAAAGCGTAGCTTTTTTTTTGTTGTTTTTCGTTTTTATGTTAGAAGTTTCATCTCGTATCACTATTGTTCCGGAGACTGTAAAAAGTCTTTTTTATAGACGACTAAAAATAGAGATGATCAATTTTTTTTTCACTGTTAATTGGTGTAGTAATGGTGTCGTTTGAAAGAATGAAAGGAAAAAATACGAATAATGACTTCATTGACAATTATCAATGTCAGAACTGTATAGAAATAAAAGTGAAGATAATCAATCATATTCGAAGAGCCTTTCCAGTCGCGTTTATACAAATATAAAATCCTTGACGAGCTGAAAGGATCATGACAGTGCAACAAAAAAAAACACAACACTATTGTCGTTTTCTATAATAGTAAACAGAGGGAAAACTGAGTAAGAATTAAACGAAGACCTTATAGGACACAGCAATAATAACAACAACAACACAACAACAACAGTAATAATAATGATAATAACAATAACGACATCGGAACGGTTCAATTAAATATTCTCTCCATATAAACTTACGTAAGTTTGTAATAATTAAAGTAATTATAGAGAGACAAGTGATGCAATCATTGAAGATATTTTTTTTTTTCAAATCGACCATTGAGAATACTCGCCTGAAGGCAGCATGATACAAAACTAATTATAGGAGACTTGACGTTATTTCAAATGCCGTGATTTCGTTTAAAGGGACAAAATGACAAATGAATGTTGAAAACACAGCCCATTTGATAGATTTGACATTGGTTTTGATGATTTGTTGTCTATTGAAAACGATACCCGGACACTGTTGAATTATATTTTTTCTATGATTGCCTCTCTACGTGATTAAGATTATGAGAATTTGTTTACGCGGTTCTCGGTAGGAATAGAAAAAAAAACCATCACTATCATCATCATCATATTATAATGTATTCAATTCCGTCTATGAGGTTTTCTGTAGCTATTATTGATTCTTTTCTTGTCACAATTGAGAGCTGTGCGTTTCTGAGAAGAGACATTATAAGACCGCGAAGAATGTTTACTCGACTTTTTTTTTGTTATTATTTAAATATATAGAGTTTGATGGTATCGATTTGACGATGATTTCGTATTATGAATTTAATAATAGTCGTAATTCCGGACTAGGTAATAGTTAGTTAGTAAAAGGAACTGTTTTAATGGTGAAAAGAAGCGAAAGTGGTTTTGTTAATTTTTCATGCGTTTCATCCGCCCAAGAAATCATTTCTGGTATATGGATATTTTCCTTAGATTTATAGAATGTTGTCTTTAATATAGTAGAAAGCGATCAGTAAAGATGAATCTAGTCTAGACTAGACTAAACGTTAATACTTCCGCCACAATATCGTCTTTTTAAATACCTATCTGATACATTCATTTAATATCACATATGCAGCTCGGCTACATTATTATATTACAACCAACATAATAATGAGATAAGAGAACTTGTCTTAATGTAGCTGCGAGCAATTTACAAGCAATAACAAATAAAAAATGATTTGTCAAACCAATCGAATTGATCACGAATCATAAAAAAAAAATACCATTAGTATTGTTGTAATTTCGAGTATGTGGATGCAAATCAGAGTAATCCGTACGGTAAAAACAAAAAAAAGCTTTACGAAAACGCTTCGAAATTCCAAGTAGCAATCATGAATACCAGTAATAATACGAAAACATCTTAGTCATTCGTGACAGTGGCCATCACCAACGAACAACGCAACCTTAGGCTCACTTCACGGGATTTATGACGTAACAAACGCAACGTGGGAAATGTATGTTAAATAGACAATTTTCTTGTTTGAAATAGCGACATACATATAAGTTATACTATATTGATTTTATATTTTTTCTACAATTAATTTAATATGAATATTTGGAAATTTGATGATATTATCTTTATGTATAATCAACGTTAGAAAGGATGATCGTGACGAAGGTGTGGATCAGGTATTAGTGTTCACTAATGGACCGTTGCAAAAGTTGCAAGCGTAGTTGCTTTTATACACTGTCATTGTGGTAGCCACTGTCGTTGCAAACAAATCGTGCAACATTGAGGGACAAGGGAGGAGGTAATAATATACCTAGCTACAATCATACACGAACCTATTTAGCACTTAAAATTATATGGACAAAGGATATTTTGATTTGCCTACTTGCATAGGAAAATTGACGATTCCGATTTGCATGGTATTTCTCTTCAATCGAACATTAACCGCGAATATAAATTGCAAAAATTCTAAGAAACAATAAAAATTTTCTTCTTTTTCTATATTATCTCTAGAACGTAAGATAGTTCTTAAAATAAGCTTCAATTAAATGTCCGTTCAAGGGCGATCACTTCAAATAATTGGAACGGGTCTCTTCAAGTAGACAAGAGGAGACACGTATCTGAATGTATTGTTCGAGTTGACAATACCAGAAGATCTAACAAAGAACCAATCATAACAATATGAATCCGACATTCTTCACCTTCTCATGAGTTATGATGTAGACCTCTGTGTATCATTAACTTGCCATTTAAAAAATCATTACAATCGGTTTTACACGACGATGAACAATATCTGCTTCTTGAATCGAACAACACAATAACGCAATTAAATTCAAACTTATATTGTTTGTATCAATTCGACAGACGCGGAAATTTCGCTTCTTCAACCAAAATAATAATAATAATAATAATAACGACTGAAAAAATAATTGATTTATGAATAAGATTAGCGGAAAGTGAGTTTTGTTTGTTGCTGTAAGCTAAATGGCCGTTACAATGTGAACATTATAGTATTGTTGAATATGTTTGTAAATCGTTTTACGGGAATTCATCTAATTTGAGTAAAGGCGTAAATGAGAATGGAAAGGGTCGCATGATGCAAACTCACGTGGATACCCTGAAGGTGTTAAAGCGGCCTACTAAAATTTTAATTTTGGACGAGCAAACTCATCTGGAAAGATTTTTATTTGTTTTATATGGATGAGTTTACAATACTTAACTAACCGATAATTTCAAGTAAAAATAAAGGATGATAATGATGATGATGATGATGATGATGGTAGTAATAATAAAATTAATAAAAAAACAAGTGGAGATTTTTTTATAAGTAGGTGTTAGTATTGAATCAGTGATTGGGTGTTTTTTTGGTTCTATAGGGATGTTTGTTTTTGTTTTGTGATTTCTACGTCCCCGTTTGATTACAAATGACGCCTATGGCAAACTGAGCAACAAAGGACATAAAGAGAACACAAGACATACGGCATAACATTGAAATATCAAAGATCCAAAACATTGACTTTGATAGGCACTCTCCCTTTGCTGGTACATGTTACAATTATGCTGAAATTTAATCATTCGTGTAGCGATTAGTTTACGGTTAGTGATCACAGACCGCGACGCGAGGAATGTCCAGACCAGAACTACGATTAGTGGAATGTAAATTGTTGACGATTCTCTAACTAAAAAAAAGCTTATGATCAAAGCAAATACAGTTGATTGTTTGTTGCTTTATTGGAAAATCATGTGTAAAATGGTTAAAGTATTTTGAATTTATAAATTTATTTTACAATTTACCACACAATAAATAAAATTATTGATACATAACAGATATCAATACAAAGTCTGATGGGCCAAATTCCAAATTATACCACAAATATTATCTATGGTCCAGTCGTTTCTATGTTCAAAACACTTAAGTACTGATGTGTGAAAATTCACCGGTACATACAACACATTAATATGTATAAAAACAGTAGCATTATAGCATTGAATCATTGAAATTGATTGTGAAAGCAGCTGTCGATACAGTTAAAGCAGTTTGATATGAGCTTGTTAGAAAACTTCAATTACTTAGCTAATTATCGTTTACAATACCGCAACAAAATCGATTGAAATTTTAAATCGATTAGGATAAAGTAGCTTTTTGCAAATTTTAGTTCAAAGAATGCCGGCAATGTTGTATGCAACATGTATAACGCAACTTTGTATTTTAATATATGAAATTTTGCATGCTTCGGTTCACTTGTTACTTTAACATATAAATATTGTCCTTTGTTGTATATGTATCTGTGTGTTTGTGTATGTGTTGTTGGGAAGAATTCCCATCTGAATTGTTGCTTCAATGGATATTGTTCGACAAATTTATAATATTTGAAACCTGCCCACTGAATATTATATTCGGCAGATTTGCTCAAATATTTTATTAGGGGGTGTATAAACGTACATTTGAAATGCTGATGGGCTTTTTGTTGTTGTCTTTGTATTGTGTAAGTGTAAATTCAGCAATTATGACCATTCTACTGTATAACAGTCAGAAGCAAATGCTTAATTTTGTTATTTCATTTCAGACTTTTGGCATGCTCACTTCGTATACGTATATGTATGTGTGTTAATCTTTTTTCTCACTAAAACACATTATTCGACAGCTATTTTAATAAAATAGAACATCTATTGTGATTGGTATTTGTTCTGGCTGTTAATATTAAAATGTTGGCTTTTTGATTTCATTTTGATGTTCTTTTTTTTAAAATGAAATAGACGAAATACAGGATGAAGCTAGTTGGGTGAAACAACAATAGCAGTCCCCCCTCACTGTATAAGAGAAAAGTACACTTGTCCATTTAGTTGTTTTAACATTTTCAGTCGTGTTTATAGACAAGGATTGTTTGAAGTAGTGCACAATGTTCATTGTTTTAGCTTAACAGTTACGTTTCCCCTTTCAATTTAAGGGTACTTTTATTGTTAAATAATCCTTTTGATACAATAACATTTCATTTCAACTTCAGTGTTTTGTATCTATTTGAGCTTTCACCAGATTTCAATAATAAGTACTTAATTGAAATCATATACATACATACCTACGTGAAATTACATTTTTATTATTATTATTATTATTATTATTATTATTAAAATCATATCTCATTCTATTGTCGTAAAAGTGATTTTATTTAACAAAAGAATAATTAATATATGCCCCAAACAAAATCGAATTCTATTGAAGATTGGTTTCTGTTGAAATGATCGTAGGTGGTAGTAACGGTCGAAAGATGGTATCGGTCGGGACAGCAATATCTTGTCAACAGTCAGCCAAAGGCAATTAATTTCGGTCGTGGCGAAAATTACAATAAGGACAAGTTCCATAAAATGTTTAATTATAGATTGATAGATTCTTATAAAGTATATAAAAGGTAACAAATAGTGAGTGTCATGAGGCTTTTGTATAAAATAGCAGGGGGTAAGGGCTCGTGGGCACCAGCACTGTTAGACTTCGTATTGTGTCGCGTACCTGTTTCGAATTATATTTTAATGTGTTTTTTCCCAAAACAAATGAATGTCCATTGTCGGTATCTTTGACTTTCAAATACCGAAACTATATTATGTGTTTTGAATGTAAAATGTCCATATGGATTTATACCGAGTTAACACTTTATTATTTATCGACTCACGGAAATTTGTTTAAACACATACAATGTGATTTACGATCTCGATTTTTCTTTGTTTCTTATTGTGGATCACGATATATAACTTACTTGTTAGTCCACTTGGTCTACCAACTTGGTTCTGTCAAGCCAATATGCATTATGATAGATGTTCAGAGCTTCTTACCTTATTTATTTCTTAATCATTCCAGGCTAAATACAAACTTGCTCATTACATTTTAACTGGAATTGTACAACATTTCTCTCGTACTTACTTACTATTTTAAAATTTGTATTTCTTTTTTATTGTATAAATAAATAAATAAATAACACTACAAATTACTCTTAACAAATCAAATTCATATAAGTAAAATTATAACAATCATTATAGCTGATATGCTACAGTCAAGGGAGCGTAAACAATAATCCTAAAGAGTTATGATCGGTCCTCTATGTCACACCTATAAATTACCAACATAAACAAGAGCTCGCGTCAAACCAACTTCTGCCATGAAATGCATGAATGTTTGTTTATTATTTACAATCGTCCAATATAAAATAAATAAAATATTAATAAAAACATTCCGAATATATGACATGTCTTACTATAATATTTAACAACATAGCAACATCCATATGACATATTTGACAAGGATCCAGACACAATCACAACAGAAACAATACAACAGACATATCAAAATTATCGATTTTTTTCTTCTTTACAACAACCAAGGACAAGTAATTAAAATAAATAAATGGAAACTATAATGTACATTTTTAACGATCACTATTCACCCGCAATTGTGCGCCCTAAATCAGGACCTATTCTAGAAAAAGGAAAATATAGAGCCCCGACAACAATAAAAACCTGTCGTTTTCGACATTATTCAATAAAACTAAATCATTGTCCAGTTTTGAAACGCACTATTTTTACACCTCTCTTAATAATTAACGATTTTATAACCATACCTTATAATACACTTTTAGCTATAATAAAAATTTTATATTTTAAAAGAAAAAAAAATAAGAAAGCAAAATAATAAAATATAAGGACAATAGTATTGATAGTGGAAACGAGGGAAAAATCACATAAATATCGAGTGTAATTAACATAATTTATTTTTTCTGGTCTATATTAATGCACATTTACGTCCCCGTCTCTGAGACGACGCCCCCCGGTGGGACGCTATAGATTGATATATAGAGTCAGCGGCGTGCTTTTTAATTGGAATATATTTTTTATCTCAAAGTAATGGTAATAAAAGAAGTGACCCCTAGGGGCTGTCGACGTATTGTAAAACTATAATGTTTACTGTTCTTTTGTAATTAGAAGAGAATTCAATACTTGATATGCTTTGTCAGTTAATGGCAACAACACCACCATCATCAATGACAATAATAATAACAACAACAACAATTACAAAATGATTAAATACCAACATAATTTTATTTCTTTATGTTGTTGTCGTTGTTACTGTTGTCATCTATCAATTATAAAAAATTGTTCAAGTACAAAGTTAAAGATATTCGTTGTTAATAATTGTGCGAACGTTTATCTAAAGGACACCTGTAGAATTGTATAAAATGAATAATGAAGAAGATATTATTTCAAATTGTCACTCAAATGAAGCAATCGTGACACTATCTCTGATAATATGTTGAGAAATACTTTAAATGAAAAGTCATCTTGTCGTTTGCGACAGTGACATTTTTACATGATGTCATATGTGACACATCAGAAAATAAAATACAATGTTGTTATTGTGTGACTGTATATAAAGAACATACTGTGGGATATTCCTTAGCATATGATTTACTATAAGTTTGCCGCTTATTGACTGACCCTGAAAATATATTCACTTTCGTCTAAACACCGCTATATTCAATCGATTCAACGATGAAATATCAATAATCAAATCAAAAAAAAAAAAAAACGTACAAAAATTGAATTCTGAAAAAGAAATAATAACGAACATTCGATCAAGATAACATTAGTTATACTTGAAAATTATGATATATTAATGTTGAATAATTGAGTCGAATTGTGTTGAAATTGTAAATCTTCATTGACAACCATTGAAAATATGTGTGAATGGTTATCGTGTAATACACCGATCGTTTTTACTGATTATAAAAAATAGTTCAAGTGAAAGTTATTATTTGGATTTGATCATATTTGCTAATATGTCGAATTTGCAATTAGTCGAAAATTTAACAATGTCCTATCAGTTTACGCAAACATAAAGGGCTTATAATTAGACCAAACATTTAAAACCACTATACTGTCTATTCATGTGCTTGCGAACCACAACAAACTAAACATCCCCCTTTGTTCTAATACCGCAAATCATCATGTGCGTTTCAGGGTTGTTTTTATTTTTTTGTTGAAAATAACAGTTGAGTAATGTTTGGAAATATTGTCCCTAACCGATCATTTTTTATAATAATATAAAACAACTGTCGTTTTGTACCTATACGTTGCTTTCTTCAAAGATGTAATACGAATGGGAGGGATGTCGTAGTTGTGCTAATTTTTATATTTTGAAGACATTGCTAATTTGGACGTTGATGCCGCTTTAACGAGACTAATTTTAAAACTCATAAGGCTTGTTTCTTCATAAACATAAACGTTAAAAAGGAGTAACTACTAACTGGCTAGAAAACATTTAATAATAATAACATATGATAATTACTTGACTGCATTGATTAATTATCAATATTTATTGAAATCAGTTGTTTGTAACGGTTTTCTAGTTGGTAATTTTATAATGATGATAGAATTGAGTAGATTAAGTATCATGAAAAAAGTTTTAAAATAACAAGTGAAGGAAAATTGAGAGGATATTTTCAGAATGGAGAGTAGGATATATAAAAGTCAAAGCTCAACATAATATTCTAAAAGTTTTGTTAAGAAAAGCTTTCTCAGTATAAGCAAATTCCCTTGGGCAACGGCATAAAGTTTATGTGAAAGAGTTGTCAGCGGCAATGTTATAAGTATGATCGATAAGATTCAAGTAAAATTTAAAGCCGAGAAAATCCGGAAAATTTAATCATATTTTCGTATAACTCTTTGTTGCAAATTGTTGAAGCAATCCGTAATAAACTTGTTAAATCGAGCTTGCTCATTAAATCTAACTAATATAATAACATTGAACGTGTGTCGCGATTTTTTTTTTAAATTATTGTGAAAAAAATATATACCGGCGAAATTAAGCCAACAAACTCATTAAAATTCCTTTAGCAAGTAGGTGTCAACGTTATCCATTTATGACATACTATAGTCAGTCATCAAACTGAATAGTATACACATTAAGACAAATAGACCACTATAAGAAAATAAACAATAATTAAAGGGGCTTTTGAAAAATTGACACTGAGGCATTATATACCGAGACAAAGATAGGAAACGCCGTTAGTCATTGCAGCGGTCATCCATTTACTTTCTGAGACAATGTTCGGCTCGTTTATTCTACAGTTGGTCAGTCATCAGTTGATGATTTTAAATTGGAAATTTTACAGTTGACCAAATCTAGTTATTATCGTAACTGTAAAGACGCCAGTGTTGATGAACGCCATCTTCTGTAAACTAAATGAAAAATGACCATCTATCTAAGACAAGTCCGGTGATAATAATACTAAGAATATAATAAGTTTAAACCCATAACTCTAGGTCGTCAGGCAACAACCAATGGATGCTTAACGGTCACTTAAAACCCATCCGAGTTTATAAAAGTAGGCGTTCCGTGGCAATATTATCTTGGAGCTTTTTTTCAGAGACAAAACATTGATTGATCATATACAAGCTGATGACCTATTGTTTAAGATGCATTTTTTTTTTTTAAAAAAAACTATTACTCGAAACAATTACCGTGTAGAAACCGGTAGATAGCCATAAGAATTGCACTAATTTCACTGTTTCAACTTTGTAATGTTTTCCATTACAATTGTAAATTATTATCATAGCATAATCACGTATGTATATGGACATATTTTTATCCAATGAACTCAAATACATACATATATACCTATATAATAATAATAATAATAATAATAATAATAATGTAAGCATGCATGTGTGGACTGAATCGGGGTGATTTCTGAAGGCTGTTGAAGCGCAATCATTCAAAGTCAATGACAGTATTGTTTTAACGTTAATGTTTGATGGAGGTCTGGCGTAGAAAAGAACGGGGGGGTGCAAGCAATTTCAGTCGACTTTTTGTTAGCCTTACTCTTTTTCTTTTTGTGTACGAACATAAATGTTGTTAATTATGATAAATATTCACAGCTTTTTCCTGGGAGAGCCATAGAAGCGAGCGGAAGTCTATATTGTTATTCTGTGGGAGTTTCGTTTGTATTAGTGTTTAACCCTTGCCTTTTAGCCCGGTAACTTCCTGCTATCCTGTGGCCCCCTGGGACTTGGTCCTGCGAGTTTAAATCCTGCCATCATACCTTGTGTCCTTTGACTATCTCATCACTAGAATCTAACCTAAGGCTATATTTGATATTGAAGGGTGTACCATGTTAATTTGAACGTTTCTTTTTGACCCTTCCGAACTATTGGACGATGCCGCTAGCGGTCCAGTCAGTTTTCGATCTCCTGGGATACAGTGATCTCTTCGTTGACCTCTTCATATTTATAGATTCAACCAAAATCAAATCAAATACAAACCGTGTTTGATATTAATTTACAAATACGCTTCTCTGATTTTTTTTTTATCAAAACGAAAAAAAAATCAATTGATTTATTTGAATTTTCATAGAAGGATAGACCGTTATTTTATAATTCAAGTCATCGTAAAGGGTCCACAAATTAAAATGAATAATTTAGAAATCATCTATTACTTAATCCCTGCAAGCAATTACAACAGAACAAGGGTAAATCTATAAGACGGCGTTTCAGTGCGACGTTCTTCAGCTCTGCCAATTAAAATTGATGCTATAATTACAAAGCCAATCAAAAGTTCTCTTCAGTTCAAATTACACACAAAATTAAACTTAATTAGAATGATTTCAACAAAAATGACAACATTCAATAAATATTATTTCAGCACAATACAGTAATTGATGTAATTATAAATTCAATGTTTTCAAACCACTTTGGATTATTTATCAAATTAGATAACAATGTATGTATGTATCTACAGTTGGACAAATATCTTTGGATTTGATCTCTTCATATACTATACATATATGTATACCTATATAATTTAAATGCATTAATAATATAATTACCAGTTAAATTTGTAAATGGATTCACGGGCCATGTAATGTAATCGAGATCCGGTAGAGGAAGCGTCATTGATGTCGGTAGCGTCATCTCATTACGATGTTTGCCGAACCGTTGGAGTTTATTCAACATCTTAAGATCTTGAGGCCTTTGTCTCCAAGACGTTATTATCTACACCGTTAAAGTTACGTTTAAACTCATAGATTAGGAACCCTTTGTTTGTTTTGCTTAACTCGACTGAAAACGATCTTATTAGATCAAACAATGGATATTAGGTATATAAACCCAAACTCTCAACATTTCAAGTATTATGGACGTTAAGTATAAAGACTGTCAACAAGACAAATTTAATGTTTTATAACAATGTTTAATATGTACAAAAAACTAATAAATTGACTGACAACTTTTCTAGGAATGTGAGGGATTCGATTAAAATTTGAATCGTTATTAAGACAACTTAGTTTGCTAATAAACAATAAAGAATAATTCATTATAAAAAATAATCGCATATTTTCTAACAATTGATAGAACAAATTACAAGACAATTAACTTTCTAATAATAAATGTATAATAGTTGTTGATGAAATTGTTTAATAATCGACTTTCCTTCCAAAATTGCTCTTTTTCTAATCAACAAAATTAAATGACTTAAAAATCACCGGTATTCACTAACTGTAAATAAAAACACTTGATAATGTTGTCAAATTAAATCGAATTGAATCAAAAGAAAGACAAAAACGGTTTAAAAAAAAACACAACACGTGTAATTGAAATTGACACGAGTTTGCTATGTTAATAACATGTTGTAATTAGAATCTCGATCAGAAAGTCAACATCTAGGATAATTTAGTTTCAGGTAATTAAAAATCCATTAGCGAAGCGTGTAATATAAATTCTTATTTTTAATGGGGAATACATTAGCTGTAGTGACCGTTCGGTATTGCAGATAGCGATACGAATGTTATGTTTGTACGGTTAAATACCGGCCGGCATTATCATTAATTATAATTTTTTGTTGTTGTAAAATTTTTATTGTAACATTACCGAATAAAACGGTCAAATTGTGTTATAATAAAGATGAAATTAATAAAGTTATAAGCATTATTGATAAATCTGTGATTACAAGGTTGAATCTATCGATTATAAATTACTAATTCGATTAAGAATAATGGGGGAAATAAAATAATTTTAATTATATAGGCAGGATAATTAAACAAGTTAGTTATAATTACATAGTTGAGCCGCGACTGCGCCAAAATGATTGTGGTTGTTGAACAATTAACTCGGCCACAATTACCGAACAAGTTTACTGTCTTTGCTCGTGTTGCGTTCAGTTTAAATATCCGTAAAGTATTAAATAAAATTTCCTGATATTTGCCCCGTCTTAATTATTGTTTAAAATACACTACAAATATATAATCAACAAGTATTATCCAGATCAAAAAACCGTTAATAACAGATTAATGTCTATCATCAAAAATTCATACATGATTCTAGTATGTAAGTCCTTTCTATATATCTCTCTACATATACATAGATGACTTGTTTTCAAAGAGACTAAGTTTATAGCGATTATGAATGTTGTAGATTTACAATAAGACCAATTGCAGATGCTCTAGGGGTCAAACCGGTCGCTCTGTGACGGATGTTGTCAAGTCGGTCAGTTCAGCGCATCTAAAATGCAAGAAATTCAACAGTTAATGCTTCTGAGAGATGATCATTTCGATCATTCGCCGACAAAGTTTTTAAACGTAAAGATAACAAAAAAATAAAAATAAAATTTGCCTCTGGCACATTGACTACTTCCAGCAATTTCAAAATACATAACTTGACCGTCAATGAAACGACATTTTCAACTAACATCATTAGATTAGAATTGACAAATCGACCGTGACAGATACACAACAAAGCGAAACTCAATTTATAATGCGACAAGACGAAGAAACAAAAAAAAAATTATTATTCACATTGTATTATAGAAACTGTCACCTATTCTGGGTTAGTTGTTTAGGTAGATATTTAAAAGGCCGTTGGCAGTAACATTAAATAAATATCTAATACCATCAAGGATACAGGATTTTAGATGAATTGATGACTTGATATATATCGGGTTCAATCGGTTACATTTTGAAATTATATGATAGCCATAACGGCTTCTAGAAGAGACGAAATAGACAACTTTGGTACGGTTTGATTCGTATATAATGAGTTGGTTTTTTTTTATACATAGGTAAATACATATAGAATTGTCGCCATCATGATTGGAAATGAGAAATCGATTCGTGTTATATTGATGTTATTATGTAGATGATGTTATTGTCTGTAAAAATCAATTTATTGTTGGTGTCATAACAGAAAAGTATTTAGTGTGGAAAAATAGCGGTTATATCACAGCGGTTCATGAATAAATCGTTTAGAAACGAGGTTTATAACGAGAAATGCTTAGATGTCGAAGGGGGTCATCTGTCATTATGAAAAATTCAAATTACACTATTAATCTTTCAGTTCTCTGTGTTTTTTGCATGGTCAGACAATACTATACGTGACAGCGTCCGGTATAAGTTGGACGTATAAATGGGGTTGGGATGCTACAGGGGAAACTGACTGATATGGTCGCTTTCTTTGCATTATTTAGTATAGACGCCTGTATCCGTCGCTTGGAGTGATAGCTTATGTTCGTTAACTTGTACCACTGGGCTTGATAACCGTGTGTTTGATCGTTTCCCATATTCACCGGTGAGTCTAGATGAGCGGATGACCTCTCCCTAAGGGTAAATACCATTTTTAGCCTCGTTTATAGCACACCACAAGAATTTCTCAATTAATATGTTCCTTATTATTATTATTATTATTATTATTATTATTATTATTATTTAAACAACACCCACAATGTTGTTATTTATTGGATAAAACAAAAATACAAAATTCCACTTTCAGTAGCTATAAAATCAAAAACAAAAACATTTTTAAAACTATTTATGATTATTAAATTAAGAGACACTCAGCCTTATCACCGTGAAACAACTGAGAAAAATTTGGAGTCCTTTGTGGATTCTGAACCCACGACCTCTGCTTTTGTACACCCCTGCTCTAGCAACTGAGCTATCTTAGTTTTAAATTTATACATATTTAATGGGACAAAACGATAAGTTTACATTTAGATGACTAGGCAAATACTAAGCAAATATTCGTAAGTTACGATGGAATTATTAATGAAAATATTAATGATTATTAAATTAAGACACATTCAGCCTTACCGCCGCGAAACAACTAAAGGCGGCTCCAGACATGCGGCATTCGACAAGTACCGAGCAACTATTCGCTAATTTCGCTACTTTCCGAGTAGTGTGGAGGGGTTGCTTGCTCTCTGGCGATAACCAAATCAACTGCTCGTACGGTGCTCGCCTCGTTTCCGTACATTGTCGGTCTTTTATAGCACTTCAAAATGAACGAGCATTCGCTGTTCTAAACTGATAAGCATACTCAACTGAAGGAGCTCGCCGTTTGGCGAACACTACGACGAACACCTGAACTACTTTGCATTTGTCAAGTAGTCACTCGTTATTTGCCAAATGCCGCATGTCTGGAGCCGCCTTAAGAAAAGCTTGGAATCCTGTGTGGGCTCCAAGCCCACGATCTTTGGTTTTGTACACCACTGCTCCGACCAACTGAGCTAACTGTCTCATTGTCAGATGTGAATTTATATTGGTCAGGGCAGTGGCGTACAAAATCAAAAGTCGTGGATTCGGATCCCACACAGGATTTCAAACGTTACTCAGTTGTTTCTCGGTGATTAAACTGATTGTGAGTACCTATCATTAAATATTTTCATTAATAATTTCATCGCAGCTTACAAATATTTGCTTAAAAACATTAACCGACTAATATAGTATTATTGAAATAAATTTCGGCACGAATAAAAGAGGAAGTGTGACGTTTAATTGCATGCAACCCTTAAATACCGTCCTTATTGCATGGTTCTAGATCAGATAAAATTGCATTTGTATAAAATTTTTATATGCAATTTTTGATATGCAGTGAAACCAACAATTACACGCTTATGAAGAATGACTTCCTTTAATAATCGCGAAAAAGGGGACCTAACAACAACAACAAGACCGAAAAACCGTCACGCGACTTAAAACGAACCCTAATTAGATGATTTAATTGTTTTGTTACGACGCGTGTTGACTCAAGCCGGTTTTAATTCAAACTTGATTTTGTTTTAATTGTCAAAGCTGTTTTAGTTTATTCGTCGACTCTCCCAAACGATTTATTCAAATTATACCTTCCATATTTCACGTTACTTTAATCACTTTTATTGCAAATAACACGAATTGTACAAGATTTTTTTCACAAAACAATTATTTTATTATGTCTCTTTCACAAATTATTTATGTATAAAATGCGATTATTCAATTATTTCTAGTTTGAAGGACCAATTAAAATAATTCTAGTGGTTTGTTATTCAAATTCGAATTTAGCGAATGTGGCGATTAAAGCAATTTTTGTAATAATTCGTTTGTGATCAATCGGGACAATCGGGGAATGGAGGAATTAATTTCAATTTGTTTTAAACGGTCAGTTAGGGACGTATTGTTAGTGTAAATGTTATTTTAACAGTTGAAATTCCGTGTCAAAAGCGGTATTTCCGTTTTTAATTATTTGTCGAATTGTGTGTGGTTGTGCTTGCTACCAGGGTGTGATTGATACACTAAGCTCAGTTTTGTGCAATGCGTTTATATGGAATCTATTAATGAATTTATAAGGTCTCAGTAGAGCTATATTTTATATAAATGACATAGAGTAAATACGACTGCCTCCCTTTAGTTGAAACCATTGATTATGACAGCATTAATCCATAACTGTATGACACTAACCTAATATCCGGAAAAAGGAAAATCGGATGTCATCTTGATAACAAACACCATTTATCATGATAATGATCAAATAAGTTTTTTCCGAATTCCATCAATGATATATTGAAAAATTAATATTTAACTAAGACAACGATGGGGTCAGTTTAAAATCGTGTCGATTTTTTTCTTCTTCTTTCACTTATCCTGAAGGTATTCTAAAATATTGATGTCTAACAAGTTAGATAAGAAACAGTGACGCGCGTATGTTGACTAAAGTGCACGTACCGAATATCAATTGGAAGGCAGTTGACCATAGCGGCAGATCGTATTTTTCGATTTCTCAACGCTAAAATATCATCGATGTCGGATATGCATGACTCTACTAGGTATAAGGCGACTGATGGTCCAAGCGTGTGCCGAATATCTAAAACTGATATTTATGTCCATCGTCCGATTATGCGGGTCTAAATTACGATTTTTCTCAGGTTTCGAAAGGCGGTGCATTTTTCGGATTACAATAAGAGGAAAAATGACGACCTTTCAACTTTGCTTAGTTTAATTCTTCTTTAAGCCAATCATGCAATGAATTGAGAAATATTTTATTTTATAAAATTCTCCATTGTCTATTTAACATCCCGTGTACCTATATATCTATGCTGAAATATTCGAGGACAGTAAAATCAACAACAACACAGCAGGAAATTAATGAAGTTAGTGTTTCTATCTAGCTTTCTCTTGATTGAATTAAAATTTGATTAAAAACAGAAAAAAAAACCTATGTAATCAATGTCGTCAGACTGGTGTAGAGAGGGGCAGGAAATGTTCGAGAGAGACGAGATTGGAACAGCAATGACAGGCGAGTGACTCAATCCATCTCGAGGTCCTACAGGGAAAGGACTGCGGCTCGCCCAATTTCTAGTCTCAATCCTCCGGGAGGGCTACTACCTGTTCCTGATTTATCACTAGTCTGTTCCACTTTCTGTTAAACTTATCCTTTCCTTCTACCGATCCTTGATATTTAGCGAGATTTACTATATTCCCTTAGAATAAATTATCCGGGAAATCACTGAGGAAATGGTGTAGGGATGCCACTTTACTAACACTCTAGCTAATTTATAAATGAATATTTCCAACATCCGGCATGCCACGTTCAAATAATCAAATTATAAATAGACAACAAAAACTATATTTTATTTGTAACAAAACCTATCTTGGAGATTGGAGACACGATATATTCAGGAGGTGATTGACGATTGTGTCGGGTCGTAATTGTGCAATAAATACTAGCAAATAAAAATATTTAGGTTAGGCTATATATTTAATTCTTCTTGTAAAAAAAAAAATGACGATTGATGCCAATGTAAATATTATTGTAACATCTATAAATAGTGGAATTGTCGTTCGAAATAGGACTTCACAGCAATCGGAACGTATGTGTTAACGGCTGTCGCGATTTGTTTACAAAAACGACATGTGTGTATGTAGTTAGTACCGCGACGCTGTAAACAAATCGACGCCAAAACGGTCCGACGCTTTATGACGCGAACGACGAATGTAACTCAGGCCACCTTTACATTTGTTTATATGTTCAAGTCTGTTTAAAACTAGACCGTTGACAAAATGGGTAATTGCTTTCAAAGATTATTTACACTACTTTACGTTAAAAGAAATTTAATAGAAACGAGGCGCCAGAAAAATATACGAAAATTCCTATTTTTAATGATATTAGAATAGAATATTCTTTGTTGATTTGCAAAGCGACAAAGATTTAAAATATTAATAACAATATATGTACCGTATCTACCTATATGTTACAAATGTATATTAAACAACCCTTCTAATATGTGTAATTTTATTACCCTATGGGAGTATGACGACGACGCCAGCAGGTGATTAAATACCGGAAACACAATCCGGTCGTTTTAACAAAAACGAAACAGACTGGGACCATCAAATCGACGTCGCCGTACGAGGACACCTGAAGAAGCGAGTTGTCTTCGATTTTCAGGAAACTAAACTTCCTGCTTTTTACTACTCGTAAATGTAAAAGATACACACATATCAAATAAGAACAGGTCTCGATTACATTTGTTTTACTTTTTTTGTTAATGTTGTATTATTGCAAATAGAGCAGTCTTTACAGTATCATAAGTTGTGATTTGACGATATAATTATTGTATCTTTTAGATTCTTAATGAGTTGGCATGAAATACAACAGCCCGATAAATAAGCATATATTTAGTTTGTAGAATAACATTGAGAGAGTCGTGCTTCTACATTATTTTGTTGCCTGAAGGGCATATTGCTCGCTCCATGCCTTCTCATATATAGTTGTAGAAAAACTTGACTGTGAACGTTATTATTAAACACACCTTTTACAAGGTAGAACCGTAAACAATGGTGTGATTTTGCATTTGTTGAAAATTTATTACTTGTATTTATAGAGTATTTTTTTGGATAATTTATTATGTATTAATGAAACTATAAGGGACTATCTGTTAATTGTCACAAATGGTATATATACCAGCCAGAGACAATACTAGTAGATTTTGATATATTAATTCACAACCCTGACAATTTGTAAGCAGCGGGTGGTCAAACATTAGGGGGAAATTCCTTCAACAAAATGACACACGACAACGGTGGGTGACTCGACAAAGGATTAAATATAGCTAGCACTACTTTTAAATTAAATTAAAATGTAATGCCGCTATGGCAGTATCACTTATTAAATTACGACATGCAACTGTATAGCTATTAAGGGCCGGGCGAAGGCCAAGACCCCAAACTGCTTTAAAACATTCTGTCGGTTCATAGTCGTCGAGCCGATAAACGTTAACTGTTAAAACAACACAATTATAGGTGTACATTGGGGAGCACATAAAAGAGACCGACTTTTGAACGAGAAATATCATGTTTCTCGATTCGTGTGAGAAAATTGTAGAAAGTATTTTTCTATTCAGGTAAAGCCCCAAAATGGCATCAGTGACCCTAACCCCTTCATCTGATTGATTGTATTTCGTCCCAAATCCTAACCTGTAAAGCCGGTTTTACACAATCGCACTTAAAATGGTCTCCTTTATGTGGCACTACAGTGTACCTACATATTTTCGCTTTTCTTCAATATTTTAAATAAATTATTCTTTACAATTCGGAATTAACTGTAAATAATTTAGATATATTTATGTATACATATATACATACCTATGTATGTATTGTATATATAAAACGATTGCGAAATGATCGATCCAGACATCGTTATCAATACGATCGCTTTGTTTATTGGTTGGGCAGTGTGTAGGAGCATTACAAGTTATCGAATAATGAACTGTCATCCTTGAGTTATAGACAACGGTTGCGGCAACAAGGAGGATAGTGGACCTTTTCGCCGCGCCCAGTCATTTAAAATTTACATTCGTTTTGGAAAACAGTTTACTATGGTCATCTATAGTCAAATGTGCGACCAGTTGACCACTATGTCTATGCATAGAAAACGATGTCTCGAACTGAATCACCCTCTAGGGATGTTTTTACTTTGATATGGATGATATACTGTATTGTCGACGTATTGAATTTTTAGATATTTATGCTGCTACATTTCTTTTCGCACCGTTCTATTATTATATCGGTTGAAAGAACCTCCCTTGAGAACTGACCGTCTTCTATATATTCTATACAAACGTGACAATTACAATTTATACCATTCTCAATACGCAATAAATTGCAAAAAAAAAATTAAATTATTTTTTAATTACAATGAGGATGTAATTTTGAATTCAACTAAGAAAAATATGGGCTATTCCAAATTAAAAAACAACAATCGATGATCTATTATCCAAATGTTTTGTATATGTCAAAGATGTAAAATTCAATTTCTTAGCTTTGATCTTGGTAATTGTCCCCATTTCGATTTATTTCAACATATTCAATTTCCTAGCTTTTCGTTTATAGGATTTGTTTGTTGATGCAATAAATCCCCTATCGTCACTTGCCCACTATTAAGAAATTGAGAAATTTACTGTAACATAATGACGACTCTACTAAACGTAGTGGCTTGTTTTTTTTCAATAATCAAAAAAAAAATACAATTATGCACGTTATAAAGATGTCGGTTAATTAATTACTTAGTCGTTATAGTCAAATAAATGCGCTTACCGTGATGAACCCAACCGTGTTTACAAGTTTCGCAGTAGCGTAGGTAGCACTTCCCAGGAACAAAACATTCACAGCAGCAATTAGATAGTGTACATCGTATTGCCTGTAAAAAATATAAAAAACATCAGTTATAAAAATTAAGATGTTTATCCGTAAACGTGATCAAAAATTTAAAAATGAGAAAGAAAAAAAAAATTAAACTAAACCCTTACAATTGTTAGAAAAGGGGACCTATATTGTAGGTAAATTCCCTTTTCTCATTGTTTCATGTCAGAGAAATTGGCGTCAACCTCAATGGTACCTTAGGGAGTCTTTAAAAAGACCTATTTGAATATTTTCTACATGGATTTTAAGATGTCTGAATTTTTATCACCTAAATATCGAACCCCCACAACCGGCAGTGTCAGATGACTAAACCGGAATTAGTTTATCCACACGGGACTAACTCATTACTATAATATTTAAAATAATAGATGATAAAGTATTTTTTGAATACTCTGTATTGTATATAAAAAATATTTTGTAGAATACCTAAAAATCCATTTTACATGCTTGATGAAATTGGTGGAGGAATTTATTATTAAATATTGGATAATTTTCATCGTTTTGTGGTATGTTGGTAAGTTCGCAATTCGCAATGTATTCCGGTTGATGTCCGACAAATTCTTTACCCTTTAGCAGTTGCTAACAAACTTCAATACTTAATACCAACTACAACCAGTAAACATACCGATAATAAAATAATTCATTCTAGTTGAACACACACTTCAATCTAGTATAAAATATACTGTTGTTATTTATCGATTAAATTATGTTTTATTTCTATTTATATTCCTTTATTTGATTAGTTTTCTTTAGTTTTTTTTTATGAAATCTGGTTAGATTTATTGTATTAGTTAATTGAATTTGATAATCATCTATATATTCAACGAAGGGGGTTGAATTAACTGTCTCGTTTTGGTCTGATGTGATTTTGATCCCACAACAGGCGTGTAATCTGTGGGGTCGTTAGGCTGATGTGTATTAATGGATTAATGCAGTATTGAACTGTCAACACTCACCTCAGCTATCATCCAATAGCGACAGTATATCGATTGCACGCCATTTTGATATACACTCTCTAAAATATCTGCAAGATTATCATTCACTGTCAGCAGCTCTATCACAAACATGTAGAAAAAAAATCAAACATACTTTACTGAAAATGTATCTTGGAATTTTTTTGTTGAAATATACAAAATTACAACCATGCTTTGTTTATTGTAATCAATTTTAGAATAGCTGTGAGGTGTGAATTTATGTTTGCAATATCAATGTTGGTAATTTTTCCGAATCCTCCCTCAAACAGCGCCACCAAATCCCCCAGTAATTTCATGCCCGGAAAGACGACTTTATTGTGCAATATTCTAACAGCAGACATCTAGAACGTAATGGTGTGAAAATAACAAAAAATAACTAATAATTTATGCGATGTCGCCTGGAAGCCGCGATATTGTTTCATCCCCCTCCCTGTTTTTCAACCAGTGAAATTGTTTCTTAAAACAACATAATTTTCAAGATGGATAAAAATAGAGCAAATCAATAAGTTTAACATATAACCAATATTGGTTGGTTTTATTATTATCGATTGATTGATCAGATAATTTTCAGAGTATCGTGACAACGGGCACTAAGTCTTAATCGTGCAAAGGTGTGTCTTGTTCTTCCTGATTAACAAATTGCCGTCTTAAAAAAATGTTTCCCCGACTAGGATCCGGACTACAGTCACCATTTCCTGTAGATTTCGTGTCACACGGTAGTGGTAGCATTGAAGCTTTCATAAGGATTAGTTGTGATTCATTACAAAAAAGGTGCGACCACTTTACAAATAATGCTTCAAAACAACAATAAGAAAATTGAATACCTATACGGCATTCGGTGATTTAATTAAATTTGTCAAAAACTTGCTTAGAAATTTTATTGTTTTTAAGGTAATGAATTTTCTTAAAATACAAGTTTCTGAGTAATAAAAGTTTCATTTCATAAAGTAATTTCAAAGCTGTAATTTTTGTCATGTTTTAATTAAGATCTGTCTAGGGAGCTCATTTACTATAAAGTGTCTTGTTTTAATTTTCTGTTCACTCATATTTCCACCCTTTCACTTTAGACACTTTTCTTTGACTTGATTTTACTGCCCGGAATTTTATTGCTTTCAGCAGTACGACCTTTGCGTTCACTCCACACAATTTCTTTAAACAATCATTTTACAATAACAACAACAACCAACTCATTGTTGATAACTTCTCCTCCAGCAGTTGACGACGCCCACCATGCACAACATCTAACAGCCGCTAGAACCGTCCCCACATATATACAAACTACAAAGAACAACAAAACCAATTAACCCACTAAACTTCAATAACGATCCTAAGCGTTCAACATTGAACTTTTTGAATAAAACTAAAATAAAAGGAAAATCGACAATTCCCATTATATTAACAATTATGAGATATTCGTACGCTGTATAAAGATTTTTTTATCTTTATTAACTAGACAGATAAGCTCAGCAACTGTCCTTCAATTAAATACTATATCAAGTAATATTTCAATTTAATTTTGATTAAAATTGAATGCTACTATCGGTTAAAATAATTTTGTCAATTGTAACAACTGATAAGGCAATTTGTTTCATCAGTGGACGTTCTCAGGAGGAGTTATTATAATAGATGGGGCCTTCAACCATTACTCTTGATGTCATGATCTCGTGATTTGTGCTCAACTTATTCATTTTTTTTTTTTGTTCGTTAAGTGCACTTTTTCTTAGCATGACTCTTCAGATTCTGACTAATGTAGTACTTTCTATACATTATCAGGGGGTCTGATCTTCATTTCCTCATTGCATATATGACAGACGTCTATATTCAATAACAAGAAAACAAACAAAAGATTTCTGTTTTCATCAATTTCAATAGAATTTTTTTTTTTAATAACGACATGTGGCAGCAATGGATATATGGTAGATATTTTTGTTAGGTAAAACGATGTTTTGAATAGAAGAACTTTGCACAGAAGCAGCCAGATACTTAGATATAATGGGGACGTAGTCGGACAATATGCGCGGTCACAGTGTAATCAATCTTGTGAAAAGATCAATCAAAATCCGGGTTCTGATTTGCATGCCGACAGGCAAGATGTTTATAAATGGACCGAAGACAGCCTCTAACCCTTTCTAGCAACCACTTACCGATTCCACTTTAGGTTCAATTTAAATACAAACACATGCACACATGTCTCCCTTTGCATATTCAATCCTAACAATTTGTATTGGTCAATAATATATTCGATGATATCATTGTATAATGAGACATGGTGTTTTAAGTGAAATTGTTAAAAAGTTGAGGTCAATAGTGTCGGTGAACCACGACACCATAAACATGGCTAGTTGACATCTGAACATCTTTATGGTGTCGTTACAGTGGACGTCAGCTAGTGATCAAAGACAACCATGCCGGGTTAGTTCTCACTATACGATGCTATGGCTATGTGCATTTCTATATTATATTGAATAGATACTCTGCATGCCGTTCATCAAAACACAACAAGCTAGTCAGTCGGCCCAATCGGCCCATAAACGGGGCACACCGCAGGATGTCGATCGTAGACCAACGGACGGCGTCGGGGCGCTCCAACCAACTCAATCAATATAAAAATTTTATTATTTACACAATATCACCTTTTAACAATAAAAATGTCATTATTCTAAATCTTTATTATATTTGTAAATATTGACGAATTGATAGTCGTAGTCTGTGTCGATTTATTGGCGAACCGGTGATGAATTTTAATTTCATATATCTGAGATAACTGTCAAAAATTTCCGGATTGTATTAAACAGTGCGGTGTAATAAATCGATAGAAAATAAATGTTTATACACATGATCCATAATTTACTGTCGCTAAATTAATTTTGTGTTTTTGTTCGACACAAATTTACAGAAACGTCCTATCTATTTTTCGACAGTTATTCCATGTTTATTTATGTTCAACGCTGTATAACCAGATTTTAGACATGCAATTCGGCTACCTGTCCAGTGTTTGCCGTCACCTATTCCGACTTTATCTATTTTAATCAATTTCTCATCCGCAAATATTTTTTTATACACTTACACAGTGACGGACTGGGCCACCAGGCAACCGGGCAAATGCTAGCAAATTTGAAAAAAATGCTTTTTTGACTGCTTCATTTATGTGTGGCTTAATGACAAACAATGTAAATAAGTGTCCTTAAAGTCAGGACCGTCGTTAACGCTCAGGCAATTCGGGCACTACCTGAAGGCAGCACTTTACAGGACCGGCAAAATTACAACTGAATATCATTCAATATAAGTTTAAAAAATAGGAGACTTTCGTTATAAATCATTAATTCTTAATAAATTTTGCCAACAATTGCTGTGAAGAAGACAATTTGGAAACTTTTATTCTATTACCTATACCTATACTAGAGCTAAATTAAGATTTATGGACATTTTCCTGATAAATTCTAATTTTTAACAAATTTTGTTAACGAATTGTCAAAAGTGGAAGATTTAGTTAAGCTTGGTGGATTTTTTAATTAAGCTCTTCAATACTAATTGAATCTAAAAATACAAAATTGTGACACTTTTAACCAATTCTTGCACTAAAATCGAGACATATCGGCGAATTTACCATTAAATTATAAAAAGAGGTCACTTTAAGTCAATTTTCCAGTTAAATTGAAGTTTTTTTTCTCTAGATTTTAGGACATTTGTGTTTAAATCATCCATTTTTAGTGAACTCCACTTTCAAATCGTGGTGAGAATAAAATTTAGAAAATGTTTGATCGATTTTCGAGCCACATCATTCTCATCTTTGGTTTTAGATTTTAAGACATTTTGATTATAAACTATCAGATTTTTTACGAATTTTTCTATAGAATCGTTCAAGAAAGGAGATTCCGGCACATTTTGAAACTGAATTCTCCACTTTCATCTAGATTTTAGAATGCAGTAGAACATTTGACTAGTACATTACAGACTCTTAAACCAACAAACAATTCTGTAAAAGCAAATCAAAAAATTTTCAAGTATCTTCTTTATAATGCAAGGGGCCCTTCTATATTACCGTGCAAAGGACTTGGAAAGATATGGCCCTGGATATGAGAGACCTGTATTATTGACCTTTAATTAATGATGAAAGATTTGCCACCATGCCAAGAGGCACCAATTTAGAAGAAAAAGTTTGTTAGTCCGCCACTGTACTTACATACATATTATAAAACATGTCGAACGGGATATTTGTCGTCTAGAATAGGACCAGATCTGGTGTCTAGTTAGATTTATGTTAAGACCATGTGAATTATCACAATGGCGAATTTATTTATGTACTCGTACAGGTTCATGCACTACCATTAAACTTTACATGGACTTTAACTATAGATAACGTTGGTGCTATCTGAAATTATACCAACTAATTCGATTATTTCCAAAGATTTATATAACATAAAACGTATTTTCTTTGTGAAAATTCACGATAATTGAAAAATCAAATATTTATAAAATATTTCGTATCTATACAAAGTCGACGAATCGATTTGAGTTTTGTGTATATGGAAAAGTGATATATAAACAACGTCATTTATAGTGAAATATAGTTTGAATAGATGGATATAGGTACGTTAACAAGACCTCTGCTAAAGAAAGTATCCCTTTGTTCGAAACCGCAGTCCAACAACAGGTCATAAATACAACCAGTAAACTGTTCAACGTATCGCAATAAACTATACACACCAAAGACATTCAACTGTAATAGGTGTCCTAAAAAATTATTGGACACAGTGAATAATAATCAACCTGTATCAACAATAATCCATTTACAGAAGCTTTAATAAATTAAAAATTAACATGTTTTATCAGTCAAACTCAATTAAAACTTTTATTAGAAAGAGAAATATAAGTAAGGATCATCAAATTCAAGAACTCAACTCAACTCCCTTTTGTCGATTATCATGATTACAATTTAGATGGACATACTGATATAGTTTTATATTATGAGAAAATTTATGTTGATATTCAGCTGCGTTCAGTGATAATAATTTTTAATAAATACTTGGAATAATTAACACGCAATCACGACAATATCCAAACTGTTAAATCTCATCAATCAAATAAAATCTTGTAACAAAAATTTCAAAACAAAAAAAATTATAGAGGTGTAAATTTATCAAGTTTTATACCTTGTTTATTATTGGCTAATTAACTATAAATGTACCAACATTCCCCTCATGGTGGAGAAATCACGAATAAATCAAAAATTGCGCGGTCGATCAGTATATAATCATGCAAATTTCAATAAATATCCTTAATTTTCAACAGCAAAATGTATTGACGAAACATATTATATGAGATAACATTAAAAATTGCGTGTTTTACGAAAAAAACTTCTGTGTCTTGTTCTACGAGAACAGTTTAATCCAGACTAGAGACGGTATTATGCAAATTGAAAACCAATCTTTAATGATATGTTACTGCCTTTTGGCCAAATTGCATGTCTTAAATAAATTTAAAATTAAAATCGTTTTTTCAAAAAAAAAAGAAATGTCTAGCATAACAAAATAAAAAAATCAATCAAATTTCTCCGTCTGTTTTTCGTCTGTGGTCAATAAAATTTTTGGTAAACGAGAAGATTTGAAAAATAAAAAAATTACTGAAAATTAACAGAAACGAAAATAGCAATTTCTGTGTCATTCACTAGGGTGAAATTATGTAAATTTTCAGAAATACAAAATTTCTTAATAACACACAATTGAGACAATTTGCATCGATTCATTATATTGATGGAAATATTTAGAATTTTGTTAGAATGTGGAGGTCTTGTTCAAAAATTGACGGATTTATTTTATCTTGTATGACTCGAATTCCGGGAGCACTTGACATTTCAACGTCGACAAATAACCATTAGAATAGGGATGAACAAGCTATAAAATCTATTAAGACAGTGACTTTGTGAAGTGCTTTTATAGAGAGCATTGCCACAAGTTGGATGTTTCAGAACTAATATAACATCTGGTTCGTGGTGAAATCGTTGAATATAGAAAGATACTTTTGTTATTATTATTATTATGATTACTAAGAAAGAAAAAAAAACGGATAAAGCAATTTCAATTATATTGATCTGAGACATGTCTATTTCACGCTGAATCATAAATATCTATCAAAATTTTTATAATGTTGGGGATTATGAAAATTTTTTGAAATGATGTACGAGGCACCCAGCAACTTGAAAAATATGGTTATCAAATAAGCTAAAAGACAACTATGTTATTTAACAAATTGTTTGTTTTTTTATTTTATTTTATTTTAATTTGAAATCAGGTTCTAATTCATTGGTGCTGTCGCTATGTTTACACTCAACTATCATCGTGATCGATTGCCGTACTAAAACAATTTCTTAACTCAACTGCTGACATCAATCAACAACGATTTTCAAAATCTATCATTCAAAAATGTTACACCAAAAAGAGAAAAATTTTTATATATAATGATTAACAGTGGTATAGACATGTTCTTTTAAACGATTTCATCATTTTCGATTATTTGTTTGATTGCACAAAAAGTAATTTGTGATTTTGAAATGAGAATTTTACGACAATTTTGTTATTGATTATAATACCGATTTGTGGTATAATTTAAAGCATATTTTATACTCATACATATACAACGTCCTTTTAGTATAAACCATGGCGAAGCAATATGTTGCCTGGGTTACTCTTAATTGGAGCCTTTGCACCGTTGTTATTTGAGAAGTATATTCGGTCTGTGTCATATTTTGATTATACGTCATTTTACTACCTTATATACCCTTAATATTGCACATATAAATACCTGTGTTATAATGTATACTAGTCATTAGGAATTTATTACAACAACCTATTTTAATTGGATTTACAAAATAGATACAATTTCGACAATTCAAATTATCTATTGTATTATATAATTCGAATTTAATATATTTTTATTTGTTTGATATTTTAGAGTAGACATAAATAACAATAGTGGTGGAGAAAAAAACTTTTTTTTATTCCAGTGTAAATTACAGGATGCTTTCGTATGGGTTTTGTTGAAATTTCCTAATTGAAAAAAGTGACACTAGTTTATAGTTAAGTAGACGCTAGAGAAGTGTCGATTTTATATGATTTGTGCTACATCATGGGAAGGTGCAAACGGCCATAACACAAAAAGATCTTTCCTAATCAAGGGAATGACCGAGCTGATTCTTTTGTCGGTTACATTGTCATTTGACGACGGCTTTTCAAATATAACACAGTCCGTCTGTCGTTCATAAAACTCAAATTACTAAAATTGATATGTCTTAAAAACATTTCATAAATTCCAACAAAATTATTGAATGTCTTTTATAATTTATAAGTGTGTTATAAGTGTGTGATAAAATTAAAGAAGAAGTGTATTTATTTATAAATAATTTTGTGTTGTTTATGGATAGGTTCATCTGAGTTTCGTGTACATATGTACAACACTGTTTTGTTGTTGTTGTTGTTGTTGTTATTGTTATTAAATTGTGTCTGGTTTGAGTGGGAATGCGGTAAATGATAGGTGTATGGTTTTAGTGTGCGAGTTGTGCACTAAGAAATGTTGTTTGCGTGTCGAGTCGAGTAGGTGACATGAAAAGAGGTTGGCATTTATGGAAAGGAAATTGCTGGTTGTCGCGCGCCTGTTAACCATTGCATAACACGTAGGTACATGTCAGTAATCCTTCGTCTTTGCGACGTCCAAACCCTAAACTAATGGAATTCTTTATATCCAATATCCGATCTAATGTTCACGTTGTAAATATGACATGAGGCTAGTCATCGCACGGGCTTTTTGACATTTCCATACTTTATATGATGATTGTTTTGTAACAAAATCAAAACAATATAATCATTTATTATACGTTCTTACCGTTGTTATTGAAGGCGGCTGGAAGACAGACTGTTGTTGTTGTTGTTGTTGTTGACGTTGTTCCTGTTCTTGTTGTTTAGACGATAGTGATTTTTTAATAGACTCGTTGTTTGATGTTGAACATATCGATTGATTTGCTTTATTTGCCATATCTTTTGTGATGGACTATTCCAATCATGATGATGATGATGATGATGATGATGATGATGATGATTCTTATAGGTCACTAAAACAAAAATTTCGTTTTATTTTATTTTATTTTTTTCATTTAATTTTATTTTTTAATAAATTTAAAAGATAATAGCAGCCTTTGAACACTAAAAGAACTGCTAAATCTCATCTGGAAAAATTATTTTTGTACTTCACTAATGGAAGCACTCGACACATTATCAAAATTATTTTAGTGACACAGCCAGTACACGTGCTCGATTGTGGGTGTAAAAATACATGGTTTTAGTTACGGCCAATACTTCATAATTGACGCCACTCACAAAACATTAGCCATGTGACAGAAGACAAGACAGTAAAAACACACGACATTTGTAAAATAATAAAAATAATAATAATAATAATAATAATGATAAATTTATCGATTAAATATTTATGAAAGATTTTCACATAATAGAAATGCACAATAAAGTGATATTTTTATAAAATATAATAGGGTCCCCTTCCGTTAAGGACCTAATATGGGGGTTAGTACATAATTATTAAGCCCCTCAAACCGAAAGGGTTAATAGAGACTGTAGGGTGGGAACAGCGCCATATTTGATCAATAATTGAGTTAAACAACTGATGAAGGATGTACTTATATTCAACCCTCTCTCGACCGGTCAAACCAACTGTTTCAGATGATAGTCTTCAATCATTTTCAATCCACCATTACACCAATATTAAATAAATCAACTGACCTTTAATCGAGTGCTTAGTTCTAACTATAATTCTGAATTAATAAATAACATATATCTACATATAATCATCCATCATTTTTAGTTGTGTCATTATTTAAAGAAGAAGAAAAATAAAATATTTTCCATGTGAATGATTAGAAATGGGGATGGAACCGCACGCGCCCCGTTACACATCGTTGCTATTTAATTAATGTACATAAACTTTAAAGGGTATCTACCTACGAAATCCATTTTTTTATATTTAAAAGAAATATTTTTCTTTCCCTTTATTATTATTATACTACATCCACACGTGACGGTAAATTAGCGATCAATGTTGAAGCGCAGGACTATAATCAACGACATCTATCAAATTTTTTCTAATTAAACTCAAATATAACAAAGAAAATCATCATTAGAATACATTATTTCAGATTGTGAATTAATTTAAATAAAATTGAAGATATTGCGGAATATTTAACTAATCTTATACTATAATTATTTAAATAACCTTACGCTTTATAATTAGATAAATATCAATAAAGAAATTAAAATATTTCCGTCAGAAGTGTTTCGGTAATTGGAGGTTTTTCTCTATAATAGACAAAAAATTAAATTTCAAAATTAACTATTAAACAAATTTATAAAACAAAGATACGGTTTATTTAAACAATTTTTTAACCATAATCGATTTTATTCGACAATTAGACACACAGACATTCAATCCAATTATGTGTGTGCTGTTATTTTTTCAAATATCGTGGGATAATTGTAGACCCAATTTTTGCGCGTTTACAATAACAAAACTATTTGTATATTTAACAATTGGCGTTAAAAATTGATTATACACCGACACGAATATTTATAGAATACTTATAATCTATAGACTAATAACAAGTAATAGTCAATGGCCTTTATTTGCTCATTTAGGTACGCCTGTATACACCACCTCAGACAAGGTGGAGTTGTATGACAGAATTGTCATTTTATCATTAAAATGTTATCTGTTCTAATCTAAATATGTACTGGAACATGTATTACAACAAATGCTCCGCCTACACTTAGTTATGTCTAGATTCTCGCTAATGTGTCCTTCTCGATAAGCATCTCCATCCATTAGGCCAAGAAAATGCTTATATAATTAATGCACCAATTGACGATATAATTTTAAGACAAATTTCTAATTTGTTTAAATGTATTTTTATTGTTTTTCGTTATTATTGTTGTAGTGTGGTAATGTCACGATAAAAATTTATCAAGGAAGAGAGCATTTTATGTAAATCAGTAGGGTTGTAGTGTAGTGTATGTAAATTTGTTTTAGGATGATTTGAAAAGGACCAGTGGCGCCTGCAAATGGCTTTCACTTATAGCTTTTTGGTAGTTTGTTTTCTTTACTTCTTAGCAACCTAAACGATTGTTTCTTTATACTTGTTTACTTTTTTTCTGCTGCTTCCAGTTAAAACTACCAAAAATCCACCCACGAACCCATCACCATCACCGTAAATAAACCTTTTTTTTATACATTTATTAGAAATATACATTTTTGTTTAAATTTTAACATAATTTATTTGATTACGAATTGAAATTATTGTTATTATGTACAAGGTGAACCAGAAGATATAGAAAAAACTAATAACACCATATCGATCTACTTTTTTCCAACGAATTCAATGGGCAAGACAAAAATGCTCCGAGTAATAAGCAAAACGTGAATATTTTGTCATTTCGGCAATCGCTTATATCTTGAATACTATTATAGCGTCTACAGGAACTTTTTCGAGTATAGGTACCTATAGTTTAGTGATATGTTTTGCTTTTTGATTATCTCGATAATTTCAGTTGTATTTTTATAAATACAACCTATATTTGAAAATTAGATTATCTATTTCTTGCTGATTTCAAAAATATATCCATTTTTAGACTTATCTTAATAAATAATGAAGATAGTTAACTTATTAATTATTTATAATGAGGTTTCTTCAATCTGAAGTCAATGTTAGCCATTGAGCTGTCAACCAATAGTTTGACATTTGAGCGTATACAAATATATAGCAAATTTATCAAAAATTATGGTACGTTCACAATTGACTTCAATTTAAAAAATTATATTAGGTAATTTATGGGTATTAAAACACTCGCCAAAAAAAAATAGGAAATTTGCCATATTTGGAGAATTTTGACAACTTTTGCCATGTTAAAGCCGAAAAAGTAACAATTTTTTATCATCGTTTTCTCGCTTATTTTCTGAGATATTTCACGGTGCATCCGGTGCAGTTTTCCATTTCAGATAGTTTTCACAAAATTCTGAAGTGTAGGGGAAAATGTCAGAGCATGTCAAAATTTTTCAAATTACAAAATCTCTAAAATTTTAAAGATAAAAAGTCGTACAGCAGCTTGTTTGAAAGTATACCTATTCATGCAAATGGTTCCCGAAAAACTCAATTTTGGAAAATCAAATGTTATTGAAAAAAAAATTCTAGCTTTCAGATATAGTTTGTATTTAAAAAAATGCAACTTTATATCAAAACTCTGAAATTATCACTTTTGTCTGAAAAATGTGGATCGATCTTAGTGCCATTGGTTTTTCTGTATGTCTTCTGGTTAAAGAGATATTTAGTTGCATAGAATTTGGTTCACCCTGTACACATGAAAATCTACATATTGTGTAATTTCGGAAAATTTCGCTAGTAACGCATGTCAACAGCTATTAATTATCTTATTAATAGATGAGGATAAATACATGAACTGTTTATCGCACGATAACCGCTAACTATGAAAAATCTCCTTATTTTTGTTCGATTAAATGTATTAGATTTGGTAGTCTTTTCTAACTATTTTTTCCAGTACAGAACAAAGAAAAAAATAGATGCAGCAAACATTGTGGCGTAATTCTGACAAGGTCGTATGATAAGGATATGTCATCTTGTTAATTAAAAGTTAACAACTTTAGTTAATTTGAAAAAAAAGCTTTTTAGTTAATGAGAAAAAAATCCTTGTTGTACGAAGTCATCGTGACAATTGAAAATTTAAATAGCAACAGTTACTGTTGGTATCTATATAAAAAACAAGATTCTCTTTTTTCGGGTAGTAGAATTTAGAAAAATTTCATTTAATTGATCTGTTCTGAATCATCTGAATATTTATTATGATTGACTAGTTGATTAGGTATACCACTTGTATACCTATGTTGTATATTTGGATATATTTCTGGATAATATCTGGACGAAATTGCAGAGATGACGCCATCAATCATTCGTCTTTGCTTTAAGGAAATTGTGTAAATTATCAATATTTGACTTTCACTTATAAATTGAAAATTAAACCATTTGTAAACGTCAAAATGATTGAATTGGCCTCCCACACATTCAGGAAACAATCTGGAAACTTTGCAAATAGATTTTTTTATTGTTGTCGTCGTCGGTGTTGTTTTAGTTGTAGTTGTTGGTCGATCTGGATACTGTTGAATAGTTTTGTTTTAATCTTTTTTAACCGCACGTATTTAGGGTGTGTTGTATTTAAATAACTACAACGGTTTGGTAGCATCGAAATGCCCATTGTTATAGCGAGCTACCAAAAAAAAATATTTTCTACAAGCAGACACGTAGGTTGACTGTATTCAATATCTGTCATTCTACTGATTCTACATGAATTATTGGTAGCCAGACCACCAACAATTAGTACCACTCATCATTATTATATTAATCCATATGCCAGATTCATTTTAATCCGCAATAATATCATTGTTCGTTGTCAACAATGACTATGATATAATACGATAAATGATCTATTTGCGGATTCATCTATTGTTTCATATATAATTAATAATATTACAATAATAATAATTATAATAAAAAAACTAATAATAACATCAATGCAATCTAAATCAGAAGTTTATCGTGAATGAAGAAGGACTTTGTTATGATTGATAGAAAACAGAAACATCCACTTGAATCTAAGAATAATCGTTAATAAAAATGGACATATATAACGTGTCCCAAATAAAATGTCGCTATTTATATCTTATTTTGTTTTTATATAATATTTGTGTTTATTTAGCGTGTAAATTGTGCTCAATATGGCCCCTATGGCAGTCGAACAACATAGACGAGTTGGCCTGTCCAATGACCAGGTGCTAGCCATATTGTATAATAAGTACAGGCGGACAATAAATTATTAGTTGTACTGGAACACGCCAGTCGGTTCATCTTCGTTTTATACCTGTTATAAGATATAGTTATTTGATTCTATATACATCTAGGTATAACTTGTTATATTTTTTGATTAAATCAACCGCAAAAATTATTAATTTTTCAACAGTATATCACCCTAAAGGTCGTCTATTGATAATTCTATAATTTTTTTATTATTTAATATAGAAATTTCAATAAAACGTCAGCAAATATATTATCAATAATGTGATTGCAATGTCACCGATTCAATTTTTTTTGTTTTCTTATCCTCATTATTAATAACAAATATTATCTATGAAACATTGTTGCAATTGAATTATTTAATGATATATAACCAGGGTGTTTCTATATGAACATTTGCCAAATATCGAATGTTAACAATGTTACAATTCACACCTGTTACTGTCGGAAGTAACCGTTATAGTGAGTGCACACTGGCAATTATTAAATCAGCCAATTGTTCAATAGACTGTATAATATACCTAACAACAACTAAAAACTATCAAAAATCTATAACAATATTTGCATGTAAATATAGAGGTACAGGTTTCTCTCGATTCCCATCACGAAGAAGCGGTGTAGATGAAGAGATTATACTTGGATGTCGTCTAGATGGTCGACTGATGCGTGTTATAAGGCCGTTTCTTTAACGACACATATATTGGACTGTTGTGAAAACAAACGCTTGTTTGATTAGGAATAGGTATTTGTTATATAATGTAATCTTTCACGCTAGTCTTGTTCGGGACAATGCTGTTGTCTATTACATGCCCTGACACGCTATATTCATTCACTCTCTCTCTCTCTCTCTTCGCTAATCCATCGCATGTCAATTTTCTAAAATTACTTAGAAAAAAAAAAAAGAATAGGAATCGTTGTCTTGTCAACATATCACACCGTCTGTCGCCCTTGTTGTTGTTGTTGTGTTGTGCGTGTTGATACCTCCTTCGAAATATACAAGCTTTTAAACCTTCAATCTATTATCCTTCGATTTTCTTTTATTTTTTAAGAAAAAGCGAATTATCGAATTTATATAAACTGTCACGAAAGTTGAAAATAATTGACCAAATGGACATGTGTTGAATTTGAACAATAAATGTCGATACCCTTTAGAGTTTATTTTTTTGATTGTAGTGGTTTCACAGATCTGCGGTTGATGTTGTCATATGCCCCTATACACGCACCGTCGACTACAATGCGATTTTGAATTAGTAATCATTACTGTACAGCAATACACGCACATTTAAGTACAATCTACAAGTTCCGAGAATTTTATTATAATTCAAAGAAATCAATTACAATAATAAAACGAGAGAATATAATTAAGTATAGCGATATAAGAGCAGGCAAATTAGAAATTAAGAGGGAATCAAGACTAACTTTAAACCAAAATAACTCTCATATGAGTGTTTGAACATAAACTTAAATTGTGCTATAGATAGATCAATTTAAGTTTGCCCAAGGTTTTAATTTTCAAAGTAATACACCCTACTGCATTTTTACTGTAAGCAAAATCTACTGCTCATCCATGGTTTTGGAAAAACTTATTTTGATCCATCTATAGTCAGACATCAACTAGACTTTATAACCAAGCAAAATTGTCAGATTTGAGTATTCGATCCTTCTACTTATAAATCGTCTTTTTGATCGAAATTTATAACAGGCAAAGCCAACACTCCAATTGAGTTTTGCCGTTTTATTGCAACCGAACCATAATCGTCCTACAATAAGTCAAACTACTTAATTTCGATCGGTATACTTACTAAACACTAACATGACATGTGTGAATATTCCGTCAAGTCCGATACCGATTTTATCACAATCATGCAATAAAGCCCTTATTTGAAACGGTTTAAATATCTGTAGTATAGTGGCGATCAAAAAAAGAGACCACCTCTTGTGCGGCTGTGTAAAACAGGCTTATGAGGGCGGTCATTACTTGAAAGATATTCAATTAGAAGAAAGAGGTGCGGTTTCTGATGCCACTTTGGGTTGTTACCTGAATAGAAAGATACTTTCTACAAATTTGCTATGGCTGAAACTGGCTCCAATACCTCCTACCTACCCATCTTCTCACCCTCACTAGTGACACAATCTGATTCACACTAACGAAAATATGTATGTGAAATACTCGCTCAAGACTTGGTCTCCTTTTTTTGATCGCCACTGTACTTATATGTGTAAGTAGGTAGGTATGTACCTAATAATGTAGGTTTTTTTTTAAATCACTTAGCATTGTATGTATTTGGATAGAACTTTGTATGTTGATGAAATAAAAATTGACATGTTTGAAATTTTTTTAACTCCAAGTGTTATGACAACGACAGGATTTTATATTGTTGTATTAATGTTAAAATAATTTGACATATCGAAGCTATTGTTGGTTTTTCGTCAAGATGTTTCGCTTAAGGCCATCCTTTTAGTTTACCATCGATATTATAATGCTTCACTTGAACATCACCATTTGCATATTAAAACAGTATTTTAATGTGAGTTACACCGATGATTTATTGACGGGCGCTATTTAATCAACCTCTATTTAGGCACGTTTAATGCTAATTCACTTAAATTTATTACCTTTGAAATTGGCGATTATCACACGTCGCTTTACCCAAGCTTTGTTATTTATTGTACTTCCTTAACATTGTTTTCTTTAAGTACACATAAAAAAATTACCAAAAACTTATTTAATAAGATGCTACTTTAATCTATGTATCCGCATTTGTAAATCTGACTGCCATACACTATTTGATTTAATTTTGTAAAACATCCCCGCCGTCCCTCATCTATTCATACATCAGATTTTTAATTTGGAAGTTGTTAATTTATTTCAATAAAAACATAGGTACTGAATGAGTCATAACATTTGTCGTCTCACGCGATTTATCAGATTCGATAATAACCACCACGTGGTGGTCGGTCATACTTACCATTAAGTATTAAAATACATACCTAAATTGTAAATCGATAGTTATCGTTTTCTAATAAAAAAATCAACAGTTAGGATATCTAATTGTGAGTAGATACATGTTATCTTTTGCCAGTAATAAAGGACACTGAAGGGGTCAAGGTTCGCCTGGACGCCGGGCGTGTCACAACGTCGCGACGGCCTATGGTCCCATTGGCGGCACGCGTGCGCAACCAAAGGGACAAGTGACAGTCCTTCTCACAGTGACAATTCTATTTTAGCTCCGCCCTTTTGTGCGCTAAAACGTACCATATACACTTTAAAATTCATGTAGGAATCGTCACAAGTCCATGATCCTCCCCTCTAGACCACAATCCACCAAAATTTCATAAATTTACAACAGCCTTCTCTTGTAACAAACAAACAAAAAAAAGAGAGCAAAAGAACTGTGACGTTAAAGAATTAAAATAATTCATTTTATAATTAACGAAGTCAGCGAGATGTGTTTAAAAGAAAACTTCGTTAATAAAGAAGCTAAACAGGAGAGCATGTTATATTTTCCAGTTACAAGAGAAAATGAATCAAGCTGCAAAGAAAACAAAAATTTCTTGTTCCAGTGCTTTTAATACAGTCCGGTGGAAGTTGAAATCGATATCAGGAAGAGACTACGTTGCTACGTTTCTCTATCGTATTCGTTCATTCCTATCTCGCTGAACATCAATATTTCACGTACTTACCCTTTCCGTGAAATTACAAAAAACAACCCCGGACAAGAACAGTGATAAACATGAGATATAATTTGAATAAATTTAAATAATATAAAAATACACAAATTTGGATAATTATCCTGTCATAGAATAGAAAAAGTAAAAATAATAATGAGAAAAGAATCTGCCCAATAACTCCAACCTTACATGTAAACCTCACAAATCAATCGATAACGAATAAATATAGATATATTCCTTAAATCTTATCGGCATTTTATATTTACAACAACTTATTACTTAATGCAATATTCAATAATAACGATGGTAATGATAATAATTATACAATTATTTAACATTATTTAATTATTATAACTTAATCCGGTCCTGGCTAGTACGCTAGTATAGACCGCCGCCAGGGGGCAGGTTGTAGTGGGTTGTAGAGGCGTAGCTGCAGGTGACATTCAACGACCGCCCCGCGCTTGCGCTGGTTATATGGTGACATCCCCACTTTTACGGTGACAACGCGACAGGCGTATACCCACCTGTCCTATTGGTTCTAATGTCATCCAATACTATCAACCAAATTTCTTTTTATACCTCCCTTAATGAACACAATTTATTATAAAATGCTAGAATAGTATTAAGAAAAAAAATCTACAATCAAAAATTAATAGATGAATTAACAAAATAAAAGTCAAGGACGATATGGAGATTCGAAAGAAAAAACACGATCAATTTCAATTCGAAGCTTTACTGTTTAATGAAATAACGCTGACTTACGAATGTAGCTGATATAAATAGGAGAATTATATCCATTATTACCATTATCATTCATTTTGTTGTAATTATTATTATTATTATTTGTAATTGAAATTATAAAGGAATTTGAAAATCGTTTTAATAATCATAATAATAATAATAGTATTATTTTCAATAATGATAATGATAATGTGTGCGTATATAGGAATTAGTTTGCATATAATATCGTTCATGTGTTGTGAGAGTTAAATATCGTAAATCACATTGAAACTTGCAGTAATTAAATGTAAATCACGCTATCAGTCGTTATCGAAAGGTCAATGAAACATTAAAGGATATATTTTAATTATTGGGAAAAAATACAATTCAGTTATCTAATCTAATCGTACTTGTCACAAATTATATTTGAACCAATATAAAATTCTCATTGAACTACCCTTGTTGTGTATATCTAGGTCAGTAACATCCCCTCCGAATAGTTTAATGTTTAACCCATATAAGAGGGGTGTAACTATATATAGATATGTATGTAGGTTTGTGTGTGTATATGTGTTTTATTACTTTAGTTCAGTTTTAATAAGAATAATTTTTAATTAGATTAATTATGGAGTTTTCCGTATAAAAATATGTAATTATGTGAACTAATTTAATTATTGGATTATTGTAAAAATTTGAATACAACTTTAGAGAGGGTTATACACATCACTGAAGTAATTGCAATATTAAAAGGGAAAGTTTGTGAACTAGCAAAAGGGCCATACCATCTGTTATAGGCTTGTCTAAAAGCATTATAAATCGTCGACGGAATCGTTACAGGAAGAACGGTTCAAGATATAAATTGGCGGTTGTGTCAACAAATCAAATGTCTTGAAAATAAATTTCGAGTGATTTTAAAATATATAGTTCTAAGTACCACATTTCCCTAGTTTTATTTTTTTATTGTAAATCGTTGTGTTAACAAGATAATCATCGAGTAATGATTTATTAAACCTGTTTGTTTATAAATAAATTTTGACACTTATGCAACCAGTTAAACCAAGGTATTTATATAAGACGGTTTAATTACATTGTTAAACGTGGAAAATGTATAAATAATTGAGAAATTCACACATTAGGTTTTTATTACTGAATTCCTAATTTTATCATAGGGCGACATATCGACGACATCTGATTTACAAGAATCAAGAATTAACAGTATACGTAATTTAATAATCTAATTAAAAAAATAATTATTGATCTAATTGATGTTCCGGTTTATGTTGTAATAATGTAATTAAATCGATTTTTTACATGTGATTTATATTGAATCACTTCTATTGCAATGTTGAACTCAGTACAGATATATGAATTAATAATATACAGTATGCTTAAGTTTTGAGACGGTTGCGCGCGCATCAATAAAATCTGAGCTTACCTGTATTCAATCACATGTGCGACGTTTTCAAAACAGGGTTGTTATAATATAGTCTGACCTAAATATCGCCACTCGATCTTATATTTTGTTCTTTTTTTTGTGTAATTATCTATATTTAAACTGATTGGTAAACATAAAGGATTATTTTATGGAATTGTGCGTGCGCGTTGCTAGATATGTTCAACTGTTTTACCAGTAAGGGGCAGACAGGATGTTGTTGGCGCGGCAGTCGAACCACCACTGAAGCCCGCGGTTTGTCGCACTGTCACAAGAGGCGTGTGAGCTTTCACTTGTTGTGCGTGTGTGTGTGTGTGTGTGTGTGTGTGCATTTACGTGTATGTGTGTACATTGTCATTGCGCACGGTATCACATGGCACAGGATAATTGTCACATCCTGACTGTACACGCCGTGTAATGTCCCCCGTTTTCGAATATAAACAAAAAAACAGGTGTGCTTTATTAGAATATTTATTGTTATCGGTGAGCCGAAAAAAAAAACAACCTGCTTTATTGGATTGTTTTCTCACACCTAGCTATTTCTACATTTTCTACGAGGTGTTGATTATTAGGACATTATCGGAATCGATCTAATTTTAAACATACTTTATTATTATTACAGTCGATAGAAAATAATGAAAAATTCGGGATAGATTAATCGTATAAACATAAATTCAGACCTTTAAAAATATTTATTCTATTCGACGAATTTTTCTGTAAAAGCTCGATAAATTTAGAAACATATTGCACTGCCCGTCTCAGTCAAAAATAACCCCCACATATTCACACTTATAATACACCAAAATCAACTTGGCTCCTCAATTTAATCGCAACTTATGCTCAGCAAGATAGGCACCAACCAGGAGCGGACTGTTAACTTTGGAGGCCCAGGGCTAACACTGCTATAGTCAATTAACTCAACCTTGGGTTAGTTGTCGCAGCGAATTCTCTATTTTGTCAAAAAAATTGGGTTGAATTTTAAGTTTATCAGGTCGATGTTTGAATTTTGATAATGAAAGTTAGTCCAATATTATACGGGATGTACAACGCTATTTCACCTCGCAGTTAGCCATGCCTTTGGTTACGTAGCGTCGTACATACCTTGGTTCATACTTTATTACATTTAATATTTGTTAATGTATTTTGGAAGAGGCTAAACCAATGTACGATAATACAAAACCAAAGGCATAGCCAACTGCGAGGTAAGATACTGTTGTACATACATCCTGTATGTATAAATTATCACAGAAACTTCAAAAACACGACTCTGCAATTTCGAACTTACACTATCGTTGCCACCTGTCCAGTATCATGCAAACTAGCAGACATCTTTTCATTTTAATTTTCCTTCGAAAATAAACAAGTTTTTTTTTGTACCAGCAGTGTTACCATCGGCAAGACCATAAAATCATCTATATAAACTATATAAATCTTGTTGCAAAATAATTAGTTTTAAGAGGTAAAAATAACAAATGAAAAATATTTTTGACAAAAAAAAATTTAAACTTCAGATTTTTCTTTGGATAAACTTTCAAACAAGGTGTCCTCTGGTTCTTCATCTTAAAAAGCTGCTCTCAAATTCTTAAAAACAATTTTTCCTGTTTTCATTAAAGAGCTCTTTGAATTTTAGTTGCAACGTAATTAATACTTACAGGTTCAGTTATAAGGGGAAAATCTGAAAAGATATACTCTAAAATGCTATTGTGTAATTCAAAACTTCCTCAAAATTTTCTGAAACAGAAGCGGTCCTATGATAGCTCGATGATGGCCGAGAGGAGCGATGTATTTACCCTAGGGAACCCGGCAACCCTTTAGGTAGAAGGCCGCAAGAACCCAGAGAAAATCTTCTTTGAAATTCGTTTGAGACATATCTGATTTTTAAGTACTTCAAAAAATTCCCAATTTGAAAATAGGAATAATTGAACTTACCTACGTTCCGTTTTGCACTTTTTCATAATTTTACCTATACCGTGTACCAGTTTTAAATGTAATAAATCTTATGAAACTCCTATTAGTTGGCGAGCGATTCGAGTAATAATTCAAAGATTTGTAGGGGGAGCCCTAGAGACCGTTTTAGCAAAATTAGAATCTCGCACCTCACTTGGAAGTTAGTCAAAGAACGCTTTATTTTAGACTAATTTAGTTAAGCACGTACGTAAGTGGCAACCTTTCGCATTTTCTCTAGAATGCTGTCAAAAAAATAAAACAAAAAGGCAAATGTTGGGAGACTTCTCGTGTCATTGCATGTCGTTTTGCGTGTTAGTTACTGAAAATAAAAACGTTGTCCAAAAATAGCTTTTTTGACAAAGTTCCTAATGAGCTACGAGGTTCTAACTTGCTCAATTGTTCTCTATAAAGTACCCTATAATTCCTTGAAATATTATTTGAATTGTTTTATGTTTTTGGTAGAAATGGCCAAATTGTATACACCCAGGCCGGGCACTCAGGATATCTTCATAAGATTGTTGGGCCCGTAAAGACTGGCTCTACCCCGGGGTCCGGTGACCCTGGAAGCATCTAGAAATGATGTTTTCAAAACGCTATCGCGCATATCTACATTTCAGAAAACATGCGACAAATAGTGCCTCTTTTAAAACATTGAGGACAAGATGTAGGTAATATAATAACTATAATAACTAGTAATAACTAATAACTTTATTCATCACAGGACACCCCCTATCCCTATGTTGCGCAGACATTCACGGTGTATACCGTGACTGTACTTAACATAACTTTTTTTGTCATATTTTTAATTTTAGTTGTCTTTATATTGAGACTTTTGGGCGCTCTGATTAATTGGAGCCCTGAGCTGCGGCTCATAAAGACCATGCCTAGGTTCGCCACTGGCACCAGTTACCCTTAAAATTTAAATATTGATTAAATGTATAGCTCAGTAATACAAGCTAGCACAATATACTGTACTGGAAAATAAAACTTGAGCATTGTTTATCAAATAAATTGCTGGAAAACAGTAATTTTTAACATCCCCATTATCAAATATCTCGTATTCGGCAATATTCTTTGTTTCTGTCGAACTCATTTGACAATTTATTTTTCTAATGCTTTTAATTCTAATTGCCAACAAAGTATGCTGAAGTAATAAAAAAATGTTACGGTTGATTTCTATAAGTAGTTTTCAGAAATTTTAATTAAATAAAATATGATTAATAACTAGATGAATTGGTTATTGTCTCAAATAGAAAAGTCTTAGATTTATCACTTGATTATCGTCATACAAATGAGCAACAGCGTTAATCTGACGACTAAAATTGATTGACACGGTCATTAGATGAAAAACCGCCCGCTTTTCTTTGTTTAATCGTGTGAAGCTCATCGATCACATAATGAAACCAAACAATAATATCCTCCTCCGTTCTGTATCTATCCTTATCCTCTCTGAAATAAAAAAAGAAAATGAATTTAAGTATTTATAACAACCACTTTGAATTGCACAAGATTTGTGTAATTCACACTGTTGAATTGTTAATATCAAGATCTTTGTTGAAAAACGTGATCAATTTAACGACAATTGGGTTGTATACCTAATATTGTAAGAGAAGATACAACTTTTTATACAATTTTATTTTGTAGTTATTGGGAGAAAGAGAAAAAATCGAAAGCTCCTCTAGCGGATTGTTTTAATATTAATTCCTGATTAAATTCGAAAATAAATGCAAATTTATAACGAAATGTAGGTGTACATGATGTGGAATTTGAAAAAAAATCATCCCCTTTGCAATTTAAATGTGCACGAATTTGTCCGGTGTAAGCTCAAAGCATACCGTTTGTATTCAAGGGAGCTTTACACGGTCAAGTCGTTTCAGATTAAAATAGCAACATTTTAATTTTTGTACAAAAAAAAGAAGCAAATAGGTTTATCTATACACATTTTCAATTCTAATATGTGTATATTAAATGTTGAATTTGTCGAGTGGATTTTTCTGTAAGCTTTCTCCTTCTTTTTGCTATATAGTGGTCAAGTTTTTAATTAAGCGATTAAGTCGATGCAATTATCGGTAGGGAGCTGCGAGACCTGAAATATCAAGCAGTTAAAGAGAAGTTATTGCTCCAAGTACAGTAATAAGTCATAGTATGAGCAAGTTTTATTTATCATTTCAAAACGATACACAATATATTACAACAATATAATTTTAAAACAAATTATTCGCTATTTATATTTATTTTAATTAATATTGATTTAATATTATTTATTATATTGGTTAATGGTAGTGGTACTTTCCAAAAAGTGAGAGTTTATATAATATCCTTGTGGTCACGATAATATTGGATGATGAAAAATATCTACCTTGATACTGTCACGAATTAACGAGATTATCTAAGTTTTAGAATCATCAAACACCTGCAATAATTACTCTAAATAACCAAAAGAAATTGTTATAAATCTTGAACCATAATTACAATAATTCATTACAAATTATATAACCAAAACAATATAAATATTTAGGGTGGTAGGTATATTTTTTACTCAATTTCCTCCACAAATAACCAAATCGACCCATAAATTACCATTTTTACAGCCAACATAAATAGAGTTTCGAATAAGAAATGGTCACGTTTTCGATTAAATCATTCCAATATTACAAAATTAAATATAATTGTCACCTGGTATAGTCAATAACATTTTATACGAAAATAGAACGATTTATCAAAACAAATAGGGTTGTTTTTCTATGTGCTTGTATGTGTCTATATAATAGGCGACGAAATGAAATATGTCAACCCCCCAAATACTGGAGTCAGTCCAACAATTTATCTGAAATCCCTAAATATCCCAGTTGTGTCTTCAAGACAATCGACCAACTGTAATAAGCTTACAAGGGTCGAAACATACACATGAATTGGGTAAAGGCTTTTTTGTCGTTTGCTGACAGATGTACGTGGTTAATAACTTGGAAAAATTTCTGTCACTTTTCATATTATAACGACATAGATGGAAGAGAAAAACAACACAAAAGAGGGTGATTTTCTCGTCAATCTGAAAATTAAAATCTTGAAATAACTCCTGTTTTTTTTTTGCAAATAAAGCAAAACAATTGAGCTCATTTTTCTCGGGACATAATACTAACATTAAAACCATAATCCGCCTACTCGCTGCTTGTAAACCTTTTTAATTTTTAGCCACTTTAAAACAGACGATCCTGAATTATAAGAGGGATGGAAAAGCGACAAAATTCATTTTAAATTTTAATTCACATTAAATCATCGGCTTAAATAATCGTCTATTAGATGATTTAAATGACACATATAACTATTTATAGAAAGTTGTTTGATAATTTTATCAAAACAATTAAAATACTAATTGTGGCTTTTCAATTCGATTGATTTTTCTGTGGTGATAAGAAGTTGGATGCTTAATACTGATTTCCACCTAAGTGCTTTCGATACTAGAATAGGACTGTGATTGCTCAATGTTCATCAAGCTACCCTCCTTCTAACACCCCATCTAACAACATACACATACACAAGCAAACAATATACAGATACCCATTTCTTTCTATCCCAGATCAGAAGTCGAGTAATTAATAGAAAGACGCAAAGAACTGACAAGAATTCTAATCGAACATAGAGTCTGAAACTAGCCAATTGTTATCGTAAGAGACTGATTTAAGAGAAATAAATGTTGTTTGTTGTATATTTTATGATAGTATATAATGAATTTAATGAGAAATTTTGTGAAAGTCTATAAAATATAAAATACTTATACATATGATGTGAATGTACAATTATTTTGTGACAATTAAAAAGTTTCCTAGTTGGCATTTAACACATTACCAACTAACCTCACCCACAACTATTTTGTTACTATTTTAATTTATTATTTACATTCCCCGAGTAAATGTAGGATGGAATATTGTGTTGTTTAATGTTGAGCGATTCCCATTGCATGTGGTCCAAACTGGATCTTGACATCATTAGATCCTCGCGAAAGTGAATCCGCCTCAAGCTGCTCACGCACCAACTCTTTAAAACAACATTGTCTTTGACTCTTCTTTTTTTTTCATTTTACTACTGATTGATTATACAACGCCCGGCATGCAACCTCTCATACACAAATAGCCCTTCACTATATTGCTATGTGCATGTATAGATGGATGGATGGATGGATGGATGGATGTGTCTGTACAAAGAGAAAGAGAGAATATCGTGCCTCCAGGCATACAACATTAGACCACTGATTCTTCTTTCTAGGCGGCGGTAATCGATAGAGTAATAGCGAAGGCGAAGATAAAAACAGATACATGATGTTTGTCCCACAAAACACAAAATCAGATTCTAAAATTAATAGTCGAGGAAATTGGTGAAAGGTATAAAGATATACTCAATTTATATAATTCAAAAATTAATTGGAATTAATTAAAAACTATTAAACGTCATCGATTTGAAAGAATCGGCATAATTATCCATTCAAAAATTGACAGTTATTGTAAATTAATCACGCATAATTCCGCCCAAATGCTCTTTTCGACTTATGCTACACAAAAAAAGCGATTAGCAGTTTTTCCACTACCGATTAGAGTGGAGACCCTAGAGCCGGTCCTGTCTGATTCGGTACAAAAATACATATCGTCCCTTGCTAAGTGTGAGAAATTGTACAGTTTTTATAAAAATTATTCTCTAGTCTAACGTTCTATTTACAAAATTTTGATGAACTTATTCCAAACTGTACAATAAATAACTTATAACTTTATCAATTACACTCATATTTCATGTGAATATAATGAGATTTTTATACCTGTGGTTATTTATGCTTGTGTGAAGATACGGATAATTGATAATGAGAAGGCCAGCCAGTTGAGCGGACCAGCATGCGGTCTTAAGGCAGTCTTGGACCATGTATTATATTGGTCCACATCCTGTATAGAAGAGGTATGTACAGCATTAAAAACAAACACAATTATTATAAACAGTTTGCGATTTGATCGATTATCTCATCAAAGTGAAACAATCACATCAAGAATACAGTTATTTTTTCAATTTTTTTGTAAATATCATAGGTGTATTTGAAAAATAGAAAAACAAAAATATATTAACAAGGAAGTGTGAAAGAGAAATTTATGTATGTATAATATGTGGTGAAGTAAATATGATTTAGTTGCATTGTTTTTATGTTGCAATTTAATAAAAATAATTACTTTAAAAACTATTTAGTTAATGTATGCGTCGAGTCATCGGTGCGAGAAAATAATTGGGACACGATGTTATTTTAGAATTTATTACCCGGACTATGTCTTTGACTAGTGTACTTAGGTGTATAGATTGCCATAATGCCATATTCTCTTGCATTAACACTGTTCCTCAACCATAAATCTCCATTATGGATCTAATTTGTGTCCAATAAATCTATACATGACAATTCGCATTATGCAATCATCTCTAAGGCCAGATAGTGATTTTTTTTTGTGAATATACACGACTAAATTACAGCCATATTATAGAGATTAGTTGGTAATTTTTCTTTATGGTTTTTTTCTCTTCTTCGCTATCGTATAATGTAACATATTGATTCATCGATTCTTATCTAATTAAATGTATTGGCCATCACTAGAAGTAATTTATCGTTCACCTATATTTCTTGTAAATCACTACGCCTTTCCTACCGCATACTCACAAAAGGTCGGATTGCCATTCCGATACCAAAACTACGCAAAAACACACCCAACACCTGCCATACAACTTGTATGTACAAAATAGAATCTTATTACGATTTCTAAATCAGTTGAATTAATTGGAAAAAAAAGGAATGACCTCAAATGTACTTTTAAATATGCTGCATTGACTTGACAAATTCTCTAGTTTTTATTTATTTTTTTCTTCTAAAGTTAGATGATATCTATTATAGAGTATTCGATCGAAATTGTTAGTTATGTGATTGTCGTTTGTAGGCGCCCGGTCGGCGATTTGATGGATTATCCGTTAACAATGATTATATGGGAATGTGAAAATTTGGTGGATTGCCTCCAGCGGCGCTTTATCGTGTTCATGGCATCTTAAGACTGCAATAGTTTGTAAACAACGACACGAACAACACTATTTTATATGTATGTATGTATAGTTGGTTTGTGTGGTTGCGTGAACTGGCCCTTAATATTATTGCAGTAATAATTATCTACATATTAAAAGAAAAAATAAAGTAGGTACCTATAATAAACCATCAATTTACGTTATACTACGTTGATTTTTATAACAATTTCCGAGTGGAAGCTCAACTTATAATAAGTGAAGGCAACATAGAAATGGAAGAATCGCAATTAGATTATAATTATTTTATACCGCTCCTAGTTAATAAAAGATTATTGCCATTACGCACAGTCTTGAAGTGATCGTTGCCTTAGGTTATTAGCTTGTGGTATTACCGGGTTCCTGAGGCGTTCCCTTCTAAGTCACATCGTTGCAGAAATCGTGACTTGGTCTGATCGTGACATACAAACTAAAAAACATACCGTTTAAGTAGATATTTGCTGCGCGTATATGCATATTACTTTACAGAAGTTCAATCTACACTATTACAAATACATATATGTTGTTTCATTCCAACCTATAGGATAAACATTAATATTGTCACAAAGGGCAATTGCGTTGAGAAAAATTAAATTGATGTGGATATATACAACTTTGATTGCAAACATTACGGCTTCCGACATTCTCGCTTTCTTCGATAGTTAAACACGTTTATTACAACGTTCAATTACAACCAATTCGATTAAGAATAACATTAGCTAGCTGGGTAATGAAATGTCTACGTTACGATCATCATTTCAACAAAAAATTTCTTGTCATCTTAATGTCCCCATCGTAAATACAAATACATACATATATAACATATCTACTTAAAGTATGTGTAAGGTAATATTGTACAAATATTAGCTATTGGCAAACGAACTGTGTCCGGGTCGTCTAATTGTAAGTGAATGTACTCGTCCTTAATACTGAAAGTAACAAATCGTCGATAGTAATTTTTCACGTGTTTTCTAACAACGTTAATCCTAAATCACGATCGGATGACAACATAGCGACCTCGGGCGGTACCCAAGGATCCACCACGGGGCCCCTCCTAGTCACAGTCACGAAAACAATAAAGCCCCAGCGGGATCCACTACCTGAAACGTACAATCTTTCATAGAAACCTCAACCATCACCAATATAGTAGCCTTCCAGCGCCCTTAACCCCATTATTTGGTCATAACATAACAAACAAGAATACCTTCATCATGCTAATAAGTTGATTGAAATCATCATCTTCTTAATTCTTGTTATTCATTTTTTCCCTCATAAATGTAATAACAATAATAAGTTAGGCAACAAGCACATGCAAAATGTTGTGTTGTTGTATGCATAAATATAGGAATTAATTTCAATATTTGATACAGATTTTTGTAAACGATTTATTAACATTGATAGATCAAGAAGAATACAACTAGATTGAGATGAGTGGGTAGGTTGTCCTTTTTTGGTAGCAACACACTAGATTAGAGATCAATACTCAATTATCGGTGCTTGATAAGACGAAGCGCCTCTGTTGATGGCCAACTAATGCCACATGCTGGTCGTTAGCCGCCACCCTACTACCCTGTCTGTGCACCACCCGGACTTCTCTGTCGTTTTTCTGTTCTCTGTTCAGACAGAACCGCCTTTCTTAATTAACTTGGTCTTCAAACGTTGTCTTGAAGCGTATATGTAGCTTCCAACTAAATCCAAACTTAATTTTTTCTAAATAGAATAACGCAATATAATAAATTTAAACATTAATAATACCAATACTGATCATTCCTTTGACTATATTTATTTAATTAATTTAAAGAAAAAAAATTAATCAGTCGTTTAGACAGTCTCGCAATTACTAGTATACGGTAAAAGCTCACACAGGGAAAGCAACTAAGGCTTGAAATATTCGGTAGGGCCAATGAGAATAAAATAAAATAAAGTGAGTTGAGTTGGCTCCCTTTTCGGATCAAAAAGAGTTCAGGTTTTCAATTCATTCACATAGAGAATTCGACTTTTCAATAGTTCATTGAAAGCCGAATATTTCAATTAAGCAAATGGAACTTGGATTTTAACATATGATGGCCATATTAGCTGATGGTTTTACTTTTACGTTGATCCGCATACACGGAATACATCGATTAAGGCAAGACATGGTCCGGAACAAGACAACACCCATAATTCTACTTATCGTTAGATTCAATGAAACCGATCGTCCATCCGATAGATTGAATTGAAAATATTTGAAATAAGATGAAGAAATAGACTGTAAATGTACAGTGGCGATCAAAAACTTCACATATTTTCGTTAGTGTAAATACCTAAAACGGCATCAGTAACCCTACCCCTTTCTTCTAATTGAATATCTTTGCTCCCAAATTCTGAACTGTCAAGATTCTGTTACATTGTGAAAACCGCCCTCATAAGCCTGTTTTACACAGCAGCACAATAGGTGTGTTGTTTTTTTTTTTGATCGCCACTGTACATACCTAAAGTTTTGAAGGCTTGACAGGACCACCGGACAAGATGTCACATCAAATCGTTTTAAACACTAAAGTAATTGCCCAAAGAAGAATTAGCTTACGGCTGAATATGTTTTTGCAGTCGGTTCTACTACCCTTAAAAATCAGTCGGCTATGCATCAAAAGCATCAAACATTTCTCTATAAATCGATTAGTTTGTTAACATTTCTTTGTCAATGTAAAGAAAACAGGGGTTGTTTACGGATTTAGGATGTCTCCTATAAATAGTTGGATTAATGTTTGTTGATAATTACATGTTGGAAAAAGTACATTTGTTTGAGTTGTAGTTTTTGCTATAGTATGGAATACACGATATAACAGGGTTGGTGGTGATTGTTAGTGCGTGATACATTCACGACACTTGCAGTGGCGCTACAATCCATCACTACACCACGCTAATGACACGCTAAACACACGCAACTCAACGAGTTTTGCCGTCCTTTAGCCCCCGCTGTCTCCTTAACCCTCTGGACGGTTCTATTGGAAAAGTAATTAATGTATTCGCAAACTGACGGCGTGTGAAAATCTAACAAACTCAATACATCCAACAAACAAGTCCTATCTAATTATCAACAAATTTAAAAATTTTATAATAAGTTTCGTTTCGCAGTAAGCTAAGGCTTATTTGCAGCTTTTGACCATTATTCAGTTCGCTATTGTTATTGATGTTGTCTTGAATTTTGCTTCAGGATATTCTATTGTCTTTGATTCACATTACTGTAAAATTGTAAACTTTCTTTCGGTTTATTCTTACGTTTAATTTGTGATCAGACCCTATGATAATGGAAATAATAAGAAATTTCAGTTGTATTATCTATATAGAAATTGTTATTTTGGTTGTATAGCGCAGGATGAGAATTTCCCGTTGAGTGCGTTACTGATGATTAAAAATTGTTTTGGTCATGTTAACAATCAGTGAAACAATAGAAAATCAAGCTAAAAGCAACAAGCAAAGTTACGCGCCCGAATGGACATGTGATTTGTCATTGATAGATGATAGAAACTATTCATCAAGTTGGTCCAGTACACAGCAATCATTCCGGAACCTCAGATCCGGGAACAACGGAACCCCCTAAAAACTCGAACCGCGACTATGGCCAATGTAAGACTAATGGAGTGGAAAACGCGATGTCTACACAAACAGTTCATGTGATTGCGTTATTTGATTTCAAATAAGATTCGACGCCTTCTAATCTAACTTTGACATAATCTACAATCTATTCAATGAACATTTACCTTTAATGAAAAATCGAAATACAGTACGAACACAATTATACCCGTATCGTTAAATCTGCGGCGTTATTAGTTTTTGATGTTACTGTAAATTTTATTACAGCATCTGTTCTAGAGAAATCCCGCTGCTATTAAATACAATTAATCTAAAAGTCGACCTAAAATCTATCCTCATAATAAATGAAATATTATATAAATTCCAGTTTGTTATTTTAAATTATGGACATAATACGATAGATTCCTTTTTTAAAAGATCCTAAGAAAATATGAAATGTTATGTCTTGGTAAGGTGAATGTCGTGGCGATGTCCGATTGCGTTGTTATTTTACCTTTTTGTTATTTAGTCTTATAGTAACAACTAGATATACAGTCATCGCCAAAACTAAGAGACTACTTTTTGTGCGGCTGTGTAAAACAAGCTTAAGAGGGCGGTCTTCACAATGTAACATCTTAACAGTTCAGAATTTGGAAAGAAACAGCCTGACTCACACAAACGAAAAAACGTGATATTCTCGTTCAAGACTCGGTATCTTAGTATTGGCAATGACTGTACCTACATACAATAGAATAATTGCGTACCAATATAATTTTTATAAAAAAAAAAAAAATAAGTATATATAAATATAGTTAAAGCAGAAATACTTTAACATGTAGTGCAAATAAAATTGAAAAATCACATAAACAATAGGAGATGCCACGCCAATGGCCCTCGGGCAATAAAGTTGATAGATAGGAACACGGGTAGGGTCAGTGGTCTTGAACTTACCCAGGGGTACCATAACTCGACAGTCGACTTGTGTATGTGTACGCCTGCTGAAGTGATATACTCCTTCCGTCAACCGCTGTAAATGTCTTCTGGTCATCAGCACGTCTCTCTGCTCCACTGCTTTGCCATAAGACCATTAAGTTCTGCTTCGCCGCCCTACTGAAACTCCAACAAATGTTGATTTCGAAAATAATCCATTTGGCGGCACTCAACATTTACGCCTACTATACTTATGTGAATGCTCTTTACTTTTATTATACAATATCTACTACAAAAGCATTAAAAAAAAATTCATCAAACGACGACAATCATTTCTAAAACATTATCTATGATTACACCAACTGTGTAACATTTACAAATTACATAAATATTTGTATAATAGAATTTTTCGCTGGGTAACTACATTTTGAATCAATTCATCACATAATATTGGTCGTGACGTGGGGAAAAACAGCTAGAAATTTAATAACATTGTATTAGATCTAGGACTGGAATTAATTTTCTGAGCTGACATTTTAAATAACTTATGTGCCCTGTCGCCGTATATTTTTATAAACCCTATTCGACTTGAGCAATGTTCTGAAACGTAAGGAGTTCAATATTAGTCGTAAAAACCAACACAGATAGGCTGGAAAACTGTGATGTGGTTGCGTTTAAGGCCGTTTCTCCCCTTATGATAAATTGCCACTTTTCAGTGTCAAAGAATTGTCTCGCTTTAAATTGCCGCGACTATATCAATCTATCTGTATATGACAACATAGTTCCATTTTATTAAATAATGTGATGAATAAATTATTTTCACGCTATAAAAATTTAAGAAACATTTGTTACTACTACATAATTATTGTTTGATGATCTTTTACAATTTCAAATAGAATAAAATTTCCAATTTATATATACATTGATATATGTACTTACATATTGTTGTTCAGCTTGTTAGATCAAAATAATAAATCGTTTCCTCTGTGGCCAATTATACGACATATAGTTTGTTTTGAGGGTTGTTCCGACACTATATAAAAGCGAAAATATATCGATATAGTATTTAGATGCCAATAAAAAATACCTCAAAGTGTTTCATAATGTATTTGAACTGGTCCTGTAGCCGAGTGAATAAGGGTGAATGTGTTTCTGTAACAGGACCTAGCTCTCAATCATGGCTATTTCCCCCTAGTCGCGCGTTTGGTGGTTAAGAGATTCCATCATTTCGATCACTGTGGTACTCCAGAGGGCCGTCGCAGTCACCGGTGAGCTATATCTACGACTTTGGATGTCCTGAATAGAAAAGCAGTTTGTTAAATAACTAACCTCTATAATATATTTAATGTTGTATTAATTATTCTATTTAATTGTTCAATATTAACACAATATTTATAAATGTTTATAATATAATTTAATTAAAAAATTCATTAATAGCAAATATTATAGTATCTATGCTATTACGTGATCGCATGCTGTATAGTAATTTTTTCGATTGTCGTTGAACATCCTTTTGGAGATTTAGTAGCCAATGGCGTGACATTTGGCCCCGTTCCTTGTCCATGGAAGATTTAAATTGTCTCTGGGTTAGTGGTTTTGCCGTTATCTATAGTCTTCATCGTGTAACAAGGCGTAATTGCCATCGGCAATGGTTCGTTCCCATTTATACAAGCAATTCACTCGATTTATGAACATCCCCTGTATCGTACAAATACCACCCCTTCTAGATGAACAGAATATTTATTCTTATAATGACAACAACTACTATTTAGACTTTTCCGTATAGGAAACATACTGTTTTGACTTAAATATACATTCTTGTATTATTATTATTATTCCATGTAGTATAAATCAGAAATTTCGAATTCTGTTATCTTCATCAAATGTCTCGATTTTCATTTTAATCCTCCTAGTTAAATACGATAAATAACCAGTTATCATTAAAAGGTTATTATTATTGCTTCAGCTACTACAACATATACCAATTTGTATTGTAATATAACAAACAATGCGGATATACATTATACAAAAATATAATTATTACAATAACTACATCTTCGCAACATTTATTAGAGGCTTATATTCACATTTGAGCAGGGACGGACTTAGGCATGGTATTTATGGCCTGTAACCAATAAAAGAACTCCCTTCGCATTCATAAGAATAAAAATACAAAGGGATAGGGGGTGTCTTTTTTACTGAATAATAAAGTACCCACACCTTCTCTAAAAGATAAGTACATATTAAGAGTGATAAAGTAAATCAACGGGAATAGAGAAGTTTTTTGTCCTCTCTATGGCGGTATTAAGGGCTAGTATTTAATAATCGATATCTCGCTTGTTTTCTGAAATATTGAAACTCGTCAAGCAGCATTGGAATGGGCATTTCAGGGTGCATTCAAGGACAATCTCTTTTTTTTTGGAAATTTTTGACGAAAATCTGGATTACAAAGAAAATTCTTGGAGCATGTGAATTTTTATATTTCCCTCATAACTTAGATAATGTTAATTAGTTGGCAATTAATATTATACAAAGAACGAAAGCAAATTGGAATAATGGCTTTCCAAATTGAAATTTTCCGATCGGCTCGTTAGTATTCCGGAAAATTATTAGAAAAATCGGAAGATCCTCCAACAATTCATATAATTCTTTTGAAACCGTTTGTAGAGCATTTAATAGACTTTCCAATAATACTATTGTCGTTAGGAAGTTTTTTAAAACTCGTGGAAAATCCGTTCTGAAATTAGACTAGGATACCCGACGAGCTTTGTTTATTTATTTTATTTCTAAGAATAAACTATTATCTTCGTTTTTGTTTTATCTAATCTAAACTTGGGCAAATTGGGTAGGCCCCAAAACAGTGTTAGTCCAGGGCCTATAAAGGCTACGGTCCACCCCTGCATTTGAGTTGTTTCGACTGGCTTTGTTGTTATATTGCTTTTTATTGATGACAAAGGTGGGAGCGGACTAAAGTGTACATTAATTACTTAAACTAAATGAACTATCAATACATTTATTGAACGTCATTAACAAGACAGAATGTTGTCAGTTTGAGCTCGTTAATTTTATTGAATCACGACAGACGCTCAGTCACGTAGGTTGAAACACTTGGCGGTTTTTTAGTTGTGTTTCAAACTAAACGCCCGTTGACAAGAACGATGCGTTTCAAACAATTACAAGATTTAATTAAAACTACGTTTAAACAGTGTCTAGTGGGAGTCATCTATCACCGAACGTGTCTCTCAGTCGTTTCTACATTCTTCTGTATTCGTTTGCATACCGTCCTTGCTCTTACATTCACTAGCCCCTATTTTGTAAAACACCCCCACAAAATGCCTACAATTAACAAGCCGATAATTCTACTTATTAAAAAAAGAAATAACAACAACAATAACAACACAACACACAGGTAGGTAAATTAGCAAATTTCTAATTGATGAAATTTAACTTTTTCTTATTTGCAATATTGAGAAGATGAAAAAAGAAGAAATGGTGATTGGTGGAGTGGTCACGCACAACGATGGTCAATTAATCCAAAGTCCAGTAATTCCTCTCGCCTGATGTCCGACAAAACTAATTATTTTCGTTGCGAACAAAGACGTGCAAACGGAAACAAACAAAAACCTAATTATAGAAACGAGCGATCTGATGACAACACATTACGGGGACGTCCTGCAGGACTCGTCAGCTCTCCTGCTGCAAATTATAGTTTGTTTCTCACGATTACCTCGGTAAATTACCTACCAACTCGTAAACTTACTTGTCGTTAGTAAACTACTAAATATTTCGTATTCGTTTTATTATAACTATCATTATTATTTAGTTGTAAATTTATCAAGGAGATTTGTAAAATTTTCAAATTCTTATTGAGTAGAATAAAATACAATTTTATAGTTTGTTCATTAAGAGTACATCAAGTATCGAATTATTGAGACGATATAGTGTTATTGTACCCTCTTCTGACGTAGATCCAGAGGGTGTATCGATTCGCCCCTAAATTGCAAGGTCCATTCAAAGGGATGATCTATATGTGCTTGTATACTTCCGTTTCGTTCGTAATCAATACAAGACAAAACAGTAAAATATCAAAGCAAAATAAGGAATTCTATTAAGAACGCAAAAAAAAATATATATAGCTTGTTTCTTTTGTTGTTTTTAGTTAAAAATCTTATGATAAAACTGTATATTTCGAGTAATATTTCATAATGTAAGTAGTGCAAAAGGTAGATTTACGTCGCAACAACTTTTACCTAAATTAAAATTCACCACCACTAAATCAAACGCGACTATTTTATATATGCGTAGTATACATATATAGTATACTACTTTCCCAGTTACCCATACCTCATCTAATAGGCTAATGTAATAAAAAATGTTACAATGTTTCGGAATTGTTGTTACTCTGTTATAAATTGATTGTTTTTAATATATTATATAGAAATCATTGTGTGTGTAAGTTTGTTTGTTTGTGTGTGTGTGTGTGTGTGTGTGTGTGTGCAACCCTTTCACGTCTGACATACGAATATAACCCCTGAAAGAATGACACCTAATGAATCGACTGTCATTCAATCAATATAATTAGATTGTTCTTGTGAAGGGTTATGTGTGTAGAATATCTTGAACATTAGACCTTAATGAAATAAGGTTTGTTTGCCTCAAAGGACCGTAATATACTAGGTATAACTATATAGATATAGGTAGGTACATAAAAACTATTTTTATATTTCTCTAAGAGCCGGTTGAAAAAGCACTTATCACATGGCAGTCACACGTTGTCGAGCTTTTATCTGCAATATATCTTCAAGCTCAAGTTCCTAAGTGGCCTTTACTCAGCGCCAACAGACACACTAAACTGGACATTGGTAGTGTATGTGTGTGAGTGTGCATGTTCCTTCTGCGAGCCAACCAGTTATGTGAGACTCCTGCTAGATGCCCTATTATCTTTCAACGTATACATATGTACTACCTACATACATGAGAAAACTTTAACATTTTGTCAACTGTTAGTCTAATCTAAACGGTTGTAAAATTAGACGCAATTCGGTTATTTTGATTATTACTAGAATTTCGTTTTATTCCTTGATTGTATTCGATATAGTATTTAGGATGTGTTGTTAAGACATTGAAACAAACAGGGAATTTGTTTCTAACAATTATAGTATGGTTTGAATTCACATGAATCGTAACTTCACTAGACACGTAATATACCTAGGGCTAATTGCTTAAGAAGCCATTTAGTTAGTTGGTTAATTAACTTAGCTAGTTGTATGTCAGCCCAACAACCAGTTTTGTGGCTAAATTACACACCTGTGCATATTCACAATCCCATCCTTATCAGATCTGTTTCAATTTACGCAACAAACAAATAAAAAAATGTATTAATTAATAAATAAACAATATGAATCAATAAATGAATGAATATGAAACAATTCTATAAATTCTATTAGTTATTTTGAAAAGTGTTTAATTTATTATCAAATTGGGAAACAAACAATAATCAGCTACTGTTTAATTGGTTGTAAGTAGAATTCAAAGCAAATTGAATATCTGCCGTTGGCAGAACTAGATTTGTAAGGAACTAGAAACAGTTTAGAATAACCTAAAGGTTGATAATCTGAAATAAGGAGTCGATGCAGGACGGTAAGACGCCCTTTGCAGGCGAGGACATTTCGCTTTGACGGCTCCAGGGTAATTACACAAAGTGAGTAATGTTCAGAATACACCAATTACCCACCCTGTTCCATAAACACCATTATACCATCTACAACCCTCGCTACCGTATTTTGTTCGTATTTATTAAGAAAGCAATACAACCACAAATTTTGGAATAATAATAATAATAATAATAATAACATACTAAAAATATTTATTTTACAATTTATTAGTAGATAAAATGTTTTTGTTTCTTGATAAATGTTTGAAGGGTTGTTGTATTGTTGGTCAGTTAATGTTATGATGTGGACTGAGAATCAACCTACAATAATTAATCGTTTCCCTAAAGAACACCAGACAAAGGGAAACAGCCAAGGAAACCTCCTGAGATGGCTGGTTCGAGAGGTAGGAATGTACATACACATATAGGAGTATGGATTCCCGGCTGGGATCCGTATAGCTCACGGTCAAACTAAGAGCCGGCCACTTAATGTGACGCTCGGGACTCTAGTTGCTGCTTCAGCCGACAAAGTCGAGATGCCCATGTCTTTTACACAAACGTTAAACAGCTACCAAGTCAGACTTCATTTCGAAAATAGCAATGAGACAAACACAAGATGTTAAATTAAACAACTACAAGCTATCTAAAACTTTGAACATCGAGAAGATACTCTGATTTCGTTTAATAAGAACATTGCTGAATGAATAAACATATGAACATTTTCTCACTCGACTACGTGATAGACATTTTAATGTACGATAACTTCATCTTATTCTGATCTGACTGCCGGGATATTCCTCATCATCTTATCATCAATGCACTTTGTCTTTGTTTAATTGTTTTCTATTAAGTGCAGCTGATAAATATAGTTGTTGTAGGAATTTTTTAACATGACACTATAATACATGGTAGTGACAGTTTGGCATGTATCGAGGGAATGAGATCTAAAAGGGTTAGGAAGATAAAGGGCGACTGTAAATGAGTTGGTTGCTGGCTCCTATAGCCTATGGTCACTTTCATTAACAAGCCACTTGACAAATGATAATTGGTAAATTCATTGGTCATTCTGTACGCTGTCACTTACCTACAGCTTTCCAGTTTCTCATTTGCCAAGTCTATTTAGTCGACATTCACGATGGCAAATACTAATTGTCCATCATTTATATTGAGAGAAGCCAGGGAACATTTTATATCCAAACTATAGTTGAATAAACTGATGCTGACATTCTGAAATTCCGATTAAAAAATTTAATCATTTATTGTCGATTGAAATTGTCGATTTTTATGCCACATTTAAGTCAATTTTTAGTCACATCAAAAGTTCGGGTGGTGATACGTCTGTCGCAGATTAAGTTTTTAATGTAAACATACAGAAAGGGCGAGGGTACGTTAATCCTGATAGTACGCTTTCTTTACAGTTTTTCAAGATATAAAACGCTAATTTAATCCGACTCCCTACTTATAATATGTAGCGAATGTCAAAGCAATCCCCCGTCTCCCTAAACTTGTTGCCCGCGGTCGCCTTTGGCTTTTTCACTTCCCCAATTCTCCATAAATCCCTCGAGTTTTACAGGAAGCTTTAAAGCACGTTTACAGGATCTTCCTTTTTGTTATTGATCACTTTACGGTTTAGCAATGGTTTATCGCTTCCTTTCCTAATAGTTTTTTATTTCTACTTTTCAATAATATTTATCTTGTATTTTGTATATAGTGACAATTAATTGTAAAAGTGGACAAAATATTGAAATTTCTACCCTTCCAACAAGAAACTTTCAAGCGTTGTAATTAGCTATATTTTACAGTTAAAGTGTTCGGTGTTCTGTCTCGTACCTAGTAATTGTTGTAAAATGTAATTTACATCCTGACAAACTTGATAAAGAACCAAAGTCAAGGACTTATAGCACCATTACAATGGAACTCAAAACAAATTTCAATAAACAAATCAAATCCCTATCTAGCTAACATTATTGTCTACATGCTATCTTTAAAGAAAAATAAATAAAACACTCAAACAACTACCCCATATAAGACAGCAGGTTTAAAGCTATAGAAAACTAATTGAATTGAAATCCGACTGTAAGCAACTTTGATCTTGCTCTCGTCAACTTTAGATTACTTCTTTAAGTATATCTTAGAGAACACACTTGTTGATGTACATGCCAGTAATCATTGAGAACGATTTAACGAATTTCTTAAATTGATTTAAAATTTTCACGTACGAAAACGTTGATTGTTTGATTGTAATGAAGAGTAGTCTTAATGTAGAAATGCAATTTCCTGTCCAGTCCGGTGCCGTCTCGTCAATCTAAGACAATATAACAACCCTTGCAGCTGTCACATGTCAACTAAGAATGCTTAGATTTCACCGACTACTCGACTTGTATCAAATTGGACACTATCAAGAATGTGACAGGAAACATCAGGATTTCCTGTCAGATTTTAATACAAAATTTAATTTTAGTTTACACCTAACTGTTGTTTAATAGAAATTGCTGTAAATTCTGTCATTCTGAAATTTTGATATACCAACTATACAACCAACCAACCAACCAACCAACCAACCAACCAACCAACCAACCGAGCTTGATTGTGAGATGACAATAAGATAATTAATTTTGAAATGTTGATATAGTTATTTTGAGTTGTAAAATAGACATATATGACATGCTAGATCGTTGAACAACTATCTAAACAGGGGTGGTTAGCCCTACAGCCCTATATAAATTCAACAACAACCGATCGATCGAAATGAAAGGGTGTTTTGAAGACTACATGTAAATAAACATGTGTATACATTTATATCTGTATAAGAGTAATGGAATAGGGAATATCTTTGTGCTGGATAAATGAAGTAGAAAGACTTTTTTGTTTGTTGTAACAAAGCAAGAAATCAATGCTGAAGCAATATTGCGAATTGTGGCTACAACTGTTACAATAATTATAATATTTTATCGATTAATTTCCACAAGTCACCACAATATCGTCTGTTAACGATGGCTCGTCCATCGGTTAAATTGGTTTAGCATGACTTGTGTTTTCCAAAATCCGCTACTGTGCTTATGATGACGTCCCACTTGTATCTAAACTTAGAAGTCAGGATATAAGATGAAACTCGAATTGATTTTTCTTAGAGAATTAATTATTCGATTGAGGATATATACGATTTTTGAGGGTATGGGGAATGTTTTCTCCACAGAAAACGAATCAGTGTTATAGATCACAGTTGTCACAAGTTGCTAATACGTGAACTGAATCCCTTATATGAAACTAGTGGGTGGATTTCCCGCGACAGTCATCCATCTTGAGGGACACACCCGACCGCTTAGGCGAGCTTCTTATCACGCTTCTAGCATTCCTATCACGACGTACCACTGAACGCCCAGCTCTTATCGCGACCTGTGTCTTTTACCACATCGCATACGTACCTACTACCCGATCTTTATATGTCCCTAAAATCCCATAGGAATACATTACAACAACGTTTAACTGTTATTGCCACAGTCACATGAATTGCTAATAACATTAAATATTCAATAAATGCCTCGTCTATCCAACAAACAGGTGCGACACAAATAAAAAATGATAATAGTTGAACCGATAACACTAAAACGTTGGCCTAATAAAAACAACTGATAAATAAAAATGTAAACTTTAAATTTAAATTTGGCTGTCAAATAATAACAACAGTAACTGGAAGCAATTTGTGTTGGTCACAAAGTCTGTCTTTGATTATTCCCCGAAGCTGGTCTGTTGATTATTAATGGTACTATACAGACACATACACACAGACTAGAGTCTGGAATCAGAATTTATAGCGCTTCAAGGTAGTGTAAAGTCACCTAGTCGTTAAAAAGTTTCAAATGGGAACGCCCCAGTTAATATAAAAAACTCCAAGACATAGCCCATTGTCATTATTATCTAATACTGTATTATATGTATACCAACATATAAAACAAAAAAAAGGGGACGCTAGGAACTGTCTCTTCTACCTATATATTATAAATAGCAATATAAAACCGTCTAACAAATTGAAAATTATGGACGGTACTCCGCAATATTTACCTCTAGGAGGCCTCGCCTTTTTACACTTTTAATTCATTCTACATCGGCGTGATTCAATCACGACTACATTTGCCCTATTCTCAATTCATTAATAAAGAAAGGAAATTTCTATAAAAAAAAATTACAACTCGTTAAATTGAATAAGAGCCAGTAAATGGAACGTATGGATTTTTGTTTTAATTAGTAAAAATAAGGCAAGGGGCCGATGTTGTTCTAAGGGATTGTCCCTATTAATATGGAGGGTTTGAGAGTTAGTATATACATTGTGAAATTGATAGCGAACAACAAACTTACAGGGATGGAATTTAATTTAAAATAACCTTACATAAATTATATTTGTAATTTTATTTTGTTTCTTTGTACTACAGAGTTAAGAAGCGTCGACTTGCAGCCTTGTGTCAAGCATAGGTGAAAGGTAGGATTATATAATTTCCTTTGGGATATTCGCAATAAATAACAAAGCCAGGATACAGTAGATGTCACTACCAGTCTACTCCTTAATCACATTCTTCAAATTTATTATTTATGCTTTCGATCCTTATCCCAATTCCATTTGATTCGTGCTTTTTTTTTTGAAGCTCATATACTTACTCATTGTCAGTTTATCAACGCTGCAATTTCTTTATTAATTGTATAAATAATTTTCAGCTTTTCACGAAACAAGTTGTATTTACTTTTGAAATATTTTAAACATTTCGTCTTAGTCGTATAAATAAAGGCTTTTTACTCTGACATAGAACGTGGATTTTCTAATCTATCTTCTTACCCTAGCCAGACGTAATTAAAGCGCTCTTGCTTAACAAGGGCCGTATACATATAATGGGAATTATCAATTTATACTTTCCCATCTGCGACAATTTTAATATTTTGTCATTAAAATCTCATTTCGGAGCCATTTATTTTTCTAATTAATTCCAAAAATTAACCACAAGGGCGGCGAAAACATTAATTCGGTTGTACCAAACAGTTGCGCCTTTTAAAAACTTCTTCGCCTCTCTTAATACATAAATTAAAACGCGTACACTTTAAATTCAGTGAATTTACATCTTTTGACCATTACACACGATTATATTGTAACGCTACAGAACAATTTCGACAAACAAAAAGTTTAACTCTCTGATCCCCGATCCGTATTCCACCTGAAATTATGTATATGTAGTTGATTTGATAGCTGAATCAGTCCAGGATGTAACAACGCTTATTTGTCATTTACAAGGGCACGACCAATTTCAAAATCTGTTTAATATTTAATTACGGCTTAATCCCGCAAAATAAGCAAAGGGATTCAGGATAAAGGACAGACAACGGGGCAATTTTCAAGTGTCCCCCACTAATACATGGATGATATATCAGATGTCTTTGCCCATGGGGGTTTGGGTAAATCGTCCGTAAAATTGACGCAACTAATCTTCTACAAATAGTAATTTTTTAACGTGTATATGTGAGTTTTTTTTACGTGTTATTTTCATCGTTTGTTATTGGAAAATTTCTTTTAAATGTGTATGTGTATTTTGTCTCATATCTATAGAGTGTCGACAATTTTCACAAGCTGTTCCTTCCCAGAAGCTGTAATGAAGCAATCACTCAAATGTCATTGCTTGTCACTCACCGTCATTGTCGCAGTTGGTTCACTAAACTAAATACAACCCCCCCCCCCCCCAACAATAGATTTCAGGGTGTTAGTTTAAGTGTTTACAATTAACTAGAAAAGAATTCCAATCAATCAAATTCGTGTTTCGTTTAGTACTAATAAAAATGTTGCGATTAAATTTATTGAAGATTGAAGATGAAAATGTAACACAGTTGTTTCTTTCATTTTTCATAAATGCTATTCTAAAAGCACTTTGATCTGCATATAGGGATATTAAGTTTGTTTTAATTAAAAGTTGTGCACTTTGAACAACGTCAAGCCAGCGGCCTGGAATTCATAATTAATTCGCCTTTGAACATATTCTTTATGCTCAATGGACCTTATTGCGATTTTCTTAGAGAGTTTTTTCAACTTATAACAGCAATGACAAGAAATATTGAATAATATTCGTGATAATGATTATACTGTCATTTGGAAAATAATGTAACCTACTACATGGTAAATATTTAAAGGTGATAAAAACCTAATAATTCATCGCATACCATGTCGACAATGTTGAAATACCTACCTAAATAAATCGTCGACTTTTATCTGGTAAATTTCTGCAAAAACAAATCAAAGAGACATATCTTATGAATAAAATATTCCAATGAAATGTCACTGACGTATTACGATATAACTTAGCGGTACAAGAAGCTGAATACTGTTGTCGGCATAGTTTTATTCGTTAGTTTCATGCCGACAAAGGGATAGATACAAAGACGACGATTAATTAAATACGGATGCTGCCTTTGGCATACGAACAAATCGCAAAGACGTACACCCTAAACGTTATACGAATCACAAACATTTATATACACAAAACCACAACATCTTCAAATTAAACAGAGGAATAAAAAAAAATCGTTCGAATTTAGCGCAATTCATATAATGTAGCGCCATCTAGGTAATTATGAAGAAACTACAATAAACCGCACGAATTTCAAAACTGCATAATCAAAATCATGAAAGATCTTCAAATCTCACTATCCCTATATGAAATAAGCTACATATTTTAATCAAAATTTCTAATATTGTTTGACGGTCACTGGTTAAATACTAACCTACCGTAATGTTGTTGTTGAGAAATGATAAGAAAGCAAGTGTCAGATAACACATCTCAGATACCAATTGAACTACCCAAGCAAGTCCTAGTGGTCTATTTTTTTAATATAAACACGTGTTTTATTAGAAACTATCGATAACGTTGCTCATTTCTAGTTTCTCTAAGAATGTGGGCGAATTTAAAGGGTGTTTTTTTCGAAAACGGGCCCATACCGACCCCTAATATCTCTTACGAATCGGCTCAGTTTTTCGGGTCTTACACATGGTTTGAAGATTCTTCATGATTTTGATAATATTCTACCACTCGTTAGAGTACTTACATGCCAAGATGATCGATGACGGATATTTAGCGCGATGACGATCGTGGATTAAAAGCTATAGAGGACTCAGCAGTTTACTAGTTTAACATAATTTATAAACAGACGTAACACGTGAACCAACAAATTTTATGTTTTTTTTTTTAATCATTAAAAGAAATTACTAGAAAGTTTTCCTTTTCTTTTTTATCTATGTTCTCATAACGAAAAGTCTATACAAGGTAACAGTCTTACAATTGGTTTATTTTAGTTATGAGAACATAGATAAAGGAACAAAAATAATTAGAAAAAGGACAATTTTCTATCAACTTCTTTTATCGATTTAAAAAATTATAAAATTTTTTGGTTCGCCCGTCAAATTGATCCATCCATGATCACTAAGACTCAGTTTTGAATTGATTTTTATGGGATTGCGTTTCAATTTTCAAAATCTGAAGTAGTTACGTTATAACACAAAAAATATCAAATTGCACCAGTAATTAAACCCTTATCAATTACGGAAAATTACGTATTGAATTATGTTACTGACGCTGATAGTACAACAATTTCGCAAGTTTTAGATAAAGATCGAGTTATATTTGAGGATACAACCGACAAATGTTATCTTGAAAATTATTTAATGTATATTATGATTTTACATAAAAGCTATATTTTTGAATACTTCGTACATACGTTTTTAAATAAATATATGTATAATAATTATCAAACGGAAGCAACGATAACAAATTGATAATAAATTCAACAAATTTGAAAAGATTGTCAAATTAAATTTTAGTGCATATACTATCACAAGAAATTCCTTCTAAATAACTACACTGACAAATACTGAGACCAATAAAACGACAAATATCGAAATCTAGAGAAATGTTAAATTAATTTCCCTATGACCGTTTGTTTTTTTAAACATTTCAACAATAAAATCGTGCACCAACTGAAAATCACCCATATTACATTAAACAGTTATTCATGCAATTAATTTGAAATGATTAACGGTACAACTCTAGTAATATTGTTATAATTTGTTACTGGTCTCACTTAAATTTTATATTAACTACAAAACGAAGTACTTATTCGAAATTATTGTTCAGTTCGCTAACTTAAATATAAGAATAAACTATTCTCAACTTAGAACTAATTTTTTCTTTTTAATTATTATTAACAAGAACGAAATAACTATTAAACTATTATCACTATTAACTGTAGTCAATAATAACAACTCTACTAACTAAATGCCTTCGGATTTACCCAAAATTATTCAAATAAAGTTATTAAAAAAAATTAACTATGAGTGTTTCGTAATTAATTAACTCCATTAAGTATTAAAGTTGGATATTTTTGTAGTAAATAATTTTGGCTAAATCATAACTTATACGGGGTGTACAATGGTATTTCACCTCACAATTAGCCATGCCATATGTAGCGTCGTAACTTGATTCATACTTTATCACATTTGACACGTATTAATGTTCTTTAAGCGACCGAACAAAGTTACGACACTACGTAACGAAACTCATAGTTAACTGCGAGATGAAATATCGTTGTACATACCATACAATTTAATTGTTTTTCCTCGTTCTTCGATAGAAATTAGAACATTTTTATCACAGTTTTGTTGAAAAGTTGTACCTAAACAAAAATATTACGTAAATCTAATAAGAGTGATTATTATAGATAATTTAATTATGATGTATGGAAGTAATGATGATTTAAATTAATTACTTATTATTTGGAGGTTGAATTTCCATTGTTTTGCATACCCAACCAGCTATATCAACATCTTCTGATTCGGATTTCTTTATCCAGCGATGATTCTATAATTACAAATATAAATAAATTATATCTTAATTGTTATAGATTTTCTCACCATTAATGTTTTTAGATCAGCACGTTCATCGGGATTCTTTCTTAAACAACGATCAACAAAATCAGTAAAATCATCACTGAATATACCAGATGGTAATTTTGGTGGCGGTTCATTCACAATATAATCTAATAATTCAAATATAGCCATTGGTCTTGGTCCCTTTGTGTGATCTGGTGAATCAATTTCATTTCTCGGACCAAATATTGCTTTTATTATATTTGAATCTGGTGGTGGTATTGGATACATGCCAATTGCCATTTCAACTAATGATAAACCAAGCGACCATATATCTGATTGTACTGAATAATGTGTACCTTGTAATCGTTCGGGCTAGAAATTATTTTGTAATTAATTGTGTGAATTTTATTTTATTTAAAAAAAAAATAAAAAAACTTAAAACTTACAGACATGTAACTTCTAGTGCCAACAAATGAATTAGCCATTGAATCAATTAACTGTCCAGACACGCCAAAATCACAAATTTTTATCTCACCACTACTATTAATAAGTATGTTGCTTGGTTTAACATCACGATGCATAATTGCGTGTTTATCTCTCAAATAACTCAAGCCTTTCAAAACGGCCGATGTTATTTTACCCAATATGTTTTCAGGTATACGTCCAGCTTTTTTCAATATTAAATCCAACGAACCAGCGTCCATATATTCCATACAAATACTAATTTCACCATCACTATAGAATGCACCATAAAAGCCAACAATATGAGCAAAATTACATTCATGCAGTACTTTCAATTCTCTAATGATTTGTTTTTTTATTGCAGGTTTCACTTCGAGATGTATCAATTTTCTGGCCATAATAAGACCGCTAGATTTATGTCGTACTTTTGTAACAACACCTCCATTACCAGAGCCCAATTCGCCTAATTTCTCAAAATCATCATCCCCTAAATCACCCCCGATTTTCTCTTTTTGACACAAGAACACTTCTATACGTTTTCTTTGTGTTGCATCCATATCTAATTCTTCAATTCTAGCTGTTAAATGATCAATAGTTGAACCACCAACTAAATTATTACCTCTGGAAACAACAACAAAATTTACAAATTAATAAATTAATAACAACACTATATTTAATTCATTAAAAACTATTTATTCATTAATCAAAACTTACGGTACTGATGCATCTTGAAATGGTGCACTTGTTGGGGTGACTGTTGGGGTTTGATCTAGAGAACCAGGTGGTAGTGTTAGATTTAATTTATTTTTCGACATTTTCGTTTGTTTATCTGGCGAAAAATTCGATTAAAAATCAATTATTCAGTTATTAAAGAGGAATGAACCGACACCAAAATAAACATCACAGCAAATGAAAATGATTTAGTTGCACAATATTGATGTGGTGGCGCTTCAATCGATTATACGATTTGCACCATTTGCACTGACAATTTGATAATTTTATAATTTAATATAAAAATGTATAAATAGATAAGAACTGATAACAAATAATCATTGTAGAATCAAATAAAGAAAAATTAAATTTATTTGGACTAAATAGTAAATAAATAAATTTACTAACAGAAAACTATTACAGTTACTAAATAAAAGATAGTGACGTTTGTAGATTTCGCTACTGAATAATAGATAACAGCACAAGTTTCATATAAACTTATTGAATGCTTATAATTTTAATAGAATTATTAATAAACAAAATTCTTAATGATAATTTTTACTCATTCGAAGAAACTATATGCATGATTTCCTTTATCGTTATTTCAGATACCTAAATTACTAATTCATTGTGAAATATACGGGGTGTACAACGGTATTTTACCTCACAGTAGGCTGGGGCTTTCTTCTTTCTTACGTAGTATCGTAAGTAATTCGGTCACTTGAAAAATACATTAGCAAATGTGAATTGTGATCAAGTTACGATACTAAGTAAGAAAGGTACAGACAACTGCGAGCTGAAATACCGTTGTACATTCTGTATATATTGTCTATTGTATATAGTATCCGCATAGCGAGAAGTAATTTTGGTTGCAGCCCACAAGGCGCAATAATTTCTGGTAAATTTGATAATGGACAACATAAGTGGGATGTTCTCCCCCACTCTAAGAAGTCATAGTCAGTATTTCAATGAACCTTATTTACTAGTCACATAAGGTTCACTAAAAACGTTAAATATATTTTTTGAAATAATGACTAGTAATTAAGGATTCAAAAGGTGTTTTTTTTACAAATTAGCACAATGTTTAGAATCTTGTAGTCATATATTTTAATTTTTTTTTAATATGCATACCATGTATACATATGTATACACTCAGTTGCACATAAAAGAGACCGACTCTTGAACGAGAAATATCATGTTATTCGATTCGTGTGAATCCGGTTGTTTCACTCGTTAGGGTAAGAAGGTACGCAGGCAGGAGGTGTTAGAATGAGCTTCCACCATACAAAATTTGTAAAAAGTATTTTTCTATTCAGGTAAATACACAAAATTGCATCAGTTACCTCACCCTCATCTTCTGATCAGTGGCGTGCCCATGGGGGGGGGGGTCAGGGGTTACAACCCCCCCCCAGACTCCGCAAAAAATTTTGATTTCACCAATGTCGATTTTGTTTCGTTCATTTAATATCAACGAAACTTTTTTAACTTCCCTCTAAGAAAATTGAAAATTTTTAAAATTACGGGAAGTTATTGGTTTTACCCCAATTTTCAAAAATTGAATTTTCAGCAGATCTCAATGTTTTGGGGTCCTAGGAAGCTATTTTGACTATTTTTGCGAGGGTGTCTGTATGGCTGTATGTGTGTGTGTGTGTGGGAAATTCAAAAGGGTTCCACCAAACTTAGATTTCGTGTAAATTTGAACCGATTCGGCCCGATAAATTTTGAGAAATTCTAAGAAAACTGAAAAATTTCTTTTGTTAAAATCATGTTTTTTCAAAATAACTATTGAGCTGCTGTACCGATCAATTCCATAATCTAATCAGCTCTTAACCTTAACTAATGACGTCGAATGCCGTTTGAACGATCAAAATCGGTTGATTCGTTCACGAGTTATCGTTGTCGAAAAATATCGAAGAAAGTGTTTTTTCAACATAACCTCAAAATTCCTTAACCAATCAAATTTGTACCCCTCACAATAATTTTAGAGCTTTAAAAACTGCGTCGAATTTTGCAAAGCTCGTCAAAATCGGTTGCTTTGTTTGCGAGATATCGTTATGGATATATTTCGAAAAGAATATTTTTTCAACATTACTTCAAAATTTCTTAACCACCCAAATTTGTACCACTCACAATAATTTTAGAGCGTTAAGGCGCGTCCACATTATGCCGATCGGCATCATTCGGCTTGAGCCGATCTGCAAAGTCGAATTAATGTAGACGTGCCGATAGGCCTCATTGACTTACCAAAAGTCGACCCGAACGATGCCGAACCCAAACCGATCCAAGTCGGTCCGGAACAAAGAAAGCCGAACCGAACCGAATCAAAATTCATCGTGTGGACATGTGTGGACATGTTTATCGGTTTCAGTCCAGCTTCAACCGCCAGAGCCGCTTGTTGCTTTCGCAAATATTTTTCTAGTTTTTATTCGTCTGGCTTCATGAGTGCGAAAATGAGTGAAAAGTTGACTGATGAACAGACATTATCATTTATTGACTTATATCGCGAACGTGCGTCACTCTGGAATTCCACCAACTCCACACATCTCCAATAAAGTGCGCACTGACGCGGGTTGTTCGGCAATTCGGGACGTCCAGACTACCGGAAGAATGTGGACGTCTTGCCGAACACCTCATGCCGAACCGGACGTGCCGCCCGGCATAGGCCGACCGACCTGTTTCGGCATAATGTGGACGCGCCTTTAGAAACTGCGTCGAATACCACAAAGCTCGTCAAAATCCGTTGATTTGTTCGCGAGATATCGTGGATATATTTCGAAAAAAAAAAATGTTTTTTCAACATAACTTCAAAATTCCTTAACCAATCAAATTTAAACCCCTGACAATAATTTTAGAGCTTTAAAAACTGCGTCTAATGTCACAAAGCTCGTCAAAATCCGTTGATTTGTTCGCGAGATATCGTTGTCGAAAAATTTTGAAAACGCGTTTTTTCAACATAGCCTCAAAATTCCTTAACCAATCAAATTTGTACTCCTCACAATAATTTTGGAGCTTTAAAACATAGCGGGAAGTTTCAGGAATGGCTTGCAGGGTCAACCGCATTCCAGATTTTTTTTGAATGTATTACTAGTGCAGTGCACTCAGAAAGATAGAGAGAGAGAGAGAGAGAAAATATACTATATGGCATATCGCACTTCTATTGTAGGCAAGATCTGCTACGCATCTATGGTTTCGGGCAAACTTATCTTGATTCATCTGTACTTACCTTTCAAACGTTCTATTTATTGCCCTTCTTTCGAGCTTTAGCTTATGTAAATGTTAAATTAATAGCACACATACTGTTATGATTTGTTATAAAATATTAATTCCAAATTTAATAGACGACTATTTTGCATGCGTGCCACTATGTATTTAGTTTTAATAATTTACAGAGAATATAGAAAGAAAAAAAAACAATTCTGTTTGTATTTATTCTGTTTTATTTCAACTTTAAATAGATACAATCATGCACGGTTACAAGTGTCAATTCAAAAATTAAAGATCTGGATTTTAAATTCTGTTCATACTGGAATTTGGACGGTTTATTATTAATTAATTAATAATGATTTAAATTAAAATTTTAAACTCGAATTCATTCAATTCTAAACAAATCCGTCACAAAATAAAGATGAAGATTTATTTAGATTTGGATTAAATAAAAGGGTTCTAAGTCTGATCCAGACCCGATTTCTCTTCTATTGGAATCTATTTTAAAACACTGAAATATTTATGAATTTCTATGACTAAATCTAAATTATTTTACACGAATTATTTTAATAGTGTTATCACCATAAAAATTCATAATTACAATAAAATATATCGTCTAATTAAGTAACAAAAAAATATAGTAAAAGAAAATATCTGATAAAGCATTTGATTATATACAGTTGTTAATTGTGAATAATTAGAATGCTTTATTTGTTTTGTTTTTTTCGTCATTTATTATTGTGCTATGTCTATATTTTAAACGAATACAATTATAAGTGCAGTTTTACGTTTTAGTGAAGTTTAAATTCAAAGCTTTATTACTGTTGTCATTATTATTATTATTATTAATAATTATTATAATTATTAATTTATTAATTATAATACAAAAAAGATTGCACGATTTAATTTCCCTTTTTTATGTGATTATGTGATTTTATTATTTGTATCAGTTGCTGTATAAATCGGATTATGTGTAATGCAAGTTGTACAATCAATATTCGGTTTTATGGCCATTGTTGGATTCCTCAAAATATTCGTATCATCTGAAAAAGTTCATTTAATTTATAATTTATATGATGTACTTTATATATCTACATATATGTGAATACAAATGTGTGAATGTATGTGAAACGAGATAGATTTAAATATTTAGTTGTCATAGTAACTGTATTTAGTATAGTGATTGATTCAGTGCTTTATTCATGTAAAGTGTGTACTTAAACGATTTGATTACACTTTAGTAATTAACGGAAATCTGTTTAATGAATACGTTGTGAAGTTAACTTACACCTCTCTATTCATTCAATAACTCGTATTAAATACAGTGAAAACGTTTTAGAAATGCCTCACCTCCATCAATAACGAAATGCCGATGAAGATCTTGTCTATATAGAAAATTTGTACGATCTGTACCATCAAATGATAATCGCGACAAATTCCATATACGTTGTGATATTGATGATGTAACGGCATCTTGTTGGATTGTTTCCGGATTTGTGAATGTATCACCATTGGGACTCTGAAAATCGTTTTGAATTTTAAAAAACTACCAACTTTAAAGCATTTAAAATTCAAACTGTTAATCCAATTAAAAGTTGAATGTAAATAATCTAATATCCCATGGGATTAATGGAACTATTGGATTCTTTAATTGTTACAAATTTACATACATACAGATGATCTGTTAAAGATTTTTAGCAAACATTTACCAGATAATAATGTTTCAGTTCTTACAAGTAAATTAAAAGCTATTATAATGAATACAATTTCACGAATATAAAGCGTTTGTTTAACTTAACAATAGATTAAAATTACTCTGTTTCTATAGGTGCATGAATATTTAAATATTTGAGTCGAATATAGACAATGCTAGGGTATTGAATTTACAGATAGAATGCATACAACGTACAAACTGACGTTGCTTCTGCCATCCACCGAAAAATATCACAATTAAATCCTAGGAATAGATTAATGCTTAAAATCATCGCCAGCAGCATCAACTACAGATTATAATTCACCCCCGTCACCCCATTCGGAAAAAACGACTCATATTTAATAATCTAATTGATTTAAGTGCCACTCCAAAACAAAAGTACACAGATAATATAAACTTTATCTATCGGTAACGAAAAATGACACAACTTTTTAGTAGTCATGCAGGTTCATTTAAATCAAATTAAACACACTAGTGCTAAATATTGTTAATGGAGTGCATGGCGACGAAACTTCAAGTATAGGGACGATAAGATTCGTAAATTTTTTATTTAGCTATTGTAGTTGTAGACATTCAGTACGTTTACACCGCATAGTTAACTAAGCTGGTAGTTTATTTAACAACGCTTTAACAACGATGTAAACGCGCCGTGTTGTGTTAGCACAACAAGAACCGTAAATTATTGTTAGCTTAAAATTAACACAACTATTGTTGGTGTAAACGGTTAACTACACTCGTAGTCAAGTAAACAGCAATACTGCTAAGTTGAGAAAAAATAAAGGACACGGTGTAACCTACTGATTGTTTTGCAATATTTTCAGTAATTTGTTTGGCGCTAATAATGGAAAATGTATAATTGAGAATGACCAAAGGCGAGTAATTGTTAACTTTTGTATACGACACCAATTTTAAAGAAGATGTCCCACTGTTAATCATTTTATCAACATCGGAATTGCTAAACAAACAGTCTACGATATTTGTAAAAGTTTCGAATTAAGACGCCCAATTGAGATCGGGCGTCTTAGTAGCTAGAAAGATGTCTGAAAAAAAAAACTAGGAAATGGTTAACAATGCGCATAGGAAACTCGGTATTGGTTCGACAAAATTGTATAGAAAAGTTAAAATTGACAAAAAATACTTGAGCAATATCTTGAATGAATCAGAGATAACAAAAAAATATACCGAAAAGCATGAATGAGAACAGAAACTGAAGATTCTTAGCGAGATGATTCATTTGCTTTATCGAAAGTTTTTGAAATTATCGTTGGTTTGTTGGTGATAATTAAGGTTGAACAATTTAGAAACGAAAATTCGAAAATCCAGACAATCTGACGTAAATAATAGTTATTTATAAAACAAGTGCGTTATAGGGCAAATAAGACGCGAGAGAAAACGTTTACCCACGAAATATTAGTCGAGTCACTCTAAGGACTGTATTCACAAATTTCTTCAAGAATAATGATCATACACTATTTCTCTTCCTTAAGCATCACCATCATTTGTCCCATACAGGGGAACGAGATCATACACAACAAGCTTTAGTCATGAAAATGATCATGATTACGTTGACTAGGGCATGAGTGAAATAGATAGTTGCGCCGTACGTAAGTCAATTTAAGTGTCTAACGAGTTTTTGAAAATTGTAACATCGTCAATTGAGATACGGGGTTCCAATTTTGTCAAGATGATTATCAGCTATCCTCCTACAAATCTTAAAACATTTTTTGAATCGTTCGTCAACTAAGAGGAGTTTCACAGTATTGACCATATTTAGAATCAACATCTAGTGTCGTAAAAACATGGTCTGTAGCGGAATTTATTCAAAATGGATTGAATTCGCTGCAAAATCATTAGTATTACGCTGTAAAAATTTCCAGCAATAGTGATTGTTTTACATCACTGTGTGTGTGGGAATTTTAAAATTTGCTCAATTTCCCGTCAATAATTCGGACAATATTACAAATAATAACCGATAGGAAAAAATGGACACTAGTCAATTTAATTAAACAGTCGAGTGGTTTTATTGATTAAACAGACACAAAAACATATCATCAGATCAGAAAAATAGGGACATAAAAAAAAATCAGGGAACTAACACAAATGTTACCTATTATTACGATTTTCAAAACCGTATTACATGAAATTCTGTTATAAAAATTATCAATTATGCATTATATCTATCACGCTAATCAATTCACCACACACTGTAATAGTAATAGTAATAATAATAATAATGATAATAACGAAAATGACATCAACAATAGGTTAGTGTAACAATGGTGGTAATGAAATTTTGAAAAAAAATATTTTGTTAATTGTACTTTCGGTAAACTGTTATGAAATTTTAATAAGCATTAATCTGATAATGCTACACTATGTTATCTAACATGAGCTTTCGTTGAATCTACATTAAAACAACTACACAAGTCAAAGAACTATAAAGACTTTATTTTAATATTTTAATGGAATAACCAGGACCGTATCTAGAAGAAAATTTTGAGAGCGAGCGGTGAAGAATCATTGACAATTAATGTGTAAATAGCTAACTTAATAATATCCAATAATAATTGTTTTAATCAGTACCGACTCTACAGCGTATGACACTATAAGCGGTCAAGTTTTTGGCGCCCCACGCTTAAGTAACCCTCGGTATGTAAACTGGGTCTCTAAGGAACAGTGAAAATTTCAAACTCCAATTTATCTTCAATGAATAACCTGACTTAGGCTACTTCTGGGCCATATAGTAGGCTTTTCGAGAAGGAACTATGACTTGTTTCAGGCGTTTTGTGAGCCTTGAAAATTTTGAAAACTCGCCTGTTCCCTAGAAGAACAAGTTTACACACGGGAGATTAAAGTAATTTCGTACAAAGAATTGTTCAAATAACGGATCACGATTCTATTCTAGACTATAAACACAGCGGACACAGCTTACTATTGAAAAAAATTATAACTTTTCCGAAAAATGCTTGTATGCGCTCCGGTATTATCTAACAATTAGTTCTTAGAAGCAGACGCTAATATTTTGTTTACTTCAACAGAATGTTTTTCTTACGATAAAATAGTCTAGGATAGAAAATACTTAATAATAAAACAATTTCATTTATCTAACTAATTTGAAAGACTGTTTGATAATAGCGATCAAAAAAAGAGACCAAGTCTTCAGCGAGAATTTCACATATTTTCGTTAGTGTGAATCAATATCCAAAATGGCATCAGTAACTCCACCCCTTTCTTCTGATTGAATATCTATCTTCTCAAATTCTGATACATTGTGATGACCGCCCTCATAAGCCTGTTTTACACAGACGCATGAGAGATGGTCGCTTTTTTTTAATCGCCACTGTAGGTACCTAAAACCGGCTCTGTTTTTAATAAATAACTAATGATTATTAATAGTTATTATAAAAGAAGTTGCACATTTCTATTTCTTTTTATGAACAAGTGATATACGAAATACTCTATTTAGCATTTCGGGGCAGAGGCTTAAAACCAGAAAAAGAAACCTCAGATACGGCCCTGGGAATAATTATGATTTTATTTGGCAATTATTTTAATTAGTAATGATTGATAATTATAGCAATTTGATCGATTAAAAAGACAATAATAAATTTGATAAATTGTAATAAGAAATTTAGGGATTTATACTACGCTTAGTGAACATGGTAACACAGACAATCCTCCCAAAGGTATTACACTTACAGTCATCAAGGGATTAGGAATATTGTATTATAGCTACTCCGATTAATACATCTATATGACTGTACAATATGTTCGTTGTCTGCTTATAGCCGATGAAGTAAATTATTAAGTGTAATTAACGTGTGATATGTTTAAAATCATTTTTATTAAGATTTATATTGTCGATTCGAAGGAAAGCGTAATGCCAAATTTACGTTGGATTATACAGAATGATTGTCCTGCAATATGATTACGACAGGAAAAACCAAATAAAACAGATTAAATTTTTGAAGCTTCATTTAATATTCATTGAATGTATTTAGCACTATAGTGTTGTTGTCTTGCTTGGTAATTCTCGGCGATTCTTTCAAAAAAGTAATTGAATTTTAGCGACTCTATTTAAAATCTTATCAAAAAACATGAGTAAAATTGAAACTCTAGATTGTCTTAATATTTAAATAACAAAAAGTGGTTGTGTTATTATTATTATTATTATTATTTTTCTTTCATATAAGATGGATATTTGTAAAAATTGAAAAAGTAATGTAATACACCATTAGTTGCAACACTAATAAAATAAATACACATTCCAAGTTAAATGAGTTCTTGTTCTTGAGGGAGTTCGCAACAAGCGGACAAATGCGTCCCACTGGTAACATACAAACAGTCGATACCGACGCTGATTTTGTACATGATTGCTTTTTTATATCACAACCAAGACACGTACACTTCAAGATAACAGGCTCATTCTAGAACAACTTAAATGTTTGTCTTGGCTCGTTTCCCCTAAAAATAATGACACAAGATTTCATATTATTGAAACTAAAAAATATTGTCGTTAGTATTGTCTGAAATATACATACATATAACCCCAAATAACTTTTGTTTTTGTGTAGCGTTGAGAATTAAATTAAATAAAAAAATAAAATATTTATTTCATCTACAATATATTTAACTGCAAACAGTTTAAACGATCGCTTGAAACATTTTCTAAATGTCAAACATTGACCTTTTTTCAACACTCAAGCGAAAATTAAAGTAGACATCATTCAAGCCTGAAATTAACTGAAACTTACTATGGTCATATCTATTAGTCTTTGTCATGTGACAGATCCTATTATCAATAGAGACAATTAATTTAATTTGAAGACTACGATTAAGAAATGTAAAAATTCAATGATGTTTATATAACTACTATATTTAATTCAAAGTGACATTTTAAAATAGACTATCGTTATTTTTCATCTTTTCTCTCTCTTTTTAAATTACTCCACTAAATCGCTATGGGGAAATGCTAAACCAGAGCTACCCCAATTTGTACGTTCACCCTCTAAAAGAAAAGAATAAACGGGCGCGTCAAACATTCAAAATATTAAAAGTTAACATTGTACACACAAAAAAATTGGTTATTTTACAGTGTTATTAGACTGGACTTTACATTAATTAAAGTCCCATCTAATTTAAATTCTAACAGTTAAAAAGATTAAACCTCAAGTGTTTTTCAGACAATAAATTTCGAACTATTACCCGTTTGTTTTGAAACTACAAATTACTGAACAATCATAAAGATTACATGAAAAATTAAATTTGAATCCAGGAGTATCAATTGAGATGGAACGTTCTGTATATAAAGGCACAACTTCAGATAGCATTTATTTATCAAATTTTATGGAACGAGTTGAATTTTTGGGCTTTTCGTATGAATTGTCGCATAATATTATGAATTTATTAAGAAAATGATTGGAACAGATATGGTACTATAAACCTTCTGATAAACATAATGTTGAAGTAAATTCATGATATCGATGAATCGTAACAATAAAGCGCTTATACATTTTATCATTTATAATTCAAATTGATCGACCGTTGATATTATCTAAATATTTTCATTACACGCCCATTATTCAACATATTCAGTACACTTTAATAATTTCGTAGACATATTTAAGTTAACTAAAATTAGATCGTACCTGGATAACAAACTACGATCTGAATAAATTTTAAACATGAATAAAAATGATTCAATTTTTATCCATAAATTGGATTATCGATTCATGTTGAAATTTCCAATGAATTGAAATCAGTGTCTACATAATCGTTTAATTGTATTTACTATAGATGATTATTTAAATATTCATTTCTAGGATACTTACAGATATTCGAATAAATAATTCAAATTTAATTTCTGAAAACACAAGCGTCACGAAGTGTTTACATTTAATCATTTTGAAAGGTTGTTCTGTGTGCGTTAAACATAAACACTTTAGTATTAAGTTACATTTGATTAAAAAGACCAACACATTAATCGAGGGAGAAAGGGTGGTGTGTAACAACAACACACCCTCTATCTATTTATATTTGATCAAATTATAAAATATTTACCGGACGACACAGCCATGTATAAAAAAAATACACATCTACTTCAATTTTTTACAAATTTTGGAAATAAAAAAATTACTCACCCTTTCTTCTTTCAAATTCCACGATGTCACTGTATCAGTTTTATCATCGGTCGTTTCAATATCAACCTCATCGTCGCTTTCTTCCTCTTTTTGTGGTACGGTCCTCTCGTTAACAGGTTGTACCGGCTTAAAAGCCGATTGATAATTTTTATCAATTGAGAAAAACGGATTCTCGTGCGAAAATAAAATCGAATTACGTTTCAACCATGGAAATGTAGGATATGATGAGAATGTTAATGGTTTATGATAGATAAAATCCATAGCAACACGTGATATCGGTAATGTTATATCTTGACAATTGGGTATTCTCGGCGATGGTACAACTGGTTGTGTTTGTTGTTCGACTTTTGTTTGTTTGCTTGGTCTGGGTACTGTATTTGTTAATAAACGTTTTCTAGTACCACCATTAAACATAGCTTTAACATCCTCCCATGCATGTATTATTTCTTCAGGTGGATTACCACTTAATTTCATATGACGTCGCCATGAATTAAAATTCGCAGCATCCGGTTGCACGTATTTATCAGTTGAACTAAGACGATGTGAATGAAATATAAATTTATTTGGTGAAAAAAATAAACCACACACTGTACACTTAATACATTTAGCCCTCGATGAATTATAACGCGATGGTAAAAATGAACCACGACAACCCCAAGCGCATTCGTGATGTACAGCAAATGCAAAATCATCTGGTAGACGTGGTGGTGCATTATCACCTAAGAAACTCTTACAAAGACGTTCAGCTTCGCGACGCGTTATCATACCGCAACGTCTAGATGACACAGGCATTGCACCAGCACGACGTAAAATCTCTAATTGTACAGGTGTACACTGAACACATGTAATACCTGAAATTATATGAATTATTTGAAAGAAAAATGGTGGATGCGCCGGGATATCAGAACATACCTAAAGCTACTCTTCTATTATGAATTTCATTATAACTAAACTGTTTTAATAAAGTATTTGAGATCTGTGCCAAACATAATCGCTCCTGATTTTCAATTACTAACGAAACTATTGGTACCCCATATAAAACGATTGTCCCAACCTGAAACTTACCAAAATCAGCCTTAATTTTATAAAATCTACTTCTCTTATTTTGCAAAAGAACAGAAAAGAATAACAAATCTTGACCGACTTCAATCTACCCTTACTTGATTGGGTTTAGGACTAGAATCTTTTTTGGGTAAATCCGGGGACGATGCTTCCGATAATCTTGGCTTAAGATGTTCCATCACAGAAATACACACAAATTTGTCACAAATATAAAATTTCAATATATTCCTATTTATAACAATTTTAATAAACTAACATCATATTTTTGACACATACATTAAAATATAATTCCACTCACTTATTTGTGTGACTTGTACAACGTTTAGGAAGTAAATGACTAAATCCAGTAACAGAGTAAATCAACCCTATTGAAGCTCCGCCTTGAACAGTGGCCGTGGGATTGCGTTTACACTTCCACCCTAGATTTTATCCAATAGTAAAAGCACATTTAAATTGACAGACGAAAACAGCAAAACCAACCCTTAGTAATTGACCAATGACAATGCTATATTGTATAAGATATTGTTAATAACGTTTAATACAACTACTGTTGACAATTTAATTTATATTTTCATTCTATTTTCCGCAAACAAATCAGAGAAATCAATTATCGACATGCAAAATGTTTAAAAATCAATTTTTATATCTACATTGAATAATATAAAACTTTATGTCAATTTCAAAAGATTTTTTTAAAACTTGTGGGTCAATTCGACAAACTCTACTCAAAAAAACAGCGTAAGAAGATTTATATTTTCAAATTAAACCAATTGTGTTGCTTTACACTACAGTATCGATCGTAAAAAGCTTTATTTTGTATTGTTGAATAAGTACTGTCAAGAACGCATACTATATGAGCTTCCTTATAGATTTTAAAAGCTGTTTTGAGCGACACGAGACCCCTGTAGCTCACGTAGAAATGACAGAAATTAATGAAAATAATCATAGAAAAAAGCGACAAGCATTGAATTTTTCAGTAACAATTGAGGTAGAAAAATCAATAAGGGAGGTAAAAATAGCTACAGATGACTTTCTAATGCTCAAATACTATCAATAGTTTGTCTGGGCATAAAATTTAAATGAAGTATGAGAGATTCAAATGAGTCGTAAGCTCAGAGTTCTAGCCTGATTAGAGTTTAAATGAAAATATTGTAAAACTAAATTTCTAATTATATGTGATTTATTTCAATTATCTCAATTATTATACAATTATTTCGATATTAATAAAATTCGTTATAGATGGATTATATTATAACAATCAACTTTAACAAATTGTCGACAATGTAATAGTAAAAAATAAAAATGGCGCAATAAAATGAAAGCTGGTATCTATCTAAGAATCCGAAAATAAATCCAGCTAAATGACCTATGAAACAATAACGATGACAAACGGCTGACATAAACATTTGTCTGCGATTCTATAGCTTAAACCTAACTAAACTAACTGCACACCTAACAAGATCCTCAACACTTCTATATTGACAATCACAATTTATATTTACCAATAAACAAGATTATAATATAATAAAATATTTTCTCGTGATATTTATATGTTTATAATTTTATATCAAAAGTATAAGGAAAAATTGGCTGGGATTAGCAAGGAGATGGTATTAGTTTTGACGAAATCGTTTCTAAATACGGTCGATGAACATGTTTTCAATCACTGTAAATACTATTAGGTAAGCCAGTGTGTATTCATGTGGGCATAATACACTGGCAGTTCAATTATTGCTATTATTGTATCGGATTGAGACGTAGAGAGGATTATCCTGGATTTTAACATGTAATAGAAGAAATTCACAGATGTATGTAACGACTATGTGTATATTTGAAGCCTTTCAAATTCGTTCAATTCAACAACAATCAAATCTGTATATCTACCTACGATTCTGTGTAGTTTTTATCGTTTTTTCACATTCACAGATTTCGATGAATATATTAATGAATTATCAAGAAAACTTTATAAATTTTCTGAAATAACAAAAGTTCCTGTTTTATTACGATTTGAGAATTATTTCCGTGACTGAATTTGATGATGGAATTCATTACAATAGATCTCGAATATATTGTTTAGTATAGTTATATATTGTATAGATGGTGTAGATTTGAGATATAATTGAATGTTGAATGAATAATGCATGTGTCCTCGACGACCGCAGCCGCAATCTGCTCTCTTGGGACAGTGTTAGCACACCCAGCTATATCTCCCCCAATTCCCGAATTGACCATGGACCGGAATGGACCGTCAAACTCTGCACGCCCAGCCGAGCGTGTTTGTTAAATGAACACCGACAGCAAATGTGCTTTATTTCCAATTACCACCAACGAATTTTTAACGTAACGCACCAATCTCAGAAGAAATGTTAAAATTCATAAATCGTATTAGAAATTTTATATAAATTTAAATTCTATATTTTAATACAACAAAAGTTTTGTGTTACCATTCAAAATTTACAACAATATAAATAATGAGCAGTAGAGATAGCTACTAATCTTCCATTTAGCACATGTTTTATAACAGGTTCGATTGTAGATCTCTCTTGGGGTTGAGCTTTGATTGCTAAAATTCGCCCTACATCGCCGATAACTACCCCATCGTCGTGATTAAAACTGCTACTTTATCGAGATATAACAATGAACACCTGAAAGATTCTACAATTAAATTCAAAAAAAAAAAACAATTTGTTTGTGTTATTATAACTATTAATATTTCATGTTTTCAATTCATTGTTAGATTAATCTTGCTTTTGATCCTCATAATACAAGTGCTATTGTTAGGTGTTATTTTTTTCGTTTATGTGTAAATGGGTTCCATCAATCGACAAATACAGCAATAAATCGAGCATAATACCAGCACGTGGTTGTTAGACAAAGTGGTTATTATCCCTAGTGGCGCGTGCCAGGCCTTGTTACGGTATTCAATTGGGCATTGTGACCATTCCACCCTATAACACAGCTGTTGCAGGACGATCTTTAGTAACCCGGCGACGATCTGGTCCATCATTACTAGAAACCATGGATTTACCACTATTTTTTTTTTATTCTCCTTAGTCCTTACAGTCATTTGACCAAATAAACATTCCATAATCTTATCAGTGTAATTTGATATGATCTATTAAGGGCGATCCGTTACTAATTGTTATTATGAAGGGGACGTCGTATTTTACAATCGACGGCGATTATACTGATACAAACAAAAAAAAAAGTTAAATACACGTCGTCATCGAAACTCCCAATCAATTAATAGAATGTAAACAGGGATTTAGTATAATAATTATCTCCCCATCCCATGTAAATATTAAGTAAAGGTATACGCCCGTCATCTAAACTCCAATTAAATTTTGTTAAATCATTATCTTCACCCGAACAATAATTTTTAATAGGTTCGTTCCTACCCACACAGTATTTCTCAAATAATTGCTAGCAGGAATACGTAAAGTGACAAGTATACAGAGTGATTCACAGCAGACGAAAAATTCTTATGGCAACTCCCATTATTTAGAGTCTTGTAGTTCGCTGGGAAGATGGTAAAAATAAGCAAAATAAGCAAAACGACTAACATTAAGAATGACTCGTAGACCCTCCCAACATTTTGTTCTAGAACAGGTGTAGATGTTTCACATTTTTTCTAAAATACAATGGAGAAAACTGAAAAAAAATCAATGTTTGGAGGGTCTACGAGTCATTCTTAGTCGTTTTGTGTCTTTAATTCGTTTTTTAAAGTCGCGACCTTGTCCAAAATGAACGTTTTGTGAGCAACTTCCAAATGAGCTACAAGATTTTAAGTTAGCTAAGTTGTTCTCTGGTGAGCCCCCATAAATCCTTGAAATATTTTTCGAATCGCTCGCCAAATAATTGGAGTTGGCATAAGAACTTTTCGTTTCATAAGAATCAGTTTTTTCGGTTAGTGTGAGTCAGGTTGAAAAGGTGGGTAGGTATAGGTAGGGAACGTTAAAACGAGTTTCCACTAGGTATACCAAATTTGTAAAAAATATTTGTCTATTAAGGTAAATCCCCAAAATGGCACCAGTAAACCCATGCCCATTTTCTAATTGAATATCTTTACATTGTCAAAACCGTCCTCAAAAGCCTGTTTTACACAGCGCCACAAAAAGTGGTCTCTTTTTTATGCTCGTCATTGTAGATAGTACATTGGGAATAGATGGATATTTTGTGGATATTTAACTGGTAAATTGCACCAAAATGCGTGTGCAGTACGGACTTGTACCCAGCACTTGTTCAAAAAACCCTCCATCAACCCTTCGATTAGAGGTGAAGAAACGGTCAATATTCAAGACAGAATCGAAGCAGCAGACAAAACTTAAGACTGGAGTCAATTGAACACGTCTCAAAATTGTTGTTTAAATACTTATTCAACTTCTTCAATAAAGAAGCTCAAAATACAATCCACTTATTTTTTGTGTGACACGTTGCCACAATTGTTTTGAGTATTTTCTGGATATTTATGCGTTTATGTAGGCTAACTAAGAACACACAACAAAATTATTTTCCATTAACTTTACTAATGGGGATACATTTGAAATTATAGAGCCGTTGCATGGATAATGTCTTAATCCATTTAAATTTTCTATTTAATTAATTTACAATTTATATTTTTATTAGAAAAGCTCGAATTTATCGAGATTATTGAAAAATAGTTATATTGTATATACACAATGTTCAATTTTTGTCTGTATTAGTGAATACCGTGGATGGAGGGTTTTGGCGTATATGTATACTGTCAGGGGATAGCTTGTTCGTGTAATACGGACTGATGGTAGCGGGATGGTTTTTTCAATTATAAACTCTATTTGGCTTAGCACAGATTGTTGTGTAATCAGTTTAGCTCGTTACGGGCCGCGAGCACTCGACAGTGAACCACAGCGAGGAACAATCTAACTAAAGCAAACCTAAACCTTAACTGGAGTAGAATGATTGCATTTCCAAACCGACAATCATTCTATCTCATTCTTTATCATATTATTTACTTATTGTTAGACTGTTTTATACAAATGTTATTTAGGCATTACGTCTGTTGTTGTATTATTTTATTTCAATTTCTATTTAATATATCCATCAACTTCATCATTATTTTTTTTATAAACTTAAAAAATCAATTAATTTTTTTTAATTTAAAATGTGCTTTTAACTAATTTGTTACAAATTAATTAAAGTTTAATTGTACGAAACCAACGTAAGCAAGCTAATGAAGCTATATTATTATTTTTTTATTTTATTTCACATTTCCATCATTATATTTCTTTATATTTCGCTCGAACATAATCTCTTAGATATATTCATTTTCTCTACGTCAATACATAATCTTTTTTTAAAAGAGGGCTTTTCTGCTTGTTGATGAATAAAAGCACTTATAACTGTACCTCTCCTCATTAAATCGTATAATTTTTATTTAAAAAGGTAAAGCTCCTTGAAATCGGTGCATTTTCGTGTTTTTATCAAATTAATGATAACGTAATAAGTTTGTTTGTTTCACTACTAAATTATTGCAATTAACATTTGACGTGTTAAACAAATGGTGGATGCGCCGGGTATTAATTAAATTATCAAGATTATTGAGACACTTTTTTTCTTTTATTAATGCACAAATACGGTAACATTTAACTTGTATACATGTGTATTAACAATATTTCATTATTTGGTAACATGCTACACTTTAAAAAATATATATGTATATACTATATATATATATATATATATATGGCCAAAATGATAATTCAGAATTTTTCAACAGTGCAGTCAAGAAAAATATTCAAATTTTCTTCATTCAATAGTACAAATCGACAATAACAATTACAGAATAAAAAACAGTATTAAAAATAATCTACAATGGAAATATTTCTTTGTCGGAAATACCACCACAAAAATCATTAAGAGATCAATTAAAACAGATTAGAATTTCAACAAGATTGAATAGGATTATAGGAGAATTAGGTTGTAATTAGAAAATGGAAAATTATAAAATAAGAAACACTTATATAACAGTATTTCTTAATAGATTGTACTTATATTAAACTTTTATATCTAAATGTATTGTCATGAACCAGATAATTAAGTACGTTTATTTAAACTGCGATATCTTGTGCTTAATTTTAATTGAAACTTGAGTATTTGAGATAATTGTGATAATAATAGGGAGTATTGAATTAAAATTAAGCATAAAATATAGCATTTATTGAAAAGAATAATGAGTTTATCTGGTAGTTTATAAATTGTTTTTTTTTTCACACAAATATAAGGAATACATCTATAGCATTTTAAATGACAACGTCAAACAATTTTAATGATTCGGCCAAAACTTTATCACACAAATTTTGAATTAGCCTCAAATAAGTTTTCGATAAAATATAAGTGCAATATTTCAAAAAGCTATACTTAAAACAATTTAATTTTCTTTTCGTTAAATACTTTGGTGGTATATAAATGTTTCAATTTTAAATATTTATTATCGTTATTATAATAAAGTTTCAGCTGAAATCTAGCGATATCTACACCGAAATTGTTCTTAATTGTTAAAACATTGAGTTTTCCATTTCATGCAATTAACATTATTATTATTATTGTTATTATTATTATTTTATTTGGCAAGTCGTGATGTAACAAATAGTAGAGGCAATTTCAATCAATAAACTGGTTAAGATCTCCATTTACAAAAATTTAGCCTCTTTATAATTGTGAATTTTTATAATAATAAGCAATCCACAATATAAACAATTATATCAAACTAACTATAAATTGTATTGTTTAAATTTTGTTTTCTTTTTTTTTATTAAAATAACTAAGCTAAACTTACTTATTTACAACTAAATTAATTTCTTGTACGTATAATTCTGGTTAGAATTATTCTGCTTATTATTATTATTATTATTGTTATTATTATCATTATTTTTTAATCATCTTGATAATTTTATTTAGTTTTGAACTTATTTTAAGTGACTCAAATTCAACTGCACACAACCATCATCACCCACGCAGTCAAAAATACAATTTTTAATTGAACTTTAAAACGAAAATTTTACAATATTTACAATGGAAACCAAGTTTCAATAATAGGAAGCGTATAATATTTATCATTTAATTAAATATTACTAAATAAATCACATTAAATTATATTGAATTTATATATATGGCAATATCTCACTTTATGGTGCAGTTGAATAAATAATTTAAAAAAAAATACAAAATGAACAATAATAGAAAATAATACAAAAATCATTAGGGGGGTGGAAAATAATAAATTTTAATTAAAAATTTAACCCGTAACTCATGGTAATGGCACATCGACTCTTACATAATTCACCGGGAAATAACCAGTACGGCCATTCAGACTACCCTCAAACCAATTTTCGTCGATTTTATTTAATAATGTTATAACATCGTTCTCCTGAAATATTTTAAATATATAAAACTTCTACAATATATAGTTAGAATTGAAATTGTTTACTTTAAAGCCTAATTCTCCAGGATTTTCAGGATCAAAATCATATAATGCTGTACAACATGGTTGTCTTGGCATCGGAGTTCGTGCTGGCGATTTCATCGGGGACGGCAATGGGGATGCTACAATTTTGGTTTTAATTTTGATTTTAGTTTGATTAATTTAAAAAAAAATACACATTTAATTAATATAAACACAAAAATAAAACCAATAATGGATGAAATGGTAAACATGATGATAAATATTAATAAGACACAAAAAGCAATAGATAGAAGATTAGTAACAGTTACCATTAGCAGAATGTTGTCCTGGGTGTAATTCAAGTTGTTGTGGCTTGTGTTGTGGTGAGGACACTTGCGAAGAGCCTAACAAAACATCCTTGTCAGAACAACAACTCAAGCATTTTAATAGCATTGATAAATGGGCACATAAATACGTCATTATTTCAAAAATACTAATCGGAAAATAATTACAGAAAAACGCACAACCACAATGAAATCATTTTTAAATTGAAAAACAAACAAACAAAAATACAACGCATCGACATGTTCGATGACTATTTTTAATGATTGGCAAAGTGCCAATCATCGTTTCAAACTAACCACGCACAATTATTTTAAATTTCATTATTTAACATATAAAACAGTAATGCACGGTAAGTAAATCAAACATTTTGTTGTAAGAGAAAAAGAGAAACAAAACAACCCATACATTGAAAAATTATGGAAAGAATAACCCAGAAAAGAAGAATGAACTTGAAATAAGTGCGTGTAAATGGTTGGGAAATTGTAAATAACAGGAAGAGCTAAATAACGAATAAAAACCATAAAAATAACACGTCAAAATGGTGAAATAAAATTTAAAAGTATTTGAAAATATAATGCAAACATGAGCGGTTTTATTACTGCAAACGAAAATATTTAAATGAGAAAAAATAATGAAACGAAACCAATAAAAATTCTATTAATGCATCTTGTTAATTGCATCTTAAACTAAATTAGTAAACAAAAATCATAAAAAAAAAAAAACAAGCAACTACCTTGAGGGAAATTCCAAGGGTCGAATGGATCAGGTTTGATTTGTGTAGGTACAGTTTTAGGTGCAGGTCTTTTAAATTGATAATTATTTGTATTGGATAAATTATGTGAATTATGATGGATACCATTAAGTCCATCCGATACACCTTCTATGTTTAGATCGGCTAATGTTTTTGGTACAAACTCGACTTTAGGACGATTTGCTGCCTCTTCTTTCCTACAATCGGATAAAAACAAAATTTATAAAATAAACAATATTTATGTATAAACATCATACTTTTCTTGTATTGTTTCATTCAAATTCTTCAATATCTCCGTACACTGAGTATGATATTCCAATAAAGCTTCAGTAAATGTTGCTAATTGCGATATTTGTTCTATCTATAATTAAATTCCTTTTCTATATTCAACATTATTTATTTAAAATATAATTATGCTTACATCATTTTCTAGTAAATTAAACATTCCCATTTGAGCAAGATGCAGAGATTCTGCAAATTTATCTTCTGCAGCCTTAATCTCATCCTCTGAAATTTTACATTACAGATATAAGAAATATAAACAGAATACAACTAATTGATATTAAGCGATTCAAAAACTTTAAGGAAAAAAAAAGTAGGAACCTCTAAATATTCATATAGGATAGAGTGGGATACTGCAAATACAATTCTAGCAAATTACATTAAGATGGGATTTTTTTTTGTTTTTGTCAGACATACCTCCCTGTACTTTCACAGGGCTGGAGAAAGGACTTAAAGTTCCTTTAGCTCCTATAAATTATGTATAACTTATATAGTAAGAATTTTGCTAGAATTTTTGTTTCTTGTAAGTTATACAACATGATTTTACCTTTAGCTTGTCGTCTACGTTTACAATCAAAGTCTAATCGTCTTCCTTGCAATTTTTTCCTATGATGCTAAAACATTGATAAATCGTTTATTTAAAAAAATTAAGTTTTATTAATATTGATAATAAATTACCATAACTTCTTTTAAATCTTTAGTTTGTAAATGATGTAATGGTTCAAGGAAGTTTTGTTTTATATTATCATCAAGTGAATATTTAATATCAGCCATTTGTTTTAATGATTCACCTACTTCAACTAATGCTTGACCAAACATACTATCATCACCTAATTTTTTACCGTACATTAACATACAATCACCCAATACACCTTCTGGTTGTGGATAAGTATTCGATTTAGCTTGTCCACTTAATTTACTAATTCCTTTAACAGCAGCCATTTTAGCACGTGCTGTTGGATTTGGTTGAAGAAATTCTTTTGTTTTTATCTGTAATTCTTCAACTAACTCATACGTTACGTCGGTTTTCTACAAACAACACCACCAAGAAAATTATTTGGTATTATTATTAAAAAAGCTTTTTTTACCCTTTCCATATCCATAAAATCGAGATCCAATTTGGTGCCTTCAGCACCTCCCATCTTTTCAGTAACATACTGATTACACTTATTTATTTGTTTCTTCAGGCCGGCGAACGCCATCTTTCTCAATTATCCAGTCTTCTATCTGAAATTAAAGATTTCGATTAAATTAAAAAGCCACTAAAACTCTGGAATATCAAATGAAATAACAGCAATATGAATACGATATATTATCCTTAGGTATGTATGTAGCGAAATATTGGAAATACATTTTAAAAGTAGCGATATATAAAACTCTAAAATAGTGTAATAATCAGAATCAATAAAAGATTATATTGGCGCTTTTTATAGAATTATGCAGTAAATCAATTACGCGTTTTATTTATTATCACAAGGCTCATGTTTTGTTGTTATTTTGACTAAAATCCGTATATATAAGCGCTTTAATGACTATAATTTAATGTGCTTCAAGACACAGAAGTAATTTCTGTTTATTGAAAATTTTAAACGTTTAATAAGTGGAAAAAATAATTAATTCCTCAAGATTAACTTCAGTAATGACAGATTAAATGAGCTTTATAAAAAGCCTTATAAACGAATCATCTTTCATTAATTTATAGCCATCTAAGAGTGTTTATTGAACAAACGATGAAGTGAAAATTAGATATACAATTAATGAACTTCTCGATTTTTTCAACAATAATAACGTCAATATCAATGATTTGTTATCATTTCTGAAGTGAAAAAAACCTGATCCCTATTAGACACCTTCAATTCAATACGTAGGCGGAATCGGCAAAGACGAAAATTCAATAATTGGAAGACGAAAATAAAATATAAAAAAATATCCGATGCATTCAAATGATTGTAAAGCCACCACTCAACTGATTTCAAAGAATCATTCCATATACAGTATAATTCATAACAATACGAACATTGGAGAAACTTTGGCCACGCCTATTTAAACTAGTTACATATTAGTTAGAAAGAGACAGGGAGACCTTGAGTTGTCTAAAAATTAAAAATGATGGCGGAAATTATTGCCAACCCTTAGTCCTCTGACCAAACACAGCAATTTTTTTTGTACGAAAGAACCTTGAAAACTTTCTATTTTGAAAGATAACAATAAACAGATCTGGTTTGTGGATTTGGTATTTCTGTCTGTTATTCATGAAACATGTGATTTTGACAAAGATGGGATATGGGCGTGGCCAAAGTTTCTCCAATGTTCCTATTTCTAGGACGGAATCTGTATATCTCATCCAAAGATCAATAAAGTTGGCTTTCAGAATTTGGAAGCTCAAATTCGAGTTCGATCTAAAAACTCAAAGGAAAGCAACAAATATCTAGGTCTTTTAATCTTTAGTCCAGCAATTGAAAAATCATCTGTGCCAGTTTTACTTAAAATCAATACAGCTGATTTTGTTTCTATTAGATAAGACTCTCTACAGTGGAGATCCCTTCAAAAATGTCAATTTTTTGAACTAGTATCTGCTCAGGAGCGTCATTTCAGTTTTTTCAAGGGAATAGGACGCAAAAAACAAACAGTTCATAATATGGATATTTTGAACATCACAACAATATACAAAAAGAGCGTCTTTTGGCCGTTCTTCACTATGATCCATCAAGTTCTAATTTTGCAAAATTGTTTTCTGAGGACCCCTACAATTCCTTGAATCGCTGGTTAATTGATATGACTTTCATTAGAATCGCCACCTTAAAATTTTCAGCCCGGTACAAGTTGTCTTATTTGCGTTTTTAGTGGAACGTTCTGTATTGTACCTGTACAATACAGGACGTTCCACTAAAAATGATTCACGTCAGACGAAAGTTTTAACGGCAACTCTCATTATTTAGCTAAAGATTATAAAAATGTTTCATAGGAGGGCAGCTGAAGATCATTTTAGAACCTCGTAGCTAATTTTGAAGTTAGTCAAAAAACGCTCGTTTCTTCAAAAACAAACTAAACACGTAAAGATTGACTTTTTCTCCATTTTATTCTGGTACAGGTGGAAATTTTCCCTTGGGGTGGGGGGGGGGGAGATCTTCGAGTCATTCTTAGCCGTTTTGCGTATTTAGCTCGTTTTTAAAAATTGTGACCTTGCCTAAAACGAGCTTTTTTTGACCAAGTTCCAAATGAGCTACGAGGTTCTAATTCTGATAAAATGTTGTATAGGAACCCTCCTATAAATCCTTGAAATGTTTTTCGAATCGCTTGCCAAATAATGAGAGGTGCCATATAAACTTTTCGTCTGACGTGAATCACTCTGTATTGATTTAAAAAATTATATTACCTTGAAAGACTATTGAATTTAAATAAATTTAAAACAATTAAACACACATTTTCAATTTAATATAAATATTATTAGTCTAATATTTATAAAGCAGACATTTATTTTGATTAATTGTTACGTCAATTATCAAAACTAATTGAATACAAAAATACGCTATGATAACAAACGATTATTAAATTATGTTTTAATTATGTTTGTTTATTTAAAACAAAAACAATCCTATCATCAAATTAATATTTGATTATTGTCATATACGATTGTAATTAAAATAAATAATTTTATCAAAATGGCAAGAAACCGATCAATTCTTAGACATAATGACACAAATCCATAGAAGCGCCTTCCATTCCCTGAAGAATAGAAAGACATAAGCCCTCACCGAAAACGTCTATAATCCAATTAGATATAAAGTACTTAGAAATAATAATAACAATAATAATAGTTAAAATAAAAATAAAGTTCTACGAGAAAATTTAGTTTAGAAACAAACCACTAAATCGATAGAAATAACGGAGAAAGTTTACAATTCGGTTATTTCATAAAAGAAAATTGGATCGTAATAATTCGAGCGAATGAAGTTTCCTTCGTTAAATTTTCATAATCAAGCAGACGTCGTATTTAGTTTAAAAAGAAAATTAAATTTTTCTTCCAATCATTTAAAATATAAAAAAATTATGAACAAAAAATATTCTAAAATAATTCACGCTACCCGTAAAAATATTGATAAAAGGTTTAAACATTCTCTAATTAGGTCATATATAACTACCCCCAATCATTTATAGATAAAATTCACTATATTAACTAAATTATGTTTATATACATAGATTTAAACAGTTGTAATTAGCTATTAAATTAATAAACGTGTGATACAAACATTTCCCCCTAATTGTAATTAAATAAAATTATCGGATAATTATCGTCAAATATTCTGGATACTTCATATCAACGTGACCTATTTTCACGTTACCTTGACATATATAATAATCAAAATTTTATGTTTTATCATTTTATGGTAATTGTAATGTAATTTACACGAGAAAATGTCTAAAAAAATTTATGTACATAAATGATAGAGGTTTTAAACAAAATTTCTAGTATCATTGAAATGTATGTGGATCTTGAGGGGCTGTTATTTAAACAACCAAAAAATAAGCGTGATCGATAATTCGTTTAAAAATGAAGCATTTTTAATTTGTACAATTATTTAATTTATAAATGTGAGGTTTATTGAAAACTTATATAAACTAGAATTTTCTAGATAGGGGTGAAAATATCAAAAGATGTTGATTTTTAAGAAGCTTATGAATTAATTTTTAAAAATACGTACCAGAGAAAATGAATAAAATTTCTTCTATAAATCCAATATAAATGTCACACTAATTTCTTTTATAATTATAATTAATAATCAACTGTGATTATTTATAAATGTTAAAAATTTAAAATACATTCACCAATGTGCTGAGAAGTAAAATAACACAAAAATATCGACTTCAGGCATTGAATAGATGGTGCGCAACAATACAGCGCACATATCGATAATACCCCCTACGAGGGTTAAGACAACACCGACGCATTAGGGGTGAAAAAGAAAATTAAAGATGGTACCGGGAAAAATTAAAAAAAAAGAAGAAACTAATCACAGAGAATCATTAGACATCGAGTTATAACACAAAAAAAAAGTCGATAGGATGTCTTTTTAGATAGTTAACCACCTACACGATAATTTTTTTGGTATAGATAGGGATACAAGTGCAATGTTCGTTAACAAAACTGTAAACGACATTGATATGACAATAGAAAAACAATAATCGCGCCTACAAACGCCTACACATACTCCCGACAAGCGTATAAACTACAATTTATGCAAATTTTCTGCACTTTATCAGTGAATTTCATCATACATATCTCTATATAAATTCTATTGAAATTTTAAAAAAAGGAAATAATTGTTAAATTTCCTTCTTTTTCCGAAAATAAAAGTGGACAATAAAACTAAACATAATTAATGATTGATCATTTATCGGAAGACGTGATATGATTGATCTAATACGATCGTTTCTCTATTTATAGACATTTTCTTAATGTCCTCTTATGTCTTTAAATACATATACGAGAGTTTTATTGCATGAACTATAATAAAATTTGAACAGATTCTCCCTAAACGCAAAATTGGTTAATTATAAATATATCAAAAAATAGGAGATTACGGTCCTGTACACTATAAACAAATACAAAGAGTCGTATTCACTAACTTTTTATATACTGGTTACTGCATCTAAACGAGATACTAACGAGTCACTTTGAACAGAGCTATCAATCTCACTCTGCAATTTCATTATACCGCACTACTGCTCTTAAAGTAGATGATTCGTTTGAAACTCCTACTGGTTGACAAGCGATTTACATAATATTTCAGGGATTTGTAGGAGCATCCCTGAAGAACACTCTGGCAAAATTAGAGCCTTGTAGCTCACTGGAAAGTTGGTCAAAAAACGCTTGTTTCTGACGATGTCGCATTTTTCAAAACAAATTATACACGTTAAACGACTTATAATGACTCGAGAATCCTCACAAGATTGACTTTTTTTGTCTTTCTCCATTTTATTCCGGAGCGAAAGAAAATGTTTCGCATTTTTTCTAGAATACAATGAAGAAAAACGAAAAATATCACTGTTATGACGATCGTCGAGTTATTCTTATTCGTTTTGCGTGTTTATCTCGTTTTTGCAAATCGCGAGCGTTTTCGACCAATTTCCGAATGAACTACGAAATTCTAATTTTGCTAAAAATGATCCTTAAGAACCCCCTACAAATTCTTGGAAATTTTTCCGAATCAATAGAAGTTTCATACGAATCGTTTACTTTTAGAACATCAGCACGGTATCTAAAAATCGAAAAAAGACAAGTTTAAAACAATTATCTCGCAAGTTACCGAGCAACTATTCTATTTCGTTTATTTCGTAGATGACGCTATGGCTACTGTCTCCGCCTACAACTTTTTGTCAGAGTATCCCTCCTATATACAAAACATATGGGATAAGCGACTGAGACAGGAACTTATAGGTTACTGAAAAGTGACTCTTCTTGTTGATAAGGACTAGTCTCTTAAATCATATTACAAGGATCTAAATGTAGAAGATCTTCTTGAAACTCCTATGACTTAGCGGACAGTTTGAAATACAGTAGAACCTCGATTAACCGAGCTTAGATTAACCGAGGTTTCTGTTAACCGAGGCAATAACGAAATATTTTTTTTCAATTTTTCAAAATGAGCTTGGAAAAAATTATACACATGTATAATAATATTACACCCTGAGAACACAAAATATTTTCTTCAGATTTGTGTTATTTTTAAAAATGCGTCTTTCGATATTTAGCTAAGTATAGTTAAAAAAAATTCCATCTTACTTTTTAAAATTTACTTTACTAGAGTTAATTCCCTTCTTAAATCTTTTTAGCTGAAAAACATGAATTCATATATGTTCATTTCTATCATTTAAAAAACGTTCTATTGTTCTTTACTTAAAAAGTTACTTAAAGTCGCAAGCACGGAAGGTTTTTATGCATGGTTTCTATTAACCGAGATTTCCGATATCCGAGGTACTACCGGTCCCAATTAGCTCGGATAATCGAGGTTCTACTGTATACTCGTATTTCAAGGATTTGTAGGAGTCTTTGAAAAACGTTTGGAAGTCAGTCAAAAAAATGCTCGTCATGCGTGTTTAGTTCGTTTTTGAAAATCGCTACATCGTCAGAAACGAGCGTCTTTTGACCAATTTCGAAATGAGCTACGAGGTTTTAATTTTGCTGAAATGTTCTATAAGGACTCTTCTACAAATCCTTAAAATATTTTTCGAATCGGTCAATAGGAATTTCATAACAATCGCCTACAGTTAGATTTTCATCCCTGTATAATTCTACACTAATTTAGTTGTTTACTAAAGTGCCAATATGAACATGAAACGAACTCAATCGAGTACTTTTATTCAAACCATCATATCTGTAAATTGATATAATTCACTTGTTGAACTTCCAATGATTTAAATTGCACACAAGTGTGCCGCTCTGGTACAATAATTTCAATTACTATCACTTTCCCGCCTACACTATCGAATAAACTTCGTAGGCTAATTATGAGAGATGTTCAATATTTTTTAGTGAAATTGTTAACAGTAAAAAAACTTCGTTATGGGTCTCACAAGTGTATTTGTACTTAATTTCTATCTTGTCATTCAAATGCGGGCCCTGTTTCCAATAAAACAATACGAGAATATTTGAGGGTGTTTAATTTGAATGTTCGTTGCATTGATGAACTTGCTTTTTTAATCAAAATTAATAAGAATTTTGTACCTAAAACACGATACGAATATTGTATAAATAAATAATAGACTTTCTCAAAAACATTTCACTGTTGTATAATTACTGTTATGTCGTAAAATATTATAAATTTAGTTTCTAATCGTGTGTTTTATAAACAATGATTTAAATAAATAAATAGAAATTTTTCGTTACAATTGTTTAACAACGATGATAAGATGTGAATTATAATAAAAAGGAGGAACACTCGAATAAATCTGTGATTATTTCATAGAACTGCCCTATTAATAAAAATCGTTTATTTTTATCAATTGGGTACGATACGTTAAACATGTGTCTGTTTACTACACATTGATACAGATCTACGTAATTGAAAACAAAAAAAAACACTGAATTTTTTCAATGAAAAATACATCGTTTTTAAGACTTACCAAATAATGAACTTGAACTTTCTTTTACGTTTTGCTTTGTAATATGTAAACAACTTTTTCTACTATATATTTGTGTTTAAAATATCCTGGCAACGATTTAAAAACACCTTACATCAAGTTCAACGATATAAATTTTGCTGAATGAATGATTTAACGAATCAAGATACAACCTACGGTTACCTATCCTATAAATTAACTAGTCGAATCTGTCAAATTGAAAAACAACTGATTACAGTTCGGCTTGTCTCTGATAGATGGCGCTACAAATCGATAATAAATTTAATATTCATTATTGAATTTTATAATTCAAAATAGTTTAACAGTATTTAATTTTGTTACAAATTCTTAATAAAAGCAATAAACGTCTTGTAAGTTTTATTTCAAATGAATTTAATGTTTTTTTTGTAATTGTGATTTTAGATACTTTTGGTGTGGCGTTAGATACAATTATACCGCAATTTAATTTCTACAAGTGGGTTAAGCGGCTTACACACACACACACACACACCAATCTACAGGGACAATTTGTAGGGAAAATAGAGTGGGGGCCTTGTAGATTAGCACGTGAATAGGCACGTCGAGATGGAGCTCCCACTCTATTTCCCCTACAAATTGTCCCTGCAGATTAAAAATATTAGATATACAGGTTGATTGAAATGGATAGAAACATTAGCAAAGTATACCTATATCTATCTCCCGCTTTCATCATTCCATCTCATGTATTTATTTGACTTGTCTAACTTATGAAAATCGCAATGTTTCCACTTGCAATCCTTTTCTCATCAAATATTAACTTAAAGAGAAACAGTATAGACATTTTTCTCCGTCTGTTCAATGGAATTAAATGAGTATTAGGAGGTGGAACAATACCCCGTCTTAATTTGCTCGACCTCTTTTTAACACATGTGAGAAAATGACTGCAAAAAGGAGAGGGATGATTTTGTAATGTTTGTATTTAATATTTTCTATCGGTATACTAAATTGTTAATGTGCTATGTTTTGTAGTGGATTGTATTGCGACCCGTATTGAACGAGATCAACAGTTTGTCTTACTCTTTTCGACTAACTACTTATTATCATCTGTCCTTCAGTGTTCAATATACTGAACATTGCAGGATAGATATATACGGACAGATATATACTTTACAGGACAGATAGATGTTTTTATCTCGTTTTACTGTAAGAATATTATGCCTAGAACACGCAATATATTTTAATATATACAGGATATTTCTTTGTTCTATGTATATAATAGAACTGTATATGTGTATATGGTGTTGCATATGGTAATTAAGATGAAATAATTTTCTTTAAAAGGTCAGCAGCTCATAACATAACTGTCCACGCCTACCATACACATAAATATCCATTTCTGTGAATTGAATCGATATAAATGTCATTAAAGAGACGTGTAATATTTTATTATAGCGTATATATATTAATACCCATAAGTCCGTGGTATATGCGTACTAACCAGGGGTTGAGAATCGCTGTTTTAGGTGATGTTCCCGATTCGGTTTGGTTTGGTTTGGTAACTGTTGGTACGCATGGCCCTAAACAAAGATGCAAATAAAATTCTCGGTATGTTTTGAATGTTTACAACTATAGTTATAGTTTGTATGTTCGGGATCGCATTTCAAACAAGAAAATTTGCAGATTTTGTTTATTTAGAACAACCTAAATATATCTGCGCATGTTTTTAACGGTTTCAAACTTTTCTAATGGCTTCTAACCAAATCTATAGAAGAAACTGTTATACATCTGTTTAATAACCAAAAATAGGCTGTAGGAAGAAAGGACCTGTATGCAATAAATTTTTTTTTAACTTTTTCTACAGAAATGAGTAGACTATGCTTAAAGTACGAATTATTGCAAAATAATGGTCCTTGGTCCTATTCTATTACGCAGTAAAATTTACAATAATAATGATCAAATCCAAGTTTGTAGCAGCATGGTGCATTGTACAATGTTGCTAAATAGTCGTTTGTATTTATTGTATTGATAGATGGCGTTTTCAAAATGTGTTTTTTTTTTGACAAAGGTTATTTTGAAATTTTCCCTAAGTTGTAATTTCCCATTTTGTCATTTAGATATTGGGAATAATTAATGTTGTTAAAACTTTTCTTTTTTTGAATTTTTCTGTGTATTTGATTTTTTAGATGTTGATCAATGTAAAGTCCCTTTATTTTTTCAATTAAATTTGTCTATCAGAATTACTAGAAGTTCCTTTCCGCTTTATTTCTTTATTTTCATTGAATGCATATTGTTTGTAAAAGAGTACGTGAACATTTAAATAACGCGCGGTTTGGTGCGAAATCTGCAGTGTTGTCAAATGTTTTATTATAATTTCTTTCTTTCTATAAAAATAAAAATGAATGAGAAATCTTAATTTTTTTTACGGAACGCTTATAAACAAGCGTCTTTAACAATACTTTTATGAACTTTCTTTTTTTTTAATTCGGGCTCCTTATTTCTGCCAACAGGCCGTTTGAAATTTCATTACGGTAGAATAAACTATTAGGAATTGCTGGTTATTGAACGTTTATTGAAAGTCCTGTTGTGTTGAACGTAAGGTTATGTCAACCCAAGAGTGGGCAAAGGTACAGTTGTTTGGTTATCGTAGTCGTTTGTACGTTATTGGTATTTATCAAAATGCAATGATTTCTCTTTACTTTCATTAATAAAAATTTGGTTGAAATTATAGTTGCACGATCTCAAACTACAGTATCTTAGAATCATGGTAGCTATGCATTATATGTCAAATTATCGTAGTCTTTTGTTATTTTTTTTTTGTTTTTTGTTGTTTATACAATAAGTAGTTGTTTGTTGTTTTTTATGATAGATGAATAATATTGAAAAAATGTAATAAATGATTAGATTTTTTTCTTATTAATTTTAATTACAGTGTGAGATATGTCAGGGTTAGGCACAACAGCACCCTCGTCAGCTGATGCCTGTCTTAGTATCGTTCACAGTCTTATGTGTCATAGACAAGGGGGTGAAAGTGAAGGTTTTGCCAAACGTGCCATTGAATCATTAGTTAAAAAATTGAAAGAGAAACGTGACGAATTAGATTCCTTAATTACAGCAATTACAACTAGTGGTGCACATCCTAGTAAATGTGTTACAATACAACGTACATTAGATGGACGTCTTCAGGTATATTTATTAGAAAACATTTATTACCTTGATCAATATGTTTCGTTATTATAATTATTATTTGATTGTTCTAAGGTTGCAGGACGAAAAGGTTTTCCACATGTAATCTATGCGAGAATTTGGCGTTGGCCCGATTTACATAAAAATGAATTAAAACACGTTAAATATTGTCAATTCGCGTTCGATTTGAAATGCGATTCAGTATGCGTTAATCCTTATCATTATGAGCGTGTTGTATCACCAGGAATTGATTTATCTGGTTTAACTTTGCAATCAAATACACCACGTTTAGTAAAAGATGAATATAGCGTTCCTGGCGCCAGTATGGATGTAGATGGTGATATGAATATGGCTGTATCGCAAACGGTACAGCATCATCCCCCACAACAAAATTTCACATTAACTACACTTCAATCCTCATCAACAAGTACGTATTTACTATAAACAAAAACAAACCAAGAAAGAAAAATTAACAGTAAACATATAAACAAGAAATATGTCACTATCACGTAGTTATTCGTGTATGTTTTTTTTGTTTCGATTTATATTATTTTAAAGATAAAAGTTGCAAGTATTTTCATTTTCAATTATTTGTTATTAGTTTAGTGTATATTTTTAGTTATGCATGTTACGTTTCGTTCTTATGGTAGGTGAACAGGGATTATATAATTCGACAAACAGACAAGTAATGGGACCTCCTACAGTTCCTAAAGTTGAAGGTGGAGTTGACGCATGTACAAGATCTAATTGGTTATCACATGTTCATTTATCTCATCGTAAGATTTTTTTTTCTTTTATAAACATTTTATTTAATCTTTATTTATTTATATATTATTATTATTATTATTATAATCGTTAGTCATGAATTAGCAGTAGATAATCGACAAAATTACTCGATTCCCACAGTTCTTATAACTCTGTATTACACATTTACAGGTCAAAATCAGGTGTCTCCAAGTACTCTTAATAATCAACCACAACAACCTACAGCAAATTCAAATACACCACTCCATGTAGCTTCACAAAGTCCAACAACAGTAGTGGCCAATAATAGTGTACCTGGCAACCAACCAGCTTCTACTATGGGACAAACATTTACAGGAACAGGTGGCACATGGACAGGTTCGAATACTTTAACTTATACACAATCAATGCAACCCCCAGACAATCGAAATCATCATTCCACATATTGTATGTTGTAAGTTTAAATAATAATTTTTGTATTTTTATTAAAAAAAATTACAGGGAATCATAATTCTTCAAATCAACTCGGTAATGAGGTTATATCTGGTTTATTATCAACACAACCGGCACCAGAATATTGGTGTTCAGTTGCATATTTTGAACTTGATACACAAGTTGGAGAAACTTTTAAAGTACCATCAAGTTGTCCAAATGTTACAATTGATGGTTATGTTGATCCATCAGGTGGTAATCGTTTTTGTTTAGGTGCACTTAGTAATGTACACAGAACAGATCAAAGTGAAAGAGCTAGATTACATATTGGTAAAGGTGTACAACTTGATTTGCGAGGTGAAGGCGATGTATGGCTAAGGTGTTTAAGTGATCATTCAGTTTTTGTTCAGAGTTATTATTTAGATCGTGAGGCCGGCCGGCAACCTGGTGATGCTGTCCATAAAATTTATCCATCTGCTTATATAAAAGCAAGTTTTTATTTACAGAAAATATTCGTTTTTATTTAATAATTATCAATTATTGAATAGGTATTTGATTTGAGACAATGTCATCACCAAATGCAAACTCAAGCAGCTACAGCTCAGGCAGCGGCTGCTGCACAAGCTGCTGCTGTAGCAGGTCATATTCCTGGGCCACATTCAGTTGGTGGAATTGCGCCTGCAATTAGTAATTTAATTAAAAAAATGTATTTATATATCTTCAACTAAAAATAAAATATTTAAAGGCTTATCAGCAGCTACTGGAATTGGTGTGGATGACTTGAGAAGACTCTGCATATTGAGGTTGAGTTTTGTCAAAGGCTGGGGACCGGATTATCCACGGCAATCGATAAAGGAAACACCATGTTGGGTTGAAGTACATTTGCATAGAGCATTACAACTTTTGGACGAGGTGCTGCATACCATGCCTATTGATGGACCTCGTGGTATGGAATAAATATATTGACATAAATTTTTTCTCTTATACCCCAAAGATCTCGTACATTTACATTCAAATTTGACGAATTTTAGTCGTGTATTCGTTATAAAATTATTGGAGATGCTGAAGAATTTTTAACATTTTTAATTGTAATATAATGTAAATATAAAAACACTAATATCTATTTATATATACATAAAGAATGGAATTATCTACATATACATATTTTAAATTTTTGTACGAGATCATTTGGAAATAATACTCTACAAGTATAAATTGTGCCGTTGGTTGTGTAAGAACTCTTGTGTTTTTTCATTAGTAACTGAGTTTTTTTTTGTTTGTGGTGATTTGCTTGCCTTTAAACAATATACACGTACTATATTTACGATAATTTACAGTCAAGGATGCCTTATAAATTCATTTAAATTAATAAACTAGAAGAAACTCAAACTATATTTTAAAGAAAAATAGTGTGCGTTTTTATTTTCTTATCGTCAGTTACATTATTTCTGGTGAAAATTGTGCCATTTATTACTGAATAACGCCAAATTTAGGGATAGCACATGACATCACGAGGGTAATAATATTATTAGGCTGTGAAAACAAAACAGTAGATGTAGCTGATGAGTGTTTTTTTTTCATCTATCTTTATTATATGATAAAACTATGAAAGTACCAAAAGGTAAGATTGTGTAAGAGTTTGTTTTGTAATTTGTATTTAATATATACTTACAGGATGTGTCCTAACGATGGGCCATTAGAATGATGAGAAATTTTAGTTAACGGAAAATTATGAAATTTTGATTTTAACCGTTTTGCTATCTCAACTAGCTTTCGTTATACTAACAACCTCCGTTATATGGGGTAGTGCACCCTACTCTCTTATTTTAAATGGAACACCATATTTTTCTCTATATGGTTCGATAGAGAAACAAATTCTGCATCGAACTATTTTAGCATTTCCTATACCTATCTCTGATAATTTTTGAGTTATATAAAATTGTCAATTTCGTTTAATTTTTTCAGCTGAATTAGAATGTAAAACATTGAAGGCTTAGAAAAACAATTTTCAATTCAATTGTCACAATAAGTATCAAAATAGGTAATCAGTTGTAGATTTTCTCAATGAAAAGGGATGGAAAAATAATAATAATTAATTAAGGGTATTGGTGAATACGATCTTGAAATCATACAATGGACTTCATTAGTGGTGAAGTCACAGCGGTTGTGCCAGGGGCTTCCCTAGAAGTTTGGCCGCCCGTATGCAAGAGACGTTTTGGTCGCCCTTTCAAACAGAAAAAGAAACGACATTTTTTTATAATACTATTATGAACATTAAAAAGCCAAATAATAATTAATAATAATATTAATAAATAATAATCATATTAATAATTAATTATTAATGTAATTACAGGATTCTAAATATTGTGCTGTTTATGAAAAAACCTTTTGGATCCTTAATTTCTAATCATTATTAAAAAAAATAGATTAAGTTTTCAGTGAACCTTATGTAACTAGTAAAGAAGGTTAATTGAAATTCTAACTAGGACTCTTAAGAATGGGGGAATACGTCACATTAATATTGTAGATTGGCAATATCAATTATAATTATAAGTTTCTTTGAATAACTCTCCTTTTTAATATACAATTTTGTTTTTTCGCTGGGGGCACCAAAAAGTAAGGTGCACTACCCTATCTAATGGGGGTTGCTATAACAACAAAATAATTTTCTAGGGGTGGTTCAGGTGGCAAAACGGCTATATACTAAATTTCAGGAACATTCAGCAGCGACAACTTCTTATATTTTAACCCATCGTCAGGACACACCCTATATATTTTTAATTTTAAACATATTTTATACTAGCGTCTTTCAGACGAATCTGATTGTGAGTGATGGGCCAGTTTGTATACCCTTTTTTTCCTCTCCACTCCATTCCCATACTAATAATAATTATCATTTCAAGAATTTAAAACAATTTTCTATCTGTCCCATTCAAATTGGCCCAAAGTTTTATTTTATATAAGATTTGCTTGTTACTTGATTGTTTTATATTTATCGCGTGATTGAACATTTTGTTAAAGAGTTGTTGCATTCTTAATTTCAAAGTTAACACTACTTCAAATTGATGAATTGTTATGTACCAATTGAATTTTATGTATGCTCAAAATTATCCTAGTCTTTATTGGAGATAAACTTCTTGTTGCCACCCTCATTAGCATTTTGTTAATGGTGGTAACATGTGAGTTGTCTGTTATGTTTTCTGTGACTGCAATTAGTGTAACTGTAAACGTTTGGAATGTGACTATTCTTTAATACAGTGGTTCTCTACTTTTTCTCGCACTTTTCACAAATAGGACAGATCTATTTTTGAAATGATAATAAACACAATAGTTGAGAATCATTGGTATAGTTTGTAATTCTACGTCAGACTATAGCTTAAGGTTCTATAAAAAATTATTTTAACCATAGGTTGATTTTCGATGCTCAGTTATTTTGTATACACACATACTAATGAAAAATCTATTTTTATGTGAACTTTCTTTTAACAATTTTTTAATTGTCAGTGATTGTATTTTAATCTAGATGAATATATTTAAGATAGCTATTTTAACCTATTTTAATTTATAATTAGATTTATAAATCTTATATTATTCGTTTCGCAACAAAACTCTTGATAGCACCTATAAACACTCATTAACTTCGGTTTTTATTAAAAAAAAAACAACTATTCAGTTGAAGATCTTTTACATTGTAAACAAAAGTAGCATTTTTTACTTTATTAACATTATATGAGGTATTTCACCTCGCAGTTGGCTGAGCCTTTCTTAAGAAGCAGTTACACGGTCTGTGGTTCACCGAACCACGGAACTGGTCTGAGTTTCGTAGTGGTTCGCCATTTCACGAAACAGTGTGTCAACACGGTCTGTAGTGGTTCGTGGTCTGTAGGTTCGTCAATATTGTCGGGAACTTTCAAGGCCGCTACAAACACAATTTTTATGTTTTGCAATTGAATTGAATTTCAAAATTTTTCAAAACATAAAAATTGATTTTTAATTTCATTTTTTTATAATATTCTCTTAATTATTATCTTATGTTTATATTTTTATTTTATTTTGTTAATCTCTCTTTAAATAATCAATTTTATTGAAATATTTTGATCTGAAGATGGGATTATAAGTTCCGAAACAAATGTAATGTATAATTTTATAATATAACTTTATTTGTAAAATAATTGTAAATGTCCTCACGACCAACACAGTCCACTGAGCACCAACCTAAACCATCACGAACCAGCCCGGACTTCTCCGTAGTTCCATAACATTTTACAGACAATCAATGGGTAGTCCAGACCAGTTCCGCCGTACTACGAACCAAGACGCACCAGCTATGTTGCACAGTCCGTGGTTCTTAGTTTTGCACACCAAGTCCTCCGAACCACGGACTGTGTAACTGCTCCTTTAGCGTACAAACAAAGAGATCAGGATGTCTGCTTACTGGCAATTGGCACTAACAGGCGCCAGTTATCACATAGTGGACGATCAGAAAGCGGACTGAATCTTATGGGCGCAGGCAACATTCTTTCTTTGTTTTCAACATGTAGTATCGTAGCTAGGTTCGGTCTCTTGGACAATACATTAGCAAATGTCAAGTGTGAACCAAATTACGATAACCCCGTAAGAAAGGTAAACTGCAAGGTTAAATACCTTGTTGCACATGTGATACAGCCATTGAACAATAAACGTGGATGATTCTTATAGAACTCATATTGGAGGATGATTCGAAAAATATTTCAAGAATTTATAGGGCAGTCTCTGGCGAACATTTTAGCATAATTAGAACCATGTAGCTCATTTGTAAATTGGTTAAAACACGCTCGTTACTGAGGATGTCGGGATTTTCAAAAAGTTGCTACACATGTAAAATGACTCGAGTATCTTCCATTTTATTTTGGAATAGGTGAAAATGTGTCTACAATTAAATAGAGAAAAACGGTAAAAAATCAATGTTGGGAGGGTCTAAGAGTCACTCCTGGTTTTTTGCATGCTTAATCAGTATTTTTTACTAAAATAATTTCCAGGAAGAGACCCCTTGAAATATTATTCGATCGCTCGCCAAAGAACAGGAGTTTATGGATTGACCACATTTAGTGTTTAACGGATGTAGCCAGGTGGTTCCGCACGTCATGGCATTTCCTCTTTGGGGTAAATAGGGGATGAAATTCTAAGACGAAAAGTCTTGTATCATTTTTTCACTTGACGCACAGATAATTAGTAATTAATTAAATCAATGAGCCAATCAGGTGCCCACTATAGCGATCAAAAGAGAGGATAGTCTTGATTTTTAGGCATAAAATTCTTATAACAAAGCAAGATAAAGATATCTGTCCTGCAAAGTATATTCCTGTCCTGCAGTGCTCAGTACATTGAACACTGAAGCACAGATATGTACGGATTCACACGGAATAAGCATATTTTTATCTCGCTTTGGTGTATGAATTTTAAAGTATTGTAAAGAATAGGCGACACGCAAGATAGTGGGACATGTGAAGCGAACCAGCTAGCAGGTTGGTGCGACAGCTGTTCAAACTAGTAGAGCATACGATTGGCTGCTCAATTTAATTAATTACTAATTAAGCGGCCTGCACACACCAATCTGCAGGGACAATTTGTAAGGGAAATAGAGTGGGAGCCCCGTCTCCACGTGTCCATATGTGTGCGTCGGGTGAAAAAATATGAAACTTTCCTCTTAGAATTTTATCCCTTATCTACCCCACCGGGAAATTACACGACTTATACAACAGCCTGTATATAAAGAAAAGAGTTGAATTGAATGTTTTATGAAAACTATTTGAGATGTTATTTTTCAGAAAGAAGACATGTTTAAGAAATTATGTGAAATTTTAAAAATGATAATAAAATGTGTATGTCTAATAATTTGGGTTGTCTTTTACTTCATTTGTCAATTAAAACAACAAACACATCCAAATAACAAAATATATATATTTAATAATAATATATGACACAAAATTTACGACATTGGATAATTTGATAAATTGATATTTAAAATTGCCAATTATTGCCGTGTGTTGTATCTGAAAAAACACCTAAATACATATAATTGATGTTATCCTTTTTTTAAGTTCAAAAAACTCAAACATCAAGTAAAAGTATGTTATCAATATTATCATTCAATTTTTATATTAATTCCAACGTATATTAAAAAGCTTTACAATTAACAAAATACAACCACAAATCTAGTTATATATTATGAATTTTCTTCGAAAAAAAAAGAAACAAAATAGTTTTTATAACCAGATTTATAGATTTGATCAACATTCAAGAAACTTTAGTTTCATCAAATTTCAACTTACAATCAGTGTCAAAAATAAATATTTGTACTTAATTGTATACAGGATACTTGTTCAAGAAATTCACCCAAAAAATTTACATTTCGTGATCAATATCCTGTATAATATAGTACTATAGAACACAAGAATAAGCAAACGACAAACAATAATAAACGATAAATCTATAACTAATTATTACTGAATGACATATATTTTTAATTTACCAAACAATGTTTGGATAATATCTTCAAATCAGTAGACCCCTTTAGATTAAACACAAAAAAAATCACCTGATTTTGGAATCATAATGATTAGTAGAACTCTATTTATAACAAAATTTCTAAATAGAGTTCTCGATACAATTATAAATTTAGAAAATTGAACAGTTTGATCGATCACCAATTATACCATCAATCTTTTCCATCTCCATTAGTAGCATATGGAATATCTCCGATGCAGACTGTAAAATCCATATTTTAATATTAACTTAATAATAAGAACAATTTTTAATAACCGTGTGTCCCACGGTAAATTATTAAATGTATCTAACGATAAAAGAAAACTACCAAAATGCTTTGTTTACTAATAATAAAGTAGTATCAGAACTTTTTTCAAATCCTAACGACAATTTGATTTATTTCTAAAAATCCTAAAAGGGCACTTTCATTTCCAATACGTTACACCACCTAATTCTGTTGTTTACATAAATAACAGAATAATCTTCCAGAAATATGGGATATGCTGTATGATACCACCAACAATGCATATAGCTATTCATGATTAATATGATTATCAATAAATCTTTTAGAGAAACTATTCATTGTTTGAAATGATCAATTAGATTAAATAAAAAATCGTATCGCGATTTTTAAGAGAAACTGTGTAATTTTGTGAGAGTAATATTAATTATAATTTTGTTTATAAAAATAGAACTTTTATATTCAGACTTGATTACGAAAAATCGCGTTATCAGTAATTTGATTATGATTAAGTAATAATAACAAAAACAATAATACATACAGCAGTTTGTTTGGCTGAAGTTTCTAAAAAGATTGCATTCCAAGTTTCACCCAACTTTTTACCTTCTTCAAAACTGATCATACGTTCCATATGCAAATCAGTTTTGTTGCCAACAAGTACAACTGGTACTCTAAATGAATTAAATATATTTTTTTTTATTAATTTTGTTTTAATTGAATTATAAATGCATTAAAAACATACTGTATCTTTCCATTAAGATCCTTTAGTTTATGAAAAATTGATCCAACAACCTCAAACGAACGGCGATCAGTGATGCTGTAGACTAGAACATATCCATGTACATCAATGCTATATTGAGATGGGAATAAAGTCAGTTCATCTTGCCCAGCAGTATCAACTAAGGTCAATTCATAATCTTGAGAATTGATTCTCACAGTTTTCGTGAAAGCTAAAAGTTAAGTTATGTTACAATAAAAGGTTAATTATACGCGAAGTTACTTACTATTTTCAATTGTGGGATCGTAAGAATCCACAAATTGGCCTTCCACGAACTGAATACTCAATGAAGACTTTCCTAATTAAAGAAGATATTAAATGAAATTAAAATACTGATTAGTTTCAATATTAAGTACAACTTACCAACGGATCTATAGCCCATTACGGCGATTTTCCGTTGTTTACAAGACATTGTTCTTCTGGACTGAATGGTGGCGGTTTTTAATTACAATTTAAATAAAGAAATATTTAATTTTATTTGTTTTTTTGGTTGTAAAGTTGTCACAAACACAAAACAGGCTGTAACAACTAGACTATTTTTATCCAAATACGCCGCCTAAAACATTAACATACAAATATAAAATTTATATTTCATAATTGTTTGAATTCTTTTTTTTTATTATCTAATTGATGACATTTTCTTTTTCAAATAGAAAATTTACTAAACATTTATTATAACATGCTTAAACTCTTCAGCGCACTGCGCATTGTCAAAGCATGATAACTGTCATTGAAGAACATTTTGTTTTTATACGTTGGCTAGATATGATAAATCTGTTAAAATACAGAGTCGTCACTTACAACTAGAACACCGATTTAACAAAAATATCGGGATGAAATTGTTACATTATTTGTTTTTCCAGTTAAATCTTATTGTAATCAAATGAACACAAAAGAAATACGATTGCACTATATATTTTTTATTTAATTGAAATGAATAGCCGGTATTATTGTTTAATTATTTACGATCTATTGTGTAAGAAGCTGGATAAAATTAATTTTAATGTCACTAATTCAAACTATAAATGGCGTCGTTAGAGTAGCGCATGACGGGAGAGATCAACAGAAAAACAATGGGAATTGTGCAACACCATCTAGTGGTGATAATACTTACAAAACTGGATAAAACAAAGAAAAATGAATGCATTTTATTTATTAGTTTTAATATGGAACTTAAATTTAGTATTAAATTAAAATTGAACTTATTTAAATATAATTATAATTATAAATAATTTTATTAAAATTAACTATATCAAATTATTAATAATAACTAATATTCTATAGATAGATCTTACCTGCAAAATTGTGATGATTAATTATTTGAAACTAATAAAATTAGATAATTCTGATCGCAAGAAATGAGTGTACGCGCCAACGGTTTTCAATTGAAAATGAAGTCAATATGGCGCATGACAATAAAACAGTAAAACGAAGGAATATTGGGTAATTAATTGCTGACAATACAACGCCATCTAGATGAATATACTGCAAGCTACCCTGGTGGAAAGAAATACTATAAATATGAATTTATTTCCATTTTCTGACATTTTCCGAGTTTTTCAGATATAATAAGATTTTTTAGAGAAAATAAGAAATTTTCAGAGAAAATTTCCACCAGACCTCAATGTTGAACTCAACTATATTATAATTACAATAAAATTTGCTATTTTGTGAAAAATTAATTTTTAAAATAAAAAAAAAATCAACATAATCTTCAAATTTTGATAATTCTTATATAAATTCAACTTACCGAAAATAATAAAACCAGAAAATTCTAATCGCAAGAAATGAGCTAGTGTACGCGGCAACGGTTTTCAATTGAAAATGAAGTCAAGATGGCGCATGGCAATAAAACAGTAACACAATAGAACAATGGGTAATTAATTGCCGATAATACAACACGCCATCTAGATGGATATTTGGTAAGCTACTTCAATGTTAGTTACTGTGAGGCCTCGAAGGATCTCAGGGCATGGTATTTGAGGGGAGAATATATATGTATCTCCCGAAGAAATAAAGAGAACTGCCCTAAACTGTATCCTGGACTTTGATAAAAGGACGGGACTATTGGGGGAAGACAGGTAGCCCAAATCAGGCTTGTTGACGGGTGTATAAAATGCCTTAAAGGCTGAGGTACAGTGGGAAACTAAGCACAACTCGTGTGCGAGGGGCGATAAAAGACCTCACACAAACAATTAATAGTAACAATAATACCTCAATGCTAACTCAAATATAATATATGTATTTACAATAAAACTTGCCATTTTGTTAAAAATTAATTCGTAAAATAAAAAAAAAACATAAATTTTAAATTTTGGTGTGTTTTATATTAAATTCAACTTACCGAAAATAATCAAATTAGAAAATTCTAATCGCTAATCAATTGAAAATGAAGTCAAGTACACGGGGCGAGTTTACAAGCTACAAGCCGGCTTTTTCACAAGCAGCTCGTAAACTAGTCCAGTGTCCAGTGTACTTGATGCACTCGCTCCATTAGCTGCTTGTAAAAACGCTCTCGAAAAAGTTGAACTGCCGGCGACTTTACACGCCACTCGCCGGCTTTTTAGCGAGTTAGCTTGTAAACTAGCCACGTGTACTTATATAGTAGCATGTGCACAAGTGGCTAGTAGCATTGATAATAAACTAAAATAACAATAACCTAACGTGGTTTGAACACGCCAGCTAGTTGGCTACTGAGCAAGTGAGAAATTTCGTGTGTACTCGACAATTAGCGCACTCGCCGGCTTTTTACAAGTCGGCTTGTAGCTTGTAAACTCGCCCCGTGTACTTGAGGCTTTAGCCTTTACACGCTACTCGCCGACTTTTGAGCAAGCTAGAAATTTAAAATTATATTTAAATTGAGTTTATTTGAGTCAGTAAGTACAATTAATTTTTAGTTTTATTTTTATTTGCGGGAGAATATTGCTATCAAATCTGTATGCGTGGCAGTACTCTTTTTACTAAAATTTTATAAAAATTAACAATCAAATTATTAATAACTACCTAAATTCGATAATTTATTATTGTCTCTTTAAATAGATCTTACCTGAATAATTGTGACAATTAATTTCTTGAAAATAATACAAAATCTATCGTCTCATTATCGAGATAAAAAATAAAATAGTGCAAAAAACATGGTTTTTTCATTTTTTTCAGAAACTTAACGACAGATTTGCTTAAAATTTGATATAAGTAATGCTTACAATTAGACTAATACTAAGCTCAGGTAATTTTTTCAAAATTTTTGAATATCACGTTTATATTTTGATCCACTGAAGTTCGACCTTAATGGCATTCCACAACAATCGGCCCCCTAAAATATGTATGTTTATGTTGTTTCTTATAAGGAGTGCTCAACGGTATTTCACCTCTCAGTTGGTTAAGCTTTGGTTACATAGGGTATAGGGTCGTAGTAGATTTGAGAACTGTGGATGCATTTTTAAAAATGCGTTTTTAGTAGTAAAATAAATATGAATTAGAGTGAAAAATTAATAAAATCTGGAAAAAAATAAATAAAAATGTACTTTTTCTTGAGATTAAAATATTTTTCGAATCGTTCGTCAACTAACAGCGAGTTTCCACATGAATTGTTATTGCTTTTAAATGAATTGTAATAATGTATTGTATATATTGTGGCCTATTTGAATATTTGACGGCATAGTCATTGAATTTTAAAAATTAAATGTCATCACAACGGTTTATTTGATTGACTTGGAATTTTTACATAATACACAATTTTCTACTGATTCGTACAAAATTAGAGTACACTCAATAAACCTCTTGTAATAATATGTTGCTCGTTTTTTTTCATTGTAGAATTTCATCTTTCATAATTATTGTCATTTTTTTTAATTCTCCTGTCATTTTCTGTTTCGAAATTCCGGAAATACAAAAAATAATACCAGTAACCCCACTTCCTTCTTCTAATTGAATATCTTCCTTCCCATATTCTGACCTGCTAAAATTCTGTTACATTGTGACGAGCACCCTCGAAAGCCGGTTTTACACAACCTCACAAAAAATCGTTAACGTTATTTACCGACCGAAAAATTTAACTTTTGCTTTATCATCCATCAAAAACGTAACACCCAAAGACTATTTAAAATATCATAATTTTTTGTTGAAAAAAACACATGTCAAATGAATCAAAGTACGGCCTACGTAACTAGAGGCATGGCCAACTGCGAGACGGGTAAGAAGAGTAGGGCTCTTGGGTTCAAAGTTTCTACAAGTCAAACAAGAATAAGATCTTGTGGGTATAATATGTAGGTCATTAGAAATTTAAAAATTGAAAATCAAGCCCCTATGTTACCCCAAGTGAAGGGGTACCTCTCATGGGTGAAAGGGGGAGTAACATATGCTAGAAAATGTCGAGGGGAGCATATTCAAAAGTGATTTTTTTGTCTCTCTCCTGGAATCAACAAACAGACAAATTCCATTTCAATAGAAACATTGAAGAAACATTGGTCCCGCCCATGTCCGTTCTTTGTCAAATGACATGTTTCATGAATAACAGACAGAAATACCAAATCCACAAACCAGATCTGGTTATTGTTATCGTTTAAAATAGAAAGTTTTCAAGGTTGTTTCGTACAAAAGAAATTGCTGTGTTTGGTCAAAGGACTAAGGGGTGGGGATAATTTCCGCCATAATTTTTAATTTCTAGACAACCTACGTTCCCTCTGTCTCTTTCTAACTAATATCGTAATAATATTATTGACTCAACGCTAATATGTAAGTAGTATCGATGGGCGGGACCAATGTTTCTCCTATGTCTCTATTCCAAACGAACCATACGGTATACAGCACCCCTAAGGCAAAAGAGATCTTGGGTATGCGGGTATATTATGGGTATGCGATTTCCATGAAAATTCACACAACGTACTAGTGGCACAATACAAAATAATCCTGAAAAAAGCAGCCACCTCCCATTACTGAAGGCGGCAATATGGCGTTGGCGGTTAGCATATTTAAAGTAACGCGACTCATTGTCAGTCTGACCAGATGACATTTACACATCATTGTTAATTAATATTTTGGAGTAATTAACACCAATAAAAATCTAAAAAAAATCACACTCACGTTCGAACGTGTTTCGTTCAAGGTGGTAATATTTTCGTGCACTTATCACTCTCCGTATTCCCTCTATGTAGGGTACCCACACTTGGGGGAGCTAGGTGATGGGTTACTTTTTTTCGATTTCTAATGAGCTTTATGAGCTTCTCCCACAAAATTTTATTCTTGTATGATTTATACAAACTGTTTACCGTGAGGCGAAAATACCATGTATTTGTAACGATAAAAGAGTAAACTACGCCAATGGAGAGTTTGTAGTGTGCGATAATCGCACAACATCTAAGGGTGCAGTTATATGTCCGGACTCAATTTAATTTGTGGGGAGATGTGGACCATAGACACCATAGACTATTTGTACGTCACATATCGGTAAGGTGCGTATGAAAGGGTTGATGTTCGCCGCACTAGATTTAAGGGTGATTCAGATAATCGGCGTCGGATGATTAACCAATGGGTGGGGCGACTTAGCCCATGACGTGTTCTGGTAAACTGACGTCAGCTTCAAGTTCGGCAGTGGAGAAAAAGAAACCAAACAACACCGTCGAAAACTGGCAGTGTGCAATCCCACACATACAACGAACGAAACAAAATACGATAGCGGCGGAGTTATTCGTTATCAAATAATACATTCCTTGTTTATAAGACAAAATTTACAATAAATAATGTGATATTTTTGTGTACACCAATTTTATATTATATTGAATTAATTTTAATCAATTTTTATAACGAATTTATACAAATACGTGAGCTATTTTTCGAATATTATTTTACAAGAAACCAACGATAAAAAACAACAAACAGAGGTACAGCGAGGAGGTTAAGAATTGTGCGCGTGTATATGTTGTCAATATGGCTTCATCAAGTGCCGAATTTGCAAAATTGACCCCCGATGAAAAGGAGGAAATCAAAGAAAAATTCATATCGGTATGTATACATCATGTCAAATCAATATTAATTTCTAAATTATCCAACATGCCGGTAAATTTATTAACGTTTTAAATGTCCAATAAATTCTTTTAAGCTACGCCCATCATACGAAATTTCGACAATTTCTATTTTTTAATGAACGAGAAATAAAATAAAAAGATATAATTTAATTATTCTTTGTTAATTGATATAGTTTCGTAATTACACTAATAAATTAGATGAATAAGTAGTAAAATTGATAATCAACATTTTACTTTTGTTCTCGAATGAGTCACTTTGCCAAGTAGGTTTCTGGTATTAATATTATTATTACTCATCAGTTTTCTCTTTCTATTACGTTTTACAAAAATTCCTTCAAAGAATATTTATTAACAATATTCAGATTTTAACACCGGTAAGCATGAAATTGTTGCTAAAACCAGCAAATTACCGTTTTACATAATTTAGCGAAAATCAAGTAAAATACTGAATACTTCCATCGTTCCTTTATGACCATCTGTATAGTAAGTGTGTCAAGGGAATGTGAGTTTTTTTAATATTCTTCCAATAACACACATCGTCATACTTATGTAGAACTGTTTTCATCATAATAATTACAACATTCCTTCATGTTATCAATTTTAAATAAATGAAAAACTTATCAATTGTTGTTTTTTTAACAAACCCTTTTACTAAATAATAATAGTGATAATACTGATCATAGAGAAACTTGGAATAATTACGATTGACCATGTGAAACAATCGTTAAGAAATGGAAAACACTTCGACTTTGAATTCACATGAACTAAATTAATTAATTTGTTAATCAACCAGTTATAATTTAATTAAATAGATAGAATTGTATCTTGGGAACGTTCTAATAATAAAAAATTCACATAATTTTCTTGAAACTGTACAGGAAAAGAAACAACAAAGATGGGAAACTATCAAGTTTAATATAATGCTGTTTTAGTAAAAATATTTATAACAATTTTTATACATTAAAAAAATAGTTTCCTTGGCGATTATTTTTGCACATTTATAACGTTTATCTATACATACGAGTTGATAAAAATACTTAATTGTTGGCTTCAATTCGGGAAAAAAATTCAATTACAATCTAATATCGCTGCGAAACTGGCTAAACAATGGTAGTTCTGGATCTATAAACAATAACTAATCGTTTATTTATAGATAAGATAATGTTGCTTATAATCACATTGTGCAATAACAATAGTTATTATCAATATAAATTTCATAATCTATTTATTGCACTGTCTGCGGAAGATTTATGAACCAATTGGTTGCAGTCGTAAAATTTGAAGTTTGTCTTATTAAAATTGTAATTCTGATATTAGATATTCAAATATTTGAATTGTATTTATGCACTGCACTGTATCCAGCCCAACATAATATTAATCAGATTAAAGGTTGTTGTGTTATTTTCGTTGTATTAGAGTTTCTGGTGACGGCGAAAAATCAATTTCTGGAATACTTTGTATTAGATTAATTATAATTTATAAAATATAACGTAATCTAAATGACGTGTAATATTTTGTTGTAAAAAATCTCGTATATTGATTTGCCGAATTAATGATAATCCATTGATAAAGGTGTTAGATTGTCGATAGATAGATAGATGAGAGTTTACTTAATTTATTTGGTTAATTAATAGTTAAGTGAAAAGTTATAATCATGTTTAGTAGAACTACATCATATATTGAGGATGGTTTTTTTGATGAAATCAAAGAGAATTTTCAAAATGTGAGTTGAAATTTTGTGGTATTTTAGTTTTGTTATCAATATCTCACATCCTTTTTCATTTTCCTGTTATGTTGTACAATCTAAAATGTGGTTATCTAATATACTATAAATATATTTTTATGTCTATAGATTGATAAAAACGGTGATGGTTATATTGACTTGAAAGAATTACGTGATGCATTAGATGCATGCGGTTTTCGTATACCTGGTTTTAAGGCACGTCAAATGGAAGAGGAATTCAAGAATTCGAAAAATTCCAAAATACCAGGCAAAATGACATACGATGAATTTGAAAAATTATGCAGTGATTTAAAAGCAAATGAAGTTGCTAGTACATTTAAAATGGCTGTAACGAAACGTGAAAATTTACAACATCTTGGTGGTACATCAGAAGCATCAAATGAGGGTACAACACATTCAGTACGTGTTGAAGAACAATTAGCCTTCTCTGATTGGATAAATTCTAATTTACGGCATGATCCTGATTTACAAAATCTATTACCAATTGATCCTGAAGGAAAAAAATTATATGATAAAGTCAAAGACGGTATATTATTATGTAAAGTTATAAATCATTCATGTCCAGATACAATAGATGAAAGGACAATAAATAAAAAGAATTTGACATTATATACAAAATTGGAAAATTTAACATTAGCATTATCATCAGCACAAGCGATTGGTTGTAATGTTATCAATATTGATGCACATAATTTATCAAAGGGTACACCGCATTTAGTATTGGGCCTTTTATGGCAAATCATTAGAATCGGTTTATTTAATCAAATTACATTAGAACATTGTCCTGGTTTAACCACATTATTATCAGATGATGAAAAAATTGAAGATTTAATGAAACTATCACCAGAAGCGATATTAATACGATGGGTCAATTATCATTTAGAACGTGCTGGTGTATCTAGACGTATCACTAATTTCACTAATGACATTACAGATTCTGAAGTTTATACACATTTGATACGGCAAATTGCACCGCCAGAAGCGGACGTCAATACCAATGCACTTTTGGTATAATTATAATTACTTCAATTTACATTAATCATAATAATAATAATAATGTTTTTTTTTAAGGAACGAGATTTACATGAACGTGCTGAAATTATGCTACAACAAGCCGCTAAATTAAAATGTAGAGCTTTTATTACACCACAAGACGTGGTTAACGGCGTCTACAAACTTAATGTTGCTTTTGTTGCTAATTTATTCAATAATCATCCGGGATTAGATCAGACAAATGGTGTTTTAGATGGATATGAAACTGTCGAAGAAACACGAGAAGAACGAAGTATATTAATTATAATTCTATATTAATTAAAAATTAATAATTTGATTGATTGCAGCTTACAGAAATTGGATAAATTCAATGGGCGTATCACCGTATGTAAATTGGTTATATTCAGATTTAGCAGATGGTTTAGTTGTTTTTCAATTATACAACATAATAAAACCGGGTATTGTTAATTGGAATCGTGTACATCGTAAATTTAATCCACGTAAAAAATTTATGGAAAAACTTGAAAATTGTAATTACGCAATTGAATTAGGGCGTGAAATAAAATTTTCACTAGTTGGTATAGCTGGACAGGATATAAATGAAGGCAATATAACATTGACATTAGCATTAATATGGCAACTGATGAGAGCATATACATTATCAATATTATCACAATTAGCTGAATCTGGTAGTCCGATTGTTGAAAAAGAAATTGTTACATGGGTTAATAATAAATTAGCATCGGCTGGTAAAAAGTCTTCCATTAAAAATTTCCAAGATCCAACTATTGCCGATGCTAAAGTTGTCATTGATTTAATTGATGCTATTAAACCTGGTGCTGTTAATTATGATTTAGTTAAAAATAGCGGAAATGAAGAGGTAAATCTATTTACATTTTGTTTAATACGATATATTTTAATTTTTGAATATTTTAGGATAATTTGGCTAATGCGAAATACGCGATTTCTATGTCACGTAAAATCGGTGCTAGAGTTTACGCTTTACCGGAAGATATTGCAGAAGTTAAACCGAAAATGGTTATGACTGTATTTGCTTGTCTAATGGCACTGGATTATGTACCTAATATGGATAGTGTGCCACAATAATAATAATAATAATAATAACACATTTCATATCATCGCAAATATTCAACTATTCCATACTATACTTAGATTTATGTTTACTATTTACATTCTATTAAAATCTGTGATTATCGCAGATATCAGCATTCCAAACCATCTTAACTAGTCTGGTTTTAAACAATAATGGAAACGAAACTTTTAAGTATTAAATACGAAATTTGACATCATGGTGCAATAATTTTACACATTCCAAAAGAATAATTCCATTTTTTTATGTAATTTTCATTTTGAAAACGATTTGAATTGTATTTATTTTAATTTTTCTTAATTTATTGGCTTGGGGGAAATAAAGTGCCATTTATAAATAATATTTAGATTAGGTTTTAACACTTATTTAACGTATAAACTACATTTATATATTTGGAGGTTTGTAATTTTCCACGTAAATATCAACAAACATGCTTTAGTACATATACATAAAATTGGTATTCTTATTTCACACCTTATTCCTTCTTTTAAAATTCACGATAAAAAGACAATGATTTGGAAAAATACTATATTATAATATCTTGTTTTTGTACAAAAAACTTATTTATACAAATCTTAACAAGTACAGTTGAATTTCAAAAGATGGTGGGAAAAGAAAAAGGAAGAAAGATTGAATCACCTCAATTTGAACAAAATTAAACTAAACATAGAACTGGTTTTAAAGATTCCCCACAACAATTAATGAATCTTTAAAACTGGCCCTTTACGTCTCACTAAAATAATGAGGTTTTCATGGTTGCTAACACTAGAATAGCTTGAAAATATTTCAACGAATTTCTTTGTACTAACAAGCCAAAAACTGTCTATAACATAAACTGGAATATTCAACAAACTTGAAATAAAGTAATTTGAACATTTTTTTTTCTTCTTTTTTAATACATAGATATATCTAACAATATAACACAACAATTTTTTATAATTTCGTTGAATATTTACAGATGGATGGATGCATTAAAGGTTGGACCCTTCCATCCGATAACCCTGCCAAATTTATCACTTTAACAATGACTCTAATTATAAGTTATATGAAATAATTATCATCAACAAAAACAGCAATTATCAACAAAATTCTAATATTTCTTTGTATGCATTTAAGTTGAAGGAATTTGCTGAAAATTCAACAGTTGAGATCATACAACACAGATGATTGCTCTAAAAATTAAACGTATCACTTGGACCTTATAACAGAGATTTTGCAACATATAGAAGGCACATAAATTTAAATAATTTCAATTTTATAACTATTATAAAATCCAAGATTGACAGAATATTTTATACTTCAACACTGGTATTTGTTCCATCAAATAAATAATAATAATAATAAAGGAAAAGAGAACTCACTCGTAACATTCCGTTAATTTAACGAATTCAAAGATAAAAAAATATTTTACGTACAAAACTAATTTGGTAGATTTTGCTGCCCTTGTAGTAATAAACAAAACAAAAAAATAATAATTGTAAGTGATCATTAATCATTATAAATACTTTGAATGGAGTATTTTCAAGATTGCCTCCTTACTATAACATTTAAAAAATATAATTTCTATCACAGAACTAATTATAAACAGACATGTAAGTACTAGAAACTACAGAAAAACAATTTTAAATGTTTACCCACTGTCGTCTTGTAATGATTCTACACTATCAATAGATGAAACACTACTTTTAACATTTGCAAATCTATCAGGTACTGATACATCGTCATCATCATCGTCATTATCTAATTTAACAGGTGTTACCTTAAAACGCGAACTTTTTATTTTTTTATCATCAACTTTGGTTATATGAAAACGGCTCTTTGTTTTTGTTGTTTTTGTTATTGTTGTATGTAATTTCTCATCAACAACAATATCTGGTAATGTAACATAACGTAATTCGCAACTTAATGATACTTTTCTTGAAAATAATTTCGATAATTCATCACAACTATTCTCTTTCATTGTTTTATTAACAGTACAAATACCATTGATTTTTTGTACTAATTGGACATATGCATGAGGATCCTAGATTTTATTTCAAAAATAAAATTATTCAAATCAATTAATAAAATCAGCAACTTACATGACTTGAACGATTAATCGTATCTATTTCAATTTTTGATATTTTTGATGTTGTTAATGCTTGGCATAATTTCTCTAAACCGGCTACTTCAATTGCTTTATTACCTTTTAGATTAATTTTCTAAAAAAAAAAAAAAAAAATAAATTTTGATTAAATTAATCCAAAGATTAACAAACTTTCAATGATGTATTATTTTTAATGGCTGCAGCTAAATAGTCCATTCCGCGACAAGTTAACAGGGTAGATTGCAAACCTAAACCTTCTAAAGATGTTGTTGTTTGTAAACTTTCACTCATATTTAATAAAACATCATCAGTTAAGTTATTATAGCCAATATTAAGTGTATGAAGATTTTTACATGCAGCCTAAAAAAAAATAGAGTGTAATAATTTGTAAAGATTAATTAAATTTGATGAAATGCACTCATATATTAAAAGCTTACAATAATATTGCTGAGAGTAGGACCACTTTTGTCAGTAATTTGTATATTGAAAATCACTAAAATTGATAAGCTCGGAATTTTTTGTTTTACAAGACCTTTGGCAAGTGCTTCCAAACCACGATCACCAATGCAATTATTACTAATATCTAAAACTTTTAATGTTGAATTATTTTGTAAAAATAATCCTAAACAATCAGCTTCTTTTGTATAAAGTCCAGTTGATGGAAGATATAATTCTTGAATTGTTGTGTTATGCATTAAATTCTCCACTTGAAAAATATTTAAATTTTATCGTTAAATAATGAACAAAAAAAGAAATGTATGTATTACCTAAATAAAACGACGGAAATTTAGCTAAAATACAAGAATCGAATTTCAATGTTGTTATCTTAGAGTTATTTTTCACAGCATTTAGTAACATCCTCATATAATTCTCATTTATATTTATATTTTTAAATGATACCGATTCTAATACTAACATATTTGAACAAGCATTACAAATAAATTTCCATGCTTGTGCATCACTTATATCCATGCAAATTTCAATTTCACATACTGATCCATAATATTCAAGCATATTTAAAAATTCACTTAAAGTCTCTAATGTAAATTTGCAATCGTTTAATATTAATGAACGAAAATTGGTTACTTTTAATAAATCTTCTAATGTCTCATTTACTTCAAATGTTATATTTAATTGTGTTAAATTCAATATTGCCGAATGATTTCTATTGTCTTTTATTTCCTATAAGAATATTTATTGATATATTTCAAAAATAATTTCATCTAAAATAATAATAAAACAAACCATGATTATATTTTTAATTAAATCCAATTCGATTGTTTTATGTGATTTACATGAAGCCTGATAGATTTGTAGGATTTTTTCAGCTGGTAGATAAGTACCTGAGATAAATTTGATATTTATCAGCAATAAAATAAAGGTAAATATATAAGTATTTGTTTAATTAATTGATTTGAGAATTACCTGTTATAACACAAAATTAAACACAATTATCACAAACTTTTAAATAAAATGTAAAAATAGACCGTAATCGATTGAAATTTATGAGAGCAAAGCATATTTACGCATATATTTTGGTTGTATAAAGTAGTTTAATACTTTTTGCTTAATTATTAAACTTATACTCACTTATTACCCATGGTGTATCATTTTCGGGTTCTCTGTAAGTAACCAAATCAGTTTCATTTTTGGGGAATGAGACTTTTCTAGGACTTGAACTACTTGTAGATTCTCTATTTAACATCGTTGGCATTGTGAAATCATCTTGACAATAATAGTGATCAACAAGAAATGTGTCATCATCATCGTCATTATTACTATCTGTGTTGTTGTTATTATTATTGTTGTTGTTATTGTTATTAATTTTCACACATTGTATAATATTGCTTTGACGTACTGGTTCTAATACAGCCAACAAAACATCATCATCAACAGATATTTGTTTATCAATTATACTGAGTTGTGGTTTATTTTTTGAAACACAATTATTCGATTCTATAAATGATTGAAATTTTAATCGTTTACTATTTTATAGATTGTAAGAGTGGAGTTTTTGGATATTGAAGGTGTGTGAATTTTTGAAATTTTTGTCGACGTTGCAAAAAAATTTCAAAAAATCAACTCACTTTATTGCATTCAATACAATGACATTTTTATGCTTTTACATCCTCCAATTGGAGGTTGATGCCTTCGATTTGAATTTCTAATGATTTTATTTTATTCACAAATGAGATATTAAAACCCAAAATTCCCAATCTTATCAATTCTATTATTGTTATTTTTGAACAAATTTGAAAATTACCACTATCACAAGCTGTTGAATCCTCAGAATGTTCACTATCTTCATCAGCAAATGGACTTTCTGTAAAACTTTCAGTACCACTATCAACAAGGAAAGGTGTTACAAATTCACTTAAATTTGGCGATAAATCCATCACATTACTATTTCTGTCCTATTACTTAACAATTATTAATACTAATTAACTAATTATTGAATTATTTTACCTCTTTTAAAATTTATAATAGCATTATAAGTATAACTGGCGATTTTTTTCAATAGTCGTCTTTTTCTATTATTAATGATCTGATTTGATTATATTCGTTCATTTCCCAACATAACGATCTAAACAAATAACATTTCAATAAACATGATCATATTAACTAACCATAAATAATAAAAAAAAATTCGTCAATCTATTTTTAATAATTTTAAACATAATTACCATTATTATTACATTATTAACAGTTGATATTAAATAATAATAACAATAATCGTTAAATAATTTTTCTACGGTCTATTCGAACAACACCAACTATACATCTCTTTGATTTTTCAGACTGACAACAACCTTGAAATAGACAAACGAAACGCGTGCATAATAATTCATTAAAACCGCAACAGATGACACTACCTAAAACTAAAATTAATAGCGCAAAATTTAAAATTACCATCCATCGTCTTTGTTTTCGATTGAAACTTCAACTGATGCCCATAAGCGTATAATGCCCCAATTTTGATGCTAAAACATACACTACAACTACAAAAAATTAATTAACTTAATCTAATTACAATTAAATATATTTAAAAATTACAATTAATTAACACGTTGTATATTTATACGAGATAACTCGTAGATGCGCTCTTAAGAACGCAACTACGAGTCAGCTCGTACTTTTTTGACGTTACATACAATTTGATTGAATTAATTTGGATTTACGGATTTAGTAGACCGAAATTCCAAAATTTACTCAAACAGTCAACGTGTTAAGACTATTGCAGAGCCAATTAGTTGTCCATAAGGATCTATCAACATAATAGCCCATACAATAGTACAATACCAACTACAATTAAAAAACAAAACTTAAGCTAAAATCTAATCTACTAAAGTCATTTTGAGGTTCATTCTTGGTTGTAAGTACTCCCGCTGTATTTACACTTAAATGCTGTAGATGTGATGTTCAGTGAGATCTTCCCTAAAATTGTACATCAACATTATTATTATAGTTGTGTAAAGTTTTCTTTATACAACCCCTAAATGGAAGTTTTAGTTCAAAAATGCTTTGCTCTCAGAATATTTCACGGCTAATAATAATAAAAAGGCGAATTATAGTACAATTACAAATACTTTAACACAATTATGTCTAATTCGTATTGTTGAAGTTCCGTATTTTTTTTTTTAGTTCTAACCCTCAGAGGGGTGGTAGCGAATTCTTTTAGACAATTTAAGTTTATATATGTATAACAATAAGTTGCCCAAATAGTGCTTCAACACCCTCTGACTGCCCTTTAATTATTTATGAAAATTATCAGATTTTCAAAGAACTCCTTAAACTCAACTTTGAAGGGTGGTGAATTTACATTTAGGTCTAGGGATGGCTCAGCGTACTATTTCGAAAAAATAATAAACAAATTTAATTCTAATTAATTATTTTATTGCTTGGAAGGGTTAAATTCCAGAGTTTGTACAAATCAAAATGATTTTGAAGTCATAAAAAAACTCTAAGGCGTCAAATACACTTGACACGTTGTATTTTCAATGTTGCCAAATTATTGCAAATAGTTTTTTTATATTCTTCCATTAAGCGGCCTACACATACGAAAATTTTCAGGGACGATTTGTAGGGGAAATAGAGTGGGGGTCCCTCCCGACGTGCCTATTAATGTGCTTATCCGCAGGGCCCTCCCTCTAATTCCCCTATAAATTGTCCCTGCAAATTGGCGTGCGTGTAGACCGCTTAATTATAACCGTTTGATTGTGTGCAAAAAATATCAGCTCTAGGTAAGTTTTTTGAAGAATTCCTCAGGCTCCACCTTGAAGGACTAACCGTTATTGTACACGTTTTTATAACATTATTCTGTCCTTTTGTTAATGGTTTTATTATTTTAAAGGGGGTTAAATATCAGGGGTAAGTACAAACTAAAATTGTAATGAAAGAAAATTATTTTGATCTCATAAAAATTATAAAACGTTAGCTTCACTTGACACGTTGCACTTTCAATAGAACCAACTGTGAGCCCTTTTTTCAACCCTTACTCTACCACAATTTGATTATGTCCAAGAAATATGGGCTCTAGTTAAGTTTCTTGAAGAATTCCTCAGACTTTACCTTGAAGGGCTAAATTCTAAGCCTAGCCCCTGCATATGAATTATTATTTGAAAAAAAAATAGTCAAGTTTAATTTTACACGTTTTGATAACACTATTCTTCTCCTTTATTGATGGTTTTATTATTTTAAAGGGGGTTAGATACTAAGGGTAAGTATAAATCAAAATTGTTTTAAAACAAAATGATTTTGACGACAACTACATTTGACACTACTGCAAAAGCTTTTTTGACACCCTTATTTTTTTACCCTTTGATTATTCGCAAAAAATATCGGCTCTAAATTGGATTTTCAAGAGGCTCCTGAAACCTAAATTTGAATTAATTCTATACATTTATATAAAATTATTGTTCCCTCTAACAATTATTTAAACGAATTGACCATTCTGGCCTAATCTTATTTCGGATGTTGCCAACTTAAATAAAGAAAAAGAAAAACTAAAAACAGCTCACCCTGGGTGAATTTTTGTTTATTACTTTATTACATGTTGCAAATTAATGCCACGACATACATTTAATAAATTACGCTCGATTTCATTAGATAGAGATTGAAATTATTAGAAAATATAATAGATTTAACGACTTATTCAAAGAGAATAATGAAAATTTTGGTAATTAAAATTGTTTATTACGATCACTAAAATATTGAATACCGTTTCAAATTTCCCGCTGTATATGTCGCAGCGATGTCATGAAATATAAACATGGGGATTTTGTTGTTGCCAACTTAATAAATGTAAATGATGATGCCATAATGACGCTTGACGTTTAAAGACAGTTTTATGGTAGCTTTCCTATGTTTCCAGGAATTGTGACGAGTGTTTATAGGGATTGTGTTTTTTTTATCTAAAAGAATTGGAACAAATTAACCGATTTATTAATTAAAAAAAAGGACTCAAGTCGGTCGCTAACGACTGGCAATAAAGATCATTTTTAAATTGTCTAATAGCAGAAAATGAGCAAAACAAATAATCGAAACGAAGAAAATATTGATGACATCAGTATGACCGCTCAAGAATTACATATATTATCTGACCTTGATAGGTAAATAATCTTTAATTTTTAATTAGTTAAACATTGATGTTTGGTTAATTGATTAGCCGCCAATATGGATATCTCTTACTACATTTACCAGAAAATGCGAAAAAACGTGAACTTATTGTCAAAGTAATTCTATTCTAATTATTTTTATTTACATTAAATGTTGTAAACAATCAAATTTTTTTAAGGCTGTTAAATATCTACAATTAATGGTTGTACAAGCTAGACGCCAACAAAAAGTCAAAGATGAGAACGAACCAAATAATCAACAACAAGGTTCGAAAAAAATCTGTATCGATCCAAAAACATGGGTGAAATTAGGACATTTTCATCTATTATTAGAAGAATACAAGAAAGGTGTGCTCTAATACAAATTTATTTGATTGAGCAAAATTTAAAAGAAAATTATTTTTTAGCCCTATCTGCCTATCAGATGTTCTATAAAGTACAAGCCGAAAACCATTGGATGGATCCCACGTTCCTTTACGGATTAGGTTTGGTATACTTCCACTTTAATGCTTTTCAATGGTAAGTTTAAATTTTTTCAATTTCCTACATATTGATCTAACGAGAAATAATATCGGAGAGTATCAAGTGCGACAGAAGAAAACTAGCAATTTTCACCGTTATCCAGTGGCGGAACTAAACTACATCAAAATGGGCCCTAAAATCCTGTCTTTATACAAAATAATTTGGAAACATGCACTTGGTTACAATTATTTTAGTAGGGCCATCATCGTGCCAGATAGTTCGACCATCGGTATTAAATTTGATAATAATGAAATATTCTCTGATTAATTCATCATTTTATTATTTCAACTAAATTAAAAGTTGTTAAAAAGACAGGTGAATTTAGCTGGGGCCTCAAATTTTGAAGTTCCGCCACTGCCATTATCTCTCAAGCAGTGTAAGTTTTTATTATTTTCTTCTAATTGAATATTATTTAAGTAAAAGTAAATTTCAAAAATTCAATGTTTATTTTCGAAAATTTTGCAATTAATAATTAGGCCATCAGGCTTTCATCGATTATTTCATGATATTCAAGAAAAAATATGCAAATTGTATGTTAAAATACTATATTAAAAATAGAGTTCTTTTCTGAAACCGTCTTGCAACCTTATTTTGAAAAAATTGAACCCTTGAAATTTAGGGAATTTTGTCGTAATTGGTATCACTAATTAAATATTGTCTTAATTATTCTTTTGTTCTTCTTGCCGCTTGATTTTTTTTATCTTCTAATAATTTATTATTCAGTTATAAAAACAAGGGCTGGTGACGCTGCCTTATATTTTTTTATTTAAATCATAAATGATTGCAAGTACAACAGTAAATAAAAACGTTCTAAAAATTTAAATTGAAAATTATTTTGACGCAGTTCAACAGCTGTCATATGAATTTAAATGGCAAGCGTTCAACTACCAACTTCGAAAAAATAAATTATCCTAGATATTTCCAGACTCAATGTAGTTAAAAAAATATCTCACCTAAAATAGAAACAGGGCCGTCTTTAGCGCTCAGGCAATTCAGACACTGTCTGAGGGCGGCAAAATTACGACTCAATGTCATTTAACAAGTGTACTAAGAATAAGATATTTTCCTTATAAATTGTCAATACTGAATAATTTTTGCTAACAATTAAGCTATGAAAGAGACAATTTAGAAACTTTTAATCTATTTTTCAGAGAGAGAATTCAAAAATGTAATAAAAATATACTATTTTATTTAAAATAAGAAAGTAGGGTGCACTACCCAGATAAAGGGGGTTGCTAGAACAATGAAAATGGCTAGATACCAAATTTCAGAAACATCTTCTTATACTTTTAATGGTCAATGGCCCATTACTAGGACACATCCTTTATTATTAAGCACAAAAACAAAAAAGTCCGGGAAAGGTAAGTGCGCGGCCGCCTTCAAGAATGGCCGCTCGCGGGCGGTGCATACGTTGCATCCCCGCCAGGCTCGGCCCTGCTGGAGACTCCCCCCCTCAAAACCTTGGAATATTCTTCGAATCCAGTAGCGTACCTAGGCACTCGCGCGCGCCCGCAATACGGGGGGCTCAGACCCTCCAAGGGCCCAACTTTTATTTATTCTGAGAAAAAGTATAACTTCCACGCAAATATTAAAATAATATTTTATATAAGGGCCCAAATTAAAATCTTTCGCGGGGGGGGGGGGCAAAATTTCAAGTTACGCCACTGTTCGAATCGCTCACCAAATAATGGGAGTTGCCATAAAAACTTTTCGTTTGAGGTGAATCATCCTGTGTACAGGAGGATCCACGTCGGACGAAAAGTTCTTATCACAACTCCTATTATTTGGTGAAAGATTCGAGAAATATTCTAAGGATTTATAGGAGGGTGTCTAAAGATCATTTTAGCAAAATGAGCTCTTTTGAAAGTTGCTCAAAAAACATTCGTATTGAACAACGTCGCAATTTTGAAAACGACTATGAATGACTCGGAGTCCCTCTCAACATTGATTTTTTTCATTTTCCTCCATTGCATTTTAGAAAAAATACGTAACATTGCCACCTGTTCTATAATAAAATTGAGGAAAACGAAAAAAGTCAATGTTGGGAGGGTCTACGAGTCATTCTTGGTCATTTTGCGTGCTTTGCTCGTTTTTGAAGATTGCCACATTGTCAGAAACGATCGTTTTTTGACCAACTTTCAAATGAGCTACGAGGCTCTGATTTTGTTAAAATGATTTCTAGACACCTTCCTATAAATCCTTGAAATATTTTTCAAATCGCTCGCCAAATAATGGGAATTGCCATAAGAATTTTTCGTCCGACGTGAATCACTCTGTACAAAATTATGACTGACTGATTCATCATCGGCGAGCGTAAGCTATCGAAGATCGACACATTAAATTTGGCAATTGGTGTCCTTTCATAACGTAAACACCCACTAAGGAAGTATTTTTGGAAATTCTATCTCTAAGGGGGTGAAATGGGGATTGAAAATTTATACGGAAATCCGTAATTTTTGATACTACAAGCATGAAACTTTATGTTTATGCTTTTGGTCAGAAATAAATAAATACGTGTTTCAGAATTTTTAAAAATTACACCCTTAAATGGGTGAAATAAGGAATAAAGCTTTGTATAGGAGTTCTGTCATTTTTGAAGTTAAAACCAAGGAATATTATTATTTAGGTTGATTGAACACATGATCTATCGTTTTTGAAAATTCTACGCTTAAGGGGGTGAACTGAGGGATGATTTTTCAAGTTAATTTAAGTTGAAAACATGAAATATTATTAGTATTATTACTATTTGAGCTTTTGATTACAAAAAAATATGTAATCCTCTTAGCATTTTTGGAAATTCTACCTGTAAGGGGGTGAAATAAGGGGATGAAAGTTTGTATTGAAGTCCGAAACTAACGTGAATTAAAATGTATTTCCGATATCCTTTTATACGAGCAAGGCAGCTGGGAACAGTTAGTTATCTAATCTTTTAATAATCGGGAACTGATGATCGGATTTAATATTCCGAAATATATAGGTGTTCGATCAAAATACGATCGATTCTATGAAATCCCAATAATTGACGAGCGATTCGAAAGATATTTTAAGGATTTGTAGGGAGGTGCTTAGAGAACATTTCAGCAAAATTAGAACCTCGTAGCTCATTTGGAAGTTGGTCAAAAAACGCTCGTTTCAGACGATGTAGCGATTTTCAAAAACCAACTAAACGCAAATCGACTCAGAATGACTTTAGCATCCTTCCAAAATTGATTTTTTTCGTTTTTCTCCATTTAATTCTGGAACAGCTGGAAATATTTTGTATTTTCTCTGGAATACAATGGAGAAAAACGAAAAAAATCAATGTTGACAAGGTCTCTGAATCATTCTTAAACGTTTAAAGTATTTATTTCGTTTTTGAAAATTACGACATTGTCCAAAACGATCGTTTTTTGATCAACTCAGAAATGAGCTACAAGGTTCTGATTTTGTTAAAATGTTTTCTAAGGATCTGCTTACAAATCCTTAAAATATTTTTCGAATCGCTCGTCGACTAATAGGAGTTTCATAGAACCATATTTAGATCGAACAGCCTGTATGTAATCCAAACTATATATAATTTTATAGGATTTCGGATAATTTGTTTAATTTTATGTTATTAATTCTAATTGTTGACAAGGAAATTATATATTTTGATTTTTTATCTATTTTATTATTATAACTTTACAATCTCACGCTTTTTATTTGTTTATAATTTTGTTTATTTATTCATATGAATTAAGAAATTAATCACAGTAGCCTAGAATGAATCATAAGTTATGTTGTATATTTCATAATAACTAACACATCTTATCAACTTCAACTCAAATCAAAATATTTTTTTCGAATATGACAAATTAAATTAAAAGTGCATACTATTAATGATATGTATATTTATGTAATTAACAAAAAATTAATTAACGAAAATAAAATAAAAAACTGCCATATGGGTGAATAATTATTTTGAAAGATTGTTTTTGTTGTTGCGTTAGATGTAGTATAAAGTCATATAAAATTAGACCTTTAGTATATGTATTAGGTAAAGTATTCTTAAAAATTAATTTAGATTTTCTATATCAGATATGTATTCTGAAAACTGATTTTTATGCAATTTTGTCTTAATCATTTATCATTTTTAACGAAAATTAAATATTAAAGGTATTTATTTCGATTTCATACAACTATAAGATATTAACATTTTATTCAAAATTTTAGGGAGTTAGCGACATCTAGTTGTTAGTAACTCCAGATTTGACGTCATAGTGAACGTCATCATTTATTTTGTAGTAGCTGCAGCGTTACCATATTTAAAAGGATTCTATTTTCGCCTTATGTAATATTACTGTATGGATCATAATAGTCCGTACAGCGTAACAAAAGAATAAGCTCAATGTTTCTGCGCAGACTTGATATGTTACGTGTCCACACAATGTCAAGTTTAAATTTAAAGAAGCATTTTACCCCAATAAAACCTTTCTTAGATACGAAATCTAATTTTAATGATCATAAAACAAAATTAACCAAATGAGTTAATCAATGAATTCCTTGAAATTGGGTTTTTTATAAAATTAAACTAATTTTTGAAAAGCATTCGTGCATTAGGCAAAAGTACACATAATAACAAAATAAAATTTTTTTAAATCAATGAAACTGTGTATTTGTTAGGTTTTCTTAAATTTTCGTATTTGTTGCATATAGACTGAATTATATTTAATTTTCTTATTAAAATAAAATATTAATAATTTGAATATTTGCGGGATACAGAGACATAACGTCGTGCCTTCTTTTGTTACGCTTTCATTCTCTAGTTCTTATGGTTATGACTCATAACCATAAGAAATAGAGGAGTATCATAAGTATCATAACTTATGAGTTATGATACTCCTCTAATTTTCGCATTATACTAAAAATAGATCTGTTTTTAAGTAATGGAGTATAATTACTCCTAAATTGGAGAAAAATTGATGAATTGCACTTAATAAATAAGGGTAGAAAAACAGTAATTTATAGGAAAACAATTTTTAAATTTTTCATTTATTTTGTAACCCAAATTCAATTTTCGCACGTTGTTTGTAATCTTATTTATTTTATATTCATTTTTTTTATTATAAATCAGATTTAGGCCCGATGCACACATACGTGTTTTTAAGCAGCGGCGCCGTTGCGTGCACGGAAATGCGGTTGAAGATACATTGCGTCAAATGAGAAACTACACACATCGCTCCGTGCACGCATCTTTGCCGTACGTTCACTTTGCGGTCGTTTTGCGCCGCATCTCCCTAGATCACCGCTGCAGCAGTTGCAGTTTTCTACCACCTTGTTGTATATCTAGCAGTGCCACACTTGTACTTGGATATGGTTTCGCAGCAAGCTCGTCAAATGATTTAACACTCATTCTAAAATAATTGAAAAACTTATCTCGATTTTTATGTAGATCTACAAAACTTGTAGAAAATTAACCTCTACTAAGTGTAAGCCTCAAATCCGTGAATGGATGTACCCAAAAACGTCTTTTACGTTTTAAAAGGTATTTTTTATAAATAAAATAAGTAAATATCATTTTCTTCCGCCGATAAGCATCCATTCTTAAATACTTTATCAACATACTAACGTGATTTGGTTATCAATTGTTTCGTACAAATAGCGGTGCCGCATCTAGTAAGAACATGTATGTACTCGAATGGATACGTGCACGCAGCGGGGCCGCTGCTTAAAAACACGTATGTGTGCACCGGGCCTTAAGGAGATTGGTTATAATAAATTATAAATTAATATTTCACGTGTAATTTGATAATACAAACAGCTCCCACACTTGTATCGAAATATCGATATCAGAATTTTTTTTCTTATCAGTTTTCTTATTGTTTATTAATATAAAATGTTAATAAAAGATTAATTTTCATGAATATTAAGAACTTTTTAATTGTGGTCCAAAGAATAAAATTGGAAAAAGTTGTTTTGTAAGTTCTTTAGAAAACTAAACTTACGGTAGGGCTTATAGCTCTTAAATTTAGTTAAATAAAAAAAAATCAGACTTATTCTATTTGGATATTTAATACAGTTTTTAAAATTTGCTTACGAAATGATCGAATTATTGAAAAAAAAATCTATTCAAGCTAACGCATCCACCATTTTTGTCTTCGTGGATTATCTTGATTTCATTTATATTTGTGAGGATAATATAATATGGTTTACAGATGGATGATGAAATCGAAGTATAATGAATTAGGGGGTAATTGAGAAAATTACCTTCATTTCTATCGTAACAATATTCAAATTAGAAATAAAAATTAGGATTATTTTAATATTTGGTCTGTTTATTTTGAAAATGGTATAAGTCCATTTTTCCTTATTTTGAAGTATTTCATTTTCACAACAAAAGTAGTACTCGAATTTCATTTACTAATCAAGCTCATTTTCACGAAATTATATCGTATGATTTTGAATTTATAGTGATTTTTTTTTTTTTAAAAACGCCCGTCAACTCATTTTTCTTTGAAAATTGGACTTTTCAATTTGTTGTTATAAAAATTTATGGAATTTTAATATTTTAAATACTTGAAGTCTGACGTATTATTTTTATTATTGTTGTGATATGTGAACTCTATCAGGTAACTAATGATAAAAGAATGTCATCCGATAACAATTGATAGTGGGCGTTCAAATTCTAATGTAAATCTAAGAAAGAAAAACAAATTAATTATCTCATAATCATATTACCAAAGTTATTTTCTTTTTAATTTTAAACTCATCAAAAATATCGGCATATTCAATAACTTAGCGAAATCTCCTGCATTTTGTCATCATTAGTATTGTAGCTTTGGTTAAATTCAATTACATAGCTTATTATAATTAATTTCTGTTTATTTATTTGTTTCTTTTTATTTGATACGTAATGGGTCCTTAAATTTCACAAAAAAACACCATTTGATTGAATAAGGCTTTAATAAAATAATGTAAAAATCAAACAATGTTCAAAAAAGCTCAATTAAGAGGACGGGGCGTCAACGCAAATCAAAAATATTATTGCAAAAACACGGTAAAATTAATTCTAATTAATTATTATTGCCCGAAAATGTTTGAAAAATACAATAAAAGTAAAAAATACTCACGTTTTAGCCGTCTTCAGGGATTACTTCTAACACCTACCTTGCGGACACTAATTGGAACCGCACACACAGGTCGGCGATCAAAAGGCTAATAATTCATGTTAGAGCATAATACGCTAAGTAAGTCTAATTGACGTTGGGGTGCGTAGTTAGCATAAGATCAAGAAATGCGGAAATATTGCGGGAAATACAAAATAAAAATATTAAAACGATTGTTGTGTTACTAATAATGAATCATTCTTCTAATTTGGGCTTTTTTTTTAATTGACGAATTGAATTTTAAAAAGATTATTATTTTTATAGTGAAGTTTTTTAGTTTAAATGATTTTTAATTTGAGAATTAGAAGAAATTTCAATTTAAACATTTAAAATTAAGAATTTATGGTCATACTCATATCTGATTTTGTTGGGTTTAAATTTTTGTTTCTTGTCTTACTTAACACTTAAATTTTTTTCGGAAAATAATTTTATTGGTTACCTTCCGTTTTAAGAGAATATATATAGGTACCAATCTATACTCTGTACGTTGACTTAAGAGATTGACTAAATTAATAAAATAAGTTAACAATAGATTTAATAAAAAACAGCTTGACTGGAGTACTGAAATATTACAAGTACATTTGTTGAAAAAATACTTGATTTGTGGAAAATCGATTTTTTTTGCAAATTAATAAAAACATTTAGTTATCCTTTATAAAATTTATTACAGTGGCAAGTGGTAAATTTTCAGTACCCCTGTCTAGTTGCTTGCTACTGAATCTTAGTATTTTTTTAAATGTCAATTATAAAACTCCTATTAGTTGGCGGGCGATTCAAGGATTTGTAGAGGAGTTCCCTTAGACCATTTTAGCAAAATACATTCTCGTAGCTTATTTGGAAGTTGATCAAAAACCGGTCGTTTTGGACAATGTCACGATTTTCAAAAATCAGTTAAACCCGCAAACGACTCAGAATGACCCTTCTAACATTGATTTTTTTGAAAATGGCGACATCGTCATTAATGAGCATTTTTTGACCAACTTCCAAATGAGCTACGAGGTTCCAATTTTGCTAAAATTATCTCCAGGGGCTCTCTCCCTACAAATTCTTGAAACATTTTTTGACTCGCTCACCAACTAATGGGAGTTTCGAGAGAATTGACCATATGAAAAGAAAAGCCTATATTGTGGACTTATTTTATTGCTTTAGTCAATCTCTTAAGTCACTTTACAAACTGTACATTCTTACTTCAAACCGACCGATATATTTTCTTTTGTAGGTAGTTGTAACATAATTAACACTTGAAATATTCAGAAACATTTGAGTTTCAAGTTAAACTCCAATTAAGAAATCTCATTCTTTGGGGATCACTGAAAGTAGAAGTTAGAAATTCTTAATTCAAGAATGTTAGGCAACGTAATTTCTTTCAAGTTCTATAAAGTTATTTTTATTGAATTTTGTCAGTTTAACCAAAACTTTTAACTTCAATCGTCATAGTATGAAGCTTTTAATCGAACGCTTTGAAAAGGGCAAATATTTTACTAGGAAAAAATAATTGTTACGTTGTATTGTTAGTGTTTTAATGTGCAGTTTTTATGGGTACCATAAATTGAACAATAAGCCATTCAGTCTTGAATTTGCACCTAGTATTGTGTGTATAACTATATTAAATTTTTATTAGGGACAATAATATGCGCTATTTTGAAAACATACTCTCATTTTTCAAAATTTGCTTCTAGTTATACGCACCATATGCGTATCTTTATTACCAATTGAAGTAATAATAAAAGTCTCCAACTACCACCGCATACGGCTATTAATACCCGTTTAAAAATGTAAACACCTATTTATCGATTTTTTTTTTCAAATAAGAACAATACTTGCTTTAATAGTAACGACAAATTGACCATGGCTTGATGTTTATCAAAAAGTCACGTTTGTCGATTTTTATCAGTTTTTAATGAGTAATAAGAAGTTTGAAAAAGTAAACTGAAAAAATCTCGAATATTACATTCGAGTTTTCAAAACAAATTTAACAACCATACACGATTATCGCCCTGGACGCACGTATTTAATGTTTTTTCTCTTATAATAATTACATATAGTTGAGAATTAATATTCTTTTGTTCAATCTTTAGAAATCACCAAAAATATTTTTTTGGGAGATAGCGACTAAGAGTCTTATTTTGATTTTGATTTTTGACGAATTTGTTCATTTTCATAATTTTAAGTACATACCTGTTTTGGTTTTTGTTTTCTGTTTGGTATCCCATGTAGAGCATTCTAAGTAAGGCCTCGTAGCTGATTAGGGAGCTCATGACATATTTTTTTTCCACTTATTCCAGGTGCCCACTTGCAATTTTTATTTTTGCAACTGTTCGATTTCTCGAGTGACTTCAATTAGTTTATATCAAATCGCACTCACATGTGACGATCTAGTTGCAAAATTAAGCAGTTTGTGCTTTTTCTCAAGCTTATTGCAAAAAATTGATCGCTCGTTTGTTTTCTAAAAAGCTACTTGTCGCAGAATCGTTTAGTTATATGTATATAGTGATCGCAGAAAATCACTTTTTGTGTTCAAATAGTTCCAAAAGTGAAAATTGCATGTGGGCGCCTGTCACAACATTGATTTTTTTTTTATTGTTTTTTTCACTATATTCTGAATCAAATGTAAATGACAGCAGGTCCTTCTTAACTTTTATAGGTTGACGAGTCTTCTCCCACCCTTATAAAATGTATGAAAAACGTCGCATATATCTATGCATATATCTATCTATACAGTGTGTCCCTTAAGTTCCGCACAAGCATCGCTACAGCGTGAACCTGATTGGTTACTGAAGTTATTTAATTACTAATTACATGTGTCTCAGCTGAAAAAAAAGTATAGGACTTTTCTTCTTAGAATTTCATTTCCTGTCTATCCCTATAAGATACAACCTGTAAACAGGATGATTCAAGAGATGAGCCATTAAAAGTATACGAAGTTCTAGTTAATGGAAATTGATGAAATTTGGCACATAGACGTTATGTCCGCTGAACTTTCTCTAGAAATTATTTTCGCTGTAAAGAAAAATATGGTGTTTTATTTAATAAGCAAGATATTACTGTTTGAAAATTTCTTGAAAGAAAAATTAATTTCATCCAAACGCTGAAAGATAATTGAATTCTATTTGAATTTTTTAAAAAGTACATTATTTGCACTATGTAAATTTAAAGTTTCAACATTTCAAATGCTATAGCTTCAAAAATATGAATTTTTCAATCAAACACTGTAATAAAATTGCAATAAAAGCTGAAATATCTGAAAAACTTTCAATGCTAGACCATAGGTCATGCTATCAAAGTCTCCTTCGATTTTATCAAAGAACTCAAAAATGTAATTAAAAATATACCATTGCATTCAAAATAAGAGAGTAGGTGCACTGCCCCCAGCTAGAACAACGGAAATAATTTCGAGAGAAAGTACAGGGGACATAACGTCTATGTACCAAATTTCATCAACTTCCTTTAACAAGAACTTCTTATACTTTGAATGACCCAACCTCTTGAATCACCCTGTATACAGGATGAGCCAAGAGGATGACCTATTAAAAGTACAAGAAATTTTAATTGATCGAGGCTTATGAAATTTGGTATGTAGCCTTTTTTCACCTGAAATACCTTTGAAAAACATACATATTCATTGTTCTATTAAGCTCCTTTATATGTATGAGGTGATCCACCCTAATTTCTTATTTTAAGTGGAATGCTAAATTTTTCATTGCATTTTTTAATTCTTTGATTTAATCAAAGGGGGCTTTGATATGACCCATGGTCTAGCGCTGAAAGTTTTTCAGATCTTATGACTTTAAAGGCCCGCGGTAGATAACTCTCGATTCGGTATGTGAAAAATGCCAATCCTTAATCCTCCATATCTCACTTGCTTTTTTGAGATATTGTAAAGCATAACATGCGTTAGAAAGAGCATACTTTTCTTCATAACTAGTTACAACTCATTCAATATTATTGATTTTCAATAATTATGAGTTTATGAACAATAAAAAATTATCGGTTTACTCAGATAAATAATAAATGAAAAGAGTTTTTTATATCTTCGAAAATGTTGTAATAGGCTTGTTAGTTTTCTTTAAAATAAAGAAAATTAAAAAAACATCTATTATAGATTTATTTTACAATTTTAAAGATAGAGAATCAAACGATAGCTTGTTTGAAAGCCGTGGTAAGAGGAATTATCAAGACGATTGAATTAATCTCGCAACATATTGCAGGAATCGCAAGTAAGTATTTTAAAAGCAGTTTAAAATAGCCATCTCTTCAATACAAAATATAAAGTGACAATACCGAGAAATATCCTCTACAACGTTTTTATATGACGAATGAGGACAAAGAAAACACGGAAAAAATTATAGGAATAGATTTTGTTTATTTTTTCTCCAATCAATATTCAAAACTGCTGTCAGAATTCTAACAAGTGTAGATAATGACAGAAACAATATACTTTTTTGTCTTTGAAAACAACAATAACAACATATCAGTTACATGCGAAGAAGGTGGAAATATTTCAAAAAGAATATTCTGCTCCTTTGTCAAACACATGTGTGTTTTTTTTGTGGTGAATTCTTATAAAACTCCTATTAATTAGCGAGCGATTCGAAAAATATTTCAACGATTTGTAGAAGGGTCCTTGAAGACCATTTTAGCAAAATTAGAACCTCGTAGCTCATTTGGAAGTTGGTCAAAAAACACTCGTTTGTGACGGTGTAACGAACTAAACACATAAAACGAACACAAAAAAAAACGAACTAAACACGTAAAACGACTGACTCGAGGATCCTTCCAACACTAATTTTTTTCTCCATTTTATTCGGGTACCTACAGGTGGAAATGTTTGGCATTTTTTCTAAAATGTAACGGAGAAAAACGAAAAAAATCAATGCTGGGAGGATTTTCGAGATAATATTATAACATTATAGTTAATATTAAGCTTGTAGAACAGTAACAACAATATATCATGCCCATTTTGTTCATTTTTTCGGTGAAAATAAACCAATTGGTTTTTATGTTATTGTTTTAAGTAATCGGGAAAGATATGGAAATTCTAACTACAGTGTTTTGGGGATCTATTTTTTTTTATACATTGTGTATTTATCGAATGTAACAATGTAACATTTTTTTCGATTTGCTTATTGTTTCTTTCAATACAAATTTTATTTTTTAAGATAAAGCTTGATGAATGAATAAGAATATTAATCTTGTATACTCATCCTATTAAATAATTAATATTTAAATTTAATTAAATGAATATGTAATATTTGATGAACCAATACTTGTAAGAAAGTGGTTTTGAAATAAGCTATTTCTTTATCAGATCATCAACCCTTGATTAGTACATTACAAACAAAATGTTTGTTATTTTTTAATGGGGAAAAAGATTAATAGAAATGTTTTCGGAAGCCGCATACTTATTGTTTTTATCTTATGTTTTTTTCGATTTGTTTATTGATTGTCTCAATGTTCATTTTAACTTTGTAGATGAAGTTTCACAAAATGAATAAAAGAAAAACTTCTTATTTAGATAATTAATATTCAAGTTTAATTTAATCTATATGTAATACTTGATATTGTTTAGTTGACTTTGTATTTTATTAATTTTGTAAGAAAATCATGATCCTAATTAAAAAACTATTCTAGCTTTAATTGCGTATACATAAATACGTATATCTCGGCATATTGCAAAGCACTTCTACTCTTTAACATGTATTTTTAAACAATAAATGTGAAAAAAATGGCGGGGTAATTGAATATAAAAGTGCTTGTAAATTTTAAAACTAGAACGACCAAGCACGCCAATGGTTGGTTAACGATGTGCGACAAACGCCGAACACGCGCGCCGTATGTTATGGCACCAACAGACAGCTCTCATTCCCCGCTGCTTAATGATCACTTATAATCCGATCTTTAGTTATAACTTATAACTAAAGGCCGGATTCTAAGCACTTTTTCTAATACAGTGAAATTTCTCTTAACGGACACCTCCAATGACCGGACACTTTCTACTTCCCCGAATAATATGTCGCTCTTAGGCGAAAACCTCCAATGGCCGGTAAGCAGACAGTTTCATTCTCCAACAGGTGCCCGCACAAGAGAGGTTTTTCTGTATTCAATTTTAAAAGCAACAACGAAATTATTTGAAATCTGGATGAATCTTATAAAAATAGGGAATTTGAGTCATTCTTTGTTCCTGCTTTTTTTGTTATTTTTTTTTAAATGCTTCTTTGTTTCCATTTTTGTACTTATTTCAGACTTTTTTTTGAATATTCTTGCACTAAATACACATTTTCCTAAGAAATTATGTATTTAATACATAATTCCATAAATAGTATGTATGCTATTAAAGTCACATAGATGTTAGCTAAATCCCGTCTCATTGTCAGAATTATTTTATCGTTGATGAATTAAAGAAGATCAACGTGGACAAATAATATTTTATAAAACTGTCAAAACAATAAAAATTTCAGTGATTGGAAAATCATTCATGCCTTATTTTACAAACCCTTAGGGGTGGAATATTTTCTTCAAATATAATGGGGACCACCTTAGGACTATATCCTTTCAGACTAGAGAGGAGTTTTTAAAAATGGTCCACAATTGGCGGAAATATCGGTGAACATATCGATTTTTCTAAGGGAATGACTAAAGTAATAAATTTAGTAGCTTTTTCGAACTTTTTTGATATAAATTGTTTTTCCCCCCTAAAATAATGTGCTTTTTAAAACACTTTCCTTTTATTTATCCGGTCCGATCAAACAATCGTCAAAAATTATAAAAAAAAAAAAACTTCCTGTGTACCAATTATCAAAATAGTCCTCATTTGTCAATGTTCACGGTTCTGAGGGTTACGAAGTGATCGTGTATCATTAAAACCATACAATACACATTTTCTTAAAATAAAAATATGACATTTATTGACATAGAGTTAAGGAGGATCATCTCCATATATAAAATATGTATGCCCAAAAATTTGTGAGCATTTAAGATGGCGCTATTGTTGCAAACTTACTAATATGAATAATGCAACAGTAATTGTTAGAGTGAGACAGCATGAAACGGAGAAAGGTAGATAAATTCATATTTAGTAAGTTTGCATTAGTAGCGCCGTCTTAATTGTTCACAATTTCTTGGACAATTTTTAGACATAAAACGTATGAAGATAACCCTCCTTACCTGTACACTCTATACGTAGAGTATTTAATACAACAAGACTTTGTAGTTATTACGAGGAATGCGCCATCTCAATCTCACAACCAGGATCAGTACTTATAAATTTTAAAAAAATCGATTGAAAAACCAATTGTAAAAATGAGACGACACACGTCACACATGTCGTCAACGATCTGATTTATAAATAAATCAAAAATAAGTTTGTTTTTCAAATATGTTCAATTAAAATAATTATAGTGAGACTTAATAGACAAGGTAAAAAGATGTCAATGACCTGACTGTTTTTATATTTAAACAAAAAACAATCAGAATTGGAAAAAAGTGTTTAGTCAGTATATTTACAAATTCAAAATTTATAAGGAATGAGAACGATTTTGTTTAAATTTTCTATAGCGTCATAAAATACGATAAAAGTAATTTCTCCAACACCGTTGTATCAAGAGGCCGTAACTATACCGATTTTAAATTAGTAAAGCTCTTTATAGCACACTAGTGTGTTATATCTATAACACTTTAGTGTGTTATAGAAATTTGCATTCCTGTTGGTCGTAATGTCAATATTATAGATATAGTGTGCCAACGCGCATGAGTTTGTATAATCACGGTATAGTGATAAAATAGTAACTTTCCATGGCAACTAAAGATCAAGATCTCTTTGCTCTAATTTTTACTTGTCAAATAAATTTATTGGAAATTACAAATACTTTTTAAAATTATTTAAAATGGTTTTTTTCGGTGTTGGATAACATTTTCTATACAACTCTTGCGTTATATGGCAAATAAAATAAGACGCTCGAGAAAATTACTCCAATGGGTTAAGGTCTCGTGGGTGAACGCGTCTTATTTGCCCTCTAATGCACTTGTTGTATGAATAACTATTTATTGACAATGTTATGAGACTGGACTGCTGTTGAATCTCTTAATAGTCCAGGATTGGATCTAGCCCTGAATTACTACTTTTATATTACCTTAAGGCTGACTTTTATCCGAACTGAATGCTACCAATTACATGTAATTTCCATAAAACAGTAAAACACATTTTTCTCGTAAACGGTAACATAGCGATCAGCAAATAGTTGCAATCGATTCCAAAGGCAGTCATATACAAAAACGCGGGTTTGGATTTTTGAAAATTTGACAGGATTTTCACAGGATAGGGAAAAAGTAACTTTTTGTGCTGAAACGAGTGGTTTGGCGAAACACAAAATTCTCTGTGTAAAAGTCACGTATATAAAAAGATCGAGCAAAGTTCACTCTACAAAAATGTGAGCTTCGATTTTCAATTTTCTTTACCGGTTTTTCCTAATCTGCATCCACAGTAATCTATTTTTTCCAAAATTGAATTGAAATAGCACGGACAGACATTAACTCGCATAGGAAGGTGCGTGAAGTGGTGAAAGACTGGGTCGTCTTTTGGTGGAGGCGCCGCGACTATGACAGTCAGCCTTAAATAGTTGATGATTAATGATTATAATATACCTGTGTCTTATACAACCCAGAAAACCTATCACTTTATCAAGTGTTTAATGACAATTGCAGAATTTTTATACAGGCTTATTGACTTCTACTATACAGGGCTTTTCCTAGAGAGCGTTTTTGACTAACTTGCAAAATTTGCTAAAATGTACTTAGGGATCTCCCTACAAATCTATAGTCTGAAGTTAATAACCTTGTATTCTTGTGGCATAATTATAAATAGACTTTCGAACCGGAACTGAACCGAAAACCGGAAAAAAAACAAATTTGGTCTGGAACGAAATCCGCAACTGAATCGAAAACAAAAACTGTTTCTTCTAATCAAGCATACCACTTAACACGATTTTGTTTCTCCTTTTTTCTCTGCATCTTCTTTCCTCCCTATTTTGGAACTGCATCGGAACTCCCGATTTTGATGAATTTTGGTAAGGTAGATCATTTCATTTACATATTTTGTCGTTCATGCCCATGCTCATGTTTGAAGTTGAAGTGTAAGTTGAGTTTTTATCCCTTGTTTGGGGTTAAAGTTTGTTGCTATTTTCTACCCCTTGCTAAAACATATCGCCAAGGAAATTGTTCTGCTAATAGAAAATTACAACATAAAAGTTACTTGGTTGTGGCCTTTTTTGTATTTAAAATGTTTGTCTTGTAAATAGCTCTTAGGGGTTGTATCTCTAGAGTAAAATTTTAAAACGAATCATTTTGAACTAAACCGAAAACCGAAAGAAAAAAACCGTCATTTTTGCAGGAATGAAAACAGAAACTGAACCGACAAACAAAATTTTTCTAAAAAAAATACGGTTCGAAGCCCTGATTATAAATGGACTGAAAAATGGTTAAAATTAATTACTTCCATTATTAAGAATTGAGATTGTCACTTTCCTAAAGTATGTATAGCGATAATGATTATCAGAGGAAATTTCGATGTGAGAAACTGCATGGGGTAATCATCAAGATAAAAAAATAATAAATAATAAAAAGGAATTCAGATAACAAATTATCATAAGTGAATCAGTTATCGAATAGTTGCTCAACATGAGATATGTGTTATTTGTTTGGGTTATGATGAGAGAGAGAGAGAGAGAGAGAGAGAAAAAGAACGTGAAAGCAGTGACTACAGATCCCGTATATAGGTGATTCACGGCGATTGTAAATATTTTAAAGATTTAATTGAATGAAATCTTATAATATGACAAATAACAAAATTTGAATAGAAAGTATTTTAAAAAATATTGACAACAGACAATTATTCTATAAAAATGCCTTTTGAATTAATTTATTTGCAGAAATTTTTTTACCAAATTCTTTCAAATAGAATTATCCTGTATTTACATTACAAAAGTTGAAATCAAATTGCTTTTAATTCGAAAAAGCACGGATAGGGCCTGAAAGACTGAGCTGATAGTACAGAGTGTATAACGGTGTTTCACCTCACAGATGGTTGTGCCTTCTTCACACAGTGTCGTAGCTTGGTCGGGCCTCTTGAAAAATACACTAACAAATGTCAAATTCAATATAGTATGAACTAACTTACGATACTACGTAAGAAAAGCACAGTCAACTGCGAGGTGAAATATCGTTGTACACCCCCGCTCCCCGTATATTATATTAATGGGTATGTATAGCCGCGTCTTCGAGAAAGAAGGTGTTAAAAATTTCGCCAACATTTTCAGAGTCACTGTATCGAGCAATAGTTTGTTATAATTTAAGAACAGCTTTTGCCTCTTTAGAGACGACACTCATGTCAGTATTTTAAACAACCATGTCGAATAAGCCGGTACCATGTAATGTATTTATAATGGGAATGAGTTAGTGGCATACTTTTAAAGATAATAAGGCATTTTGTCTAACTAAATTAATGAACTGATAGATCTGGATAGACGTGCTATCCAGATAGTAATTATTCTTATTAAATTTGCTAAAATTACAGCTTCCAGTTTGTATCAAATGCCAATTATTCTACCATTTATTAGTGTTCTATTTTTAACAAATATTGTAGCTGGTAAAGTGGTGAACGTAGAAAAGCTTATACAGGATGTCATAGAATTGCCTTTAAATTGTATAAAAACTATCTCAATATAGGATAGAGGGCAATAAAGGACCCCACACACCGGCGCGGGACTGCGGGAGCGAGAACGGTAGCGGTAAGTTGGCGGGACGAAGATACGTTGCGGGATATCACTGTAACCATACCGATACGGTATACCGCGACGGTAAGTCCGTATAAACAGCGTTTTTATTTTCGAACGCAGTCAGCACGGTTCTTCCCGCGTTCTACAGCGGGATCTAATAATGTCTTTACTAATAATAACAGAGAGCTTGATAGAAATTGCTAAATAATACCAAATTCTATATGATCTGTCTCATGAAGACTATAAAAATTGTCGAAAAAAGGATAAAGTTTGAGATCAAATTGGAAAAGAATTGAACATGATGGTAAGTCATACAGTAAATTGAAATTTTAAGCAAGAGCTTATAATAACAGGGCCTCTTCTTCATCTGATGACATTTTTGGACGCACGGTCTAAAGAAAAACACGAACAGTTACCGCCTGAATTACGAGTATCGCGACCAATGATTCCCGCGATTGGTGTGAGGGGTGGGTTCAGCGGGAATCGTTTCTTACATATCGCGTTCGTAAAACGCTACCGCTACCGCTCCCGCAGTCCCGCGCCGGTGTGTGGGGTCCTTAAAGGTACTTTGAAGGATCAAAAATAAAAAAGATATTAACTAAAACTGGACAGAATTTGAACAATTGATTGATAAGAAAACAAGTGAATAACACATTTCGGATTTCCACGGAATTGAGTTATAGAAAATTAATTGATCTGTTTATTGAATATAAACATAACACATTTTATTATAAACTATCGATAACGTTGTTCGATTTCAGTGGCTCTGAATATGTTGGCTAAATTTCCAACCCTTTTGTTCTTCGAAAACGAGGCTATTGAGATCCTCGAATATATTAAACAAGTCAGCTTAGTTTTTCAGGTCCTATACAGGATGTTCAATGTAAATATGTTTGATATTTCAAGGATTTGTAGGAGGGTTCCTAGAGAACATTTCAGCAAAATTAGAACCTCATAGCTCATTTGGAAGTCGGTCAAAAAACGCTCGTTTCTGACGATTTTCAAAAACGAACTAAGCATGCAGATCGACTTAGAATGACTCTAGGATTTTTTCGTTTTCTCCATTTTATTCTGGAACAGGTGGAAATATTTCGTATTTTCTCTGGAATACAATGGAGAAAAACGAAAAAAAAATCAATGTTGGGAGGGACTCCTAGTCATTCTTAGTCGTTTTGCATGTTTAGTTCGTTATTGAAAATTGCGTCAATGTTCAAAACGATCGTTTTTTAACCAACTTAGAAATGAGCTACAAGGTTCTAATTTTGCTAAAATGTTCCCTGGAGACTCTTTTACAAATCCTTAAAATATTTTTCGAATCGCTCGTCGACTAATAGGAGTTTCATAGAACCAACCATATTTAGATTGAACACCCTGTATACGTGGTCTGACAGTTTCAAAGGCAAATCACTCACACTCTGTATAACACACTGTACGTTGTAACATAATTAAGGAGTTTGTTTATATAAAACAAGAATACCAATTTAGGGACAATCATGTTGGTATACACTAGATATGTATGTATATAATTACGTCTCATTATCTCCCTCTACTTCTATCAATAAATGATGTTTTCTCTTTTAGTTTGGTCAATTTTGTTATAGAATATGTCAAACAAATTTATTTTCTGTTTTATTATTAATTTCTATTATTCTTGAATATAAAAATTAATCAATCTGTTGGTGGTCAGTTGATTAATTTTAATTTACAACTATTATTTTTAATTTAACATGAATATTTATTGCCAATTGTTTTCGTAATTCTCAATACTTAAATAACTTGGTTTCAATATACATGCTAAATTTTAATCAAACAAAGATTAGTTTTGTATGTAAACATAAATGAGTAATAAATAACAAAATATCATCTTATAAACAAGTCTTATTATATATAATTAATGCATATCAAAATGATTTTCTGCGATATTGTAATCAATAATTTCACAATTACTTCTACAATATCATATAATTTACTAATTCATTTAGCATGACTATTGGTATTATGCTGTACATTGAGATAAGTAATATATTGATTTAACGCAAAATTTATTATAAATTTGGTATAGTGTTGCCTATTTCTGACAATCTGTAGAACACAGGTGAGACAGTGTCGTATTTCAAATTATTCGTTTAATAATTTTTCTTGTACAGTCTGTAAAATGACTCAAGAGATTGATTGAAGTAATAAAATTACTCCACAATAGATTCAATAGCAAACAACTATACAGGAGTACTGAAATATTGCCACTTGCCATTGTAATACATTTTTTAAATTCGTCACGGATAACAACAACCAGATGTTTTTGTAAAAATTTGCAAATAATTCCACAAAGCAGATAATTTTTTAACGCATATCTTATACTTGCATTATTTCAGTACCCCTGTCAAGATGTTTGTTACTGAATCTATCTTGGACTTATTTTATTACTTAAGTCACCTTACGGAGTATACGTATGTTTATAAGTCATCAATAATGAGTTGTACTCAGTGACATAACGGAAAATCCCAGGGTCCTCTGTAGAAAAAGGGCCCCTGTACTCATTAGCATATTACTTATTGACTTACCTATAACTTGAAGGTAAATTATTCATTAAAAGACACTTATTAGCTTATTACTTGGCAACGGTGGTGGGAATTTATTTCAGATTGCCGCGCGACTATTGTCAGCGCCGCGCCATAGACATTTGTGATGCTTAATTCTTACTATAATCGTAATTTGTATACATATTTGTATTTTACCATGTACTTGAACCTACCTACTCGTTGCACTCATAAAAATCCAGCAAGAGAGGGGCAAACATTAACTACAGTAGACCGCTGTTTATTGTTTGTGACGTCGCTCACTCACTTTATCAACTACGTTGAATGATTGTAGTGCTACAATCGCAACAAATAAACGTATAATTTCATTATGAAATCGATGGGGATCAAGCGCTACTAGACAGCGGTTTATATTCATTTTAGTTCAGAGAAGTTACGTGATGAGCACTCTGGTAAGTGCAAATTCCGCTGCTAACTAATAACATTATTGAATATTTTAAGAAAAGAGATTTAGACTTTGTGGAGCCCTCTTTGACACTGGGCTCCTTCTAACGCTGACCCCCACCGAACTGCTTGGATTGCAGGGGTGTACTTTACTCCACTGGTTTTATTATAATGAGTCATTATAGTACAGTTTTATATTTCAATATTTGTTTTTGTAAAAAAATAACTCCAATTAAAATTCAATTTATTTAAATTTTTTAAAACAATTAAATTGTTCAGACATACAAATTACCTTGAAATACTAGGTAATAATAATAATAATATAACAAATCCGTAATGTAAATGTTATCATTATCGAATATACAGGGTGTACAACGCTATTCACATAGCAGTTGAACATGCTTCTGATTACGCAGAGTTGTAGCTTGGTTCATACTTTATTACATTTGACATTTGTTGTCGTATTTTTTAATTGAAAATAAGCGGCAGAATCAAGCTACGACCCTATGTAACTAATGTTTCGGCTGATTGCGAGGTGAAATAGCGTTATAAACACTGTAATTGTGTTTAAATAAATGTAAAACAAATAAAGTGGATAATTTATAAGATGATACGTCATGTCGTTTGATAAAGATCTGATAATTGCTCATGTACATTAAACTTACATTAAAATGTAGTTCATCTGTCCTGTTATATGAACAAAGATTTGAGGAAGCACATACTTATTGTTTAATGAATTTTTGTGATACTACAAAAAATCTCCAAAGGCAGCAAGTACCTTATATAGCGAATTTTTTTATGTATCTACGATGTTATTTTAATATTTATGATTTTTATTGAAAAATACTTTTAATCCACAAACAATAGGAAACACTAATAAAATTTCAGTCGTTTGAAGAAGTTTGTTGTTTGTCTAATACGTCTAATCAAGGCCTGCTCGATTTTTTCCAGCGCAATTATCTAGCAGGCCCTGCGTCTAATATTAACTGTCAAAATTAGTTACCCCCTCTGATACTCAATTTTTTTTTCTAATATCAATTGTCAGAACATATAGCCACCTGAGATATTCGATTTTACTGTTAATACTCAATAAAGATATTTTTGAATTTTTCATGCGATCCAACGAACCGATTTTGATGATTTTTTTTTCTGGGTCATAGAGAATGGACGGCTCTACTGTTATTTTAATTTTCATCAAAATCTAAGCAAATGTAATATTGAAAATGATTTTTCTTAACATTTCTTCAGCTCTTATTCCAAAAGTGTTGGCCCTACCAGTCTGGCCAACGAACTCATCCAAGCTATCCCAAAGACCGATTTTTGTACCAAGTTTCATTAAGATTGGTGTATTTTTATTATATATATATATATATATATATATACAGGGTGAGCCAAGAGGATGGCCACCTAAAAGTATAAGAAGTTCTAATTGATGGAACTTTATAAAATTTCGTATATGGGCGTTTTGGCACTTGAACTACCTTTGGAAAATATTTTCGTTGTTCTATCAACCCCCGTTATATGGGGTAGTGCTCCCTACTCTCATTTTAAATAGAATGGTATATTTCTTATTACATTTTTAGATTCTTTGATGAAATCGAAGGGGACTTTGATAATATGACCTATGGCTTATCGCTGAAGGTTTTTCAGATATTTTGACTTTTCATGAAATTTTTAATTTTGCAGTGTTTAAATAAAAAATTCATAACATAGAAACTATTGCAGTTAAAAGATTAAAATTTACAATTTAAAATTTACAATTATAATAACACAAATAACGTACTTTCTATCAAACTTAAGAGCATTTAATTATCTTTCAGCGTTTGGCTGAAATGAATTTTTCTTTCAGGCCATTTTCAAACTATAATAACTTGCTTATTTTAAATAGAACCCCATATTTCTGTCTATATGGTTGGATAGAGAAAAAAATTCTGCATCGAATTGTATCAACATTTCCTATACCTATCTTTGATAATTTTTCAGTTATTCAAAATTTTAGATTTCGCCCAATCACCTCCCTTGAAAGAAAATGTAATACGTCTAGTCGTCTATGCCATATTAATCCAACTACAATGAATTGCATAGAAGGCTTAGCAAAAAAACAAAATATCACAAATGACGTTAATATTAAATATTTTACCTGTATTTTTTACAAGTTTAGGACATTCTACATACACAAAAAAAGATCTCCAAAGGCAGCAAATACCTTATATAGCGAATTTTTTATGTATCTACATACTGAAATATTAATTGCAAAACATTCTTATGATACTGACAATTAATATATTTTAATAACATTGAATCAACTAATAAATTCATTTCCCGTAATACGTTTAATCAAGGCCTGCTTGATTTTTTCAAGCGAAATTCTCTAGCAGGCCTTGCGTCTAATATTAACTGTCAAAATTAGTTACCCCCCGCGATATTCAATTTTTTTTCTAATATCAATTGTCAGAACGCATAGCCATCTTAGATACGTGATTTTACTGCTTATACTCAAAAAAGAGATTTTTGCATTTTTCTTGCGATCCAATGAACCGATTTTGATGATTTTTTTCTGGGTCATAGAGAATGGTCGGCTCTACTGTTATTTTAATTTTCATCAAAATCTAAGCAAATGTAATATTGAAAATGATTTTTTTTAACATTTCTTCAGCTCTTATTCCAAAAGTGTTGGCCCTACCAGTCTGGCCAACGAACTCATCCAAGCTATTCCAAAGACCGATTTTTGTGCCAAGTTTCATTAAGATTGGACTATTTTTACGGCAGTTATCGTGGATATACATATATATATATATATATATATATATAAATATATATATATAAATATATATATATATATATATATATATATATATATATATATATATATATAAAAAATTTAACGAACGGTGGATATGGGTTCCTGAGGTCCCAAAACGAACTTCTGTGCAAAAATTTTTCGTAAATTCAAAAGTGAGGATCTCGTCATTAGCTAATTTTTTTTAAAAAAATTCGCTAAAAGCAAATTCAATAAATATTAATTTAATTAATTATCAATTTCATTCATTTTATTTTATTGAGATAGTCCAAATTTAATTAATTAATTTCATCTTCATTGTGACAATTGAATTGAAGGTTGTTTTACTAAGCCTTCTATGTTTTACATTTTATTTCAGGAGAAAAAATTTGACGAAACTGAAAATTTTGGATAACTGAAAAACTATAAAAGATAGGTATAGGAAATGCTAGTATAGTTCGATGTAGAATTTTTTTCTCTATCTAGGCATATAAAGAAAAATATGGTGTTCTATTTAAAATAAGCAAGATATTATAATTTGAAAATTGCCTGAAAGAAAAAATTATTTCAGCTAAACTCTGAAAGATAATTCAATTCTGTTCGAATTAATTAAAAGAACATCATTTTTACTATATAAATTCCAAATTTTAACACTTCAAATGCTATAGCTTGAAAAATATGAATTTTTCAACCACACACTGCAAATATTAAAATTGCACTTAAAGCTGAAATATCTGAAAAACTTTCAGCGCTAAACCATAGATCATATTATCAAAGTCCCCTTCGATTTCATCAAAGAATCTAAAAATGTAATAAAAAATATGCCATTCTATTTAAAATAAGAGAGTAGGGTGCACTACCCCATATAAGGGGGGTTGCTAGAACAACGAAAATATTTTCCAGAGGTAGTTCAAGTGCTATAACGGCCACATACCAAATTTCATAGAGTTTCGTCAATTAGAACTTCTTATACTTTAAGGAGGCCATCCTCTTGGCTCACCCTGTATATATATATATATATATATATATATATAAATTTTAACGAACGGTGGATATGGGTTCCTGAGGTCCCAAAACGAACTTCTGTGCAAAAATTTTTCGGAAATTCAAAAGTGAGGATCTCGTCATTAGCTAATTTTTTTTAAAAAAATTCGCTAATAAATTGAATTCGAAATTTTACAAGGTGTCCTGTTTATGGAGTTTCTAAGGTAATCTCCGGAGAAAATTTTAGCAAAAGTAGCCCATTGGAAGATCGGTGATATATTTATTTTTCGGCAATGTCAGGGTTATTACCAACTACCTAAGTAAAACGACTAATTATAAGAATGACTCGGACACCCTTTTGACTTTTTCGTTTATCTTCATTGTATCGTGGAAAAAATCCGAAATTTTTCCATTGGATCCAGAATATAATAGAGAAAAATAAAAAAATAATATTTCCATGTAATAAATGTACATACCATGTACAGTGACGAGCATATAAAAGAGACAAAGTCTTGAGCAAGGAATATCACATATCATGTTTTTCTTATAGCTGGTTTGGATCAAATAAAACGCTCGTTTAGGGCAATTTTCAAAAACCAACTGAATACGTAAAATCGCAAAAAGTGATTATAGGATCATCTCAACATTAGCTTTGCACCCTAGAAAAAAGCAAACCATTTTTACTTGTTTTAGGATAGAATGGAGAAGGACCCCGAGTCACATTCTAACAAGTAATCCATCCGAAGTCGTAACTTCTAGTTACCTTCTAAATAGATTTTAGGGGTTGTGGCCTTGGGGGTGAATTTAATAGAGCGATTCAAATATCTTAAGAATTTGTAGGGTAGCATCTAGAGAACATTGCGGTTGTAAAGGACACTACATGTAGGACCTGTGGAGTGGAAGATGAATCTTCGCTTCACATCTTATGCCACTGTGAGGCCTTGAAGGATCTCAAACCATGGTATCTGGGAGAGAAATTTATCTCTCCTATACAAATAGAAAATACCCCCTTAAATAGCATCCTTGGACTGTTTACCTTAGAGTTATTGACTAATTGTGAATTTCAAAACCACTGGATCGAGCAACAGAACGGTTTTTACCTCTATAGAGACGGCAATGATGTCAGTATAAGTTTTTTTTTTTTGTAAACAACGATGCTGACCATGCTGGTAAAATACAAATCGGTATATTTCTTATAAGTTCATGGAATACTTTTAAAAATAGTAGGGTGTTTTGTCTAACTGAATGAATGAATTGATAGTCGTGTTGTCAAGATAGTAATTATCTATAAAGAACTTGCTAAAATTACAGCTTCCGATTTCTATCAAATGCCAATTATTCTACCAGTTATTAGAGGTGTAATTTCGGTAAATAGTGAGAGTGGAAAAGTTTATAAAGGATGTCACTGAATCGCCTATAAAAAAAGTCGGCAGTATTCACTGATTCTTTAGAAATTTAAGATTATCCTCATGTGAGACAAAAACATTTTCTCCATGAGAAAACTATCTATCTCACTCTGTACAATTTCATTATATCCAACAATTGAAAGGAGAGAAGTATAAAACAACCATCGCAGAACTTACCGCGCAACTATCTATTTCACTTATCTCGATCACAACCGTTGAACATTCTCTTCATTTCTAAAACTTGTTGTCATATTCTACTTCCTCTGTACAAATCAAATGAGACAAGCGATGAAGAAGATGCTTATTGTTACCAAAGGGAAATAGAAGATAATCATTATCCTGAGAGAATGATGTGAATACTGTTACAAGAAGTACAAGTAGTGAAATTAGTACCTGTTCTTCCTCAAAAAAGCAAAATTACATATATCCTAGCAGTCCCCAAACTATGGGTCGCGACCCAGTGGTGGGTCGCAAGCGAATATTAAGTGGGTCCTAAATCATAATACGATATTCCGCGACTCGCTACTAGTAACTAGTAATCTGAGCGTTACCAATATTTTCTGCTCCTTTTACGGCAAAGAGGTGAGTCCCGAATTTGACAGGTTTTGTTTGGTAGGTCGGAGCCCAGTCAACTTTGGGAACTACTGTCCTAGATCATTTATTGTTATCAGAAAAACAGACAATAGTGAATCTGTATAAGATCTTTTCATGTAACAGCAATAAAGAAGCGGCAACATATTCGTACTCTTTATTGTTAATAAAATAATAATAACTTAGCAGTGGGATCGTAAATTTATTTTAGATTGTCGCGCGACTATCGTCAGGGCATGCCATTGACATATTCGCTGCTCTTATGAAAATGTAGCAAGAAGGGGGCAAAAATCAATTACAGTATACCGCCTGTTTATTGTTTATAACATCGCTCACTCAATTCATCAAATATGTTGAATGATTGTAGTGTTAACATTGGGTTCTGATGTTTTAAAAGCACTCTAATATTGTTTGTTAATTATAACAACCTAGTTTTCACCAAGGAGCTAAATATGTTTTATTTAAAATTTACCGCCAAAGCAATCTACATTATTTTTTTCTAGCGACTTTTCTGTATAAGGTTGACTTTAGTCATTACTCGTAGTTTAAAAATATGTTATAGTTTAATTGTTATTTCTGTATATTTTTAGAACAACCAATTATCGCCATTGTTAATTCAGCTAAATTCGTATTAAAGTGTTATAATTAAATTTCTGTGGGACACCGTGTATTTTATGTTATTCAGGAATAAGTTTGAGGAAAAACGAAACAAAAAATTTATTTGTAAATATTTTTAATAGACGTGAACAATTATTGTTTTAAAAATAAATTGAAAGCTTAATTATGTGTAATAAAATCGATATAGCATGTTGCATTTTAATTATTGAAGGAAGATAAATTTGCGGGTGACATTGTGTCAATATTTAGTTTATTAAAAGTGGAAAGTAATGTTACGTAGTATGTATTGATACTGGATAACCGCTTACTGACGGATTATAGCAGCTGAGCGGCTACCGTCATCGTTCTCTCTTATATTACAATCATCGTTGTCGGAACAATTGCGTAATATTTGTGCAAGTGCAGTTGAACAAAGGACATTGGCTGTATGTGTAGTTGTATTTGTGTGTATAAGCGTATTGTGTATAAAACTCAATATACACATACACACACAAACACACGCCTCTCCTTCCTCTCACCCGTCCCGTCATCGAATCCTGTCGTGTCTCTACCATCGTCTATAGCACTAACCATTCGGTATATTTGTGCGATTTTACACGAACAACATTCGTAATTTGTTGTACGCTACTATGACTCCTAGGTCCTAGGATTTTAGGAATAAACTGTATGAGGATCCCCTCGTCAAGCACTTCCTCGGTCCGTCCCTGAATAGGCCGTATGTTTTAGGGTAATTCCGTTTTTCAGTAGTAGGCTCGAAGGTTCGTCGGGTACGGGTGTTGTGTGCGGACAGTGTGCGTGGTTATATTTTTTTGTTATTTTAGTTTATTCTTTATCATTTACCCAACAAGTGTTCATTATTAAGGAAAAAAAAATTTATAAATAAAACGTAAAGTTAATTAAAAAAGAATTTTGTAAATAATCTAATCGATATGTATTTTGTAATATTTTCGTATAAATAAAATAAAAATAATTCGTGAAACGTGTGTTCAAATATAAAAATAAAAAATAAAAATATTTTTACAAAACAACCGCCAAGTGTTCGTCCTTTGTTTATAAATATCAATGTAACATAACTGTCATAAGGATTATTACATATTCAAATGGTAGTAAGTATCATTGATTTTTTTTTCTTCTTTTTAATCATTTTCCCCTTTGATTTTTGACTTTATTTCGATAATCTCTCGTATCGTCCGGATGTTTGGATAGTGAAAACATCCGCCATGTTGCTTGTGTGACATACCTCACGTCATTCCTAACGTTATGCTTCCGCAATATAGTGACGTCATATTATTAAATACCTACGTTGATAGGACAAGCTCTCCCAATGACGGTTTTATTATTATTATTTGTTGAATACCGTTTTACAGTTATTGTCTTTCTTTACATACCTATTTTTCTTCACAACTATCTTTTTATTTTTTAATATACAGTCATGCACGAACAAAAGATTTTGTTAGTATTGTATTCTTACGATATATGTATATCTTTGTAAACCCTTTCATTCAACCCTTGATGTATATTCTATATACATATAAAAAAAAAACAACAACATTATTTACATAACATTTGAGGGTGAGATGCACCAACGGATTCACAAAGGGGCGGTTTGGTCTACGTGAGATTTTGTGCGTACAGTGCAACCCACCATAGAGTACACGTACCTATCTTCTATTAAAGGATCCGTTTGTTAAATAGTATCAGCAAGAGCGGACTCAGTCTGGGTGAATAACCCATTCTCATCATCAAATTAAACAACTGGCCAGTAGTATTGATTTGATGCAGTTTTATTATCATTTATTATTTTAAATAAACAAAACACTTTCAAAATATAAATATAAGATGTAAACAAACAAGTTTGTTTTTTAATTAATTTAATAATTTAAAAGAAAATTAAGATTTATTTTTAAATATACAAATAATTTGCAAATATTTCAAATTCTCGATAATAAAATCGTTTATTTCCGGACATTTATTTATGTATTACACTTGCAATACTATCTTGAAGATTAATCAGCATGATAATAACATACTTAGTTGATTACCGAAGAATTATTCTCACCAATTGCGTGTCATTTGCAAATTATTATGTACATTATTGTTATCTTTTTGCAATTTAATTGATATTGAATTGATATCTGTCAATAGAAATGTAGGTAATTCACTAATATTCAGTAGATTAGGAAATAAGATGGATAATAAAGAGAAAGTGTATTTGCGTTTAGTATCCGTGTTAGAGACAAACGAAAATTATTTGTAATTATCTGGATCTTCTTCTAAATAATTATTTCACTCCATAAACATTTTCTTAGTCTATTTTTATTATAGTCTACTTACTAATCTAATTACGGTCCTCAATAAAACGAATTCTAGTAGTTATTTGTATGACAAATTGTGCACCTGTTTCGAGTCAAGTTGTTGAAGTTCGATTAGACGTACAGTAAAAAAATATTTATCATATTACGCTAAAGTGTACAATTTTTAGGCTTGAAATGCTATCTTGGTAATTAATTATTGGCATCAAGATACATTCATTCATTAAAAACAAGTTTAAGATTTTTTTTCAGAGGTTTATGTTTTTGTCGATTATAGTTTGATCTATTTTAACATATGTACTTTCAATTAGTTGATTTTTTTGTTACTTTACTAGAATTGATTGTTTTTCAATCGTAATAAAAAAATCTGATTTTGTATTAAATTGTGGCAGGTCGGGAGGTACTTGTTTTGCATATATTGTTTTTCATTGTTGTTCTTTTTTCTTCGGTCGTTTTTTTTGTCGTCTTTTTTTCCTTGGGTCGCGACCAAGTGAAGAGCCTCCAGAACACTGCACTAACTTGTCTATAACCTTGATCTGAACGTCAATGACCGCCGGGTTCTCTACCTGTCCAAACGCAACCGCCCAACCATACACACGTACAAAATATACACTATACTATAGATATATGTATACATATATCTACACAAACAACACACACACACAAATAGATACATATATACGTGATCATATAAACGAAAAGGCCTTTGTTAGAAAAGACATCTTTGGCAAGTTGGTGGAGGACATCACCTGCGCAGCTGGCATCCACCAGCTGGCTTAAGTCCATCTGTTTCCGCACATGGAGCACCCACTTTCTTAGACAGATAGAAAAATCTAAAAGGGAATATCGAAATTTTGGGAAGAAATCCTATGTCTAACACTTGTTTTGAAGGAAGTCTATAGATTCTCAATATTTTTAGACCCTAACAATATTGCAGGTCATAAATTATAACACCGTTAATTTGTAATATGTAAAAAAAGTTGTCAAGTGACATTTATTATTTTATTATCATTGTAAATAAAGTTGTAAGATTTTCTAAAGGCATTATCTGATAGATATCGCTTAAACAACATTTATAAATCATACCCCTCTTCTTTCACTGTCTTCAAATTTTCAAGAAATATAACAAAGGTGATTTTATTGTTAGGACATCTGTTAGGGAGGAAAAAACATGCTTTTATAATAGAGGTATTATGTGAATTTTGTCTGAAATATTGAACCCATGTAGAAAGCTATTCAAACTACAATCTTCATTTTAAACGTATCAATTTTTTATAAAAATAAGTGTTTGCAAAAACTTTTCAAGCTTAATTCTCATTTTCTGTAGACTCTATTCTTCACATCTCTAAAAATATATTCGAATGTTTTCATATGTACGTCTTTAAATATTTAGAAATAAAAAAAGTGTACACATACAGAATTTTAAAAATACATTTCCTGTCCATTTAGTTCGAATGTTATAAAAATAAAATTCAATTTTTATATCAACAATAATAAGTTAACATAAGAAATATTTGAAGATTATTTTAAATTGAACATACTTTATAACTATGGTAATTTTGAAATTCCAAAGTCGTTTATGTTTCATTAAAATTGAGTTAAAATTAACAGACTTCTATTTTAAGAGTGGCACGATTTAGTTAAGGTTTTATTTACTCTATTGAAAATTTCATTTAACTGTTCATAGAGATTTTTACCTTCATTTATAATGTTAGATGAAACTTTAAATAATCGAAACATTAGTAAAGTTTTCAAATTAATTTTAGAATATTTAATTTATAAATAAATAGTGGCTCATCGACGAGTTCCTTTACATTTAAAATTTATAAATAGAGAAGATTCGTAACAGCATCAATAGTTTTACTTTACTAATACCACGTATTGTTTCAATTTAAAATGGTTTGGTTGTCAAAAAAAGAAAAATTATTCAAAATTATTTTAATTGAAAGCATTCACTACACATTGTTGTACTTGATTATAATTATTCAATTAAAATTTATCCATTAACACCTTGGTGTACAAGATGCAATTTATAGATATTCAAAATAGTTAAAAGGGTTGGTGTTATTTTAAATAATGCACATGCACGTGTGCATGACTCGTGAAAATATAAACACACTTGTACTTTTATGTCTTTTATAATCTTGACCTTTTATCAAAACATATATATTAAAATTATAATTCGAGCAAATTGATGTTAATATTTAGGGGAAAAAGTAATTAAAATTGAATTTCGTTATTCTCCCCATTATCATTATTATTATTTTTTTTTCTAATCTAACAATAAATAAAATTATTTTTAAAAACAAACACATTTTAAGTACATTAACCTAGATAAACAAACGTATTACGTAAAATTATCTTTGCCCTCTGTATTATTTGATTATTGATAAATTACTTTTTGAAATTATTGATATATTAATTAATTTTATCTTATTGAGTTTCTTTGTATTGTGTACAGGGCAGTGAAAGCATTTCAACAACTTTTATATGTATCACCGAGTTTTCAACGAGCAAACGAAGTACATTTACGTCTTGGTTTGATGTTTAAAGCAACACAAGAATATGAATCAGCATTAAAACATTTACAATTAGCTTTATTTGATAACAGTCCATGTACAACATCAAAAAATACAAGTAAGTGTGCATCTCTAATAATTTAGCGAGAATTTTGCCATATAAAAAAAGTCGTTTTTTCTTATAAATGTCCTTGGTAAGAGAATAGCTAAGCGAAATATATTTCAACATCATTTTGTCTAAAAACCAGGCAAGTGTGACAAGGTTAAATCTAATACAATATTTTCGCGATTGTGTTAGGTCAGTTCTGCAATTGGTTATGTAATTTACTAGACTTGTTTTTTCTATAAAACTAAAATAATAATCTGAATAGAATTTAGAAAGTGGTTTATTTGATTCGGATTTTTAATGTACCCATTGATTTTATTGTTATTATTATTATTATTATTATTTTAAAACGGATATGAAATGATTCATTTAAAATTAATTTTTTTTTTCCAAATGATTCAATACAAATTTACCGGTTTAAAGTTAGAATTTCCTGTAAAATCCTGATTCATTTATCAAAGTGATTTGATCGCTTTTTATAATATGAATATTCTTAACAATTATTTATTGTTAGTTTATCGTTCGTTCAGAATAATTGTTTTATTAGTGATTTTTTTGTATTGACTGTTTCAGTAAAATTTCATATTGCTCATTTATTCGAAGTACAAGGTAGAATCAAAGGAGCTAAAGATAGATATGAACTTCTTCTTCGTGATAAAACTATCAGTCAATCGTTGCGAGCTGATATACTACGTCAACTAGGTAGTATTTTTGTTGCTTATTTTTTAAAAAATAAAATAAATTAAAATAAAATACAAAATATTATATAAATAGGATATTTATAGGATGGATGTATCATTGTCATGATTCTCTTGGTGATAAAAGTCAGCGTATCCCTTTAGCCATACATTGTTTACAAAAGGCCCATGAGGCTGATCAATTCTCAGGTCAAACTTTGTATCTCTTAGGTAGATGTTATGCTAGTATAGGAAAAGTACATGATGCCTTTATTGCCTATCGTAATTCTGTTGAAAAATCAGAAGGCAATGCTGATACATGGTGCTCCATAGGGTGAGTTAAATTTAATAATTATTTATCTAAAATTTAGATTAAAGTGAATTTGTAAATAAGTAATTGATCTACATTTCATTGACCGCATTCGATAACAAAACAAACAAAAAATCTATTATATTATAATTTAAAATGTAGCTGTTTTTTTATTTTTTATTTTAAAAACAAACATTTTCTAATCTATTGTAATTCTTATGGTTGTCAATTAATTTTAGAGTATTATATCAACAGCAAAGTCAACCTATGGATGCCCTTCAAGCATACATATGTGCAGTACAGTTAGATAAATGCCATTCAGCTGCTTGGGCTAATTTAGGTATCTTGTACGAAAGTTGTGGTCAAGCACGAGATGCCTATGCCTGTTATTTAAATTCAAGTAGAGGTATATCAAATCGAAATATTACTGACGATTCATTTATACCGTCGAAATTACCCCGTTTCAATTTTACTTCAGTGGGAATGAACCCACATTTATCACAAAGAATTAATTTTCTTCAATCACACTTATCAAACGCTCCAATGCCGAGTGTAACGAGCCAGTAAGTCAATTTGTTTCATTTTCTTTACAAAAAAAAAGAACAAAACTAGAAGTAGAGGGATATTTTTAGGAGGAGGCAATTGCTTTCAATTGAGGAAGCTTGGAATCTTCCTATATCGGCTGAAATGTCATCTAGACAACAACAAAATAATTCACAATCTAAAACGAATGTGCAAAATTGTCAAAAAAGTTTTCCACAAACACCACAAGGACCACCACCGCCGTATCCATCGCCTGGCAATGGCCAAAAAACGTTTAAAACTGAAGCAATCGAACAGAAAAACCAAATTTCAACTACAACAACAACAGCAACTCCAACATCTCAAACTGTATTGCCATTATCACCACAACAAATACAATTATTAAACTATTTTCAACAAAATATTCATAATTTAACTCCAACACAACAGGTTGGTTCAATATTTATAATAAACAGTAAAGGCAATTAAAATTAAGTACATAGGGAAGATTAATAGCACTGTTTCAAATTAAAAATTTAAATTGCACAATTGTATGGGTGGAAGGTGCTAATTTTTTTTCTATGTACTCTATGGATTACCTTTACTGTATACAGAAATAAAAACACACTTTTTTTCTGGTTTAGAATTTGATGCAACAGTTACAACATCAATATCGATTGCAACAACATCAACAACAATTGCGTTTAAGACAATCTTCAACTGTTACCCCCATAACACGTCCAACACCACCATATAATGGTAATACAAATCAACAATTTAGTGGACAATCACAACAAAATAATGTGGCACCGTCACCATTAAATCCAATTAAAAATTATTCACCACCAACAAGTGATGATAAACTAGTCCAACCAACACCAAATGTTGTTCCTAATTGTACACGTGATATAACAATGCCAGTTTCTGGTCAACCATCATCTGATATTGATGTTAGTGAAGAAGAAATAAAAGATTTATTATCACAGAGAGATTTAGCTACAACATTAGCAGAAAATTTACTTAAACATTTCGGGTCAGATGATATTGATATTAAAGAAGAGCCTACACATAATGGTAATTTTTATAATTTTTATTAAATTAGTTCATTTTAATAATATTTTTTTTTTAAATGTAGATAATATTTTATCATCGGGTCCATTTTCACCATCTAATATAAATAATAATCAATCTAAAGATGATACTGATAATAAAGGTAAAGTAAAATCACCAACAACTCAAGATAGTATTTTAACAATAAAATCTGAACCACCATGGGAGATTGATTCAAATAACACAAATGAAAAACGACCCGAAATTGAATATAACATCGATATGGATGCAAAAACAATATTACGATTGTGCAAGTGAGTTTTTTAATTATAAAATCGTATAAATTTTGCAGTTGAATTTATTTTTTAGAGGAGAAGGTATTAAAGGTGAAATTAGTAATTCATTAATAACAGATCATGCGCCACCACCATCACCACCAGATCCACCAACAAATAAATTAACACACGCACAATTATTACCATCAACACCATCTGTGTATTTAGATAATAAGAAACACGCATTTAGTCCACAATTACAAGAATTTTGTTTAAAACATCCAATAGCTGTTGTACGAGCAATTGCATCTGTATTAAAATTAGATTTAGGTTTATTTTCAACAAAAACATTAGTTGAAGCAAATCCTGATCATAGTGTTGAAGTACGTACACAGATACAACAACCATCTGATGAAAATTGGGATCCACAATCTGGTAAAAAAGTATGGGCATGTATATCACATCGATCACATACAACAATAGCTAGATATGCACAATATCAAGCAGCTAGTTTTAAAGAAAGTTTAAAAGAGGAACGTGATAAATCTACAAGTGGTTTATCTGATTCTGATTCAAAAGATTCAACTAGTTTTCCTAAACGAAGAAAATTAAGCAATATAATACCATTATCTAATTCAAAAGGATGTCATCAACCGAAAATGTTAAAGTAAATCATCACTCTTTGGATATTTTTTGATAATTTTAATGGTAATAATTCGTTTTAGATTCGGAACAAATGTTGATTTATCTGATGAAAAGAAATGGAAACCACAATTACAAGAATTGATGAAATTACCTGCCTTTGCACGTGTTGTATCAGCTGGTAATATGTTATCACATGTCGGGCATGTTATTTTAGGAATGAATACTGTTCAACTATATATGAAAGTACGTTTGTGTTTTTTTTTTTGATATTTAACATTTTATATTAAAATACAATTGTTGATTAGGTACCAGGTAGTAGGACTCCAGGACATCAAGAAAACAATAATTTTTGCTCAATAAATATCAATATTGGACCTGGTGATTGTGAATGGTTTGCTGTACCAGATGCATATTGGGGTGCAATATGTGCATTATGTGAAAAAAATCAAATTAATTATTTACATGGTTCTTGGTGGCCGGTATTAGAAGATTTATATAAAGCAAACATACCAGTTTATCGTTTTTATCAAAAACCTGGTGATTTAGTATGGGTAAATGCAGGTTGTGTACATTGGGTACAAGCTGTTGGTTGGTGTAATAATATAGCATGGAATGTTGGACCATTAACAGCACGACAATATCAATTGGCTATTGAACGTTATGAATGGAATAAATTACAAAGTTTTAAAAGTATTGTACCAATGTTACATTTATCATGGAATTTAGCTAGAAATATTAAAGTGTCCGATCCGAAATTATTCCAATTAATTAAGTAATCTTATTTAAATATTATTTTGAATTTTTATTAATTAAAATTAATATTTCCAGAAATTGTCTAATGCGAACATTAAGACAATGTTCCATGATATTAGAATTCGTCAGGCATAAAGGTGTTGAAGTAAAATTTCATGGTAGAGGTAAAAATGAAGCATCCCATTATTGTGGACAATGTGAGGTATACGATTTATAAATATAATTAAATATAATTCGTTTCAACCACTATGAAAAATTTGGTTGAAATGAATCATAAAATTACTTATATTTAATCAATTGTAATTTTAGATTGAAGTGTTCAATATATTATTTATAAGGGAACAAGAAAAACGTCATGTTGTCCATTGTTTGGACTGTGCACGTAAACAATCACCGAATTTAGAAGGTTTTGTATGTTTAGAAGAGTACAAAATGGATGAGTTAACCGAAGTTTATGATAATTTTGCACTACATCCAACTGTTAATTCTACTACAGAACAGTATCGTCTCATGTAGTAGTAGTAGTTAGAGTAGGTAATACAAAAAAAAAATAACACAAAGCGTTTTATAACTAAAGAAATTAAGTAGTAAACGTGATTTAAATTTAATCTACCACTGCCACTTGTAACAGATGTACAATTTAAATTAAAAATAATTTTGCATAATTAATTTGTAAAATTTCAGTGATATGTAAAATATAGTTATAAGGAATGTAAATACGAAAACTCGTCGAAAACGCGGACTTTTAATGTTTTTTTTTCACTTCCTTGCAATGATCTCATGTTTATTTGTACCTAAGTGATTAAATTACACTTACGGAATTAATAACTAGGACTGTATATAAAGATTTTATTTGTATATTTATTTTAATTATAAGAAACTAGCGTAATGTATTTATCACTTGGTGTTCGTTTTATTATGATTATCATTTTCATTGTAATTCTTATTATTTTTATTACCACTATTATCGTAGTTTAATTGTTAAAAAAATATTCTCACTGCCAAAACGTTTTTGGTTTATTGTTTATATTGTAAATTATTATTAATTTTAATTGTAAAACGAATTAAACCAAATTTTTTTGTTTTCGAACGAAAGTAAAAAAAAACCTGGTGGAAATATTAAATGATATCGTCATTTATAATATTCACTGCCATTTTGTGATACACAAACTTTATCCAAATAACCGTTTTGTATATTCATAATATATTTATAAAGAGAGCCTGAGTTCGTACAGTGCCTTCTTCAATGCAACTATCTAAAAATTATATTTCACAAGAAGTAAGAAATAAACAAGAAATAACAAATATTTTTTGCACTCATGACCAAAAAACAGAAGCGAAAAGAAAAGAAAACAGTTTACATAGTCTCTGATAAATTTTTGTACATAATGTGAACGTATTAATAAGTCAAGAAACTCTAGCTCAATTTTTTATTGTGAAAATACTTAGGTTTGTACAATCTTCAATTTTTCCATATTGTTTCGATAAAATAAAGTCTGATTTTGTTTGTGTATTATATAATAACGCTACTAGATATAGAGTGGTATTCACTACCTTTTTCGAGACTTGTTACTGTACCCAAGCGAGATACTGACAGTCACATCTTTTTTACTCTACAATTCCATTACTTTCAATAATTGAAAAGAGACAAGTATAAAACAATCATAGCGCAAGTTACCGCCTAACTATCTTATTAGTAATAAGATGAGTGTAATAAGTTATTACACTCATTTCACCTCTTCAAATTTTTGCTAGACTATCATTCTTATATAAAAAAAAACATGGAATAAGCGACTAAGGCAGTAACTTGCAGGTTACTTTGTAGATAGACACTATTCTCTTAAAATTTAGTGAATACCACCCATAGTACATGACTTGTATTTATGTTCAAATTAATAAAGAAGTTATATTTGAACGTTCTTACGCGTTTTTTGTTCACTGCTTTGATTGTACTTAAACTTCCCTTAGCTTTGAAGCAATTTGGATGAATTTAGTTAATCTTATTGTCATCTTCATTTTTTATTTCATGGCCAAAAATCTGTACGAAGAAATGGAAACCTTTACCATAATCTGTGGTGACATTGAACTGCACGAAATTATAACCAACACCGCCTGCGGCAAAACTGGGATAACCACCTTCGCCATTAGGCATCTCATCGAAAATATTCGCACATGTAATATAGACGTCAGCTTCGACGTTTACCTACCATCATATTTAATGATTGATGATTTTTTTTTTTGATTAATGAAGGAATAGTCGACTTACTCTGATATCAGCAGCTACCTGACTTTTTCCATCATTGTGCAAAATTATATTTTCTTGATGGAGAACTTGATCGTTGGGACTACATCGGCCAATAAACAAATGGTGGGGTTTCTCCAACACCGTATATTCAACTTGAAAAAAAAATACAATTAATATAAATATTGAGGCAATTTTATAAAATGTTTACTTCTTCCTTGATTGTTTGCATTGGTTTTTGTTTGGATTATCGTGTTACTTGGTGGTGTAATTGGATCTATTGGGGCACAATTTGTACTGGTGAACAGCAGAAATAATAAAATTATTCGCCACATTGTTCACTTGATTTTAATTTGCTACAACGTACAAGAGGATTTATGACGAAATATAATTGCTCCTATTCAAAGGTTATCAACTTATCAAAATAACCCCAGTTCTAACATCGAATAATTAAAATTTCATCGAGTGTATTGATACGGCAATAATTATCCGTATTTTCACATTTAAATTTTGTTATAAATTTCAATTTGATGTAAAGTTTTGAACTGTCGGCGCCATCTACTTGTCAATAGTTGAAATCATTTGATATTTCAAAACTTCAACGGAATATTATGTGTTAAGGCCGTTTGACACGATGACAAATTTATAAAGAAATTTCTAATTAAAAAAAATATATAATTTTATATTAAATTAATGTGTGTGTCATACAGGGAATTTAGTGATAAAATTTAAGAAAATTTCTGATGTTAAAAATTATGGAACATGTTCTAAAAATTATTAAATTTAGAATTAAATCTGCGCGCAAAAGTGCACAGTAGAAATGTGAGTTTGTTTTACCTTAGTTTGAATTTGAATGAGACAATATTGACAATATAAAAGCATAGATAAGATATAGAGATTCTTTTACGTTTTTTCTTTACTCCTAAAACAGCAGCAATAAACTACAATACAAACTGCTAGTCCAGCATATTTAATTTGTTAAAATTAAAATTAATATTTAAGAAATACTTTCCCATAACAATAAATAAATAATCATCTCATATTTGAGAATGGATTTTTGGTTTTCCAAATCATTTAATTTGTGTTTCAGTACTCTGTTTCCAATCTGTCATGAGAATTTGTTGCAAAAAGGACATTCATAAAATCAGATCACAATTCAATCTTACTTTGAGGTTATAATTGTTGTTATCCAAAGACAATATAAAAAGAGACTACCGAACCATGTAGTAAAAGATGGAAACAAGTGGGCGCTAGCGCTGCGAAGTGAAGTGGCCCCAACTAACCTCAATTCAAATGTTTAAATTTTACCGCCTTTTTTCTTAACTATTGTAATTATATGATTGTATGTTACTGAAATTTGTAATTTGTACTATTATGTATTTTAATGTATGACTGTAGTCATACATTACGTTAAAATACAAGATAGTACAAATTACAAATTTCAGTAACATACAATCATATAATTACAATAGTTAGGAATACATATAATCATATTTTAAGAGATAGGGGTAAATTAAAAAAAAAACAGTTACAACAAAATCTGCTTGTGTATTCTATGAAAAAATACGTACAATAAATTTACATTGTCTTATTAATTAATAAAGTTAATTAGAGTATTTTAGTTTGTTATTTTACATAGGTATATTGCAAATAATTCTAGGCAATAAGATTTCGACACTAATCCATTATAATTTTACGTTAGACATATTTATTGCTTTCTGTTTGTTATTATTTTACCAAAAGTGGAATAACAACATCATCTTTGAAAATTCTATTAACTGAAATTATAGAAAGTATTTGTAATGTCGGCCTGAAAATTGTGTGTACAATATGTGATCAAGCTAGCGTCAATCGTTCAACATTATTTCAATTAGCAATGGAAACTAATGGTCATAATAGTCCGATTTTTTATATACATGGTATAAAAATTGTAAGCCTATTTGACACACCTCATTTACTTAAATCAACTCGTAACGCTTTATTAAAATATGATATTTCTTTCGGAGAGCAGAATATTGCAAAATTTAATTACATCAAAAAAGCTTACCATTTTGATAAGACAAAACATTTTCAATGTCTGTATAAACTGAATAATAAGTACTTCCAACTATACAAGTATCCTAAATTGAAAATGAAGGTATCCATTGCAGCTCGCACTTTAAGTCACACAGTAGCTTCCACAATCGAGTCCATGTGTGCTGACGTTGGCAAATTACCACCTGAAGCGATATTCACAGCAGAGTTTGTAAATGACATTGACCAGTTGTTTGACAGTTTTAATGGTAGAACTCTTGTATCGGAGTGTGGTAAACAATTAAGAACATGTATTTCTGATAAATCTAACCATCTTAAGTTTTGGCACAATATGAAATCTAAAATACAAAAGTGGAAATTTATACACGGTAATACTATTAAAAATATGTTACCATTTAAAAAAGGTTGGCTTCACAATATTGAAGCAATGGAGGAGATCTGGCGAACTTGTAAATCTGCTGGCTTTCGATATTTAGCGCCTCGAAAATTGACTCAAGATTCTTTAGAAAATTTATTTGCTACCATACGCCAACATGGCAGCAATAACAGAAATCCCAACTGTTTTCAATTTGAAGCAGCAATTAAGACGTCTGTATTAAATAATTTACTTTCGCCAGCCAGCTTCCACTCCAACTGTGAGAAAGACGATTTTTCAATTCTGGATAATATGCGTTGTTTTTTAATAAATCATAGACCAGTAGATGTTCCATTCGATGTACTCAACAATGAACTTGAACACCATATACCAGTACCAGTACAAGATATTACTGCCAACGTTAACAGACGACAAGCCTTAACATACGTTTGTGGTTACTTAATCAAGAAAATAAATTCATCTTGTGATGACTGTTTGAGTTGTTTAATTAGCAAGACAATTGAACTAGAACATATATTTGTATGTTGTCGAGATGAAGATGACCATCTATTTTACGCATCAAAAGATTTTATCAATTATGTTGGGTGTATTGAAGACACAATCCTCTTCATACTTCCAGAATATGGTTACATAACTAATTTACGAACTAAAATATACACAGTTTTGAAAAAGATTGATTTTTTTTGGTTTACTTGTGGTACTCACATGAATATAGTTCAACATACAATAATGACCTTAACTTCATGGTTAGTAATTAATAAATTTTATAAATCAGAGTAACAAGATAATTTGATGTTTGTATAAGTTTATGTCAATAAACTTTCATCAACAACTATTATCGTTTATGTTGATCGTTCCCATTTCCATTACCACTGAAGACATTTCTTCTACACATTTCTCTAACTACAATTCCGTTTCTTTTCCGACTACGAAAATAAATCAAATTTAATTTTATAACATTATAATATTACCGTACAACTCTTCAAAATACCTGTGGTTGTAAATTATGAGATTAGAATCAATCACCGAATCACCATAATTTTTAAAACAGTTTGCTCGACATAAAAAACAAATGTTGTTTACCGATAATTTTTACAAAACTCCAAATGGTGATGATTTGATAATATTGATACATAACTACTACACATATTACAATAATTTGATAGAATTATCAAACGAAAATTCGCTAATTATTAAGTTTTAAGAGCAAAAAAACTCAACTACGTATTTCTGAGTATTTCAGAATTTCACATTCTTCGAGATTTTTCTAACCACGCAGACTCATTAGAAATTTCACCGTTACCTTGAAATTAGTTCCGCAGAGACCTGGGGCCACTTAGAATCATGGCGTTACCAGTCACTTGTTTCCCATTTGCCCTATCTCATTTGGGAGTCTTGTATATTTTGTCTATGTTGTTATCTTAAAACCATGGAGCTAGTATTACATATATTATATTATATCTATTCTGACGTCGTTGCTTAAAACAAATGTCAACTGTCTTTTTTTCAGATGATAACTAAATACGCATGCCCAAAGCGTACATTTTTAGTCAATTTTCTTATTAAAAATGTTTACGTGTCAAACAGAGGGATAATATATTTATATATTTTTAATGATAAATCTTAAATTAAAAACTATCTGATTTTTGTAATAAAATTTTATCAAAAAAATATTCACGTGTCAAACGGCCTTTAAGGGAGAACCTGCATTAAGAGAAAACTGCGGTTATTACGCTTCTCAAACGTTAGATGACGCTTGTTCCATTACGTCTTTAGAGTCCCTATAATAAGAGTCTGGCCAATGTAGTGTCAAGTTTTCATTGGTGCGGCCATTTTCTGTCACAATTTGACATGTGAGAGCGGGAAATACAAGATTTTGTATATTTTAAAGTTATTTTCGGTTAGAAGTACAAATATTTTACTATTCTCTGGAATAAACTAAGTTAATATATCGTTTAAAAGTTTGCGAAGTGGTAAGTAACGGTAATTACATGGTAGTTGATGCTCATCATATTTTGAACTGTCATAATTTAAAAACTGAAATAATTACTAGATTTATTACTTTTAGATTAAAAGATCTCCAAAGGCAGCAAGTGCCTTATATAGCGAATTTTTTTATGTATCTACATGCTGAAATATTATTAATTCACAAACAATAAGAAACACTAATAAAATTTCACTGGTTTGAAATTTGTCGTTTGTCTACATAGATCTAGTATGTTAATATTAACATACTAGATCTACCTATGTTTGTCTAATATTAACTGTCAAAATTAGTTGCCCTGTGCGATACTCAATTTTTTTCTAATATCAATTGTCAGAACACATAGCCACCTGAGATATTCGATTTTACTGTTAATACTCAATAAAAATATTTTTGCATTTTTCTTGCGATCCAACGAACCGATTTTGATGATTTTTTTTTCTTGGTCATAGAGAATGGACGGCTCTACTGTTATTTTAATTTTCATCAAAATCTAAGCAAATGTAATATTGAAAATGATTTTTTTTAACATTTCTTCAGCTCTTATTCCAAAAGTGTTGGCCCTACCAGTCTGGCCAACGAACTCATCGAAGCTATCCCAAAGACCGATTTTTGTACCAAGTTTCATTAAGATTGGTGTATTTTTACGGCAGTTATCGTGGATATACATATGTATATAAAAATTTTAACGAACGGTGGATATGGGTTCCTGAGGTCCCAAAACGAACTTCTGTGCAAAAATTTTTCGGAAATTCAAAATTGAGGATCTCGTCATAAGCTAATTTTTTTAAAAAAAATTCCCTAAAATTGCTTGTAAAAGAAAGACAAAAGTCCGAATTTGTAAGGATAGTAAAAGCATGGCCATGCATAGTGTTTTGAAATAATAAAACATAGTTAATTTTTGACTTTTTAGTTTTATTCCTCAATAACACATTTTATTGATAAGTTACTACTACGTATTTTTTTCCATTGTTCATGCTCTAGGTTCCTACGTGCAAACTATTTCTGACATTTTCAAATTTCGCGTCACGCGTTGTGACAGAAAATGGCTGCTTTGGCCAGACTCTTATTATAGGGACTCTATACGTCTTTATATGCACAGAGATGAAAATCTAAATGTATACGATTCGTATGAAAGTAGTTGGCGAGCGATTCGAAGAAATATTTCAAGGACTTATAGGAGGGTGTAAAATACAGCTGTATAATACATTAACTACTGTATGTATTAAAAGTTTAATAAGGCATTGAAAAAATAAGGCTATGTTTGATATAATTCTTACTTCCTTGACAGCTACACAAAAGTGAAATCAAAACTGAAGATAAGAATTTGTAATTTTTCTTAACTTTAAGGTTAAATGTGTATCAACATTTTATTCGCTTGTGTACGCGTCTGATCACTGATCCTGATCAGACATCAGTGTTCAGTGATCAGTTAACAGTAAACCTACAATATAAATTATAACCCTAATAGTCTAATGTGTGACATACAATGCAGTATCTGCTTCCGCCAATTTTCAAAAATACGGCAAAAATACCATTTAAAACGGTATTGTCCAATAAAATATAAAATACCAAAAAATTAACATCGCTAGTGCCATTTTAGGAAAATTAGAACCTTGTAGCTAATTTAGAAGTTGGTCAAGAATCGCTCCTTTCTGACGATGCCGCTATTTTCAAAAACGAGTTATGGACGTTAAAGGACTCGGGGATCATGCCAACATTGATTTTTTTGTTTTTGTATATTTTATTCTAGAGGGGGGGCAAAAATCTCCCATTTTTTCTAGGATGCAATGGAGAAAAACGAAAAAAAATCAATGTTGGTAGGATCCCCGAGTCATTTTAAGTCGTTTAACGTGCATACTGGCTTTTGAAAATCGCGACATGTTGAGAAACATGTGTTTTTTGACCAACTTCCAAATGAGCTACGAGGTCCTAATTTTCCTAAAATGGGTTCTAGACACCCTCCTATAATTCCTTGAAATATTTTTCGAATCGCTCGCCAACTAACAAGAGTTTCACTCAAATTGTATACATTTAGATTTTCATTCCTGTATATATCTTTACACAAATTTACAGATTACGACCTTTTGGATATATAGATGTCTATGACTATACGTACCAGTACCGTTGAATGAGTAATATTACAGAGTTTTCGCCAGCCACCGTTACGCACCAAAACGTTACCTTGAAGCTTTAATCTTTACGGTGAAAATTTTCGTTTGCGCTGTACTCAGCCCACTGTAATGCCCGTATTTATAGACCGATCTTGAGACCGTCTTGGAGCTTGAGCTTGGCCTTGAGGCCAGAATATGTAACCAAGCCAAGACTGGGTTGTAGCTGCCTTGAGACGAGCTTGACTTTTGCAGAAAGTGCGCGTGCGCACAAAAAGAAAAACTTGGCAATGTAAAATGTAACTAGAATTCGCCAAGTTCTCAACCCTCCATATACTCAATCCTGACTTCCGCCGAAAATTGCCGAAGCAAGACTTATAAACCAAAACGCGTGCTTGGAAGTTAGACTTGAGCTGGAGTCTGAGATCGGTTTATAAATACGGGCATTATGCCCGTATTACTGTTATATTGACAGTAACGATCAATTGATCGCATACCCGCCATATTGATTCAAGTGCACGTGGGGGTATGGGGTCACGTGTTTAATACTGACAGTTTTTCATTGGTTCCCTTATTTTCATGATATAGCGTCAAAAATCGTCTTATACGGTTAAGAATCTGGACCTTGAAAGTTCAACGGGGAGATTTTAACGTACCGGTGGCTGGCGCAAACTCTATATTATTCAGTCAACGCCAGTACGTTCGCCAATTTGCGCTTCACTCTTTCAACCCATAAGTCACGTGACGTTATACTCCTAAAGTGCCGCACCAACACCAAAAAGTTCAACCGAATGCAGCTTTTATTATCTGTGGTTGGGGGCGCATAAGATGCCGTTCATTTGTTTATATTGAGACCAGAAGTAGATATATTGTTATTCTAATTCTAATTAAATTGTTCAATAATTTGGAAATTGTTGAAGGTAATTGTCTATTTTGCACTGAAAATGGAAAAAAAAACTTCAAATTGGCCCTCCCTGCAAGGTATTTTTTCAATAATTTTGAACAAGTTTTCCAGTACAAGTTTACATGTAATTTTCTGATAAAAGTCATGTGTAATATTTGGCCAAATGTATTGGTTGGCAAATTTTCACAACTTTTTATTTATGTCAGTGGTATTTATGTAATAATTTTTTTTGAAAATTGACTGCAATGTATATTTGTTTTAATAAATTATTTCGAATTTCATCTGTTTTTATTTAATTTCTCATTTATTCTTTGATTTATTATAAAATATCTGAAATAAATTTGAATTTTCCCGCAAAAATTGACAATACCGTCCTACTTGTTCCTTCTCTTTCCTACAAAGATGGCTACCACAACACCAGCGTCACCTAAATAAGGCCTCTTGCAACGCGGAGTAGTGGGGGTTTAGGAGTGGGAGGCATAGATAAAATAGATCCCCAACTACCATGACGATTTTAGTCCACCCCCCACCCAAATTCTTAACAAAGTCAATATTCAGGTGGCGCTGATGACAGAGTCCGTAATTACAGAGGCCCTGTAATTAATGGTTTGAAACCAGGCTATATGTTACAAAAATTTTGCGGGAAATTTAAAATTACTTATTCAAATCAAACTCTTTTCTCGAACATTCATTGTTTTTATTTTTATTGTTCATTTCACGTTTCGATCCGGTGTATTGATCGGATCGAAACGTGAAATAAACAATAAAAATAAAAACAATGAATGTTCGAGAAAAGAGTTTGATTTAAAGTTCTACATCGTCTACAACTTCCAAACATTATATTGGCATTGGCATAAAAATTAAAAAAAAAAAATTATCATAATACTAACCATTCTCATCGGTTATCAACTGGATTCGTATACGATTATTGGAATTTTCTACACAAATAGGCTCTATCTTCTGTTGTTCTGATGGTTTTTTTTACTATCTTTATCACAATTACGATTAGCATTGTTAATTTCAATTTGGCTTAAATTCACTGCTGTTTCTTGAGAATTATTGACACTAGTTGTAAGAGTTTGATTCCGTTCATGTAAATTATTATTAATAGTATCAATTAAACTGATAATATTCAATGAGGCAGCACATTTTAATAATTCATTTAAGTTAGATTTTTCAATAGTTATTTTGCCTTCGTAGATAAAACACATTATACGAAAGCATTGTATAGTCTACATTATTCAAAATTATAGAAGGATTAGAAGGTCTATCACACAATATCTGTTCAAAATAAGGACTTACAGCACTTAAAATTATTTTGTGTGCTTCCAGTTTACGAGCACCACAAACTTATGTAACATCGGTGAATTGTTTGTTTTTAAACATGTCTAGAAATTTAATAAAAATTCTATCTCTATTAGTAGTATTGACTAACAATTTTAAATAGTGAGGACATTTTTTAAAATTAATACACTTTTACAACAATACACCAAAAAACAAAATTGACGGTTACTGTCATACACTGTAGATGATGATGTTAGCCGACAATTAATAAAATTTTAAAAACTTTTTATATGGAATCGTTTGTATTTCGTTTAAAGTGTTTTGGAAGTACAAATATTTTCGTTTGTGAGCCCATCAATTGATTATTGTTATTAATTAATCAATTTTTGGACATGATGTTAACCGACAAAAAAATAAAAAATTGATATAAAAAATATTTTGTCCTTGTAATCGCTTCTATTTTGTTTGAAGTTGATTGTGAAGTACAATTAAAAAGTTTTGTATATTTTGTATATTTAATATTATAAAATTAAATAAATGTATTATTTTAAATCATGAAAAACACTATCATAATTACAATTGTGCCTGTTTTAACTGTTTCTTTCCTTAGGGTCACTTTCACCAACGTCAGTTAAATTTTAATGAACAAATAAGTCATAGAAACGATTTTTATAATCATAGCAACGATTGTTTCTATAACTGATCATTAGGTTGAATTGAAGTTAATGAAATCGTCTAATAATTAATGGAGAATCTATTATTATTATGTATATTTAAAAACCCAACCTATTATTAGTAGATTGAATATAAGCTTATCCAAAACTACTATTTAGAATTTAATGAAAATTTTCGAAAATGGAAGTCTCTAACGGATGCAATTCAAAGCTGATTACAGCGTTGAATATCTCAGAAAATCGAAAAATCGATGACTGACAATTGTCACTTTTCGTACACCAAAACGAGACCTGATACCAGTTTAGCCTTATTAGTAGGCCTGAACCTAAAAAAACGGTTTCTGTTTCTGTTCAGCTCCGGTTTTTGTTCTGGCCAAAATGTCGTTTTTTTCCTGTTCGAAGCCCTGTTTTTCAATGATAAACCACACACACACAAAATGGAACACTCTGTTTAATAGGTAAAAATAATCAGCTTCGCATTTTGCAACACCCATCGAAATTTCGTTAATTTTTCTTGTTTGATTTAAAATTTTAGGATAACGAGCATCAATGAAGAAATTTGATGATTTACCATCAGTACCATCAAATAATCCACCATCACCATCAACTACTGATGATATCGATTTTGATGATTTAACAAGACATTTTAATGAATTGAAAAAGAAACATTGAGCTTTACAATATTTAAAACGCCCTAATATTTTTTATACTATTTTAAATGGTAATTATAGCAATTATTCTATTAAATTACAATTTATAGATGTCTTGATTGTCCATTCCTTGGTCCTTGGTAATGTTAATAAGGTTGTAAGATTTTGAGAATCTGAATCGTCATAAAGAAAGATCTAAAAATAACAGAAAATTGTAATCTTTTAATTGTGTAAAATCATTTTAAAGTTATCGTTAATAATTCAAACAAAAAAAGCGTCTTACAGACGGTAATAATTGGTGTTTTTAAGCTTTATTAGTTTTAGAATTGTACTTTTATTGACGTGGGTACGGTGCTGATGATGGCTATATAAGCCTAAATCGGTACACCGAAATTAAAATAAAAAAACCTTGGAAAAGAATTTTTTTTATTTAATTGACTTGATCATTTATAACCTTATTAAATTACAATTTGTTAACCAGATGTGATTATTTCATAAATTTCGCTATTGAAATAAAACGTTTAAAGATTATGTAATTGTGGTATAGGCGCTGGTAATACAACAGTAAAGTGTGCCTTAACACCACCACCATCTCCATCCGGTTCTATATTAATCATCCGAATACTATCGCTAATAAATTGTTCGGTAACAATTTCAGTTTCAATCGTTTCAATATTTTTATTCAAATTATTCTCATTAATTTCAATCAAATTCACAACATCGACAATATCTTTTAATTGTCGATGATTAGTACTATACCGTTGACATTTCTTTTTCGTGTTATTCTTATGTGTGCGATAATACGTCTTCAATGTACTACTTTGACTGAATGCTTTACCGCATATATCACAAACATATGGCCGTTCACCGGTATATATACGTTCATGTTTAATTAACATTGTACGTGTTGTAAAAGCTTTTGAACATTTCAAACAACCGTACGGTTTCTCACCGGTATGCGTACGTAAATGTATCGTTAATTGTGCAGTTGTTGATAAATGTTTATCGCAAATTGTTCACAATACCGGTGTATCACCCGAATGGGTACGTTGATGGCTTTTCAAATCGGTGGACTGATGGAAACCAACGCCACAAATATGGCAAATATATGGACGTTCATTCGTATGTTTACGCATATGCACCCGAAGAACGCCTGTAATCTCAATAATTTACAATATAAAATTAGAAAGGTAAAGATATTATATATACTTTGTGACATGAAAGTACCCTTGCATATTTCACAAGTGTACGGTTTGTAACCAGTATGGACACGTTGGTGGTAATGTAGAGCGCTGCTTTGGCGGAAACCTTTACCGCAAATCGAACACAGATACGGTTTCTCTCCCGTGGCTCAGGTAATTTTTTCAAAATTTTTGAACAACACGTTTATATTTTGATCCACTGAAGTTCCACCTTAAGATAAAAATAGAACAGTTAAAGAGGCGTAGAACTAGTGGATTTCAATCTTTACACGATCGATATCCGAGAGAAATGTTTCTCAATTTTTTTCAAGATACAATGGCCGAAAACAAAAAAAAAACAATTTTACGGGGATCCTCAAGTCATTTCAAGTCATTTTGTGTGTATAGATGAGTGGTGAAAATTTCGATATTGCCGGAAATAAGTCGTTTTTTGACTAACTTGCAAATGAGCTACGTGGTTCTAATTTTGTTAAAATGTTCTCTGGGGTCCACCCTACAAATCCTTAAAGTTTTATTCGAATTGCCCGCCAACTACTAGGAGTTTCCTTCGAATTGTCCACTTTTAGAGCGACCATTCTGTATATATGGTGGTCCAACTGGTATGGAAGGGGTACTCCGCTCAAGGTCGTCAGTACGAAACACTCTAACCAGAGTGCGCTGCCATCGATATGTTGTCAGAGGCGTAACAATAAATCTTAAAAATCTTCCCCGCAAATCTTAGTAACAGGTTCTCTATTGCCTCTAACGTATTTTTGTGACACTATTAATGGCAGACTAATACATAATTTTCCTCTAATCTCTTTTCCACTTCGTTTTCTGCATCATTACTTCTCTGTCTGATACCATGGCTAGCGAGATTATAGGTACGCCACTGTTCTCTGTTGTTTATTGGTTAAGTTCCTATGGAAGTTTCGAGGGAGCGCATAGTTGGTCGTTGCCAATATGATATAGATGATTAAGACACCTCTGCCTTGTATTGATAATCTCTTGCCATCGTATGAATAGTGCCCTCTTGCAAAATTTCAGTAGAAAGAATATTTTATTCATAGATGCCGGTTTTCTTATCTGTATTCAAACTGATTAGCATTTTTTCGGAATTTTTTAGATTTGTTTCGAACATTTACTGTCAATTTCTTACAAGTTACAAATAAATTGTTTATGATAATAATAGTTAATTGTATGATATTGTGGTTGATTAATTACGATAATGAGTTCTTTAAAGTTTAGTTTAGTGTTGTTAATAGCAGCAGTAACGGCTGAAAAAACATATGATGTTTTTGATTTATATAAAACAGTAACACCGATTGAAATTGCATTATTTAATGTTGCTATTATGATGATATTTGTTTGGTCATTGATGTTTTGGTACTATCATTTTTCATTATTAATTTTATCGAATACATTAAATATTGTTGGATTTATATGTTCTTTAATGGATGATCCTGAAACTGAAAGGCTACACAACTTTAAAATATTCACATTGTTTTTAAGTTTAGCATTAGCTGTATATACATATACAGAGAAAATAGTTTTAACATTATTGCTCAAATGATTTCCTTTTAGGTCCATCTTATGATAGATCTTCACATAATTTATGGCCATAACGAGGAAATTGACCAGTCAATAGACCACCAGGAGTTGTATGACTGAACAAGAAATTGATACTGAATTCTTGTAAATTACGTAGTTTTTGCTTAAATATAATTTAAATACTATTTTCATGAATTGGAAGTTTCTTATGTAATAAAATTTTGATTTCTTCTACTTTTTTCCTGCTGTATCTTCATATGTTGACCAACTTTAGAGTGCAAAAACATGTTCTTGACAGAATCTGATTCGTTTATCTGAAAGAAATGGTTTAAAACTTTTTGTCTTAGAATTTGATTTCCGATCTACCCCTTACAGAAAATCCGCGTCTTACGGGACAGGCTATATAGGGACACATGTTAAAAGAGGAGTTTGGATAGATGACTTGATTCGGCGTGCGAAATTTATCAATTTTCAAACAACAATATTTCGCTTATTTTTTATGATATTGTGAAAAGTAAACGTGCATTGGATAGAGCATTCCAAGATGCATGTCCTGAAGTTTTCTATTCAAGTTATTAAAATTAATTAATTTGTCTCTTGATTGATATGAAAATGTCAAAAATTTTATCTACTTTCACGACCATGCTATTTAAATTTGCTATTTAAATTCACCGGATAATTAATTAAAATCAATAATTATAGCTATATTTTAGCTATAAAGGAAAATGTAGGAAGAAAACAGGGTCCAACAGTTTCTTCTGCCATTTAAGATTTTATCACATTTTTCTTAAATAGAAATCTTCAGAGCATGCACCTTGGAATGCTTTATCCAACGCACTTTTCATAACATCATAAAAAATAAGCGAAATATCGATGTTAGGAATTTGAAAATTTCGCACGCCGAATCGAGTAATTTCTCCACAAGGCTCTTAAGGAACAGAAATAGTGTTTGATCATCATCCTTAAAGATGATCTCGAAGAAATTTGTGAATACGGGCCTTTGTATTTAAAGAAATTTAATTATCATCTGCCTATTACATACTATATGTTATAGCTTTTATTCAGAAATAATTTATTTGAATTGTATCCAAATTTTATTACTATCTTACAAATTAAGTGTAGGAGCGTTACCAATTACATTCACATCTGCAGAAAAATCTTTTTCAAGACTGAAAATATTAAAAAAGACTGTCAATGAAAGGAATATGTTATCCTATTTTTTAAAGGCCCCGCAAGTCAACTTTGCACCGGGTCCTGCTTTTGTTTGGGCCGGCCCTGATCAAAACAAACATTGCTAAAGAGTATCTATCTACCTATTGTTGCATATGTTTTTATTGATTTGTTATTTTATGTATTATTTTTTTATCTCGAGGATATCTACCTGTGTTTGTCTAAATTGTCTATATGTACGTGTAGGTCAATACAGTTTACAATGACGTTTGAATATAAATAATACAAATAAACAATATATAGATAAAATTTATTATAGAATAAAAAATAAGAATACACCTATAATATTTATATTATACAGTCTATAACGCGACTTAAGAGATTGACTAAAGTATTGAAATTAAGTAGCCCACAATAGATCCAGCAGTAAACAATTAGACAGAGACACTAAAATATTGCCATTTGCCCTTGTAATAAATTTTATAAAGTCAAGGATAACAATAACCAGATGTTTTTATTAAAAATTTGCAAAAGGATCCGTATGACACAAAGCAGGTAATATGTCAATAAATATCTTGTACTTTAATATTTCAGTACAAATTGCTTGTTACTGAATCTATTGTGAACTAATTTTATTACTATAATCAATCTCTTAAGTCAATGTACAGACTATACCTGTAAACCTATTGTAAGTGTACGTAGACTGTAGACAGATACAGATGTACAATAGGGGCTAGCGGGGTGAGTTCGGCAAATGGTACTTTTACATTAACCAGCGTCAACCAACCGTATGGTATTAATACCTTAAACCCAAAGACCCTGTTTGTGCTTTTTCGCACACGTTCGAAAAATTATAACGTTCATCACAATACGCAATAGATTGTCGAATTGCAGTTTTTCTCACTTTTACAGAATTTTTTTTGTTATAATGCCCAACTTTCCCCGAGCTCCATTACTATTTCACCTCATAGTTGGCCATGGTTATATACGTATTATCATAGCTTGGTTCAGACGGTTGTTTTTTCATTGAAAAATGTAAAATTTAGTAAAATATGAATCAAGCTACGGTCCTACGTAACCAAAAGCAACTGTGTGGTGATATAGCGTTGTACACCGTGACTGTATACTATTTATAGGTATAAAACATTACAAAAATGTTACAAATTTAGTAAATTCCCAATCACAGATAACTAATCAATAAGAATAATTGCTTAATGAATTTTAATTGTTTATAAAAAATAGGATATTTTAACTATGTTTGTATTCCCTTTAAGAAAAGTATTTGTTTCAAATTATAATCCTTATCTTATCTTATTTATGAAATATTACAAAAATGACTCAAAAGGATATTAGATTCATAATCATAGGTGTGGATTGATAAGGAATATCATTGGAATATTATCAATTTATAGATACAGAGCGTTTTATGTTAAATGTCAATTCTATGATAGTAATTAAGTAATTTGGTAAATACAAATAATTAGCGTTTTTGTTTTTTGAGACAGTCTGTATATGAATAATACATAAGTTATTTTTTATTCGTCGTTGTTCAATATTGTTACTTTATCAAATGTTTTACCTTTCACTTTTGATACGAGATTTTCACCATCATAAGATAATAATGGTGATATTTCTACATCATTGTTAACAATACCGCCAGATTTTTCAATATAATATTTATGCAATGCCAATAAATCATTGCGTGCCGTTGATGGGCAATCTTTTTTAGCATCATCCGAATTTTTCAACGCACTAAATTCAACATTTCTACGCACCTCCCATGTAACAAAATTATTTGAAAATGGAAATACATCGAAAATGAATTTTTCTATTTTAATACCATTTGGACTAGTTGGTTTAATATAAACACCATCATCATTAACATGTGGTATTTTCTTTTTAGCAACATGCAATTTTAATTTGCACTCATATTTATTTGATATATCCTTTAGGAAATCTACGGTAAAAAAATGATTGCATATATTGCCAGCATTGAACAACAAATTGCCTTTGTTATCTTTTAAATTTGCTGTTGCTTCCGTTATTTCACTATATTCAACAACTTGAAAATGACCATCTACTTGACATACAACGCCAACAGCCTCTAATGGTCCATTCTTCTTAACAACTTTAGCACCACAATCAGCATTCTTTTCAATACAATAACCGATATATACAGGATCGGCAACTTTAACTAATATATTATCAACACTATAAACATGAATATATTTCACACCCCTTTTATCCATATCGTTTAAAATATTATTTTCAAGCAAGGCACGATAAATACCGCCATTACCATCTGGTGCTAACGCTACACTGTATTTATTCTCCAACAATATTTTTCCATTAAAATCAAAACAGGGCAATACACCCTGTTTAAATAAAATCACATCATCAGGATTTAATCCGAAATAATTGTTGATTTTTAAAAAGTTTTCCGTTGATTTATTTGTAGGACCGCTGGTCATAATATACCACGGTATACGTCCACATTTTCCAGTTTTCTCTTTAGCTAACTGTTGTAAGCGTTGTATCCGTTCAGCTTGTAATTGAAACAAACTTTTATCAGATGGTAAGCCAACAGAGTACATTCCTTTTGGATAACTGACACCTAATCGGGTGCCTTGTCCACCAGCCAACAGTAATACACCAACACAATTATTGGAAATGTTGTCAAAACCGATGCGACGATAATTTTCTAAAATTTCCACACTTGATAGTTCTTCTGATTCGAATTGCGATGATGGAATCGGTTTCATGCGATCGTCAAGCAAATGACCAATTTCATTCAATGATGATAAAGCTCGTTCATATAACTGATTCACTTGATCAAATTGAATATTGTTCAGTTGATATAGAAGCTCTTTCTGTTGTTCATTCGTTAAATCATTGAAGAATTTCAATAGATGCAACTGACCATTTCGTTGGAGTTTTATTTTAATTTCTTCGTAAGAAACCATTGTTATTTTAGTTCCATTTAATCTTGAACGAACTCAAAAACCGTTCACACCAAACTAAGACATCACAATATTGTAATGAGTTAAAAAATATATTAGAAATATTCCCTTACTAGATAAACTCCCCACACACACAAAATTCTTTAAATACCACTACTCATAACTAAATCGTTTCAAATATATAAATTTATCTGTCTTTCTTTATTACTTATCGATAACATTTCGAAATTATCTGATAATATAATAAATGTACAAGGATTTTTTGCACTTTCCAATAAAATAGACCTTTACTTTACAAGATTGAAGAAAAAAATACTTAAAGTGAAAGTACAATTTAGAAATTATTAAGGTCTCCAACTGACATTAAAATACCAGTTCCACCTTTCAAGCACGATGACCTCGAATCAATATCAATAAACTTTTAACTTTTTATATAATTTACAATCAAATTTCAAAGCCACACGTAATTATATCTATGTACAGGATGATTCAATTTTCGGTGGTATTTAAAGATCCAGGATACCTCAGGTACAGGTAAAAAGAGACAGGGCCGACAAGAGTCGGGGAGCGGGGTATATACCCTGGGGCTCGGCAACCCTGTAGGAGCCCGCGAGGGTCCGGAAAATATATTCTTTGAATTTTGTTCAACACATACTTGAACTTCAAATACTTCGACAAGTTCCCAGTTTGAAAATAAGAATAAGTATATTAAGTATGTTAACTTCTGTTTGTTCTGTTTTACATTTTTCATAATCTTACTTATACTTTGTGTCTGTTTTAAATGTGGTCAATTCTTATAAAACTCCTGCTATTAGCAAAATTAGAACCTCGCAGCTCATTTGGACGTTGGTCAAAAAACGCTTGATTTCAACTGTCGCGATTATCAATAATGATCTATACAGGGTGTTCAATCTAAATATGTTTGGTTCTATGAAACTCCTATTAGTCGACGAGCGATTCGGGAAATATTTTAAGGATTTGTAGGAGAGTCCCTAGGGAACACTTTAGCAAAATTAGAACCCCGTAGCTCATTTCTAAGTTGGTTAAAAAACGATCGTTTTGGACAATGTCGCAATTTTAAAAAACCAACTAAACATGCAAAACGACTAAGAATGACTCGGAGACCTTCCCATTGTATTCCAGACAAAATACAAAATATTTCCACCTGTTCCAGAATAAAATGGAGAGAAACGAAAAAAATCAATTTTGGAAGAATCCTAGAGTCATTCTAAGTCGATTTGCGTGTTTAGTTCGCTTTTGAAAATCGCTACATTGTTGGAAACGAGCGTTTTTTGACCAACTTACAAATGAGCAACGAGGATCTAATTTTGCTAAATCCTTGAAATATTTTTAGAATCGCTCGTCGACTAAAATTTAGATTGAACACCCTGTATATGTAAAACGGCTACAAATGATTGGAAGACCCCCACACTGTTTTTGTCCATTACATTATAAAAAAAGTGCGAGATAATTAAAAAAAGCAATGTTGAGAGCGGTTGCAAGTCAGTTTACGTGTCTAGCCCTTTTTGAGTGACTTTCAATTGATCTGCGAGGTTCTAATTGTGCTAAAATGATCTCTAGAGATCCCTATAAATATTTTTCGAATAGCTCGCCAATTAATATAAGTTTCATAAGAATTGTGAAATTCTATGATCGTTGTCCATTCCTGGTATTTTCCAATATTAACCAAAGATTTGTAAATTAGTTCTTCCCAAGGAAAATTTTAATTAAAAATCAAATTTTTGGTTAATATTGGAAAATACCAGGAATGGACAACGATCATAGAATTTCATATATTCAAGTGAGTTCCCTTACGTCCAAATACGCACAACTACACAACAAGAAAGCTACAATTTCACACCACATATACTTCATCAAGACCTGTCTAAAACGAAAAAAAAACCGGTCCACCGTCATTGATTTTTAATTAAAATTTTCCTTGTGAAGAACTAATTTAACAAATTTTTGGTTAATATTTCATAAGAATTGACCACGTTTAAAACAGACACCGTATACGTATACAGAATGTCCAGCTTGGGAGTATACAATTTGACTGTTCAACCAAAGTAATATAGTGACTCGAATAATATTTTAAGTATTTATTGGGTAGACTCTGGAGAACATTTGAGCAAAATTAGAATATCGTAAGTACATAGCTCATTTGGAAGTTAGTCAAAAAACACGAGTTTGTGATGACTTATGTTAGAATGACTCAAGGATCTTCCTAACATTGTTTGTTTCGTTTTTCTTTATTTTCTTCTGCAACAAGTGGGAATCTTTTGCATTTCGTCTAGAATACTGTGGAGAAAAACAAAACAATTATCAATGTTGAAAGAATACTCGCATCATTTTTAGCCATTTTACTTGCTTAGGTCATTTTTGAAAATCACGACATTGTCGAAAACGAGCATCTTTGTGCCAACTTCCAAATGAGCTACGAAGTTCTAATTTTGCTAAAATGTTCTTAAAAACTATCCTATAAATCTTTAAAATATTATTTGAATTTCTCTCTTATTTTGATAAAAACGGTCAATCTGTATATATTTATAAGGTTAGGGGCCCGTAAAGACTGGCTACCCCCGGGACCCGCTAAATATTTCGACGGCCCTGAAAGTAAGTGGCTGGTTGCCCTTTCAAATTTAATGGGATGTACGATAAACTTATTGTTAGGCAATACCTAAAGAATACCAACAATAATCGTGAATATTTTTTTTTTTAATTTATTTTATTACGAATATATTTTTAGAAAAACACTATGTATCTCTACAAGTAACAAATACAAAATTGAAAATAATTTGAAAAAACTAACATATTAATACGTTTTAAACAGACATTAAAGACTGAACATGGTCAATACTTACAAAACTCCTATTAGTGGTCCAGCGCTTCGAGAATATTTTAGCAAAGTTAGAACCTCGTAGCTCATTTGTAAGTGGGTTAAAAAACGCTCGTTTCTGACTATGTCGCAACTTTAAAACACTAGCATGATATGTAAAACGACTTATTCGAGGATCCTTCCAACATTGATTTCGTATTTTTTTATACAATGTAATGGACAGAAAAGAAAAAAATCAATGTTGGGAGGATCATTGAATCACTCTTAAAATGAGTCATTTCACATATCAATCTAGTTTTTGAAAATATCAAAATCGCCAGAAACGAGCGTTTTTTGACCCGACTTACAAATGAGCTACGAGGTTCTAATTGTGCTAAAATGTTCTGCAGGGACTACCCTACAAATTCTAGAAATATTTTTCAAATGGCTTGCCAAAGAACAAAAACACGAATTGACCACATTTAGTCTTTAGTGGTTGTATAGAGTGTACCACGGTTTTTAAATCTCGCAGTTGGCTATGCTTTTGTAGTATCGTATTTTGGTTCGGCCATTTAAAAAACAAATGTCAAGTGTCACTCAAATTACGTTACTACGTCACCAAAGGCGCAGCAAACGGCAAGAATAAATAACGTGGTACACCCTGTATAGTATAGTTCATAGGAAAATGAATAAAGTTGCTTATCACATACAAAAACTTATCACATTTTCTTTTTTTTATTAATAGTATATATAAGAAAAACGCGAGAGATAATTTGAAATTTGTGTAGAAAAATTGTAATATAGATAACGTGATAGATAAGATCGATCTATAATTACAATTATTCTTCTAACTACACACTATCTTCTGATTTTCAATTATTTAATCATGTATATTTTTTTTAAAAATAAACAAATAAACTTTAATGATAATTTGTGTTTTAATTGCAGTTGGTTATATTTTTTTGTTAATGTAACGATGAATTAATTAATCACAGAATTGTGTCGAGAAAAAAAATTCGATTGACTAGATTAATGCCAACAACAACGGGAAAACGATTATAACGAATAATTAAATTTTGATTTTACCAACAATTTAGAAATACGTAATGAAAATCATAATTGAATGGCACTTTTTGTTAGAAAACAAAAAAAAAAAATTATTTGTCATCGGACTTTTTAATTAAGCCCCGTTTTTTTAATTTTTTCAATGCACATTTTGCTGCCGTACATTTAGCAATGCGATAATTTCTCCCAATACCTTTGAATACACCTTTACCAAATACTTCAACAGTAACTCTAACGCGTCTACCATCAGCTAATTTTTCCGGTTTACCAAATTTAGCTGTTTCAGGTTCTAATTCTAATAATTCACGTATTGGTGATTTTGGTACTTTATTACTAAATTGTTCAATTTCATTTTTCATCATATTATAATATACTTTCCATACAGCATCTAATGACATACCTGAATCAAGGAAAATAGCACCAGCAACAGATTCAAATACATCACCTAATGCTTTTGGTACTTCAACATCTTCAACTTCATCAGTTTCAACATCAACAACTAAATATAATTCATCGACTAATGTATGTCCATTATCTTCTTGTAAACGAACAAATTTTTCAATAACTTCATTTAATGTCGGTGATAGATTACGAAAATAACGATGGAAACCATTTCGTACAGCCAATGATGCAAATATTGTATTATTCACTAATGCTGAACGTAAATCAGTTAATGCACCTGGTGAATGCATACGTTTATCTTCGTATAAATGTCGTGTTATCAAATAATCTAATACAGCATCACCTAGGAATTCTAATCGTTGATAACAATCAGTTAATGTATTTGGCGTATAAGATGCATGTGTTAATGCTTGTAAAAGATATGAACGATCACGAAATTTATAACCAATATGCATTTCAAATTTATCATAACCATCTAATAATATATTTAATCGAATATTTATTAAATTATTATCACTATTATCGTTATTATCATCATCATCACCATAATCACCATATTTATTACGTTCATAATCACAATTACATGATAATGGTGATTTTGGTAATTTAACTTGCCCATAAGCACCATTATCTAATTTAGGTAATACATTTATACCTAACCATGCCATAAATAAAAGAGCACCTCTAGGTCCACATTCAATTAAATATGCACCAATTAATGCTTCAACACAATCAGCAATACTTTTATCCGGTATACTATGTTGTGTCACTAAATTATATGGTATTGTGTTATTCAATGTTGTTGATGTTGTTGTTGTTGTTGCTGCTGTTACTAGATTAATATCACCACGTTCTCTGACCATTGTACATATTTCATCTATTGACATATCTCTAGTTGCTGCCATATCTGATATTGTCCAACAATTTGCTGGAAAATGTGCGTCAATTAATGCCTCTTCTAATTCTTTAGGTACGTAAAAACATGGTGGCAACCAATTATCATGTGGATCAAATTTTGTTGCTATCATAAATTCACCAAGTCCTTTCTTTTTACCTAAACGATATAAATTTAAATTGCTCACTTGTTTAGAACGTAAATGACTTAATTTGCCTTCATGTACATTCTCATATTTTGAATATAAATAATTTGTTATTGCATATTTTAAAAATGAATCACCTATTGTTTCTAATCTTTCTAAATTAATACCATCATTCGCATTTGACATTGTTAATGCTTGTAATAAAACATTTGGACTAGGTCCTGGATGTTGTTCTAAATCAGGTTGTTGATCAAATTTAAATACGGTATCATCATCAACATCATTATCAAGTAATATATTATTATTATTATTATTATTGTGTAGATTTATATTATTTTTATTGTTCCATAATAATTCGTTAATATTTGTATCAATAAATAATTGATTAAAATCAAAATTTGTCGATATTGTATCTAATTCTCGATTAAAATACGTATCATTTTCTGTATATTTTATAAAACATTCAGATTTTTTAACTAAAATACCAGATGATAAGATATGTTGATAATTTTTTTGACAATTATAAAGAAATTCATTTTTCAATTTTTCACTTAAATTCTTATCATCATCAACACCCCCACCAACAACACCATTACTACCATCATCGTGTTTATCATTAAACGTATCATCATGATTATCATATTCATCAACATCATCATCAATTCTCCATAAATTTGAATAATCAACTAATTTAAAATTATCATCATTTTGTTGATCATCATCATCTAATGCCTCTGCTATATTATCACCAGTAAATTCAATACGTAAACCACCCCATTCTAAATCTGATTCGTCATCAGAACAACTTAAATCACTAAATAAAACGTTATCAACGTCATCATAAACAATATCACTAGCATGATTTGTATTACTATGATTCTCATTATCATTGTCATCATGACAATTATTGATATTTAACCAATTTGTTGGTGATGCATATCTTATAACAGTATATTCATTATAACTATTATCATTTAATGTTGCCATATCATTTGACCATGTACCAATTTCAATCATTTCAGAATCATCTATATTGTTATTGGGTTCTTCTTGATTGTTATTTTTTAGTTCCTCAACATCATTGCAAGTCTTATCCTCATGTTCATCAATTTGCTCGATTTTCTTTTCAATCTTTTTTTCTTCTTTGGATTTCTTTAACACATCGGCAAGACTCCATCCAAAATTCAAGGATGGCCATTTGAAATCTCAAAAAAATAAATAGTTAGTTAACTAACGTATCTCAATAAAAAAAAAATTACCTGGATCGAGTTCCAATTTTCCCAATTTTAATTCAATAGCAACTGTTCGCCGTATTTGATCAGCTAATAATAATGCATTAATACGATATAAAATACATGGTAAACAAACAGCTTTACGCCATAATGATGCAGTAAATGGATGGATAGCACATAATTCGGGTACTAAAATTTGTTTTTGTTCTAATTTTTCTCGTTTAGCACGTTTTGTTGCTTCACTACTTGTTGGTAATGCAACACCTTTACGATTTACATAGCGCGGTGTTAAAAAATTTAAACGTGCCGATGTATGATCAACATCTAATAAATATTGTTCTTTATTTTGTATACGTATATTGTATTTTTTATAATAATATTCTTCAAATGTTGCATAATCTGAACCAGGAAAATCAGATGATGGATTTAAATTTGTACAAATTTCAGCAACATAGAAATATTGTGGTTGATCTTGATTTCTATACCATGGCATTACAACAGCATCCCGATATTTTTCTGTATCAAATGTGTAATTTTTACGTACTTCTTCTGGTACAATTTCAGGTAATACATTTAAATTAGCGAATATTAAATTAATAAAATCCCAATCAATCATTATTTGACTATTACTGAAATCTATAAAAATAATAATTTAGTTGTAGTAGTAGTAGAGTTGGTCTTTCACGTAAAAGAGACAAAATAGTAAAACGCACTAGCCATAAAAAAACGGACATATTGGGAGCTAAAGTTTTTTGTCTTACGTTGTATACGTTTAGTGAAAACAGATTGTCGAGCAGAGGCATGGTCTAGTGCAGAGCCCTCCGAAATAAGGGACGCAGGAAATTCTTTAGGGTACGCCGCATTTCTCTTCAAAATACTTTGTCCTCTCGCGCGCGTAAGATTATAACTGCAAAACAAAATCTGGGCGAATTTTTTTTACGGGAAACAATTTATGGTTACTTTCGTCATAAGGGTACACGGTCAAAAAAGTTTGGCCTAGTGGCCCCGCGTCTGCCTCGTTCCCAGCAATGTTCTTTTTTGTTTTTGTTTTTTTATTTATAATATATTTTAACGATTTAAAACGGTTTTTATAAATAATTAATAAAATTTACATCAACAAATAATTTTCAAAAATTAATTTAAATGCAAATTAGTATAACAATGAGTTGATGAAATGAATTTTCTATTTATACTGTGTCCCTTTAATACTAACTATACGCCCGACTTGATTTGTTGTTAATAGTAATTATTTAATAAATTGAACGAATTACCTTCAATTGTTGGTACAATTAAATACGAATTAGCTGAGGCATCTGGATTGAATAACGTTAAATATTTTTGTAAACGCAATACACTGGTGAATGTATAATTTACAAATTCACGAATTTTCAAAATTTGTAAATCATTTAAAGTAATTTTTGAACACAATTCTAACTCTACACTAACTTCACCAGATCTTGTAAAAATTGGAAAGGCACTGATCTGAAACAATATATTTTTTATTATAATTTGATAGATGAATATTATAGATTTACCTTTGGTATTTCTTTAGATGTTAATATACCAAAACCTTGTGGAGATTCCTCAGGTGGATAAATCTTTCTACCTCTAGTATTTTGTTCTTCAGGTAATGGACAAGTCAATTTCATAACAATTTTATAAAAATATGCCGGTTCATTTGATATGGGATGACAATTTAATAGAGCATCTGCGATCTTTTTATAATAATATTGTCGACGTTTTGTTGTACCAGGTCTAGGTTCTAAATTCTCATCAATATCATTATCAATACTATTACGATTCTTAATAGAATCATTATTATTATTAACAATATTGCTATTATCATCTTCATCATCGATATCATCATTATCTAATAATGAAATATTCCAATCATATTCATCATTCGTTTTGAAATTCTCTTTACTAATTGGTTGTAAATTATCATCTAATTCACCAGCTTTATGTAATAATTGGCACAATATAAATGCAGCTGCCCTACGTGCTAACAACATATTCATCATTGGTGGACTTGTTATTTGTTTTTTAACTGGTGAATTAATTGGTAAACTAATTGTACATATATAACCATTATCGGTTTTTGTTTCATACCATATTGGTGTTAATCTAGTAAATGTATCACTTGGTAATTTAGCACAATAACGATTAATTAATGCAATAGCATTTGATAATGTTACATAATTACCATTATCAGTTAATGGTTGATATGGTTTACATAATATTGAAAATGAATCAGCTTGAAATTCTTCATTTTTATCAGGTTCTAAACTATAACAACGTTTTAATAATGTATTTTCAACTTCATTATATGTTGCTAATATATTAACAAATTTTGTTATTTGATCTTCATTTACAAATAATAAAAAATGTGATTCATTAGCACGAGCACGTGCCTTACTATATATGTAACTTTGAAATGATTGTGGTAAATCAAAACGTATTACTAAATTACATTTAGGTAAATCACAGCCTTGTTCTAAAGCAGCAGTAGCTATCATAATATTACATTCATGACTTCTATATCTTCTTAATACTTCCTCTTGACGTTTATGTTCTGATTCAGCCTCTTTTGGTTCACGTACTGGATCAGCTATTTTATTTACAGTAAACGATACTGATACCCACCAATATTCTTCATCATTCTTTGACATAATCTAAAAAAAGAAAACATGTACATAAAAAGAAAAAAATTAAATTCAACTATAACTTACGCAAAGTAGTGTAAATAATGCTTCTGCTTTATAACGATTCTTAACGAAAACAAGAGCGCACAATAAATCATCAGTTTGATTTCGTACTATATAAGGAGTTCTTCGATGATTCTTGAAATTTTTTCCTTTAAACTTTTTATTATTATTATTATTATTATTGCTAATATCCCCATTCTTAAATCTACTATTATCTGGTATTTTTTCAGTCATTTCCGGTTTATTAACGGCTGGTTTAAATTGTTTGATAACTTCAAGAAATCTTAATACTTTTGGCGTTGAAAAATTGAATATACGTTCTTTATCTGTTAAATTTTGAAATTCATAATCACATTCAGCACGTATTGATATAAATACAGTTGATGTCATACATAATAATAAATAATGTCTTTCATATGGTATTTTAATTTTTAATTTTTCAATTTTAATTAACATTCCATAAGCAACACGATCAGCTGCCCATGGTCCTAAATCTTCCAATATTTCTAAAAATTCATCAAATAAATTTAATGGTTGCTCTTTTGGATCTGGTAATTGTTTAAATTCTTCTAATAAATCATCATCATAAATTTCACTTAAATCATAACGATGATCACTTAGAAAATCTTTTGCTTGTTGTATTAAATATTTTAAACGTTCATGTAATGAACTTTGTATATTTTTAGCACATTCAATGATACGTTCACGTGGACGACATGATAAACGTATTAATGTTAATATTTCACTAGATGTATCTACATGTGAATTTAATAATATTTCTAAACGTTGTAATTCGGCTTCTAAACGTTCTGGTTTCATATCATTACTCAATATGCCTGATGTTAAACCTAATATACGTGGTGGTTTCTGTATATTTACAGATTGATAAATTGACATTATCTCTTCAATACATTTATATTCTTTATATCCATATAAACAATCGATTACAATTAAATTATAATCATTCATTAGATCAATCAAATTTTTTCGACACATAAATACGCCGATTTCAGCTGTTGTTATAATAACATTGTATTCTCTTAATGATAATGCATCATCATGATTATTATCAACATTAAGATCATTATCGATATCAAATGGATTCTTTATAATGCTAATTACACTTAAATCAGTTAATAATTTTACATGAGATTTCATAACAGGTACATTTTTAACATCCAATAAAAACAATGCTTGTTTACCATTTTCTTTTCTCATTTCATAAGAAAACTCTTGTAATAGTTTTATTATAATAAATGCTTTTGCTGAACCAGTACTTGAACATATAATTGTATTCCTTTTCTTAGCTGAATCCAATAATTCCACTTGATATTCTCTAGGTGTAAATGTGTGTGTATACACATTCTCATTTATATGGCAAGCCATTACCATTTACTTTTAATTTCTTATAAAATTATCTACAATTAATAATGCATTTTATATTCTAATACATATATTATATGTTAAAAATTATTACTATATTATTTGTTCTAACATTCTTCAAATGGTTCAACAATAACACAAACTCAACTCACTCATACATGACATACATACACATGCACCCCGCCAAACAAATCACATTGACATTAGCTACACGCCCCCTTCAGGCCCCATCAACAACTATGAAACGATTGATACCCTGCTAGATTTTTCAGCTCAACGCTGTCTTACAGGTTTGCGTATTTGACCTAATTCGCCACTTTTGAGAAAATGACAATTTTAGTCACAGTGGTGCTAGTAACCCGACAAGAAATAGCTTGGGTTTGTATCTCTGTTCATGGCACGAATTTGGTATTGTTAACGCTATTGCGTGCAGTTAATTGGATATTTTATTCAATTAATAACTAATTATCTGTGGGTCAGATGAGAAAATGCTACAGGACTATTGGTCTTAGAATTTAATCCCCTATGTTGCCCTTACGCTGAAATGCGCGATGACTTACGGGACATTCTGTATAATCCGAATAGATTTTTGTTGCTTTAATAGAACAGAACGCGGTTTAGATTAATTTTAATGTTCAGTTTCTTATCCATTTATTTTTTACATAAGTGTCCTCTATTTCATACTAGTAAATTTTAAAAACATTACAAGTGCTATCTGCATTATTAGGCGATTGCCTAATTTGCCACTAAGTAAATGAACTCGATGAGTCCCTAAACTATAAATTTTGTTTCATTTTTTTAACACTAGTGTCAAAAACGCATTAAAAATATTAAAAATGAATTAATACAATGTTTGATTTTTAATTAAAATGTTTAAATTAGCCGCGCTAAATCTCCTCATTTGAGCATGCGTTTCGGTCGTCACGCACGTTTACCGCTTATACACAAGAGTAGAGATTATCCGTAATATTATTGTCTAATTCAATTGGTGAATTGGCATGTTATAATTTTAATAATCCAATACAAATCGAATACGTAAAAATTTTGTTAGTATTCGTATAAAATATTTTTCGTTATTGTTTGATTGTAGTTGATTGTAGTTTTGTTGTTTTGGTAACAGTTAATTAATTGTCAAGAGTCCAACAATGGTTTAAAAAATTCGTGTTTGTTTTGATGAGCTAAATTGGAAAATAATGTTTATGTAAATCAATTTGCATACGATTTTATTGAACTATCCGAAAAATTTAAGGTATAACATACAATTTTTAAATGATATTCAGATTATTATATTGCACTTTGTTGGGAATTTATTGCTTGATTTCGTTCGAATATTAGCTGATATAGAAAAAATATCATTTAGCATAACGGCCAAACATATATAATTTTAAAATGTATAAAAAAAAACAAGATATTTAGTCAATTTGCAACAATATTACGCAATTATTGGACTATTTCTATTCACTTTCACCGAATTTCATAATCATTAACAATACATATGTTATAATAGAATTGTCAATAAGAAAAGATATCGTTTAATTAATAAAATTCCTATTTTCAGATTCAATTAGAACGCTCAAAATGGATTCGTTTTTAAGTCTTTTTGATCCAAGTAATTGCAATGATTGCAATACCGATGAATTCACAATTGATAATATGGATAATAGAAGAGCTCTTCCACCTGAACCTCAAGTTGGAAATATTGAATACAAATTGAAAATTATTAATCCAACAAAACAACGTTTTGAACATTTAGTTACACAGGTAAATGAAGAGGGAGTAAAATTTTGGCGCAATTTTTATTTATATTTATTTATTTTAAAAACAAATCATTATATAATGTTGCATCATCCAATTGGGACTAATTAGGTTTCTTATCATTTCTATGTTTACAATAATTTTATTACTTACCGTTTTGCATAGTTTATCGATTAAAAAAAATCAAATTGATTTGCATTTAATATTTTATCACTTATTCAAATTCATTCATTCGCCTTAATGTGATAATGGATTATCATTATTAATTAATGATAATACTCTATTTTACTTTATATGTATTATAGAGAAAGATCAGCTCTCCATCTGTATATGTATGTCATTTTAGAATCTATTTTTGGGCTAGGAGGGAGTAAGGGGCAAAATTATTTTCCAATTTTTTTTCATGTGTAATATACCCAGTTTAGAGTACGTAATTTCCAAATAAAAAAATGGGTTTTATTGAACTGTTATATAATTTTTTCTGGGAAATGATTGGATCATCATTAAGGATCATTTTGTATAAATTCAAAAATTTGATTATATTTTAAAAAAAATATTTTTCACTATTTGATTAAAAATTATGTTTCTCCATATAATAATTTTAGTTGAAATGGCGTCTTCGTGAAGGCAATGGTGAAGCAATTTATGAAATTGGCGTTGAAGATAGTGGTATATTAGCTGGTTTATCACAACGTGATATGACAGCTAGTTTACAAACATTAGAACAAATGGCATTAAAATTAGGTGCAACAACGACAATATTAAGAGAACGTACATTGGATAATGGTCGTAATATTGCTGAAGTATTAGTACGTAAAGTACCAGATGATCAAAATAATATTGAAGTACGTGTTGCTGTATTGGGAAATGCTGATGCTGGTAAATCGACATTATTAGGTGTATTAACACAGGGTAGCTTAGATAATGGTAGAGGAAGGGCACGTTTAAATATGTTCCGTCATTTACATGAAATACAAAGTGGCAGAACATCATCAATTTCACACGAAATACTTGGATTCAATTCGCAGGTTTATTTCTATTTATTTAATTTAATTTCCCATAAGATGACTGTTTCAATCTGCTACCAAAAACGATTCACATTAGAATTAAAAATGTTGTTGTCCGAATTAAAAGATTGATAGAGAGAAAAATATTTAGGTGTCTTAGGTATTGTAGCAGTCATATCGGGTGTACAACGCTATTTCACTTCTAAGATGGTCATGTCTTTATTATGTAGTGTCGTAGCTTGTTTCATGCTTTATCACATTCGACTGTCATTGATGTATTTTTTACAATCAGCCGAATCAAGTTACGACAGTACGTTATCAAAATCTTAGCCAATTGCGAGATAAAATACCGTTGTACAACCCTGTATAAAAGACGTTTATAATTAATATTAGTTTTTACGATAAATTTATTTATATTTAAAAAATACATTTCAGGGACAAACAATTAATTACAGTTACAGCGAATTAATCACAGCTGAAGAAATTTGTGATACATCAACGAAATTAGTAACATTTTTAGATCTTGCTGGTCATAAGAAATATCTCAGAACAACAATTCAGGGATTATCGGGATATTCTCCCCATCATGCAATGCTTGTGGTAAATTCTTGTTTATTATTAAACAAACTCAATATAAAGTATTACAATTTAAGGATATATATATATATATATATATATATATATATATATATATATATATATATATATATATATATATATATATATATATTTTTAGATCTCAAGTACTGCTGGTGTTATTGGAATGACTCAAGAACATTTGACAATAGCTGTTGCTTTAGATGTGCCATTTTTTATTGTTATAACAAAAATTGATTTGGTATCACCAACTACAATATTACAATCATTAGAATCATTTTTAAAACAAGTTGGTAGTCGACGAGTACCATTGATTATTAAAAATTTAGATGATGTTATAACAGCTGGTGCTAATCAATTAACAGAAAATGTTGTACCAATATTTTGTGTTTCTAGTGTTAGTGGAGAAGGTTTGGAATTATTATTGAAATTTTTACATGTATTACCACCAGGAATTAGTGCCAAAGAAAAGGAAAGATTAGAACAGGTATTGATTTTATCCTAAGAATGAAAAATCCGTAATGAAGTTATAAGTAGCTTTAATGCGCGATTTTATTTTAATAAGTAAAGTACACTCTAAATAAGGGAAGTCGTCCCGAATCTGTTAAGTGTCCAAATTTGTTGCAAATGCAGAAAAATACGCCTGTTTGGAAACCACAAAAAAATTATAAGTGTTATTTAAAAAAAAAAAACAAGTTGCTCACATTATGGATAATTGCAAAGAGAACAACTTTTATATTAATCATTTTTCCATAATCTTTCAAATTAAAAGGTTACAGGCATTATTTGATACTTTTGTTCCACCTTGTATAAAAGCTGGCAACAATATTTTCTACTATTATTTTCAAATAGAAATATTTTTAAAATACTTGATAACAATTGTATTAGCAGAAGCTACAATTAGAATCCACACTTATTGTTGAAATAATAAAAAGGAACGCATGCATTTTCGGTAGCCACACCCTTAGATAATATAAAATTTAATTAAATATATTGAGAAGTTTGAAACCTCAACTAATTGAAAAAAAAATTATATTATTATTATAATGATTAATTAAATTAAGTATTGTTACGTGAAATTTTGTGTACGGTTTATTTTAAACAATTAAATAAGTGTATATACATTTTGTTTAATAAAGATATTGTATTATAGGAATCTCCTGTATTTCAAATTGATGAAAATTTTCGTGCTGGTGATCTCGGTCAAGTGATTGGTGGTTTATTAACAAAAGGTGTTGTAACAGAAAGTATGAAAATGCAAATTGGTCCACAAAAAGATGGTTCATTTCGTTTAGTAACAATAAAATCAATACATCGCAATCGTGTACCATGTAGAATGGTACGTGCTGGACAAAGTGCTGCATTATGTTTAGATACTTATATACCGAATTTACGAAATGGCATGGTATTGTTAAAAGATAATTATAATGCAAAAGGTTGTTTATTTTTTCAAGCAAGTGTTTCTGTATTATTTCATGCAACAGCTATATATCCTGGTTATCAGACAACTGTACATATTGGTAATATACGACAAACAGCTGTTATTATTGGTATATTTGCATCAAAATGTTTACAAACAAATGAAAGAGCATCTGTACTATTTAAATTTAAAGTACATCCAGAATATGTAACTGTCGGACAAAGATTATTATTTAGAGAAGGTGCTGCCAAAGGTATTGGTGAGATTACACAAATTTTCCCTTTAAATTACACACCAAAATCGCAGTAAATTTCGTTTTTTCCTCTTTCTTACATTCTAAATGTACTTACTATTAAAAATAATTGTAGTAATAGTTTTAAGTGTTTTTTCTGTCAAAATAGTGACAATTATTGCCATATTTCGACGTACAAAAAAGTAATAAAATTATAGAATATATGTATTTTTTTGAATTTAATATTTCTACTACGAGATGAAAAAACATAATGTTATTTAAAAATTTATTTTCTTATATAGTCAGTTTCACATTCATATGTATTTTGTTTATTTCTAAATTAAATAATAAAAATCGAATGTTACAATTTTCTAGTACAAAACACGGAAATTCACAATTATTATCAATATGACAAAAAGTCTGTGATTGAATGTATTTTAAGAGATTTTATAGAAAATTTTGTCAGTATTGTAATAACAAATTATAGTAGAAAATCATTCTATAAATCTCTAAACTTACTAGTAGTAATAATGTCCAAATTATTATCATAATAAAATTAATATCGACGTTTAAAATTTTATTATTTACCTGTTTAAATCAGGTAGTTAGCAACAATTACAAAACCACATCCTTTTCGGTTTATTTTCCGTTTTAATAGTGTATTGTGCAGCTGTTACAAATACATTTTTGATGTTTATTAAATATTTAGCTGAACATTCAATGTATGCTTTTGCTTTAATTTTCCTAGCAACTTTATAGCCATCTTTACAACTGACTGGATGTTGTTTATGTTGATTTAAATATTGTACAATTTCTCTGTCATTGCGTAAATCTAATTTATTACCAACTAATATAATTGGTACACCAGGACAGAAATACTTTAGTTCAGGTGCCCAACGTTCTATAACGTTTTGTAATGAGTCTGGATTATCAATTGAAAAACATACAATAATTGCATCAGTTCGTTGATAGGACAATGGTCGTAAACGATCATACTCCTCTTCACCAGCTGTATCCCATAATGCTAATTCAACAATTTCATTATCAAATTCTATTATTTTTGTATATGTATCGTATATTGTCGGTATATGGTCTTCAGGAAATTCATTTTTACTAAACACAACACATAAACAAGTTTTACCACAACCACCATCACCTACGACAACAATTTTTTTTAAACAGGACATTATTGAAAATAATTTACAATTGTTTATCAACTGTATATTTTCCTTATCTATAAAGTTTCGGTTATCAGTTTTGTTCATTTAAATCAAATAAACGTATGATGTCTAGATATAAAATAAAAAAGATCTCCAAAGGCAGCAAGTACCTTATATAGCGAATTTTTTATGTATCTACATACTGAAATATTAATTGCAAAACATTCTTATGATACTGACAATTAATATATTTTAATAACATTGAATCAACTAATAAATTCATTTCCCGTAATACGTTTAATCAAGGCCTGCTTGATTTTTTCAAGCGAAATTCTCTAGCAGGCCTTGCGTCTAATATTAACTGTCAAAATTAGTTACCCCCCGCGATATTCAATTTTTTTTCTAATATCAATTGTCAGAACACATAGCCATCTTAGATACGTGATTTTACTGCTTATACTCAAAAAAGAGATTTTTGCATTTTTCTTGCGATCCAATGAACCGATTTTGATGATTTTTTTTCTGGGTCATAGAGAATGGACTGCTCTACTATTATTTTAATTTTCATCAAAATCTAAGCAAATGTAATATTGAAAATGATTTTTTTTAACATTTCTTCAGCTCTTATTCCAAAAGTATTGGCCCTACCAGTCTGGCCAACGAACTCATCCAAGCTATCACAAAGACCGATTTTTGTACCAAGTTTCATTAAGATTGGACTATTTTTACGGCAGTTATCGTGGGTATACATATATATATATATATATATATATATATATATATATATAAAAATTTTAACGAACGGTGGATATGGGTTCCTTAGGTCCCAAAACGAACTTCTGTGCAAAAATTTTTCGGAAATTCAAAAGTGAGGATCTCGTCATTAGCTAATTTTTTTTAAAAAAATTCGCTAATACCGGGAATTAACACAAAGCATAAATCTTCCTCGTTTAGTGTAAAGTCAATAAAATTATTCATGTTTGTATTGCCTTAATATGACGGAGACGTATTCGATAATGAGCATGAATTCTCAGTTCAAGATTGTATGGAGAGTGCAATACTTTAGGAGAATAACCATGTGACTTATTACGATAGAAATGACAACAATCCTAGTACAGCTAACTTTTTTATTTTTTACACGTTTTTTGCATGGTTTCTCAGGAACGTATCTATCATGTAAAAAAAGAGATGGATGTATAAATTGGACCGCCGAGACATTTAGCGGGCCCTGGGGGAGCCAATCTTTACGGCCCTCTTTGCTGAAATAAATAATCAACAATGTTAAAATAACAATCAAAGTTAAAATAACAGTCAACTATGTTAAAAAGGAAATCAGCAGAGACAGCATTTTTGCAAGTAAACAAGATAACATACATGTTTACCAATATAGTCTATAAGTTGATATTGTAACGACAAGACGTATCTAAATCGTTCACTTGAATTTGTAATTTGTATAATCTTTTGTTTTCTTATTATTAAATAAATCGTTCTAATTCACAATTGCATACTGAAACATCGATTCCACTTTAATAAAATCCCAACACTCTTAACACTATAAAAATATACAGAATGCCCGGTCTGGAGTCTAAAATTGACCGTTTCTTATCGAAATAATAGAGCACATCGAATTGTATTGTAAATTGTAAGGACTTACAGAGAATAGTTAGCAAAAATAGAACCTGTAGTTTATTTGGAAGTTGGTCATCCCTGTAAAAGCTAAATATTTTTAGTGGCTTAAAAAAATTGTTGGTATCGATTCGCTAGGATAATCAAAAGGTGTAAGCCGCGTTTTCATCCCTTGTTGAGGGTTAAAATTGTTGATGATTATATGCCATTTTTTATAGCTTTTTGCGATTTTCTACTCTATGGTAAAACATATCACCATGAAAATTCTTCTGCTAATCAAAACTGGAAAATAAAGTGTTATACCCTGTAAATGGATGTTGTATTTTTTAGGGTGAAATTTAGAAAAATGAAAATGAATCATTAACTGAACCTAAAACCGAAAAAACCGTTGTTTTTGCAGGAACGAAAACTGGAATCGAACCGATAATATTTTTTTTAATTGAACCGAAAGGAGAAGCAGAACAAAAAAAAATATTCATTGGACACATATTATATTGTATTATTTACTCTTTATCTCCTCATAATCAGAAAAATTTCGAAGCCACAAATTTCTATGTTATAGCCTTATAAGATTATCAAAAGCTACATTTCTTTGGCGATCTATCAATCGAAAAAAACTTCAAACGTATAATTTTTGTGAAGTAAACACACATATCTCCTTGATATTTCTACCTAGTATTTAAATTACGCAATTTTTTCCATACATGAATTGTGATAATTCTAGACATAATTCGATATATTTGGAGAAATTCGATATATTACCTAACGCCCCTTTGTTTTTTTATCAATATCCATTCAAATTCAACAATTAGTTTAAAACGATTAGTAGCCGAATGTATGCCTAAAATATGAATTGTTAATAATCGTTAAAATGATTTTTTTAATTTTTTTATATTTGAGTGTCTTAGATGTTATTAATTTTAGTGCTTCATTTACCGATTATGGACCACAGTAAGTTATTTTATTTCATTTTTCTTGACATATTTTTGCGTTAATTAAAAATTATTCTATCGATAAAATTTCTTATTTCCCTATATTTATAGACCACGAATATTATCAAGAGATGGTCATTTAGTTTTCATATCAGCTGAACATAAAAATATCAGCTTCTTAACGGAGGGCGTTGGTAGGGTCCATGTGAATGGAGTTGATTTAACAAGAGCAGCTCAAATTGTAATTAAATTATTCATTATTGTATATGCTAATATAATAGTTTTATTTATCTCGATTACTAAGGCATTATTAGACTTTTGTTTGGGTAAAAATCGAGATAAAGATACAGAACAGAATCAGTGGCGTAGCCAGAAATTTTAGGTCTTTAGGTCAAATTTAGAATAGGTTATAACTACATACCGGGTTGTTAATTTCAAACTATTTAGTTCTTATGATACCTTCAATTATTTAGCAAGTGGTTTGAAAAATATTTCAAGGATTTGCTGGATAGCCCATGGAGAACATTTTAGCAAAATTAGAACCTCAGTTTCTTTCGAAGTTGTTCAAAAAACACTCGTAAAACAACTTACAATAATCAAATAAGAAATCTCTAAATCAAAATCTCATAAATTTAGGGGTATATCCCATATTTGAGAATCGATTTATGCTTTTCCAAAATAACAACTTACAATCAGAAAGATTGGACGATCCTCCCACATTGATTTTTATCGTTTTTCTCCACTGTACTCTAGAACGAGTGAAAATATTTCCCATTTTTGATAGAATACAGTGGAGAAAAAGCAATGCTGGGGAATTCTCAGTAAGTCATCTTTATATGCATTGTATTTGGTAAAAATCACAATATAGTCAGAAATGAGCGTTTTTTGACCAACTTTCAAGTGACCTACGAGGTTCTACTTTTGCTAAGTGTTCCCCAGGGACTACGCCTTTAAAATATTATTCGAGTCGCTGGATTATTTTGGTGGATACAAGCAAATTTTATACTCCTAGGCCGAACATACTCAAAAACTTAGACATTGACTTATTGACTAACCTTGCTTATCGATAGCTACGCCACTGTATATAATACAGTTTGGATATTTGTTACAAATACGTAAAATACTCATATTTTTAGACTGACGATGCTGTACAAGCTATGGCAAAATATAAAACAAATTTTGAAAGCTCGTTTGAAAAAATTCATCGGTTTGAGCAACTTTTAGATGGAGAAGATGGATTATTACAAAAGCTTTTATTATTGCAAGATAGTTCAAGAAATTCAACGACCGTTTCACCTATAGTATGAACTTTTCTATACTTCCTATCAGAATTTTATATTAATTTTGTTTTTAAAGTTCACTCGTAGCTTAAGAAGACTGAATCGCCGTATAACAGGATTACATACAAGAGTTTCTACTCTTGAAAATTTGTTAATCAAAGATGAATGTTTAAGTAACCCTTGTAAAAATGGTGGTACTTGTGTTGATTTATTCAACTCATTTCTTTGTCAATGTCCACCAGAATGGGAAGGTGAAAATTGCGATACTGATGTAAATGAATGTACAAGATTTGCTGGAACCGATTTGGGATGCCAGAATGAAGCAAGATGTATCAACAAGCCAGGAGGATATGAGTAATGTCAATTCTATTGTCATAAAATTCCCTAACAAAATCTTTACTTTTACGCAAATGTGGTCACTTAATTTATTTAGACATGCAGATTTTTCTTAAAAATAAATAAAATCGATTGTAATGTAAGGTATATGGGGACAAAAGTTCCTACATAATTCAATTTTCCATTTCTGTATTTATTTTTTAAATATTTGAAGATAAAAGAATCGCTTACCAAAATCACCACAACTCCTTCATGTGGTGTTAATAAAACTGTCAAAAAAAGACTTTTTTCCAATACTTTAACGATACGTGATCAAAATTTTTCAATATTCTGCTCCTTGATAATGAACAATAACTGAAAACAAGTACTTGTGAATGGATTTTATTCAATTTTAATATGTTGACAATAATTTTAAGGTGTGTATGCACACGAGGATGGTATGGCGTTCATTGTACAAAACGATCTAATGACTGTAATTCAGCCTCTAGTACTGAATTATGTGGACATGGTACTTGTATTCCCCAAAATAATGAATTTGGATATAAATGTATTTGCGATCAGGTACCACAGTACGTTTGATTTTTTTTTCGATGATTTATTAATTTTTATTTATTTAAGGGATGGACTACAGATGGGACTAATCCTGCATGTAATACTGATGTTGATGAATGCAAAACAGGAAAACCACCGTGTTCAGTCAATCCTACTGTAGAATGTGTGAATTTGCCTGGATCGTTCCGCTGTGGAAACTGTCCAGCAGGTAAAAACTTATTTAAATTAAAAACAATAAAAACCTGAATTCTCGTAAATTAGGTTATACTGGAAATGGTTATCATTGCACTGATATTAATGAGTGTGAATTATTTAATGGCGGTTGCAGTCTCAATCCACTCGTTCAGTGTATTAATACCCTAGTAAGTGTATTCAAGATTAAAATTAAATTTGATAAATTTTTATTAATTTTTTGATTAGGGTTCTAGAATTTGCGGAAGTTGTCCACCTGGTTACACAGGTAACGGGATGATTTGTTCTTACCAAGGAAGCGTTTGTGCTACAAATAATGGTGGTTGTCATCCTCTTGCCACGTGTCAAGATAATCATCCAGGCTTATTATCATATGTTCAATGTGTATGTCCTTCTGGTTATACTGGATCTGGTATAGGTCCAAATGGTTGTACCCCTTTGTCTGGTTATAATTTCCATCCTTGCACACCAAATCCTTGTGTACATGGTGTTTGTTCAATTCTCAATACCACTGGCGCTTATATTTGTCGATGTCATCCACGATGGACAGGTTAACTTATTATTATAGATGATAATAACAGTTATCGATTTATTGAAAATTATTTCAGGTCGTAATTGTGACATTTTTAGAGATGTTTGCGCTTCCAATCCGTGTTTAAATGGTGGTTCATGTGTCTCAGTACTTGGCATTTCCTTTCGCTGTATTTGTCCAAGTGCTTATGTTGGACAACGTTGTGAAGAAGAAAGACAGGCCTGTGGTGGTCAATTAAAAACTGAAAATGGCACTTTAGTTTATCCTATTGGTAGTATGACTACGTACAATCATAGAATAAATTGTGCATGGATTATTGAAACAAATGTGTCGAAAGTATTAAATATAACATTTACAAAATTTGATTTAGAATCATCGAGAAATTGCCAGTTTGATTGGTTACAAATACACGATGGTAGAAATACATTAGCACCTTCTTTAGGGCGATTTTGTGGTAATCAATTGCCAAATGGTGGTATTATTACTTCGACACACAATATTATTTATTTATGGTTCAGAACTGATAATACTATAGCTAAAACTGGCTTTGAATTAAAATGGGAATCAGTAGATCCAGGTAAAGTCTGAAAGATTTACCTCAATGCATAATGCAATCTATATCTATGTATTCTAATTTTGTTTTTGTTTTTTAATTATTAAATTACAGTTTGCGGAGACACAATAACCGTAACATCTCACGGTTCAATAAAATCACCTGGATCTCCAGGCAATTATCCTAATAACAGGTATTCTACAATTTTTTTATAGTCCTATAAAGTATATACCTTTACGTAAAAATTTCAGGGATTGTTATTGGATTTTAAGTGCACCAACTGGTAAACGATTGTTGTTTCATTTTTTCACGTTGATAATTGGCGATAATCCGGATTGTGATCACGATTATTTGGAGGTAATTTTCAAATTACTGATTTTATAGATCAATCGTATTTTTCCCTTAAGGGGACTTTGGACATATTACTCGATTCGGCGTGCGAAAATTGCCAATTTTCAAACATCGATATCTCGCTTGTTTTTTGCGATATTGTGAAAAGTAAGTGTGCGTTGGATAGAGCATTTCAAGATGCATGTCCTGAATGTGATAAAATTCTGAATGACAGCGGAGGCTCTTGGACCCTTTACAAGAACGTCCTGTCTACAGATTAATTTTTTAGTCGACCACGTTTGTATTGTTATCTTTATTGTTGTTGTGATTTAGTCCGCAGTGTACCGATAGATCTGGTATAAACCGGATAGATCTGGTATACTGCCACAAACATGGTGGACTAAAAAAATGAAAATATAGACAGATTTTCAAATACTTTCTATGATAATGATATGGTCGTGAAAGTAGATGAAATTTCCCACACTTTCATATCAATGCAGCTCTATCCAACGCACGTGTACTTTTCACAGTATCTAAAAAAACAAGCGAGATGTCCAAAGTATCCTTAATATTATAGTTGATATAAAAAATTAAAATTAAAATTATCTTACAACTGATTATTTATAATTATTAAATGTTTTAATCTATTTGAAAAAAAATCATGTTACAGTTTATATCTGGACAATTTACAACAGATCCTGTATTCGAAAAGTACTGCAACACTTCCCATCCACAACCGCTATTTTCACCAGGTCCTGATGTTTTAATTCACTTCCATTCGGATGAAAGTAGAAATTATCCAGGTTTTCAAATGACATATTCTGTTGCAGAAGGTATGATAATTTTGTTTTTATGTGTTTGAAAAAAATTACATTTTTACACAAAAATAGGTATACCTGGTTGTGGTGGTGTTTATACAAATGAACAAGGTGAAATCCGATCACCATCATTTGATGGGCGATATCCATCTGATTTATTTTGCGAATATAAAATTAAATTGTCTCGTACATCAAAAATCAAATTGACGTTTTTGTCGTTTGCATTAGAAGTGTCTGAACAATGTCGATTTGATCATATCACTGTAAGATTTGAATCTGATTTCTTCTCTATTACTATTATTATTGGTATTATTTTTATCTATTAGATATATAATGGACCTAATACAGATTCACCTTTAATTGGACGATATTGCGGACGAAATTTACCAGCACCTTATGTTACCACAAGCAATGAAGTACTTGTTGTTTTTCAAACAGATTGGTCTACCTCAGATGAGGGATTTGTTTTGCAATATGAAACAGGTATTTGAATTTAAATATGAAACAATAATAATCAATGATACATTTGTGATTGATTCAGTTTGTGGTGGCAAATATACAAATCCTACTGGAACAATCCAGTCTATCAGCTATCCACATTCATATTCAGGCCAAAGTAATTGTATCTATGAGATAGTGCAGCCAATTGGAACAAGTATAACACTAACATTTACTGATTTAAGTTTAGAAACAAATTCATATCCTCATTGTATCTATGATTATGTTGAAGTTAGAGATGGTGATAATGAGAATTCTACATTAATTGGACGTTACTGTTCAAAAGCACCACCACCAATTATATCTAAATATAATTATTTATGGATTAGATTTTTTAGTGATGTTAGTGTTGAAGATGTTGGTTTCCAAGCAAATTATACCACAACTCGAATCGGTTGTGGTGGTATTTTAAAAGAAAATATTGGCACAATTAGTTCGCCAAATCATCCAAATGAATATGAAGAAAATCACAATTGTGAATGGATAATATCAGCACCTCCAGGTTATATTGTTCAAATTATTTGGATGAATTTCCATTTAGAAGAGAGCTCTTCCTGCTCCTTTGATTATGTTGAAGTATTTGATAATAATACTGAAACGGGAATGGGAGGATCGATGGGCAAATTTTGTGGTCATTCAACACCTCCAATATTGTTGAGCTCTTCGAATATCGTCACTATAAAATTCGTTACAGACAAAACAATAAATAATGATGGATTTTTAGCTTCTTATACATTTATTCTTGATGCAAGTGGTAACGTTTTTGTTTCGAATATTTAGATTAATTAATTAATTAATTAATTTTTAAAATTTTAGTTTGCGGTGGTAATTATTACACGAGCAGTGGCATTATTAAAACACCAAATTATCCTGAAAGCTATCCATACAATATAGAATGTACGTGGGTGATTCATGCTGAACCTGGTCATCAAATTATGTTGAATATTACGGATTTTGAGATTGAGTATGCCGCGAATTGTCGTTATGATTGGTTGAAAATACGGTAAAAATTTTCATTTGTTAAGAATCAAATTAAATTCACCAATAATTTTAATTATGTTTTATTGTTTATTATCGTTTTTTGAACCGGAAAAAGTTTAGTTCTTCGAGAAGTCCTGGCTTCGACTCTCAGTCGAAGTTTTTTTTCGGTTTAAAAAACTAACTATAATAAGGCATAATAAAAATATTCATTTTCGTTTGAATTATAAAAAAATACCTATTTTTTTATAGAAATGGTGCTTCAAGTTCGTCACCATTATTCGGTACATATTGTGGTACAAAAATACCAAAATTAATACCATCACACACTAATAAAATATATTTAAAATTTAAATCTGACTTAACGAAATCATTGAAAGGTTTTAAAATATATTGGGATTCAACGTCAACTGGTTGTGGTGGTGATTTAATTTCACCAACTGGTTCAATTACATCACCGAACTATCCAGAACCGTATCCAGATGATTTAGAATGTATATGGAAAATATCAGTTAGTGCTGGATCAGTGATTGAAGTTATATTTTCTGATTTAGATCTCGAACAACATTCAAGCTGTGCAATTGATTATGTTGAAGTAATTTAAATTTATTTTATATAAATGAAATATTAATATGATTATTTTTTTTTTTCAATGAATTTTTGCAGTTTTTCAACGGTCCAAATATGAATTCAAATAGTTTAGGACGTTATTGTAAACCACAACCAACACAGCAAATTAAATCTTCTACAAATCATATGACTGTTAAATTTGTGTCTGATGTTTCTGATGCAGGGAGAGGGTTTCAATTGCAATATAATACAAGTATATTTTTAATATTCATTGATTCTACTTATTTACAATTTTTTTTTTTCAGAATGTAATAATACTCTCACTGGTTTCCGTGGAGCCATTGAAAGTCCCAACTTTCCAAATGTTTATCCACACAATTTGAATTGTATTTGGGATATAAAAGTTTCAGATAAAAATAAAATCAACATTACATTTTCTCATTTTGATTTAGAACGTGAATCTCCTGGTACTAACAGCACAGGACGTGTTTGTCTCTATGATTATTTACAGGTATCTTTAATTAATTAATCATTGAATAGTTGGAAGATAATTACAGGCTAATTTTTTCAATAATATTTGTTTACTTAAATTTTTTCTGTTAGTTGCTCACTATAGTAAAACAGCGAATTTAATTATTTTGATCTGCTGGCAGGGCCGCCAAGTCATTCAACTGGCCCCGGGGAGAGCCAGTCTTTACAGGCCCCCAACTCACTAAAGATATACAAAGAGTCCAGCTAGGAACTATGCAATTTGACCGTTTCTACTAAACTAATACAGCGATTCGTAGCTCATTTGGAAGTCGGTAAAAAGTTGTTTTTTTTGGACAATCTCGCGATTTTCGAAAACGAACTACAGAGGCAAAATGACTTACAAATAGAATGACTTAAGAGTTCTCCCAAAAAAAAACCAATGTTGGGAAGATCCTTTACTCATTCTATGTCGTTTTCAATGTGCAGCTGGATGGTAAATATCTTGACATCAGAGACGAGCGTTTTTGACCAACTTTAAATGAGCTACTAGGTCCTAATTTTGCTAAAATGATATACAAGAACTACCCAATAAATTTTTAAAATATAATTCAAATCGTTCCATTATTGTGTTCGAAACGGCCAAACTGTATTCTTCCCGGTCTGTAAAGGATGTCTGTTTTAAATATGGTCAATTCTTATAACAACAGAATCAATATAATATTTTATAGGAGATATACGATTAATTTGATAAAATTGTTGTAGATATCGTATAAACAATCGTCTGATGATTATGAAGATGACGATGACGAGTTCATCAAATATGATAGATATTGTGGTGATGAATTACCACCTTTAATAACATTAAATTCAGATCATGCTAGAATACAGTTTGTTACTGATGGTTTAGTAGTTGGTAATGGTTTTCGTTTTGAATGGCAAATTGAAGGTTGTGGTGGTTTATTAACAAAACCATTTGGTACAATAGTGTCACCAAATTATCCAAAAGGCTATCCACATTTAATTGTATGCGTTTGGCAAATACAAACAGAACCTGGTAATAGTATTGAAATAACATTTCCAGTAATTGATATTGAAAAAGATAATAATTGTGGTTATGATTATATTGAAATATTTAATGGTATTGATGATACATATCCGGAATTGACTAGACTATGTCATCAAAATAAACCAACAACAATTGTTAGTACTGGAAGTTCAATGCTTATTAAATTTAAAGCCGATAGTTCATATCGTGGACGTGGATTTTATGGAAATTATTCCACTAAACCCTCAAGTAAGTTATATTTTCTCTTAACGATACAGGATGAAATTCAATTCCCTTCAAATACGAAAATCACACTATCCCTATATGGTATAGAGTACGAAAAAAGTATTTTGAACAATCATAAAGAAAATGATTAAGTCTGATCAAAATTGGAGCCATTGTTTGATGGTCTCTTGATAAGTACTAATATACTATAATGCTATTGCCGATAGTTAAAAGGAAAGCAAGTGTCAGTTTAACACCTCTCGGATTTCTATGGAAGCCGAAAAAGTGGAAAAAGTGTTACAAAATTTCGTCATAAAGAAATGTTGGAATTAAATCAAAATTTGAGGTAGCTCAAATAATTTTAAGAAACACTTTTTTTGTCATTTGAGTCTGTTATCAAATTCAAAGAAAAAAATTCGACTTTGCAAAATTAGTTTATCCGAATATCTTATTATTAGATATGTATAATGCATAAATCAGTAACTCTACTCAATTATACACCCTTTTAATCCATTAAAATGTGGTGAAGGGCTTGTTAACTATACAGCATTTGAAAGGCTTTTTGTTTCCAGAAATTCGTTGTGATAAGTTACTCTTAAATTTGCAACCCTCAGGTATTATTTAGATGGTATTTATTTAAAATACAAAAAAAGACTTTGAACAGATGACTTTTATTATCTTATTTTCTAATCACACAAAAGAATTTGTCGTACTAATGCTCGGTTTCTAAAACGATACATATCGATTCAATAAAGTTATGGAATCCATAAAGTGCAAAAATCGTTTCTGAAAGAGTACATAGCAGTTATGGATTCAATAACCGTTCCACAAGTTATCGGACACACAAGCATGAGATATGTAATACATAATAATGTGGCGCATGATCAGTTCGGCTGCACACACATCCAGCTGTTCTGGTGTCTTATGTCTTGGACTTTTTCCATGTAAATTGTTTCTCTCAACGCTAACATTGCCCATTTGTTTTTTTCATTTTCAATGATAGATAATAGAATAGGTTAAAAGCACCGAATATTGGCACTATAAGAAATATGGTTAGGATTTCAATTTTTATCACCTCAGTTGGGATTATTATTGTTGATTTTTTTAAATACTGTCCTAATTCATCTTTTTATTAATTAAGTGCATTCCTTTCAAGTAATTGTAAGTTAATTTAATTAAATAATAATTTTTAAGTGAAACCAATCACTCTCATACACTAACAATTATTAAGAAACATTTTGATTTTGATACTATGAAATCCTTGTACGTTATTCGAATTATAAAGATTGTGTAAAAATTGTCTAGATTGTTATTAAGACTAAAGTAAATTGAATAAATAACAAAATTAAATATATTGTCAATAACTGGACATCTGTCAATAATAGGTGCTTTTTTCACATAAACTTTATACAACGGTAGTATGTACTGGTAAATTTAAGACATTTCAAGGCATTACAGTGTTTAGCTAGTAGGAATTTCTTTTTATTCTCTATCTTGTTTTCCTATGTTCATATTGAATTTACCGCTAGAAAAACCCACCGCAATTGGCTAGTATCTGAAAATACACAAGCGACATCTCTCCTCAGATAGATAAACCGATTTTATGGAATTCATAGTTATGGAGTACATATTTTGTTTTCAGAAACAGACCTTCAGTTTATCGAATCCATAATTTTATAGAATTCATAACTGTTGAATCCATAAAAATACTTTCTAGAAACTGGCCATAAAACGTTCTACAGACACTATACAAATCATTGGAAAGTTTATCGAGTCACTCGCTAATTAAAATGAACGACTATGAGAAATGCCCAGTTTTAAATGGCCTGCATGGTATACGTTATCTTCTTATTAAAAAATAAATTGAAATTCTAGATATTTACATATTGCTACACTTACTAATCTTTCATTGTCAAGCGAATTAATGAAAAATTACTTGATTGATAATAATTATTTTAGAATGTGGTGGTACATATACGGCAATAAATGGATACATCATGTCTCCAAATTATCCGAATAATTTTGATGTGAAAGATACATGTGGTTGGTTGATTGATGTTGATGAACATCATTTAGTAGAACTAACTTTTGAAGACGTCGACTTACCGAATGTTGATCCACATAATAGTTCAATTGGAACATTTATTAAAGTCTATGACGGACCAAGTGCAGCTTATCCACTATTAGCAACACTTACCGAAAAACAAAAGCCAAATAATACAATTAAGTCATCATACAATCATTTATATGTAGAAATGATATCTAATACCGAACAAGTATCGAAAGGTTTCAAAGCAAAGTATCGAAAGGTAATAATAAAAATTTGAAAATTTTTCTTATAGTAACACAAGAATTATTTTAATAAATTTTATAGGCTTGTGGAGCACGTATTGAAGCGACAAGCAGTGGAGTTATAAAAATGTCACCAGAAAATATTGATTATGAATATAGCTCAACTTGTACATGGACGATTGTTGCCCATAATCCAAAAGATCACGTATCATTAACTATAACGTATTTACATATAGGTTTTAGTTTTTGTGACAATTACACTCATAATTTAATGATTTATGGTGGTGAATCGGATAAATCTCCAATTTTAGGAGAGTATTGTTCGAGTAAAATACCACCAACAATAACTAGTCGTGGATCAGCATTGCATATAGTTGCTGATTATCATGTCCATTTTACAGCAACTTTCTCTATTTACGATTCAGGTATATAAATGATTACATTCATTTAATTAATTGAATTTAATTAATTATTGCCTTGATCAATTCAAGAATGTGGTGGCAGTCTTATCTCAGAAGAAGGTAATTTCGCCTCACCTGGATATCCAACAACTTATCCAAATAATGTTGAATGTGAATGGACTTTAGCTATCTCTGAAGGTTTAATAATAAATATTATTTATGTGCTAGCGTGCCAAAAACATTTAAAAACTATGATGAATTCATTATAGGCCTCAATACTATAAGAAAAAATTACCACTGAAACAGAGTGGGCAAGCTTGAATTTTTTACACTTTATTTCAACTTTACGCTAGCACATACAATTTTGTATGTTACGCGGATCGTAACTAATCATTATAGTACACGTCAGCCCAAGCCCCAAGCCGTGTCTGTTATTGTACTATAATGATTGACATTACGATCCTTGTAACATAAATAATTGTAATTATTAAAAAATGTTTTCCAGGCAATCGAGTATCGCTTAATTTTCTATCGTTTGAGCTTGTATCATCTGAAAATTGTAATACCGATTATTTGGAAATAAGACGATGGAATAGTTCTGGAAAATTATTGGGTGTATATTGTAATAATAATTTACCAGAAAATATAACACATGTTGGTAATTTATGGATATATTTGAAAACTAGTGCACCGGAAGAAACAAGAGCTAAAGGATTTCTTGCTGAATATAAAATTGGTAAATTTCCATACAAGCTTGAAGAACAACAATTAAAAAAAAAAAAAATGAATAATCTGTTATTTTTAATTAGATTCTTCTGTTGAATTGACTGGTGATTATGGTATAATTTCATCACCATTATACCCAAAAAGCGCTAAATTGGATAATCCACATACATGGAAAATTACTGTGCGTTATCATAAGAAAATTTTATTAACATTCAAAGATTTCGTTATGGAAGATTATGATAGTTCTTGTATGATGACAAGTTTATTGGTTGATTTCTAAGAATAAATTTTTTTATTATTTTTTATACATTTGATTTTAATTTTTTAGGTATATGATGGTGATGATGAGACTGGAAGTTTGTTGAAAACTTTATGTGGTACGGAATTACCAAATCCAATTGAATCAACAACAAATGTGGTTTTTCTCAAGACTTACATTTCGTATCGACAGGATAATCGGTTTCTTTTAGAATGGCGAGCTATAGAGGATAGACCAAGTCCAGTTCCAGGAATTAAAAGTAGTATTTTCTATAATTTACTGAATTTATGAATAAAATTTATATTTGTTTGAATAATAGGTGAAAAATGTGGCGAAGAAGAAACAATTGATTTACATTTACGTAAAAATGAAACTGTTATAACATCTCCAGGTTATCCGAATGGTTATAAAAATAATTTAGAATGCCAATGGATATTTTCAACGATTCCAATGAACAGTATTTCATTATATTTTGAGTACATTAATTTCGAAAGACAATTTAATCCACAATGTTATCAAGATTATGTTGAAATATATCAAAAAAAATTCAATTCTCCTGATTGGGAGACTTTAGGGCGATTTTGTAACGATAGCAATTTTCAACATGTTCATGCAACAAATTTAATGAAAGTTAAATTCATATCGAACAGATTTTTCAATGGTTCCGGCTTTTCAGCTCGAGTTAAAGAAGGTAGATCTTTTTTCTATATTATATAAAATATTAAACTAATTTTATTGAAATAACTATATTTTAGAATGCGGTGGACAAATTTATGAACCAACAGGATTTATCTATTTATCGAATTCATCGTTTCCGGATTATAGTAGTCGATATTCGAAATCCGATGTTAGATAAAAACAAATTGCAAAATTTATTTTTATATAAATTTATTGTTTTATTTCAGTGCCAATGGAATGTTACTGTACGTTCCGGTCGTGAAATTGAAATCGAGTTTATTGAATTCAATCTTGAAAAAGATCCTAATTCTGATAATTGTCTCAGCTATCTTACGGTAATAATTCCACTTATTATTTAATAAAATCAAGAATTTCTTAAATTTTAGCTACGAAATGGACAATTTCCGGATTCACCATTTTTGGGTAGTGGAAAATATTGCGGTAATTCATTACCACCAAAATTAAAAACAACAGGAAATCATCTTTATATTAAATACTCTACACATTTATCAACTGGAGTAATTGATATATTATAAATGCCGCAATGTTGCTGTAAAAGTAGACGATTCGTATCAAACTCCCATTATATATGTCAATGATTTATAGGAGGACGCCTAAAGATCATTTTAGCAAAATTAGAGCCTCGTAGTTCACTTAGAAGTTGGTCGAAAAATGCTCGTCTTGGATGGACTAGGTCGCAATTTTCGAAAACGAACTAAACACGCAAAACGACTAAGAATGGCTCGGAGACACTCCTAACATAATTTTTGTCGTTTGTCTGCGTTACATTCTAGAAAAATCCTTGGTGGAAATAAACACTAGAAATCTCAATTTATTTCCATTTTCTGACTTTTTTCGAACTTTTCAGAGTTAATAAGATTTTTTAGAGAAAATAAGAAATTTTCAGTGAAAATTTTCACCAGGGATGAGAAACCAAAAAATCAATGTTGGGAGGACCTCCGAGTCATTATAACACACCAGTTTTTTTTTTCACACTTATAGCCAAACTGGCGTTCTTAAATTCTTGCGCCCCGGGCAAATGTCCGGGTTGCCCCTTCTACCTAGAGCGGGCCCTGCTAAAAGGAGTTCCATACGAATCTGTTACTTTGAAAGCAACAGGGCGGTATATAGTTGGAACTTTATTTCCTTATAAAATGGATGAAATTTAATTTGTTTTAGCATTTTAAATTGAGATATAGTGAAATTTCATTTAATTGTGGTGGGCAAATTATATTGAGCAATGATCTAAATAGTACAGAAATTACATCACCAAATTACCCAAATGTACCACATTCTCATACAGAATGTTCCTGGACTATTGTTGGACCTCCTAGAGAGACCCTCCGTATAGATTTCCATGATAGATTTGATTTGGCAAGTTCATCACAGTATGTATTTAATAATTTATTCATCTATAAGAAATAAAAACATTATTAATTATTGTTGTAGATGTAATAAAGAGTACGTTGAGATTCACGATGGTGGTACGGAATATTCTCCATTATTATCTCGATTTTGTGGTGAAACACCTAGTTCAAAAATCTCTACTGGTAATATCCTGTATATTAAATATTTTACTGATGTTGATGAGCCGGGTAACGGTTTTAAAGCGAAAATTTCAATTGGTAAATAAACAACCGAATTGAAATTCATTTATAGAAATGTTAATTATTTTAGCGAAATGCGGTGGAAATTTACGTGGCAGAAATGGAGTTCTTCAATATACTCATGAAAATTTACATACAACTAAAAATCCAATTGATTGTACATGGCGAATTATTGGTCTATTGGATCATACGGTCAAATTGACATTCAATAAATTCGACCTTTATAATAGTACAAATTGTAGTTCAAATGAATATATTGAAATTTACGAGAAGAATCAGACTAGTGAGGAAGTATTAAATTATGGTCCATATTGTGGTGATCAAATACCTGATAATATTGAAAGTTCATCTAATGAAATTTTCATTAAATTTACTAGTCGTGAAGAGGCTTTGCTTCGTAAAAGTTCATTTTCAATAATGTATAACTCATCAATTCAAGGTGCAATTATTCAACTGCTTTATAATTATACGTAAAATAATCGAAATTAATTGTAGAATGTGGTGGTTTGGTTGAAAGTGATTTTGGTACTATACGTTCACCAGTATTCAGACAACCTTATAGAAGATGTAAATGGATAATAAAGGTGCCACGTGGACGTCGAGTAAAATTCGAAATATTAGACTTAGATATTGGAGAAACTGATATACGTGGTGGTGGAATATCATTTTTCAGTGGTGAAAATTTCAAATCACACATCACCACGCTTTCTGGAGGCAGTACACAACGAATAATTAAATCTAGTGAAAATTATATGGTAATATATTATTGGTCGCATGGTAGTAATCATAGAGGATTTTATGGTAGATTCACATCTGATGAACCAACTGGTAGACGATTTCTAATTATTTAAATATTCGTTTAATTTAATTGTTGTGTACCTAATTGATAGTTTGTCGTGGTGATTTTGGTCAACCAAATGGTGTTTTAATTAATCCAGAAAATACATCCGAAGCATTTTACTGTACTTATATTCACACAATTGAGGGAAAACTCAATAAAACTTTAGCTATTTCAATACAAATGTCTATGAATTCAACTCGAAGATATGCCAGATGCGTTTTTGCTCAAGATTTTATCTACGTCGTTGCAGGTATAATTAAACATAAAGAGATAACAAGAATTTGATTAAATCATTTTTTTTTATAGAAAATAATAGGGATTATTTGGCACGTATTTGTAACAATATTGAGAACCCTATAATTGTCCGTTCCCCATTATCAAAAACCAAAATTTTGGTATACAACTTTCTTAAGAAATTTTGACAACATTTTTTAATATTATTTTTTTTAGGTGGCACGTAGTTATTCTGTTCATTTAAATTATACAATTATCTATGACACTTATCCTTGTGGTGGTGTTATTAATGGCGAAAGTGGCACAATATCAAGTCCCAATTATCCAAACAAATACGACAAATCAATTGAATGTTCATGGTTATTGAATTTACCAGAAGATCAAACAATTAAATTAACACCGGTAACAATTAATTTAGGTAAAGATTGTGATAAGAGTTATATTGAAATTTATAACGGTAATTTTCCAACAAAACCGAAAATTGATAAATATTGTGGTAATAATGTTCCAACAATCTTCTCACAAACAAATAGTTTATGGATAAATTATAAATATGATAAAGATAGTAGCGATTCAACTGGGTTTAGTTTGAAATACGAACCAGTTATTAATGGTAAGATTTTTCCGATATTAAAGTATATTTGTTAAAATTGTAAAGAAAACCGCTAGGTTGTGGTGGCATATTTCATGATGTAACGCGAATTATCCAAACGCCAAATTACCCTAAAGAATATCCGAATAATGCTGAATGTTTATGGGAAATACGCTCTAATACAGGCTATCATATTAGTTTACAATTTATTTCACGTTTTCAAATAGAACAAACGGATAATTGTGTTAATGATTTTCTACAAATATGGGATTGGCGCGATGATGAATGGGTAGATATGGGACGTAAATGTGGCCGTGATAGTATTTCATCATTTAATTCAACTAGTACTAGAATGAAAATTCTATTTAGAAGTAATGATCGTATTGCTGGTGCTGGATTTCAAGTGAATTATCAAATATATAAATTCATTAAAAATATTGTCAAAAATTTATTAAATTACAGGCACAATGGGTTTGGAAGTGTGGTGGTGTTTTTGAGGCCGATAATAACGAACGTTATATTTATAGTCCTGGTTATCCTGATAGTTACAAGTCGGATATGAATTGTGAATATACAATAAGAGGGCCACCGTTAAAATATATTTACGTTAAATTTCTTGATTTTAATTTAGAAGGAGGTAAAATTTAATAAATTTGTAAGAAAAATTGAAATCATCATCAAAATTGATCATTCTAGTTCGTCCTTCTTGCAAATTCGATAATGTGACAATTTCATCTGTTGTACCCATGAGATTAGCTCATTATACACGACAGACTTATTGTGGAAATGATTTACCACCAGATATTAGATTAAGCCGATATATAAATATTATTTTTAAAACAGACAAATATATCAACAAAATTGGCTTTAAATTATCGTACAAATTAGACAGTAATAATTTTATATTTGTTCAAAGGACTTTTTATTTTTCAATTTTCAAAATTTAAGGTTGTGATGAGACTATAACAGAACCAAAAATGATTTCTTCACCATCTTTAAAGAATACCCGTAGTGGTATTTATCAAAGTTATGCTACTTGTATTTGGAATATTACAGCACCACCTAAGAAAATTATAGTTGTACAATTTGAACAATTCGATTTGCCAACAAGATACAATTGTTTCTACGATAATGTCGATATTTTTGAAGATATGAGATTGAGAAATCGTATTGCCAATTTATGTGGTAACCTAAATCGAAACTTACCTGTAATTAAATCGAAGAATAATACGCTAGCAATACGTTTAAGGGTCGATCGTACTGTTGGATCGACCGGATTTAAAGCGTCCATTTTCTTTACTCATAGTAATTTCTAAATTTAATACAATTAACTAAAATTCTTATTGAATTATTGTGAAATTTTAGGCCCTGAAGAAGGATGTGGCGGTGATATCGAATTATCGTCAACTCCCTATAATTTAGTCGCCCCAAATTTGAGATCAATGGATTGTATTTGGAATGTTCGTGCACCCAGTAGTGATACAATAAAAATTAAATTCACTTGGTTATCATTAGATGGGTCTTGTAATAGTAAGAATAATTCAGACTTTTTAGAGGTAAGTCGTATATAGGGTGTTTGATCTAAGTATGGTCGATTCTATGAAACTCCTATTTTAAAGATTTGTACAAGCGTCCCTAGGGAACATTTTAGCAAAATTAGAGCTTCGTAGCTTATTTAGAAGTTGGTCAAAGGCGATCGTTTTGGACAATCTCGCAATCTTAAATAAACGAACAAAACACGCAGAACGACTAAAAATGACTTAGAGACCTTCCCAACATTGATTTTTTTCGTTTTTCTCCATTGTATTCCAGGGAAAATGCGAAATATTACCACCTATTCCAGAATAAAATGGAGGAAAACGAAAAAAAAATCAATTTTGGGAGGATCCTAGAGTCATTCTAAGTCGTTTTGCGTGTTTGGTTTGTTTTTGAAAATCGTTACATCGTCAGAAACGAGCGTTTTTTGACCAACTTCCAAATGAGCTACGAGGTTCTAATTTTTCTAAAATGTTCCTTAGGGACTCTCTTACAAATCCTTAAAATATTTTTCGAATCGCTTGTTGACTAATGGGAGTTTCATAGAATTAACCATAATATATATATTTTTTGAAAACAATTCTATATAATTTAAATCAATTCAATTTAAAGATAAAAGATGGTTTGTCACCAATGTCGGAGATCATAACAAAATTATGCGGCATCAAGGGTAATTTTAACGAAGAATTTGTAACATCAGGTTCACTTACACAAATTCGTCTATATACAAGTGGTATTGGCCAACCAGTATTCCGCTCTACTTTAACGGCTCTACCATGTAGGTGTTGTTATTAATCTTCATTATTATTATTATTGTATTCTTTTGTGAGGTTTTTCACGGTCTATCGCACGCGAGCTGTGGTTGCCTCACCCTCTAAGGTCTTTTTTACACCCATCATCACACCTAATTTACGTTAATTGTCTTCCTTCCACAGGCCTGTATTTTTAATAAAATAAGATGTAAAGCGAAGGTACATCTTCCTCTTCACAGACTCTACATGTTGGGTCCTTTGCTACCCTAATTTTTTGGAAATGCTTCCTCAGAGCAAAATGACCAGTCAACAGTCCTGTGATTTGATTTAATTGTCTTTTGCTTAGTTCAAGAAGCTCATTAGGTCTTCCACTGCGTAAAAATCTCAGAAGTGTCTTTGATAAGACCATCCCCGGTAATTCCTTCCAGTAAACTTGGTGTTTTATTTCTAATTTTTTTCTTTAGCGTCCACATGAGGGTCCGGGTGCAATTAGAGTTGGTTCAGCTGCCATATTTACTATACAGTCTGCTTCTTCATTTCCTTCGATTCTTTTATATGCACTGGCAACCCTTTCAAGGTAACCTTGTTGTGTGAATCAAGCTTTAGTATAGATTTTATTTCTATAGCCACCAGTCACTTAAGTACTGTTTGGCAGTCTATTTCAACGTGGATGTTTCTATTTTAGTAGTTCCTCTACAGTATGATCTGTGCACAGGTCATTCTGGCTTGGAATATGGAGCCTGGGTCCCACCGTCCCTATTCTTGTGTTCCTGGTGGTCTTGGAGTCATTTTTATACCAAACGATTCCTCCTCGATTCGTGTTTTTTTACTTTATCCATCGATTCTTTTCAGTTATTAATCTTAATAATAATTTTTAATTATGAATAAAATTTCAGCTCCGTGCGGTCCTGCTTATTTAAATGCAACTGAAGATAAACAAATCTTAGTATCACCAAATTATCCAAATCAATATCCTGATAATATCAAATGTATGTGGGTAATAAAAGGTAGACAAAAAATGGCATTATATTTCGAAGATTTCGATTTACTTGAAGATAGTCCGGAAAATTCTAACGGAAATAAATGTCTTAAAGACAGATTACAGATTATCGATGATCCGGTAATTTAAAAAGTTTTCGTATTAATCAAATATTGATTTATATTTAATTATAAATATATTTTCAGCTTAATCAAGTAATTAATGATGGCTTAGGACCATGGACAATTATATCAGGAAATCGTAAAACAACAGCAGAATTCTCGGTAAGTTTTAATGAAGCTTTAATTAAATTTATAATAATGATGATGATTTGTTAATTTTAGCCATATTCAACAATAGTTGGATATCACCAGTTTTGTGGTAAACAAAAACCGTTTGATTATTATACCCAAAAGGACATGATTGTTGTTAAATTTTCTAGTGGTAATAGAATGGCAAATCGCGGTAGAGGCTTCAAATTAGAATATCAAACAATTGGTAATTGTTAAATATTGAATTATTACAATTATCAATTAATTTTTTTTTATTTAAGGTTGTAATCGCAATTTTACATCATTACAAGGTCGTATTTATAATACCAAATTTACGGATTGTCACACTACAATTATTGTACCGGATAATTACACCATTTCTATATTTTTCCAACAGTTTCTTATATTTCCAGCAGAAAATTGCAATCAAGTTGGTGTAGAGGTAAGTTGAGAAAATTTTGTAAAATTGAGGGATAATCCAAGCAATTTCCTCCAATGTCCAAAATTAATTGTTTTTTATTTAATAAATAAAGATACGTCAGAATTCTGAAGATGGTAAAATGTTATTAAGAGCTTGCGGTTATGCACTACCTGATCCAGTATTTTCATCTTCAAACCAAGTATGGATACATGCATGGAATAAAAGAGCTAATCATGTGTCGACTTACGATTTAATCTACACATCTACAGATAAAGGTATAGGTTGTGGTGGCACTTTATATAATTATAAAGGACGATTTAGTAGTCCATTATATCCACGTCCATATAAACATTTTGTAAAATGTGAGTGGACAGTTAAAGTACCATTTGCTATGCGGGTGGCTATTAAGATTTTAGGTAAATTCACAAATTTTACTTGATATAAATAAATATTATATTAATAATATTTCGTTTTTATTTTAAAGATTTTAATATACAAGGCAACTGTGACGTCACTTATCTACAAATTACAACAAATCAATCAAGCGTTCATACATTCTGTAAAGATGTAAATTTTATTACATGGATAACAATTTTTTCCAATTTTTTTTTTTTTTTTAATAAATATTCATTATTTTAGGATCAACCAGCTGTTATATATTCGGATAATCAATTAACTGTTCAATATCAATCTTCAACTGATAATGAAGGACGAGGATGGCTGGCACAATTCGAAGCTGTCAGTGATTGTAAGTTATTGTAATATTTTGAATGATTTTAATTTAATCAATTTTCAATTTTAGTCTAATACGATTTTGACATATTTAATTTGCACTAAGTGTTATTGATATTTTATAAAATGGATTTATATTTGATAATCAGATTGAATTATTACATCAGGATAATTGATTTTGCTATGCGGATTAAATCGTCTCGCAACAATTTAATATGGACACATTTCATAATAACCGATAATTAATATTAATTGTATTGTGATTGATTATAAGATTTGTTTGTAGAAATAAATATATTGTCAGTAAGTGACGATATCCCTTTTTGTTTTTTCCGCTTCTCAAATACTACTCTCCTATTTCGCTTTAATTATTTCATTATTCTTCATTAAAATGTTTCAAGAGACGGGAAAACGCTGAATTAGTGTACCTACCTTGAACGGCTTTCTAATGGCACTATCTTTTTTATAAATAGTAGTACGTATTAAGGGATGGTAGATTTTATTTAAAACTAGCAATTTAAGTGTTTTGTTTTTAAAGCATTAAGAATTTTTAGAAGTAATACAGTAAAACTTCGTTAATCCGGACGTTCTGTAGTCCGGAATTCCACTAATTCGGACCGATTTGCTCTCACATTTATGCATACTGTAATCCGGAATTTGACTGCTTCTACAATCCGGATTCAATCGGGTTGGAGCTTCCTTCATTGCTAACTCTTCGTAGCTTTTGAGGCCCAACAAAAATCAGTTCAACAGAGAACAATTACAGATTATTTTAAGTAATTTTTCGCCTGATATATACATATATGTATGTGTATATAAAAAGATTTGCAATCAGGAGCATACTCTCTATGTTATAATATGTTAACTCGAATTGAATACATTTGCATTTTTGTGAAAAGCTTTTGTAGTGCTCCAAATTTGTTTATATGTCTTAATGTACATATTGAAAAAATTTTCGATTCACTTGGTAAATACCTAACAAACGAAGGAAGATACCGTAGGGCCAGAACCCTATAGGTATATTTAATATGTGTTTTAAAACGTTCCAGTAATCGGGACGATTCAGTAATTCGGACTGCCCACTGCATTAATTAGTCCGGATTAGCGAAGTCTTACTGTACTTGTTTCTATGCAAGGTATTTAAAAAATCGATACGGCATGAAAGGGACGAGAGTCAAAGGATTGCGTCAAGGTGTTTTGTGAAATACTGTGCTAATTGATAATAAATGAAAATAATGCATGAGATGAAATAAAAGTCGATTATATTTTAAATTCCTTTTATATTGACTACATTTTTCCTTAAACACAGGTTTTTGTAATACAATAGCGGTAACTGGAAGCACATAGCATGCTGACCGAATATCACACAGAACTAAATCAGTTAATTTTTATTCCATTGCGTTAACTAGATTTAGCAGCAAAAGCCAAGGAACATACAGTAAACATTTTTTCTTGTTTCGGTAATTCTCCTTTTTGTTTTATATAATTTTAAATAGTTTCTTTTTTTTTTTAAATCTAACTTCAACATTAAAAAAGATGATACTATCAAAATAGTGTCTCTTTTTAAAGTCAAATAAATATATTTTATCGAAGCTCACATGAAAGCACCCATAGTAATCTATATATTTAAATGTATATTTATTGTCTAAAATATTGTCGAGATATGAAATATCACTTTTTTTTTGAGAAAAAATCACTCGCTCCTTTTATTTCCATATCTCTTAATTCTGCCCAATTACAAATATATATATGCTTATAAAACTATAATAAATTTCATGTGAGCCAATATATCTTTTACATTGTTAACGATAAACAAACTTATCCTGAAATTTAATATGACTCCTTTCTTGTTAATTATCTCTTCTTATATATTTCTTAATTTATGATTTAAAAACTAATCATTGGTTTCTTCTAATCTAAGGAGCTATCTTAAAGTCTAGTATCACGACAATAATTTGCCTAAATTTATAAATATATGTAAATATTATTTAAAAAAGGCCATTATTGAATTTCAGGATTTAATATTTTTATATTCGATCTGTTTCCCTTTTATACATACATATATACATACATATATGTGTGTATACGTATATATGTATTTATTAGCGACTAATTATCATTTAATATAGAACATAATTTATACACATTTAATTTAATTAATTGATTGCCCACACGTCGCGATTTGATTTGAACGCAGACGAATTAAACTGCAAACGGCGTCTTAAATCCCTTTTTCCCTTTATCTATCAATATTATAAATAGATCTATGTTACCGTTAATTTTTTCTTTTAAAAAATTCGCTGTATGTTAGAATCAAATTCAAATTGACTTATCAGAGAATTCTATATATTGATTGGATTGGATGAAGACGTTTGTAATATGATCATTTTTATAAAGTATTGATTTGATAAAACACATGTTTTAAGACTAGTCTTGAATGATAAACATATTTTTTTATTCTTCTTTATAATCAATGAAATTTTCTTGTAAACAGCTTTAAAGTTACGTACGTAAATGGAGTTTTCAACGCCGTAAGCTGTAAAATTCACGTTCTGCACACAGTAGACACTACATAACATCATTATAAATCTATAGAAAACTATTGTATCTTCTTTGTCTAAGGGTATAAAATATATTTAAAGCATTTCCAGAAGACCCCGGAATAATTATTGTCATGGGTATACATCAACGTTGAAACGATAAAACTATCAAGTAAAGAATAGGATACGATTTTTCGGAGATTTCTATTTGTGTTTTAACAACGATTTCACCAAATATACTTAATTTACCCATTTTATTAAGGAGAATACATTTTCATTTAAAAGAAACAATGGAAATTGGACGGCGATAGGTGATAGCTAGCTTACATGTCCATAGAAATGAGATTAATCGATTTTAATAAATTATTGTGATTGCTTTGATTAAATTTTATGGACTTTAGGTATTTCGTATTTAAATTGTTAAATAGTATGTGTAATTAGTTGTATAAATTTAATGTTCCGATTTCAAAGCTATGACAAATTAAGACACTCTTTAAACACAATATTCGGTATGTTCCGCCGTATAGAAGATTATATGTAAGCTATATACTTCAACCCCTTCATTTATAAGTCCAGAATACAATAATAAAACCACTCAAATACAGGGCTGAAAATTAAAAACTGGCGAATCTTATGCAATTTCTATCAGTTGGCGAACGATTCGAAAAATATTTCAAGGATCTGAAGATTACCCCTTGTAGAGAATTTTAGCAAAATTAGAACCTCGTAGCTTATTTAGAAGTCGGTCAAATAACGCACATTTTGGACAATGTCGCCATTGTCAAAAATGAACTAAACACGTAAAACGACTAAAAATGACTCGTAGATGCTACCAACATCGATTTTTTCGTTTTTCTCTATTGTATATTGGAACGGTTGAATCAGTCGTTTTGAGAGTTCAACTCGTTTTTGAAAATTGTGAGCTTGTCCAAAACGAGCGTTTTTTGACCAACATCCAAATGAGCTGCGAGTTTCAAATTTTGCTAAAATTGTCTCCAAAAATTTTTCGAATCGCTCGCCAATTAATAGGAGTTTCAGAAGATTTACCATATTTTAATTTTCAACCCAGTATAGTTGTATCGAGTTTTACTTAAAAATGCTCAAAGAAATGAAATTCGAAGTATCCCCGTCCGACTTTCTATTTCTGGTGTCTTGCATTATGTTAACATTGCTTGATTAGTGTTCGACAGGTGGGTATTTTAAACGAATTATAAGTATATTTGATAATATCGTCACACAAAGAGGGTTATTCATGTCCGGCGAATTGTTCTTATGGCAACTTCCATTATTTGGTGAGGGATTTAAAAAAGATCTTAAAGATTTGTAGGGGGGATTCACAGAGAACATTTTGGTGAAATTAGGGCCTTGAAACTCATTGGGAAATTGGTCAAAAGACGTGTTGTTGTGACAATGTCGCAATTTTCACTAACCGATTATACCCGTCAAAGGACTAAGAATGACTAGAAAATCCTCCTATAATAGTTTTTATTCGTTTTTTATCAATGGATCCTTGCGAAAATGGAAACACTAATTTTCCGACATCCGTGGTTATGGGGAAGGATTGTTTATGTTGAGTGTTTGTTTTATAAGACTACGTAATGGACCCGTAAATTGTCATGTTTGGTGATGGATTCACTATGCATGCCGGCATGGCAGTTTGTGGGGTCACGAACACCCCAGTAATGGTGTGAATTGATACCACGGTGAACGACGGCCCGTGTGGGAGGTGGCGGCCCCGCATGTCGATCGTTGTGGCGGTTGTAATTAAGAACCTTAGGTATTGGGGTAAGGGAATGACAACCCCTTGTTCTGGTATAATAGGAAAGCACAGTTCGGGTCTGACCGGCACAGTCAGTCTGCTAGATGGCCTCTACCAAACCAAGGTGTCTGAAGAGCCAGTAGTTCTGATGGGAATTGATAGCTAGGATTATCATACTAGATGATTGGGCGTATAGCTGGTTCCGCGCCCATGGGGACCGTCACACTCCTCTTCCTGGGAACCCCCTACAAGTCCTTGAAATATTTTTTGAATCGCTCGCCAAATAAGGGGAGTTACCATAAAAACTTTTCGCTGGACGTGAATAACCCTGTATTTGTATAGGTAATACAGCTGTATAAACAGATCACATATAGTAGCGGTCCGCTCGAACACTAGGTGAATTGTCACGAATTATCACTATTCTAGGATTATTCTAGACATTGTGCGTAGCTGGATTGTGGCAAGGGGAAAATCTGCTATTACCACAATATTTTAAACATTTTACAATATAATAATAGTAACTTAGAAGCATATCATTTCATGTATAAATATCTTTTTTTAAGGAAAAAAAAAACATTTACCGTGTATAATTTGTACCATTCATTCATTTAATATTATTGTCAAATTAATTGATATTATTGTATTATCTAAAGAATTTAATCAGAATGAATTTTCATTTGTTGTAAAATCCAGGGTATATATTTAGGTACAAATGCATAAACCCCAGGTAAATGGGGATGTGCACATTTTATCCCCCAACTAACAATACCACCAACAAACCATTTTTCTGGATCTTTTGAATCTCTACATAATAATGGCCCACCAGAATCACCCTATCATATTGATTATTTTTATATTAATTTTAAATAACAATTAATTTGTTTTACTCACTTGGCATGCATCTTTTCCACCCTGTTCATAACCTGCACAGATCATACCATCTGTCACATTCATTTCCTTACTTTCCAACCAAGAATTACATAAATCTCTATTTAAGACCGGTACTTCCACTTCATTCACTTCTGGTTCATAATCCGACACTGGAAGTAAAAAATAGCAAATCCAATGTTTTTCTAACCGTAAGTCTAGATGATTTGTCAATTGTTAAAAAAAAGAAACAATAAGTAAACCCTAAGTAAGTTGGGGTGATAAAAGTCATTCAAGTGTGCAAAAGCTCTGTTTAATTGAAGCATATAAAAATATGCTTTACATAATGCGGATTGACGACGGTATCTATAAATTTTCTTTACGATTTTCCACTTTAGTTTAAAGATAATTAAAACTATTTACGGTATTATCGTAAATCTTTTAATTATCGCTTTTTTAAGGACAACATCATCAACTTTTCATTTGTGAAAAGTAAATAAATGGATAAATTGATTATACGTATTATAAAATCAATATGAAATTTGATTACTTACTGTTCGTATCTTCTTTTTTCCCCCAACCGATTACCGTACAAACAGTGCCGGGATGAAGTTTTTGATTGGCGGGTGGAAGACATACGGGTAATAAATGCTCGTGGAAAGCGACTCTCGACGATAGCTGTAAAAAAAGGTGATAATTAAAAAACAACTGAAAATTGTTTTTTGTTTTTGTAATTTAAAAATAAATTGATTTTAACGGCAATTAGAAAATGCAATATTTTATAAGCTATTTTGTTGGCTTAAGAAACAGTTCCATGCTATGACTTGATGAGGATTGTACATTGATTAAGCCTTAATTCAGGTTAATTGCTCATTTCCTCTTTAGTCTTTTTTGATTCTGTGTTAGCAGGAGTGGTTGGAAAAGAGTGTTTGAGTATGAAGCTAATCTTTGATGGTGTTTGATGCTTCATTCTTTAATAATTTTTTCAATGGTTCTTATTTGAAAATCTTAGTGAAGTGTCTGACTGGTTACATACCATGGGGGCGTCGGTCATCGCGTGAATATTTCGGGGATTTATAAAGGGATCATTTTAGCAAAATTAGAACCTTGTAGCTCATTTGGAAGTTGGTCAAAAACAAACCAAACATACAAAACGAATTAAAATGACTCGAGGATCCTTCCAAAATTGATTTTTTCGTTCTTCTCCATTTTATTCTGGAACAGGTGAGAATGTTTTGCATTTCTTCTAGACTATAATGGAGAAAAACCAAAAAATCAATGATAGTAGGGTCTCCGGCTCATTTTTAGCCATTTTGCGTGTTTATCTCGTTTTTGAGAGTCTCAAAATTGTCCAAAACGAGTGTTTTTTGGCCAACTTCCAAATAAGCTGCAAGCCCCTAATTTCATTAAAATGTTCTCTGGCCATCCCCTACAAATCTTTGAAATATTTTTCGAATCACTTGTCAAATAATAGGAGTTGCCACAAGAACTTTCCGTCTGACGTGAATTACCCTGTATATAAGAATTTTGTTTTCTAACTTCATTTTGGATCTTCCACCGATTAGCCAGTATAATTGTCTTAACATTAAATCGATCTGTTTTCGCTTGTTTCTTATGTTCACTTTTCAAATCAGTTTACTGTCAAAGTAGATCTCTAAGTACTTTACACATAAAGTTCTTGGTATTTCTATGTTGTTTTTGTATACCGGAGGATACTGTTCTTATCTTGTTGTGAATGTAATGTGTTGGGATTTTGTCTCATTAATTTTTATTTTTTGTTTTGTAAACCACTCTTCCTCATAGAATAAGTTTCATGACGCGGTTAAAGGGACTTCGTGGACAGCTGGTAGAACTGTGTCATTCGCAAAAGAGCGTGTTGTAGTTTAATCAGTAGTTGGAAGGTCAAATGTATAAATTCGATATAGTACAAGCCCCAAACGCTATTCTTTGGGACCTCATATTTAATGGGATGAAATTCAGAGATTTCTCTATCACTCTTGTTCTGAAAAGTATCTGTTAGATAAATATGATTTTATGAGCATGAAATAACAATAAGTAACAGGTAAAATCTGAGCAATATTATTTTGTATCTATAAATGAAGTTTAGACTAATATTAAGCTCTGATAATTTTTTGAAAATTTTTAAACTTGCATTTTATTTTTTTATTCAGTAGCGTATTGTAGATATACTTTGGCAGTATTATTACTATTATTCCCTTTTTTGATAGCTCTTTTAACATATTTGGGTTTATTACGTCTGTTACTGGCGCTTTATTATTGTTTAAAAGTGAAATGTTTTGCTTTATTTCTTTCGAGGTTATCAATTTTATATTTCTTGTCTATATGCACTACATATCGACAAGAAATATAAACATGTTATGAATGATAATATGTAACATGTTAGCTGTTTTCACTGTTTATGTAATCTAAAATCTCTTGATTAGGAGTGTCGTTAATATGTGTAAATACTGTATTAGTCAAGTGTGAAGCAAACAGATCTGCCTTTTCCTCATTACTCTTAGCCCAAGGTCCTATGTTTGATGGTTCTAATGTAATCGATGAATTTGTTGACGGGTTCTAATTTGTGGTCCTTCTACGCTTTGCATTGAGTATGTTTCTAATTTTTGTCCATTTTTGTCTAATTCTTCCTTAATATCCCTTATATCAACTAATGATGAGTGATTTTATAACAACCCTGTACGCACGCTTTTCATTTAATATTGGTACGTATGATGAATAATATTATTTTCTTTTAAAAATTTTCCAAGCTTTCTGTATACTTCTGTTAGTTCTGCTGTAGTTATGGTAATTTTAACAGTATTGTTCGCCATCGTCTTGGTAACGTATTGTTTTGCTTTTAAAGCGTTGCTTATTTTTTTTTATCACACTTTTATAATCAACTACACCATATACAAATATTGGCGAAAGCTTAGGAATTTTTTCAAGTGATTTGATGTGATTTCCTCTGGCTTCGGTGTTTTTATTTGTAAAAGAATCGCATATCTGTTGTTTATAAGGACAACAACATTTTTATTTCTGTCTCTGATTCTTTTTTTTTTCATTTTTACGCTCATCAGTTGACACTACTATTATTTTATATATCATCCTCACTAGTTGCGATCATTCTTATTAGTTGTGATCTGTTGTGTGAATGTGTCGATTGATTGTTTTGTTGGTTTTGTTGAAATTGAATCTGGTTAAGGGGAAACATATCTTGTGACTGCTTTGGAATCATTGATATTTGAGAGGTATTGCAAAGGTGGCGATAGCGGTATTTTCATTTGGTATATTTGAGAGTTCATTGTCAGATATCCTTGTGTAAAATTCGACGGATTCATATTTATTTGAGAATTGCATTTTATTTGTTAATTTAATATTTAATACCCCTTAAATGAAAAATAAACAAATTTCTCTTTATTACAAACAAGACGTTATCGATAATTTAGAGTTTCGCACCGTTGTGGATTATGTTATCAAAACACGTGTACACGCGACGAAAGAGCCGATACTTTTAAATTTTAAACGAATCTCATGTATTTATGGAAAAATATTTATTAAAAAATGTTCGTTCTTCGGTAGTGTCTACCTTGGCAAATAGAAATATTTCAAGGCAGTTTAATTTAAGTTTTGCAATATTTAAAGTTGAACAAGTCATACGTAGTTAAAAGAGATAATAAATTGTAATTTATATTTTAATTTGTTAAAATTATCTAAACACAGTAAAGAAATATGTATATAAAAATTACCTTTAATAGAGCAACGTCATTATCATGGGCCACCCCCAGGTTATATAAAGGATGAGCGACGACTTTTTTCACTTTCATTTTCTGACCGTAAAAAGAATGAGCATGTCGACGTGTTATTCCCAATTGAATTGTCCAACCAGATTCATCAGTATGACTATCAATAAACGTTAAAGCTAAAATCGATTTTAATTTTATTTCATTCAACTTACTTTCCAACACAGTGGGATGCTGTTAATACCCATTGATCAGCTATTAAAACGCCAGCACAATAGAATATTTCTTCTGGCCCTCCTAAAAGAGCAGCCAGAAATGGCCAATCGCCCGGTTTCGATCGAACACCACCAACTATTCTTAAAGTTAATTTCTCAGCGTAACTTTTTCGGGCTTTACCACACACTAATTTGAGTTTTATAGTAAATTAAAATTGAAAATATTAAATGGAATTCACTCACTATAATTAGAACAAATTAAATCAACAGTTGGATATGTTGTTCCATTACATGAACCAAATTCGCGTATCATGTTTTTAGGGCGGTGATTTTGATGCATTCGCCATATAGCTGTGGTTTCCTGTATTGGCGGCGATATGTTAATATCAATGCCTCGTAGCAAACGACTACCATTTGAATTTCTGTAAATTTTAGAAGATTGTGCAAAAATTCTAAATAAACTATCGAATATTACTAAATCATCAACGATAGTTTTAAATAAAAACAAAAAACAAGCTTGAAAATATTGAAAAAGGGTCAACTCCATTGACTTTTTAAACTTATATTTGTTGATGACTGAACCGAGCAACTGAAGAAAATTAATAGCCCACCATTTCTCAATAATAGTTTAATATAATTTTTCAAATAGTTGAAGATGAATTATTGTTAGTTGAACAAAAACTTTAAATTTTCGACATTATGAAATTTGTACTTACGAATATCCTAAAATAGAGCAAATTGTATCGGGCGATGTTTTCTGATCCCAATGTGCAACACATGCCGGTACCCACTGTTTTTGATCAGGTCTATATACTTGAAGTTGTCCTTTACCTTCATCACCATTTCTATCGCTTAATCTCACTTTAAAACAATCGAAATTAAAGAAAATAAGAGACAAAAACAACAGGGGAAGAAATCGTAAAGAAAAACATTGCTCAATTGATTTGCAAATGATAAAATTTCATACTTACGGCAATTTCTTTCGTCCTGACCCCAAGGACAATCGACTATACCATCACACATATGTTCTTGCGTTATACACTTATCATCACCGCAATGTATCATTCCATTAGCACATTGGTTGCAATTCAGTTCATCTGATTGATCTTCACAATCAATATGGCCATCACATTGCCAATCTTTTGGAATACAACGTTTCTTATCGCATTGAAAACCTGTAGGACAAACTGTAAACAAATAAGTACAAATAATGGCAAATTATTAAAGAATGACAATATTCTATTAAGTATTTCTTGATTGTATAATTTATTTAATAATAAACGATACGTAATAATTGTGTATATTATCATTTATATTTAACGTCATGTTACAGTTCATTTTGTAAACAGTTTCCGCTTGTTTTACTATTTCATTTTGTTATTTACTTATCCAGCGTAAATTTCTGGCTTATTAGTTTCATCTGGATATTTTACGCTAAATGCACTCCAAAATTAAACTGAAATTATTAATATTAACTTAATATTTACCTGGTTTCTGGGCCCTCATTTTTGCTTCTTTATACTCTTTATAACCAATACAGAGACTACTATCAGGTCGATCAGGAAATAAATCGCATTCTAAATAGTCAGGTAAAGATAGACCAAATACATCAAGAAAGAAGCCGCATCTTCTTTTTGTTTCTATATATATATATATATAAAAAAATATATAAATATGGGAGGAGAATATTTATTAAACAACAACAACGAACCAGCGCATAGATTTCTACAGGGACGGACTACACCACCGTCAGGTCCACATTTCGGTACAAATACAGAACATAAAAACAGAGCAGCTAATTCATAACAACGTACGTCAACAACAGCATCATAAATTTCCAATTCTTGTTGGGCTTCTCGTTGTCCGAATTGTCCCATATAATTTGGGAATACAGTAAAATTATATGGTACTTTGTGTTGTTGACAAAAACTGACTATTATTGGTAAACATATACCGGGTGCTGGATTTAAATTTTCAATAACAGGTATTCTTTTTGTTGTATTTAAAGTTGCATTTATTATCTGAACTGATGTTGGATAAGCTATTAATATATATTAAAATATAATTAATTTTAATTATTTATTAATGTTTAAAATTATAAATTCACCTTTAAAATAAGCTGCCATTCCCGCTCCAATCGCAAACAAGGCAATAGCATTTAAGATTATTTGAGCAAATCGAAACCTTAATTTTATACGTCTAGCATAGTGACTCGATGGACGTCTCATATCTCTTATTATCTAAAATAATCCGCATTATTAAAACTTATTATCGTTCATTTCAATTTAAAAATTATACCCTATGATGAAGTGACATATTTGAACCGTTATGAAAACGTACAACTGTTTGAAGACTAGCCGGAGTAGATGCACTTTTAGTTATAGTTGTATTAGAATTCGAATCATTGTCAACATTAGAAACTTTTCTCAATAAACCATTTTGTTGTTTGATTGGAGTTTTTGGTGGTAATAATGGTGTTTCCATTGTTTTTGTCGTATAACTTGGAGATGATGTTTGACTAAAACTATCACTTGACACACTAGAATCCTGCCTTATGGATATACGGCCACCGCTAGGTTGCTGTGCAACATTTGATCTGTTTGTTGGTATTACTGTTGTAACTGTGTTAGTAGTAGTAGTACTACTAATAGTAGTAGTATTGTTATTAGTAGTAGTATTAGTAGCAGTAGTACTTGTTGTTGTTGTTATTGTTGCTGTGGTTGCTACTGATATACTTGACTTATAATGAGATTTCGGTGCTGGTGGCGGAGGACCGATCGGTGCCGGTGGCAATTTCGCAAAATCATGTACTGTTGTATTATATACAAACGTATTGTATGATAATTTATTTTGTGATTTTGTAGCAGGATTTCTATTGGCATCATATGTGCGTCTTATCATTGCATTACTATTATTATTATCATTATTATTAAATTCATTACATGTATGATTCCTTTGTGGTGGTTTCGGTTTATTATTGACGCGAGGAATTGGTGGTAATGCTCTAGATTTTAATGTTGGAGGTATTGGTGGTGGTTGTAAATGATTTTTTATTGTTGATTTTGTAATATTTGTTGTATTTATCGGTGCGGGAATCTGTGATCGTTTAGGTATAGCCGGAGGACGCGATGGAATTGGAGGTGGTACCTGTAACTATAGCATCATCATGATAATAAACTAATTGTAAGATCAGGATTGATTTTGTGAAATATGCAACAAGCAATTTTGAGTTTCAATTTCGAATAAAGTATTAAGTTGTAAACAAGCTTGTCACGTAAGATGAATGCTATTATTTTGTTTACAATTACCTACGTAATACCAAATATACGAGAAGATGTGCAAACATTATATAAGATAGCATGATTACAATCATCAATATGTTGAATGAAAATGAGTTTACATAACTTTATTGTTTTGTACGTTTGAGAAATAAAAATTCTCGACGCTTGAGCATATAGGTATAAATAATAAGGTTTGTCTCGGAAGCGGATTAAATAAGAAAAATCCATCAACTTACCGGAGCCAAAGGTGCATGCTGGTCTTTAATAATAGGACAGGTGTGGGCTGAGTGTCTTCTAGCGTAAATATTAGAGTTAACAGGTGCCAATCGAAGTGAAGTAAGTTGTAGAAGCTGTTGATCTTCATCCAATATATCTAAGAATCCTCTGTCGTTCGTCAAACTTCCCCACCTGTTAGAGTTAACGTATAAATGGTAAAGTTTATTTGTTGCATTTCAGATAAAAACATTATCATTACCTTGGCCTTGACTTTGAGATGTCTATTTGAGCGATGTTTTGGCACTGTCTATCCACCATGACGGCCTATGGCTCCTATAACGTGTTGCGCTGTGCAGACATAACAAACCTGTTGCTGTACCTATTAAACAATAAATAAACTATACAAGTAAGTATTTAAATAAAAAACTTTCGATTATTTGAAAAAATTCTTTACTTTTATAAAAATAACACTGCATATCTTTTGAAATATAAAGACCATTTACTTTGATAATTTATTCAACTTGGATAATATTTTTCAATGAAATTAGGTAGGGGGACTTTTTCTGAAAACGCGCTTTCTGCATTTTTGAAAATTCAAAAAACGACAAATACACGAAATAATAACGGTCACTGACCTACAGACGGAACTTACCTAAATGATATCGAGTGTGTAAAATGTGTGTTGTGTGCGTAACGGTGGTGTGCCAACATGTGTAGAAGAGAATTTGTAAGTTGACTGTTATCCTTGGACTTGCGCTGCCACCACCGCCACCCGGTGAAATCCGGCGCCCAGCCCAAGCTGCGCTCGATGCAGCACACAACCACAACACGTGGATACGACTTTAATATATTGCTAAGAAAATACAACACAAAAGAACAATAGTTCCTTTATACCACATCTGAATCTATCAAAAAGGTGAAGTTGACATCAAGTCTACAATCATCAAACACCAGCTCAATAAAAAGGAGCTGAATAAAATGAAACAACTCTATACAATAGCAGTGATTCACTTCCATACATGAATTTTAACAAAATCAAATAGAATTCAATACAATATAATCAGAGAAGAACAAACAATTTTATACTGATTGTTATTTCATAGATTCATTGTATAAATATTGGTTGTATACCAATGATTAACTAATTAATTGTTGAACAAATTGAATAAAAATTTAAATGAAAAATCAAGTACAGAGACTGAATAGACTGTAGAGCAACAGGTAGGATTAACTTGACACACATATTCAACTCAATACAATATAAAATATTTAAAAGAAGATCAAATGAGAAATTCCTATCTATATACTTGAACTCGTAAAAGTATCTTTTTTAATGGTAAACCGCTTAACACTATAATTGTTCGTAATTCAAGCGGAATTCTTTTGCTCAATACAAATAAGAAAGATTAATTTAATAATTAATGAAAAACAAATTAATAAATTTTATGCTTCACACAAAATTAAGCGGTTCCATTTAAAGTCAATTTTAGGGAGTTCTGTCATGTTATAAGGTGACATCCCCTTTCAACAGTATACCAATAAATGTGATTTTCTTTATGCTTCCGACTAATCTAGTCAAAATTAAGATCAGTCAAGCTAATGGTTCTCTACATATATGTAGGTAGGTATATGTAAGTCCACATTCATTTTTGGACTAAAGCGTTCCTATCGGAAAATTCTGATAGCAGATTCGGAATCAGCGTTGTCGAAAACCTTTGTGTACACTTATTTTGGGTACGTATCTTAAACTTTATTTTCTTGACCTTATCCTTGATTTTGGTACCTTTTGATCGATTTTTAAGTATTCTAAAAACATGTTGCACTTGTTTGATTTAGGAAGAAAATAATGATCTGAATAATTAGAAAGAAAACACCAACTCTACTGAAAGGGATGTACCAGGAATGATCTTTTCAAAGACATTTCTAAGTTTATCAAAGCGTAGAAGATCTAAAGATCTCTTACAATTAGAATTAAATAGGAGAGACAATTAGGGCAGATTACACAACTGTTTACTGGTCGCTGTGCTGTGAGGAAGCATCTTCATAATATTGAGGTATTACAGGACCCAACATGTAGGACCTGTGGAAAAAAAGATGAGACTTCGCTTCACATATGATGCCACCGTGAGGCCTTAAAGGATATCCATATGCCATGGTCTAAGATATCTTAGACCATGGCATCTGGGAGTGAATTTATCTCTCCATAGGAAATAAAAAATTGTGTCTTGTATAATATCCTGGAATTTATTAAAAATACAGGACTGTTGAGGGAAGGCAGTTAATCTAAATTAGGCGTGATGACGGCCGTACAAAGGCTCTTAGAAGCCGAATTATGTTAGTGATAGAAACACAGCTCGTGTGTGAGGAACTGAAAAATACCTCACACAAAACATTAGAATAATAATAATAATAATAATAATAATAATAATGAGCTGAACGGACAATTTACGTGGTTCTATTTTCATCGAATTTTCCTTTTCTGTAGAAAAAAAATGCCGGGTTTAAATCTTTTAATTAAAGTCCAAATAGTCGTTGCAGAATATGATTTTTACTCTTAATTTCACCTGGAATGGAATATGTGAAAAACTACGTTTCTTCTTTATCAAAATACCATTTTTCGGTGTGTTTCCAATGTAATACGACCTGAAAATGTTAACGTGTATTATAAATCGTATTCGAAACACACGTAATTTCCGCTTTGGAAATTCATTTTAAGTGATCTGTATTGCGATTATATTTGGTAATATCCACATAAATATACATACACAACAATACGTGTTATTGTATAAATCTTGGAATAGATCTGACTATAATTTAAAATCTCCAGAAGTAGCATTTAAATTAATGTTACATTCATTTTCCTGTTTTGTTTTCTATGAGTGCAGACAGTATTCGTCTGTAACTACGTATTTTATTTTATGACTACCTACATACTTTATATTTTATAAATCAAGTCTATATACTTCTAACTATATAGTTGATAGCTAGAGAATCTCCGACAATAGATCGGCAATTCTGAACAAGACTTCATTGGAGGTTTCCGTAACAAGTTTTTCTTTCAATGATGAACTTTTTCAAAAGTGTGTTCGTTCCTTTTGTAGATGACATAATATAATTTATATATTTTTTCCTTCTTTTATTTTCAATACGTTAATCGAGATACGTATGAGATATGTAATTATATACAGGATTTAAGCGCTAAATACGGTCCTGTTTTGTAGGGCGCTCCCTTTAGACCATTTTAGCAAAATAAGAATCTCGTAACTCGTTTGAAAGTCGGCCAAAAACGCTCGCCTTGGACAATGACGCAATTTTCAAAAACTAGATAATCACTTAAAACTACTAAGAACCACTGGAAGATTGTTTTCATTTTTCTCAATTGCGTTCTAGAAAAAATGCGAAACATTTCCACTTGCTCTAAAATAAAATCCAGAATAATAATAAAAAAACAATTTTGGGAAGATCCTCGAGTAATTATATGTCATTTTACGCATGCAGTTGTTTTTTGGGAATCAGGCCATTGTCAAAAGCAATCGCAAATGAGTTACATGGTTTGTAATTTTGTTATATTCTCAAGGGACCCCCACAACTCTTTACAATATTATTCGAATCGTCCGCTCAGTATTAATAGTTTCGATCGATTTGACCATATTTAGTGCCTAAGCCCTGTATTTTCTCCTTTAATAAATACCAATAAAAAAGGCAAGTTATTAAAATTTATTTATTTTTTTGTTGAATATTACTGAAACTGAAAATAATTTGATCTAACTGTAAATTATGATTGTTGTGTATACCCAAGTAAATGTGTTGTTAATGTTAAAATCGATTATATCTAATAAAAAAGTTATTTTATGTTAGAGAAAAAACGTTTTATTGTGTTGTCCATTTATCGATTTTAATGTAGAAACGTTTCCCTATATTATCGTTGAATTCAATTTACTCAGAATTATTGAGTAAAAATAAAATAAATAAAGACTGTTCCATTTCACATAATCGTCACAACTCAAAACCTATCTCAATAAATGTAAAGTTAATTCAATTTAATTTTCTCAAAAAAAGACAGAATAAACGAAATTTTAAATTATTGTATACTTTAAGATTTGTAAATAATTGAAATTTATTATTACAAATCACATGTGAGCAAATTCTCATATTATTTCATAATCTTTTGGTAATATTTTTAAATTATGGATAATTTGTAGCATTTCTATATCCATATTGCTGAGAAAATTTTACATACAAGTATCAAAATATAGTTAACACTAATTATAGGGAGTTTATTCAATTTATCAAAAATCACCTTAACAACAAACGCAAGCACTGCTTTTATAAAATAATGGAGAAAAATAAATCTGAATTAGGTATTTCAAGTTTGCGTTGTTGCTAGGCATTAAGGAAAGATTTCATCGGGGTAGTCTGCTGGGAATATATTAACTAACTTTGTATAGAAAAAACTCCGAACATCAAAGGTTGATTTTATTATTTTGCTCTAAAGTCTCTTATTTATTTGTATCAAAATTTGTTAAGGGGGCTTTGGATAGTTGACTCGATTCGGTGTGCGAATATTTATTAATATTCAAACATCGATATTTCGCTTATTTTTTAAGATATTGTGAAAAGTAAACTGGCTGAAATAAAGTCAATATTATATGTATAAACCGGATAGATCTGGTATACTGTCACAAACATACTCGACTAAAATTGAAAATATAGACGGATTTTCAAATATTTTCCATTATGATGATATGGTCGTGAAATTAGATAAAATTTCCAGCATTTTCACATCAATCAAGAGACAAATTAACTAATTTTAATAGTTCTTCTTGAAGATCTGGAAGGCTCTTTTAATTTGCCATCTAAATTCACTGGATAATTAATTAAAATCAATTATATTGAGTATATTTTAGCCAGTTATGAAGGAAAATGTACGAACAAACCAGAGCCCAAGAGCTTGTTTTGTCATTCAGAATTTTATCACATTTTTCTTTAATGGAAAGCTTCAGAATATGCACCGTGAAATGGTCTATGCAACGCACTTTCATTATTCACAATAGCTTAAAAATTAGCGATATATCGTTGTTTGAAAATTGATAAATTTCGCACGCCGAATCTAGTCACCTATCCAAACCCCCCTTAAGACTGTGAATCAAAGTATTTCATTGTTTATCAATTATTATTTTCTTTAGCACGTACATATTACAGCTTCAAATTTATATTTATATTATTTATATTTATATTATACATATGTATATTTTCTTGTTGGTATTTGGATGTACATACGTAAATGTATATAGTTTAAAAAACAAAAGATAATAATTATTGCATATATGGTAGCTATATTTTAGCTTCGCCGTAATAAAGTAAATGACTCATTATTTGAAACGTTAATTTAAATTGGTTTTATATATTATCTTTAATGCAGCGTATTTATTTTATTTATTTAGTGTAGGTAATAAATTATTAATTTCAATCAGTGACATTTTTTCAATAAACATGTTAACATTGATCTAAGCTTCATTCCATTTTCTCACTTCTTGAAATTTTCTTTTTCTTTCCATATTGAATTGAAAGATTGAATATTTTACAATAACTTAAATTTGTATTTGAATTAAGATCCTTACAGTTGATTTTTATTTTTTTCTGTTTACTGATGGAATAACTAATGAAAAATGGAAAAATGTTATTTACTTCCCAGTTAGGAAGAAAATACAAAAACTTAAACGTCTTTTAAATATACCCATAAACATGTACATGTATAAAAATGATAGTAATTTTCAATTTAAAAGAAGGCTTTTTTCACAGGAAGATCCTTAAATAAATGGCATCTACTTAAGTCAATGTTGTACCTAGATTCGTATGAAAAATGATTCTGCTGACTTTATTTATATTAAATGTACTTGCTTTTGTTTTATTTGACGATTCATTCCAACTACAGTGAAAATATTTTTTTGATAACTTGCATTGAATTTGTAATAAACAATTATCGCTAAAAATGTATTCATACTTGTTGGATGTAAAATTTAATAAATCGTATCTGTACACAGCTTAATAATTATCTGCACACTAAATTATGATAAGTGTATACCGACTGGCAACAACTATAGTTTGCAACTAAACTTAACCATTTTATGTAAAATTACAATTTAATAGACATCATATACAAGGTGTCTCTTGATCACTGAACCTTTATAATGTATAATCAATAGAAAAATTTAGGTATACGTTCTCTACCTATCTGATGAATACAAAATTTTATCAACACCTTTGAACTATCCTATAAGTCCTTATAATATTATTTAAATGGCTGTATTATTTTGGTAGAAACAGTTAAATTGTATAATCCCAGGCCGGACAGTGTATATTTTTATAGTGTTTGAAGGTCCCGTAAAGAGTAATGGCTCTCTCCGGGGCCAGCTTAATGTCTCGGCGGTCCTGATGCTGTCAATTATCTATAACAAGTCTGTTAATTTTGATTATTCTTAATTTTTTACATTTTGAAGGGATCATGTCAGTGTCAGAGTAGTCAAGTAGGATAATAAATCTTGAACATTTTAATAATATGTATATTGTTATACTAGTGAAAAAGTTTTCAATTTCCTTCAATTCATTCTATATTATTATTAAAAAAAATTCTATAGAATGACTGAACAAGTGTCAACAATATTTGGCTATCACGTTTAAAATCGATGAATCCCATATGTGTATCATTAATTTTGTCGGAAACCGTAAATAATTGTTAGAAGAAAATCGATTACCCAAGAGATTACAGTATACACTACGATATGAGTAGGTATTATACTTAATATACAGGATGTTCAATCTAAATATGGTTGATTCTATGAAGCTCCTATTAGTCGACGAGCGATTCGAAAAATATTTCAAGGATTTGTAGGAGGGTTCATAGAGAACATTTCATCAAAATTAAAATCTCGTAGCTCATTTGAAAGCTGGTCAAAAATTGCTTGTTTTTGACGATGTAGTGGTTTTCAAAAACGAATTAAACACGAAAATCGAATTATAATGACTCTAGGATTCTTCCAAAATTGATTTTTTTTCGTTTTTCACCATTTTATTCTGCAACAGGTGGAAATATTTTGTATTTTCTCTGGAATACAATGGAGAAAAACGAAAGAAATCAATGTTGAGAAGGTCTCCGAGTCATTCTTACAATTAGTCGTTTTGCGCGTTTAATTACTTTTTGAAAATTGCGACACTGTCCAAATCTATCGTTAGAAACTTAGAAATGATCTAAGGGGTTCTAATTTTGCTAAAATGTTCCCTCGAGAGTCTCCTACAAATCCTTAAAATATTTTTCGAATTGCTCATCGACTAATAGGAGTTTCATAGAATCAACCATATTTAGATTGCTATAAAAGGTTTAGTTTGTCTATTCCTTGGTTGGATTCAATATAGACTGTAGGTTGATCATCTATATTTAGATTGAACACCCTGTATGTATACATATTGCATATGAGCATATGTGTAGGTAAATTCTAAGTATTGTTTTCGTCCTCATTATTCTGCCATTAGTAAAGCTTTCTACCATTTGAATATCAGAAGAATCCGTATCAAAAGCAAAAAAAAAACAAGAACAACAAAGGTATATGTATCAGATTTATTATAATAAACAACAATATCTGTACGTTTGTGTATGTGTGTGCGCGTGTTTGTTTATCTTGACAAATAAGTTTCATCGACGTGATTCGTATGCAACGGAAGAACAGAAAATTGAATTCCGATCTTAATGGTGAATAGTGGAAAGCAGAAATTCGATAGGGCGAACGCGCCTGGACCCTCAAACTAAATAAACCCTTCTGCTACAATGTCAGACCAACAATTTTAACTTTAGCACGATTTTACTATAAACCATACCGATCGAAAACTAACAAAAAAATCACATCTCTTTTTTTTTCACTGATTTGGTTGAAAAGTGAAATAGAACTTCGGTTCTATTTCACTTTTCTTTCAATCGAATCTATTAAAAAAAAAAATGTTTACTATAAGTTATTGTTGAATACAGAAGGAGTTTGATTATATTATTATCGACTGGCTATGACAGTTGGTCAACGATAATATTTGATTTCTTTATCCACTATCTTAGATGCTGTTTCATAAAGGATAAGGATAATAAGCAAACTCGTTCAGAATTTAATAAAAACTCCAAAGGCAGCAAGTACCTTATATAGCGAATTTTTTAATGTACATATATATTTACATGTTGAAATATTAAATGCAAAACATTCTTATCATACTAACAATTAATATACTTTTAATTCACAAACAATAAGGAACACTAATAAAATTTCACTCGTTAGAAATTTGTTGTTTGTCTAATATTAAATGTCAAAATTAGTTGCCCTCTGCGATATTCAGTTATTTGTCTAATATGAACTGTCAGAATATATTGTCATTTGAGATATTCGATTTCACTGTCTATACTCAATAAAGATATTTTTGCATTTTTCATGCGATCCAACGAACCGATTTCGATGATTTCGCTTCTTGGTCATAGAGAATGGACTGCTCTACTGTTAATTGAATTTTTACCAAAATATAAGCAAAGGTAATATTGAAAATGTTTTTTTTTAACATTTCTTCAGCTCTTATTCCAAAAGTGTTGGCTTCACCTTGCTGGCCAACGAACTCATCCAAGATCTCACAATGACTGATTTTTGCACCAAGTTTCATTCAGATTGGAGTATTTTTACGGCAGTTATCGTGGGTATACATATATACAGGGTGTTTGGTCTAAGTATGGTGAGTTCTAAGAAACTCCTATTAGTCGACGAGCGATTCAAAAAATATTTTGAGGATTTGTAGAAGAGTCCGTAGGGAACATTTTACCAAAATTAGAACCTTATAGCTCATTTCAAAGTTGGTCAAAAACGATCGTTTTGGACAATGCCGTAATTTTAAAATCGAACAAAACACGCAGAACGACTAAACATGACCCAGAGACCTTCCCAACATTGATTTTTTTCGTTTTTCTTCATTGTATTCCAGAGAAAATACGAAATATTTTCACCTGTTCCAGAATAAAATGGAGAAAAACGAAAAAATCAATTTTGGGAGGATCCTAAAGTCATTCTAAGTTGTTTTGCGTGCTTAGTTCGTTTTTGAAAATCGCTAAATTGTCAAAAACGAGTGGTTTATGACCAACTTCCAAATGAGCTATGAGGTTCTAATTTTGCTGAAATGTTCTTTAAGGACCCTCCTACAAATCTTTAAAATATTTTTCGAATCGCTCTTCGACTAATAGGAGTTTCTTAGAACTCACCATACTTAGACCAAACACCCTGTATATATATATAAAATGAGATCTCCTCATAAGCTAATTTTAAAAAAAAAAATCACCTAAATCACCAACATTTATTGATAAGACTCATTTCATCTTCTACATAGCTTATTATGTAAATAATAAGAGATTCCTTATTTCCGATATTATCATTTTTGTCATATTTTTATGCTAAAAGGAATATACAACAATATAAAGCTTTTAAGCTCAAAGGTTTCCCCTATTCTACCAGAATATGTAATAAAATTTAAATACTATAATTCTGTGTTTCAATCAACAGTTATTTGTATAGATATGTAGAGAGCTAATTTTTAAATACTGGATGGTTTTAAGCAGCCACGTATATTAATTAGCGGGCGATTCGAATAACATTTTAATCACTTGTAAGCGTAGAATGACTTCGAATTGTGTTTTTTTTTCTACTGTATTTTGCCATAAACGGAAATTTTTCGCATCTTCCTCAGAATACAGTATAGAAAATCAAAAAAAATAATATTATCTAAAAAAGAATCAATGTTACTAGAGCCTTTGTGTCATCTTAAGTACAGCTACTTGAGAAAAATTGCGACATTGTTAAAGAAAATAGTTTTTTTTTCAACCACACAATGAGTTACACGATTCCACTGTTACTAAAAATGATTTTGTACCGCAATGGACCACCGTAGTTGTCGTTGTAACATCGTGAAGTTATATTAATTCTACGATTGTCTGACTATGTAAAGGTCTAACATAGTTTAGCGTTTGCCCTCAACTTTCATATAGTTCGAGTTGTGACGTCGCTGTCCCAAAATCCGTTCCTAAGTTATAACAAACAACGATGTGTAGCTAAACGAACCGTCACTGACCAGACTATATGGTGTTTTCTCTAGCGCCTCAGCGACTTATATCCTATTTTACATGCAGTTTACCCTGCTTTTTTAAATATCATTTTAAAGGCAAACTTTACTAATGTATTGATTTAATGATTTATTAACGCAAAAAAAAACACGTCATTTTTTATGTATTCTTACTAAGATAGAAGAACATCAATCAATATAATTATATCTAAACGAATTTTGATCTGTATTAAATCGATTTCTAATCGATCAATGCTAGACTGTTCCCCTTTTCGTTTTGATTATTTTAACAGTTTTTCACTCAAGGGCTTCAGTAGTCCTTTTATGATATACAATAAACTACTACACTGCTCTTTTTTATTATAATTCAGTTTATTTAAATTTTATTTGAAGAAGATAATAAGCTTAAAGAATGATATGAAATGAAATATATGCAATGCGTAATAATCAGAGAAAAATGTTAAAAATACAAAATTGCTACAAATATTGTAAAGTTTATTCTCTTGAATATAATCATCATAATGACTATCTGAAAGATGCTTGACTAAAGAAGGAATTTCTCTTTATTATCTTTAAATACTTAAATAATGAACAGAAATTGTTTTACAAATCCTTTAGGCAATATTTAAATATTTGATAATAATTACTCCTATAATTGATGTATATTATCTGAATACAATAAAACTTATTTACGTGAAATAAATTGATGAAATTCTTTATTATTAATGCAACAACATTCCATATCAATAAAATGTTTCCAGTAAAGTCAAGCATGAGCTAGTGCGATTTTAGAATTCCACAACATACCGTTGCATTACCGTAATAAAGGTCCAGTTGTTGAAGCAAATGGTTTAATACAGAATGTCGAACAGTTCACATAATGTCCTTAAGATTATGTGCAGAATACAATATGTTGTTCTATTATAAATTCGCTTATAATACAACAAGGTGTGCATTATTATGGTTATTTTCTGTTATAGTTTTAACAATTAAACATACCCTAATTAAATTTAGCATAATCATGAGGAATTGACCAATCTTATAAAGGTATAATTTGGTTTAAAATCAAATAAATTGGCTTATAGCAATTACCTAATCGGGTGAGACATTTTGGAAGTTCTTATGGTAAATTTTCGATAATGGCCCGTATTCACAGATTCCTTGAGGAGAATATTTAAGGATGATGATCATATTCTATTTCTTTTTGCTAAGCATCATCTTCATCGCTTGTCCCTTTTGATTTGTACAAAGCAACAAAATCATAACAACAAGTTTTAGAGATAAGGAGAATGTTCAACGGTTATAATCAAAATGAGTACATAAAATAGTTAGTTGCACGAAAAGTTCTACGATGGTTGTTTTCAGGACATCGAATCGTTATTTCTTTCGTTCCGGTTTAGATATCTTCTATCGGTTCGGTTCCAGTTTTCGTTCCTGCGAAAATAACGGTTTTTTTTCGGTTTTCGGTTCAGCTTCAAGTGGTTGATTTTCAAATTTTTAAATGTAGACAATTTATTAATAAAAATAACACCACAAACACGGTCTACTTAAAAACAAATTTCCCGACAGATTTTCAAAATATTTTCCATTATAATGGTTGTGAAGTAGATAGAATTTCTGACATTTTCATATTAACCAAGAGGCAAATTAATTAATTTCAAAGCTCTAAATTATACCTGAAAAGGGGGTGAAACTCACTTAATATTTAAAATTAGATTTTAAGCTAGCTTCATGTCCTTTCCTCTTACATCAGCTTTCTAAGGCATCAATGCTGTTTTTTTTTTAATGGATGTAGGAATGTTCAACTCGTTTTTTCTCGAAGACTATATCGACCTCATAATAGATCATAAAGACAATTTAATTTCACACTGTATATGTATGATGAGTGCTTCATCTAATGAAAGAAAGCATATATTTTGTGAAATTGAAAGATACCGAGAAGGTAGTGCAAAACTAAAAAATTTCCGGCTTATGATTGTTTTTGGTCAAATATTTTAAGAATAACATCCACAATTCTCAAAATATGAGTATAAATATTTGACATAATAAAAGGTTCGTTAAATACTTTTATGTTTGTTTGTAATTCTCGTTCGATATTTAAATTGAATACACAATCAGAATGTATTCTGTCACATCAGATAAATTACCATGAGATAGATCGACAAGAGATGTTATAAATGAGAAATTTTAGAAATACTAAAATGAACATGTTTTCAATATTTTTCCAATCAAATTGACAATTTTCGCGTATGTTAACAAATTGATGTAAAAGGTTTTTTTCCGTAAAACACAAACAGTTTCGTATCATAATAAACTTGTGGAATTTATCATTTGATTGCGTTTATTAAAATTTAATTATCCACTAAATTTTTCATTAAGATTAAATTTAACAATTCAATAAATTAGATGTATTTCATTTTGAATAGAGAAGATGTTCTTAGAGCTAACAACTATTTTGCGAGATTGGATTTTATGGGTATGGGGATCTGGGTTCAACTTAAGGCAATCAATATGACGAGGCGAAAGAGGCTACTGAACTGCTTAAATACAATGATGATCTTAATCCCACATTTACTTTGTTTGTCTACAATTCCGTTTAAAATTTTTTAAGCAAACACTAATTGAATAATCATTAACGTTTTAATTTGAAAATTTTCTAATGCATATAATATACACACTTGTACGTACATATATATGTATACTATATACTTGTACATGTATTGTAGGTATATAACAAGAATTTTAGCGATTATCGGTTTGTTTTCCCTTCATTATGTTGAATCAGTTGCAGTTACCACAGGCGATTGTCTGGGCTAAACCAATGTTGGAAATATGTCTAAGGCTTACGCTAATGGATATTTTACTCGACGAAAGCACTAAATATAATTTCGCATTCATAACACCATTTAGCTAGAATACGTGGCTTATTAAAACGCTAATAACCTCTCATAGTCTGTGTACAGGAGTTATGTTACAATATATTTTAGTGTTTAAAATTGCTAAATACAGTGCCATATTAATTTATATTTTTTAATTATATGTATAAACACAAGTCTCTAAAATTAATAGGTACACATACAGGAAAACTTTCCATAGACTCGTTCCATAAAAAATATCTACGCAAAGGGAGTGCACACTCGTTGAAGAAGAGCAATTATCTATAGATAAACAATCGTCAAGCTAAATTTGTATTCAAATATTTATAACGAGGAACTCTACAATTTTTAGGCATAAAGGAAAGAATTTTCATAAAGAAGACAAACATGTACGACCTATGAACTTACAAAATACTTGAAAATCTGGTACCGACAAAAGTATCCGTTAAGCCCCCCACACACGCTTCGATAAATCTGAAGATCAGAATTGTACAGTTCTGATCTTAAAATTTATCGAAGCGTGTGTGGGGGGCTTTAGCTTCATCCTAATGTGGATGCCATCACTACAGGTAGTTGAAAGTTATAAAATAGCCTGCGACTTTCCAAGAAAAACTGGAAAGGAACTGTCAGGTTAAATAATCAAGAAACAAGGCATTTCTGACAGTGAAAAGTGGGAATTATATGGATTGAAAGATGAGACCTCTAACAATAAGTAAATGCGTTGTGGTATTCTCTAAAGCTTGCCGAAGTGCAGGGATGTCTTCCAAAAAGAAAATCAATTTTGCAAAGCATTTTTCTCTGGGGTAACAATAAATAAAGGGGTAACAAAACTAATTAACTGTCAATCTCCTTTACTGTGGGATAGTGCCCCATACTCTTATTTTTATTAGTGTATTTGGAGTATTCGTGAATACCCTGTAACATGTATTTATCTGGTTATTCTTTTCGAAAGCTCTGCTATATATTTGATGTTTAATTTAAAAAAAATGTATTACGTTTTTTAGATAAATATTCCATTAAATTGTAGTAAATAAAGAATCTTTCCTTCAATAGTTAATGATAAATCTTACGATAAGCTCACATGTATGTCTATCAAAATTGTGTTTAATAGATGTGCTCTGGAAAAAAAGAAATTGTATTAAGTGAACGAGATAAAATTCGATACGGCATAATATCGATAAATTTAATATGACAAGAATATCGTAACTATGGTTGTAACAATATTGTCGAATTGATTTGATGATGTTATAGTGTAATGAAAAAAAGAACAAATCAGCAACCAATCAAACGAAAATTGATAAGATAAAACCTAAATACCATCATCCTTCATAGAATTTGTTAATATTTGACAGCATAGAGGAAAAAAAAACAACAGTTCAAACTATATATCGTCTCCTCTATTTTATATTAATTCGATCGATACTATTGATAATGTACACATATTTTTCCAATAACTTAAATCGAATGCTACGTTTAATTTTTAGACAAACATAATCCAAATACCGGGAACAATGTGACAATTTTTTTTACTGACAATGTGAGAAAAACATCAAAGGTCCGTATTTAAACATTTAAAAGCAAACAATGTATTCAAATAATAAGGTCTATTTTCGATTGAATTCGAAGCAGAATTATCAAATCGAATCTATCAATTTTGATGACTCTTCGGTAAATAGAGGGAATCTTACTTTGAAGCTATACATACATATTTTGCCCATTTGTACAAAGTTTAAGAGAGAGTAGAGAGATAAAAGTTCAAGTTCACCCTCTAAAATTGGTTTTCTAAATCTCTTCAAAATGGTTTGATATTTTTTACGGATATTAAAATTGAATGATAAAGTCATTTAGACGCTATTCCATAATCTAAGTAAGTAAATTTTTATCGCTTTGTATTTTCCACCTTAAAACTGTATGAAAAGGTACTTTATAAATAATTGCAAAATACGAAGTTAAAATTAACTGTCATTAAAAATTTTCTATACCTCTGCAATTATTTGAGAGACCTATCGAAAAGTGCAACTTTGATGTTTCGCTTGCTTTCATTAAGCTATCCATTTACAATTCCTCTATTTAAAATTTAAACAAAAGTATTTGAAATTTGTTTACAATTCACTACAGTGTTTTGATGTATCTACTTTTGATCTCATATAAAAAAAAAACAAATTTACCAAGCAGAAATTAATTAACGATTTTATTTCCGTGGAAAACATAAAATAAGGGGCGTTTTCATTGCAGAATAAGTCTGAGCATGTTTTATAAATAAAATATTCCTTCTTTTGATTACTAAATTATTCTTTTATTGTCCCTCAAAGCTAGATTATTTGAAATAGAATACATTCAGATATTAAAACTTCAAATGATTGCACCCGTTGTGTTTGAACGTTGAATGTGATGAAAGTTGTCAGACAATACGATTTTCAGTCGCGATTAAAAGTTGAATTTTTACACACCTCCGCACATACAGTTTTTAGACAAATTAAAATTATATGACAATATAAATAATAGACGATAGCTTATAAATAATATGATAATTTTTTCAAGAATCAGTAAAGTGAAGTGAACTTTTTGATTTGAGCCAATCGATGAGGTTTTATCAAATTTTCTATAATCGTGTAAAATATTGAAATTTAGTTTTCCATTATCCAAATTAAATTGTGTTTTTAATTTCAATACTTTTTATCAATTTTTGTTAGTGTTTTTTTTGGAACCATTGATCACAATAGAGACTGCTGACAATACCAGTATTAAAATGTTCATAATATTGTGTTATTACACCGTATATTAAATACAACACAATTGTATTGTAAAATATAATAGCATTAGATTTTAATAATTATTTAAAAATATTACTGTCACAATAGTAAAAAATTTAATGGATTTTTCAAAATATTCGCGTATAATTAGAATTATAATTAAACTAAAAACAGGGATTTTATGTAATTTGAAAGATGTTCTATGTCTGCCCTTTATTCTATATTTAAGATAATGCCTTAATTTTCGATACTGAATTGTTTCTATTCAAGACTATTAAACTTAAGGGAAAACAGCGGTTCGACATCGTAACTTTGGTGTAGTCCAGGGGTTGCCAACCCATAGCATCCGGAAGAAATACTTGCTTTTATTAAATGTTATTATGTGTATTCAAATAAAATTCGCAGTCAAAGTCAAAAGTCTTTGTACATCTTGTCTTGATGAACTAAAATCCCTATAAAGGTTCGCTGGAATCGAAAAAATAAAACATTAACAGTCTTTATAATGTTTATAAATTTTATTAATACTTGGGAAGGCCACCTTTACCTTTAATAATTGCTTTTAATGTAATTGATTGGTATCTTTATTGACAAGTTTTCGTATTTTTTTTTAACCTCCCGCTAAGAAAATTGAAAATTTTCAAAATTTCGGGAAGTTATTGGTCTTACCTCGATTTTCGAAAATTGAATTTTCAGCAGATCTCGACGTTTTGGGGCCCTAGGAAGCTATTTTGACTATTTTTGCGAGGGTATCTGTATGACTGTATGTGTGTATGACTGTGTGTGTGTGTGTGTGTGTGTGTGTGTGTATCTGTATGACTGTATGTGTGTATGACTGTGTGTGTGTGTGTGTGTGTGTGTGTGTGCGTGCGCGCGCGTGCGTGTGTGTATGGAAAGAGTATGTAAGCAGCTCATAACTTTTGAACGGCTTGACGGATTGAAACGCTCTTTACGGCATTCGAAAGAGTTCCACCAAACTTAGATTTCGTGCAAATTTGAACCGATTCGGCTCGATAAATTTTGAGAAATTCTAAAAAAACTGAAAAATTTCTTTTGTTAAAATCATGTTTTTTCAAAATAACTACTGAGCTGCTGTACCGATCAATTCCATAATCTAATCAGCTCTTAACCTTAACTAATGACGTCGAATGCCGTTTGAACGATCAAAATCGGTTGATTCGTTCACTAATTATCCTTGTCGAAAAATATCGAAAAAAGTGTTTTTTCAACATAACCTCAAAATTCCTTAACCAATAAAATTTGCACCTCTCACAATAATTTTAGAGCTTTAAAAACTGCGTCTAATTTTGCAAAGCTCGTCAAAATCGGTTGCTTTGTTTGTGAGATATCGTTGTGGATATATTTCGAAAAAAGTGTTTTTTCAACATAACCTCAAAATTACTCCACCAATCAAGTTTGTACCTCTCACAATAATTATAGAGCTTTAACAACTGCGTCGAGTGCCGCAAAGCTCGTCAAAATCCGTTTATTTGTTCACGAGTTATCGTTGTTGAAATATATCGAAAAATGTGTTTTTTCAACATAACCTCAAAATTACTTAACCAATCAAATTTATACTCCTCACAATAATTTTGGAGCTTCAAAAACTGTGTCGAATACCGCAAAGCTCGTCAAAATCCGTTGATTTGTTCGCGAGATATCGTTATGGATATATATTTCGAAAAAAATGCTTTTTCAACATAACTTCAAAATTTCTTAACTACCCAAATTTGTACCACTCACAATAATCTTAAGGCGCGTATTCACCTGAGCACGAACGGGAATGAGGCAAGACGAAGCCGAACGATCATATGTATGTGGATGTGTTGCCGAAGCGCGGCAAACAGCATTCGGTTGTGCGACGCACGGTCCAAAGCGATTCGAATGCCATCCGAAGAAAGTCAGTACATCAAAGAAAAATTTGATTTCATGTGGGCGCCATCAGTCGTACGTTCGCTGCCTCGGCAAACGTTTTCGTTTACCAAAATATTTACGAACGAGGCGTTCGTTCGGCCTCACCTTGCTTCGTTCCCGTTTGTGCTCAGGTGAATAAGCGCCTTTAGAGCGTTAAGGCGCGTCCACATTATGCCGATTGGCATCATTTGGCTTGAGCCGATCTGAAAAGCCGATTTAATGTATATAGACGTGCCGGTAGGCCTCATCGACTTACCAAAAGCCGACCCGAACGATGCCGAAACCAAACCGATCCAAGTTGGGCCGGAACAAAGAAAGCCGAACCGAACCGAATCAAAATTCATCGTGTGGACATGTTGATCGGTTTTAGTCTAGCTTCAACCGCCAGAGTTCCCTGTTGCTTTCGAAAATATTTTTCTAGTTTTTATTCGTCTGGATTCATGAGTGCGAAAATGAGTGAAAAGTTGACTGATGAACAGACATTATCATTTATTGACTTATATCGCGAACGTGCGTCACTCTGGAATTCCACCAATTCGACACATCTCCAACAAAGTGCGCACCTATTCATTGACGCGGGTTGTTCGGTAATTCGGGACGTCCAGACTACTGGAAGAATGTGTACGTCTTGCCGAACCGAACATGCCGCCCGGCATAGGCCGACCGACCTGTTTCGGCTTAATGTGGACGCGCCTTTAGAAACTGCGTCGAATGCCACAAAGCTCGTCAAAAATCCGTTGTTTTCTTCGGGAGATATCGTGGATATATTCCGAAAAAAATGTTTTTTCAACATAACTTCCAACCAATCAAATTTAAACCCCTCACAATAATTTTAGAGCTTTAAAAACGGCGTCGAATGTCACAAAGCTCGTCAAAATCCGTTGATTTGTTCGCGAGATATCGTTGTCGAAAAAATTTGAAAAAGAGTTTTTTCAACATAACCTCAAAATTCCTTAACCAATCAAATTTGTACTCCTCACAATAATTTTGGAGCTTTAAAAACTTAGCGGTAAGTTTCAGGAATGGCCTGCAGGGTCAACCGCATTACAGATTTTTTTAATTCTTTCCACAGATGCTATATGCGGTTTAATTCCGATGATTGTGGAGGATATTCAGTGTTATCTAACAGATATTCACGAGCCAGATAGGACGTGTGCTTCGGTTCTTGGTTCAGAAGCAGACAATCATCTCCAATCAATAAAACTATTCATTCAATACATATATTGTATTATTTACTTTTCATTTCCCCACAATCAGAAAGGCTTTTACACATTTATTGAAAATGTTACTTGACATACCTACCAGTTTAACAAAATACAATGCGGACATAAAAATGTTCACTACTGCTGATGTAGTGTAATGCACATCAACTCTAAACTATTTCATGTTGAAAATTAATCAACATTACGTTGTCCTTTAAAATTGTTCAACATATCTCGTACTAATACAAAAAAAAAAAAAAAAAAAATAAACAGGTATGTAATAAGAATCTGATCCTTTATATTTAAAATGTATGTATTTTCGATCTAATTTATGACTGTTAAGGTTTCAGATACTTAGAAGTGCTTAATTTTAGGTATCCAAAATTAACAGCCACAATTTACTATGAATTCAAATACTGTTAATCGTCCGCTAAACTTGAACAATTGAAGGCAAAATAATTTATTTGTCTTACAGAGAAGAGTTTGATTGTTGCTAGTTCTTAAACATTTGTGAAATTAGCCCTTTGCCTTCGATAAAAATGTCTAAGTTCGAATCTATCTTGAAATTGTGTAATGAACTCCTAAGGGAGAGAAGAGCCAAACGAAACGCTTAAGAAAAAGGGTAGAGGCAGAAGAAAGTCTCAAATAACGGAGACATACCACCAATATACAGATTCGTTTCTGGTTGATACTGTTGAAAACGAGCATGTCCACTAATTGTAAGTATATGATACGCCAAGGACTTTGTTAGAAGATACTTGTAGCAATCAGTGTTTTAAACGAGATCACGAAAAGTGTTCAAATGTCACTGTTAAAAGAAAAAATTCATTAGGGTTTTTTTTCGTGTTTTCTGTATCTATGACTAACAATAAGTGTGTCCAAAATTTTGGACCGTTTTATCAGCAGACTAGTGGTTGCATAAATTCTCAAATTACCAGTTATTTCTTGATTGTTAATTATAGTTCTGTATTATCTGAAATTGGAACACATTCCTCTAATATTTATTCGTTATTTGCAATAATTTAAGCTTATTAATTATTTATAAGAGCACTGTTTCCGGTACGTTTATAACTCTATTAACGATAGGAAAAAAGTTTGCAGAAAAATTATTGAAGCACATTTATTTAGCAAATTAAGTATGTGTAATAAAAATGGTTATACAGTTAGTTTAATTTTCAGCGTCATTTTCAGATGTTGTTGCATGTATTATTTTCAATTTAATGTTAACATTTTAATACGCACTTTGTTCATTCTGTTTTTTTTTTTGACTTGAAATAATTCACATGTTATTATGTTTACTCTTTCTCGGAAATAAACGGAAACAAATTAGAAAAACGTATCAAAACAACAATATAAAAATGACTGTTATATTTGAAATTTTACATTTGTAATATGACCAAAAGTAAATTGACATAGATATACGTAATACATATTACTACATACGTACACTCATACGGGGTGAAATCGAATTGCCTTTAAATACGAAAACCTCACTGTCCCGATGTAGAATAAAATACAATAAAATTATTTCGGGAGTCAAAAAGAAAAAAAGCTGGCCAAAATTACAACCACTGGATAAGTATTAACCTAATGATATTGTCGAGAGTTGGCAAGACAGTATAACACATATCAAATTTCCATGGCACTAAGATACACAAGTTTTAGTAAACTATTTATTGAATACAAACAATATATTTTATTACAAACTATCGATAACGATTATTAATTTCAGTAGCTCTGAAAATGTTGAGGAGCTTTCAACTTTTCAACCCATTTTTTTCTCGTAAACATACAGACACCTTAATGTATTGTATAAATCGGCTCAGTTTTTCTAGCCCTATAAAAGCAGTTTGATTTCACACCGTCTATATAGATATTGGGTGTAGGTTTTAAAATTAAATATACGATTTCATTTGGAATTTGAATATTTTTTGTAAATCATTTGTAATGATTTGAAAAACAACCCTCAGATGAAACCAAATTTGGACGTCATTGATTTTATGTTGTCTTATTTAAAAATAAATATTGAAATTATAAATAAATAGACAATAATTGCAAATAATTTACCTTGCAATGTATATTTAAATTATTTCAATTTTAACAGTGACATTTTGCATGAACTGATTAAATTTTATAAAACTTCTTTGGTTGATTAGATTTATGAAACAATAGCGAGGAATATCTTTATCGTATCAAACAATTATTTCCCATTAAGACTGAGCTATTTAGTCTTAAAACTATCAAGAATATATTGTTAATAGGAAATAATAAAGAAAGCTGAAAACTGTATATATTTACATATTGAATGATCTAAAAATTGTGATTTACGAAGAACAACATTTTTATTATTATTAAATCGATACAACATAGGATAATAAAGAAGGACTTCAACTTCACATTGAGTGAATCTTATAGAGCTTTGTTACTGTATTATTGTTTACTTCTAATGTAAATTAAAAAATCTATGGAAAACTTTCATTTCTTTAATACTTATCATTTGATTCCGTCTTATTTAATCATTATTTTTTTTAATATTAATTTGACATTCGTTTCAACAACGATTTTTATTTTAGAATAAATAAAAAGACATGAATAAATAGAAATTAAATGGAAAATTCAATCAAAAACCTTTTTCAGTGAAACTTACAGTAAACATTCTGAATTGTTCGAGTGTACTGAAGATATCTCATGAGATGTAGGCTATTTAATTGAAATTAAATTTCGTAATATTAAAAGTATTCTATATATATATATATATATATATATATATATATATATATATATATATATATATATATATAAACGTTATGTATGATAAATAATATTGTTAATATACGATAATTATAGCACTTGATCATAAAATATAGGAACATAACAGAATAACTTCATTTACAATACTGAACGGCTGAAATCGTCGGCGTCGAAGGACCACCCCTAACACCCACGCAAAGGGCGTGCGACGCTCCGTGTCGTCGACGTCTGTCTGCAGGAATGCAGACGTGCACGTGGAATTTTACTACAAAGCATTGTAGTATTTACTATAAATAAATGACATCTGCCATTACCAACGTGGAAAAAATGAGAAAAAAAGCAATGAACGTGTGAAAAATTTAAAGGACTATCCTTAGAAATTATCGCTTCAGAGGATTGTGATAATTTATTATCAACTTTGTTGCAATTATTCAACTAGAGGGTAAATTGGAAAACATTTGAGAGTAAAAAAAAAACAACGAGAACAGTGTGACAGGCAAAGACGAATGATTGTTATTAAGAATGACAAACGCGTTTCTCAATTTTCCTTTCTTGACCACACACGACATCCTGGTCGGTTATCCCTCAAGTTCATTATCAATCTCTGGATTTTCCCGTCGGACAAAATCCTATTAACTTGAATTAATTCAATTTATTTTATTCAAATTTCGTTTATCAACAATCGTACGAATACCGAGTGAAATTAACAAAAATTGGCAAAAATCAACATGAATTTAAACAATTTCTACATATATTTTACACATATGTAAAAATATGAATATTAATACAATTATACATACATATAAACTTATATTTATATAGGTACAGGTAGGTATATATGTATGTTTAAATGAAAATAAATTAAATATTCTATTGACGTACTCACATAAGTCCATGTATCAGCGCCTTTACAGTATAATTACTTTGCTCTCACCCTTGCTGAAACTGGAACGTTAGTAGAAAACACTACGATAGGTTGCTGAAGGCTACGCAGCTATGGTGGAGTGACAGCGAGAGTGGGGGATGAACAATTTAGGGGTAGATTTTGGTAGTCTTTGCAGACACTGACCTTGACGTTGGTCATATTTGAATTCGAAACGAGGAAAAATAAAAATCAAGGAAATGCACATTTTTATCAAACTAATCATTGACGTTTCAATTTACTTTTCAACCATCATTTTTTTTTGTAAATAAAATTAAAATCATAAATCAAATAATAATTAAGGTACCAGTTATTAATCATCAATCAGCGTTATTCACATTTTTTTGATAAATTAACAAAATTAAGTAAATCTTTAAATCTTGATTTCATTTAAAGTTATTTTACGGAAAATAAATATTAACAACAATTAATCAAATGAATGAATGTATATTTTTTAATACTATCAAAGATAATCAAACTTAAGTTTAAATTAGAAGATATTTAGATGATAGGCCGATATTGATGTAAAATGATTTTAAGATTCGATAAAGGTATTCTTTTTTAAACTGTTTAATATTCACTAATTATTACAAAGTTACGAACACTTGAAATTCCAAGCAATATTTTTTAATCGATACTAAATCAGTTTTAATACTAGCAAAAAATCTGTCTGTCTTGTACTTTTAAGTAAATATAAAATTCTTATTATTGTAATAATAATAATAATAATAATAATAATAATAATAATAATAATAATAACAAGTAATAATAATTATGAAAATATAAGAATAATAATAAAGAAATTTTAGACATGGAGATAAAACGCTTAGACGTCTGCCGAATAATAATACCATCGATTTATCGAAAAGCAAACAGAATTTTTACCAAAATCAATTTTATAGATAGAGTAAAAAAGCAATTAAACTTTAAAATGAATTTAGGATTTAAGTATGGAGATTGAAGTACGTGTAGCAAACAAGGATAGGTTTGCAAGGCGAGAAAGGATTTAATTAAAATGGGTGAGTCCTTAAGCTATTGTAATATCGCTTGATTATCACATGTAGTCTAACATAGAACAATATTGATTAAGATGATTACAGTTATATAATTCGTAAAGCAACTATAGTTAATTAAATTGTAATTGATGTATACATTTATCTTTATATGTATAATGAATAAGTATTTAACCGTTTTAAATTCATGTTGTTTCATGAAACTTCACAATTTAAAATGCTGACGCCATCTGTTATTTTATATTGAAATAAGGTAAGCTCATTTCTGCTCTAATCGATTTACATACATATCTAAATTAGCATGCTTTTTGATACCGACAAGCCTTTCCTTTATTATATTAAAATATAATTCGATTTATACTGAAAAGTTCAATAATTGAATTTTTAGCTTTGAAATAAAATGAAATAAAAAAGAAATAACAATCTTTAAGACGAACATAATTGCATTAATCTGTCAAAGAGATTTTCTTTACATTTAACAAGATACATGTATCTCTTTCAATAATTCCAAAGGTAACCAATTAATTATTAATAAGATTACATACAGATCGAAAACTGTAAACTGTCTTGAATGTGGAATAGAACAACAAGTCGGAGATTACAATAATTTCTTGTTGCAATTAATTATTTGTTGGAAATTGACACTATTCAAGTTTATTCATAAGGACACTTCGAGAATAATAATTTAAACGGAGACTTTTAAAATTTAAGCAAATATTATAAAATTACTCTGGAGTATTTCCGAATATTCTCATGTTGGCAATATTAATTCATAATAACTGCATATAAATGTTTAACATTTCTGTACCGACGAGTAAATGACAACTTTTCAGTGGTCTCATTAGACAATTCCATGATTAATTATAATTATTACTCAATTATAATTAATTAGTCGTCTACGGGGAACAAGAATTCTTATATCTTAAAGTATTGGATTGGACGTAGGTACATTTTGTAATGATTCGATAATTTAAAGATAGTAAAATATATAACAATGATTAATGTGATGAATGAAGCTTTCTATTTTCTCTACAATTAATTATTGAGAGTAATTGATTCTGTTAATTTTAAATATAAAATGCTGCAATATTTAAATTTAATTGCACGTTGTTGAAAGTTAAAAATGGTGGATGCGCCGGGATAAACTCATGCGTATTTTATAAGCAAGCTAGTAATTTTATTAGTTAGTTATTTTGAATTATTTTGCTTAAATTGAAAAAACTTAATGTTCTTTCTCATTAATAGACTATAGCCATGTGAAAATTGAAACAAACACTATTATTATTTTATTTTAAATAAGTAACAAACTACTGTTTTCTATAACTAGTGTTGTATTTTCTAAAAATAAAATAAGAATTATTATTAAAAAATTAATAAAAAGCAGAAAACTTAATGTCAAGGATAGATACACAGGCTGTAATTGAAATTCCTATAAATAAACAAACCTCAACTACCTACTTATTTAGTATAAACAATAAATCTGAGAATGATTGCAAAATTTGGAATTTTTTTCCCCGAAAACGGGATCATACAATGCCCATAATATATTATACAAGTCAACTCAGTTTATCAGGCCTTACACATACTCGGCAAATTAAAAGGGAAATCAACTACAGCCTGTATTGTGCAAGCATTATTCAGATATTAAAGTAGCTGTGTGTGCACTTAGATTTATTTAATTCCAGTGCGTTTTATTTACTGTACTAATATATCATACATGTACAGCCAAGTGCGGAAGAATTTTGACGGTTAGGATTGTATAGTGTAAACCAGACTTTCGTTTGAAGAGAACAAACATACTATTGGATATCGTGAGAGAGAAGGGGACGATTTGTTCATGTACTCGAATAAAGAAAAACACCACACCCCTATAACGGATCAGGTAATTTGCCACCCTCTACTTACTTATGGTTCAACTTCAACAGCTTCTATTCGCTAAAACAGGTAAAGCAACAAAGCAGCTTCGGTCCATCCCCAATACCAAGAATGGTGGACGAACGGTTCAATCTATACAAAACAGGCCAAAATTCGCACCAAGAGTCGTTAAAATTCTTCCGCACATGGCTGTACGTAAGATTTAAAAGTATTGATATATGTTCAGTGGCGACCAAAAAAAGACCCAGTCTTAAGCGAGAATTTCACATATTTTCGTTAGTGTGAATCAGGTTGTTTCTCTTGTGATGGTAAGAAGGTGGGTAGGTAAGAGGTGTTGGAGCCAGTTTCAGCTATAGCAAAGTAGAAATTATCTTTCTATTTATATTTGGCGAACCGTTGTAAAATTATTTCAAGGATCTCTAGGAGAGTAGCTGTAGATCATTTTAGCCAAATTAGAACCACGTAGCTCATTTGGAAGTTGATCAAAAACGCTCGTTTCTGACAATGTCGCGATTTGCAAAAACAAACTAAACAAGCATAACGTCTTAGAATGACTCGAGAATCCTCCCAACATTGATTTTTTCGTTTTTCTAAATTTTATTCTGGAATAGAAGGGAATTTTTCGAATTTTTTGTTGAATGCAATGGAGAAAAACGAGAAAAAAATAATATTGGAATGGTCTCCGAATCATTCTTAGTGGCTTTGCGTCTTTAGATCGTTTTTGAAAATCGCCACCTTGTCCAAAACGAACATTCTTGGGCAAACTTCCAAATGAGGCACGAGTTTATAATTTTACTAAAATGTCTTCTGGGACCCCCCATCCTTCAAATACTTAAACTATTTTTCGAGTCAACAAATAATGGGAATTACCATTAAAACCTTTTGCCTTACGTGACTTAACCGGTACAAATTGATATACACGTATTCAAGTTTCATTTTTGGTATTATAAGTTCAATAAATAATTATTACTATAATTACATAGTATATAGGCAACTTTGTAAGCGGAGAGATGTATTGTGTCTTGCATCACAGGACACTATATGTATCATATTTATACCGTTTTTCTAAATGTAGCCGATTCGTATCAAATACCTATTAGTTGGCGAGCGATTAGAAAAATATTTCACGGATTTATGGGAGGGTCCCTAAAGAACATTTCAGCAAAATTAGAACCTTGTAGCTCAGTTGGAAGTCGATAAAAAACGCCTGTTTTGGATAAGATCAAGATTTTGAAAAACAAGATAGATAGAATGACTCAAAGACCCTCCCGATTATTTTTCGTTTTCTCCATTGCATTCTAAAAAAATGCAAAATAACATGATGAGAAACGAAAAAAAATCAATTTTGGTTGATTTCCGAGTCATTCTAAGTCGTTTAACGTGTATTACTAGTTTTTGAAAATGGCAATATCATCAAAAACAAGCAATTTTTGACCAACTTTAAAATGAGCTACGAGGCTCTAATTTTGCTGAAATGGCCTCTAGGAACCCTTCTATAAATTCGTAAAATATTTTTCGAATCATTCGTTTACTAATAGGAGTTTCATAGGAATTATCTACTTTTAACTTTAATAGCAGCATGGCGATATGTTAAATGTAACGCGTCACATTTAGTGAAACGTGACGCCTCGTTGAAATTTTACTCTGCATTATCAATTATCAAATCGCCGCCTAAGAACTTTCACTTCAAAAAAGAAAATTAAAACTTTATTTAAATCTCAAATGAATATTGTTTTTTTATGCTAGGCTGACCTGTTAGCCCACCATAGGAAAAAATAGTACGTCTATAATAAAGGGTTGGGTCTTTAACTTTAAGATTAATCAATATAAAAAATAAAAAAAAAGTTACTGGATACTAAATAAATTTTTATTTATATTGTCAACGATTAATAATTGTTATAATTGAAAAACTATTTTGGTCAGTTTAAAACAATAAAAATTTATTATTACAATATTAATAAATAGAGAACTAACAACCAATTTAAACTGTTTTCATTAATTATTAATCTACACTGATATTAATTTATTAAATGAAATAATCACAACCATTGTTCCGTTATTTAAAATTTTCGTAATATTCAATTAATCTACTAAAATATTTTATTTTATAAGCACAAAGCTAATTAAAATTATTTATTATCTAATAATCAAATGATTTACTATACAGGCTATTCAATTTCATTTGTCCATAAATATTACTTAAGTATTTGATGAATTCATCAACATATTCAAATAATTGCGCTAAATATTGGGTGTATATAGTGAAATGGAACGTTCTGTATATTCATAAGAGTTTTTTCTTAGAAATTTTAACAACTAATTAACATTTTCTTATTAATCAAATTTTACAACATTTTTGCTTTTATTTACCTAAAAAATTTAATGAATGAATGTCTACCAACAATAATTAACAATAAATACAATTTTTTGTATGTTTTTCATTACGAGATCACTTACGCTTTGGTTCAAAACTAGTTGAAAAAAATCGTAATTTTTTTTATACATAATTAATGTCAATACACTTATTGCTAATGAGTTTTATTATAGTTAATGAATGAACGATTGATTGACTATTTGTTTTATCTTAACTTACAACTACCCTAAATGATTTATGGCTATTTTGGCTATTTAAATTATATGGAAACATAATATTTTAATATAACATCTAACAAATGTTTGCTATATGATAATGATATGCGTTATTAATTTAATTTATGATTTAATCTACTGTACATTCATTGTGCCGTTTCACTCATTTCTCAATAGTTGAGATAACTGAAATTCATTGATGTGTAATAAAGGGAATGTGCATTTATTGTTTAATGGAAATATCACCATACGGTTATATTTAAGGAGTCTCCTTCGATTTTACCAGAAAAAAAAACGTAGAGGATTAAAATAAAAAATGACATTATTTCATTTAGAATTATTTTAGTTTCATTGCAATTTACTATAAATATTAATAACTATAGAATGAATAATTTCGCTATAACTTATTGTCAATAAATAAACTATAACTAGTTTAAATTGGAGCATTAAAGATAATTTTATCGTTGAAAGTTATATCATTGAATTATTAATAAAGCAAATCCTGATATATATCACCACTTAAAAAATAAATTTGCTATATTATTAAGAAATAATGATAGTAAAAATAAAATAGTTCTATTGTTACGATGCATTTATTTATAAGAGCTTTTATCTCGTATATTTCCGTTTCATTATAAAAAAGAATCAATTAATTAATGAGAGCTTTTATATTAGTACAAAGCGATCAATAAAGATGAAAATAAAGAAACAAAAGTCTTACCATTTAAATGCATCATTGAGATAATAGAATAATAGTGATAATAGCTAAAATTCAGCGTATGTAATTGCATTATATGTTGATAATACTTATTGACAGTCGTTTTATTGGTTACCAAATTTATGGCATCATTGTACAAAGGAAACCTGGATCAACAGAAGCCACTTTTGCTGTTAAGAATGCGTGCATGCAGAACAATAAGCTCTGCAATATCGAACATTCTAATTCCTATAAAATTAATTATAATTAATATTATTGGAATTTAATGATATTCCTTCAATAGAAAAAAAATGTGTAAGAATATACTTTTGTTTCAATAGCTCTAGATTCACTATCTTGAAAATGTAATTTTAATTTAGATTTGCCATCATCGGAGGAACCTCGCAATTGTGAAAATTTATATTGCCATAATGGTGTTTTTGAATCACCTTCATATAATGAAAAACCTAAATTCCAATCTAATGTTAATCCTGCCGTTTTTCCATTACAACTAACTGTAAATGTTTTATTCTAAAAATCAATAAATATCAAATCAATCATTATTTGACTGAATTGATATAAATAATGCTTACGCCCAATTTCATAACAGCTGTACAAACAGAACAATGCCAAGCATTTTCAATTCTTAATAATTCTTGTCTTGTTTCTACTGAAAAATAACGTGAATCTTGACCAGATGTTTGTACTAAAAAACAATGTTGGCGTTCATCAACATTTTCAGAATCTTTAATAACACGAAACATTGTTTGGTAAACTTTAAACATTAACGAACATTTACTCCAATCCATAACATTCAACTAGAATTTTTTTATAATTAGAACAAAATTGATTAATTAATTAATTAAATATAAAGTACAGGTGGAGAATCGAACAACATTAAATCAGTGCCTTTTAATGCAAGAAATCTGGGTTTATAATTTTGCCAAGGCTGATTATTATTAAGGACACCTTCGTTCACCCAACCCATATATTCAATACGATCAGATACACTAAAATTACGATTGTATAATTTCATCTGGAAAACAAATTCTCAAATGAATTATGAATGTTTAAAAATAATACAAAATGATATTGATTACTTGCAAATTTGTTAATCCAATTATATTATCGGTTATATATTTAAGCCACTGGGAAAGTATAGCGGAATCATCACAATGAATAATACCAGTACTAACACCATTTAGACCTCTAACTTCAAAAGCATTCGGTCGTAATTTATCTGTACCAAATATGTAACGTGTTACATATGCCATCATTAATGGTAATGTAACAATATCAACCCAACGTGTTTGTTGTTCTTGTTCAGATTCTGAATATATAGAACTTGGTCGACTACCGGTACTGTTTGTTACTCTTAAACTTTCATCAGATGCTTCTTTCTCATCACTATTACTATCTTTATCGTCTAAAAAATATCAATAATTAATAACGTGTATGAATCAGAATTAAAGGACATAGTTGAGATAAAGCACATTTGTCTCTAGCCACGCCTTATAGGTGGACTTTAAGTCACATTACATTTCTAAATAAATTTTTTACTAATAGCTCAATAAGCGAGCCATGATACTCAACGATGAATAACTTTTTCATATTAATTAAGATTCAATTAAAATTATGTGATAATCTCCACGCCACTGCATAGTTTACATGTTCTCCATTATTTTTTTTTTTATTGATTAACAGCTCTATTTCTCCACCTACGTTTAACTGGAATTCTTGTGAATTTGTAAGTGCCTTATCTCATCGATATCCTTTAATTATTGCTCGAGTTGTATCAAAATACCTTGTTTTTGAAGGAAAGGTGTAGCAGCTTTGTAATGTTTAACAGTTAAAACAACTAAATCACCAGCATTTCGTAGAATATTAACAGCATCATCATGGGGACAAGCAGTAATATATTCACCGTTAACTAAAACATTATAAATAATATATAAAAATTATTATTACTGTTTTATTTTTACCTTTTATTATAGCATCGCCGACAAATAATTCACCAGTCTGATCGGCGGCCTGATTTTTATAAATTCTAGATATTAATATTGGTAGTTTATGTTCAGCACCACCTTTTATACTCAAACCAAGGCCCCCAACTTTTTGTCGTCGTATCTGCACCATTCTTTCCTAATTAACAAAAATATAAAAATATTGTTTAAAATATATTTTATTGTATACTTTAGCATTGAGTGGTTTCGATTCGGGTGGTATTGGTTCTTCTTTTTGCAATCGTAATACTTCCATTGATAGATGAAGTCGTACAGAAATCGGGCGACTTTTGCCATCACTAACCGTCACCATACCTGTTCTTACCTTTAATTTTTGATCAAACTTTTCTTCAATCGGTGTCGTCATTCTTGTTGCGTTTATCCTCATATTGAATCTACATATTTACAATATTTCATTATAAAATCTCTATTGATTGATTTTTTTTTTGTAAATTACACATCAAAAATGACTATACTTACGTTATTGTTTTGAACGTAAATATTTATTTTTAAAAAAAAATGATTCGTTTTTCGTTTGTAAAAAAGTAAATATCACATTGTTTTATTAAAAAAATTATAAATACATAGTGTCGTGTCCGTGCAGAGTGGTAGCCATTTTTAAAAGGGTCAAAACAAGCTGAAGCTGGTTAAAACCACGTTGTCAAACTTAACGCTTTGCTACTAAAGCTCCACGTGAATCGATCGTTTTTTCAAGGAAAGCTTCATTTTTAACGATATTGTTCGGTTCATTGACTATTGATATAAAAACGTGTTATTTTAACACATCAATCAATATTTTTGAGCAATATTCATAGATAGTTTTCATAATTATAATTATATTATTAAGAGATTATTCCAAAAATAAGAGATAAGAGTGTTCCTAAATTTTATATGTTTTTTGATCAACATTTACTTTAAATTTGTTCTTTCAATGAATGTACCGAAATTTTCACCATCATTTAAAAATAAATTAGTCAAATTTGCACTCTTCTCTTTAATTTATTATTTTATGAGTTGCCGCTTATAATTCATTATATAATCTACTCAAGATGACCAACTGTACTCCTTGAGGAAGTTTTGTACTTTTTTTTCGTGAACCGTACTTCTTTTAAAACGTGCCTTCCAAAAGTTGTACTATTAATATTTTTAATTGATTTTAAAAACATAGTCGAATGGAGAACGCTCCCTTATTTTTCACGACTCCAACCATAATTTCTAAAGATATCCCACCCGTACTCCTTTTGTACAAAAAATAGTTGGTCACTATATACATTCTGACAAAGAAACATTCCCAAGTGTCCTTTTCCGATTTCGATGAAACTCAAATATGTAGTTGTTCATTGAAATCTAGGAGATCCTTTTTTATCAGCAGAATAAAACATATCAAGGGGTTGAAATCACCGCTCAAGCTTAGGCTCCAAAGGGGTGCTTTGTAACTTTCACATTCCTTCAGTCCAAATAATCGAATGGAACTTAACAGCATTATCTTCAGGGTGAAAAATGATGGAGTTATAAGGATTGAAATTTACAAAACGCTTATAAAACCAAAACTATCCATCAAATTTTAGCGAAACCAATGCTGATTGAAAGAGGAGGGAAAAGTAAGAAATACCCGTTCTGGGATTTTTTGGAAAAATTATGTTTAGAGTGTGAACACCCTTCACCACCAAGAAAACATCAATATTTTGATTAGCTTCCAGTTTAATTGATAGAGAATTGTTTTTTTTTTGTACATTTTTAACAATTATGGCATAATAATAGTACCTGATTATTAGCTTTACTACAGGAATATTCACCCAGGAATACCTAGGTTTTTATGGCAACCTATATTCGTTATGGCGAGCGATTCGAAAAATACGTGTAAGGTAGTCCCTAGGGGACATTTCTAGCAAAATTAGAACCGTGCTGCTGATTTTCGTTTTTCTCCTTTGCATTCTAGAAAAAATGACAAACATTTCCACACAGGTCTGAATACTTATCAATGCTAATGTTAATTGGAATCTTCCTTGACAATTTAAATTAATAGAATGATTTTGAAAACTTAGGACTCAAATCATTTTGATAGGAAGCTTAATGCTTCAATCATTCACATAGTGACGATAGAAATGATTTATGACTTATGATTTTATGATTATAATCTGTCTTTTTGAAAAAGTTTGTTTCATCTCTGGTTTCAAACATATACGGAGAATTTTTAATTAAATTTTTTTTATTGTTAAATATATTTGTGTTTTAACGCATTATTAACACGTGAAGATGTTGGTTTATTAATTTTTTCCGATATATATTGACCAACTTTTATCAATTTACCTAAATCAACGCCAGTTTCCATACCCATACCGTGCAACATATAAACTAAATCTTCAGTAGCTACATTACCAGTAGCACCAGCAGCATAAGGACAACCACCCAAGCCTGATACTGAAGAATCAACAATTCTTATACCATTTTCTAATGCTACAAATATATTAACTAATGCTTGACCGTACGTATCATGACAATGTATCGCCAATTTATCTGGTGTTGTTATTTTTAATAAATCCTTTAACATATTATCAATTGTTGATTTAGTACCAACACCAATTGTATCGCCTAATGAAATTTCATAACAACCTAATGATAATAATGTTTCAGTTACTTTATTTACGGATTTCGTTTTTATATAACCATCGTATGGGCAACCAACAACACATGATACATAACCTCGTATTTTTAGTTTTTGTTTAAGTGCTACTTGTGTCACTTCTTTAACACGATTTAAACCCTCTTCTATCGAACAATTTGTATTTTTTCTCGAAAAACCCTCAGAAGCTGATCCAAATACAGCTATTTCTTTTACACCAACTGATAACTAAAAATACACCAAATAAAAAATTATCTTATGCATTTTTAATAATAATGAAACATACAGCTGCTTCTAAACCCTTTAAATTTGGCACTAACACTGGATAAGATATATTCGGATGTTTTTTAATACCAGTATACACTTTTGTATTATCACCCATCTGTGGTACCCATTTAGGACTTACAAAACTAAAATTAATTGTTTAACAAAGCATAATAATTGAAATATTTTAAAGAATATACCTAGTGACTTCTATAGTTTGAAGTCCAGTATCTGATAATTTGTTGATAAATTCGATTTTAACATCAGTGGGAACATGTGTGGCTTCATTTTGTAAACCGTCTCGTGGGCCTACTTCTACAATTCTAACAAATGGTTTGTTCTAAAAAATCTTTAATAATTTATTTGAGTATAATTATTTATTTACTCACATGTGCATAACGTTTGATTTGATAGAATTGTTGTAAAAGAATTCGTTTATTTAAAACCATAATTACACGACGAAATTACGATTTAATAATAAATTATTTCAACATTACTGATGTCAAAGTTGGAAATTCATAATGTGACTTGTGGTGGGGATATTTGTACGATAAATGATTAATTAAAATAATGTTGAAAAATATTTGTAAATATTTATTATAACTGAAATAAGTAACTACTAAATATCTTATTTTTATATTAAGTACAAAATAATTTGTTAGAATCAATAACAATAATAATAAGTACAGTATACCATTGCAATTTTTTTAAATAGTACATGAAACAATATTGAGAACAGTAAAACTGCATAACAAGCTTAGGTTTTAATAATAATAATAATAATGAATAATAATAATAATGTATATAATAATAATAATAATAATAGCAATAATTAAAAGAAATAATAATATAAAAAGAGATAGCTACAGGGCTGAGTCTGACTAAGCCTTATTTATTTATCTATCTACATGACTATCTACCAATCTAATTTTTCTTCTCAATATTTTCATCAATTGTATTTATTTATAAGAGAGAAGAGGCTTAACAGTCCCCAGTTACCTGGACGGAAAATTCTGGCAAAACAATTGACTAGTCAGTACAGCTTTTATCACAATTTGAAGGCACTGTAGCTGTATATTTTTTTTTTGTTTCTATTTCTATCTTACTTATTGTTAGCCAATTTTCAAAATTAGAAAAAAATTAAAATAAAAATTAACAGAAAATGAAAATTTATACAAACTGTTTCACAGTGATTGTTTCGTTTTCATTTTTTTTTTTTTTTTTATAAATTATTTATCACGAAACAGTTTGTATATTGTGGTGAATTTCGAAAGATCATTTTAGGTATTTGTGTGCATTTGTACAATTTCCTTATTAAATTATATGTATAGGATGTCCCGTAAGTCGGACATTTCCTCCTAAGATGAGCGATGAAATTCTAAGGTGAAAAGTCCTTTACCATTTTTTTCATCTGACACACAGCTAATTAGTATTAGCAGCGGTATTTGCACGCTACAGCGTGCTAATCACGTGACTGTTCCGAACTAAATTTAATATACCCGCTGTCTCAATGGAGTTATACGTTGTTTTTTTGCGATTATAACACTACAAACAATAAAGTACATGGTGAAATACAAATATACAAATGACGATTAGAGTCATGTATGTCTATGGCGTGCGCTGACGATAGTCGCACGGCAATCTGAAGTAAATTCCCACCACCGTTGCCAAGTAATGACTGTCGCGCTACCTGGTCCGCTCACCGTCAAGACTCTTTTCTTCTTTTTTTTTATCGCTATATTGAGCACCTGATTGGCTACATGACTTAATTAATGGCTGATTACTAATTACCTGTAGGTCAGATAAAAAAACTATACAGGACTTTCGTCTTAGAATTTCATTCCCTATCTGCCCCTTACCGAGGAAATGTGTGACTTACGGGACACTCTGTATAGAAAATAAACTATCTTCCATTTTGATAAATTTAATAGTGAAAGAGAGCTTTTTTGTAGTTTCCTATTATCCATTATATCTAAACTTAAATGTAGGATATAATAAGACTAGACTATATGTAATTGAAATTAATTGAATTAAATTAAATTAAAGTTATTGCACTTCTTTTGCAGTCTTAACAAAAACTGCCTGCAAAAGTAGGAGCAATTATTAAAGAAAGTCTGTTATATTTCAATTGAGCATTAAGTATTATTTAACCAAATAAATGGTAACTAAACAATTGGAATTTATAAACAATTAATAATATTAGCCTATTGTGAAGTAACGATAAATATTTCAAACGATATATTATTATTCCAGTTGTTGATAAGAGAATGTTTCAACATTTATGGAGATATTCTGTAAGTGAGTTCTTATCACCAATTATTACTTATACTATTGGTTGATAGATGGCGTTCTTGTTTCATTTTACATTTTAAGCTTGTTTTTATAATCTATTTTTTGTTTCTTTCTTTATAACATTGATTTAAAATTGCGTTTATTAGGTATGTTACTGTAGCCGAGCTTCTTGTAACGTTTGAGCTTGAGCGGCTGTCTGATAAGGAATCCCAGGGAAAGCTCCTGCTGGTGCTGTTGGTATAGCAGGTGTTTGTGGTAACGTATACGTATAAGGTAAATAACCGGCTGCACCTAGAAATTAGATTTTCTGTGTCCTTACAAAAAACACACAAAAAATAACAAATTGTAATTTGATAATACCTGCAGCAGCTCCTGTATAAGGGGTGTATGCATCAAATCCGTTTGTGTATTGTCCCGCGTATGGAGCAGCTGCAGCAGCAGCCACTGCTGCAGCATTATGATATTCATAAAACTGTGAGGTTGCTGCAGCAACAGCAGCTGCATGTGTTAATTGTGTTGCCGGCAATGGTACAAGACTTCCTGGTGCTGTTGCTGTTAAATATGGTGATTGATATACATATCCTGGCGGCATTCTGGAATTATAATCAGAACACAAACATCGATTTTATATTATTATATATATAGTTATAAAGAATTATAATTTGTTGTTTGAACACAGCAAGCAACACCAGAGAAATAAATACCAAAAAAAAAAAGTAAAAAATAAAACACCTCTGATGCACTAATAAAAATGACCAACTAAAAAATAATAATTAAAAAATAAAACAACAACACGTTACAGGGCGACCTTCTAAGGATTATAGCAACTAATTCACGAACCAGACACCAATTTATAGCATACGTTCTGTTTTAGTATAGGGATAAAGCTTCATCTTCATTATTATTCGGATACTCAGTAATTTATAAATAATTCTAAATAACAAACCAATGGGCCATCAAGTAACATAACGACACCCCAGAGATTCCATTGAAATTCACTTAGAACACATAATCAACTATTTTAGTTGAATTTTTTATTGCGATCGAACAACTATCTCGCTAATTGTAAAACTTATATGATTCAATGATAAATACCTAATAGGAGATTTTAACCTTTAGACAGAAGAAATCTTATTTATTTTCGTATTTATTAATAAAGTAGGTCTCTTTTGTATTTAGATTTTGAAGCTCGCATTGTTCAAAGTCCGGATAAAGAGACATTAGTTGTAGTTGTTTTTTTTTTTGACGGTATTCGTCGGGACGTTTTAGAAACAGTGCCAAGTCTATTTCGATCGCCCTATTTAACATTGTTTGCACGTTCTAACGAACAAAATTATTTTTAATCTATTGAAGATGAATTGTAATTGTTATTGAAGGGGCCGTCCTTTCCCTATATCGTGTACAATCATTTTTTATTTTGAATTATTAACGTTGGTTGTTTTTATACACACATACATATATACATTTATATATGTCTTTAGAATTACCGCCATTTTAGATATTTTGTTGACAAAAGAATACATCATTTAGGTTTATATTTGTTGGGGTTATACCTGTAATTTACCAAATGACCAAACAACTCAAAATACTATTTTAGATTTAATACATATTGAATAAAAAAAAAAGTCCCATACGTTTACATGACATAAAATTGATTTTTATAGGAAAACACCATGTGTCAAGGTAAAAAATTATTACTGGAATATGTGCGAGTTAGTATAAGCAAATAACGCGACACTTTGACTAGAGAAATTCACGATCGATCATAAAGCTCATTGTCAAAGCACAGGACTGCATTGATAAAACATTCATACCACGGAAATACGGAATTTTAAATGACAACAACAAATGACAATGTCATATTTTTTTTATATAATAAGTCACCTGAAAAAAATATAATTTTATTGTTATTATTATTCTATTGAACTAAATGACTTTCTATTATGGAATATGGAGTTGTGTTTGTAATAATATTGTAAATAGGGATGTTCCCTACCTTGACAAATAATAACAGCGTTTGTATTTTAATTAATGGGGTGTTCTTGTTAATATTTTGATGAAATGTCAAATCATAAAACGCCCTCTAATCTAACAAAAAAAAATTAAATATTCTATATTATTATTATTAGATTCACAGATTCATTCAATATTTTATTTGAACTCAATTATCTGTTATTAAATAATTAATATGAAAAATATCAAATTTAACCAACAACGAACGACTCCAAGCATAGCAAATGAGAGAAAAAAGCAAACTGTATCATTTATCAGGGGTAAACCTCGAAAACAACAATAAAAATATTAAAAAAATTATTGATTTTCTTTATTAATCAACAAGAAATAAAGAAAGAAACCCAGCTTGCCCCTGATTGTTGCTGTTATTAATTTCAATAACAATATCAAATAACAATTAAATTTTCGATGAGTGTGTGCGGATTTTAATTGAATATTTTTGAGGTTTTCTTTTAATATGTGTCCTTTATGGTATTTATATGTGTATTTATGTTAATATTTAACGTAGCGCGCACACATATGTATATAAAATATATTACAGACAATTTATGTTGAATGATAAGAAAAATTATTGTACGAAACAAAGAGTGGACGATAAACATAAAAACCTTTTGATAACAACAATAAACGATATTACATTCATGCATTATACAGTAAATGGAGTTTATATCGATGAATTGAATAATTAAGGAACACCCTTGTCAATAACAAACGAATTTCATATTATTAATATTGAGTTTGTCGCTAAATTAGACTGTAATTTATTATATGCGATATTTATGTTATACTTTAATATTTAAAAAGACACTATATATGTACATATATAAATCTAATTAAATTATATATCGGTCTATTAATTTAATGGCAATATATGTTAATAATAATAATGTTTTTGAAATTTATAAGGGGATGTTGTTGAATGGTAAAAGTTCGTAGGTGTGTGCAAAATAACAATAAGTGTAGAATACGCGAATAGTCGAGATCGTTACAAGAAATATCGTATATAGGAAGGACGGTACAGGTCAATAGTAACCCCGGAATCCGGACTCCGGACTCGGCGCAAACGTTATTAACTGACAACTAAGTCCGGATTTGCGCAAAGCTAGAATGAGATTATCCAATAGAAACTTGTTATCCGCCTCCACAGACCGCCTTCATCGCAAATCCGTAATAGGTAGAGATTTTAGTTTTTTAGAAAATTCATAAAATTTATCTTTTTTTTATGTTTTTCTGTTTAAACAAAAAAAAAACAACAGCAACAAAAATCATGGTATTTTTGGAAGACGAAAAAATTTGTACTTTATGTGAATGTGTAGGATGAGAATGGCATTTTTAACAGCTGCTTGAAACCGGTAAACACGAAAGCGACCCAAGATAAAGCGTATCTATATTTAAATGCTGGTATTGATGAAGAGTAGAATGACTCGGATGGAGGAGCAAATCTTCAGTAATTAATTATCAAGTTATTTTCGGTTGATACATAATTCAAAAGCATGGCCAACGTTGACGCATTTAGTTTGGCGTCAAAAAACATATTAGAGTGCGTATTTTTCTCAATGGATATACTGCTAATATTTTTATTGTGAATTAATGTCGATTCTTTTGTATCTACCTGTATACAGGGTATAATCAAAATCATTGACAATCTTCGAACCACATGTAGGGCCCGAAAAACTGAGCCGATTTTTATGATAAATTTAGTCGGTATTTGCTATTTGGGAACTACTAAAACGTGCAGCGTTTCCTGCTACGTAGCAGCTTTATATAGAACAGACAGAGCGAGCATTTTGAACAATTTTTGCAGTGTTTTTAATCAAACTTGTGTATATGTTCAATAAGTAGGTTAGTAAGATTTATGTGGGTAGTTCATGAAAATCCGATGTGTTATACTGACATTTTTTTATCAAGTTTCAACAGTAACATTATGGTAGGTTGGTACTTGGCCATCAAACAATATTTTTTCTTTTTGAACCTTCAAAATATGTTTATCGTACTCTATTCTACATAAGGATATCCTTCATTTACCGAACCAATATATTAATCATGTGGGCAGCACAAGTTGTGCACGTGATTTTTAGTGAGATTGGTGTAAAAAGTCTTGTTTACACTGCTCAAAATATTCAAATTCAATGCGACTAACTTAACCCAGACAATAAACGACTGACTTGTAACAGGTGTAGCCCGGCATCTCCGGCGCGATCATGATACAGTGTAAATCGGTCTTTTAAGCTTTTAACTAACATCCCTTGAATTCTTCCAACCAATGAATGTTCAATTTTTAAGTTGCACGTACATAACACGCGCTTTTATTCCTATATTTATTGCGCAAATGGAGTATAGTAAGGTATGAAGACTGTTAGTAATTTTGATTACACCCTGTATACTTATAAGAATCGATAATGATGTCACATGAATTACATGTTACAAATAATGAAAACTGATACGATAAAACAACTAACCCATAAAGAAGACTGGATCATATCTACCGATCTGTATCGTTTATTTTTATTACTTTTCCAATATTGACCTATTCTATACCGTATGTTATTGTAACGATTTTATTGTTTGCTATTAAATTTGTTTTTCTAGACGATAAAAGCAAAAACAAGAGGATATCTTGATGATGGTTAGTAATTTTGTATAATATCCTCATAGGTTTCTTAAAAATTTGGTGCCAAAATCTTACCACGTGTTTCACTTCAAGAACTATTTAAAAAAATAACAACAAGAGTGCAAGTGCAAGTCTAATCATTGTTAAATAAAATATTAACAATTCAAATCTAATAGATAATTATATGCGTAATCATTTCAATATATAATTTTGTTGTAATTTTTGATTAAAATGTATTAAAAACCACCAATTCCACAGGATTATTTGTATAACCACTGTTTTGTGGTAAGACGCGCGCCGCCACGCTAGCCAGACATTCAATTTCCACTCGCTGTTATGCCACCACCACCATCACCACCACCACCGCCACCACCACCATCATCACCGCCACCATCACCACCGGCTGCATTGTAACACATCCAGGTTAATGACAATCAAGCAACATCGACATCCTGTTAGTGTCGCGTTAGTGTTACACTGCAGTCGTCAGTTATTTATATATAAATGAAAATAAAATAAATATGTGTAGGTATATATATTTATGTATAGGTATATATATAGTATGTATAGTATATAGTAAAAGAACGAACATCAAAAATAATCAGCCCAAAAAGAACACGAAAACCTCACAGCAAACATTAAGATGAACGTCCGTCATTACCCTGACGTTCTCTCCATCTGGCCGCGACGATTCAGTCAACACCCTTGTTTCAATCCCTGAGACATCGTGTACAAATTTAAAATGTTTCACGTTTCGAAATTCTATAATATTGCTATTTTTGTTTATTATATGCGTTTACAACAACAATCCCCCTGTTTCGACTCAATTGAAAATAAAATTTAGAAAACAAAAATCTATCGAATATTGAATTATATTCAATTATAAATCTAGTAGATCGTTAAACATAATTTTATTTTGAGGGATTTTTGCACGTTTTACTACTTGTCGTAAATTCATTGTTTTGAAATATTTATAATTGTAAATTCGAACCAAATCATCACAATTCCCCACAAATTTCCTTTTTGTGAATAAGTAAATTATACAGGATGTTCGATCTAAATATGATTGATTCTATAAAATTCCTATAAGTCGACAAGCGATTTGAAAAATATCTTAAAGATTTGTAGGAGAACATTTTAGCAAAATTAGAATCTAGTACCTCATTTGAAAGTTGATCAAATATTGTTCGTTTCTGATGATGTTGCTATTTTCAAAAACGAGCTAAACACTCAAAACGACTACGAATGACTCGAAGACCCTCCGCACATTATATTTTGTCGTTTTTCTCCATTGCATCCTAGAAAAAATAGGAGACATTCTCCTCTGCTCCAAAATAAAATAGAGAAAAACAAAAAATTCAATGCTGAAAGAATCCCCGAGTCATTCTAAGTCGTTTTTTAAAATCGTGACATCGTCAGAAACGAGCGTTTTATGAACGACTTCCAAATGATCTATGAGGTTCTAGATTTGCATAAATGTTCTCTAGGGACCCTCCTACAAATCCTTGAAATATTTTTCGAATCGTTCGTCGGCTAATAGGAGCTTCATAGAATCGACCTTAGTTATTTCGAACAACCTGTATTTAGCGGTATAATTAAAATTTTTATAAAATTAAAAAACAAATTGGAACCCACATCCAACGGGGGAGTTGATTAGTGTGCCGATTTAGGGTGAAGTGATTTTCTGTAAATTTTGTGATGAATGAATCGTCAAATTCGGCAATATTTGGATGGAAAAATTGTCAATTGGTATTTAGACGGAACTCGTGCAATATAGTTAGTTGCGATCCCGCCGCCGGATCACCCATGATAATTATTAATTCAGCAAGATCGCAATCTAACTTTATTTTTATTTTTTAATCTCATTTTATCTTATTCATCTTTATTTTGTTTTGTTTTTAATAGAATAAAAATCAATAAACTAATCAAATAAAATCCACACGCACACTCACAAACACTCATCGAAGGAACTAACTCTTTACATTTTGTATTTGAGGCGTTACGAACGTTGGGTTCGGGATACGTCTCATTGTCAGCCAAATTCTAATCTGCAAATCATATGGAATAACGAATCACCAACTGCCTTCATGACTAAGTAGCTAGAAAATATCAAATATTGATTACGACAGACTTGGTGATGCACATTGAGATAATAATAATAATGATAACAACAATAATAATAATAACAATAATAATAATAACAATAATAATAATAACAATAATAATAATACACATCGCGTGCGACTCTTTCCGAGTTTGTCGTTCAATTTACTTACCCATATTGGCCAGGCAAAAGGGTTGGATAACCAGCACGTACCCCTGGAAACGGAAAGCCTATAAAATGAAATAAAATAAAATAAAATTAAAAAAAAAATAACACAATTTTAGATAAAGTTATTCCGAAATTATTCACTTGTTGCTGCTCTTTTGAAATTTCAACACGCACACTCAGGAAACTACTATGATTTGTTTCGCCCTATTAGCATTTCCTATACAGGACCGTATTTACTCAACACACCTATATTACCGGATATTTTTCATAAATATATGTCATAAATTTTTTACAATTTATCAGTTAAAGAAATCAAAATTTTAGCTTAATCGACTGAAGTTCGTCAAAGTCCGGTGATTGTTATTTACGGACGTCCGGATATACCTACAGGAAGTCCGGAGGGTGGTTTACAATCAACATTAACACTAAACCACCTGGTTAGAAATATTATTAATTTATTGTAAATCAATTCAATATTCATTTATTTATATAGAAATTTATAAATATTTCATTTTAAATAAATTATTGATATGATATTGTTCCGGAATTACACACCGTAACTTTTCGAACGGACGCATTTGGTAGCGAATAAAATTATTTTTTTTTTTTAATTTTTGTTTAACATATTTTGATAAAATCGATAAGAACTACGTACCTGTTTGATTATTTCCACGGGGCTTTGCTCCGAGAATTGCTAAATTAACATTAGCTTTACGACCATCTATGATAGGATTTGCATCTTTACAGGCGCGATCTGAAGACGATTTGTCTCCCATAATTACCTAAAAATAAATAAATAAAGACACAAATAAATAAATATTATTTGAATATAAAAATCAATATTACTGAATTAATTTAATGGAAATGTTCTATTGTTATTATTTAGTCGTATGTGATTACTGTCAAGTTTTCACAATCAAAATTTTTTTGTATTAATAAAGAAATCGATATTACAAAAACATGTCTCAATTATTTCTGTGAAGCCTCAAATCATTTAGATCGGATATAGATATTTTTTGGTACTCTTTTTAATACTTTAATTCTAAAAGTAATTATAAAGTCATTAGCAAAATGATTTTATTGTACCAAACAATATCAGGAACTGGACATTACAGTAAAATATATTTTTTATTTCTTTAATATCAGTTGTTATTATATATCAAAATTTATTTGCAGTGAATAATAACAGAATTATTATTATTTTTTAATATTTTTCTACACTAAATTAGCTCCGGGCTAAATTTAGACTAATCCGGAACTCCTTTGTGTATAGTTTTTTTTTTTTTTTAAGGAACAACAATGTAATCACAAAGGATCGAGATCAATTTGATTTTCACCCATTTGACGATGCATATAACACTACCCTTAATATAGGGGATTATGTGATCCGTTTAAGCAGCTGCAACTAAATTCTCCCCAACTTTATATAATACAGTTGTAGTTATTTTATAAATAATTTTGTGTATTTTTATAAAAAAGTACTTACAAATCCATATCCCCGACTTTTCCCTGTTTGTCGATCAGTTATAACCACGGCTTCCTCAATTTCACCATATACCGAGAAATGCTCCCTTAATGATTGATCTGTGGTATGATATGGTAAACCTCCCACGAAAAGCTTCGTCCACGTTGTATCTTTTTGTTGTACACCGGTATTGGTAGTGGTTGTTGTGGTAGCTGTTGTACCTAAGGCACTTAAACCACCAAGTCCTAAATTGTCTGCTTCATTTGAAGCAGTCATGCCGGCACCAGGCATTAACATTTTATTTTCTTCAGCGGCCTCCTGGTTTGGCGCGCGCTCCTCAATATTACGGTTATTATTATTATTATTATTGTTATTGTGGTTTTCTGTTTGTCTAGTTGGACGACTTCCTAAAGGATTAACAATATTGTTTATATATTCTTTGGTGAAGGTACTCCGGCGATCTCGCATAGGTGTAGATGTCTGACCGTTTTGCACATAAGTTACTCAGTAATAACACCACACTTTATTTTATTTCTTCGAATTTATTTAGTCTTCTAAATAATCAAGAACCACAAATTTCAACTTTATGTATTTATACGATAAATCAATAATTTATATTATTTTGTGAAATTAACTTAAGAAAGGATATAAACATAGATAAGTATGACGACAACTGAATGAATGGATATACTCAACACATATGACTACTTCTAACGCTCTGGCGCGAATACAAGCGCAATTACTAAAACGCTGAAATGCGCCCCCTGGATTGGTCAAAATGTGGTGGGGACGCACCTATTATATATTTCTAACTTAAAATATATATGTATACAGCAATATCAAAAAATTTTATACCACATTTAATAAACAATTGTTGAAATATTTATTATAGTTTTACAATTGTAGCAGAACGTATGTTCCGAGCACCTGGACAATAAATTTTGCAATAAAACCACAACACAATGCTATTCTATACAATAAATAATTCAAAAACTAAACAATATTGCATAACTTTCGATTTTCGATTTCCGTTCGATTTGAACAAGATTAGAACGACAATCGACAGTTAAGGTGGCGAAACTTTGGTACGTCAACGGTTATTTTTAATTTTCCCATCGAAAACAAAACTATAATTTTATCAAATAAAATTAGATATACAGATAGTCTACATATTGAAGATTATTTTATTGTTTAAACAATCCGAAACTATCGGTTATCAACTCAAAAATTTTCTCTGTGGGGTGTTGTTTTATTAACATGTGTAGTCGATAATAGTCTACAACTGTAGTCTTTGCAAACTGTTGAGGAAGCCAGTACGGATCTGTTGAACGCGTGCCGTACATTTTACTCTCCATCTGCGCGTGTTGAGGCTACCCTACTATGCATATTATTGTTCCACTTGGTCGGTACTTGTACACCTGGATGCAGCACCCTTCATACGAATAACTCCCCTCATTTATAGAATGCACATTATTCCTTGTTAAAAATTTTGCGCAAATTGATTCTCAACAAATCCATTTAAATATGCGAAAATATTTTAAATTTATTTATAAATAAAACAATCCATTTTTATAATATTTATTCTTTTAATATTAATTCTTTGATGTGTTTTAACAACAGATGTGCTCTCCACTGTAACAACATATGTTAAATTTTCAACTATACCACACCTAAACATTCGCTAATTGTACAATACGAAAAAATTGTTATTTCTTCAAAAAAAAAAGTATCGATTGAAATTATACCAACTTCAAATTAATGATTACTGTCCATTACAATAAATCAATCATTACTAGACACATTAATTTTTTTTGTTTTTTCATTATTGTCTGTGTGAAACTCTAATGATCGTTAAAAATATAAAATAGTAACCAACAAAAATTTATACATAAACTTCTCAAATGGATATCGATAGGAACTATAGGAAGCCTCTTTCGTTATCAAACTCAGGTATTGTTAACGGGAAGTACTATTACATTACTTTATTGTCCTTCAGGACCCCTGTTCCCCACTTATCCGTTTTCCGGACCGGATATAACGAAGCAAAAAAGATAATAATAACACGCACATAGGTACTCAAATATTGACACCTATTTGATTCCCATCTATAAATTGATTATTCAATTAAATATTTAATTTTTTCAATTTTTACAATATTAATAACAATACTTAATGTAAAATATACTAAATTTAGTAAAGTGCCTTAAAATAAACTCAATGTATCATTAGTAAGTATGCAACAGAAAACAGAAAAAAGAAAAATTGGAGATCCCTACAGTACAAAACATGTGTTTTATACACGATCTATTTTTTGAACTCGACTTTCTTTATATTTACTTTTATTTTCTCGTCACTAGCTCTCCATAATTTACTTACACGACACTTTGATTATTATTCCAATTATTTATTGAAAGCTTTCCTCGATAATTTATTTCAAATATCATTTGAATCATAAATTGCTGTTAGTGCTTTACTGTCTAGTAATCAATAATAAATTAACTAAATTTGAGAGGAAAAAAAAGAGGCAAAGCGCTTTTCACAAGTTTATTTATAAATTTTTCAGCAAAATTTCAGAGAATGTCAAATAATCATTATTTTTGAGAAACAAAATCAAGACTGAATACGATTGGCCACCATAAAAAAAGAAATTAAGCTTGTTTTGTTATAAAGATATTGTGTTTGTGCCAAATTAGTTCAAAGATGCGCATTTGCGACATTAACGATCTGTAGATAAGGCAACATGTTCGTCGCCAAATATTTTTAGCATCTCGACCTCAGTCGTTTCACTTCTATAATTTCATTATTTTTTTCTGTTTTCCATTTCAACTGATTTATAGTCAGGAAATTTCTTTCAATATGTTGAAGTTTTATAGTGCTTTCAATAAACTTTAACAAAAACTATTTTCAGATCAATTGTATTATTTATTTTCAAATATTTTTTTTCCAATATAAATTTTATTAGAAAGGCTTGATGATTGAAGGATTACTACTATGTATATATCTAATAATAATTTAAATCAACCAAGTCCTTTTTGAAATGTTTACTAGCGCTGCGCTTTCAGTATTTCACACTTCAGAGCAATAACCTTCAAACTTTGCATATGACAGAGTAGTTGTTTGAAAGCTTTAATATACAAATTTATATTAATAAAAGCGTTGAAAATTCTTCGTTTGCATTTAATACGAGAGAAAAGTTCAATTAAAGCAAAGTTGATAGAAAAAAAATCGATATAGGAGCATTGTTTGGTGTCAGAAGTTTTGTCACAAAGCCTCGTTCTTTTTTTAACGATTAGATCTATTAGCGATGTAGTCTTTTTATAAGCATCGTGACGTTCTTGACTTTATTTTCAGATAGAGGAAGTAAGAATTGTGTGTGTTTAGCGCAAGCGGCGTCGAGACGTCGTTGGTCTATGGGGGCAGATGTACTCTCTCTCTCTCCCGTTTCTAATTATCTATCCACTCTTATGTATAAGAAAAACAAAAAAAAAAAGATTCTGTACATTTCGAAATCTATTTTCGTTTCAGTTTGTGGTTAACACATTCAGCTGTTCAACGTTTATCAGATTTAATCGTGATTTGTCAACAAATATAATATTCGATCAAAATTTCCTAAAATTTTTTTACGAATACTAAAAAAAATAAAATATTATTAAATATAAAAATATTGACTTGAAATGATACAAACAAAGTAAAAAAAGCTGTTTCAACCCTTGGAAATGTTCCAATCACAAATGAGTCAGCATTAGTAAAATTCTTAATTATTAAATAAAATAATAATTTTCGTTAATTAGAATTCGATAGATTTTTTTTGAACAAATCGCTTAATTGCTTGTTTTAGATATGTTTATAGTCCAATCTATGTAATGATTAGGAATATTAAATTTACGTACTATATAGTTTAGTTTTCGAAAACAATCTACTTTCAACCCTTATATTTCACGCGAGCTATATGAAAAATATATGAAGTCTTGGGGCGAATTGGGGACTTTTTAACGCCCACCCTTATAATGCTTACAGGTACATTAAATAGACAGGTGAAATCGTATAAAAATCATTAATCGTTTATGTATTACAAATCGATTTGTATCTACATATACATGTATATAGAGTATATAGAGCTTGTATACTTCCTTCGTCTTACAATTAGTGATAATAATGACAATAGCAATAATAATAATCATAATCGCAATAATAATGTAAAAGTTTGTGCAATTATATACATATATATACCATATGTATACATATGTATATGTATATGTTATATGTATATCTATATAAAATATTCTTTTATTTTTCTATATTTCGTGTTTATAGCTTGATTAAATATCTAGATAAGCCTCTACATCATGAGAATATAAAAAGAAGGGCATATTCAATCTAACAATTTGATATTAATCAGATATCTACCCTACATATTTTTTAACGTTTATCATTTCCACCATTATTCACTAAAAGTGAAGAAATAACAAAGGGAATTTAATCATCGCTTCTAACTTAATTAATATAAAATTTTAAGACTACTATAAAGAGTTGCATCTACAAATAGACTAATGAAAAAAGACGACAATTGAAGCCTTTTTCTCAAATCATTAATTATTGAGTGGTATTCACTAACTTTTTGATGAATGATTAGTATATTTAAGCGAAATATTGACCAAATCACTATGCATTTGAAACCATCTATCTCACTCTCTACATTTTCAATTACATCTAATAATTGAAAAGAGATAAGTATAAAATGACAATCGCGCAAGTTATCACGCAACTATTCTATCCTAAGACCGTCTACACACGGAATAATTCATTAGAAACTAATTACTGTCGCAAATCACTAACTAGTCCACGTTGAGTCACTGCCTATGTTATCCAATGGAAAACAACAGACGGTGCTACTGGTCACTAATTAGTTACTAACGCGTTAGTGATCAGTTCTAAGTGATTCAACTTTATACTCACTTCCAAGTTGCATCACTTAGAATTGACAAAATGATAAATATCTTGCCACAACTGATCCAAACATGAGCTAATTGTATAGGCCTTTAAACAGTGTTAACTCAGGGCTCAGGGCCCTCAAAGTTAACTGTCCGCCTCTGCTTTAACAGACGGATGATAAAACGTAAATAACGAAATTTGACATACTTTTCATTCAAATTTATTCTACAAACTAATTATGTGTTATCGTCTAAAAATATTGTACAAATTTTAAACCGTGCAAAATAAATTCTGGCTAAATTTTCGTTTTTGAAAAATTGTTGACACCTGCAACATTGTTCTCATTTTCGACGTAGTTAAGTTCACGAAAATAAAATTTCTTGCTTTACACACAATTTGTGTTGAATTTCAAAACCAATTTTTTTTGTCAAATTTGACAACAGGTCATTTGGTTGTTATAAAATTAGATACATTATTTTTTATTGAAAATTCTTTGAAACAAAGCAAATAAGAATGATATTGAGAATTCGAAGCGATTTTTAACATGCTCCAAGATTCTACACCTCAGAATTTAGTCAGAAGATCTCCTTGGATGCATCGTGAAATGCCCGAAACAACGGGGGTCACAATGTCTGAGTATGTCAGAGAACAAACCAGAAATCGATGGTTAAAAATTGGCACTTATTCAGACACCGAATAGAAAGTGGGAATACTGCGGGCTTTTAAAGTCTATATTTCATGAAATTGATGTTACTCTTCTTTTGAATATTTTGTATATTTATTGTAAATACATAATAAACTTTTGTTATAAATCTTTAGTAAAAAACAATAATAGAGTTTTGTAAATACAACCCAAACCCTCACCAACTTAATTTAAACTGTGCTAGTTAATCAATTTTGTTAAACTTTGAAGATTTCCGGTCAACACCAACAATATTACGGACTCTCTTTATAATTGAATTACTGGTAGCATCACTATACCAGTCAATATATGGTGCAGAATATTGAAATGGTGGTCCATATGTTATACTGATTTGATCATTACCACTAAACGGTCCATATCCATATCCTAAATTTTTTTAAATTATCAAATTAATTGTTTTATTTTGTAGGGAACTCACCTCCTGTCGAATTTGTTGCTGTTGAATTGTATGTTGTCGTCGGTGTCTCTGTTGTTGTTCCATTTGTTATTATTGTTTGTGGTTCTGTTGTTGTTGTTGTTTGCCGTTGTCGTACAATAACAATTTCAGTTTGTTGTTCATCATCAGTGTCATCATAATTAATTGTTTCGGTAGTTTGTGTTCTACGTCGTGTTGGTCTTGTTGGTTTTTTCGATCGATAACGTTTTGTTGTATGTTCAATAGAATCATAATCATCATCATCATCTTCATAAATATTATCATCATTATATTCTTCATAACTGTCATAATATTCTGGTGGTGGTGTTGTAGTTGGTCGTCTTCGTTTTTGTGGATATCTCGTTCGTTTCGGTTTAATTGTTGTTCTTCTATAAGTTTGTCGTCTTCTATTATTCGATTCAGATGGAATCGGCTCAATATTATTGATATTATCGATAGTTGTAACAATTTTATTCTCATCTGCATAATTATCATGATAATCCTGTAAAGTTGGTGGCGGTGGTGGTGGTAGTGGTGGCGGCGGCAATAAAGCTGGTGGTGTTAAATCATCATGTGGTGGAGCGGGTGTTAGAATATTATTGGGATAATTATAATTAATTTCATCATAATTGTAGTGATTTTTTACAGGATACCATTTAGGATAATCTTGGTGTTCGTACTGAATTGGTAATGGTTTATTATAAGCTAACCAAGGATTTGGATCGTATGTGATTTGGAATGGGAAATATTTGGCCGTCACTACTCGACTTAAAATATTTGCCAAAATAAAACCAAATAATGGGCCAAATGTTCTTGGATTTGTTGTTGATGTTTTATTATCCAATTTCATTGTTACTAATTCTCAATTGATATTAACGCCAGTTATTATTATTATTAATGTTAATATCAAAAGATATATTTGTAATTCACAATATTTGTAATTCACAATATATGAACTAAAACTTTCAAGCACTTCATACAAACTGACACTATTTAGTTATTGTCGTATTAATAATGAAATTGAAAATTTCAGAGAAAATAGGGAAAAATAGAGAAAGTCTCGCAAATATGCGGGTGATTTCCTAAATAACCCTCATACATATTTTTTCAAACTCTTATCAAATGCTGTCATTGTACCTATTTATGATTTATGGAGATAGAATTTTCGCCTATAATTGTGAAATATTCAATAAATAATAATTTTGAGTTTCAAAAATGTATAATTCGACGGAGTTGACATCTGGCCGACAATTTCAGAACTATAGTGTGTTACAGTCAAGAAAATGATATTGGACTGCCATCTACAAATCAATATCATTGAAGATATTGATGATTATTGGAAATTAATTTTAAATATGTAGCAATAAATTTGAAATAAAAATCTATCATATTGTGTAATAATTTTTCCAAGTTTTAGTTTAATTAAATAATCGATTGAATTCTTTGATAAATTGTAAGGGTCTCAATATAAAGGTTTCGAAATTATCGCGAAGAAATATTTTCTTTTTGAATTCTTATATTTCTTTTATAATTTTCGTTCTATTTATTCTTATTCATTTTTTAATCGCATTTATTATTTTTGTTGAATCACGATTTTATTTTTTATTTTTATTTTTTTTTAATCACGAAGACGAACCATTTCAAAAACGTATTACTTGATGAATTTATTATTCATCTTTAGAAGCTTATTTTTTAATAATCACTTCAAAGCAACGGTGAAACTCTTAAATAAAAGACTCGATAGATCTCGGTAAATTGAGTTTCCTTAATAAAATTAACCCTTCAATCAGGGTATATCGAAAGAGCTATCATCTGTTAGAGCGATTATATAATGTAACTCTTTCTTCTTCAATACCTTCCTCCTTTTGAGGTTAAAAGCCGTCTTTGAAAAGCTTGAAAATTGTTTCAAGATGTTCGATTGAATTATTCTCTACCATTTTTGCCCCTTTGACTCTTTATATTTATTAAAAATTCCAACTATTAAAACTAGGCTATCCGTTATCATTTATCATGTTAGATAAATAAGATATAGCGTTATCTAAGTTGAGATAAACGTGTAAATTTTATACGAGAGTTAGTTAAGAATTTTTCAATGAAAAAGCATGGTCCATCCTAGTGAGTTGCTTAGAACAAATTCACTAGAGGCTGGCCAATTTGCCGCCCCTATTAATATAGTAAATGATAATTCAATAGATTGTGGTTGTTCGAATTTACCATGTTTTAATAAATTGTTTAATTTAGAAAAGTTTGCTAAATTGAATACTTTTGTTGTTTGTTTATCAATTGTCGGTTTCTTTCATGGTGCATTACTATATTATTTTCGTGGAACTGCAGAAATTTGGGCACAACATTATAATATAAGTAAAGATAATATTGGTGAGTTTTTTTTTCATTTATAAACAATACAATTGCTTAAATTATGGTTTTTAGAATGGTTGATATATGCAGATGAACTTTTTATTGGAATCTTGGGATTAAGTGTCGCATATTGGGGTAATAGGATACATAGAATATCTTGGATTGGTGGCTTAACAATATTCTTTTCAATAAACAGTTTACTTCTTCTTGTTCCTGAAATTTTTCATAAGAATTTAAAAAATGAAACAACAACAAGTAAACAATAATGCAAATATTTTTAATAATAATAATGTAGAAAATTTTTATTCAACTTGTTTTCAAAATTTTAGGCGATAATCTGTGTATAAACACCCCACCTTATCAGCTATCCAACGATGAACAAGTCAATCATATTAGTATTATATTGTTGGTATTATTCCAAATTTTTTATGCAAACGCTTCGATTTCTTTTCTCACCCACGGTATCACTTATTTGGATGATAATGGTCCAAGGAAACATAGCCCGGCCTGTATTGGTATTCATATTGTTTTTACACATACAAACCACTAATAAATTATAAATATTTAGGAATCTGTTTAGCTGCTAAAGAATTGGGAAAACAGGCAGGTATTTATTTTGCTGGATTTCCATTATATTTCGGTAGAACAATTGTATTTTCATCACCAAGTAATTTGTTATAATTATTTCTTCCTTTATTGTCTTTATCTAAAATGAATTTGATATAATTTTAGTTTGGATTTGTGCTAGTGTAGGAGCATTTCTAGCTGGTTGTTTAATATCAATGTTCCCTAAGAATCTGCCTTCAATTATGATTCAACGTATTTCTGCTTCAATTCTCGACATAGCGTCAGGGCATCAAGTGCAAATGAAAAAGAAAGAAATTCAAGATGGTAATATTTTGACGTATTTATACATAAATACATGTTAAAATATATATTATTCTCTTACAGGATTTTTAACAATATTTTTAAGATTAATTAAAAACAAAATATTGTTATTAAATATATGTTGTGTTGTTTTAATCCAATCATCGATAATAAATTTAGGTATATTTGAAAAAGTTTCAAATCTATCACGTTTTTCTGTATCACCCAAATATGATACATCATTAATACAATTAACAACAAATCTATTAACACAACCATTAGTCGCTATATCGATGATAGCAACAGGAACAATAATTTCGAAAATACAACCCCAAATCAAATCGCTATTAACGTACAATATAATAATATCAATATTGTTAATATTAATTTTTATTAGTACTGGATTTTTTAAATGCAATACGAATAATCAATATAAAACAATTGTATCTAGTTCATATTGCCGTGCCCATTGTAATTATTGTATGTTAACTGATTTCCAACCAATTTGTGTACAACATAAAACATATTTTTCGCCATGTTTTGCTGGTTGTTCATCAATTAAAGAAATCAATTCGGCAAAGGTAAATTTAATAAAAATTCTAATTATTGTATCAATTTTATAATTAATTGTAATTTGTAGATTTATCAAAATTGTACTTGTGGTGGTGGTTGGTATGAGAAAGGCAATTATGAAGGTACTGAAGGAGCTTGTAATGGCGATTATTGTAATTTATTAAGAACATTATCAGAAATAAACAACATGATTTGCATGTCATTATTAGCGACAATTTTTATAACAAACATAATCATAATTATGAGATGTGTTTTAAATAAAGACAAACCTGTAGCATTAGGATTCTACGTTACTTTTTTGGGGATAGTACCATATATTCCAATAAGACTAATATACGGTGTTGTTGTTGGTAATTCTACGATTAATTAGAAAAATTAATTACTTAAAACTATTATTTTATAGAACAATTTTGTGAATTTAAAAGAACCGGACAATGTCAATATTACACAGAAGAAGCCAGTACATTTATATCAATAATAACAGTAATTTTAATGATAATATCAATTATTTTTGCAATTATTATTAGATGTATTATAAATTTTAATTATGATATAGAAGAATTAATTATGGATAATAATTTACATGAATTAGATGATATAGGAGCAGTAGCAACAACAACACAAAGATTGATGAATAATGAAAATCAAATGGATTTAAATTTAGCACAATCAGCTAATAATGCAACACAAAATTCAAATAATTCATTATCACATGATTCATTATTGGATTTAGAAAATGTTGGGGATGATCATGATTCAATTGGCTCTATTGGTTCAGAATTAAATCGTCGACGTTAAATTAATTATAAATATAAATTATATCTACATAATTATATGTATACGTATGTAATTTTTTTTTATTTTAAAAATGAATTTTTAATTAGCGAGATCTTCTAATTCAAATTCAATTTCTTCATCGAATATTTTTAAACCTTTCACAAAAAACCATACACCAGCATCAAATAATGTACCGATCATGACAAATATTGCTGCTGTAAAATTCATTGTATATCTTAAAGTTTTCCCATTATATAACCAACAATTTCCATTTCCTGTACAAGTCTTTCCCCACACCAGACAAGCTTCGTCTGTGAATGTAAACGAAACAACAAGAATAAAAAGATGGATTTGATATAAGTGATTTTTAGCCTAACCCAAGATGATTCCGAATAGAATCGGTGATGGTACGAAAGCACAAAGACTCATCAGCATTAAACCAAAGCCCATAGCCACGGGTTTATCTTTTTCATCAACACATCTAAAAATAATTATTATGTTCAATTTAATTAAATTTTATTTAATTCGATTGTGAATACCTTATGGTTACTAAAAAGTTTGAAGCTCGTCCTGTTGCCCCACTGAATTTTAATATACATAAAATCGTTAAAAATATGTAAAATTTTGATAAACAATCAACTGGACAATTTCCAGGATAAGCAAATCCTTCATCTGATACTTTGTAGTGTTGTGTTATATTCATTACTTGACCGTATAAAGTGTTATTAAATGGTATACATGAGCATTTTAAAAATACATTAGTCTCTTTAATTTGTTTAGTTTTTTTACATCCAGCATGGCAGGCTGATATGAATGTGGTTTTTCCATCTTGTGAGCAAACAGGGTTGTATTTGACATAATCACAATTACAATGTGAATTACACTCGTTTATTGGATTTAATCTGAAAGTTAATTATTGATAATTGATTAATTGTTGAATAAAAGTTCAATCTATAACGGGTTATTCACATATGGAAACACCCATTATTTGGCGAGCATTTGGGAGGATTTATTGGGTAGTCTCTGGAGATGATTTTAACATAATTAAAACCTCATAGCTCATTTGGAAGTCGGTCAAAAAACGCTCCTTCTGGACGAGGTCACGATTTTCAAGAGCGACTAACAAGTAAGAATGACTCGAAGACTCTTCCGACAATGATTTTTTTTTTTAATTAACTCCAGATGAGCTACGAGGTTCTAATTTTGCTAAAATGATGTTCAACGATTGTCCTATAAGTCCTTGAAATTACCATAAGTCCTTTAGGTATAGTTTGAAATGAATAACCCGGTATGTATAAAATGAAGGATGTTTTGATTCCTTACTTACTCCCCATTTGATAGTATTGGTTGTTTATTATCGTTTTCAGCACATCCTAAATAAGCATATGAAACAATACCAAATACGGATATACCACCAACAATGACATTCCAAGCAGCTAAATTACGTGCACGCGGTTTATATTTAGATATAATTAGTCCAGACAATAGAATACCAATAGCTGAAAATACAAGACCAGCACTGCCTGTTATTAAATTAGATGCAGACGCCGATTGACGATATTGAGTTTCTATATATTTTGGTAGAAATATCCAATATGGCATATAACCCAAAAAATAAAATATTGCAGCGAAATTATTCAACATTAATATGCGATTCGATATTAAACGTTTGAACGTTTTCATCATATCTATAAATTGAATATATTTTTATATAGAAATATTGTAATTAAATTATTGCTATTTTGATTGATTGAAACCTTTAAAGGAAGTTGGTAATTCTGGTTCAGGTTCGGATATTTTTGATGTTTGTTTTTTTAATATTTCTTTACGTGCAGCCGCTCGTGGTAGAGTTTTTGGAAATAAAGCTAACAATGATGCGAGTATAAATATAATTATAGATAAAATAATCCAACCCAACCACCAGGCCCCCAACCATCTTGGATCATTCGTTTTAATTGTTGGCGTTAATGTTGGCGATATATAAAGTTTAAGACATATTGATGCTAAACCATAACCAATAGCCGGACCTAACATTCTTATGAAATATGAGAAACCTAAAAGTTAATTCATAATAAGTTATATTTTTTTTATCGTATATCTAATGAATATTAATGATTTTTACTGAAAAGGGCTGGCGTTTTCGATTTTTTAATATTATCATCCATATAAGATACTCCAAGAGTGTAATAAAGAGAACCACCAATTCCTGAGATAAATTGCGCAATAAAAAGGATTAATTGTGGTGAATAGTTGCCACCTTCTATTTCACATTCAGATAATGTTGAATTTTTACTATAACATAACGATTTTTTATGTTCACGTTCTAATTTATCAATAGTTTTATTATTAATTGTGCAATATTCAACAGTTAATGATAGTGCATCAGTACCAGGTCCATAAAGAAAATGCGGTAATGCTGTTAATATACAAAATAAAACAACTGTATAGATCCCTAGGGCCATCCAACGTGGTCTATGGCCTCGGCCTGCATAATAACTTAAAATCACCGAGACAAACAATTGACTTAAATCATTGCCAACAGTAATTATTCCTAGAAATTTACAATTAAATAAATTAATGGAACAAACGATTTTTTTGATAAAAAAAATTAAATGTAAAATTCACAATATTTACCAGTTGTGCGACTTGGTATTTTAAAACGTTTCTCTAAAGTTGTTATTGTACCATTAAAATATGCAAAAGCTGCTGAAAGAACACAGCCTAAAAGACCGTACAGGAGGACGTATGCCTTTTTGTTAGCAAATTTTTGCATGCAGACCCCTTTTATACACCAAATACCACAAGTTGTGTCATCACTTAATGCAATTTCTTTTAATTTATTCCTTTCCATCGGCTTCAAATCTTCTTTATCAAAAGCTAAATGATTTGATTCCATTGTGTGAACAACACAAATTCAATAAGATAAATATATAAACACACAAATAACACACACAGATTTTATGAGAAAATTCTAAATAACATCACCAAAATTGCACATTATTTATGTTGTTAGATTACATTAGATTTAAAATTGTAATTTGTAAATTTATGGAATTTTCGAATTATTAGAAGATTATACGGTATTATTGTTATTATTATTAACAGACGATTTCTACTGACCTAATTAGCTTAGAGGGCCAAATAAATCATACCATCATCAAGAACACTATAACGCAATAATAAACAGTCTGCTAGTTTAGAAACCATTCATTCATTTATTCATCAACATTGTAGTCAATCATCTAGTCACTAAGTTTATCGTAGAGTTAGAGATGTTACTGCTATTATTCAATTATTTTTTTCATTTCATTTGTGTACGTGTGTTTATGTGTGGTTGTCGTTTAATTGGATAAGTTAAATAGATAATCTTTTAAGTATTATACGTACTTATAGGTACATTATACAGGATGACCGTATACACCAAAAAATTTTAGACGATGTGAAGATTTTAAGAAAAATTCTGCTCACATAGAATGACGTAGAATAACTCAGAGATCCTCACAAAATTAATATTTTTCCGTTTTATCCATTTTATTCTGGAACACGTGGAAATGTTTTAAATTTTTTCTAGAATGCAATGGAGAAAAACGAAAAATATCGACCACCGAATAAGCTACGAGGTTCTAATTTCGCTAAAATGTGCTCTGGGGACTGTACATATGTATAGTATGTATAAATATATGAAATGTTATTATTTTATTTTATAATTATAATTCAACTTTCTTATCTTTGTATATTAATTTTAATTCAATACAAGATTTGTTGCACATTATTTTGTTTATGCTAGAAGACTAAAACGATGGATGATTTTATTAAAATCTATCTTTGTGTGTATTATAAAAGAAGGGTTGTTTGTAATTTAGTTTATTAGCAGCTGGCGATGCGTTTAAAATTGTACAAGAATATCATCCTATGGATACATTGTGGAATTTGGGGCGAGTGAACCGTATCGGTTGTTTTAAATTTGTTCAGTGTCGTGCACTTAAAAAGATATAAATTCGTTGTATCGAGATTTAAGGTGAGGCGTATTCTTAGTCTTTCAATAAAAGGGTGGAATATAAGGAATTAAAAATAAATGGAAACTTTTTCCATAAGTCCTGTTAGATTACAAATAATGAAAGCCCGGCTCGCATTGCGTTTAGAGTTTTAATAGTCTTATGGCACATCGCGCGGAATTAGTCGGTATGGCAGAAGTATCTCTCGGCATCTCAGGAATATTTATTCGTTTTTCCAAACGACTCGGTCCGAGACAATGCGGGACTAAAGATGGTTGTGTCGGAGTTGCTGGGACGCGCTCGTGATTTCGCTTTAATCCTCGTATAATGGTTGTGTAATTCTTCCAACTTGGATCCATACAACAACTCTTTCTGTTAATCGCCTAATATATTCAGAAAGCATTCCGGTTCGCGGCCGTTGATTTGTTCCGGTTGCTTAACATTTTTAACAGTCTGTCTCTACATTTAGGCGCCGAGCATCAGACATCGAGGATTAAAATGTAATAACATCGTTGCACGATGAAATTACATTTTTAATTTGAATAACTTATTTTTCGTGTTGATTTAAGCATTTACATTGCCCTGAGCCTGCTAAGACGTGCCATAACGGTAAAAATTGCGATTCACAACTAAAGCTAAATGTATAATGGTGAAGATTGGGGCTTAAAAATTATAATAGCTTGAAAGGGACTAAATGATGACTAGCATCCCTGTCCGGCACCAATCGCCCACCACGAAATCTGATCACGTCCTCTATCTGATCCTAGCACGTAATGAAAAATTGCACGTTCGTTAAGGAAAAGGTGAAGGAGTAAAATTAGTACTACAAGAACCAAATAAAGAAAGATTCATCGTCCTTAAGTGAGAATTTTCTTTAACGAAAACTCATCATTAAATTAACAAGTTTTATAAAAGTACTTAATAATTATAATTGACTAGTCAATCATATACCCTATTCTACATTATACATATTATTTCAACACTTATTACAATTATTAATCAAGCATTACTGCGTATGTATGTAGAAAAAACAATTGAGAGTACAGACTCCCTAGATAAATATTGAACGAAAACTATCAAATGGGTAATTATTTATGATTAAAATATATCGAAAGATTAGAGGCTTCTTTTTTAGTTACGATGAATATTTGTTTTGTTTTGTTTGTTTGTGGAATGAAATCGGATTGTACATAACGTGCATTGAACTGAAATCTTAGCAATTAGTTCTTTGAAAGAATTTTCGTTTACGCTTTTGCCTTTTGCGACGGAGATTTTTCTGGTACGCAAGCAAATCATTAGTAAGGTTTATCAGTGATTATGTCAATCGCTTTGAAGTTGTAAATAATGTGTATGGATACATATAATATAGGTTTATATTGATGGAAAATGATGAAAAAGTATGCTTTTGAATTTGTGTGATATGTACCTATATCGTTTAAATCGAAACATAATATTGGTTCGTAGTTATAATAGAAAGATCGATCGACTAATTCGCCTATATGTTACGGAAATATTAGATGTTAATGGTTCTAAAGTAAGGGTAAGAGACGTTCCTTTATGCGGCATGTCTAACTATCGTATTAAGGAAATTCGCGTGGTAGCAATTAAATAATCCCTTCAAAGCATGAATCGAATGAATATGCCTTAGGGAATCATATAGTATAGAAGTGGTAATAAGCATCTGTTGTTATAATAATACGGACGCTGGCGACGACTACAACAACGACAATGACAACGACAACGATGCCAACAACAATAATATATCAAACATGCAAATTCTTATTGCTTCCAGATAATCTGGATCCGTTTTTCATGAAATAAACTGGCCATATATATTCCATATCAGTCTCATGTTTACCATCATACAACTACCACACTGATATGGCCATCGTTAGACACATGTTTGATTTACGTTGAATTTCTTCCAAACTATGCCTAAGTTGAGTTAACTAACTATATCTAAATATATCATCCGTTCTTGAATCCAACAACATTTTAAGAAATTATAGAAAACTAAGAAAAACAACAACAACAACAAGAATCTCATCATCTTTATTTTATTAACAAAATTAAACGATGAATGGTAGTAAGAAGACTGGTCCATTTAACCGTATTTGATGCAAGATTAAACGACCATCAAAGTCATTGATTCAATATTTTCTACTCCCCATTTATTACAGCTATTTCACGATATGGCAAAGGATGCAGTCAATTACTAAAGTGGCTGCCACATGATTGGATATAAATCTGATGTGGCTTTGATGCTCAACAAGGAGTATTTTTATTCCTTTCGAGTGGAAATTTTGTAATTTACCTTCCGCAATGGCTATGTGTGTTTATGTCAACTAACTCTAGTAAAGTAAATATTTGTCAATGCAATATAGGACTTTATTAGTGAAATTAACCCATCGCTCAATAATATATAAGCAAATTACTTAAGTATTACAACCGATAGATCAAGATCAGAAGATAATACAACAAATTAACGATTATAACAATCATCTGTTTAAGTATTGCTAATATTCCACCAATTTTAAATATAAATTGTTCAACAATCCTCGAGATTAAACGTTCTTCGTTTTCTCTTAAAAAAAAAAAAACATAAACGTAATCATTCTAATTGCTCACCATAGTGTCGAATGTTAGACTGTAAAAAAAACACGATTATGGTGGATGCGCCGGGAGCAATGCAATAAAGTGTATATACTTTAAGTATGATATCCCTTAAACGATGATAACAATAGCAATAATTATAAAAATCTTGAAATCCACTGTAACTATAGAATCAATATATGTTTATAAATATGTAAAAATCTAAATAATATTGATATGAACCGTTGGTGAAGATAAAAAATACGGTGGGAGTGCCTGCCGCAAGGCGGAGGTAGAAATAAAGTAGTCTTGTAATGGATGACTGAAATCGATATTGAGTAGCGAGTGGGGATTAAATTTAATTCTGAAGCTTGTTAAAATTTTACCAGGGCTGGACACCGAAGACGCGCATTTTAATAACGTTTCGTTGTTGTTGTTGTTATTGTTATTATTTTCGTTACTATATTAACGTAACGTTTCACAAAAGGGGTAAAGGGGCAGAGAAGATACTACATGTCTTTCTGGAATTAGCCAAATGTGTTTTCGCATATTAGACATAATACAGCGTTGAGCCGAATTAATTCTCGCTCCCTTGCGGTGCCGTAGCATAGCAAAAGCATTAGCATGATCATACCTTGTCTTGAGATTCGATCTTAACCCGACGCGCGTCGTTATACATCTTAGACACGCGGTTCAAACGTTTGCCGCAAGAGGATTATCGGATGCAGATAAGGGACGAACCGCGACGAACTCACCCGGTGGGTATCCATCAACATTATCTTACCACAATTATACAAATAATAAATATTTATCGTGTCCCTTTATCCTCTTACTTCTGTTCCGTTTCTTCCTTCCTGTTGCTTTTCCTCCTCATTACATCTAATCCCATATTGCATTCCGAGATGTTCTTAACAAGAAAAATTGTTTGCCGTTTCTATCGTCCGTCAGTCAAATTAATCTGTCGTTTTATTAATATAATCCTATTTTTATTTTGTTTGATTATTTTATTATTTATTTATTTATTTATTTATTTATTTATTTATTTATTTATTTATTTATTTATTTATTTATTTATTTATTTATTTATTTATTTATTTATTTATTTATTTATTTATTTATTTATTTATTTATTTATTTATTTATTTATTTATTTATTTATTTATTTATTTATTTATTTATTTATTTATTTATTTATTTATTTATTTATTTATTTATTTATTTATTTTGTTATAGGTAAATGTGTTAGTTAATTTGAAATGTTTACAAAGTTTTCACTTAATAATTTATTTTTATGAGATAATTTAGTAAATCGTCCATGAGAAATATCTGTCCAAAGCCGTTGGCTCTTTACTTGATTCAAGTCTTTATTTTGAGACGGCAGACTTAAATATGGCAGCAATTATTCTAAATACGGTATTAAAACCTTTTTAGATGGCTATTCTTTCCAGGCCACGACGCCAGTAATACTCTCTGGTATACGGCTCGGAAATAGAGCAAATACAAAAGATTGGCTTTATACTGTCGGACTGGAGGACGGGTTCGCTTGATGAGGATGAACGATAAAAGGCTCCACGCTTGGAACAGGTGGTGATTTGGTTCCGTGCCCGTTTTGCATAACAATTGCCGGTTAAGTAGACTCTATCATCACGTTTTCTTTTTAGGTTATTTACTGTGGTATATTAGAAAGCACTAAAGCTGTCACAATGAAAACGACATTTTAATCCTCTGAGTCGAGCCAAAATCTTACGCTAGCAAAATAAATGAATTTTAAGAAATTACTTTCTCTTTCTTCTATCTTAGGGGTTATTTCACTCGTATACATTAAAGTTTTAAGCTTCAGAATAGCTTAAAATAAAGCCGGAATAAAAGCTGAAAGACAAAAAGCAAATGCTATAAATTACGACAATCAAGGCGATGCAATAACCAAGCTATATGTATTTATCTTGTATGTACATAGGTACCTACATATATGTATTATAGTAGTATATAATTTACAAATTCAACTATTTTGATAAATTTTACTCTACAATTTTTATCATAAACAATATAATGTTATCGGTTATTATTAAATTAATTTATTAACGTAATCTAATTAAAACATATTTATTCAATAAATTATTTCTTTTCGGCTATTAATTTGAATAATATGAAAATAATAAGACCATTATATGTCTAACCAAATACAATCTTAGTTGCATTTGTTCTCGATGCTTTGCATCTTACGGCAATATTTCAAGCGTTTAAGACGTATATAGGTGCGTGGTAGATTTTGTAGGATCGAATTGATTTGTAGTACATAAATGCTACTATTACTACCACCAATACTACCACGACCACCCTTCCAATACATTCTATATTATTTGAATTTTCGTCTATATTTCCACTGTTGTTCTTCTTCAAACATATGCTGAGGAGTCGAATACAAAACAGTATGGAAAAAAAAAATTATAAATAAAAGAGAATTTTATGTATTTATAAAGAAAAATTACTAATTATTACAGTGAAAGCTTTTAGTCAATATTAAAGTTCATTCATTTGGCCTTTGTAGCTTACGATACGGTCAATATCAATTTAAGATAATTGAGTTGTGTCATATTTAAGGAAATGCCCAAATGATGAGAATCGAAAGGGGTCGCGAAATCCTCAAACACACTCATAGACACACACATACACACAAACATAGGCAAACATTCGGCTTGTTTCTATTGGGGACGTAAATCATCAAAATTGCCATTTACCAAATCCTAACGTTTCTATTTACTTAATACATCATCTACTATTGATAATAAATGTATATCGTTTAATTGACTTTTTATCAATATTGTCAGAAATATTGGTACTGCCACCAAATTTACCAATGTTACTATAATAAATTATTCAAACTAATATGCAACCAAAAATACTTAAAATAATAATTTTATTGGATAGGGTTTTAAAGGAGGGGGCGAACGAAATTTTGAATTAAATTTATTATACATCTGTGACGAATAATCTTTTGGATAATTAAATTTTCAAATTTAAGCCCCTAGGTAAGTAGTGAGCAATATCCTTAACCCTTTACCTACTAGTTAATTGTTGCATAACATATAGCGATAACAAGTCTTAGAACATCAACTATTAGATACTGTATGAATCGCTCTTTGTGAGAGACTTCGGACATTATTATTAAAGGCTAATGGATTTTAAGAAGGGTTGTGTATACTATATACATATACTGTCGACTCACAACTTTAAGAGAGTTATAAAATTTTACCAACAAAGACCACCTGAAATGGCAGAATTAAGACGTGATAATTTAAAAAAAAAATTGATTATCTTAATTACAGGCCTGGCCGCTTTTCATCAAATGTTAACCATAAACAGCCTTGAACAAAATTATTATTACTCTCTTAAAGTTGTAAGTCGACAGTACATATATTTATGTATCTTCGATAGTTGATGACGTAACAATAAAAGGGCTAGTTTCAAACTATACACTTCCCAACTTCCTTGTCCTGTTGATGAGTGATATAGAATGATAATAGGGACTAAAATCATATCACACCTCCTTTAACTTCTGTTAGTATTATTATTATTTTTATTATTAATATATTTATAAATACATATATTTTTTAAATACGTATTTGTATTGTGTCGATTCGCACAATAATGTTCAAATATTTGATAAATTTTTTTTTTATTGTCTATATTTGGGATAGATTTCTAATATCCGATAAAAAAATTTAACACAACTTTGTGATTAGTCTAATTAGTTTCAAGTGGTTTTTCGATACCTTCAAAATTAAGTCTAGATAAATCTTATAGATAATTTTTTACGAGAAGAAAAAATCAAAAACATCTTTTCTCTATTTATTTCTTTGTTTTGTATTTTTTAATAAAATTATTATAGTTAAGGAGTTGAGGGTTAATTCTCCACGCTATTTATCTAATGTTTAATTCTATCAACTAGTAGTATATTAAGAAACAAGTTCTAAAAGTGTCAGTTTATTACACGTGTTTTATAAAGAACGGGTGTAATAAATGAATTTTGGAACGACTTTCTTATACTTCTTTTTTTTCTAATTTGCACCCTTTTGCACCATTTTTTAAAATAAGCTAGAAATTCAATTCATATTTAAATTATTTAGATCTTCCTGACACTTGATTTTCTTTATATATTTTTTAACAATTGTTTATTTTGAATAAAAGGGTTGCTACTATTGCTATTAAAAAAGAATTTGTTTAACGCATATTGACAGCTGTCAATTGAATTTGAGTGACAAACGTTCAATTATTAACTTTAAGAAAATAAATAATACTATTTATTAAAGAACACTAAAATGTGCTTTAATAGGTATTAAAACACTTTTTTGTACTAATAACACTATTATGGACGCAAGTTAGAAAAATATATTTCGACAACCATTACAAGTAGATAAAAAGAGATTAATCTAATAGATACTTTATCAATAGTTTTTCATATGATTAGATCGAAATAATAATAGTGCAAGATTTGAAAAAATTACAATATGTAATTATGTATTGTTATCGTTGGATTAAATTTTCGATTTTTTTAAGTCATTTATAACCGCAAAATAACTTAAATTGCTTAGTTGAATTATTCAGAATTTTACTGAATAATTAAGTGTTCCTTAAGATGTTACAATTTAGTTTGAATGTATAAAAGAGAGGGGTCCTACAATATAGCTGATAATCCTACTTAACGTTTTTCTTTCTATTCTTGTAATATATTAAGGGAAAGATAGAGAAGCCTGTGTTCATCTTAACGAAACGAAAATATTAAAATGGTAAAGATGATTGTGATTTAAAAAAAAAAAGACGACCTGCTTTTCATCAATTTTTTTCTAAGAAAAATCCAATATTTACCTTTATTTCTATATAGATTGCTTAGTGTTTGTGTGTTTTATTTAATAACAACTTGAAGTGGATGAAATTTGCTTTTAAATAAAGTGAACGATCATATTATGAATATACAAACATGGTCAATATAATTAGATTTTTAAACGAATCAAGGGTCAAATTTGAGAGGGTGTATTAGAGCTTCACCATATTCATCTCTTTACTAAATAAACGATTAAATCAATGATGAAGGCTATTCAAATTTTAATGTTTTGTTAAAATTTAATGGATCACAAGTCAATTTCTAATTAAGAAAAAATTATCGGCGCTAGATCAAAGGCTATTATTTTCAAATTGAAACAGATTTTCAAGTGCTTATTTTAGTTAATCAGTTGCTTATCATAAATCATTTCAGTGCACTGTAATACGTATTATAAGTATAATAACAGTTAAATATTTACTTAAATATTAGATTAAAAGAAAATCCATTACTTCAACATATTCCATAATATATAGGTATTATCTATTATTAAATAAGACAATCAGAAATTTTTCATAATTCAAAATCTCACCTACCAAATGACTATAATGTTTTACGTTATGTTACGTAATTAGTTTTATTTTGTATAATCTCTACTGTTTGCTACTCTTGACAAACAGTAAAATGTTATCATCAGTTAATTTATATTTAGTTTAGTCTTTGCTTTATGATTTAAATTTATTATAAGATTTATTTAAGCACTTATAGATAATGGATCAGCTGTAACTACTAAAATTTGATAGACGCCTAATTCTAAGGCCAAGTAAAATTACTCAATTTTGTAATAAATAAAAATAAAACAATCAAATTCGTTAATCTTTCGTCTAAACCAATGGCTCTTAAGCGGGGTGGAATAATCGTATGAATAGAAATTTCAGTCTTTTAAGTGGGAATTAAGTGTGTACAAATGAACTATGTGAGAATGCGTCAAATTATTTGAAGTAAGCTTTTTAAGTTTGAAGATTCTGCAAAATTACAGAAGGGGTTCATTGGCCTAAATTGAGGAAAACATTAGGAGATGCGTTGTTTTTTAAAATTAGATTGGTCAAGTTGAATTAGACGAACAATACAAGCGATTAATTCAATCGTTTACTATAGCATCAATAATAAAATGTTGAACATTAAAAGGTATTTTATATACAACGAATTGAAAATAAAATAATATAAATTAATTATAATTTGAAATTAGGACAAACCATGGCAACTTTAAAGTAGAATCCTTGTTGTATTGAACGAGACTTGAACGTCTTAACTAGTAATTATAAATTAGCTATATAATAAAGTTTTCTTGCTGTCTTCAAACGACATAGACTAAGGAAAATCTTTAAAACAACTGCTTCCATTAATGTGCATGATAAATCGATTAGCTAAGTAAATAGTAACAAAGTTAAAGTTCGCTTGAAACTATATTATTACTATCATCATCATCATTATTATTATTGTTATTATTATTATTATTTATGTTATCATTATTGTTATTAGAGTAATTATTATTTCGAATTTTTCATAACTAATTGCTTTATTTATACCTACATAATAATAAAAACAATAATGTAATAAGTTGTCAGCTTTTCGTTGTAAATATAATTTGAATTTTTCTCGTAATCATCGTTTAATAGTTGGAATAATAATAATTGCTATCAGTCGTAAACTTGTTATAATTTAAGGGTCAACTAGCTGTGGGATGTATAAATATTTCATCGTGTGAAGTGATTTAAAAGTGCTAACTGTAAAGTTATTATTGATTATTTTTTCTAATTTATATTACAGACTAGAGTTTTAAAACAACCAAAAACATTGTATAATTTTTATATAAAATTTGTTTGAAGTTTTATTTATTATTGTAGTTTTCTTTGTTATTATTATTATTATTATTATTATTATTATTATTACTATTATTACTATTATTACTATTATTACTATTAGAATATTTTTAAGGAACGATAAAAATATGGTAGCCGCATGTAATGTATGTATTCTATGTATATAAATATACAGGGGCAAAATTGTCGAAATATAGGAAACGTGCTTATCAATTTGAATATATTGAACATATGTAAATTGCGATTAGATAAAATTGGTATGATTGTATCTCTACATGTTGGCAAAGACATATGAGTTATAAAATTATCATAGAAAAACCATAAGAGACGTAGTAGTTGTATTGTAACAGACATTTAAGAAAATTCAACCGCATGTGGGCCCAGTTGTATGTAATATAGGTACATGTATGTATGTAAGTTTTATTTTATTTTATGCGGAAATCTGTAGGGATGAATAATTTACTTGAACCCTTTGTTGTATAGAGTGGGACATACCTCAATACAGTACCGCCTATCCTGATATTCCCGACTCCGCCTACATATCAACTCATTTGAGCGTCGAGACGGTGGTCGACGCTGGGGGCGCAAGCGCTCGACTAGACGAAACTTTTCTAAGAAGTTGATTATGATTGTAAAACACCAATCTTTTATTATTCTCACTACATATATTCGATAATAATAAATTGTCATTTTATTTAAAAAAACATCTTTATTTATTTATTTATCTAAAATTGTAAATATCCATATTTATATAATATTATAATTTTAATATGGATATAAGATATTTTAGTTAGTGGGCCGGCCATATTCATTAAGAAAAACCGGGTAGTTGATCGTTTTTATTATTATTATTTTTTCTCTGTAGAGCGTAAAGTGTGTTTGCGCGGTGAGCGCATGAGGGGGTGGTGCGATCTACCCTGTACAACCGCCACCGTTAGTTGCACCGTCGCAACACAGAATCAGTCGTTGTCGGGTACGCGTTACATACAGTATCTATACCGCTCCTGTCTTTGAGCCTGTAATCACGTTGCTGGCGGGCGCATCTCGTCATGTCAATTTGATCCAGTGTTTCCCTATAAGTATCTGTTTTTTTTTTTATTTTTATGACGATGGACTTTCAGAGTGCCATGGAGACATTCGCTGAAGCCTGGGTTGCTGCCAACACTAAAGGTGCACCACTCTCTGAAATATCCACTCAGGTAAATTGTCAATAATTAACAATCTTATATTTATTAAAAAAAAAAAGCAATACAATTAGAATTAAAGGATGTTATATTGTTCAATAATTATTACAACATCAATGCTGGATTCGATCTATTTTCCCCCTGGAAAATCCGGTTAATGCCGGATTTAGTAAATCCAGGATTAGCCTAGCCGGATTGAAGCGCGAATCGATGGAATTGGCTGATTGTATTTCCGTCTGGCGTCTAACAAATATAAACATTTTAAATCATTATGCGGGGCGTGAATTTTCAGTTAAAACTATACATTCTATATAGTGTCATTTTGATAATTACAAATAATAATAATAAAAGTTACATATCGATGCAAGGTATAATTATTTATTTTTAACGCAATTAACTTATAATTAATGCAAACAATTCATAGTAACTTTAATAAAGACGTCACAAATTGTTAGTTATTTTTACAAGTTATAGATTATGATTTGTAATCGTATTATCCCCTTTCATTTATTTACATTAATTATTTTTAATTACAACTACGCATGAAAGTGTTTAAGTATTTCAAAAACGAAAAAACCCAATCGATGTTTTGAAATATTGTTAAATTAACCCTCAACAGGTCCAATTTAACATCAATTAATCTAATCTAATCGCTCAATCGTTTTTCTAACATAGTTGCAATTGAATTTCAATTTAGTGTTTTTTAATTTTGTCAAAATTATTTTATAAAACAAGATGGGTTAATTATGAAAACAAAGGATTAAGAAAATATTGTTATATAATTTATCAGTTCATTGTTGGATGTTTAAATTGTAAATCAAATTTTAATTTATTATTTATTACTGTTAAACAATCAAAAAATAAATAATTAAGCTAATAAAAATTTTAATTTCATATACAATTAATTGTCTATGAAAACGAATAATAATCAATTGAAAATAATACGTATTGTTCTTAATTATATTATTAATATATCAATGTATATGATAATAATTAGATATATCAAACAATAACAGAATTATAGATATCAATATTAAGAAAATTGTCAAGTGAAAGATTTTTGTTATTATTGTTGATGAAATTTTTACCTGAAAACTATTATATACCTGGACAAGACCCTAAACCATAAGGTTGTCATTAAGTGAGGAATTAACTTTATGACTAATAGGTTTATACTAATCGGTTGCTTTCGCTATATGGCTTGTAAAATATCTAAAAACGCCATAGGGAGATGCAGCCCAGGTAGGATTACGGACCTACATATCTTGAAAAATTCGTCTCGAACACAAGGCCAAATCCACAATACTCACAGATAAACAGGCACACACCAACACACACACACACACACACACACACACACACACAATCAAACAAAAAAATGAGACTCTATTTCTTATTAAGTCATCTAAACCATAGCTGAATTATTGTGGATGCTTTTCAAATAAATTTCGGATAAATATAAAAATTGATTTACGTGTCCATTTACCCGAACGATTACTAATAAGCTTTCGAATTTTACTGAAGATTATCTATTTTCAATTTAACTGTGATTTTTATTTTGAATTCTATTTACAAAAGTTGTACAGTGTCTATAGAACAACGGTTTTTTTTAATAATATTTTGAAAAAAAATGAGGATGATTACGATAATAATAATAAAAATAAAATAAACGAGGGTGGAAGAATATAAAAGTTGTCTACAGGTGGGAAACACACAGGTAAAAAAAACATCATGTCCTTCCGGGCGTTACACATGAAAGGCTCCACCGGTCGCTAGTACCGGTCACTTTACTAAATTTACTAAATACGTACTAATTAATTAATTTGGAACGTATTTACTAAAAATCAATTTCTTTCTGGTTATATCAATACAATGCGAAGGGATGTATGCTGAAAATAAATAATAAATTATTATATTTATCGTTTAATAAAATACAATATTAATTTATTGGCATTAATATAGCATTAAGATATATTATTCTTCAATAATAATTACTAATAAATTATAATAATAGAATGAAAATTGCATTTATTTCGGTAATAATGATACATTAGGATAATCTAATGATTTACTTTCATCATTCAGGATCCGGATATTTCTATGAAAACTAAAATTTTAATTAGCTTAATGAATCGTTTTGTGACTGATGAATTAGCTGTGTTGTTTTTTTGTATCCATTTCTATATAATTATTAGAAATTGTCCCTTACAATGTTGCAAATAGTACTTTATAATAAATTACACTAAGTGATTCGAGCAAAGTGTACTTATTTAAAAGCTGTTACCTTGTAACGTATTGCTTCCACATAATTGTAATTAAAAACAATTAAATCAATATATTTTTATGTATATATGTAGATATAATTAGTAATGTATTTTGTATTGGAAAATTACAAAAATTTGTTATAAATATAATAAGTTTTCCATCAACAATATAACATTTAAAGATGCAGTTTTCGACAGCGACAGAGATTGACCACCAGGTCGATGCTCCCCTATTCTACTGTTGGCCCTGCATACTTACACAACTGCTGGCACTTTTTGCCAACAATTTCGTAGAAGTTAAACTATAGCCAGTTCTGTCACTCATTCGCAAAACAATCAGAAAACTAAACCAGATTCCATTCTTTTGCAAATAATGATTTTTGATATACAACTCCAGCTAGTACTGGAAATTGTCCTTTTTTCTGAGAAAATACTTGAAAGGGAATTTAACAAAAATATTTTATTGCATTACAGTACAACTGTTGTATACCTGTATTTATTATATGACTTCAAATTACAATATTTCGCCGCTTTCTAAAACATCTACCCTGTCTAGATATTGCTCTGTTGGCAACTAGGTATTTATGACCTTAATAACGGCTTTTATTGCTGGAAGCTGATCCGGACAGTCCCTTTATCCAATATTGGATGACAGGTAGTCTTGAAGAAATTTTTAACTTAAACACAATCATTGTTGTCGTCAGTTATGTGTAGTACTTATCATAAAATATAATTTTTAGATTATTTTACATAGAAAAATCAATAGAAAATACGTTTTAATTCTAACTGTAAAATAACAAAAATTATGACCCAAAAAAGCCAACATAATTTATTATATGTAACGTCATTGTCTTAGCTTAATCTTGGCTTAACTGCTATAACGATTGTGAACAAAATAATAGCTGAGAGACTTTTCAAAAACATAATTTTTATTATAAAAATATTAGGAGAATATCAACAAAATATGGTAACATCGAATTTATTTTTTTTGGTCTTCTAAGTAATATTCAAGAATCGCGATTAACAACTGAATAAGATAAAGAAATAAAATAAAGACGTATTTATTGATGAGATCAACTGTTTTTCGGGAAGGTCAATATTCAGACATTTGTTAATATCTAAAATTCTTACTGCAATTCTGACCTAAATGTAGTAGAGCATGTCAGTCAAAAAAGTGGCAGCTTCCTTCGATTCATTCGAGTTGATAAATTAAATGTATAAAATCAACAAAATCAATCTCAACTTATTCATTATTAGTATCATTATTATAATTATCAATATTGAGATGATTCTGTTTGAAATAATGGAAATAAAATTAAATGTAGTTTTAATTCTTTAAAAATTATATAATAGATACATACTTAGGTGAGAATGTGTGTGACAATATCTTTTTAATTCGTCTGAATTGCTTGAATTAATTGGTCAGAGTTTAATAAACACTGTAGTGTTGGACGATATAATCAAAACAATTTGTAATTAACTAAATGGTGTCCGATTAGTAGTCTCTGATTAATGTAGAAACCAGCACTAAAACCACGTAATCGATGAATCGACTTGTTCTTGAAAATACTATCACGTAGTACAGGGTAACTTAAATCTTGGATTATACAGAATACATAGTCGTCTTTATTTAGATAAATAATTATGTATATATGTATATGTATATCGGTATATATAAATGGAAATACTTTTTATTTGCGTAATGATGAAGCAGCTTATTTAATTCAAAAGACTAAGAATACAGGCTTAAAAAAAGACTCGAAGCATACAAATGCTTGTTATATACGGATTAAGGGAATTATGAGTCATGCAGATTTAGTTTAGATCTTCTTATATCTGAACTGGGATGTTTTGTAGAGAAAGTGCATTGTATTTAGGGGAGAATAGAAGAATAAAACGATAGGGTTATAGTCATTGGTGGTGATGGTGGTGGGGCATGAGACAGAGATGGACAGTCGATGTTTTAACTTGCTAGTATAGTGGCGGCTCGTCGAACGTCTGATAAATATGACGTTCAGGAATTCAGATGCTTTTTGACCCCACTTAACCCAGATTAAGCACGATCATAATGGACAGTCAAACGAACAGATTTGTACAAATACATATCACATTTGAATGTTGCAGTTATTTTAGTTTATAATTTATCAACTAAAAAAAAAATATGGAATATCTAATATTAAATATCAATAATTAATTCTATCTAATTGTTAATAATTTCTTAAAGTTCATGTAGTTGCGTTGTAGTTATATTTATAAAATAGCTTAAGATTTAAGAGGATTATCTCTTACAGAGTCAGGCGTTGGCGTTGACAAGGACTTGTAAAACACCATCACCAACAACAACAACACCAGCCGTTACTGGACGGTCTAGTCGCGAATCGGCCGAAAGGGCCACTACACCGCCAACAAATCGATCCCCATCTGCTTTAGACAGCAATGTTTCCCCACAATCTATAAAAGACGATTTCGAGGCATCTAAAACATCGACAGGTGAGAGAATATAATTCATATGTTTGTATGTATTAAAAATATACCTGTATGTATATGTAACTAGGAAAATTATGTTTTGCACAATTACATTTTTTTTGGGGAAAAGTAATTTATTATCGAGTAATTTGTGGGCAGGTCTCATCTCTAGGAGTTAAGAATTGTCCGGTCGCATTTAAGTATCACTGTACTAGGCTTATCCTCCATTGGTGAGGTTCACCGTCCGCGTTCAACTCCCCGATGCCCCTCGTGTCGGTCGGATTGAAGCGGATTGTGCGGCGTTAAGCAGATTATCTGCTCATGATTGATGAAACGGCTGCAACCCGGTACACCCCAAACCAAAAACATTCACCGATCAGGTATGCAGCCTTTGGCCCATATGCCATACAGATACATCGTCGGGATAGTAGCGAATACCATAGTAGGCCAGTTAAAGCTGGATTAAGGAAGGTAGGGAATTAGAGGAAGCTAGGATTAGAGGGACTCTGGCCTCCTCTCTCTTACTACTAGACGGGAAGTATGGGATTAAGCTTGTGTGCAGGATTAACATTCATGGGGGATCAAATATAAGAGAAAAATTGAAAATATAGTTTTAAAATATCACTCTATGCATCTTCAACTGTCTTATATCACTTCATGTTATTTGAAATTTAAAAAACAAAACAATAGAAAAAAAACAGCTAACCATCATTCATGTTTGATAATACACACCACACTCAACTCGATCATAATGTTAATCTCTCGTTCATTTTTCATGTTATTGATACAAAAGTGAACAAATCAATAATACATTAAATTAAAAAAAACAAATAAAAATACCACTTTTTGAATATCCAAAATAGCTTCAATAGGACAAATGTAGTTAAATATTACGTTTATCTGAATTTACGGAATGCAAAGAAACAGTTAGGGTCGCTATAGGTAAAGGGGTGAGTATTTCGATAGAAGCAGTACATAAATCACCCATTCGTTAAGAAAATCCTTTAGTAGATGGGTGCAGGAGTATATCTTTCGTTAAAATTCATAATAAACGCATACATGCATATATACAAACAAACACATACATACATTTATGGTGTATCTATCACATTTTCAGTAAATGATATTTATGAAATTATGAAATTGAAAGGAAATCATTGATGTATTGTAAGACTAATGTATTTCTGGAAATTGACGATAACACGCACCAATAGCTAAACTTAATCCTTAACTGAATTAATCCGTATATTATTGGGATTAAGTAAGCGAGTCGAACAGGTTTATAGTTGTATTCATGGCGGGCAACTTCGGCGTGCGGCCTCAACATATCGGCAGATTAGCGGTCCGTCTGATCCAGGCTCAGCTAAGGCTTAAATGTCGCCAAGGTGATGTTCATCATCCTTTCATCAGTTTACAATTACAAGAACATCGATCAGTTTAACAGTTGCTTATTATTATTATTATTATTCTTATTATTATTATAAATTATGTATTGGGAAGAAATGCAATAGAATTAAATTGTAGACGAATTTTATGTTTAACAATTAAAATAAGGAACTTTACAACTTTTTATTATCAAGTTTCGTGGAATAGTTTTTCTTTGCTTCTTAACTTATCAATTTCATCGTTTCTTGGAATAAAAATATTTTCTATGTTGAAAGCTTCTTTACTAAATAAGACGCACATAGTGGGTATGCAACAAGAAAGAAACTGGGAGTGATTTGTGGCTTTCCAATTGGAAAATCGATCATATACTTCTTTTATTTTCCCAAGTACTCTGCATTTCAGTTATCAAACAGGATCAATGCAAAATTGTTGTTTTCATTTCTTATTCACAACATATGCAGTATATCTATGTATTATATTATCAACCTGTGTATCTATAATACATACATATGTATTGATATAGATATAACAATTGTATAATATATGAAATATAAATGTTTCTTCTAACATAAGTAGTTGAAAGAAATGTTGCACGTGGTTGTGGCTGAGCTTTATCGGATGAAAAATAGAGAGAGTAGTCTCTAATCCTGTCGATAGTGCATATAGTCCAGACCAGGGTGGCTAGTAGGGTTTTGTACAACGGAAGAATGAGATAGATGAGTGATTCAAAGAGATAAGCACGCACAGACGGATTAAAGGAATACATGTGCAATTCGTGAGCAATGCACACAAGCTTGAATGTGGATATTCAGAACTTGGAACTGGATTGAAGGGGATCAACAGCGGAAGTAGATAAACGTCCGGCTGGGGTACGCGGGCGGATTACCGACACTGTGATAGTATACATCCGCCTAAGTACTGATATTTTACTTATTAAAAATATTTTATATACGGTTTCATTACCATACTCTTATTAATAATAATAATAATAATAATAATAATAATAATAATAATATTAAGAACTAAGCACTAACAAAGAAATAATTAAAGCAACTTGATTTACTTTTATTCCGGTCGAACGGTAAAATGATTATTAATTTTATATGGCTTGTTACCAAAAATCCGCTTAACAGATGAGATTTTCTTTTGTTTCTCTTTATATTTTTCAATGCATCTCTTATGAAAGCAACGATAAAAGATTTAAAAAAATGCTCCGGTAATTTTATTATTTTTATAACCGTATCTACGTACAGTTTAAAACTGTCTTGGAAATAATTAAGTGAAAATTCATAAGTTTTCCAACAGAATTTCAAGACAAGATCTTTGTTTTATTTTTACAGTAGTTTAAGATACAGATGAAAAAGATTTTTTTCAATAATTGTGGATTAAATAGGATACCTAAGAAGAATTACTGTCTGTTTGAATACCACCTGTTGTTAATTTAACGACCTCAAAATCGAAATTTAATATCAAAATCTCTATAGAATTATCATATAAGATCCATCATAAAATACGACAGACAGTTGATTTATCCTGTTGAAATATTCTTGAAACAGTGTATAAGCAGTACTTTAAAGATGTTTCGCAATCCGAGTGGCTCCTTTAAATCCTTATCACAAATCCAGCATGAAATCGTATTAGCGCTCTAGCAGAACACAGGGCAGAGGACTTATTGTAAACAGTATTGCGGGTTCGAAGACCCTTCACACTCACTAAACTGAACTTTACAGCCCTTTCCACGCCACCCATTCGACTCTTTACAAGTTACGCGAATTAAAACTTTAGACTAACAAGACTTAAGCTAATAAGAAAATGGATAGAAGTTAAGCTGTTGTGTAAGACGCTTTGGTCTGACAATGTATGTACCAATGTTATGAAACATATCTGTGGACGTTACTGTCACATTAATTTAATAATTTATGAAAATGTAATAATTTTCTATATTTGATTGTACATTGTACATATCAAATTAAATTTGTTTTGGTGGAGGATATTGTTAAAAATTTTCTTAATCTTGAATGAGAGGCTCTACAATCAGTCAGACGTCAATACACGGAAATGAAACAATAGAAGAATCAGACCCTTCAATAGTTAGTAATCGATCAAGGAAGTACTTGTTGACATAATCCTGATAGCGGTTGCTATCAAGTTGTACGTCCAATTGGTCTTAACACATAATTTTCTTTGAGTTTATTTTCGTTTCTATTTCTATTTCATTCAAGTAATTAAATATAATTATTTAGAAAATGTTGAATTAGGACAATGAAATAGGGGTGTAAATGTGAGGGGTCTAAGTCCTAACGTCCCTTTATTAGAATCGGTCTTATTATTTATAAGGTTGCATTATTGATCAACTGAGCTAGAACAAAGGACCGGAAGGCAATATGAACCCCAGTTAAGACGCTGGTCAGCCCGCCTGGATTAGAGCTAGTGGGATTAGCGACTAGTGGACTATACACAGCGCGGTAAGCTGACAGGATTAATGTCCGGGACGGATCCTGCAGCCGGATCCCTGAGATTTAGAATTGAGTCCCGTCCGCAGCATCTGCATCGTAAGACCAAAATTCGCCTTAATAAAATTGAAAGTAACCAGACTTAGCAATTAAGACCTTTCAGTGTTTCGTACATCTGACGTCAATCAACAATGTGCTTTATATGGGAGCTGGAAGCTTTAACCAACTAATCCTTAAGACGCGCGGCTAGCTAGGTCTAAGTTGCTCTAGTTAAAGTACAGTAGTATGCAGAAAATCATCTTAACCTAACAAGATTATCGTAGACAAGACAACCAACAGGACTAATACCACTACCACCACTATTACCAGTATTATGTTAGTTTATTATCTATACTTTCTATTATTACTGTAGATATACATTCATACCCCTTACCACCTTGATGATCATCGATAACGCTTTTACATCAAGTCTTAACGTTTTCAAAACGACAAACTTTCCCATCTCTTGAGGTGAAAAGGAAATGAAGAAATCTTTTACTCTAACACCATATTCAATGTCATCTTTACTCTACTGCTGCTATCAATTGATCTGTCTGTCTTTCTTATCAGTGGATACTTTTCCGCTTTACACGTTCCCATTAAATTTTGTACGGCTGAACTGATTCTGTCCTCGACTATCGCGCGATCATCTGTCGTGTTGCTCCCTTCAACTCTAACGCTACTTACTTACCTATTTATCTTTGCATCGTGACGCCACTTTTTATACATTTTGACACTGACAAAGTTCTACATCATTTACAAGGTACCTAAATCAAAATTCAACAATCTCATTCAAATTATAATCTATGTATTTTATTTCCTATATTATTATAAATAGTATTAGTTAATACCTACAGTAAAAATTTATTTAAACTACCAAACAGAATAATCAAATAGTTGTTGATGATGATGATAATAAAGATTATATTGTGGTGGTTTTGTGGTACTTAGATTCGGTTTCAGCATTTTGAAATAATTAATAGAATTTTATTTATTTTCAGCAAAATCTCTACCTGTTCACTGTATTGTGGAGGCAATTTGTACATTAGATGAAAATCGAAGTTCACAACATGGTGTTTGGCGGCGGCGTCCAATGATTGAAACAGATAGTTTTGTTATAATACCCGTTGGAACACCGTTCCATAGTTTGGTACAGGTGGCATTATTACGATTAGGATATTCAGCGGATAGTGCTGCTGCAGCTAAAGGATCTGTTATTATAAAAAATTGGAAAGCGTTAAGTTTCGAACAAATCTCTGATGATCCATTAGTAACTGTTGGAGATATATTAGGTGAATTAACAACAGTTGCAACATTACGAATACAAGTATTTAGAGGACGGTCTGGATTTTTTTCTGATATTAAAGATAAACTATTAAGATTCCTTTTGGTGCATTCACATGGCTTATTATTATCATCCGGTTGTCCATTAGATGAGGTATGTTTTATTTATTTAATTTTAAATATTTTGTTTATTATTATTTTACATTTAGTTTAAACATTTAGTCTGCTTTTCGAAGGAAACGGTTATGAGACGCTCGTCTTAAGAATTAAACGGGAATGAATGTATTAAGGGTGCAGAGAATAGCAGTAACCTCGCTTTTAATAAGATTATGTAGCATTATTTCATGGTATTAATGAGATCAAAAGCCTTCTACATCCTACAGCACGAAGTAGATCTAAACCCCCACCCCGTCAACAATGTCGTTTCTCTTCTTCTTCAATTGATAAAATACAACAAAACACTTACAGTAGAGGGATGAGTCATGTTTAGAACCCGTTTCTATTTATTAGAGACGGATTATAGACGTACAACCTCATTCAGAGAGTTTAGCGGTTCTTGATCCTTGTCCACAAAGCAAGCTCTATTTCAAAAATAAGTACATACACAGAGAAAGCATATTCGGCTAACGACAACTGCGGCTTTATAAATCATAACACTTGCGCCTTTCATTTAAATCTAGCTGAACCTTAGATAAATCCGGGAAAACATGGCTTCGAACGTCTGTTGTTAAGTACCCTAATCTCACCCTAAAAACCCCCATATGCAAAGACTGGTCTGAAATTTACATTTCATACAAACTCATACAGTATCGCTCATAATTACATCACATTCACTATTTTGTTAATCTGGATACATACATGAAATTATTATCTCTAAATTATAATAAGCGATTATCCTGGTCATCAACTATATACGTATTAACAAAATAATTAATAACAATCTACAAAAAAATTATTAGATTTACATATGTTGTGTGTATGTACATATGTGAAAATGGAAGGTGTAATTTATATTTTTCAGATTGTCCTTTCACAGATCTGTCGTACGTCATCAAATGGTATCCCAATACCGGAAATATCTGAAGATATTCGTAGAAAATTCGACCAATGGTGGTCAACTCAATTTAGTCCACATTCTCCAGTTGCACGTTCCCAATTTAGTAGTTCATTTACCAATCAATATCCAGTACCTCCACAATCTTCAAAGACAATTACAGAACGCTCTGTGTCTGATACAGTACAACATCCAGCAATACAAACAGTTCATAGTCAATTTCCAACACAAAAAACTCGCATGAGGACCAGTTTCGATCCTGAATTAGAATTACCAAAATTACAAAGATGGTTCACTGAGAATCAGCATCCTAGTCGACAACAAATTCAACAATATGTTAAAGAATTAAATAATTTAGAATCAAGAAGGGGACGGAAACCTTTAGATGTAAATAATGTGGTTTATTGGTTTAAGAATGCTCGAGCAGCGCAAAAACGGGCCGAAATTAGAAATGTTACACCGGGATTACCGTGTCATTTAACAATGAATGGTTATAATAATCATAGTCCAACTAATAGTACTGGATTTTTAATTGGTGATAATTATTTAAATTCGGAAAAATTAAACGATCATAGATTAAAACAAAATCTACTATCAAGACGTGGCCCACAAACATCTCATACATCAGATGAATTCTCAAATGCTGGATCTGATTTGGAAGATGATGATATAAATGAAGTTCAACCATCTAGTCCATCAATGCCGCTATCATTAACAATTCAAAAAAAACACGATTCAAGAGAGAATAGTCCGCGGTCGTCTACTACACCACCACTACCACTACCACCACCACCATTACCGCCACCACCAGCGCCACAACCACAACCACCGACATTGCAACCAACTAATTTGCAAGTAAGTCTATTATCGCTTCGACTTATAAGTGCAATATTATTCTAGTAATTTTTGTAGATTGACGTTTGTAAACAGGAACCGAAAGATGAACCGATCAATTATCATTCACCTAGTGGCCATCTCAATAATAATAATAATAATAATAATAAAATTAACTTATCAGATATGGATGAAGATGATAATGATAACGATAATGATAATGATAATCAAAGCCATATAGAGAATAGTAATTTAAATAGTCCAGCATCTAGATCACTGTCTCAACGTTATTGTAATTCACCCGATGTTGAAGCACCATTATTACCGCGTGTACCTGGTGATGGTATTGAACGATTAGCTGCTGGTTTTCCTCTTGTGCCAAATTCTATGTTTAGTCATAGTATTATGTATATGAGCCATTATATACCTGGATTATCTCATACAACAACATCCCCACCTGGTTCAAGTACATTAGGTATATCCAGTTTAACAGCTGATGAAAGAAGAAAACGTAATCGTACATTTATTGATCCTGTTACTGAGGTGCCAAGATTAGAACAATGGTTCTCATTAAATACACATCCATCACATAATTTAATATTAAAATATACAGAAGAATTAAATTGTATGCCTTATCGACAAAAATTTCCAAGATTAGAACCGAAAAACGTACAATTCTGGTTTAAGAATCGTAGAGCTAAATGTAAAAGATTGAAAATGTCATTATTTGATAATCAACCAAGTGGACAATATCATCATAGCGATCGTGATTAATAATAATAATAATTGTTATTAAGAAAAATTTCGATATTCGGGTGTGATTAATTCTGATACTGTACTTAGACTGGTATATTATTGAATTTTATTTGTTATAGTTCGCTAATAAAACAATAAAATTTTTAATAGGGTTGTCAATAATTAGACAATAAATGTTGCGCTCTCTTTATTGTCTCTTTAACTTGAATAATAATAATAATAATAATAATAATATTGATTAATTATAATCTATGGTGATATTTTTTTTTTAATTAGGTATACAACCAGTTTAACACGTGTGATTTAAAGTTAAGTTTCTTATATCTACCCTTTTGAAAATTTTATGGTGCATGTTGAATTTATGATAAATAATTGTACCAAAGATTGTTGAAGAGTTTTATAATGTTCATTTTCTTGATTAATAATGATGATGATAACTTGATGACGATGAAGAGAAATTGTACACAAAGCTCATGTTGATATCTATTGTTCTATATTCACATTAACTGTCGTGTTGTAGCCTGTGACCATGTCTATGTAAAGCAATGTCTTAAGAAAAATATGTTAATAATGTTTTTCATTTTTTTCTTTACCGTGATTTTTGTTCAATTATCATAATTATTCTAAATATGTATGCAGATAAATAAATAAAAATGATGATAATAAAAAAAAATACCAATATACTAGCAGAATATTTCATTATCCTTTGACCATTATTATTGTCTATCTATTTCTATTTAGTCTCTTTAAATGGATAAGGGAGATTGAATGTTGTATTGAAGGGGTACATCAGAACAGAGTGTGAAATAGAGAGCAGGTTGTATGTCTTTCAGATGTCTCAATTCATTAGATCAGATAGGTTACAATGTTGTGGGGTGTGGGACAATGAGCTCGTCAACGTGCAAGTTTCCAAGTCTCCAGGAAACTAAAGGCAACCAATGATAATCTATGTCAGTCTTTTCAGATAACGTTGTCCGTTTTAACCACATATTAAATATCTAACTCGTCTTCTATATAATTATCTATTATTATAAATACAAATATATGACGTAAATACAAATACGGAAATATTTGCAGTTTATGTTAATAATGGATGGATAATATTGTATTTTCTTTTTCTCTTATAGAGAAATTCTAGAATTATACAGGTATCAGACAAGTTAACTTTAAGCATTTTTAATTGGGAAAATCGGATTGGCTTCATTATCCCTATTCAAAATATAAGACAATCTGTAAGAACATTCACTAAAGAAGCAACATCGTTGTTGCAATAAAACAATGACGTAAAACAAAGCATTATTTAATAATTTTGATTTTATGCACAAATGAATTCCTTGAGTCTTTCTTGATTTTATATTCTTTATATTATAAATACAAACAAATTTATAATTATAATGATTACAGGTAGAGTAGACAGAGGTGAAGGGGTAAATACTGTACCTATATAAAATCGGTAAGCTTAACAGTTTGTGTTTTTGTACTTGTTCTTCCCTTTTATATTCAATATAAAGCTACTTTATTAAGTTACTATAGTAGCGAAACGAATTCAAGTTAAAAACTTATAAGAGAGCAAAATAAAAATAAAAGTAACGTTAGTCAAATCAACAATTATGTATATTCATTTTAAGTTGGTTAAGGGATGATCTCAGCGGGCATCATTTAAAACTCTTTTATCATATATGTATTATAGTACCTACTATTTCAACTTTCCGCCTAGGTTATGAATAATAAATACTGATATAGAACGTAATCTCAGCCTGAGCGCCTTTAGCGAAATGCATATTCTCCGTCGGGGAACAGCTACTTATCAGCTCGCTGCTAAATTAAAGATAAAAAATATACTGTCACGTCCATTCTGAGTTGGCTTATTCAATTTCCATCTCCTATCCGTGGGGCGCAGACCGTCGAGATATGTGGGACTAAGATGAAGACAGGCGTATACAGCAAATCCTCACCGCATCTCCTGATCACGTTCTTAAAGGCCCGACTTGTGATCCGATTAACTCTACGACGCCACCGTCGCAATCTCTGTAATGATAAAAATGGCAATAAAAATTAGGGATAATGGGACGACGGTGTAGTGGGGTTGAAATTTCGTCGTGATGTCACCGCACAAGATAAGAAGAAAGAATAAAATTAAACGAAATGATCGATTATAGAAACAAGACTCAATTTAAATTTAAAATCATTTAACTATTGAATTTGGATAAAACTTTCCACACTCTTACCAAGCTTATCCTTAGTAAGTGGAAAGTGCGGTTCCCATCAAATCCACTTACGCTTACTAGCAACGGTGTTGTGGTAAGGACAATTTTCTTCTACTTCTCATCCTTCTCATTCTTACATCTCTATTCATGATATGTGTATTTAATATAAGTTTCTTACCATATTATCGTTTACGTTTCACAACAGACAACCCTAAAAATGTCAATGCTTCTTAAATTCGGTTCAACTGTTGAATTCGGAAATCATACATATGGGAACCACCGGTTTGTTATTGGGTAGGTTACATATGTACATATAAATGATGGCATCACAACAACGACAATGCTGCAACTTAGATTCAACATAGGTATAAATACGAATAATAGATGGTAACTATTCAAATTGTTTAAATCACCGTAAACACCTTCGAGGTGCAAATTAATCCTTAAACTGAACAAAAATATCACAATTCAAACTTGAATAATTCCATGTAAACAATATTATACATAGGTACCTATCTATCAACAATAAACCACTTTTATCAAGGTAATTAATCCTGTTTCCTTGTGTTATAAAACATGTGTTTTTTTTTCTATGTGTATATTTATAAATGAAGCAATAATAACAGTATCAGTTGAGAAGATATAAAGAAAATGGAACAAAAATACAAATGAATTCAACGACATTCTCAAGCAAACGCTGATAACCCATCCCGCATGGGTTTTATTAAATGAAATAAGACGAATACGTCGTTATCATTGATGATTGCCAACCAACGGACTACTTTGGCAGCTTTCATTTTTCAGAATTAATTTCCTGTCGGTATTCTTTAAAAAAAAGAAAAGGGGGAGAGACAAGCACACAGTGCATCCCAGCTAACCGCATATTGTTTGCCACATAGCTAATAAGAAAAATTCTAACTGTCGTTATGGGACATAGGGATGCCTATCAGAAGTATATCTGTGTCGAGAAATTTAATTAAAATTCAATCAGAACGTAACGCTCTGGCATTTATCAGAGTGTTATCTTATTCAAGCTCTGCCTAAGAAAACATTTTAAAATAGTGAATTGTCAGTATCTGCATTGCCACCCGATAAAATTATGTGTCTTAAATGGAACAAGCAAAGTATGTTTACGAGATAAAACTGCTGTTTTCGACATTTATTCGTTTATGTCTTGTGAATATTAGGTTCATTCATAATTGTAACATTTTACCACCTTAATTTCCTAAATACTGATAACGTCACAAATGATCGGTTCATTTTTTTTTCTCTCACCTGTACATCATCGTTTGGATTAATATTTAGGAAGGTGAATTTGTTAACAATAAAAAAGCTATTTATTATTCAATTATTATTATTATTATTCATTATATGTATATTCATAGGAATATACATACATACATATGTATATACATACATATAGGTATTATGTGTGTATATGTATGTATAGGTCTCTAGGAACTAGAGGGTGCTTACTTGAAATAATGAAAGATAATATAATATAAGGGTCTTGTTATATGATTGGGATAAAATACGTTTGAAAATGTTTAGTATAAAAGAAAATCACGGTATAAGTGTTCCGTTTGAAGTTTTATGTCTGTCCTTAAATAATTCTGTTCACTTTAAAACGAGTCAACGAACGAAACACGTAAACGGCTTGGTTCTCTTACTTGGCACATAGGCAACTCTGATAACGTCGTAACAGCATATAAAGCTCTCATAGAAAATGAAATATGCTTGTCTTTGTCGCGGGCTCGCGCTAAAAATGATATATGCAGTTGAGTATTATTTCGTAGCGAGGTTAGACTTAGCTTGGGTATCTCTTTTGCTATGTTTAATGGTTATTGCCGATTGCGCACCGTCGTATATGAGAGATTAACGCAGATACGAAATAAAATATGATGATACTTATGCTCGTTCAAGCGCCCCGTAACTACTAACGGGTGGTTAGAGGGTGGGTGGTATGTTGGTATAACAACACACCTGGTTCGTTTACCATCTACGACTAGCGTGTTTCTATAACAATCCAAAGATGCATGGCCTATAGAATCTTAATTAATTTCGTAACGGTAATCTCGACCAATCAAATAGCAATTTCTTGGCAAACATAAAGGATTTTTGTGAGGTACGTTAAGGAATGAAACTGAACTGGGAAATACCGCCATAATTCATCTATCCTATAAGATTACTGATCTTTAATCCCCTTCCTTTCCCGTTTCTCTTCTTCTTCATCTTCTTCTACTTGTCTGTTTCTTCTTCTTCTTCTTCTTCTTATTCACTCTTTAGCGAACCGCACACTTCTAAAAGTTGAGATTTACGACGTTGTTGGAATTATATTGTTGGCTTGCACAGCAGCGCGCGAACGGTGCTGCAGTTAGCTAGGAATTATTATGATATATCTAGACGAAATCGCTACCACCTAGTAAAAGGCATCATCATCATTAGATAGAGAGGAATGCTGTACGAGAGCTTATCTGAACTGTTCCGACGGGGCAGCCGGCTGGCTGGCTACGAAGAACGCCAGCATTACGTTAGATAGGGTGGATATAAAATATGGCGTCCTTTCATGAATCTTATTAAGATATCCGTAACACCCAACGATACCGAGTTATGCGCACCGGAGAGAGACACGCGTTCGCGAACTTATGAAGAAAGGAGTAGGTGTATAATCCTTATAGCTACACCGCTATATATCATAACTAAGTCCTGTAAGGAAAACAGGATAGATATTTATAAGTTACGAGCATCTCCCGCGGACTGTTTATTTAACTCAATAATCGTTTATCACACTGATCAACGTACGTATATACAGACGTAACCCGGTTTCATTCAGTCAACTAATCGGTCCTATCGCACACTAACCAGACGATCCAAAACTTCTTTCACTTAAAGAAAAAAAAACACCAAACAACCACTAACAACTGTCCACTATTTGTGCGATAAGTAAAAAGTTTGGTCAGTTTTCATTTAAAAAAGAATCTCTTTCTTACTAACACGTATACGTGTATTTATAAAGCTCCCATGTCACTAATAAAACTAATTAGTGTCTAATAGGGATTTAGAGAAACGCTCAAGTACTAGATGTCCCATAAATCGATATAAGGCGTCTTGGAACTATAAGAGGTAGTCAGCTACCGATAATCCGGACATCGCATAAATATGATCAAGTGTGAAGCTGGGGCCGTAAGTATTAAGCCGAGCTTATAGTTTGGCGTGTCCCTAGTGGGTAGCTGAGACGGTAGGCGGGTGCGAAAAACGATCGCTCACCAAACTTTACTGAAATGTTAAGCATCTCCTTATTGATTCCGAATTAACTTTGTACTTTAGTTTCCAAATATTAAAATATACATATACATAAAATAAATAATAGATTATCAATAAACAAACATATGTATTCTGTATATTAAATATTGAAATCACTTTTCATGGAATGAAGGCAAGACGAAACGAGGTTTTAAATTTGGATGAACCATGCAACAGGTTAGGAAGGGTGGCCCGGCTCAGGATCAGCATTGCGGAAAAGATTAATTTCACCAAACCGTATCTAACGGATGGTGAGCTCTGGTCGACACTCTAAATACGGGTAATTGGCCATTAAGGGGTTATTTTGTGCTTGACGCGCCGCTTGAAAGTGGTGTGTATGCGGTCAGATAGGCATGCCAACTCTACAATCACAACTTCTAAGTACGTGGACATTACTCTCTTGACATGATTTACTTTGTTAATAATAATTAGTTTGAAAGCATACACTATGGTCTCTATAGTTGACTTTAAGATATGTGTGTAGGTACTTATTGATGATGATAGTATTAATTCTCTCTGTGTCAACTTCTTCAATAACTACATATCTATTTATCTTTATATGTATGTATGTATGTATGTATGTATGTATGTATGCATGTAAGTATGCATACGTATTTGTGAATGTCAATAACTATACCAATTAGTTACTAAGAGCGCACATGATGAAAGAGATTTTACAGTCGTTACTTTCAGCATTAACCTCCCTAGGGGTTTTAACATGGACATACAAAGATAATACCACCCGACAAACTGAGCCATTCTAGGGTGAACATTATCCGCCTATATTCGATGTTTGCGGTTCGATTGAAATCATTCGAAAGCTACTCCACTTGTCATCCGCGACGTCCCATTCTACTATGCCAGATCAAACTACAGATAAAGCCGTATCGAAACAAGAGATTACACGTGCACGGGCTACGACGACGATGTTCGTTTAAGAGGCTCCCAAGGGTTGGAATGGATCAAAATACACATATAAACATACATACATACACAAACAAATACGAAATGTTCCGTTTGTTGACTGAAATAATAATCTAAAGTGGACAAGAATATCGCGACCATCATAACATATTATATCTATGTATATTATTTTGTATGTACCTATTCGTATGTATTGTACAATAAAAATAAGATGACAATAAACCATCTTACAAACGATCAATAGCCTCAATAAGAAAGAAACACATCCATAAGTCTATTTTAGTTATCCATGACAACCATCGAAAACTACCCAAATGCCTGATATACGAATAGGATTTAACCTGTAATGAAAATTGAATTGCTACTATGTTATCCGGATGACTGACTGACTCTAGTATTAAGAAAAGGTCCAAGACTTACTTAGCCGACGGTCAATATCGGATTTTACGAATTTAAATTTGCTGATACTGAAATACTGCAAATTGCTTCCAAATACACGACAAAATCATCTTGACCTGCATTCCTTTTTTTATTATATTTATACATACATATGCAAAACAAACAAATATTCTTATACAGTGAACACCCGTACATTTCGTGTTATAGAAAATCGCGTTATACTGGGACTAATTTATGCAATTTCAACACATGAATCTCATCTTTCCAACTTCGTATATCATTTGGGAGTTAGTCAAAAAACGCTCGTTCTGGGCAAAGTTGCTATGTTCAAAAACAAGCTTAAGACGCAAAACGACCAAGAATTACTCAGAGACTCTCCAAACATTGATTTTTTTCGTTTTTCTCCATTGCACTCTAGGATAAATGCGAAACACTCCCACCTATTTCCGAATAAAATTAAGGAAAACGAAAAAAATTAATGTTAAGGGGATTCTATATAGAATCGTTTCGCGTGTTTAGTTCGCGCTACATCGTCAGAAACGAGCGTTTTTTGAACAACTTTCAAATGAGCTACAAGGCCCTGACTTTGCTAAAATGTTCTCTAGGGACCCTCTATAAGTCCTTAAGTACTGTTGTGTAAAACCGGCTTACGAGGGCGGTTTTAACAATCAGAACTTTCATAGGTTAGGATTTGGGAAGAAAGATATTCAATCAGATGAAGGGGTTAGAATTACTGAATAGAAAAATACTTTCTATAAATTTGGTATGGTGGAAACTCGTTCTAATACCTCCAACCAACCCACCTCTTTACCCTCACGAGAAAAGCAGTCTGACTCACACTAAATAAAAAATCTGATATTTCTCGTATAAGAGTTGGTCTCTTTTTTTGTGCTCCCTAGTGTACATATGTATTACTTAATCTTTTATAAGCCGCTACTTTTTTAAACTGTCAGCTTCACTGTTCGTATACCTATAAACAACAGGTAAGTGTATACATTTGCTTATTTAAAGAAAATAATCAAAAACTATGTGGAAATGTTGAATTTATCTTGCGCGTTATACGGGACTGTATGGGTAATAGTCGCAATTTTTAGTCGCGTTATTGAGAGCGCGTTAGATAGAGGTCCGTTATACAGGGATCTACTGAACACAATAACTAATAAATATTATTAAATAACCATAACATTGTGACGTCGTTTTTTATTATTATTATAACCAGTTAATGTTGCGTTAATATTCTTATTTGACGCTATATTAGACGATAATTATTGAACATATCATTTATTCCATTAGGCAGAATTTAAATTAAATTAAATGTCAATATATATACATATAACATCAAAGCATTTACTGTAAAATTGCAGTTGTAAACGTTTCCAATGAATGAATCGAACCATATCAGGAAAAACTACCGTATCATTTCAATCGCGAACTACATATCAACTAGATTTCCAACAGAAATTAGCGATGAGAAAAATAATAATAATGATAATAAAAACTAGCTTTGTACTCGTCCAAACCATTACTTTTATTACCCCAACTCAATAAATATTGGAAACAAGAGGTGTACTTTCTATAAATTAAATCAAAAGTTATCTCATCAATAAAAATACAGGATAAAAGACAATTATTATCACTAATATTAGAATTTTATGGCGTTAATATAAATAATATGGACATTTTTAAAAAAATTTCATATTACACTAATAATAACGTTATCAACAAATATTTCGTTATCTTGTTATCTTTATAATCAATGTTGACTCAGTTTTTGATATGGTTTAGATCTAGACTGTACATTTACAAACTATGGTGTGCGTTTATCTCATAATAAATGAATCATTACATTATGTAAATAATTCCAAATAAAATATTATATGTATATTAATTAATTAATTAATTAATTAATTAATATAAGTATTAAAATATAATTTGAAAAAAAATTGGAAATACAATGCCAATAAGTGTAAAATTGTGTGTTTTATTAATTTTAACAAAATTCACAGTGAGTTTCTATTTTCCATCATGTCCTGAACGATGTCTATGCACGTCAGATTTTACTGATTGTAAATTTAATCATCTGACGGCATTGCCGAATAATCTTGATCCTAATGTAAGTAAAATAGAAAACAATATAATTTTTGTTTATTATTATTTTCAAAAGAAATGATTTAATTTGTTTAAAATAAAAAAGAAAAAACTCCAGACGAAAATAAAACAATTTTCTACTAGATGGCGGAACTTTCCTCAATTATCCATAAACATTTACTTTAATTTTTAATTGTTTAATTAAAAGTATTTTCATAATAAAAACAAATTCTCTAACATCCTTGATCGATTCTATTTAATGTTTATTTAATATCGATTATGTTTAGTTAATTGTCTACGTTGCAGTACAATTAATTAGTATATTTTAGAATTGTTTATAACACGGTATAGACAATTATATGGTTGACACAACCTTGTTTTTTAATAAATATCGTAATATATGTATGTTCAAAGTACTGTCATAAAAACTAACCTTTAAGATTATGTAAGAATAAAAATAGTTATTGTAAAGTTGACGAAATTATTTATTATCAAATTACCAAAAACTATACAATTAAGGACAGTTACTCATTTACTATTAGACAGACAAGGTCTTGGGATTTCCCTCAAATTACACGGAATTATCCAATTTTAACAGTATTTTTTTTTGAGTTGAAAGAAACAATACTAACTTTGAGTAGTTTGTTATTATCAGATAATATGTCTTGAAAATAGGTCATTTAATTTAACAATTATAAATAATGTAATTGTTATAATATTACTTAAAATAACAACAATTTTGTAAAGTAAGCAGGTATTTTGAACTATTTCCGAAACGAAATCTTAAATGTGGTTTATTAGTCAGAAATTAATATTTTTGTTATTTATAAGAAATACAGTGGATCAAATCATCAAATGGGAGTTTTAGGAACATAACTGCTTCTTTGGAAAATTATCTTCTAGTTTAATTTTGATAATTACAGAATATTACATAATGATGATGAGCACAGAATATTAAAAACACTTATAAATTAAATCCTAAAATGTGATGGTCGTACCATTTTATTATTATTTATGATAATTTATTAATTAATATTGTACTTTAATGGTTGAAAATGTACAAAGTCGAAACCCTTATGTATTATTGTGTAACTTTTTTTATAAAAGAAAAATTGACGATTTCCTACATTTTTATAAACATTATTAAGAATTTCCTTTCACAGTAAATATAGTGATATGAAAATTATGATGAATAGATGAATGATATAATTAAGTAATCCAATATGTTTGTAGATCTATTTATTAATTTTAATGTGGGGTTGTATGTATTTTCGTACATTTATTATGTGAAAGTTTTACAATTAATTACTAATAATGGTATTAATTAAAGCTAAAAAGTTAAATACCATTTATGTTAACCAATATCCAACTCCCATCCTGTTTTATCACATCAATTATATATGCGTGAATGATTTCCAATAGCCAATCCCAACAAATACTTTAATATTGTTTTATAATAATATAATAAATTCATTTTAATTTATTTATATTTGATTTTTTCAGGTAACTAGTCTGGATCTGTCTTACAATGATTTTGAAGAATTTCCGCATAATTTGAGCCATTTTACGAGCTTGATCTATTTAAATTTATCCCACAATCGTATATCTGTATTAGATGGTAATTCTGCATTGGATTCTTTAAGAAATTTAGAAATATTGGATTTGACATTTAATATGTTTAGAGATTGGAATGATATTAAATCTAGAGCATTTTATAATACAAGAAAATTGAAATCATTAGATTTTTCTAATAATCCAGTACGAAGTATACCTGAATACAGTAATCCATTAAAAATTGGATCGTTGCAGATATTGCGCTTAAATAATTGTTCAATGAGAAATTTATATAGTAGTGTTTTCTATTATTTACCAAATTTAATTGAATTACACGTCTCAAATAATCCAATTACATCAATAAATGGTACATTCTCATCGGATACTTTGAAATTTTTCGATTTGAGCAATTGTAATTTGAAACATTTGAGTGATTATGCATTTTCAAATTTAATTAATTTGGAAACAATATGGTTGTTTGGCAATAGTAATTTGAAACGTTTCTCATGTTCATCACTCAGTTTATTATATTTAGATTTATCTAATTGTAATTTAGAAACAGTACCAAATGGCTATTTACCGAAAGTTTATTATGCAAATTTCCATGGGAATCATTTTCGTATAATATCTAAATATAGTTTTAAAAATTTTACAGAATTAAAATTTCTAGATTTATCGTATAACGCGATTTCTTCAATTGGTGATAACGCATTCCAAGGCTTGGACAATGTTGAAATTATCGATTTATCATTTAACACACTTTCAAATCTAAATCGGGACATATTCTATTCAAATATAAAATTAAAAATATTAAATTTATCGAGAAATTATTTTAATATAATTGAACATTTCAGTATACAATCGTTGGAAATATTAGATCTGAGCCGTTGTGAAATACAAAAAATTGAACGCGATTGTTTGAAAAATATGCCAAATTTAATGACGTTAAATTTATCAACAAATTCAATATCATCAATACCGGATTATTTCCAAGGTGCTAATTTGAAAATATTGGATGTGAGTTATTGTCGTATTAAAAATATTAATAATAAAACATTCGAAAATTTGATATCGTTAAAACAAATTAATTTAGCTGGTAATCGTTTAACAACAATAACACCAGATTGTTGTTCGCAAATAATAATGTTAGAAATTAACGATAATCCATGGCGGTGTGACTGCAAAAATTTACATGACATGTATTTTTGGTTATTGAGAACTGGTAAAAAAGTTGACACATTAATTTGTCAATCGCCCGATATTTACGAAGGTGATACATGGCAGAAAGCTTGTCAAATTGAATGGTATCCAGAGTTATATAGAAAAGAACCTGTATGGTGGTATACAACTGGTTTAATTATAGTTATATTGTTAATATTATTTATAATAATAGTAATGAAAACAATGTATAAATTAAAAGCTAAACGTATACGTGAAGCAAACGAAGCACGACGTGCTGAAGAACGTGAAGCATTACGTCGTATGCAACGTCTTCAAAGGGAAGCTAGAGATGATATTAATAGAAATGCACCAGATCCAAGAGAATCACAAAGACCGCCATCATATAATGAAGCCTTATTATTACCAAGATTAGATGCATCACATCCAAGTTTATCAGGCAGTTTACATAGTATTGCCTCTAAACATAGTTTGCATGGTAGCAATCCTGATATTTCTAGAAAAGGTAGACCTAGAAGAAAGCGGAGAAGAAGAAAATCAGATTCCTCAGAAGGTCAACGTGCATCAAGAACAACCGGCGATTCAGATACAACAGATCAAGAGATACCACAACCTCGTACAACATTAGAAAGTGACTTTTAATTTATGAATGCTCATACCGACATATTTATAAATATTAATTTTTTAATTGACTTATTGTACTGATTGTGTATAAGGAACAATCATTTTATATAGATATAGAATTAATTGCAACGGATTCTTCGTAATTTACCATCAAAGATCGATTTTGTAAAATTTTGTTAAATTAATTAATGACCTTTTGTTAAAATAGTCATACATGCATATACATATATATTTAAACAATAAATTTATTTATTAGTCAAAATTAAAATTAAAATTTAACTGCATTTAGTTAAATTAATTGACAGTTTACTTTCTTATGAAACTCTTTTTGTATAAACATTTAACTAAATATTGTTATATTGTAAATAATTTTTTCCGTCTATTTAATCAAGCCTTACCTATAAAATTTAGATTTAAAGTCAACAATATTTAAATCACTGGCATTCTAAAAATCTCTGAAAAATTTGCAAAATATTGTCACACTTCACACAAATACTGTCTTTCCGCCTTTAACCTTTATGTATACTAAATATTTTCCGAGGGACTTTCTCGGAGAAGAATGGGATAAACCCTGACTTGGTCACATTTCTCTCGCTCCTATCTTACAAACAAACATTCCCAGGTGTCCCTCCCAGATTTCGATGACAGTGAGATATTTCGTTCTTCATTTAATTCCACGACATGCGTTTTATTTTTTTATCTGTGCAAAAACAAATCTAGGGGCGAAATCATGCATAGCTTAGGCTCGAGAAGGGTGCTTGGTATGTTTCACATACTTACAGATGGCATAACCAACGACATTATCTTGGTAAAATGATGAAAGACGCTTTTGTTGTAAAGGTTTTCTTGGTGGCCAATGAAGACATGCTTGAAGAATTTTCACCCCCTAATTTTGATATTTCAAAAAATCCCAAAACAGATATTCCCTATACATTTTTTCTTTCTTCATTGCCAGTAGTTTCCTTAAAATCCAATTGATAGACTTTATTTTATAAGAGTTTTGTAAATTTCAATTCTTGTAACTCCTGCTCTATTTAGTAAAAGCGCCGGTCCCACTCAATTATTCCATCTGCAAGTACGTGGAACTTACAAAGCACCTCTGTTGAATCTAAGCTTTGAGTAGAAGTATATTCCGCAAAAAAATGTCATGCATCTTTTAGATTTTAGTGAAAAACAACATGACTCAATTTCACCGAAATCGTAGGGGGACACCTGGGAATGTTTCCCTGTTGGTTGAAGAGATCAGCAAGTTCTTCCGAATTGAGGATGTTAATTGTCAACAATAGTTGAAGAATTATATGTCCAAGTGTTACACAAAATAAATTAAAATTTCAACTTTATAACTGTTAATTTATAATTATATCGGTATTTGTCCATTATTCGTATAAAGTATTACAACTTTTTATTTTATATATGTGATAAATGTTGTCAAACAATAATAGAATCCCGCATCTTTAACAGTAACTCAACCTGATAATAGACGTAAGAACGGTTATATTTAAAAAAAATTGTCCACAATATGACAAAGAATAATAATTAATTTTTTTCAAGTAATGCTCAAATTCAAAATGAAATCAACACTTATTGATGGTTATATCAATTTTATTAGAAAACTCTCACGTTCTTATTTCGCTAGCTCAACCAGCTGTATGTACCTACACTGGCGATCAAAAAAAAGAGACCGAGTCTTGAGCGAGAATTTCACATATTTTCATTAGTGTGAGTCAGGTTGTTTCTCTCATGACGGTAAAAAAGTGGGTGGATAGGAGGTGTTGAAGCCAGTTTCAGCCATAGTAAATTTGTAGAAAGTATCTTTCTGTTCAGGCAAATACCCAGAATGGCATCAGTAACCCCACATCCTTCTTCTGATTGAATATATTTCTTCTCAAATTCTGACCTGGTAAGATTCTGTTACATTGTGATGACCATCCTCATAAGCCTGTTTTACATAGCCGCACAAACGGTGGTGTTTCTTTTATCGCCTTCATGTATTTTAAACATGAATGTTTAAAATACATGAAGGGAGAGAATGTGATTCTGATGTTAATCTCTTAATTCAAAACCCTTTAAACAATAAAATAAAACACAGCACCGCAAGTCGTTACTAGAGCATGACGGAATTTATCATTGAAAAAATCTAGATTATCGCTAATTGAATCTGTATACCTCTCGGCATTACATATGGAATTATCTTTTTTTTACAAAATTATACGTCTGTTTATTGTTGTGTATGTTTTGCTGTATGCCATTGTGGTAAACTTCAATTTAGTTTGATTTTTTTTTATAAACTTATCGGTCTCTGAATCATGATCATCTAGTAACAAGAATAATAGTCGATTTCTAACGGACATCAACCGAGCTAGTTTTACTGTTTACATGGTCGATTCTACCTAATTACTGATAAATAGCGGATATTTATATGGTTCATCTATTAGAGACAGTGGTCATTTATTTGGTGTATTAAGGGAGATTTTGATTAGATTTTATTACACCAGGCTGCGACTAAGATTATATTCTCTAAATTTTTTGAGATTGTCTCAGTAACATCTCCATATGTTTTGTATCTAAAAAGTAGACTAACAAACAGTGGCTCTTAGCGTGAATTCTTGAAGGGCGCAAAATTCTCCAAATAATTCACCATTGATACGCCTCAGCTAACAAATGACCGATAAGTTGTAGAGACGGAGACAGTAACCATAACTTCATCAACAAAATGCGTGAAATAAAATAGTTGCGCGGTGACTTGCGCGATCGTACTTTTGTACTTGTCTCTTTTCAATTATTGGTAATAATAAAATTGTCGATAGTGAAATAGATCTGTTCAAAATAACCCTGTCAGGATCACGGTCATGATGACTAGTCACCAAAAAGTAAGCGAAAATCACTCCAGAGAAGCTAAAAATTAATTTTCTATAATTTGTTTATTTATTTTCTTAGAATGTAATGTGCATGTGGGAAAAGTGTATTAAGTTCTTCCGTATCTTCTGCAAATATACGATGATTATAGCGTGAATACATCCAAGAATAAATCATCCTGTAATTATGTGAACGTTGACATTATCATCAAGAAATAGTACGTCCTTTTAAAGTAAAGATTTATAATGTTTCATCTGCAATAATTATCATCGTCAATAATATAAGCAATAGCCTAAATACTATTCTCTCTTCGATGAATGTATTGTGATTTTCCTTTAATTCCATCATAAGAACTCGAGAAAGCTCGATGAAAGTCATCTGTAAGTTTTGTTTTGTATCCTTTAAATTCTTTGCGGTATTACAACATACAAGTAATCAAAGTTTTGTTGTAAATTTCATTAAATTTAATTTTTTTAGTTCGACGATTTGAATGAATCATAGAATTAATGGACCGATTGTTTTGTTATAAATCAAATAGAAAATTACAATAGACCTTAATTAAAAAGAAATACATTACAATATTATAATAATATAACAACATATATATATATTTGTAAATATTATACGAGAGACTGTAATCATTCAATTGGAAATTCTACATTATAATCCTGTATTACAGTCAAGGACCTATACTATCATTTATATACATATAGTTATAGTCAAATAATCTACTTTACTAGTTGGATTTATACCGGCCTAGACATTAAATAGAGAAATTTATAGTTATCGTAGATTTAATCCCTTATACTGTTAATATTTGTTAGCAATAGTAGTAGTCATCAATACGAATTATAAAATTTGTTAATTATATTTTCAGGAAAAAAAAGATCTCCAAAGGCAGCAAGTACCTTATATAGCGAATTTTTTATGTATCTACATACTGAAATATTAATTGCAAAACATTCTTATGATACTGACAATTAATATATTTTAATAACATTGAATCAACTAATAAATTCGTTTCCCGTAATACGTTTAATCAAGGCCTGCTTGATTTTTTCAAGCGAAATTCTCTAGCAGGCCTTGCGTCTAATATTAACTGTCAAAATTAGTTACCCCCCCCCCCCGCGATATTCAATTTTTTTTCTAATATCAATTGTCAGAACACATAGCCATCTTAGATACGTGATTTTACTGTTAATACTCAATAAAGAGATTTTTGCATTTTTCTTGCGATCCAATGAACCGATTTTGATGATTTTTTTTCTGGATCATAGAGAATGGACTGCTCTACTATTATTTTAATTTTCATCAAAATCTAAGCAAATGTAATATTGAAAATGATTTTTTTTAACATTTCTTCAGCTCTTATTCCAAAAGTGTTGGCCCTACCAGTCTGGTCAACGAACTCATCCAAGCTATCACAAAGACCGATTTTTGTACCAAGTTTCATTAAGATTGGTGTATTTTTACGGCAGTTATCGTGGATATACATATATAAATATATATATAAATATATATAAAAATTTTAACGAACGGTGGATATGGGTTCCTGAGGTTCCAAAACGAACTTCTGTGCAAAAATTTTTCGGAAATTCAAAAGTGAGGATCTCGTCATTAGCTAATTTTTTTTAAAAAAATTCGCTAAAAACATCAAATTCAAAAAATTATATAAGAATATCGATTAAAAAGGTTAATTAAATGGTATATTTAAAAATAAATAATTAAGGAGGAACTATATTATTATAATTTATCTAAAAATAAAATAAATAACGGTTCGAAGCCCTGTTTACAACTTAAGTCAAAAAGCGTTATATTTTCGAACGGACTATACAGACCGTTCCGCCATACGGCTGAAAATTTGCAATTTTAGCTTTTTGTTTTAGTTAAGTATTTCGAATTCGTCATTGATTTTGAGACTATTATTCAGTTAACAAACGAAATTAATTAACAAGTAAATCGTCAGGAGAGAATTTGTATGGATGTACTAATTAATAATATATCGGTAATACATTAATTAGAAATACTTACACAAGTAGAGATTTACATACATATATGGAAACGGTTAAAACGGTTTTTGAATGATTTCCCATTATCAATAACACAAATACAACATTAAGAGGAATGGTTTCTACAATCGTCTTAACTGATAATAAGTGACTAAAATACATTCTTCTAATTGTGTTATTTTTTTTTTAAACAATAATTCTTTCAAATTTGACAACAATTAGATTTATTTAAAATACATTTTTTTTAGAATGTGAGGAACATAAATTGAGTCATTCAAAGTGTCGAAATTTGACAATTCAATTGAGTCCTCTCTCACCTACGATGAAATCTTGAAAGTTGACACAGAAACTAATTAAAATTAAAATAAATCTTAGAATTAAATAATTGATTGGAATTATCGCTTTATTGATACAATTTGTAAATTCCCAAACTTATTAAATTTCTTCGAATTCGCATTATGACACTCCTATTTACACAATTTTCGCTTGTTTAACTTTCTAATAAAAAGTGTAAATACATACCGGGTGATTCACCTAAAACGAAAAATTCTTAAGGCAACTACCATTATTTGGCGAGTGATTCGAAAATTTTTTCAAAGCTTTCCAGAGAACGTTTTAGCAAAATTAGAACCTTGTAGCTCTTTTGGAAGTTGCTTCGTTTTGGAGCGATTTTCAAAAACGAGCTAAAGATGCAAAACTAAGAATGACTCGGAGACCCTTCCAACATTGATTTTTTCGTTTTTCTCCATTTCATTCTAGAAAAAATGCGATATATTTCCACTTATTCCAGAATTAAATTACGAAAAACCAAAATAAATCAATCTTCAAAAGATCCTCGAGTCATTCTAAGTCGTTTTGTGTGTTTACTTCGTTTTTGAAAATCGCCACATCGTTAGAAACGAGCAGTTTTTGACCAACTTCCAAATGAGTTACGAAGCTCTAATTTAGCTAAAATGATCATTAGCTACAATCCTATAAATCCGTGAAATATTTTTTCAATCGCTCGCCAAATAATGGTAGTTGTCATTTGCCATAAGAACTTTCGTTTTACGTGAATCACTCGGTATAGGTATCAAAAAAAAAGAATTGTTACTACTATCAAAGTAGATATCTGGAGTAAGGAGAAAGTACAAGTTATCCAGTCATTTAAGTTTCCTTCTATTTTCTTTTTTTTTTATTTATTTTAATAGATGAATTTTCTCTTTCCTAGAATAATGTGAAGAATATCGTTTGCAATCTAATGATGATAGTTTATTCTCAGTCTCCATCAACTGGTTTTGTGAAATTAGATAAATTTCTCCTGATAACTGGGAGAACAAGAAAAAGAAATTTGTAATCTAATTATTTAGATTGTCAAGTTGTTGATATTTCACTACATTAGAGTGACCAAATTTCCCCAAAAAAGTGATGGTTGATGAATTGTGTATTTTCACCGTCACATCTAAACAAATAAATTGTCGAGCTTATATTCCCTTTATCCTAATGTAATATTTTCAACGAGCAATAAATGAATTACATACAGTTACATAATACTGTACAAGTAAATAATTTGTACGCGTAGGCAGAATTAAGGAAATTTTATTTCCATTTGATTAGAGGACAAAAGTTGCAACCTACAACTTAAATTACAGTGCATCCAATCCACAAAAATATTTTTGGTCATAATTCATCTGATTTTTTTAACATACGAATAGGAGATACTTTTATTCCGTTTTTCTTCCTTTACGCAAGCTTGCTTTAGTAAAACTTTTGCTTATGTCGAACTAACAATAAGTTTACACATTTGACTTAACCTATATACAGGTCTCCACTTAAATATCTGTAAGTCCATGTTTAGGTAGATTTAAGGCAAGGTTTTCCTAGGGTCCTGCTTCATTATTTTGCACATGACGCCACCAAATATAGCACCGGTTCTGGTTATACACGATCGATTTCATCAACCCGAATTACTTTAAGCATTTTATAAGTGGACCACCACAAAAGTAGTTGTTTCCCTAAAGTGGTGCTCCATCGGCCGTACTAGTGACAGCCAATCGGGCGATTGACGCCTGACTGGCCAGTCCGTTTCTGCGTGTCCTCGTAGAATTTTTAAAACATTGATAAAATTAAAATAAAGATTTGATAAATTAACATTCAAAAATATTATTTCGGTCGTTAAGCTGCACGTACCTGCCATGTTTTTTTTTTGAAATTTTCTGATCAATAAACCTGTAGAATTTCCTGAATTGTAGTCTATTTCCTGTCAGCGCAATGCTCTAGTGACTAAAATTGTATAACATGATAAAATCTCCATATACAAACTGATAACGATGGGATGTACATTCATGAAATTTTGTCGACGATGACACAACTAATTGATAATAGCATTTAAAGATAAGTGAATGTATCTCGATTTATTTTAAGAATATCTAGAATTTCGAAAATATCATTTTTGTAAGGAAATTAAAAAAAAACAATGATAAACATAATCGAATCGATCTGCATTCAATTAAAATTTGCATAAAAATAGAATTAAAATTAATCTAATTTCATTAATACAGTAATTAAATTGGTGTTTTTTTTTATTTGTATTTGATAACTACCACTAATCAAATACTATTAGGATGAATAGAAAATAATAAACGATAAGATAAAAGTTTAATTTGCACATAAAACATGAGTAATATAATTTGAACAATTTAATACATTGTACTCGGGTAATAATTTTTGTTCGATGGACAATCAAAAACGTGTTGACTTTTAACCTTTGAACAGTGCATCAAACAGCTTCCCTTTTGTTATTTTTATCAAAAAATCATATAGAAAATTTATTATACGGGCTTTTTGTTTCGCTTTATTGAAAAATTTATTTATTTCTCTAACATTTGCACTGACAATAAGATAATATTAAAGGGAAACGGTTAACATGATGATAACATTTGGTTTATCGTTTCAACTTAAGCTTAACAACTCGAAATTTGTTCGATTTACATAAAATTTTTGTTCTGTAAAGAAAAATAAATTTTTGGTAAACAACAAAATTAGTGTTGAAAAATTAATTACTGAGCATTAATAACTTTTATCAGAAGATAATAGAACTGATTACTAATATTTGAATTATTATTAAACTTCAAAAAGAAGTCCGCCCTTATTATTTCGATAACTTTCACTGTTCTTATTTATTTTACAAACAATCTAATTCACAATCGGAAGTTTATTGACTTCTCATTCGGTCGTAATTTCAAGAAAATTATTGTTTATGACAATTTCTTTTTTTTTTAAATTTCTGCAAAATTTATTACTTAATTTCGGTTTTTCCCAGTTTTAGGTCAATTCAAAAATCACTCACTCTAAACGCGGAAATACTAATCATAAAATCGTTTGATTTATAAATACCAATAAAATTGTAATTTTAAAATTCTTCATTTTATAGGTGTATTTATAAGTCTCTAAATTGTTTACTATCATTTCTATTTCAAATCTGATAAAAGTACAACAGTTATTAAATCGGATAAGCCAGAAATTTCACAACTATTTATTTATCATAATATTATGAAATTTCAACAACAAAATAATATTTATAGACAAAGAAATGACGATATACTGGAATTTCTTTTGTTGGTGTTATTGTATTTATTTCAATAATTACAGGTTTAAAATTATCAATTTTATTAAAAATTTCAATCTAGATTATTGTGAGTCACTTCCATAAATTGTGAGAATTAGTTTGAATTCACTGTAATGGAACATGACTTGAAAATTTGGAAAATCATCACAAGTATATTTTTATTTTAGAATCGAACTCCCGGCTTGACAATTAAAGGGTTGTATTCACTAAATTTTTGGAGACTGGTATAAGATTCACCTTTCAATAACCAGCAAGTGACTGTCTCAGTCGCTCATCCCATAAGTTTTGTATGTAAAAGGGTTATTCTGACAAAAAAATTTAGGGGCGGAGAAAGTAGAAAGAGATAGTTTTTTGATATTTGTCTCTTTACAATTAATTAGAAATAATAGGATTGGAGAGAGTGAGATAGATGTACAATATAGCTATGTTTAAAGTGACTGTCTATATCTCGTATGGCCACAGCAACCAATGTCCAAAAAGTTAGTGAATACCGCTCAAAGTATCAACAAGTAATGAGTTGAGTTGACCTTGTTTACACCTTATTGATTTCAGATGAACTTTAATAAAATAATTAATAAGCCATCAGGTCAGTATTAAGGATTTACAGTCATATTAGAAAGAATCAATTGACAATCCTAGTTACTAGCTACCAGATTGGCGATGTTAGGTAACTAGAAACATTCAATTATCTCATCAGTGTTCAAGAATTTCAAACAAAATTGCAATTGAAAATGACATTGTGACAACAATTTGAAGAGTACACATCAGAGACCTTGTTAGCTAATTAGGAAATTCTAAAAATTAATGTTAATTTTTCAAAATATTGCGGTTTTGAAGGATAAATTATTAATTCAATGCAATTTATTTGAAGAGTAAACATTGAACTGAATTTTATGACACAGGCAAATTTATTCCAATTTTTTGGCTCATTATGGGGTTTGTATACAAATAACAATAAAAACAATGGAAATTTATTTTTTTAAATAGACTACTAAACAAGCAAACACAGTGTAATAGACAGAGCCGCAACAAAGGTCGTGCAGGCAGTGCCTTCACACGCAACACCAAATGGACAGGGGCGCAAGAATAGCTCCTGGTTGGTCAGAAAAGGAATAAAATTTAATAAAGGGTGCGCTAAAAAACTTCACAGGATCAGGTTCACAGAAATTTGGGCATCACATAAGAGCCATTGGGGTAATTTTACAAATACTAAAATTGACCCATATTGTATGAACCGTGTTTTTGTTATCAAAAACATATATTTAATAATTACCAGGGCCGGCGTGAGAGGTGTGCGAACGGTGCAATGGCACAGGGTCCCGCATATTCAGAATGTTGAGTTGATTGTAGGTACGTAGAGAGAAATTTTTGGATATGAAGACACTCTTATGCTAAATTATTATTTTTTTTTTATCGAATTTAACTGGTGAATCGTACAGAAGACACACTTTCCACACTTCTCATAGCTTTTTGAGGAAAATTTTTGAGTTGAACCATAGGTTTTGAGACACTTTCAATAGCAGTTATCAATTTTTAACGAATCAAGAGATTAAAATAACTCAGATTTTAATACATTTTCATTATAAATCATCACTTTCTAGTAAGTTTCACTATGAAGATATGGAAAGAATTTTAATTGAAATTTCAGAACATCAAAATTTGAAGTTTTTTTGTCACATTTTTGACAAAAGTTTTTCTATTGAATTGTTAGGCATATTCAAAGGATTTTAGAGCTTAATTATCCACTTTTAACCTGGGCTCTAAGACTCAGTGGTCCCAAATCATCAATTTTTGGCCAATAAGAGGACTTTCTATATTTAAGGTTATTACTTTATTACAACTATGAATTTAGTAAAAGCGAGTATCTTTCCTATGAGAGAACACCCATTTCATTATTTTGGACAGAGTCTCGCAAAATGTAGCGCCGGCCCTGACAACTACCCAATTGCTTTTAACACCAATATTATTGGGACCGTCTAGACATTCTTAAGAATTGTATAAACCATATTACTTGTGGCAGGTGAATGAGAAAATTGTTTTGTTTTTTTTGTTAATCTCCGGTCTGTACACGCCGTTTAAATAATCTGACTTGTACTGATTTCAATAAAATTTTAACGACTTCTAAATATGATCGTAGTTTGTATCGTTAACTTAAAAAAAATATATATGAGAAATGCTACCAATGGCACTTGCAGTTCGTTAAGAACCCTCTACATTTATTTTATATCTGGATTGTGATGATGCTGACAATCTTTTTGCTGTTTTCTCTGCACCTAACGCCAGATGGTAAAAAGTAGACTAGAATCAACAGTACATTTGGGTGAGTTTATATTTGATTACTTAGTTATAAAGACACTCGTTAATCGTCGTAATTTACGGAAATTTAGCTCACATTCTGTAAATTAATTAATTATTACGAACAGACCGAAAATAACCACTTTTTAGAAATAATGAGATTATTTAATAACTGTGCAAAATCAACTGATATCTAAGCAAAATATTGGCAAACATAGGTATAAATAATACTTTTCTTCTCGCTTGGTGGTCTGTTATTTACGATTTACTTTTCCTTACAATATCGTGTAAATTTCTAATGTTGTAGATGTTTTAAAGTCTCCTTTCTCTGGTTTCAAAAATATTGAAACCGGACCTATAACTCCGCTATACAGTAAACTTTATAAAAACACTAATCATGTTCCAATAATGAGGTTTTTTATCAACATTATTATAATTTTGTGGACTCGGATGTAGATTATTATAAATAATAAAAACTTTTAATTAATTAACTAAATAATTAATTAAAAAAATTGTTTCCAACCAAATTAAGAACAACTTCCAATCAACAAAATTTAAATTTAAATTGTTTTATTTTAACAATAATTTAAGGGCAAAAATCAATTAATCCAACAATAATAACAATGAGAAACACTAAACATCATCAACATGAATATAATTATTAATGAGCGGAATTTTACACGATAGATCGTATTACATTGAGATTTTCATGACCAATGTAAGCCAAATTTTTTTTAGATAGACCGTGCCAAAATTACTCGTAAACCACGCCAACAAAAAAAAGCGATATTATTAATGTTTACCTACTTATCCATGTAAAAAGAATACCAGTGGCGTAAGCAACAATAGACAGATTTTCGATATGTTTACACTCATAAATTATGAAACATAACTGTCTATTTAGGACGCTTTTCTATTTATTCTCTGGATTCGAAATATGTCGTCGTGACTTCTTTAAAACTTAGGCATAAAGCGACAAATGTAAGTTACGCCACTGAATAATGCGGACAGCTGTATATATTCAGTTTAAGAAGTATTAACTACAGCAATTAATGCACTTTTATTCAAATTATTAGTTAACGTAAAGGTCAAAAATTACGTAAATCTATGTAATGAAAAAGTTCCCAAAAAAATTCTCAGAAATTATATTTTTTTTTATGCTAATTTTTGGTTGATTCATAGATAGACATTTATAGTCTTTGACCTATACGCACGTCATTCAATGAAAAAATGTCAAAATTCGTAAAAAATGGGTTTATTTAAAAAAATTTAGACAGAAGGTTATTAATTGAGGTCTATTGATTTTTTTATTGTCGTTGGTTTAATATGTACCGTTTCATTTCAAGCTTTAGGAGGCTTTTACTGTAAGACACCCTGTATAATAAATTGGAAAAAACGTAAGAGTATATACTTTCCCCTGAAACGCTCGTGTATAAAATTAATAACGTTGTTAATAGAGGCGGATTAGCAGATGTTAAACATGAGATAAGTTTAATTTATTCAACAAAAAATTGTTGACATTTTTTAAGCGATTTATTTTACTATTGTAGGTGTGTTTATCATTTTAGAATATTGTATTAAAACACAACGAGATTATATAATTTTTGCAATAAATTCTAATAAGAGTAAAAGGAACTCTATTTTGGACATTCATTAATGATCTCAAAGAATCTCTAGTTGTTTAGAATTTTTCAACGATTTTGGGCTATATTCCTAGTTTCCAAAATCTCACATTTGTATTTAAATGAATTACTTCAATTATAGCAAATGGAAATTTTCTAAGAGAACAAGAATGGATGTAATGGAATTTCTTAAAATAATTTTTATGTTACCTTTTTCAATTTGTTGATTCTAAGAACTTGAAAGGTCAGTCAAGTCCAAACAAAAACAGTTGGCATTTTTTTTTCTCGTATTGTTTTACCAACTTTAATGGACATAAGTTCGGTTAGCAATGCATTTAGCATCATATTTACAAAACAATAAATAATAATAATATAAAAAACAGAAAATTATTTATAAACTCATTTTTCGAATACAGAAACATTCAACATTTGGACGGCCGTTATTTGAAATGTCCTGAATAACTGATAGTGATAACATTACGATATTATGTATGTTATGTACGATAAGAAAATTGATTTCTCTACATCTTGTCTAATATTATTATAGTTCATCTATCATAATCTTGAATTGTAACCTTCGTTTAAAAAAATTATTAATGTCAAATCGAGGTACATATATACAATTATACAAATCAACATTAATTAAGTAGATATATGGAAGTTTACTGAGAATATTATTTCATTAATACAATTATGGTATTTTACCTAAAAACAAATTATTTAAACCTGTAAATTTTGCATAGTAGTGCATTGTCCTGGTTGATGACCCAACTACAGACCATATCATGTGTACAATATATACTTTAGAACGAGTTTTACGTCCTACTTTCATCTTATATAATAATTTTGCATAATACAATACTTAAGTAACCTATAACAGTTATTTTTATAAAGTCATTATGATCTTGAACTAAATATATTTGTAGTTTTCTCTACATAGTTTTTCCCTCTGCCTAGTTTAGAATTGAACTTGAAATATTTAAAACTATTTTTAGTCTATTTAAGTGCATTATAACTTATAACGCTCACCGTCACAGATAAATTTGTTTCTCCCCCCAAAAAAAAAACACTGTAACATTTGTCATGTGTGATAAAGTATTTTCAATAAATATCTATCATGTTTTGGTATTGATAGAAACTCAACTCAACTCAACACCTGTACTTTTCGTTTATTTATTTAGTGCCTGTTTACCGTTTAGTCCAGGTGCTAAATAACAATGTTATAATAATCATTTGACGAACATCAAAATAGACATAATAAAAATTACAATATTACACCTATTCAGTTTCAGTTTTGAAACAATCTAAATTTAAAATTTTCCATTATGTATATTTGAAAGAAAAAATTTAAGTTTTCAATGAAGACTGGAATGTACATCTGTCAAATTATATCCCTAAATAGTTTCAAGTTAATAATAGGCCACCATTCGACGAACCCATTTTTGAATGTGGTTGTATAATAAAACGAAAAAAATATGACCACACACACCAAATATTGCTTCAATATTTAACACTTTAATATTACAAATGATTTCCGCTTATTTATTCATTTATTATCATTATTATTTTTTTGAAATAATGACGCCGTTAGGAATTAATTAAATTGCCATAAGCTCAAGAAATCCATAATGAAAATTACACTTTCACCGTACTATACAACCTTTAATTGGTTGTTAGTATCATTAGTAGCAAATTTAAGGATCAATTACGGTCAATATTGTCCACTTTCTTGTTATTTTTTCTTTTTCGTTATTTCTTATGTTAAAAATTTGTGCATTTCAACCAGAACGACATGCAATAGTAACGGTAAAACCCTAATTACATCCAGATGTGTTTCTATAGAAGTGGTAGTTTCTATTTTGTCAAAAAAAATTTTTTTCTTGAAAAGCCTATCATATTAGTCAAGTATGACTAAGCAACCTTGGATTTTATCTAAGGTGCTAATATATTCTTATCAAATGATAAATAATATTTATTAACGATAAAGTCCTACAATTAACAATTATAAAATTCAAATACCGATAATTCCATAGCAATAATTTGCATTTTAAAATAACAAAGTTAATTAATTTTAATTAAAATTGTTTATAAAAATCAATCGAAATGATTAGGTATATCGAAAACAATGAACCAAAAATTATTTAAAATTTAAATTATACCTTAAAAAGACTACTTTTTCCGTTTGTTAACAAATCTTACAAAAAAAATTATCATAAAAGGTCATTGTATAATCAAGGGCATTATTTTTCATAAATTTTCGCAATACTTTTCAATTAAAAATTAGAACTGTATTGAATATAAAAACAATAAAAATGTAATTTTTATATTATTTTACGCAATTTAATGAAATTTAGTTAGAAAATCGAAGTATAATAATAATATTATTAATAGTAATAACGACTATAATAAATTTGTATTTGAAGCCAAAAGAATGGCCACTTAAACTGCAATAAAACAAATTTATTTGTTGACCTTATTATAATTGAATAAAACCGATTTAGTCCATTTATTTTAAAATCAATTATCCTATAAAACTGCACTTTGATTTTCGATAATTGTTTTATTTTTATAATTTGTTAATCTACGAAAATTTAAATAAAAATAATCAAAGACAAAAAAAGAAAAGTAATTAATGATTGATTAACGTCATTGTTAATTCAACAAAAAATACTATATTTATTTAAACAATTTACTTACCTCAAGAGTATTGAACAGAACAAAAGCCAAGGACATAGTCATGAATAAAAACCAATTTTTCCTAATAAATTCTTGAAAATTGTCATTTTTATTTAAACTATCTTTTATTTAATGTAATTTTGAAATATCCTATTGATTCATCTATGCATATACTTTTGGATAACAGATTTATTATTTTAACGGTGAAAGCGTGTAAAATGATATTATTATAATTGTTATTTATGGACTCAAATTTTTTAAGTTGCCAATACACAGGGTAAATATCAAGTTAAAATTTGTAAATTTCAAGAAAAATTAACCACCTTGTAATTAAACTCAAATTGTAGATTCTGTTATTTTTTTAGAATCACAAACAACAGTCTTGTTTAAATAATTTGTGGAAAATTATGAAGAAAAATACCGTTAATAAATTCAAACGATTTATTATGAACCTAAAAAAATTAATACAAAATGAAAGAAAAAATAACATGAAAATAATGAGTGGGTCCTGACCAAAAATACAATTTAAAATTCGTCCATTTTTCAATCAAATAATTTAACATAGAACACCTCACCAATCAGTTGCAGAATTATTTGAAAGAACTATTTCGTTAATGTCCGTTGTTAATTTGTTTTTAAAAAAAAATAAAACAATAAATAAGTAGAAAATTTGTAAATTTCCCAAAATCATGGCACCAATAATTTACAAAAGAAAATAACTAGCACCATATCTGCTTCTGATCAATAAAAATTACTTTGGCAACAATATATATAAATATACATAATATAATATATAAAGACAAAAATAAGTAATATATAATAATAATAATAATAATAATAATTATAATATATGCATATAAATAGCCTAAGAACAGTCGAATATTGCAGTCGCAACTGAAGACTTATGTATCGACTTAATGTCGAAGACTACACCACATAATATGTATGTTATTATAATAATAGGAACGTCCGCAATATAAGATAATTTTATCACAAAAAAAAAACATATTCAACTAATAAATACTGAGGTATTCGCGTCACTACTGTCCCTTCTTTATTTTGAAATAACTGTAGTGACAATTTCCCCTTCATTATTCAATTGACGATGCACAAACATTGGTGTTTTCGGTATTGAATCAGGAATTTCACCAGATTTTATAGTAACACGTTCCAATTGAGGTGTTAATAATTCGTCTTTATTTGTAGATGGTTTACGTAATTCGACATTATCATAATCATCATCATTAATTTTATTATTTATTTCTGGTTTAATATTATTATCATCAATTATTTTACCATTTTTACCATTTAATAAAGGTGACGATTCTTCCAATTTTGTTGTTGTTGTTGTTGTTGGTATTTTTTCTTTTGGCGATTTTTCCAATGGTTTCATTTCTTCACCAAAACAATCATCAGTCTTATTATTCCTTCGACGTTTACTATTTCTATTACGTTTTTTATTAACAAAATAAATAAGAGCAAATGCTAAAAATGCCACAATTAAACCAACCACTATATAAACAGTTTGTGCATTTGAATCAACAATACTAGCCCTTTCCATTTCACCAAGTACAGTATCATTTGTTGGGAATGTTTCAACTAAATCTTTATCAGAATTTCCAATAATTGGTTCAATTTCTTTTAAATTAACATCTTCTATCACTCCTGTAGATTCAGTAGTTATTATTGAAGTTGTATCAATAACAGTAGTAGGAGTATTTGTTGTCGTTGTTGTTTTTGTTGTTGTTGTTTCGTCATATCCAAAAAGATCATTAAATAAAATACCAAATTGTTCTTTGAGTGTAGGTGGTGGTGATGCATCTTTCTCATCTTCAGCCCCTACAGGTTTAACTGTCGAACAATTAAAATTACACGCTCTTGGTATTTCTTCAATTGGTATTAAATAAGCACCACTACCTTCATCATCACCACTACCCTCGTCTAATGTTTCTAATTGTGATGATTCAGTTACATAACTAGTATTTAAAAATTGTTCATCTAATTCAGCTGAATTCGTTGGATTACTTTCAAAATATGCATCAGATGATAATGGATCAATTAAACCTGAACCACCATCATCGCCTAACATTGTATTTAATAAATTACTTTTAATCATACTACAATTAATTTTATCTAATGATATTCCTTTGAATTCTTTTGGATAATGGCATGTTAATTCTGGTATATTAATACCACGTATTATTAATTGTTCATAAATAAACAAATTGTCACAATCACAATCAATTGGATTATTATCTAATCGTAGTGTTTTTAATTGTTCTAGTTTTTTCCAATCTTTTGGAAAATATGATATCAAATTATATGATAAATCGAGTATTTCTAAATTTTTTGGTAAATTCTCAAATGTAATATCTTTTATATAATTTTTAGATAAATTCAGACTTTTCAATTTTGGTAAATATGGTAATTGTGATGGTAATGTGGCAATATTATTATTTGACAGATCTAATAAACGTAAATTCTTCATATATTTTAATTTAACATCGATAGTAGTCAATTCGGCATTTTTTATATGTAAATTTATAATTGTTGTTATTTGTTTTGGTGTTATTTTTTTAATAAAATCATATGAACTACATACAGCTTCATTAGTTGTTTGACAAAAACAATTATCAGGACAAATTGTTTTTATAGTTGCTCCTGTTGTTAAATGCAATGAAATTATTAACAAAATTAATCGCAACATCTTGAAACTGCAACAAAAAGAAATGCCAATAAACAATTTTTTTAATAAGAAAATTAATTTTCGATAAAATAAATAGCACGCGCTAAAATTCTACCATTGTATAGATTTAATAAAATTTTAAACGATTTTGACTAGTAGATCTAATGTGACAATTGTCTACAAAATAATGCAGGACTTCCGGCAGCAATTGTGCACGCATCTTGATGAATGCACAAGGACTAAAATAAAAGTGTTGCGTAACAATAAAATAAATAACACCAAATACCCATAATATACAATAAAATTCAACTAAAGAAAATATAAAAACTGACCTGCCTGTTTGATTTGTGTTATACGACTGGTGCTTTCTAAAGCAAGATTGGTTGCACCAAATCGTATGATTCACACGAGCTTAGACCGAAAAAAAAAATATGAAAAAGATTCTATATCTATACAAAATTTAAAAGATATCTTTAAAGATTTACAATAGCCAGGTAGTTGCTTTTTGACATATTCCACACAATTAAACTAATCGAATTTTTTTTGTAAAACCCTAAACTGGCGACGACTAGCCGGTTAAAATTATTTTTCTATTACAATAAACTTATCAACAATTCTTATCAGTTTTTGGATAGTTAAGTGATTTTTTTGGAAAATTTTGCAAGTTTTTTAATACTCACGTGTATTGTTGACGTGAGAATCTGCACTAGCACACTATACTAAATGTCCGTTTATGTTCGTTGTCAAGACCTCACTGCACTCTCACATGTTGACACTAACCACCGCGTATGTACTATTTATCAAACTGTATTAGATTGCAGTTATCGAAAAATTTTTTACCGAAAAGCTATCAATGAATACGATTTTCTAATTAACAAATACGGGCCCGTTTTTTTCTATATACACGTTTTTGTGTGTACGTTGTGTTAAATAAATAGAAAGTAGTACCAGTTCTAGCACCAGCGACTACAAGGAACCGAATGAATACAAAAATTTGTTATAAGCTCACTTAAACTGACACAAACATAGTAGTCCCGTGGTAGTAGTTGTAGTTGAGTAGAGAAGTAGTAGTAGGATATGAAAATGCGTTACGCAACAATCCAACAAGTCCAGTGTTCCAATCACCGGAATGAAATTTCGATTAAAATGACTTAAAACTCCATCTAGATAATATTAAATGAACTAAACTATAGTGACGAATTATGTTTGGAGTAGAGTGGGGCGACCTTACCTGCCCAGGTAGAAAATTATTGTATGAAACATTATCAAACAAAGTAGTTACAATCGAGTTCTATTTCGCACTTATTTATTGTTTCCAGTGTTTTATTTTTGTGTGTAACCAGAAGAAAATGTAAGTTTATTGTAATTTTGGATAATTAACAAAGGAATTTATCGGAAATTTTCTAAATTGATTACAAAATTCTCTAATTAAATACAACTTAAGCCTGATATGCGCAACAGGTAGTACATTCAAGGTTAACATTTTAAGTGTGTACGTTAATCAACAATAGAAATAATGATGAATTTTCGCGAATAACACGTATACGTGATTCGATTATCATAATTATATTTAAACGACAAACAAATTAATTGTATCATTAATTAATTTCTTTTTTTAATTGTATTCTTTATAGACATAAATGAGACGTCATATATTCCTACTTGTCGTCATATTGGCGACTGTAACGGCAATACCGACGAAAAACACCTGTCTACCAAAATGTAAATGCCAGGATCAGGAAGAGATTGCAACTGTTGGGATACGTGTTAAAAAAATTTACGATTGTATTGTACCATTAATAATTGATAACACAACATTTATACAAAGCACAAAAAAAATTAATAAATTAATATTCGATAATGTTACAATCGATAAAATAACAAATGATGCATTAATCGATTTTAAGAAATTAGAAATGTTGATATTTAAAAATTCAAAAATTGGTAAAATTGAAAGTAAATCATTTAATTTATTAGAATTGGAAACTGTTAGTTTTACAAATGTCCGTTTTATTGAAATACCAAATTTAATATCCGATTTTATTGAAACATTAATATTTTCTAATTGTAATCTAACAAAAGTACCCGATTTAAGTAATCTATCATCATTAACAATACTTCAATTGAATGATAATTTTATCAAACATATTGATGAGACAACGTTTGCACAATTGGAAAATTTAGAGGAATTAACATTATCAAATAATAATATAACGAAACTTCCGGCGAATATTTTCGAAAAGAATGTTCTATTAAATACGTTATATTTAGATAATAATCCATTGGAAATATTTCAATTAAGTACATCAACTGATTTAGAACTTTTATCATTAAAATCATGTAAATTGAGGACGTTTGATAAGAATTCTAGTAAAAAATTAACACAATTATCACAACTCGATTTAAGTGATAATGAAATTGAAATATTACCAATAGATGCATTTGAAGGTATTGATAATTTGAATTATATTGATTTATCTAATAATAAATTACAAGAAATTGATGATGAGATATTTGGTGCTAATTGTAAATTAGAAAAAATCGTATTGAATGGTAATAAATTTAAAAAATTACCAAAATTCCAATGTAACGATATTAGTTTTTCAACATATTATTTTTCATGTAATAATTGCCAATTAGAAACAATCAATAACGGTTTAGATAATATGCCCGGTATTGTTACATTAATATTATCAAATAATAAAATAAATAATATTAGTGGTGAATTTAATAAAATACACGGTTTACGCGAATTAGATTTGTCAAATAATACAATTGAAAGAATAAATGGTGAAACATTTATTAAGAATACAGCATTACAAACATTAAATTTATCTGGTAATCCATTGAAACCATTAGATCCAATTGTATTCACATTTTCGACAATATTAAAAAAATTGGATATTAGTAATGCCGGTTTAACACAATTGTGGACAAATCACAATGCATATTTATTGAATTTAGAACAATTATTAATTAGAAATAATAATATAACAAGTATTAATGAAGATGATTTAAATGTAACACCAAAATTAAAATTAATCGATTTGGAAAATAATCCATTTACATGTAATAAAGATCTACACGATATGATTAAATGGTTAATTAATAAATCTGTATATCCAATACAAGGTATTGATAAAATAAAAACACACGATTCAATGCTTTTGAGTGATACACAAACATTTGAATATGCAGAACAAGATTTATCTTGGAAGAAATTAGAAGTTGATGCTTGCGGCACTGATACATTCTTCATTGATGATGATGATGATGATGATGATGATGACGATGATGATGATGATGATGATGATGACGATGATGATAATGATAATGAAGAAGAATTACCAATACGTCAATACAATATTGATACAAATGAACATAAACAAACAACTACCGATGACAAATACGATTATTTGTATGATGATTATGATAATTATGATGAAGAAATAAAAGAGGATATACATAGAATAACAAATGCTAAAATGGATGACAACGATATGTTATTAGAAGAAACTGTATTAGATGATACAAATATTAATTTAGAACGTGCATCTTATATATTATCAGTAACATCTGTATTCGTATTAACAGCATTAATTGTATTAACATTGGCTGTAGCAATTACATTGTTTATATTAAAGAAGAATGGTACATTTAATATGAATAATAATAATTTGCCTAGATTAAAAATACCATTATGGTATTCAACGCCAACACAAAAGAAACATAGTGGTTCTGTATATCGACCATTATCTGAGGATTTATCAGGTCCTAAAACACCGATTATAAACAGATATGAATTTAAATCAACACCGGCAGTTCATTCAGTACAATAAATTCAAAAAAATAAACAATAAATTTTTTTTATTCCAATTTAAATCAGAAATAAAAATTTAAAGTCTGTCTTAACTGTGGTTTATAATTATTTGTTTTGTGTTAGTTATTTTATCGATTTTATTTGTGCTTAATAGATCTAAAATGTAAGATTTAGATTCACACAATTTTTGTCCAATTTTAGTATTTTTTTAAAGTTAATAATTATAATTTTCTTTGAAATCTAGGCCATTCTTTTGTTAAAATATTCATTATGTAAACAGTTTAAAATAAAATTTATTTAATGGGTCTCCTATTACTTATTCCATAAATTTTCCTATTTTTGTAACCAATATTTTCGAAATATAAGGAAAACAACAGTTATCTTATCATTGATAACGTCATTTACTGTTCTTATCATAATTAATATTAAAAAAAAAACATATCCAGGTGGGTATAGTTGATGGAATATAGAACGATGGTATTATAATGAAATCGTATTCGTAATTTATGTTTTATGGGTACGGATACGTGTTATCAAATTTAGAAAGAATTTTGTTGGATTTACGCAACGTAAAATAAGTAAACTGCTATTGTTTGAAATAATATTTAACGAGCGCTCACTAATGCTTTGTGAAAATACATATTTAATTCGCAAAACAAATTTCTTCATTTTTTACATTTTAATAACAATTCAATGTCATTTACATTGTATCCTATCAATAAAGTAAAATTATCCTATATTTTCTGTGTCATTTCAAACAAGTTACACTGTATTTTCTCTATTATATCAGAGGAGAAACTTAATTTTCAGAACGTTTCATTAGGAAGTTCAGTTATATAAAACTAACTGTATTTATAAAGTCCAATAACTCTATAAATGTTGAAATAAGTTGAATATTAAATAATTGCTTGTTTTCGATTTTATTTCTTCTCTTCAATACAAATGTACAACAATCAAATATTCTATTTTAATTAATTGATGAGATTCTTTACCAGTAGTAGTCTCGATCTCGATCTTTTAAACGATTAAGAAACTGTCCCACCTTAGTAGGCTACTATTTCTACTTCTAAAAACATTACCTAGCTTTTTTGCTATAAATTGGTGACAATTATAAATAATATCGATGATTAATCAGCAAACAGGAGTCTTCAAAACAATTTACACTTGACCGACTTAATCATTAATCGAAGAACAATAAAAGAATTGCAAGAAAAGCCAGCATGACGAATATTCTATTGTTCCTATTGGCCTATTTTTATATCATTTACACTTGATTAAAGTCAAGTCGAGTGAATTAAATTAGTTTATCTACGATTTATATATAAAGTGACTATTATACCTACTTGTCGTTTTTGCAATATATTCCCTACTATGGCTTACGAGAGGGAATAATGAATCATTATTCCCTCTCTTGTAAACCAATCAGAAAATAGTATTTGAATCATTGTCTCTGTCTAATATAAAAAACCATGATAGCAACAAAAATAAATAAAACGACAGTTCCAACAAGTGGGCCTTAAAGTCGGCTTTTTTGTGCGATTTTGAATCATAATTGCTATGAAATGTAAGAATGCCATGGCAACTAGAGAAAAAAAACATTTCAAACAAATACCTAGTAGTGAGAATTTAAGTATTATGTAATTACAATGGAAAGTGACCAAGAAGACAATTTTAGTAGTAGATACACAAAAAGTAAATAAAACGACACTTTTATCTAAACGTTCTAGTGTCCGTTTTTTTGCAGGATTTTATAATCTTGTACACCACTTGTACACTTAGATATAACCCTGGTGGAAATTTTCTCTACAAATCTATGAAAATTTCTTATTTTCCCCAAAAAATCTTATTATCCTTGAAATACTCAAAAAAATTCAGAAAATGGAAATGAATTTAGAATTTTAGTATTTATTTCGACCAGGGAAGACGTAGATAAAGTATAGTATACAACTCGCTATAATGTGTGCTATAATTACAACTTTCATTCTCGGTAATAATAGCACACATTATAGCGAGTTGTATAATATTAAATGGCCACATGCGGCTCTGTTCTAGTATACTTGTGGCTCATAGCGAAGTTAATTAATAAATGTGATTTTTTTAAAATTGTGTTAGTACTGTTTATGTATACTATTAAGTATTTAGCTACCGATAGGACACTTGATTAGAAAATTTCTTAAACAAGTTTTTGTAGAGAATCCAGTTTGTAATTGTAATTATAATCGTAGTGAAGTTATGCTGTATTTTAGATTGAATTCCCATTGACGTCTATTCAAAATAATAGATTTTCTTGGGTTTTATTGTTGTACCTATAGAAATTCTAAAGGATGATAATAATGAATGAGACACAATGTCCAGAAATCAAATTTAATCAGTCATTGAATTCTGAAGTTTAAGACAGCCTGGTTATATTTTGGGGGTTGTTTATATAAATACATATACATCTATATCTGTTAACATGTTAATACATTTTAAGTTCCTGTTTCCCGTTCAGGACCCTTTACTCTATTCAGTAAAGATATCACAATCGTTTTATAAAACAATCTCTATTACGAAAACCAAACCAGGATAAGACAGTGGATAGAAACAGAATAAAAATTCTCTACGTTATCACTGTTATCAGTAATTATTTCTTTTTTTTTTTGTATATGTATATAAAAGCTGTTGATAAGGAATTTTTATTATAAATATAATTGTTCTAAATAGGAGGGATATAATAATAACCAAATTATTTATTTAAAATAGTGAATAAGAAGAAAAAATCACCAAATTATTTAGTTTAGAACTGAATTAGATAATTTGATAGTCACTCGAAAACATTGAAAACAATTTAAGATAATAATGATAATATGTCTATATTTCTCTAAATAGCATCAGCACAATCTCACGTCATTGAATTTATACATCAAAAATTAAATGTAAACCAACAGGGAAGTGGAGATTAATGAAAAATTTCAAAAGAAAAAAACCATAAGCTCAATCTTATCTCCAAGTAAACTTTAATTTTCGTATTACATTATAATAAATAATTGCGATAATAATATGTTTATTTTTTCTCTCCTCTCTCAACTTTTGATATAAATTTGTTATTTATCTAATAATTGATTAAGAATATTGTTTTCGCAACAATATAACAGAATTATACTATTATTAGAACTTTGAACTTGTTTATCAAGACTCAAAAACGAAAGTATCACTCTTTTTGGTTTTAGTTGTCGACAACGTTGTGTTATTATTGTTGTGTTTAGATTTGTTAAAATGGCATCAAGACGTAAAGTACTCGATTTAATTCAAACAATAACAACAAATTCGTAAGTATTCTTTTAATAAACATATAATTAAATATTCATAAATAATAATAGTGTGGTTTTGATTGTAGTTGTAAATGTCCGGCACATTCCCATTATGGTATTGTACATTCTAGCACAGTCCCAAATGCTTTACCATCAAAGGAATACGCATTTGAAGTAACTATCGTTTATAATCATTTTTAAACAACTTAAAATTGATTATGCATGTACCAAAATTATTTAATTAAAAGGAAATAACCTTTCAAATGCACCGAAGAAAATTCGCGTGTATTGTGTGTTGCATATATTGAAACATGGTTAAATATTTTCAAATTAAAAAATTATAAATAAATTAAAAATTTTAGATGGCCTCATCAACTGTCCGTTATGGCAAAGGTGTGACACGTGAAATCGGTATGGATATGGTGAATATGAAAGCCAAAAATGTTTGCGTTATGACCGATCCATATTTAATAAAATTATCACCAGTACAAGCAACAATTGATTCATTGACAAAGAACGGTGTAAAATTTGATGTTTATGATAAAGTACGTGTTGAACCAACTGAAGAAAGTCTAATGGATGCTACAAGATTTGCTAAAAATGGTAATTTTGATGCATATATAGCTGTTGGTGGTGGTTCTGTTATGGATACATGTAAAGCTGCAAATTTATACGCATCAGATCCTGATGCTGATTTCTTAGATTATGTTAATGCGCCAATTGGTAAAGGCAAACCTATAACAATACCGTTAAAACCTTTAATAGCAAGTATGAATTTAATAATAGTAATAATAAATAAAGGCTTTAATTATTATGTTTATGAATAGTACCAACAACTTCAGGAACTGGTAGTGAGACTACTGGTGTTAGTATTTTTGATTACAAACCGTTACAAGCTAAGACCGGTATTGCGAATCGTGCATTACGTCCAACATTAGGTCTTGTTGATCCACTTCACACACTATCATTGCCAGAACGTGTAACTGCTTATAGTGGTTTCGATGTATTTTGTCATGCTTTAGAATCATTCACTGCTATACCGTACAGTGAAAGAACACCATGCCCCTCGAATCCAATACTACGTCCAGCTTACCAAGGACAAAATCCTATATCGGATGTATGGGCTAGATACGCTTTAAAAGTCATCCATCAATATTTCGAAAGGTACACCATTTAACACCATTTAAATTAAAACAATCTAACTATATGTTAATAGAGCTGTTTATCATCCGGATGATATCGAAGCTAGAGCAGCAATGCATTTAGCATCCACTATGGCCGGTGTTGGTTTCGGTAATGCTGGTGTCCATCTATGCCACGGTCTATCCTATCCGATTTCCGGCAATGTAAAACAATTCAAACCGAAAGATTACAGGTAATTATCGATAATTCTCACCGAATTTCGTTAATTAATCCAACTTTTTTTTTGCTAAAAACTAAAGCGACGACCATCCAATTATACCCCATGGTTTATCAGTTGTGATGAGTTCGCCGGCTGTATTCAAATTTACAGCACCAGCATGTCCTGAACGTCATCTAGAAGCCGCTCAACTATTAGGTGTTGATGTTAGTAATGCTAAAAAAGAAGATGCTGGTAAAATATTATCAGATGTTATGAGAAAATATATGAGTGTTATGAAAATTGAGAATGGTTTATCGGCACTTGGTTATACTAAAAATGATATACCGCAATTAGTTAAAGGAACATTACCGCAGGTATATATGAATTAAATAAATAAATAGGAAATATTACAATTATATTTAATTGATAATATAATTAGACCACATATAATATAGTAATTTATCGAATCAGATAGTCTTGTGGTAAACACTGTTTTTCATTGATCTTTCTTTATATTCATTTTTTTTAAAAAGTTAAATTAATTAAGTACATTTTATTTTATATTCCAGCATCGCATTACAAAACTGGCACCAAGAGAACAATCAGAAGAAGATTTAACGAAATTATTTGAACAATCAATGACAGTTTATTGAGTATTTTTAGTAAAATTGTATCCAATACTTAGTAGTATCTACAATTACATTTTGGCTAATTAGTTACAGGAATTATTACAATACATCAAAAGCCATTAATTTTTTATTTTTGTTTTTAATAGCATGTTTGTGTCCAAACAATACTATAAAATAATAAATCAGATATGTTTTCTATATTTTGAAACAATTCAAATATGTTTATTTAAAATTGAATTTAATGTAATTGATAAAAAAAAGAACGAAATTAAGGTGTATACCACAAAATCATAAAATAAATAAATATTTTTATCGTATTTCTAATAATACAGATTTTCTTGTTAATCTTTTTATATACACTGGCAATTTATAAATTTCTAGCTCTGTTTTTAATATATACTACATTTTGCATAAGAACAATAGATTTTTCTTTGGTTTAAGAATTCTAACAGGCGATCACTTAATATTTATTAACTAATTGTCTACAAAAATATGACTTATTTATTTACACAAACATGCTGTTGATCTATATTTTTATATCTGTTTTTAAGCAATAATAGTAAATATCAGTCGATTCTTTTTTTAATAAAATTTCAAAAAAGAACAGGAACAAATTAATTGATAAAAAATCAAAACGAACGACATACCGATTCGATGTAATATCGTTGGTATAATAAAAATTTTGGAAAATTTAGAAAATATCACAAATACAAAATAAATCTATTATTATTATTATTATTATTATTATTTATATTATTGATCTTACACAAAATTTGGTGATTAGAAAAATTATGGCAGATACTGTGATAATACTCTTAAAAACATTTTAAAATATGGCGTTATTATATACATTTAGAAAATGAATATTCAATACTTTTCTAAGCCACTTTTACATACAGACAAACAACATTCATTATTTTTTATTATTAGATATAATTACTAATAATATTGGTATTTTTTGTTTTTGTTTTAAATATACTATTATTAGTCTGGAAGCATGTGAACAAAACTTATAGGAAACATTCCTTTTCTATCTGGTTCATTTTCAACCATACCTTCCATCCAATTAACATCATCTGTATGTTCATTTGTAACAATTATAATTTCACCTTCATTAAACGATAATTCATCTTCATTATCAGCACTACAATCATATAATGCACGACATCTTCTTAAACCACTATTATTACCATTTGGTGTAAATGATGATAATCGATTTGTTGTTGTTGTTGTGACTACTGTAGGTGTTGTTGTTGGTACTGAACGTGGTAAACATAATGAACTTGTTGATACAGGACTAGATAAGATTTTATGTGGTGGTGAATCAGATGCCTGAAAATAATAAAAATAATAATGAAATAAAATAATTATAATACGATAGATTATTAAAAACACAATAAAAACGCAAATTAACAAAATTTATTAAATTTAGTGGTTTCGGTCATTATTATGATGCAAATAAAATTGTCATTGTATGTTAGAACAAATGTTATTTGAAAATAGCAACGAACACGTTTTATTAATAGTTTGTTAACATGCTAAAACACGACAGCATGTTTTTTTTTATAATTTTCATTACCAGACTAGAATCATTCTCTTCAGTACAACTTTCCAAACGTAACTTGTATCGTCGCTGTAAATTAATTAATTTCTGTATATGGAGCTTTAATATACAAAAAAAAATCAGTGGCTCAACCGCCGTTCGTTTTCAGTATTTTCTTATTTATAAGGAAATTAATCGACTAATAAAAAGCTACAATAAATCTTATTTTAAACATTAATTCAGATTAAAAATATATTTATACTGGAAACCAACTACGGTTTAAGTCACTTTGGGGTTGTATAAAAATGTATACAACAATATTATAAGTTAGTGAATAATATTTCATTTCATACAAAAATCATTCATAACAAGACAACAGAAATTGTTTTATCAATTTTAATTATATATATATATATATATATATATATATATATATATATATATATATATATAATGTATAAATATTTCATTAATATTATAAAATAAATTCAACTCACTCTTCTTGGTGGTGGTATTGGATTATGTATTAATGATGATGTATCTATATCAGATGCCATTGATGATATACTTTCAGTTGAACGTCCATTAGATAAACGTGTCGAATTTGGTGCTGGTGGTGGTGGATTTTGTGGTCGTCTCACCATACTAAGTTTATCTGAATTTTTACATTCAGAAGATATGACTAGTTTGTTTCCTATAATATTAATAATTATTATTATTACTTAAATTAAAAAAAAAAAAACAAATATAAATACCTATAGGTATCACAGATCGGCCTGAACTCGAATCACTACTTGGTGAACGTTTATGTGTATGACTTAATGTATGATAGCCTGCAGCCATTGGATCAGATGGTGTACGACTATGACTACTTGGTAATGTACCATATTGAAGTTGCATTGAACTAGTTGGTGGTGGTAGTGGTGCCACACGTTTTTTTAAACTTCCATGAACATTTGCTAAAAAATCTTAAAAATAAATTCATTAAAAACAAAAGTCAATCAGACGAAAATTATGGTAAAATAAACTAGGGATATTATTAAAAACGATATTGTTGCCATTATAACTCGTTGGATCTTACAAGTAAACCACCCGAGATTGAAGCTTCCTATTTTGATAATTTTTGGTATACATACATATGTAATTCATTTTATTCTAAAGTATGCACGTTTTGTCATTCGTGCCCATACTCAAGTTTCAGGGAGATATTGCGGATTTTAGGAAGTCCCAGACTCAAAAACTGACTCACAATATCTGTCTAGGCAATTGAAATTTGCTATTGCATTAAAATTATGATAAGGGATTTTTTTGAAATCGCTTTATCGTCTGGATTTTCAAATAACTCTGTCCTAGATTTTAAATTTCAAAGATGGTAACCTATTAGTTATAAATTATTGTAATTTGAGTTATAAAATTTCCCTAAAAGCTTATTTTTTTGAGAAGTTCCTTTTTTTATTGTTTTTTCAAGTGAAAATGGTAACTCTTTGAAATTTGATACACGTCAGACAGGTTGACTGTTACAATATGATTTATGAAGTACACCACCAGCACCAGATGTCATAATTGGAATTAAATGATATAAAATTAATGGAGATTGTTTTTAAATAAAATCAATTTTTAAGGGCCCTTAAAAAAATTAATTCAAAAAACTTATACCCTTGCCCCACCCCCCAACCCAAAACATCGACGCCATCTAATACGAAAAATTTAAAGGGAAACCCCTAAGCTGATAAATTTTTTATTTAGAGGTTGAGAAAATTCGTCCATGCGCCTTACTGTATTGTCTTCAAAGCGCGTGTCTCCGAATGGTTAAACAAAGACAACAGGTGACTAACAGTAATATTGCAGAAAAGGATAGATGAAGTTTTTGTATTCAGTTTGTTTATCAAAATTGTTTATAAATATTTGGTAGTATCGAATATCACAAAATTGAATTAGTAAGTAATAACAATTATTTAAATTGATTAAAACAGTGTTAGACGACTTCCATTGTCTTTATTGTTAACATTTGGTTTACTTACAAAACAAAACACAAATAATTTACGACGTTTCAACTGGTCTTTATCGCCAGTCTTCAGGTAAACTGAATTTCAACCAGTGGCGTAACTAGGTACCCGCGCGCGCCGGCAATGCGGGGGGGCAGTCCTCTAAGTCCAACTTTTATTTATTTTAAGAGTAGGTATAACTATAAGAATATACAAGGTCCCAAACTAAAATCTTGCGGAAGGGCCCACAATTTAAAGTTACGCTACTGATTTCAACAATGAGAATCCAACAATGTTTTGATTATCATTTAACAATGCCCGTGACATTTAAACAAATTATTTAAATTATAACAAACATTTTTTATTTTAGTAATATTAGTGATTATGGATCGTGAATATGCTGAGCCGTGTGATGTAAATCCAGCTGATTTCGATTATTATGAGGCAAAAGTCTACTATAGAAATGATGAAGTTATAGTTATTAGTGATGATGATGATAATAATGACACTAGACAAAGTGATGGTAATAATGGCACTAGACAAACTGATAATAATAAAGACACTACAAAAAGTGATGGTAATAATGACATTAGACAAAATGATGATAATGACACTACACAAAGTGATAGTAATAATGACACTGGACAAAGTGATGATAATAATAACACTGGACAAAGTGATGGTAATAATGGCACTAGACAAACTGATAATAATAAAGACACTACAAAAAGTGATGGTAATAATGACATTAGACAAAATGATGATAATGACACTACACAAAGTGATGGTAATAATGACACTGGACAAAGTGATGATAATAATAACACTGGACAAAATGATAATAATAATGAAACTACACAAAGTCATAGTAATAGTGAGACGAGACAAAATGATGATAATGACACTACACAAAGTGATAGTAATAGTGAGACGAGACAAAATGGTGATAATGACACTACACAAAGTGATGGTAATAATGACACTGGACAAAGTGATGATAATAATAACACTGGACAAAATGATAATAATAATGAAACTACACAAAGTGATAGTAATAGTGAGACGAGACAAAATGATGATAATGACACTACACAAAGTGATGGTAATAATGACACTGGACAAAGTGATGATAATTTGTGCCATGATTGTTTATATGCTGAACCGTTTAATGAAAATGAAGCACATTTCGATAATAATACACTGAAAATGTTTATAAGTGGTACACTTGCAATGTTTAGCAAAAATGATGATGTTGATGATAATAATGATATCGTTGGCTTAGGTAAATTATGCCTTGTTTGTGTGATACTTGATGAACATTCATATTCAACTCGATTTGCCAGTAAGATAAGTTGTGAAAATTTCAACAATTGTCCTCATAAAACGTATAAATGTAAGTCAAGAATTGATCAGCAGTCAACAAATAAAAAAATTCACATGTGTAAATCATGCTTATATACATCATATGTATGTGAACGTGTTAAACAAAAACTAAATTCGAAAGATTATAAATAATGTTTGTACGAAACTTAATTTACGATTCACATGTTTTCTTTACTATAAATCAAAAATAAAAAATGACAAAGAAATGTTCAAATAAACGTATTTTCCTCTATCTAATGCTTATCATTTTATTAACATCTGATAAATCTTACGACTTGTAATACTTTATCGTTTTATTTTTACAAAAAAATTTATAATTCTTGTGTATCACACAGTTAGAAAGTGCTTTTGCCTGTACTCGTAAACGCTTAATTTGTCGACTTTTGATACAAATAACTATTTAGTTACGCTAAAGAAGTATAACTTTGAACCCGTGTACGTCAGTACACATATATTTTTATTTTATTTTTGTTATTAAAATTTACCTGGTTTTCGTGATTGTGGTGGCGGTGGTGGTGGCATTTGTCTACTATTACTATTTGGACTACTACCTAATTGTAAACTATCACATGTTGATGAACGTGAACGTAATGTGATTGGAGAATCACCACCAGTATAACTAGGTGGTCTTGAACGATTCTTTTTTTCCGGCGTCAAAGAACCATTCTAAAATCACAATATAATTAATAATTAATATTTAAAAAAGAAAAATTGTATTTACTCTATCTTCGATTATGGTTTCATCATCTGAAAAATCAGTAGAACCATCATCATGCGATAAATTCCAATCGATATTAATATTATCGAAAAAGTTCTTTTGACGATTGGCTGCATTTCTGAGCTAAATATTGAATATTAAATTTTATCAAATAATATAATACCTAATAATTTAGCAACGGACATTTTATACCGCACGGTAGCAATGAGATCATAGCGCTGAACTATCACACATGTGAGCGCTTGTATAGTTACAACTCGATCGCTCTGAATCTCTCTGCACAGTTATACGTTTATTCGCCGTGCTTGTAACATTACAGTCAGTCAACATAGTTATTGAAGTAAGAGATCGACGTCACGCACAATAAACAGGTGTCCCACAGCGCTCCATATCTGTTGATTTAATTGATTTTATACTGCCTTTTCATGAGCGCCACAGTGAGGTTGGCTGGCTGTTGGAATATTTTAAACAAAATAGAAAAAAATACCTACATATATCAAATCAATTAACAAAAAAGTGAACGAAATTTTCGAAATATTATTTATGGATTTTTAAGATAGGTAATTGGCAATTTAAAAATTATTATACGATTATTAATATTCGGCTTGTAGACCTCAATCAGGGAGAAATAACGAATTTCGATATTATTGTTTTTATCTAGTGTAATGTTCCTTTTTTTCGATTTGTTTATTGATGATTGTCTCAATGTTTATTTTAACTTTGTAGATAAAGTTTCACGAAATGAATGAAAGAGAAAATTCTTATTTAAATAATTAATATTCAAGTTTAATTTAATCAATATGTAATTGTACTTGATATTGATAAATTGACTTTGCATTTTTCTATTCTTTTAAATATTAATTTTGTAAGAAAATTATCAAGAATCTATTCTAGCTTTAATTGCGTATAAATACGTATAATGTATCTCTGCATATTGAAGAGATTCAAGATGTGTTTTTAAACAATAAATGTGACACAAATTGCGATGTAATCAAATATAAGTAAGTGTTTGTGGATTTTAAATTTAGAACGATCCCCCACGCCAATGGATGGCTACCGACGTACGACAAACGCCGGACACGCGCGCCGTATATTAGGGCACAAACACAGAGCTTTCTATGTCCGTTGCTTGCTAATAATAAATTATAGTTACCAAATCTTCACAGGTATGATGCCCTAATTCTTGAGCAATTTCAATTGGTGTTTTATTTTGTGAATTTTTTAAATTAGCATTAGCACCACTTCTTAATAGTAATTTCATACATTCAATTTTATCATAAATGGCACATAAATGTAATGCTGTATTTAAACCACAATTATCATTTAATGTGGGCGGATTTGTTGCTTTATCTATTTGCGAATTTGACATATTTTGTATAAGAAAATCAACAACATGTAATGTACGTCCTGATTCGTTTAATACTGCACGATGTAATGCAGTTTCACCAATTTTCTACAAAAAAAATAAAATTAATTATAATTTATTATTTAATAATAAATAATTGAAACAAACCGATGATGGTAATGGTGAACTGAAATCAACATTTTCAGCAAATACTTGTAATAATAATCCTAAATCACCTCTATTAACTGCTTCTTCTAAATCATACAATTTATCTATTTCACTCTCACAAGTTTTTACAGCGAATTGTTTATCTACATATTTTGCTCTAATAAAATTAAGCCTTTCTTCCCTGAAAATATGAATAATTAGAAATTAAATACAATTTTTTTTTTCCGAAAATTCACATAATTTAAATACATACATAGAACTGGACGGTTCGAGTTTATCGTTAGGGGATAACTGAGCTTCCATAATATCATTAAAATTATGATTGGTCATGAATCTTGCAAGTACCAATTGACTAGTTCCAACATTATCTAATGTTAATGATTGTATTCTTGATATATGAACGCCTAAATCTCTATGAATACCTGAACATTCAATACATACAATAATACCGAAATTAGTTGATAACCATGTAGCATCTGTAATTTTAATTTTGTTTTGTTAGTATTCTAATTTAAATAAATCAAATTAAAATTAATTATTACCATTTTGTGAATTACAATCACAACACCTATCATTTCCCGGTATTTTTTGTATATATTTTATAATAGCTTGTTGTAATTCAATTAAACTATGATTAACTTTATCACCACCATATTTACCACTATCATCAAATGCTTTCATTAGTGCCATTTCTTTACAATTTATTAAAACTGACATCCAAGCATGTTGATCAGCTTCATCCTCAGCTTGAAAATGATAGGTTCGATTATCTTAAAGTAGAATTATTTTTTTTAAATAATTAATAACAATAAATTGATAATAATTTATTACATGAAATTAAATCAAAGCCTCTTTTATCATCAGGAACAACTTTTATTTGACATGTTAATAAATTCACTCTTGTTGGCGGTTTACTTTCATCAGCATGACATATATCAAGATAACCTTCAGCTTGTACTCTACATTTTCTTTTTTGCCAAACACGACGCATTTTACCTTCTGATTTTTTCAATAAATGACCAGTTCTAGTTACACCATGATGTTTATCACCTTGTAATTGATGTAATGAATAACCAATAGCACCTTTATCAATTGGTAAACCACCAACCTAAAAAATTATATAAAATTACAACATTATTGTTTAATTTTAAATAATAATATTAACTTCTTTTTCAATACTAGGTGTCGATTTGATCAAATTTCTTAAATCGTTTAATTTACGTTTTTCCTCATCTTGAGCCTGTCGGATTTTCTGTAATTTAACACTAAGATCAGCCACATAATAACCAAAATGTTCAATCGTTTTCAAGCCGTCTTGGAAATAACTGAAATATTGTTATTTTATTTTATCGAAATGTCTAAATAAGGTAATAAAGAAATTTTACTTAGTTTGAGCGTGGTAATATTCAACTAAATTTTGTAATAAATCGATGCCCTTTTTGGTTTTAATTTCATTATACTTAATTAGATACTAGAATCAATTATTTAATTTTAATTAATAATTAACTAAAACATAGTTATACTGATAGTAATAATTACTTCACACATTTGTAATTGGAATAAACGCCTTTCCTTTTCCATTTCATCAGCAATTTCAGCTGCTGTAATTTCAGAACGTATTAAACCAGCATCTTTGGCTTGTTGTTTTTTCTCTTTTTCAATTTTTGCATATTTATTTTCATAATCTTTCCATGCTTTATCAAATGGCCGTTTTAAATCACCTTTTATACCACGTAAATCACCTTTTAATAAATTATCTAATGGGAACATAACAATATTATTTAAATTTTGCATTAATGTTTTTTTTAATAATGATAATTGTGTTGTTACAACAGAAAATTTTTCAAATGCTTCACCAATAACATCTTCATGATCTTTTGGTTCTTTACCACCTAATTTTTGTAATACTTTACCCAAATACATTTCATCTTCAACATGTGCTGAAAATAACACAACTCAGTTATTTATTAAAATATCAATTTTATACAAAGTGTTCCATTTCTTGATCAACCTAAAATAGAAAAAATCAATCCTTTTGAAACAATTCGATCGTTATCTGATTCGTGTTAATTAGGGAGAGACACTAGAACGCTAATTTAACTGCTGACACAAAAAATTTAAGTCCCTCATTTAAAAATAACAGTGTTTTTTTTTAATGAAAATTAGGCTGCCACCATAATTGAACCTAAATATTACTTTCAAGAAAGATGGAACACTCAGTATATTTTTGAAAGTTTCATTTATCCACAGTGCGAAAATTATATCATTGTCTTTTATGGTAACGAACATTATAAATAACATTTCTCTTTTGCGCCTACTTTATTTACAATTATGCAAAAACAACATTTATGTTTGTAATAAATTAAAATATTTAATTGTTCAATAATTTTAAAATTGTATGGAAATAGTTTTTTTTTTGGAAAATATACAAATTTCGTTTGAATAAAAAACAATATATGGGATAATGCCATTAATTTAATTACAATAAATGTTTTAATACCTTTTTAATAGATCTTATGAATTCTTAATTAAATTGAGATGGTTATAATTGCAAAAATAATTGCACATTTTATCAATAAACAAAACAAAACGCAATAACAACTGATAATAAATTAAATAACCACACACGCAGTTGTTATCATAAATTTTAATGAATAAAAATAGCATATTTACATAACAGTAGTTTAATTTAGAATATTTGAATGATTTAAATTTCTTTCATATTCAATTTTATTCAAAAAAGATGCTACATTTCTTGTGGTCTTTTTTTACCGGACTGCATAATGTATAAACATACAGGATGGTCCACGTAAGATTATAAGTTCTTATGGCAAGTCATATTATTTGACGATTCCAAAAATATTCAAAGCATTTATAGAAGGACCATTGGAGATCATTTTAGCGAAATTAAAACTTCGTAGCTCATCGGGATATTGATCAAAAGACGCTAGTTTTGGATAATGTCGCGAATCTCAAAAACGAACTGCGTACGTAAAAATGTTGATTTTTTTTTCATTTTTCTCCATTGCATTCTAGAAAAAATGCGAGACATTCATGCCTGTCCCAGAATAAAATGGTGTTATATTTAGTTTTTTGATCAATTTCCCGATGAGCTACGAAGTTCTAATTTTGCTAAAATGATCTACAGGAACTCTCCTATAAATCCTTAAAATATTTATCGATTTAAGAAAAATATGACCTACCATAAGAACTTAAATATAGTCTTACGTGGATCACCCGGTATCAACATAAAAATATGGAGAGAATTTCCTCTCTAAAGTATAAAAATCTATAGGGAAATTACAATGAAATACATCTACTTGTTTTTTTTATATTCAAAATAACCTTATCGTTTTGAATTAAACATCATATTGACGCTTAATAATTATATTAATTAATTGAAATGACGCATACGTGTTTTCAAAACAACAAACATAAATATTAATATTAAATTATATTAAATGAAAACTTACAATTTCCTGATGTATGTATGGCCTTTATGGCCTTTTTCATTTTTGTCAGTCCATCACGATCATAATCCAGCGTCTATAAACAAACAAAAAAGGATTATTTATTTATTATAGATAAAATTTTATAAACTACATGTAAATAAATTTGACTCATTATATTAAATCGGCCTTGCAAGGTTGTTTATTAATAACGACAACCTTCAATATAGTGTTCCTAAAATTAACAAAAAAAAAAACTGTATGGAGTATATACCACTTTATTAGAATGGTGTATCGTATTACCATTAAATCAGTTTGTTTAATCACGTTTCTAATTTTAAAATTAAGTTCAATATCAGGTGTTTGCTACGAAAAAGCAGTTAATGGATTTTTTTTAATACTGACTACTAGTGAAATATTAATTTATTTCAGTTATTTTTATGAAAAAATCAAATTATTGCAAACATGTGATGTGTAGATATTTTTAAATTAAAGAAAAATCAAAGTGATGGTTAAATAAATCTTCGGGAAAACCTGACCGGGAATAATCAAAACTACAAATAACAATCCCATAAATAGACAGAGATTACTGTTGTCATTTTGTCGGTTAATTGTCTAATTGTAAATGAATTTTTAATGTATTCGTGCACGTGTAAAATTTAATACTAAAATACAAAATAAATTTGATTTTGATTACATACTTCTCCAAATTCTCTGGTGTATAAAATATTCATTTAATAGCAAGGATTCATCTAAAAAAAATCGCGAATACTCATAAAAGTAGGCTAATATTATTTTTCCATTATCAAAATCTTCAATTAATAATTTTGTCCAACACCGTTGTATAAAGAGGCCGTAATTATACCGATTTTAAATCAATAAAGCACTTTATAGCACACCATGTGTATTATGTCTATAACACACTAGTGTCTTGTAAAAATTTACATTCCTATTATGATTATAGTATGGTGTACTAACGGGCATGATTGTGTATGACCGTGATAAAATAGTAACCTTCCATGGCAACTTTATTCTAATTTTTTACTTTTCAAATAAATTTACTGGAAATTACAAATACTTTTCGAAATTATTTAAAATGGTCTTATGTTCGGTGTTTTATAAAATCTTGTATATAACTCTTGTGTTAAAGGGCAAATAAGACGCTCAAGAAAATTTCTTCACTTGGCTAACGCCTCGTGGGCAAACGTTTTCTCTCGCGTTTTAATTGCCCCCTAACGCACTTGTTGTATAAATAGCTTATCTTGTGATTTATTGGAAATCCTATGACAGAAAAAAAATATTTCTATAATGTTAATGTACAGAAAAAGCTTCTACTAGTGGGATGTTATGTTATATTATATTAGAAATTTTCTTTTATTTTCTGTACGATTGCTATTTTCGAGATCAATAGTTCTTGATTATATTCATTCACTTGGGAAAAGTTGTAATATACAATATTTTCTATGTCATCTATAAACCTGTAATAACGAAGGAAATAAAAGAAGAAATATTATGAAACTAGTTATTTCTCAATAAATATCTTTTGTTTTAAAAAAATATAATAAATGTGAATTTCTTTTTTCTTCAGTTTATTTAAATTTTTCAAGGTAATTTAGTTGTTTTCTATTCTAAATTTGCGATTCTTGGTAAATTTGTAAAAATACTTCTACTCTTCATGTAAAATTTAAACCAACAAAAAATTATTTATTAATTCTACAAGTTTTTCCAAAAATAAACACTAATAGATGAATCTAAAATCCGTCATTTTTAAATTAGATTTTATAAAATTATCGATTTGTGAAGTTTAGTTTGTTGAATTTACAAACAAAAAAAATTATAATGAGACTATAGGGAATTCTGCCGTGACTTCCGGTGCGGAGACTGTCTAGGCGTATCAATTTCCGATTGTCCTCACTTATTTTGAACTTTATTTTAAATTTTATCATTATAAAATTCATCCAATTTCATATACAGATGAGTCAAAAGTAACGCATAATATTCATAACATTTTTATTATTGAAAATTTTGAAAAACGTCGAGACAGGTAACTTTTAATTATTTATTTGTGGCTAAACTGCAATTACCATTGCAAGGAAATGACATCAACAATTTTTTTAAATGACCCCCTAAATTTTTGAGTAGGGCATGTTTTTCTACGTTCAGACATGTAAAAATAGTAGGGGGTTATATTAGGAAATTTAAAAAAAAAATTCTCAAAGCTTGCAGGATTTTCTGCCATCGTCATTTTCATCCATCAGCATAGTATACGAAAACAGAAGACCCTCGAATAATCATTGCAAGCATTGGTTTATTACTGGATTAAGTAGGCTCTGTGGAATTTCGATAAAACTATTGTCAAACATGCCGGATTACATTGTGAAAAAAAAAATGCAAATTTCAATGTAATTGAGAGTTTTAGCTGCATACAAACGGTTAAAAAGGTTGCACAAACTTCTATCATGTTTCCTATTTTTCCTCCAAAAGTAACCAACCTTGAGACTTCCAATTTTATTTTTGAAATTTAGGTCCGCCATATTTTCCTATAATTTTGTCAAATATTTAACATATGCAAACTTGATCCTCTAAAAAATTAATGCTTATTCAAAGGTGTTGTGTTTTTCGTATGCTATGCTGATGCATGAATATTCTGATCACAGAAAATCTTGCGAATTTCAGGAATTTTTTTCTCAAATTTTTTCTTATGTAACCCCTTAATAGGTTTCTAAGCGAAGAAAAATCTGCTCTATTCGAAAATGTCATAAAAAGTAAGGGCAGTCATTAAAAAAAATTGATGATGGCATCATCTCTTCGCAGTGGTAACTGCTAGAGGCGTTTTGGTACAGCCATAATTAATTAATAAATAAAAAAAAAAATCTCCAAAGGCAGCAAGTACATTATATAGCGAATTTTTTTATGTATCTACATACTGAAATATTAATCGCAAAACATTCTAATGATACTGACAATTAATATATTTTAATAACATTGAATCAACTAATAAATTCATTTCCCGATGTTATTTTAATATTTCTGATTTTTATTGAAAAATACTTTTAATCCACAAACAATAAGAAACACTAATACATTCGTTTGAAGTTTACTGTTTGTCTAATACGTCCAATCAAGGCCTGCTTGATTTTTTTAAGCGAACTTCTCTAGCAGGCCTTGCGTCTAATATTAACTGTCAAAATTAGTTACCACCCCGCGATATTCAATTTTTTTTCTAATATCAATTGTCAGAACACATAGCCATCTTAGATACGTGATTTTACTGCTTATACTCAAAAAAGAGATTTTTGCATTTTTCTTGCGATCCAATGAACCAATTTTGATGATTTTTTTTCTGGGTCATAGAGAATGGACTGCTCTACTATTATTTTAATTTTCATCAAAATCTAAGCAAATGTAATATTGAAAATGATTTTTTTTAATATTTCTTCAGCTCTTATTCCAAAAGTGTTGGCCCTACCAGTCTGGTCAACGAACTCATCCAAGCTATCACAAAGACCGATTTTTGTACCAAGTTTCATTAAGATTGGTGTATTTTTACGGCAGTTATCGTGGGTATACATATATATATATATATATATATATATATATATATAAATTTTAACGAACGGTGGATATGGGTTCCTGAGGTCCCAAAACGAACTTCTGTGCAAAAATTTTTCGGAAATTCAAAAGTGAGGATCTCGTCATTAGCGAATTTTTTTTAAAAAAAGTTGGCTCGGCATTTTTCGAAATTTTCATAAAAAAATAGTTATGTACAGGGTGTTTGGTCTAAGAATGGTGGTTCTAAAAAACTCCTATTAGTCGACGAGCGATTCGAAAAATATTTCAAGAATTTGTAGGAGGGTCCTTAAAGAACATTTCAGCAAAATTAGAACCTCGTAGCTCATTTGGAAGTTCGTCAAAAACCGCTCGTTTCTGACGATGTAGCGATTTTCAAAAACGAACTAAACACGCAAAACGACTTAGAATGACTTTAGGAACCTCCCAAAATTGATTTTTTTCATTTTCTCCATTTTATTCTGGAACAGGTGGAAATATTTCGTATTTTCTCTGGAATATAATGGAGAAAAACGGAAAAAATCAATGTTGGGAAGGTCTCTGAGTCATTTTTAGTCGTTCTGCGTGTTTCTTTCGTTTTTTAAAATTGCGACAAACGATCCAAAACGATTGTTTTTTGACCAACTTTGAAATGAGCTACGAGGTTCTAATTTTGCTAAAATGTTCCCTAGGGACTCTTCTACAAATCCTCAAAATATTTTTCGTATCGCTCGTCGACTAATAGGAGTTTCTTAGAACTCACCATACTTAGGCCAAACACCCTGTATATTATACGTTACTTTTGACTCATCCCGTATCGAAATATGCATATACATACATATGTGTAGGTATAAATAAAAAAAAAGTATGTGTAGAAACTTTGTATTTCCCACTAGATAAGATTTATGAATCGTTTACTAAATCTTTGTTGAAATTCTTTTAATTATTGTAATGACTATCAAACATAATGTGTATAATTAAATTTATCGTTAAAAACAATAAGATATTCATTCTTTTCTATCTTTAACACTATCTCCACTTTTTTAAATAATGAATTCTTATCTTCATCTAAACAGCTTTCTCTCTTTTTTCAGATATTTAATAATCAAATTAACAAGACATAAAACAGCATAATTATTTAAAAAAATAATCTTTCAGGTGTGTAAAACATGTTTTTTCAGTGTTATAGATACTCATCATTTACAAGTAAACCACGTAAATGCAGATGAAACTGAATATTATTGTAAATTTTATGATTGAGCAACTAATTAATTTATACCAGGTGTGTCGCTTAAAACGAAAAGTTCTTATGGGAACTCCCATTATTTAGCGAGTGATTCGAAAAATATTTTAAGGATTTGTAGGAAGCGTCCCCAGAGAAACTTTCAGCAAAATTAGAACCTCATAGCTTATTTGGAAGGTGGTCAAAAAACGTTTGTTTTGGATAAAGTCGCTATTTTTAAAAACAAGTTAAAGACGCAAAATGACTGAGAATGACCAACAATTAAAATATAAATAAAAGTAAAATAAATGAAACCGGTACGTACAGTGACGTATTAAGCAATTAGCCCAAAATTTTTAGGAACAAAAATTCTCCCAAACTTTTGCTAAACTGCAAACTTAAAATTTTTGAGAAAAATTTCAACTATAATTGAATTTTCTCCTTAAGCCTATGCCAAAATACAAGGATTTTGTCAATCGGAACCTTTTCAGAAATCGTTTCAAATAAAACATTACAAACAATCAAATTGATTTTCATTGCGATTTTGATTTTAAAAACAAAGAAAAAATAGAAAAAACACAAATTCCCATCGTGTTTCTAGCGCAATTTACCACTGATACGCCTCTGATTACGATCTTTGGGATACTTTTCAATGCACAAGCGATGATTTTTATGAACTGAGAAAATTTAATTAAATTTCTTGAAAGTAATATCATCAGCTAAAGGCTGTATACTAACTTGTGGTTTAATTATGCTACAGATCTAATAATTGAAATTATCGTATCTTCATTATTATTTTTCCAATATACATATGTGTATATCTATATTTTACGACATCATTCCTACTGTTATTACGATTGTGGGATAGAAAAACGTAAAAATCAGTTTCTCAGAATTTTTCCACAATTTTAAAGATGGAAAACCGAACGATATCTTGTTTTAAACCTGATCCAAAGGGGTACAATCCGGAAAAGCTCATTTCTAAATTCTTCCATCCACCTCATTGGTTATTTTCACCAACCAAAAATAATTATTTTGCAAAAAGATTCATGAAGTTTGTTAATAATTTTATGCCTTTTCAAAATCTAACATTGTTGGTAGAGTAATTTGTTTATTTTCCTGGAATAATAATAATAAAAACGGCTGTTGGTTTGCCTAATACCGGATAAATGGCATCAACGGTATGAAATGTGAGAAATTGCCGAATCGTTGTCTTAAAGCTGCTATAATAATATTAAAATCTAACGAAATAATAGAAATAATAACTATTAGGCCGATGTTTGATAATGAACTTCAATCGAATATAACATACAGGGTGATTCACCTCAAACGAAAAGTTCTTATGACAACTTCCATTATTTGACGAGCGATTCGAAAAATATTTCAAGGATTTATAGGAGGATAGCTGAAAATCCTCCGAATAAAATTAAAACATCATAGCTCATTTGAGAGTTGGTCAAAAAACGTTCGTTTTAGATAAGATCGTGATTTTTAAAAACGAGTTAAAGGTGCAAAACGACATTTTGCGTGTTTAGCTCGTTTTTGAAAATCTTAACATACTCAGAAGCGAGCAATTTTTGACCAACTTCCAAATGAGCTACAAGATTCTAATTTTGCTAGAATTTTCTCCAGGAACCACCCAACAAATCCTTAAAGTATTCTTCGAATCGCTCGCCAACTAATTGGAGTTTCACACGAATCGTATACATTTAGATTTTCATCCCTGTATACAAACGTTATTTTTGATGCCTCGAAGAGTGTTTAGGTTGAGAAAGATTGTATTGTTTTAGAAAATTCTACTACAAATCTGACTTTACCGAAGAGGATTTTAACACTCATTCTTTACCTGAAATATATAAATGATAAAATAAATGACAAGTTTTAGTATTAAACAAAAAGTAGTCGAAATCGAAAGTTTTACCCTAGATGAAGATAAACGACAGTGTTTTTTTGTAATAAGATTAGAAATAATGAAGAAAGATAGAAATCAGAACTCGGACAAGAAAAGGCAATTTATGTTCATAATATATGTAATAATAATAATAATAATAATAATAATAATAATAATATTGTAGTGAAGCTTAAAACCAGAATAGAGAGTAAATTACAATCATAAGTCAACTACAATAGATAATTATTTGGAAAATTTCCCTTAATCACGAATGCCTGATTGAGACATACTGTCTGTCACATAAAACGTACTCATTATTTTCTTATTCATGAGAAAAATTGAATTGCTATAAGAACATGAAAGGGGGAGATCTATTGAAGGTGAAATTATCCCGTTTGGATTCTTATCCCGGATCCACACGTTTGCCTAGGCTTGGCAAGCGCTGGCAAACTGTAAACGCTTGTTTAGGTTTGAGGATTATCCACACGCTTGCTAGTGCGTTAGTATGTTCTGGACAAGCAAGCATTACGAACGTCGAGGTTGTGTCAGCCATATCCTATTTTTATGATAAAATTAATAGAAAAAATGAAAAAAAATACGACAAAGAAGAAATTGTAAAATATCCTCGTTGGACTAGTTCATTTTTATTGCAGTATTATTTTAAAAACAAATAAAATCGCACGTCTGTCCGCTGTTACTGCTCAACCGAAACTAAATCTGCACAAAAGTGTGGACGCTTCGCAAACGCTTGCTACAAACTTCCTTTGATTTGTGTCAAAAAACCGACACTCGATCGACTCGGTCACAAGTGCTCCCAAGCTTACACAAGCCAAACCAAACACCCTTTCCACACGTTTGAATTTGCGGACGCTTGCCAAGTCTATACAAACGTGTGGATCCGGCATTAGGAATAGAAAAATTCTATCAACTGAACACGAAAACTTGAGCATTTTTATTATTTTAACATTTCCTTCCTATACTTCGATTTCATTAAATAAAAAAAAAATTCGTTTTATTAATTTCAATCTGACTGTGGAATATATTGACACAAATCAAGCTAGTAATAGTAAAATCAATCTGAGTCAATCAACAGTTTATTCATACAAATTGAATAAATTCATTGTAATTTTTGAAATTCAATAAAAAATTTACATATGTATACTTCTATAGTGCATCAGCAAATAATATTTATTCAATTTAAACTTCGATTTAATGAAAAGCATTTTTTTTTTAATAAAGAAGAGAAGAAGAATAAATCGGTGATGATTCGCCAAGATTAATTCACATTTAAACAGTGTAAGATTTAATGAACTATTGGATTATTTATTGTTGTCTTTACTTGATTCTATCTAACTCGTTTAGAATAGAATATTTATAGTTGTAACCATGTCATATATATTTTTAGTAAATCTAGGAGAATATAGGGTTTATTTCTTCCTAAATCCATCCGTTCCTAAATAATTCTGTAGTTGTTTTTAGAAATAGTCGTAAACGGAAACTGTAAATAAATTTATATATTCATGATATTCAGTTCAGTAAAATACGATTTTGAATCATATTTAGTCCTATAATACATACAGTTTCCACAATAAACGTCAAATAAACCCTTTAAATAATATCCTTTTTAACATGCAATTTTATTAAAATAATAATTCTAATATAACACATAGGGTGTCGGATCTAAATGTGGACAATCTGATGAGACTCCTATTAGTTGAAGAGCGATTGAGAAAATATTTCATGGATATATGGGAGGGTCATTGTAAAATCTAATTGTAAGAATTTGTAGAAGGTTCCTGGACAACCTTTTAGTGAAATTAGGACCTCATAGCTCATTTCTAAATCGGTCAAAAACGCTTGTTTCTAACTATGTCGCTATTTTCAAAAACTAGCTGCACTGGTAAAATGACTCAGAATGACTTGAGGATCCTCCCAACATTGTTTTTCTACGGTTTTCTACAGGTGGAGATGTTTCGTATAATTTCTAGAATACAATGGAGTAAAACGATAAAATCTATGTTGGGGGTTTTCGGGGCATTTTTAGTCGTTTAGTGTACTTTTCTCGTTATTGAAAATGGTGCCATTAACAGAAATGAGCACTTTCTACCGTTTCCCAAATTAGCTACAAGGTTCTAATTGTGCTAAAATTATTTCTAAGGACTACCCTATAAATCCTTGAAATATTTTTCGAATTGCTCGCCAATTAATAGGAGTTGCTATAAGAACTAGGTAATCCTGGGTGAAAATCCCTGTATACTAGTGTTAATTTTATTATTAAAATTAGAAGTGTCGAAAGGAAAATCACGCACGTTTCTTTGCATTTATCTGAGAGGTTCAAAAAGATTTTAGAATGTTTTTTGATTGAATCAAAAAAATATTTAAAATGTGTATAAATATTAATAAATCCTTGAATTTTATTTTAATTTTATAGTATATCAGAAAAAATGATAAGAAAAAATGCAATTGCATACATCAGATCTTTACGTCATGCATATTTGAAGATAACCATCATAAAAAAAAACCGTAATGGAATATTTGAGGAAAAAAAGAATTTTTCCTCTGATTAAGGAATTAAGAAAACAAAAAATACTTGTTTCTTGGGATATTTATAAGTCTATTTCACTGTAATTGGATAAATTTCGAAATAATAACTATATAAAGGATGTCCAAGCTAAGAGTATACAATTTGGCGGCTTCCATCAAAATAATAGACCAATTTCAATAATATTTTGAGAATTTTGGGAGCAGTTCCTGGAGAATATTTTAGCAAAATTAGAGCCTCGTAGCTCATTTGGAAATGGGTATAAAAACGCTTGTTTCTGACAATGTCGCCATTTTTACTAACCAGCTACAGACTTAAAATAACTTAGAGAATCCTCCCAATATTGATTTTCTCGTTTTTCTCCATTGTATTCTGGAACAAGTGGAAATGTTTCTCAATTTTCCTAAGATACAGCGGGGAAACCGGGAAAAAATCAATGTTATGAAGATTTCCGAATCATTAAATATCCTATTTGTATAGTTCATTTTTGAAAATCGTGACATTGTTGAAAACGTGTGCTACAAGGTTCTGATTTCGCTAAGTGTTCTCCAGAGACAACCCTAGAAATTATTTTGAAGGAAACGACCAAATTATATCCTTCTAGCTCAGACAAACATCCTGTATATTCTAATAAAAAAAAATTAAATAAGATTAGAAAAAGTAATTCTTTTAATGATAGCTTTTATGGGACATTTAAATATTAAATGCATTCACAACAATAGATATTTATAGGTAATCACCTGTTAGAAATTTTTTAAATATATAAATTCTAAGGTGTAGTCAGTGGAGATAGTCGGTGATTTTGTTAATGTGACTAACAATGAGAAATCACAGCCACTGTCTGTGACTAAACTGCTAAAAAACCTACGATTACTATTTTCCAAATGAGCTTAAGATTCTAATTTTTGCTAAAATGATCTCCAAGGACCTTCCTACCAGTCCTTGAAATATAATTCGAATCGGTCATTAATAGAAGTTTCATATGAATAGACCACATTGAAAACATACACACGGTATAAATTTATTGTCATTCACATTAAAGTACAGTGATGCTGACAATGAAGAAAGAGACACCTTCATATTTCTAGGAATAAAAATCTTATATGAAGCCACATATGAATTTAATGTCTATAAATTCTACTTCAAACAACATTTTTGACCGTTTTCTTAGAAAAAATAACAGACTGATTTAATGATTTTGAATCCCTTTTGTTACACCTTAAAGCAAATCAAATGGTTTCCTTATTATGATTATCGTCTTTGGGGGTAAGTTTAGCTCTGGATGCGTCCCTGACTGCCTCGTAAACTATTGGACAGACATAGACATAACAAAGATTTAAACGAATATTATTATTTTGAAAATGAAACGAAAATATGAAAATACCAACATATACAAAATGTTTCATTTAAAAGAATAAACAAAGTACTTTACTGACAAATATTACGATCGTAAAAATTAATAATAAACAACTGAACAAAACAAAAGGCAATAGATTTTTAAGAGTTGTTGACTTAAAAATCATGTAAATTTTTATAATCTATAAGCATAACGTGACTTTATTTAAAACAACAAACTTTTATGGTCAAGTTGGAATATTTAAAACACCTATAATTCACAATGAAAATAATAATAGTAATAATAACAATTGTTTATTTTTCATGTTGAAATATTTACCACGACACAACCTACTAATAAAATCGAAGAATTTTATTTCAAAATATTATCAGAAATCTTATTGATAAAATGTTTATACATACAATATTTTTCAATATATAAATAAAGACAAAAAATCCATTGTATTTAATAACTTTAACGCATGACTCTGTTGAAAAATAGGTCAAACTAACAATTTAGGTTACAGACAATTTTTTTTTCTTAATTCAATCTTTCGTTCTTATTAATTTCGAAAAAAATACATATACAGCTTCGACAGAGCCTTCAACAATTTCCTGTAGGAAGTGCGATTAATACAATTTCCTGTCTTATTAACTACGAAAAACAACAACAAAAATGCTTCTCAAATCTAAAAATATTAAATTACGACAAGTAAATATTATTTTTGAACATCAGCCAAAATTGTTTATCATTTGAAAATCTTTATAATAATGATAATATAATTATCATATTCTTATCTGTCTTTCTTCGATTCTCTATTGGAAGATAAACGAAAAATATGGGTTTTCCACTATTATTATTATTATTACTACTGTTAAGTAAAAGGGAAAGTATTCTATTGATTGATGAGTAAGATACAAGATAATTTTTTTTTTTTTGACAAACCTCTTCCAATGTTGTAATGTAATTCCGGAATTGTGGCATCCGTGATACAAAATTTGATGTAATTGGTGAATGATAATCATCTCTAGTTTCATCGATAAACTCAGAAACACCGACTGAAATTGGCATGATTGTTAAAATTGGAAAACAGTCAAAATACCATCAATTTTTTTCATATATATGTTATTAATTTTAATCATAACAATATTATTAGTTATATGAAACACATCTTTTTTAATATTATTTCAATTATTATTTATGCTATTATTATCAATATATTATATCACCCTTTATTATTAATTAACGTTTTGATAAAATTCACACCCGCATTTATAAATAAATTATAAACATATTATTGACAGTACTTTATTCATTATTTCTGCAATTCGGTGATTGTTGACACAGAACACTAAACTCTAGAATTGAAATCCCCATGTTATATGTTGGTAGCAAAGCCGCCATGTTTTTTCGGGTGGCAGCCAAGGCGGGAAACTTGTACGTTTCAAACTTTTTTTATCGTATGCGCTTGCGTTTCATTATATACTTTCAATAATTTGATTTAAACATATATTTATTTAAAATTCTATATTACATATTTATAAAACAAGATAAAAATTATTTAAGTTTTATACAAAAAATAAAACAATATATGTGGATAAACTTGTAGGGTGTTCAATTAAATTCCAAGTTATAGTAGGCTATGGAAGTTTTGTTTTGAGCGAACCACATTTTTTAACGAATAGAGAACAAAGAACAACCCCTTGAAACAGTTATTCACCCCCAAGGACAATAAAGTTTAAGATTTTGCCGAACACCATATGATATTTCTGGCGTTTGCCTCCATTTTTAACTAGCCAATCAGCTCTGTAGTGCTCTGACAGTCGCATGCGCAGATTTTACTACCTGTCACCCAATCTCCAATACATGACCACTTTTATTAACCAATAATACCAACATTAAGTTAATAGCGAGATTGCCAAATATATCACTTTTCAATCATTAGAAACGCTAAAAATACATATCTCGTAATCTAAATTCAAGATTATATAAAAATATCATAAACTATTGCAATAATAACATTAAACATCAACCTAAAATTAATAAATAATTTATTTCGTAGGTTTTTCGCTTATATTTTGGGAAAAATCCACACATTGGCAGCGTTGTGTGACAACTCATGGAAAGTATAGGGAAATTTCATTTTGTAACAGTATCAAGGGATTTTATACGTCAATTAAGAACATAACCGTAAAATTAATGTTGGACAGCTCAAAATAATAAAATTAGAATCAAAATTTTAATAAATATTTAAAATATTAATTATTATTCGAATTGGTATACTATCGAATTAGATCAGTTAATTAAATAACCTTAATTACGTAAATATATTAGTGATTATAGTTGAAAAATGAATAATGCTCGATCACGTGAAATAAAATGACTGATGTGTTCAAAAGTAATATTTCATCTTTATTATTTAATAAATAAATTTATAATTATTTATAATTCTTGTCAATTTTACAGATATTGGAAAAATTTGGAGTCGATTATTTGATCATCGTGGTTTTGTATCAGGTGAAATTCAATATCAATTAAACGAATTCGAAGTAATTACAATAAATTTATATTATTCAATATTAATTGATTTATTTGTGTGTATTGAACATTTTTTAGCTGAAAAGAGGTGATTTGGACGTTGATAATTTATTTAAAATCATAGAATTTGTTACTGAAATAAAGGAAAGTGATATTAATAAATTTAAAGAAGCTGTTAATCAAACATTACCCAATGCAAATAAAGAGTTATCTAATGCATTAGAGATTTATGATAAATTTGAAATATTACAAAATAAATATAAAGAGGTAATATTTGATTTTTGTAGTTTTGCAACATATTATACACGGGTCTTGTGTTTTTTCAGAACGATTATTTAGTGGAAAGTCGGCTCAAACGAAAAACTAATTGGGATAATTTTATAGATAAAATTACATCATCTTACTCAGAAATTAATACAAAAATTGAATTAGAAGAGCAAAAATTAACTACGTTATATTCTGATTTGGAGAAAAAATTAACAAAGAAACTATGAATATTGGTCAAATATCTAACGCGAAAATCTATATAAAACCATCAAAACAATTAAAAAGTTTCTTAAAAACAAATAAGATAACTAAAAAACCAGCAAGTCAAACTGATAGATATTTGTTAACAGATGATGATTGTAAATTTATTAAAACATTAGAATTAAGTGAAGAAATAGAAACATTTAAAAATTTAACAATAATAGAACAAAATAATGATGAAAATAAAGGAAAATTATTAGATTTACAAGAATTACGACAATTATTCGATTATTTACAAAAATACAATCAGAATCGTAACAATAAAATTTATTTACATGAATTAATAGAGGGCTCATCTATTGTATTACCAACAAATACGAAAATTTCTCGTAATCCTGAATTAGAGAAACGATGTGAAAAATTACGGGTACAACAACAAAATAAAGAATATCACAATATGGTTAAAAATGTTAGTAGTAAACGGGAATTGCGTGAAGATACGATTGGTTATCAAAGTAAATGAAATTATATAAAATTAAACAATTTTTAATTTAATTTTTTTTCAGTGGTACAAATGAATCGTCATCTTATTGCTATTTTCCAGTTTATTTTATCCGTATTAGCTGGATTTGCATTTGGTTTTATTGGTATAGAATTAATAATCGGTAATCTTGATTTTGGTTTTCGTTTATTATTAGGAATTATCTGCGCATTAATAATAGCGTTGGCTGAATTATATTTCTTAGCGAAAAAATTAAATGAAGATTTACGTTTTGAATCTGAAATCGAAAAGAGGAAAACTCATTCAAAACTCGATTAATTTTTATCGATTTTGAAAGATTTACATAAATAAATATAAACTGTTTCAAATGTAAGATTTTTTTTTTAAAAAAAATACGATAAATGGGACAGCATACAGTTGCATAAAAATAATTGAAGAACTGGATTTTACAATGTACTTGTCCTGTCAAGTAATAATTGTTAAACTTCCTATATACAAACAAAATTATCCTCCAAAGAATCAGATAATCTGTAAATTTATTGTTATATCTCAACTAAAAAATAAAAATATTAAATCTATACAAGATGTTCCAGCGAAGTGTTGACTTAAATAAATATGTAACAATTTTAGTACTCCACTTATCAATCTAACAAAAATTATCCTTAATGTCATAATTTGATAATTAATCATCATTTTTAATTTGTTGTTCATTTGTAGCTTTTGAATAGAATTTCTATTATTTGATTAATCTTAAAAATTCTATTAAATATTCATGTAAGTTTTTGCATAAAAGAGTTAAAGGAGGATATTGTGTTTTCTTTAAATTTTCCATTTATTTATTTATTTACAGCCAAGTTCGTGTTTTTTTTTTACTGTACAATAATTGAACAAACGTTATTTATCCAACACCGTTGTATAAAGAGGCCGTAACTATTCCGATTTTAAAGCAATAAAGCACCTTAGTGTGTTATATCTATAACACACTAGTGTGTTATAGAAAATTTCATTCTTATTGGTCGGTATTATAGATATGGTGTACTAACGCGCATGATTTTTCATGGCAACTAAAAATCAAGCCTTCTTTGTTCTCATTTTTTTACTTGAGATATAAATTTATTGGAAATACTTTTCAAAATTATTTAAAATGGTTTTGTGTTCGGTGTTGGATAAAATTTTGTATAAAACTTGCGTTAAAGGGCAAATAAGACGCTATAGAAAATTACTCCACTCCGTGGATAAACGTTTTCTCTCACGTCTTATTTGCTCTCTAACGTACTTATTCTACAAATAACCATAATTTCTATTAAAAGTAGAGAAATGTATAGTTAATTGACAACTTTAAGAAAGTAATAAACCGATTGGTATAATTGTGTTTCAGGTGCTAAAATAAACAGAATCTTTTAAACTAGTCTTAATGTTGCTAATCCAGATGGTCTTTGTTGGCAAAATTTGATTACTATCTTCAAGTTGTGAGTCGACTATAAGTTAAAATACATTTTCAACATTAATTCCTTTGCAGTTCTTTGAGTTCTTCAACTGTAGTGTTGCTAAATTAGCAAGAATTCCCAAAACTATGTAGTAGGTCATTATTAATCGATGAATCAATAAAACAAATTCCTTATCTTTAGTCTTCAACAATGAAGCAAAAGAAATACGGTTTAGTCAATATTACAAAAGTAAGTATTATTGCTGTAATTTGAATAATTTCCATGTATTGGCTGAATGTTAATCTATAAAATGAAGGGAAGTGGAGTCGCATTTTATAAATTAGAGTATTAAACCCTAATTGGTCCTTTACACGCATATACATATTTATATGTGAAGTTGAACCAACTAGTTCCAACTCGTTATAAACTGTATACATGCAAAGGTCGTTTTTCCTTGTGTTTAAAAATAGGGTCAAATAATACCATCATAGATAAAAAATGACTTTCAATAATGCAAGATGAACATTCGTGATAATATTCTATACATATACTTGAAGATTCATAATTTTAGCCAAGCCACTAGAGAATTTGATTGAGTGTACATTTTAACTACAGTCTGTCGATTCATATGAAGTTTTGACGACAATTGTACATTTGTTAAATTCTGTTCAGGGGCGGCTCGTGCATAATCACAGCGAAGCTGCAGCACCACTTGTTTTCATTCAAAATTAATCAAATCAACATACGCTGTAATGAGTGGTCTTCTCTTTGTTTCTCTCTTCCTGTCTTTCTTTTTTCTTTCTCTCTTATTCTTTTTTCTTTCTCTCCTATCCATCTTTCTTTTTTACTTTCTCCCCCCTTTCTTTATCTCTCTCATCATCATTTCTTTCTTTCTCTCCTGTCTTTCTTTTTCCATTTCTATCCTTTCTTTCTCTCCTACTCTTTTCTCTCTCTCTCTTATCATTCTTTCTTTCTTCCTTTTCTGTCTTGCATTTGTCTCTACTTCTATCTTTCTTTTTTCTTTATTGCTTTATTATCTGTCATTATTTTCTTCTTTTTCTCCCTCCTGTATATTTCTGCTTTTCTATCTTCTCTCTCTCCTGTATTTTTTCTTTCTTTCTTTCTTTCCTACCTATCTTTACCTTCCATCTTGTCAGTCTTTGTTCTTTCTCTTCTGTTTCTGATTATTTCTTTCTTAGTGACGTTCTTTATATACAGAGCTGGCAGCTATTCTATGTGCATTTGGAAAACATCGCTATATACCACCCATTTATACCACTTGCATATAAGTTAGAGAGAGATAAAGAGGAGGTTGGTGATGAAAAAATCAAAATGATGGCGGTTATTAGCACCCACCCTTACTCAAGTTCTTTTGTACTTAAAAAGTTTATGCTACAAACACCAGCAATGGTTATATGTAGAGTGTGACAAAGATACCAAATCCTCAACATCTGGTTATGCATGTCTTTAAAATATGAAGTGTGATTTTTTGGTACAAAAATAATTGGTTATTATTGGGTTGATTTAACCAACGTTTGTTAAATTTTAACGAAGAAATAAATCTATTTTTATAATCATAGCAAAGATGGTTTCTAACTGTTCATTAGGTTTAACTAAAAGTTGTTGAAATCGTTCCTTAGTCAAGGGACTAAGGGTGGATGGTAATAGACACCATCTTTTTCATTTTTTTAGCACCTACTTTCTCTCTACCTTTTTTTTGAACGCATAAGTGATTTAGATAGGCGGGACCGATGTTTTCGAAAGGTACCTAGATAAAGTGCCAGTTCTGTATGTATCGGGGTAAAAGCAGCACCCTCCATCGATTCAACCCACGAGTCGTCACTGATTATTGTAATAAAAAATGCCAACGAATGGTTTAATTGTGAATTACACACAATCAAGTAGTTTTCTAACAAAATAAATGAAAATCTGTATATGAATCAATATCGGTGGGCTACAACTATGGGACATTCGGTGGAATTGTTTATTTCTCTGTTGAAAAATTCTCCTTTTTGATTTGTATTGATAGTGTGATGTTTGAGTTGAATGTGATTCCATGAAAAATATCTTGAATGAATATTAATTAAATGTGAATGATTCATATGGAAGAAAAATATGTATATTTATACATAAAAAAGAGCGTCTAATAGATGGAGATAGTATAGTTATCGTATGTAAATAAATACAAGAAGGTAGCAAAAGTTCAATATTATTTATAATTTGTAAAATGTACTTGTTTATATGTATGTATATTGTTATTTGTTATCAATAAACCGTTTTATTATATGTTTGTTATCATTTATTCTTGTTATTAAAGACAAAGAGTATCTTGTAATTATTACTGATAAACACTAAAGAAATTATATTTTTTTATGTTTCAATAATGTTCGTTAATAATTAATATTCCAATGTTAATGATTCACTTTCTCTCATTACATTTACGAATACCGCTACAGGTATTATAGCAATATTTTAAATTCAAATTAAGTCCATCTTATAAATTATGCTGTAATTTACTTAACAGAATTGGTACCTATGTACGTGTTTTCTTGCTTATACAAGAAAATATTTATTTAAAAAAATAATAAATAATAATGTGAAAAAAAACCACTCGTCCACTTGTTTAAAAAAATTTCAACCAATTGGCTACTTATTAACAACAAACAACACAACAACAATAACAACAACAACCTTGTCAAGGTCGCTAATATTTCCTTTAAACAAAACTAATTGTAAGTTCCTATTGTTCGACAAACTTGGCTTTTGTCGCTTACTTATTTTCGTCAAAATAATAATCAAAAATATGATTTCATAACGATTTTGTTTTTAAATTTGAGTTGCGTTTAAATAAACATTGCTTTCGAAAAATCCAAGAATTGTTTATTTTTCTCCATTATTTAAAAATGCTTTATACATATAAATGACAGTATATAATATAAAATAAACAACTCAAAGATATGGTATTTGTCATTTTCTCTGATCTTACATTAGACAAGTGGGGTGGTTTTTGGTTTATAACAGCTCCCCTATTTAGGTCGACTACCTGGACTACAATAATATTTTTCAAAGCATTCCCTTAAACTCTATAGAAAAGGCCCGAAATTTCACTTGAATTGTTGATTTTTATCGTCCAATGACTCATCACCATTAACACTGATTGTTGTTATGAAATATTTGTTATAAAAACAGAGTTTGTTAAACTTTCGTATATTGTTTTATTGTCAATGAACGATAAAAATCGAGAAAATCGGCCCTTATCAGAACCTTGACATTATGACAATAAATAAGTAATAAAATAACAACTAACTATAAAATATGAATTAGTAAATTCATTTTGGTATTCAACCCTTTATAGCGGCACTTTTGATGTGTTTATTGCTAGTTCGTTTTTTCTTTATCGTACAACAAAAACAAATTAAATACGCCATCGGCTATTTCTTTTGTTTTAAAATAATAATACTCATTGTACATTTTATTATTATGTTAATTATTTATTGATTTATTATTGTTGAGATTTATATAATTTTTTTTCTATATGTTTTTTTTTTAGGAAAAAAAAATCGATTCAATGTTTTGAATTGTTTTAAATTAGGACCAGCACAACCTTAATTAACCCCCCGGGCTAGAGTTGGAAAACTCACCCTTATTAACAAAGCGAAGGTATTACTTCATTTACTAATTAACTAATGAACATACTCAACTATACCTTTAGTTGTATATATTTAGGATCATAACTTTTAGCTCGGAACTATGAACCTTCTTTAGATTGTCGCACGACTGTCGTCAGCGCATCCCATAGACGTACGTAACTCTCAATTCCTAGGGCAATCGCAATTACAGCTAAAATAAACAGATACTTGATTACGTATATTCTTTCTCTTTTTATTCATTATAATATCAACAATTTTAACCCATATTCTGTGCCTGTTAAAAATTAGAGGTAGAGAGGGTAAAGATCAGCTACAACGGACCGCTTGTTTGTTGCACGTGAACTTGCTTTTTTACTTTATTAACTACATTGAATGATTGTAGTGTTACAAGTGTAACGAATAAACACATGATTCTGTAGAGAGATGGAATTGTAATTCTAGAGCGCTCACATGTATAATAGTTCTAAGCAGTGACGTCAGTGCTACCGTATGGTATAAATTGTAAGAAACTAAATCATGACCCATTAAGAGTAGGAGTTCTAGCTAATGTAAATTTTTGAAATTTGGTTTAAATAGAATTGTATAATTGCTATTGTATTTTTGAATTATATTGATGGGGACTTTGATAATATGATTTATAATCAGGGGCGGCTCATGTATTTATAACTACTGCCGAACTTTAGCAACTCCCTGTTTTCACTCAAAATGTATCAAATAACGTACACTGAAATGATTAGCTGTCTTTTTTGCTTTCTGTCTTTGTTTTTACTTTCTCTTCTGTCATTCTTAGTCATGTTAATTTACAGTATTATACTTTTTTGTACGATAAAATTAAGCAAAAATACTGTTTCCCATTTTCCGTTTTGATTGTACCTTTATGTAGCTGCCAAAGAGGTAAAAATTATATCAACATAGCCTTATTTTTTCAATGCCGTATTAAACTTATAATACATAAGGTATTTAATGTATTTTAAAGCTGTATTTTACACATTCACATCTAGTCATTCTTTTTTTATTTCCTGTCTTTTATTCTTTTCTCGATTACTTTCTTTTTTCATTCTTCTTTCCCCTCCTATCTCCTGTCTTTATTTTCTATTTCTTTCTCTCCTGTACTTACTTTCTTTTTTATCTGCCTTTCTCTATCTACAGCATTTTTCTTTCTCTTTCTCCTGTATTTCTCTTTTTTCTTGTATCTTGTCTTTGTTTCTCTACTATCTTTCATTATTTCTTATTCTACTGTCAATCTTAATTTCTTTCTCTCTTGTCTTTTTTTCCCTCTTATCTTTCATTATCTCTTTCTCGGTAGCATTCTTCGAATGTATTTGTATGAGAGCAGCACCCCCACAAATTCAAGAGACGAACCGCCATTGTTTGTAGTCTAACACTGACAATTTTTGAAGTATTCACATTTAGTGAAATTGCAACTTTTGCAGTGTTTAATTTAAGAAATTAATATCAGAAATTATTACTGCTAAAAATTTTGCGCCAGTTAGACAAATCACTTTTCAATTATTTTTCAATTTATCAATTATTAATTGATGTTCAACTGTTGAAAACTAAATAATCGTTGTTTATTTTATAATTGTTTCAAATATTGTGAAACATCTTTAAAATTATACAATATTGCATAAAAAAGAGGAAATTTCAATGTTTTTAAGTAGATTTATGATAAATTATAATATATTCAACTGTTAGTAAGAATAAGAATAAACAATATCAAGATCTTTTCATCTCGACTTATTGCAATTCCAACTTGAAATTACATAAAAACATTATTTTAATTTTTGTGTATTGCAAAACTCTGTAATTAATATATTGTAAATTGTAAATAATATCAATATTTTGATGTCGTTCAACTGTAATACTCTAATGAACTTTTAAAAAGTTCATTTAAAAAGCCACATATATATATAAAGGAAGAAAAAAAAAACGATTAATAACCCTGTTAAGGAGTCTTCAACTTTTCTTTGCATTAGAATCATTAATAATTGGAGAAGAGATGTTAAAATAAATAGTGCGACATTGATTTAACCGAATCTATTTTGGAGAAAAATATTTTATGACAACAAAAAACCACACAACATATGTAGATGTAGATTTTGTTCATCTTTATTTTTTTAACAATGCCATAATATTATTTGGTGATTAGGTGAAATCTTATTAACGAAAATATTTGATGTGGGCTCAGAATTTCGTAAATTGTCTGTAGTACATTACTAAATTGACACCCACATTTTCAATGCTTCTCATATCAATTTGTTATTATTGTTGTTGTGATGTGATAAAAATTATCATGAACGTATGACGAAAAAGAAAGAGAAATTTGTAAATTCTCAATTTATCATTAAACAGGTCCGGATTCAAGACAATTTTCTATTGATAAAATAAAAATCATATTGAACAAACAATTTTAAAATAGTATCTAGATATATTAACAAACAAATTTCAAAAGTCTTATTTATTACACGAGTTCAGTTTATAAAACGACTGAAGGAATCGGGAGTTTTATAAACAACTAGTGTAATAAATAATAAATGACTTTTGGAACGAGTTTCTTATACAATTTTTTCTATTTTGCACCCGCTCACCCCTTTTTTCGAAAAAATTAAATTCTTGAAATTGAGGGAATTGTTAATATGAATACTCGAAATTAAATTTATATTTCAATTGTTCTTTTGTTATTCCGGTCATTTGTTTCTTTTCATATTGTATTTGTTTAATAAAACCATAAATTATTGCAAGTAAAACACACTAAATAAGAATATTAATGGCAATTTAAATTGAAAATTATTAAAAAAATTCTATAGTGTAGTTTGACAGCTGTCATTTGAATTTAAATGACAAACGTACAACTAGCAAGTAGCAACATTAAGAAAATAAATTACACTAGTTATTAGAGAACACAAAAAGTGCTTTAATACCTATTAAAACACTTTTTGTTGCCCTAACAATTCTATTATAGACGCAAAATAGAAAAATACTTTTATATCGTTGTATTTTTCTGTGAAATAATGGGACAGCTTGAAATTGTTAACGACCAATTGTAGAAATGGAACAGATTTCTGCTCGAATCGATTCGAAAATGGCAACGATCAATGGCGAAGTCGTGTTATAATTGTTAATTATAGTTCTTTATTAATGAAATCTAATGGTTCAATAATTGTGCAGACCAAGAGAATATCAGGCTATGTTATTGTTCTTAAAACTACCTAACCAGCCACCGATTGTGGCTATTACGATTGAATAATAAAGTTATTAAAGCGCTTTTTACGACGTGTTTATGCTAATACACTAATGCTTGTATATTGCTTCGGCGATCGTCAATATTTTTATGCAATTAACGGATTAAAATTCTTCGATACGTATTATTAACTAACAACAATTAGAAATGTGCACTATTTGAAATTAGTTATTCACTGAATTATTATTTTGTTTAAACCAACAATTGTTGCCCTGTTTAGGCATTTTCTTTTCTTCTACTATCCATTCCGACACCTAAATTTATGGTGACTGATCATAAGGACTTCGTGATCCTGAAAAAAACCTCATTTATCTCACTCTATACAATTTTATTAAATCTAATAATTGAAAAGAGACAAGTATAAATCAACCATCGCGCTAGTTATCGTGAAACTATCCTTTTTCAATCTTCGTCTCTACAACTTATATTTGTTCCCGTTTCCGGTAGCTACGCGAGGACTTTTACGGGTTTTTGAAGTTGCCCCACATCCACTGCCTAAAGGCTTTCTCCTTCGATGGTTGTACATTTGGACAGCACTCGCTCGAGCCAGGATTTCGTCTCCTGGTCGGAGTAGGAGACAACCATCCCCCCCCCCCCCCTCGAAACCTGTAGGAAGCGAACCTCGATTGAGATTCGTTCTCCCCTATTCTTGCGAAGATAAATTTCATAAATAGCAGAATATTTATTCAACTCCAGGCATCTTTTCTACCATTCTTTTGAAAATGAAATTGTCAGCTAAAATCTTCATTATACATCTTTGATTGCGAATCCTGTCTCTCGCCCCAAAACAAAGAGGATTACTAAATACTACTATTATGTAGGATGGGAATTTAAATTACAATCACCTAGGACCTATTCATCTCTTGGTACGTCCCTGTACTAGTCATCATCTCTCTCATCAAATCCAAAGCTGACCGTTACTTCAATTGTTAACTCTTTCACAAATAGAGGACTATAATTATAGGACCGAGAAAATTCTAGACTGAAAAGGCTTTAGGTAGCCTTAGTACATTTTCTATTATTTATTCAAATGAATTTCATTAAAAATTTATTGAAAATTAAATTATTCTTTTGGAAAATCTAGTCAGTTTTTTTAACAAATTTTTCCTTATACAACATTGTAGTGGTCTTTAATAAAATACAATCTTCAGAGCCGGATATATGGGGGGCAAAGTGTGCACTGCACACGGCCCAGCGGTTAGACCAGCCCCGCGCTAAACTCTATTCACTCACATAAAATAGGATTTTATTTGACAGAAATGTCACTGTCCAGTGAGTGCTTCTATACAGGCTGAGTTTAAAGTAACGCATAATCGTCATAACTTTTTTATTTATGAGGATTTCTTGCAAACTTTAATAATTTTTTTCTCGAAAATTTTCTTATGGAATCCCCTACGATTTTCACATGTCTGAACGCAGAAAAATATGCTCTACCCAAAAATGCAATAAAAAATGGCGGTTGCTACTTGAAAAAATTATTGATGGTGGCAGTTCTTTGCAATGGTAACTGGTAGAGCCGTTTTGGCTCTGTCCCACTTAATTAATTAAAAATAAGAAGTTATCTGTCTCGGCGTTTTTCAAAATTCTCATAAATAAAAAAGTTATAGCGAATATGCGTTACTTTAAACTCACCCTGTATAATGACTTTTCTTGGCCCCGGATTTATTTTTGCACACAGCCCCGCAAACCCTAAGACCGGCTCTGACAATCTTGCTTCATATTTTGAAACTTTCACAAAAATTAGCAATTTCGGAGAACGCTTATAAGAAGACATAAATAAGTATAATGTGTTGGGGAATATAATGTTTTTTGACTTAAGTAGTCATTTAAATTTAGATGTTTTCACCAGGACTCTAAAGCCGGAGTCTAAACCGGAGTTTGGATCCATGGAACCGGCCAATTTTGGAAGAGCTGTAGCTTAGCTTTGGCTCCTGAAGATTAATTCTGAGGAGTCGTACCTGGAGTTGAGTGCCTTAAAACTCCTTGTGGCTCCGGTTCCTCATCATCTGACTTTTTTTCATAATACGTTATATGTAAAGCGTACCACTATGTATAAAACGCTTTCCAACCGGCTAAATTTAATATCCATTTGGAAAACGAATAATTGTTATTTACAACCTAAGTCAAATATCGTTATATTTTCTAACACACTATACATAATTTTTTTAAGTAACTTTATAAATTTACCAGGTTGACGTATATTTGAATACGTCGATAAGATAAGAAATGTTTAAATCTATAAAAGTACTGTTTCATATACAAATTATTTGACGATATCAAGAAGATAATCGGAATAATTGTTTTATTGCTGTATAAATAAAGTTACGCCACTGTTTATTCGCACTTTACTTAAACGATCAAAGACTAATAATAATAACAATAATAATAATAAAATGTAATAAAATCGCTTTATGTCACTGTTGTAGTGCACTATTAAGGGTTAAATGTTGGGCTTTTATCCCTTGTATAAGTACCAAATACGATCATTCTATACGATTTTCATTAAACCGTTCTTAATCAATATTATTATTATCCAATTAACTTTAACGGTCAAATTATGTTTGTAGAATTATATTGTAGGTTATTTTAAAATTGTAATACTAATGGAAAATACATATATCTACAGGGTAAATATGATTGATAAAATGATAACAATAATCTCGCTATAACTCTTTCATTTATTATTAGAATAAAATAATTGTTATAAAAACTTGAAGGGAACACCCTGACTATGCAATGAAGAAGCAAGCACTCTTCTATAATTTTCGGTAATAGAAAAAACTGACGTCAACTTTTGGAAATTATTCAGTACTAAATGAGAAAAAATTATTTAAAAAAAAAACAAGATCAAGTAAATACACAAATGATATTTTTCATTTGAAAAATTAGTTTCCATTTGCAAAAAAATCAAAAATTTGTGAATTTTGAAAAGCTTTAATTAATAATATTAGAAAATGTGGGTCAAGGATTGGAGTCCCCTACTAAGAGTAAATTGACAGAGCACTTTTCGATTAGATACACTCAACAACGGTCAAAGGTTTATTGCATTGAGCTGACAGTTGCGAGTATTCCCTTCAAATTTTTATTGCATCTTTTTTTACTTACTTTTCGCAAAAGTAAATTAATTTTCCAAAAAGTAAAGATCATTTATGTATTTAGTTGACTTTGAATCTTAAAACATATTTTTTATTCAATATCGGATAATTTCCGAAATTTGACCTTAGATTTTCTTATTTTCAAAAATTGTAGAAAGGCTTTTTGAACTCAAATAGCTTAGATGTTCCCATTAAAATTCTCATAACAATTATTTTATTCTATAAATAAATAAACGAGTTGTAGTGAGATCATTGTTATGGGCCATATTTACGTGAAAAACCCTGTATAGGGAATTAGTAGATTTATACAATTTGTTATCGAAGATGAAAGATCGAACTATGAATAAAAAATCAACATAAAAATTACCATTTTGATAGAACGGCCTGGTCTGTATAAGGCCGATCCACACACGAAGATATATCTCATAAGACGGTCTTAATAAGACCGTCTTATAAGATATATCTCATGTCTCATGTAGCATACAGACACTGAGATATGTCTGTAGTAGTATTGAACCAATCAGTATTCAGTTAACGATGGCTTGTGGACAGTGGGGGGTAAAGGGTAACACTAAAAATTCAACACTTTCTATACCCTCCCCATTTAAAAGCAAAACATAGAAAAAAAAAGCTAATAAGTAGCTAAAACCATAAATTTACTACTTGTTTGTTTGTCTATGGTTGAAACGAGCTGATTTTTTTTCTATTTCATCGTATTTGGAAAGAAAATCCATTGTGATTAGATAACCAAAGTTTTATTTCCCAAAAATCAGTGGCGTAAATATAAATTTTTGGCCCTTACACAACAATGTTCTACGGCCCCCGGGAGGATTTATTGCGTTTAAAACAGATCCTATAAAATATGCTATTAAATTGGTGTCTTTTTTTCACTTTTCGACTTAGGTACACTTTGGTATACTTTGATCTTGATCTTATTCGATCTACTGCTAAATCCTTTTATTCAGTTCGTAAATCCAATGATAAGAATTTTGTTTTTGGACATAATAGGCACATAAATTGATACTTATCATAACTAAGGTGATTATCATGATTTCATGAAATAAGTACAATTTAAATATTGACAGTCTTGATATTAGTGATATTGGTCATAAAATAATAAGCAATTGAAACAAATTAACATATTACAGCAAATTAATGGGGAGTTTGAATAAAAAATTTGAAAATTGACTACAAAAAAAAATTACATATGTTTATGCATGGCAATAGAGCAATGGAAATTTTCTGCATTCACTGCAACTTTGATTCTATAAGAAGGGTTATACAACCAATTCCTGAAAACACATCTTTAAAATCGCCAATTAAATTTACAATAATATTTGGCTATTAATTTGACTACTTTGTGGAAGGTCACAACGAAACCATCATGTGGATTTTGGTCTCACATACATGTCTGTGGTCTGCCGTCCGGGACGGCAGACCACATACATGTATTAATACCACTTGAGACCTATTGAGATCAGCATCCACACACAAAGATATATCTGTTGAGACCGTCTGTTAAGACATATGTCTGTGTAAAATCCTACTAGGTCTTACAGACATGTATGTGAGACCTGATGATACAACATGATACTTACTAAGACCAGCATCCACACACGAAGATATATCTCATTAGACGGTCTTATAAGACCGTCTTATAAGATATATCTCCGTGTGTGGATCGGCCTATAATGTTACAAAAATGTATAAATCTGGTTTGTTGCAGCTTTTCAATAGACAAAAAAATCAACTTGATCGAATAGCCTTTAAAATGCTGCTTCCATATTTGGGAACGATCTAAATTGATGATATTATTATTATTATTATTATTAATATTATTACAATTAAGCCTATGATTTTTGCAAATTCTCTTTTAATTATTCGGTGTTAAAAAATCAAAAGCTGACAGTATCGTTGTGTAAATGTTACAAGGTTTATAGAATATGTAACGTTATTGTTCTAATTTTGCGACTGATAACAAACTCATTAGAATACCTAATTGTCGAATTCTATATGAAATCGATTTGTCTTGTAACAATTAGGTATCGCGATTACAGTTTGAATGTGTGGCATATAAAATAATTTAAAACAAGGAGACAGTGACTTTGACAATCATCGGTCACAAAATAGACAGGAAGTGCATTCATGATGTTGATATATGTACATACATATATGACTCATTTGTAATGTAGTATATTATGTTCAACAATTTATTAGAATTATTAAAAATGTTCATTTTTTATAAGAGCCCTATTATATTATTACTGATAAAATCATAAATATAATATCTTGAATTTAATAAACACATTAACAATAAATTAATTGTTGAACAAAAATGCTCAAGATAATATTATTATAAACAGTATTTACCATAAATTAAACGAAATAACAATTAATCTATGCATGAATACAGAGTGTAATTAAATTGCCGTCAAATACGAAAAACTCTATTCCTACATGTAATAGAGTACAATTTATTTTGAAGGGTGAGAATTTTTTTTTACTAAACCTGATGGTTGGTGGTCGCTGGATAAATACTAATCTAAAGTAATGTTATTGAGGAGACCTGATAACAAATTAGATGTCAGTATAACACATCTCAGATTTCCGTGTCATTAAGTCTTACTAACCAAGATATTTAATATAAATACAACACATTTTATCATAAACTATTGATAACGTTACTCGATTCCAGTGACTCTGAAAATATTGGTGAAATATCCAATCTTTTTTTTCTCGAAAACCCCTAATATACTTCACAAATCGACTCAGTTTTTTGGAGCTTATACGTGGACTGTCGGTTTAATGGCAATTCGGTTACATCCTGTATGTACAAATGTATAGAAATCAAATAGTGGCGTAGGTCAAACAAAATTTCCAAATTATAATTAACGTAGAGAGATTACGGCGGATATCCTGATGTGACAACATTTAATTATATTACAAACTGAATGTTTGATAAATTAATTATCACAAGTATTGTTTATGTATGTGTAGAAGGAAAATTATAATATACAAACATAAAAAATAGTTTGTTGATTTCCTCTCAATAAACGGAAGTAAATTTTCCCATATTCTATTAAAATAACTTACTTATCAATTTTAAAACAGTAATAAAATAGATGCAATTGTAATTTTAAATAGTCGTAAAATAACAATGGAATAATCAAGACCGGTAAATACTTAATAATAATAATAAAATGGAAAATCAAAGGAGAATAACATTAAAATATTTTTAATAATAACATCAGTTGTGCTATTAATTATTGTGTAATTTTAATTCACATAACTATAGTTCTTCAAATACAAAATAGTCTCTTCCGAAAAATGAAAAACACGATATATATGTCTACTCCATAAGAAGCGCTCATGAATAGAAAGCTCGGTCTATAAGTAAATTAAGCTCGTTATCGTTCGTTTTTAGAAACTGCTAATTAGGAATATCCCTAATTATGAGGTCTCAATGGATTTAGGAAATCTTTCAAACTGTAGGTACTTTGTCGTACGTTATTTAAGGGGAGTTTGGACAAAATGGGGGCTCAAAATGTCCGTCTAAATCTCTAATTTTCAAAATTTCCTTTTAAGCGAGCCTCATGTCCTTTCCCTTTATTTAGCTTTCAAAAACAAGAGTATAATTCTCTATCTTTAAAATTATGCACAGCCTTACAGTTCGATTTTTTTTTCTTTTTTATTCAGGTATGGAAAAACTAAAAAACATATCGGGGATTTTTTAAAGATTTGGAAAGCTCCTTCAATTTGATATCTAAATTCACTTGATAAATATTAAAAACCTATAATATTGGCTAAGTTTTAGCCAGTTATGAAGGAAAATGTACGAAAAAACAGGATCCAAGAGCTTCCTCTGCCGTTCAGAATGTTATCACATTTTTCTTAAATAGAAATCTTCAGAGCATGCACCTTGAAATGGTCTATCCAACGCACGTTTCTTTTTCCAATATCTCAAAAAACAAGCGAGTAATCGATGTTTGAAAATTGGCAAGTTTCGCACTCCGAATCAAGTCCTAATATGTTCAAAGTCCCCTTAAAGAAGAAAAAACAATTAAAATCCAAGCGACATATTTCGCATTTCACAATAATGTTAATTACAGATATGATTGATTAATTTTTGTTGCAATCGAAATAATTAATTCAAATACAATTTTTATTTTTCCCATAAACTGTAAGTATTTATTTATTTATTTATTTAAGGTCGAATTTTAAATTTATGTAACATTACAGCCTACACAACACTCTTAATTTTACGTTAAAAATATACACTGAATGTTGATTTTATTTATTTATATTTTTATTATTATTGATTTTATATATGGATAATATTCATGAATTTTCAGCTGAATTATTTCCTGAATTCCTATTATAGTTTATAATATATTAAATTGAATTGATTAGAATTGTACGCTTTAAAAGTTGAATTATTTATTAAATCAAATTTCGATTTAATTAATTTATTAATTGATTTGATAATAATAGTGAAATTTATACACACACATAAACTTGTGTGTCCCTTCTATTTCTGTTAAAATAAATTTATAATTCTTGTTGAAATTCTCTCGGTTGAACGTTTGTCTTTGTTTTATCGTATTTAATTATCAAATCTTTACAGTGAAATAAGTGGTGATAAGCATTTTCTAATTATATAACTTTCATAGTAACAATAACATCCGAAATTAACAATTTAATCAAAAGCTTTACTTACATAGGTAGAAATTTAATTTTACCTTCTATTTTCTAAACATTGTTATTAAAGAAAAATGTTTGACACACATCCTAACAATAGTATAATTTCATTAGCGTTAAAATACTTGAAAGGATTTCGATATTTTATTAAAACACAAATTACACACTAATATAATCAAGGTTTCTATTCAATTAAAAGTTTCGATTGAATATTTTCAAACTATAAACACGTTAATCAATTATTTCATCAAATTCAAAAAGTGTATGTACTAATATTTTACGGTTCATCTCCAAATAAATCATAAATTCCTCGTTTATTAGATGGAATTATTTGCTAATTTTCAATAATTATTTCATCTACTTACAGTAATGCACATTTGTACGTTCAAGTTTCGATAATGAGTTTTAATAAAACTTAAATGATTACTTATACATATACACATGTATACTTACATATGGAAGCTTTTCTGAATTTAACGTTAACAAAATCGACAAAAACACAAATAAATCCAAAAGAATATAAATATATGTTTGTAGAATAATTGGAAAGAAAAATCGGAAAGTAAATATGAAGAGCTTAATTTTCTCAATATAAGTAGATGTGGAAAGCAACCACCATTAACGGAAAATATGTTATGCAAATATTGAATGAATCGTGCACACAAATTTAGAAATAAAAAATATTGCTTTAACGAATAAATTTATTTATTTATTTATTCACGTTATTTTCACTTACAAAAAGCTCTTTATCGTATAACTATCGGTTATAATGTTTACAGGGATGGCGTGAGAATAATTGACGCCGCAAAACAACGACGATTTCGTTTATAACCTGGACAACAAACATTTTATATAATTGAAACATAAATGTTGATCCAGGAACAAAAATATGAAGGCAATAAAAATTACACTATTCCTAAATCTTTGTCTCCCTGGATTAAGATTCGTTTAGGGACGGCTCAGTGCGTTCGCCCAGGGCCCCCGGCGATTCTTGAATTCTCGTTTTTGACTATCAGATTCACGACACTTTTGTCATAAATAGACAATTTATAGCGAAACTTCTTACTGTAACTAGAACAAAATATTCTAAGCAGCTTTTTAAATTTTTAGAATGATTGTCAATTAAAATCTTTAATTATTCTCTCTTTATAGAACAAATTATTATGAAAATTCTCTCCATTTCCCACACCAAAGACAAAATTGGTCCTCTGTTACGATTATTATTATGTGTGGGGAACCGCAAACTTCAACTGCAACTGCCGGGGGCCTATTCAGCTGGTGATGGGTGCCGAGATTGGTTTATTTGAACAAACATTCTAGTTTAGAAACAGTACAATTTTCCATACAAATGAGATATTTCAAATTTGTATCGCAGTTTTGTTCGAAACACTATAGAATTTGAAATTTATAACGAAATTATGTTGAAGACTCTTATAGAATCGGAATGACTATAATGATATCGGTTCGATAAATAAAATAAATATTTATTGAATTATTTTAAACACACTTGTTGACATTTGATTTTAATTATATTTATTTCAAAAACACTAAAGTAAAAGGTTGACATGTGAGGGTTGGTAAATATCAGCAGGATGATTGATTTGTTATTATTTAATAATAATGTACAGCGGTTAATATTGTCATATCAAATTTTGTTTCATTTGTAATTAAAAGTTTTAAAGACTTTTCAAACGACCCGGTATATTAAACGGACTATAAATAATGAAATGGTAGGATTTAAAGAGATTTGTATCAATAACGTGGTGCGTACCTTGGTTTGCACGAAATGGAATAGTAAAATAATTATAGACGGTTATCATTAAATATTTAGCAGGCCATTAAAAATGTAACCAGAAATTTCAATTTATTCAAGCCAACACACGTAACAGTAGATTTTCCAGTTATCGATCGTCGACAATGTATATTTGTTGTTTTTAAAGAAAATTTTGAAAAAAAAATTACCAAAATAATCAGGTTATTCAACTTATTAACGTTAATTATTTATTATTAAAGCGTAGACGGGGCTCGTTAAAATAAACTGAATGTTTATTTCGGCACAGGAATCGGATTGAATTTTTTTACTTCATCGACTTTTTGTAAAGATGAAATTGACAAGCGAATAACAAAAATAAGTTACATATCTAGTTGTATAAAGTAAAAGCCGCAGAAATATATAAAAGAGGATTGGCCAGGTTTAAAATCAAAGAGACAAGTATTTAATATAATAAATACAAAAAAATAACGAGCAAAATCTCCAAAATTTCTTACATACATACTAAAACAATGCATTTTCCACTCTAGAAACGGTTGGTTTTTTTTACAATTGTTTTAATGAAATTACAAGCTTTTGCAGTTAAAATAAATTTGGTGGTATTCCAATAAACTAAAATTAACTATTTCTCAATTATTTTCTTGTTGTTTGAATATTGAAAAATTTTAGTTTTATTTTTACCTTTTAATTGTCATCATATGAGTGCAATAAAATAAGAATTATTGAGCATATGGTGAACATATTCAACGTGAAATGCTATAATTACAATCGATTATACAATGTAAACATCAATATTAGTGATATTGTATTACAAGTCTTTTAAAGAGGGAAAATTGATGCGTGTTTTCATATTGTCAATCAATGTTTATTTTCAACAAAATGATTTAAAATGAGAAAACATCAAACAAACGTAATAATTTCGTTATCTTACAAAATAACAAAATCTACTTGTTTTTCTATCGAAAACTTTGTATGAATCCCTCAAAGACTGCATATTTTACAAATTTTGTCTGCAATCGTTTAAATATTTATAAATAAATTGTCTACAATACAGTGATATTGATTTATTTCTGTGGTAGTTTAAACTTACCCTATTTGTAAAAGCTCGATTGTCAATTCTGTCGAGTAAATGAACTTGTGACAATAATTCACTTCGATAACTGATTAAGATATGTTTGGACATTATTTTTCAAACGACCATTTTCAATGAAAGTCATTTTTCATCACAATCTAATTACCGTTGATGTATTTCAGAATGTTCCTTGTATGTGTAAGATAACGGTCAATCTATGGTGGAATGTTAAAATAAATTTTCCCATTAATCTGGAAATGATAAAAAATTTGTATCAAATAATTTGTATTGAAATTGCTGATTCGTCAGACTTTGTATATCGTTTATTCTTCGGAAATTAGACGGTATACACGTTTATTTTTCATAAAAGACTAGATTACAGTTAACTAACTCGCAGTTTTTTTTTAATCTTCTTTACCATAAATTAAATGACTGTTTTATAACTATACCATCAAGAGTTATAAATGGAGTCAGGGCCGGTCCTAGCTAGTCTGGTGCCTTGGGCGAGAGTTTTTCGGCGCCCCTTCAAGAGTGACAATGACGTCCAAGGGTGTCTGGATTTATTACCTGACTCGGCGCTCGAAAATTGTCAATTTTCAAACATCGATTACTCGCTTGTTTTTTAAGATATTATTAAAAGTAAACTTGATTTAGATATAGCTTTTCAACATACATGTTTTAAAGCTTTTTATTTTGAAAAAATGTGATAAAATTCTGAATTTTCCTTCATAATAATTTTTTTAGTTATCAAAAAATTAATAAGCTTAGCGGGAAAGTTCTTGAAGATTTGGAAAGCTCTCTCAATTTGCTATTTAAATCCTTTTCATAATTATTGAAAATCAAAAACATTAACTAAGTTTTAGCCATTTATGAAGGAAAATGTACGAAAAAAGCAGGGCCCCAGAGTTTTCTGTGCCATTCAAGATTTTATCACATTTTTCCAAAATAGAAAGCTTCAGAACATGCACCTTGAAATGCTCTATCCAACGCACGTTTACTTTTAACAATAGATATATCGAAGCTCGAATATTGACAATTTTCACACGCCGAATGAACAAATTAGTCGTGAGGACTCTCGTAGTTACTTTAATTCGCTCATTAGTTATTTTATATTATATACGACTTTGTTATGCCGTCCCTCATGTGTCTAGCGCCCTGGGCGATCGCCCGGCCAGGCCTCCCCTAAAGCCGCCACTGAATAGAGTATACATAAACTTACTGTTTGTGTTTCGTGTATATACCTACACCTTCAATGATAACCAGATGAAAGATACGTTGACGCCTAAAATCTGGAAAATTCTCTTACTGGATGTAACAAACAAGTAAATTAGATTTTATTCATAACTGGAATAGATTGCTTTAACTTTCTTTTCTTCCATAAATAAATTTCCTTGAGTAATCTAATTAGGTTAGACTAATACAGAAATGTTTCGTTTAAGAAGATTATTGGAAAATATAGCAATGTCGAATGTTTGCTAATTGTTCAAATATGGCAAATTCATATTGTAGAAAATATGGATTTTAATTAACAAATAAAAAACCCAAATGGACACTTTTTGTACAACTCCTCATTTTTACTATTTGTATTTAGTTGGACAATTTGCAATATTTTTATTTCGTCTAGCAAAAATCTTGTTTGTTATTGTTATACTTTGTTGTTCAGTTTTTTAAAAAAATCACAATATACAGAGAAATATTTTGATTTTAATTGTTTTTATTCAGATATTCCTGTTGTTTGTTTTAATTAAAAACCAACAATATAAAAGAAATACTTGAGATTTTGTTATTAGATTAGGGGTAGTATTGTTGTGTAGCCTTTCACGTTGCATTGTCAACAACAAATTCACAAATGGGGCTGTTGAATTGAGTAGTTTGACTAGAAAAGGGAGACTTTGATATTATTAAAGATCAGTCGACAATATAGATTATAGATAAAGGCTAAAAAAACAACATACAAATGTTCTCTATTCATTTCCAATATAACAAAGCAATAAAATTAAATTGGCATATTGATTTTAAGTTTTAAGACTACTTTACAGTACGCCTATTTTCGTTTTAAATAATAAAGTCAACAAATAATGCATCAATTTAGACTCTAACAGCCATTAGGAGAACCTTCAAGTACTATGTAATTAAGGGACGGGATCGCTTTGATGTGATTTTTAGATAAATAAAACTTTTTATCACTTAATTAATATTGGTTCAAGTTTCGCGACAAATAAACAGTTTGCGAGACTAACAAAATGAATTACTTATTGATAAATAGTAAATATTTATGGTCAAAAAACTGTTGAAAATTGGTCAAGAGTACGAGCTCAAGTGATTTGTAAAACACAAATAAATAACTCAAATAAACGCGCATGCACTTTAACAAGTAAAACTTTTAAAAGTTCACAAATATGCGGGCAATTCGTTGATATGAAACCACCAGAACACCAAGAAATGAAATTAGAGACAAAAAAAGCGAAAATTTGAGCTACATAGACATAGTCAGAGTAGATAAGTAAGTCCACACTTAGGTCTCTCTAATTTTAAGAAGAGCTTAATTGGAAAACGAATTGGGTCTAAGAAACCAAACGCGCTTGGTGTAAACTTTAGGTGGCATTTTGCTCTTTTCTGCCCCGAAGCACCTCACAGAGAAACTTTAAATTTTACTGATACTAAAAGTAAAAAATTCGAAAGTTTTCGATAAAAAATTTCCCCTTCAATTAAAACTAAGGGTGGACAGAAGTTTCAAATTTAGCATCTTTTAAAAAATATTTAGCTAGCTTCACATTAAAGGACCACATGTTGAGTTGAATCTTGGAACAAATTAAAATCGTAAATGAATTTGATCTTTAAAAAGGGTGCATCTTTCCATTAGAGAGGATTTTATTAATAGAGAGAGTGTAGAACAGGAAATTTCTCCAATGAGGTGTTTACATCTAACCTAATCTTGTTTATATGTGAAATTGCTGTTTTATAATAACTTCCTGTATCTTGTTCAAAAAATTCGACTTCGTACGGTAAATAAATAATTTCAATATACCAATATTTTGCTTGTCATTATTTAATTAAACTAAGCAAATTTTAAAAAAAAATCGATCGTTATACTAAATTTTTAATGAATTTTTAATGAATCCAGGAAATATCCTTGAAAAAATCTGAGTCATTGTGCTGATTCTATATCTGATGATGAGTCAACTACAACTAGTGATAGTTGTGGAGATATTATAAATTATGTTACAATTTCGACTTTAATCAAACAATAATATTGTATTCCTAAATTTATGGTAAATACAATATAATGTGTTGAATACTATGACATAAATGAGACATACAGAGAATATTACACAGGAAACTAATCCTGGCCTTCGACTATAAAGACAGACGGGTCTGGTAACACATTTTAATTAAAACGATTGAAGGACTTCATCCTCGATTGGAAATCACAACATATTCTTAATTTCTATAAATATAAAAGAATCGTATAAAACGTATATTTTTACAATTAGAAAACGAAAATTAAAAAAAAAACAACAATTTTTACAATATATGGATATTTAAATATTTAAATTTGTTGTGGCAGACAACATTTTCAAAATCGGATGTGGTTTTTTATGAATAATTCAACGAGTACCCTACCGCACACTCTTGGCACATCAAGTGACGCCCACATAGTGGCCCAAAATTACCACTTCATATCAATGGGGGGAAAAAAATGGAAAAAAACTACAAACATACCCATAATTATCGACTAAATTAACTGGGAATATTGCAATTAATAAGTCGATTAAAATCTTGAAAGACTGCGAAGATTAATAATAAGTCTTCAATAATCAAAGAAATCTTAAAAGAGAATCCATTTGCCTATTCGTACACTTCAATATAATAATAGAATTCAAGATGTTTTAGTTGATAGAGCTGCTGCACTGGGATATGGAAGATGGTAAAAGCAAGCAATTCGATTGAATTTATGAATGTATATAGAGCGACTTTTCTAGTTTGTGCATTTTTAAATAATTTCGATTCATCGAACAAATATTTGATTTTATTTTGATAAGTAAAAATTGTATTATGGATGAACATAAACGAATTCATGAAGAATATTAATGACTAACGAATTCTTCATGCTTGTTTATGGTATTTTAAAGAACACTTTCGAAATAGTGACGTTATATCCGTATATCGTTAGATTACAATTTTTCGAAAATATTCCAATGATGAATAAAATATGAATTAAGATTAAATTGTGTTTATATGAGTAACAATAGCAATAATAACAGTAAAATAGGTAAAATCATATTTGATTTATTACTGTACGTAAATGTTTCATAGTAAATAATTAGATGTATTCATCAAACTGAATATTTGAGGAAGGTACAGAAATTCTATAACAAATTAGAACAAGTACGTGTGATGTGAGTTATAATAATAATTTAAACAACGAAGAGATATCTAGTAAAATAATTTTTATAACGGTCTCTTGTGAAAATTTGAAGACTAGATTTAAGTTGTGATAACATTCAAATAAAATACTAAAGTTGTATACATCATTATTCACTTTTAGATACGTCAGACTGCCGTGAGCGCTTTTCACTTTGTCACAATACGAAAATGAATTTACTCTTAAATATGGGAAGTATTCATCCATCTATTCGTTGTTTACTTGTAGGTATAAAGCAGTGCATCATTGTCATCAATAGCATTTAATTACAATTATTATCGTTTGTCACTTTGAGGGCTTTCAGACAAAATTAAGCTCTAAAATAGTAGTGGTTTCATCAATTTCCAGCCAGATATGTGCTTAAAGGAGAATGCCATGAAATTTCCGCTATAAACAAAAGTAAAACAAGTATAAAAGACTATGAGTGTTTAGTAAATTTTTGGAGACTGGTTACTGTAACCAAGCGAGATATTGACCAATCACTTTGAATAAAGGTATCTATCTCACTCTACGATAATTGAAAAGAGACAAGCATAAAACAACCATGGCGCAACTTACCGCGCAATTATCCTATTTCGTTCATTTTGTAGGTTAACTGCCTCTTTTAGCAAAATTAGAACCTTGTCGCTCATGTAAAAGTAAGTCAAAAAAACGTTCGTTTTAGATAAGATCGGAGACCCTCACAACATTGATTTTTTTGATTTGTCTCTATTGCATTCTAGAAAAAATACAATCTCCACCTATTCTAGAATAAAATTAAGAAATGTTGGGAGTATCGTCGAGTCATTCTACCTGTAAGTCGTTTTAGAAAATCGCTATATCATCAGAAACGAACGTTTTTTTGACCAACTTCAAAACGAGATATGAGGTTATTATTTTGCTAAAATGATCTCCAGAGAATCCTCTACAAATTCTTGAAATATTATTCGAATCGCTCGCCAAATAATGAGAATTGCCATAAAAACTTTTCGTTTTAGGTGAATTACCCTGTATAATGAATCCAGTTTCATAATTTCACTATTCTGAAATTGTTCGTTTTCAATATACCAATAACATATCAAACAAAGTGGTAGTTATGTTTTAATGATTGTCTGTTTTGTGTTAAATTCAATAAAACGTTTTTCAATAATCTCCATAATTAAGACGATAATTTGAAACATCCTGTAATATTTTCAACGAACTTATATACTTTGTTGAAATTGATGTATAGTACAAAAGAAAAGCAATAAGAATGAATAAAAGTTCTGAATGTTGGTAGTCCTTTCTTTTTCTTTTTCTTATTGTTTGTCCTTAAACATGAATGTTTCAAGTAGTTAGTAGTTATATTGTTACAATAATATGATGTACATCCATACATACATATGTACATATAAATGTTTTAGAAGAGTTTCTGGTAGATAGCGTGAAGAGAAACAGTTTTTTTCTTGATATTTTCTATTTTTTGTTCAATGTAAGTTATGAACTACTAAAATAAGTATAATAGTAGTACATTCAACTGAAGTGGAAACTTCAGAGGTTATTTCCATTTAACAATTGAAATGTCTATAAAAATATCGTGAAACTGAAACGATTTATTCTAAATTTTTTCCTTCTGTGATTTATTGAGACAAAAAATAAGAATTTATAAGATTGTTGTATTGTGATTTTCCCATTGCCTTGCTCTACTTAATAAAACAATGAAAATATTTATAAATCATATTTATTACTATTATTGTTATTTTTTTAATAATAATTATTGCTTCAATATAGTTTAATCATCCATAGATAATTAATAAAAACTGTCATGTTTTGCAAATAAATTTGAATAATATCAAACGAGATAAAATTACCAATTATAGAAGATAATCATTATATTTCAAGTGGTGAATTGTTGAAAGCAATAACGATCAGCAAATGATAGTCTTGTTTGCGACTCTCTCATACAGGAGTTTTATTCTCAATATTTTCACTCAAATTCACTTTTTTGATGTCTGTCATTGCGATGTATCTATACAGGGTGTTTGATCTAAATATGATTGATTCTATGAAACTCCTATTAGTCGACGATCGATTCGAAAAATATTATAAGGATTTGTAGGCGAGTTCATAGGGAACATTTTAGCAAAATTAGAACCTCGTAGCTCATTTAAAAGTTGGTCAAAAAAGGATCGTTTTGGACAATGTCGCAATTTTCAGAAACGAGCATTTTTTGACAACTTTGAAATGAGCTACGAGGTTCTAATTTGACTGAAATGTTCTCTAAGGGCCCTTCTACAAATCCTTGAAATATTTTTCGAATCGCTCGTCGACTAAAAGGAGTTTCATAGAATCGACCATATTTAGATCAAACACCCTGTATAGACAGACTTAGAAATATTTCAAAAAGGCAATTTAATAGACCCTTATTTTTATCTTTGATTATATTTTTATTGGAATAGACCGCCAACACGATACGAGTTTGTTATTTTCTTATTTCTGCCATATAAATTCAGTTTCAAATATAGTTCTGCTAACGTGACCTGACTGAGTGTTGAGCTTGTGTTAAAATTCAGTCATCATGTCGGTATATTACTATGATAACGTTTGTTGTAAAAGAAAATCGGTATATAATTCTCTCTCTCTCTCTCTCTCTCTCTCTTCCATATTTTCTTTGCCTTTCTTGATAACAACATTGATTGACATTTTCTATTATTGTTGTTTTTTCCATGTTTATGGAATTTCCAATCTTATTGACGTATTCTGTTTGGTTAAAGTATCAAATCGAATTAGGGGGCAATATTAATTTATTGATAATTTTTGTTCGTGACTTGGAAAAATTGTTATTTCCACATACAAAAAAGAAGAAATGTGGGAAATATCTCATAATTTTTTTTAAAAAACAAAATAAATAAACCGACGTTAAGAGCGACTATTGTAAAAGATAGAAAAGCGAGGAAATCGGTAATATGAATTTCAAAACTAGACAGGAGAAAAACTATGAAAACAATAGAGGATAGACGACGAGAATAAAGAAATTTATTACAAAAAAACGACGTCTATAATAGAGATTTTCCCTAGGAATACGACGTTCTGTTATCCAGTTTTTCTAATAAACATAAAATTGAAAAATCACTAAGTCTTGTGGCAATATTTGTTTTTCAGTCAATTAAATCGAAAATACTTAATATTTAACGAAATGTAATAACAGTAAAAGTGATGTAAAATTTTGAAATTAAAGAAAATATTTGCTTTAAAAAATATCAACATTTACAATAATTGGTAGCTGAGTGGAACCGGTTAAATTATATTTTCTTTCAAAACTCAAATACACTGACATTACTCAAAGAGCAATTGAAACATTTTCAACCACATAGAGAACGTTCCATCTAACTTAGTACCCAGAATGTCCATTAAACGGCGATTTAAAGTAAATTACAGAAACTATAAAATTTGTCACATTCTTGAATAATATGCAATGATTGAAACATTTTAACAGGTTGTAAGTTAGATGAAATTCATTAAATTTGTGCAATAAAATAATGTTCATTGTTGGATTAAGCGAGCTTTTCTTGTCGTTATTGTTCTCGTTGTTAAAGTATTGGAGTAAATTGTATCATGAGACTAAACCGCACCCTTGAATAATTCAAATTTGGCTCATCCTCAAATGCGATGTTACACTATAATTTATTATTATTTTCTTTTTTTTTGCCTAAATTGTATAGAGATATTTATCTTTCAGGCTTTTTTCGATTTTATTATGGTTAAAGGACGTGATCTGAAATTCAATCGTTTGTTCTGCCTTTTCAAATGTAAATTAATCAATTTTAATTTTATGTCGAAATAGGTACATTAAAACAATAAAAAATAATTAAATTAGGTAATGAACACACATATGAACAAGTGTATACAAAAACCATAAAATTATTATTGCCAAAACAATAAGCACAATTTTTGGTACTTATTTTATGTTTTCTTTTACCAATTTAACTGAATGACTCATAAATTTTCAAGATATTTTAAAGTTGACCACTAATAAAACGTCAAAATATTTTCAAATAACAATTTACAAAATCCAATAAGGGGACGAAAAAGTATTTTATAAATAAATTTCGAAAATTCTAAATGTTTAATAGTATTCGAATAGGTCACTCGTATGGAAGACCCATTAAAACCACTATTTCGAAATCTATTTATAATGAGCATTTGTTAGTTAATTACATCGTTAGTCAAGCCTTTAACTTTGAAATTTTGAGAGTTCAACTAAAGAAAATTACTTCACTGAACTGTTAAATTTTATGTAATATACAGCGTATCCAAATTAAGTATTCATAACGAGTTGAAACTTTATAAACAATTGAATTTATAATTTCTACTGTTAAGGGTTAAATATAATAAATTCTAACTTTCAAGTCAAATCACTGATAGACAGCGGGCGTACCATCGGTTTCACAAGAAAGTGGCCACTTTTTGTGAGGGATGCCTAAACAAGGCTTTTGAGAGCGGACAATGTAACAGAATTTTCACATAGCAGGGTATATTTCCTGTTAAGGGGTGGTTTTATGAACCTTCTTGCCCTCAAAGAGAAACAGTCGGTCACTTTCTTGTGAAATCGATGATACAGTCATTTCATAATGTTCCTTAAATTTACAGAAATTCAGCGTATGTTGATAATTCATCGTGAAAATTAAATCTTTCGTTTATCTTGTTTTATACAATTTTCTGCTCTAGATTTTTACTGTTTACAGTTCTGCACTAGTACCCTATTTATATTATTCTTACAGTTATGATCAACTAACGATAAGTACCTTTGCTAATGCCTGTTTCGTTTATTTTTAATTTTTCTAATAAATTAGTAAGCCTAAAGTCTAATTAAAAAGGCTCAAAATAGATAACCAATATATATACAACAAATATTGAATATATTTACGAGTGTGGGTGTAGCCTTAAATTGAATTTAAGGAAAATGAAACCAAGAATTTTATCGCAAGTGATTAAAATTAATTCTATTTAAAACAAACATAGTTATACCGAACATCTGTTTGAACGAAATTTTACTTTAATGTGATAACGCAATAATAATAATAATAATACTTTAGACTTCTCTGTCTATCTACACAATCAATCCATCAACTTATCTGTGTTGAAGTGCTTCCTGTACTTCACTTCCTCCAATCTTTACACATCCGGACATATTAGACTGAATCATTGTGTTTACTTTAGAAGCTATCAAATTTCCAAGTTTAAGAAATTATTTATTTGCCTCATATTGTTACGATAGTTGAGTGAGAAATCAAAACAAAAAAAAAAAAAATTAATACGGATTTTTATAGTAATTAACAATAAATTAACGTTACGAGAGAAAAATGGTAGGGAATTTACGGAAGTTTCTCATTTTTATTATCGTATTTGTCAGAGAACATCTGCTTGGATACAATCTTATCAGGATTTTTTAAATATTTTTTTATCAATGTTGTGAGATAATAAATAATAAATAACAAAAGCATCAACATAATTTTTTATTATAAAAATAAATTGAAATTAACTTAAAAAATAATTATAAATTGAGCAACTAAATAATAGACATTAATGAGATATTTTTTTAATTTATGTTGATGTTTTGATTTAAATTCGGTTCAATTGAAAAGTTTTACAAGTTGCTTGGAGACACAACAAAGACATTTTACGATTATTGGGACAACTAAGAATTCCTAAGTGAGTCCGGTCACGTTCTAGCTTTACAATACAACCTGCAAGGGTATTTGAAAATTGTACAAAATTTGATGGTAGAACTTTAATAACAGTATAACATGATTAGATTGCAAGGTTTGAAGATTCTGTAATTGTCGTTGGTTTCATTAAATAACTTAGAATATTTTGAAAAAATAGTAGATGCCGGATATACATACCGTGTAGGCGATTGTAACTAGAACAATATACAGGGTAATTAACATCGGACGAAAAGTTCTTATGGCAACTCCCATTATTTGACGAGGGATATGAAAAATATTTCAAGGATCTATATAAGGGTCCTTGGAGATAGTGATGAGCATATTTTGTCTTGGTCCTGCAATCTTGGTCTTGGTGTTGCATTTTTTGCAAGACCAAAACCAAGACCAAGACCAATACTCTAACTGCACTTGCAATATCAAGACCAAGACTTGATTCGCAATAACAAGACCGAGACCGAGACTTGACATGCAAGAACAAGGTTAAATTACAAGAATAATTATTTTTTAATGGCAATTTTATTATTTTTATTTTGATTTTTCATTAACGATGTATTTGTAGATATTTAGTATTATTAGTTTATTGACTTATACAGGGACACATTTTTGTAAATTCAAACGATTAGGCTCTTTTTGCAAGACAAAGAACGTTACTGTACTGTAAATGGAAGACCGAGACCAAAACTATAAACGCAAGACCAAGACGAGTACCAATACCGATGGTTCGACTGCAAGACTAAGATCAAGACTTTATATGCAAGACCAAGACCAAAACCAAAACAAGAATGGTCTTGGTCTTGGTTTGCTCATCACTACTTGGAGAACATTTTAGCAATTTTAAAAAATCAGCTAAAAACGCAAAACGAAACAAATGCGAAACTTTCCCAGCTGTTCCAGAATGAAGTTGAGAAAAACGAAAAAAAATCAATGTTTGGAGGACCCTAGAGTCGTTTTTGAAAATTGCGACGTCGTCAAAAACGAGAGTTTCTGACCAACTTTTAAATGAGCTACGAGATTATAATTTTGGTAAATTGATCTTCAGCTATCCTCCTATTAATCCTTGAAATATATTTCCAATCGCTCGCCAAATAATGGGAGTTGCCATCCGACGTAAGTAACCCTGTATGTGCTTGTTTTTCTTGTTATATCACAAATAAACTTGGACATAAAGTCGTTACCCAATTTCAAATTATCGTATTACACATGCTTGCCAAATGTTTGAATTAGGGAATAAATATGTTTGTAGTTCAAGTTGCCAGTCTTGAATGCTAATGTAAATTGTAGATAATAGTACACAGTACACAAACGTTTATTTTTCTTAAATTTAAGGTCCTCCACATCAAAGATTCTAATATTGCCTACGTTTCCATTTGCGATCTTATGGAATGCATCCATAATTAATGAGTACAAAAACAATTTTTGACGGAATTTACAAAAATTAGTATCTATACTATTACATCTATATACATATAGGTATCTTTCGATTTTACGCTATTTTGCAACTTTTATTATCTCTAAAAATGTTTACTGCCAAATTACAGGAAATAATTACAAAAAAACAAGCGAAAATTAAAAACAAACAAATATTAATAATCACAAATTAAAATTGTGAATGAAGAACAAAAAAAAAAAAGAACTTCCGCTCTATTTGCTTGTATGTTCAAACGATTATGTAAACATCTATGCCACTTGTTTATTGAAAGCTTTCTTCAACCAGAAATAAGACACAATTATCGTGTGTAGGAGAGAAAGTATTTATTGCAAAAATATTATTATGATTATTATTGTTTCGATAATAAAAATTAGCTAGTTTTTTCTTTCTTTTTAATTGAAATTTTTTCAACAATTTTACAACAGGAAAGTCAATTAAAAAATAAACGGTTTTATGTGTTCTAAGAAATATTGTATAATTTAATTGAAACTGTTTTAAAAAATACACAAATTCATGTGCCAAATTTAGGGTGGTAATCTCTACATTTTTAGACACTAGCCTCTATCTACCAGAAGAGTCGCCTTTCAGTCATCTGACTCACTCGCTTATCCCATATGTTTTGTACCTATAAGTAACCAGCGATCTATTAAATTTGTTATTAGAGTTGGCGTTGAAACTGTTAAGGCATGTCTTGGATTGAACCATCATGACCAAGGTCAAATTTAATAACAAGTGTAATACAGAAATTGGCGAATTCAGAGGGATTTAGAGGAAAATTACAATGTTTATTTAAATAAAAATATGTTACAACAGATGCTGAAAATGTTCATTTAACTCCACTATGATAATATTTTGTAACATGATTGATTTAATTCACTTTTGCAGTAATCATTTTTTTGCAGGTCTTCTAAATTTTCACGACGTGTTATATAAATACAGTTTTTTTAAATAACAATCCCTAAATACGCTAATTTCTGTATTACAATTGAAATTAAATTTAACGTTGGCCGTGATGGTTCAATCCAAGATATGCCTTGACACTTTGACAGTTTCAACTCTAACTCTATAATAACAAATTTAATGGATACTCGTAAAGACGAAGACTGCAGTAATTTCAGTATTTACGTCATGAGTCAAATAAGATAGTTGCGCGGTAACTTGCGCGATTGTTATTCTATACTTGTCTCTTTCCAATGATTGTTATCGTATAAGGAAACTGAAGAGAATGAAGTAGTTCTGTTCAAAGTGACTATCAATATCTCTCTTGGGTACAGTAACCAATTTTAAGAAAGTTAGTGAATACCACTTTTAAGTTTTAATTATGAGTTATTACAATAAATTTGTATAAAAGACTCTTTAATTTGTTCTGATCACAATTGAAAATTTGGTGGATCAAGTTAAACGGAACACTCCGTATAGATAATATTTAATATTACAAATGATAAAATATTATTATTGGATTTGACTAACAAAATATTGATTTTTTTCCCCGTCCAAAATAAATAAATAACAGGTTTATCATAGATTCTAATGTATAATAAATTTGGAAATACCTCTGTTATCACTCCTTTTTAAATAAAATAACGAATAAAATGTTACAATAATCACTAGGAATTGTTGAAATATTTTCGTTTGCATGTTTGGTGTTTCAGAACTGATACTCAACAATTTCGACATTGGGACGGCGGTTTTACCGACCAGATTCTCTTTGTTGCTTCGCTTTTATTGCTTCCGTTTTCCCTGAAACGTGGAAAAAAAGAAAACCATCAAACCAAACAACATACCTTTATTGTGAATAATTTTATCGTATATTTGAAAAGTTGTTTTTAAATTGAAGAAATATTCTAATTATTTTAGTAATTTTTAAATTGAAAATAATAACATCGCATCAAGTCGTGAATTTTAAAGGAAGTAGGTGTGATAAAATTGTTATCTATAATAATTTGTGGGAGAGCAATGAACTTTTAAATTGTTATTCAGTGTACTTATAACGAAAAAAAAAAACAAAATTGGATTGTTAAAATATGTTTTTATTGAAATAATTAAAATTTAATTTAAGGCGATTATTGTTATTTTATTGTGGAAAATTCAACTTTTCAACAATTCAATTTTTTCCTTTCATTAGACAATAATCTTTCAAATTTCGATAGAAGCTTTTATGTACAAGTTGAACAACTTCCAGACAGAGTTTTTAATACATAAAAGATTCAACTAAAAAGCTTTCATTGTACATAAGTGAAAGCTCTGTTTGTTGTCAAATGAACATATTCTTCAGTTGATATTCAAATACTCTTTATAAAGTGCGTTTTTCAACATTTCCATATTAGAATAAAATTACGAATAAATTAAATCAAAAATATTTTGGCGTTTTTCAATACAATAAATTCATTAATTTTTACATCGATAACATGAACGCGAACACATTTTTATTAAATCAACCGATTTTATGAACTACTATGTGGTTTTATTTATTTTTTATCGAGTTATAGAAATCCAATAATTTACAATGTCTAGACACCAGAAAAACCAACCCTTAAGATTTTTAAATTTTAATTATTTCTAAAGCAAATTAGAATTATCGATTAATAATAAAAGGAAAAATGATCAAGTTCAATCTATTTACAAATATTTCAATGTCTGTTTTATATTTAAGACATACATGATGCGATAATTTATTTTTAACGGGCTATTTTTAAAGGAAGCTTTAGGTGAGTGTAAAAATTGAATGATTCAACAATAGAGTTTTAAAAAATTATCAAAAATGTTCAAAATAAAACTCGTTATTTATTAAATATTAAAAAAATTGAATTGTTTTTGTTTGTTTAATGTTACAGAAAGTTAGCGGTTGTCACGGAACATCAAGATTTCAATTTAACATAATTTAACATTAAACAGATGGACATTTTTTTAACCAATTTAAATAAACAAATCAATTAGCACAGTAATAATGACACAGTTCTGAATCAATATCCTAATATTTTTGTTATTATTATTATTAGGAAAACATTAAAAATAGAAATATTGCTGATGTAGTATAGATATTCGTGAAATTTACTAACAAAGCACTATTTTAATTATTACACAATTGATGCATTTTCATATTTGATAACAGGAAATTAATTGTTAGAATCCTTGCCGAAATTTTAGGCATCTTTTATATTTTATAGTAAACGGAAGTTAGCCGACCTTACCCTACTAAACATCATACACGAATCTAAAAACAGTTACGTGTGTTCAACACTCCGTAACGATCAGCGTTTTATTTCCATTTAAAATCTGTATTTCTAACTTATTTTTCCCCTTCTATTTTACATTAATTTAAAACAGAGATTCTATAAAATCGTCTTTCTTTTTTTGAAGTACGTACAATAGATCAGAAAGGAAATTTATGAGTTACGACAACGAGCCGCAATACCACTAGCAACCCTCGAAAGTATCGGATATTATAGCAAAAATCGTAATTGACGATGCGTGCAACACATATTTCAGCTTTTAGCATTTGGTAAATTGAATTAGAAGTCAGCCATTAGATAGTTCACTGTCTGTACTTTATTATTTTGTTCGATCTAAACAAGTTCACGGTTGATGAAATGCTGTTTTTCTTATACGTATGTATACATTTTGACCTTTACAGTAACATATAATGAAAAACAGATTACATTATTAGCTATAATAAAAAAGATTTTAATTGAAAATTTATTATTTTATTATTCAGTACGAATTATCCCTAGTGATAATTTGAACGCGAACTGTATTTATATTATTTCATCTTAAATAAATAAACGCATTTCAAGTATTCGTGTCAAGTAAAAAGCTAGACATGCATTTCCAATAATAGTACGAAAAATAATATGAAATAATATTGGAAGACTCAAAATTTTTCCGTATTATTATTTTCGTTTTCTCAATTGGTTACTATCCTTATTAATAAGTTTTTCCTATTTGATTTTATTTATTTAAGAAATTTTCTTCAAAGTGAAACTTTTCATTGAATTTTAACTATTTTCATTCATAATTAGTTGGAGTTTTATTGAATTTGAAGATTGGAATTTGATAGAAGGGTTTGATGCGGCGCATCCACCATTTCTACACGAATCTTTCGCCACCAATTTTTATCAATTTATCTAACAATAAAGCGACAAAAATTATTTGAATATTAGCCGCTATTGCGATAAACTGGCATTTTAACGATAAGAATTTTTATATTGTTGTCAATAATTTTGTATAGATATAGCGAAAAAAAGTCAAATATTCAGTTATTCGACTTTCAGTTTTATTCTAATTATAAAATATAATTATTTATTGGAATTGTGTTTATCTTTTAATTAAGTTTTTACTGCATATAGCAATTGATAATATGCAAGATAATTAGTTGAATTTATCGTCTCCAATTAATTTCATAATTTCTAATGTAATTACAGAAAATATTGTGACTCGAACAAAAAGCAATAAAATACAAGAATGGACTTCGTTTTAGGTTTCGTACAATAAATAAGGGTCCATCCACAATCTGTTTTTTATTTTATTTTTTATTTAAACTGATCTTCATTTATTATTCGTCACAAATAAACATTGTTGAGAAGCGTATTGGGACGGACTTTACGTACAACTTTTTGCACTTACAACACGAATAACTATTAAAACGTCACTACCGATTATTTATGGTTGAAATAACAACAAAATTATTTAAGTTTTCCACGTGCTGGCTAGAAAAAAATAATGATAATAATACAATGAATAGCAATAAGTAAATTTATCATCATTACGTTTTTTTTATTAGATATTTGTATTTGATAAAATTTACGAAATAAACGTTGTATGTTGAATGTACTTTCATGGAAATTCCTCAAAACCGTAATTCACATTTGTCATGCCACTAGGAACAATTGTTGCTATCCGTATGTTTATTTATTTGAAACAGCGATAATAATTGTTATTACTACCGAAAGATTGTTCTTTATTTATAACAATGATAAGTATCAAAACATATAAGGCGGAAAATATATTAATGTTTAGTCTATTCGAAATGTCTACTGTGATAAATGAATCACTATTCTGTAAGAATAGTGTAAAAGACTTGTTAAAAATATTTATTAAAAATTATTTATTACAACGCTTTTTTATTCTTAAACAGCAAGTTTATAAACTAAAATGAGTCATATTTATGTTATTTTAAATTGTGTAATCTAGACGATTTCAATTTATGAAATATTTTATCCAAAGTAAAGGTAACAATTAAAAAAAATGATACTATTAAGTGATAACAAGATTATTTGAAAAAATTACTAAACTATAAACATGAGAAATAATTGATTGAACCAATCTAATTATTTATGTTACAAAAAGCTTTAAATTTATTAAAGTTTGACATTCTTTGAGTCACTAATCTGAAAATTTCGCAGATTGCACTTATTGATAACATAGGTATTTAACTATGGTTAAGTTTTCTGTTTTCTATTATAGAATTATAAACGGACTAAAAAAGGTGCGTTTATACAGTATAATTTTATCAATATATCAACAGTTAACTTGATAACAATTTTAAAATAATATGAAGATCAAGGTCGTGATATTATCTAGTAGAGAGTATTAGTGAATATTAAATTAGATAGACAACTTATTTGACCTTATATACATATTTTGTGAATCTTTTCATTATAATGAGTATTATTTATAAACAAACCCGATATTATTCAAATTAATTTCGTGTAAAAATAATTAAGAACACCCGTTATATTGCTATTCTTAATTGTTCTCGTCTTTGTTGTTTCTTTAAATATTCGTAATTTTGAAATTAATAAGATTATAATACGTTCTGTGCAATTTAATTATTGTTTTTAGCCGGAATTTCGCTTGAACATAAAAATTAAAGAAACTTTTTTTCAAACTCTAATCATTTTATCCTTATTATCTATTTTTTTTTTCGTTTGAAATGATCGAATAAAGACTACTTTCTCTAAGATTTTCAGTTTTCTCAAGATAAAAAAAACACCAATTAATAGCGAGTTTTCCAAGTAACTACTCATTAATAAAAAGTAAATTCTATATACTCAAATCTGTTTTCTTTTTGTCATTAAATGACTGTTGTTGTTTTTTTTTTATAATTCTCTTTCACCATTAGATTAGCAACAATAATTTGTAACTTTCACGATGATCTTTTATTGTTTAGATTTAACGGTAAACTTCCCATGTGTGTGTGTGTGTGTGTGTGTGTGTGTGTGTGTGTGTGTGTGTGTGTGTGTGTGTGTGTGTGTGTGTGTGAAATTGAAACAAATATTTTATCTATTCAATTCACAAAACAAACAGGTAAATCCAAAAATTATTAACAATGTCACAAGATTTCTAATTACCGAGAACTGATTAATCATTGATAATTCACTGTAAAAATCGTATAATTGCGATTATCAAGAAATATATTAATTTTAAAAATATGTAGACTTTTTTCGCTTTTCATTTGGTTATTTTTTAAAATAATAATATTATGAAAAGTAGTTTTTTAGCGAATTTTTTTAAAAAAAATTAGCTAATGACGAGATCCTCACTTTTGAATTTCCGAAAAATTTTTGCACAGAAGTTCGTTTTGGGACCTAAGGAACCCATATCCACCGTTCGTTAAAATTTTTATATATATATATATATATATATATATATATATATATATATATATATATATATATATATATATATGTATACCCACGATAACTGCCGTAAAAATAGTCCAATCTGAATGAAACTTGGTACAAAAATCGGTCTTTGTGATAGCTTGGATGAGTTCGTTGGCCAGACTGGTAGGGCCAACACTTTTGGAATAAGAGCTGAAGAAATGTTAAAAAAAATCATTTTCAATATTACATTTGCTTAGATTTTGATGAAAATTAAAATAACAGTAGAGCCGACCATTCTCTATGACCCAGAACAAAAATCATCAAAATCGGTTCGTTGGTTCGCAAGAAAAATGCAAAAATCTCTTTTTTGAGTATAAGCAGTAAAATCGATTATCTCAGGTGGCTATATGTTCTGACTATTGATATTAGAAAAAAAATTGAATATCGCGGGGGGGCAACTAATTTTGACAGTTAATATTAGACGCAAGGCCTGCTAGAGAATTTCGCTTGAAAAAATCAAGCAGGCCTTGATTAGACGTATTAGACAAACAACAAACTTCAAACGAATGAAATTTTATTAGTGTTTCTTATTGTTTGTGGATTAAAAGTATTTTTCAATAAAAATCATAAATATTAAAATAACATCGGGAAATGAATTTATTAGTTGATTCAATGTTATTAAAATATATTAATTGTCAGTATCATAAGAATGTTTTGCAATTAATATTTCAGTATGTAGATACATAAAAAAGTTCGCTATATAAGGTACTTGCTGCCTTTGGAGATTTTTTTTATTTATGTTTTAGTATTATAAGATAAAATAGAAATTTTAATCAATTTTTGTTAGAAAATATTTTAAATACTGTACATAATATTTTCAATCAATAAAAAAACGGAAAAAATTAATTAATTAAGCATGATATCTCTAATTCTAATCGATTAAATATTCAGAATAAATTTAAATAACAGAAAGAGAAAAAAAATGTTGCATTTTTAACATTCTTAATATTTCAAGATAATTTACGTAGAATTGGAAATTCTGAAACTTTGCGTGACTCTTATACAAACCTAATCTTTTATTGTTATTTTTTTCTTCTATTTATAATGGATTAGTGTTGTGCAAAAATATAATGAATTTTCACGTAAATCGATTTTATAACTCACAACTCATAAAATCGATTTAGTTTAGATTAGTCAATTCTAACTTTATTCTTATAGTTTATATGTCGTTCCAGAATCGAAGTGTTTTTGGTACTAATATAATTGTTTATATAATTTCAAAATATCCATTATAGAAATGTTCAGTAACGATTAATTATATGTATGTATCTATATACGTTATTATTAATAATATGAACTTTAAATTTATAAGTTAAGTTAGATAATACCAGAAATTTTGAAATTATATAAACAATGACCTGGTAAAATAGTACATATAATAAACAGAAGGTAGGCGAAGGATACATTACAAGTCGCATTGTAAAAATTAAATAGTAGTGGGAATTCTATGGATATTGAGATTGTCAATATTCAAGTGTATGTACATATGTATAGCGAAACAAAAGCGGTTCGACTGGCCTCGTTCCAAAAATTCCACGATAAATTGTCTAATAACCAAAAAATGCTTATAAAAAATTGAATAAATTTTAGATGATACTTCAGTGACACATTAAGGGTTAAATGAGCCTCGACAGTTACAGATTTTACTTTGGCGAACAAATTCATAATAATTTAGCTTCGGACAATAATTTATACCGTACGGTAGCACTGACGTCACTGCTTGGAACTATCATACATGTGAGCGCTCTACACTTACAAATCGTTACGCATTTAACAATATAAACATTCAACATAACTAATAAAGTAAGAAAACAAACGAAACGTACAACAAACAAGTGGTCCATTGTATTTACCCAATCTAGCTCAAATTTTTAACAGGCGCATCATGTGGATTGGACTTGTTGATAGATTATACCAAAAAAAAAGAAATATACGAAATCAAACATGGGGTGAGTTGACGACAATCTAAAGAAGGTTCATAGTCCTAAGCTTAATAATCATCTTATCAATCTCTTTTTTATTCACCAGTGACAATTTTATATCAAAATAAGAAGAAATGCGGCTGAAAAAATCGAGCTTTCAAACTGAAAATTGATTAAATGCGTCTACTCTTCAAGCCTTAAGAATAAAATAATAATTTAGGACAAGATGCCCTAAAATTTAGACATTAGGCGAGAATTTAATTTAAAAACAAGATAAAACCTAGACTTGAGATCAAAAATGCCACAAAAAATTGTGTGAACGGTCTCCTACGGAATGCCTCAGTTATGTATTAAATCGTCTCTATGGGAATTTGAAAAAAAAGTATAAAAAGCACAATCAAACATATTTTTTGCTTGGTGTGCTTACATTTATAATTTAACGGTGTTAAAATACATGAAAAAATATCATGCGAATCCGGAAGTTGATATCTGTTTTGCTAATTTGCAAACTATAAAAATTTCTTGGAATTGTATTTTCAATTTTCAAATATTGAATTTTATTTTTGAATTACTACCTGAAATAACAACAAAACTAACATGTTTGAATTAAACGAAACGTTTTAGATCAATTTAAAAAGCTAATAAGTAGTTTCTTCGAAAACTGTTAAAGTTCTGTATTGAACGAAAAATAAAGTGTTGGATTGTTTGACTGTTTATATTTATTTAATAATCGATTTTTAAGAATACGGTGACGTTCAGAAAAGCGTAAACATTTTCAACTTTTAGAATCCAGGATATATTTTCCAATTTTCAACTAAAGTAATAATACTGTAGTCTTGTTATTATCTTGAAATACGTATTCAAATATTTCCGCAACACAGCTATGCCTATAAACAATAGAAAGCTCAACAACAATGTTAGACTGAAACTACCTACTTCAGTAAATGTTATACAAGGGGAAATTTCTACAAAAAAACCTTAATATCCGTTAATTTTACTTGCTACGTTCTTCGCCTAAAGTATTTGCACAAAATTCATTTTACTTTACTAGAAATTTTCATCGATTTTGATGGTTTAAAATATTGAATAATTTATGGACATTAAAGCTAATAAATGGAAACACTCTCATTTTATCCCAACTCTTCATTCGGTGAAATTATTAGAATATTCCTTAGCTACGCCACTGTTCTTCCAACTTAATTAAAACTAGTTTCATAATTGTGGGTCCTCTAGACCAGCGTTTCTCAAACTTTTCGACCCAAGTAATTTTGTAGAAATTAGAGTACGATACGTAGGGTTCTAATCGAGAGGGTGCTGACGAAATTTTGCTCTAATTGTAAGTACCCGCAGGATTGGAACGGCGAAGGGGTTCCAATCCTTACAAGAAAATTTTTGAAAAATATCTTCAGAAATGTCATGAAAGCAATATGAAACAGAAATTTAAGAAGAAAAATTCCATTTTTTATGTATTTGAACGTTTTGCGGCCTAATTTTGGGTCGCGACCCATGGTTTGGGAACCCCTGCTCTATCATGTTTCAATTAAAGTGAATAAACATTCATTTGCACCAACTGTGGCTACGGAATAGATCCATTTCTAATAATTTGTTCTTGATACGAATTAATTCATTAAAATGTACATTTGCATTAGCAAAATCATCATTTTCTTATGTCTATATAGGGGATTTTATTTTTAGACTTTATTATTATAAAAATAGAAACCTTGAATCTATATTGAAGTTTACAGAGATATGGTTTACCGCATCAACGTAGCTGCATCCTTGATAGCGATTTTCTAGTTCTACCTACATGCCTATGTAAAAAAGATGATAATTAATTATGTTTATTTAATATTTAATTGATTAAGATTTCCGAACATTTCGTTTTTGAAATATGAATAAAAAAACTACACCATAAATATTGACAATTGATTATATCTGTGTTAACATAAATTTATTAGTGTGTTATTGCTTTGTTAACTTAATAATAACGCTAATGTTTCATAATAAACCAACTTGTCTTTTATGTGGAGAAAATAACAATGTTTCTATTATATCAACTTTGCACTTTATTATAATAATGTAATGTTATGATAAGCTGCAAGATGATAGTATAATAGAGGATAGAGGACGACATTGTTTAAAATCAATTTTAAATTACGTAGAAAAAAAATTCTATCAATAATAGCAATAAAATAATAATAATAATAAATTCAACTGAAACCTTGTCGTTTAATCACCACCACAATTATTTATTACGTAAAATAACCAACAAATTAGTTTAAAGTGTCGTTGATTGAGTCAACTATTTCAAATTAAAATCATACTAGTCTTTTTTTCTTTACAACAACAAACAACGGGCAAAAGAAAAGAAATTTAAAAATCTATTAAAACAGATATTAATAATTTTAACAGCTTGTTTGTTAACAATACTACATGGACCGCTATAAAGTCCTCGTTTAACATTGTTTTTTCTGTTGTTACAAACATTATAATGTACTAATTTATATTTGTGATTACATCACATGATTTCCGGTCTTTGTCAAATTTTCTACTATTTCCGCAAAATAATCAATGAATAAATTAATAATACAATAACTAAAGTAGCAAAAAGAACACCAAACGACATTATTATATTACAAATTTTGAGGACATATTTTATCGATAACCACATTGTCTGTGTATTGATTTTTGAATTAAGATGGTTATCTATACGGGTTGTCCAGCCTGATTGTAGACAATTTGGCCGTTTCTACCAAATTAAATGATTTAAATAATATTTTAAGGATTTGTAGAGTGGTCCACAGAGAACATTTTAACATAATTAGAAGTCAGTCAAAATAAGCTCACTTTGGACAATGTCGTGATTTTCGAAAACGAGCTAAACATGTAAAACCACTAAGAATTACGCGAGGACCCACCCAAAATAAATTTTTTTCGATTGTCGTAAGAATAATTCTTCCAGAATAAAAAAAAAACCGAAAAGAATCAATATTGGGAAGATCTTCGGGCTATTCTAAGCCATTTTATGAGTGCGGCAAGTTTTTGAAAATCGCGACATCGTCAAAAGAGCTCTTTTTATCGACTTCCAAACGAGCTAATTTTACTAAATGATTCTAAAGAATAGTTCTATTAGTATCCTCCCAGGCCAGACACCCTGTATACTGATTATTATCAAAATAATATTATTTAACAAATCAACCACATGGAAATATTAGGAATAAAAATAAAGCATTTGAAACATCTCAGGTAAAGAAATAAAGTTAAAAGTGTACGATAAATATTTGTAACTAGTAGGTAGTTCATCGTCTCTGAAGTAGCAATCCGATCGGATTAGTTTCAATCTGTTAGCATGGCAAGCGTGAAATGGTGTCTTCATGATTATGTTGGTTTAAAAGAATCCACTACACATCGTTAACAAGAATAAAGGGTTGTCATTGATGCATATTTTATAATTTTAACACAAATAGTTGCTCATAAAAGTTAACCAGGTGTTCTAGATGATAATGAAACCTAGACATATTCAGCCCAAAAAATGACACAATAAGGTACTACTAACATAAAAGTGAAAATATAGCAAATATCAATCGCTTTATATAGATACATCTACCTCTGATTAGAATCTTTGATTTCCTTTAACAGCCTATCGTTGATTTTTTTCAAATGTCAACGAGCTACCAAGGGAAACGTTATTGTTATTTATATGGATAGTAAAGTACAATCGATATGTTAAGATAATTTCAAGCGGATCCTCAATAGCGTCCTTGCATCATGAATAGATTGTTTTATGGCTACCGCTATTAAACGTTCTTGAACTTCAGACAATACTCATTCTCACTCATCGGTTACAAGACAATTCCAATAAATGTAAGGTTTGCCAAAAAAAAGCACTAATGCATATTAAAAATTTTGGACGAAAAACTAAAACAAAAGTCGATAAACTCCCTACATCTACGGTTCCGTGCTACTTATTTTGACCAGCAGGCACTGCTGCTATGACCAAAGTACTGGTTCATTTTTTAAGAATAGTGCAAAAAAGAAAAATAAAAGTCGCCAAACTAATCGAATATTGCGGTAAATCCTACAACAGATATATAAAAAGTGATGATCCAACGTATTTTATTTGAAAACTGTCCAAAAGATTTTCTTTCTAGAAATTTGCCAAACAAAAATCATTTCAAAAATTTTATATTCAAGCAATAATATTAAAGACGAAAAAGAACGAAAGAACCAAAAACGGTGATTTATAGAAATTTCGGTGCTATCGTGGATTGGAGCCGGTCGATGGCCTTTCATAGACCACACTGTGTTACTGGGCCGTTAATTTTGCAGTCTTTTATTGTTTAAAATAAGTCGAATCCATGTAATTTTCGATGAATAAAATTATGTTTTGTTGTTATCGTCAATACTAACTGAAAATTGACTATAATTTACTATTTCCCTTAGGAAAAAGTCAAATTAAAATCAGCTAATTATGAAATAAACACTGTAAAAACAGGAAATGTCATTCGTTTTTTTTTCCTATGATTTGCAATTTTTAAAACAAATTTAAATTATATTCATCATTATTAAATAATTAGCGAAAAATATTAAAATCCAGGCCCAAAGTAAATAAATTTCCTGGAAGAAATAAAACGAAATTAAATATTTTATCAATTGTGACACGACAAAAATTAGAAAATTTCAATTTGAATATTAACGAATTCAATTTCACTAACGTGCTCTATTTACCTAATTTTTCTCTTCAATTATACAGCGCGTATTAAATAAATAAATAAATAAACAACTAAAATATTCACTTACCTCTTTCAATATTGTTTATTGAAAATCAATTTATTTTAGTTAATAAAAATTGGGGTGAAACAATTAAAACAGGTGGCCTCTCTAATTTTTGTTTTGCAATTGATGTTGGTAAATAGTTCGGCATGTTGAAGTACTACCTACACACAATTAATATCAAGTTTTGCACCATGGAAATTTCGTAATTTTCTACCGTGTTTCTTTTTTTGTGCTCATATGTAATATTCGCTTTTTTTCTTTCATATTTTTTTATACCTTTAAAAAGAGTGATGTGACACCATACTATTTAGGTTAAAATAAAACAAGGTGTCCATTTAATTCCTCTCTTTTATTTATACATTTATATCACAAATTTTTTTGGCTCTCAGAATGCAATCCCTATCGCAACATTTTATTATTATTATTCATTATTATTATTATTAATATGAGGAAAAAAAACAATTAATTAATCTATTGGTCTAGACTGGAAATAGTGAATGCTGACTTATAAGTCAAATTATTTGACGATATAACTCAACAAAGAAATTTGCCTACGGTTATTACCGACAATAGCGAGGGGATAATTTACAACTACCAGATGCAGAAAAAGGCCTTTTTCTTTCTCTACATCTGGTAGTTGTAAATTATCCTTTCGCTATTGTCGGTAATAACGGTAGGCAAATTTCTTTGTTAAGTTGTATCGTAAAATAATTTGACTTATAAGTCAACATTCACTATTTCCAGTCTAGACCAATACAAGCATTCATCCTCAAACACACTTTATTTAATTTTTTTTTTCATCAATTAATTTTTAGTTTTTTTGATTTAAGGAACTTCTCGAGTCTCCTATTATTTACTGTTAATAATATCATTCTTTTTCTTCTTTTTTTTATTATTATTATTATCAAATTTTACTGCAAAGGGACGGACACCGTCTCTATGTATATAATATTATATTGATCAGTACAGTTAATTAATACACAAGACTAGTTCTAAAAAAGGGATCGCATTTTTATTATCGTGGCAAATTGTGTCTTTTCCTCGAATAATTAATTGGTAAATATTTGCCAAAAATTGATTAAATTTTAAAGAGATTATGTTGAGACAGTGATTGGTGTCCAAACACGGTCATCTACGATTGGAGATTTGAGAAGTTTGATTATTTTTTTTTGTTTTTGCATATTTCAACACAGATCATTTTAATATTATTATTATTTATTATTATAATTATTATTATATTATATTATTATTATAATGATAATAATATATACGTATATATTTGTTTTGATAAAATAATGTTAAGAGACTAAAATTATTTACAAATAGAGCTCAGTGAGTACAGTACCATTAAAGATGCGAAGGAGTGAAGGCCGTAATAATTTGAATTTAGGCCGTTCTCATTTTGTTTTCATCTTTCTTGAGTAAAAAAAAAATATATATATATATAACAGTGATGATGATAATGACACAAAGGAAAAAGGAACAAGTTCGCGTGGTTTTAATATGTTTTGTTTACCTTTGCAAATTTTTGTCGTCTAATTAGGCACTATTAAAAAGTGTAGTTCTTAATACGGATATGATTCGATTTAAAAAACTCGTAAATAAAATACTGCTCTGCTTCGTTATTTCTTATTTTTTTTTCTCTATTATTATTATTATTATTATTTTGTAGACGTTGATTTTTTCTTCAAATTGTATAAAAATATAATATTGTGCATTTTGTAAGCCAATATCCATCAATGACGTATAAGTATACTAGAAATGAGCATTTATGATGCAGTTCATTATGTAGTCCTTTAGGGTAATTATGGGCTACATTTATTATGATAATTATTAATAAAAAAATTAATAATAATAATAATAATGACGATGATGATAAAAGAAAACCAGTTCGCACAAGCTTTTAAACAGCTTGTTTTAGCACATTGTTCCCAAGTTGTAATGTTTAAAAAAATGTTTAATTTTTGTTTTATTTATTTGTCTCATTATTATTATTATTATTACTGTTATTTTATTGTTATTATTATTGAGGCCGCTATTAGAGCACAGTACAGCAGCAGTAACTTTTCTTTTCCTTTTCAGGACTAAAGTTCATTTCTCTAACAATTTCAGCAAATACTTCATTAACATTGGTCTTATTCTTAGCACTGGCTTCAATAAATGGACAGCCCCATTGTTGGGCGAGGGTGCTGCCCTCGACTGTTTGAACTTCACGTTGATGTTCTAAATCGACTTTATTTGCAACAAGCAATATTGGTACACGTTCGCTACCTTTCACCCTTGTTATTAATTCTTTCATTGTTTTTATATCTTGAAATGTTTGATGATTTGTTAAACTGTATACAACAACAAATCCTTGTCCATTTTTAATATATAAATCTCTCATACTAGCAAATTGTTCTGTACCGGCTGTATCCAATATTTCTAATACACTTGGTGAATTATCAACTTCAATTTCTTTACGATAAAAATCTTCAATTGTTGGATCATATTTTTCCATAAAACATCCGGAAACAAACTGTACCGTCAATGCACTTTTCCCAACCCCACCCGAACCTAACACGACAACTTTGAATTCACGCATTGTTCATATACAGAAAGAAAAAACTGTGTCTCTTTTTACATATATATTAACATTAAATTTATTTTATATGCGGTATAGATACCAGCGATAATTTTCAATTTTACAATAATATAGCTATCCACTTATTTATTTAATTATTTATTTGTTATTATTTTTCGTTATTATTATTATTCTTTATTAAGTAAGACAGAAGATATAAACACTAAATTACACTGAACACATACACTAAACTATTGTATTGTCCTATAGCCACTAGCCCACTTATTTGTTGATTATTATTGCAATCCATTTTCTAATTTTAAAAAAGAAGAAAAAAAGAAAACATCACACGCGCTACGCCATTTTAACGAAATGTTCATCTCACTATGTGATTGTGATCATGGAGAGAGAGTAAGCCACGAGGGGGCTAAATCAGCCACGTAGAGGGGAACTGCACACCAATCGTATGAAAACATTAATCTGAAAATAATGCGCAAGCGCCATTAATGTTAAAAATTTCAATCAAGCAATAATAGCGCCATCTTACAGCCATCTCACTTAATTGCAGTAGAGAAAACTTCATTATATAAAATCTAACATATACAGCATGTTTCAACATTTAGAATCACCACTAGTCTTTTTCGATATTTTTCGACAACGATAACTCGTGAACAAATAAACGGATTTTGACGAGCTTTGCAAAATTCGACGCAGTTTTTAAAGCTCTAAGATTATTGTGAGAGGTACAAATTTGATTGGTTAAGGAATTTTGAGGTTATGTTGAAAAAAACACTTTTTTCGATATTTTTCGACAACCATAACTCGTGAACGAATCAACCGATTTTCATCGTTCAAACGGCCTTCGACGTCACTAGTTAAGGTTAAGAGCTGATTAGATTATGGAATTGATCGGAACAGCAGCTCAGTAGTTATTTTGATTTTAACAAAAGAAATTTTTCAGTTTTTTTAGAATTTCTCAAAATTTATCGGGCCGAATCGGTTCAAATTTGCACGAAATCTAAGTTTGGTGGAACCCTTTCGAATTTTGCGAAGAGCGTTTCAATCCGTCAAGCCGTTCAAAAGTTATGAGCTGCTTACATACTCTTCCCATACACACACACATACAGCCATACAGACACCCTCGCAAAAATAGTCAAAATAGCTTCCTAGGACCCCAAAACGTCGAGATCTGCTGAAAATTCAATTTTCGAAAATCGGGGTAAAACCAATAACTTCCCGAAATTTTGAAAATTTTCAATTTTCTTAGCGGGAAGTTAAAAACAATGATGAACTTGTTAAAGAAAATAAATGTTATCAAATCTAAAAACAATTTTTTAGAATTTATTTACAGTATGTAGGAATACGCGTGAGTCTATTTCCAGTTCCTTTGTTAATAAAACAAAATCAATTCGTCGTCTGTTTTTATATTTGAAAAAAAATATTTTAATTGCTTTTTTTTCAAGAGAATTTAGACCGGAAATTGTTTGGTTATTCAACAAAAGTAATGACCTTAACCAATAGTCATTAAATAATCAGACACTGAAATGTAGTAAAACACCTACAGAATGTAATATACCGCCTGTCCCGCGATTTATGGACATAATTATTATACATACTCTCTTTTTTATCATAATAATAAAATAATTGAATTGTTATAAAGACTTGAAGGGGAACACCACAATAATTTATGGGGGGGGGTGAAAGTTTTCTTCTACGATTTTTGAAAATTGGAGAAATTAATGACAAAATACAAAAAAAAGATTTTTCAAAATTTGCGATGAACGATTATCGATACATTTCAATAACTTGGAAAATTTTTAATAAAAATTGCCAAATTTTTAGAAATTTTATGCTAGGATAATATGAGGTGTAACGTCAAGTGTTGGACATAAATGGAAGTTTCTTGTAATAATTGCGAATCTTTACTTTTAAATTAAATTAATTCCAAATTTCCAAAAAATATATGATCCATTTCACCAATAATTTTGAAAATTTGTCAATTTTTACTATTTCTGAGAATTCTAAAAGAACACGTTTAGATATTTCCCTTTAAGTCTTCATAACAATTGTCCTTTTTTTAATAGAGAAATGGGCTTCTTTTACAACTAGTTGGGATATCCTGTATGTCTATATTTTAACAGTAACGTCAATAACACAAGGTCTTTTAAAATGTTTCAAAACAAAAATATGATCTTTATCTTATTGTTATTACAATATAATTATTAATTATTGGTAAATTCAATGACAAATAGATCTGTATACACAAATATATGTTAGCATAGAATCTTATTTGAAATTAGAAAAAAAGTAACAAAAAAATATGTACATTTCGTCATACAAACTTTCCTTGAATAAATACGTAATTTAGGTGTAACTTGCCTTTCTTGTATTGTGTTATCTATACTAGTTTCTCAAATTATAAAATTACTGTACATGCTTATTATAAAAAATCTCGAATATACTAAAAGCTTTCCCTACTCGTGACAATAACATCAAATTTTATTTAAATTATTTTTTACAGTACGTCTGTTGGTCATTTTATAATAAAACATCGGAATCGTCCTTTTTGAATTTTTTTTTTTATGATCGTCCACCATCCGATTGTTATTGAAATACTTCGATTATTGCATGCACATATACACAAGGCTTCTGTCACTAGTGAAGGGATTTATCTTAAAAATGTACTATACAGATGAACATAAATAGTTATAGTTGTGTATAATAGTTGTATGAAGAAAAAGAACAACTTGTTCGACTATATAAAGGCCTCTCTTAATTTATCAAGGTAATTATTTTTTTTATTTGTGAATAGTGAAATAATCATTCCATCAATAAGGTAAATAATAAAAAATCTATCATGTAGTGATTAAATTTTATTAATCTAATTAATTAAGAAAATTAATAATAATTTTAAACAATTGTTAATTGAAAAATCATAATAACAAAATTAGTTTAATGTGTGATGTAATTTGTCCTAGATCATTCTACCGTACTCGTGAGTTGAAACTCTTTTGTAGAACGCAGAATTTTAATTTAATTTTTAATATTACTGCATTATTAAATTATTAATTATCTTGTTAATTAAAAAATTCAATTCATTAGCGCATCCACTTATAAAATTAGCTTAAACTTATAACTATTGTTGTTGATAAACGTATCAAAACTGCGATCATTTTCGTACAACTTTTTTATTTATCAAATATTCGAAAAACGCCGAGATAGATTAATTATTTTTTAATTAAATAGTTGTGATTAACTAATTGTAAGCTGAACAACTCTGGCAGTTACCATTGCGAAGAAATGACGCCATTACCTATCAATTTTCTTAATTAGCATCCCCTGTTTAGTGTCTTTGTATAAAAAATACCTGTAGGAAAATCAATTTAGAGCCCCCCTGCAAAAAAAACATTGAAGCATTTCAAAATGAATATTTATTAAAAAAAAACCTAAATAAAATTTAAAACTCTTTAATTGTCAAAAATAGAATCATAAATTTTAATGATGGCTAGTTAACTGGGGCGTTATTTGCATATTGTACAAATTTGTTAATAGGCCGCATAGATATACTTCATCCTTGCTTCCTATCTTTCCACCATGAGTGGAATTTTTGGCAATTAATCCGCCATATTCACCAATAAATATGTCAAAAGCTTAACATATTCTTACACGATTTTCAAAAAACAACTATACAGGCAAAACGATATAGAATGACTCGAGGATCTTCTAAATATTGATTTTGTTGGTTTTTTTTTCCCACAACATTCTAGAAAAAAATTCAAAAGATTACCCTACCCGAAAAAGCAATAAAAAATAGGAGGTGGCTTTTTGGCTCAGCTATACAGTTAAATAATTCAAAAATAAAAAGTTATATGTCTCGGAGTTTGTTGAAATTTTCATAAATAAAAAAGTTATGAGGATTATGCGTTACTGTATAAACACCGATTTTTAGTAAAAATTCAATGTTTATTTATTAAAGGATATTTTTATACAGTGAAATGTCTATGATGCATGATCCACAGTAACATGTTTTAAATAATAATATAAATTTAAATAATTGATGAAGCCAGTCGTAATAGTAAATAAAATATTATGTTTAACACGCACAAAACGTTAGTCTTTGCACGATAAATACAACTTCCTGTAATTGTTATTATACGAATAACTGAATAACTAAATTTAATTTATGAATATAAACTAAAATAAGAGAATTAATATATTTTTTTAATTGTAGGATTATGTTAAAATTAATATTATTATCATTATCATTAGTACTGATAAATGGAGAACCAAAAACACCAAAAGTCTACAATGTGTTAATAAGTACTAAAAAGAATTTATCGCCAAGTCATACATTACCTGTTTACGAACCTGTTCTAAGGACAACATCATTAGGAATAGCTGTACCATCATTTTTCTATCCAACACATACCATCTATCAACCAACAATACCAGTTGATAATTATGTAAGTTAATTAATTAATTAATTAAGAAAAAAATCTTCATCATCATTTTATCGAATAATATAAATAGGTAATAAATAACAAACCAGTAACGCAAACAGAACAGGAAGAACCAGGTTCTGAGCCTTTACCTGTTGATCGATTTGTTTCATATTCGTATACACCACAAATCAGTACAGAAATGCAATTTCAATCACAACAATCTGATAATGGTGAAGATCCCAAGAATGTTATTGCGAATTTGAAACGAAATCCAGACATTCCTGATGTGCCACCGCCAGCTCTTCCTGTCCGAAGTAGTCAGGCATAATTTGTAATTTTTACGCTTGTAATTTTTTTTTAAATATAAATCTAATATTCAACCACCTGTTATATTGCTCTCCTCTGATAATAAGATAATAAGTGACTTCAAAAATTGGGACCTCAGCAAAATTCAGCTCGGCCTTTTTGACAATGTTTAATTGAATTGAAATAATTCAATGAAAATTAATTAGAGAATTTGTTATTAAAATGTTTTTTTTTTTAATTTGGTACCGATGTGGAGGGCCGCTCAGTTCTTCAGGGCCCTCCACAGCATTGCTCTCTTTTGCTGTACAGTAGTTCCGTCACTGAAGATAACACCTTAAATTTAGTTCTCTGCATGGGATATAGAGATAAGCAGTACTATCTCATATGGGTCTTGTCCCATTCTCTAATTTTGCCATGCCATCAAGTATTGGCGCATGTCTTCAAATTTTATCCTCTAGCTACAGTGGACCCTCTTAATTTCATATTTTGTGGACAGTTTTTGAACACTTTATATACTTAGATCTCCTTATCACTATCCTCCATGGCTGAGCTCTCTGCAAGATCTACTGTAAATAGGATCTTGCATACTGGCTACCACAAAATTTTAAAAGTTCATAAAAGATGATGAATTCTAAATAAAATTGAGGGTATCATGGTATATTTTGAAAAGAATTTATCGTGGTATTAGGTAATTGTAATAAAATTTTAGATATGTCAGATAAGGTTGAATTTTTAAAATAACTCTACATTGTTATTTGAATAATCGACACTGAAATATAGTTCAACTTCAATTATTGTATATTGTGTTGCCTACCCAGAACGTAAGATGTTGATGTCAATTAAATAACATTTTGAGAAACTCACAAACAAAAAATCAGAATAATCAAATCAGCGGGTATAAATAATTCTATTTTAAATAGAACACCAGGTTGAACACCATATTTCTTTTTACATTTTTGGATAGAGAAAAAAATTCTGCATCTATCTAACTGTATTATACAGTTTGTCCTTGCAGTATAGAAACTTTAATTTTTAGGTTACTGGTCCTGTTTCCGCCCACTTGTCACTTGTCTAAACAACTAAACAATTGAAATTTATAAGTTAACCTAAGTTATTTGAAATCAATTAAGTGAAATTGTTAGGATAATGACTGATAATAAATGTACTTTTGCTTCTAAACGTGAAGAAAAGATGATCCAAGTTGATATAAATATACCGTTTCAAGAATCTGTTGAAGAATTATCTGCTTTGTTAATTTTAAAAAACAATCTGCCTGTATATGCAGAAAATGGTATAAATTGAAGAGTAAGACTTCCTAGTTTTGAACTTTGTGAAAATCGTACAGGAATGAAATTTTGTGAATTTAATAAGGAAGTCTTCAGAAATGTATAAAATAAAATCATCCCCCAGGTAACCTCCAAAGAAAAGGGGTAAACTATAGCTTCACAAAGTTACCATCTAGACTGTAACATGTTCAAAAGTAAACCTAAAAGCGGCATGCCCCTTGGAGGTTACCCCAGGCGCTGACTTTTTTTTACATTCCTAATAACTTCCTATAAATTTTATTCGCATATGGTTTTGATAAACTTCGAAACTCGAAAGCCCTGCTCTTGCCTATTTAATTTCTTGCTTATTTACTATTTTTTTTAATTTTTTCTAGATATTATATCGAAATTGAAAGATTTTGTTGATGAAAATACAACAAAATTTTATAACGAACAAACCACAAGTCTTATAGATCAAGCTAAAAATAATTTGATTAATATTGAAGATATAACGAAAGAATGGGAGAAACTAATGAAAGAAGTAATGAATTCGAATATACTGAGTGGTCTACGATGACCGTACATTCTAATTATAAAGAGTTACGATCAGAAATCAAAATGAAAATCTTCTTCAACTTAATAGTCGTGTATTTAAAGCAGCAATTGTTAAAGTGGTTGTAATCAAAATTTTATTTGTAACTCTTTATTATTTTAATTCATAGCTGTCATGAATCATTCTTTATTTTGTGATGTTTTTGAGATTTTGTAAACTTTTAGGAAATGGCTGAATATGGTGAAAGACGTTGTGCTTCAGATGAAGAAGTTTTCGCAACTGCATACCATAAAATGGTACATTCGCCAGCTTTAGAAACAATGCTACAATTAGAACATATGTATGCAAAGACTGTACGACAAAAAACTGAAGAAAAAAATCGATGTATACAAGAATTATCAGAAAAGTAATTAATTTGAAATAAATTTTCACAAATTTAATCAATTTTCTTAAATAATTTCAGACAAACTGAAGAAATGAACAAAGCTGTAGATCGACTAGAGACCGATATGACTGAATCTAAAATTAATGATTTAGTTGCTAGACATTATGAAGCACATTCTTTACTCAAAGTGAAATTAACAAGTGAATTAGACACAATTAAAGAAGCACAAAGACGCGAATATCGGGAATGGTTGATGCAGATGTTAGAACAGAATCAAGCTAATAATTCACTACCAACACCAAAGTTTTTTAATTTAATTTTTTAACTATACAAGTCTTAAAAATATAAGAATTTTAGTTCGCCTCTAATACCAGTAGAACCGACACGAATTCCAAGTGAAAATTCAAGAAGTGAAATAAATGAGCCAATTTTAGAAGAAAGTTTCACAATCCATTTAGGATCACAATTGAAACAAATGCATAATATACGAATATTATCGGCGAATGTTATGGATTTGTGTTCTGTTGACGATAATGAACAGGCGTAATTTTTAGTTTTATTTAACATTAATTTTTAACTTATTTTTGAATTGTAGCTCAGAACCGAAACCACAATTATTACAAACAGCTTTAGCATTGTATTCGAATGATCTATCAGGTCTTGTTTTGATGACTGATAACAAAATTGGATCACGAATGACTCAAGGTGATTTTCAATATGATTTAATTCTCTATTTAATATTTATTTATGTAGAATTTCAAGAGATATGCCAACGTACAACTGAATTTCATTTTCCACATATCGATGATCAATTAGATAAAATATCAAATACAGCACAACAATTTTTTAAACAATCAAATAAAGATAGTTGTAGAAACGTAAATAGTGAATTACTACAACCTGGTGATTTTTATATGACACGTCATTCGAATTTATCACAAGTTCATGTCATTTTTCATATGGTAACCGATGATAGTTTAAGAGGTAGTGATATAAATAGTCGTCATCCAGTTGTATTAGGACTTCGTAATATTTTAAAAACAGCATGTTCCAACGATATTACATCATTAACTATTCCATTATTGTTACAATATGAAATGACCGAGGTGATATTTTGTTTGTAATCATTTATAATAATTATTATCAATATTATTTTGATAGGAAATGACGATATATTGGTGCGAAAAACGAGCAGAATTAGTATTTAAATGTGTTAAAGGTTTTATGATTGAAATGGCATCGTGGGGTGGGTCGGATCTTAAAAATCTCCAATTCATGTTACCCAAGGTCAGTATTTGGTATGTTCAGGGCCCGCTCTAGAACAAGAAACAAGAAAAAAAAAACAAATTACCGCCCCTTTGGAATATAGAGACTAAATGTTGTCAATTCGTAAGAAACTTCTGTTAAGGGGAGTCCCTTGAGCTGATTTTAACAAAATTAGAACCTCATAGCTCATTTGGAGGTCAGTCAAAAAACGCTCGTTTTGAACAAAATCACGATTTTCAAAAACGACCTAAACACACGTTGCATTTTGCATTATAGAAAGAATGCGAAACATTTCCATCTGTTTCAGAATAAAATGAAGAAAAATTAAAAACAATTAATGCTCGGAGGGTGCACGAAGTTGTTTCACATGTTTAGCTCATTTTTGAAAATCGCAACATCATCAGATATGAGCGTTTTTGCCAACTTTCAATTGAGCTACGAGGTTCTAATTTCAAGCAAATTTTGCGTTAAATATTGAATAATAATTAAATGCTTCAACTTTTATACATAAACAATATAAATACAAAGGAACGAAAAAATGAATATGTAAAACTTTTTATCATTTGAGTATATTAACACATCAATATTTTTCTCACTTATAGCTAAAATGGCGCCTCGGGCAAATGTCAGGGTTGCCTCCCCTAGAGCGCGCCCTGGGTATGTTCGATATATTTATATTAATGTCTTAAAATTTTATTGGAATATTTAGGGTATTTCACCTCAAGTATTCCAGTCGTTAACGGAAATGTTACCAAGAATTTTCAAAGTCTCAAATCCGAAAATTTTGAATTGAACGTTAGTTCAATGAGGAATTGAATATAATTGTGATCGTATTTATTCTCTGAATATTAAATTTTACATAAAATACTGCTTATTTTAGCAACATTTTGTTGTTGTAAAAATATCTAATTAATATATATATATGTATAATAATAATAATAATTAAAATAGTGTATGATTTTTTTTTAAATACCACAGTTTAGGAAATTTTTTTCCAAAAATTGCACCTATTATAAATATAAAATAATAAAAATAAACTGTAATTATTTTGATTTAAATCGCTGTATTTGTTTTCTAGGTGTCGGTTGGCGTTGTCTTACTAAAAATGATTGTCCTTGGCCGGCACGTAAAACATCTAAACGTTCATCAATTGCTTCTCTAGCGCTCGATAAACCAATTTTATTAAATGCCGTAATTAATAATTGTTCTTCAATTAATTTCATTCTAGATATTTGATTTGTCATCAATGATGTTTCACCATTACTTTTTGTATCTAATTGTTGTGATACTTCTCTAGTTTTTTCTAAATATTTATTATGTTTTGTTTGTAATATACTCAATTCATTTTCACGTGCCACTAATGTGTCTTGTAGATTACTAATTTTCTCTTTAAGAGTTTTAATTAAATTTTCATTTTGTTGTCCATCATCCGGATGTATTTTATTTTGTTCTTCAACTTGTGCTTCTAATTTCATAATTGTTTGATTCATTTGCCGTTTTTGTTGTTGTAATTGATCGATACGTGTTAATGCATTCTCTAACATTGATTGTGATGATTCTTTTTCTTGTATTGATGAACGTAATGTTTTATTTTCTTTTTCTAAATAACGTAAACGTTCTTTCATTTCAGTTGGTGTTAATTCTTCAGATACAGCTGCACCACTATCACGTTTAGGTTGTCCTAATTTTAAATCTTCATTTTCCTCTTTTAATATATCACGTTCATGTAATAAACGATCACGTTCATTTTGTAATGTTGATAATTTATGTTGTAATTTATCATAATTAAATTGGGCTTTATCGGCTCTTTGTGTTTCCTCATCCAATTTTTGTTCGATTTCTGTTAATTGTTTTTTATATGCTTCACATTGATTTTTTATAATATTTATTTTTGATAATTCTTCTTCATATTCAAGATTTTTCTGTAAATATTCCATATTTTTCTCTTCTAATTTCTGTAATGTCTTTTTTATATCTGAATATTTTTCTAATTTCTTTTTATATGACGCTAATGCTATTTCTAAATCTTGTACTTTAACAGCTGATTCTGATAATGCATCAACTTCATCTTTTAAACGTGATGTATCATTTGCTGCTAATTGTAATTCAGCAATTTTTTCTTGATTTAATTTAATTTGTTTTTGTAATTCATCATTTCTAGCTTTAAAATCATCACGCATCACTTCAGCTTTAAATAATTCCTCTTTTAATGATTCACATTGTTTACGTATATCTGTATTACGGTTTTCTTTATCTTTTAATACTTGATTTTCCAAAAATAAATTTTGTTTTTCTTCAATTATATTTTGTAATTTTAATTCTAATTGTTGATACTGTTGAGTTAATGCTTCTTTAGCATCAATAGCTGCTTCTAGATCAGCTGTTAAACGTAATACTCGAGCATCACTATCTAAAATATCCAAAAGACTTAAACCAGAACGTCCACCTGTTACTTGTTCTAATTGTTGAATAGCTTGCATTATGTTCTGTTGGACTGATTCCTCCATTTCCATTATTCTTCTAATGTATTCCTCTTTCTTGTCACAATGGATTGCACAACCTAAGTAAATACAATATATTCATAAATAGAAAAAAATCAATAATAAATAAATTGATAATACCCAAAATTAATCGTAATAATTTAGCCAATTGTACAGGATCACTATTAGCACCAATTTCTTGAACATCTGGTTTACCATCTTCTAATAATTGTAACGTTAAAACATCTTGATAAAATTCAATAATAGCCTCAACAATTTTTTTTAAATTACTAACTCTTATTAAACGCCAACTTGAATTAACATCTTTTTTAATCTTTGGTTCTAATTTATTAAAATAATCCGGTGCTATTTGCATTAAAGCTTCCAACATTGCAACACCATCGCATAATTCACTTATATTTCGTGTTTTACTTGGTAAAATACTTTGCAACCACTTTATTAAACTTTCACACATTTCGCTACTTGGATCCATGATTGTTTTTCTTTTCGATAAATTAATTAAAATTCAAAATTATTACAAAATAGATGGTTAATAATGCAATAGTTGTTAGTTTTACTACGACTAGATAAACAATAATTAATTACTCAATTAATTAATTCAATATACATATTAACATATTTTTATGTAAGATACTAAAATGTCAAAATTGTTGTCAATTTTATGTCAGAATACCAGTGGTAACAACTTACGTCTGATTAGCCACATTGTTACCATTTATTTAGAATTAACGAATTCAAAAAAAAAAAGCTTTTTTGTTAATATTAAAAGTATTTTGCCTACATCCTTATTTTCCGACAAGAATTCATCTATTTTTAATTATTTTTAGCTAATAATGAATTGAAACATTAATATGACAACAATGCATGTACTCGAGTTTTATGGAGGGAATTTTGAATTCGGAACTATTAGAAAATTATAATAAATCTTAAATGTTATTATGATGGTAATTAGCAGATTTATACTATAATTTTTTGAAAGTAAAAGTATTAAAGTAATTTTTAATACGTGGATCGACAATCTTGCAATTTATAGACCGTCACGACAAAAATTGGATTTTTCGTTGTTTTCCTGCAAGACCTCCAAACAAATCATCTTTAAAATTGTGTTTAAAATCTTAGAAATTGAATCGTGAAAAATTGTTCAAATGTGTTTTCACACGAAGAGAACTTGCCGCTGTCTCGCCGGCGATTCGTTTAGTGGCCGTGTCTCTATGGCGACAAGTCGTTAGTGTAAATTAGCTCTTAATGTAATAAAACAGACAATTACATTTTGGGGAAAAACAGACCTCTTCTATTGGTGATTGGTACTTCGCTCTTCTTCTAATTTAATATATCTCCCATCTGCTGTCTTATTTTATAGAAAATAGTTTTAATGAATCTGAACAGATGTCGCTGACAGCGTTATGGTATTGTTTTAACTAAAATCGAAGGGGGTGTGTCGCTTTGTTGTGGATTTCATCAAATCGATAAATATCGATCAAAAAAACGGTAAAAAAATAATTATTTATATCTAACAGTATTTAATATGAAAAATTATTTCACATTTGCCCAATTGTTTTTACCAATAAGACGTTAATATTTGAATTAACGAAGTTTTTAGACGGTGAGTTATATAACATTTGATTGAGAATTGAAAATGGCTGGACGACCAGAAGACAATAATTTTTCCGATCCCTTGAGTGGATTAGAGTTAGACTTAATTGAATCATCAGAAGATTTTTCTGCTGATTCTGAAAGAACAGCGTCGTCAACTTCGTAAGTTTATTTAAAATTTAATTTTTACTAAAAATTTTAGCCGTTTTAATATATTTTTAATTAATTTTTATAGATTTTATCATAGCAACCGTCAGGGTTGTTATTTATTAATTTTTTTATAGGGTTCGGATGAGTGGATCCTTGGGGGCCCGGTCGATTTGAATGTTTCGTAATTAGATGTTCTTGGATGACTATTTCTTATGTTTAGGACTATCAATTTGGAAATTATTTCAGGATTTTATCATTATACAGGTCAGTCTTTGGCTGTAGAAGTTAGATGCATTTGGTGCTTGTATATATCATATGTGCTTGTACAATTACATTACTAATTATTTCAAAGGCTGTCTTTAACACTCAGGCAATTTGTGTTTAAAAATTAAGATGTTTTCATTAATTTTTAGTAAATTTTGATAACAATTAAGATGTGTAGGAGACAATTGAGAAACTTTTCTACTTTTCAGTTAATTTCTTTACTTTTACATAGTCTATGTTTGTTATAAGGTATTATTTTGAGGTTTTTTTTGCAATGAATTGTAAAAACAACTATTTAGGTATTTTTGATTTGGTTTCTCGATTTTCAATTAATATTTATGTACATTTTCCTCTTAAAATGTGTGTCCTGATCGTTGATCCATTAATTGTATAACTTCAAACCAAATTAATGTTTGATAGATTGAACACAATAAACTAGAGATAAACAATTATTTTTTTCAAATCCAGTGGCCGAATTAGAAATTATTCACTGAGGGGATGGAAAACATTTTTTGATTAAAAATTTCGAATTTCTCAAATACTTTTAATAATAATCAAACTAATCGCAGGGATGATTTCATTACAAATAATTTACTGGGAGGATAACATCCCACCTTACCGTTCCAGTTCGACCACTGCTCAAATCATAGTCTTGTTCGTAATGTAATTACTAATTTACTAATTACACAGAAAAAATAAATATCGGATAACTAAGCTTATTGATTTAAAAGTAAATTTGAATTGAATATTTGTAAACTCGGTGTATTAAATATGAACTAAGATGAAGAATTGATATAGCGTTATCACCGATATGCAACCAAGAAAAGCGTGAGACCAGGTGGTTAAAAGTAAATTACACGAAATTAATCAGAGGTGCGTTATACCGTAGACAAATTAGAAATTAGACAATTGCTTAGGGCTGAGGTATGTATACATACCTCGACCTTCGTCCTAAATTGTCACATAGTTATATATAATAGTGTTGTAAAATCTATTTTAATTGAGGCTCTCAAAGTCCTTAGCGCTCCACTGTTGGCAATACCACCTTCTATTTTTCGTAGCATAGTAAAATTTATTAAGACAGTTATTTCCCGGGCTCTCGACTTTAAATTTCAATGTTCCGTTTTTCACTCTTTGCTGAGAAACACATATCAAGTGTTTTTTTATCTACTTAAATATTAGCTGATTTTTGAAAGACTAAATTGGATTTCTATTGTCTTGATCAAAATTATTGAACGTTTCGATTATCAATTTTTTTTATAAATTAAATACTAGCTACAGTGTGCTGAAGCAAAATGAAAGACTTAAGCTATAAACGGGGAATTCTTCAACAATCCATGATTATGGCTTCAAAATGAAACAGGATCATTATTCTGACATCTATAAATGTTTATTATAGACAAGATTTCAATATAAGCAAATTCACAATAGTCGGACACTATTGTAATTACTAATTACAATTAAATATTAATTTTTTGATGATTTAGCGCGATGCATTAAATTACACTCAGTGCATGACGATTAAATTTTGAATTTTTGATTTATTAGGAAAGCATATCCTTAGAGTGTTATAAATTGTTTTAATTGTGTTTTATTTTTATTAAAACAGGTATTACAGCCATGTGGTGGTGTTTTTTTCTGCATTTTTTTTTGTGAACTTATTGTTTATTTAGAAATACCGCGTAAAAACTAGGCTTGCGCAAGGTTGTTTAAATTTCCACAGGTTGTCATAATATGACTTTACTAAACAACCCCTTGATCAACGGTTATGACATCTTGCTGTTCCGTTATATCTTTAAAATTCTTGTACAACAATATTAATAATTATTTTTTGATAAAATGTTTAGAAATGTTGAACAATTATTAATGATTAAAAATAGATGTAAATCTTAATAAATACATTAAGGTTTAAGTGGTTTTAAATAGTTGTTGGACTAGTGTGACGTCACGGTAGCACATTGTTTTCTTATTATCCTGTAAAGGTATTTATATTTTCGAAAAATGTGGACAACATATTGAAATTTGAACAACCTTGTATATTTCGCGTTGTTGAAAGTTTGACAGAGCGGCTAGAAGTCATTGAAACATTTAGAATACGATCGAGAATAAAAAAAATTAATAATAAAAGAATCCTAGTAGATCATCGAATCTTTTAAATCTACTTAAATTATTCAATAATTAAATAATAATTTATTGTAATTATATTTGCATTAAAGCAATTAATTAACTTGTATGTTATTAAAATTTGTGATGATTTTCTATGTCAACGTACATTAGAAGTAGTGAGGACTCCTCCAGTCCTACTAAGAGCTTGGAAGAGTTCTTAACTCCATCCAAAAGACGTCGATTGAATTTTGAAGTTGATGAAAATATGAGTGATAATTCACCGGATCATCGTCGTGCGAATTTCTCAAATGTATCACCAAATGGGGTGAATCGTAACGTAAATATACTCACTGTTAAACCGACTGCAGCCAAGAAGATTGTCATCAAAAATTTAAGAAGTACGTAAATTAATTTGATTTATTTTTGTTAGAATTTGTATTTTTATTGTAAAAATTTGTTTTTAGGTGAACCAAAACTACCTGATGATTATCATGAAACTACATGGGAAAAATTGAAGAGTGCAGTAATTGCTATACAACAATCAAAACCTAATCAATATTCATTAGAAGAATTATACCAAGCTGTTGAGAATATGTGTAATCATAAAATGTCACAAGTTCTATATGCACGTTTATTATCATTGACAGAACGACATATATGCCACAATATAGAGCAATTTATAAACGATTCAATGGACCGTTTTCTATTCTTGAAAAAAATGAATAACACATGGCAATCTCATTGTAATCAAATGATAATGATACGTAGTATATTCTTATATTTGGATCGTACGTATGTTTTACAAAATCCAAATATATCATCAATATGGGATATGGGTTTAGAATTATTTCGTAAATATTTTATGGCACATACTTTAGTTCAAACACGTGTTGTTGAGGGCCTTTTAATGTTAATTGAAAAAGAACGACAAGGTGATACTGTAGATAGAATATTGCTCAAATCATTATTAAGAATGTTGACTGATTTACAAATATATAATAAAGCATTTGAGCAAAAATTTTTACAATCAACAGAACGTTTATATGCAGCTGAAGGACGTAAATTGATGCAAGAATTAGAAGTGCCTAATTTTTTGGCTCATGTAGATAAACGTTTACATGAAGAAAACGAAAGAGTTTTACATTATTTAGACTCTAGTACAAAATATCAATTAATTCATACAGTTGAAAAACAATTAATTAGTGAACATATAACGAATATATTACAGAAAGGTTTGGATGGTTTATTAGAAGAAAATCGTATACATGATTTATCATTATTATATCAATTATTCAGTCGTGTTAAAAATGGTTTATCTGAATTGTGTGTTGCTTTTAATGCTTTTATTAAAAAACGTGGACGAACTATTGTTATTGATCCAGAAAAAGATAAAACAATGGTACAAGAATTACTAGATTTTAAAGATTCAATGGATAATATTGTTGTTAGTTGTTTCAAAAAGAATGAGAAGTTTAGTAATTCACTTAAGGAAGCATTTGAACATTTCATCAATTTGAGAACTAATAAACCAGCTGAATTAATCGGTAATCAATTATAATTATAATTAATTTATCAAATTAATTTGTTATATTCTAGCAAAATTTGTCGACTCTAAATTACGTGCTGGTAACAAAGAAGCAACAGAAGAGGAATTAGAACGTTTACTTGACAAAATAATGGTATTGTTTCGTTTCATACATGGTAAAGATGTATTTGAGGCGTTCTACAAAAAAGATTTAGCCAAACGTTTATTAGTTGGTAAATCGGCTAGTGTTGATGCAGAGAAAAGTATGTTAAGTAAATTAAAACAAGAATGTGGTGGTGGTTTTACATCAAAATTAGAAGGGATGTTCAAAGATATGGAATTAAGTAAAGATATAAACGTTGCTTTTAAACAACATTTAAATATAAATACGCCAAAACTTGCACAAATCGATATGACTGTTAATATTTTAACAATGGGTTATTGGCCAACTTATATACCAATGGACGTAATATTACCAGATCAAATGGTTAAATATCAAGACATATTCAAAGAGTTTTATTTAAGTAAACACAGTGGTAGAAAATTACAATGGCAACCAACATTAGGTCATTGTGTATTACGTGCCCGTTTTAAAGCCGGCCAAAAGGAATTGGTTGTGTCATTATTTCAAACATTGGTTATATTATTGTTCAACAAATATGATGAATTATCATTTGAATATATTAAAGCTGCAACAAGTATAGAAGATGGTGAATTACGTAGAACATTACAATCATTAGCGTGTGGTAAAGCACGTGTTTTAAATAAAATACCAAAAGGACGTGAAATTGAAGACAATGATAAATTTCGATTTAATAACGATTTTGTCAATAAACTGTGTCGAATTAAAATCAATCAAATTCAAATGAAAGAAACAGTAATTTTTGATTAAATATGTTTAATATAAATTTTTATTAATTTTGTATTATTATTTTCAGACTGAAGAACAAAAAGCTACAGAAGAAAGGGTATTTCAAGATAGACAATATCAAATTGATGCTGCTATTGTTAGAATTATGAAAATGCGTAAAACGTTGAGCCATAATTTATTAATTAGTGAATTATTAGGCCAACTTAAATTTCCTGTTAAGGTCTGTAAATTAAAAATCATAATTAATTGATTTAAATAATATGTATATATGTTTTAGCCCTCTGATTTGAAGAAGCGAATTGAATCGTTGATCGATAGAGACTACATGGAACGCGATAAAGATAACTCAAATCAATATAATTACGTTGCTTAAGTTAATTTAGTATATTTCCATTGTTATTCATATTGTCCAGTTTTGGTTTTAATCTATGTTAGTTCAATTATTTCGTCACTGCAATCATTAATTACTTACAAGGAAATTATCGTAACTGTTACCTTTGATTTTTCTATATAAAAACTTTACATTTCAATGTTAGTCGCTGAGGCCATTTTTACGGTTTCGTACACTTACAAAGAACGAATATCAATACAACCGATTAAAAATTACTAAATACATTTTATCATTTTCCATAAAGATTAATTCAAATTTTGTTGTAATGAGATTTTTATTATGCAAGTCTAAAAAACAAAATCAATTTGTAGAATTGGCTGAAACTTTCAAATAAGAATAAATAAAAAAAAATTTCGGAGGATACATTTAGGACGGTTTCCTTGTTAGTTCTAGTCCAGTTACAGTTATAACTGTAAATACGACAGTTACAAGACCTCTAATTAACTATAACCAATTATAACTATTCACTTATGAGACCTCTAATTCATTATTTTAATAAATTTTTTTTGTGGAAAATTGGTAATTGTATATAAAATACCTACACTACGATATTTACAATTGCAGGTATTCCAGTCAATCATTACATTGTCATATTCCATGATTATTTTAAAAGTTTTAACACCGTGTGCTTGTAAATACTGATTATATATTTTAAGTTTTCTTGTAGAATTTTGCAGTAAAACTGTAAATATTTGATTAAGATTGAAACGAAGTGAAATTTATACAAAATACACTGTAATTAGAGAATGATCAGCTTTTCCGTTGAATTGTTATATTTAAGTTACTTCAACAATTTCAATAAAGTGTTCCGTGGTTTTAACAAATGTTTTCTTTTCCTGATTGTAAAATACTCATCATGTTATGAACATTCTCTGCAGTCAGAATGAACGTCATTTGTGAATTAAACGAAAAGTGACACTTTTGTTCATTTTCTTTTCATTACTGATAAATAACAAAATGCAAAGACACCAAAATGAATCACAAATACATGATACGTGTGAAAGAATTGATTTTCATTTTCATTTGACTTGATTCATGTAAAATGAAACATTTATGAAACATGAGAATTCCGCTTTTTGCAAACGTGTACATATTGGGATTCCTATGTGTAAATCCACGTTAAGCTTATAGACGGTCAGTACATTATCAATCAGATATAAACCAACGATGTATGTTGTAAGCTATTTTTTAGCATATCGAATACAAATTAGAGGATTCATAACATGTTGGACGTACGATTCTAATGCAAGACTTGGATTTGTTAAGTCCGCGACCTACATTACATAAGTGCATGATTAGTTGCCTAAGCTTCACATTTTATCCACATCCAGAATCTGGATAGAGGTGGCCATGAGGTGGCTGTGGTTTTACCCACAATCCCATTTTTTTCTCCAGAAGCACGTGATTGGTGTATTATAATGTTATAATATAAACACTGAGATTTAGTTGATAACGTGGAATTTCTGAATTTCGCAAATTAGTATCATCGATTATTGAAGAAGATTATATAAATAAGGTAAATAATGTCCATTATTTCTAATTAGTATAGTACTAACATTCATTTTTTTTTAAATAGAATAAGTCGATTTGAAACTTGAAGAGCCTTGATTGTCGATCAACAATCAACATGATCGTATCATTGTTATTAGTAGTAATATTGCTAATATCGCTATTAATGCTGGTTATGCTCCAGTTACTTTACATGGTTAAAGATCTTCGCTATGGAAGGCGTATGCTACAATTGCTAGCTATAAACCAGAGGTATATTTTAGTTTATTCTAAGAAAAATTGTTATTTTGGGGTTTTTGTTACTATATATACTTGTAGAATCCCTTCTACCCTATTTACATCCAGATAATTTTACCTTTAAAGTCCGTTTTTACAATTCTATAAAAAAGATGTTTAAAAGCAATCCTAAATATCGAATATTCCCCATCAAAAGAGATCACGTAAATCGTTGGTGAGCGATTAAAAAGTCGCTCGAAAATTGTAAACTTTGAGACGTGTTAATTATTTATTGATCAAGCCGATAATACATGTTCAGTCCACATAGAATAGAAAAAATGATTGAAAATCAATAATTCCACTTGTTAATTGCCTTGGGTACTCATTTAGAGGTCGTTTATGGTTCAGTGTGAAGATTATAATAACATTTAAATTCGGGAATTTGTGTCTTATTTTCAGAATGAACTGGCAGGCTGGGCGTAATGGATACAGACCCTTGTAATAAATACATGTATCAATCATAACAGTTCATTTAATTTTTGATAATACTTATGTTAAAAAAGTATTATAATTATTAATATTGTTTTCGCTATTTCAATATGTCCAAAATCAATATTCTACAAAAAAAAAATGTGATGATACAACTAAATTATTTTGAAGTTTGATACTAATTAGAATGAGCATTCCAAAGAGTAATTTTCAGTTTAATAGTTTGCCTATTACAAAACAAAAACAAGACTGTGCACGTTTGTAATTGTTTATTGTCATCATTCCAAATATTTTGTTTGTATCTCTAATTTAATCGTGACAAAAAACAATCAGAGATGAATTATTATAAATATAATGTAGTTACAATAACGTTTTATATAAATTTGACAAAAATGTTTCTCAAAAGTAAACCAACTTATATTTTTTTCCAATCGAAACAATTTTAAAGACTTTGACAATAAATTGTACTTAAATGAAAACATAAATTGTAATATAATAAAAAGAATATTGTAAATTTGATATGGACTCATTATAATAAAACTTGTATTCATATATTTTAGTGTTCTTTTTTCTCCCGTTTCTTTCTCTTCTTTTTCTGTTTATCAGATTGTAAATCTTCGTTTTTCTTCAATAAACAATGACGACAATACCAATCTTCATTTTCATCCGGTGGTACTTGTATACCAACACATACCCTAATAGTGTTTATATTAAAATATCTAATATTTGTTAATAATAAATTATGTTTATTACCAATGATACCAAGCGTCACAACCATCACATCCTATCATTGGACTACCATCATCTTGTCGACCACAAGCTGGACAAATCCAAACCTCATTTCCATCAGCATCCTTAAGTGATGAAGAATAAGTAAAGTATTATAAATAAAAGAAATCATTAACAATTTATTTATATTCAAATCTGACCATATGTTAATAAATGAAATGATTTATGCGTGCTGACTGATAATGATAAAAAACAAGAAAAAAAAACGCAGAAATATATCACACTTGACTTACTTTTTTAACGGATGTTCGACGTTTTTTAGGCTTAGGTGGTTTAGATTTGATCGGGTGTATTCTTGGTCTACCTGGACCAACTCTAGGAGGAGCAGGTGTAATTGGTATTTCTTCTTGAATTGTATCTTCAGCTGTTTAGAAACTCACAAAATTCACTATCGCTTTCTCTTTTTTTTGTTTTTATAAATATACAAACACATTTTTAGAAGAATCCCAAGAAAGACAAGAGCATGCATTATTTTTCAGAATAAAAACCAATATTACATGATAAGTAAGAGAAATATTTCTAGAATATAAATATTCAAGAAACCATCAAGCACATTCTTGAACTCAAAATACATATTTTGAAAAATGAAATTAACAAAAAAAAAATGTAAAATGATGGATTGTTAATAAAGCAAATGTAAAATGAGTGGTAATTTAAGAATAAAACTAATGCTAATGATAGGATATGGAGAGGAAGATGAATGATGATTTTTTAAAGGTCAGATTTGATTTTTTTCTCTTGACCAAATATTGTGTATTGTTATTTTTTGATGTTTTTTTTTATTTTTGTTGTTTCTTCATGTACTTGTACTTACTATATATTTGGAAGGAGGAGCTGTATGTAATGGTACTTCAATTTCTCTTCTAATTTCTTTTGTTCGTATTTTAGGAATAGGTTTTGACATGGTTTTCTTCGATTGATTTACGAAATTATCAGAAGAGGAACTAGGGAAACTTTCATAAGCTGTAGAGTAAAAAAAAATAGTGAGGAAAATTTTCGTCAGTATGTTAAAAACAAAACAAAAAAATTATAATCCAATAATAAATAAATAATAAAATTAAACTAAATAAGTATAAATTACCTAAAAAAAAGCATTTTAAATTGACAACAAAACAATAATATCATGCTTAGTGGCACAACTGCATTTTAAGACCTGTGCTTGCTACAAAATTATTCTTATTTCTCATAGTTACGTAATAAATAAATAAATAACCTTTCTCAAATAAAATAAAACTAAAACATACCACATTAGAGTATGTTGTTAGAAAATCATAAATAACTTAAATAAAGGAAACCAAATGGGAAATTATTATTTAAAGCTAAACCACATTAATTTACCTGGTGGCATGCTAGATGTTTGAACAGTCTTAGGTTTTGGAGGTCCACAAACTAATGCTGATATTTTGGCCAAGCCTGGGGACGATTCTCTTTTCTTTTCATCATAATTTCGACTAATTTCATCGTCTTTTTTAATGATAGGTTTTATATTTCTAGTTATAAATAGAATAAAATTAAATATTTTATCAGTTATTGAAGCATTATTATTTACTTACAATTTTCGCGTTTCTGGTGTTTCTGGTCTAGGACTAGGTGATTTTAATTTTAACGTTATTTTAAAATTATGCGAATCATCATCTTTACTTTCTTTATCTTTACGTTTCTCCTTTTTCTCTTTACGTAATTTCTCTTTCTTTTCTTCTTTTAATTTCTTTTTTTCAGCTTTATTTTTGATTTTATCTTTTTTATTACGCTTTTTAATTTTATCTTTTTTCTCTTTCTTGTGATCTTTATTTTTCTTATCAGGTTTTGTAGCTGATGAAATTACTGGTTCAGAAATATTTGGTGATTGTTTTTCAATCAATTTATCTTCTTGTTTATAAGATGTTGGTGATGTTGTTGATGATACTTGTACAGTTGGTGTGGGTGGTGGTAGTATATTTGGTGTGGCTGGTAATACAGATGGAGATGGAATATTGATATTTGTATTTAACGATGGTGGCATATACGGTGGTTTTTGACCAAAATGTGGTAAATTCATTGGTGGAAATGGTAATGGTGGAAATAAAGGATTACCTAATGGTGGAGGTATCAAGCCAGGACCTAAAATTTATATTTAAAAAAAAACACACAATTTTTTCTAATATAGATTGATTATAAATATACCTCCAAAATTGAATGGGAAAGGCATAGGTGGACCAGTTAAATGATTTAACGGTAAATCCAATTTTGTTAAGCCTTGGGCTTCGGGTGTTTTTGGTCTATCCATTACAATATCCATACCATCATTATCAATAGCAATTTTCGGAATCTAAATCAACACCCTAATTGATTTTTCTTAATTGTTGTAAATAAAATAATTACCTTTTTTACTTTTCGGCTACCATCTTTACGTTTACGTTTTTCTTTAATCAAAGGTGGACTGTGCGACACCATTTCTGGTGTTTTTGGTGTTGATGGTGTACCCGGTTGTGAATCATCATCATAATATGGAGCATCTACTTTATCAAAATTCGATGTTGATTGTACAACTGGTGGATTAATTGGTTCTATTGTAACATCACTAGAAAGCATTGATAATTTTGAAACAACGTCATCTGATTCATCGATTATTAAATTAGGTGAACTTTCTCTTGATTCTTGTTTTAAACCATCTTTTCGGAATTTATTATCAGCCTTTTCATTTTTAACATTAGAGATTTTCTTAAATATATTTACTTTTTTCTTATCAGGTTCTGTAAATAATTTATCAACATTATCTGATTCTTGTGATGCATTTGTTGAATTAATTAAAGGTTTCGGTGGAATTGGTGTAATTGTTGTATTCAACTTTTGTGTTTTAAGACGAGCTTCTTGTAAAGCTTTATTGACTTTGACATTATGATTATGTAATTTTGGTGGTATTGCTGGCATTTTCATATCGTTATTTTGATGTAAATTCGTTGAATTTGCATGTTTTTGTGTTTTAGATTGTTTCGATTTTACAACACATTTCATCGGTGGTATTTTATGTCGTTTATCATCAGATGAATCTTGTGTAACATTAGATTGTCTTACTTTTTTTGGTTCACTTTTCTTAGCAACCTTCGTCGGTTTTTTACTCAAATCAATTGTCTCATTTACTGGTGGTGGTGGAGGTGGTGGTGGCGGCGGATTTATTGGTTCTGGTTGAATTGGAGTTCTAGATTCTGGTAATTTACCCTCACGTGCTGGTGATAAAAATCCTGATGTTGTCATCATAACACTACTAATTTCTCTTGTAGGGCGACTACTTTCCTCTTCTCTACGAAAACTAACAAATATTATTATTAAATATATTTTTTGATAAATCATTAATTTAATAAAATTTCACCTATTTTTTTTGTCTGATGGTATATCAGCTGGTTTTTTAAATACTTGTCCATTTTCTATGTTATTTTCAGACGGTTCTTCTGTTGTACTTGTTGGATTATCCGTGTCATTTTCATTACCTGTTCATTGTTTTATTGAAACATGCTTTGTTTTAATTAGATCATTATTACCTTCAAGTAGAGGATTCATTGGTGGTAAATGTTCGTGAATATGAACTGGTCTAGTAACAACTTCTTTACTTCCAGGTTTCAAAAAATTCAAATGATCATCCTTTGGTATTGGATATTTAGGTACAGATGTTGGTGGTGGACCAAAATTAACATATTTCACATATTCTCCAAGTCTTGATAAATTAATATTCATATCTCTGAATGCTAAAGCTAAATGATCTAAATTGGGTTGAGTACATCCATCTGAAAATAAAGCAGTTGTTTTGTGTTAAATTAAAATATCAATATTCAAACATAATCTCACATTCAGTAGCATAGTTTGCTGTTGTTCTTGTTATTTGTTGTATATATGTTTTTAATATTTCAGTTAATATTTCTAAAGGTGCTGAATTGATTGTATTACATCCTAATGTTAACAAAATTTTGCCCAAAGACAATTTTAAATGATCACGAGTATATTCCTCTGACATGTCTCTTTTATTTTTATTATATATTTTCTGCTTTAATTAACGTACATCAAAAGTATACGATAATTAATGCTCACTTGATTGTTTCGAATTCTCTAACTGTATAAATTAATTATTTAAATCACAATATAATCTTTTAGTACTTATAATCTTAACATTATTTTGATATAACCATAAACATAGCCATAATAATAGCCAAAACACACGTATTTATAGCGCGTAGTTGTCAATTGTCCACAAATTACAGATAACTACAGATTTAGTACAGTACGCGAATTTTATTTAACATAGTGGATGAAAATTACAGATAGAAATTGTGTAATTTTACATATTGAACTATCTTTCACTGTTTCTCAAAAAATGGAGATTTATTTTACTAATTTATATAAATGTTATGTGAATTAAAAAAAGGAAAAACATGAGAACTGTGGCAACATTGCATTGTTATAAATATCAATATGAATAACAACTTATCATAAATAAGTTATTAATAATAATTTATTAATGTAATTATTATAGTTCAACTTTGCGTTTATTCATAATTTTAAATATAAATCACGCTCCAAAGATGTTGATTGTTGAATTTAAATCACTTGTACGTGATAGCGGTAGTTGCCGTGAAACACTGTACAGTAAAAAAAATTGTATACATCATTTTGACATTACGACGCGCGCTATTTAAAATTTCCTATCAGTTACGGGATAGCGAAATTCATCATTACAACAATAACAAAATACATTTTGTGATAAAAGATTTAAATTTCACTCGTAAATTATAGATTGTTAATTTATAATTTATTTAAGTCTAATTTGAGATTTTGTCAACAACATCGAATAACATATAACTGCTCATTTACTGTTATTTTAATAGGAATATCTAATTCACTAATTGGATATACAGAAAATTGTTCAGTTTTTCCCAAATAACAAATAAGATATTTACAACATAAATTATAATTTATAATCGAGAATCAGAATCGTCAGGTAAATTTTAACGTTAACGTAAAACAAATATTATTTTTTTCAATTTAATTTAAATAATTAATAGTATCTACAGTAAGTACAATAATGAATTAATGACAAAGTAAATATTTAAAATTTAAATGAAATTTTCTTACTGTAACATAATTTTTTTATAACTATATTGTTTTAACGTTGACGTAATTGATTACGTTTCGACTGCGGAATGTTATAAATAAGTATCAATTGTTTACCCTCTGATTAATGTTGGTATTATTAAAAGAACTTTCTAGAAGTTTATAAGTCGTCACGTTGGCAATACTAATAATATACATGAACGTGGTTATTCTGTTTTGTTGTAATATCAGTGCATACCATGGACGTATAAACAAATGGACTCCGCTATTTTGGTTTTGTTGTGAAGCCGAGTACGCTTCACATTCTAAGCACACGGCATTCTACGTTGCCGTCTTAGTCATCTAGGAATCAAATCTGACGAATTATAAGATCGAGTTCCTACGTACCGGAGAATAATGTTCGAAAATTTAATGCGCACATTGGCAACGTTGCTGACTAACGGCAAAACAGCTGTTCGAAAAATGAGAGAACATGGCGGAATTTAGTTGGTGATTGTTTATGTCCGATTTGCCAATATTCCATTTGTTGTTGTTTTTTATTTCTGTGTTGTTTTTCATTATAAAGTCAAACAAACATTAGAACAATGGTTCGACAGTGTTTTGTGTGCAAAAAACTGAATTACCAGAATCTGGACTTATCTTTTCACAGGTAGGTGATGTCATATTGTTTACGTCGCCAGTGGCGTAGAATTTCTTGTAGCTGGTGTTAGAAAATAAAACAAATTCAACGATTAAGATGAAATACATATCTATGTACTCGTAATTATTGTTTTTTTAGATTTCCGAACAATCCAGAAATTGTTCGTAATTATTTATTAATTTTAAACATGGACGTTCAACTGCCTAAAAGTGCGTTAATTTGTTCGGCCCATTTTAAAGATAGTGATTTCGAATTCAGAGGTGAAACCAAAATCAAGTGTTTAAAAAAGGGAGCTGTACCACTTCCGTTTGAACCAGATACATCGGATACAAGTGCTTCTGAAATAAGTATTGTTGAATCACCCACAAAAAGGTAAACATTTGCAAACATTTATAACATATAATTTTAATTAATTGATATTATGTTTGTTTTAGACAATTAACACCGTTAGAATTTGATCAACCTAGTTGTTCCAAAAAATTGCGATTAAGCCAAGAAAGCAATAGTAGCACACTTACAGCAAGTGAATGTCCTACATCCAGCAGTGAAGAACGTCAAAACATTTTGTAAGTACCATTATGTTGTAACAATTTGAATGGCTCCTTCTTACATTGTAAAAATTTAAGGAAAATAATTAATGCTATGTTATAATTAAAGGTACGAGGAAGATATTTCACTTTCAAAGGCATCACCTCAATCATTCCTAACTTTAACAGCTTCAAAAGTGGATGTAGGTGAAGGAAGTGGTATAGGTGCAGCAGTTGAAGTTTTAAAGGAACCACTGCAAAAGAAAAGGTATGTTGAATATGCAAAATTTTGGCGATATTCAGTAACAAAACTAACTTTTCCATTCTAGAAAGAGACGCACCCCAGGCAAGTTAAGCAGTTCAGATTTTTCAACTCCTAGAAAAGCTAAACGACACCATAGTTTAATGAAAACTCAGTTAACAAAACAAACATTGAAAATCAGGTCGCTTCATCAGTCTGTTCGGAGATTGAAATCTCGAGTTAATAATTTAAGCTACCTTCTCAAGATTTTAAGAGAAAAATCGTTAATAACTGAAAATGCCGAATCGATGATCATGGTAATATTGCAATAATGTTCTAGTAAAATAATTTTGAATTTAAATATTTTAGTCGTCTGTACCTTCAACATCATCTGAAATTTTCAACCGCATGCTGAAGGGACCTACGAAACAAAAGTATAATCCAGCATTACGATCATTCGCCCTAACATTGAGTTTTTATTCACCAAAGGCATATAATTTTCTTAGACAAACTTTCAACAAGTCTTTGCCACATCTAAATACAATTGCAAAGTGGTTCTGTTCAGTGGATGGATCTCCGGGGTGGACAAAAGAAGCTCTAAACGCGTTAAAAATTATTATTGTAATTGTAATCTCCTAGACTGACCTAGACAATAAGTAAATCTAATAATATACATTGATTGATTTGGTTTATTTATTATTCCATCTTGTATATTATAATATTGTTATTATTATCTATTATAATTATTAAAATATATGTATGCCTGTATGGATGAACAAATTTTTCGTTTCCTCTGTTTTTCCCACAATATCAATTGCTTAATTTTTCCACTATCATCAATAATGTTGTTTCGATTGATTCTTTGATTTGTCTTTCCGTGTTTTTTTTATACAAATTCAGCTATAACCATCTTTGTTTAAAACCTGGGATTAATTATAGGTTCACATGTTCGTTTTCTCCTTTGTTTTTTTCCATGGCAGTATAATAGGCGTTCGATTACATCAATTCAAAATTTTAATTTAATGATTAAATTAGAACAATAATTGACCCGCCACTGGTTTAGCTCACATGTTTACGGTACGGTCACAGTATGAACTTGGAAGAAAACAAAACCCGCGTACCCCTCTCCTGTGTTATTTGGCTTCAAAACAAACCGTGTATTTTATATTACGATGCGGACTCCATTTGTTATACCTCCATGGTGCATACTTTGTAATTGTGGTTAAAAAAATCTTTGCTACTGTGATAATATTGAAAAGTACGTTATTTAGATAAGTTTGTAATTTAATTTCGACGTTTTTTTTTTGTATTTTTGTGGGTATGTTTGTTTGTTTTTTACCGCCAATTTTGGTGACATTTAAGGAAGTTTCTAGAAAATTTTAATTTGTCATGTTGGTAACATGGATGCAATACGTTTATTCTGTCGATTGGCGTTGAGTATGTTTTGTTGCAATATTGGAGAATAAAGTGGAATCGGGTTTGAGAAAAAAAAGTTATTTTTAGTGGTAATTTTAAGGACTAAGGTAGCCTTAAATATTTCAATAAATATATTTGTGTTTATTGGTTCTGTGTTTATTTTTATTGTTGAAAGACAACATTGTTTGGTGAGGCCATTAGTTGGTGACGATTGGACAATTTTTCGTGTATTATTAAATATTAATTGAAAGTTTATTATATGTATAAATATTAACCTATTATAAATGTTTACATCGACAAGGATAAATAATTAAGGTAATTATATTTAGAGATTTTGGGTTTTTCGGTTTTTGTTTAAGAAAAAAAAATGCTTGATTTTTTGATGAAAATAAATGTCAGTTTTCCAATATGGCCGATATAGCGTAGGTAGGCAGTTTTCAATTGGCTGATAATTTAACAATGGAGTAATTATGATGTTTTTATTAACACAGAACAATGGATTCAAAAATTTTATTAATTGTTGAAATATTTTTCATATTTATACATGTTTAATATATTTAATATGACTAAGCGAGAATTTCATAATCTTAAAATAGATATTGAATTACCTTTATCATAAAATTTTTTCATCGTTTTTCATTTTATAAATCATTTGAATTCCATTTTTTTCTAATAATTTTTCAAATTCTTTTATTATAGGTGTATTCGTGTGTGTTTTGTGTACAATTCTTTGTTAATTTGATGGATATTAAACATACGGCACAATGAAAATAGATAGATCAAGGGTGCGAAAAAGCACTTCAGAGGTTCCTATTGAGTGCCAACAATTAATAGAAAGGCTTCAAGCATGTTCACGTACTGAATTATTAGAAGAATTATCAAAAATCAATACATGGACATTTGGCAAATGTGAATTATTACATTGGGCATTGGTTTTAGATGTTTTTGACAAAATCCTAGGCGAAGCCGGCAGAAAAGCATTGGATAATAAATGGGCACTCTATTGCGATATCCATTATACAACTACTGTATGTTTATTATCATTAAGTAATTATAATTATATACTAAAATAATTTGATTTCAGGAAAAGAAATTATTACTATGGATTCTTCATTTTACAACACTCTTAATAGAACACTCATTTTCACGACACTTATACAATTCATTAGAACATTTACTTGTTCTTTTGGAATCAAACGATATGTCCGTTGTTTTGAGTGTATTAAATTTATTATATATGTTCTCAAAACGCAGTAATTTTATATCAAGATTATCACAGGAAAAGAAGAACTGTTTATTATCACGTCTACATCACTTAGCTGAAGTATGTTTTCCATCAACTGTTTTATTTTAATTATTTACGTAATTATTATTAACATGATAAGAATATTGTAGTTTCTTGACAATATTGCTATTTAAAACTAAGATAACGAAAATTTGCAATGTTTTTGTGTATTTGAGATTAGAAATAATCAGCTATACAAGCTTAGTTATTAGTTATCTTGTCATAGGATTCAATTAAAGATCTCATTATAACTTCTAACTCGAATAAAACGCTAATATAACTTGTATCAGTTTTAAAGAAACTGGCAATTTGTTTGTTTTGAAGCAAATATTTGAATTTTTTTAAGTTTTTTTACAAGTAAACGCCAGGTTTTAAGTCTAAAGACTGATATAAACTAGTCTAAAAGATTATTCAAACTGGTTTATAATAGACTCAGATAAACATTGTAACTGTTAAAAAAATTCTAACATGCACTTTTTACCTTTTTGAAATTGTGGCTTTATAAATTTCGTAAATTTCTTTATTTTTGAAGTATTGAACCAGATTTGTTATTTTATTGATTTCTTAATTCACTCAGTAGATGACCATATTATAAAACAAATGGGTGGAAATTTTCAAAACAATTCGTTTATTGTAAAACTGTGCCGGTTCGAACAAAAAAATACGAATTAGCGTATGAGTTTTTGGCATACAGCGTGTTAAGTAATTTTAAAACATTAATTTAGATTTAATGTTGATGTTGTCTTTACGAAATTTTTAAATACTAATTTTTTCAAACATTTTCATAGAATTGGGGTGGTAAAGAGAATGGTTTTGGTCTTGCTGATTGTTGCAGTTCTAATAAACCAATACCACCATCTGCAACAACATTACATGTTGAATTTCATTTAAGTGTTGAAGAAGCTAAAGATAATTCGAAAAATGGTAAACAGTCACCACATATAATTCATATTGAACACGTTGATAAAATTCATAAAACACCAGCTGAAATAATGAAATCATTACTTGGAATTTATTATGTGCCTCAAGATAAACAGGTATTTTTTTCTCAGATTTAATAAAATTTTGTTAAAACTATATACAACATTTTTTTTAGATGTGGTTATTTACTCATGTTCGTTTGGCCCATCATTTTGCTGATTACAACAGTCGATTACTTTGTGTCCAAGCAAGATTACAAGCATTATCTATTCTTGTATATTCCAATGCCATACAAGATTCGCCACATAATTTATTATATAATGGACTATTGGAGGAATTGGTAGAACTCGTTGAATTGAAGGAGCCACATTTGGTCGACATACGAGCAGCAGCACTCCGGACATTAACAGCTATTATACATTTAGATCGAAGCCCTCATACATCAAAGTAAATTTTTTATATTTTGTAGATCATACAGTTTTTATATGAAATTATCTACAGGAAACCTGGTTCAAGACTTAATAATATTATAGATGTAACAGGGGCTAGTCAATATCATGGTTTTTTGCCCCAATTAGTTAGAAATTGTATAATATCATTAACTAATCAAAGTGGAGATAATCAAAATTTACTAAGACAAAACAGTAGTAAAGATAAAGATTATGAAATAAACAACGATGAGGATTCTATGACATCAGAAAATATCCAGAAAACTTCTTTACAACAGCTTAATGATTTAAATGAAAAGTTTCCATTATCATTAGCCACAGCACTATTTTCATTTTTGTATCATTTGGCAAGTTATGAGCCAGGTGGAGAAGCTTTGGTTTCTTGTGGTATGATGGAATCACTTCTTCAAGTTATAAATTGGCATGGTGTTGAATTAGAACATATAACAGTAATAAAGCCTCTAATCAATTGTATAAAATTATTTTAATTGTTGTTTTTTGTTTTTGTTTTTGTTTTTTTAGTTCGTTACACGTGCTGTTAGAGTTATTGATTTAATTACAAACATTGACATGCAAGCTTTTCAAACACATGGAGGTCTTCAAAGTTTTATCAACCGTCTTGATGTAAATATATTTATTGTAAATTAAATTAATGAATTATAAATTTAATAAAATATTACAGGTTGAAGTTAAATTGTGTAAAGCCGATCAACTTTATGAAGTAAAATCACTATCAACAGAAACAAATTTTGATGATAACACAGCTGGTACATCATCTGAATCAACAGGTGAACCATCAACATCATCATCATCATCACCGCCATCAAATGAATCATCAACAGTTGTTGATTTTGAATATCATCCAGAGAATGTTGGTAAAACATGTTTACCACAAAGGGCAGCATTATTAAAATCAATGTTGAATTTTTTGAAAAAAGCATTACAAGATTCAACATTTGCTGATAATATAAGACAATTAATGGAAGGAACATTACCAAATTCACTTAAAAATATTATAGCTAATGCTGAATATTATGGACCGTCATTATTTTTATTAGCAACAGATGTTGTTACAGTTTATGTTTATCAAGAACCATCATTACTATCTGCTTTACAAGATAATGGTTTAACTGATGTTGTTTTACACTCACTTCTTCATAAAGATATACCACCAACTAAAGAAGTTTTAGGATCATTACCAAATGTTTTTAGTGCATTATGTTTAAATAATCGTGGATTAACAGCATTTATGAAATGTCGTCCATTTGAGAAGACTTTTAATGTTTTATTATCAGCTGATTATTTACCAGCTATGAGAAGAAGACGTAGTTCTGAACCATTAACTGATACAGCATGCAGTTTGGGTAATGCTATGGATGAATTAATGCGACATCAACCATCTTTAAAAGCTGATGCTATCAAAGCTATAATACGTTTATTGGAAGAATTAGTTAACTTGGGTACAGATCCTAAATATATTTGCTGGAAGCCTCATAGTAAATCTGAAACATCACCCTCAACCAGCTCCCGATCAGCCACAAATACTGAAGGTAGGTAATCATTATACGTTTCCAATCAAGTTAAGTTTTAACGTTTATAGAAGATAGATTTGTTCTTTAAGGGAATATTTAATATGTATAGATTATGCCAAAGGGCGGCTCGTGTATTGCACTATGAAACTGCAGTACTCGCTGTTTTCACTCAAAATGTAATACTCATAAATAAGCTGCGAATATAAAACTGGTTTAGATTGTCGCGTGACTATCGTCGGTGTACGTAATGGACGTACGTAACTCTCAATTCCTATCAAAATAATAATAAATTACATTTTATTGATATCAGTTCTGAGAAATTCCATGAACTTGATGTCTTTTTTTTTAAACATCTCATGAAACTTGAAATATGAGTCGATTTTGTATATTTTTATGTTTTAGTCATGAAATTGATTAATTATTTGTTGTTTATGCCGTCGCGTGCTTATTCCTTTTGTTTAAGCTGCATTTATTATTGAAATTGTAACGTGTAAATGAAATATTGAGTTGTTACTGAAGATTGTTGTCGAAGCAGTGACGGTAGTGCTACCGTGTGGTAGCAAAATTGTTAATTGAAAACATCCAATGTAATGGTCTATGTTTTATTGAAGTTATACTTCTTTTGGAGCGTTTAATGAAAAATCTTAGGAGGGTAAGTTTTTTTTTTTATAAATGCAACTGAAGTTGCGCGCGTACAACGACGTCAATAAAGGGATGCTGGGGAATGGGGTATCATTGCCATGGGAAGCAAATATGTAAGAGCTTAACAAAGCAAAGCACAACATTGTGTCTGTATTGCCTATAAAGCCTGCTACAGACTATCGTCGGTTTACTCCGCGTTCGTCGATCAGCGTTTTCCGAAAAACTAACGAAGTACGCTAATAATTTGTATGGTTTATTCAAGATACTATTGGAAAGAGAGAGCGCTCTGTCTTTCTCATTCTGTCTCACAAGTTAATATCGACTGTCAAATATCAAAAACTTTCCAATAGTATCGTAAGTTAACTGTAATGGTTAATATATAGCTTACTTCCTTAGTCGTTCGGATAACGCTGTTCGACGAACGCGGAGTAAAACCACGATGGTCTGTAGCCGGCAAAAGTGGGAATCGAAGTAATGCGCACGCGCTTATTTTTAAAATCAGCCCCCTGATAATGAACGCTCGATACGAAATTCGATGCGAAATCAATCCCTGCTTCCATGCGACCAGGGTTTCACATCGAAACAGCAGGGGGTAATGATATCCCGCAGAGACGATCGGTAATAATCGTTCATTTCTGTTTGGACGAAAATTTGAGCAAATGATTGTTGATTGTTGATAAATAGGGCTAAAATATAACATTGAAACATACTGTTCAGTTTACTGCAGTGTTGTTCCGTAATTTTGTACTTTTCGCAGTTATTTTTATTTTGGTGGTGATTATTTTCTGATTTCGTTCTGTTATTTTTTGATTTATTTAATAATTTATTCTCTTGTATTATTTCTCAAAACTTTTTTGTAGACAGGCCCAATCAAAACTATCAAAACATTCAAATTATGCTATCAAAATATTTTATGATCGTCTTGTAGATAATTTTTTGTATTTTTCTTTAAATCTGATATTTTAGATGGGCCTATATTACACGTTTGGGCTAAACATTTTCCACTAATAGCATCACATTTTATGATCTCTATTTTTTCACTAATATAAAGTTTTATTTTGATATTAATTTTCGATCCAATATTTGTTGCACTTCCTGAAAAACGAAAAAAAAACTTCGAGAGAATTTCTAAAGATTTAGACAGAAATTGCATATGAATTTTTAATAAATAGGTATAGTAAAATTCACCAACTAAGAGATTGACTAAAGTAATGAAATTAGTATACAATAGTTTCGGTGACAATAGAGTTGATGGGTTGGTGAAATATTGACACTGCCATAAATATTCAAAATTTGCCATGACTATGAAGAAACCAGATGTTTTGTAAAATTTGTTGAAGGGATTCACTTGCTTTGAAAGCAGGTAGTTTCTTCACTGAAAACACTTAAATTATTTGAAATAAAAATACTATTGAATTAATACTTATTGTGAGATTAAATTTTGACAACAGTAAGAATTTAGTTTGCTTGTTTCAGGGTTAAACTTCAAAGAAATGATAATATGATTAATTTTCTAATGCTTTAATTCAACTGAAAATAGGCAATTCACGGAACCACACTTTGTTCATTCGAAGAAGTAGTCAAAATACAATAATTATTCAATCAGCATATGAAATTTTATATTAAAAATATAGTAAATGAAGAGATAGATAATTATTCACAATAGATGAATCGGTCTCGATAATGTTATTTCAATGGTTTTAAACAGTTTTAATTGAAAAACTACCTGTTTTCCAAGAAGGACGATCCCTTTAACAAATTTTATAAAGCATCTGGTTTCTTCATAGTCATGGCAAATTTTGAATATTTATGGCAGTGTCAATATTTCACCAACCCATCAACTCTATTGTCACCGAAACTATTGTATACTAATTTTATTACTTTGGTCAATCTCTTAGTTGGTGAATTTCACTATACATATAAAGATTGTAACTCAACAATCCGGATCACCAGTACAATATAAATCGAACTATAAAGTACACATCGAAAGTTTACCCCTAACCGGATAATTGGGGAATTCTGACTACACGCTTCAATTTTCCTTCGAACCGAACGTGCAGCGGCGATTAAAAAAAAGTGAGTCTTGAGCGAGAATTTCACATATTTTCGTTATTGTGAGTTAGGTTGTTTCTCTAGTGAGGGTAAGATGGCTAGGTAGGAGGTGTTATATCAAGTTTCAGCCATATCATATTTCTAGAAAGTTCTTTCTATTCAGGTAAATACCCAAAATGGCATAAATAACTCCACCCCCTTTTTCTGATTGAATATCTTTCTGCCCAAATTCTGACCTGTTAAAATTTTGTTACATTGTGATGACCGCCATCAACAGCCTGTTTTACACAGCCGCACAAGAGGTGGTCACTTTTTTTTTAATCGCCATTGTACATAACCTTCATTTCGACAAAATTGACGTTATTTCGCTGCGAGTGAGCATTGATGATCTGGGCCCAGAATACCACTGATTTGATTTCTAAAGCCTGCTACAGACTATCGTTGTTTTAAGCTTTTTACATCAGGTGTACGTTTCTCTTGATTCATTTATTGGGGTATAGCTGTAAAACAACCACCAAAACAGTAAACTTTCTCCGGCCATTTTCAGTTATCGTGGTGCGTAGTATAATTTTAAAATTTTCATTTTTATGTACAGTACTTTCCTAAACAATAAATACAGCTTCGAGAGACTTTCTAAGAACTTGGGAAGAAATCGCTTATAGATTTTGAATAAACAGAAAAGTTGTAAACTCTGCAATGCGTATTATAAGCCCGGCTCCACACACTGGCCCGAACAAGTTCGTAAATATTGGTTCATATTGGACGAGTAATTTTTTTAAAGTGTCCAGACATTGGAACTCAGTTCAGTTTGTTCCAAGCAGATCCAACGTAAATATGTCTGATATAGAAATTAACGATTCTTTCTTCTTTAATTCATTCTCTGTACACGATATACTAAACGAACTTTGTATGGGTTTCTACACATCTTTTATTAAATTTTTATTTTTATGGTTCCGATCCATAGAATTCCATATAAGAGGTTCTGATTGGTATAATTCTATAAATTCAATAACTTGTTCGTTCTCAACGCCGAAAACATAACGAAAAAAATATTTTAAATAGGATTTTAATGTTACTTTACTTCTCAACGGATGCAGTCAGAATGAGCGAAGTTCCAATGTGTGGATGGCTAGACAAACATTGGCGTGAAGTGCTTTGATGTTTTTTTAAAAAACCGCTCACAAATGGCGAACAACCAACCTGACCGATTTCCGCCGACCACACATTGGACAAACACTGTTTGTGTAAACAATTGGGCCAGTGTATGGAACCGGGAGCACACAATGAAAGTCTACTCCAATTCGGACAATTGGGGAATTTGAACTAAATGATATTCGAATTTGTATAGACACACTACTGTATGACCAAATGGTTGCATTTAACTATGAATAGTTCTGAAAGCACATTTTAGCAAAATTGGAACATCGTAGCTCATTAGGAAGTCAAAAAACAATCATTTCTAACAATGTAACAGTTTTCAAAAACGAGCCGCACGCGTAAAATGACTTACAAGTAAACCACCCGATGTCGAAACTGCCGATTTTGATAATTTTTGAAAAACAATATGCCTAGTTGAAGCTTACTGTGTGTTACTTGTTAGAAAGTAACTTGCAGATCTGACAAACATTGATTTTCTTTTCGTTTTTCTCCATTGTATTCTGAGATAATTGAAAATGTTCGGCATTTTCTCTCGAATGCAGTAGAGGAAAATGAAAAAAAATCAATGTCATGAGTCTTAGAATTATTTAAATTATACGAAAACTAAACTTCTTGTTCTTCGCCAGCAACATTTTGAACTAATGCGACTTTGTGTTTCCAATGATAGTGTTTATATGTTTTGAAAAAATCATTTGTTTCTTAGGATCATCCGATGAAGAGGATGATGATGAGGAGGAAGCATCAACTTCATCGCAAAATGTTCAAACTGATACACAAGTACAAGAAAATAGTGAACGTACACCAATAGCATTAGTTGATTATATTTTGAATGTAATGAAATTTATTGATGCTATATTGAGCAACAATTCAACTGATGATCATTGTCGTGAATTTGTCCAACAAGGTGGTTTACGTCCATTATTGAAAATTTTAGGTCTACCAAATTTGCCAGTTAATTGTCCAGTAACAAATTCTGCACAAGCTGTTGCTACAGTTTGTAAAAGTATATTAAATTTGGCACATGAAACGAATTTATTTAAAGAAAGTTTATCACAATTAAATGATGTTCTTGAAACATTAAAACCAATGTATACAAAATTAGATGTACCGAGTGGACCAAAATTATTACTCGAATTAGCTGGAGCAACAAATGTTGAAAATGCATTTAATAATGCAGCTGCGACACCATTATTGCATGCAATGGCAGCAGCACATGGATATATAATCATGTTGGTGCATGTTTGCCGGACCGGTCAAAGTGAGATTAGAAATTTATCACTACAAAATTGGGGTTCTGAAGAAGGACTTCGTGTTATTAAAGGATTAGCTGATTTATACACATCATTAGTTTGGGAAAGTACACTATTGTTAGCTTATTGTAGCGAAGAATATATTCCATCTGATTTTACAAGAGAGGATATTGAAAAATTAAATGCATTCTTTGATAAATGTGAAAGTAGTAATACAACTAATGATAATACTGTTAATGTTGCATCTGCAATGGAAGCATTAACAACAAATACACCAACAATTTCAATGGATGTGGATCAAGAAACTGTTACATTAAATCTAAGTACAAGTCTAAAATACATAAAACCATTATTGGGAGCTTCATCAAGATTAGGACGAGCTTTAGCTGAATTATTTGGTTTACTTGTAAAACTTTGTGTTGGTTCCCCTATACGACAACGTCGTGGACAAAATATTATAGCAGCACCACCATTACCTACACCATACGCTAGAAGTGTTGCTACAGCATTAAATGTTTTATTAACAGATGGTTTAGATTATGAACGATTGCCGGCATGTCCTTCAATGAAGTCGAGGATAACATTCCTTATTTGTAGTGTCGGTTTTACAAGTCCAATGTTATTTGATGAGAAACGTTATCCTTATCATTTGATGTTGAAAAAATTCGTTGCATTGGGTGGACAAGAAACATTTTTCAATACTTTCCGTTGGGCTTTAACAGCTGGTGGTACAATTTCAATTGAAAAAGCATTTGAAGAGGGAGCTTTACCGGAAGGTTAATATAAAATAATCTATTTATTTTCATTTTACCAAAATTATTTGTTTCTTTTTCTTTAATATTAGGTACCGCAGGATTTTTAGATGCGTGGCTTATGCTACTGGAGAAAATGGTTAATCCAAAAGCTATATTAGAATCTCCTCATATAATATCGAATAGATCATCTCAAAGTTCAACATATAGAGGTTATAGTTTTGATCCGTTAAAATATTTAATTCAAATACATAAATTAGCGTTTGAAAGTGTAATGTTATTGTGGGATAAAGCACCGATTGCAACATACGGTACAAGACTATCAGAAAATATTTTAACAATATTACGACATATTTTACGGGGTGAGAAGATAATTAAAGAAAAATTAAAATCTGAAGAAAATATGACAACCGATCTTAGCCGACCTAAAAGTTCATCTAGTAGTAGTAGTAATACTAATAGAGAACCTGATGTAAATCCTGAGACATTAAGTCAATTAATGGATATGGGATTTTCACGTGAACATGTTACCGATGCACTTTTAAATACATTAACTTTAGAACAAGCTACAGATTATCTATTAACAAATCCTCCACAAATGTATCGACTTCAACAATCTTGGATGAATTCTGAATCATTTGAAGATGAACAAGTTATGCAAGCTATTGCTATATCTTTAGGATCGTCTAATACTACAACTAAGAAAAAACAAATACAAGATGATGGTAAACCATTAGCAGAACATTTAATTGATGAATTCACAAATAAAGCATTAGAATCTTGTTTAAAATTATTAGATGCTACACCAGAATCAGTTTATAAAATTTGTGAATTATTAGTTACTATTATGAAAAGAAATGGACATACTTTTAGAGATAATCTATTAGATACGTTAGTTGCAGAAATGTATCGAAATGCAGAGGCTGTATTATTGTGTTATTCAGATGAAGATGATGGAAGTTTTCAAAATGTATCAGAGGCAACATGTTCGTTACGTCTAGCAAATTATTTGCATTTATATATACTTTTCTTTGAAGTTTCATCATATTTTGAAATGAAAATTCCATGTGCTCTAGCTGTACACAAAATTGGATTAATAAAATTATTAATACAATTGGTATGCAGTATTCAAAGAATTATGACTAATTTAGAAAACTTTGCTGAACCTAAATGGTTAGCATCGGCATTTTTGTTAATTGATGCTGTATCAAAAGTTGCTACATGTACTAAACGTAAACGAAATATGCATCTTAGTACGATACGTTTATGGCGTTGGTTCCATCTTGAAACTGGTAAATGGACATTATATTCATACAGTAATAATAAATTGATTGATGATGCTTATTGGAATGGTGAACAAAGCATTAGAGTTACATGTGGACGACGACGATATACTGTATCATTTTCAAGTATGTTACAATTAAATGATGAAAGTGGAAATAATAGACCAATATCAATGACATTAATTAATTCTGGTTTACCAGCATGTTCAGATATTTCAATTACAGATTCAGATGATTCTCTTGTTGCTACTTTAACAGAAAAAGAAGATAAGCGTTGTATTGTTGTACCAAATTTAGATAAATCACGTGAAATTGAAATTGTTAAAGTTTGTGTGAAATTTATGAGATTATCACTTGATAAAGATGTATTACATGCAATTTTACAAATTTGTATACGACTTACACGTGATTTTGAATTAGCAAAAATATTTGTACAAGAAGGTGGTGTTAAGGCTTTGTTAAAAATGAAACAAATACGTGATTTTAGTGGATTTGGTATATTGGCTACAATTTTAATTAGACATGCGTTGGAAGAACCAAATACATTATATTTTGCAATTGAGAAAATATTACGTGCTAGAACACTATCCACGATTCCACCATACTATAAAGATTTAATGTACTTAACTCGACAGATTGGTGGAGCTGTTATTCGTTCACCTGAAACATTTTTTGAAGTTGCTAAAAATATTTTGCGAATTGATATAGAAACTACTGGTGAAGATCTTGATGTTACTAGTGAAGATATTAATAGTGGTATTCTTGTTAAAGCTGAACCACCAACTCGATCTAGAGCACCATCATTAGAAGAAACTATATCGAATGAAGTTATTTGTGATCTTTTGGATTCATTATTAAAACCACTTGAATATAATGAAGAAACACAATCAACTGTACCAACAGATAAACAACAAAATAGTAATAATTCAAATTATGATTATGAGGTATCACGTAGTGATGCAGATGAATCTGGACCTAGTACACCTACTACTAAAGCTAACGATTCAAATTCAGAAGTTCGTAGTGATGATGAACAAAAGAAAAGAAAAATGATGTTACCAAAATCTGTTATATTAAAAATTTTGAGTGATGCAGTTGTTTCATATGGTCCAGTTGCTAGAATTATTACCGAATATGTTTATAAAGCTGGATCAGCTGATATTATAAAAGAAGATTGTTCAGCTTTAGCATTTATTTTAGATAAAATTTTACCAGAAACTGAAAATATTTCCGATTCTGATTGTTCAACAATGTGTCGTATGTTAATTGCTGCTATTGCAAGTTCAAATCATGCACCAGAAGCTCAATTTGCTTTAGTTGGTGAAGTTAGAGCAGCATTATTACGTGCTTTAGTATTACCAGAATCAACAGAAAAACATAGTCAAGTTCAATTAATTGCTGGAATTATTTCTATAATGATCGATAATTGTCCATCATCACATAATAAGATAAAATCACAACCATCAACATCACAAATGAATAATATTGTTAAATTAATGATAAGAAAATCATTATTTAATGATTTAGCAAGAGTTACACATTATTTAGATTTATCATCACCTAATACACCGTTTACTGTTAATGCTTGTTTAAAAGCACTTGAAGCATTATCAAGAATTGTCAATCAACCAGTACCGGCTAATGTACAAAAATCAAAGAAAAATCAACAACAATCAGATGATACTAATGCTGTTCAAAGTGGAACATCAACAGAGGAAACAAATACACAAAGAGAAGTTGTAATTGAAGATACTGGTACAACTGAAGATTCTGAAAATACAGATCATGATATACCTGTTATAACATCAACAATTGTTGTTGAAGCTAATGAAAATGAGAATGTATTAGTACATATGATTGATCATTTATTAGAACAAGGAAGTGAAAATAATCAGACATTTAGTGAGGTTACATCGTCTAGAAATCATACAATGGAAATTGAAGAAGATGGCAATTTAACATACGAATTAGAACGAGATGCAACGGTAATAATAGTTTAAAAAGAAATCAGTTCATGATTTTTATTCTTTTTGTTTATATAGGAGGAACTGATGAGCACCGATTCTGAGTCAGATTCTAACGCTTCTGATCAAGATGAAGATAATGATGAAAATGATGAGAATGATGATAATTTTGCTGATGGTGATGATTTAGCAGATGACGAAAGAAGAGGAGGTAACTTTTACAATTGCTTTTACTTTTTTTTGTTTGTTTATGTTAATTATATTATTAATATTGCTTGTTAATTAATAAAGCTATAGAAATGTTCGGAGATGGCAACGAAGAAGTGTTGACAATTCGTTATTCATCGAATCCGGAAAATGATATGATTACAAGAATGGTAGCAGCTTATCCTATGGGTGTAGAATCGGCTCCTTTCCCCATGCCATTATTTGAAGATATGAGTAATTCTACTGATCATCCGGGTATTATTTCTGTTTTTATTGTATTTTTTATGGAATTAATATAAAATTATAAAAAAAAAATTATACAGGCCCGATTGTTCATCCTTTATTAATGTCGAGGAGCAATATGGAGAGTAATTCAAATACAGCCTCACGAAGTCAAAGAACTACACGAACCCGACGTTATCAGTACCTATTTAATCCACGTAATCCAAATCCACCTGTAATTCTACAAAGGTATTTTTTTTAAATTTCTTACAAATTAAAACTAATGTTCTATTGATTTAATTTTTTTATAGATTGTTAGGACCGCATGAGCCGCAAGTAACTCTAGCATCAACAAGTGTTAATAGTCTATTAGGTGGTAATGCAGAAGTTAGAGAGTCTACACGATTGGTTGTAATGGATAATTTTGGTTTGTTACCATCGCATGAAGAACAAATTGATTTTGTCGATCAGTCTGGTTATTTATTTGGTCCTAGTTTAGCTGCAACATTGAATCATGTATCACCTGTTCTACATTGGTGGAATATTGAATCTAAATGTTTAGATTATGATTCTATCTATGATTGTACAACTGAAATTTGTAATCGTTTAATACCAACATTAGTTAAATATCGTAATATTGATTTACTTAATAAGAAGAAATCGGATCCTGAATTATCAAGAAGACGAAAGCAACAAGGGGAAAGTGATAATGCCCATTACAAATATAAACAAGAAGAATCTGTAGAACCAACTACAGCAGACGGTAAGTTTTAATATTTTTCATGCAATTTTTTTTTTTATTATAATTCAAATGAAATAGGAACTGACGAAGACATTGATGGTGTTCCATTAGAAAATTCTGATAATTCTAATGAAGGCCGAACTACTAGACCACGTCAACGGATGATTACTACAACATCAAGTAGAATTGTTTATGGGGATAATAATGTTAGACGCAGTCGTCATGTATATGTACGAAATCGTCTTGTAAATGAAGAAACTAATACATTTACATCTCATTCACCATTTGAATTAACACTATCGAATTATGTTACATCAGGACTTTTCCAACATAATACTTTAAGTCATGAAAATTTAAACAGTCCTCCTACTTTACTTAATCAAGATCATCCAATTTTAACATCAAATATTGATGATTTTCTACCGCAACAACAGAGTACACGTATTGACCAGTTAAGTACACAATCAGTTAATATTCCTGAAGAAGCTACTGTTATACAAAACAATCAACCACGTCAAGTGCTTCAACAAGAACAACAACAAACATTACAACGACAGGAACAACAAACTGAACAACAGCAACAATCGACCGAAGAAGTACATAAAGAGGAAGAGCAACAGCAAGAGCAATCGCAGTCGCATGAGGTACAGCAACAACAACTGGATCAAATCCAACAACTACAAGAAGCAATAGAGTCAAATTCTTCTATAGATGTCCAAATGAATGATACTGAAACAACTAATAGCAACAATGTTAGAAATAATAGCGAACCTGGACCTAGTAATACCGATCAAAGCGAAGAAATACCAGATGGTGTAGATCCATCATTCTTAGAAGCATTACCCCCAGATATGCGTCAAGAAGTGCTCGAACAACATCGTATTTTAAGACTTCAACAACGTATTGCTGCTCGTAGTGAAAATGAAAACGCAACAGGTGCATCAACAGAAGTTAGTCCAGAATTTTTGGCAGCATTACCACCATCTTTACAAGAAGAAGTACTTTCCCAACAAAGACTTGAACAACAACGTCAGGCTGCAGCACAAGCTAATCCTAATGAACCGGTAGATGCTGGTGCCTTCTTTGAGACTTTACAACCATCATTAAGAACAATGGTATGAAGCATTTTTTATAAGTATAAATATAGTTTATTATGAATTATAATAATTTTTTATTTTTAGATTCTTTCCGATATGGAAGATTCGCAAATGTCCGCATTGCCACCTGATTTAGCAGCAGAAGCCCAAACATTACGTAGAGATTGGGAAGCAAGAAATCGTCAAATGGTTCAAGAGCGTATTTTACAAACAAATCTATCAAGTATTATTCGTCATTCAACAAGGGCTAGACAACCAATTCATCATACGTCTAGTCATTTTCACCGTGCTCAATGGACACGTTGGAATAGAGAATTTTTGAATAATTCTGTTGGTCCAGCGCCTCCACTTAAATTCCGTGGAAAACAGTTACTAGACCATGAAGGATTGTCTTGTCTATTAGTCCTATTGTTTACGGATGATCCTCATTTAGGTAAATTACGTTTACATAGAGTTATTAGAAATCTATGTTATCATGCACCAACACGTGAATGGGTTGTGAATGCACTTTTATCAATTATTGATAAAAGTGTACATGTTAAACCTGATGAAAACTTAAATAAACCATTAAGAAAATTACCAAAACCTGGACCTTTATCAAGTAAATTAATGACAGATATAAGACTTTTACAAAATAATGGAAATTGGTTGAATATACGAATGGAAGCAGCTCTTGGTTGTTCAGCAAATGTATTTGTAATAAACAAGACAAGTTTAACTGGTAAAAGAAGTGATAAATCTAATTCAGCTGGTATTAGTATTCATCCACAAGCAGCACCAATTGTCTGCCGAAATGCTTTAGATTTATTTACATCATTAGCTAAAGCTTTTCCATCTTGTTTATTACCTGTTAAATGTATAAGGGATGATAGAGAAGATAAAAATAATTTATCACCAGTTCGTGTCAAAACGGATGGTTCATGTGATTTTTGGGAAATTCTACTAAAATTAGATGCAGTTAATACGAAAAAAGGGAAAAGTATACATAAAACTAATAGTACAAATTCAACAAACGAAACAGATAATAGAGTCGTAACATTTGAACAATCTGTATTTGGACAGTTACTTAATATGTTAGCATCACCTGTTGTGAACAGAAATACTCAACTCACAGACAATTTGCTTAAATTATTATCTGTAATAACTTCAGGAATACCAGAATTATCTAAACCTCCAAATATTCCATCAAAAATGAAAAATAAACAAAAAATCGAAAATGTTACACCTTTGAATGCTCTTAGTTTAGCTGTTAATGTTATCACATATAAAAATTGCTCAGAGGAAGGTCTTGAATTTATTACTGGTTTACTTTTAAACCTAGCCAGTTCTTCGTTAGAAATGAGTTATATGGTAAATTATAAATAATAGAAATTATTATTTTATAATATATTTCATTAAATTTATTTTAGATTTTAAATTTACTACTTACTGGAGCTGTTAGAATTGGTGAAATTGTTAAAGAACAAATTCAAGCGATGTTAAAGGAATTAAAAGAACTGAATAATGATCCAAAACGAAAAACGAATGTAGATGATATAGGTCCATCGACATCTAAAGGAACAATTTGTAATCGATTTACCAAAGAAACTGTGATTATCACTGCATCTACCAAAGTAAAGGCTTCATATGAACTACAATTACCATCCATGGTGCCTTTAACATCAAAAAATTCCAGTCAACTATTCTTTTTACGAGTTTTGCGTGTCATTGTACAGATACGAAATTCATTCAAACAGAATATAAAGAAATGTAAGTTTTTTTTTTATTTTTTCTTTATACTAATTACATTTATATAAATAGTCGAATGATTTATTATTAATTATTTTATTGGACTTATAGCTGATGCTTCAGGAGCTTATGAATTACCTGCTTTAAGTGAACAATTAAACAGCATTGATAGTTTATGGGAAACTTTAAGCGAGTGCCTTCTTGAATTGGAACATACTCCAGATCATCATGCCGTCCTTGTTTTACAAGTAAATTATAATTATTTAAATAACTTTTTGTAATAATTTTAATATGATAAAAAAATAATTGAAATTATAGCCAGCTGTAGAGGCATTTTTCCTCGTTCACTCCCCACAACAAGGACCATCAAAAGGTAAAGATTCTGAAAATGAAACAGCTAGAACGAATGAAGCACAATCAAATAATGAAACAAACGAACAAACTGGTCAGTCAACCGACACACGTTTTGTAAATCCTGATGTTGAATTAAATATAAATGAAACAAATACACAAAAAGTAGTACCACCTGAACAACAGAAATTTTTAAGTTTTGCCGAAAAACATCGTACTGTATTAAATCAAATATTACGGCAGAGTACAGCACATTTAACAGATGGTCCATTTGCTGTACTAGTTGATCATGCAAGAATTTTGGATTTTGACATTAAAAGGAGATACTTTAGAGCTGAATTAGAACGTATGGATCAAGGCATTAGACGTGAAGAAACAGCTGTTCATGTACGTCGTAGTCATATATTTGAAGATTCGTTTAGAGAATTATATAGGAGATCACCAGAAGAATGGAAAAATCGATTTTATATTGTATTTGAAGGTTGTATAATTGTACTATTTATTAACGATTTTTTTTTAATTTATTGTATTTTATAGATGAAGAAGGGCAAGATGCTGGTGGTTTGTTAAGGGAGTGGTATGTAATAATCTCCCGTGATATTTTCAATCCTATGTATGCATTGTTCACTGTGTCACCTGGTGATCGTGTTACTTATATGATCAATTCTGCTAGCCATTATAATCCGAATCATTTATGTTATTATAAATTCGTTGGAAGAGTTATTGGTATATTGAATAATTTATATAAGTATAACGAATCTAAAATTTATTAAAATAATTTCAAATTTCAGCTAAAGCTATATATGACAATAAATTATTGGAGTGTTATTTTACAAGATCTTTTTATAAACATATTTTGGGTATACCAGTTAAGTATACAGATATGGAAAGTGAAGATTATAGTTTCTATAGAGGTTTAGTTTATTTAATGGAGAACAATATAAATAATTTGGGATTAGATTTAACATTTAGTACAGAAATTAATGAGTTTGGTGTAACTGAAACTAGAGATTTGGTTGTTAACGGAAGATATGTGCCTGTTACTGAGGATACTAAAATGGAATATATTCGATTATCATGTCAGATGAAAATGACAGGCGCTATAAAACAACAGTAGGATAATAATTTTTCTTAAAAAAAAAAAAAAAAAATTTCTCGAATTCAACATTATTATTTCAATTATTTTCTTCTTACAGACTAAACGCCTTTTTGGAGGGTTTCTACGATATTATACCAATGAGACTTATTTCGATATTTAATGAACAAGAACTTGAATTACTTATTTCAGGATTACCGAACGTCGATATTGATGATTTGAAAGCTAATACTGAATATCATAAATACCAAGCAAATTCTTTACAGGTATTACAACAGTTTTTATTTGAATATGATCATATAAATAATTGATTAAAAAATGATTACAGATTCAATGGTTCTGGCGTGCATTAAGATCATTTGATCAAGCCGACAGGGCAAAATTCTTACAATTTGTAACCGGAACATCAAAAGTACCCCTTCAAGGTTTTGCAGCACTTGAGGGAATGAATGGTGTACAAAAGTTCCAAATTCATCGCGATGATCGTTCTACGGATCGTTTACCATCAGCACACACTTGGTAAGAATTAAATTGTACATATTTAGTGTATATTTAGTACACGGTTTTTTTCTTTGTAGTTTTAACCAACTAGATCTTCCAGTGTACGAAACTTATGATAAATTACGTTCGTACTTGTTGAAGGCTATTCATGAATGTTCTGAAGGCTTCGGCTTTGCTTAAATTATTTATATTTAAGACTGAAAAACTGTTTTGTTATTTTCTTTCGTTAATATGAAGTAGTCCTACTTGTACATAAGATATATCTACTTGTACAAAAAGAAAATAACTCATTGTAATATAAAAAAAAGTAAAAATGTTGGTTTTATTTGATTAAAATAATAATGAAGATTAAAAATAGTTGTGTTGGATTTGTGTGTGCTTCATTGAGTTACATATATTTAGTGTTTATTTGAAAAAAACATAATATCCAGAAATGTTTTATATATTTTGAAACTGAATGCACACGTATTTTTGTAAAAGGGCCTTTATAGGGCGATTTGAGGGTGATAGAATGAATTTGATTCAAATATCGGATTCACTCCTTAAAAAGATGAGAAATTATTGTTCTAGTATTGTTAAATTAATGTTATTTTAGTTTTTTAAAAGATTTAAAATTTTGTACACGCTACATTTTTCTTTTTTTTTTCAGTTATAATTATTCATGTACGGAATTATTGCATATATAATAAAATTTCTTAACAGCGAAACTTGTTTATTTGTATAATTTTTTTAATTTATAAACATATGTAACCTGCTGTGGAGTCATCTGTAAAAGGTGCAAGTTTGACTGTATTGATAATAAAATGACACATATCAATTGATTAGGATACGTTTCTTTCATATTTAGATACTGTTTAGGTTCCCGATGGGAAAAACTCCTGGTAGCAACATTTGATTTTTTTACAGCGATAAAAAATCAAAAGTACATAAAACATTTTAAATGGCATAATTGTCTGGAGAATCAATTAATTAATACGAAAAAATAAAATACCTGTATAAAATGTCAACAATATTCAAGCTCCATCAACTATAAGAAGTCAACAACTATCTTAGCATCCTTTGTTAGGTTTAAGAGTTTCGATCAAGTTTAGCTTCAGTTAAAACTTGAAGGTACCAACTTCACCAAGCACAAAGTGCATTAATTAGTATATCCACTGTACTAACACTCATTGAACAGCAGTTACGTGTTACACACAGAAACTAATTAATAATTAATATAGTCTGGCAAATTTTTAAATTAATCTTCCTGTATTATTAGGCAACTGCTGGTTCCCCTGCCACAGCTTTGGACTTCCCTTTGGGCGTATCGAAATTTTCTAGACCAGTTATAAATAAGGAGAGTGACATAAATAGGCGTTTCTTCACTTGTGTTTGTTTGTACTACTTGAAAATATCAATCATAGGTATACTAGAATTTTCAATTATGTATCAATTCAAATCATCATTCGTGCTATAAAAAATTCGATAAACATCAACTTTTCGTTATCCAGAAGCGGTTGCTTTGAACAACTCTACTAATAAATAGTGACATAAAGGGGTCAATTTTGTAATATCTAGTGATGAACGTTAATCAAGCATACAGAGTGGCCTCTTCAGAGTGTTAAAATTATTTATTTATTTGAAATATATGAAAAATACCTGTTGATATCGAGATAAACTTGGATAAATATAGAAGGTTAGTACTTATTGTAAGAGAAAGTCTTATGTCATCAATACATCAACAGAGGAAAGTGATCCATATATTTTGGTCGCCCGTACCTATACTAGAGGTGTTCCAGCCGCCCTTTCAACTAAAAAAAGAAACGACATTTTTTCACAATATTATTATGAACAATAAAAAGCCTAGTGGGGTTTAATAGTAGAAAATATGATCATTTTTGGCCGCCTGTATTTCTTGCACAATGCACACATTATCAGGACGCGTGTGACCTCATGTCAGATTTTTCCTCATTACAGCAGTCCAATAGAAGAGAAATGTTTCTCTATTAACATTTACTTGCCCAGCTAAAATTATGAAAGATGGCTTCAATTAGTAAACGAAGTTCTAACTATTCATATTACATCTAGAGCTTCTAACAAATTTCCGAGTACTATCGTCAAATAAAGGTCTATTCTCTCTTAGTAAGTGTACTTAATTATTTCCTAGTGCTTTAAATCATTCAGTTTCGTACCTAACATTTTTTTGGGTAAGCAATGAAAACCTGAATTTTGTTAATTGAACAACAGAACGCTTTCAAAACAAGAAAAAATTGATTTTGCTCAATAACTACCGTTGATTTATCATTAACTCAATTTTTTCACCAATTTTTACTACTCCTTATTATATAGGATAACCATTTTTTCGCAGGCCAATCCGGGACATTACCCCCCACTATTCAACCGAAACCGAAAAAATAAACCACTTAGCTGTTCTTATAGTAACTCCCTTATTTGACAAGCGCTTCGAAAAATAATGATTTGTAAGGGGTATTTAGAGATCGTTTTATCAAAATTAGAATCTCGTAGCTCTTTTGGAAATCGGACAAAAAAATGCTCGTTTTTGACGATGTCACGATTTTCAAAAACTTGCTACATACTCAAAACGACTTAGAATGACTTGAGGATCCGCCAAACATTGGTTTTTGAATTTGTTCCAACGTATTCTGGAACTGCTAGAAATTTATCCCACTTTCCGTAGCATGCAACGGAGGAAAACGAAAAAAAATCAATGTTGAGAGGGTCTTCGAGTCATTCGTAGTCGTTTTACGCGTTTAGCTGATTTTTGAAAATTGCTATCTTGTCCAAAACGAGTGTTTTTTTTTGATCAACTTTCAAATGAGCTACGAGGTTCTAATTTTGTTAAAATGGTCCCCAGGGATCCTCTTACAAATCCAATTTATAAAGGCTCCAAAAATAATACGATTTATTTTAGTAAATCTTTAAATGAATAACTAGAGAGATATATCTATGTAAGATTAAGCTTTTTTTAGTTTTTTTTTTTTGATAAAGGCCGAACAAAGGAAAAGTTATTTAATACGTTTTCTAGTCTTATCTGTGTCCGCGTTTTTTCATTTTAATTTTGTAAGTTGAAGTGTTAACATGAGAATTTGAAATTCAATAATAAATTGACATGTTGAAAAATACCTATAGTGAGTAGTGGTGTATTAGTGTTAGTGATTATTTTTGTGGGTTGTCATTCCTTGTAGTTACACGATAGGGATTCATCGAAAGGGTAATTTGGAATGTCCAAATTATTATTGTAAAATTATTAATTTTATTCTTATTACAGTAGGTTTAAACAATCAGTGTGACGAACGGAATGTCGTGAGTTTAAATGGTAAGTACCTTGTTATATCCAGCTATTTTATTATTAATTGAAGCTTAAAATCAGTACACGAAAACATTCTATCAAACCCTAAATTACACACTATTATTTTGAATAATAATTAATAATATGCGAGCACAGGAAATTGTTTAAATTCTTTCTTTTACCAATATTGAAGAGATTCTCGATAAATTGTTCAAAAAAAATTATTGATCAGAAGTAAACATAATGATATTTCATCACGAATTATTCAAATTAATATTCGTTCTTCCAACTTTTCATGTTTTCATTGCATTTTACAAAAACGGCTTATTTGAGATTTTTTTTTATTATCTACACTTAAAATCGATCTTAATATTATCGAAAAAAAAAAAAAAATTCAGGTGACAATCTTATATTTGATTACTGCTATAACAGAAGTGGGAAAGCACTACAAAAAACGTGAAAAGATTTAATAATAAGTTTCAAGAATGTTGGGAACCTTAGGTTTTATGATTGAAAAATAAAACAAATCAACATTATATAAAGCTGCAATTCATTTTTATTATAAATTTCAAAATAATTTTAAGCTGTGCAGGAGTTATTGTGGATTTCTCAATTTCACGAACCATAGATTGAGCTTGGTGCTTTCCATATTTCATGGTAGTGTTATCATGGGTTATTCTATCATTTCTATTTATTTTTAAATTTACCTAATATAGCTGCTTCATTAGGATACCATTTTGAAAACGAATTTTCCACGGGAAACTATTATTACGTAAGAAAAAAAATCCAAAGATGAGTAATAAAAGAAATAAATAACATTACGAGCTCTATGCATAGTATCTGGTATATATATAACCATTTATACACCATTGTGCTTGGAATGTATAATGTAAAGCGCAATAGTTTACAGGAACCCGCTCTAAGTGTTCCTTTTTGATTTTACTCTTGTGTAACATTATATTTGATCAAAATCTGATTGTGGGATGTGAATTTTACATCTTCATTCTGATTAAATAACTAAATAATTGTTATTATACTTCTTTTTTTATACAATCTGTTATTTCTTTTATTATACAAGACATCTGGCCTGGAAGTATAGGTAAACAATTTGACAGTTTTCACCAAATTAACAGAGCAAATAAAAAAATATTTGAAGAACTTATAGGACAGCCCCTGGAGAACATTTTAGCCAAATTAGAACCTTGTAGCTCATTTGAAAGTTGGTTAAAAAATGCTCTTTTGACGATAACTTGAATTGTAAAAACTAGCTACACACGTAAAATAACTTAAAATATCATCCTCCCAACATTGATTTTCTTCATTTTATTGTGGAAGAGGAGGTAATGTATCGCATTTTTTTCTAGAATGCAATGGAGAATAACGAATATTATTGTTGAGAGTCATTATATTAGTCGTTTTGTGTGGTTAACACGTTTTCTGAAAATAGCGACTTTGTCCAAAAGGAGTATTTTTGACCCACTTCCAAATGAGCTACGAGGCTACAATTTTGATAAAATGATTTCAAGAAATTATTTTATAAATCCTTGGAAGATTTTTAGTTAATTTTAAAAATATGTCCTGGAAATATTAGTGTTTTAGGGGCAGTTTTTTTATTTATTTATTTTATACTGATTACTTAAAGCTTATTTGACTAGATTTATTTATGAAAGGTCTATGATTTAGAATTTTTGTATGTATATTTAATTTTGACAAGAGGACAACCTTTTAATGGGTAGGGTGCTGATTGATTAAATATTCAAAAAAATGAAATAAAATAAATATTTGAATTTCAACGACATTAAACGAATCACCAAAAAAATGAAATAATTGAAATTTTAATAATCGATAATGTTAGCATTTCGTGTTTTTATTATATTGTTTTTGTTGGACATCGGCTTCATTCACAACAAAATAAATATTAAATAATTTTGATTGGTATGTTTTTATACGAATAAAGTTTGATTTAGTTTACATATACTGAAAAGGGGAAAAGAAGAGACGATTAATTTAATGTCTTGTTAAGAATTATACCTCAATTCTGAACACAATTACCAATTGTATTGGATTTATTGTGATGAAATCCTGGACAAAATTGAACTTTTCGATCCTTTTTTTTTCTCTTCTATCTTTGTGTTAACTAGTTTCGTTCAACTACTAATTCCAATAAAATATACCCAGACAGTTGATAATAATGAATCGACTTGTGTAGTTGGATGGAGAGAAAGTAATCTTTTAGTTTCTTTCAAACATCTTAAAATTAACGCGAGATATCTAAAATGGTCTGCAATTAGTAAAAGACGATTAAAAGTCTCTACGTTTTATATTATAAATGTAGAAAGTATCTGAAAGATAGAACGCTTTTATTACTTTTTAGAATCTACAATATTTTAAGGAAAAGTTTTAGCAATTGCTGGAGGACAACTTTGGTGGATTGTCTCAGAACATCCACTCATTAACTCCACTATTAATAATAATTTGTTTCCAGATAACTACACCACATGTTTAATATTATTGTAGACTATATCAGTGTTTCTCAACTGCGTCAAAAATTTTCTAATAAAACAACTTAAGCTTGCCTTAAATCGAGCTAATAATAGGCTTACACATATTTTTGTGTGGGTCCGTTCATGCCTAACTGACTCCCCACGCAAATGTCTGTAATTCCACGCTTAGGTCGATTTAAGGCGAAGTCTTGCTAAGACGAGCTTAAGTAGGGGAAGAAGAGCCGGTCCTGGGTTACAGTTTCTAAATCACTGGTGCCGCAATGCGATCTTTCTGACCCACAACAAATTTAGATTCGTGTTTTCTTTTGTAGATATTACGTTAAGAACTTTGAGGATCTTAGGCAAAATTAATTTTCTGGCCCTATTTCATACTCTAACAACATGACAATTTTGAACAAGTCGGGGCCCCGGGCAGTTGCCTAAGTAAGTGTAATTTACCGGTTTACGGTTTTGAAATGTTTGAGAAACACTGATCTACATATAGTATACGCGAAGAAAGAAAACGAAAGAGAAATCATTTAATAACAATAATCAGTTTTAAACTGTATATAGATACGATTATACGTTTTGTATTAATGTTATTAATGGTGGAAATTAGGTCACGATATTCCAGGATGACGGTTAGGGGTTGTGAACGTAAATTGGGTGCAGGTGGGAACAAAGCAATAAGGTAAAAGTTGATGAAGGGATGGCCGGTAAATGTCTGAACTAACTTGACGTATATTCATTAATTTATATTAATGGAGATATCTAATGTCTGATGACGAGGGGTGAAAGGCTTCCATACTGTGTGTTTATCTAACGCTATCATACCGGACGTTCAATATAATGAGTTCCTTCTGATTACCGGTATTGTCTGTCAACTACTTTACCCTTTTACGTTTATTTTTATTTATCATCATCCTGTACCTCATATACATATATGTATGTATGTATGTATGTTAGTTATGTACGTATATGGAAATAAATCAGTATATACTCACATACACATACAAAAGAAATATAATGTAGACAAATGTTCTCAAATATATCATCTAGATGTTTAATCGTTGCGGTCATAATTTAGTAAGAATGTCGCGATAATTGCCACAACTCATCATGGTTAATCATGACAGTTTTCCATATTCGAATGTAAATAATACTTGTGTAATGTAAATTACAACCCTGTTTGTAATTAAAATATTCTGCTTGGACGATTCTTTGCATAGATTCATAAAACACAACCGTGTCTTTCCTATGTCAAGTTTGCACTTGATAGTTATTAAATACACACGTAATAATGATCAAAAAAGGGATAGAAGCATGATTTTCTCATAATTTATTATTAGTAATAATAATAATAATAATAATAGTAATAAACGACTAGTGATTAACCCAAAATTATTTTTCATTTTAGTAATAGTGTTGAAATATATTCTAATTATTGTATTAATAAAATAGAGGTGTTATGTACAATGCATTAAATTGGATCAATAAATTAAAATATTGTGTCAAAAATATTCCTTTTTTAATGCCCCTATGGTTAAATTTTAACGCTTATTTTGTCGATTCAAAGTAATGGCAACTTGTCAACTGTTTAATTCAATAATTGAACTGAAAGCTATTTGAAAATGAGATCGGCGTCGGAAGTGGGGTGAATTTCGATTTTTTTCCGGACTGTTTGTATCAACGTGCAAGTTTTATTAATATAAATTTTCTTTCTTAATTTAATTCTAATTATAATTAATTAAAACAATAATAATCGTGCAAAAGTGTAATTGATCGACTTTTCTAAGCTTTGTTAAAACGAGTAGGTAATAGTTATTATTATTATTATTCGTTTCATGACAGATCTTTTCCAGATCCTCCCACCCGAGCCGTGGTTCGTGCCCCACTGTACTTCGGCCTTTAAGGCCTTTTGTACGCTCATCAGTATGCCTGATACGGATTAGCTGTCTTCGCCCAGTAGTCCCGTTTTTTTAATAAAGTTCAAGATCATAGGCGTAATTAGACGTTCAACTCTGGGGGTGCTGAAGTCCAAAAGAAAATTGATAAAACAAATGCACGCATGTATAGGCTGTCCATTTACATGTAGTAGATTCTTATGAAACTTCTATTTGTTGGCAAGCAATTCAAAAAATATTTCAAGTACTTATAGAGCAGTTTCTGAAGAATATTTCATCAAAATTAGAACCCTGTAGCTTATTTGGAAATTGATTGAAGAGTGCTTATTTCTAACGATGTCGCTATCTTTAATAACTTGCTACACACATTGATTTTTTTTCCTGTCTATGTTTTTCTGGGATAGGTGGAAGTGTTTCGCATTTTTTTACAATGCAATAGAGACGAACGAAAAAAATTAATGTTGGGAGAGTTTTCGATTCATTTTTAATCGTTTTATGTGTCAATTTGTTGAAAATGGCGACATTGTCCAAAACGAGTGTTTTTTAACCGACTTCCAAATGAGCTATGGGGTTCTAATTTTGCTGAAATTTTCTCTAGAATTACCTTGCACAACCTTAAAATATTATTTGGATTTTATAAGAAACGACCACATTCAGAAATTGAACAAACGTCTTAGAAATGCATTTTTTCTACAATTTACAAAAAGCTTTTTCCTGACATAATTTATCGACTGAAAGTTACCTATGTATCTTCCTTGCACTACTTAAAACAAAATTTATTTCATGTTTTGTAAATTTAGAGTAAAAGTCAAGATTTAGCACAAAAATTCACTTATAATTGCAAAATTCTCTAAAACTAGGTGATTTATGAAAAAGAATGCCCCAAAATGTGGATGAAAAGTTAAGAAATCAGCTCTAAAATTGATTAAAAATGTCGTCCAAATCATCTCTTTTAAAAGACTTGATGGCAAAATTCGCTAAAAACTGAGAATCTAACTGCGTAAGACAAAAACATCTGCAAGTTTAGTATAAAAGTCAACAAGCTAGCACAAAATCGTCTTAAACAAATCACATTGATTTTCCTCTTTTTTCTGAATGTATTCTGGAGCGAGAGGAAATCAGTTTCAAAATGAGTTACAATATGCTAATTTTGCTAAAATAATCTTCAAGGACTACCCTTCAAATCGCTGAAATATTATTCGAATACTTTTCTCATCAACTAATAGGAGTGTTATAAAAATCGGCCACATTTGAAAAATATATCTATTATATGTACAGAATGGGTTAGTTTTTTGTAATTTTTTTGGGGTGCTAATTTAAGCTTTGGGGGTGCTTAGCACCCCCAAGTACCCCCTTAACTACGCCTATGTTCAAGATACTGTTCAGGGGAGTACTTTTTATTTCATCCGAAGAGATATATTCCCCTCCCAGGTACCACGCTCTGAGATCCTTCAAGGACTCACAGTAACATAAAATATGAAGGGAAGTTTCATCCTCCTCTTCACAGGCCCTACATGTTGGGTCTTTTACAATCCCAATACTATTGAGATGCTTCCTCAGTCCACAGTGTCCAGTAAACAGTCCTGTGATCTGTCTTAATTGTCTCCTATTAAGTTCTAGGAGTTCTTTGGGTCTTCTACGGTTTGAAAAATCCAGAAATGTCTTTGATAAGACCATCCCTGGTGATTCCTCCCAGTAGTGTTGGAGGTAATAGTTGTTAGTGTTGTTATACATTTACATTCAGTTCATTTAGTAGTTTGTTTGGAATAATTAAGGCTATGGTGGAGTCAGGTCTCGTTTTAGTGTCTGAAAAAGTGCCAATTTTCAATAACTTTTAATCATCGATTTCTCGGTTATCTGAGATATTCAAACGCTGTAATTGGGCGTTTCACGGTGCATCCAACAGAGTTTTCTATTTTCGAAAATTTTACTAAATTCTAAAGTGCAGAGGAAAATGTCGGAACATGTCAAAATTTTATAACTGTTGCCATTTGTAAAATTTCAAAGATAAAAAATCGTACAGCAGCTAGTTTGAAAGCTTATTCATGTGCGGAGAGCAGATGGAGCCTGAAAAATCCAATGTTAGAAAATCGAAAAAGTTAGAAAATTTTCTTTATTTTTTTTCAATAACTGTTTCGATTTTCCAAAATTGGATTTTTCGGGTTCAATCTGCCCTTCGCGTATGAATAAGCTTTCAAACAAGTTGCTGTACGAAGTGTAGAAAATGCGTTGTTTTTCATTTTTTTGACATGCTCGGACATTTTCCTCTGCACTTTAGAATTTAGTGAAAATTTTCGAAAATAGAAAACTCTGTTTGATGCACCGTGAAACGCCCAATTCAACTCTGCTTAAAGCGTTTGAATATGTCAGAAAACAACCGATAAATCGATAATTAAGAATTGTTACTTTTTCAGACACCTAAACGAGGCCTGCCTCCACTATAGCCTTAAGCGACAGTGGTGTAGAATACTTGAGATGGTTTTCAAATTTTACAATAAATTCCGATTTCAAAATTACATTTAAAAGTTAAATTTATATCACGTAATTCTAATTATATTAAATTATAGAGGAACATTTTTGTATTATTCCATTACGTTTGTTAATCGTATTAAATTCAAAATTTTTGAAATATAGTTATACAGTATGTATATTAATGAAACAAATTTGAACATCTCAAGGGTTGAAAAGCAAATTATCTCATAGAATCTGTTTTGATTGTCCTGTGGTTAAATGAAATTAAATTCAGTCATTTGTGTTGCACGTTCGACTGACAGACGTTAATTTCTCTTAGTGTAATAGTAAATCTGAACACTCATCCAAAATATGCAACAGAATTGAATCTAAAAAACTGACTGAACTATTTGAATATTATTTCATATTATTTGTCCCTCAAATTTTAAGACTTCTCAATATCTCAAGAGGCACTGTTTTGGAAATAATAAGTGGCAAAAACTTTTGGCCTCGTTAACAAATGTTGTGATCTCCAATCAAGGACTTTAGATCGCATGAAGGTACTTGAAAAGATATCGGAAATAAGCAAATTTTGGGCCTAATAGATATTCGTTGAATACAGTTAAAAAATGGATGTGTGTACTGATGTACGCGTAGTTAGAAGTTAGACTTTTTTGGCGTGATTAAATAGTTATTTATATTATAAGTCAGGAAACTAAACTGGCGCGAGTGCGAGTACGACTGCAGCCGTATTCGCGCCCAGAAAGGTCTTTCTGGGTGTGTGATGTGTGATCCAAAAGATTTTCATAAAGCACACTAATAGAATTCTAATGTCAAAAAGCCCACCTTCTTCCAGTTTTTCATAGCAATCATTTGTTGGTGTCGTTACATTGCGCGCGCAACTTCCGTTGTGTTCCAAAATTTCACTTTCATATTTTTCACAAAACGCACCAAAAAACAATTTTAAAAATCAATATGAGTCATTAACGGCATTTTTATATTGACGTGTCTATAACACTAATGAGTTCATATTTAAATTCAATTTGAGGTAAAAAACCTATACGCGTTACAGTTACAGTTAGAATAAAATCTTTTGTCTGTTTGGATTTTATTTGTTTCCTCTATCAGTCTTTATTTATATATTTCACAAGGAAACTGTATTTTCCACATCAGAATTTTCATCTATCGATTGTTATTATTATTACATTTCATATTTGGATTTAACCATCATATACACAGAATGCCGACATTGAAATAAGTCATAACCATATTTGTCAAACTAGATTTATAGGAAATATTCATAAACAATCATATGAAACAATGTTCTTTTGGATTCATTGAAATTCCCTCTAAATTTCATTTTTTGTATTGTATTTTCTTTTTCTATTCTTTCGTTTTCTTTTCACGCTCATAGTTAGAATTTTTAATGTATAACGATGACGGTGAGTTGACCCGGAATTTGAGACTTAGACTGTCTGGGAATCGAACGTTCATCTCTCAAACCTAAAACTGATTACTGATTTAGGAAAGTCAAAGTTCAAAATGAGTGAGGCACATCTGTGACCACGTGTTCTTTATTCTACAAGATCACAAAAAAAAGACGAACATTGTTTGACACGCCTGCATCATTTGTTTACTGTTGTTTATGTTAGTTGTGTTGATACGATTCAATGTTGGATAGTATCGTATATTTTATGAAAATACATATACAAAAGATTTCCTTTATTATTTTTATATTTATTACTTTTTCATTTTGGACTAGAATTTTTACTTTATCGATGCTAGAGTTGTATCGATTAGGCGGATAGAGGCAACAAACTTTATTATATTCCTCAATCGAACATCTGCATGATTTATCACGTTTCAAACCTACAACTTGTTAGCTTTATTATAATTCAATCTTACAAGTACAAGTCTAATAATGTCATCTATTCTGAAATATGCTGAAAGCTGTTTTGAATCGTATACTCGAACAAGAGCCAGAAATACACCACCAAATGATGTTTTGTCATGTGGTGGTATCACCTCAATCTCAGCAGTCCTGAGTGTTTATCGTAAAAATAACCACGGTATTGTCATAAATAATAAAGTCTAAATAGACGAAATTAAACAATTGTTAGATATATTCTTTACGTTTTTCTTTGGAAGAAAGAAAATTTCGGGTTATTATTGTAATCAAAACAAAACAATTGGAAAAATAATTTCAATGGGAAAATATGCGTTATGTTTGTTCAACAAGAAAGAGAACCGCTGATACGTAGAAAAATAAACTTGAAAAGTTTGAAAAATATACATGAAAAAAGTATTCTGAAACGAGGAGAAATGGGGAGTGAATTTTAAAATAAACAGAAAAAGTCTCGTGTATTATACTTTTAGTCTATTTTAAAGTTTATTGAATTAGTAATTTAATTTTATAAATATAAAATTAACTTTTCTTTATAGTTGAAAACTTAAGATGTGAGATAGAACATATTTTAGCGATTTACCTATAAAAGACTATTAATCGAAATATTCAATATGTTCTTCTATCATTTAAAAAGAAAATTTGGTACATGCGCCTGAATATTTTAAAAATAATTAGATTGGATGTATTTTAAACAAAAACGGCGTAAAAACATTCTTATCATAAATTTTATATACACATTTGATTCGAAATAATAGTAAAATTCTCACATAAACTATATATAGGGTGAAATCGAATTGCCTTTAATCCGAAAAATTACGTATAGGGCCCGAAAAACTGAACCAACATTAGAGAGAATCTGGAGACACTGGAATCGATAGTTTATAACAAAATGTATTGTATATAAATTGATTAATGAACTACGATGTAAATGTTAATAAATATTTTTGAATATAGCCCTTATCGCCGTGTAAAAACTAAGAAAAGTTTGGAACCAGCATGTGAGATATGACGAACCCACGACCTTTGGATTTGTACTACAATGCTCTTCCAACTGAGCTAATGCTGACCCGCGCTAATCTTAGTTGTTGAATATATCTTAAACTAGAGGAACATTTACAATTTTTATTTCCACAACCTTCTTCCTCTGCATTTTGAGACTCTCTTCGATCCTGCGTTTCTACATCTTAATAAGAAGTGAGAAATCGTGTATCAAAATTCCTAAAAAATAGTAGCGTACAGCCTGAAGCCCCATTAGCTCCTTATGTGAGTGCTCCACTGCTATATTCTACATATATATACCGAGTGTATCACAGTATTTCCTTTTGCAGTTGACTGTACTTTTGTTTACGTAGTATCCTAGTTTGGTCCGGTCATTTGAAAAATAGATTAACAAATGTCAAGTGTGAATCAAGTTACGTTACTAAAGGCACAGCCAACTGCGAGAATAAATACTGTGGTACACTCGGTATACTAATAGGATCAGTAAAGTTTGGGCCTTGAGAGGTAATTTGATTTCATCCTGTATATGCAGGGGGAATAAGCCAAAACAATCCTATCATCAATAATTTTTTAAATGGTATCCCTCTATTATCTACTGCATTTTCGGGTATATTTTTTTTAATTTGATTAAATAAAATAAATTATAGGTCTCCGTTTTTAAAAAAAATTACGAATATTATGAGTTACCTACTTTATACTTACGCAGTGTGAATATATTTCAATGTAGAATTTTCTCGATCGTTTTTGAAGATGGTTTTGTATATTTTTCTTTTCAGTACTAAACAAACATTCTTAAAGTTATAGAGAAAAGAAAATTAATTAAAAAACTTTGAACCTCTAACATAAATCTCATCATGATTTATTATTATGTTTCTTTATGTATAAAAGTATGTATTACAATGATTTCATTCATATTATAATAATTTTAATTGCAAACATGATTTTATAAGTTAACAAGAATTTCAACTCGAGAATTTATTTTAACATTCCTAAAGTTTTCACCAATAACAAACATTCTCGACATTACTTTAAGACGTTTTAATTGGCAAGATTTACCTTTGTTGTTGTCATTATTATTATTATTATTATTATTGTTGATGTTGAAATTTCTGTTATTTTATAATTTTGAGTGGAAAATACTAATTAATAAATTAGATGATGGATAAATTCGTAAAATTTCAAAAATGTATCTTGTTATTAAATTGGCATATTTTAAAAATTAAATACTTATATCTCTTTAGATAAATAACTAAAATGAATATTTAATATAACGATGTGAATTGTTGGTGTTTTTATGGATACATTATTTTAAATATGTTGTTTTACACGTGTTTCACCACTGATAAGACACACTTTCTGTTTAATAGAAATTACTTGTTAGAATATATGTGCCGTAAACACAGTTTCAAGGTATACATAAACGATATTATCACTTCTCACGTTGACTATAAAATAATGCAAATACGGGTTAATTATTACAGCTATTTAACCACTAAATGATGTGAATTGGGCTTGTAAGTAAATGTGGTGACAACAGATGTTTTACGTGGAATTGGTTTACTAACAACTGCAATCTTATTCTTCCTCAATTGCTTTCTTCCTTCCTGCCTTTTAAAAATTTAAGGGTTTCATTATTTAACTACCCACTGTTCTTGCACAAATATTGACTTTAACTGAATAAATCATCTGTCTCTCTTTTGGCAGATAATTTGTTATTTGTCTCTTTTTTCTTGTTTTTAAGGCTTAAACAAGTTGTTTAATTAAAAATAATCTAATTATGTCGATCACTGTACGAGTATACTAGATTGAAGCTAGAGGAGACCGGTTTTATTCTTTAATTTTTATCTTTTTTGCACTCTTGGAGGAATATTATTTATAAAGAAATGGACTTATAGTTCATACAATAACTTTAAAGATTAGCTAATTAACTTACTTTCGACGATTCTCTAAAACAACTTGCAAGGAGTAATAAAATTACCCTAGTTGGGGTGTCAGGTCGACAGGGAATAAAAGGGAACGGAATAGCCGATGAATTGCAAGGACAGGATTTGAAGCTCTGGGAAAATTCTCTGGGTTGACAAAAGGACACTGGGTTAAGAAAATCTTCAAATGGGAAAGGAGTAATGACATGCTCCATTGGAGACAAAGTCCAGGAATGAGACAGGCGAAATTGTTTATCAATCACTCGCTTAAGAATGCTAAAAAGCTTCTCGACTTCAAGAAACATGGCATTGTTGACAGTGAAAGGTGCAGATTATGTGAATTGGAAAATTAAGCCTCCGAGCACATTCTATGCAAATGCGAGGCCTTGGCGTGCACTAGACTTATCTTCCTTGGCGAGGTGTGCTGTAGGTTCCTTAGAGAAATAATTAACTTCACAAAGAAGATACATTTTCTGGAATACCAATAGGTCATTCATCCAAATTTAAGAGGAAAAATGGGGATTGAAATTAACAAAATGTTTTTTCCCCCCAAATATCTCATAAATGGTTCTAAGTCTAATCTTCGGGGGTTCTAAAACTAAAAGTTACGATCGATTATATGTCAATGTTTCTACTTCATGGTTAAATTTATCGATGCGAAAAGTTTTATACAGGTAGAAAATTTCGAAATAAAATTTGCGAATTTTGAAACTATACCTTTTTTTATAACTTCAAGTGAAGCTCTAATTTTTTGGGGAAGGTTCCTTGGTTTACGTACAGTAGATATGCCCCAATTGAAATTTCAGTACGGTGCTTGGACAAGGGTAATCAATTTTTTGAAAGCTAAATGGAATTATCCATGTGGTAGCTGAAATGCAAAATTGCTTACTTTTGTAGGTATGTACTTTATAAGTGTACCAAAGCTGAGCCAACTCTTACGCCTTTTACAAAATACGAATAGAAAGTATCGCGAAGATAGTTCTTGATACCTTGAGCGCCTTTAGTAGTCAATTTTTGATTCGATGTCCAAAAATATGCAAAATTTTAATCCTCTATATCTCGTTTGTTTTCTGAGACATTGAAATCCTGTAACCAGCGTTGAATCGAGCATTTCATGGTGCATCAGATAGAGTTTCTAATTTGAAAAATTCATACTAAATTCTAAAGGGCAGCGGAAAATTTTAAAGCATGTCAAAAAATTTCTAACCACTGTCTACAATTTTTAAAGATTAAAAAATTGTACGACAGCAGAGAGCAAACGGAGGCTGGAAAATCCAATTTTGGAAAATCAGGAAAGTTAATGGAAAAAAATAATGGAAATTTAGTAGACAGTGCGAGTTTGAAAAAAAATGACATGCTCCAAAATTATCCTATGCACTTTGAAATTGTTTTGCACAACTCCATAAAAAGTGGTTGCTTTCCTATAAAACTGGTGGTACCTACCTACTTTAATTGTAGTAAAATTTTGTATTTCATTTCATTTATTGATAGATGTCATTACATTTTGGCAATTTAAATAATCTTCAGATAACTCACCACAATACATAAAATCGAGCAAAATCCTTGACTGAATAAAAAACACACTTATTAAGGAAGTTTAATTTTATTAAATTTTATTCAATCAATGGTTTTACTCAATGTTACAAAATGTGATTTTAAAAACGATCTGGATACCCAAAATTTAATTATATTCATCAATAATTCAAATTTAACTCAAAATTGGACTACTTAATGGTAATACATAGTAGGATTGTTGCATCATTTATTCCTACGTGAAGTTAAATACAAATTTTTATGCGATAAAAAAGTACTGCTTAATTATCTTTCGTAAAACGAACTTTTATTTTATTTTCCACCTAAATGAGCTGAGACCTAGACACAATTTTCTATCTTCTATTATATTTTTTATTTGTATTTTGTTGAGGACACAAAAGCTAATTTTGATTTGGTCGACTTACAGCTGTAGGTAATGAAAGCTTAATTTTAGTCGTGGAAAATATTGTGTGTGTTTTGATTATTTCTGTAGGTATCAGCTTTTATTATTAACAAAACTCTAGATGGAATTATATACGTGCGTTAAATAAAAGCTTGTGGGTTCAACTCCCACTCAGGGCTCCAAATTTTTCTTAGTTGTTATGCGATGATAAGGTTTGATTTGATATTTCTTAAATATAGTTTTATCACAATTTAGTAAAGTATTATTTTTATTAAATAGTATCGACAAATAAATAAAATAATAAAAGATAGATAAAGAGGTAATTCGTTACTTTTAATACAAATTGATTGACTAATAAAAATCTACCATAATTTTTTTATATTATAGAAGACTTTTGGATAGTGTAAAAGTTCGATTTTCGTAAATATAAATTTCTTATAAAACTTTACTTTAGTGTTTAGTTTTTGAATTGTAAAAGTATAAATTGGCTATTGACATTTGATCGTTGGTTCGTTACGATAACTTTCTGAATTGTCCTGATTTATAAACTGTCCACGAGATGACCATGGGGGAGAGTTAGAAGAAAATGAATAAAAATACGAAGACGAAGAAGATGTTCTCAGGTGATCACTACACCATTACCGAACGATATACATATTAAAACATAAAACAAGATAAAATGAAATTTTCTCTACTTTACAAAAAAATTACCAATTAAATATTGTTTCAATTAAAGCAAAAAATAATGAATTTAGATGAAATACAATCTGTTGTTATTATTATTATTTATTAGAGTCAAAAGTGTGATGTGTCGTAAAAGAAAAGAAAAGAAAGTTGAAAGTATATGTTGATAAGGGTTTGAATTGTAACAACTACTGTGAAATAAGACTTGACAGTGTAATGTGGAGCATTAGATGAGACGTGACACGTGTTGACAGATCATCTAGATATACCCATGGGATGTCGTCTTGTTGAGTGGTAAAATTCTTTTCAGTAAGCATTCTGAAAAACTTTACTAAAATTCTAATCACCATTGTTGTTAATCTATTTATTCAACAATTAATAAGTAGTTGAAATAGAATATTTCGGAATTCTATATATATATAAAAAAAAAACAACAACAGATACCAATTTCTCTTTTAATTGAAGTAATTTAGTTTTAATTAATTTTGATTAAGGTTTAATATCATTTTCTGATTGTCTTAATTGATATTGATTGAAATAAGAAAAGAAATAGAAATTCTTTTAAACTGAACAAATCCAACAATGCTACAGAACTATTACATACATATAAGTGAAATTTTAAAATTATCTTATGTATTACATTACTAATTACATATCTTACATGCTAAAGTACCTCCCATGTAACGTCTTTTAATTCTCCTATTGGTGTATTGATAAAACCTTGTGTTATGTGATTGGTTAAAGTTAACATGAAGATGTTAAAATACGCATGAGCATAGGTATGCCGGTTTTGCCGGCAGAAATCTGCTAGTACTCCTTTGATCATCGTTCTGTATACGTATCAGAGCTTTATCTTATTAACACGAAATACGTCATATAGCGTAACAATCTAAACGGTTTATTTTAATTAGGAATCAATTATTTAGTTAAATTATCATTTTTAATTAAAAAAAAGATAAGAACAAGTGTGTTGGACGTTATGAATAAAAAAATAATAAAGTGTCAGAAACTTTTAATATTTTTAAATTTATTGTGTTTATCTCAAGCAGCATCCTCAACTGGTGCAACATCAAATGGTAAGTATTTTTTTTTCTTGTAGCGTAACGACAAAAACAAAACGAGACTTGAAGCGGTCGTCTACAGAATCTCATCTTGGCGTAGCTGACAGGCTTTGAACGATAACTAATTGAATTTATTAATGTTCGAGGTGGTTCTTTCAGCTCATGTTTTATTGAATTATAAACCGACGATTCTGTATTAAGCATATTTATTCCGAATTTTATTATTTTATTATTACGCTTAATTACGATTATTACACGAATAAACACTAATAACAATAGTTGTCGTGTTAATACCACTCATGTTAAATTATTATTTTTTAAATAAAATAGTTATCGTATTCGAGATGAATTCTAGATCAAACAAGTGGAATTTAATTAAAAATATATATGTAAACCATTTAGAACCTCAATTGTTCCAATTTTGTATATATATAGATACGATTTCAAGATCTTAAATGGAATGCTATTTCACATCTGTAATATTAAAAACAAGAATTTTAAATTAAATTACAAAAGAAATAGAATTGTAACAATTTTAATTGAATACTACTACCAACTCTAGTTCAAGTATCATATCTTTTGGACTATTTTCTAATAATTTTTTTACATTTTCCAATTTTCTTACAATATTCATTTATTGTGGCGGTGGAAGGTTTTGTTTGTTGTTTTCATTTCTACAGTTTTTAATTAAATCCATTTCAAGTTTGTTTCTAATAAATTATAATAATAATAATAATGATAATAATAAACAAAAAAACACAAGGAAAACTTTTTCGTTTTCTTTTCCCTTTTCTTGTTTTCTGATATGTTTCAATATTCCAAGAGAATTTATTCAATCAAAAATTATAAGTTCATAAAAGGTTATTGTGCTATTTTCGCAAAACATTAAATAATAAACAATTTAGGTTTTTTATTTGGGCTGTATTCATAAATATTTTCTTATTTTGAAATATTATCTTCTATCTAACACTGTGTCAACTTTCATCGTTTTCTAGCTAAAATCTTGTTTGTTATTCTACACAGTGTATACTCGAGGAATCGTTGTCAGATTTTTAAAAAGTCACCAAACAGACAGATGGATAGGATTAGCAAAAACTTAAAATTTCTTACACTTATTCCCAGATAAGTGTACATGTTTCTTGTGTCTTTTTTTTGGTCCATTTTTTTTGGTTGGTGTTTTAACAACTGTATAATAGAAGGGGTTAAATTAGCTTTCATTGCGTATAATTCTGGTATTAAGTTAAGTTAAATGATGTCGACGTTCATGAACAAGCAGGATTAATGTCGGAAATGGGTGGCGTATGTTGGCCAAAAAGAAAAGGGAGATAAAGTCGAATGAAGAGGCATTATTTATTCTTATCGCCACATTTTACTGTATCTTTCGTATCGAATGAAATTCAGAACGATTTAGTTTTAGCTAAGTTTTGTAAACTTATATACCTGCATTTAGTGTTTTTTTTTGTAAAATCTACACGATTATACGTAATTTGAAAATATCATCATGATTTATTGTAATATTTAGGGGGTTGTATGTGGTTTTCGAAAATTTGATTTTCAAAGTGACTAATTTCACGTCATCATACATTATTTATCAATACATGTAATGATTGTGGATTTGGGGTTGTCTTTATGTCTTTTCTAACATCCCCCATCTGTACTATTGGCAATCTGGAGGTGATGAATCAGAACTAAATAGTTCCCCCTTATTGACTAATGTTGCTACCAAAGCTGTCATTTGACTTATTGTCAGGGGATGTATGTTATTATGCAACTAGAAGGCGGTGTAGTTGTATTTTTATAAGATTAAGAACATCTGGCGAATGTGGAACGAAAGCGATTAGAATTAGCATTATTATTACTATATTTGTAATTTTAATAATATTCGATTGACGTTCAGTCGCGCTTTTTTTTTCGTGTTATTTTTATATTGCAGCTGTTCTATAGTTGTAACATAATTTATTTCAGTTGTATCTTATATTTATAGAGCACTTTGCACTTGACCAATGCAATCGTCGTTACGTTTTTTGTTTTTATAAATGAATCTCGACGAAAAGTTGTATATTTGTGAGTGTGTGTTGTATGAGAGAACGATCGAGAATTGCGAGAACAAGTAGAAAAGCTAGAGAACTAAACCAGATATAGAAAGTGTAAAGATTTATTATCATTTCTCTTGGATTTATATCCAACAGTCTACACGGAATTTGATGGAATTTATATATACATATGTATATATATCTTTTGTTCATTTTTATTATTAGATATTTTGCTATTATTAATCTTTTAATTAATTTCAAGTAGGTAGTTTAAGAACACGCGCAATTTATGTTCGATTTTAGTATTTCCGACTTTTTATTTTGGCAACTAATAAACTATACTGATTTGATTTATAATAAATATTGTGTATGCAGACAACAACTCGAAATAAATAAATACCTATACAAATATAATGTATATTTATTTATATTTCTTATCCGAACAACACACAATATAGTTGTTTTATCAAAAGTTTTATTTTACTATATATTTTTGTAATCTTGAATTTGGTCAGAGAACAATTCAATACTGGAACAACATTCTATTGAAAGTAATAAATTTATACACATATGAAGTCCTTTACCATTGTTAAAATACATATACAGTAAAGGCAAATCATATAAGAGCATAGAAGACAATATTGACGTGTTTTAATAACCGGTTTCATTATAGCTACTTCTTACAGAATATCATATTAGAGATAATAATGCAGATGTGATAAATAAATTCTAAGAAACAAAAACACTGATGTTGATAATGATTGTTTATGTTGTAATGATTTTATAACGTACGCACAGTCTAAGCAGATTGCTTTAATTAAAAAATACGTTTTAATAATTAGTTTACGTACTGTCAATCTAGGTGTCTTAAATAAATAATAAATAGTAATGATATTTTTGAACAATTAAACAATAGTGCGACAATTATGAGAATAATTTAGCCGGTCGTCTTTTGAATTGTTGTGAACATGGTATTTTTATATTGTGCAATGAAATGTGTATGCAGTATGATGTGGTAGTTGAATGCATATGTTGGTGTTATTAAAAATGCCTTTGACAACTATAAGTCTATAGTGATTCCTGTAGTTGTCGGTATGTTGATTTTATGATCACTTGTTATCATTTTTATAACATAACAACCCTCTTTTCTATTCTTCCCCATCATTGTCGACTTTTTCCATCATTCTAGACACGGTTAAAGATGATGTTATTGATTGTTATCGTTCACAATATTTTCTTCTTATTTTTATTTTTATCCATTGAATCATATCCTATCATTTTCAAGATAAAAACTGATTCTATTCTATTGTTTGTCATTTTTTTCTGTATTATTAGAAAATAAAAACAAAGGAGAGAGAGAGAGAGAGAGAGGGAGAGAGAGAGAGAGAGCGAGCGGGAGAAACATATTTTCTGTAATTGTTTAGTTTCAGAGAAGTCTTAATATATTTCATTTCATCTATTGTTTTTCTCTCGTACGTTTGAAAAGATAATCGCCTCACTAATTATAAGAATCCGGAAAAATGCGAAAAGACAGTCAAGTTGAATGTTCCAGTTGTCTTTCAGTTCAAGATTTGTGAAGAGAAACGGTAAATTGGTAAGACGCTGACTGAGCTCTAATGTTCACGAATGAATCTCGATTCAGTCTAACTTCATCAAGATAGACGTGTTCATTTTTGATAATATTGTAGGAAAAAAATACATATCAGATATTTAATTCCACAAATCAATAATAGATAGGTACATTTCTGTTATACCAGGCTGAAAATTTAAATATGTCGAATCTTACTAAACTTCTATTAGTGAGCGAACGATTCGAAAAATAGTTCAATAATTTACCTATAGGAGGGCCCTTAGAGAACATTTTAACAAAATTAGAACTTCTTAGTTCATTCGGAAGTCGGTTAAAAATAATCATTTTTTACAATCTCGCGATTTTCAGAAATGAACTACACTCTTAAAATAACTAAAAATGAGCCGAAGAGCCTTTCAGCATTGATTTTTTTTGTAAGAAAAACGAAAAGAATCAATGTTGGAAGAGTCTTTGAGTCGTTCTTGTGTCTGTATTTATAAACCAACCTCAGCCTCAGCCTCAGCCTCAAGTATTGGTTGAACAAGGTCGGCTCCAACCTTAAGGATGAGTTCTGTTTTAAAATTATGGGCTTACGTTAGGATTGGGCATCTGGAGAGTAGAGAACTTGGAGATAGCTAGTTACAAGTGCTCAAGCTCGCCTCAATGTAGCTAGAAGACGATAAATTTAAGTTCAAGCATCGGTCGGAGCTTGAGGTTGGTTTATAAAATTATAAAACACAAACAGGTCGCATACGTATACTCAGGTATCGGCAGCGCCTCAAGTACGGTTTTTAAATATGGACATTAGTCGTGTTACGTGCTTAACTCGTTTTTTGACCAACTACTAAATAAGCTATGTGGTTCTAATTTTGCTAAAATGCTCACTAGGCACCCTACTATAAATCCTTAAAATCTTTTTCCAATTGCTCTCCAAGTAATTCGAGTTTCATAAAATTCACCATATTTAAATTTTCAGCCCGGTTATAAAATAGAACAGAATAATAATTTCCAAAGGAAGATTAAAAATATTTTAGCTAGCTCACGACATCAATTACTTTTCTAACAACAATATAATATATAAAATACTAACGTTTTGTAATTAAATAAAGAGGTTGACCGGGAAAAATTTTGCGTTTCACGACATGTAGGTATAGCGTGAATTCTAATTTATAAAAGGTAGAAATTCTTTTTTATTAAAGTACTTCGAATTTACCTCAATTTACTATCAAAAAATTAATTTGTTTCTTATATTTAGATAAGACATACAAACTTTTAATTATCTTTACGAACAATTTTTTGTAAAAGATGAGAATGTTTAAATAGAACTTGTAATTCATTCTCAAAAGTAGAAATCTTCCCACTATTTCTACTGATTGTGAGTTTTTAATGAATGTTATATTTATATTAAAAGAGAAGGGTTGTATTTTTATTAAAACAAAAAAAGTAGTTTAAAACATGTTATCAAAGTAATTCATTAAATTCTTAATAAGAAAATATTCTACGTAGATTTCTAATTTCTCATGTTTTTTGTTTTGTTTATCTGTCTACATAGGGACACACCAAGTTCTGGATAGGCTCCATAAATAATAATAATAATGATAATCATCATCATCGAAAAATTCATTGAAAAAAGACTTAAAGAAAATTTTCTAACCTTATCGATTTTCCAAAATTGGATTTTTCAAAAAGCGTTTGCCCTCCACTCATGAATAAGGTTAGAAACAAGCTGCTGTATGAGCTTAGAATAATTTTTACATGCTCCGAAATTTTCCTATGCACTTTAAGCCGGATCCACACATTTGCTAAGACTTGACAAGCCATCGTAAATACAAACGTGTGGATAGGGCGTTTGGCTTGGTTAGTGTAAATTTGGGAGCACTTGTGACCTATTCGATCGAGTGTCGATTTTTTCCCGAGTCAAAATTTTAGTCCTCTTCTGATCCTAAGATGGATATTTGGTCCTCTTTTGATCCTAAAAGGAGTAAAATGGACCTCGTCTCAACCTAAACGTTATTTATGGTCCTCGTTTCACCCTAAATGAAAAATTCGTGAACCTCATCTCGTCCTAAAAAAGAATTCTAGGCTTCTCATTTATTCGTCCTACATAAAATCTTGTAGGTTCATGATACTATAGTAGGGGACGATGTTATGACACCGTCCTCTTCTAATAATAAAAATTGATTTACAACTACTTACTGTCACGTAGATCTCCCTGTTAATGGTTGTAAACAGAGCCGGCTTTAGGTACAAGCGAAGCAAGCCACCGCTTGTAGCGCCAAAATTTTGAGGGGCGCAAATCGCTATTATCAAACTGTCTGACAACTTAGTTAATTGAATGAAAATATATTATTATTAATTATTGTTTTCTATCTTAGGCTTACTTTATCGTAAGAAAAATATTCTGTTACAGAAAACAAAATACTAGCGTCTGATTTTAAGCACTAATTGTGAGATGAGTTGAGACCGCCCATTTTCGGAAAGGCTATGGTGTGTTTTAATAGTAAGCTGTATTTGTGATTTTAGTCTGCAACAGAATCGTGCTCGGTTATCTAAACAATTCTTTGTGGGGCGCCAAAAACTTGACTGCTTATAGTACTAAGCGGGCTAGAGCCGGCACTGGTTGTAAATACTTTTACAACCATACTTTTTATAAGTCCTCTAAAATAGATATTCATAACATAAAGCCCATTTTATATTAGATGATGCGTTATTTTTTGTAAGTTTTTCAATAAATGAGTTAAGCATTGTCTTTCAAAAATTGAATTTTTTGTAATTTATATGGTTAGTAATATAATGAACAGTTATGAAAAACAACAGGTATTTTCGTCCAAAAACCGGTGAAATTGACTTTTTCATGGCTTAAGTCAATTAAAAATACAATATTGAAATAATCATTACTTTTATTAGTGTTTCTAGAAAACTACCTTTATGAAATTATTTACATTTATTGATTTATTTTACAACTCCATAAATCATGAGGTTGTCAAATTGGTCCTCATTTCGGCCTAAACATCGTTTTTCGCCCGATAAATGCCACACTTAGGCTCAAAGTAGGACCAAAAATCCATTGTTCAATGATCTTCCTTTCAACCTACTAAGTCTTGAAAAGTGGGTTTTGGGAGTTGAAACGAGGGCCAAAATTTCGACTCGGGAAGTCATGTGGCCCAGTATTTCTCTTATAGAATGTAATTGAAGACAGGTTGTGCGGTATCAGTCACGCACTTAACAATACCCTTTACCCTTTACTAATTTAATTATAACCAGAATTATCGATAAATATTGTTTTTTATGTTCATGCCTTTACTGAATAAACAATACATTTTAAATCAGTTCAGTACTTTAGTATTTAAAATAATACGCCTTCAATTTTAGTTTAACAGGTGAAAGCATTCCCGTGTAGACTACACATATTCATGGTTTAGAACGATATGTGTATTATGTATAGCTTGTGTAAACTAAAATATCGTATATTCAAGAATGTGGTAGAATCATTAGGACCGTTGAAAAAACTCTGTTATGAAAATTTTAAAAACACACCACTTTCATACACTCTAGTTCTAGTTTATTGTGCTTGGGCTTAGTCGTCTTAAAACTATCCACAAAGACGATCTTTTTTAATTAATTCAAGGGCTGTAACTGGTAAACGTCGGACAAATTTTTAAGCAACAAAATGTAAACTTTCTATTTAAAAATTGACTGAAGTAATCAAATTTGCTAACAATAAATCTTCAAATTTCTGTTATAGGTAACTTTGTGTTATCATTACAGCTATAAATATATTTGTTTTACATATCTTTATCGTAGAATTTCAGTTGTGTCTTCAATTATTTATTAGTGTGTAAGTAATAAATTATTATTACTTACACACTTATATGTATTTATACATATGTATACACAGGGTGTTCGAGCTAAATATGGTCGATTATAAAACACCTATTAGTCAACGAGCGATTGGAAAAATATTTTAAGGATTTGTAGGAGGGTCCTTAGGAACATTTCATTGAAATTAGAACCTCGTGGCTTATTTGGAGGTTGGTCAAAAAACGTTCTTTTCTGACGATGTAGCGATTTTCAAAAATTAATTAAACACGTAAATTGACTTAGAATGACTTTAGGATTCTTCCACAATTATTTTTTTTTTTCGTTTTTTTTCGTTTTATACTAGAACAGGTGGAAATATTTTGTATTTCCTCTGGAATACAATGCAGAAAAACAAAAAAAATCAATGTTGGGAAGGACTTCGAGTCATTCTTAGTCGTTTTGCATGTTTAGTTCGTTTTTTGAAAATTGCGACAATGTCCAAAACGATCGTTTTTGACTAACTTAGAAATGAGGTACGGGGTTCTAATTTTGCTAAAATGTTCCCTAGGGACTCTCCTATTTTTCGAATTGCTCGTCGATTAATAGAAGTTTCATAGAACTAACCATATTTATTGTTAGATTGAACATCCTGTATAATAATAAAGTAGGACATTGCATCACAATCATTTTTGTTTCTATTCGCTTCCATATTCATTTTGTCTTTGATGATTTAGGTAGGTACAAATTTATATAAAAACTTTATTAAGAATCTTCTCCTCGCAGTAATTATTCGTGGTTGTTTAATCTTTGGCTTAGACAAAAAAAGATTTGTTATTTAAGAGGGGGAAAAACTATATTATTTGTAATTTATGGATATAATTAGCTTAAAAAGCTCAAAATTTGGATGCTTTGTTTTGTAATTAAGTGGGTACGTGCTACATCTAAATATTTCAGTTTTAATAACACTTTTATTGTTTCGACTGGCTTTTATATTTTTATTTCTGTTATATGGTAGTTGTTGCCCCTTTTTATTTTATTTTGTACGATATTGTTATAAAACGAAACCAACTCATCTATTATTAATATGAAAATTTTTCCTATTATTCTAATATTTTATAAACATTTTTATTTTTTGTTTAACAAATAATTGAAAAAAAATCTTTATTTTAGTTTAACATATAAATATAAATGGACTTCTCATTTACAAATCAACTAAATTTATAGGATCTGTTGTTAGTTGATTTATCTATTATTAGAATGTCAGTAATATGATGATAATAGTGTGAGATTTTGTATTATCAGTTACTAAAATATACAGTAATATAATTGTGTATATGTAAATACATATTTTTATCGTTGATTAAATTTATCGATTAAACTGTTGTCATTGTTTTAATAGTAAAAACCATAAATTTTATAGGATTGTTGAAATTTTGTTTTTGTTTTTAAATAAAACAAGACATAAACACAAAAGCCTTTTAAAGTAATTACACAAAAAATGATAAAAAAAGTTCTTGTTGAACAAAACAGATTAAAAACAAGTAGGAAAATGATCCTCCGATTTGTGTGTCATTAATTAAACACGTTTAGCATGGTGAGTTTGGCGGAATAATGCATGCACCATCCATAATGGCTGTCAGACTCGCGTTCACTACAAATGTGTGTAATGTATTTTTGGGTGGCCCATTAGTACAATAATTTGTGCATGTACGTTCATACTCATGTAGAATAAACGATTACCAACGTATTTAAATCATTCGTTACTTCAAACTGTATAATTCATTGTCCAGACCTATCTTTACTGTCATCAATAATTAAAACAAACTAAACTTTGATTTTACAAAACTCTTTTTAATATTTTCATCAACACAAGTTTAACTAAATTTGTAAAAGTAACAAAACACAAGTGATTTATGTTGTTGTTGTTGTTGTTGTTGTTGTTGTTGTGCCATCAAGATTGTTTAAACTTAATTATCACAGAAATATTGATTGATTACTAGTTTGTAACAAATTGATAAAAATTCGATGGATGCTTCTTCAAACTCTTTGGTCCAATTGTGAGAATTTTGAAAAAATCTCATCTATGAAACGTGTTTACTACCAGATTTGTTTCAATACTATCAATTGGAAATGGTTAGAAAGATCTGAAATGTCTAACGTACACGTACGTGTGGCCACTTACGATCAGACAATTTCTATTTTATTACAGAAATCTGTCCGTGTCTTGCTGAACACAAAAATTGGCTGAAAATTTCAACTGGACACGTTTGTCAACCAAGTTTGAAATATCTCTCTAACCATTCTTGTATTCAACAATATCGAAAAGCTCTAAAGCATACTTTTTCTTCTTCTTAATTTCAGCAAATAAGGTTCGCCAAATTTGTCAAACGTTTCTTACATCATTTATGCTTCTCGTAATGTAATAGCCATTGAGGATTTCATTTAAGTTGTTCCTATCTATCCTAAAGGCAAACCGGCGATAAGTGGATAGAAGACCTGGTAGTTGACGGCCGCCCAACTAACTTATCTACAGGGACCTCAAGAAACCTAATTAAACAAATATTCAATTTTGCAGTTAATTGTCGTCAATTAAACAGCGTATTTAATAAAGCCAAAGGCTACGAAGTCTTATTACTTATTACACAAAATACTCTACAATTTCCTACGTTAAAGACGATAAATTTTTTTGTCGTACAGAAAAAATACCGTTTCCGAACATGTTAATTTTGTTTTGTGTACCACTAATTTTCTGTGCTTGTGCTGCAAATCACTATTTCAATACTCCTTTATACATATATTACCTTTCTGTTTTTTTTTTTTATTTAAAATTCAAGACATGCATTCAATATTTAGTTTTTTTGATACCCGTATGTACGTAATCTTCATAATAATAGAAAAAAAAAATTTCGCTAACTATTTCGTCTACGATTGAACAGAAATGTCAATTTTCTGCCCTGTTTCGGAGGTGGAAATCGCTCGATTGCTAGAGAGTGTGACCGTTTCTTAGTAACGTGAACAATAAGATGGCACCTAGTTGCTGATTGGCTAATGGGCGTGCGGAAAAGTGGTATTTTCCGCATTAGAGTGAAAATGACCGCTTTTCGGCACGATAACTAATTTTTAATACTAAGAAGGTAAAACAATATGGTAACCTGATTGATTTAATAAATTACAAAAAATGTTTTTACTTAGTTATAAAAATTGTTTTTTTTTTCGATTTTATTATGTCATATAAGGAGTAATTTTTGAGTTTCTATTCAATCGTTTCCACCCTAGTTAGATAAATAACTATTTCAGACATTGATTCTCGAATTGTTCTTTATTAAAATTGGAGCAATTACAAGGATTTTTTTCACCCTTTTACTAATATTTCAAGTGATATTTAACAGATTTTTAATCGTTTTTTACCTAAATTAAAAATAACAGTATTTTCTTGTAAGTAGTACTTCAACGTTTCCGTCTTGTTAATTTCGCCAATTAAATCTATAAAAATTCGAAATTGTCCACCCTAAATATGTAACGAGAAGGAGCTATTTAATCTCTTTCAAACTTCGGCTTTTGGATGGTTTAATTTTTAATAAATAATATTTTTAACAGTAAATACAAATCAATTGATAATGTTTATTAAACATGTTTCAATAATTGTTTATACATGAACGGGACGTTTATTAAATTCTATAATATTCACTGAGTGTAGGTAGGTACTATAATATTAACATTCATAGTTGTAACCGTCAGTAATATGGCAATGTTAATTAATCATAGGGTAGTAATTATAACAGCAGATTCAGTACATGTCGAAGCAGATGAAAATAGCTATTCATAAATTGTCTTATACGATTTATCTAGTTGATAACTATCGTTCTTCCTCACTAATATAATAGCAATAATAACGGTAATGGTAATAATAAACATAATGATAATAACAATAATAATAATAATAATAATAATAATAATAATAGTTCAACACCTTTTTTAGTTATCTACTTTCCAACAATTTCCCTCGTAGTCTTAGAAGAGGAATTGAAGCTTGGGACGTACGATCAATCACGTTTCCATCGTTTACGTGTGAAAATTCAACTTGAACCAGAAATAACGAGGTGCTTTTTGATAAAATATCAATGCGGTACATTTCTATATTGAAACTTGCGACATGTAAGCGAAGGTACAAAGAAAAAAAAATTAACAAAGTATATACTAAAGCGATCAATCGATAACAAAGTTACTTTATATTTTATCTCAATAGTATTGTTAATGTTTCATTATAAATATATGATTATTGTTTAACTGCGGTCATGACATTTGGGGAAAATGTTACAATACACATTCTTATTTTTTGTTTGTTTGATAAAATCAATTTCTTTACTGTTGAACTATGTTGAGGAAGTGTTGTAGTTTTCGATATATTACATAGTCTCCAATTTCTTTAACTTAAAAGGAAAACGTTTGTATTGGACTGTTATACAACGCTGCATATAGAGAAGAAAACATTTTCTTTTTAGGTGTTTCAATGAAACGTCAAGTTGTCAAATGTTGGTTGTGTTAGTTATTGTACATATTGTGTACACACCAGGAGTCGAACCCAATCTTCTTATGTGAAATTACTAGTAAACTTCCTTTTCAATTTTATTTTCTCATTGACGGCTCATTCCGTGTAACGTCTCAATTTTTATCAAAAAAAGTTTTGTATTTACCGTTTCAACATTCTCCAACTGAAATTTTCTCGACTTTTCCTTCCTGTTAATATGAAAAAAGACGACGTATACTACATATACACATGTATATGTATACATATAGTTTTGAATAAGGTACGGTACGAGGCTTTGTTAAATTTAACTGTGTATTCAAAGTGTGTTGTTGGAGCAATTTCCGATAACACCACACTTTTTACCCTTACGGAAATAAAAATATTTCAATGGATATATATAATACAGCAGGATATTTCATCTATGAAGCCTAATTGATCTTTTTTTTTGCTCCTATATATAATAATATGGTGGTGAAAGTTTCATATTTGAATGAATTAAGCCTAACCTGAAATTATCATCATCATGATCATCATCATCGTCATCATTGTTATTATTATTATTATTACAATCTGATTTGGCCCACTATCAGCCATGTAATTCAGTTATGTTGATAATACATTTAAGGTATATGTATGTGATCGATTACGTTGATGACCTTTCCTACCCTCCACCACAAAACCAGAGATAATTAAATTAGCAAATTAAAAAAGTTTAATAATACAATATTCAAGTGATTTCGTTTATGTTTTTTTTTGTATAAAATTGTATAAAATAAAAAATGAAACGAATTTAGTTAAAATGTATCTTACTATTTTTAATTTAAGAAATGGAAACTATGATTAAGGTGCGGTTTCCAAATTACGTGTCAAGCTAATCTCTTTGGTATACATATTCTCTCTCTCTCTCTCTCTCTCTCTCTCTCTCTCGGGCAATCTATCTGCATATATTTTCAATCTAATAAGTTTATTGATCATCAATATTTCAAATAATAATCAAAAACCAACTGAATATTGTTCAACATGATTGAACAAAATTTTATCAAATATTAATAATTTTTCAACGTATATTTCTAGTAAGTGAAGTGAGTTAGATTAAAATTCTGTAGAGAAATTAGAAAATTCAACAATGGAATTTTTTCGAGATTCGTTTGCTGAACAAGTTATGAACGTGACGGTGCTTCAAGAATTGACAATTTCTGATATAGTAGTGGTGTGTATAGGGGAGGGGAAAAATTCGTAAGATTAATAGAAATATGGAAATTTCGTGGCGTATTAAAACAGAAAATTTACACAATCAAATTGTATAAATTTTGTCTGGTTTTATATTGAATTTTTTTTATTGTTATTGTTAATTAAATTGAACGAAAATCAACGGTTACTATAATGTTAATATTACCATTTTTGTAATAATAAAAATGAAGATTGAAACGGAAAAATTTGGATGAATTTATTTTTGGCAAAATTTAAATTGATTAATGAAACACGAACAGATTTCGTCTATGGAAAATTAAATCTTCACCATTTTAGGTTTCATAAATGCTAATTGGTGGGGGATTTCATTTTTTTTTTCTAAAATAAAAACCCGACTTGCAAATTATTGTGATTATTGTTACACATATAAATAGGGACATTTATTTATTTAAATGCCTTTGTCGGTGTAATGTTTTACACTGATATAAATCCATATTATAATAAATGTTGCGTACGTTGCGTAGCACAGAAGGTAGCTTTATAATTCTGTCGGGGTAGCTTTAGTAACCCTTCAGCTAACTACTTGTTATGCATTACGTTACATTCATTTTGTGTTCGTAACTAAAAGTGGCTGAATTTTTCATTTTACTTAGAAAGATGAGGGTAGTTATACACCATACATATCTAGCATGAAAATTGCTTGAAAATTATTCTATTCAGAATATGTAAGCGATATGAGAGAATACTAATAATAACAATATAAGAATTAAAATAAGACAACAATGAATGGAAGAGTAGGAATGGTAGAGATCCATTGATAGTTTGATTGAAAAAACATTCGAAATCTAATGAAAATAGATAGGATTAATATCGAAACTGTCGGCAAAAACAGAAAGTTTTTCTCTTATCTATTTCAAGTTTTTCAGTTGTTAAACACTTGTTTCAGTTGTAACGTGTGTAGCCATTAATTATCTGTCTGTGGGGCTTTTTGTTTCAAGAACTTTTTCAAGTTGCATTCATGTTATCGTTTATTCGAAACTGTCACAAACTTCTCTTTCTCATCATATGTCACACAATACAGATAAAAAGATTATTATTGTTATTATTATTATTATTATTATTTATAAAATCTCAATATAATAATTGTTATATGTATGTAGGTATAAATTATATTGTCGAATTATTAAATTGACCTGACTATATTTGAATAGATCTATTCAATGGTATTTTCGTTGTTACAATACTGTAAGACAACAGAAGCTGTAGCATATCCAGTTAGTTATTTGTTATGCATTCAACCCCTAGAACTAAAGGAGGTTTACAATCTGAGATCTTTGCACTTCCAGGGTAGTATGACTTAGTTGCTGTTTGCATTATGTATTCCTCAAATCCACCACCATATGGTACATCTACACCTTTTGAAAAACGGATTTACGCCAAATCGTACAATGTAATTTTTCATATTTTTCTCCTGTTTTTGTTTTTATTTTGTCCTTCGATGCCAGCCGATATTTTCCTCAATACTCCTTTTTTCTATTTATTATTATTATTATTATTATTATTATTCTACACATATACATATACATAGTATATACACATAAAAACTTGAACATATGTTGCTGTTATTACTGTTTGTTTAATGTCAACCAAGTTGTTTGGTTCCATAAGTTAAGTATCGGAATAAATTCAGTAATGGGATAAGTTTTGTATTTTACTAGCAACATTCCGGCATTAGAAGGAATATCATGAGGATATTCCGGAGCGACCACAACTGCATGTCAATTAACGTTTCCTGACAACTGGACAACATTCCTTAGGTTAAATCAACGAAATGCCTTCAACATTCTTTCCTTGTAATATATCTCTTGATGTATTTATTACTAGCTCTGTGGCATTTATTTTTATTACTTTATAAATGCGATTTATTACATGTCCGTTATAGAAAAACAGTGCGCAATTTTTTTTAATAACATCATTCATCGAAGAATTATTGCGATATTTTAGTAAATTCAAATTTTACAATATTTTCAGGATACAATATATTATTATTATTATTATTATTATTATTATTATTTATTTTAATAGTTTTAGTAAAGTGACAGTAATTTTCTGAGTTGAATTTTGCGGTGAACGTTAAATTATTCGCCCAGTTCGATATTGATTGTGGTTAGATGTAATCTTCATTGTGTATTATTGTACAAACAATAATAGCCTCAGTGTATGTATATTGTGGTTGTACTGAGATTGTTTGGATAATGAGAAGATTGTGATTCATATTCATGTACCAATAACGAATATTACATTCAATATAGTCTCGTATTAAATTTGTCAATTAAATAATTTGATAAACGAAAAATATGTTTCAATAATCGAAAAATTAAAATAACAAAAATTGATCGAGTTTCTCTTTTTTTATAATAATTTTAAATGTTTTTATGCCTATGCCATTTAAGTTTTATCTAGTACATGAAAATATATACAGTTCTCAAAGTCATTTATCAAAGATTTTCATATTTAGGAGGGCAGGACACAGGAATGGCCGTTACTTTCTCATGATGAATGTGTCACAAGAGGCAGTTTTCAAAATGCTATATGCGACCCGTCACATTTCCTCATATTCTACAATGTGTGCATACGAAAAATTCATATAGTCACTATCGTATAATAAACGGAGACAACGTCTAGTTTTATCCACCACCAAAAAATATATATTTATAATAATAAAAGAAAAAACGATTACAATACTGAAAAACCAATGATTGTAGTAATGGTGGAAATTTTACTAAAGAAACTTACCCCCAACGGATACGTAAATATCATGAAGACACCATCTATTATTGACGATCAAGATGGTAGAAGACGTTTCTTTAAAGTGTAACTAGTGTGATTTTATCTTTGGATAATAAATCAAGTTTTAGTCTACGAGAGCGTTTAGATAAAACCGTTGGAAGTTTCGCTTGGAGCACCTTAGGCTATTCGCGCTTTGATTTGTCCCAACTGCACAATTTTATTTATATTTCTACCACCTACATTAATATCATATTCGAAAATATGCGTTGTTAATTTTAAATAATTATTATCGGTAATTAAAATTCAACTAATTGCTTGTATTGTGGTTTTGTTTGATTTAGAATAAACGATATTAAAGGCTGTAAACGAGACAACTCTTGTTTTTTGTTAGTTCTGTTTATAATTCAACACTTTGAGATGCTTTAATAAAATGATGACTTCTATTTATATTATATTGTCTGTGCTTAGTGAGCTTTCAACATCTATATGCCATTATATTGTAAAATAGAAAGTTATGTCTTATAACATTTTGTACGCGTAAAGTGGAACAAAGTAAAACTGAACGTGACTTAGAATCTACTTGGTTATACAAATTTTTGTGGTGTTTTCATAGCCGCGCACCTGAACTCCAATAATTATTATTTGTTCTCTTTAATTACATATTTTACTACATGTGTAAAGTAATAAGAAATACCACATCCCAAAAACAATACAATAACCGATATCACATGAGAATTTTTCCTATTTTTTTAGATCCCAAGTTGAGATATTCTAAGCTTTAACAACAAAAACAAAGGAATGTATAAATTTAAATCATTTAGTATTCAAATAAACAAACTACAGTAGAACCTCGATTAACCGAGCTTCGATTAACCGAGGTTTCTGTTAACCGAGGCAATAATGAAATAATTTTTTTTTTTATTTTTATTTCTATTTTCCGAAATGAGCTTGGAAAAAATTATACACATGTATAATAATATTACACCCTGAGAAGACAAAATATTATCTTGATATTTGTGTTATTTTTGAAAATGCTTCTTCCGATATTTAGCTAAGTATAGTTAAAAAAATACCATGTTACTTTTTAAAATTTACTTTACTAGAGTTGATTCCTTTCTTAAATCTTTTTACCTGTGAAACATGAGTTCATATATGTTTATTTCTATCATTTAAAAAACGTTCTGTTGTTTTTTACTTTAAAAGTTAGTTAAAGTCGCAAGCACGGAAGGTTTTTATGCATGGTTTCTATTAACCGAGATTTCCGATATCCGAGGTACTACCGGTCCCAATTAGCTCGGATAAACGAGGTTCTACTGTATTACAATATTCAATATTTGCCAAAAGGTAACGTTTTAAATACAGGGTGTCCGATTCTATGAAACTCCTATTAGTCGACGAGCGATTTGAAAAAAGAACCGAAAAAAAATCAATTTTGAGAGAATCATAGAGTTATTTAAAGTTGTTTTGCGTGTTTAATTCGTTTTTGAAAATTGCGACTTTTGCCAACTTCCAAATGAGGTTCTGATTTTGCTAAAAGTACATATTTTCTAGGGACTTTCATACAAATACTCAAAATATTTTTCAAATCGCTCTTCGATTAATAGGAGTTTCATAGAATCGACCATATTTAGATCCTATAGGTATATTAGAATTTCACCAGAAAAACAGACGCTTGATCAAATTATAGGTAAGTCAGTTATCGATACAAAACTTGTGTCATCCACTAACAAGTAAACCGCCTAAAGCAAATCACTCCGATCTTGATTAACAAGTAGGAAATCAGATTCTAAGGGACACGTATTTTGCTATTCGTGCCTGTATAGTTAAATTCAAAGAAGGGCAATTTGGAATTTTCTCTAAAATGACTTTTATAATTCAAAAATTAAACGACTTTTGTTTCCCAGTTGCTTCTGTTTTTATAGAAATCATAACCGTTAAATTCGATCTTACTTGTTATATTTTGTATTTGTTCATTTTTTTTTATAAATGAGAAACCAACCAATGGTGATAATCGTCAAGTGAGTAATTGATGTGAAATCTATTTCTAAAAATTCGTCTATAATTAGATTCGATATTTACGTAATTTAAATAATTATTGATTAAATTACTTTCGTTAAAGTTTTGTTAAGTGTTATATTAACTTATTAGTATTAGTGTTGTTGTAACAAATTAAGAAGAATAAAATGGAATTTGATGAGTTTCCTTTCAATTTGAATTTCGTAAAAATGTTTTAGTTGTTTTAGCGTATGTTGAATTAGTATACAACATGAATTGTAGGAAGACAACTCCCAAGACACATTGTTGCCACGAACCGACATTTTATCACCACCCTCCCAAACGCTTCTTCTTAAGCCAATAAACCTGCCATGCTGCTCGTTCATTTGATTCATTCTATATTCCAGCCTAGTCGGCAATTTACATGTTATCGATATTTTTATCATCGTTTTAAAATCGTTCTACAATCAAACACCTTGCTACATACTAATTTATATCAATAATGGTTCCAATATTAGTTTAATGCATATAGGAATAATATCGAAAAATATCGTATAATATAAAATTCATTCTTATCTATTATAAATTAGTCTAGAATACATTCTTCAAATTATAGTTGTATAGGGATATTGTATTGTATTTTTTTACAAGCTCATTTAGATGAATTAGAAGTTTTGTTATTTTTCCTTGGAGTTTCTTTTTTTTTGCGTTTAATTTGAGTTTTCACTCCATTATCATTCACAGTTGGGATCATTAATATTCACAACAAACTCTTTAGGTCAATGTCATTGTTTAAGATGTTGCCGATGGTGGAAACGTTATTAACAATCGATTCTCGTTATTGTTTTTGACGAAAGTAACTTAATGTGAACGTTTCCGATTCGGTAGTGTTAATATAAAGCTTAATTTAATAAAGCTGTTGAAATCAAGGTGTATAAAATACACATAAACATACATATATGCTTATGTATGTAGGTGTACATTCAATGTGTTTATGTATTTGTGAGATGTCTAAGACCGACACGCGGATCCGGAGTTTGCGGTTGGACGATCTCGAGACCGCGAGCGATGCTTTTGGGGATTATGAAGCGAGTTGGAAAGAATTGTTAAGTCAGCATACTTTTTCATTCTCTAACGCTGTAAACTTGAAAGAAAAACATTACTATAGTAAGACAATTTTATTGGGGTTGTCTACATAAACATTACGTTTGTAAAAGTATGCCTTTTAAACATTAGGGCAACTTAAATGAATGCGCTTTTTTAAGCTTGATGTAGCTGAAGTATATTTTTGTCTTTACTTTTATGTTACTTCACCTACTCGTTTAATGTTACATTCCACTATTTCACTTTTATTCATGTTTTTGTCGATTTTCTATTCTTCTTTGGTTTCTTACTTTTTTTCTGACTTACAATTTATTCCAACTGATAAAAATCGTCAGGCCACAACGGTGTTCATTCACTATATGATGTCGCCCAAAACATATATGAAATTACGAAACCATCATCTTTTCTGAGTTGAATTTAAATATGGAAATAGCAAATAAGATTAGGACAGATGGAATTTAAATTTAATACGCCTCACACATATTCCACAGCCCCTTTTCTGGATTAAATTTTATGTTGACACACATGGTGTATTTCGTTGGATTTTTCAACAATGCCTATATAGGCATAATAATTATTCAAATTAACACCAAAAATTCTTGATACATTTCATTTGTTTTAGAGGAATAACATTCAAATAATCCGATGATCATTTACAAATACGTATTAATGTATTAAAACGTTCATTTTAAAACGTTTTTAAGGGTTAACGTTTTTATTTATAAAGAAACAGTTAGATTAATTAACATCATAATTAATGTGGATTTTTGAAATTACATCGTCCATTCTTCATTGTGTATGCATAGAAATTTAATAGCATTTCAAAATCCGATGTTACTTTGGCACACGAGCAAAATGTTATCCATATCATCTGACATGCAAATCAAATGCAAAATTATACACCTTATTGGCATGGTACGGCAAGCAAAGCACTAGTTGGTTCCTCTGAAAATACACAGCTTTTGCTATGTTTACAGAGCCGTTGAGTTCGTCTAAACACAACTTTCCGAATTGTAAACACGTAGCGTTTCAATCGCGGTTGTGTCTACCGTAATGTCTGAGTGGCATTTTCGGTTACCAAAAGTCTAAATAGGAAACCATCCCTTAAACGGAAACTTTATATAACATGTAATAACGTTGACTTGGTTTAGCTGCTGTTATCATTAATCACAAGTCCATTTGAATAAACAGATTCCTAAATTTCAAACATATAATATATGCAGTTTATCAACTTTCGAAATATGTTAATTCTCTATTTATTCGACATTATTTTTGTTATTATTATTATTAAATTGTTAAAGAAAAATAACAGTTGGAATATACATACATAGTTGTAGTAATTTTTTTTTTTTTGTTTGTAGAATATGAATCCTACAGCTTGGCGGACGCGATAAGTTTATTACAGTAGACAGTTTTATTTTTAAAGAAATAAGATGTCGCTATGACAAATTCGAACGACAAATCCTACCACCGACTATGGTTGAAGTTGATTTAAAACTCGGCAAGATTATGCGAAACATAAATATGATAAAATTGTGATGGATTTGAATCTCTTATAATATTCTCTTTTTTCAATAGTTCTTATTGGCATAAAATTATCGAATAAGTTTTTACAAAATTATACAAATAACGAATATCTACTGTAATTCATTTACTATATACAAACAACAATAGTGACTATATATGGAATTTGATTTCAAGGAAGACTCCTACGAGAATTCTGTTGTAATTGCTACCATAAATCTGCTTGCCATATCGCAATCGTTCATAGTAGTATTCTGGGTTGTGTGCACATTCAAAGAGGGTCCACAAGAAGAGAACACCTTATTTGCATAATTGAACAAGTAGAAAAAAAAACTCACCTTTTGTAGATTTTATTTCGTCATAGTTGATTCACCCGCTTTTCATTTCGTGACAGTTTCTAACGAAACTACACCAAAAATATAGTGTGTTGTTTGTCGGGAAATTATGTAATAAATAAATTTATATTTTCTGGTTTTATTCTTCGATTCTTCTAAATATTGTAAGTCAAATTTAAGTATATGAGATTTAATAATTACAACAATTCTATTTAATCTTCTATATTTCAAATAAAATTTTCAAATTAGCATAAATGAATCTCAAACAGACTCCTAGAAGGTTTCTTTGTCGCAACATGTATTATCTTCAAGAGTGCAGTTGTAGGTCTTTTCTCTGATGTTATATAGAGTTATGTAGAATAGTGAATTGGTGAGAATGCCGCAAATGTATAAAACACAATCTTTGTGTCAGTACAGATCAAAAATTTCGATATTGAAGCATGCAAATTATGAGAGTAAATATCAAAGATACAGAATCAATAAAAAAGTCGATAAAATTCACAACTGTACCGTTTTTATGTTAGTTCTAATATAGTTAAATCAATTTTTATATCCACAATCTTCAAGAAAAGTACGATTAAAATAAATATATCTCATATAGATATAGATGTATTATTTTTAGTAATGTTAGATGAATATTAAAATGTAATAATCCAATACTAATTAGATTGTATTAATGTATTATTATGTCTTCTAGTTAGGAAATGTAATCTGTTAATATGATAATGGTTGGTATCCTTTTTCCTATCCGGAAATTTGTCTAGGGTGTGTCGTGACTATAATCATTACATTTACAATTCAAGAATTATTTTTTATTTAATTATATTTTCGTTAATAATAATACTTAATAATATTTACCAACATTAACTTAAGACTTGTAGAATGTTTTAATAGCACTTTGTATGAGTTGATTTGTTTACGAGGCAACAGGTCGTTGATTCACATCAAGATTTAGAAACCACCACATTTTCCCCCAAAGTTTGTCATCACTAACTAAACGATTTGTTCAACTAACATTCATTATTTCATTAGTGATAATTAAAGTAGTAAATTTCTTTAAAAATTTCATAATTAAGTACAATCGAATTATTTGCTTGCGAAATGGAATTTTATAATTGTTTGCTATATAGTTTCATTGAAATCGATCAATTGTTGTAATTGAAACAATATAATTGTACACAATTCTCAAGAGACATACAATAGTAGAGTGCGGTTAGGTAGATCAACAAATGGAACCCTAACAAATAACGCATGTAAACCTCTTTATTGTTTCCTTATTTATGTAATATTTAGTATCGAATTTATCATAACACGATAAAATGAAAGGGGAAGACAATAGATGAAGTCTTTTGTGTTAGTAAACATTTTGAATTTACTTACATAGGTATACATCTTAAATATATTTAATTGATATTCAAATGCGATCGATTTATTGAAATTTTGCTAAATGGAGTTGAACTGTTTGAAAAATTTCACATTATTAAATTATAATTTATGCGTTAAAAGTAAGAAATGAATGTGAGTATTTTTATAATAGAGATACGAAAAAAGATTCTTATAAATTATTTGTTGTTTGTCGTTGGACAGTTTTATTAAGCGCTGGCGACAAATGGTGGATGCACCGGGCGAATTGAAAGTGAACTTATTGAAAATTCGAATCTTCATTTTAATTAAAACGTTTCTAATTAAATGGATTGAAAGTTATACACAGTTTTTGTTTTATTGTTATTGTTCTTTTTTTGTATGTTGGGGATGTTTGATTCGTTTTCCAGGTCTGGATGATACAGTTTTGGTTTGTAAATGAACGTGCCTAGGCAAGATCAAAATGGTTCTGATTTATAATACAAACTAAGTAAACAACTGGTGACGTCTATTACATCAAAGTTTCTCTGTCACATATGCGAGATTGGAAAACGGGTCCGAGGAGCACACTAAATGTAGTCTAGGGGAAAGCAACGGGACATTCAATCGATTTTAATTTCCGAGTTTAGATAGTAGATTATTCCGCTTCAGATTCAAACATGGTTTCGTTTTTTATTTATTTATTTATTTATAGATCTATATGTTTTGTCTGTTACTCAAATACAAATACAGGAAACAATTATTGTTTGATACAAAATTATGTTTCTGATCTTTTATCGAATTGAAAATTCTCTATTTTCAAAGTAACACTTATTAAACTTGTATAAGGCGAAGATATTAATGAAATTACTTTATAAACCCAAATCAGTAAGGGTAATATTGCTAACAAACTCTGATTATTAGGCCTGCAGCACTACCAAATTTGATTTAAATTTTCCTCATTCGCTAAAGTTTCCAATAAAAGCATAATTAATGACTGCTTACTAATATGAGTATATGAAGCGATCGACTATTGCTCATTACTCTGAAATTTATATATAGATCCGATTATAAATATTGATAGAAATACTTTTTTTTTTAATTCATAATAGACATTTGCGATTGATTTAGAATTTTCAACTAGATTAGAACGGTCGACTATTCAAAACAAATAATTTAGCTACTCACAATTACAGAGTAAATATTATTCAGGTGGCTTGTTGTATGCTATTCACGTAATGGTGGTAATAATAAAGGGAACATTGAGTGGTGGGCCCGACATTTCGTGTATGTGTATAAAACGTAACGAAACAATGTTAAATATAGGAACGATTTTGTGGGGAGTGAACCTCTTCTCTGTATACACCGTTGCTGAGAAATACTCCATCTGTTTCATTGTGCCCTTATGCCGCTTTCAGTTGCCACAACTATTGCAATGTTGTCATAATCAGGAAGTGATCGTTTTAAGTCAGTTTAAATCTTATGGTGAGTCAATTAAGTCCCTTTTCAATTCAATGATAATTCAAAATGTTATTATAACTTTTGATTTTTAACTTCCCGCTAAAAAAAATTGAAAATTTTCAAAATTTCGGGAAGTTATTGGTCTTACCCCGATTTTCGAAAATTGAATTTTCAGCAGATCTTGACGTTTTGGAGTCCTAGGAAGCTATTTTGACTATTTTTGCGAGGGTGTCTGTATGGCTGTATGTGTGTGTGTATGGGAAGAGTATGTAAGCAGCTCATAACTTTTGAACGGCTTGATGGATTGAAACGCTCTTTGCAAAATTCGTAAAGGGTTCCACCAAACTTAGATTTCGTGCAAATTTAAACCGATTTGGCCCGATAAATTTTGAGAAATTCTAAAAAAACAGAAAAATTTCTTTTGTTAAAATCATGTTTTTTTAAAATAACTATTGAGCTGCTGTACCGATCAATTCCATAATCTAATCAGCTCTTAACCTTAACTAATGACGTCGAATGCCGTTTGAACGATCAAAATCGGCTGATTCGTTCACGAGTTATCGTTGTCGAAAAATATCGAAAAAAGTGTTTTTTCAACATAACCTCAAAATTCCTTAACCAATGAAATTTGTAGTCGTCACAATAATTTTGGAGCTTTAAAAATTTAGCGGGAAGTTTCAGGAATGGCCTGCAGGATCAACCGCATTCCAGATTTTTTTCTGTTTCATTTACTTTTCCTTCTCGCCTTTTCTATATAGGTAATTTATGCAAACAATACATTCTTTGGTTGTTTTTTTTTTGTTTTTTATTTGAATAGTAAGCAATTTTTAAACTTAATATAGTGTACTTCAGTACTTTTACAGACTTTGTTGAAAGATAGTTGTGTATTTGAAATTTTAGGGTTGAGATGATAGAATTCGTACCTTGGTAACAACATTGATTATTGATATACCGCACAAAGGAACGTAATGTTTACACTAGATTGTTAATGTTTGAGATTCAACTAAATAAAGCAAGTAATTAACTATTTAAACTATTTGAATGAAGAGTTTTACACAAGAGAGTGTCTTTTAAAATAATCTAAAACATTTTAAACACATTGATCCGAATTGGATACATTCAAATAGTCAAGTTAAGTTTCTATACGACTGGTTACCTGCCAGTACATATATGTACATTTAATCAAGTCTAATTGCCTTGTCGTTCAATGCATTTGTTCGAATGTCTTTAGAATAAGGGGTAACATTTTTGTATTAAAGTTGAATAATACTTTTCTAGATTTTCTTTAAAATTCGTTACAAATATTGAATTAGATTTTCGGTTTAATAAAGTCGGTAAACGTATAGATGTCATGATTGAGATTGTCATCGATTTGAGTCAACGTTTCTTTTTATTTTATTTTTTTATTATCGTTCAACAACGGAGTTCGACTTCATCAAAGGACTTTCAGGTAATTCAATTCGTAAAATAACAATTCAATTTCGAATCTTACGTGCTCACTGATACTCGAATATACGGTAATGAATGAAACAATCAAGTAATGCTAGAATGCATTCATTAAGTCATATCATCATTGTATTGTTCGATGATGTGATTGATTATTCCATATTGTTGTATTGATTTAAACTGTTTCTCTATTCGTATTGTATTTGTAAGTCTCAATATAATTTTAGAACGTTAATTTAGTTAATTTTATTATTGAAAAATATCGCATCAATATTGTATGTGAAACAGAGAGACAACAGACAAAATACCTATTTAAGAGAAACATCAAATGAACCCTCTACTAACGCACAAGTATTGTACAGTGATAACAAGTCGACGTTGTTGTAAAATGATTAGAAGCGAAAGTTTGCCAACTTAATTCGGAATGTTTCTTCATATTCAATTTCCTTTGGCCGTGATGGCTTTCAATATGCCGGCTTAAATATTAATCAATATCTTAATTATCTTATCACTAGTTGTCATCTTTAGATTTTATTGTTATTATTATACAATATGAACGATCCATTTGAGAAATTAATAAATAAAGATTCTTGACGTTATAAAAATATAGATAAATCATTAATTTTTTTTCAATTTAAGATTACTGCACTTTTTTTTGTTAACAAGTTTTATGCTTTAGACTTTGCCGTAAATATAAACGTCTTTAGAGCAGATTTTGAATTACTTTATAACATTGAAAACAATTTTTAATTAGATCAACTCGTGTTGATGTAATAATATTTTCCCTTCAATTTTAATATCAATAAAAAAAATTAAGAACGCTTAAAGCAGCTGTACATACTATACAGGATGTCCCTCCTGGGAGTGCACAATTTGGCTGTTTCCACCAAATCAATAGAGCGATTTGAAAAATATTTAAAGGATTTGTAGGCTAGAACCTCGCAACTCATTTAGAAGTCGGCCAAAAACTTGCTGCACACATAAAATACAGAGAATGTCTCGTAGACCATACCAACATTGATTTATTTCGTTATTTTTTCTATTTCATTCTGTAACAAGTGGAAACGTTTCACATTTTTTCTCTAGAATGCAATGGAGAAAAGGAAAAAATGAATTATGGGAAGTCTTTGAGTCACTCTCATTCGTTTTATATGTGTAGCTTGTTTTTGAAAATTGCGACATTGTTAGATAGAAAAGTGTTTCTCATCGATTTCAAAGTTAGCTACGAGGTTCTAATTGTGCTGAAATTTTCTCCAGGGACTATTATACAAATCCTTGAAACGGTCAAAATGTATACTGATACTGCTGCTAGACATCCTGTATAAGTAATTAGAGTTTTTCACCTATCCCAACTTGGATTAATCCAAGAATTAAAAAGATGCCAGTCATTTCTAAATTATTTATTCTGTTACTTATTTTGAACAATACAAAATGTTTCCCTCTAAGGTAAATACCCAGTTTGTGTCACCATATTACTTTAAATCTACATAATATTACAAGGCTGTTAAAATAAGCCGAAATCCGAAAGCCGAAAGCCTATTTTGTTCAACACAAAAGTTGTAACCAAGATGTCAGCGAATAAAGGTATATGTTGTTTGCTTTATCAACGTAAAATTAAAGGTTGTCTACCGGAGTGTTTGTGAATTATGTGAAAATTGTCGATAACAATTTTATATTAGAATGAAATTTTAGTTAATTTTGTTTGTATTGTGAAAACTTTTGATGATTGATTGTTAATTAACCGTTCTGAAAAAGGTTTCGTTTATTGCAATTTCCGACCTTCGTTTGTGTAGAGTACACATGGAAGTCAAACAACGGCAAACGTCTAGTAACATTTCTTAGAAATAAGATGAAGTCAAGCAAAATTGTGGACGTGACTTGGAATATCCTTCTACTAAACAAATATTTGTTGTTTTGCACCTGAACGACAAGACGTAATCACAACATAGATATAGTTGATTTTTCAGTATCAAACGATATCTACATAAAATAAGGGTACATATACATAGATATATGTGATTATAAGATATTAATGTCCAATTTTGATAGGTGACAATATTCAAATTATTATTATGAAAGTATTCAATAAGTCGACAACATATGAAGAGAGGAGACAGCAGTAGGTACACACATATAGGATGATACGTTTCTACGATCAATAAACCGTTACGTTTGCACTGACTAGTTTCAATAGCACCGGAATATTCTTACTGTTATGCACATCCTGTTCGTCTTCCTTAACAAAATTCACTCTAATACTTGACCTATAATGATGTCAATCTCTCAACGATTTACCGGGCTTGGAGAATTTCTTCTTATAGATCATCTAAAACACGGTCCATTGTCCCGAAAAATTACATTTGCATAATGACACACTGTTACTATAAGAAATACCGTCTTCCAAATATTAACTTTTATAAAAAGAAATCCGACTGTACTTTTGAATAGTAGTTGTATTAAACATGTTTGTATTATTAAGATTTAAAACGAAATTTCCAAATTTTTGTATGATTGTAAAAAATTGTATTATTTGTTTCAGTGGTCGTTGAGGAGCCGGAATTCACCGACATCATCGAAAATATAACTGTTGCGGCTGGACGGAACGTCAAGTTTGCTTGTTCTGTTAAGAATTTAGGCAGTTATAAGGTAATAAAAATTCTACAATATTACAACATAGATTGATATTGATTGTACGATTAAAATGAAAAATAGTATACGATAATTCTCTGTATGCTGTGATGCTTCAGGTGGGATTATTTGAAAATCTGTGAAGACATTCAGTCACATTTTGCTGAAATAGTCATGACTTTATGGTGAGGATTTATTTTACCGACAGGCGTCCCAAAGGTCTACTTTACAACTTTATTGACGCCCTAACTCACTAAACTTGTGTAAAAAGCAGCCACGTTTGTTTAATGCTTTTTTATAGTTTGAGAGTCGTCAAGATGTGGTTATGAATTATTATCGCTTCTTTTTTATTACAATTTTCCTGCTATGAATAATAACACATCAACTTATTTAAAATGTGTACGTAACTTTAAACTTATTATCTTCGATTTTAATTTCATTCTATACATTACATTTTTATTGTTAGTTGTAAAATAATTACAAACAAAAGTAGAAACATCATCATATACCTGTACGATATAATAATGGAATGAGAAAGAAAAGTAGTTGTATTTTTGTTTTAACGCGAACTGTGAACATTTCCGGATTTCAGGATTTGTTAAATATAAATACGGAAAGGATTACAATGTAAGTCAATTCAATATCACCTTTTCTAACGTTGAATTTCTCTTTTCATTGTCGAGTAACGTTAGATGTTCGCATGCGAATTTAATAATTACATGTAAGACGAAAAAGCTTCCAGTCGCAAATGTCACAGTAAAATTATCTCAAGTTTCACAATAAATCATCACTCTAATATTATCTAAGCTATTCAATTTATAAACGTTTCCATTATACACTTAAGATGTTGTAACATAACAAAAAATTGTAAATTAATGATTGACAAAGATTATATTTCTAAAATCTTACTTGTCATTCTTAATTTGCTGAAGCTTTTTTTATATATTTTTACTTGAAACACTAATCACAAGTTATCACTTTCATTGGAGACGTCTTTGTCAATTTTGATATTCAACAAACTTTTCAGTGAGAAAGAATGAATTGAAGTTGTTGGAAATTCGTTAGATCTACATTGAGTGGTACCTTTATGGGTTTCGTAACTGGCTTCTTTTCTAAAACTTGTACCTTTCAAAACAAATTTTGTGTTGTTGACAGAGTAATCAATTTGTGGTTTTACGTTATTCATTAACATTGTGCCACCTCTAATAGAAAATGAACGGAAATGGCATACTCATAATGAGTTTCTCCTCTATTAAGTCGAAATCACAATAAAATGCATTTAAATTTAACTAAATATAGTTTTATTAGAAATTAACAAGATGATAGTAATAATAATAATAATAATAATAGAAACAATTGGTATTAAATTTATGATCGGTTAAGAAAACAATGACCAAAATGGGCAAATGGTTGTATATCTGGTCAAATTTATGGGGTGTGATAAGTGTAAAGGAATTGGTGTAAAAGAGTTCGTAATGCAGGAGGCAGTATAACAGTTAGCTAAGCCCTTGGGCCATCGTGGTAATGGGCCTTGTGTGGCATCTAAATACAAGTGGCCACTCTGCCAACAACTATGATAAAAGGAAGATAGAAAATACAGAGACGGGACACAAAATCAACGGTCGAGAAAATGAGGTTGAGATGCTTTGAAGCGAATAATAGAAGATGTTGTACGTCCTTTAGTTGATGGTCGAATATTTGTTTACTGTGCTCTGTTCCCACCATATCAATTGTCAAAACAATGGAATCATACATATTATTTTTTTTAAAATTGTTACAGTGCTTGCTATATATTTTAAATAAATTAACGCGTTTCAAATTAGACGGAGAATTCTCGGTATGGTTACATTTTAAACTAAACCCTCCCGGTTACAAATCGATAATACATAATTTCTTAAACATATTCCCCTTTCAAAATCAAACTTAGAACAGAACGGAACTAGATAACTAAAATACATCTCTATATCTCTCTAATCATATTATAATATTAGTAACAAACGTGTTCAACCTTCAATATGTTTATCGTTTCATTATTATTATTATTATTATTATTATAGTTATTATTATTACAATTATTCCAATTATTGTCGCAATTAGTATCATAAAGAAAATTCGCATCAGTTGTATGTAATCATGGCAAAATTGATTATAGCACAAATGTCTCATTTCTATTTTCCCCCTCTATCTACTTCCTATTTTTCCCAGTATATATGTCCTTTCTTAATCCCGGCATGGCTTCACCTTAACCGAAATGATATCAACTGGCCATAGTCTCTGTGAAAATTCCAATTTGAGAACGACATTTCAGTATAGAACCCCCGACCACAACAACTGTTATTCTTTCTCTTGAGGGCCTTTTCGCCAAATTTATTAAAAAGTAACCGAAAACGATATGTGTTTGTTATTATGTTATTTTTCCGTTTATTTCTTTTATTTCTATTTTCAGTTTTATTTGAGCTCCCTCAAGTCGGTACACATTTTGAAAATTTCAGTCAAACAAATATTTGTTTGACAAATATTTTCATTTCTTAGCCAATTTTAATGGAAATACGGTAAATAATAAAACATTACTTGTCCATTGGAGGTAATTTATAAAAAAAATTACATCTAAGTATTAAAATTCGATAATCTAGCCTTAATTATAACACATATGTTGTTACTATTATTATTATTATTGTTGTATTTAGCTACAGTTGTCGGCTTTTCCAGCCGTCCTTGTCGATCTCAATTGTGGTAGTGTTGGTGTAAAGCTGCGGTAAGCCGAATGTAACGCCTATCTTACTTACAAAATGCGAATAGCGCTTATATTCTCTTTCTCTCGCTTTACGGATCTTTGTGATTTTTCTTTTATCTCAAGAAAGGACATTTCTACTTTACTTAACCGTTTGACGTACGTTATCTTTTATCGTTAGAAATTTAGAAACTGTTGGGGACCTGAGCGATATATCGATTCTTGAGGACACTATCATGCCTTGCATGCCGATTATTCTGCTTAAAAGACCGACTACATACCTACGTCCTCTAATCCAGTCTGGTTAATATTGAAAAATTATATCTATTTTAGGTCTTGTATAGTTTTTTGGCGTAAAGATCCATCAAGAGCCGTTGTTGTTCATATGAGGAGGATTATTAAAATGTTGACTATTATCCGTTAGAACGATGAATAAGTTCTGGATAAGTCGAATTTGAAATGTTACCATAATGAATATCCATTACTAATTTTAAACCAAATAAATTTGTTGATATAATTGAAATTTAATTTTATAAGTAAACATTGTTTTATTAATGCAATGCTCATCAGATAAATTAAATTGACCAATCAACTTCATTTAGTTTCACGGAATAAAACAATATCGTCTTTTTAATCAAGAATTCTCCTTTTTATTGTGTTATTTTTTCAACGTTTATTCTTTTGTTTGTTAAAGTTTCATTTAGATTAACGTTTGAGAATTTATTCTTTATTATTGTTGATAAATATTATCTTGTTATTCTCTTTGACTTTTGTTGTTTATAAGTTGTTATTGTGGTCAAAATCTAAACTAAATTAATGTATACAGTTCACAATACGGTGCGTGATTGATTTGTTTCATGGACATTAGATCTGAATCAGTTCAATTCTATGTAGATGCGAAAGTCAATGCCGTTTCGTTGAAAACTTTTTCACTACTCAATTTTCTTAGGCGTGCCGGTCCGCTCTGACATTGCTTTTTTAATACATCAACCGTCGTCTTTACTCGTAAAGAAATTGGACACTGTTTTTAGTAGAAATGTTTTACTGATATCTCTCGATTGAAGAGTTTTTTTCCTTCATCTTCTAGTAATCGCTATCCGTGTATATTCTTTCGAATAAAACCATTTCCCTTTTTAATTCCGTTATAGTAACTCCTAGTATTTTTATAGCTTTACATTTCTTCAATAATATCTATTATATTGATAAATACTCATAATTTGAAGCATCTTGGATGAATATAGGAAGTTATAACTACAGTTGTGCTCACTTTAGTTTTCTTGTTGTTTTATAGCCTAATTCTACAAGGCGTATTGTTTGTTTTTCTAATAAAATTCTGTATAATCTAGTTTGGTCGAAACGTTAGCATTATTGTGTCTGGAGGCAAAGATTATTTAAATACGCATTCCTTGTCAACTAGTTTTCGTGATTTTTCGGATATGTTTAAAGCGACTATTTTCAATGTTAAGGGCTGTCACTAAAACATGGTTGTCACTTGGAATTCTGTCGGAAGTTGTAGAAATTCCTGAATATTGGTTTCTTACTAAAAAGACAACATATAACCATCAGTTTATTTCATGTATTCTTTCTTTCAGCTTTTTTTCCCTCTTATTTGTTGTAAAACCGGTAATATTATATTGTTGATATTAAATTAAATTTTAAATATTTACATTTATATGTTATCTAAACAATGAGTTTAAATTAATTACTGTTGTAAAAATAGACGAAATCAAACGTGGAATGTTAACGATACAGCTTGTAGCAAGCAAATAATTTATAGATTATAACGCATATGGAATAACTAATTAAAATCGTGAGTAAGCGAGAAGGAAGCTTGAGTTAAGTCGCATCCGCAATCGGGTAACCACATTATGAACACCCGGTGTACATCAGCAGCGCATTCATCCGCGCCCACAAAACATCATTGCCCTCTATCATGCTTGCAAGTTTGATTTAAGCAGCCAATTTTGTAGATAACTATAGCAGTCAAGTATATATAAGTGTGGAAATTTTTATATAAGAAAATAAAAGAATTTTTATCAGTCTAGAAAAGTCTTGCAATAACATTAAGGCTCAGGTGAAATCACCAATATGCGTCTACATAAAATACAGTCAGATAGCTAGTTTAATCGGGACACGTCTCCAAGATCTCACGAATCGATACCGACTCGATTCTAACTTACAAGTGCATACAAAAACAGCAGCGTCTATACATTTTACAGGGAATGTTCTTGTTTAAATAGCTTATAGGGTACACAATAAAAAACTCATATTGATCGTGATTGATTAAATTAATTTCTAGTTAAATCTGTATCCATTAGGATTCAATTAAATTGAGATACTAATAAAATTATCCCGGCGCATCCACCATTTTTGTAATAGGTTAGTTCAATTTAATGACAATATTATAATTATTACAGCACTAGAAACCATCCAACTACAATTCACTCTACTCTCTTTTATCTCTAATTGCTTTCGACATGTTGTTTGGAATTTATTGAAGTGGAATCTGCGGTGACAATATTGACACGTTCTCTCTACATGACTACTCGAGTTTTGATGCTATTTAAAATTTGATATTTAAAATTAATTAATTAACCGTTTCTTTTTTTTTGTTGTCTTTTATTTTCATTGTTGTCAAATAGACAATTTTTAATTGATCAATTTTTTGGCAACGACAAAATAAATAAATCCTATATCGTTCGATATATGTTCAGTTTTTCTTTAGTTAGAAAATGGGGACAGATACTACACTCTGTACGTATCAAAAATTTATAGTTGAACAGGGATAAAAGTTGTGGAATACCTTTATGGTTGTAACGGTCATGTATTTAGAAATAACAAATCAAAAGTTATTGAAACTTTTCTCTTCAATTTAGAAAAATCGATTTGTTGAAGAAGATTTTAAAATTCCATATAAAAATAATAATAATAATAATAATAATAATAGTACGAATGTGAGTAGTCGTTAATACTTAAATGTTTTATTTTTATAACGTTGAAGATATGGGTTCGGGGGATTTGTGCGTTGTTTAGTTGTTTCTTATACGAAATGACGCGGGAAAAGGGCAGCGATCCCTGCCGTCGCGTCTGAGAGTTTGAGAGAAATTTACTACCTTGTTTACCACTTATCCACGTTTACACACTCAGCCGAGGCTCATGAGGAAGCTTTGTTTTTCCTGGCTACACGCCCGGCCCGTACAACCAATGCTAGGCAAGCAGCAGCATAGCTGCCGCCAGCTAATCAGACAGAATTGTTATTTTGTCGGTAAGTAGTTAACTCACTATCGATCCCAAGAATTCATATAATGTCGATCAGGTTTTATTGTTAAACGATCCATTTTATATTGAGTTAATTTTTAGATATTAATCATCAATAACATTTACAACTTTACTATATAGAAAACATTTATATTCACCTGTGACATAAAAGAAATTGTCATATTATGATTAAATTATTCTATAATGTTGTAATAAAATCTTACATAAAAGATCGACAGCTGCTTAAAAAAGTTCTCCTTATCGACAGAGTGATAAATTGTATTGGATATAAGTTATTTTTAATCTATCTTTTGAACCGCGCTGTATTGTCTGTCTGTTAGCTGTAATGGAAAAAGTTCGTCAACTATTGAAGAAGACTTGCATGTATTATCAACTTTCAACGTTTTATAAAAGCTCCTTTAAAATAAGAATAAAAAAAAAAACGAGTCCAAAAGGATACGGAACACGGTAGTCTTACAGTTAACTGAAAATAATTCGAACAATTCCCTTAAATTAATTGAGAATCTCTTTCCTATTCAATATTACATTAGAAATTTTCTTATAATAACTTTCTTATGGGGATAAATTGATTGTGCGCTATTATAAAAATGGGGATATATTGGAAATGGTTATACTATAGAACAACTTTTTGATTTTTAATATCAATTCACCCCCGAACCAATCAGGTCAAATTCAGTTGCTTTCCCTTTTCATGTTGATTAAAGATCTTTTACTATACAATGATTTTTCTAAAACACACTTATATTCAATTTAAATTTGATTTTTAGTTAAATTTTAATTAAATTAACAATATTATTACGTCGATATTGATAATTTAAATGAATATATTTCTATATAGCTATACAGAATAAAAGGCTCGAATAGTTTGCCAAAGGAGAGAAAGAGAAAAAGGCAATGAATTTTTGATTTCGTCGTCCCCAATTCTTTTTATCTTTCATTGATCTTATTCGTGAATATCCTTATTTGGTAGATCGATTTATAGAGTTGGTTTATTTTCATTACTTTTTTCAAATAGTTTTTTTACCCCACTGAAATGAAACAGAGGTAATCATTGGCTTTGATACGCTATAGGTTTATTATCAAAACAACGTATCACCGGAAATTAGATTGATTTAATTAATACTATTCTGTTTTTGTTTTAAATAAAAATTAAAAATATAACCTTTTTGATTATGTTAGATTCAATGTAGAAAATGATTTTCTCATTTTCATATAAAATATAAGACTTACATATATTGTGACAAATGGTAACTGGAAGAAATAAAAGAACTTGATATAACTTTAGAAAGCATCACCTCTTCTAACATAAGCCTATGAATAATTTCCACATTTCTTGTCTCAAATTTCTTTATCTTTTTCGCTCTTTGCTATCCGATTCTAAAGCCGCTTCGGTACTTTATTCACTCTACATCATACAAAATCTTAGAAAACTTCTTCTAGACTGTATACAACTATTCCATATAAACTTATACAGGGTGTCCCATAAGTCGCGCATTTCCTGCTAAGGGACAGATAGGGGATGAAATTCTAAGGTGAAAAGTCCTGTACCATTTTTTCATCTGACTCACAGGAAATTAGTTATTAATTAAATCATGTAGCCAATCAGGTGCTCGATTTAGCGATAAAAAGAGAGAAGGAAAGAGTTTTGACGGTAGAACGTGGGAAACGAGCCAGTTAGCGAGCTGGCGCGACAGCCGTTCAAACAAAGAGAGCACCTGATTGGCTACTTCATTTAATTAATTACCAATTACCAGTGCATCAAATGAAAAAATGGTACAGGACTTTTTGTCTTGGAATTTCATCCCCTATCTGACCCTTAGCAGGAAATGCGCGACTTACGGGACACCCTGTATAATTAACAATAAAAAAACACCATAATAATAGTGATAATTGCAATAAAATTTTATTTGTTTAATAATAAAATCTAATCGACATTTAATGATAAAATTCATACCAGTCGTAATCCAATAATCACACAAATTAAGTGAGTGAAACAATTCGAGCTATTAGTAATTTCTACAAATACAAACAATAATAATTTTCACTACCGCTGTGCCGTGTTTTGGAAAATTAATGGCTCTGACCTGTTGAATGTTCGTGAACATAATCAATACAGGGTGGACTAATAAAATAATATCTAAACATGTAAATCACGATAACAATTAACTATTCCTATCTTATTTATTTATCTATTTATTTATTTATTAGTATTGTTTTATAAATTATAGCAGATTATATCTTACAAAATTGTAGTCGTTTATTTAAAAATCGAATAGATTGTTTGGCTTAGTTTTAATAGTGGACATTTGAGAAATCATAAACCACCTATAAAGTTACGACATGAAAAGACAACTTTAACCGATAAAAACTAATATGTATTGTATATTATTTTCGTTGAATAGACGAATAATAGAAATTGTTTATAAATGTATAAGTTAAAGCTTGTCGTTAATACAACATCAACATTACACAGAGTGTAGGACCCGAAAGACTAAGCTGATTTGAAATTTATATTATGGGGTATGCTTTGAAAATTTCACAAACATTCTTAGACTCTTTGGCTGATATCAATTAACGTTTAGTGTTCAATTGCGATTGTGGATTTATTATTAATTGTCTATTAACTTTCGTAATTTGTCTACTTTTTGTGGGACTATACAAAGCAATTCGTGTATTCAATGCCAGTCGAAAATGTCGAACAGCTGCAGACCCTAATTCGTAAATCTACCGACCCTGCTATGTAGAATACAGCTTGTAGTATTATTTGTATTACTTTATTTTTATAGTTTTTAATTAAATGAGCTCTGTGTGTTCAATAAGTAGGCTAATAAGACGTGTGGGTAGTTTATTGTTATGGAAATTCAAGATGTGATGATAAAGATACTGACACCTGAACTCTTATCATAAAATAATAGTTGCAATTTCAGTCAATTTTAGGCAATTTTTTTTCATTTTAATCCTTCAAAATATTTTTATTGTACTCTGTATTTCATTTTGTCTTCAATTTTTCTTTCACTGTTATCACGATTATTATTCATTCATATTTTCTTTTCAGGTTGCTTGGATGCATTTCGAACAATCGGCAATTTTAACGGTACACAATCATGTGATTACACGAAATCCACGGATTAGTGTTACGCATGATAAACATAGGACATGGTTTTTGCATATTAGTAACGTACAAGAAGAGGATAAAGGGCGATACATGTGTCAAATCAATACTGTGACAGCCAAGACACAATTCGGATATCTCCATGTTGTCGGTAAGTATAATAACTGATTTTACTCTTCAGTTTTGTGGTATAATCATAATTAATTATAATTATACCTATTATATAGGGTTATTCACCTCTCATTTTAAGTTCCTATAGCAACTCCCATTATTTGCCGGGCGATTCGAACATGTTCCAAGGATTTATAGGGAGATCCTTAGAGAACGTTTAGCGAAATTAGAGCCTTGTAGCTAATCGGGAAATTGTTCAAAAGACACGTAAACAAGACAGAAGATTACTCACATGAGATTCATTCATTTTTCATTGATCGATCTGCACTATAGCTTTTTTTCTTGGGTACATTTGAGAAAAGTGAAGAAAATAAACTTTATGAGGGTCTATGAGGCATTCTTAGTCATTTTACATAAGTAGTTGATTGGCGAAAATTGCAAGATTTTTGGGAAAAGCGTTTTTTAACCAACTACGAAGCCCAAATTTCGCTAAAATGTTCTTTAGACACATATCTACAAATAATGGGAGTTGTAATAAGAACTTATAGTCCGATGTGAATAACCTTGTATATCATATTTAATTACAATTGATCGCCTGTTTTATTTTTGTTTCTTGTGAATTTTGTACAAGCCCCAAGACTTATGCTTGTAGATGTAAGCTTAGTGTTTTTTTTTATTATTTTTTTTTTTTATTAAAAGTCGAAACGGTTGTAAGAAATCCTTTCCCTTTGATCGTTCTTTCTAATACCCTTAGTTTGATGTGATTGTTTTCCTTTTCGTTACCATAAAATGTATGTTACTAATGGTCCAAATGATGTTTTGTATACTTGTAAATTTGTCAACGCTGTCTTATATGTTTTAGAGATATCAATTTTCACAAAATATACGACCGTTGCAACATTATATGCTCCATTTACCTCAATCAGATGATCTTCATAGTACCACCTGTTAATAGTTCAACAGTTTCATCGTCAGTTTTTATTTCAGTATAGTGTATATTTTCAATTTTCTAATATTTATTCTTTGTAAGATCTTACAGTTATTTATAGTTAAATAATCATATATTAGATGGAAGATTCCAAAAGAAAGTCTGTATAATAACTGATTTCCTTATATATTGAGAAGCCAGAAAAAAAGGATCGAAAAAAACATATTTCAAAAAAAAAATTTCACAAATCTTTTGATTTGAAAGCCTTCACATAATAAATTAAAACACTTTTGTTTACATCCTTATTGACGATAACTTCGTCTTCATTTATTTTATTATTTTTTTTGCCTTGCGGTAGCTTTAAATCTATGTAAAGAACAACGGTGATAAGTAAAATAAATTTCCCTTCTGCGACACTTTTGATACTAAGTATTGTCGTCTGATTGTAGGGGGATGCTTTTAAGCGTTCAAACAATATCTATCAAATAGTACTGGAAAGTTTTTTAGGCTTTAGACGTCACAATTTATTGTTTAGACGACTTTTACAATTATTTTTTTCTACTATACCTACATGGAATGTTATCGATATCATTTGTAATTTGGTAGTTTGTAGAGCTTAACGAATTTCATTTGTAAAAAAAACACTGACTACATTTTTCCAAGTAGCTACAAATCTTGAAAAGCAAGATTAGAGCCAATTACCATTTGTCTAGTGATCTTTAATTAAACATTAGTCTTTGTAATTTGTCACATTCAAAAGACAAAAGATCAAAACGATAAGAAGTCAAAGATATTCATTATTTTTTATTTGATAATGATTACAAACATAGATAATTATTCTATTGGTTTAATTTGTTGCAGCTGAAGTACTGATAAATAGATGTTGGGGCCAGTATTTCGATATTTATTCGTGGTAATAATTTATGGTTTCATCTGTTTCATTCGTTTTTCAATTTAATTTTACTTAATTATGTCTATCTATATTAGTGAATAAATTTATACGAACATCATGTAGAATAAAAGCAATAAGATGGTTAACGTTTGGTAAAACCGCCGTTAAAAGCTGGAACAATTCTCACAAATTATAAGTTTGAGGCATGTATTTCTTAATTAGCGACTGTGACCTCGTAAGTTATTGTTCATCTGTTACTAGACGAACAACGCAAAAAGATGAGGGTTGCCCATTCAATATAATTAATTGTGATACTTTTGACAATGCATTTAAGATTATACAATCGTTTCCACTTGAACTTTGAAATATATGAGAAATTCATACCTCTGTCTGTATGTTACAGTTGGAATTTATCTATCTCATTCTTGTACATTAATGATAACAGACAAAACGAATTTATGAAAGGTTTTGCCAAGAATTTATCGTTGAAAATTATAATTTGAAACTGTCTTTCTTTCTAAGCTGAAGTTTTGTTGTTACAAAATTAAGTACTTTAGAAGGAGGTTTATTTTGAACTTTCTCTGTCTCTCTATCTCTTTCTTACTTTATTTCTTTCTTTGTCATACTAATGTGATAATAAGAATAATTTTAGTTATTTTTTATTGCTTTAAATCATCTAGACAAATTTAGAAACTTTTAGTTGGAATTTATGCAGTATTTTTTGCTTGTTAAAATGATACCTTCTTCTATAAACACACCTCTTAAACATACGCATTTCTTCAACATACATATGTATACAAATACTTACTATCTGATTCGTTGACGACCCATACAACAATATTTTTTTCAAATAAATAAACGTTGACCTTTAGATATATACCTACTAACGTATTTGAGTGAATGTAAACAAACGTTATATAGAAAGAAGTTGAAAGTGAGATTCTTAGGAGTCTCACCTTTGATACTTAGATCATTTCATAGATGTGAACACGTTATCAGTATTACAATCATTTAAATGAAAATCAATGAATATTAAGGAACAGATATCCCTCACTATTTAAAAATTAACAACATAAACAACATGAAATTTAAATTTTTTGTATAATTGACTACCTTCTTGCCTGTTCTTATTGTAACTCACAATCATTTGGTGAGTGATTCGATTTTTTTTTGAACAATTTGCAAGAAATCAAAAGCATATCCTCATAGCTCATTGGGTGGTTAGTGAAGAAAAATCTGCTTCTAACCATGTCACTATTTTTGCGTTATTTCCACCTTAGAAGTTATACTTCTTCGGCGTTTTTAAAAAATTGTTTATAACACAAGTCCAGAAATTCAGCTTTTGCGTGTACACAAAGGCACTTTCTTGGCGTGTGAAAAACAAGATTTTTGGTACCGATCTACGTAAATTTTGGTATACATATAACAACAGAAAATTTTCTATGCTTGCGTAAAAATTAAAGAGAATCTCAAAAGAAGTAATTTGATTGTGAATCTTACATTTCTAAAAGTAGGTCCACATCAAGGCAACATAGAGCAACATTTGTGTTGGTGTATGTTGCAGTTGGTTCCAAAGTATATAGACAGGAAGCAACATTTAAATAAACATTTTGTCTCCATCGAAGCAACAAAAAAAATAACCGTGTTTCTGTTCAATTCCTATTGAATGAATAGATGGAACAATGCCTCCACTAAGTCAACAACGTTTAAAGAGGTCGACCAATGAGTTACAAGTTACAACCTGTACACACCACAGCAACTTGACGCAACACAACTTTGCTTATAAGTGTTCCTTCTTTTTCTTTGGAACACAGCGCAACATTTAGTTTTTGTTGTGGCAATAAGAAGCAACTATGTAATTGGAACTTTCAGGAACATTTTAATAAACACGCAACATAAACACAAATGTTGCTCTATGTTGCTTTGGTGTGGACTCAGCTTGAAGCTTGATAAAAATTCCTTCTCATTTTTTTTTTCATTTCAAAAAGCTCCACTTCTTCCCGTTGTTGGTATTGTTAAATTGCATGCGCAACTTCCTTTGCATTGTAAAATTTTACGCTCAATTTTTTTTTAACACGCAACAAAAGAAGTATAACTTCAAAAAAGTTACATGTCAGTCTTAGTCTGAGCTACCAGGTCCAATATTTGACAAAATACTCTCCGGAGATCATCGAAAGATCCTTAAATTATATGTCGGGTTAATATAGTTTTTATTGTATTAATTTTCGATCCCGGCTTTACGTACAGTTGAGCTGAACTTATAAAAAGTACCATTGTGTAATTGTGTTATTTTTTTTTCTATTTCAGAAAAATGTCTGTTATAGAAATTTTTGAAAGTGCATTTCAGAGCTAACGTAGAAATTGCATTATTGTCTCGTTCAATTGTACAAATATAAAGAAAATAATATTACTTTATGATATTTCTATGATTCCTGATTTGAGTGGTTCAATTTATTACAAATTTTATTGGCGTTTTTGCACTTGTTGAAGTCCTGGTAAAACAACTGTAAAATATAACATGATTGTTATACATAATTATTATAATATTCATTTAAATATTATGATGTTTTTTTAAAATACTCAAGACAATTACACCGTAATTTCAACGGTCTATATTTATAATAATCCTACTATTACACAAGTAGTGTAATAGCCGTATATTTTACAAATGATAGTGTTTTAGTGGAACTATGATATGGATGGCCAAAGTCGACGATTTATTGCGTTTATATATCATAGAAAATAATATTTCAACATAAATGTTCTCACTTTAAGCAAAGAAACCATCATAATATTGTCATGTAATAATTATATCAATTATAACAAATATTTCTTGAAATATTTAAAGATTTATTGTTGGAGACTTTTAGGTACATACTTCAATTTGAAGTTTGAATATATTGGTATTATATCATATCTAAGAAAATCTATGTTATTCTAATATTGAATTTGGACAGAAATCTGTCGTTCTTCAATAATACATTTGTCTAATATTTGAATATTACTATAGTTTTTTTCTTCTTTCTACTGATCCGTATAGTATAAGATACAATCAAATTTGATCTCTAGTCCACGATTTTATAGGTATCATCATTTGATTTTATTTATAGAAATCTGTAGTAATATTTTCGATTGTAAATTCAATTTACGTTCAGGTCACGCATGGATTTCGCATATAGTCCCCCAATGTCTACTATGAATACATTTCGATTATTGTCCGGTTCTTGTCTGGAGATTGTTTCATTGATTATATAGCATTTCCTTAGACAGATGCAATCCCTTGTAGATTTCACGTACCAAATTATACAATACATAGTTACTGAATTGGTTATTGTAATTTGAAAACTTTGTTAAAATTTTGTAATTTATGTATGAGAAAAAAAGAACAGTAAGATAATATTAGAGTGTTTCTTTCGTTTTTAATTTACATTAAGTTTAAAATTTGTACTAGTTGGAAATATTTCCTGTTCGTCTTCAATCGAAAAACTTTAAAGAACTCTGTTGATTCTCATTTAGAATTGAAGTATACCCATTTGAAACGATAGGATGGATAAAGTCAAGTAGTTGCACTTTGCGGCTAAATTGAACAGAGTATTACGAGATATTTGTTTTTCAGTTAAACATTTAAAAACCAACAACAAACATTAACAAGTTCTATTATAGAATTTTTGTTGAAAACAATACTCAAGCATTTTTTCAACCTTCTAATTTATTTTATCAGGAATATACGTAAACATTCAACAATTCTAGACAATTATATAAGTGTTACTTGAATATTTTCAATTGTATCGTATCGACTACAGATTTATTTAAATCAGTTTCATTAATAATGTATGAACATTCGTAAACGATTCCGATAATTGCTGTAAATCATTTTGTTGAAGTAGTTGAATGTCGTATTATTGATCGTAGAAGCCACAGACAATAATTTCTAGAATATAATAATCGTATCGATAAGTTCGGGAAGATTTAACATTATGGTCATGATTTAGGTAGCTTTGCAAACTAACAGGGTTGCTATTCCTGTCTATGGAAGGTGAAGCCCTCTGTAAAGCCATTACCTGGTCAATTACATTGAATGGGATTGAGGTTTTGGAACTGGAGTTATAATTGAAATCTGTGGGATGGTTGAAATTCCCTTAAACCTAGTAATTGTCAGCCTTTGTATATGGGAGGTATAAGGGACCAATAATGCTCTTCAATTGTCAATTTCTCTCGTATTTATTAAATGTTGTTAGGGAAATTTTGAGGTCAACTATCTAATAGATAGTGTAATTGTTTCATTTTCATTCGATTCAATCAATTTAAATAATTAAAATTTTTTATATACACGATTAAATCGCACAAATAATTACTATCTAATACTATTTAATCTTATTTAGCTATCATTTTCTACATTTGTTAAATAACATTCGTAGATATTAGATACTATTTTACCGTTTTATTACAACAAATCAATATCGGAAAAGGATGAAATACCTTATTAATTGTAAAAGAACTTGGAGACGATTGTGTAACTTGTATCTCTATGTGTGAGAATTGATTTTAAAAAGAAAATCCATTCAATTATCACTGCATATAAAATATTTATCACGAAAAATATATGTGAATTACTACTCTATTTGTGATAATTGTAATTTCGATTATCTTGATTAGCAAAAATACGTTTCATCCATTCTCTGTAGAGATTCTAGTAGATTAGTGGCCATGACGAGAGTAGCATATCGAGCTGAGATTCCCCTAATGTAATAATGCTTTAATCTGCACCCGTCCTAGATAGTCCGACAGCTTGTATGCCAATGTCCGTCGAGCGCTTGTCTGAACGAACACAGACATACGATGTATCATCAATCATGGAAGCAATCAAGAAGTCGCGGGCACATCATGTATATGTATTCCCTTCATCTAACAAAAACTATATCTAATTGAACTAGACCGATGAATTTGCTAATCTAAGTTAGGGACAAAAACAAAATTAAAAAAAACAACAACATCAACATTAAGGTGGATTGTTGTTTCTTATTAAATTTATACAAATAAATAAATAAATAAAAGTTAAACCTTAAATTAACATTGTGATAGAAATTTTAATCGAATCGTAGTCAATTGAAAAGGTGGTTGAATGTGTGGTGTAAGAAAGAAGATAAAATGACATGAGTACAGTTAAGTGACTTCTTCCTAGTGCGGCACTGATTGGTTGTCCGGAAAAGAATTGAAACAGGCAATGTCCCTCACAATTCCTCGACACATTAAAGGTCCACTTGATTGCGGCCGTATTTCTTCTCGGGGATCGAGCGCTTTCATTAAGCACCCCACCAATATGGCTAAATGTATTGCTATTGTAGCAGTCGAAACTTACAATAATTGTATACCTTTGATTATGCATTTTATTAAAAACGCACCTAAATATAATATACACAATAATTGAGTTTATAATATTCTAATACATACTTACATTATATAAAATTAATTAATTTCTAGTTTAAAATTGGAGTAATGCTTGTATGATGAACGGGAAAAAAATCAAATTATCCAAACGTAACATAATTGTTGACTTTATATCACGAGAGCTGAATTAATGTGGAGGCTAAGCTGAGTCTAGATTTGTAGATAGGACACACTTCCGAAAATGCCCTTACGGTTATATAAGGAACCATAAGATCCCACTTGAACCTATTTAAACATCACGTGCTTTGAAACCACCATTCAACAAATACCAGGAACAGTTCAGTTTATCTCAGGATATCATACAATTAAAATGAGTTTGATTTTATCACTAAATATCCATGTTCATATAAACAATCAGCTCTTTCTTATCTGTGTTTATTCGTTAGGAATTATCATCTTGTTTTCTTCTTTTCCTACAATTTAACCACTAATTTTTTTTCTTTGTTTTTGTGACAAACAAACATTTAAACTAAACTTTAACTAGTCAACGAGATGGCCCTTAACAGTTAACTTGGGAGCTTGACAAGAAAGAAATATTACAAGTTGAGACAACACGGCACATGATGATTGCTTTATTAATGCTCAAATGGGAATTTGTTGAAATGTTAAACTTATGTTATTATTACATAAATGTTATTGCATCTTCTAAATATGTGTGTAGGTATACCTATATGTATGTACATATGTATACATATCAGTGTTATACAAAATGTCATTTAAATAATTAACAGTACAAATTTTAATCATAGTTAATATTATTCCTCTCCGTGGTCCTGTTTTAATTAAAACTTATCGATAGTCGACACAAACTGTGTATACACAGTCTATAATCAGAGTACCTGGAGAATATTAGAAACTCCTAACGCATACTAAACACTGAACAGATTTTGTTAAGATTTTATTAGTTACTACCTGATAAATAATTCTAATTTCGTTAAATCGTTGTTGTTTGTTTATTTTTTGTGGGAAGTTGTTTGGTTTGTTTTTTAAATAAAAAATGTCGGTGTTTTAGTGGATGATATCTCGTATATATGTCAATGTTGTTTGATGGGTGTTTCAAATTTGTGTTCGTATCCGGATCTACGTGATTGAGTTTGTTTGCTTGAGTGTAGAGTGGTGGGACATCAAGCTCTTGTGATTTGAAGAGATGAACTTTGACCCTCGACCTCAGGCTATGTATTTATTATTCGATGCAGCGAACTCAATGTTCGAATGCTGCAAACTTTTTTAACTACAAGAATTCATTAAGAATTTCTTTGCTGATAAAAGTAAGATGTTTCCACGCTTCATTTCACTTGAGGTATCTACGTTCTACACATACTAAACAGTATATTTACTGCAAAACCAAACTTTATATACAGATATACATTATATATATATATATATATATATATATATATATATATATATATATATATATATATATATATATATATATATATATATACTTCTTTAGACCTTCAAGCCTTGCATAGAGGCCAAAAAACTGAGCCGATTTGTATTGGGACCCGGTATGATCGTCGAGCAACGTTATCAATTTCAGAGCTGTAAGGACTTTAAATATTTAAATCATTTTTTTGACTTGACTCTTTTTTTATGTAAGACTTCCTTTAAAAGGTGATTTGACTTGTGAATTAAATCATCCCTTAAAATTTTACTGATAATTTTCGGTACGGGGCCTTTTTTAAGCCTTCAAAATATGTTTATTGTACTCTATTCTATATAGTGATAGTGGGGTTTTCGTATTTAAAGGAATTGATATGTGTACCTACACGTGTAAATATAGATATGAAGAATTGATTAAATTGAGTAAATTCGTTTATTTTATAAGATTTTGTGTACAAGTAAAAAAGTAAATTTTGCTACACCGCAAAAATCGCTGAAATGTACGTTTCGGGGATAAAATTGCAGTTTCGGCGTAAAAATCTAACAACTAGTGACGGATGAAATTGGAGAAGTGATGAAGTAACGATCGCAATTCTAACATGTGGGTATACTACTGAATGTTCGTCGTTCCAAGTGTTATAAACGAAAATGGCGAATTGTTAATGCACGACACGTCTAAGATTAGACGTTGCGGTTGCTGGTATAGTTGTATAAGGTTCACCTATAACAGATAGTCGCCGTCTGACAGTCACCATTAGAAATTACGAACGAAAAGTCCAAAAGAAAGCAAAATTATTTCTTCTTAACTAAAGTCAACACACTAAATCGTCAAGTGTAGGTAGATAGGGAGAGTTCCTGCATCTTTCGTTAAATTGATTGGTATCATTTAAAACTAAAGACTCTTGATGCTTATGGTACGGATGGGAAAAGTTCCTTATTTACTAACAACAACAAAATTAATATAATATGGGAATCGACCAAGCATGAAATGAGAAATCATCATGTCAGGACTTTTGTTTAGTTTGTTCGCATACAAACTAATAACCATTCTACTAATATCGGTTTAGTTTTGATTATTTCTATTATTATAATAATAATATAGGTACAAGTTGATGAGAATAAATAAATAAATAAATAAATAAAGAACAATTATAAGCAAATATAGTATTTTCGAAATTTTAAAAATAAACATTTCTGTTTATAATTTCCGGATGTAATAAAATGAACAACCAGAAAATTTAATAAATCTTTTCAATCGAAAAGATTCAACGACACGTATAGTGAGATTCACCAACTAAGAGATTGGGCTAAACTTCAAAGAAATGATAATATGAGTAATTTTCTAATGCTTTAATTCAACTGATAATAGGCAATTCACGGAAGCACACTTTGTTCATTCGAAGAAGTAGTCAAAATACAATAATTATTCAAACAGCATATGAAATTTTATATTAAAAATGTAGTAAATTAAATGATAGATAATTATTCACAATAGATTAATCAGTCTCGATAATGTTATTTCAATGGTTTTAAACATTTATTTTAATTTAAAAACTACCTATTTTCCAAGAAGGACAATCCCTTCAACAAATTTTACAAAACATCTGGTTTCTTCATAGTCATGGCAAATTTTAAATATTTATGGCAGTGTCAATATTTCACCAACCCATCAACTCTATTGTCACCGAAACTATTGTATACTAATTTTATTACTTTAGTCAATCTCTTAGTTGGTAAATTCTACTATACAAGAAATTATTATCGGTTGAGTAATCTAAAATTTTCCTCTTTCTAAGAGGGATAAAATCAGTAATTTTATATGGTCGAATGATGATTATATTTTAGTAGATGGATTTTTCCCAGATCCTGACAATATTTATTCGTTTAAATATCATAAAGTTAGTGTGACAGTGTAAATCCACCTAAAGAAAGTGTTGGAACCTTTGCGTGCCCGCATCTATTGACATGAGTTGCCTATCCTGGATCATAATGCCGTAAAATCTACTCTGGATTATCTACTCTATACAAGGAAACGTTTTCCACAAGATCAAAGACTTTATTGCTGTACCTGTTACCTGATTAGGGGCTAAAATTATCGACGTTTCCTCTAGAATAATTTATTATTCCCTTAATGTACATTTCCGCCTGTTATATTTATTTAAACTGACATTTTATATCAACATTTGGAGTTAAAGGGTTAATTGGATATCCACGAAAATGTGTTTGTGATTAATTCATTACAAACAAATTTTGTTGTTGTGTGTAAAAGGCTTTTTTTTTCTCTGTATATGAATTTTAAAAAATGATTTCATGCAACAAGTACATACAATCTGCTGTAGGCGGTAAAGTTACAATCTCGATAGTTGATATAAAACGATTTCTGATCATCAATATTTCACAAAAATAACAACATCCGAAACCAACAAAAACGCGTTCGGATAAATGTGAGCAGACGTCGATTTACATTAAATACGTTTTCGTTTCTTTACACATTTCGTTTTATTTTTTTTTAATTTATCCACCACCTTCTTCTGTTCTTCAAAATAGGATTTAGAAGGGAAAATAAATTACAATTTAAATTTTATTATTATTTTCAGTACCCCCAAATATAGACGATTCGCTCAGTAGTAGTGATGTGATAGTGAGAGAAGGCGCCAACGAGACTCTAACATGTAAGGCAACGGGATCACCCCAGCCTAGTGTAAAGTGGAAAAGGGACGATAACTCGAAAATCGCCATAAACAAGACACTTTCAGGTTAGTCAATGCTTTTACTTTCCAACTTACAACCACATATGTTTTCATATTATTCGAAAAAAGTTTTCCAAGTCGAATTGTTGTCAAAACGTAAATGTATTTATCAGTTCCATTTTATACTTAGATAAAATTTGAGTAATACTCACTTTGTTTATGTTGTTAATTCTTCTTTTAAATCACTACTTGATCTATTCAATAACTACGATAATAATTAGAATTTTATTTCACTATAAGCACAAAACTGTTCGAGAAAGTATGTTACCTTTAATAATGCTTAATTTTAATTGTAGACCGTTATTTGCTTTTACTTATTGTATTTAAATTAATTTTTCAGTAAATGAATGGGAGGGTGAAACGTTAGAATTAATCAGAATATCCAGATTGGACATGGGAGCTTATTTATGTATTGCCAGCAATGGCGTACCGCCTACAGTTAGTAAAAGAATCAAAGTTAGCGTCGACTGTAAGTACTATACCTTTGTGTTTTTCTTTCTCTCTTGATTAACATAATCAAATACAATACCATTGTTTCATTTTCTTCTGTGTTCGTCGTAATTTAACAGCATTTCAATATTGACATTGTTCTTAATTATGGTTGTTTATTTTTCTTCAAGTATCAACTAGATTCAACCCTATTTTGAGTAAATATCTTAAATACAAACGAGACTTTTGTTTGGTTGAATAACATTATTAATAAACATAATTTCGTTAAAGAATTGCTTATATGTATTTTTAATAGTCTAAAAATGGTGGATGCGCCGGGATAGATTTAAAATATTTTTTAAAATACATCCATTGAACACTGAACGTGGTGAATTGTAATAAAACTAGTATTACTATTATAGGGTAACTTTTAGAGAACATTTTAGCAAAATTAGAACCTTGTAGCTTATCTGGAAGTAGGTCAAAAAACACTCGTTTCTGACAATATCGCAATTTTCAAAAACTAGCTGCACACGTAAAATAACTTAGAATGACTCAAGGATCCTCCCAGCATTGAATTTTTTTCGATTTTTATTTGTTCTGTTACAGGTGAAAATGATTTGCATTTTTTTAGAATACAATAGAGAACAAAAAATCAATGTTAAAAGGGTTTAGAAACATTCTTATTGGTTTTTATGTTTAGCTCGTTTTTGAAAATCATGACCTTGTTCAAAGCCAGCGTTTTTTGACCGACTTCCAAATAAGCTACTTGGTTCTAATTTTGCCCAAATAATCTATAGCAACCCCCCTATAAATCCTATTATTCAAAATGGAGCTTAATGGCTGCATATGTCCACTATTCTACTGTAAAATATAAATTTGACAGAAATATTAAGTGTTGACACTTATCCAACTGAAGCTTTCCAAAATTACTAACGTATAGCTGTTATTTATAGAATGAATCACATCTTTTGATTGGTACATCTACAAAAGACACTGTTGCCGATATTTGACGTTTATGTCAAAATCTTACATTAAAATAGTGGATTTAGTGTACTGTTTTTCTTTTTTTATGAAAATAATTGAGTAAAAGATAAAAATCATGACGAAGAGAACGCAATTGCATGAAAGTATTAAAGGGAATCCTGTAAATTAACAGTTGAGTGTACTTATTTTAATGTGACGATATAAAATTTTATCTCAAATGTTAACACTTAAGTTAATTTAAAATTTTAAATTACAACTATGAATTATCTGTGTAGGCGTGCATTTTACACCTACGTGAAGTAAATTGTAGGCGTAATCTGTACGTAAGATGGGAAATTTTCACGGTACAGTTTTTCTAATGAAAAAGCAAATAAAGATGTTGTCACGATTGTTCATGTGCACAAAGGGTGCCAGTGGTGTTGGCTGGATTTATTCTTAAAAAAAAGTCATATTCGAAAACTAGCTAAATTTTAACAGGTTCTCGATTGAATTTATAACTATTTTCATTTAAATATAGTTTTGATTATTCAAAATCTCATTCAGTTACCTATCAGTTCAATGATGAAAAATAAATTGAGTTTTTGAATATTCAGAAATGTAAATAATGTTAGAATATCACCAGTGAAAAAGTGATAATATGATAACAAGGAAACATAGAATTACTGAAATATAGTAACCACAACGATTGTAGGATCTTCTTCAAAAAAATTTGGAAATTGATGATCCGTTGAAGATTTAAATATTTTTTTGTAATTGTAAGACTTATATGTACAAAAGGGACTATTACACTTGTGGTTCTTGCATTATAATGCCCTATATTATTCCCTACTATGGCTTACGAGGGGGAATAATAAAGCATTATTCCCCCTCTCGTAAGCCAATCGACAACTGGGCCTAAAGTGGGCGTTTTCGGTGCGATTTTAAATCATAGTTGCTATAAAATGTAAGAATGCCATGGCAACGAGAGAAAGAAACGCGATTTCAAACAAATACCTAGTTATGAGAATATACGCAGTAGTTAAAATGGCAAGAAATTGTCAATAAAACAGAATCAACATCAACGAAATTATTACCCAAACAGTCAAAACGTTTTTATGACAAAGCGTACCAAAAGTTAGTCGTAGATAATATCAGTTGAATCATAGCTTACGTCAAATGTTAAAAAAAGAACATGGCCACAATAAAAAATAAATAAAACTACAAACAACAGTTTTAACAAATAGTTCTAAAGTGTCTCTTTTTTGTGCGATTTTATAATCGAAAATTATGAAGAAGGTAAATATTCTTGTGCATCGCCAGTACTTGTACACATAGAAATAAGTCGTACATAAAATATAGTATATAACTCGCTGTAATGTGTGCTATTACTACCTCGAATTATTATAACACAAAATTTTAATTATATGTATTTTAAAAAAAGTGTGAAATAAACGATAGAAACTGAAATTTCACTTACAATAATCAAGCGATATTTTCGTTTAATTATCAGGCGATCAAAATGTCATAATCAAAACAAAATACGAGATGTAACACCTATCATTTCTGACTAGTTTATGAACTTTAATTTGGTACAGTTGTGGTACAGTCTACACCATAAATTAGTATCCATTGTGCAGCAGGAACTGGTCTGCAATTCGTACTGTCAAGGTTTACAATAGTAGTGCAAAAGGGTAAAGCAAAATTATACACTCTACAGTTATACAATGGTCAGTTAATGTAGAGCTCGTTTATCTATTTCAGAATCGTTAGTACAAATATAACACACAACAATTCAATACTTTAATGTCACTATATGTATGTATTTATTATCCTTTTCATTACCTTTTTATCAATGAAGGCGATAAAATTAGTGGAATATTCCAGTTTTTATAGATTTTTCGTATTTGAAATACGTTAAAATAAGAATAAACATTACAGATTAGACGAGATGAGTGCAGAGAATGTCATTGTATTAACTACATACATCAATAATTAATTGCAATAGGAGATTGTAATGGGAAGCCCATACCGTTATGTCGACATCATATTCACTATATGATTAATTGATTATGTATTATGCTAAAGTGTCGGTTTTGTTTTGTTGTGTTTTATTATACGTGTAGTATTACAATGAGATATTTTGTCAATAAATTGAACGACGGCACGAACAATATTTTGACCAGAACATTTTTTATACGGCCATCCCCTCTTTTAAATTCATAATGTGTAGGTGTCAACCCATACGGGACAAGAAAGTACAAGTTAGACAAATCGTGGTACAAAAGCTTCGATTTTTTTTCCCCCTACAGAAAAATTTACAGTCTGACAACAATAATAACAGAATAATACTGCAAAAAAACAACACGAGGGATTCTTGAGAATTCATCAAATCGTGTTGGGAAATTATTCAAAATTTATACAAACAAACTACAACATACGGTTCAGTGGAAAGTTTCAGTTGTTTTGATTGGAAATTAAAAAAATAAAGGGATTGTTTTTTGTAAACATTCCTTTAAAATTTAACCGATCCGTAAAGTTATTTAGAATTGTAGAAAATATGAAATTGCTTTATGTTAATTTTTTGTTGTTTAGATGATTTGTTATTTGATTTTAAACTAGTTATGTGACATAAATCGTAATTATTGTCAAGTTGAAATAACAAAACAATCTAAAAGTGTGTTTGTTGGTGGAGTTTACTAGAAAAGAGAGAATGTTATGCATTTAAAGATGTTAGAAAAGTAAATGATCATGTAAACAGCCAAACACTCACAACTTCTGTCGCTTAGTTTACGCTATTCTCTCTCAACAACGTGAAATATAACCATCCAACATTTGTGTCGGTAGTCGATTCCTGTTTTGCATACTATAATGAAAACACATTTAGCTATTTTCTATAGGGGGTACATTCTTGTTGGTAGTAGGTAGAGGTTGTAAGTTGAATGTCACGTCAATTTTCCAGTAATCGAATCGATTCTTTTAACTTATACATTAGATCGTTTATGGTGTTTTTCTATTGTAGTTCCACCAATGTTATGGATACCACATCAACTAGTTGGTGCACCATTAGCCTATTCAGTTACATTAGAATGTTTTACGGAAGCACATCCGAGCTCATTGAATTATTGGACAAGAGAAGATGGTCAAATGATTCATGAATCGAAAAAATATCATGCTGAAAACATCATTGGAACACCATCATATAAAACACATATGCGTTTAACAATCAACAATATTGAACAAAATGATTATGGAACATATAAATGTGTTGCGAAAAATCCACGTGGTGAAACTGATGGTACAATACGATTATACAGTAAGTAGATTTAATGGTTTGTTATATTTATTATTTGTTTTGTGAAAGTAATTAAAAGGCGAAAGATTAGCCGTGTTGTGATCTCAATAGCGGCAAATAATGTTTAAATGAAATAAATTATTGGAATAGTATGATGAGAAAGGCCGCTTAAAAGACATAAATTACCGCGTTATCGAGCAATTTGCTATAAAAGTGGAATCGCCAGACGGTGGTGGTTATACTATATATATATATATTTATCTAAAAATCGTTAGAAACCACTTGGAAAAGAAACTTGTATATAACAATAACATGGACAGATGTACAATCATATTTCATTCCATATATTGTGTACTTGTTGAGTGAAAATATTCTAAACAATAATCAAATGTCGACATATCGTACAATGGTAAACAATGGTTGAATTTTAGCAAATAAATCAAATTTTTTTTGACATTTTATTACAAACGCGTTAACTTTAATTGACTGTATCATTTGCTTGCCATCAACGATGTCTAAAAATATAAAAATGTTATGTAAATTATTCAATCGTTCAACTCTTCCATATTTACATACATTTATTCGTTTAAAATTAATACAGAAGTAAATTTCCCATGCCAATGACGTATATACCTACATATTTCCATATAAATTTATTTTATCTTATATATATTGACGTTTAATGTTTAATATCCGTAGTTGTTCAATATAAAAAATTGGCATTTTGTCGGTTTTTATGCGTGCTATATTTGTCAAACTAGAATTTTCAAAAGGAATTGTCGATGCATCTAGACCAAAACATTCGGCCGTTCCAGTTTCTACCCATTTTACGAAACAACACATATACGTTTATCAGACATATTGTTCGATCTGTTAAATGGATCGAAAACAGAACGATGTATAGACATGATTTGATGTGAAATCGACGTTTTTACACATACACATATTATATCCTATATTTGTATATACAGGGTGTCTGGGTTAAATGTGGTCGATTCTAATGAAACTTGACAAGTTGTCTTTGTATCACTTTTAGTTGTTTTTTAATTAACTTACAAAGAAGCTACGAGGTTTTCATTTGGATAAAAAGGTCTCCAGAGTTCCCCTTATAAAGCCTCAAAATATTATTCGAATGACGCGCTAACTAATAAGGAGTTTCATAAGGAACTACCGCATTTAAAACAGACACACGGTACATATGTATAGGCTAAATCTGGCTCTCTCCTGCTTAGTGCTGTAGACGTAGAACAGTATTATATATAATGTGTTACTGGGGTTGATGAATAGAGGCGGTTTGTTGCATTAGCTGCCGATCAGCAGCTCTTGGCATGGTTAGGTTGTATTAAATCTCTGTTGTTTCGTGTCGACAACATCAATGTATTCTCGCCACTGTATGCATGTTATATTGTAGATAGACCCCCGGAATGACCAGCTACATAAACATAATCATATATCCTGTTTAAGTTTACCTATTTCGATAAAATGAAGCAAAATATACCAATCAAAAATCATAATCAATAATAATAGTAATGTTAAACAGGATATCAAAAGACAGACTTAGTGGCTACAATTTATTCTCTATAAATAGTTAAATGTTTAGATATTACTAGCAAGAAATTTCAGAAAATTTAATGTTTTGCATCCTGATAAATATATTGTGGTTATATTCTCAAAATATGGGTAAGTACTGTATGATTAAAGGAGATTCATTCTATTATAAATTGCCTTTTAAAGTAGAATTTGCTTATAATGACAATCCAGCTATTAATAATAAACATAAATTAAACAAAAGTGGAACGTACACTCCTATCAGACATTGTAGTTAATGAGCCCAAGTGGCAGTTTTATAAAATGAAACAATAAGATCTTTGCCTTGTGATAAGTTAAATATTAATGAAATATCACGCTAATACTTTACTCATTATCAAAATTTTACTCCACAATATCGTGCAAATCTTATGAAAATACATAGACAAACAAAAACGAACTAATATTATTTCTTCAGATAAACCAACTACAGTCATATTTGTAATCAGTGTCGTAACTAAGGTCAATAAATTTAAAGTGTTATTTAAGTTTATACATTTAAGCATTAAATATAAAGAGTGCGCCCCTTGAGGCTTGCACCCTTGGCAGCCCCTAGCTGCGACGCTGTTTATAATGTCCTGTTAAATACAATAATAACATCATTAATTATGTAATGTAATGATAGGAAGCGCATTATTATCAAATAAAATTTTAATTGAAATCGGTATAGAAAATGATTTAATGACGTATACATGTATTCGAGGGAATTGTGGTTGATTATTTAAACATCTGCAACATATCCATTTAGCATTTTGCAAATCAAATGAATCTCGAGTTCCGAAAATTAAACGATAACGTTCATGTCGTGCTAGTAGTAGTAGTAGTAGTAGTAGTAGTAGTAGTAGTAGTAGTGGTAGCAATAGTATTGTAGTTGAATGACAACTAACAATTTCCGTTGAAACCATCTTTTCGTTCAGTAAACATGCATAATTGAATAATAACATTCTATTTTACTTCTACAATACTTAAATCAATAAATTGTGTTTTCTACAAGAAAAATGACAATCGAAAATTTTGCTCATTTTTTAATCTAATCGTTATTAATTAATCAACAATATTTCCACCTAAATTTGATAGCAAAACTAAAACTCTAATACGATCGATTTTTTTGTGATATTTTTGATAAAGGTAAGACATGAGGTTAAAGCCGTCGTGGTCGAGCTGTCAAAATGTGTAACAGGTGTTAGGCTACATATTGAAGTATATATGAATAGTGATGAAAACGGTAATGACTTTTTTTTGTATGTTTAAATATCGACATGAAAATCTGTCGATGGGGATATTTTTCGAGGCGCGTTGCGATCAGATCGTTACCACCACGACCTGACGATTTCTAGATTGGTTAGCTGGCAACCGAGTACGACAACACATATTCATATTCGGTTTTATCGTTGATGAATAGCAAGATTTAAACATTGACACTGATTGAACGGTACAACTTGATTAGATATGGTATTAAACGAGCGAGTTGAGTGCTGTAAAATTTGTCATTGCCTTAGATTCTTGACGGTGATTGTGGTAATAATAGTGGTAACGATAATAGTAGCTGGAACTGTAACTAAATATATAATAATAATAATAGTGATATTTTATTTTATTAGAAAAAAATCGAAAAAGTAAACGAGAGTAGTAAGCAACTGTCGGTACGTTGTGCCAAGCTGTTGCTATAGTAACGACACGTGTTGAGCACGGCGTTACTTTGTGAATCTTGTCACGTTATGAGATGAAAAGGGACCTTTGGGAAAAGCAGAAGAAGATGGGAAGAACGACGGGGTGGACTCTAGATCGAGATGATGATGCTAAACAGAGAATAACCCACCTAAAAACAATTGAATTAGAACAATACGACACATGTCTGTAATACATAGTTAGATCATGGTATATAAGTACATAGTACATCAAATTTAATTTATTTTTAAATAAAAATAGAAAACAATCCATAGAGTTGCATTTTCTTACAAAGTGATATTTTAACAAAATAAACAAATTCGGACGAGTATTAATCTTTCAAGTTAATGAAATTTTCACAACAAATGTTCTACAAACTCCTTTACAAATTGGAATTTGTTTTCTACATCAGTTTCACCTGTCGTGCCGTTACTGTTATGAAGAAATATGTCTGAATTTTACAAATTAAAGAAAAAAAAAATTATATATAGTATAGTATTAGAGAAAGAAACAAAGATACTATGCAAAAGTTTGATGAAAGTAAAGAATTTCATACAAGTTGATCCAGTAGTATTATGATGCATGTTTCTGTCGTAGCTTCCTCTCCGCCAACAACACCAGCGAAATCAACAACAACAGAAACACCAAGTCGGATCAAGGACATATTTGGTAATGGTGATTTGAATAATTCAGTCTACGGGAATCCCTCGTCTTTGACCATACACTTAAATGAAAAAGGTATTTTCTCATTATGTTTTTATCTATAATTTAAGACAATTACAGTGGCAATATTTGTTGTTGTCAACACGAAAGAAAGAGGTGGAATCAGTCATGAGTCATGAGTAAAAATTTGGTGGATGCGCCGGGTAAATTCGCTATTTTAAAAAAAAGCAAGTCGTTTATAACAATTATTAAATATATTGTGGAAAGCTATTATTATTATTATCATTGGTGATTTAGGTTGTTAAATATAGCAAGTATTATACCTCAGTCTGTTTGAAAACGTTAAAATACTTAAAATTACTTTCACATTCCAACTTAGTTCTTACAAAGCATACCTGAGTCTAATCAGAGTTTGTACATTAATTTTAAATACAACCCCTTAAATCAAAGAAAATTTCTCGTTGAGTTATCTTTTTAAGGAAACTTCATTTAAGTCGGATTTTGATACTACAATTAAAACTTTGCAATAATATTTTTTCTTTTCTCTTTTTTTTCTTTTCTAATTACAACGTTAATATTATTCAATTCAGAATTGATAATTACGATATCGTTATTCGTCTGCATCTTTCTCGATATTCTAATTCAATAACGAATCGGCCACTTTGACAAAATTAACTTCCGTAATTAATTGGTTTAGATAGTTAATGGGAAAAATTCGGCTGCAAGCTTGATGAGTCATAGATTGATTCTTAAACATTCATAGGAAAAGGGGTGATTCTTTATTTCCTGATTCTCGTTTTTTATTCTACTGTTAGTGGTGGTGTTGTTATTATTGTGTGGGGGGGTGGATAAGGACGCGACACCCTTCTTGAGACGGCAATATAAGTTTTAAAAGCGTTATTTTTGCACAGTTTTTATAACTTTTATCCTTAAAAGTATTTTCATTCCTTTTTTTAATTGCAGTTAAAAGTTTGAACACGTTTCGCATTGTGTTTTATTGAAAAGGCAAAGCTTTATAAAATATTCGTCGTAATCTTGATGCGACGACTTAAGTTGACCATTGAAGGGTGTTTTTTTTTTTTAAAAAAAAACCGTCGCGAGTCAATTGTAATTCTCATCTTTTTTAAAGGTTTTTTAATGAACTTTCCTTTCACTACCACTTAACACTAATTGCACGTTCATGCTTTCTCATAACGTTTATTTCTTTATTTCGAAATTTCTTTGTCAGTACCTGTTTATGTAACTATAATCAAATATATTTTACCAAGTACTATACTTTTTATAAAATAGACAAATATTTGTTTATTAACTATATTTTATAATAAAAGAGCGTTGTTTCAAAAACATTACGTGTTAAATAAATGTTTGTCAACTAATTAATAATCCCCCAACCCTTAAATAATCGCATATGGAATTAGAAATTATGTATAGTCAGAGAGATAGAGTGATGTTAATCCCAAATGGATACAAGTTTATGAATAAATTTCTAACTCAAATTAAGATTACCCTCTTTTATTTTATTAAAATAAAATATTGTTTAAACAAGTTGTCCATCTCTTTCTAACTAATATAGCTTATTGTTAAAATAATAATAAGGAACAAATAGATATTCATTAATTAAATTGTTTTAATTTCACAGGTTCTAAATATCAATCCAATTTAAATGAAATTGATAAATCTGAACAAAAATCCAGTTCGGAAACGGATGGGAAAAGCGGCAGTTACGGTCATATGATGCCAAGTGGTATCCAAAATTCATCTGGTAAGTTTAAATATTTCCCTATCCCACACCCGTCTTTATTTTTATTATAATGATCATTATAATTTTAAATATAATTTATGCGTAAAGACGATCGATTTTTTTTGACGATGTTATCTTTAAAATCGATGCTACAATGTACAAAAGACAGACTTGAGCAGGATTGTTATCATAACGCATCTAAGTATGCCGTTTCCTATATGGTTGGAATATGTATCAGTTATCGCCAAGTTACTTTTATGAATAATTCATCGATTTCATTTAAAGTTTAAGGAAAGAGAAACTTGATATAGAACAGTTTCATACCAAGAGACTAGGTGTATTACAATTTTTAAATTAACAATAAAACTCGAATACGACGTTATTTGGCAGATTCTCAACTATTCAACAAGGATATCTTATAGAAGAAGTTTGTTTTTAAATCAAAAAAGATCTAAATTGCGAAAAAAGAAATCCATATTTCTATATTTTTATGAAAGTTTGATTAAACAACTTTGACAATCTATTTGATATGTTTGAAATGTGAGACATGTCCAAAAATGAAGGAAAAAGGTGAGTTGAGTTGTATAATAGAAAAGGGTCAGGTCAGGTCTGTACTGTTCAAAAATTGATTATTGAAAATCCCTGTCTATCTTTATTTCTTTAATTCGTTGATTTACTTTGTTATCGTGACTGCAGAGTCATTGTTAACAGAGCTATCTATCTCACTCTCTACAATTGCATTAAATGTAATAATTGAAAAGAGACAAGTTTAAAACAACCATCGCGCATCATTTCTTAGATGACGTTCTGATAGTGACTCTGCATCTGTCAAAGTATCCCTCTTATATACAAAACATATGGAAAAGTGAGTGAAACAATTATTTGCTGGTACATGAAAGGTAACTCATTATCAGCCGGTAGATAGAGACTAATCTTTAAAAATTGAGTGAATACCACACGTCATTTTTGATTATCGAGAGAGCAAGAAAAAATAGACATTAACAAAAGTTACACTTATTAGTTCGTGTTTTTTTTTTTGTTTTTTTAAATAGTAAAGAGTAGTTGTAACTTCTACTATTTCAAGTCTGAACACATATTGTCTTTGATGTCCTCCCTAGGTACATTTAGCATTCCCTTTCACAATGCAGTCGCTTTATATTTTGTTAAAATGTTATCTTTCCCTAAATAAAATCACAATAAATTTGTATCTTTTAAATAACAAAAATAGGACAAACTGAGTATTTTTTTAAATATTAAAAAAATATTGAAAAGCTGTCAAATATCTTGGATAAATCAAATACGATAAGACTGTTTTCATTTTCGAATATTTTCTTATAATAAAACGAGAGAAACAGGAAAAAATTGCGAGGTCAGTCACGTTTTTTTCTTCATTCTCTACAACAGTCTCGTTGTATTGCGTAACATCATCTGTTTATATATATCTACTGTATGTAAGCGATCCAACTTGTTTATGACTAAAGATCTGTTAGTATTAAAATAAAAAGCATTGTCAGTTTTATAAGAGACAATCGATAGGTACCTACATAAAACTATTGAAACTACTACGAAAATCACTGATTTTGATTAGTTGAATTCGATTCGCTCTTTTCTAACAAAACAAATAAATACGAACAAGATTAATAATCAACATCACATTAGATAGAACAGCTTTTGTTCCCGAAAAAAAGATCTTCTACGTTATCAACTCACTTGGATTGTCTATTCTGTATATCAATAGTAGACATTAAAATATAGACCAAGCTTGTTTACAGCATTATTATCGTTTGCCAATAAACTACAAGGATACTTCGACCGCCTAAATGTTGCCTCATTTCATCCTACAATAATATGTATGATAAAAGATTAGTAGATATTTCTATTTGAAATCATTCGATTACATTAGCAACTCACTTATGAATTGCCTGATCTGGATTGACGACTAAGCAAAACGTTAATTAGTGTCAATACACCAAAAGACATCACAACTTCAAAGAATCGGAGATCGAGACTAAAAATATCTCTATTTTGTAATATTATGCAAGTCTGTATTAGTACATTTAACAAAAAAAAAAAAAGAAGACTACTTCGCTAGAGGCTTGCTGCGCTTAACGAGATTCTTCACAAAAAAAATCAGTTATTCCAGAAAAAAATCTATGAGTATAATTAGAAGAATATGTCAACATCTCTACTTTTGAACATCGTCTGTAAAAATAAAATTAAAGTTGAATACATCCCTATATTTTACGTTAAGTTCAAGTTATTATACAGTCTATCTCACAAAAAAAAGTAAAGAAGTTTCCGTTATAATACTGCGGAATAATCATCTTTTAATTATTTTCCTATAAGAGAAACTATATTTTCTGATATTTTTGTGTGATATCGATTTACAGATTGTTTTCAGGTATTTCTAATGTGTTCCATAAGTTGCCCCAGTTGTTTACCTTTCTTGTCAAATAGAGTTATACGATACATCCCGTTCCTATCGACTAATCAACGGTCAATGGTATTCTGTAAATAAATATCATAATCGAATAGTTGTTCATAGTGAAGCATGCGCTGTTTCAATTACAACGCCTTTAAATTGATTCGATCATGATGACCGGTAACAGAATACCATTTTTAAAATTTTAAAGTTATTCTATATAAATTCTTAAAATATTATTTATTTTATTTTAGGTAATATAAATTTTGGATTTTCATTGGGAATTCTTCTTCAAATATTATTTTATGCGCTACGGTGAATATTAAACAAAATCGAAAATTACGCGTAATCATTATATAAATTAAACTAAACTAACATAAGTAGATATTAGAAATGATAAATTTAATATTATAAATTTACATGAGGACGCTTAAAATCAAAGCATAAATGTACAATTGTTTATAAAAATATAATATGTATATGTATCACCTAATTTAAATCAAGACTGAAACTGTTTAGAAACAGCATTGAATTTAAGAGAGAAAAATAAAAGAATTATTAAATAAAATGACAGAAAATCGTTAATTATTATTTAATATCGGATAAATGTGGCAAAAGAAATCAGTAAATATAACAATAACAAAAATCCATCATTAATTAAAACTAAACAAAATGAAGTCAAAATACTTGGTTTGCATAACACGATATTTTTAATTAATTTGTATTCTATTATTAATTATTGAATGGTAATATTGATTTTATAAGTTCATAGTGTAACAGTCTTTAACTATTGATTTTAATTTTACAATAAACTTATATCAATATTGTGAAATAATTTCAAATGTTTTATAATTTAAGACAGTTAAACTAATATATGTCTGGGAAAGCTTGAATTTCTCAACATTAAATGTAGAAGCACTGAAATATCAAATATGCGTAGCTTTAGTAGAATTTAACAGTGTTAATTGTAGTAAAAAAAAAATTATACGAATAAGAAGAAACCTTAAATAAATGATGTTTTATTGTAAATAATGAGAAATGATGAAATGAAATAAGTTATTGTATAACGAATGATTCGTTTGATGCAGACCTTAATTATACATCAAATGAAAATACAACAATTATTTTATTTACAGGTATTTTTATATAAAAAAAATTTGAAATACAAAATCAAATTATAATAATCACTTTTCCGTTTTCTACTTTTTTTCTTCAAATACAATCGAATGTTGCCTCACAGTTTTATTGTTCGATAAAATTTCTAAACAAATTCGCTTTCAATTTTGAGACTCCTACTATTTTAATTTTGATATTGTTCTTCTCCAAATGATCCTGTTATAGGTAAGATTAGATACATTTTGTGCCCAACAAAAATCATTTTTGTTGTTTGTTTTTTTTTTGTAATTCTGAGAGATTCATGAACCTTTAAGACACACAAGGGCATGGTATCCACTTAGATGAAACACTTTGTATGTATGCCAACTATCATCCAGCACGACCGTTGTGCGAATTCGGATACCAAACAAGTGTAATAAAACTGAATCATGAGACGAGATATGCACGATATACCTACACCAATACTGTTTCGATGCGGTCAATAATATGCCCTATAATCTCAGCTTATTTCCAGTTTATTAGAATACAACTTATCTTACTTTGCTTTGATCATGATAATTGAATGTAGCCTAGTGCAAGCTCGGTTCATGCACTAAATAACGATAAAAGAAGAAGATATACGCAAATTTGATTAGGAATTAGTTTGAAACTTTAACAAATTGAGTAATTAGTTTTAAAATCGATTTTTTAATAAGAAACACAGGGTATTAGAGGAAATTTAGCCATATTCTATAAAATTATTTTCATTTGTTGTATAAATTTTTTATTTCTTATGTTAGATCAGTATATTAGTCGTTAATAAAATTGATATTAATTAATTAATTAATTGTAATAATATTTAAATGTAAATTACAGTATTTTGACTTTCCTATATTACAGAGTTTGCGCCAGCCACCGTTACGCACCAAAACGTTACCTTGAAACTTTAAGCTGAACGGTGAGAATTTTTGTTTGCGCTGTTCTCAGCCAACACTAAGTCTAATGAACATAGGGAAATTGGTACTATTAGCTACAGTTAGATAGCGCTGTAATCGTAAATTACGAATCAAAGTGACATCTATTCTCCCGTATGAAAGATAAGTAACTCAGATGGCTAAGTAAAGATGCCGCAGTAAAAAGTGCCGCAACACGAACAAAGCTTTCTCTGTCCCTTTCCCGCAACAATGTTTATTATTATTATTATGTATTATTGAAGAAGTGTATTTTGTGCCAAATAGATGCGAAAATTCAAAGCAAATAATAATGTTATATGAATAAAGTGTTCGTCTTGTCTGTAATTTGGGTTATTAAATTAATGAATGAAAGCCAATGAATGAAACTCTAAATCAAACTTAAATTTTTTTTAATATAATTGTAGTTTTATTTACAAGTTTTGAATTTTAATATTATTTAGAAAATTTAAATTTTAGTTTTAATTAATAAATAAAATAAATTCTTCAAGTCACAATCTCATAAAATTGTATTTACATATTACATCACATATGTTTCGGTTTAAAATCCATCATCAGATCAAATTATAAAATTAATTATAAGTAATAATTCAATAAATTACTAATAAATTAATATAAAAAAGTCCCATAAGCTGAAAAAAATTTTTGTACTGTATTACAAAAATATTTTTTACATATTAAACTTTTTTATATTAATTTATTAACATAATTATAACTACCAAAACCAAATGAAGAAATAATTACAAATGATATTAATTGTAGCTCAATAATAATAATAATACTAATAATAATAATAATAATTACATTCAAATATAAATGGCATGTTGACACATTTCGTATCATAATAAAAGAATTTAGATCAATTTTACAATTGTGAAAACAAAAATATGTGATTAACGAATTAAAAAATAATTAATTGCAAAATTTAAATGTCCCAAGAATTCTGTTTTATTTTTATTTTTTGTTAGGTTTATGTTAGGTTATGTTCATCAAATCATTGTAGTTTTGTTTATATTCAATTGAGATGTAGACAATAATGTAAATCTCTCTAATATCAACAGTAGTAGATTACTGTTATATTGACAGTAACGATTAGCTGATCGTGTACCCGCCACATTGATTCAAGTGCACGTGGGGATGTGGGGTCACGTGTTTAATACTGACAGTGTTTCATTGGTTCCCTTATTTTCATGATATAGCGTAAAAAATCGTCTTATACGGTTAGAAATCTGGACCTTCAAAGTTCAACGGGGAGATTTTAACGTACCGGTGGCTGGCGCAAACTCTGTATTATTAAAGACGAAACGTGTCTTAATTTGTCAATGGTGCCAAATTATATGTGCGTAAATAACGGGCAAGTTAACTTTAAACATTATTATTATTATTATTGTTTATTGTAATAATTAATAAATGATGTTGTGGATTTTTGTTCAACATATATATTATATAAGTTTTAGAGAAAATTGTTGTAGGTAAGTCTTACCTGGCTACTGATTCGTTTTATTTTCAATCGTTGTAAAATATGAGTTGAAGACAAAATAAAGTTGTCTTTGCGTATGTACAACATAAATATATAAACAATGTATTGAAATGTATATATAAATAAAAAAAATAAATAAATACTATATATATATTATATCTATATATAGATATTTTGTGTACGTGTTTTATTTTATTCCTGTGTAAAGTACATTTAAAGGAAAAAAATTATGAATAAACATTTTCATTGAGGGTTTGTTAAAAGACAAGATTAATTTTTGCTGTTAGGGAATTATACAAGTTCTTATCGTTGTCTTTCTCCCATTTACTTGTCCTTAATATTTTTATTGTTTATTTTGAAGCTCTTCATTTAAATTTCCATAAAAACAAAGATCTTTTGTGTTTACGTACATTTAAAAGAATAAAAATGTAAATAAAGCTCAACATTTATAAAATTGTGCTATTAAAATAAAAATAAAGGAAACCGAATTATTCATTTAAATTGCATTTATAATAATATTAATAGAGTCGATTAATTTTCATGCATATTATATTATATAAATGTAGTAGTTAATCCAGGCCCTTTCATTGATAGAACCTGTAGGCTAAACGATAAATTGTGGAAGACTTCCGGCTGGTAATTCAGCAATTTCGCTTATCTCTGAATTAGCAATCCACCATAAATTACATTAGGAGAGAGAAGAAGAAAAAAACAGTGAATAAGTTTTAGGAAATGTTATTATAAAAACGACATTAATATAATGTTAAGGTAGTCCAATTTATTTTTGAAAGAAGGCTGTCTATAAAATTTATATTAAAAAATTTATCGTATCTTGGTGGTAGAAGAAAGTTTCGGACAATAATTAACTTTAAACGACTTGAAATCTGCTTTCATTGGTAATTTGGTAAAGTTAGTTAGAAGTAGTGTTCGTAATAGAGGGTATTAAACGGCCTGAGGCTACATTTGAGCACACCCTGTCCACATTACACTTTCAATATTTATGTAAACTAAACAATGAGCTCATTTTGGATGAAATATTCTAACTTAACGCAACTAAAATAAATCTGTCTTTTTGTTACAAAAAGAAATTTTTGCTTATTCTCTTATCTATATACATTCTCTATCTACATGTATTTGCTTGTTAACATTCAAGTTTGTTTTCATTCAAAATTTCAAATTTATTCCAACTGTTTAATGTTGATGTATAAACTAATTTTAGTTAATAGGGTACAGGTATGTTTTATACTAGAAAATGTTCATTCGGTCATATAAAGGTAAATACTTTGCGACTTGTAGATCTTATTCTCGTATGCAAAAGGTGCTCTAGGTGCTTTACGAAAAGTAGAAGTTACCGCTATGTAAACTACGTTGGTAAACTCTGGGATGTGTACACTGTTACCGCTTTGGTCGAATTGCGATACAATCAGGTAAGCTTACTCAAGGGATAAAGTAGCTAACTTTTCAAAGAACACTGTTTATTAGTTAATTTAAGTAGGTAAGATAGAATTTTTATACCTCGTATAGTAACTAGTTACGATATATTAGACAAACTTTATATCATCCTGCAACATTACTTGTAGCTACATATTATATGAATACAACTTACAATTTCGATTAAAGGAACGTATATATGTAATTAAATTACAACTATTACACAATCAAATTGAAAATTAATAATATAAATGTTATATACTACATAGATATAATGAAACAATTATTAAATTCCTGTGACATTCCTTGGAAAATCAGCAAATCTATCACCTGCCGCGTACAAAACCAAATTACCCAATGAAAATTATTCCGTTTATGCGGTTATCAATTCGAATCCTAATCATCAACATAGTCGAGAATGTTGGTTCCTTTGATATAGATTTAATCAAATATCAACCTTTAAATATTCAACCGGTTCTTCTTTTCATCCCACATTAATATTGGCTCATTTCTAATTAGAAATCTAGTCGAAAAGCATTAATGGTAAATATTTAGATAACTGCCATCGATAAACATCCGGAAATCATATACTTAACAACAAAAAAATTAATTTAATTAACACAAAATATAAGTTGTAAAATATTGAAAAAATATCGCGTAATTATCGAAAGTATGGTCATGAAATAGCGAATTGTGAGATTGTTGTTATGCACATACAAGGATTTATGCAGTAATCCAGTAATCCGACTATAAGGGGTTGGAATTCTATCAAATAAAATTTCCTAATTTACTTTTTCGATATTTAACTTTTAATTGAACATCAGGTGTACAAGCTGTTGATATTTCCCATTTTAACTAATAATCTGATAATTATACAAATTTATAACGTTTATAATAATCGTTTCATTTTCTTTTATTAATGTAGCATTGTTTGGATTTAATAATTGAATCGAACTAAAACTTTAGACAAACGACATTTTTGTTTATTTAACAAATAATTGATAATTCCGTACATTTATAATTTGACTTGTACACTCAGATGTACATAAAGCAGACCACTTTTTGTGCAGTTGTGTAAAACCAGCTTTTCAGGCCGGTCGTGAGAATATAACAGAACTTCCAAAGGTTAGGATTAAGAAAGAAAGATGTTCAATCAGAAGATGAGGGTGGGATTACTGATACTATTTTGAATATTTATCTGAACAGAAAATACTTTCTACAAATTTTGTATGGTGGAAGCTCATTCTCTAACACCTGCCCACCTTTTTACCCTAAAGAGAGAAACAGCCTAACAAAAACGTGATACTCCTCGTTCAAGAGTTAGTTTTATGTGCACCCGAGTGTACAAGACAGTTTAATAAAATAATCGAAACTATGTCTCGTCTATTTAGAATTAATTAGGTTGACTTGAACGAGAACCGCGAGAATGACGAAAAGGAACCAAGTTTATTAAACAAATGTCCTGGTGATTTTTATTTTATTGTCAGGTCAAATCAAAATACCTCCACCTTTAGATAACTCGATTATTTATAATTCTTGATAATGCAATTAGTTTTATTAATTTATGATTCAGTAGTTGGAACTTTCAGCAAGAGATTTTAAAAGTGTAATAAAAATATTTTCAAGTTTACTAACTCATTTGTTCATCTGGCGTTCGTTAAGTAACCTAATATAATGATCATGCTTCGTTGAATTCTCACGATTCGTTACCAATGATCCAGATTCGTTCATGCACCAGTATATATATATATATATATATATATATATATATATATATATATATATATATATATATATATATATATATATATATTGTCTATGATAATTTAACACAATTCCAATTCAAATAATTGACCAAATTACAAAATCGTTTTTTCTTTGTCTCTTTGATTATATAATTAAATAAATAAATCCATAAATATTTTCATTTATTTGTTATGATTTCAACAAAAGAATAACACCAGCATTAATTTGATCATGTCAATTTTCATTAAGTGTTAATGTAAAACTCACGTACAGCTATAAATTTATTCATCGTTGATATTATGTAGAACAGTGGCTACCTAAATACGGTGTCGGGGGGATATAATTGCGCCCAACAAAAATTCTCTTTATATGTGCGATATTGTCAAAAATTGATAATATACAATGCAATCAATAGATTTACTAGGTAACAGGTCCTACACTTTCTATAAAATTGTTGGAGACTACTGTTAATCAGTGCCGCATTAAGCCTATATCAGGCCCTAGATAATATTTAAATTGGAGCCCCATTTATAAAGTTGCTTCTAAAAATACTTAAACCATGTAACTCAGAATGCTTCTTAATAATAGAGAAAAAAAAATATATAGGAAAACATACAGAAGATAATTAGTGATTTACCGCTGTTTAAATAAAATTAGATGGTTCTTTTTCAAATTTTCATTTCAGAAAATTGTTCACTAATATCTTCACAATCTTACTGTTGAAGAGTATCTTTTTCTAAAGCAAACCCTGCTAAAGAACTTACAATTAGCTTTTCCTGTCTTGCCAATTTTTAATCATCGATATATTGCTTATTTTTTAAGATATTGTGAAAAGTAAACATGCCTTGGGTAGAACAATAAAGGTACATGTACATGAAGCTTTCTATTTAAAAAAAAGTGTGACAAAACTCTGAATGGCAGAGAAAGCTCTTGGACCCTGCTTTTTCGTACATTTTCCTTTATAACTTACTAAATTATTGATTTTCAATATTATTGATTTTCAATATTTAACAGGTAAATTTTGATAGAAAATTAAAAGAGCTTTCCAAATCTTTAAGAATTTTCCCGATATGTTTGTTAGTTTTCCGATAACTGATATCATCGAAATTTTCTTAAACGACACCCCTGGATAGCGTTTTTTCAAACCATGAGCAAATCTACGACAAAAAAAAATATTGTACGATTTTCATTCAACACACTATTCCCGATTTAGGGTAATGTGCTGTTATTTTAAATGATCACAATAGCTTTGATTAAGTATACCAAGCATTGATTTTGCTGCAATTTGAGGTAAATTTGAATATTAAAAATAAAATATTATAATCGTTTTATAAAATGAATGCATTATGATTTTGATTAGAGATTTTGCAAGGACTAATTTGTGCATTCCTTTATAACTTCTTACATGAAATATATTTCTTCAAGCCCCCATCGCTAGCCATCATTAAAATTTCCAATTCCATGCTTCTCTATTAAATTATTCATCAATAATTACGTTAAAAATTTGACTTATGCCTGCTTGTTTCTGTAATAAATCAATACCTGTTATGCTTATTGATCTTATTGTCAATCCAAAAGTGTCGTAATTACAGTGTGCTGGGCTGATGAATGGATTTTGATTTGAAAGAAACTCTTGTAAGCTTTACGTAACCCGTAATTCTCTATTTCATTTACATGTATGGACGTAAAAAAAGATAATAAATGACATTTTACCTAATTATCTTATATATGTCTTATCGTTTTTCTATATTTTCACAACAAATATTACACGTTACTTTAAACTCACCTGTATGAAACCATTGATGTACACTGGCGATCAAAAAAAGAGACCGAGTCTTGAGCGAGAATTTCACATATTTTCGTTAATGTGAGTCAGGTTGTTTTTTTCATAAGTAAAAGTAAAAGTAAAAAGGTGATAGGTAGGTAGGTAGGAGGTGTTGGCGCCAGTTTCAGCCATGGCAAATTTGTAGAATGTATCTTTTTATTCAGGTAAATACTTAAAGTGGCACCAATAACCCTACCCCTTTGCTCTGATTTAATTTCTTTTTTCCCAAATTCTGACCTGTTAAGATTTTGTTACATTGTGATGACCTGTTTTACACAGCCGCACAAGAGGTGGTCTCTTTTTTTTAATCGCCACTGCACATCTACAGTGAGACCATTATCTTAGTGAATTTGAATAATCGAAAATCTAAAAATCACCTAAAAAATTTTAATCGGTTAAGTAGCAATTTTTTTTTAGAATAACATTCTTACTATACACAATAAAGATTATATTTAGGTACAATAGTTTTGGAGGAGCATTCGTATAAGTCCGTTTCCAACATGGTTCTTTCTCTACGCCTTAAAAATTGGTATATTTTCCCATAGCCCTGTAAATATCAACAATTATAACCTGTAATAAATGTAATTTTCAAAAAATCTTACCTTAGTCATTGGGATAGATTTTAAGTCATTGAATAACAAAAATATAACAAGATGTTGATGGTTTTTATTTATATAAATAATGGAATATAATGTAAGACATATATAAAATTACAATAGTTTAATTCCATTGATATTTGAATTTATTAAATTAAATTGTTTCGTGTTGCTAGTACATAGTGCCCTAAGTTCAATTTATCTACGAACAATGATCTAAATGTAAGTGCAAGTATTTAAATTTAAAAAAAAAAAATAATCAAGAAACACTTATAAATATGTCGTAACATCTAATCTAATATTTACTATAGTTGTACTTTCTGATGCACCAAAATCAGTAATACTAAAAAAATTTTTATGAATACAATCAAAACAGCTACACACTTATTTATAAGATAGCGCAAAAGACTAAGTGCTGTCTTTTATTTGTTGAAAAATAATGATTATTTACTAAATTTTAAAATGTGGTGTTATTTATTTGAATATTTGAAAGAAATACATGCAATGATAATCTTCTGTTATATTTATATGATAAATGTAGATAATAGTGAGGAATTGTTAATCTTGGTGCCGTCAAAGTACAATTAATTGATTATTTTTTTTTATATTTATTTCTAATTTAATGTCCTTGAAAGAAATGCAATGATCAATAATAATCCTGGTAACACAACGAAATTCGAGCTTCCTATAAAAAATAAAGAAAAAAATACAATAAAAAAATAATTCCGACAGCGTGCTTAATAAATGTAGGTATGTGTACAATGTTATTGTTTTTATTTCTATTCAGAAACAATTGTTGAATTTGAAAGAAATATTCTATGCAAGAGACTGAATTCATTACCATTTCAAGATACAAAGGTATGTTTTTTTACAAAAATAAATAGATAAATAAATAAACAATGATAATTTTAATTGTTGTATATTTTGGCAGGGGTTGATTTGTATTTGGAATTAACGCAAAATCTTCTATTTACGAAGATTACCTGCAATTATAAGCTCGACTTTTGAAGGTAGAAAATATTATAAATTATACGATCGATATTCCTTGTATATGTGAATATATGCCGGTATATTTTCCCTACATACACAAAACTGCTGATTTAGAATATCAATTTTGTTTAAAGAAAGTTTGTCAAATAAGAAAAATTTATGGGATGTTGTTAACGAAACTTAACAACATAACAATATTCCTCCAATATAATTCGAAAACGAATCAATTAGATTTTAAAATATTTGTGATATTTTTCCTATTCTTAAATTTATTATTCAATTTACATTAAAAATATGTTGTAAACTTACCACCGCACATTCCACCAGGCACCTCATAAAGTCCTTCTTGACATGTACAAACTTTATCAATACCTTCGGCTGTTTTGTTTTTGTCTTTTGGCGGTAGACATTCAGCACCAGTTACACATTCTTCATCCGTTGTACATAAATGTTTTGGTCCTGTTAAAATGATAAAAACAAAATTACTTATATGCAATTACAGTTCAATAATAATAATATAGTTCTTGTTTCATCCTTTTTTCTTGATACTATAGTTCAATGAACGACACTAATGTTTAATTCATGCTCGAAATTGTAAAACGAGGTGTGAATACAAATTTGACGGACTGTTATTAAGGGCTGTCTTGAAGGTCGGCTAAAATGTCGTTCTAAAAATACCAAAAAACAAGAAAGAAAGAAAAATAAAACATATACAAGTATGTGATTATTTGTGTTTGAATTTCATGAAAAAAGCGTTAGAATGACCTAATTAAAAAGAAAAGTCGATAGTCCTTTAAATGTACCTATTATATATAAATATTAGAATTTATAATCGAAATAAATTTTCAGGAAATTACCTTTGTGGGTGGCCTTACAAATACCATTGACGGGATGCGCGTTATCGCCACATAAACAATAACTCTTCAAACAAGTTGTTCCTTTGATAAGATTACAGTTAGCTTGAGTGGTGCAGGATTTCCCTTGTACTGAAACACAAATTTTACAACAAAATCAATGAGTGTAAACGAAAAATCATCACAGTTCATCATAATCAAATTTGTATATAAAATGAAGTTGTTGAAGTAATGCAGATCCAAGTTAATATCACTCGTACATAGGTAACTTCAACATCTTCAAAACAATACAAAAAAAAAAAAAAGAAATCAAAATCAATTCGTACCATGGTTTTGTTGTGGATTAATTTGCGTATTTGTATTTGTCGATTTACCAAAAGTAGTGAGGCCATGAGCGTGATTAAAACCAACCAAAATTAAAAGTAACGGAATTGAAACTGTCACATAGAATGCATTCATTTTGCACTTGTTTACCAAATGTTTTGTTGTTAACGAGAGGTGCTATAATCACAGCCGTAGTCAAAATGCGTTATGTTGCAGAGTTTTCTTTTGCTTAAATTATGTACGCTTGCGCTAAATATCTTTGATATTAAGTCAGGCACGTGTAAAAATACAGAATTAGCGTCTTTGTTGTATAGAAGGATCTGAAAACGATAAGACGGCGGCCCTACGGCGCCTGAAATGCTTACAAAACACGCGATCTATTGCGTCACACTAGGCAAGTAGACCTTCAACAATTTACATCACCACCTGGGCCATTACTGGTCAGTCATTACATCATAATAAAGTTCAACATTTAGTAAACGATCTTTGGTTTTTAATCAAAATTTAATCACATCAATTTTCACTAGCCTCCTTCTACATTTAAATAAGGGAAACAAGAATATAAATACAAAACTTTAATGTAAATCGAATAAAAAGTGTTTGATTAAATCGAATATGTGACGTTTAATTGAACAAAATATGGAAATTTGCGACTTTTTTTTCTCCATATTATATTGGGGAAATGATAAAAACTATAATTAATTCGCACGCAATCCTGCGGTTTTCTAATTAAATATAGTATAAACCTTAATCGATTTGCCTCATTGTTTATTTATTAGTTAATGCATATTGGACGCTGACCTTTTCTTATACCTACATAATATAACTAATTAAAGCTAATTGAATTAAAAGGATGGCATTATCAATTTCAATTAATTCTCTCGGAATATTTTAAGAGTAAGTAAACTTTCAGGCTACGTACACAAAATTTGCTAATATCCATAGTTTACAATAAAAATTGCACACTTTACCGTGTTGTTTTTTGGGGGTGATGTGATAAAATCGCAGAATTGTCACCCAATTCAAATACTAATATTGTTAATTGACAAGAATTATATCAATTTTGATAATTTCCTGATAATTTCGACTGATATCGTATAAGTTTTATATAAACTATCGATTTTATCATTTGAAATAAACAGGTGTTAATAGAGTAATAGCGTGTGAATTGTGCAATTATTGTTGTTAGAAATTGTTGTGTTGCCTTTAGTGGTGAGTTTGTGACTTGATCTATAGAGAATATATCTAGTATAACAGTCAATTTCCATAATAAATTGCTATTTTACAATTAACGAAGATTGATATTCAAAGAAACCATGTTCACTATTGTCTGATAATATATAACCTTGATATTTATTATCAAAAACAAAGAAAAAAACTATTTTGAATACATCGATAAAAAGATTGGGAAACTATACACAATAGTGGGGTAAGTAAGACGGCTAATTTATTGCGTAGCATGCGGACTACGGTATTTTTAGATTTCCTTTAGATAGGTAAAGAGCAAAATCATTGAACACGCATGCAAAATAAGAAACACGAAAGGACAGTATAGGTATGCCTTTAGACCTTTTAATAGATTTCAACACGAAAATTGAAAAAAATTAACAACAATCAAAATCGAATAAATCCAGAATTGGGCTGTTTCCGCTAGGTCCCGCTGATACAGGGGACCCAAGGAAAAAAAGTAAGACAGGTACTATACTACGTATTCATTTTCCAAAAATAGTACGTCGATTTTTTTCCGGTGCACTTGGTTCAGACTATAACGAATTTGCAGCTTTGATCGTTTGATGGGGGCCCGGTTGGCGGGGAAAAATTAATAGTTACGCCACTGTTTAATATTATTCGATAATACGACATTGGCGGATGACTGACTTTGTTGTGCTAAGCAACAAAAACAAAATAATCAATTCATAAAATATATATTTATTGTTAATTACAAATTATATCACATTAACGGTATCAGTCTGTTATCAAAATATAACAAATCAAACTTCAGTGTATTTTGTATTCATTACAAAATTCGGACAGTTCTGATTATAGGTCTACTAACTGCATATTATAAATATGCAACAATTTTTTTTGTGTTTTCTTTGTTTAATAATTAAAATTGTGTAGAATAGAAAAAGACCGAGTCCATATCTAATACTCACTATTTTATAGTAGGTAGTTTTGTACTTTTTATTTGAAAAATCATGAAAATTTAACTTGATACATGAAATTTTCAACACAAATTACGGAAGTTGGCAAAATATAAATTACTGTAATTTGGACTCTTGGAATTATAAAGCAAATATAAATTTACTGGTAATCCGCTAAGATTTTGCAAATTTAAAATAGTTTTCTTCTACTTTTGTTATGACTCGATGTAATTTTATAATATTTAAGTAGTTTTAAGTTTGATGCAATTTTTTGTTTCAAAAATTACATACGCATACATTTAGATTTTTTTTAGTAAAAATGACATAAATAACATATATTAATATTGTACTTATTTTAACGTGCCTACCCCTCAATGTGAAAACTTGGTGAATATATAATAAAATATAGTTATATATTTTGTTTCTTTATTGTTCCCCTAAACTAATAATCGTTTAAATGTAACATTCTCGAATAAATACAAGTCTTCTTTGATATTTGTACTTGTAATGTTCGTATTCAAACAACATCTGCCCAGTTAGATAAATTCAAAATCAGCATGCAATGTTTTCGTTATCTAAATCATTCATCAAGTTGAGATTTAGGTCAAGTAATTTTCTAGACAAATACTTCTATATACAAAAACGATCACGATAAGTGGAATAATTAAGAAATTTTCTTAAAAGAAACTAATAAATACATGTACATACAAAAGGTTAGAATTTACATAAGTGCTGGTGGTGTAAAGGACGGTGGATGTATTAGAACGGAAGTAGGCGTCCCGGCGGCTGTCGTTGTTGTTGTTGTTGGTAGACTTGATGTAGATCTTCTTGAGAACCAACGTGGTATTATTTTACCTTTTTCTAAATAACGTTGTAATACGTAAACGTATGGATCCAATGTAAAATACATAGACATCAATACATTAGCAATCATTGAGAATACTTTACAAAATTTGGAATGTGAACAAAAATGCGACATCGGTATCGATATCTGAAAAATAATCACAAAAAGAAAAACACATAAAAATTATTAGAATGAATGTGTGAAAAGAAAATTGACGAATATTATACCATCTGCGGCACCCAACACACTATAAAAATGACACAAATGATCGCCATCAATTTAGCAAAAGCGACTTCTTCTGGTGTTTGATATTTAACAGTACAACCGACAACACGATTATTGTTAATAATTGAACGGCTAACACGACGGATTAAAGCGCGATTTTGCGATGGTATCCTCGACAATTCCCATATCACTGTTAAATTACATATTGCAATGCAAATACACAAACCGGTACCTGAAAACAATCAAAATATTGGGAAAATAAAGAAAAAACGATAAAAAAATATTAAGCGCGATTATTTGATAATAAATACATAAAGTTATAAATTTTCTTATTTAAAATGTTATGAAATGTACGGTCACGGTCAAGGCTATTACCAACTTTGTCGATACCATTTCATTTAATTTTTCGATAGAAAATTTCCTCTATTGTTCTAACAGAAACATTAAATAGACCTTTGATAAGTTTTAATAATATTATTTAAACATTATTATCAAAAATCGGTTAAATACAATTATGCTTCAATAAACATTTGTAACAATTATATACAGAGTCTTTTCTTAGTGATGGTTTATTCCGGCAAAACTCCTAGTAGTTATCGAGAGATTTGAAAAATATTTCAAGGACTTGTAGGAGAGGCCCTGGAGATTATTTCAGCAAAATTAGAACTTTATAGCTCATTTGGAAATTGATCAAAAGATGCTCGTTTCTGACGATGTCGCGTTTTTAAAAGAACGAGCAAAGCACGCAAAACGACTAAGAATGACACGTAGACCTTCCCAACAGTATATTTTTTCGTTGTTCTCTATTGCATTCCAGAGAAAATGTGAAACATTTTCATCTGTTCCAAAATAAAATGGGGAAAACGACAAAAATTACTGTTGACAGAGTCTCCGAGTCATTTTTAGTCGTTTCGCGTGCTTTGATCGTTTTTAGAAATCGAAACATCGTCAGAAACGAGCGTTTTCTAACCAACTTTGAATTGAATTACGAGGTTCTAAATTTTACTAAGACGATCTCCAGGGCCGCTCCTACAAATTCCTGAAATATTTGTTAAATAGTCCCACTACTATGAGTCTTGTTAACCATCTTTGAAAAAAGACCATGTATAGATTTGTACAGGGTGTGTGATCTAAATATGGTTGATTCTATGAAAATCCTATTAGTCGACGAGCAATTCGAAAAATATTTCAAGGATTTGTATGAAAGTCCCTGAAGAACATTATAGCAAAATTAGAACCGCGTAGCTAATTTCGAAGTTGGTCAAAAAACGATTGCTTTGAACATTGTCGCAATTTTCAAAAACGAAGTAAACACGTGAAACGACTAAGAATTACTCGGAGACCTTTCCAACATTGATTTTGTTCGTTTTTCTCCATTGTATTTCAAAGAAAATACGAAATATTCCCTCCTGTTCCAGAATAAAATGGAGAAAAACGAAAAGAATCAATGTTGAGAAGATTTCCGAGTCATTCTAAGTCGTTTTGCGTGTTTAGTTCGTTTTTGAAAATCGCTACATCGTCAGAAACAAACCTTTTTGAGCAACTTCCATATAAGCTACGAGGTTCTAATTTTGCTGAAATGTTTTTTAAGGACCCTCCTACAAATCCTTGAAATATTTTTCAAATCTCTCGTTGACTAATAGGAGTTTCATAGAATCGACCATATTTAGATCAAACACCCAGTATATATTCCATAAACTTACCAAATACTAAAAATGTATAAGCATAAACATAATCCAACGGCTCTTTAGCATCTTTATATCTTCGACACCGTACATTACCATTTTCATCAACATTATAATAAATACCGAAACCAATAAGGGGGAAATATGTTAAAATCGCACCCCCACACCAGAAACATATTATGAAACGTTTCAGCGACCTGTATGTAACAATCTAAAAGAAAATAAAATGAATAAGAAATAAAATTATCAATTGTTCTCCTAAAATAAAATCATATTTAATTTGGATATAATTCATTTACCTTATCGCGAAAGAATCGCAAGCATGTTAAAAATAAAGGAAACATTTTTTCTTTTTTTTTTCGAATTGAATAAAATGTCAGTTTCTCCGCATACAATAAATAACCACTAATGCAACGTCATTATATTTATTACTGCACCAAAATAGGCATAGGTTTCTTTATTTGTAAAAATTTCATATTTTTTTTTCTACATACATAGGTATATTGTACGTAAGATGAAAATGGCCAACCACCGGATAATTAACTGTAGTTTGATTGCTGATTTAATATAACAAAAATTTACCCACCTTGTTAATTAATCAAAAATTCTAATCATTTCTTTATATATGTAGATTATCGAAGGAAACAATTAATGTTTAAAGCATTTCCTAAAGAATTTTCGTATATGTGAGATCCCTTAATTGAGTTCCTATTAAGTGTTTTATCAAATAGAACAATCGAAATTTTCTATTATATTTGTTTTAAATAATTACAAATTGAGCAGTTCAATGGCATAAAAAATATTTACTTGATTATGTCTAATTATTAAACATTTAAATGTCATTATATAGAAATTTTTGGAAAATAATTGATTTCTAAGAGCCTATTTTGTTCCATTTTAATTATCGATTTAATTTCTTTGTTTATTTTTTTTAATTCAAAAGTGTTTCTCTAGTAAATTTTTCAACAATAATAAAAACGAAATATAGATCATTTTATGTAATATTTTCGCAAATAATAAGAAATATTGTCCAACAACGGTAGTCTAGTCGCCTTAAACAGTCATTATTTTGCATACGGTTCACGTATATGCAATAATAATGTGTAATATAATAATAGTAAATTACTCGAATTTAGAATTCAACTTTAAAAGGATATTAAACTATTGTCACAATTTTTTCTCTTTGTCTTTCTATTTTAAAAAGTGTGTTTGTAATTATTTTTAATTAATTGTTGAATTATTAAAATTTAGGACGAAATAATTTAAACTTACCTGTTGATAGAGGAAAGGTCTAGTTAGGGCCAACCAACGTTCTAATGCCATAACAAATGCAACACAACCAGAACCAATACCGAATGCCCTTAATAATACAAAATTAACACATATCCAATACATGGGTATTAATTTGAATTTTAATAACATCAACACGATAAACATTCCAACTTGTGCAACTAAATCATTTGTAGCTAAACATCTCAACATTAATACATGTTTCTTATTTCTTGTACGAGCTGATTTGTATAAAATCCACAATGCTGCACTATTACCAATAACACCAATTATAATTATTAATACATTTATTAATAAATTTGGGCCTTTTGGTTCACTTGCAGCTGACGGTACGTGTTCTTCCATTTCTTAACAACAATTAAACCATGACTGAAAATTCGATTTATAATCGTACTATTTATTTAAGAATATACTTTATCAACCTGTGTGCATTGTGACAAACTTTACGTTTATAAACAACAACACTAGAAAAAAGAAAGAAAAGGAAAATACACCTACTATTAGCGAATTTGTACCGTCTTTTTTTTTAAAGGAATAATTAATAAATACCGAAACAAGTGATTAAAACAATTAAATAATCTTAAAGTAGCAAGCACACAATTGAATGCGAATTCTTAATAGTGGTTTACTCACTGATGATATGTACAGAATATAAACTATAGATTATTGTTTTTATTTTGGAATTATTTTTAAACGTTCTTTTGCACAAAGAGAATTTCTGAAGATTAAAAACTAAAAAATATTAAATGTTTTTAAATCAAAAGAAACTGGAATAGAACAGCCTTCGATATAAATAAATTATGAAAAGATTTTTATTGATTTGTATTTCGTAAACTGAATCAAAATCATAATTAACACTATTTTAAATTGAGTTGGAGAACTTTTTTTAAAATAACAAGCTGACAAAATCGATCGATGCTCAAATATGGATCGTTCTTTTATCAACTTCATTACTATTTTATTATTACTTTAATTTCCTTTATGAAATTCATATTAGTTGAATATTAATCTTTTATAACAAAAACAAACGATGACTAACATTAAGTTATTACGATTGTAATAGAAATTAGTAAAAATTAATTAAAAAATTTTTAAAAAATATTTATTATTGTTATAAAATATCGCCACTGATCATCTTTTGATGATAAAATTTTGTCAACATTATTAATGGGAAAAAATTGGATTTTTTTTAAGTAAACCAAGAGACTTACCTTTACTTTACACCAAATGATAAGTGTAGGTGTTGTTTATCTTGAATGTCTTCCAATTAACAATAAACATATTTTTGAGCTTCTTTCGGATGAAAATGATCACGTGATATATTATAATATACCATCCCGCACGCGTAGTAAATATATAAAAAGTTAATACATCCTGTTTCTTATAAGATATAAATTAATTAAATTTAGTATTGATGATTAATAAATAAAATAACATTAAATTAATAAAAAATTGCCAATTAATTTAAATTCAATATGTGTAGATGAATCATTATTAGTATGAACATTTTTCATACATATTAAGTACAAGACAATACTAATAACTAATGTGACATATTCCTGAAATCGTTCTACGTGATAATAATCTTCAATTAATATACACCCCATATTACGAACACGAAATTAATTCCTATTTCTCAATATAGACAACACAACATTAACATATTTTTCGTCCAGTATTCGATCGAAACGTTTTCCAATTATTATCTGATCGACAATTATAGATTTATTTATACCTATTTAATTAATTCAATCAAGGGGAGAAAAAATAATGAAGCGACTGTAAACATATTGATAGAAATATGAGACACATTAACCACTCAACAATATGATTAATTACCGCCTATAAAAATCATTAATAATTATATTTTACATAAATAAAAAGAATTGTAACATTATTCAAAGCTTTCAGTACGTATAAAAGCTTCAAGGATAGAGCTTTCACGAACAACCCTCAAATTATCGGTTGCAATGTTAGGTAGGCAACTAAATATACATTAAACGTTTAACAAATAATTATCGAAATAATTTTAGTAATTGAAAATAATAAAAATATTTAAATATTTGTAACTTTATACTGTTATTTGAATTATTTTAACATCATGCAATGATCTAATCTTAGTTAAGATAAAAATAAAACTTACAACAATTTATATCGCTCGAGAAACCTGAGAAAATCCTGTTTTCAAATTGGTTTCGCTAATTTTTTTTGTATTTCTTAACACAAGACGCTTCTAGATAATTAATTTATTTATTAACTATTTGTTAATTAAACATTTTTTCAATTTAATCATACATAAGTTTCTTGTATGGTTTATTTGAAAATACAGAAATACTCCATATTAAAAATTATACACATGAAATTTTACATGTAAACAACTATGAACTATAATATTTTTAATAGATATAAGTTAATTTGATAATTCTAAAATAGTCAGTTTGTTAAAAATGATCTTTAAGAATGTTGAATATTGTCCAAAAAAATCAATACAATGTTTTTAAAGCAAATCTCTTCATTATTGTCCGATTTTCTTTTCATGTTATTTTCTGTTAATTTAACTTGCTCTCAAATCTTTTAATTATCGAATATAAATTTTGTCTAATTCATCCACTTTTAATGAACTTAGCACTTATTAAGCTGTAGCGAAGAATTTCAGTTAAATTTTAAGAAATTTTCATCCGACTTGATCGATTTTTAGCAAATTTTGATTTTTAATAAAGTATACAGGCTGTTCAATCTAAATATGGTTGATTTTATGAAACTCCTATTAGTCGACAAGCGATTCAAAAAATATTTCAAGGATTTGTATGAGGGTTCTTAGAGAACATTTCAGCAAAATTACCTAGATTAGATTTAGCGATTTTCAAAAACGAACTAGATATATGCAAAACAACTTAAAATGACTCGAAGATCCTTTCAGTATTGATTTTTTCGTTTTTATCTATTTTATTCTGGGGCAGATGGAAATATTTTGTATTTTCTCCGGAATACAATGAACAAAAACGAAAAAAACCAATGTTAGGAAGGACTCAGAGTCATTCTTAGTCGTTTTGCGTGTTTAGTTTATTTTTGAAAAAATGCGACAATGTCCAAAACGATCGTTTTTTGACTAACTTAGAAATGAGCTACGGGATTATAATTTTGCTAAAATGTTTCCTAGGGACTCTCTTACAAATGCTTAAAATATTTTTTGAATCGCTCATCAACTAATAGGAGTTTCATAGAACCAACCATATTTAGATTGAACACCCTGTATACCGTTTGGGCGCTCGAAATAGAAACAATGAAAAAACATCGGTCCCTCCCATATATACTAGTTACATATTAATTAGAAAGAGACAGAAAGAACGTGGGTGATCAAGAAATTAAAATTGATGGTGGCTATTACCACCCACCCTTAGTCCTTTGACCAAACAAAGCAATTTCTTTTGTACGAAAGAATCTGCAAAACTTTCTAGTTTAAAATATAACAATAACCATATGTTGAGGATTTCGTAGCTCTGTCACACAGTATCCCATTTTCTTCATGAAATATGTGGTCTGAAAATGCATCAGACAGAGAAAGGGACTGACTATCCTCAAGATTTTTATTTCTATTGGTTACATTATTCTTTTAACAATCTTTATTCGATTGATTCGTAATTATAACACTAATTTGAGATAGTTTTCTAATAATTTCTCTCCCGCGAAACAGATCTAACATTTTTTTATTAAGTCAACTAAAACAAATATGGAATATTTCTATTTTGGGCGCCCAAACGGTAGGGGTAGATATGTATACCCGAAATCATAAGGTATAAGTAAGGTATAAGGTATAAATAAGAAGTGGCAAGTCATATTATTTGGCGAAAAGAAAAATATTTCAAGGATTTTTAGGAAGCTTCGTGGAGATGATTTTAGCACAATTAGAATCTCATAGTTCATCGGGAAATTGATCAAAAAGCTCGTTTCTGCCGATTTTGAAAAAAGAACTACACACGTAAGGTGACTATAGTCATCTTACTCAAGGATCCTTCCAACATTGACTCTTTTCGTATTTCTCCATTTTATTCTGGAAGAGGTGGAAATGTTTCGTGTGTTTTCTAGGATGAAGAGGAAAAAACGGGAAAAGTCGTTTTTCAAAATCGCGAATTTCTCCGAAAGGAGCTTTTTTCGATCAACTTCCCGATGGGCTACAAAATTTTAATTTTGCTAAAATCCCTATTATTTATTGAGCGTTGTGTATAATATTTCAAGGATTTATAGGGTAGAACGTTTCAGCTAAATTAAAACCTTGTAGCTCATTTGGAAGTCGGTCAAAAAACGCTCGTCTCTGACGATGTAGCGATTTTCAAAAGCTTGCTACCCACGTAAAACGACGAAAAATGACTTGAAGACCATCTCAACATTGATTCGTTTTGTTTTTCACCATTGCATTGTAACGGTGGGCAAACCACTGTGCTTCGAGGAAGTATTTTTATAATATCGCGGTAGTCGAGGATCCGCCTGTGAAGAGGAAGATGAAACTTTACATCGCATATTATGAAACTGTTAGGCCTTAAATGATCTCAGAGTATGGCATCTGGAAGGGTAATAAAAAATAAAAACTACTCCCTAAATAGTATAATGGATTTTAAAAGAAGTACTGACGGGTACAAGAGGCCTTATACAAACATTAATTAATTATACAATAGAAGAGGTTTCACGATTTTAGTTCACAGAATTTTATGAAATATTGATTACAAATAGTTAGTCGTTTTGATACGTGAATTAATTGCTTCCAGAAAATTTTTTGTTGTTCAAAAAATCCCTTATTTTGTTATCTTGAACTGGGCTACAATGCCTACAATGAATTAATCGTTTTACAATATAGACATCTATACATAGGTATAGCTAATTGTAAATCTACAAACTCAAGGGACCTTCTCTTAGTTTGATTGTTAAATACATATTGTTTAGTTCAATTACATTGGTAAATCAACATTAAAATTTAACTATGGCCAATGCTTGAACCCTTAGGTATTATATCTCCCAGTCAGTATGTACACAAAATCTAAACTATATCTACCAATATTGAATCAAATTGTTTGCAGATTTTGGTATTTTAAGTACACGAATAGTTGAGTAGGTTTCTTCAGAGGCGTCTCTATGAATTCAACCGCTTGTATGAAATATGCAATTTGGCTGTATTCCACTTTTTTAAACATTATTAACAATATACTACAGATACAAAAATCAATTAATAAATTAATTTTGACTGTTCGTGTTTTTTGCACCCCTTGCACATCTCCTGAGGACGCCATTGCATATTCACAATTTTAAAAGGGTGAATGTGATCAATCAAAACCAATTTAATTATGTAACAGTCTTTGAAAACAAAAATAAAGAAATCGCTGCAACAGATTCATAGAATCTGAAAACTTTAGCTTATCCTCCAATACCTTCCATAAATTAATTGTGGAATATAACAAGGTTCAAATTGAAAATCTAAGAATAGATTACGAGTCATAGAAATATCACCAGACAAGCTATCTAATGATCAAGAATATTTTCGGTTTTCTAATTTTTTTACTTAATTAATAAAGCATATTAAAGGCAGTATCAACATATATAAATTCGTTAATTTTGATTGAACCGTTACGCCATTTTATTATTTCAAATTATCCGCCGTACCATAACTCATCTACTATACCTACATGGTTGCCAAGTATAGAAATATACTAACAATTTGGCTAATTCAGAAATTTTCCAGTGAAAATATCTTCATATCATCCAGAATGTCACGTGCTGCTTTTCTTAAATTTGTTAATTTGTATTTTTTTTATATAATCTATAATTACATTTACATAATACAGAGATGAAAATCTAAATGTATACGATTCCTGTGAAACTCCTATTAATTGGCGAGCGATTAGAAAAATACTACAAGGATTTATAGGAGGGTGCCTAGAGATCATTGGAACCTCGTAACTCATTTAGATGTCTCCATTTTTCCAAGGATGCAATAAATAAAAACGGGAAAAATAATGTTTGAGGGTTTACGAGTCATTAGTCGCTTTGGTGCTTAGCTTGTTTTTGAAAATCACGACCCTATCCAAAAGGAACATTTTTTGGCCAACTTCGAAATGAAATGCGGGGTTCTAATTTTGCTAAAATGATCTCTAGACAACCTCCTATAAGTCTTAGAAATATAGTTCGGATCGCCCGTCAACGAATCGTATACATTTAGATTTTCATCCCTGTATATCAAGATAGTTTTCCTTAATGTAGCGACATCTATTGAGAAGTCGATAAAGGTTAAATGATTAAATTGGCAATGTTGCCAATGGTCAGATTTCTCGTTATAGTCGTTCACATTTTTTATCGAACATTGCCGATAATAACGAAGACTTGATAAGGTAATTGATACAGATAATAACATAATTAAAAAAAAAATTCAAATTTTAATTGCTTGTAAACTAAATAATGTAAATTCATTAACAATAAGTGTGTCTTGAGTTAAATGTCGTTGTTTAATGTGTTAAATTTTTAGGTTAGTTTCTTTTTTTAATAAAAATCGTGGTATAATTCCGCAAGTAAAAATAATCATTAATTTGTGTTTATAGATATATTATAAGCATTAATATTGTATTATAATGGAAGAAAAACAAGAAATATCAGCTAGTGGAGCTGTATCGAAGAAAAAGGAAAAGAATCGTAGAAAAGATCCAAGATCTTGGGAGAATGTGATCAAAACAATATCATCATTAGATGATAATGATGCAAAATTGAGTGCAATTGAAGAAAAATATGAAACTTTATATAATGAATTGCGTAAAATTACAGCAAATTATCAAAATTTGGAGGCACAATATAATCAGTTAATTAAGGAAAAGGACCATCATCAGTCTGAGTTGGCAAAAAGTGTTGTTGCTAGAGCTAGATTAGAAAGCTTATGTCGGGAACTACAAAAACAAAATAAACAAATTAAAGTTATAAATAATTATTATAATTTTTTTCTATATATATATATATATATAAATTTTTCAAATTTATTTTAGGAGGAGAATCTTGCAAAGATTAAAGAAGAAGAAGAGCGGAGAAAGGAGGTGTCAATGAAATTTGCAAATAAATTATCTGATATTAATACAATGATGGATGAAAATAAAGAGAAAAGTGAACAATTACGCGAAGAAAATTTAAGGATGACGGCGAAATTAGCAAAATTATACAGTCAATTCCAGAAACGTGAAGAAGATATATCGAAAATGTCTCATCAAATGGAACTTGAACGACGTTGTTCACAAGCAACATTAGCTAAAATGGAACTTGAAGTGATTGCTGAAAAGGAAACATATGCATTAGAATATGCAAAGGTTCAAAAACAGTTAGAAAAAAGTGAAGCAAATTGTCTTTTATTATCAGAAACTATAAAAAGTTTACAAAAACAAATAGATGTTTATAAAACACAATATCAAGATTTTGAAACAACAATGACTAAAAGCAATAGAGTATTTGATACATTTAAAACAGAAATGGCGACAATGTCTGAACAGATGAATACAATCGAAAAAGAAGCAAATAGTTGGAAAACTAAATATTATGAAAGTACAAAAACTATAATAAATTTAACAGAAACATTACAATTGAACGATCGTAAAATTGATAATTTATCGAAACTTTGTCGTCAATTACAAGCAGATAGAGCGGCGTTTCTTAAATTACTTAAAGATAATGGTATTACACCTACTAGTCAACCGTGTAATGATAAAGAGAAAAAGACTAGAAAAGAACAAGATTTGAAAATGCTTAAAGACAGTCTAAAATTAGTTCAAGATGAACTTGCGCGTAAGAAATTATTTAAACTTGTTTTATGACTATATTAAAACGTATTTTTAGGAGTTAAAAGTATTGAAAAATTAAATAAAGAGGAAAAGAGTGAAAATTCTAACAGTACAGATGACTTAGTCAATTGTAGTCTGCAAGGTATTGTACATACAGGGATGGAAATCTAAATGTATACGATTCGTGTGAAACTCTTATTAGTTGGCGGGCGTTTCAAAAAATATTTTAAAGATCTATAAGAGGGTGTCTAGAGATTATTTCAGCAAAATTAGAACCTCGTAGATCATTTGGAAGTTGGTCAAAAATTGCTCGTTTCTGACAATGTCGCGACTAACAATAAGAATGACTCAAAAAAACAATTTTTTTTTCGTTTTTCTTCATTACGTCCTAGAAAAAATGAAAGACATTTGCCCCCCCCCTCCAAAATAACAGAGAAAAACAAAAAAATCAATGTTAGGAGGATGCCCAAGTCGGTTAACGTTCATAACTCGTTTTTGAAAATCGCAACATTGTCAAAAACGAGCGGTTTTTGACCAAATTCAAAATGAGTTAAGAGGTTCTAATTTTGCTCATCAACTAATAGGAGTTTCATACGAATCTGTATAATTTTTTAGTTTTTTAAATTAACGCTAATTTTTTTAGATAAGCCAGAAGAGTGTAGTATTAACGAAATAACGAATTCAATTGAGGATAATCCAACTTTAGACATTATTAGTCATTAGTTTCTCGTCCATTTATGTTTGAATCAGTTTTATGTGTGTTCGTTTTATAAATGTTGGGTTAATGTAGTAGAAATATCAGAACATATATCCATCTCATTCTTGGTGTTATTTCCTCCCATGTGCTGAATAAACGGGGAAAAGTGTCTATTGTATCTTTTTAAGTTAAGCTAATCAAGAGAAGAATAACTAGCGGAAATATTGTGATTTTTATGTTAGACAAGACAAATAAACACTTCAAATGGAATGATGCCAAGAGTGAGGTAGATAGATTCCGCTATGTTTCTATCTATGTCCCACTTCTGTATGCCGGGTGAGTCACCTCAAACAAACAGTTCTAATTACAACTGCCATTATTTGACTAGCGATTCAAAAATTATTTCAAGGATTTATAGGGGGGTCCTCAGAGAACATTTTACCAAAATTAGAACCTTGTAGCTTATTTGGAAGTTGGTCAAAAAACGTTCGTTTTGGACAAGGTCACTATTTAAAAAAACAAGTTGAAGACGCTAAACGACTAAGAGTGACTCGGAGAGTCTCCCATTTTTTTCGTTTTTCTCTCTGCATTCTTGAAAAAATGCCAAAGATCTCCACCTATTCTTAAATAAAATTGAGAAAATGGAAAAAATCAATGTTGGGAGAGTCTGCGTGTCATTCTCAGTTACATAACGTGTTTCTCAGCGTGATATTTGGAAGAGGAATATATCTCGAAAAGATAAAAAGCACTCACATAAACAGTATCCTGGACTTTATTAAAAGGGCAGGACTATTGGAGGAAGACAGCTAACCCGAATCAGGCCTCTTGACGAGTGTACAAAAGACCTTAATGGCCGAGGTACAGTGGAGAACGAACTACAGCTCGTGTGTGAGAGGCGGAAAAAACCTCACACAAAACAATAATAATAATATGTAACGTGTTTAGCTCGTTTTTGAAAATCGCGACATTCTTCAAAACGATCTTTGTTTTACCAACTTACAAATGAGCTACGAGGTTCTAATTTTGCTAAAAATTGGAACCAAGCTCCCACCTAACGCTCTCCCCCCTCCTATCATAGCATTTTTTCCCTCAAACCGTTATTACTGTTAAAGTTGCCTTACAGTCCCAAAAAGGTGCTCCACCTGGAATAGTTTTTTGTCTACGGCCCTGGACTACCCCGAAAATCCATGAATTTTTTTTCAAATCCTTCGACTAGTAATGTGTTGTCGTGAGAACTAGGAACATTCTGGTGGTCCACCTGGTATATATGTTTTCAGTGGCGGAACTACCGTACAGCAAAAGACATTAATACTGGGGGATTTGAGGGGCCTTAAATCCTATATTTAAAGAAAATAATTTGTAAACGTACACTTTATTGTAATTATTTTAATCGGGCCATTATATCCAAGGCCTCCAAACGAAACCAAATCGAGAACCGGAGAAAACGAAATTTTGTACGGAACGATTTCCGGAGATGAACTGAAAACAAAAACAGTTTATTTTAGTTTAGCATATGACTTATACCTCCCTGCCATGTGACTGCGTCAGCAATACTTCAGGGCACTCAGCACGATCTCCCGATTTCGATGTTTTTTCTATCCTAAAGGATGCTTAAGGGAGATATTGGGGGTTGAAGTTACTCTTGCAAAATAAGTTTTTTTTTTTCAAATATCTCAGTTATTATTTCAATTCAATTAAAAATTGTCAAAGAGACCGAGCTGAATTAAGTTCCGCCATTGTATTTATTGTTTGTTTAGTGTGATGTATTTATAATTTATAAATTTATGTAAAGTCAGTGATGTTAAACTGACAGTTTTATCAGTGTTTTTCTTCGGTTTTATTTAATCACATTTAATTGAGTTGTACTCAATAATTAGTGCCTTGAACAAATTATTAAAAAGATTGAATAAAAAGAGTTTGCAGAATTGTTGTTTCAGAAATTATTGTAGTATCCTTTCTGCTGCAAAATTTCCCATTTTGATGATCTAAATGTTTCGCAATTCAATACTAAGGAATTTGAATACCGTAATTTCTCATTACATCTTTTAACACTAGATTGCCCAAGGAAGTCATTTTGACTGTTTTTTAATTTCAATTAGAAAAAACAATATGTATACAATTTATTTTTCCAAGTGAAGTAAATTTTTTTTATTTTTAATATTTACTAATAACTTGTTATATAACTATAAATAATATAAAAAAAATTAGAACTTAATTTAAAACAAATTTCTTTACACATTAGTTATTCTTTCACAATGCAGTCATTTAGACTGCATTTGGGCAATATACACTAAGTTTCAGTCTTTCTAGTGTTAAATAATAGATAAAAACAGATTTTAAACCATAATTTCGATATACATGCAATCTATCTTGAAATAATCATCGGACTATTGAGGTGAAGTAATTAAGTTTCTGGTTAAAATGTTTACGTAAATACATACTAGTTTTTTCAACAAATTGGATTGTATTTTTTCTTTTAATTATTGTTTATACATACCACAATAAATAGAGTTTAATTATTAAATTCTATTTTGTGGTAAATTCATTTCAATTAAGTGCTATTTAGGGTTCAGTGACAGCTATTTTATTACATTTGAAACTGGCGATAAATTCGACAAAATATCTCGATTATCAATAATTTTTTATAGTTAAAATTGCTTCATTTTAATAAAATTAGTTCAATTTCTCATTTTTATGTACCGTACATTCTCGTTACAATGCATTCAGTGAATATATTAGTATATATTATATAGTTTTAGACAACCTCGCGATTTTAAAAAACGAGTTAAAGACGCAAAACGACTAAGGATGACTCGGAGATTCCCCCAACATTAATTTTGTATTTCGTTTTTCTCCATTGAATTCTAGAGAAAAATGCGAAACACCTCCACCTGTTCCAAAATAAAATAGAGAAAAACGAAAATAATCAATGTTCGAAGGGTTTATAAGACATTCTTAGTCGTTTTTCGTGCTTTGCACGTTTTCGAAAATTGCCACATTGTCAGAAACGATCGTTTTTTGACCAACTTTCAAATGAGCTACAAGGTTCTAATTTTGCTAAAATATTCTCTGGAAATCCCCATATAAATCTTGAAATATTTTTCGAATCGCTCGCCAAATAATGCGAGTTGTCGTAATAACTGTTCGTCCAACGTGAATCACCCTGTATTCTGAATTAGGTAAAAGACAAACAAATTGCAGACAACACGTCGAAGAAACAATTCTGTGCATTTTACAGACAAATGCAGAAAAGAGATTCGTTTCCATAAAAAAGCAAAAAGGAAAACAACATTCACTGATTGTGAGATATTTATAATTGTACTTCTGGATCAAACGAGCGTTATATCAACTGCAGCCTCGTCACCAAAGTTAAGCGCAGTTATTTTTGTAAAGTCGAATTATCATTTAAAAAACTAGTGGATTGACTGCACGTCTAAACTTATTCGCACATTATTCGAGCCAGTTTCCTTTCGCTCGAATAAAAATGTAAACAATTATAGAATGTCTATTTACATTATCGTACGATTGATGAACCTTTGAAAACTGAAAAATATTGATTTTAAATCAATACACTGCATCCATTATAAACCCAAACAATTAAAACAGACTGAAACAAATTATTATATAAAGCATAAAAACCAGCACACACATACACACTTGATTTTTACTTGAAAAAATATATATTTGAAATTTTAGTCGAACAAGAATTCTATAAGTTGAAAAAAATAGTTAATATTAGTGATTGTATATGAAAGATGTGCAAAGAAGATTTGAGAAGCCAATTTTTATTATTTACTCTCAGACCCGTTCTTGCTAGTTTTACTCATCCTCAGTTTCGCTGCTACTTAGATAGGTCACAACCGATGATATTTCGGAATAACTGCTTTCAATGTTCGAATCATCATTCAATTCTGATTCTATACTTAAATCGGACATCGTTGAAATTGGATTAATGTTATTGGGATCTCTTGACAAAACATAGATTAATAGAGGTAAAGGAATTATGATGTTGTCGTCTGGAAAGGTGAAATAATTAAGATTTTGTACAAAAAAAGGAATTCATTCAATAAATGGAAGATAATTTATTTTATCCTCTATTATCCGCTTCAAAGAAGCTATAGTGGCTATTTATAACTATTGATTTAAACAAAAAAAAATTGACTATGTCCATTTCTCTAATAAAATGGAGATAAAAAAATCAAAACATTTGAGAACAATTCAATTCTTGTCCGACTTATGAGAATTTGCTCCTACTTATGTGGAATATAATAAACTAGAGAAATAGACACACAATTTATAAAGAAGAAATCGGTAAAACATCATACGATTCAATTCAAAGTCCTTCAATATCCAGGTGCTAACAACACTGGCTGCATATTGAGAGATTTATCAAAGGATAAATTACTATTTTTTTGCACCTTCATATAAATCAATTGTTATTTTTCAAGTTTCAAGCTCACTTGTATAGTGTTACACTGGCAATAGTAAACTCTTATAAGAAAAGTCAAATTATTTTATGGTTGGGGCACACAAAGGAAATTGTCCACTGTATATCCCGTGAATAGAAGCAGATAATTTACAGCTTATACAAGAGCCGAACAACAATTCTTAAAAAGCAGGTAGTTTAACACCTACGCTATTCACAGATCTTACAGTGGACAATTTCCTTTGTCTGCTTGCATCATAAAGTAATTTGACTTTTCTTATAAGAGTTCACTATTGCCAGTCTACCACTATACTCGTAGGTACTTTGTTGTAATGATTAAATAGAAAAAATAGTTTGTTTTTAAGAAGATTTACCTAAATATGGCTTAAATTCATCTCTTATATAAATCACTTCTAATGACGGGATTTCAAGCAATTTCATGAGAGCAAAAAAATATTTCAAATTGTATTCTCCAACTTTGGTATCGCCATAATAAAGAAATTCAATTAGTGATCTAACAACTGAAAAATCAACACCATTAAAAATGATTTCGTTAACGGGTCTTGTCTCAAATGCGTTCTATAAGAAAATGAGAAGTAAATATTGTTGGAAAATTAAAAATATAATGTGGAATACGAACTTTAAGATAATTACTATGAGCAGCTAAAACGCACTTGTGGGCTTCAAACATGAAACTACCACACGATATTACAACATCAACTAAAGATCGTTGCTGTATTAAAGCACACAAACCACGGGATGTTTCGTTAGAATATTTTTCCCATTTCACTGTAACTTGATTAGAATTATCTTCCATTGTGTTATTGATTTAAACACAAATCGAAATCAACGTAGTCTCAAAACTAAAAAATTTAAAATAAGTTACGTTCATTTCATAAAATTGTAAATTATTGATAATAATTGATTTAAACTAACCTAAAATCAATATAAATTTCGGTAAAAATTCAGAAAATCGATTATTTTGAATATTTTGTTAATTATATCAATCAATTTGTTAAGATTTATTGTTTCAGATACACAAACAATCGAATTTTTTCACAATATGGCGGGAATGGCGGTATTTGATGATGGCGCAGTGATCTTATTTATTTTAACATGGTTGCCATCCTAGACAACTCAAAAGCGGCAAATTCGAAAAAACAAAATCGTAGAAATAATTAAATTAAAATGCAAACCAATACAAATAAATTTGTTGCTTAATTGCGTCAATTAATTAATCAAAGCTTGTATAATTAGACTAAATAAGCTGTCAAAGGGGTGAAGATTATATCAACATAGCTTTATTTTGTTAAGGCTGTATTAAACACGGTATTAAACCTTTAATACATACTATATTTAATGTATTACACAGCCCTTATTTTATACACACTCACATCGCTAGTTGATCCTCATAATTCTCATAAAATTTTGTAACTCAAAAGTTATTCTACTCTAGTCAATAGTCAATTGTCTATGATTCTACTATTTCGAGTCTTCATGTATATAGTTGCCTCACAACTTTAAGAAAGCAATAAAATTTTGACAACAAAGACCGCCTGGGACGGGACTGAACGCTATACACCAGATGTTGACCATAGACAATACTGAACAAAAAGGCCTAATACCTGTTTTGATTGACAGAATTGTAAAGTTGTGGTTATTTTGGAAATTCAATTGATTTATTGCTCTCTTAAAGTTGTGAGGTAACTATACGCCTGGATTTTTTTTATATGGTTGTATTGGTAGCCGTGATCGCTGCAGTTTTTTTATATGACAGATAGTAAATCTTATTGTTTGTTATTCTATTTTTGCGTTTTAAAACATGAAAATTAATGAAAATATAAATAAAACGATAAAATGACGTAAATGCGGTATATCCAGATTATTCGATATTCAATTTTGAGATAAAAATGAGTTTCTTTTTGTGTTATAAGTGTAATTCTAACCAAGAAAAAATCATTGAATTGGATTATTCCCGTTGCGGTATATCGGAAGTACCTGGAGATGTTTATAATAATTCACCAACATTAGAAGTATTACATTTAGAAGGAAATAAGGTTCCTTTAAAAAAATTGATTTTCATTGTTTTCTTTGTATGTTGTCATTTTTAAATATAATATCGAAATTTCAGCTCAAAGATCTTTCACCTCAACTATTCCAATGCATCGATTTAAGGTATTTAAATGTCAGCGATAATGAAATCAGATCTATACCACCGTTAATTTCGAAATTGAATAATTTGCAAGTCTTAATATTCAGCAAAAATGGTATAAAATATAAAACAAATAAAATAATTTCAATTAAATTAAAAAAAAAACATTTTTTTTTTTAGCATTAATACTAGAAGAAATCTCAGCAAATATTGATAAATTGAACAAATTAACTGTATTAGATTTAAGTATGAATGATTTAGGTAAAGTTCCTGAAGCTATTATGAGTTTAATTAATTTACAACAATTGTGCCTTAATGATACCGGAATTGATTATGTGCCTGCTAATATTGGTCGATTATCAAATTTAAGAATATTAGAATTACGTGATAATGGTCTAAGGGAATTACCAAAATCAATTAGAAGATTAACGAATTTACAACGTCTTGATGTTAGCGATAATAATTTATCGCTTATGGTAAATATACGATTTTGTCTTTATTTAATTTCGTTTCCATTCATTCTTATTCAGCCTCAAATTCGGAATAACTTTTAAACTTTCTCTAGGCATTAGTAATGTAACATTATAGTCGATAAATGCTGCTTTTTGTTGCTGTTTTAGACAGAAGTTTGTGAATCACATGGGAATTTGACGGAATTATGGATAAATGGTAATAATATAACAAAATTATCACCATCGATAACATATTTAAAAAAAATCAACGATTTTGATGCATCATACAATAATTTACAGTCAATTCCTAAAGAAATCGGTCATTGGACTAAAATAACAAATTTAATATTAAGTTTTAATCAATTAACAGTATTACCAAAAGCTATCGGTAATTTACGTAATTTACAAGTATTAAAATTAGAATCAAATAATTTAGAAGAATTACCAAATACAATAAGTAAATTAACAAATTTAGAAGAATTAAATTTACAAAATAATTTTATTGTAAAATTACCATCAGGTATTGGGCATTTAAGAAAATTAGCAACATTGATATTATCAGACAATAAATTGGAACAATTACCGCCTGGTATTTTTTTTGAAACTCCAATACATTCTAATTTCAATTTTAACAATTAATATTTTATAGAAATTGGTAGTTGTTGTGCTCTAACAATATTGAATGCCCACAACAATTATTTACAAAAATTACCGGATGAAGTTGGGCATTTACAAAAATTAACAACATTGGGCTTAATTGGTAACAAATTGGAGTATTTACCAATAACTATCTCCAAGTTGAATAATTTAAAAGCTTTATGGTTAACACCAAATCAAACTCAACCTTTGGTTAGTAGACTCAGTAATAAATATTAAATTGGTGTAATTTTTGTATTGATTATCATATTTTTAGATTCATTTACAAAACGAACAACTTCCTGATGGTCAAATCGTATTAACATCTGTATTATTTCCGCAAGTACCGATACCTGAAGCGCCACCAAGTGTTCATATGCCTATAGGTAATCAAACTTATCATATAAGTTTTAATATGGACAATATACCAAATGAGGCATCCTTAAATCGCACACCAACGCCACATCATAAAGAATTACGTCGTCTTAAGAATATTTTACGTAATAACGATCAACATGATAATCAACCATTAAATATTTCTGAAATAAAAGAAGCCAAAGTAACACATATATTGAGTGATGTATGTATTAATACAAAAGATGAGGTTGATACAAGGATGAAATTGACGAAAATTATTGATCCTATAGAAATTTTAGAACATACAACTAGAGAAAGTATTGCATTTTGTAAAACGTTAAAAGGTAAAGATTCACCATTATCGAGTGGTGGTGAAACGACACCAAAACAACCACCTCCATATCACATAGCGGCTGCTTATTCAAAAAATGCCCATTTATTCGTACAATTATGTCCACCAAGTCCGCATGATCAACCAAAGCAATTTAGTCAACAACAACCATCGAACATTCACCATCCAACGCCAAAATTTGCAAAAAATCGCACTGATATACAAGATTACTGCAATAATAGTTTTATTGATACAAATATGGATTGTAATAGTAAGAAAATTTTGCAAAAAAAATGGCCATTTGGTTCGCATCAAATATTCAAAGTGATTGAGGTTGAATTAGTTGGTTATAGAAGCTTTGGTGATTTTACTGTTGTTGCAAAATCAGACGTAATAATATTTATTTGAAATAATTTAATTATAATTTCATTATCATTGTTATTATTTTAGGGTATTTATATTGATCAAATACATTCAAATGGTGTGGCTTATCAGAAACTATTATGTGGTGATAAAATCTTAAGTTTTGATGATTTCGATTTCACAATTTTAGAACCACATATTGCCTTCGAACAAGCTAATCAAAGAATAAATTCAGTTAAAATTGTAACAGTTTCGCGTAAACAAATCACTTAGGGCAAAAATGCATTTTTAAAAACAAATATATTTTTAGACGTATTTTTTTGTATATAAATATTTTCAATTTTCTCAGTTTATTTATGTTACCTCTCATTTTATTAACAAAACAGACTGTGATATTTATAAGAATTAACTGTAGAATTAATTACTTAGAGTTATTGTTATTTATTTATGTACAAATTGTAGCTCTTCAGATGTTACTGTTGGACTGAAAATCCTTTTTTGTACATTTCTACAATAAATTTTATAATTATACTAAATCTGAAATTCTCACTTAATAAACTAATCTTTTGGTATTTGCTCAAAGCAAACATCAGTGGTGTACATTAAGATTCACTGGTATAAACCAAAAATTAATTGCATATTTAAAATGTTAAATGAAATAAAATCAAGAAATGTTCAACATTTTTATCTATTTTTTAAAGATAGATGATAGCTCAAAAATCGTAACACAATTACTACAAAAAATAGTAATATAAGTTACGCCATCGCCGAAAAAATGGCAGATCACTTTTGAGTTCCAATTCTTTCATAATTAATTGAAAATCTAATCGAAATGAAAGTAAAAAATGCATAAAAATCAACAATTGTCCTTACCAAATGTAGTCTCTATTTATTGCTCCAAAATCCAAAACTTTAAAGCAATTAGTTGACTCAATCCATATAGAAAAACTTCTATGAAGCTATAATTGAACTGTAAAATTGAAAAATGCGTGTGCTTCTTTCCACACCACCTGTGAGGTAAAGCACAAGGTGCGTTTTTTTTATAGTGGTATCCCCTGTAGGCCTAATCCACTATATAGTGATGGATATATCCACCACCGGCACCACCCCCACTAATGTTAGTAATAACAAGACAAAAACACACAACACAACTCTTATATTCTATGTTAGTAATTTCAAATAGCGTTTCAAAAGGAAAATGAAGAGGTCAAGAGAACAAATATCCGCATACCGAAAATTTCCCACATTATCCCACGGATATTTGCTTTCGTGATGTTCACTTTTCTACTCATATTTACTACAATAAATTATTTAAATTTATAACAATGTAAGTTTCAATTAGGGGATGAAGGTGTGAGGCAACTATAGGAGATTATAAAGGATTGAAGTTGATGATGATTCTGATGAAAGCGATTTTCTGAAACATAGAAGAATAATTATTTTCATTACAAAAGTCCTGAAAAACAAAAATATATGCATTAAAGTTCTGAACATAATGTAAAGATTATTAAAAAAAATATAAATCCTGAAAAAAATGTATGCATTAATTATCTGAAAAGAAAATGTAAATAATCTTAAAAAATACTTGAAAATTATTAAATACCTGAAAAAAAGATTATTAATTATATCCTGAAAATAAATAAGAATCAAATTAATAAGTATTATGTTATACTTACCGTTTAAAATTTAACATTTACTCTTACCTATGAGTATTTAAACACACACAAACACTTTTCACTGCAACAGTTGGTGTTTTTTTTTCCGAAAAATCGAATAACTCAACTTTACCATTAAAAAATAATGTAAAGGAGTTATTGTACCGATTCGCGATTCGTTAACGCTATCGTTGAAATTGTACTTTTTTGTACAATTTCAGTAATTTTCGATGACAAAAGAAAATTGAGCGATCAAGCTCGAAGTAGGTACCAAAGTTTTACTCGACACATTTCCAAGTCTCATACTTGGATAAATCGACACTTAGGCGGTAAAAAAGAGAGAGAGAGATTGAGTTTAAAGCATCGTGATACATTTTCAGGCCACATTTTGTACTTAATTGTAGTTACTGCAGTTTATCTATAACAGCAGTTTCCGTCATAAATTGAGATTTTGACGGCAAAAATATGGAAAGATCGAGCTGGAAGCATCAAAGCTTCTCTCATATGTCAAATTTGTACATAAATGTACAGCTTCACAATTGTCTGTCAAAAATTGACAATACCTCGATGGCAAAAAAGAGATCGAGTTGAAAGCATCAAAGCTTCACTCGTTACACCTTTCAAATGAAGGTTTATACATTCAAAAATACTTGCAAAGAACGTTGTATATGAGTCGTGTTGATTGTTATCTTGTACATATTACAAGTATATCGATTTATTGTGTATATCGAAAGAATTTTTTAAATTCGAAAAGTACCTACAAACTTGTACCATGCGTAACAATTGCATACACCATCGATAGATAAGAACATTTGTGTTTACAATTAGTAATTATTAATATTACGTAAAGGAGAAAAAATGTGCAATTCTATTATGATTTGATAAAATCGAGATTATTACAATAATGCAGTTGTCCCATTATCGTTCCTAAAAAAGATCTGTAATCTAATGAAGTACCTATAAAGTGCCTACAAAGTACCTACAAAGTTCCTACGAAGTACCGACAAAGTGCCTACAAAGTTCCTACAAAGTACCTACAAAGTACCTACAAAGTACCTACAAAGTTCCTACAAAGTACCTATAAAGTTTTATTTATTATCGCGTGTAATTGAATGATTTAAAATAATAATAAAAAAAAAAAATAGTTTATATCACAATTTGAAATAAGCAGTTTTAAATTTCTGCGTTTTGACTTTAGATTTTAAATAGCAATAAAAACGTTGTACATATATAATCGTAGAAAATCGCGATGTAAATGAAAAAGGTACTTACTACTTAACTGCATCTCAGCCTCCTGTCCCACGCTGTTCGAACCTACTGTAATTAGAAAAAAAGGAAGAAGAAGATCAGTATTATAATTTTGGAAAATGGCTTAGTTATCTCGACTTACCCTTTCGTTGAACTAGCCGCCACTCAGATCCATCGGCTGACTAACCGCTTCCTCCAAAAAGGCACTAACACTTGACACAATCACTACTCACTATATTTTATTTATTATTATTAATATTTATTATTATTATTCACTATTGTTTATTTTTAATATCAACAATTTATTTATTTATGAATTTTTAAATTGTTGTTAACACTTTGACGTTCAAAACTGAAATGAATAAAAGACGGGCTCAAACAAGTCTAGAAAAGAACGTTAAGTAACATATCCTTTGTTCGACTGTTATCAAATCTAAAGAAAAACTCTACCGTACAAATTTATAATCTTATCGTTTGTATACAAAAAAGAAATTGGAGATAATTTGCAAAGGTTGTGAAGGTATGTAATTTCTTTATCAAAAAAATAAAATCACAGTCTAAAATATTTGAGATTTTAAAAATTAGAAAAATATATATAGTACATTTAAAAGTCTATCGAATATTCCGAAAACCTTGTTTGAATACACCGACTGGGACAAATTTATGTCGATCCATCTTTAATAAACCGCTTTAAGCGCTTTGCTACGAGAAATTCAGTGTCATTTAAAAGCTCTAACACTTTATTTTCAATTAGTGTCCACTAGAAAATTGTAATTCAAGTATAGATTACAATACTGAGAAATATGTTGAAAAGCGACAAATGGTGGATGCGCCGGGAGAAAAATAAACTTTAAATTGTAATAACTTTGATAATTTTTAAGATATTTCAATGAATCTAGTGTCAAATGAAAGCTCTTTACTTCTATTATCAATTCGTGTTCACAAGAAAATTATAATTCAAGTGTAAATTAAATTATCGGGAAATATAGCGAAAACCGTGACAAATGGTAGATACGCCCAGCGAAAAATAAACTTTCAAGCTATTTCAGTGAATCTTGTGTCATTTGGCTGTACGAATATTTTAGTTTCTGATTAAATTCGATATCTTGCATAGCTCTCGAGATACGGTGAAAAATGTGTTTTTGAATGGTAATTGGTTAAGGGCAATTTCACTTCCTTAATGTGAATATGGGCAGCTTACAAAAATACGTATCCTTTATTTTTTGGAACTATCCTTTATGTTTTGGAGCTCTATCTATACGCAATGTTTTTTTACAATCGGAGACGGCCAATTCTGTGTGTTTCTTGTGAGAAGTAAAGTTTAAAGTTGTAGTTACTTAAAATCGCTACGGTATAAGCCCTTGAGACACAGAGAGATCAGAACTGTACAATTCTGTTCTTTAGATTTATCGTGGTGTGTATGGGCGAAAACTGTATAGTTTTGTCGAGAGATTTTTTGGCTGTTCCATCAGTGGCGTAACTAGACACCCGCAATGCGGGGGAGCCCAGACCCTCCAAGGACACAACTTTTATTTATTTTAAGGAAAAGTATAACTTCCACGCAAATATTAAAATAATGTTTTATACAAGGGCCCAAACTAAAATCTTGCGGGGGGACCCAAAATTTCAAGTTACGCCACTGTGTTCCAGAGATACGAAGATTGTTGTCAAAATACTTTATCATTCACTTGAGGACATAAGATGCGCAATGTTGCCAATAATAACAATAGTCGCACTTTTTGATGTCCTTGATAATTAAAAAATATCACTGGTGTTATGTTAAATGTAAAATACATTATAATTGTGATTAATTTTAAAAATATTAATTGAATTTTTGTGGATTGGTAATAATTTATTGTTTCTCTATAGTTTTCGATTGCAACATTCAGTGACTGCACGTAACTGTCTATTTTATGCGCATGTCGTATAGGGTTACTATATGATGAATTTTAACATGTGTATTCTATACTAGATATAAACGTTTCATTTAACCTCAATTTTTGAAAAGAGAAAATGCAACAACAAACTACATCGAATGAAATTGTTGTTAAAGAGTAATTGTTTTTCAATTAATTTATCAAATATAAATTAAATTGCAGATTTGTTTTAGTGAAGAAGTAATAGAAGCGTTACTTCGTGACGCTAAACGATTTAAAAGTAAACGAGAACTAAATTCTATTGAGACAAAACGTTCAAGACCCAATACAAAATTTTTAAAAAGAACTTTATCGTCAGTTGTTAGAATAAATAATCTGAAAGGTATAAAAGAACGTGGTGATTGTAAAAAATCTGAAAATCAGTACAAGGAGAGATCGAAAAATAATAAAAATAAAGACGATTTTAACGTTTTAAGAAACAAAACAGAATCGAAAGATCTTTATAATAAACAACAACAAAATGATGAATGTTCAAAAGAAAGAGTATCGAGTAGTCGAAAATCTAAATACAAATCACATTCCACTAGAAGAACTCCTACGAAAAGGGTGAAAAATTGATAAATTTGGAAAATTGTCCATTTTTGTTTTGCATGTATTTTCACGTTACAGTGGTACAATAAATCATTTAAGTTACTGTACTGTCGTTTTATTACTAATGACAATGAGAGACATTTCTACAAGCCGTACAGTAATAACTTATTACCAATAAGATTTGCTGGTTACAATAAGGTTTTCATTAGAAATGTACAGTTATGTGAGTAAAATTTTAAAGACTTAATTAATAGAATTTTGGCTTGTTTCACATAGACTGAACCACCATCATTGTTGGTATTGGGGATGAACCCAACCTGCTTGGTTGCTTTACCTGTTTTGGCGAATAGTACAAGTTGAAGTTGAACCATAAATAAGTAGAAGGTGGCAAATTACCTGATCCGCTATGGGTGGTGTGCTGCTTTCTTTCTCTCGATACCCAATAGTTTGTTTGTTCCCTTAAAACGAAAGTCTGGTTTACACCATACAATCCTCACCGCTAAAATGTTTCCAACAAATCAACCCTATAGTTAACCTATTTGGTGAGGATGTTCCTAATCTGATTGTGAGTGGTGGATGCACAAAAATTACCACCTTGAGCGATTTCACATAGCAATCCAATGAATTTTTTTCTGAATAATCGTCTCTTATGACTGGGGGCGGCTGTACATTAGTTTAGGTTGGCATTTCGGTAGATAGTTGTGAGAAATGCTACCTGAAGCGAGCTCAAATATACATTATTTGAACTATATTGATCATAAATATTGAAGAAAGTCTCAGGTTATCGAATAAGAAAATTAACATTGATTGTGATAATACATTTATTCATCCATTATAAGAAATATATTCATCTACTAATTGGTACTGACCAATTTACACTACATATTAAGAAATAATTTAAGGATTGATAGTTTATTATTATGATTTATGATTATTGTTATGATGAATCCATTTTTCTGGACAATCAATCAACCATAAATAGATCGTCAACCGAATTGTTTGGTCTGAAAATAGAAAACAAATAGCTATAAACAAAAATCGTCGTCCAAAAAATATAAAAAATATTTACCTAAATACATGTTCTAGATGATATAATAAGTCGCAAAGTTGACATAATTCGTCCAAAAGATTCATTAAATGGAATATGATCATTCCCGACAGAAATATGTATAATATTAGGGCGAACATTTTGATTAATTTTCGTTGTCTTTCAATAATGGAGTCGTTCTCTAATTCCCGCTTTCTGTAAAATTTCATGTACATGTGGCGCCCTCATTATGCGCAAAAGTCAAAAGCGCTCAATTTAAACTGCGACTGCGTTATTGTTGAATTCAAATTTTCAATTAATTATCTCAAATGTTAATTGTTATTTAGCTTATTTTAACAGTTTCCAGAGTATGGTTGGAATTATAAGATAATAATTTGAATTTGTTCCAGAAAAAAGTGACTAAGAAATGAAAAACATTAACGTGGCGTGGAGTTTCGAATCATTCTCGTGTACTGGTTGGTGAAAATTACGATATTATCACAAAAAAAATCTTACTAATCTCCCTACGAGTCACGGAAACTATCCTACAAATCCTGGAAAATTTATTCAAATCGTTTGCCATTTAATATATAAAATGTGGAAATAACTTGCGTGAAGCATACTGTATGTCCAGATTCGGTTCCATTTATTTGAATTTCCCTCAATTTGTGGTCGGCAACGCGACGGCGCAGCTGTTTTATTGCATTGCCAACATAAAACATGGTGATTCCAATTTTGTGATCTTATGATTTATCTGTAACAAGTTACTTTTATTTTAATTATTCAGTATTTTTAATTAATAATTTATGAAAAACATGTGGGTGTTTGGTTATGGTTCATTAATTTGGAAAGTAGATTTTCCGTTTGCTGAAAAAATTGTAGGTTATATTAAAGGGTATCAGCGAAGATTCTACCAACACAGCACCGATCATAGAGGAATTCCAGGCAAGGTATATAAAATAATTTCAATTTTTAATTTCGATATTATTAACGGTTTTCTTTGACTTGATAGCCTGGTAGAGTTGTTACATTAGTACCTGGTCATGAAATGGTAACCAAATAATAAAGAAATATACGATTTTATGGTAATTAAATTTGTTTTTCAAGGATCGCGTTTACGGTGTCGCATATAGAATAAGTGAGGAAAATTGTGAAACAGTGATAAATCATCTAGACTACCGTGAAAAAGGTGGTTATAAACGTGTACCCGTATTATTCTATCCGAAAAATCATCAACACGAACCATTTGAAATAATTATTTATTTAGCTAATAATGATAATCCACAATATGCTGGACCAGCTGATATCGATCTAATTGCTAATCAAGTAGTTGAATCTGTTGGACCTAGTGGAACTAATGTTGAATATGTTTTCAATTTAGCCAAAGCGATGCGTGATATTGCACCAGATGTTGATGATGAGCATCTATTTATTTTAGAAAATAAAGTTAGAAATCTATTAAAACATAAATCTGAATCATATTCAAGAACACTAAATTAATTTTTATTTAATCATTACAGTTCAACATACAAGATATAATGTAACTATTATTGTTTTATTTTAACACAAAAATAAAATATTTGTTATCAATCTAATAGATTGATCTAACAGATTGTTACACATGGATATATCTATTTATAATGACTATACTTCTCGACTAAATTGTGGCACATTTTTATTCTACTGAGATTTTTATGTTAGTAACACCGAAAATTAATTTTGTAGCAATAAAATGATTGGGGGAAACAATTTTATTTGCACAAAAATAAAGTATGATCAATATAGAATGGGTTCAGATTTTATGAAAAACAAAGGAGATATTATTGACCAGTTTTAATAAATATACAAATAATTTGCCCCACACCACTCCTTGTTGTGCTATCAGTCTAAGAATCCAATAATGTATTCTCACTATCATTCTCTTAAATAAATTAAATCTTTTTGGTTACTATAATCCACTCAATTCTTGTATCCTATTAGAGAAATTACAATGCTAAAATTTCTTGTAACATTTAAAATTGATCTAATTTGTAAGTGGAGCATTCATTTTTGATTTTCGTCAAAATTAAATAGCCTTTTCTACAATACGTATTGAAAAGAAAAACTACCAGGAAATTTTATGTATAAAGTAAAGTAAACTTCATGTTTCACTGATGGAAAAAAACATAATTAGAATTGAATTTTATTAATTTTGAAGTTGTGATGGAATGTAATCGAATCTACAATTTAAATTCTAACTACCTTTCAATATATATTTTCCACAAACAATTTATTTGTTTTCAAGCATGTCCCAGATTATCATTAGTTATAATGATTTCCAAGCTGGGTTCCTGTAAATTGAATTAAAACATGATTAAGTAAATATTCTAAAGTTTAAATTTAGTTTAGTGTATTAATTTAAGATAAATAACCTTTATTGTTCCTCTTATTCATGTTTCACTGATTGAGAAGAAAAAAAAAACGATTTATACATAATTAGAATTTCATTAATTTTGCAGCTAATGTGATGGAATATTTACGTTTTAAATCTTTTAATTACCTTTCAATACATTTTCTTCCACAAACAATTTTAATTGTTGATAAGCTTGTTCTAAATCATCATTAGTTATAATGATATCAAAATTTCCAGGTTGGGTACCTGAGATTTAAATTAATACATGATTAAATAAATTTTCTAGCGTATTTATTTAAGATAAATAACCGTATTCAAGTTCCTCTTGTGCAACTTTAAGTCTATGCGATAAGCTTTCATCTGTTTCGGTTTTTCTGGCAAGTAATCGTTCCTTCAATGCATCTAAAGAGGGTGGTTTTATGAAAACATACCAAGGATTAAAATCAGTATTTTTTACTTGTTTTACACCTTGAACATCAATATCGAGTACACAAACCTATCAAGTAGAAAATATTGATAATCTTTTGTAGGATATAGGTTTCCATGTTTGTGTTAAATTACCTTTCCTTCCTTCTGTACAGCTTCAACGGATGCTTTACTGGTACCATATAAATTATTACAAAATTTAGCACTTTCAATAAACTTCCCTTGAGATATATCATCCTTCATTTTTTCTACAGTTGTAAAGTGATAATGTTTACCATCTACTTCACCTGGTCGAGGTTTACGTGTTGTGTGACTTATACTGAACCCAAAACGATCAGGGAAATCTTTAAGCATTTTTTGTAATAATGTACTTTTTCCAGAACCAGATGGACCACATAAAACTAATGGCCTAGGACCGATATAATTCGACATCCTGGCCAAACCTAAAAACATATATCAATTAATTTAAAAATTTTAGTCGTAATAAAATAATAAATATCTACCTCTTAAAAACTGTATGTTGACGAATTAACTGAAAAATTGGAAAATAAGAATAGTTAATTACTAAGTAAACACGTTGCTTTTCTGTTAATAATGTAGCAATTACAACTCGGCAATTTTCATAAACCTCTTTTAGGTTATGTTGGAAACATGTTGCCAACCTAGCAAACTGACAATTCATGCTATCATCATTCATTATTTTTGACGATCGTTACTAGATGTCAGTGTTATAAATTCGCTATTCTCTATTATTTTCTTGTTTAAAGTTACAAAATTATTGTGTTTTGTAATATTTAATTTATTATTATTTGGTTTAGTATTGTTAATACAATAAAATAGTGATTTGAGTATAATCTGTTTGTTTGTATTTTGTGTTGCCTAATCTCTAGTAGTTATGATGTAATAATACGTGATATTATCACTAACTGTTTTATCGGCAACGTATACGTTTTTCTAACTGTGCTAATACTCAGACAGATAATGGAACGCATTAGAGCGTTGCCGAACCATCTGCTTTTATGTAAGAATCTACAAACGACCTTCACTTGTTTTGCTTCTCGAACAGCTGTTCGTTATGACTGGAAACGCATCGAACGTCCGAATATAAATTGACAAACAAAATGGTAGTTTGTTGGTGTTGGGATGACGTTATTATGAAAATTTTTCAAATTTAAAAAAGAACAATACGAGAAAATCTATTTGCAAAATTAATAATAATAAAACCAATCAAAATTTCATAATGTTATATTCGTATTAAAATGGTATGTTGATAGATTTTTTTGTTTATAAAAGAATTATGATTATGTAGTCATTAAAATTAAAAATTCTAGTTCACTATGTCACTTCTAAATAGTAAATATAACGTATTTTATAATTGTAAATATTCTATTAAATTAATTGAAATAATGTCCCTCTAGAATTAATTTAGACTACCATAATTTTATCAACAATTTCCGTTATTTGTTTCTATCAAATATAATCATGACTAAATTAAATTAAATAAGTGTTTTGTTTGTAAATATGAATGAGAAATTGTTCTCGAAATTTATTTTCAGTTGTATGGTATATTGGTTTATTTTTTATAAGTGATGACCAGCCAAAATTCACCGTTCACCCAGGTATGACAACATATTGTATCCTATTTTTTTTCCTTCTATCTATTTGTTGTTGTTATTGTTGTTCTTTTAATATACACAAACATCAGTGCATGTTCATACCTATTATAGTACAAGGAAATTCGTTTGATATATTATAGAGATATCAGCCTTATATTTTCGATCAATTTCGCCAAAGTGATGGTATATGGAATAATTCAATGACGACCTCAAATCCACCACCAACGGTACCAGCTAGGGGCATCAAACGTAGTACACCAAATGAGGCACATCGTCCATTTGAAGATTCTCCATGGGTAAATTAATGTATTTTACGTACTTACTATTAGATTATACGTATAATACATACACATATGATACGAATTAATTTACATATAATAGAAATAGATTTGATTATCATTAATTGAATTTTCACGGTTTAATGCATGTAAGTTTGCCACTTTCTCACTGTTTGATTAAAAATTTCGTTTAATTTAAAATCGATAATTTTAAAATTTTGCAATAAAATTGTTGAATTTGATAAGGACAACAATGATAACAAACACATTATATGATTCATGCTAATAAACAAAATTGAAAATGTTTTTATAGTAAAACATCTTGTTTTATTTGTTTTGTTTTCTAAAACTAGTCATTATTTAATTATAAACTTAATGTACAAAGGAAATTCTATTAAAAAAGCAAAACTTATTATTATTGGTTCATTAAATTAGAAAATTACAACATGACAGTAATTATGAATTATTTTTTAAAATAAAACTAAACACTATAACCTTGAAGTTGTGTCATTATAATTGTAAATACATCGTCTTTATTTATATTTAAATTTATTGAATTTAATTTTATTCAACAATGTGTTATTTTTTTTCAATATTGTTACATATTAATCTTGAAAATGTTTCAGACAACCTCGCAAGATCTATCTCATCAAGTTGACAATAATATATTGCATGAATGTAATTTGGTTTTAAGAACACAAAATAATATGAATGTTAGTCCAGATTCTAGCAATATTCGTAATCAGACTAATAACGATCATGACATTAATGTAAATCAAGTCCATAGTCCTATGAAATCAAACTTAAAATTAATTTCACCGTAAGTTTAATATATTTTTAGTAATTTTTTCGTTTTTGTTTTGTATGAGTTATATTTTCAATAGATGGTTTCACGGTAAAATATCTCGAGAAGATGCTGAAAATTTATTACGACCGAGACTTGACGGTTTATTTCTTGTAAGAGAATCCACAAATTTTCCTGGTGATTATACACTATGTGTATGTTATCAAAATAAAGTTGAACATTATAGAGTTAAAATGCATGGTATTAGATTAACAATTGATGATGAAGAATATTTTGATAATCTTGAGGAATTAATAGAACATTATAAAAATGATGCTGATGGTTTATGTACAAAATTAGTAAAACCTTTATTAAAAGAAAATGATGATCTCTGTGTTATACCTGAACAAGAATTAGAGGTAATTTAATTAAAATCGTTTTATTTTGTTTTTAATTATTTCTTATTACTAATAAATGTGTAGATCTGTGAACCAATTGGTAAAGGTGAATTTTGTGAGGTCATGTTAGGTAAATGGAAGAAAAATAAAGTTGCTGTAAAAGTTTTAAAAGATTCAAGTGAAGCTGAAGCAATTTTAATGAAATCATTACATCATGAAAATTTGGTTAATTTATTAGGAATAGTTAGGAAAAAGGATCAAATCTATTTAATTACTGAATATATGAGTAAAGGTAGTTTAGTTGATTATTTAAGATCGAGAGGTAGATTACATGTTACAAAAAAAGATCAAATACATTTTGCATTTGATACAAGTTCTGGTATGGAATATTTAGAGAGAATGCATGTTGTACATCGTGATTTAGCTGCACGTAATGTATTAATATCAGAAAATGGTGTTGCTAAAGTATCTGATTTTGGTTTAGCACGTAATGAAAAGAATACAGCATCAGAGTCAGCAAAATTACCAATTAAATGGACTGCACCTGAAGCATTAAAACTAAATGTAATATTGCCATTTTTTGTCTTAATATAAATGTAAATCAATTTAAACTAATTTTAGAAATTTTCAAATAAATCTGACATGTGGAGCTTTGGTATATTGTTATGGGAAATTTATTCATTTGGGCGTGTACCATATCCTCGAATAGTAAGTATAATGGCGTATTTATATGTTGGAAGTGTGATAAACAATAAAACCGATAATACTAGAAAAATTCTTTTAAATACAAGACTGGCAAATTAAAAGTAAGCGTAATTTCTCAAATAAATTAGAGGAAGTCTCAACACCGGAAATTATTAAATTTTTCCAACGTATGTAATGATATTCATGACAATAATTCATAGAAATATGTTGACAATCATGGAGCTTGAAATTTACACTTTTGCATACTAATAAACGTAGTTTTCTCTTTTGTTACTAAATTGGAATCTTTATTACAAAAAAAATTATCAACCCAAGTGCAATTAGTATTAAAGTTTTTTTTTTTAAATATTTAAACAAATTTATCAAAACGTAGATTGCGAAAAATTTGGATACCTTGTCAAAAAAAAAGATTAAATGGAATTTGTAATATGTAAGGAATGTCACATTTGTATAAAACTTAGTCGATGTGTTATATATATAATTGTGACGAGCATACATTTCTGTTCGATCAATGAAAGGTTTGAACATTAAAGATAGACAGCCAGTTATTTTAGGGAAAACATGTACGTATTATCGTTTATCACAATTCCAAAACAATTTCGGTTTGATGTACAACAATAAACGTTTAATACTCGGATGAATAACCTTATTTTTGGCAAATAGCCATTGGCAGATGTTGTGAAACATGTAGAAAAAGGTTATAAGATGGAAGCTCCCGAAGGTTGTCCTCCGGAAGTGTATGAAATTATGAGACAAGTATTTCTTATAATTTAAATTTATTTTCTTAATTATAATCGAATGAAAATTAAAAATTTTAGGCTTGGGATCTAAATCCAGATAAACGGCCAACATTTAATGAGGTTAAAGCAAAATTATCTCATCTCAAACAACAAACTTTATAAAAAAATAGTAAAGTATGTAATTATTATAGTCTAAAGGGGAAAATTGAGTGAAATGAATGCACATTTGTAAGGATCTTATTTGTAACATTATCATAATTCATTTTCTTTGAAAAACATCCATATAATCATCAATAATCATTTTTAAATCAATTTTTGAAATTTGTAAATCGTGGTTTTGTAATTTTTCATATTGGTAGTTAGTTTTATACTACACTATTTTTTAAAAAAAAGTTAGCACGTCAATGATGGGAAACTAAATAAAACGTACTTAAACCAATTACAATCGAAGGTGTGAAGACTTTGCTTTAAAATTTCTGGCTTAGGTAATTAAGTTTTTCTGTATTATTTTGTATCAAGTTGTAATTACAAAATTTGTAAATTTTGTTCATAAAAATTCTGTTTCTTAATTTTCTTTTCTCTCTCTTATTTTTATGTTTTTAATTATCATCTTATAGAGATGTTTGGAACGTGGGCATGAATGTTATAATAGTCCAATAAAATTTGGCTGTAATTTAGAGGCAGGTGACATTTTTTTGTGTTTGACAAGTGTAACATCTATTCATTTTTTATAATATATTAATTTAAGATAGACTGATTTTAAATTTTATCCTTATTGGTAGCAAAATGAAGAAAAACCACAATATAAATGGAAAAACATGTTTATTAGAAATAATAATAAAAAAATCACATGTAATTAACTTAAAATTGTGTCGCAAATAGAACCAAACGAATAAATCCAAAGAGCCTCGATAACTACAAGAAAAGAGGAAAATAAAATTGTACCTCCCAACAAAAAAATGTACGGAATTAGAAAGTATAAATCATGGAATACATATAGATGCTTTCATACATCTTTTAATTCGGCAGGCACTTCATTTTTAGGATGTTTATTTTCGAAATGTTGTTTGTACGTTTTTGGATCAGGCATTTGTGCCTAAAATTTTATTATTTTAGCAATATTGTTTAATTTAATCGGATTTAATTTGACTTAATTTTTTTTTTACCTTGCAAACGGTACAAACATAAATAAGCGCCTTTTGAGCAGCTTTCTTTTGATCAGTAGCACTATGTCCTTGTTGTTTTTTTGCTTTAGCAGCTTTTTCTTGAGCTTTGGCTTGTGATTGGAGTTTTTGTTGCCCTCTAGCCATTTTTCAATTAAAAAAATTTCATCTAAACAAATAGGAAAATGTATAAAGATACATTATCTATATAATACATTTTTTAATACGGTGAAATTAGAAAACGTACAGTACTACTAACCTAAAAATTATGACGTGGTCGATAATTTTACTGTGCTTCAAACGTACCTTTTATTGACCATAAATTATTTGAGTCTACATATATTTGTGGTTATCTATATATTTTTTATTATTTAAAATTTATCCGACTTATATTTGAAATACCTTTTTAGACACCTATTCAATTAACTTTTTTTTTCCTTTTTTTGGTACTTTTACTAATGTTAAACAAAAAAAATCACGTAAGTTTATTAAATCCAATTATCCGACGATCCGACCGTCTGAAGCGCTACTATCGCATAGATTCTCTCTCGTTCTCCCCCTTCCCAATAATGTGTGTATAGTACTTCGCATCATCTCGTGTTCTCAAATCGAACTACACAATAAAATAGATTTCATCAATTTTTATGACGCTTTGACACAATATTGCTGCGCAATCATATAAAGCGCATCCCATTATATGTCTACTCAATTTTGATAAATAAAATAAAATAAATGTTAGACAACAAACAGAAACAGACGCATTCAAGATCGGATAGCTCTCATAGCTGCAATTTGTGGAATATTTTAACGATTTATGCGAAAATGGACTTCGACGGAGGGAAGTTTGATTGGAAGTCATTAGACAAGTTTCTATGACTTTATGGATATGTGCATTAAGGTGTTATGCAATATTTAAACAACTAATCATTTAAACATTACGGTTATTTAACAATTGGAATGATACTTTATCGACATATTAGGTTATTTTAATGTTTCAATGCTATCTATCGATCAATAAATTGTGGTACATATTCGACAATTAAAAGCTAAAACTTTTGAGTTCTTTGCGTCTTATGTAATTGGTAAATAAACTTGATTAAAAATTTAGCCAAATCAAAAAAAGATACAAACGTTAATTCGCCGTCAAACATTGAAAAGCGCAATCCTTCGCCTCTCTGTTTAGATTATTGATGTTCGCATCCGTATTATGTATTGTGGTAACTTTATTACTTAGCGAGCGATTCCAATGATATTTTAAGGATTTATGGAGCAGCTCCTAGAGAACTGTGTCGCTGTCGCCATTTTCACTATCCAGCTACACACTCAGTGGCGGACTGGAAAAGCTGTGTGGCCCTGGCAAAGTGATATACAAAGGCCCCCGTCTACATACCTACAGGGGTGAAACTCTGAATGTATACGATTCGTATAAAACTCCTGTTAGTTGGAGAGCGATTCGAAAAATATTCCAAAGATTTATAGGAGGGTGTCTAGAGATCATTTTAGCAAAATTAGAACCTCGTAGCTCATTTGGAAGTTGGTCAAAAAACGCTCGTTACTGAAGTTGTCGCAATTTTCAAAAACGAGCTAAGCACGCAAAACGACTAAGAATGACTCGAAGACCCTCCTAACATTATTTTTTCCATTTTTTTCTCCATTGTATTCTCGAAAAAATAAGAGACATTTGCCCTCACTCCAGAATAAAATGGAGAAAAACAAAAAAAAAATATAAAGAGTCTAAAAATTTAGTGAATACCAACCATTATTATTGTATTTTGGTGGGCCACAGCAACGCTCGCCACCCCTTCGCTATGCCTCTGCTTCCATCATTTAGGATCTGTGTTACTTAATGATAATGAATTATCCTGTATATAAATTAACAAAAATAAGAAATTAACTACAATTGCCGCCACTTGATAACTGGTTTAATTGCGTTACCCTTTCGAGGTCCGTTTTGGTCAATAAATAATTTTTTTTGGATTTGACATGTAACGAGGGATCCCTTAATTTTTTTTTATAGAGTTGTCGTTGAAAATGTCAAGGCTTTCATTGAATCATCAAGACAAACGTCAAATTTAATGAATGACAATTGTAATACAGAAATTCGCGAATTAAGGATTTAGAGGGCTTATTATTCGAAAAACTGCATTTATAAAACAGTGTTTTTTTTTTTAATAATTATTATCATTGTAATTTTCCTCTAAATCCTTAAATCGCCAATTTATGTATTACAATTGTCATTAAATGTGACGTTTGTCGTGATGGTTCAATCCAAGACATGCCTTGACAGTTTCAGCCCCAACTCTAATAACAAATTTAATGGATCGCTCGTTATAAGAAAATCAAAGAAATAAATCACACCTATTTGAATAGTTGCGTTAACGTTGATGTGCGGAAGCTCTGCGTGTAAATAAAGAAAATTAAAGGTCATCCAGTTTAATAATATTGAATCAACAATAGATGGCAGCATATGTGACCTTGTTCAAATCGAAAAAACTGAATGAAATCGACTGAGCGGGCATTCTATTTTCGAGTTATAGAATGTTGAGTTGCAGACAGTTCTGTTGAAAATTTCTCGTGAGTTTCACGTTATTCTATTCGATAATTTTTTAACGAATGAATTGAATAAAAATTAACGTAAATTAAGGGAAAAAAACATTTGTTTATTAACATATTACTGTGATAGAATCATAAATTTTATCTTTTTGTATCATAAATCTGTGGACAATTATTTTATAAATTTAATTTTCAAATCTAATCAACATTGTTTATTGTTTGAAGTAATATAAACACAAATCAAAGATTTTTTGGCAATTCTTATCACAGATATTCTTGTATTATTTTTATTATAATTAACAATATTATCACTTTTAATAATAATCGTATAATTTAAAATTGATTTTGTGCTTGGAAAATTTTCGAGTTTTCTATGTGAAATCTGAATTTTTATTTTTAAACAGTTAGAAGAGACGTTTTTAGATTTTGCTTGTTTGTTTCTCTGTGTGTCTGCCGGTAGTAATAATGGACGAGAACGAACAGGAGTTGAAATCACCAATAAAACGGCTAGGCTCAACAAGAAAACTTTTAGTTTTCAATAGTGAGTAATTATTAAAAATCTTCTAATTAACATAACAAATAATACATCTTATCTTTTTTTTTCGTTGATGCTTGTTAATATTATTTCAGTTGTGTTGTCTGATTGTATCAAATTATCCATAAATCTAAAACCATACGTTACTATAAAGCATATTATATTTAAGTGGCCAATTCAAGGACAATTTATATTAAATCCCAAGATATTGAGTTTGCCATTTGCCATTAAATACTTTCATTTTAATTAAAATTATTTCAAAATACAATAACACTATCGAAACATTTACAAATTTTCATATATTTGTATAGAATTCAATCAAAACAACGGTCAAGGTTTCTAATCTATTGTTTAAAACAAATAATGGATGGTCTTTTAGAAATTTTGAATCAACTGTGAATAAACGTTAATAGAAACTTGGTTATTGTTTAGTAAAAGTCAATAATATTGCGTGCCACAATAATAGTAATAATAGTAACCAACAACAACCCTCTTTTTAACATTAACACAATACAATTTAATTAAATTTCTACTGGTTGTTTTTGAAAATTATGAATTCACATTAGACAATTAAATAATATCATCATTATTATTATGAGAATTCATAACAATGGATCTTTTTTTGAATTACATAAAATTATTACAATTCTTCAACAATCACCTCTTCTACTTGATAATTATAATTAAATCACGATCCAAAAGACACTCTTTTAATTAATTCATTCATTTAGATCAATTTTGACGATTACCATGATTAAACAAAGTCAACATGTTTTCCTTGTAAAATTTATTATATTTGAAATAATGCAGACGTACATATATTTAAATAGAGCCTATATACAACAACGGTCACTGGCATCCTGGTGTATAAATTTTTGAATCAACCTAAATCATAAATAATAAAATAAGATAAAAAAAAAACTTTTAAACGGCACTTTTGAAAAAAAATATTTTCAATAAGTTAGAAAAAATGTTCGCGATCTAATTTTATATGGGTACATCAATTTATTTTTTAATATATTCACCTATATTCCATTTACTCAATTGAAACAACTTGGCTTTATTTACATTTGATCGAACTATACAGGCTAAAATTGAAATTGCCTCAACTATGTATGTATATAAACCTCACTATCCCTATGTGGTATAGAGTACAATAAACATATTTATTTTGAAGGGTCAAATGTAAAACTAAATTGGTTGAAATTGACCATAATTACAACTATTATTTGACGGTCGCTGGATAAATACTAACCTATCGTAATATTATTGTTCTATTCCAGTGGCGCTAAGATAAATAGGTACATGACCTCATCATTCATAAAGATGTAGGAAAATAAGTGCTCCCAGTTTTGAAAAAACGAATAAAAACTGTTTTAAGAGGATTTTCTAATTATTCTTAGTCCTTTGACGGGTATAACCGGTCAGTGAAAATCGCGATATTGTCGGAATAAAGCGCTTTTTGAGCAATTTCTTAATGGGTTACAAGGGCCTAATTTCGATAAAATGTTCCCCTATAAATCCTGCTTGAAATATTTTTCGAACTTCAATTTCACCCTATATGCTATATACATAGTATATTAGATGAGAACTTTTTTTTGCAGTAAGGGTCATTAAAGTTAGAAATAATCATCGGTATTTGTCACTGAATGGTTGCAGAAAAGAAACAATGTGTATAACACGTGTAAAGATACGTAATTTGCGTTTTCAACAATTAAACAAGTATCCTTGATTTAGGTACTATTCAAGAAATGACTATCAGTATTAATACACATTGTTGGATGCTTATTTGCAAAATAGATGAGCCAGATAGGTCACATTTTTATTGTACAACTATGCAAAGGTATTTGGTTTTGTTCGTTTATTATCTGATTTTAATAAATAAATAAATTACGAATTTGTGTATTGTCAGGGAGCAAACCTGCTGCTTCTCATAGAATTTCAAATGATTCTGTGTAATTTTCGAGGCCGTTTTAAAAACTGAATTCGAATATAATCCAAACAATTCAGAAAGATCTTTCTGTTTATTCAAATAATGGAATATAATTATAAATATTAATAAGGTTGTTCTTTTTGTGAAACATCTGCTATTTTATTGTTTATTCACTTATCTGTTATTTTCGAAAAATATCCATAATTTAAGAGGGCACTCTCTTATTATATCCATTTGAATTGTTGTATTTAATGAGCTCGAAATCTGTTCGAAAATTGTATATTTCTATATTTATAATTTGAATGTGTATTTCATTTTATAAAAGTCTTAATCGAGCTCAGATAAAATCATTCATTATATATCAAGGGAAATTTATCTACCAAAAAGAAGAATAGTAAGAATGGTTAGTTGAATGAAGTGGAATTTTGGCAGCTTTCAATTATAGAAGCTCGTTAAAGATCTTCCTGTATAAATGTGGATTTTTTATTATTTTATAGTGACACTTAGTGTCATTAATTTACACTTAATATTATTAACAAAAAGATTGAAACCGTTGAAATATTTTATTTTATATTAACCAGTAAAACAAATAAACAAACAAATCAACAAAAAAAAACATGCAGGTGCCTGTTATAAATGTTGTCGATTTTTATGAAACTTCTATCAGTTGACGAGCGATTCAAATTGTACATATATTATTTGTAGGGAGTCCCAGGTGAACATTTTAGCGACGTTAGAACCTAGTAGCTCATTTGGAAGTCGATCAAAAAACGCTTGTTATACATAATGTTGCTATTTTCTAAACGAGGTAAAACGCTCGAAAACCCTCCCAACAATGATTTCTTTCGATTTTCTCCATTTTATTTTGGAGCAGATGCAAATGTTTCGTATTTTTCCTAAAATGCAATGGAGAAAAACGAGAAAAATCAATGTTGAAGAAGGTCTTCGAGTCATTCTTAATCGTTTTGAGTGTTTAGCAAAACGAATAAGTGTCTAAAAAGAGCGTGTTTTGGTCAATTTCAAAACGAGCTACGAGGTTCTAATTTTCATAAAATAATCTCCATGGACCACCCTATAATTATATATGCTTTAAATATTATTCGATTCAGCTAATAGGAGTTCTATAAAGCCGCGTCCACATTATACGAACTAATGCGAACGAACGGAAATGTAACCATCATAATGTGTGATGTGGACGGTAAGCCGAACGTAAACAAACATCACGAACAGTTACCCGTCTCATGTCGGTATTCCAATGGAAACTGCCCGTTTGCCTTCGTTCGTGTTCGTATAGTATTTTTTTATTACATTTAGCGGAACACAACTGAATCTATAGTCACAGCATTTGTTTCTATTGCGCATGTTGGTGAATGTTGAATGGAAATTTGTTTTATTCGGTTGTTCATTCGCTTTCGTTCGTACGATGTGGACGCAGCTTAAGAATCGACCACATTTTAAACAGGCACACGGTATGTTTTATGTCCACAAAATCAGATTAATTATTATTGTTTACCGACGATCTTGTTACTAATTGTTTTAACAATTAGTAGTATTATTTTTTGTGAAAATTTCACACTATTTAATTCTCCATTATAACGCTATAAGATTTATGTTGTGTTGATGCTGGAACTAATTACCTGTGGGAGTAAATCGATTTTATGCAATTAAAATTTTAATGTAACTGTTACAATTTTAGCAAAATATCAAATACTAACTTTTCGAAAAGACTACATAAACGAAATTTATACTGTACGGGATATTTGATATATTTTTTAATTAAAATCAGAACTTGTGCGTGGGTTTTGTTTTGATTGTTACATTGTTTCTTTATAAGGTATTGCAAATCAAATTAGGAAATATTATCCAAAAGATTCGTATATTAACCAGTGTCACAGTAGAATTTGTCATTTTGTTGTGTTTCATCCATTTTTAGTAACTAGAGTTATGAAGTTTCGTTTTATTCAAAATTTAGATGGTAAGTCATCTTCAATTAAGTTAGTGGTATGTGGTATTTACTAAATTTTTTGATACTAATTGTTATCTATAAGTAGAGTCACCTATAAGTAACTATCTCAGTCACTTACTTAATTTGTTTTGTATGGATAAGAGAGATACATTAACAAAAAATTGTACAGATGAAGACAGTGGCCACAATAGTATTTACGAAATAAATGAAATGGGATAGTTGTGTGGTAGGTAACTTGCTTGATGATTATTTTAAACTTCTATCTTTTCAATCATAGGGTCTAATGAAATGAGTGAGATAGATAGCTTTGCTCAAAGTGACTCTGTTAGTATCCCGCTTGTGTACAGACAAAGTCTCCAAAAAGTCACTGAATATTACTCAATAATATTCTCTCCCTTAGGTATAAAATGTTTCCAATATACAGGGTGTCCATTCTAAATATGATCAATTCTATAGAGCTCCTACTAGTTGGTGAGCGATTCGAAGAATACTTTAATGATTTGTTGGGTGGTTCCTGGAGATCAATTTAACAACATTACAACCTCGTAGCTCATTTAGAAGTTGAAAAACTTGTTACACACTTAAAGTGACTTGAGAGTGACTCGAGGATCTTTCCAACATTGATTTTTTTTAAATGTTGAATGGGTGTTCCAGTCATTCCTAGTCGCTTTACATGTTTAGACGTCCTTGAAAATTGTGATCTTGTCCAAAATTAGTGTTTTTAACCGACTGCCAAATGAGCTACGAGATTCTAATTTTGCCAAAATGGTCTTAAGTCCCTTTGCTATAAATCCATAAATTTTTTATTGAATTGCTTGTCAACTATTATAATAGAGGTTTCATAGTATTCACCATATTTAGATCCAACACCTTGTATTTTCCTTTAATACATCCGCTTCTAAAATTCCGTCTTGTAAATTCTCAACTACTAAACGGTAGAAAAAAAAGTTTACAATGAAACGGATGTTTTACACCTTAAATCTTATGTTTTGCTTCCACATTTAATTTTATCACGGTATAAAATAGCACGTGCACAACCCAGGACATGTATACAAATCTAGATTATGGTCCAATAATTTCTACTGTTGTTTGAAAATGCATTTCTATTGCGTTGTTATACAATAAGCTATTAATTCTTGCAAATTGACTTTTGTAACTTTTACGATGATAAATTCGTTAATAACAGGATTCGTTTTATTACACACTTGAGTAATTTTACTCTTAGAAAGCAACAACAGCAACTCATTTTTGTCAACAGTGGAAATAAAGTTCTAAAATATTCTCGGTTATTGTTAGCGATTTGCGACAGATGTTAATACAATAGGAATAATTCTATAAAAAATCTTACTACCGGTTTAAAGAATATTAGTAAACAACTAATTTTAGTGACAAGGTTTTCAATTCTAAAATAGAAGAAAATTTCCACTACTTAACCGTTTAATCGAGAGAACTTTCTTCTACCGAAACTACATTTCGTATTTAGCACGAAAAGCTTAAGAAGACAAGTGTCTCAATCAGTCTTGTAATGAATATTATAATTTTACAGCTTATTTTACATGGTAATTCATAGAGGTACATGCCTATAAATAATTTTCAAAGGATTTGGATAAAATTGAAGTTTCTGAAATAGTCCTTAATTAAAAAAAAAATGTAGGCTTATACAGAGCGAAATCGAATTGTCTTCAATTTGAGAAACCACATATAGGGCCAGAAAAACTGAGCCGATTTGTATAATATATTAGGGGCTGTTTTCGAGAAGAAAAGTTCAAAATTCCAGCGACATCAAATCGAACATTGTTGTCGATGGTTTATATTAAAATAATAATCAAACTTGTGTAGTTTAATGTTACGGAAATCCGAGATGTGTTGTACTGACACCTGGTTTCTTATGAATTCTCTTACCAAACAATCGTTCAAATTTTTTTCCAGTTTTTTTAACCCCTCAAAATACCTTTATTATGCTCTATTCCATCTAGGTATATTGAGGTTTTCGTATTTAAAGGCAATTCGATTTCGCCCTGTATTTTAACTGACAAATATACGTAAATAAGTGTTGATTACTGATTACTCTTTCCCTTGCGTATTTTATTGCGAAATCTCGTCGGTTTTTGTTTCACTGAGAAATGCATCAAGCTATCATTTTGGCGATATTACTCATAGGTCTATACCTAGTAGCAATATCGATCCTTGAGTTTGGCGTGACGAGAGACGAGGATGACGTGTACTAACCGATACTTACATATGTCATTGAACGACGTTTATACATATTACAATTTCAAATGATGATATCAAAATTGTTGTCTCGCCGTATTGTTTTATTCATTTGTTGTGTATTTTTCTAAAAAAGTCTCACTGGTGTCTGTTTGAAAGAAAAAAAAACAGCAAAAACTACTTTCTTGATACTACCTCTACATGTACCTATATGTATAAATTTGTAATCTGATTATAGCGTTTTTATAAAGCCAAATAAATTAACAATTGAGCAGCAATTCAAATTGATTAACATCAAATGGAAAAGTATTCAAACTCTTTAGCGTTCTTTCACTACTTGATAATTTCAATTAAATTCTTTAGATAACGAAAAAGAAATGTTGCTATTCTCTTAAATGTGAAAAGTTATAAAAATGACGCTTTATAACTAATAAAAATTAAGTTAAAATTAACAATGAAAGCAATAATAATATTTGAAGTTATAAATTATAAATAATAATATTTAAATGAACCCATACATTAATTGAGAATATAGTATAATAAAATTGGTTAGCTTTTATTTTCAAATCAATTAAGAAAACTTTGATTACTATTTCCTTTTCGTTAATGTTTTATGAACCTACAATAAAGTTTTCCTGTGGTATTTATTTTTGTTTTTTATTTTATTTTTGTAAAAAACTAGTCACCTAACAGCTATATTTAAATAAAGAAATAATTAAATTTCAGTGAAAATACCGTGTTAATTGTAAATTATACAGGTTAATATATATAGATTCAAATTTACTTGGCTATTAAATTAATGTCTTGTTGTTTTGATAAAACGTGCCAAATATTCAAGGAAGTTTACACATTATCGCTTATTTCTGAATTTTTCTATAATCAACAACGAGCCGGCTAATGGATGTGTTTTATGTAAATCATTGGTAAAACCTTGTTTGGAAATGAACTTAAAAGATCAACATATCGACATATAAAACAGATTAGAAATATTTTTCTATGTACAAGGGCGACGAATGCGAGAATTCCTAACGTGTTTTATTCACCTTGTTGCAAATAGCGTGCACATTTAGAATTTGTAACGAATATCTGGTTTAAAAATTGCCTAGTAATTATCCGTTTGATAGGTTCGTGATTTTAGTTTTTAATCGTTTTATTGCATAATAAAATTATTTTTAAAATGTTTTAAGTACGATTTCTTCGTATAATTAAACATTTCAAATTGTCCGTGAAATACGTTTACGTGAGCAAACCTCCCCCAGATTCGTAAACATGTAATAAAATATTGAAGGTGAAAATTTCCCCTTAACAATCCTTAATCGATTTTCCAATAAAATGCGCTATCATTACATTTTAAAGTATTTAATCACGCATTGGTCAACTTGGCAGATCGCGTTTCAGGCATCGTTCATGAGCGTCTTTACATCAGTTAACTTGCCAATGGTTTCAAATAAGGGGACTATAAAGATCAGAATTCTCATATGATTGTTTAAAATTATATTAGAAAAAACGTGGTTAATTTTATCTATTGCCCCATACCCTTTAGGTGGGTGTTATATAAATAATAGGCATGTAATGAAATTAATCAGCGTTATAAAAAATCGAAATCAAACATTTTATAGGTGCATATGTTTATTAATTGTTGTAATTAAAGAGAACCTTGGCAATTCTAATATATTTTAGTCAATATTTATCACGCTCGTTAATTTTAAAGTATACGAGTTGTTTTATAGTGCCTGAAATTTATTAATTTATTATTGCGTTATTCTTTTGTAACAAATTGTAAATGTTTTCGTCAAAATTTCATTCATTTCTGATATGGTAATAGAAAAAACTAGGTATTTATTCTATTGATGGATTGTTTATAAATGCCAAGCGAAAAAAAGTCTTCATATGATTATAATTATCTTTATTATTTGGTTATCAAATATTATGTAAATTAATAAGATTTAATCGTAAGTGGAGTAATGTTGAAAAGTGTCAAGACCTCAGCCAAGGTCCATGTCATATTAACAACCAACAACGGAAGTTCATTTTTATTATCACATCAATCTGGTAAACTAATTAGACTCATTTTAAACGATACGATACTTCTAATTTACAACTATAAGACTGTTATATTTAAAATAAAAATATTCTGAGAAATATTCTACTCCATCAACTTGCATTTTTTGATACAGATTTCGTTTATAAAACCAACTAGAGGGTTTTGTTTGTGTGTGCTAAATTCGGCGGATGTGTCGCTCAATTTTGTGTCTGTTTCTCATTGGTTTTAGACTATCAACAACTTGTCATATTTACTAATTTTTTTTTCTTTCCATACATTATTTTAATGATACAAACCATTTGGCGTCAGATAAATTGAATTTTTTTTCGTTTACTAGAGGGACCCTTACAAATATTCATGTTATTATAAAGATGATCTGTAATTATAACAAATGACTTCACAATTGTGGTAAAAATTACGAGTATTTCGAAGAAATTCTATGCTAGGATCATACAGAACGTATCCTCTTAACAGTGGATTTATGTATTTTTTTTTATATGACAATTTACGAATTAATTAGCATTGTCGGGCTGTTTTTAATTGTATAAATTGTCGATTAAAAATAATTCGAAAATCGATAACAATCGATACGAAGGAGATCGTGTCCACCGCGTTCCAAATTTAGTTTTAAGACATTTTTAGTGGACACGTTATATGTATAATGTGTGTATGTAATAATATTAGCATTAATGTGTAGGTTTTTCAACTAGTAGGTATAGGAAATGGTTATTAAAGTCATCAAGCTTCATTTCACTTTAAACAGACTAATCGAGGGATAGGGATGTGGTTTTCCTACCCATATTTTGTAGAAGGCTTAGTTCTATATTAATATTTTATTGTTTATTTATGTGGTTCAGTTGTCTATCTAACAATAAGATGAAACAAACGCAAATTCGGTGGAATAAATGCGAATTAACTGAAGGTAACTAAAAATTTTCATTTCATTTAACTAAAATAATTTCTCTTATTATCTTAGTTTTTACTAAGGATATAAAAACATGACAAATTTAATTTACCTGATGTGTTTTTAATAAATTAAAAAAATAAAATAAAAAATTAAATTCGTTTGATGTCAAACTCGATAGAATTTTAAACACTTAGAAAATGAATCTAAAACTTTTTGTTTTCTTGTCCGTTACAAGTTTTTTTTTTGTTGTTATTCATAATAAATAATCATTAGCGCCGTTGATTTATTGTTTATTCACGATTTTACGTCTATTATAAAATTGATTTTTTGAAATTTACAACTTGAGTCAAAAAATCATAATATACAGGGTGTTTGATCTAAATATGGTTGATTCTATGAAACTCCTATTAGTCGGTGAGCGATTTGGAAAATATTTCAAGGATTTGTACTAGAATCCCTAGGGAACATTTTAGCAAAATTAGAACCATGTAGCTCATTTTGAAGTTGGTAAAAAAACGATCGTTTTGGACAATGTCGTAATTTTCAACAACGAAATAAATACTTTAAACGTTTAAGAATGATTCAGAGACCTTGTCAACATTGATTTTTTTCCGTTTTTCTCCATTGTATTCCAGAGAAAATACGAAATATTTTCATCTGTTCCAGATTAAAATGGAGAAAAACGAAGAAAATCATTTTTGGGAGGATCCTAGAGTCATTCTAAGTCGTTTTGCGTGTTTAGTTCGTTTTTGAAAATCGCTACATCGTCAGAAACGAGCGTTTTTGACCAACTTCCAAATGAGCTATGAGGTTCTAATTTTGCTGAAATGTTCTTTAAGGACCCTCCTACAAATCCTTGAAATATTTTTTGAATCGCTCATCGACTAATAGGATTTTTTTAGAACTCACCATACTTAGACCAAACACCCTGTATATGTATGTATAGGGAACGAAATGTTGAGAATAGTATGGTATTTTTTACACACTCCAGCACACAATTAATGTCGAAAATTTTAGTTGTATGAAAGTTGTCAAACGTTGGGTGTGAAAATTCTTGAATTATATGGAGGCAATAAATTATGAAATACTGAAAAAGCTCTCCATAAAGTCGTTTTGCGTGTTTAGTTCGTTTTTGAAAATCGCTACATCGTCAGAAACGAGCGTTTTTGACCAACTTCCAAATGAGCTATGAGGTTCTAATTTTGCTGAAATGTTCTCTAAGGACCTTCCTACAAATCCTTAAAATATTATTCGAATCGCTCGTCGACTAATAGGAGTTTCATAGAATCAACCATATTTAGATCAAACACCCTGTATACCTACTGTTACATTATAGTCTTTTTTCCGTTTTCATTGTTTTAAGTTTTAACGACCATTTTATTTTATTAGTTAACCGTTTCCTCTTGTTATTATTTAATATTTAAGATATTCATATTGTTGATAATTGAATGCCTCAAACTCATTGTTTTACTTAAGCTTTATTCTTTCGGAATCCTTGTTATTTGTGTAGTTTTAAAAATATTCTAATTCTTTTATAATCTTCATTCCCTATTTTATCTTGAACAAAAAGGATTTAAAAATAAAGTGATCGATCGAATTACTTTTTTTTACCTGTAAATGATTAAATTATCTCTACTGATTTCCAAGGGAAGTATTTGGAAGGTTGAAAAGATGAACTAATGGAAATAAAACGTTTAAAATTATCAATTTGGTCACGGTCATGGTCATTGTTATTGACCAATTTTTCCTCGGTTTAGTTTTAACGTAAATCAACGGTATATTGTAGGGGTAGGTTGCACCGTTCTATGCTAAATTCGCATTCAGTTAAATAATACATTTTTTTTTTGAAAATAACCGATTTTTAAACTTAAAATCATGTTCTTCAAAATTTTCACGAGAACTTCGAAACAGTCCAGGTAACGTTGTTATTTTTTTGGGAAAATAACATTAATTTGAAAATACTTGCAGAGTGCATCAAATAACTATTATTTATAGATGGAAAACTGCTATAAAACACGAAAATTGAGACCTCTGTTGAGATTGAATTGCATGTGTAGGCTATGCTAATTTAATAACGCATTTAACGTTAAAATAAGTCTTATTTTTGTGTAAGAAGTTCTCGTTTGGCAATAGCAATAAAACTCAGCAGCATATTAAATTAACACACAATAGAGATATTAATTAAACACTGTGTCAAATAATTAACATTAAATTATGCAACCCATCTTGCAGTTTCTAGATGATTAGACAAGTCAAACTTGTTTTACTATAATTTTTGTGTACAATATTTTTTCAACATCCTCTCTGTTAGTTTCTGTACTTTGATATTAAAATATTGTTTATAAATTTTTGTTATTAAACAAATCACAGGCACGCTCGTTTATTTGTTTATAAATAGAAACAGTACAAGTTAATGTGTTATTGTATAAGGAAACATCGATTAAAATATTGTTGTAATTACATTATCACTTTAAGATACTTATTGACATGATTAAAACAATATTACATTATACTAGAAATGTTGACATAATTATTTCCTGGATTTTAATGATGCGATTCTCTTTCTTCTTCTTGTTTATTATTATTATTATTTATTATTATTATTATTGTGATTATTAACCATATTTGTTGACATGTGAATATACAATCTTTCTTCTTCCGTTATATTCCGTTTCGATTATATATAAAAAAAAACTACAGCATTTTATTGATAACAAGAATAATTATTATAATGTAATGAAAATAAATATCCAACAACAGTTTCCGTTTCCTTCGTTACTTAACTCGCGCATCTCAATTAAGGTGCAACTGAATATTGTATGTATTTTTTTTTTCTTTCTTTCAATACATTCATTGTATTCAGAACGATGAACTGTTTTGTCTATAAATATCCTGTTGTAGAACGAAAAAATGAAAATAAAAAAATATGATTATATAGATTTATTGGTTTGATATTTTAATTGGTGAAATTATTGGTGTTATTGATAATGTTCAATATTTTAATATTTGAGATAAATTAGAAATATCTTACGAACATTTTAAATTTGTTTCAAGGATATAAATATTTAAATTTCGTTTATAAATAAGTTATGAAATTATTAAAAGGAAATTATTAATTGTTGATTTATTTAAATGTTTCCGATTTGTTTATCACAAATTTAATTGTGTTCTATTTTTTTCAAAATCCTTGGAATTTTGAAAACTTTTCACACATTTTATTTGTCTTACTTATTCTTTCTTTTAAAAAAAAAGTACACAAATGTTTCATTTATAAACATGGCATTTTCATATCAAGGGATGTGATCTAAAATAAGCTTGTTGTTAGTACTGAAACAGCAGATGTTGTTTCGATGAGGGACGGACGGCCTATCATGACAGGTAAAAATTTTGGGAACGGTTATATGCATATACAAGAAAGCCATTTTATACAGATGCATAGTAATAATATAGCATGGATCGTATGCACAGATTTTTTAGAAATTGAAAGTATCCTCAAGTGAGAGTGAGGCATAAGCATTATCTCTGAGAAGACACCTATACAGATTGGGCAGCTTATCTAGGTACATCTGACAAAGATCGGTCCAGCTCACTTGTACCAATTGCTTATGAGTTAAAAAGAGATAAGTGCATAATAGGGTGTCAAACAATTGAAAAATGATGGTGGCCATTAACCACCTATTAGTCACTCAATCAAATAAACCACCTTCTTTTATACCAAAAATTTGCCTGCTTCGAATTCTACAATTTTTCCTTTATATAACATGGTATCTTCGTCACACGGTATAAGAATTGTTAGTGAAACATCTCCTTATAAATACATCAGATAGAGAAAGGACTATTTTTAAGATAGCGTTATTCGTAAATTAGTAGGACCAGTTATCTAAATTTTTTACCTCTACCCTTGTGCTATAAGCTCATCTCTTAAATATTTTGTAGCTCAAAAAAAATAATTACTATTTTACGAATAACCGTATCTTGAGAATAGTCCCTTCTCTATCTGATGCATGTTGAGGAAGATTTCACGTACTCATGACAATGATATCAAATCTTAAACATCTGTTTGTTTATTGTAGAACTGTATAGTCTGAAATGAGTAAACTTTTTGGTGGTCAAAAGAGTATGGGTAAATGGTAGTAGACGCTATTATTTCTAATTTTTAGACAATTTTTTTTCTCTCCATCGCTTTCTAACTTATTTGCAAGTGGAACAGGCGACAGACCCGATATTTTCCAAATGTATACCTATTTCATTGCCCTTAGCTGTCTGTACAATGTCGTTATATCTTATAATAATTGAAAAGATAAAGATAATGTCTAGCAAAGAGAAATAGGAGATGAACACGATCCTTAGAGATTATCTCTAAAGAATCTGTGAATACGGCTCAGTATCTCTATCTTACTTTCTATAATTTCATTATATTTGAAATTATAAAACAACCATCGCGCTAGTTACCGCGCAACTATACCATTTCACCCATTTTGTTGTTTTCTTCCTATACACAAGCAATGAAGATGATTGCTATCAGAGAGAAAAGGGAGATGATCATTGTCCTTATTTTTAAGGTTTGCATCATAATTCTTCACTTTATCAATCGACTTTCCATTCACATACAAAACATAAGAATGGACAATAGTCATAATTTTTTGTATATACTTAATCGAAATGCCTCACCTGTATATTAGTGACGATAAAAATCAATTCGAATCGCAAACAAAACTTTAGTATTTTTTTATTGGTTACAACAAGGTTGCAAGATTTGTAAACAATGTGAATTCACTCAACGATTCAAAATAATCGTACTACGATATTTGACAGTGAGTGGGCAACCGTATTAGTTGATGAATTATTTAGTGTATATACGTTGATTAGCCAGTGGCGTAACACTGTAATTATTGATTACTAATTAATTAACATATTTAGAAATTGAGATTTTGTGGGGGTTTTTAGTATGATTTTTAAACAGTTCCTGTAGCGTAATTTTTTTTTTAAATTATATTAAGACAAAATCGTTGTAGGGTTCATTTAAACTGATTTATTTTTGTTGTAATATTAGACGTCTACAATTTTTAGTAGTTTACCAATGTTACACACAACAGATGTTCCAGACTCTTTTATCCAATGCGTGTGGTTCATTATAAATTCACTTTAGTATTGTTAAAAGTTGACATAGGTTCGTTTATCAATCATTCATTCTGGATTTAGTTGTGTCTTCTTTAGAATAATTTGAAAAAAGAGAATCGTTAGCCGAAAAAAAGAAAAATCAATCCAGATGTGTTTAGCATTAGAGTATGGGTTGATTTAAAACATGTGGTTTCTTAATGTTGTATAATATAGGGGATGACTAGGATCTAAGATCAACAGCCCTAATATCGTTTTCGGTAAATTGTCATCGACGCCATCGTCTTGACGATAGGGTGTTCGGTGGCGTCTGGCATAGTTATGGGCATGCGTATTTCACACGTTTTCGGCTGGGTCCCCTATGTACCGTACCCCACCAAGTTTAGTTTCCTCTAGGTGTATACAAAACTAAACCAACCGGACTGGCTATACACAATTTCTAGTTCATCTCCTTCTCGTTGATTGTTGTTGTTGTTATTGTTATTATTATTTTTTTGATTTGTTAAAATAATTTCACCTTCAGTTGTGTTCAATTCCATTGACCGTTCATTTGTTGTTAATGTTTACTATTTACTATTTATTATGATTTAGAAGAAGAAAAAAAATCAAAATCAAAATGATTGTGTAGGTGTTTTACATATTAACATCTTTGTTGGATAATTTATATTTATAGTACCCACGTGCAAACCGGCATTGTTGATGTGTTTTATTTATATCGTATTTCCGTTTCCATAAACAATAAAAATATTGATATAAAATTAAATAATTTAATGGCAATCAAATCAAAATAAATAATTGTCGAATATTTCGTGAATGTGAGTGCGCAACTTACAGCATCTCGATATGTTCCAGTGTATTATCCAGCAGAAAAATGGCTGGATTCACCCAAATAATACAGAAACAAAGGATGTTTTCCCAGGTTTGTTCATCAAAACTACCACGAATAATCGAGATTATTAAAATTTTGTTTAAGATAACTAATCCTATTTTACTGATTTGAATGTTTACATTATTCATCTCTACTCATCTCTAATACGTTACTGATTGTGTAGGTTTTTTTTTTAATATCCACCACTAAATCCAGTCTCGCCCAGACGCGCATTTATCTATTGATAATACTAAGGGTTATCTATTTAAATCACCATTTCTCTCGCTCTAAAAGATTGTCAGAGATACTATTTAAAAATTATTTTTTGTCGGTATTAATAATATAAAAGACCCCCCTGTTTCCGTTAGTTAACTACCTTTGAAGTTGAATAGCACCAAGAACTTGTTGTAGGTCTTCTACTTGTTTTATTTTTTTTTGGCATTATAATGAACCGAATGGGACTTGACCGATTTGATTTTCGAACAATACAACAAATTGTAGAAAGCCATGTTTATTATTTTTAATTAATTCTCAAAGAAAAAGAGAAATTAAATATTTTTGTACTCTGTATAAATCTTTATAGTTATTTATATTTTAAATTTATATTGAAATAAATCATTAAATGTAAATAAATCAAGATAATATTTAAAAAGTTTAGTAAAATATTCATTTAAATAAGTAGACCGAGAATGAAAACGTAGTATACGTCCTCGTTTCAACATCTGCATACTAGTTGAAACATATTCACTTTGTCTTTTATGTTAAATTATGTCCAATTTAAAAATGTTATTTTTGTCAAAAATCACTCATTGGTTTTTATTATGATAGTCCATGATTCATTTAGTAAGGGATTCAAAAGGAAACATTCCCATATGTTTTCCTCTTATTTGCGAACCAGGAGGATGATATTTTTCGATGACTCATCCCTGAATCTGTCTATATTTAGAATAAATCCCTTAAATTATGATTTTTCTTTGTTATTATTGTTATTATTATTATTATTATTTTTCTAATGTATGTATATCGATTCAATATGGAGATTGAAAGGTTATTGCCACTTTCATAAATTCACATGATTAATAGTTTATCAACAAGTGAAATTTGTATACAATGAGTAGATTACAATACCTACACATTATGTTGTTATTCGTAATTATTGCAAAATTACTTTAGATACGGTATTAATCTTTTTAACAGGTGTAGGAGGAGGATGGTGTCAATTTTGCACAATCATTAAACGCATATATAGATAAAAATTTTAATTTAAGAAAGAAATAATTTTACAAGAAAACGAAACGTGGAATTCTTAAGATGTGATGAAAAAATTTAAGAAAGTTTACAAGTGAAAGTATTACTATTAAAAATAAGAAGAAAAAACAAACAATTTCTTCGTATATTGCATGGATACCACATATCTGCAACGAAAAAAATAATATCTTTCAGGAGGAAAATAATAGGAAGAGATTTTCAATTAAATAGGACGTGAAACCGGAGACTGTCAATTAAATTTCTAATATACACAGACAATATGGCATTTAATTTTGAGGTGGAGCTCATTACAGTTTGATTATCTCTCCTAATATGTCATTGTCGGATTAATGTTGCAAATTAGTTCAACGAACTTCCTTTTCGTTTATTTATTTGTTTATATATTTATTAAATTTTATTGGCTAAATAATTTAATCATCTTTCAAGTGCAACTAGTGATTTAAACTAGTTTCGTTGTAATTTTGAAAATTTCCACGAATCTATTTTGATTGCTCTAGAATTTTTTTTTCCTTTTAATTTGTCCCCCCCCCCAAAAAAAATTATTAGATTGTTTATAATAGCCTTGAAGTTGGTTTATTATTAAATTGGTTAAGGTAATACAGCTTCAGGTTAATTTCTCCCAAACTTGGGCTGTATCTGAGTTGTGCCTGTTTTTTTTTATATATATTTATATTATTTTTAATTACGCCAGATTACGCATTACGTGTAGTTTTTTCATCGAGGAATTAGACTATAATAGGATATTACATCAAACCAACATGATTTTGTAGATGTGGTTTTGTGCTTTATGTATATCGACTTACAAAATCAACTTAATATAAATTGCATCATTTTAATGTTAATTCTATCTCTAAAAAAACACTCAACAAATAATAAAAAATTATTAAGCTTTATTAATGAAGTTTGATCATTATCCAGATTTGCAACAGTATACTTCGCCTGTATTGATTTGGCCGGGTTAATTTTAAACATTATCACACATATCTGACAATTGCATATAGAAACCCAGAAACTAGGAGATAAATTATCATATTTTCGTAAAATTGATAGAATCATTGTTTTATGGTCTAGTTGCCCGAATAAAACTCGCTTTACTATACACCAGATGAACTACAATCAATCTTGTCACTTGTCACGCTCGCTATACATGTGTTTCAGTTTCATACAAACTGAAACACATACATGTGTTTCAGTTTAGAATGTATAAATTTTGGATATAATGCAAATTTTGAATGTTCACGTAACTCTTAATTAATATTAAGATATTTTGCGTCTATAATAGCGTTGTTAATATAACAAAAGGAGTGCTTTTATACCTGTTAACGTACTCCTTATGGGTATTTTAATAGCCAGTATAATTTGTTTTCTTAAGGCTGACAGCTTGCGTATACATCTCTCATATTTTATGTGATTGGTGTTGCACTAAACAAACATCAACACTGACAAAATAACCTCAAATTATTTTGTGTTTTTATTTATTTATTTTCGATAAATGTGCAGTTACTGTAAACGTTAACGATTACATGAGACGTCCGGTTAGAATTTATCGTAATCCCAGGTACCTTATTTGTTGATACAAATTTTTTACTGAATTTATTATTGCCACTCACATTTGTGATGCTTTCTGAATTTAAATATAAACAATCGAGGAAGTGCAGAAGAGAAACAATTGAACAATTTTAAAATATCGCTCTTGTTAATACCAAGGGTTCAATTTTTATTACAAGAGGGTGTAAAATAGAAAATATTGTATAAAAAAACTCGTGTCAGAAGTTAATTACTGCACTCGACCATTAAAAAACTCGCGCTGGGGCGCTCGTTTCTTAAACTTGGTCTCGTACAAGAATTGTCGACTTGTGAAACTCGTTTTTTAATGTACTATTTTATTCGTGGAAAAATCAATAAAATTTAATTTCATATAGTAGATTTTCTATAGATGCTGATTACGAAGAAGAATAATTTATAGGGCTTTTCGGGTATTATTTCCTGTCATACTCAATTAGTAAACTTGATTCAATTCGATAATCAAACCGTTTTTAGTTGTTATTCATTTTATCTAGTCTTCGTTTTTTTTATCAAATAAAATTAAATGATTTTTAGTTAGCGTAAAATAAGCAAATTATTATTTTTTTACTGGTCTTTTGGTGGTGTTATTAAGTTAGATCATTACTCCAAACAAATCTTGTAAACTTATTTTGCTCAAACTGTTGGTATGGTTACTGGTGCTGATGATGATGATGATGATGGTGAAAATGATAAATAAAGAAATCATGCTGTTAATAAAATTATAAATCAAATCGAATTTTGTGTTATAATGAAAGATTATACTTAAAAGGAATAGAATTTATGTTAGATTTATGACAAGCATTGTCGAAAATTTAAAACAATATCTTTTGATTATGTTGAAATGACAACAATACAATACTTTATAACTTTAAACTAAAATAGTTTCTCAACACATCAGTGTTGTATTAAATCATCATTTTAAGTCAATTTTAACAAGAAACCGAGGTCTACAGTCAATTGGAATTAGCGTCGTATAAATTAAGTATCGTTTTAAAGGAACAAATTGACATCATTCTATTTTGAAATGCTTTTTTTTAAATACAATCCAAATTAACAATAATCGATTTATTGAAGATTTGTCTAAAAAAGTCTATGAAAAACAAATAGGGAATATTTTAAGTGTAATTTGTGGGTTTTTGTTTTAATCAAAAACGGAATTTGTGATAAGCCGTTAGGTCGGTAGAGAACATTGACTGTGAATTGTGTAAACAATAAAGTTTATTAAAAATTGAGAAGCAGAAGAAAATTAACAATTACTTTATTGTTTATGTATAAACTTTAATTACCTACATTTAGAAAGTCTTATATTTTAATAAAAAATATTTCTCTTATCATTCAATGGGCAATCAGTTGTTTTATTAGAAAAACTATTAATTATCTAATTGTTATAAAAATACTAATCATATTATTCATTAAGTATGTATATGTAGATAATAAATGTAATTATGTTTATTCGATTGATGTTAACATTCTACATTTTACATTCTTTTTTATTCTTATCAAAACTCCTTTATTATTTATTTAATATAATGTTTTACTTATTCTTGAGTGAACTGAATTTTGAAAATTTGGATAAAAGGACGATTCATTGTTATCACAAAATTTGTACCAATCCGAAAGCTACGTAATTGTTTTATCAATACTTAAATCAATTGGATTTCTGTAATTAACATTATGCAAATTCAAATGTTGTCGGTAGTCTTGGCGTTTCCGGAGTTTGTGCGGAAGTTTGATTATGTACATATGTTACTTATTGTTAGGTGTTCCTTTATAAATTACAGAGATTTGTCTTTCCCTTGCATGTATCAATAAATTAAACTTTAGGGTACGCCAGTCGGCGGCCGTCCTGTATGTGTAGGGTTTAATTAAAATTAAAAAATAAAAATAAAATGTATTGATCAGTGATAGTTTTAAAATTCAAATTATCTATTCACATACGAATATATTTTGTATGTTTATTAGTGAATTTATTATTTTACAGACATACGTTTACAACTCAATGAACAATTACGATGTTTGGATTTGCGTATGGAAGCGCAGGTCGCTTTAGTCACAGAATTGCAGGATTTTTTTCGTCGACGAGGTGAATTAGAATTGGATTATTCAAAAAATTTAGATAAACTAGCCAAAAGTATACAATTAAGACATAAAGAACAGAAACAAAAGTATTATAATTACAATTATTAAAAAAATCTTTGTTCTTCAATATTATGATTTTTAGACGGGAACAATGGCCATTATTTTCAAGTTATACATGCTGGCAACAGTTATTAACACAAACAAAAAATCTAAGTCGTGATCATGTAGCATTATCAGAAGTATACTCAAATCATTTAGTATCACGTTTATCACAAGTCATGGAAGATGTTCAAAGAATATATAAAAGAGTAATTAATTACTATTATAAAATATTAATTATAAGATTATATTGTTGATATAATTTATAGTGTCGTGAAATTGGATATGAAACACATGAGGAAATATTAAGAGTATTACATGAACTTCATACAACAATGAAAACATATCATAGCTATCAAGCGGAATTACGACAGGCGGAAGCTAAATTGAAATCAGCTGAAAACCAAAGATCAAAATTAGAACAAACTCTATCTCAAGATAAATTAGATAGATCGAAAAAATACAAGTTGATGGAGAAAGAAGTAATGAAGGTATAATTAAATAAAAATATACAGTGATGAAAATCTAAATGTATACGATTCGTGTGATTTATAGGAGAGTGTCTAAAGATCATTTTAAAAAAACTAGAACCTCATAGCTCATTTGGAAGTTGGTCAAAAAACGATCATTTCTGTCGATGTCGCGATTTTCAAAAACGAGTTATGCATTTTAATCGACTTAGAATGACTCGGGGATCCTCCCAACATTGATTTTTTTGTTTTTCTCTATTTTATTTTGGAGCGGGGGCAAATGTCTCCCATTTTTTTTTAGGATGCAATCGAGAAAAACGAAGAAAAATAATGTTGGGAGGGTCTTCGAATCATTCTTAGTCGTTTTGTGTGTTCAGCTCGATTTCAAAGTCGCGACATTGTCAGAAACGAGCAGTTTCTCAGCAACTTTCGTTTTAATTTTGCTAGAATGATCTCCAGGAAGTGCCCTACAAATCCTTGAAATATTTTTCGAATCGCTCACCAACTAATAAGAGTTTTACACGAATTAAATACATTTAGATTTTCATCCCTGTATAAGCAATTTTATTTGATTAATTCATAATTCAATTTGATTTTAAAGCGTAAAAATAAATATACTGATGCGAAATTAAAAGCTCTTAAAGCTCGCAATGAATACATATTGTGTTTGGAGGCTTCAAATACAACAATTCATAAATATTTCGTTGATGATCTTTCCGATCTGATTGATGTAAGTATTGATTTGAATTGTTATTTTATATTAAAGCTTTATAGTTAATTATTTTGTTAAATGGATTTTCATTTTTAAATTTTATGACAATTTTCAAAAATATCCGAATTGAAATAAAGTACATTTATTGCAATAATCAACAAGTAATGAAAATTCATTTTACAAAGTAATAAATGTTTATGAATAGCTTGCCAATATCCAAATTTAAAGTTCTAATATTGCGAATGTATTAGTGTATGGATTTTGGTTTTCACAATTGTATATCTCGAGCTTTACTTATGCACGTTTCGGCAGAGGAAGGACGACAACGTTCTGTACAAAGCGGTCTAGATACATTATCATCATGTATAAATTCATTAGATTCAAGACTTGATAAACAACGTTTTCTTGAATATAATCATTCAGCATTTATGATACCGAAAAAACTCGAATTTCAAGGACAGAAAAACGAAGAGGTATTTAAAGAAAAATATATAAAATAAAATAAGACTAACAACAATTTCAATTGAAATTTGAGTTTTTCTCGATAAATGTAAGCTTTTTATTTTTGTTTAGCCACCAGAACCTGAAATACAAAAAATTTTACATCAAGAAATGGAGAGTCGTTTACAACAATTACAACAAAGAGTAACAACATTAAGAACTGAATCAGAGGAAGTATGGAAGACATTAGAGACGGCTGAATCAACATTACTTGAAATGTTGAATGCTAAAGATTATGATTGTAGTGGTTATTTTGGTGAAAATTCTGTACCTGCTAGTAAACCACCAGAAACTGTATCAATTAAATTACGTGCAGATCGACAAGAAACTGAAGAATTCTATCTATCTGTATTGATATTAATTTGTTTTATACCAGGTGACAATGAAAAAAGGGTTCAAACTATAACTTGGTTAATTTAAAGGATTGCTTAATGGTACAATTGGGAAAATTTTGAAGCATTGATGATAGTCATAATCACATATTCAGCTTTCTTGCTCTTAAATCAGGGCTGACCGGTTTGGACCATCTTTCGTCATTTTCAGACATTTTCTAGTTTTAAACCACTACTTGTTATACATCTCTGGAAAGCTAATTATCAGTATAATAATACAAGAGCAAAAAATATAAGGGTTGATATTTAAAATAAGAATAATAGGTCTTAACTATTATTAAAACTTCAAAATCTGCACAATTGTACTATTAAGCAAACCTTTAAATTTGTAAAATAATGTATCGACAATCAACATAGTTATAGCTTGTAGCCTGTTTTTATTGTCACTCGGTATATAATTTAAAATATATTTAAATCAATAATTTTATAGAAATTTAGAGAATATCTATTGGGATCAACACGCATAGCACGATTAGATGCTAAACAAGAATATATACGACAATCATTATTATCAGAAGCACCAGATTTTTGTAGTACATTAAAACCAGTGATTAAAACACCACGTCGTAAACGTATCGGTCGTTTACAAATGAGTGGACAACCGAAATTATTTGGTGGATCTTTAGAAGAATATTTAGAAGCAACAAATCAAGACATTCCATTAATTATGAAATCTTGTATTAGAGTTATCAATCTATACGGTATTAATTTATTTTAATTAATTAAAAATTAGACTAAATTATTGAGTGGTTTTTTTTTTTAAAGGATTACACCATCAAGGTATATTTAGAGTATCAGGATCTCAAGTGGAAATTAATAATTTTCGCGAATGGTTTGAAAGAGGTGAAGATCCACTAGCTGATATGACTGATGCTTCTGATATTAACAGTGTTGCTGGTGTTTTAAAACTTTATTTAAGAGAATTACGTGAACCTCTATTTCCCATTATATATTTTGAACATTTCATGGAATTGGCACGTACGTTGTTTGTTTATTTAATATTTATGATTTTTTAAATGTGTTTAAAATTTTAGAACTAGAATCGAAACGAGAATTTATCGTAAAAATGCGAGAACTTATCAGCAGTTTGCCACGACCTGTAATGGTAGTAATGCGATATCTTTTCGCTTTTCTTAACCAGTAAGAGGATTTTCATTTACAAATATAACAAATTTAACAATTTTTTTATTGAGTAGCTTATCAGAATTTTCCGACGAAAATATGATGGATCCTTACAATTTAGCTATTTGTTTTGGACCAACATTAGTACCAGTACCCGATGACAAAGACCAAGTTCAATATCAGAATCAAGTTAATGAACTTATCAAAAATATTATTATGTTCAATGATGAAATATTTCCAAATGACGGTGGTGTTGTTTATGAGAAATACATATCTCCCGAACCTGACGATCAGTATGTTTTTCGCCTCTAATATTAAAAACAATTAATTAATGTTTAATTATTAAAGTGATGTTGGAGACTCGCCATCTGATCAAACCCAAGAAGATCTGGATTCTGAAGTTTATCCATCCGAGGATGGTTAGGATTTAGTAGAAAGACTCTGGAAAATCACTGATTCTTCAGATGTTCGTTTATTAATTATAAGCAAAACTAATTGAAAATGTTTCAGATTCGGAAAATATGGAGGCGACAGCACAATTCGATTTTACAGCACGTTCCGATCGTGAATTATCATTAAAAAAAGGTGATATGGTAACTTTATATTCGCAAGTATCGAATGATTGGTGGCGCGGTGCTGTAAAAGGTCAAGAAGGTCTCATTCCGGACAAATATATATCATTAAAAATGAAGTATTAAATATCATTGTTTATTATATACAGGCTGTAAAACACTATTTCATCTTTGTTATGCCGAATCGTAGTTTGATTCATAATTTACTATATTTGAGATTTTTCAATAAAAAAACAAGTGACTGAACTGAGCTACGACTCAGCATAACAAAAGTATGGCCAACTGCTACTTGAAATATGGTTGTACACCATGTATATAATTAGATTATTAATATTGTTATAAATTAATTGAATTTATAGAGATGATGATAGAGAGAAAGTTGATAATCTAAAATCGAGTTCTTCTGAGGAATCGATGAGACGGCGTGTGTCCAGTTCAAATGATTCAATGTTATCGGAAAGTTCAATATCAGCAACTAATTCACCATTAATACAATGTGCACCAATTACATGGACAAATGTTACTGATATTACTGAAAATTTAACAACAGACACAACAAATACATCAGTTATAATAAATCAAACTAGAGAGGTATTAGAAACTACAGTCTAAAAGTGCATTTTGTTGTTTTTATATTTAAAAATTTTTGCTATAAATTGCCATATTTGCTAAATATAAATTGTCTAATGCCTAAGCGTTGCATATACAAACTTTAACTAATACAATTTATAATTAAAAAGAAAAATAGAAAAAAAACTGTATTCAATGATCTCATTTTATTATTACAAGTAAGTCGCTCGATTTTTTGTGATTTCCCATCGACAATTTTTGTTTTGCTTTTTCTGCATGTAATTTGTAAGAATATGTCTTTTTTGTGCGTGTTTTTTTAATAATAATTTAATTAATCAATCAACTGAAATGAAGCATGAGCATGCGTTTTTTTTATATTCTAGCTATTTGTGATAAGTGGATTGTAATTAATTAATTATGCAATATATGATTTGATGTACCTTTATGTAAATATTTTTAAAATAGGGTGCAGGTAAATTTGCGTATTTTTATTATTTCAATAAAATTGTAATTTATACGAAAGTGTATGCATGTTAAATTAATTTTTATTTAGCTTTTATTATTATAATCATCATCTTCATCATTATTATTGAAATATAGTATTTACAGTTAGTTGAAATATTCTAAAGAATGCTTCACAAAGAATCGTATAAATAACGAATATTGCGTATGATTGCGTAACAATATTCGTTGTTTATAAATCTTATTGTAATTCTCGTAAAATAGAACACTGTTTCAGAGGAAAAAGTAGAGCTATTTCACTATTTTTTTTTTGTTTAAATTATTTAATTGATTTATTGTTTTATGTTGATTTTCATAGTACATTTGCTAGACCCATAGTCCAAGACTGCAATTTTTAAAGGTGAGCACTTTCGGCATGTATTTGGTGTCTTTCCTCTATTATGCATGCAATTAAATTTATTTATTTTTCTTTTTTCATTTTGTTTAACTGCACCCCATTTAATTTCTATTTGGTAAAACATATATTTATTATTAAATTTAGGCTTAATTATAATTTTCTTTAGTATCGCTAATGTGGTAATTTTAGACAAGGCTTTTATGTATAAATCGTTGTAAATTGCTCATAAAATATTTGTATTTTATTATCTCTTGAATTGATCAATTTACAAATTTCTATGAGCAATTTTATTGGTTCCATTGTATTGTTCTATAAATCAATAATTCTTTGTTTCAGAATGATCATAATCGTTTAAAATCGTTGGATGTTTCAAATGAATCGCCATTATTTAATCGAGTTGGTTCACATTCTACAACAATAAATGTTAATCAATCAGATGCACGAAATGTCACAATTAATGGCACACCGATTATAAAAGCTCAAATGACAATTATTGATGATTTAGATAATAAAAATGATAATGATGATAAAATTGATAGCGATTTTGATAGTGTTGAATTACGTCAAAAATTAATTAGACAAGAATCGAGTGAAATTGATGAGTCTAATGTTAATTTTAATCAAAATAGAGAACAATGGCAACGTCGTGCTAATTCACAAACAAACATAAATGTATCACAAACATTAAAATCAAATCGTAATTCAGAAACTTATTTACAAAGACAAAAATATACACCTGATTTAGTTATGGATTTACCATTAGTTGGTAATTCTAGTCCGAAGGATACAATAAAAAAATCGACAACAATAACAAATAGTGATATAATTGTAGATGATAATATAGCAATAAAACCAATAGAAAGTCCATCAGGTCCGGAAAGTCCTGATATGCAAACAGCTGCTGAACGTTTTGCTAAACAAAATCAATGTACGCTCAAGAAAAACACCAAAATACATATTGATAATAGCGATATTAATAATAGTGATAATGAATTAATAACAATAACTAGTCCAATGCCGGAACGTAAATATTTAATGAATAATACAACAAATACAACAACAACATTTAAACCGCAAATCAAAACAAAACCACCTGTGTTAAAAAAACCAGCATTCTCATTACCTAATAGTAGTACCGTTCCGAGTGATATTGGACGTAAAACACAAACAGATCTTCCAACATAAATCATTGATTAATTTATTTTTTTTAAAATAAGATTTGTCGATGACAATAATTATTCAAATGTGACATTTTTGATAAATAATAATAATAATAATAATAATAATAATAATAATAATAATAATAATAATAATAATAATAATGAAAATAACCAAGAGATTGGATTATTTTGTAAACAATAACTTTTACACAATTTTCTCTTGATATTAATTATTAAAATAATATAAGCGTACATAAGAGTATAGATAGGCCATTTCTCTTTACGTGATCAATGAATATTTTGTGTCATATTTACATTAATCTGCTCATATAACAAATGTATTTGTTCTAATTTGGGTTGCAAAGCTTTAAATTGCGGTGCAACATTTTGTGTGAAAAACTAACAAATATAAAATATTAATTAAATTGTTTTGTATTTTCCATTCCAGTGAATATGGTGCTTAATTATATACTGGAAACTAAATTAAATTGAAACAACCAAAGAAATAGACCAGTAATTTTGGCTCGATCCTATATAGGTACTACAATACTAATAAAAAAATAAATAAACATATTCTAGATTTTAATATTATCATTATGACATTTATATCTAAAAATTTCTGAATTATATATTATTTAATGAGACTGATATTAATTACAGTTTAGATAGGATGAAAAAATTGAAAATTCTCGATTAAAACGTACTTAGACAGGGTGTGCCGCAAATTGTTTATTATTAAATTATACATAAATATATTTTGTTAGACTGATAAAATTCATATACATGTTTTTGTGATGTAGTCGTAACAGATAAAGTATACAATTCAAGGATTATCGCTATATACGACTGTAATAGAGTGATATTTTTCGAATATCGTTAGTTCGATAAAATTGGATGAATTTACTTGTGAATCCTTGGATTTGTATATTTCTTTATATCATAAATTTAATGTTGTGAAGTATTATAATAATCACACCAATTTATCTTTTTATTTTGTAATCATCGGTGCCTATTTTAGTATATATTTACAATAATCACCCATATAATACGTAAATGTATAAGATAAAAATGCATGTTTAATTCGCGGTCTTAATTTACATCGAATCATCTGTTCGTATATTATTTCTCATTTCATTTTTTTATTAGAGGAGAAAACCTAAGTATTTATAAGTATTTTTTTTCTATTTAAATTCCTTGCCTTATATGATATGACTAGCAAAGAGTGAACTTATATAAAAATTAAGCTGATGTCGTTTTAAAATGAGATTATTTTTAACACTTAATATACTCTAAATTGCATCAATTCGTATGTTATGTAATTATTGATGAATGTATAAAGTGTATTAATTTTCAATATATCACGTTGCATACACTATTTTTAATTTATTTGATTTTTGTATAATCCTTCGACCAGTGGCAAGATAATATAGTTTGGAATTTGCCTGAAAGAAAAACTGATTTCAGTGAAAGATAATTCAATTCTGTTTAAATTTATAAAAAGTACATCGTTTTAACTACATAAATTTCAAGTTTTAACATTTCAAATGCTATAATTTCTAAAATATGAATTTTTCAATCAAACACTGCAAATTTTAAAACTGTACTAAAAGTTGAAATATTTGAAAAACGTTCAGCGCTAGACCATGGGTCATATTATCAAAGTCCCCTTCAATTTCATCAAAGAAAAGAAAAATGCAATAAAAATACACCATTCCACTTAAAATAAGAGAGTAGGGTTTCTCAACTCATATAAGGGGGGTAGCTAGCACAACGGAAATAGTTTCTAGAGAAAGCTTAGGGGACATAACGGCTGTAACCAAATTTCATCAACTTCCATTAACTAGAACTTCTTATACTTTTATCCATTCTCTTGAATCACCCTGTATATTTATTGAGATTCATAACCCCGGCTCAATACTCTGGCCCAGACAAATTCGTAAACATTGACTGATATTGGAGTAGTTATTTTTTTAAAATGTCGAGGCATAATGGAGACACCGTGGGCGGCAGATCGATTTACGCCGACCACATATTGAATAAACACTGTTCTGTAAGCAAATGGGCCAGAGTGTGGAGCCGGGGTAAGGTGGATATAAAAATCAGGGCTTGGAACTGTTATATTCCTTTTTGGTCCAGTTTTTGTTTCGGTTCAATTAAAAAAAAATATCGACTCAGTTCTAAATGATTAATTTTTAAATTTTACTCTAAGGGCTGTACCTCTCTAAACTTATCCCTTAATGTAAGGCCCATAAGAGCTATTTAGAGGGCCTATCACTCTAATTGTGAATTGTTACTAATACTATCGGACATGTGCTCTTCGAAGCTACTGTTATTTTCGTTTTAAATTGATTTCTCTATTAAAAGAAAAACTCTCTATTAGTTTATTACAGTACTATAGATAATGGTTTTCAAAATATGAGAAATTTGTCATAAGTCATAAGTTGGACACCTGTCTACATTGGACGCTAGAAAGGTTTCACTATAATTTGTTCGTGTCTATATTTTTTTTGCTTGTATCTTATATGCGTCTAGAATGTGGCGGTATCTTTCGGCTAGTAGAATAATTTGAATGAATCTTAAAAAAAAATTTATGGCAACAAACAGACATCCGCTATGAAAGTTGATATCCAGGATCAGTTTAAAAATTGAAGAATTTAAACTGACTGTTTCATTATCATACTACGAAATCATTTCAAGGGAATTCAAATAATCATAAATGTTATTAAAAAAACATTAAATGCGAATTTGTATGAAATTAGGGGGGTGTGGGGGCTGATCAGAGCGAAACTATCTTTATCTACACATACAGAATGTTCCACTACAAACTGATCAATATTACACCTATACCCAGTGGCGGCTTTAGAGGAGCCTGGTTGGGCGACTGCTCAGGGTGTTGGGCACATTAGCGACCGCATAAAAACTTGAAATAAATTGATCTGACGTCATTGTCATTTCTGGAGGGGCGTCGATAAGCTCTTGCTTAGGGCGCTAGACTCGCTAGAGCCGGCCCTGACTATACCTATGTCTGTACATTTGAAGTTCTATTTAACGAGTCTTCCAGTGAAAAGTTCAGATCTATTGTATCTAGTAAAATATTGTAATAACTGGGTCATTTGTTGAATTAAAACTCAGTGACGTTTTGTAAAACTTTTATTAATCTCTAAAATTACTCAAATCACAACTTCATCGATCGGAAACCAGTTCATTATTGTTAGTATGATCATAATCAATTACAATTAAACGTTAAGTTCAATGTCTAAATAAAGGTTTAACCAGGTTGTATTAGCCAATTGATAATGTACAGATTCTTAGATGATGAACCAATACTTGCAACAAAGTTCTTAAATAACCTATTTTTTTTATCAGATCATCAATCCTCAATTAGTACATTACACTTCCCAACGGGAAGAAAATAAAGTGATACCCCTTTATGTTTACAATTTTTGTTTGTTTTTTCTTTACACTTTTTTACATTGTTCTTTTTATTTTTCATGATAAAACTTAATTCTATTTTTATGAATTAAAATTAACATATTACCTATCTACCTTAAGTACAAGATTTGGAGATTTTTCCTCTACAATTGGAAAAAGTTCAACACATAGAGGATCTGTTTTACTCGTAATGTCTTTTTAGCGAATTTTTTAAAAAAAATTAGCTAATGACGAGATCCTCACTTTTGAATTTCCGAAAAATTTTTGCACAGAAGTTCGTTTTGGGACCTCAGGAACCCATATCCACCGTTCGTTAAAATTTTTATATATATATATATATATTTATATATATATATATATATATATATATATATATGTATACCCACGATAACTGCCGTAAAAATACACCAATCTTAATGAAACTTGGTACAAAAATCGGTCTTTGGGATAGCTTGGATGAGTTCGTTGACCAGACTGGTAGGGCCAACACTTTTGGAATAAGAGCTGAAGAAATGTTAAAAAAAATCATTTTCAATATTAAATTTGCTTAGATTTTGATGAAAATTAAAATAACAGTAGAGTCGTCGATCCTCTATGACCCAGAAAAAAAATCATCAAAATCGGTTCATTGGATCGCAAGAAAAATGCAAAAATCTCTTTTTTGAGTATAAGCAGTAAAATCACGTATCTAAGATGGCTATGTGTTCTGACAATTGATATTAGAAAAAAAATTGAATATCGCGGGGGGCAACTAATTTTGACAGTTAATATTAGACGCAAGGCCTGCTAGAGAATTTCGCTTAAAAAAATCAAGCAGGCCTTGATTAAACGTATTACGGGAAATGAATTTATTAGTTGATTCAATGTTATTAAAATATATTAATTGTCAGTATCATAAGAATGTTTTGCAATTAATATTTCAGTATGTAGATACATAAAAAATTCGCTATATAAGGTACTTGCTGCCTTTGGAGATCTTTTTTTTTAAATTCATCTCTTGTCTTGTAATTAAGTTTATTATATTTACTGTCATATAACTGTTTTCCTTTGCTTTTTGGCATCAGTAAGTATTCCTTTGCATTATTCCATGCTTCTTATAATCGATATTTTAACTCAAGCAGATAATTATTAAAATTGTAAAGTGGATCAACGCTAGTGGATACATTCGATGGTATTTTAGGTACTTATTTTACCAAAAATTAATTCGTAAGTGAACCTATCGTTTGAGGATAATAAGATGCAGAATGTAATTTCTTAATTTGTAATAGCTTACATATCTTTTTTAATGTGTTAAATAAAAATTTTGTTCCTTGATCAGATAAAATCTCATCAGGAATTCCAAATCGTAAGATAAAGTTTTCAACAAAAGCTTTAGCAACTGCAGTAGATTCTTTCGTTGGTAGAGAATATCCTTCTACAAATTTTGTAAAATCGCATTGCAGAGTCAAAATGTATCGATTACCATCTTGTTCTGTGTCTAAAGGATCTACAAAGCCTAAAAGAATTTTTTGGAATGCTGATGTGGTGGTTATTGACATTGGTTTAATATAATTTTTTGAATGTTTGTATCTTTGACAATCATTGCATGATTTTACAAATTTTTCAATATCTTTCCATAAATCAGACCGAAAATAGTATTGTTTGATATTATTGTACATCCGATTTACTCTCCCGTGACCTCCAGTTGGTAAAATATGAAAATCGTTTAATATAATCTGTCGAAGTTCTAAATCAGTAATGGTTTGGATGTCCCTAATGACAGATATGTAATAACTGGAAGTTGAGGGCTGGGGAGTTCGAAAAAACTTTTTGGCTACAGTAGACTGTGAAGCAGATGTATCATCAACATTCTGACTCTGATTCTGCCTATTATAGTTTTTTTTGAGAATTATGACTGCGATTAAAATTTTCACGATTATTATTATAATGAATTTTATTACCACGACCTCTATTTGAACTTGTGAATGTACCGGAATTTCGATTTATATTATTTTTGTTATGAAAGTTTCCTTTGTTATGGCGATTTTTGTCAAATCTACGGCCTCGTATGCGAAGAATTTGTTGAGACTTTTTCTTTTGTAATTCCTCATCTTTAGCTCCCTGAATAGCGTCATTGAGCTTATTATAATTTTTAGCTTTTATAATTGTTTTTAATTCGGAATTTCTAAGACCGTTTGCAAATACATTTATTGCAATTTTTTCATTCGCGGATTTTAAAATTTTGATCGCGTCATCGTTACCATCTGCTTGTGCAATCGTAAGAGCCATTAACAATTCTTCAATTGCTTTACCAAAATCTTCAATTGACTTCCCATTTTGTGTTGAATTAGTTAAATGAATTAACAAAGAATATGCCGACTTTTTTGTTAAAAGATGATTTTTTATATCAATGATTAATTCCTTATTTGAAGTGTATGAAGATTTTAGTCGCAATTTTGCGTTTTGGGTAATTCGCGTTTTCAAAACATATCTTGTTAATATTTTTTTCCCGCATTTATCTAACAAAGCATCGTACAATTCAATAGCGTCAATAAGTTGTTTGGTTAAATTTTCAGAACCATCCATGACCGGCAACAAAGTAGCTGCGGCTCTCAAATCAAATTTTTCAGTCATAGTTCGTTTTTATTACTTACAATTTAATTTTGAATCTGAATCTGAATTCTAGTACAAATAATCTTCTATTTTCTGTTTAATATCATGTAGACTACTATTAAATGTATTTTTTAATTCTTTTAGCTCTAGCTTAAATTTATTTATTTTCCTAATTTTACATTAATTTTTTCCTACGCTTATCATTGTCCTTATTTAAATTTCTATAAAATACTCTAATTTCTTCCAGTAGATAATGGAATTCACTAAATATAGGCAATAATTTTCGAAAATTGTAGAACACTTACAGTTTGTTACACTAATTTTTGGCTTCTTGTCATTTAATTTCTAATTTTCTTCTCCAATTTCCTGCTGCATATTCAGAAAAAAATCGTAAAATTTATCAAGATCGCTGCTATCTAATTGTAAGAATTCTATTCCAGTACTGGAGACAGACGCATCAGCATCGTTAATAACTCCTCCGTTATTGCATGACTTATGATGACTTCTTTTAATTCCATTTGTACCATTTTTATTTTGTTTCCTTTTGTCACTTTCACTGTGATTTATTTATTTACTTTTGCAGATATTTATTTTATTTTATTTTATTTCGCTGCGCTGGCAGGATCGTCATGTAATAACTGGCCATTTGTTTAATTAAAACTCACAATCAGTGAATTTTTGTAACATTTTTATTAATTCCCAAAATTATTTACAACACGACTTCATCGGCCGGAAGCCAGTTAATTATTGTTAGTATAATCAATTACAATTGATTAATAAGTTCAGTGTTCTAAATAAAGTGCTGAGCAGTTGTATTGGCCAATTGGTAATAATGTTACACATTTCTAGGTGCGGAACCAATATTTGAACAAAGTAGTTTTAAAATAAGCTATTTTTTTTCTTAGATCATTAACCCTTAAATAGTACTCCTACATTACAATATTAAAACAAGAGCAAAGTGACAAACAAAACATTTTTTTTTAATATATATAAGTGCATTACAAAACAAAAACTGTTTTTTTTATTTTTAGATAAAATATCTAGTACTTCGTCTTCATTTACATTTATCTAAAGAAAATATGTAGGTACCACATGACCCCTCGAGGTAAAATGATCCTTGGTTGTTTTGCTAAAAATAGTCATGATATTTGGTGTATTACATAACAGTCGGTTTCCTATCAGTCTAATAATTTATTTTTCCAATTTTGATGTTAGTGTTACCTTTCTGTACGCTTTTAGAGACAAAAATTCAAAATTGCTAACTCTGATCTGAAGCAAGATTTATATACATATATTTTTCTAATTTTTAAAATCTCAAATATTTTAGACTGTGATTTTATTTTTTTGATAAAGAAATTACATACCTTCACAACCTTTGCAAATTATCTCCAATTTCTTTTTTGTATAGAAACGATAAGATTATAAATTTGTACGGTAGAGTTTTTCTTTAGATTTGATAACAGCCGAACAAAGGATATGTTACTTAACGTTCTTTTCTAGACTTGTTTGAGCCCGTCTTTTATTCATTTCAGTTTTGAACGTCAAAGTGTTAACAACAATTTAAAAATTCATAAATAAATAAATTGTTGATATTAAAAATAAACAATAGTGAATAATAATAATAAATATTAATAATAATAAATAAAATATAGTGAGTAGTGATTGTGTCAAGTGTTAGTGCCTTTTTGGAGGAAGCGGTTAGTCAGCCGATGGATCTGAGTGGCGGCTAGTTCAACGAAAGGGTAAGTCGAGATAACTAAGCCATTTTCCAAAATTATAATACTGATCTTCTTCTTCCTTTTTTTCTAATTACAGTAGGTTCGAACAGCGTGGGACAGGAGGCTGAGATGCAGTTAAGTAGTAAGTACCTTTTTCATTTACATCGCGATTTTCTACGATTATATATGTACAACGTTTTTATTGCTATTTAAAATCTAAAGTCAAAACGCAGAAATTTAAAACTGCTTATTTCAAATTGTGATATAAACTATTTTTTTTTTTTATTATTATTTTAAATCATTCAATTACACGCGATAATAAATAAAACTTTATAGGTACTTTGTAGGAACTTTGTAGGTACTTTGTAGGTACTTTGTAGGCACTTTGTAGGCACTTTGTAGGTACTTTGTAGGTACTTCGTAGGAACTTTGTAGGTACTTTGTAGGCACTTTATAGGTACTTCATTAGATTACAGATCTTTTTTAGGAACGATAATGGGACAACTGCATTATTGTAATAATCTCGATTTTATCAAATCATAATAGAATTGCACATTTTTTCTCCTTTACGTAATATTAATAATTACTAATTGTAAACACAAATGTTCTTATCTATCGATGGTGCATGCAACTGTTACGTATGTACAAGTTTGTAGGTACTTTTCGAACTTAAAAAATTCTTTCGATATACACAATAAATCGATATACTTGTAATATGTACAAGATAACAATCAACACGACTCATATACAACGTTCTTTGCAAGTATTTTTGAATGTATAAACCTTCATTTGAAAGGTGTAACGAGTGAAGCTTTGATGCTTCCAGCTCGATCTTTCCATATTTTTGCCGTCAAAATCTCAATTTATGACGGAAACTGCTGTTATAGATAAACTGCAGTAACTACAATTAAGTACAAAATGTGGCCTGAAAATGTATCACGATGCTTTAAACTCAATCTCTCTCTCTCTCTCTTTTTTACCGCCTAAGTGTCGATTTATCCAAGTATGAGACTTGGAAATGTGTCGAGTAAAACTTTGGTACCTACTTCGAGCTTGATCGCTCAATTTTCTTTTGTCATCGAAAATTACTGAAATTGTACAAAAAAGTACAATTTCAACGATAGCGTTAACGAATCGCGAATCGGTACATTAACTCCTTTACATTATTTTTTAATGGTAAAGTTGAGTTATTCGATTTTTCGAAAAAAAAAAACACCAACTGTTGCAGTGAAAAGTGTTTGTGTGTGTTTAAATACTCATAGGTAAGAGTAAATGTTAAATTTTAAACGGTAAGTATAACATAATACTTATTAATTTGATTCTTATTTATTTTCAGGATATAATTAATAATCTTTTTTTCAGGTATTTAATAATTTTCAAGTATTTTTTAAGATTATTTACATTTTCTTTTCAGATAATTAATGCATACATTTTTTTCAGGATTTATATTTTTTTTAATAATCTTTACATTATGTTCAGAACTTTAATGCATATATTTTTGTTTTTCAGGACTTTTGTAATGAAAATAATTTTCTCCTATGTTTCAGAAAATCGCTTTCATCAGAATCATCATCAACTTCAATCCTTTATAATCTCCTATAGTTGCCTCACACCTTCATCCCCTAATTGAAACTTACATTGTTATAAATTTAAATAATTTATTGTAGTAAATATGAGTAGAAAAGTGAACATCACGAAAGCAAATATCCGTGGGATAATGTGGGAAATTTTCGGTATGCGGATATCTCTTGACCTCTTCATTTTCCTTTTGAAACGCTATTTGAAATTACTAACATAGAATATAAGAGTTGTGTTGTGTGTTTTTGTCTTGTTATTACTAACATTAGTGGGGGTGGTGCCGGTGGTGGATATATCCATCACTATATAGTGGATTAGGCCTACAGGGATACCACTATAAAAAAAACTCACCTTGTGCTTTACCTCACAGGTGGTGTGGAAAGAAGCACACGCATTTTTCAATTTTACAGTTCAATTATAGCTTCATAGAAGTTTTTCTATATGGATTGAGTCAACTAATTGCTTTAAAGTTTTGGATTTTGGAGAAATAAATAGAGACTACATTTGGTAAGGACAATTGTTGATTTTTATGCATTTTTTACTTTCATTTCGATTAGATTTTCAATTAATTATGAAAGAATTGGAACTCAAAAGTGATCTGCCATTTTTTCGGCGATGGCGTAACTTATATTACTATTTTTTGTAGTAATTGTGTTACGATTTTTGAGCTATCATCTATCTTTAAAAAATAGATAAAAATGTTGAACATTTCTTGATTTTATTTCATTTAACATTTTAAATATGCAATTAATTTTTGGTTCATACCAGTGAATCTTAATGTACACCACTGATGTTTGCTTTGAGCAAATACCAAAAGATTAGTTTATTAAGTGAGAATTTCAGATTTAGTATAATTATAAAATTTATTGTAGAAATGTACAAAAAAGGATTTTCAGTCCAACAGTAACATCTGAAGAGCTACAATTTGTACATAAATAAATAACAATAACTCTAAGTAATTAATTCTACAGTTAATTCTTATAAATATCACAGTCTGTTTTGTTAATAAAATGAGAGGTAACATAAATAAACTGAGAAAATTGAAAATATTTATATACAAAAAAATACGTCTAAAAATATATTTGTTTTTAAAAATGCATTTTTGCCCTAAGTGATTTGTTTACGCGAAACTGTTACAATTTTAACTGAATTTATTCTTTGATTAGCTTGTTCGAAGGCAATATGTGGTTCTAAAATTGTGAAATCGAAATCATCAAAACTTAAGATTTTATCACCACATAATAGTTTCTGATAAGCCACACCATTTGAATGTATTTGATCAATATAAATACCCTAAAATAATAACAATGATAATGAAATTATAATTAAATTATTTCAAATAAATATTATTACGTCTGATTTTGCAACAACAGTAAAATCACCAAAGCTTCTATAACCAACTAATTCAACCTCAATCACTTTGAATATTTGATGCGAACCAAATGGCCATTTTTTTTGCAAAATTTTCTTACTATTACAATCCATATTTGTATCAATAAAACTATTATTGCAGTAATCTTGTATATCAGTGCGATTTTTTGCAAATTTTGGCGTTGGATGGTGAATGTTCGATGGTTGTTGTTGACTAAATTGCTTTGGTTGATCATGCGGACTTGGTGGACATAATTGTACGAATAAATGGGCATTTTTTGAATAAGCAGCCGCTATGTGATATGGAGGTGGTTGTTTTGGTGTCGTTTCACCACCACTCGATAATGGTGAATCTTTACCTTTTAACGTTTTACAAAATGCAATACTTTCTCTAGTTGTATGTTCTAAAATTTCTATAGGATCAATAATTTTCGTCAATTTCATCCTTGTATCAACCTCATCTTTTGTATTAATACATACATCACTCAATATATGTGTTACTTTGGCTTCTTTTATTTCAGAAATATTTAATGGTTGATTATCATGTTGATCGTTATTACGTAAAATATTCTTAAGACGACGTAATTCTTTATGATGTGGCGTTGGTGTGCGATTTAAGGATGCCTCATTTGGTATATTGTCCATATTAAAACTTATATGATAAGTTTGATTACCTATAGGCATATGAACACTTGGTGGCGCTTCAGGTATCGGTACTTGCGGAAATAATACAGATGTTAATACGATTTGACCATCAGGAAGTTGTTCGTTTTGTAAATGAATCTAAAAATATGATAATCAATACAAAAATTACACCAATTTAATATTTATTACTGAGTCTACTAACCAAAGGTTGAGTTTGATTTGGTGTTAACCATAAAGCTTTTAAATTATTCAACTTGGAGATAGTTATTGGTAAATACTCCAATTTGTTACCAATTAAGCCCAATGTTGTTAATTTTTGTAAATGCCCAACTTCATCCGGTAATTTTTGTAAATAATTGTTGTGGGCATTCAATATTGTTAGAGCACAACAACTACCAATTTCTATAAAATATTAATTGTTAAAATTGAAATTAGAATGTATTGGAGTTTCAAAAAAAATACCAGGCGGTAATTGTTCCAATTTATTGTCTGATAATATCAATGTTGCTAATTTTCTTAAATGCCCAATACCTGATGGTAATTTTACAATAAAATTATTTTGTAAATTTAATTCTTCTAAATTTGTTAATTTACTTATTGTATTTGGTAATTCTTCTAAATTATTTGATTCTAATTTTAATACTTGTAAATTACGTAAATTACCGATAGCTTTTGGTAATACTGTTAATTGATTAAAACTTAATATTAAATTTGTTATTTTAGTCCAATGACCGATTTCTTTAGGAATTGACTGTAAATTATTGTATGATGCATCAAAATCGTTGATTTTTTTTAAATATGTTATCGATGGTGATAATTTTGTTATATTATTACCATTTATCCATAATTCCGTCAAATTCCCATGTGATTCACAAACTTCTGTCTAAAACAGCAACAAAAAGCAGCATTTATCGACTATAATGTTACATTACTAATGCCTAGAGAAAGTTTAAAAGTTATTCCGAATTTGAGGCTGAATAAGAATGAATGGAAACGAAATTAAATAAAGACAAAATCGTATATTTACCATAAGCGATAAATTATTATCGCTAACATCAAGACGTTGTAAATTCGTTAATCTTCTAATTGATTTTGGTAATTCCCTTAAACCATTATCACGTAATTCTAATATTCTTAAATTTGATAATCGACCAATATTAGCAGGCACATAATCAATTCCGGTATCATTAAGGCACAATTGTTGTAAATTAATTAAACTCATAATAGCTTCAGGAACTTTACCTAAATCATTCATACTTAAATCTAATACAGTTAATTTGTTCAATTTATCAATATTTGCTGAGATTTCTTCTAGTATTAATGCTAAAAAAAACAAAAAAGTTTTTTTTTAATTTAATTGAAATTATTTTATTTGTTTTATGTTTTATACCATTTTTGCTGAATATTAAGAATTGCAAATTATTCAATTTCGAAATTAACGGTGGTATAGATCTGATTTCATTATCGCTAACATTTAAATACCTTAAATCGATGCATTGGAATAGTTGAGCTGAAAGATCTTTGAGCTGAAATTTCGATATTATATTTAAAAATGACAACATTACAAAGAAAACAATGAAAATATGTATATTTAAGGTTATTATTTAACTTTTGTGTATAAGGTGAGTGTTTGGCATAACATGAACTTGGGGATCATTTTGTACACATATGTACATAGGTGTACAAAATGATCCTTTTACATATAAAGTTTTGGAAAAAAATATTACGAAATTTGTAAATCAGTACATAATTTAAATTTAATTTGACACATAGACCAATATTGAGAAAGCTCTGTTTTTACAGAAACAATTCGCCTTTATACTTTTTACACAATTTTTTTCTTGGGCGGATCGTTTTGGACACATTTCCCCTAGTATATGCACCTTCATGGATATTTCAGTTTTTTTAACTTCCCGCTAAGAAAATTGAACATTTTCAAAATTTCGGGAAGATATTGGTTTTACGCAGATTTTCTAAAATTTAATTTTCAGCAGATCTCGACGTTTTGGGGTCCTAGGAAGCCATTTTGACCATTTTTGCGAGGGTGTCTGTATGGCTGTATGTGTGTGTGTATGGGAAGAGTATGTAAGCAGCTCATAACTTTTGAACGGCTTGATGGATTGAAACGCTCTTTGCAAAATTCGAAAGGGTTCCACGAAAATAAGATTTCGTGCAAATTTGAACCGATTCGGTCCGATAAATTTTGAGAAATTCTAAAAAAACTGAAAAATTTCTCTTGTTAAAATCATGTTTTTTCAAAATAACTATTGAGCTGCTGTACCGATCAATTCCATAATCTAATCAGCTCTTAACCTCGACTAATGACGTCGAATGCCGTTTAAACGATCAAAATTGGTTGATTCGTTCACGAGTTATCGTTGTCGAAAAATATCGAAAGAAGTGTTTTTTTCAACGTAACCTCAAAATTACTCAACCAATCAAATTTGTACCTCTCACAATAATTTTAGAGCTTTAAGAACTGCGTTGAATTTCGCAAAACTCGTCAAAATCCGCTTATTTGTTCGCGAGATATCGTTGTCGATAAATTTCGAAAAACATGTTTTTTCAACATAACCTCAAAATTCCTTAACCAATCAAATTTGTACTCCTCACAATCTCACAATAATTTTGGAGCTTTAAAAACTTAGCGGGAAGTTTCAGGAATGGCCTGCAGGGTCAACCGCATTCCAGATTTTTTCGTTTGCAAGTATAGCAAAACATTTACCTTTATTTATTTTTTCTACTATATTCTTCAAAATAATTTCATGACAATGATTCATAATTTCGTTCTGAATTTTCCAGGAAATATACGATACGTTTGAAGGTGAACTTGGCAAATGAGCTTGCAGAGCTTTATCATCGGCATCAATACTGAACCGTAATTATTGCTTAAAGTTTTCTTCACAATTTGCTACATTCAAACTTAACGACCCTGAATCTCGATGCTCCCTCAATGGGAAACCGTTACGCCCACAAAATAACATAGTTTTAATTATAGTAATTAATTTTCTCCTATTTTCTAGCATGGTTCTAAAGAGCACAGTCAATTAAATCTATAACCGACTTTTTTTTCACAAGTATTTGCAGTACACAAAATTGGTGATAATTGCAACCATAGTGGTATTTAAATCGTTGCATTTGTAATAACTGGCCTTTTGCGGGATTAAAACTCAATGCACTTTTGTAACATTTTATTGATTGCCAAAATTATCTTAATACAACACGACTTCATCGGTTGGAAGCCAGTTACTTATTATTCTACAATTAGTTACAATTTCTAATGTTAAGTTGATGTTCTACTTAAAATTGCTGACCAGTTTGGTGTTGGTCAATTGTTGTATTAATTCTATTGTTATATTAATGTACAAATTCTTAGGTGATGAACAAATACTTGAAACAAAGTAGTTTTGAAATACTCTATTTCTTTATCGGATCATCAACCCTTAATCAGTACATTACACATTGTATACTTTCATTTACGAAAAAGTTCATTGACAAAGGGTTCTAAAATTTGACTGGCTCGGAAATAGAAGATAATATGTACTTGCAATAAACACTGTCCTCACAATAATAAACATTAGTAGTGTAGGTGTAACACATTCAATTACATCTAATTGTAAGTTCCAGCCGCGACCGTATTAAGGGTATTTGTAAGCGGGCCTCGTTTTGTCTGAAAAAGTGCCAATTTTTAATCATCGATTTCTCGGGTATTTTCTAAGATATTCAAACGCTATGACCAGCGTTGAATTGTGCACTTCACCGTGCATCCGAGAGATTTTTCCATTTTGGAAAATTTTCACTAAATTCTAAAGTGCAGAGGAAAATGTCCTAGCATGTCAAAAAAATTCAATACAACGTATTATCTACAATTTTAAAGATAAAAAATCGTACAGCAGCTTATTTGGAACCTTATTCATGTGCAAAGGGTATATAGAGCCCCAAAAATCCAATTTTTGAAAATCCAAAAAGTTATTGAACAAAAATTTAAAAAAATTTCCAACTTTTTCATTTTCTATCAATAACTTTTTGGATTTTCGAGAATTGGATTTTTGGTGTTCCATATGCCCTTCGACCGTGAATAAGCTTTCAAATAAGCTGCTGTACGATCTTTTAGCTTTAAAATTAAAATAAAATGCGTTGTATTGAATTTTTTTGACATGCCACTTCAAATGCAATATTTTCAGAAACGGAAAAGAAAATTGAAATTTGAAGCCCGTTCCCCCATGCAGTTGACTTTTCAGAGTTATGATATTCTCAGATTTTTTAAAAATCCAATCAGTTCTCCATTTAAGTCGGGTGTCCCCCAATGAAGAATACAATTTGTAATCGATTGAGGTATTTTGGAGCTCGATACCTCTTACCGTTTACAAATTACACGACCCAAGATTTCGCATATGGAATCTCCATGTAATTATATCATTTCAAAACAAACTATCGAATCCCCTTAAAGACAGTTGTGATATACAAGCTGAGCCAAAAGTAACGCATAATATTCATAACCTTTTTATTTATGAAAATTTCGAAAAACGCCAAAACAAGTAACTTTTTTTTTTAATTAATTAACTGTTTACTTGCTGAGAAATAAAATAATCCGCATGTCTCTTCCAATACGTATCCTTTTCATCACACCTCCCCCCCTACTTTGCAATTCGCTAGTTTAATTAAAAACAAAAAAAAAAACACCCTAGATTTTTTATTAATGACTTTTCTAATTTGAAGTACGATCGATTTGTACTCCATTGTGCAGGTGGACTACAATTGTTAAGGCGGATACACACACTCATGTGATATACAATAAGTTACGTCTTGTGATGGCGATTCGTTTAGGTTTTTCTTTTTTTCGGAGAAGAATGACGAACTGATATTGATATTGTCGGCATTTTATTGATAATGGAAAAAAAAATTCTGTTGTTAATTAGGCCCTTTTAATAAAGTTTGATTCAAACTTGCTGCCTTACTGTTCTGGACACCGAGGAAATGCTTACAACGTATCCCATGCGAGAGCGATAAATAGAAAAAATTAAAATGACGATACAAACAACAGTGTATCTAGTACAGGTGGCACATACTATTGTACGGTTGGTTGCCTAAAATGGAACAATTTACAAACGTTGCTAGTAGCATGCAAAGAAAATGTGTCTGCGTGTGAACACGGCATTAGTCAAAGTCACGTCTACAACATGCTATATACAGGGTGAAATCGAATTGCCTTTAAATACGTGAAGTAAAATATCCATATGTGGAATAGAGTAGATGGTCGCTGGTTATATACCTACTAACCTACCGTAATATTATTGTTGAGTGTTAATAAGAAAGCAAGTGGGTGTAGTATATAACACATCTAGGATTTCCATTAAACTGCCTACACAAGTCTTGATAACTTACTTATTGAACATACACACATCACTTTGATTAAAAATGGTTACTTTACAACAATCATCGATAAATTAATTAAAAAATACAAAATTAAAACAGATCCGCTATATACAAAAATTAACAACCAAATTCAGTATTCAGTACATTCTCCTGTAATCTAATCTTTTATTTATAGTACTATTCCTTGGAAAGAACAATATCCTATTGAAATCTTGTAAAATATTTTAAATAATTTAAATTAAAAATCAATTTTTATGTTGGGAAAAATTTTGAAATTAAATTTGTGTCATATCATTTATTGTCTTGATTAAATCAAGATATCTTGATAAATGATATGACACCATCATTTATTGACTTGATTGAATCAAGACGTCTTAATAAAGGATATGACACAATTTAATTTCAAACTTTTTCACAACCTGCAAATTGATTTTCAATTTAAATTATTAAAATCTTGTCTCAATTATTGTCTTTTATATATACATATTTTTATTTTATTTGTTATCTATTCTTTAGTAATATTTGGCCGTGTTTGAATTAATATTTGTTTTATTATGTCTCATTTGTCACCAGGGACGGACTTATTCTTAATCTATGACCTCTGGGGGGACTACCGCATGATAATATATTTGTTAGCTAATCTGACATAATCTCAAATTCTCCGATTAGTAATAAAATAAAACTAAAACTAAAAGAGACATCATCAGTAGCTCAAGTAGTAACTGATTTATTTTTAGGGGGCTGATTTAAAGATTAGGCGGGCTAAGCCCCCCAAGTCCGCCACTATTTGTCACTATTTAGGTATATGGAAATAGGCATATAAAACAATCGACATATAAACATTGAATTTACTTACAATTATGAATAAGAATTGCTTCTATAACTTCAATTCAGGTAAAACTCTGAAAGCCACATGGTCTCTTACTTGAAATCTATTCTTTCCATCAATAATATTATTTATTTATTGTTTCATTTTCTTAAAAATCATCTTCATTACTTACATCTTTATTAATTACAAAAAGACACTTAAAAAGACATATATTGACACATATTGGTGAAACATCTAATTGTAAGTGTAATATTAGTAAAAAAAAGTTAACAAAAAAATCGAACCTAAAACAACATTTTATTGACACATTACTGGTAAGAAACCTTACCAGTGTGATATTTGTAATAAAAAAATCACACAAAAATGAAACTTAAAATACATACTGTTGAGAAACCTTATCAGTGTAATTCTTGTGACAAAAAGTTTACATTCAAAGGGGACTTGAAAACACATTTATTGATACATACTGGTAAGAAACCTCATCAGTGCAAATTTGTGAAAAACAGTTCACACAAGCAATTTACTTGAAACAACATTTATTGATATACTGGTGAGCAAGGCCACCAAGACATTCAACTGGCCCCAGGGAGAGGGAGCCTTTACAGTCCCCCCCAGCCCTATAAAAATATGTATACTGTGTTCGGCCTGTTTGTCCGTTTCTACTAAAAGAATAGAGAAAATAGAATAATATTTCATGTATTTATAGTGTAGTCACTAAAGAATATTTTAACAAGATTAGAGCCTTGTAGCTCATTTAGAAGTCTGTCAAAAATGCTCAATTTAAAAATAAGTTATATGTACATGTAAAACGAGTTAACAACTTCCTTCTAACATTGATTTTTTCGTTTTTCTCTACAACTTTTTAGAGAAAATGGAAAAGATTGCCGTTTGTTTCAGAAGAAAATAGAGAAAAACAAAAAAATCAATGTTAGGAGGATTCTAGAGGCATCCTAAATCCTTTTAAGTGTGCAGTTGGTTGGTGAATATCTTGAAATTATCAGAAAAGAGCGTTTCTTATCCAATTTCCAAATAAGCTACTAGGTTATAATTTTGCTAAAATGTTCTTCAAGAACTATGCAATATATCCTCAAAATAGTATTCAAATCGCTCTTTTATTTTGATTGAAACGAATAAACTGTATCCTCCCAGGTTAGACACCCTGTATAAATACAGGATGTCTGTCTTAAATGCGTTTAATACTTATAAAACTCCTATTAGTTGACGAGTGATTCGAAAAATATCTTATGGATGTATTGGAGATCCTCGGAGATCATTTTAACACAATTAGGCCCTCTTAGCTCATTTGTCAGTCAGTCAAAAAACGTTCGTTTTACGATTAAGCAATGTCGCCATTTTCACAAATGAGCTAAACACGTGAAATAACTTAAAATGACACGTTGACGCTCTCAATATTGATTATTTTCTTGTTTTTCTCCATTAAATTCTAAAACAAAATACCCCGCTGTCGTCGGTCCTGCTGGTGAGAAGCTTACATCCAAAGGGGACTTGAAAAAAGTTCAAAATTCTTGTTTTTAATATGTACAAATCGGCCAGCATTGCTGAAGAAATTCACTAAATATAATAATAAAAGGCGGCAAATTTAAATAAAAATTGTATAGTATTTAATATTAAAATAATAAAATAAATTAGAAGTACCTAATCGCGTAATTGTTTTAGTCGTTTCTCTTGTAATTTCTCAGTTTTCTTATTCTTCAACGAAGTTTCATACGTTTTATAATCGTCAAAGGCACATTAATACCATAATAGATGCCATATGTTTATTGAATTCAGGCCATAATACTTTTCTAAAACATATCTTTGAACACGATATTTGCCATAATAGGCAAATTGCTAAAACGCACCTCACCGGACGTTCATATTATTAATTATTATATCCGGTTATGGTTATGGACTATTATTTGTATACAAAGATTTCCTTATTAATTCCTCATCAATATCCTCTAAATTGATTGTTTTATCATGAATTAATTCAATAATGTGATTGATTGATGTTGTTAGTTCATTACATGATGTATAAACGAAAGTAATATTTAAAAATGCCTGTTTATTTTCCATTGTCATCAAAACAACTTCAGCAATTAAACGACGCAATTTCGATGGTAAGTAATAAATCTAAATTGCTAATAATACGTAAACATACACCTTAGGGCATGATATTCTCTTATTCGTTCAATAATATCTCGAATTTTTCCTATGCTAATTGCATCAATGTATCAACATCATTTTGACTACAGTTGAATTTTTTGTAAACACCATCCCAACGTTTTGGATAATTTATTGGAAGCATGTAAAGGGCCCTCGAATTTCTCGACTTTTGTTTTTTTAGCATATCGACGATTGTTATTGCCTATGATGTTGTATTGGATCCGTTTTTAAAATATTGATAGAGAAATTCTGAACTATGACAATGGTGTATCAACTACCCATGACATCGAAACTAAAATTTGATTGTTAATTCAGAAAATTAATAAGATAAATGAATAAAATCGTATACCTAACCTAAAGACTAGAGAAAAGGTTAAATTAACGGACTACAATGGGCGCTAGTCGATTAAATCGATATGTGTAGTAGGTTCAAACTGACAAGAAAACATTCCTGGGTGTCCCTCTCCGATTTCAATGAGATTAAGATATATGTGTTTCTTCATTCAAGTCTAAGCGATGATTTTTTTATCGGCGGAAAAACACTTCTAGACGATGAAATCACGCCTAAAAGTTTAGGTTAGACCGGAATAATCGAACGGGACCAACGGTATTATCTTCAGGATAGAAAATCATGAAAAATGCTTTTGGTCATAAGAACGGCTTTAATAATAAGACCCTCTCAACACTGATTTTTTTCGTTTTACTTCATTGCATTCTAGAAAAAATGCGATACATTTTTACCTGTTCTTGAATACAAAGGAAAATAACGAAAAAACAATGTTGGGAGGATACTCGAGTCACTTTTTTCCATGTTTTTGAAAATGAGCTGCGAGGTTCTAATCTTGTCAAATTCTACACCCGGTATTATACAAATAGACTAAATTTATTGGGACCTACAGACTAAAGGCAATTTGATTACACCCTGTACACGTAGGAATACTCTGCTAAATTTTCTAGTGTACTAACTGAGATAAATTGGCACATCAAGTTATAAAACGTTCTTATTTCGCCTCTATAACGCCTATTTTTTTTGCTAAATCTTTATCTAAATTAATCATAATCATTTCAAATGTGATTGATGGGGATTCATGTCACACTATTCTCTATATTAGGAATTGACAATAAGATAATCCGTAGAAAATACGATTACCTTTCATTAAATGTGCAAAGCTTTCATCAGATTATGAATAATACATTTTACCACAATCGTGATGCATATGAACTCATTCGTATTAATTTAGTAGTAAATTGCCAAAGTATGAAGCTTTAACAATGGTATAACATGCAATTGTCTTAAATTAAGCACCAGCAAGTTTGGTTGTGTGGCAAAAAAAATCACACGTGGAGCCTTTAATTTTGGATAAAAAGAATATAAAAATATTCGAATGGAGCTCGAAAATCAACTGAAATTGATTAAATATTTTTTTTGGGTGATTGCACAATAGAATTCACTAGAAAATGATAAGCAAAACCGCTTGTCACATAAGTTATATGACACTGAAAATAGTTTGCTCAACAATGTCTGTAGGTATCTGTTATGCACGTTAAACGACTTAAAATTACTCGGGAATCCTCCCAAAATTGTTTTTTTTTGTGTTTCTCTATTTTATTCTGAAGCGGGGAAAAATATGACTCTCTTTGTAGTTAGAGAGTAGTTTCTTAATATTTAGTGAATACCGCCCTATGTTTAATCTGTTAAAATATAAATTATTTGAATAAGGGTTTTAGAGTTTGAACAATTGACGGGAATTACGCCGTTTTAATTAGCTATAATTGTTAATTAAAATTTGAATCAAGTAGAATTTGAACCATAAAGAGGCGGAAATAATCAAATATGTATACAATAGATATTCGATCAATTATTATAGGAGTAACAATGACGTTTGTAATAGAAATCCGAAACGGTAGTTAATAACTATTATCTAAATATTTAGTGAATGCCACACTGTCAATATTTCACTTGGGTACTTTAATCAGTATCCAAAAAGTTAGTGAATGCCACTATCTAATTTAAAAACAATTAAAAGCGTCAAAGTTATCCCTTCTGCACGAGTCAGAATTAAAATTCGTTGAAAACTACTAAATAATTGTATTGTGCTAGTGTTCTAAAGAAGTCGCTCAAGTTTTAATTTACACGATAATTTAATCCTCTATAATTAAGCAGTTAAATCGATAATAATCATGTTTTTCATGCTTTGATTTTAACAACTATCGAATAAAAGAGGGATATAGAGTTTAAATTAAATTCAACGATTGTATAAAATATAAATCATTTAAATTAATTCAATAAACTGTCAAAATAACAAAGATAAACCTGGTCGAAATGAAATTGGTAAACTACGTGTGTCGTGTTTAAAAATAAATATTAATTAACTATTTTTAATTAAATTACTTGTTATCAAATAGACAAATGGTTGTAGAGTAGAAACTAGAAATGTTAGAGAGCTCCGTATTCACAACCGAAACTACCGGATGTTTGAAAAAAAAGCTCTCCGTAACTGAAATCGAATTCGAAATAAAAAAATTTGTAATGAGGAGGATAGGATCCCATGAACAAGTTGGGATTTCATGAAGCTAATTTAATGGAATCTTATCAAACTCTTTTAAGCCCGGCTTTTCTACCTCTACTCAAGCTCCTCTTTGGAAGACCTTGCCTTAAGTCAGCCTAAGCATGTATTTACGGACATTTGAGTAAGTATCTGTACATAGAGGGACTCCCATCCAAATATGTGTAAGCTTACCGTTGGTTCAATTTAAGGCTATTGTCCGTATTTATAAACCAACCTCAGACTCGGTCTCAAGTCTGACTTCCAAGCAGGAGTTCTGGTTTATAAGTCTTGCTTCGGGAATTTTCGGTGAAAGTCAGGATTGAGTATATGGAGGGTTGAAAATTTGCCGAATTCTAGTCACTTTTGGCAGTGTCACGTTTTTCTTTTGGCACGCACGTACACCTTCTTCAAAACTCAAACTCGTCTCAAGGCACAAACCAATCTTGGCTTGGATACACAGTCTGGCCTTCCAGACCGTCTTAAGTTCGGTTTATGAATACAGGCATTAGCACGATCTTACTTTTAATTGACCTAAGTGTTGGTTTACACACTTTTGGGTGGGGACCGTCCATAATCAGATTCCTACGCAAATGAATGTAAATCCACGCTTAGGTCGATTTAAGAATAGGTCGTGCTAAGGCGAGGCTAATTGAGGGAAGAAGAACCGGGCCTTAGTCGTTTAGTTTTTAATTGGGTGTCAATAAAAAAAAATAGAAATATTATCCATTGCTATCAACTATCAGATCAGATAATGGAGGTGTATAAAAAGCTACTGTACACAAGCAACGATGATAAAAAAACATTAGTCCTGTGGAATTTCATTATAATATCAACTGTATATCTTGGTATACTAATGATTCCTAGTCTATAAATACGTAGGTGTAATTCAATATTACTTTTTTTTCATTTTGTTTTCAATTTATTGTTGACAACGCAAACATTGAAGAAAAATAAGCGAGGCTTACCTATTTTTGATCGTAACATGTATCTGCCTACAAACATACATACTATATTTATGTGTCTGGTAGAATTGTTGTAAAATTATCAGAGTAAATACAAGGTGAAGTTTAAATTTGTATATGTTATGTATCGATATAACTTCGTTTTCGATAAAAAAAGCTTTGAAAATTTCATTAACATTCTTACAATTAAAACCACTGGAAACGAACAACATTATCGATCGTTTATAATAAAGCGTGTTGTGTTTATTTAGTAAACCCTCGTTAGTACAAGCCCGTTAGAATCGAAAAATGTGCCGTTCGCCTTAATGAAGTTAGTCTTAACAAAGTTCATTTCAATTTTAGAATTTCATTTCTAATAATAGGAGGTAAAGTTCAGAGAAACATAGGTAGGCTATTCTAGAGGTAAAGTTCTTATAGTAACTCAAATTATTTGGCAATTATTTAAAAAATATTCCAAGAATTTATGGGATAGTCCTTGAATTTGGCACAATTAGAACCTCGTAGCTGATTTGAAAGTCGATCAAAGAACGTTCTTTCTGACGATGACGGAATTTTCAAAGGCACACGCATCATTTATCGACAACATCATAATCACGGTTAGTTATTACTTTACCATCGATCATCAAACAATAGTTACAATTTTGGTCAGTTTTACCCAATTTTTTTTTTCGTCTTGACCCTTCGAAATATCTTTATTGTATTCTATTCCACGTAGAGATGGTAAAATTTGCCTATTTACCGGAATTTCAATTTCACCCACTATGTGAATAGTAGTTTTTACATTTTGGATGATTTACATCAACCATTCCACAGTGGAGCGGATATTTTTTATGGTAACTCATATTGGTTAGTGAGCGATTCGAATATTTGAAGGATCTGCAGGATAGTCCCTGGAGAACGTTTGAGTAACATGTAAAACGACATCAAATTACGTTCGAGTCGTGTGCCAAATAATATGAGTTATAATAAGTGTAATAACTAAATAACTAGCCACTTCACCGTGAAACTTCTCTAATGCGGACACCTGTGGGGAAACTGAAAGTGTTTGCTTAAAGGAGGTGGCCGACCATCGCCTAAGGCTGTTTTCATACACACACCCTCAAAAACCTGAACCGGAGATCAATTTTTCAGTCATATATACATACATATAGTATATAGACATAAAAATACATGTATAAATGCATTTGTTTATTTAATTTTTTTAGTCCAAAATACCACTTGAAAGGGTCTCGACTGCCTCTCAAGTGGTATTTTGTCTGTCGGAGATAGATCCGGCAGCCGGAATAGTTGGTTATAGAATTATAAAAAAAACTAAACAAATGCATTTATTATACTTGTATTTTTATATCTACAGGATATTTCTTTATGCTACGTACGTAGGACTGGATACATCTATTTCACTTTGCCGATATATTTAAATATGTTAGAGAGTGATAGTACTAGTTGAGTTATAACACCCACGTTATAACTCAACTATCACTCTCTAACATGTTTAAGTCTATTGGAAAAGTGAAATAGACTTATCCATTCAATATACGTAGAATAAAGAAATACCTTGTATGTACAACAAAAAAGTTGATATCCGGCTCCCGTTGTTGCTGGTGTGTGTGGAAACAGCTTAAGAGCGACATATAGTTCGGGAAATTAGAAAGTGTCCGTTAAGAAAGGTTTTACTGTATAAAGGTAAATGTTATAATAATAGAATTGATTTAGATGCAATTATATAAATGAGGGTTTGTGTGTTCAGTAAAAATGAATTTATGATTTAATAAAAATGACTCATTTCAATGTTCTTTCAGTAAGTGATCTATAAAATAGTAGTATGTGTAACAATTAAATTGTTTATCTATGGATTTATTTTATCTTTATGTTGTTGTTTTTTTGATGTCTGTCTGGAAATACTTTTTATTCATGTATCTTTGATCAATTTTTGTCAATTTAAATTGAATATACATACATTTTTTGTTATATCTCTAATATTATGAGAGAATTTTTTAACGAAAATGATTTTATTAAATAAAAACAATTGTATCAATGTTCTTTAAAGATAGAAAAGTCCCATTATTTGACAAGAGTGACAAGGGTTGCAGATCAGTTGAAGTTGAATTGGACTAATCTCCTTATAGCAAATATTTATTTAGGAACAATTTGTATAATTCCGGACACGCAAATGCAGATTTTGTGCTTGATTTTTTATGACAGCCACTCGTGATCTGATGTTTAATATGATCTTATTTGAGTAAATCTGATTTCCCTAAATCATCACAAAATGGCTTTTTGTTAGCCTTTTGAAACGACTGAAAATCTAAATTGTACAAGCATTCAAGAGTTATTTTGCCGTTCTTATATTTTTCTATACCTTTAATAAGGTGTTGAAATTCTGATTTTTTTTTTGTCGGTTTGAACCAATCTATCTCCTTTAAAAGTATTTTGTTTTGTTTGTTGTAAAATAAAGCTCATGTCGATTAGGGGGAGAATTTTCATCAATTATTCCCATTCGTAGTAAGTGTGTATTGTTTACTTTTATTAAAAATTAAATTTTGTACATAAATTTCTTTAATGTTTTCAAAGAGGTCTTTCTAAATCAGTTATTGTCATTGTGGTTGACTCAATAATTCTGAACTGTGATCATCTTCGATTTATCATTCATCATGACCCTCTACCTATTGATGTCCCAGAAATGATATCTTCTTTACAAAGTTGATTGTCTGCCTGGGAGACTTCCTTCCAGAGTCACGTTGCCCACGCAGATGATTTTAATGCAAATAATTGCATCGTATTTGATCAATTTGTGCTTGAAAGTTACGTCCTCTAGTTCAATTGCTTTAACGTCAAATTTTGAACAAATTTTTTGTTAATTTATGTCTAATAAATAAGCAATCAATTCTTTTTAGAGAGTACTACTACATATATTCTGAGAAAAAATATGAATGACAATAATAATAAGAAAAGTGACCGATTTGCTAACTTCTCCAATAGTGGACAAATAGAAAAACATCACTGGAAAAATAAGAAAACTGATACTATTACAATTTTTATAAACGATTGTTTCTGAATAACAGTGAAAAAACGAAAAAAAAGTCAACTCCAAAGTGAGAATCTTATCTCCTTCCTAATTACGTTGAGAATTTTTGTGGCATTATCGGGCAGGTAGTTGAACAATTATGCTTGTTGCATGAAAAAAGAGTAATGATAATAATGCTCCATTATCGCCTGCTGATCTCGTTCCCCTTGTATTGCTAGTCACAGAACGCTTCCAGACCTACAAGTAGAGTTATTGCTCCTGTTCATGCAAGATTGGTAACTATTTCATTAACTGTCTTCCCTTGAAACAGTAGCGCAACAGAGGGGGCATAAACCCGCGCGGCACAAGCATCAAATCAGATTAATGTATTATCATAGGGACTACATACGGTCTAGTAAAGTAAACATAACCCGAAATCATCAAAAACAAATTGTGACAACGCTAGAGAAGTTAACAAAAATAAATGAAAGCTTGTACACACGAACAGACGTAGGAACTTTGTTAGTGCAGTAGTTAATGCAGTAATTTTCGTTTCTATGTTTCGTGGGTCTCTGGAAACCAATGTTGCGTGAAATTAGTGATACCCAAAATTATTTGCAGATGGAGGAACTTAACGTTAATCAGTATGTTCCGAAAATAAGCGCCTTGCAGACTGTATACATATATTGGAAGCGAAACGAGAGAAATTCGTAGGCGAGGCTTTAAGTTACGCTGAAAGCTTATGTGATGAACTTGGCATTTCTATTAAATTTTCAAGACGAATTAGGAGGAAGCACTTTCTTGGCGATGGATGTAGAGATACTGGCTCATCCCACGAAGACGATTTAAAACGAAAAATGTTGTTTTTATTCAATACACTTAGTTCTGAAATTAGAAAAAGGTTTCAGTAGCTGCAGAATTTGGTTGAAAAATATGTCTTTCTAAGGGCTTGCACCGAGTAACGAAAATCTACGCTATGCCACTGCCCTGAAATCTCCGCACCCACGGTATGTCAACCCTTTTCTCTGGAAATCTCTGAAAATTTCTTGTTTTCTCTAAATATCTTATTATCTCCGAAAAACTCGGAAAAAAATCAGAAAATGGAAATAAATTGGGATTTCTAGTATTTATTTCCACCAGGGAACAATTCACATACTATAAACAATAATGTTAGCCGCAATAAATGATTGACTATATTATTCTTTATAGTGGAGAAACCAATTTAGCTTATATTTTATTGGAGCTCTATTTAAATTGTTTAATGGTGCATTTATTTCAAGTATTACGAGGGATTTGATCTACATGTATGTATTAACAAAATTGTCAAAGATTCAGATAAAATATTATCAAGAACGAGAAGTAAGTTACATTAAAAAAAAAATTATCATTAGACAGGGCCGCCCTTTACATAGGTACATATGTACCTACATACATATACAGAGCTCAATTAAATTTCCTTACAGTGGTGTAACTATAAATTTTGGGTCGGTCGGTCTCCTATACATTTATGCTTCTCAAAAGCATTATAAATTTTTAGTAAACTTTGCCAATGAATCTTGCAAAACACACAAATTAAGACGCTTTTAAGCGTTTTATAAGGAGGATTTTTGACTTTAAGTTTAAAATTTGTTCCTTGTCATTAGTTCCTGGCGAATCTTCAGTCTATTTTAAGGACTTTCCGTTCCAAATCATCAGTTTTTAATGAATTTTGCTTACTGAGTCGTGAAAATTAAATGACTTAAGAAAAAATTAGTCAATTTTTGAGATAAACTATGAATTTTTAGTAAAGATTTTTAGACACATTTGTCTAATGTCAATTTTGTTCTGGAATCATCAAAAAGGTGGAGATTTAGTCAATTTTAATTGACTTTAAGGCTAAATAATCATATGTTTCTGCTCTTTTAACCCAAATTACGGGTGTCATTTTAAATTTTTGTCTCGGTTATGAACTTTTGCTATGTAACCGCTCAACACTTGTATGCCCTGGAAAATTGACAGATAGTCCTCCTATTGCCTTCTTTCTACTAGACCTCCTGCATCAACGTCCCCCTTCCTTACTATACCTATCTCTAAATTGAACAGAGAGTACAATAATAGTGTTTTGAAGAATCAAAGAGAAAAAATGACTACAATTGGACAAAAATAGAACCATGGTTTGATGATCGCTGGATAACCTACCGTAATGTTATTGTTATGTTATGAGATGACTGAGATGAGATGAGTGTATAAGAATGCAGGTATCAGTATAACACGTCTCGGATCTCCATGGCATTAAGTTAGTCTTACTAAACTACTTATTGAATACATACACAACACATTTGATAACGCTGCTCGATTTCAGTGACTTCGAAAATCTTGGCCAAACTTTCAACTCAATTTTTCTAGAAAAGGGGTCCATACAGATCTCGTACTATATTACAGTAATCAACTCGTTTTTTGGTCCCTATTCTACGTGATTTGTTGGACTAAAAGTATTTTAATTACACCTTGTATAGCGATAGATCCGACAAAGCGTATACATTTATACGTTTTAATTAATTATACGATTATAAATTATAAAATTGTATCTACCTATATAATAATTACAAAAGGAAAATTGCTATGCTTTATGTAACATTGTGCATATCAATTGGTAATTGTCAATATTCTGTTAGAAAGAAACAAAAATTTCCTATTCAAAGTGATCGCGCGACCGTCCCCTGAATACGCCGCTAGCGTGCCGTGCATGCGTTACACTCCCGTCAGGCGCAACCCTGCTATTAGATGTTGTTTACTCTTTATACATTCTCCAATCTCGACAAGGAAGGGTCTTTAAAAATTGATTTACTGTTTTGATTTATTGTTATCGTATTTTATTTTTCATTTTGTCAACAATTTAAGAACGAATTTTTCTAATTCAGACTGCCAAAGCTTTCATTCAAAATTCGTCAAGAATTTCATTCAATGTATCAAATATCTAACGATAAACATAGAGAGGAATGTAGGACATACAATAAATGTGAGATCACAAATGAGTATATAGGAAGGTAAATAAGCCTGTTTCCTATAATATAGATTCACACAAAACAAAAAAAAAAACAAACAAGAAACTAACAATTAGTAATTTTAACTGATACGATTACTACTATGATTCCTACAACAAAGAAATAAAATTGCTTATCGTAAATAGATATATCGATTACCTGCGAAACCAAGAGAGGTCATGTATTTTAAGTGGGCAGTGAATGAAAGGTGAATACAGGATCGTTTACGTTGGACGAGAAAATTATTTGGCGAGCGATTCGAAAAATATTTCAAAGTTTTATAGGAGGGTAAATGAAGATCGTTTTAGCAGAATAAGAACCTCGTAGCTCATTTGGAAGCTGGTCAAGAAACACTCGTTTCTGACGATGTTGCGATTTTCAAAGACGAACTCAACACACAAAAAGATTTAAAATGACTCTAGGATCATCTCAACATTTTTTTTTTCATTTTTCTTAATTTTATTCTGGAATAGGTCGAAATGTTTCGCATTTATTCTTAATCGTTTTGAGTGTTTATCTTGTTTTTGAAAAGCGCGACTTCGTCCAAAAACTAGCGTTTTTGACCAACTTCCAACTGAGATACGAGGCTCTAATTTTGTTTAAATGTTCTCTGGAGACCTCCCTATAAATATTTTTAGAATCACTCGCCAAATAATGGGAGTTGTAATAAGAATTTTTCATCCGATGTGAGTCACATGTCAACGTATTATTGTAACTTGCATGTACTCGATTTTTCTGTTAAATTTGAAGGATTTACGAAATTTCAACTACAGTGAAAAATTTTTAAACCTCGATAGTTGAAGATTAGTGCAAAAATTTTACTTTTTGACAATGTCGCGATTTTCACCAACAAGTTATACACGCAAAATGACTAAATAATAACCTGAAGACCGTAGTAACTAGTAACGTTGATTTTTGTGTTCTTTCCCACTGCATTCTCTTTTTAACTACAATGCCAAAGAACGAACAAACAAAATCAATGTTAAGAGAGCCTCCGAGTTATCTTAAGTGTGCAGCTGACTGTAGGAAATAGCGACATTGTCAAAAACATTCTTATTAACCTCCCAATGAGCTACATGTTACTTCTATTAAAATGTTCTTCGGATACTCCCCTACAAATCTTCCAAATATTATTCAAATTGTTCGTAATATAAGTTGCCATAAGAACTATCCAGGTACTTTTAATATTGGGCATTTCTATTTTAAAATCTGAGTCTGTTGAACAAATTTTCTTTACAATAATTTGGTATATCTTGAAATTTGAATCCTATTTATATGAACAGATAACAGTATTAAGTATTTTAATGTTTGGTAAATACACACAACTATTTTGAAGGAACTTCAAAGAGAGTATTACGCAAACTTTGTAAGGCTCTTTTACAGACACTTTGAACAGATAAATTAAGTTTTACGACTGGAAAAGTACATCAAATTGTGTCTTCATATTGAGGTTGCAATGTTTTTATCTTTTAGAAAATGTATTATTATGATTTACCTACACATTTTTAATATTTCCTCTGACAATGAGAACGAATTTGAGAATTTTTGATGGAAATTAATTGATGTAAAATTTAATTTTGTCCATTCGTATTTAATAGTGACTTTTAAATACGATTTACTACAGAATGTCCAATAAAATTTTAATTAATTAATAATACGTTAAGCATTTATAAGGTAGTTCAAGGAGAACATTTTAGCAAAACAAAGTTTACACAAAAAAATCAATATTGAGTGGATCCTCAAGCCACTCTAAGTCATTTTATGTGTGCAGAAAGTTTCTGAAAATCCTGACAGCTATCCTTGGATTGACTTCTAAATGAGCTACGAGATTCTAATTTAGCTAAAATGTTCTTCATGAATTACCATACAAATCATTAAAATATTATTTTGATGGCAACAGTGAAATTGTACAAAGACTCTAACTTCCTTATTTCGAGATGAAATATTTTCAAGTTGATCGGTTTAGGGTGCAATTGAGAAGATTTTGAAACGTTACTAGAGATTATCTTTTCATCTAAGCAAATCATATAAGAATCTTATATAGCAAATTCCCTAAAAGTAGCATTTCTCTGTATCACTGAGCCATGATATATGTGTGATCACAACTGCAGTATACCCATCAATACCTAAAGTTGGTCCGAAATTCTTAAAAACAAATTTTTTTGGATTTATTGATAATTTTTAAGCTTTTCTAATATAAACTCATAAAATTTTCTCTAGAACTAATAGACACAGTTGTATTTTAATTATTATTTTAAAATTACATGCCATCTGAACAAATAGTAGATCGTTAATTGGTTTTGCTGCCCACTTTTGTGTGACTTAAAACTAATTTAGACAATACAAAATGTGAATATCAAATGAACCAATCGCATATTGACCACGTAGTTTGTTCTATTGTTGTTTCAATTAGAGTTTATGTAGGCCGTTTTGCTTTTATTTGAAACAATATTTTTATAATAGCTTCTAAAAGAATGGAGCAAATTGATATGCTCTCAAGTTTGGTTTTCTGTAGGATATCCATCTATAGAAAAAATAGGGTTTGTTGATGAGACAGGTTTATTTTCTAATGTCTATCAATGAGGGTAATGATAGGAGCAGGCGCACAGTTCTGTACAAAATAACGATTCCACTGGCGTGAATGTTGTATATTTTGCTGGACGCTTGCGCGTCCGTTCATATAGTCAACCTCGTATATATGAGAAAAGTGGTGACGATAATATAGCAGGATACGCAACCTGCGCTAACGTTAGATAAGAGTACAATACTAGTGTGAGAACTTTTCAGGTCACAGTTCTTCTGGTTGCAACGAAGACTAGATCAATACGTTTTGTTTTTTTCTTTTCAAAAGTACCCAATGCCCCACATTGCGAGAGCAGTTATCAACGAGTGTCGCTGCTAACTCGTCGACTTTTATAATTATTTGAAAAAGCATGATTGCCGAGACTGCTTAGTGTCGGCCCTCGGAGTAGTGCCACAAGAATGGGATAGCGACAGCTATAGAATAAGATAATATCTACTTTTATTAATCAGGTTAGTCTTAATCATACTTTAATCGATAAATTATCGAAGATCCGACGACTAAACACAAGACTTTTTAATCTTCTAGCAAGTATGTACCTATGTTATAAATCGTCCTCTTTAAACTTTTTATCAAATGCACTTCAAGCCATGATAACTTTTATGCTTTACATAAATCAAACCAAAGAGTATTGAAAATAATCCGTTTCTAATTGGAATATTTGATACTTAATTCTGTCCTTAAAAAACTTGGAAGTCTCCTCAATGTGCATAAAAATTATAAAAGAAAGACTAATAAAAGAGTAATGTTCAACTTATTGCACTTATTTGACTTCTATGTTGAGTTAAATAACTGAAATTTCAGTTCAATTATACGTTTATTTACAGAAAAATTTGAACAATGCTTACATTCAAACCTATTCGTTTCTATATTTTTGTCTAGATAGCTTTTTTAATGGAAAAATAACATGCCCTAGCTTACTCATAACAAATGTTTTTTAATGTTGCTATGCTATTAACATAATCAATATATGCAAAACACTTAAATTTAATCATTTTATGCATATGGCATATATTAGATTACTTATTATTTTGATTAAAGTTAATCATTTCATTTGTCATATAAAGGAAATTACAATACAAAAACAATCGAATTTGTTATAAATTATTGAATTGTTTAATAGAAAAACTAAAGGATTTGATGATAATATGGCGAAGTTAGTCAACTATTGACCTAAATAACAAGAGCTTTTATTATTCTATACGAGTATTTTTTTACAAACACTACTCTAATATATGCATACATACACATACAGTACGTAAATAATTTACCTACTCTGAATTTTCTGTAATAGATTTTCAAATAAACTCAACGTAAATTCAATTATTTCTTAAATAAGTTTATTAATAGGCTAGAAAGCCGTATAAGTAAATAGAACCGTCAACTATTAGGTTTGAACAATATTTCGTCGATGTATAATTGGAAATATTTATTGAAAAGAGAAATGCCATTTATTTCGTAATAAATAAGCCATAAAATGAAAGTTTTTACAGTTTAGTTGAACTGTGATTTAAAATTGCTTTGCTAAGTATCATCAAAATAATACTAGAAATTGTAAATCATTGTTATAAAATTGTACGTTGTTGATTTTCATTTAGTCTCTTTTAAGACAATTAAAGCGATAACAGCAATTTTTAAGAAAATTTACAACGAAATTTATATTTTATTTTGACAAATTGTCCATCAAATTTGAAAACAGTAATAATATGGGAAACGCTGGTCGTTTTTCAATTATAGGAAGAAATGTCAATTTACAAGTTGTCAATAACAGATACTCCGTGGTTGTTCCTTTATATTGTACTGATGTGTTGGGAAAATAGTGACAATACAAGTCAAAATTGTGGTAAAATCAAAACAAAAATATTGACAATTTATTTATTTCTACATACCATATATTTAAATGAAGTTGGTATATAGTGAATAGTAAATGAATATCGATCGATAACTGAATAAATAAAAGGTTATTTATTTATTAGTAATTATATAATGTCATCGTGACGAGTCAACGAAAGTAACACGTTATATTTTTTGAAATATCAAACAATCCCTTATTTTATATAAATCCTAAATAGCATTTTTCTATAAAAGTTGTCAGCAAAACCATAACGTATGAATGTAAACAGGATATAGAATTTTTGATTCGTCCTTTCCGCATTCATGAAATAACAAATTAAATTGAAGTCTGAACGTTACGAATCAATAAATATGAGATAATCGTAGTCATGAATTATTTTGAGAAATCGAATCAAACATTTAAGACTAATAATGGATTATTGATTTTATTGGAAGAATAAAGCAATGTTTACTCGATACGATGAAGTCAATTGACTAATAATACATATATCAATAGAAAGAGGCTAGAATTACGACTCTAGTTTATTACATTTATCAATTATACAGGGTGTCTTATTTAAATATGACGAATCTTATGAAACTTCTATTAGTTGACGAGCGATTCCAATTTTTTCAAGGATTTGTAGGGGCGTCCCTAGAGAACATTTTAGCAAAATTAGAACCTCGTAGCTCATTTGGAAGTCCGTCAAACATTGCAATCTAGAAAAAAAAATGAGAAACACGCGTTCCAGAATAAAATGGAGAAAAACAAAAAAAAAATCAATGTTGGGGAATTCTCGAGTCATTCTAAGTCATTTTAACTGTTCCGCTTGTTTTTGAAAAGAGCAACATCGTCCAATTTCGCTAAAATGTTCTCCATGGCCCCTCTACAAATTCCTAAATTTTCCTTAAAGATCGACCACATCCGGTACAGACAAAATAAAGAATTTCTTTTACATGACGTTTTCGTCTCTACTTATAATTAAGTTGTTTCTAAATAAAATAGAGTAACATCAATCAATTAATATCATTTATTTTCTAATAAAGCAAGTAGAGAAAATCAACTGATATTCATGATGGTATTCGTTAGTGGTGCACGTTATATATATATAATATATTTATTGCCGCCTTTACTCGCAGTATTACCACACATAGTTGTGCGTTCGAGGAAATAAGATAGAAAATCGTATTGATTTTCCTTGGAACAACTGATGTTGAAGCGGTTTCATCCAACATACACACACACACACACACACACATATGCATACGCACCTATCTATACATGCATAGGTATAAGCCCGTAGCACACAATAAAATTATCCTTAATGTAATTTCATTCGTTTTATTTTCAGAGCTTTATTTATATTTGAATTAATTGATTTGATTTAAATTCGTTAGATTGAGGTTGAGTGAAGTAGAAGATCGAAGATGATCGATCCCTCATCATCTGAAGAAGATAGTGAAGAGGAGCACTCAACTCCACATGTGGGCCACCATCCGGCCGCCCACCATCATCCACCCCATCATCATCACCATCCTGTAAGGTTCTTTGTTTTTATTTTATTTTTTATTTGTTGTTATAATCAATTCAAAGGTGATTGATATTTAATTTCAATTATTGAATTCTATAAACGAATTATGTACCTAGTACGATAAAATTACGTATTATGTGAACGATATATCAATGTGAAATGAGAAACTGTCACATGGACTGTAATCTTTGTAGTAGTATCATTTTCGGTACGTTGGGAGTGATTTGTTACAAAATTAGAAGCCTACAGCTATTTACAAAACAAAAACAAGAGGTCGTTGACTAGTCGTTTTTCCGTTCACACACATTGGTAAATACAATTCGTATGAATTTTTAAGGGGAGCTTTTTTTTAAGTAAATATAAAATCCAGTATCAAATTGTAAGGGGAACGCAAAGGATCAATGAATGTGTTTGTATTGTAGGCGGAAGTATCCCCCTACCATGGTCACCTTTCTGATTCCGGTAGTGGAAATTTAGAAGTGCCGAATAATACAGCAGTACTGCAACGTTCTCTATCACCTTCGAGTGCCGTATCGGCTGAAACACTCAGTCACAGTATAGGATCATCACGTGCTAATTCTTTACCGCGTCCAACAAGTCCATCTCCATCAGTTGCCTCTGAGAAGACAGAAGTAGATTTACAAGAGAAACAAGAACGCGAAGAAGAGGAAAGGAAGCGACGCATCCAACTTTATGTATTCATATCTAGATGTATTGCGTATCCATTTAATGCTAAACAACCAACAGATATGACTAGACGTCAGACCAAAATAACAAAACACCAATTAGAAACTATCACCGCCAGATTTCAGGTAATTCATTTATAAATATAAAATTATAAAGGAAAAAAAAATCAAAAATTATAATGGTGTTTTGTATAGAGTTTTTTAAAAGGCGAAACACAAATAATGGCGGATGAAGCTTTCCAAAATGCTGTACAAAATTATTACGATATATTCCTAAAATCAGAACGGGTAGTTAAAATGGTGCAATTACTCAACCAATCAAATTTGTACCTCTCACAATAATTTTAGAGCTTTAAGAACTGCGTTGAATTTCGCAAAACTCGTCAAAATCCGCTTATTTGTTCGCGAGATATCGTTGTCGATAAATTTCGAAAAACATGTTTTTTCAACATAACCTCAAAATTCCTTAACCAATCAAATTTGTACTCCTCACAATCTCACAATAATTTTGGAGCTTTAAAAACTTAGCGGGAAGTTTCAGGAATGGCCTGCAGGGTCAACCGCATTCCAGATTTTTTCGTTTGCAAGTATAGCAAAACATTTACCTTTATTTATTTTTTCTACTATATTCTTCAAAATAATTTCATGACAATGATTCATAATTTCGTTCTGAATTTTCCAGGAAATATACGATACGTTTGAAGGTGAACTTGGCAAATGAGCTTGCAGAGCTTTATCATCGGCATCAATACTGAACCGTAATTATTGCTTAAAGTTTTCTTCACAATTTGCTACATTCAAACTTAACGACCCTGAATCTCGATGCTCCTTCAATGGGAAACCGTTACGCCCACAAAATAACATAGTTTTAATTATAGTAATTAATTTTCTCCTATTTTCTAGCATGGTTCTAAAGAGCACAGTCAATTAAATCTATAACCGACTTTTTTTTCACAAGTATTTGCAGTACACAAAATTGGTGATAATTGCAACCATAGTGGTATTTAAATCGTTGCATTTGTAATAACTGGCCTTTCGCGGGATTAAAACTCAATGCACTTTTGTAACATTTTATTGATTGCCAAAATTATCTTAATACAACACGACTTCATCGGTTGGAAGCCAGTTACTTATTATTCTACAATTAGTTACAATTTCTAATGTTAAGTTGATGTTCTACTTAAAATTGCTGACCAGTTTGGTGTTGGTCAATTGTTGTATTAATTCTATTGTTATATTAATGTACAAATTCTTAGGTGATGAACAAATACTTGAAACAAAGTAGTTTTGAAATACTCTATTTCTTTATCGGATCATCAACCCTTAATCAGTACATTACACATTGTATACTTTCATTTACGAAAAAGTTCATTGACAAAGGGTTCTAAAATTTGACTGGCTCGGAAATAGAAGATAATATGTACTTGCAATAAACACTGTCCTCACAATAATAAACATTAGTAGTGTAGGTGTAACACATTCAATTACATCTAATTGTAAGTTCCAGCCGCGACCGTATTAAGGGTATTTGTAAGCGGGCCTCGTTTTGTCTGAAAAAGTGCCAATTTTTAATCATCGATTTCTCGGTTATTTTCTAAGATATTCAAACGCTATGACCAGCGTTGAATTGTGCACTTCACCGTGCATCCGAGAGATTTTTCCATTTTGGAAAATTTTCACTAAATTCTAAAGTGCAGAGGAAAATGTCCTAGCATGTCAAAAAAATTCAATACAACGTATTATCTACAATTTTAAAGATAAAAAATCGTACAGCAGCTTATTTGAAACCTTATTCATGTGCAAAGGGTATATAGAGCCCCAAAAATCCAATTTTTGAAAATCCAAAAAGTTATTGAACAAAAATTTAAAAAAATTTCCAACTTTTTCATTTTCTATCAATAACTTTTTGGATTTTCGAGAATTGGATTTTTGGTGTTCCATATGCCCTTCGACCGTGAATAAGCTTTCAAATAAGCTGCTGTACGATCTTTTAGCTTTAAAATTGAAATAAAATGCGTTGTATTGAATTTTTTTGACATGCCACTTCAAATGCAATATTTTCAGAAACGGAAAAGAAAATTGAAATTTGAAGCCCGTTCCCCCATGCAGTTGACTTTTCAGAGTTATGATATTCTCAGATTTTTTAAAAATCCAATCAGTTCTCCATTTAAGTCGGGTGTCCCCCAATGAAGAATACAATTTGTAATCGATTGAGGTATTTTGGAGCTCGATACCTCTTACCGTTTACAAATTACACGACCCAAGATTTCGCATATGGAATCTCCATGTAATTATATCATTTCAAAACAAACTATCGAATCCCCTTAAAGACAGTTGTGATATACAAGCTGAGCCAAAAGTAACGCATAATATTCATAACCTTTTTATTTATGAAAATTTCGAAAAACGCCAAAACAAGTAACTTTTTTTTTAATTAATTAACTGTTTACTTGCTGAGAAATAAAATAATCCGCATGTCTCTTCCAATACGTATCCTTTTCATCACACCTCCCCCCTACTTTGCAATTCGCTAGTTTAATTAAAAACAAAAAAAAAACACCCTAGATTTTTTATTAATGACTTTTCTAATTTGAAGTACGATCGATTTGTACTCCATTGTGCAGGTGGACTACAATTGTTAAGGCGGATACACACACTCATGTGATATACAATAAGTTACGTCTTGTGATGGCGATTCGTTTAGGTTTTTCTTTTTTTCGGAGAAGAATGACGAACTGATATTGATATTGTCGGCATTTTATTGATAATGGAAAAAAAAATTCTGTTGTTAATTAGGCCCTTTTAATAAAGTTTGATTCAAACTTGCTGCCTTACTGTTCTGGACACCGAGGAAATGCTTACAACGTATCCCATGCGAGAGCGATAAATAGAAAAAATTAAAATGACGATACAAACAACAGTGTATCTAGTACAGGTGGCACATACTATTGTACGGTTGGTTGCCTAAAATGGAACAATTTACAAACGTTGCTAGTAGCATGCAAAGAAAATGTGTCTGCGTGTGAACACGGCATTAGTCAAAGTCACGTCTACAACATGCTATATACAGGGTGAAATCGAATTGCCTTTAAATACGTGAAGTAAAATATCCATATGTGGAATAGAGTAGATGGTCGCTGGTTATATACCTACTAACCTACCGTAATATTATTGTTGAGTGTTAATAAGAAAGCAAGTGGGTGTAGTATATAACACATCTAGGATTTCCATTAAACTGCCTACACAAGTCTTGATAACTTACTTATTGAACATACACACATCACTTTGATTAAAAATGGTTACTTTACAACAATCATCGATAAATTAATTAAAAAATACAAAATTAAAACAGATCCGCTATATACAAAAATTAACAACCAAATTCAGTATTCAGTACATTCTCCTGTAATCTAATCTTTTATTTATAGTACTATTCCTTGGAAAGAACAATATCCTATTGAAATCTTGTAAAATATTTTAAATAATTTAAATTAAAAATCAATTTTTATGTTGGGAAAAATTTTGAAATTAAATTTGTGTCATATCATTTATTGTCTTGATTAAATCAAGATATCTTGATAAATGATATGACACCATCATTTATTGACTTGATTGAATCAAGACGTCTTAATAAAGGATATGACACAATTTAATTTCAAACTTTTTCACAACCTGCAAATTGATTTTCAATTTAAATTATTAAAATCTTGTCTCAATTATTGTCTTTTATATATACATATTTTTATTTTATTTGTTATCTATTCTTTAGTAATATTTGGCCGTGTTTGAATTAATATTTGTTTTATTATGTCTCATTTGTCACCAGGGACGGACTTATTCTTAATCTATGACCTCTGGGGGGACTACCGCATGATAATATATTTGTTAGCTAATCTGACATAATCTCAAATTCTCCGATTAGTAATAAAATAAAACTAAAACTAAAAGAGACATCATCAGTAGCTCAAGTAGTAACTGATTTATTTTTAGGGGGCTGATTTAAAGATTAGGCGGGCTAAGCCCCCCAAGTCCGCCACTATTTGTCACTATTTAGGTATATGGAAATAGGCATATAAAACAATCGACATATAAACATTGAATTTACTTACAATTATGAATAAGAATTGCTTCTATAACTTCAATTCAGGTAAAACTCTGAAAGCCACATGGTCTCTTACTTGAAATCTATTCTTTCCATCAATAATATTATTTATTTATTGTTTCATTTTCTTAAAAATCATCTTCATTACTTACATCTTTATTAATTACAAAAAGACACTTAAAAAGACATATATTGACACATATTGGTGAAACATCTAATTGTAAGTGTAATATTAGTAAAAAAAAGTTAACAAAAAAATCGAACCTAAAACAACATTTTATTGACACATTACTGGTAAGAAACCTTACCAGTGTGATATTTGTAATAAAAAAATCACACAAAAATGAAACTTAAAATACATACTGTTGAGAAACCTTATCAGTGTAATTCTTGTGACAAAAAGTTTACATTCAAAGGGGACTTGAAAACACATTTATTGATACATACTGGTAAGAAACCTCATCAGTGCAAATTTGTGAAAAACAGTTCACACAAGCAATTTACTTGAAACAACATTTATTGATATACTGGTGAGCAAGGCCACCAAGACATTCAACTGGCCCCAGGGAGAGGGAGCCTTTACAGTCCCCCCCAGCCCTATAAAAATATGTATACTGTGTTCGGCCTGTTTGTCCGTTTCTACTAAAAGAATAGAGAAAATAGAATAATATTTCATGTATTTATAGTGTAGTCACTAAAGAATATTTTAACAAGATTAGAGCCTTGTAGCTCATTTAGAAGTCTGTCAAAAATGCTCAATTTAAAAATAAGTTATATGTACATGTAAAACGAGTTAACAACTTCCTTCTAACATTGATTTTTTCGTTTTTCTCTACAACTTTTTAGAGAAAATGGAAAAGATTGCCGTTTGTTTCAGAAGAAAATAGAGAAAAACAAAAAAATCAATGTTAGGAGGATTCTAGAGGCATCCTAAATCCTTTTAAGTGTGCAGTTGGTTGGTGAATATCTTGAAATTATCAGAAAAGAGCGTTTCTTATCCAATTTCCAAATAAGCTACTAGGTTATAATTTTGCTAAAATGTTCTTCAAGAACTATGCAATATATCCTCAAAATAGTATTCAAATCGCTCTTTTATTTTGATTGAAACGAATAAACTGTATCCTCCCAGGTTAGACACCCTGTATAAATACAGGATGTCTGTCTTAAATGCGTTTAATACTTATAAAACTCCTATTAGTTGACGAGTGATTCGAAAAATATCTTATGGATGTATTGGAGATCCTCGGAGATCATTTTAACACAATTAGGCCCTCTTAGCTCATTTGTCAGTCAGTCAAAAAACGTTCGTTTTACGATTAAGCAATGTCGCCATTTTCACAAATGAGCTAAACACGTGAAATAACTTAAAATGACACGTTGACGCTCTCAATATTGATTATTTTCTTGTTTTTCTCCATTAAATTCTAAAACAAAATACCCCGCTGTCGTCGGTCCTGCTGGTGAGAAGCTTACATCCAAAGGGGACTTGAAAAAAGTTCAAAATTCTTGTTTTTAATATGTACAAATCGGCCAGCATTGCTGAAGAAATTCACTAAATATAATAATAAAAGGCGGCAAATTTAAATAAAAATTGTATAGTATTTAATATTAAAATAATAAAATAAATTAGAAGTACCTAATCGCGTAATTGTTTTAGTCGTTTCTCTTGTAATTTCTCAGTTTTCTTATTCTTCAACGAAGTTTCATACGTTTTATAATCGTCAAAGGCACATTAATACCATAATAGATGCCATATGTTTATTGAATTCAGGCCATAATACTTTTCTAAAACATATCTTTGAACACGATATTTGCCATAATAGGCAAATTGCTAAAACGCACCTCACCGGACGTTCATATTATTAATTATTATATCCGGTTATGGTTATGGACTATTATTTGTATACAAAGATTTCCTTATTAATTCCTCATCAATATCCTCTAAATTGATTGTTTTATCATGAATTAATTCAATAATGTGATTGATTGATGTTGTTAGTTCATTACATGATGTATAAACGAAAGTAATATTTAAAAATGCCTGTTTATTTTCCATTGTCATCAAAACAACTTCAGCAATTAAACGACGCAATTTCGATGGTAAGTAATAAATCTAAATTGCTAATAATACGTAAACATACACCTTAGGGCATGATATTCTCTTATTCGTTCAATAATATCTCGAATTTTTCCTATGCTAATTGCATCAATGTATCAACATCATTTTGACTACAGTTGAATTTTTTGTAAACACCATCCCAACGTTTTGGATAATTTATTGGAAGCATGTAAAGGGCCCTCGAATTTCTCGACTTTTGTTTTTTTAGCATATCGACGATTGTTATTGCCTATGATGTTGTATTGGATCCGTTTTTAAAATATTGATAGAGAAATTCTGAACTATGACAATGGTGTATCAACTACCCATGACATCGAAACTAAAATTTGATTGTTAATTCAGAAAATTAATAAGATAAATGAATAAAATCGTATACCTAACCTAAAGACTAGAGAAAAGGTTAAATTAACGGACTACAATGGGCGCTAGTCGATTAAATCGATATGTGTAGTAGGTTCAAACTGACAAGAAAACATTCCTGGGTGTCCCTCTCCGATTTCAATGAGATTAAGATATATGTGTTTCTTCATTCAAGTCTAAGCGATGATTTTTTTATCGGCGGAAAAACACTTCTAGACGATGAAATCACGCCTAAAAGTTTAGGTTAGACCGGAATAATCGAACGGGACCAACGGTATTATCTTCAGGATAGAAAATCATGAAAAATGCTTTTGGTCATAAGAACGGCTTTAATAATAAGACCCTCTCAACACTGATTTTTTTCGTTTTACTTCATTGCATTCTAGAAAAAATGCGATACATTTTTACCTGTTCTTGAATACAAAGGAAAATAACGAAAAAACAATGTTGGGAGGATACTCGAGTCACTTTTTTCCATGTTTTTGAAAATGAGCTGCGAGGTTCTAATCTTGTCAAATTCTACACCCGGTATTATACAAATAGACTAAATTTATTGGGACCTACAGACTAAAGGCAATTTGATTACACCCTGTACACGTAGGAATACTCTGCTAAATTTTCTAGTGTACTAACTGAGATAAATTGGCACATCAAGTTATAAAACGTTCTTATTTCGCCTCTATAACGCCTATTTTTTTTGCTAAATCTTTATCTAAATTAATCATAATCATTTCAAATGTGATTGATGGGGATTCATGTCACACTATTCTCTATATTAGGAATTGACAATAAGATAATCCGTAGAAAATACGATTACCTTTCATTAAATGTGCAAAGCTTTCATCAGATTATGAATAATACATTTTACCACAATCGTGATGCATATGAACTCATTCGTATTAATTTAGTAGTAAATTGCCAAAGTATGAAGCTTTAACAATGGTATAACATGCAATTGTCTTAAATTAAGCACCAGCAAGTTTGGTTGTGTGGCAAAAAAAATCACACGTGGAGCCTTTAATTTTGGATAAAAAGAATATAAAAATATTCGAATGGAGCTCGAAAATCAACTGAAATTGATTAAATATTTTTTTTGGGTGATTGCACAATAGAATTCACTAGAAAATGATAAGCAAAACCGCTTGTCACATAAGTTATATGACACTGAAAATAGTTTGCTCAACAATGTCTGTAGGTATCTGTTATGCACGTTAAACGACTTAAAATTACTCGGGAATCCTCCCAAAATTGTTTTTTTTTGTGTTTCTCTATTTTATTCTGAAGCGGGGAAAAATATGACTCTCTTTGTAGTTAGAGAGTAGTTTCTTAATATTTAGTGAATACCGCCCTATGTTTAATCTGTTAAAATATAAATTATTTGAATAAGGGTTTTAGAGTTTGAACAATTGACGGGAATTACGCCGTTTTAATTAGCTATAATTGTTAATTAAAATTTGAATCAAGTAGAATTTGAACCATAAAGAGGCGGAAATAATCAAATATGTATACAATAGATATTCGATCAATTATTATAGGAGTAACAATGACGTTTGTAATAGAAATCCGAAACGGTAGTTAATAACTATTATCTAAATATTTAGTGAATGCCACACTGTCAATATTTCACTTGGGTACTTTAATCAGTATCCAAAAAGTTAGTGAATGCCACTATCTAATTTAAAAACAATTAAAAGCGTCAAAGTTATCCCTTCTGCACGAGTCAGAATTAAAATTCGTTGAAAACTACTAAATAATTGTATTGTGCTAGTGTTCTAAAGAAGTCGCTCAAGTTTTAATTTACACGATAATTTAATCCTCTATAATTAAGCAGTTAAATCGATAATAATCATGTTTTTCATGCTTTGATTTTAACAACTATCGAATAAAAGAGGGATATAGAGTTTAAATTAAATTCAACGATTGTATAAAATATAAATCATTTAAATTAATTCAATAAACTGTCAAAATAACAAAGATAAACCTGGTCGAAATGAAATTGGTAAACTACGTGTGTCGTGTTTAAAAATAAATATTAATTAACTATTTTTAATTAAATTACTTGTTATCAAATAGACAAATGGTTGTAGAGTAGAAACTAGAAATGTTAGAGAGCTCCGTATTCACAACCGAAACTACCGGATGTTTGAAAAAAAAGCTCTCCGTAACTGAAATCGAATTCGAAATAAAAAAATTTGTAATGAGGAGGATAGGATCCCATGAACAAGTTGGGATTTCATGAAGCTAATTTAATGGAATCTTATCAAACTCTTTTAAGCCCGGCTTTTCTACCTCTACTCAAGCTCCTCTTTGGAAGACCTTGCCTTAAGTCAGCCTAAGCATGTATTTACGGACATTTGAGTAAGTATCTGTACATAGAGGGACTCCCATCCAAATATGTGTAAGCTTACCGTTGGTTCAATTTAAGGCTATTGTCCGTATTTATAAACCAACCTCAGACTCGGTCTCAAGTCTGACTTCCAAGCAGGAGTTCTGGTTTATAAGTCTTGCTTCGGGAATTTTCGGTGAAAGTCAGGATTGAGTATATGGAGGGTTGAAAATTTGCCGAATTCTAGTCACTTTTGGCAGTGTCACGTTTTTCTTTTGGCACGCACGTACACCTTCTTCAAAACTCAAACTCGTCTCAAGGCACAAACCAATCTTGGCTTGGATACACAGTCTGGCCTTCCAGACCGTCTTAAGTTCGGTTTATGAATACAGGCATTAGCACGATCTTACTTTTAATTGACCTAAGTGTTGGTTTACACACTTTTGGGTGGGGACCGTCCATAATCAGATTCCTACGCAAATGAATGTAAATCCACGCTTAGGTCGATTTAAGAATAGGTCGTGCTAAGGCGAGGCTAATTGAGGGAAGAAGAACCGGGCCTTAGTCGTTTAGTTTTTAATTGGGTGTCAATAAAAAAAAATAGAAATATTATCCATTGCTATCAACTATCAGATCAGATAATGGAGGTGTATAAAAAGCTACTGTACACAAGCAACGATGATAAAAAAACATTAGTCCTGTGGAATTTCATTATAATATCAACTGTATATCTTGGTATACTAATGATTCCTAGTCTATAAATACGTAGGTGTAATTCAATATTACTTTTTTTTCATTTTGTTTTCAATTTATTGTTGACAACGCAAACATTGAAGAAAAATAAGCGAGGCTTACCTATTTTTGATCGTAACATGTATCTGCCTACAAACATACATACTATATTTATGTGTCTGGTAGAATTGTTGTAAAATTATCAGAGTAAATACAAGGTGAAGTTTAAATTTGTATATGTTATGTATCGATATAACTTCGTTTTCGATAAAAAAAGCTTTGAAAATTTCATTAACATTCTTACAATTAAAACCACTGGAAACGAACAACATTATCGATCGTTTATAATAAAGCGTGTTGTGTTTATTTAGTAAACCCTCGTTAGTACAAGCCCGTTAGAATCGAAAAATGTGCCGTTCGCCTTAATGAAGTTAGTCTTAACAAAGTTCATTTCAATTTTAGAATTTCATTTCTAATAATAGGAGGTAAAGTTCAGAGAAACATAGGTAGGCTATTCTAGAGGTAAAGTTCTTATAGTAACTCAAATTATTTGGCAATTATTTAAAAAATATTCCAAGAATTTATGGGATAGTCCTTGAATTTGGCACAATTAGAACCTCGTAGCTGATTTGAAAGTCGATCAAAGAACGTTCTTTCTGACGATGACGGAATTTTCAAAGGCACACGCATCATTTATCGACAACATCATAATCACGGTTAGTTATTACTTTACCATCGATCATCAAACAATAGTTACAATTTTGGTCAGTTTTACCCAATTTTTTTTTTCGTCTTGACCCTTCGAAATATCTTTATTGTATTCTATTCCACGTAGAGATGGTAAAATTTGCCTATTTACCGGAATTTCAATTTCACCCACTATGTGAATAGTAGTTTTTACATTTTGGATGATTTACATCAACCATTCCACAGTGGAGCGGATATTTTTTATGGTAACTCATATTGGTTAGTGAGCGATTCGAATATTTGAAGGATCTGCAGGATAGTCCCTGGAGAACGTTTGAGTAACATGTAAAACGACATCAAATTACGTTCGAGTCGTGTGCCAAATAATATGAGTTATAATAAGTGTAATAACTAAATAACTAGCCACTTCACCGTGAAACTTCTCTAATGCGGACACCTGTGGGGAAACTGAAAGTGTTTGCTTAAAGGAGGTGGCCGACCATCGCCTAAGGCTGTTTTCATACACACACCCTCAAAAACCTGAACCGGAGATCAATTTTTCAGTCATATATACATACATATAGTATATAGACATAAAAATACATGTATAAATGCATTTGTTTATTTAATTTTTTTAGTCCAAAATACCACTTGAAAGGGTCTCGACTGCCTCTCAAGTGGTATTTTGTCTGTCGGAGATAGATCCGGCAGCCGGAATAGTTGGTTATAGAATTATAAAAAAAACTAAACAAATGCATTTATTATACTTGTATTTTTATATCTACAGGATATTTCTTTATGCTACGTACGTAGGACTGGATACATCTATTTCACTTTGCCGATATATTTAAATATGTTAGAGAGTGATAGTACTAGTTGAGTTATAACACCCACGTTATAACTCAACTATCACTCTCTAACATGTTTAAGTCTATTGGAAAAGTGAAATAGACTTATCCATTCAATATACGTAGAATAAAGAAATACCTTGTATGTACAACAAAAAAGTTGATATCCGGCTCCCGTTGTTGCTGGTGTGTGTGGAAACAGCTTAAGAGCGACATATAGTTCGGGAAATTAGAAAGTGTCCGTTAAGAAAGGTTTTACTGTATAAAGGTAAATGTTATAATAATAGAATTGATTTAGATGCAATTATATAAATGAGGGTTTGTGTGTTCAGTAAAAATGAATTTATGATTTAATAAAAATGACTCATTTCAATGTTCTTTCAGTAAGTGATCTATAAAATAGTAGTATGTGTAACAATTAAATTGTTTATCTATGGATTTATTTTATCTTTATGTTGTTGTTTTTTTGATGTCTGTCTGGAAATACTTTTTATTCATGTATCTTTGATCAATTTTTGTCAATTTAAATTGAATATACATACATTTTTTGTTATATCTCTAATATTATGAGAGAATTTTTTAACGAAAATGATTTTATTAAATAAAAACAATTGTATCAATGTTCTTTAAAGATAGAAAAGTCCCATTATTTGACAAGAGTGACAAGGGTTGCAGATCAGTTGAAGTTGAATTGGACTAATCTCCTTATAGCAAATATTTATTTAGGAACAATTTGTATAATTCCGGACACGCAAATGCAGATTTTGTGCTTGATTTTTTATGACAGCCACTCGTGATCTGATGTTTAATATGATCTTATTTGAGTAAATCTGATTTCCCTAAATCATCACAAAATGGCTTTTTGTTAGCCTTTTGAAACGACTGAAAATCTAAATTGTACAAGCATTCAAGAGTTATTTTGCCGTTCTTATATTTTTCTATACCTTTAATAAGGTGTTGAAATTCTGATTTTTTTTTTGTCGGTTTGAACCAATCTATCTCCTTTAAAAGTATTTTGTTTTGTTTGTTGTAAAATAAAGCTCATGTCGATTAGGGGGAGAATTTTCATCAATTATTCCCATTCGTAGTAAGTGTGTATTGTTTACTTTTATTAAAAATTAAATTTTGTACATAAATTTCTTTAATGTTTTCAAAGAGGTCTTTCTAAATCAGTTATTGTCATTGTGGTTGACTCAATAATTCTGAACTGTGATCATCTTCGATTTATCATTCATCATGACCCTCTACCTATTGATGTCCCAGAAATGATATCTTCTTTACAAAGTTGATTGTCTGCCTGGGAGACTTCCTTCCAGAGTCACGTTGCCCACGCAGATGATTTTAATGCAAATAATTGCATCGTATTTGATCAATTTGTGCTTGAAAGTTACGTCCTCTAGTTCAATTGCTTTAACGTCAAATTTTGAACAAATTTTTTGTTAATTTATGTCTAATAAATAAGCAATCAATTCTTTTTAGAGAGTACTACTACATATATTCTGAGAAAAAATATGAATGACAATAATAATAAGAAAAGTGACCGATTTGCTAACTTCTCCAATAGTGGACAAATAGAAAAACATCACTGGAAAAATAAGAAAACTGATACTATTACAATTTTTATAAACGATTGTTTCTGAATAACAGTGAAAAAACGAAAAAAAAGTCAACTCCAAAGTGAGAATCTTATCTCCTTCCTAATTACGTTGAGAATTTTTGTGGCATTATCGGGCAGGTAGTTGAACAATTATGCTTGTTGCATGAAAAAAGAGTAATGATAATAATGCTCCATTATCGCCTGCTGATCTCGTTCCCCTTGTATTGCTAGTCACAGAACGCTTCCAGACCTACAAGTAGAGTTATTGCTCCTGTTCATGCAAGATTGGTAACTATTTCATTAACTGTCTTCCCTTGAAACAGTAGCGCAACAGAGGGGGCATAAACCCGCGCGGCACAAGCATCAAATCAGATTAATGTATTATCATAGGGACTACATACGGTCTAGTAAAGTAAACATAACCCGAAATCATCAAAAACAAATTGTGACAACGCTAGAGAAGTTAACAAAAATAAATGAAAGCTTGTACACACGAACAGACGTAGGAACTTTGTTAGTGCAGTAGTTAATGCAGTAATTTTCGTTTCTATGTTTCGTGGGTCTCTGGAAACCAATGTTGCGTGAAATTAGTGATACCCAAAATTATTTGCAGATGGAGGAACTTAACGTTAATCAGTATGTTCCGAAAATAAGCGCCTTGCAGACTGTATACATATATTGGAAGCGAAACGAGAGAAATTCGTAGGCGAGGCTTTAAGTTACGCTGAAAGCTTATGTGATGAACTTGGCATTTCTATTAAATTTTCAAGACGAATTAGGAGGAAGCACTTTCTTGGCGATGGATGTAGAGATACTGGCTCATCCCACGAAGACGATTTAAAACGAAAAATGTTGTTTTTATTCAATACACTTAGTTCTGAAATTAGAAAAAGGTTTCAGTAGCTGCAGAATTTGGTTGAAAAATATGTCTTTCTAAGGGCTTGCACCGAGTAACGAAAATCTACGCTATGCCACTGCCCTGAAATCTCCGCACCCACGGTATGTCAACCCTTTTCTCTGGAAATCTCTGAAAATTTCTTGTTTTCTCTAAATATCTTATTATCTCCGAAAAACTCGGAAAAAAATCAGAAAATGGAAATAAATTGGGATTTCTAGTATTTATTTCCACCAGGGAACAATTCACATACTATAAACAATAATGTTAGCCGCAATAAATGATTGACTATATTATTCTTTATAGTGGAGAAACCAATTTAGCTTATATTTTATTGGAGCTCTATTTAAATTGTTTAATGGTGCATTTATTTCAAGTATTACGAGGGATTTGATCTACATGTATGTATTAACAAAATTGTCAAAGATTCAGATAAAATATTATCAAGAACGAGAAGTAAGTTACATTAAAAAAAAAATTATCATTAGACAGGGCCGCCCTTTACATAGGTACATATGTACCTACATACATATACAGAGCTCAATTAAATTTCCTTACAGTGGTGTAACTATAAATTTTGGGTCGGTCGGTCTCCTATACATTTATGCTTCTCAAAAGCATTATAAATTTTTAGTAAACTTTGCCAATGAATCTTGCAAAACACACAAATTAAGACGCTTTTAAGCGTTTTATAAGGAGGATTTTTGACTTTAAGTTTAAAATTTGTTCCTTGTCATTAGTTCCTGGCGAATCTTCAGTCTATTTTAAGGACTTTCCGTTCCAAATCATCAGTTTTTAATGAATTTTGCTTACTGAGTCGTGAAAATTAAATGACTTAAGAAAAAATTAGTCAATTTTTGAGATAAACTATGAATTTTTAGTAAAGATTTTTAGACACATTTGTCTAATGTCAATTTTGTTCTGGAATCATCAAAAAGGTGGAGATTTAGTCAATTTTAATTGACTTTAAGGCTAAATAATCATATGTTTCTGCTCTTTTAACCCAAATTACGGGTGTCATTTTAAATTTTTGTCTCGGTTATGAACTTTTGCTATGTAACCGCTCAACACTTGAATGCCCTGGAAAATTGACAGATAGTCCTCCTATTGCCTTCTTTCTACTAGACCTCCTGCATCAACGTCCCCCTTCCTTACTATACCTATCTCTAAATTGAACAGAGAGTACAATAATAGTGTTTTGAAGAATCAAAGAGAAAAAATGACTACAATTGGACAAAAATAGAACCATGGTTTGATGATCGCTGGATAACCTACCGTAATGTTATTGTTATGTTATGAGATGACTGAGATGAGATGAGTGTATAAGAATGCAGGTATCAGTATAACACGTCTCGGATCTCCATGGCATTAAGTTAGTCTTACTAAACTACTTATTGAATACATACACAACACATTTGATAACGCTGCTCGATTTCAGTGACTTCGAAAATCTTGGCCAAACTTTCAACTCAATTTTTCTAGAAAAGGGGTCCATACAGATCTCGTACTATATTACAGTAATCAACTCGTTTTTTGGTCCCTATTCTACGTGATTTGTTGGACTAAAAGTATTTTAATTACACCTTGTATAGCGATAGATCCGACAAAGCGTATACATTTATACGTTTTAATTAATTATACGATTATAAATTATAAAATTGTATCTACCTATATAATAATTACAAAAGGAAAATTGCTATGCTTTATGTAACATTGTGCATATCAATTGGTAATTGTCAATATTCTGTTAGAAAGAAACAAAAATTTCCTATTCAAAGTGATCGCGCGACCGTCCCCTGAATACGCCGCTAGCGTGCCGTGCATGCGTTACACTCCCGTCAGGCGCAACCCTGCTATTAGATGTTGTTTACTCTTTATACATTCTCCAATCTCGACAAGGAAGGGTCTTTAAAAATTGATTTACTGTTTTGATTTATTGTTATCGTATTTTATTTTTCATTTTGTCAACAATTTAAGAACGAATTTTTCTAATTCAGACTGCCAAAGCTTTCATTCAAAATTCGTCAAGAATTTCATTCAATGTATCAAATATCTAACGATAAACATAGAGAGGAATGTAGTACATACAATAAATGTGAGATCACAAATGAGTATATAGGAAGGTAAATAAGCCTGTTTCCTATAATATAGATTCACACAAAACAAAAAAAAAACAAACAAGAAACTAACAATTAGTAATTTTAACTGATACGATTACTACTATGATTCCTACAACAAAGAAATAAAATTGCTTATCGTAAATAGATATATCGATTACCTGCGAAACCAAGAGAGGTCATGTATTTTAAGTGGGCAGTGAATGAAAGGTGAATACAGGATCGTTTACGTTGGACGAGAAAATTATTTGGCGAGCGATTCGAAAAATATTTCAAAGTTTTATAGGAGGGTAAATGAAGATCGTTTTAGCAGAATTAGAACCTCGTAGCTCATTTGGAAGCTGGTCAAGAAACACTCGTTTCTGACGATGTTGCGATTTTCAAAGACGAACTCAACACACAAAAAGATTTAAAATGACTCTAGGATCATCTCAACATTTTTTTTTTTTCATTTTTCTTAATTTTATTCTGGAATAGGTCGAAATGTTTCGCATTTATTCTTAATCGTTTTGAGTGTTTATCTTGTTTTTGAAAAGCGCGACTTCGTCCAAAAACTAGCGTTTTTGACCAACTTCCAACTGAGATACGAGGCTCTAATTTTGTTTAAATGTTCTCTGGAGACCTCCCTATAAATATTTTTAGAATCACTCGCCAAATAATGGGAGTTGTAATAAGAATTTTTCATCCGATGTGAGTCACATGTCAACGTATTATTGTAACTTGCATGTACTCGATTTTTCTGTTAAATTTGAAGGATTTACGAAATTTCAACTACAGTGAAAAATTTTTAAACCTCGATAGTTGAAGATTAGTGCAAAAATTTTACTTTTTGACAATGTCGCGATTTTCACCAACAAGTTATACACGCAAAATGACTAAATAATAACCTGAAGACCGTAGTAACTAGTAACGTTGATTTTTGTGTTCTTTCCCACTGCATTCTCTTTTTAACTACAATGCCAAAGAACGAACAAACAAAATCAATGTTAAGAGAGCCTCCGAGTTATCTTAAGTGTGCAGCTGACTGTAGGAAATAGCGACATTGTCAAAAACATTCTTATTAACCTCCCAATGAGCTACATGTTACTTCTATTAAAATGTTCTTCGGATACTCCCCTACAAATCTTCCAAATATTATTCAAATTGTTCGTAATATAAGTTGCCATAAGAACTATCCAGGTACTTTTAATATTGGGCATTTCTATTTTAAAATCTGAGTCTGTTGAACAAATTTTCTTTACAATAATTTGGTATATCTTGAAATTTGAATCCTATTTATATGAACAGATAACAGTATTAAGTATTTTAATGTTTGGTAAATACACACAACTATTTTGAAGGAACTTCAAAGAGAGTATTACGCAAACTTTGTAAGGCTCTTTTACAGACACTTTGAACAGATAAATTAAGTTTTACGACTGGAAAAGTACATCAAATTGTGTCTTCATATTGAGGTTGCAATGTTTTTATCTTTTAGAAAATGTATTATTATGATTTACCTACACATTTTTAATATTTCCTCTGACAATGAGAACGAATTTGAGAATTTTTGATGGAAATTAATTGATGTAAAATTTAATTTTGTCCATTCGTATTTAATAGTGACTTTTAAATACGATTTACTACAGAATGTCCAATAAAATTTTAATTAATTAATAATACGTTAAGCATTTATAAGGTAGTTCAAGGAGAACATTTTAGCAAAACAAAGTTTACACAAAAAAATCAATATTGAGTGGATCCTCAAGCCACTCTAAGTCATTTTATGTGTGCAGAAAGTTTCTGAAAATCCTGACAGCTATCCTTGGATTGACTTCTAAATGAGCTACGAGATTCTAATTTAGCTAAAATGTTCTTCATGAATTACCATACAAATCATTAAAATATTATTTTGATGGCAACAGTGAAATTGTACAAAGACTCTAACTTCCTTATTTCGAGATGAAATATTTTCAAGTTGATCGGTTTAGGGTGCAATTGAGAAGATTTTGAAACGTTACTAGAGATTATCTTTTCATCTAAGCAAATCATATAAGAATCTTATATAGCAAATTCCCTAAAAGTAGCATTTCTCTGTATCACTGAGCCATGATATATGTGTGATCACAACTGCAGTATACCCATCAATACCTAAAGTTGGTCCGAAATTCTTAAAAACAAATTTTGTTGGATTTATTGATAATTTTTAAGCTTTTCTAATATAAACTCATAAAATTTTCTCTAGAACTAATAGACACAGTTGTATTTTAATTATTATTTTAAAATTACATGCCATCTGAACAAATAGTAGATCGTTAATTGGTTTTGCTGCCCACTTTTGTGTGATTTAAAACTAATTTAGACAATACAAAATGTGAATATCAAATGAACCAATCGCATATTGACCACGTAGTTTGTTCTATTGTTGTTTCAATTAGAGTTTATGTAGGCCGTTTTGCTTTTATTTGAAACAATATTTTTATAATAGCTTCTAAAAGAATGGAGCAAATTGATATGCTCTCAAGTTTGGTTTTCTGTAGGATATCCATCTATAGAAAAAATAGGGTTTGTTGATGAGACAGGTTTATTTTCTAATGTCTATCAATGAGGGTAATGATAGGAGCAGGCGCACAGTTCTGTACAAAATAACGATTCCACTGGCGTGAATGTTGTATATTTTGCTGGACGCTTGCGCGTCCGTTCATATAGTCAACCTCGTATATATGAGAAAAGTGGTGACGATAATATAGCAGGATACGCAACCTGCGCTAACGTTAGATAAGAGTACAATACTAGTGTGAGAACTTTTCAGGTCACAGTTCTTCTGGTTGCAACGAAGACTAGATCAATACGTTTTGTTTTTTTCTTTTCAAAAGTACCCAATGCCCCACATTGCGAGAGCAGTTATCAACGAGTGTCGCTGCTAACTCGTCGACTTTTATAATTATTTGAAAAAGCATGATTGCCGAGACTGCTTAGTGTCGGCCCTCGGAGTAGTGCCACAAGAATGGGATAGCGACAGCTATAGAATAAGATAATATCTACTTTTATTAATCAGGTTAGTCTTAATCATACTTTAATCGATAAATTATCGAAGATCCGACGACTAAACACAAGACTTTTTAATCTTCTAGCAAGTATGTACCTATGTTATAAATCGTCCTCTTTAAACTTTTTATCAAATGCACTTCAAGCCATGATAACTTTTATGCTTTACATAAATCAAACCAAAGAGTATTGAAAATAATCCGTTTCTAATTGGAATATTTGATACTTAATTCTGTCCTTAAAAAACTCGGAAGTCTCCTCAATGTGCATAAAAATTATAAAAGAAAGACTAATAAAAGAGTAATGTTCAACTTATTGCACTTATTTGACTTCTGTGTTGAGTTAAATAACTGAAATTTCAGTTCAATTATACGTTTATTTACAGAAAAATTTGAACAATGCTTACATTCAAACCTATTCGTTTCTATATTTTTGTCTAGATAGCTTTTTTAATGGAAAAATAACATGCCCTAGCTTACTCATAACAAATGTTTTTTAATGTTGCTATGCTATTAACATAATCAATATATGCAAAACACTTAAATTTAATCATTTTATGCATATGGCATATATTAGATTACTTATTATTTTGATTAAAGTTAATCATTTCATTTGTCATATAAAGGAAATTACAATACAAAAACAATCGAATTTGTTATAAATTATTGAATTGTTTAATAGAAAAACTAAAGGATTTGATGATAATATGGCGAAGTTAGTCAACTATTGACCTAAATAACAAGAGCTTTTATTATTCTATACGAGTATTTTTTTACAAACACTACTCTAATATATGCATACATACACATACAGTACGTAAATAATTTACCTACTCTGAATTTTCTGTAATAGATTTTCAAATAAACTCAACGTAAATTCAATTATTTCTTAAATAAGTTTATTAATAGGCTAGAAAGCCGTATAAGTAAATAGAACCGTCAACTATTAGGTTTGAACAATATTTCGTCGATGTATAATTGGAAATATTTATTGAAAAGAGAAATGCCATTTATTTCGTAATAAATAAGCCATAAAATGAAAGTTTTTACAGTTTAGTTGAACTGTGATTTAAAATTGCTTTGCTAAGTATCATCAAAATAATACTAGAAATTGTAAATCATTGTTATAAAATTGTACGTTGTTGATTTTCATTTAGTCTCTTTTAAGACAATTAAAGCGATAACAGCAATTTTTAAGAAAATTTACAACGAAATTTATATTTTATTTTGACAAATTGTCCATCAAATTTGAAAACAGTAATAATATGGGAAACGCTGGTCGTTTTTCAATTATAGGAAGAAATGTCAATTTACAAGTTGTCAATAACAGATACTCCGTGGTTGTTCCTTTATATTGTACTGATGTGTTGGGAAAATAGTGACAATACAAGTCAAAATTGTGGTAAAATCAAAACAAAAATATTGACAATTTATTTATTTCTACATACCATATATTTAAATGAAGTTGGTATATAGTGAATAGTAAATGAATATCGATCGATAACTGAATAAATAAAAGGTTATTTATTTATTAGTAATTATATAATGTCATCGTGACGAGTCAACGAAAGTAACACGTTATATTTTTTGAAATATCAAACAATCCCTTATTTTATATAAATCCTAAATAGCATTTTTCTATAAAAGTTGTCAGCAAAACCATAACGTATGAATGTAAACAGGATATAGAATTTTTGATTCGTCCTTTCCGCATTCATGAAATAACAAATTAAATTGAAGTCTGAACGTTACGAATCAATAAATATGAGATAATCGTAGTCATGAATTATTTTGAGAAATCGAATCAAACATTTAAGACTAATAATGGATTATTGATTTTATTGGAAGAATAAAGCAATGTTTACTCGATACGATGAAGTCAATTGACTAATAATACATATATCAATAGAAAGAGGCTAGAATTACGACTCTAGTTTATTACATTTATCAATTATACAGGGTGTCTTATTTAAATATGACGAATCTTATGAAACTTCTATTAGTTGACGAGCGATTCCAATTTTTTCAAGGATTTGTAGGGGCGTCCCTAGAGAACATTTTAGCAAAATTAGAACCTCGTAGCTCATTTGGAAGTCCGTCAAACATTGCAATCTAGAAAAAAAAATGAGAAACACGCGTTCCAGAATAAAATGGAGAAAAACAAAAAAAAAATCAATGTTGGGGAATTCTCGAGTCATTCTAAGTCATTTTAACTGTTCCGCTTGTTTTTGAAAAGAGCAACATCGTCCAATTTCGCTAAAATGTTCTCCATGGCCCCTCTACAAATTCCTAAATTTTCCTTAAAGATCGACCACATCCGGTACAGACAAAATAAAGAATTTCTTTTACATGACGTTTTCGTCTCTACTTATAATTAAGTTGTTTCTAAATAAAATAGAGTAACATCAATCAATTAATATCATTTATTTTCTAATAAAGCAAGTAGAGAAAATCAACTGATATTCATGATGGTATTCGTTAGTGGTGCACGTTATATATATATAATATATTTATTGCCGCCTTTACTCGCAGTATTACCACACATAGTTGTGCGTTCGAGGAAATAAGATAGAAAATCGTATTGATTTTCCTTGGAACAACTGATGTTGAAGCGGTTTCATCCAACATACACACACACACACACACACACACACACACACACACACACACACACACACACACACACACACACACACACACACACACACACACACACACACACACACACACACACACACACACACACACACACACACACACACACACACACACACACACACAGACACATACACATATGCATACGCACCTATCTATACATGCATAGGTATAAGCCCGTAGCACACAATAAAATTATCCTTAATGTAATTTCATTCGTTTTATTTTCAGAGCTTTATTTATATTTGAATTAATTGATTTGATTTAAATTCGTTAGATTGAGGTTGAGTGAAGTAGAAGATCGAAGATGATCGATCCCTCATCATCTGAAGAAGATAGTGAAGAGGAGCACTCAACTCCACATGTGGGCCACCATCCGGCCGCCCACCATCATCCACCCCATCATCATCACCATCCTGTAAGGTTCTTTGTTTTTATTTTATTTTTTATTTGTTGTTATAATCAATTCAAAGGTGATTGATATTTAATTTCAATTATTGAATTCTATAAACGAATTATGTACCTAGTACGATAAAATTACGTATTATGTGAACGATATATCAATGTGAAATGAGAAACTGTCACATGGACTGTAATCTTTGTAGTAGTATCATTTTCGGTACGTTGGGAGTGATTTGTTACAAAATTAGAAGCCTACAGCTATTTACAAAACAAAAACAAGAGGTCGTTGACTAGTCGTTTTTCCGTTCACACACATTGGTAAATACAATTCGTATGAATTTTTAAGGGGAGCTTTTTTTTAAGTAAATATAAAATCCAGTATCAAATTGTAAGGGGAACGCAAAGGATCAATGAATGTGTTTGTATTGTAGGCGGAAGTATCCCCCTACCATGGTCACCTTTCTGATTCCGGTAGTGGAAATTTAGAAGTGCCGAATAATACAGCAGTACTGCAACGTTCTCTATCACCTTCGAGTGCCGTATCGGCTGAAACACTCAGTCACAGTATAGGATCATCACGTGCTAATTCTTTACCGCGTCCAACAAGTCCATCTCCATCAGTTGCCTCTGAGAAGACAGAAGTAGATTTACAAGAGAAACAAGAACGCGAAGAAGAGGAAAGGAAGCGACGCATCCAACTTTATGTATTCATATCTAGATGTATTGCGTATCCATTTAATGCTAAACAACCAACAGATATGACTAGACGTCAGACCAAAATAACAAAACACCAATTAGAAACTATCACCGCCAGATTTCAGGTAATTCATTTATAAATATAAAATTATAAAGGAAAAAAAAATCAAAAATTATAATGGTGTTTTGTATAGAGTTTTTTAAAAGGCGAAACACAAATAATGGCGGATGAAGCTTTCCAAAATGCTGTACAAAATTATTACGATATATTCCTAAAATCAGAACGGGTAGTTAAAATGGTGCAATCTGGTGCTTGTTCGCAATACGATTTTCGGGAAGTTTTCAGGAACAACATTGAAAAACGTGTCAGGTATAGTTGAAACTTACAGATTTTTAAAAATACAAAAAGAAAAACGATAGCTACTTTAACTATCAGGGTTGTTGCTAGCGCTCAGGCAACTAAGGTACTGCCTAAGTAAGACACGCTTCACAAGATTGGCAAAATTACGACTCGCATGACATATGTTAAAAAGTAAAAAACTTTCGTTATAAATCATCAATTCTTGATAAATTTTGCTAACAATTAAGCTGTGAAGAAACTTTTAATCTTTTTTTAACCCTTAGCTTGGGTTAAAAAAATTTTTTTGGCAGAAAGCGAATTTTTGCAATGAACTGTAAAAGAAATTATTAAGGCACTGGTAATCGATTTTTGATATGGACTCTCGACTTTCAATTAAGATTTATGGATATTTTTCTCCTAAATTATAACTTCTAACAAATTTTGATATCGAATTGTCAAAAGTAGAGGACTTAGTTCAGTTTAATGATTTTTTGAACTCAACTCTTCGATTTTAATTGAATTTCTCTTTTAAGCCTAAAAATGTAAAACTGTGACACTTTTGGCCTGTTTTTGTAGTGAAATCGCGATGTTTCAGCGAATTCGATATTGAATTATGAAAAGGAGTTATTTTAAGTTAATTTTACAACTAAATTTCAGTTTTCTAATCTACATTATAGAACATTTTTATTATAAACCATCAGTTTTTCGACGATTTTTTCTATAGAATCGCTTAAGAAAGGATATTCCTCACTTTAATCTAAATTTTAGAAGGCAGTAGTTCTGCATCATCATTTTTTGATCAGTAAATGGACTTTCTATATTATAGACTCTTGTGACTAAAAGCAAATCAAAAATTTTCCAAGTGTCTTTCATATGAGAGAAGGTCCGTCTACATTACAGTGCACAGGGCCCCGCAAGATTTCGCGTCGGCTCTGGATTAGAGATCCATTGAATAATAAAATATATATTATTAACCCTTAATTATTGATGAAACATTTGCCACCATGTTAGTAAAAGATCTCTTATGCAAGAACATTAACAAACAAGAAGATGTGCACCAATCGTAGTTGATACATTCAATTAAAAATTAAGAAACATGGACGGTATAAAAATGTTAGCCTGAGGGCGGCACATATCCTTACTACGGCCCTGCTAACTATTACTTAATCTTGACTTATTTAGGTCTTTACCAGAAATGGAAGGTTTAAGTAAAGAAACCGTATTCACATCATGGATGGCTAAATTCGACTGTATTTTAAAAGGTGAAATATATGTCGATTGATGAGCTTCATTTTTAAAATCCATTTTGTAATCGTTTGATAGGATTGGGCGATGAAGATTCAAAACGACCTTCAAGGATGCAACAGCAATCATTAAATTCAGAATTAATTTTATCGAAAGAACAACTATACGATATGTTCCAACAGATTCTCGGCGTTAAAAAATTCGAACACCAACTTTTATTTAATGCATTAATGGTAGGTGTTGTAGTTTATAGTTAATTAGTGTAGTTTTGCATTTTATTTCAAATAATTGTGAATTTCGAATTAAAATGGAAATGTAGCTCGATTCTGCTGATGAACAAGCGGCAGCTATTAGGCGAGAATTAGATGGACGTATGCAAAGAGTCGCTGAAATGGAAAAGGTAAATTTCATTCGGTCGTAAATTAATAACAATGAAACATTCTCGATAAGACAACATGATTTTAATTTTAATTAGACGTAATTTAGAGCGTTGTCTGAGACGTTATGTGAATTGTCGGCGTTAATTTCGTCTACAATATTTCTAAAAATTTACACTAAATCAATTAGTTATTAAACATGTAGATGTTGTTCAAATAGGATTATTATAATATACGTAAATAACAATACAAGTATATTTCCATATAGGGATTGTCTTCTCTATAATACGTATCGATTAGTTGATTACTATGCGGTATCATGTTGTCTTTATTCGTTTGTGAGAAGAAAAAAAAAAGAAAATCAATAATTTTAGAACGTTAAAAGTGACAAAAAAAAAACATGCAATTCTAGAATCGGAAGTTAATGCCGAAATTTGTTTTGAAAGAAATGGAATCATTGTATATAGAAGAATTAAAATCATCGATAAATTTATTAATGGCCAACCTTGAATCACTTCCCGTATCAAAAGGATCAATGGATTCTAAATATGGGTTGCAAAAATTAAAACGCTATAATCACAGGTTGCATAACCATAATAATCCGTATAATGTGAAGCATCTTTTGATGAATTATGTTACTTCTTTTAGATCCCAAGGATCTTTAGCAAAATTAGAAGGCGATTCAGCTGATAGTGATACACAATTAACAAAGCTTGACGTTGTGTTGACGTTTCAATTAGAGGTAACTTATAATTAAAAAAACCTATCATTAATTTTAACTGAAACATTCATTTATTAAGATAATTATATAGTTTATTATTTGTCATTATTAGAAAAATGTCGCGAAGCATATTTTAATAGAGAACAAATTCGAATTATTCTAGGTTGTTGTTATGGAGGTGAAGGGCTTAAAATCTCTAGCTCCAAATCGTATCGTTTATTGTACGATGGAGGTAGAGAATGGAGAGAAACTCCAAACTGATCAAGCTGAAGCTTCTAAACCTATGTGGGATACACAAGGTGATTTTTGTACAACACATCCTCTACCGATCGTTAAAGTGAAGCTTTATACTGAAAATCCTGGCATGTTAGCATTAGAAGATAAAGAATTAGGCAAAGTTGTCCTTAAACCTACACCCCTCTCCTCCAAGGTAAAAAAATATAAATATTCTTTAACTGTTGCTTTATATTCATAATATTTTGATAAATTAGGCGCCAGAATGGCATAAAATGACTGTACCTAAAAATTTGCCGGATCAAGATTTACGTATCAAAATCGCCTGTCGTATGGACAAACCGTTAAACATGAAACATTGCGGTTATCTGTACGCTTTAGGAAAGAATGTTTGGAAGAAATGGAAGAAACGCTATTACGTTCTTGTGCAAGTATCCCAATATACGTTTGCTATGTGCAGTTACAAAGAAAAGAAATCGGAACCTTCTGAAATGATGCAACTGGACGGCTATACAGTCGACTACATCGAAGCATCAAGTGGTAAATTAAACATTTAATTTTTCTCTTAAAATATATTTCTAAAATATTGTTTTATTTCATCTTTGAAGCAAATCTAATGGTCGGAACGGGTAAGCGTAAGTTTCTCATTTAATTCCTACGCTATAGCAAATGTCATATGTTAAACTTCATTAAATATAGATCTGGAAGGAGGACGGTATTTTTTTAATGCTGTTAAAGAAGGTGACAGCATCATTTTTGCTAGTGATGATGAAAATGAATGTCATCTTTGGGTAATGGCAATGTATCGGGCTACTGGTCAATCACATAAACCTACACCACCTTTGACACTTCAAGATAAAAATTCTACAATTTCCAAAATACAAGGAGGTATTATTTGTTGTAATTAATTTAAGGGCTATCCGGACAAAAGACTCGATTCGGTGTCCAAAAATTGACAATTTTCAAACATCGATTACTCGCTTGTTTTTTAAGATATTGTAGAAAGTGGACTATAGTATAGAACATTTCAAAGCTTTTTATTTTGGAAAATGTTGACAAAATTTTTAGATCCGATGCTTATTAGTTTTCCGACAACTTTTATAAAGCTAATATAAGAGGAAAGGACATGAAGCTCGATTAAAATCCAATTCAGAGTTTCACGGAAAATTTTAACCTACTTTTCATCTATCATTTGAAACTATTAAAATTAATTAATTTGCTCAAAAATTGATGAGAATGTCGGACATTTTATCTACTTCACGACCATATCGTTACAAGTGGAAAATATTTTGAAAATCTTTTGGTTATTGGTTAATCGTTGTCAGCTGAAACCGTGTTTGTGTTTATTGTTACAATGAATTCGCAATATGTCAGATACATTCGGCAACGAGGCTGAAAATGCCGTCCTGAAAATATGAGTCACTTGCATCATAGACAAGTAAGACCTTCCACTCTAACAACACCAAATAAATTAAACCAATTACTTATACGTGAAATCTATGGCGCTGCTAGAATTATGACAATGTTTTTAAACGGGTAGTAGACATTAATAGATCTCAGTTGGGTCCATTTAGACGATCTGAGTACTGAAGGTCAAGGATCTTCTCGTTTTGAGTCATGTGTACTAAGCATTTGATTAGTTCACAGTACACTGAATACATGGGTGTATTCATTGTTGTTTGTAGTGAAGTAGATAAAATTTCCAACATTGTCATATCAATCCAGGAGCAAATTAATCAATTTTAATAGTTCTACATATGTATGTATGAAAAGTGAAAAAGGGGGTTTAAATTTTCCGTGAAACTCACTTAATTTTCAAAATTGGCTTGGAAGCGAGCTTCATGTCCTTTGCTCTTACACCAGCTTTCTAAAAACGACAGTATGATTCTTTAAAATTTGCAACGCATCAATGCTGGAATTTTCTTAAATTTTCTCTAGTTATCGGAAAACTAACAAGCCTATCGAGAAAATTCTTGAAGATTTAGAGAGCCCTTTCAATTTGCTATCTAAATTCGTCTGATAATTATTGAAAATTGATAATATTGGCTAAGTATTAGCCAGTTATGAAAGAAAATGTACGAAAATCCAGGGTTCAAGACTTTTCTCTGACATTCAGAATTTTATCATAATTTTCTATAATAAAAAACTATAGAACATGCACACCAAATCGAGATATTAGTCGTGCGGGACCCTTAAAAGAATCAATAAATTTTTGAATTAATCATTAGATGCTGATCGTGCAAGAAAACATGGAATGGAAGATTTTATATCAGCTGATCCTTGCCAATTTGACCACGCTTCGCTCTTCAAACTTCTACAAAATCTAACTCTAGAATTCCGACTTAACGATCCCTATTGTTCATTAGTAAGTTATTTATAACTATAAATTTCAATTTTGTTAATCGATTAATGAAATCCCTTTAGGGCTGGTTTAGTCCTGGTCAAGTATTTGTTTTGGATGAATATTGCGCCAGATATGGTGTACGAGGATGTTATAGACATTTATGTTATCTATCTGATTTATTAGATAGAGCTGAAAAAAATATTATGATTGATCCAACATTAATTCATTATAGTTTTGCATTTTGTGCTAGTCACGTACACGGGAACAGGTTTGTACAATGACAACTAGGGCTAGAAAATCCCGATTAATTGATAACAATAGTAATGACTTTAGACCTGATGGTGTTGGAAGTGTCACCCATGAAGAAAAAGAGAAATTTCAAGAAATTAAGGAACGTTTACGAATATTATTAGAGAACCAAATAACCAATTTCAGGTAAACAATAGAGAAAAACAAAATTAAAAAAAATATATGAACACACTACAAGATACCACACAACACAATTAATAACAATACGATCAAAATGGAATAAAAATGGATAAAATGGACGAATAATTTGTTAATTTTTCGATATATTCTCTTATTAGAGATTTTTGTATTCTTTTTTCAATAATTTTTTAAAATAGTTAAATAAATTTCAGGTCGAGAGTAAGTAAATAGTAACTTGCTTTCCGAAAGATAGATACTTAATTTTGATTATCTATTGCTAGAATTAATAATTTAGCGAAAATTTCAGTTTTTACTAGAAAATCGTAACAATAACATTAATTAAAATGCATGTAGTTGTAGCTAATAATATTAAAAAAGGACCAACTTGCAGATCTTGAAATGAAATTGGAAATAATAGTTAAAACACTTATTTTTCTTTTGCACACTAACAACACTATTTTTACACTTTTTTATACACTCTTGCATGTTCTTTATAATTTAATTAAGATTTATTTCGTAATTATCAATCCAACAAATCTGTTGTGAAAGTTTTTATTAGTTTTGGTTTATTTTTGAAATTTCAGGTATTGCTTTCCTTTTGGGAGACCAGAGGGCGCCTTAAAATCAACCCTTTCGTTATTAGAAAGGGTGTTAATGAAAGATATTGTTACACCAGTGCCTCCTGAAGAAGTACGTAGTATGATCAAGAAATGTCTTGAAACTGCTGCGTTGGTGAATTATACAAGACTATCATCGGAAGCCAAAATTGAGGGTTCGTATAATAATTATAATAAATCTTAAATAATATATTAATATTTTTTTCATTTATTATTAAAATTATAGAAGATCTAAGAGGGGAAACTATTGTACCACCAAATAAAAAACTTGACGATTTGATACATTTAGCTGAATTGTGTGTTGATTTGTTGCAACAAAACGAGGAACATTATGCAGAGGTAAGAATTTAAATCAATTTCTTTATGGAAAACTCAAAAATATTAAATTAATTAACAGAATTAGCATATAATTGGTGTTATTACAGACGAAATTTGATGTATTGCATTATTAATGTTAAATTATTATAAAAATACGAAAAGTATTAAGAAAAAAAAAATGATTAGGATAAATCTATCTGTTTATTTCTTTCTATTTCTCTGTTTCTAATCTTTGATTACTTTATATAAAATAATGAAATCTTACGCATTCAGTGGTATTCTGTAAACAAATTTTCATAGATTAAATAGTCATTAAACAGTCGCGTAAACTATGTTAACTAATAAGTTGTTTTGTTATAATCATAGAATACCACTTATTTTGATGTGTACAACGTGTCCCATTTTATTGTGGTCAACTCTTATTAATTCTTATTAATTGTTAAGCGATTCGATAATAATCCAGCTATTTGTAGGGTAATCTTGTTTCTTATAATGTCGCTATTTTTTATTAAGCAGCTACACACGTAAAATAACTTAAAATTCTATTCACTAAATTTTTAGAGACTAGTCTTTATCTATCATGAGAGTCACATTTCAGTAACATGCAAGTTACTATCTCAGTTGTTTATTCCATATGATTTGTATATAAGAATTATATCCGGACAATAAATTGTAGAAACGAAGTCACTAGTCATAACAGTATCTACGAAATTAGTGAAATAGGGTAATTACGCGTTACGCGGTAGCTTGCACGATAGTCGTTTTATACTTATGTATTCTCAATTATTAAATACAGTCAAGAAAGTTATAACTATAAAGCCTCGCACAGACCAAAGCGAAATATTCGCAGCGGCAGCGATTTTGCCGCGACGGATATTTGGTTACATTGCGTTTAATGGAAATATTCACACAAGCGTGGAGCAAAATCGCTGTGCTAGCGATTTTGCAACGAATCTATCGCGAATCACTTCAGATACGGCAATCGTCTGATAATTTTGTGGCGCCTATGGACAGAGATGTTTACAATTCGTCGTTCCTTCTACTTCTACGTCATGAAAGTGAATAGACAACAGTATATTTGTCTATCTTCGTTTTAACTGAGCAATTAAAGAAGGATGTAATATTGACACACAGCAAGTATTGACAAGACAATCGTTTGTATGACTAGCTCCGTCTAACACATCAAAAAATACATTCAGGCTTGCTTAAAGATGTCTGTTATTGGTTCACTGATTGATGACGTACCGGCAAAGTTAAAAGATTTGGACTATAGAAAAAAAATTAAAGAGTGAGAAAATCGATCGCTTTGTCATTGGCGCCTGGCGCAAAAATCGCGTTGGTGTGAATATGAGTGCGAATTTCTCTGCCGCGACGCGGGCGATTTTTTTCGCCTCGCTGCCGCCGCGAATATTCGCGTTGGTCTGTGCAAGGCTTAACTTACAATTAGGAACGAAAAGTGAGAGCCCTGTGTCTGTGCCCTAAGATACGGCGCGCTTGTCGGGCGTTTGTTGTGCATCGGTAGCTAACCATTGGCGTAGTTAGTCATTATAGATTTAAAATGTACAAACACTTGTATATTCAATTAGACTGCAATTTTTTGCACATTTATTATTTAAAAATACATGCAGAACCTTAGAAAGTATAAGGACTTTGCAACTTGTCCAGATATACGTATTTATACCCAATTCATTAGTATCATAATTTTTTTACAAAGCTAAAATTTAAGAAAATGGGAAAATTCAAAGTCAAATAAATAATATCAAATTTTATATATTAATTAAATTAAACTTGAATATTAATGATTTAAGTAAGAATTTTTTATTTTACTCATTCCGTAAAACTTTAGCTACACAGTTAAAATAAACATTGAGACAAACACAATCAATAAACAAATCGAAAAAACTCTTACATTCGATAAAAACTGTACATAAGTAAATATGCGGTTTCCCAAAATATTTCTATTGATATCTTTCGCCAGTAATAAAATAAATACATTTTTTTTTTATTTTCGATAGAAAATATCGAAATTCTTCATTTCTCTCTGATTGAGATCCGATTGTGGACCAATTTTTGTTATACGTGACGTCGATCTCTTACTTGAATAACCACGTTGAGTAATTGTAGTGTTACAAGCGCGTCGAATAAATAAATAAAGTCTGTAAAGAGATTCAGTAAGATTGAGTTATAAATTATAATTGTAAACCGCTCACATGTGTGATAGTTCTACGTTATACGTTATAATCTCATCGCTGCCGTACTGTATAAAATGTCCGTTCCTAACAATAAGTTATAGGTTGGGAACATAGACTAGCTTATTGACGCGCAAAAGTTAAGCCGCGTGGGGGAAAGTACATATAGGGCATGCAATCCACAATACACGTGCAACTTATTCAAGCGCGCGGATAGATGTTGAAGAATTAGAAGAATAATAACAAAACTGAGATGAAACAACAAGGGATACAATTTGAAATAGATTAATGAACAATTCTAATAAGTAATTTTAACTTTAATTATTAGTAAGGGCATAAAAATATTTGCATAACTAGTCGCTTACTATATTGTCTATTGCAACATCTGCTAAAATTAATAATAATGATAAAAGAACAACGAAAAGTACTTAACATCAATTGAAAATTGTGTATACCTTCAATTTTCATATTTTTCTTCTTCTTTTGTGCGTTGTCATTACTTACGTAGGAATTTCTTATTTAAACATTGTTTTTTAAAATATGGCCAGCCTCTATTTTACTAATTTTGAATCGTACGACAAAGCTACGGGCATTTGAAGATTTTTTTTCAGCTTCGTGGATAATTTCCATTTTTTGTTGATATCCTTTCGCTTTAAATTCTTAAGAGAAACTAAATTAATAAACTACAATATCATAAGAAACACAAATCTATAGGAAAAACCTTTAATCTATTTTCCAAGGAAAAAGAAAATGGCATTGAAGCTATAAAACCCTCAAAGTGCCCGTCCAAGGAAAATACATTTCTTAAGAATATACCATAATAGATAGTAAAATATATATTATCTCCGCGTCCGTCTAGAAGAGAAGAGGGACCGCTTAACTTACACTTAGATCCTGTATTGTAGGATTTGCATATAAGACGTTCAGGGAATTAAAAACTGCCCAGTCAGGGCAGTCCATTAAGAAAGGTTTTACAGTATAAACGAAATTGTAGAGAGTGAAATAGATAGCTCTGTTCTATGTGATTCGGTCAGTATCTCGCTTGGGCGCAGTAAACAGTCTCCAAAAAGTTAGTAAATACTATAATATTATTCGAAATATTCGAATCGCTCAATAATCAATAGGGATTGCTATAAGAACTGACCACAATTAGGTGGGGCACGTGCTATATGTGATGCAACTAGAATTGGTAAAAATGAAAACTTAACAAGTCGCCTGATATTATCATAAATTTTGTCAGCTATTTTCAGACAATGGATTAGAACATGTTGCACGATTTACAACATTCAATATAAATCTCATTATGCTAATTAATGTAACATTTAGATAGATGTTGCAACATATGGAAGAGGAGATTAATGAAAAGCATCCCCTTTTTTTGTATACACCAGTAATACGAAACATGCATAACCATTTAAAGGAATTGACATTAATCTCTTGTAAGGTTAGAGGCATACTTACTCATACATAATTTAGAGATTAGAGTAAAGCACAGTCGATTGATGACTAGTGTTCTTCAAACTGAATTACAACATTAAACTGTTACGATCGTTGTTGTTTATGGAATTCTAGTTGCATTACAACTGTCAATTCTGATATGTCCTATAGAGGGTTCTATACAGGCTGTCCCGTAAGTCGCATATTTCCTCCTAAGAGTAAATAGGGGATGAAATTCTAAAGCGAAATATACCATTTTTTCACCTAAGGCACAGATAATTAATTATTAATTAAGTCAAGTAGCCAATTAGGTGCTCGCTATAGCGATAAAAAAAGAGAAGGAATGAGTCTTGACGATGGGACGTGGGAAAAGCAGACCTGTTAGCAGAGATAGCCGTTCAAAATAAAAAAGCATCTGATTGGCTACTTAATTTAATTAAATACTAATTACTTGTATGTCAAATGAAAAAAATGGTAAAGGATTTTTTGTTTTAGAATTTCATCCCCTATCTGCCTCTTATGAGGAAATACGCGACTAACGGGACAGTCTGTATAAAGATTAAATAAATCAATAAAGCAACCAACAAATACAGTGTAATTTATCTGTTGTATTTAATGTTGTGTGTAATTTTGTGTATATGTAGCAACTGCGCAAGGCCGACCGGCAACCGTCACCCCAACCAGGCTCGAACACTAGTTCAGCCGCTACGGGTGCTCCGGGAACTCCGAGCCGAGACGCCAAGCAGCAAAACTCTGTGTACCGCTATTGCATGCCTCAGCATGCTACTTACACCCCACCAGACCCTACGGCACGTACATCTTCTATCTTCTATTATCTATAACATACTTTATACAGTCATGCAACAAAGCAAAATTATTCCGTTAAAATTATGCTGAAGCAAACAAATTTGTTGCATGCCTGTTTAATTATTTTAAAACATATGCAAAATATTGCTATAAAGTATTGATATAAAAGGTATACATGCATATATCAAGATTTTGCATAAAAAATTGCATCAGCAGATTTCTATACATCTTGCTCAAATAATCTCTTCAACCTGCAGCTTTAGACGTTTAAAAATCAACCAGTTTAAATTTTTCAAAAATCATAATCATGTCTAACGATGCAGGTGTACTGATGAAGCTGTAGTCTCTATTAACTATCTTATACTTCTTTCAATATGTCTTATAGAGTAGGCTTGGACCTATGTGAAAATTATTAAAATCAAATAAATAGAAAACTGGTGATCGATTATTAAAAAAGGCAACATTCTGATTGATTTTTGTAATAATCAATCAGTATTGTAATTAAAGGCATGAATATTGATTCCTCGTTTTGATTCAATTCAGAGGGATGAAATTCTATACCTATGTAATTAAAAAAAAATACTCCACATACTAATATCAATTTTTATCCTTAGGCCTTTGCGTGGTTCAGTGATTTGTTAGTAGAACACGCAGAAATATTTTGGTCCTTGTTTGCTGTCGACATGGACAGAGTTTTAGCTGAACAACCAGCTGATACATGGGATTCATTTCCTCTCTTTCAAATCCTCAACGATTACCTTAGAACTGATGGTAAATTATTAAAATATTCTTACTTAATTATAAAGCAAATTCTGTTTTATATTTTCGTATTTGATATTTTAGATAATTTGAAAAACGGTCGCTTCCATCAACATTTACGTGATACATTTGCTCCTCTTGTGGTGCGCTATGTTGATTTAATGGAATCATCAATAGCTCAATCAATTCATAAAGGTTTCGAGAAAGAACGATGGGAGATCAAAGGGTTAATTTAATAATTCTAATATTTTATATTTATTATAATTTCGTTATTAATTAGAAATGGTTGTGCAACGTCAGAAGATTTATTTTGGAAACTCGATGCCCTCCAGTCATTCATTAGAGATTTACATTGGCCAGACGCGGAATTTCGCCAACATCTTGAACAAAGATTGAAATTGATGGCGTGCGATATGATTGAATCGTGTATACAAAGAACGGAAACAGCATTCCAACAATGGTTAAAAAAATCAGTTACGTTTATTTCAACTGATTATATTATACCGTCAGAAATGTGTGCTATGGTTAATGTTATATTAGATGCTAAGAATCAATCATTTAAATTGTGTGCCGTTGATGGAATTGATGTTGTATGTTTTTCTATTGTATTCTTTGTTAATTGATTTATTTTTAATTTTTTGAATTATTTTAGCATCAATATCATACGAAAATCGATGATCAAATCGATAAAACCTTAGCAAATATGAATCAAGGCATGATAAACAAATTGATGTCAGTTTTAGAGGCGACATTGTCAAAATTGTCACGGTATGATGAGGGAAGCTTGATTGGATCTATTCTCAGTTTTACAGTAATTAATATTTTAATAAATAATCAATTATTTATAAACAATATTTAAATTATACTTTGTAGAATGTTTCCGGTTCTGGTAAAGATATGGGTCAGAGTTACGTTAATTTTACACGCAATTGTATGGATCAAATACGTGGCAAAGTAACTGATGAATTGTGGATTTTAAATTTCTTTGAACAGTGGTATACAAATCAGATAAATGTACTGTGTAATTGGTTATCTGAACGTTTAGATCATACATTGCACCCATACCAATGTACGTGCCTTGCCCATATTGTAAAGGTATAATAAAAAATTAACTGATCAAAAAAAAAGTACAATAATAATGTTTAAATAATACAAAATTTTAGAAAATTTATTCCGATTTTGAACTTCAAGGCGTTATGGAAGATAAATTAAATTCGAAAGCTTATCAAACAATAGCTCAGAGAATGCAAACTGAAGAAGCAACGTGTGCCCTTACTTTAGGCCAAGGAGAAAGGTAAACATAAACGAGAAATCATTTTACTATTTTTCAAGTTATACTTATTTTGGTGCGTTTGTAAAAAATGATGGGAGTGAAATTTTGGAATGCAACTACATTTTATACAAAAATTTACCTAGATCGGCACCACAAATCTTGTGTATCACACTGGCAGAAAGTGTTTTTTGTGAATGTGAGTTCTGCAGTCGTACTCGCAAAAGCTCTGTTTTTGGACTTGTGAAACAACAATTTGATCATGCCTCATGCCAAAAAAGTATAACTAGTCAAAATTAAAAATTATCGGAGATTGCCTTTTATTACGGAGCACCACTTCATATTAATTAATATACAGGGTTATTTACGTCGGACGAAAAGTTCTTATGGCAACTCCTATTATTTGGCGAGCGATTAGAAAAATATTTTAAGGTTTTATAGTGGAGTACCTACAGATCTTTTTAGCAAAGTTAGAACCTTGAAAGTTGGTCAAAAAACGCTCGTTTCTGAGGATGTAACGATTTTCAAAAACCAACTAAACACGCAAAATGACTCGAAATTTCTTAATTTTAATCTGTAATAGATGGGAACGTTTCGCATTTTTCTTAGTCGTTTTACATGTTCAGCTCGTTTGTGAAAATTGCGACTTCGTCCAAAACGAGTGTTTTTTGAGTAACTATACCAAATGAGCTACGAGGCTTTAATTTTGCTAAAATACTTTTCGATTTGCTCGCTATATAATGAGAGTTGCTGTAAGAACTTTTTGTTCGGCGTGAATAAGCTTGTAAATGTATATTTAGGGCCGATTCCAAGCCTTAATTCTCACAGTTGATGACGTGGAAGCGACCCATGAAACTAGAGAAGTTAATTGTTCAGTTAATTTTTTGTTTGTTTCTTCTTAAAAATAGAGCTGCAGAGGGCTTAGATGAGGACGGTGATAATCGCAGTAAGACAAAAGTAACAATTATGGAAAGTCTAAGCGGTGAAGATGGTAATTACGTATCGAATATTGGTAATATGGTAGCTGGACGCGTTGGTAATATATTTGGTAAAGGTTTAGGTGGTATTAGCACAAAATTCAGTGGTGGAACGAGTAGTTGGTTTTAAAACAAATAAAAAAAAATTAAATAATAAATGCTTTATATATTATAGAACGATGGCACTGGCCTGTGATGGTTAATTATTTTGTAAACTCCATAATAACAAAAAAATTATAATAAATATTAAAATATTTATAAGATAATTTCAAAAGCAATTTTGTACCATATGTTAACTATACACATGTAATTTATTTTTTAATATTTTCATCATTTTCTATATTCTCGTTAACGGTCACCAATATATACAATTTTTTTTTATTATTGTACAGATTAGGATCTTTTTTTTAATTGCTTTTTCTCTAATTTTATTTCGTTAGAATTTGAAAAAACTGTGCGCTGATTAAACGTTAAGCCTTCAAAATACACACCATTTGATGATACAATAATTAAATAAAATAATTTACTATTGCGCTGAACAACTATTAATTAAAATAAATTAATAATAATGATAATATTAATAAAAATAATTGTAAACTATTCCGGGAACTTAGACATACAGGTGTCCCCTAAATCACGCATTTTCTTCTAAAGATAAATATTGGATGAAATTCTAAGACGCACAAGTTATTAGTAATTAATTAAATTATATATCTAATCAAGTGGGAAAGTAAGCGAGCACTTGATTGGCTACCTAATTTGATTGATTACTAATCACCTGTGCATCAGATGAAAAAATTGATAAAAGACTTTTCATTTTAGAATTTCATCCCCTATGTATCCTTAGAATTATGTGCGTTACTTAACGGACTGTCTGTATATACCTATATATATATCACTTAATTGTTAATTATCTTTACCTATCTTAAGCTACACTTTTCATCTATTTATTAATTAGAAATTAAAATTTTTAATTCTTACATATCACAAAATCACTAAAGCATCTTTGATATTTTTTATAGAATTATATACCCGTTTATTTTTATCTAATAGATATACTATTTTGATGTCATTTTGTCTGATTTATCCCATTTCTAATTATAAGCTAGCTGTAGAGATAATCTATTTTAGTTATTATATATTGTTGAAGAAAAGGAAAAATAATAAATAAGTAAGTAAGTATCATATAGTAATGTAATTCTAAGTGCATCTTGCAATTTTGTAGTTCAGCGCAATAGTTTATCATTCAAATTTTAATTTTTCTAATATAATAATCATTTTATTACCAAACATTTCCAATATCTTGAAACCTATATTTATTAAATAATAATCATCTATTGTTGTTGGTGGATGATATTGGGAATGTATTCTTTACTCAAAAAAAAAAAAATAATAATAATAAACTATTGTAATTTGCTTGACATCGATTTAAATATGAAACTGTGGCAAGTTTGTACTTATTTAAATTAATAATAATAGCAAATAATTACCATTTATAAGCTAAGTTACTATGGTGTTCAGTTAAATACATACAATACACAATTACACAAACACAAAATACAAAAAAGAATTAGAGTAAATTTAATAAAATTAACAACGATAAGTGAATTTAAATTAAATAAATCTTTTACTGTGAAATTGCATGCTGTTGCTTGAAATTTTTAACAATAACAAAATGATAAAATATATTTCGTAGTTTTACCATCTGATTAAATCTAAAATTTAAAATGATCAAGTACAAATTTACTAAACTTAATGTAGTTTTAGGCACGTTTGGTTTTGAAAAAAACCTTTTTGATAAATGTGACTAGATAAAATAAAAATAATAGTTTTATTGTAATAACAACTTAAACAATTAATTGATTATTGACAAAAACAAACATTTCTATAGATATTCATAAAGAGATCAAATAAAAAACGATTGAATTTCCATCATTCACAATTAATAATATAAATATAATAAATAACATCAAATTATTGTAGAATTTTATGATAATTAAATATAAAACTGAATTTCATAGTAACTGTACAACTTCTCAATACAACCCCTTTTAACATAAATAATAATAATTATGTTCTGCATTGTTAAACAGTCATAAACAATATTTAAACAATAATTTGTATTGAATGTTGGGCCTGTGATGTCAACAATTTTAAAGCGATGCTGATACTTCAAAGCCTATACAAAAAAAATTATAGGCTAAAAGAAAATATTGTTATGTTTAAACTAAAACTTGTACTTACTGGTAAATAAATTGTTTTAAAAGAATTGTTTACAATCTTCATAATTATTATCCAGTATCTTATCGCAAAGAAAACTAAAATCAGTCCAAAGAGCGATGTAATTATCAACTTTTTTTTTATAAAATAAATGTTTCACATGAAAATTAACTGGAAATAAAAATGCGACAGACATAACACGATGGACTTTTATTTCGACAATCAACTCATTGATATACTGAACGATAACACGTTATTAATTCAAAATAAGTCAATTCTATTAACAAAAAGATAATGGAGGTAATTAAAAGAAAGTTTTAAAGAAAATATTTTATTTATTATAATAAACTAGCGTTGCCTATTATTAATATAAAAGGCACAACATTTCCAATACGCCATTGCTGGTATTACATTAATGAGAAACTAATTAATTCGAATAGAAACAAACACTAATACTAATCAAATAACTAATTATAACAAGCAAATAATTGAAATAATAATAATAATAATAATAATAAATGTTAAAACGAATAAGGATTAAGTAAAATTACAAATATAACATGTAATTGTAAATGATATGATTAATTCTTGTTGGCCGCTTTAACGTGGCATGTAACTTAAATCTAAAAGAATACGTAAAACAAATTAATAACAATAATATCCTAATTATAATTTTAACAATTAATATTACTAAATAAATTTAGTTTATAATATAATTATACAAATTGAAAGCAAATGATTAATTGAAAAGATCCACAAATATTAGCAAGTTAATTGATTTAAAATTTAATAATATATAAACTAAGCAAAACTAACGGTATAATGTGATCGCCAATGTATTATAAATAACAGGAACATAGGATAAATACGAACAAAAATGTTTCTATTCTTTTTTTCGTTTATGTTTATACTATATGGATGTCATTACTTGGCGTACACAATCCGTAACGGATTTATCTTTATCGCTAACAAAGCCCTCAATCGACCATTCTAAATTATCTAATGCTTCATTAGTAAATTTACGACCTTTTAAATTTGTTATAACATCAACAGTACCAGAGAAACCATTTGTTGTTAATCCAACTGGTACATAAAGTTTGACATTATTTATTATACCATTTTCAATAATCATTGTTATTTTTAAATCATCACAATTACTTTGATTGTTCGATACATTTCCAGATACAGAAAATGTGCGTGTTATTGTGAATTTTGGTGTTTTACCATAACACCATTCCCAGCCTTGTAGATTTTCTTTTAATGCTGAAATACCTGAAATTAAAATACAACAAAAAAATTGTAATTAAAATTTATAAATTAAAGAATAATATAACTTACCTGGAAACCATTGTTCTGTAGGATTGATCATATGGAAACCTTTTTGTTTATTAGCTAAATCCATTCCACCGTCCTGTATTGTTAACGGATCTGTACGTAAATATTCCCAACCAATAGCTTTCAATAATTGTTTAATTCTAATTTTAGGATTTTCATCACATAAATTCATTATTTTAGTTTTAACTGATTTAGTAGCGTTTGTTTCAATTTCATGATCATCATCCTTTTTGATAAGAGCTTGTCTTAAATTATTCTTATTTACATTAACTAAAAGTGTGCAATGATGATAAGCAGAAGGACGTCCTAATTTTGCTGCAGTACCTGATACCTAAATTAAAATAAAAAATCAATCTATTATTGAAACAACTAAACAAATAAATCAAATACTGATTGAATTGAATATAACAATAAAAAAATAACATGATAATTGTTATCAATAAATGACTAGTTTAAAGCGGATGTTACTTAAAATAAGTATAACTCACTTTACAGTTTCGTAAGGTCAAATCTTCTCTTTTAGATATATCCAATTTAACACCAAATTCACGAAATACAGCTCGTGTTATTATATCCAAATTATAACGTCTGTTATAATGTTCACGGGATGTAAAAAATGTCATGTTAAGATTACCATCATCGTGATAAACAGTACCACCACCACTATTGCGACGTGCCAATTTTACACCATTTTCAGTAATTGTATTTAATTCAGATGTATTTGCTTCTAACCATGGATTTTGATGTCTACCAATAACAACACACGGTTCATTTTGCCATAACATTAATACATGATGATTTGTAAAATCAAAATTACGATATAACCAGTCTTCTAAGGCTAAATTTGTAAAAATATCACGAGATTGTGATATAAATACAGATTTTTTAATGTCTTTATTGTTCACAGTAGATGAACATGGTGTCGATATTGGGCGAATTGTTTGCGATAAAATAGCACGAATTTTAAACAAATTACGTTGCATTAAAGCCATTTTATTCAGTTGTTACAATTTGTATTTGGTGCTAAATAAATTTGTATTGAATATAAGCAATTAGCGATTTGTAAATGTTGTGCCTGACAAATAATAATGTTCAGGTAGTTTTCGTTTTGTTTATATAGTCCTTTAAGCGTTTTTATGGGATGCTGTTAACGAAATTAAATATTCGTGTAATGTAATTGTTTGATGTAACCACTTCCAGGTTTGATGAAGGGAATTGACACGTAGCCTGAGACCAAGACAATCTTTAGTAGTATTCAGCATTCCTCCCTTTGCTGCCAGGATGAAAAAAATAAACCAAAGACGAAAAAAAAACACTTGAATTTAAACAAATTAGTTACAATTCGAACTTGTGAAACTTTCTAAAAATGAATCACACAAATTTAAACGATATGTTAAACAAATAATTAAAAACAAAGCGAATTATGAATATAGACTTCAAACACAAAATACTTTCTTGTTATTAATAAACGTATCAGCAACGGACACAGTTTAAATAACAAAACTTGACTTTACCGTTTTATATAAAGTGACATCTTGGGGTCAGCTATCTTCTTTAGGGTCATCAACTATCAGACAAAAGAAAAACAAGGCCCAGTTTGTTATTTCTTCAAAAATGTTATCGTTTTCATGTGATTAAAGATTTAAAATTACGTAAAAAATTTTCGCTCGATTCTTATTTTTTTCTACGATTGTATAGTCGTTTTATTATTTAACCTTTACACTATTGACTAACAAAAATAGAATGCACGTCGTCTATCTTTATCCAAAAATAATTTACAATATCAGATAATATATTCGATCAGCCAAATAATGAATGATTTTCAATAAAGATCTATAACAATAAAAATTGGGCAAAAAATTTTTAGGTTATCTATGAGAAATTGCTTAATCTAAATATTTAAATTAAACGATTCTTACACGTGTTAAGATTATTTCAATTGTATTAATTCTCGATCTAATTATTCTACAGAAAGAAAACTAATTATTTTTCTACAAAAATTCTAATTGACAATTCCGCATCCATAACACCCTACAACACGTGTAATGGCGGCCGTATACTCATTTAAAAAAAAAAAATGTTTAAAACATAATTAAGAATTTTGTGTTAATTATTCATTGAACTCAATAATATTAGAATACAATTTTAATAACGGCCATTAACGCATTGACAAGTAAAATGTATTTGTAGAATTTTTTTGAAGAATTTCGAGTAAACAACTGATACAGTGGTGTGGTTACAAGATTAAATCGAAATTAAAAAAAATTCAAACCCAAACATAATGTCTTTTTTGTATAAATAAAAAATCAAATCAAAATAATAATATAACAATAACAAAATTTATTTATTGTTTATTTTAGTTTACAATTTTTATCATGGAAAATATACAGTCTCCGCTACTGGTTACGTCACTACTCATATATTGCGTGTTCTAGGCATACAACTCTTACAGCAAAGCGAGATAAGAATATCTATCTATCCTGCGGTATATATATACAGGTCATTTGAAATGGATAGAAACATTTAGCAAAGTATATATCTATCTCCCGCTTTCATAATTCCATCTCATGTATTTATTTGTCTTGTCTAACTTATGGAAACTGGCAATGTTTCCACTAGCTATCCTTTTCTTGCTAACTTAACTTAAAAAGAAACAGAAGACATGTTTCTCCGTCTGTTCAATGGAGTTAAATGAGTATTAGGAGGTGGAATAAATATCCCGCCTTAATTTGCTCGACCTCTTTCTAACACATGTGATAAAATGACTGCGAAAAGGGGAGGGATGATTCTGTAATGTTTCTATTTTATATTTTCTACCGGTATATAGGTATATCTGTCCTGCAGTGTTCATTGTGACTGAACACTAAAGGATAGATATATACAAAATCTACACGGGCTAGGCATATTGTTATCTCGCTTTATTGTAAGAATTTTTAGGCACTGTAGAGAATAGGCAACACGCAATATATTAGTGTTATATATTTGTTACTACCCGACAACGTTGCCATACATCAGAAATGTTATTTTGATTACTTGCTCAAAAAAAAACGGCATTTTGCCAAAAAATTGCAACAACAAATTAACTGTATTTTTTTAAAAATCGATGAAACAAATTAAATTGTTAATTTCCGCTACTATCATTCTCTATTTTTCTCTAAGTCCTCTAAATTAAATGAGATTATATACGTAGATTTGCCGAAAATTCGTAGACTTGGTGTACCTGTTGCAAAGTATCTATACTTAATAAGGTATAACAGATATAATTTAATAAAATATTTCTTAATTATATAAAAAGCTAGCGATTTTAATTATAATTTATTTGTAAAAGACTAAATCACATCTAATGTGAAAATAAGATAAATAACGATTTTTATTTTTGATAGTATGTTTAAATGATCAGTATGTATAATAATTGGTATGTCAGGTTGTATAAATGTCAAACTGTCATTTATGTCAATTGTTTAGTTACGAGTTTTTTTATTTTTTATATTAAACATGTTTGTTATATTTTATTGAATTTTTATTTTAAATTTATAGTATTTATATAATTTTATTATAATTTTTATTTTGTCTAAAACGTTTGTGTAAATGTCGAATACGATGTATAATGATGAAGATATTTATTGGTACCATGGGAAGTTGTCACGAGAAGAGGCTGAAAAATTGTTGAAAGAAGGTAATTATAAAATATTTAATAATTATTATTTTTTAATAACACTTTATTAATATTGTAGAAGGCCGTCCTAATGGTTGTTTTTTAGTTAGAGAAAGCAATTCGTCATCAGGCGATTTTGTATTGTCTGTACTTCATAACAATGATGTTAGTCATTTTCAGATACGTAGACATGCTGAAGATGCATTTTTTTCTATTGGTAAATAATCAGAAAATCATACTTAACTTTTGAAAAATTGATTCTAATATAAATATTATAGATGAGAATACAAAGATTCATGGTTTAGAAAGTTTAATTGAACATTATATTAATACAAATGGTGTATTACAAGAGGGTTTAACATTAACAGTACCTGTACGAGGTAGTCCACCACCTCATGATTCTCGTCGTCATGGTCGTACAAATTTATTACATCGTGCCACAAATCAAGGTAATTATAAAATTGTATCTGAATTATTAAAAACTGGTTATCGGCATGAAGCTAAAAATAAAGATGGGCAAACGGCTGTACATTTGGCTAGTATGAAAGGTAAAGATGATATACTTAGAAAATTGATACAGTATGGTGCAAGTGTTAATTCACGCGATACAGCAGGATACACACCCCTACATGTATGATATTTAATAATCAATAATTTAATATATTTATTAATTGATTATATTCTTTTAATATTTAGTATGCTTGTCAAAATAATTTCCCATCAACGGTACGATTATTAGTACAAGTCGGTAATGCTAATATACAAGCACGACATACAGAAACTGGTTCTGTACCATTACATGAAGCAGCTAGTAGAGGGCATAAAGATGTTGTTAAAGAATTATTAAGTTTAAATGCACCAGTTAAACCAAGAGATAAAGATAATAGATTACCATCACAATTAGCACGTAAAAATGGTTTTATTGAATGTGCTGTAATATTAGAAAATTATAAATGTCCAACACCAAAAACACATAGAAATCAATGGTATCATGGTACATTAGATCGTAATGAAGCTGAATGTATTATTAGACAATTTAATATGTTAGATGGTACATTTTTAATTAGATGGAGTGAACGTAATAAAGAAACTGTATTAACATTAGTATACGAGGATGCATTTTTTAATTATATTATAAGAAAACAAGTAAGTTAACAATTCTTACAAGTATAAGTCAAATATATATATATATATATATATATATATATATATATATATATATATATATATATATATATATATATATATTTTTGTCCATAAATTCAGGATAATTACTTATTCATCGATAATGGACCATATTTACAATCTTTAGAACATATTGTTGAATATTATAGTTTTATACCTGATGGATTACCGACAATTTTACAAACCCCAGTGCCTCCAAAACCTAAACCACCTGTTCCTGAGGTAGGATTATAAAAAAAAATTTATTGTTTGTATATAATAAAAGATAATTTTATAGTTCTCTACAATACCCCGCCCTAAAAAGAAACTAAGTGGTTTAAAACAAATAGCAGATTTGATGACAACAAATCATGAAACACAGTCTGTGAAAAATTTTCCTAGTCAATTTCAGAATATTACATTCACAACAAACTTTTCAAATCATAGCAATAATAATGATAACGATAGTCTTAATAGTAATAACAATAATAATAATAATAATGATACCACAAATAATAACAATTATTTGCTAAGTGATAAAAATGATGATGATAATAATGATGATGATGATTATATACCATTGGAACGTTTAAAATTAGGTAGTGTTATTGGAGAAGGTGAATTTGGTTCTGTATACAAAGGTACTTATACAAAATGTAATGGTGATATTGTTGATGTTGCTATAAAAACATTACATAATGAACAAATTGAAACGAATCGTGGTGCATTTTTGAGTGAAGCACATGTTATGATGAAATTAAAACATCATTGTGTTGTTAAATTAATTGGTTTATCACGTGGTCGACATTTATATATGGTACAAGAATTAATACCATTAGGTTCAATGTTAAATTATATTCTATTAAATAAAGAACGTATTAATCCAAATTATGAATTTAAAATATGGGCTGCACAAATTGCTTGTGGTTAATATCAAATTTTATTATAAATTAATTACTTTTAATAAATGTTTTTTAATAAGTTGTTTAATTTTAGGGATGAAATATTTAGAAGAACAACGATTTGTGCATCGAGATTTAGCTGCTAGGAATATTTTATTAGCAACGCCTAATCAAGCTAAAATTAGTGATTTTGGATTATCAAGAGCCTTAGGCACTGACCATGAATATTACAGGTGAGCTTCTAAAAATATTAGAAAAAAAGTTGTATAATACTTGACTTTGTTATCTAATCAATGTTGGTTTTTCCACCGTTGTTCTATCAATATTCAAGTATAAATGTATTGGGTAAAACCGTAATGGGATTTTTTTATAAACATCTTAATCGATAAATAAACTGTAAAGTTTAACGGAATGATATGCACATGATGAAATTTTTATTTTGTTGTGCCTTTCAATTTGGACCGGATGTTAAAAAACTTACTTATTGAAAAGAATTCGGGTGTAACGTGATTCTTTGTCCGTTTCATCAAACTTTCGAAATTGAAATTTAAAAAATAACGTTATCGAATGATTGTGATTTTATAAATAATTTAATTTTTCTCTTTACTTTTTTCAAAATTGCTATAACGTGTTCAATTTTATTGCACAATGACTTCGTTTATTATTGTTGCCTTTTTCATTCCAAATAATTTTCAAAAATTGATGACTTTCTTTGGCGTTTTTAAATGTACGTGTAAGAATGTTAAAATATGGTGAATGCTACGATGTTAATGCTCTAAATCTCCTGTAAGTTCATCAGTTTTCTTCAAGTTTATTGAATATCGAAACTGACGATGGTATTAATACACATAATTACATATATGTAACATACGTGTAAGTATTTGGTCAAATTTTATCATAAATCTTTAAAAATCTCGAGATTAAAGGAAAAACTTCAATCTTTCATTAGATGTTTACATTCTGAAAGTCAAAACTTCAAACTAATCTCGTAGTTGCAGAATTTTTATTTCTTATATGGATATTAGTAGCTTTTATAATTCCGTCTTGTACTATATAATAATATTTTAGACAATGATTTATTTTTATATAGAGCTATGCAAGGTGGTAAATGGCCGTTAAAATGGTATGCGCCAGAATCCTATAATTATGGTACATTTTCCCATAAAAGTGATGTGTGGAGTTTTGGTGTAACAATTTGGGAAATGTATAGTTTTGGTGAAGTACCTTATGGTGATAAAAAAGGATCTGATGTAAGTTTTTTATTTTATAATAAAACAATTTTATTTTGTAAAAAATTATTGTAGGCAATCAAATTAATAGAAGCTGGTGAACGCTTAAAACAACCAGAATCATGTCCTGATCATATCTATGATATAATGTCGAGTTGTTGGGAATATGATTCAGAAAATCGTCCGACATTTAGCGAATTATTGGAATTATTTTCATCAGATACAGAATATACGAATATAAGAGAACTATTGCCTGAAAGTAATTTAGCATAGAATAGTTTTAAATGATAGAATATTTTTATATAAATATATACAAATTTTTATTATTTATTATGTGCCAATGAAAGTTCTATTTGTATTTGTTTGTAACGTATCAACAGTTTATACTCATTTATGTGCAATAAGTTGATTACAGTTTGCCATTTTATTTGAAATCATTCCATTTTATACAGATTTTGAGTGATAATAAGAGTATTTTTAAGAATATCACAGTATTTTATTTCAAACATTTATAAATAAGATAAAAAATTATAGAGAGAAATTATAATCAGTCACTGAATTAATTCGAACTTATTAGAAATTATCTTGTTTGAATTTTCTTGGACTAACTGGTGTTGTTTCAGAAATATTCCATTCAGATAACATTAGGCTCTCATTATCTTCTTTATTGATCTTCCGTGAAAATGCACTAGTGCTCCGTTTCAATGATGACCGATGATTGCGTAAATGACTTGTTGAATCATCAAAACTAACGTACGTATTCTCTTGTTTAATATCTTTAGGTTTTGTTTTTATTTGTACGAAACAACTAATTAAAATACCAACAGAAATACCGTAAATGAATGGTATCAATATGGATAGAATCGGTGATAAATTTACAATTTCTTTCAATAAATCATGCTCGATTATTTCATTTGTTGTACAGTTATATAAAATTGTGTGTGTTGTATTTTGTTGAACGTCATCGTCATAAATCCAAGAATTTTTCTCTTGTTCCGGTTCAATTAAGCTTATCATTTTTTCAAATTGTTTTGTTTTATTTGGTGTTTTAACACAAGGGTTCTTATATGATATTGCACGTTGTTGACAATAATTTGTCAAATTATCCATTACTTGATTACAAGTAAACGAATTATCGTCTATTTTAAGTAATTCCAATTTTCTTAACGGTGTTATAACAAGTGGATGTAACTGTGTTAATTCATTTCCAGATAAATCTAAATTTTCTAAATTTGGTATTTTACTAAACACATCGAATCCAAGATGATTAATTCTACATCTACTTAAATCAAGTATCTAAAAATTGAATTTGAGAGAAACTGTTTTTAATATTAACAAAATTGTACCTTAAGACTTCTTGATTCGATAACAGGATCATCTTTAAGATTTCCAAATTGGTTACCTTTTAAATACAGTTCTGTCAATGATTTTAAACTCCAAAACCAATGAATTAATAAATATTGCATCACATTATTTGATAAATCTAATGTTTTCAATTTGTCCAGACCTTCAAACGCGTTCATGTGTATTTGACTGATTTTATTGTGGGACATATTCAATAATTTCAACGATAATAAATTTTGCTCCTTAAAAAAATACGATAATTTAACATAATTTTTCGTTTAATTTATAATTAATACTTACATGAAATGCATGATCTTCTAAATCACTAATTTGATTAAACGATAAATCTAAAATTTCCGTTTGTGGTGGTATAAATGATTCTAATACAACTAATTTTTGTTTAATACAATTGGCACGTTTATAATTTTTAAAAAAATCACATTTACAATGTGATGGACATTGAATTTCGATTTGTTTACCTAAACATATCGAAATTATTGTTATTAACAAATATTTATACATTTTTCTTTCTATATTTTCATGACACCAATTGTTATTAAATTATTTGCTTAAAAATTATAGATGTGACTAAACTTTTGATAAGATAACGCAGATAATATCAGTACATTTAAACTACGTGCGGATTATAATATTTTCCTAGAGAGGTGTTCCATATAAAAATTGCGTTGAATTAATTTTCCGACATTTTAATATTTTCAACATTTGTAAATTTATTGGCAATCATCAATCGCCTATAAAACATATGTGATATCGAAATAAGATTAGACAATTTATTATTTTTAAAGAGAATAAAGATTTATTGATGACATTTACTACAACACTTACAATCTTTATTGTTTATATTAATATTGTTGAATTTATGAAAGTGACAATTACTACAATTATTTTACAAAATAAAAGGTCAAATTTTCTGTTTTTGAATTTTTTGTTTTCAATAATATAAAAACAATTAGGTACTGTCTAAAGTTCCATGATAAATTTTCAAATCGAAATTTGACCTATTATTTTTAAAATGTCCTTTATATATAGAATTTATTTTTTATATATTTTACTATCACAATAAGTTTGCTCATTTTTAATGTTGCAAAATTTATGAAATATTCACAATATTGACGAATTCTTTATATTTATTCCTCTTTAGAGAATTGAATAGGAGATAAATTTGTTTTATTTTTGAATAACAATAAATATATACATGCATCTAAAGTATATAATGTAAATGCGTCTGCAAAAATTTAGAATCTTTTTTTCTTTGTTAAACAACGTATTTTAACAAGATTTTTTTAATTGAAATTACAACAAGTAGATGAGGAAAATGTGGTCATTTGCTTTAGTAGCTCTTCAACATCACAAACAGATCATTAAACTTTACAACTATTTATATGTAACTAACAAGCAAATTTATAGCTACAGTTTGTCTGTTTAAACACAATCAACGTGACTTGTGAGTTCTAAGGATTACTTGCGGTAGTATTAGTTGACAATAGATTTCAAGTCTGTTTTGGTATTTATTGTTTGAAAATTCAGTTGACTGTGTGAAAACAAACAAATATAAGTAAATTTTAGTATCGATCGTTATAAATGAACGAGATTTAAATGTGTTATTTAAACATTTATATTTAGAACAGTTTGTGTAATTTACATTGTTAAAGATAGAAAATTAAAGACTGCTCTTTTATTCAGGTTTGGTGTTCATTTGACATTAAATTCAAATATAGCAAGTATTGTTTTTATAAAAAAATATCGATTAAAATGACTACAATAAATTCATTAGATGATCCCTCAACCATCGAAATGTTCGATCTTTTATGAAACAATTCTTTTGTTGACGTTTATTAGATCGACATTGAAAATATCCCGTTTTATAAACGAAGTAGTGTGAAATTTATTCGTATATCTGTAAGAACCACAGTGAAAGTTGAATTAATTCAGGGGCTAATAATTTTCTTTGTAAAATACACGCGCAATAGTCAGGATATTTCCAATATAAAACCACGTAAAATTTAAGATTATGGCACGTTTAACTTACAATTAGTTCAACATAAGTTAGCACAAACGACCCAGAGAACTCGTGTGCTTTCTTTTCTATTGACCGACAAAAATCTCTACCATTACCAGCTATAAATATTCATAAAATAATGATAAAGAAAAATTACAATTGTATATATTCTGACACACGAAATATGAGTGGTTTGTTCTAACAGGGTGAGACTTTAGCCTAATTCCTATTGGGCTTAATACTTCATAGAGAATATAACGCTTTTATTAATAATTCAATCTTCATTTACATAAAAATGTTTTTCTCTTCACTTGAAATATTCATCGGCATTAACAAAGTCTTAATCTATTTCTCATGTATTTGTAAACACGGGTAGTAAGTGTAAGTGACACAGATGAAAATATCGTTATAGAATCATATCAATAATTGATAAATGAATAAGAACCGGATTTTTGTTCTGTTATTTATTATTAACAGTATTTAATAAATACGAAAATGTTTGTTATTTACAAGAAATTCTTAAGTTTTACGAATTTGAAGTTCGTTGAAATTCTAATTCGTGAGCAAAGTGATTTATTATTAAATGAGTGCCTCAGAGGAAAAGTAGTACCTACAAATGAAAAATTCGTTTTTTAGAATCTTTACCTCTCATGTATTGCATTGTATTCTTTTAGGAGTATAATTTTCCTTTTAGAAAAGGTGCTGCTACTGTGCTAATGCAGAATTTCACTTCTTCTATTTAAAAATGTTAGTTGTACTATTTTTCTTCTGAGCTTCTCAAATATTTAATCGATTTTAAAAGGAAAACAGCGAATATAAGAAAATTATTAAAACTAAATGGTTTTATACCATGAGTTACATTCAACTATGGCTGGTTATTACGATAACTCCTTTTACTTAGCGAGCGATTCGAATGATATTTCGAGGATTTATAGGAAAGTCCCTAGAGAATATTTTAGAAAAATTAGAATCTTGTAACTCATTTTGAAGTTAGTCTAAAATCAATCGTTTTGGACAACGAAGGGCTTTTCAAAAATGAGCTAAATCGTCAAAACATTGATTTTTTTTTACTATTCTCCATTTTATTGCAATGGAAAACAACGACAAAAGTCAATGTTGGCAGGGTCTACGAGACATTTTAAGTCATTTTACGTTTGCTGCTGGTTTTTGAAAATCGCAATATCGTCTAAAAGGACCGTTTTTTACCAACTTCAAAATGAGCTATGAGGTTCTAATTTTGCTAAAATATTTTCTAGGGATTATGCTACAAATTCTTGAAATATTGTTCGAACTGCACAACAATTAATAGGGGTTGTCATAAGAACTGGCCATACTTAAGTGGGACACTCTGTATAGTTTGAGTATAGTCTAGATTTACAGACATATAACTACCAAACAAGACAAACTTAAATATTAGCAACTAATTTAGCCTTACGATATACTATATTATTATATTATTTATAATTAAAATGTTATATTTAGATACAAAAAATGTGCAATTTTTCATTACTAGCATAATACAATTTAGCATAGTAATTACTGGACATTACAGTTATATCCACATTATGGTAGCCTTAAAATTAAATATAATATGATTATAACTATCTTTCATTTAGTATACTGGGTTTGCACATTAAATTTGTTAATTAGTGTTTGAAGAGTTAATTTAAAAAAAATGCAACCGGTTGGTTTTATTATTTTGAACGATCAAAATAATCAGCGTATAATGCCAGTGAAAATTTATAATATAAGAATACAGACAAGATCACAATACAGTATCAAGTGTATCTAATGATTTTAATACGTGTTCGTCTCTCGAACACCACTGTACTAGTTCTTCTATAGTTACAACGCCGTCTTTATTTGTGTCTATCAACTGAAAAGAGAACAATACAATTTTTGGTCTATTTTATTCAACAACAATAAAACCGTATAGAATAAGATATAAAAAGGAAAAACAACAATATAACGATAAAATGAAACAAATAATATACTTACATGAAATATTTTTTCTACATGTTCCTTAGCCGAGCTTTCGTTAACTGTGGGTTGTGTTGCTCTGCCCAACATTTCATAGATACTTGATACAACATCAACCATCTCAGTTTTTGTTATCAAACCATCACCGTTTAAATCGTATAAGCCAAAGACCCATTGAAGTTTCTCTTGTACACTACCCCGGGATACTTTTGATAAGATGCTAAGAAAATCCTATAAAAATAAGAATTTTCCACCAAATTCAAATCGAAAGCGTTCAAATATTAAAACGATAAATTCAAACAAAAACAATTTGCAGATTGGATTATCGATATTGTTCAACTATTATTTCCTTCACTATTACGCTTTTTTCAATAAAACTAGTATTATTATTATTATTAACTGTACGGCATATTGCCAAAATGGCTGATTGCCAGACGTGATTACCTTGTTAGAATGATAATTTTAAGTAATGGCCAGGGAAATGCTTTCCATTAAAAAAAAATAACAACAAAACAAACGCGGAAACACACATTAGACTATATTTGTACCGGATGTTTCATTTTAGAGAAATAAGTCACAAATTAGCTATTTCAAAACTAATTAACAAACATCTAAGGTTCTTTGATGAAGCAAACTTGATATATTTGCTGCTTATTTGTCTAGATTAAGGCTTACCAAAGTGGTCGATATCGACCCCTGGAGGTCGATATAATATATGTAATTAGGGGTCGATCTCATTTAAGGGGTTGATGAATGCTAATGCCATTCAATCGAAAATTTATTGACAGCAACGCAATAGCTATATCAATATGATTTTAAGACCGAAACTAATAAATTGCGAATCAAACATTACTAATATTGCCAAACATCATGACATTCTTCTCACTGATTTATGTAAAAATTAGATTTTGTCAAAATTAAATAAATCGTTTTTGTAGGGGGAGTCGATAAGAGAACTAGTAAATGTTTAGGGACAGTGCCGGCCCCGAGATTATTTAGCGTCCGACGCAAAGTGGCGCAAGTGCGTCCCTTTATAATGAGATTATTGCTTATTGCTTGATTGCTTATTAATCGATGTCCACAAAATTAGCGATAATTATTGATTAACCTTCCAACATAATCTTTTCTATTACATATTAATGTTGCATGACCAAGCGGAAATCAACGGAATTTATCAATGGGGCAATAATTTTTAATAATCAATGATCATTTGTTCATATACCATGGAAGACCAATATAGATACGATAATGGCAATATATTTAATTCAAAAAGTAATCGAAGCCAGGCATTAGGTATATTTACCTTATCGGAGATTGTAGATATTGACTGAATAATATAAAAGAAATCTCACTCTTCTATTAAAAAATCTTTAAAAAAAAAATCAGTAAAAGGTATTCATTCCGTTTCTTAAAGAATAAATGAGGGAAGATGTAAAAGGTAAATTCTAAAGGCCCGGAAAATAAGCCCTCGAAATTGTTCCCGTTATATAATATCGACTCATTCAAATGTAATGTTTTAAACAAAAAAGGAAATAAACACGGCTGTTGTTTGAAATGTTTCAACATGAACATAATTAGTTTAATTTATCAGCAACGAACCACAGCTATACAGTAGAAGAACGTACAAGTAGAATAATATCTTTATAACAATATACAGACTGTTGAGAGTTGCAATTTAATAATGTCAAAGTACAACTAATGCTAATCTACATTCAAATTGATGATTTTATTCACAATTGTAGCAATGTTGCTTTGCTGATGGTTAGATGAATATCCATAAGATCTAATACCCGTTCAAGCTTTATTAAAATGAATGTATATTCCATGCGTCTCACTCAACTATAGCTGGTTAGGGTAGTCCCTGAAGATCATTTTAGCGCAATTAGAACCTTGTAACTCATTTGGACGTTGGTTAAAGAAACGATCGTTTTGGACAATGTCATGATTTTCAAAAACGAGCTAAGCACGCAAAACGATTCAAAATGACAATACGCAAAATGACTCAAAGGCAGCCCCAACATTGATTTTTTCACATTTCTCCATTTAATTCTAGAAAAAGTGCTAAACATTTCCACCTGTCCCAAAATAAACTGGACAAAACGAACAAAATGAAAGTTAGCGGAGTCTACGAGTCATTCTAAGTCTTTGCACGTGTGTGGGAAGTTTTTGAAATTCGCAACATTCCGTTTTTTATCAAATTCATTGCTCTCTAGGGATTATCCTACAAATTTTTGAAACATTTTTCCAATCGCTCAACAATTAATAGGGGTTGTCATAGTTGAGAGGGACATCCTGTATTTGTTATTTTTGCACTCTAATGTCACAACAAAGGGATATATCTATCCACTAATGTAGATTTAATTGGGAATTTTCAATTAGCAACGATAGGGGAGAACGCTCAATCGAAATTCGTTTGATCAATTTAAATTGGAAATAAATTTCAAATTCCGTCGAACAAACAAAGTTCGTTTTCCATTTTTATTTATGTATTTATCCACATTTTCCCCTTGAAAATTTAAAATATTAGTTTTCCAATTCTCTGATTTCTGTATCAATTTTGTATGTTGCTGACGAGTTTTATTAAAAACTCAAAAAATGAAGGTTATTTGCAGAACAACTTTTTTAGCAATTTTATATAATTTTTATTTTTTATCGAAATAAAATATCATAGGTTATCTAAGACATTTGAATAAAATGCAGTACGGATATAATTAATCATATTTATTGCTGTATAAGCATTTAAGCCAATTGCAACTATTTGTATACAAATGTTAAGAATGTTCACCCGATCTAATTTGTATTTTTGATACGTGAAAGCGAAAGTAGTAATTACTGCTCTTATATAAATAAGAAAAATAACCTATTGATTACATCTGGTGTAGAAAAATTACTCTTTTACTATTTAAAAACGGTTTTATCTAGAAAAAATGTAATTTAAATAAAACATGGACTACAAAATACAAAAGTGAAATACGCCTGATTTTAGTGTGTAGATTTAGTGTTAGACCAAAGTTCATGAATTGAAGACTAGAAATAGTAGTTTTTCAATTTTTGATTACTAATCAATCTCTAATTTGATCTTCTATGGCCCTTGACCGGACCCCACTAGGCCACATAAAATAAAAATATACACATCGTTTCAAGGATTTTTAATATCAATTTTGCAACAAATATAAAAAATATTAAATCTAATCAGATAGTTTCTTGACCTTTCAAAGTTTAATAGTTATTCATAATCTAATTTAATTACAAACATAGTACCAAATTGTATAATAGAATAAGTATTGTACTAGAATTTTTATAAAGTGTGTATTCAGAATAAAAGTGTAGGTAAAGATGACAATATAAAATTGACAATAATACAGTGAAGTCCCCCATAACACGTTCCCCGTTTTTTTCGGTTTAAGTATATCACCTAACACAACCGTTAACCCTTTTCTTTTTAATCTCCCCGTTCCTCTCTCCCCGGAAATGCGTCAATAGGTATTTTAGGGCACTTAACAGGAACTTACAAGTTAACCACCCGACGTCAAAACTCCCGATTTTGATGTTTTTTAATTTATCGGTAATTCATCCTATTCTAAGAGATGCATGTTTTGTCGTTCGTGCCCATACTCAATTTTAAGGGATATATTGAAGGTTGAAGTTACCCTTTTCCAAATATCTCTGGAGCGGCAGGATAGTTTTTAGTGGTTCAAAGACTTGAAAATAGAGGTTTACTAGGGCTATAAAAACTTCGCTTGTTAGAATGACTGGAGTATCGTCCCAACATGATTTTTTTTTTGTTTTTTCAGTCGTTAGCTCGTTTTGGGAAATCCCAACATTATCTAAAACAAGTGTTTTCTGAGGACTACGACTTTCTAAATTTGCTCACATATTCTTCTGGAACTACCCTAAGAATCTGTTATATGTTTTTCAAATTTCTCGCCAAATAATGGAAGTCGTCTAAGAACATTTAGGTGGCTCATTCAGTATAAACAGTGAAATTGACAATATGAAAAAATTGTCAATTTCATTATTTAACATTTATCCAATATCGGACTTATCAACAAATGAGTCCCAATAACGCCGTTTTATTAGTATTGTTCCGATGATATGTGACCCGTATAACGCGATTTCCTATTACGCGTAACGTATTTCTGAAATCTAAGTTTGTTACTTGAATAAAAATAGTTACATTTTAATAAATTCGAGTTTTTCTTCACATTGAGAGCGCCGTATAAAATACATTGTAAGAGAATACGCGTTGACATGGGTGAAGCATTGGTGTTCATTCATTATTTTTGTGGTCTTTAAATTCAGCTGGATGAAAAATTAAACTTACAATTTGATTCAAACGTGCCTCGTTTCAAGTCAATAAATCAGTGGGAAATTGTTTAATTCGTGAATGGCAAGCCAGTTAACTCCACATAACTACCATTTAGATAAAATAAAATTAAAATCGATAATGTCATGTAGGATAAGTGTAATCCTTCTTCGTTTTCGGTTTGGTTTAATTGAGATTGACTGACGGGTAGAATTTAAACTATCTGATTTCTGTTTTAATCAATAATTGAATACATATAAAATTGTATATTGAGAGATTGCGTTCTATAATCGTGGAAATTTTAATTAATGTAGTGTGAAAGGATAGTTTGTATTGTTATTATGTCTAGATTGCATGTTATCGAATGTTACGAACATTCAAACAGGCAAACAAAACCTGTTGCAGACATGCCAAGCACCTTCTGAATATTCACAAACACGTTATTGTCATTTATTATGCATATGGGGAATTATTTCAATTAAAATTATCTAAATTCCTAATGCAAAATCGGTAATTACTAACATCTTTTCATTATCATGTAAATAAACTGTAATCTTTTGTTGTTGAAAGAAATATAGTCAATTAAATTTTATAATTATCGGTTTTCGCGAATAACAGCAAAAAAATTGATAGAAAAAAATTTGCGGATTTACATTTAAGACCAAGGTACAGCTTTTATCAGTCATAAATATTTATATTAATTTCGCTACAACTGTCTGACCTCAAATTGTTTCAAAAATACGCAAGATACAAAAAATTACCCATTTGAATCTATCTACTAAATTGGTGACGTTTTCCACTAAGCGCTTTAGTGAACAAGTGATGATCTTGTGGCAGACCCCATGTTTCGAAAGCCTGCAATTTGTCCTTGTATATCATTTATAATCCGGAACTATAACATTGAAAACGATAAAAACAATATCGCTTTGATCAAGGAGATTTTTTTCAAAATTTAACTAATTTCTAGAAACGAAACCTATGTAATAGGCAAGCAATAATAGCAGACAATGATTCAATGTAATATTTAATTAATTTTGCGATAAGAAATAGTACATTGTTTCATATCACAAATCCCATCAATGCCCGTGCTTAATGATGAAAGAAATTAATCATCTATTGAAACTGAATCGGCACCTGGGATAAAAACTTCTCACACTTTTTCTTTTCGAGATTCTGTTATGGTTCAATGGAGTATCATTTTAGTAGATAATTTGAAATTTTTTATTTACGCTGTATACTTAAACTTGAAAAAGAAAATAAGTTAGAAGATTTTGATTAACTTTTGACATTTTAAATATGGGCGTGGAGGTGTCCTCATAGATGTATCGAATAATTTTTGGAATTGTATTAATTGGAACAACTTTTTTTTAGATAACCATGAATGAAGTTTAACAGAAAAATAACGTGAGTTGTGCTTATTAAATTTTAATTAAAAATGAACAATTATTTGGGTGAGTTAACGAACTTGGAAAAATTTATACAATTAATTGAGTTGCATGTACTTCCAGGAGTTCCGACAACCTTTAAAACAGGAACAAATTATATGAAAACGCTAGATGATAGACAATTTAAAGATAGATTTCGTCTTCCATATACGATAGTTGAATTAATTGCAGACGAATTTACCCCCCAAATTACCTCGAAATATTCTAAGTATGCTGTCAATCCCAGATTTGATGAAAGGGGGTGGATGGGGTGGATACTTTTGGATGGCCCGTGCATCACCAAATCTATTTTTTAGTGTACATTTTTATAAATCTCATTTTTTAATAACACATTTTATATTATTTGGTGGTAGGGCATTTATTTTTTGGGACGTTTTTTTTCGGTAATAAGTGCCGCGCCCTTAAGTGTAGTAAAATATTTGTTTTAAAAATAATATAAGCAATTGTGTATTCCATTTATTGAGATTTTATTCTGACAAGTGTGTACGTATATCCACTTTAAAATTTTCATTCGAGTCTCTCCAGATTTGAATTTCTAAACTAGTAGTATGTTGTATAAAATGAAAATCTTCATTAATTCACTTTTGTTCATGTAAATTTCATTCATAAAGAATAAGGAAATTTTATCATATAGAATTGTTTAAATTAATTATCTTCTTTCAAAGTGAATTAATCCAGTTGGGTAAATTTTATTATCAATGCATAGATTTACGGTCTATGAAAATTAACTGCATGTTACAGGATTCGGCAAAACTATTAACTACAAAGAAAGGATTAATACATAATTAAACATAGATGGCTTTATAAGCAAAATTACTAGCTGAACTTTGTTATAATGGATTTTATTGTAAAACACAGAAATTGTAACGGATTCTATTATAATTTCATTAGACTTTCTATTCTAGTCTTGTAAAACGAATTTAAAATAAGACATAAAAGTAGTTGTGTTGAAATCTCTAAACTATATTTGTGGAATTAATGTTGCCCTAAATCTGACCAGATCCGATATTCTAGTGTTTTATTGCAACCGGTAAAATCGTGTAACAGGTGAATAAAAATCGAAAATCGTTTACGATGTGGTAATATCCTTTGGTTATACTTTTGTGACTGAAGAGTGTGTGTTATTATGTCGAAAGAACAATCATAATTCGTTGATCCTCTTATAAAGTGTTTGCTTTTATCTTCAATGACTTCTTTCATGTGGTGTAAGTTTTGAATGACTACAAAATGATACATTGTAGTTACAAATATGGTTTTGAACGTACACAAAAAGCTGTTTTTTTGTTAAATAATGCTTATTTTTTGATTTTACCTTCACTTTCTTATTGTTAAACTAAGGCGACGAGATGCTGATGGCGTTGACGCCGGGGTCGACTCTCGAGTTGAGGTAATATTGATTCCTTCTATTAATAGCAGAGGGTGCGCTTAGAACGCTCATCATTCTGTTCTTAGTCGCCTATCGCAGCAGCGGTTTGCGATATTATACCCGATAGTTTCCTGTCTATCACATCAATCTATTTTATGATCAATCCTCAAAATAATTAATAAAAACATTATTCTTGATGTAAATTCAGAGTATCATCCCTTAAATGATGTTCGTCAACAAGTGTCAAGCACCGTTAACAATATCAAGAACAAGAACTGATCTAAACAAGATAAATTTATCCCAACAGTACGTGAATATTGGACGAATTTCGACTCTGGTGTCTTATTAATAATAGCAAAAAGCGATGCTGTACATAATTTATGCTACTTGAAGATACTCGTACTATGTTTCGTCTATGTTCCCTTATACTACAATTCCTCCCTCCTTACACTATACTTGAATAGTTTGTATTTAGGTGAATTTACTACATAGGAACTATGTCTTAAAACATAAATCTGTTTGATCTTTCATCAGTTACATCTTACATCAACTCATTCAATTAATGGAATAAAACTACTAGTGATTCGCATTAGAATTAATACAATACGTAACTGAAATCTGACTCGTAGTAATTTAGTTTCTTGGAGAAACCTTTATTGCTAACCAATGGAGAATAAATGGTTTGAATTACAACTTTACGCTGATCCGCAAATAACTAGTCAGCCTTTAATGTTAACACTTATTGGGAAACTAAAATATCTAGTAAGGTGAAGTGGTTGTAAATCTGCGAATATCTATTCCGAAAGCTCTTGGTGATTTATATATAGCTTTTTTTAGAAATGGAAAGCTTGTTGAGTTTGAATAGGATTAAGTTTGAGGCATGAACTATTGTTGCGTAGATGTCCAGGACTACGAAATGGGTGTTGTTCGTATAAATTATGATGATTCTTAAAGCGTATTCACAAAGAAACACAAGCACAGATATCTCTGTATACAGCAAAGTTTGTAGGGAACAAGTTTGTAACACATGCGTAGTAATTCGGAATCCTTCAGGATTTGGTATGTTCTCAAATAAAACAACGGATATTTCGTTATATAAAACATAAAGAAATACATATATAGAATTAAGTTAATCCGATTTTTTGATATAAAAGACATTTTCCAGAAATAGATTTTATCTCTGCATATACTTTTAACAGAAAAGAAAAATAGTATTTGAATGAATATACAAAGATTCACATCTTACAATTGTTCAATTAAACCATTGTAGAGTAGAAAATAGAAGCTTTTAACGTAAATTTCAGGTATTATCCAAAAGACGTGATTAATAAAATATTTTATTGACTTACCTCGAAACTGATTTTTCCGGTTTGTTTCTGTTTAATTGTATTGAATACATAATGAGCGTAGTTTGTCGCATCTGAAATAATAACAAAAATGTGTTTATTAAATAAATGTTTTATTCATTTCTAAATTGGAAATAAAAACTTGGTTTTCATCAAATTTACATTAAACAATATGGCAGAATTTGTTGTTTATAATGATGACGTATAAATGTGATATTGGAACATTTGGTATAATTTCCTTTTATTTGTTGTGAAAAAATAACGTTTTCAGTTGTTTGCTAATACTAGATTGAATTTTATAATAAATAAAGCAAAACGTTTATTTGTTCATCGATAAAAATATCTAACAAACAAGAAAACAATTCAAAACAATCTAAACGTTGCTCACTTTTATCCAGGACTATTGATATCCTTTCCAATATTGCCGACAAAACGATTTTCTTTCAGATTTATACCACGCTATCGTTATCCTTTCGAATTTATATTTTTTTTCAAATGGAAACGTTCAGTTGAGTAGGCTGTCATTTCAGATATTTTACACATTTTATTATTATTTTAATGAGGCATATCAACAATTAAAACTGTTATTTATAGACGAGTTTAGAACAAAGACCACTAAAAATATCATTTTACTAACACAACATTTACAAAAAGATCAATCAACTGGAACACAATACGTGACTTTTCTTATTTTTCACATTTACTTATTTATGCACCAAAAATTCCTTCCTCTAGCTTTAGGCCTTGTGCATGAATATGTTCGACAATTTAAAGATCTTTTTTATTGCTTATTCCCCTTAAGGGACTCTGTGGTCTTATTTGTCTCAATTGTTGCAAAATATCTAATTCGGTACGTTCTAATAAAATAGTTTTGCGAATTATTCTAAAAATCAGCTCATAATATAACTACTTTTATGGTCCTTCCGCGATTTATGAACTAATTCATATATTAGTTACAGACTTAATCAATAATTTATTTTTGATTGTGAAATTTTACATTATTCACAGTGGAATATTTTACACGATACTGCCTTTTCACGAATTTCTAAAACAAGAGCAACCCTTAAAGTGAGTGAATTTGATAAAAGCCTCATTTAAGAAAAATCATCTGAATGACAACGGTGATGTTCACTGGTGCTTTATCATGTGAACAACACACCACTTTGTTCGGTCTTCCACAATGTTTTTCACGAGGACTGCTTCTACTGGTGAAATTAATGATACGTTCCAAAACCAAGTTTTTTTTCTATTTTGACGAAAATGCCTATAACTCTCCTGGTGATGGCTAATTTGCCGGGCTTTATTACGAGATTTTTTAGCATGAAAGCAAAAAAGCTTTCATTTTCTCTACGAATCGATTTGTAAATTAGGTGACGTATTTGACAATAAGTGAAAATACGGTACGAATATTTATATTTTTCTACAATAGAAACTGCTACATATTTTGTGGGAAAGCTACCCTATCATTATTCGTATTGCGGTTTGTTTAATAATTGTTATTTACAAGAAACATTAAGAAGCTTGAGGCAAACCTAAATTCGCTTTACACAAAATTCATATGCTATTTAGGGAAATGAAATGAGAGGATATGACAAAGACTCTATTTAGCTTAATTTAGAATTTTTTACATTCTAGATTTAGAAATCAATGAGAACAATGTAAGGGAATAGTAATTATACGTTTTTAAATACAAGCTATTTTGGCTATCCTGTAGATTAGCAATAAATTAGTTAATAAAATTACTGTTATAATAACATGAAGAGGAATACTTAGACTATCTGTTGGAGGTGAAAACACCCTTCTATGATAATATAAAAACAGGAAAAAATGACGTCAACTGAAACTTAATTTCTTTTAGCGAAAAAATTCGAAAATTGTAAATATTGAAAAGTTGCAATGAATGACGTTATAAAATATAGGTTCTCTACTGGTAGTAAACTTACAAGGTATTTGTCAATTTGGTACACTAAAATACGGGCAAAGGTTTATTGTATTAGGTTAACAATTGTGGGTATTCTTTTCAAAATGTTATTATATCTTTTAAATACTTGGGATATTCCGTACAGGAAATTCAGTATTGGGGATTCCGTAGCAGTGACCTATCTCAATAGCCTTTAGATTTTAATTTTTCAAAAGGAAGATATTTTTGTATCTTGTTAACTTTGAATTTTTAAAAGTAATTATTCTTCATTTAAGATTAAGTAATTTCCAATAAATGATGTTGATTTCACCTACTATAAAAAATCGTAGAAAGGTGCTTCCACCGCTACTATACATAGATAGCCTAGGTATTCCCTATCAAGTTCTCATAACAATTATTTTCTTCTATAAATAAATGAAAATTTTATAGCGAATTTATTGCTACTTACATTGATAGCGGAAAGGAACTGTATTTATAGAAAGCAAATAAAAAATTAAATTAAGAACGAAAGCATGAAATATTACAGGAAATTACCATGTATTAGATTTTCTTGCTTCACAGTAGATTTTGCGTAGCTATAAATCTTGTTAAGATTTGTAATCTATCTATATATGTGTGAAAAAGCTCATGTTTGATGTCTAAAAAGGAAAATTGGTAAATGTATCAAAACAGTCTATCTCTATACTCGTACTATTTATGTATATCGTAACCAATTTAGCATTAAAAAAAAGTCTAAATAGCGTTTTTCTTATACCACATACAATGTAAATGATTGATTGTTTATATTATCATTTCCCTTTATGTGTTTATCCTTTTTTGTGTTGCTAACTAGATGAAATTTATGAATTTACTCTATTTTATTGGTGTTCCTTATTGTTACTATACACGTTTGTATGTATGTGAAACTTAAAAATTATTTACAATGTACGTCACAAACTTCTCCCTATCTTCATCATTTATATAAAAGAAGCAATTAAAGGATGATACGACAAGAATAAACTTTCCGTCTAAATCTACCATAATCGAGATATGATATTTGTTAAACTTGTAAAAATCACTAATGGCCACAATGACAATAAGTTGTTTTGTCCAAACTGGTGGTTGCGTGTATTATTTCTTCCACTTTTTGTTGTATAAAAACTCATCGAACGTGTCTAGCACTTTTTCAACTCTTCTATACACACATAAAAGTTACAATAAATAATAACAATGAAAATTTTGTAGTAATTCGCATATAACAACCGATTTTTATGACTCCTCTTCCATCTACAACTTGATTATCGTTCGTTCCTTTTGTTTATATGTTCTTCGTTTTTTTTTTAATTTTTTTTTTTGAAAATAGTTGATGCGACCAGCAAGCAGTCGATCTAATTTTGGTCAGTTTTAGTCAAGAATTTGTTTTTCTTTTTGACCTTTCAAAATGCCTTTAATTACTCTATTTATTTGTAGGCATAGTGAGGTTTTCGTATTTAAACAAATTTAATTATCCTCTGTATATTAAAAATATTAAATTTTTTATTCAGTAATTTGTTTGAATTGTATCCAAATTTTATTAGTGTCCTGGAAATTATATGTGGTAACATTACCAATTACCGTAGCATCTGCAGAAAAATCGTTCTTAAGATTGAAAATAATCTAAAATTTGCTCGGGTCGGCCCTGAATATATACAAGCATATATTTGGACTTCCCTAAGGAATGATCATAAAAATTTTCCCTTTAAGATGGATTAGATAAGTTAAATTTTTTTCTTTCATTGGTAAGAAAAGTTAAATTAATAAATATAAAGTTTTGTTATTAGTTTAGTCAACACAGAAAAAATATGTTTATATATGTACATAAATAATTATTATTTTTTCCACAATTTTACCCAATAACAATAGACTGAAGCATCGATGCGTGAAAACAACACAAAAACACACAAATTTCTTTTAAGAGTATAGGAAATCAATGTGTGGACGTCCCTGTTTCCGTTAAAAATTCCCCGTTTTCAGCTGCCTTAAAAATAGATTTTGGATAACATTTATCAATAGAAATAATTAATAAATTAAACAAAATACAATATATATATGTATATGTACCGATAAATGAATAGATGTTTTTTTGTTGTTATTGTTGTTGATAATAATATTGTGAACAATGAAATGTGCGTGCGTAATAAATTTATCGTGGATTTATTTAGTCATTTTCTGAAGCTACACGCAATTACTTTAGAAAATTATCAATAATTGATTACATATTCTTCAAGTCCATTCTATAATTACTTAGAGTAGCATCCTATGTTTGAAATTATATGATTGATCATATCAAAAATAAATATTTAATAAATCTCTATCTCTATCTTAATTCAAATGAGCTTGCATGGTTTTCGAATTGCTGAACTCAAGCTTATTTGCATTCAAATTCGTAAGTTTACCATGTTTTTTTATGATGCTGTCATATAGATTTAAGAATTAATCAATAAACTAACAAATTTTAAGTGCCCGGAGACCTATTTGTTGAATTCTATTGCTAGACTTGTGTCTCTTTTAGAATCATTCATTTTAATGATAATGATGGAAAATAAAAGAACTTTAAAAACATTGAAACTACTTACGCAGGATCTTTAATTTCTTTTTCATAAGACTTCTGCCGTATACGTATCGTTTCAAAATCAATTTATTTCAAGACAGTAGTATTGAAATATTCAAATGAATAATGAATAACCCTTTTTAGATGTGTTAATGTATAATAAGTACCCTAAAGACAGTAACTTGCAGGCGATTCTCTGAAAGGCGACTCTCCCGGTAGAGATTAGTCTCTAAAAATTTAGTGATTACTATATAAATTTTGTTTATTTTGTGACCAAAAAGACAGAAACGATGTGTTTTCAGTGCTGCAGTCTTATCGATAAGATATCAAAGATTGATCGCTGTAGTCAGAAAACTAGAGAAATCATGTGGAATATAAATTATGCATTTATATTAACTAAAAAAATTTATGATTACTGTTTATATCAAATTTATACATTTTAGTCTTTTACATGATATTTACCAAATTTTTATACGTTATCACTCGTTGGAATGACAGATAGGTATGTAAATTTAAAACGGAAAAAATTATAATTTTAAAAAATTCGTGTTTTTATATCCTTTTCAAATATCGTTGGACGACCATGAATTAAATTCTATGTTAGCCACATTAATTTTAACTCATGGAACAATAAAATTTTGTGTTACTAAATATCGGATTAGCAGTATTTTATATTGATAAAGCTGCGTCTCGTTTTTTTTTTTACGAAAATTTATGGCTTTGATCTTATTTATAATTTATTCAATATTTGTTTTAAATGTAGCTTAATATACTTCTAGTTTCAGTTTCTAGCAATAAGTAATAAAATAGTAAATGGCGACTGATAATAAACCAGTAAGAAAATAACTTCCACTTTTCATTGATTTATTTTTTCGAGTACTTTAACCGTTCTGTTTTGTTAATTCGATTGTTCTCCGTCAGTATTTATTCTCAGTTGGATTTATTCCAATTCATTACTTGTAAGTATGTGAAACCCACAAACGACCCCATGTTCATCAACTTTAGAGTCCATCTAACGGCCCATCATCATTTTCTTTCAATACAATTCTTAATGGAATTCGAGTTTTAGTGACAAAAATTCAGCTTTATTCAGGGCCGTCAAGAGCAAATGTGCGCCCTCAGGCAAACATTTTACCAAAAATACGACAACAAGACAATACATACAATTATTTTTTGTTGCACATCTTCCCGATTTTTTTAAGTTCATGTACCATTTTAATCAACAGGGTGGCAAATATTCCATCAATAATTAAGGCTCAATAATGTAATTGTCCAGCATCTAATCATGAAGGGGGGGGGCATCTTTCATATGAAAGATACTTAAGAAATTCTGATTTGCTTTTACCGAATTTTTTGTTGGTTTCAAGATATCCTTTCACTGCTCAAAAATTGATGATGCAGGACCACTGCGTCCTAAAATATAGATCAAAGTGGAAAATTCAGTTCTAAAACCTCATAAATGTGTCTGGATCTCCTTTCTTAAAAGATTCTATAGAGAAGCTCGTCAAAAAAACTAGTCGTTTATAATATGAAAATGTTTTAAAAGCTAAAGCCAAATTTGACAATGGAGTTCAAAAATCGATCAAAGATTTTCTAAGTTTTATTCTCACTAAAGATGAATGATTTGAACAAAAATGTACTAAAATCTAGATTAGAAAACAAGGTCTGAGTTGAAAAATCAACTTAAAATAACTTGTTTCACAATTTTGCTTTTTAAACGCAAGAACAAAATTCAATTAAAACTGGAGAGTTCAGCTCAAAAATCCAATGAGCTTAACTAAATGTCCTACTTTTTACAATGCAATACCGAAATTTGTTAATTTAGGAGGAAAATGTCTAAAAATCCTAATTGAAAGTCGAGAGTCCAACTAAAAAGTCGATTAAAAGTATCCTATCGATTTTTTTTACAATTCATTGCAAAAGTTCGATAAAAATCATAGCCTCAGAACTCAGATTAAAAGTCAATAATTTTGCTTAAATATACGTAGATTAAAAGTTTTTAGGTAAGTTGTCTCCATCGTAGCCTAATTGTTAGTAAAATTTATTTATTTATCTTATTTTTTGTACACTTATTAAATGACACTGAGTCCTACTTCTGCCGCTCCTGCGAAATGTTGCACTCAGGAAGTGCCTGAGGTGCCTGGGCGATAGTGACGGCCTTGGCTGTATTGGAATAATTTGGTTGCGTGTAAATTGTAGAAAAAGAATATGTTTTTGACAAAAATGCGAAAAGCATGTATTTCAACGTTTATAAAAAGTAAGTATTTTCAATATTTTATCACTTACATCTTTCGATAATTTCATCCGATCGATACCTAAAGGCGCGTCCACATTATGCCGATCGGCATCATTCGGCTTGAGCCGATCTGCAAAGCCGAATTAACGTAGACGTGCCGGTAGGCCTCACCGATTTACCAAAAGCCGACCCGAACGATTCCGAACCGAAACCGATCCAAGTTGTTCCGGAACAAAGAAAGCCGAACCGAACCGAATCAAAATTCATCGTGTGGACATGTGTGGACATGTTGATCGGTTTTAGTCAAGCTTCAACCGCCAGAGTCCCCTGTAGCTTTCGAAAATATTTTTCTAGTTTTTATTCGTCTGGCTTCATGAGTGCGAAAATGAGTGAGAAGTGGACTGATGAACAGACATTATCATTTATTGACTTATATCGCGAACGTGCGTCACTCTGGAATTCCACCAATTCGACATATCTCCAACAAAGTGTGCACCTATTCATTGACGCGGGTTGTTCGGTAATTCGGGACGTCCAGACTACTGGAAGAATGTGGACGTTTTGCCGAACCGAACGTGCCGCCCGGCATAGGCCGACCGACCTCTTTCGGCATAATGTGGACGCGCCTTAACCGTTTACCAACATTTTCTTTTATCTTTCACATTTATTCAGATTCACTATTTGAAAACATGTGAAACTCACATACTGGCTATTTGAAGGGTTCAACAACTTTGGGAGTTTATTTCAACTTACAGAACAGGTTGTTCATCGATGGATTAGACAACATAATGTAAAAAATATCCGTGACAATTTTGTGTGTAAAACTTATCAATGTAAAGAAGCTTCAAGTTGGTAAATTGTAATTTGTTAAATTAGCGGTAGATCATTAAAACATCTGATTATAAAATCTGTTAATTATTACTGTTGTATTTATAACGATTTTTTTTCTTAGAATACAATGAAATTAAATTAACGATCCATTTCAGTTATTAATTGAGCAGCCAGTAGAAATTTCCTAAGCTCTTAATTATTTTTCTCCTCTTTTATTATTTGCACAATACTTAATTTCAATGTTTTATTGTTTTTGTATACTTATTGTTCATACAATTTACAATGGAAAATTTTGCAATAAAATTAGTTATAGAATGAAAAGTGATAAGTATAACTAGAAACAATTCAAATTGTTGTTTTTGTTGTCGAGAAAGAATAGTTTGTTTGTGTTGACTAAAGTTGAGGAGACATTAAAAAATTCATTGGTATTGTTTATAAGATGGATTATCTGCGTTTAGAGATGCGTATAGTGTAATTAAAATTTAATTTATACGAGAATCAAACAAAACACAAAAGAAATTTGAATAGTATCAAGAATTTAGCTGATGTGAGTTTTTAATTATATCGTACGCTTAAAATGAATCGACATCGATCATGACTCCATGAGTGATGTTTTAATAAATAATGTTAGTGTAGAATATAAAAGAAGAAGAATAGAACAACTAATGAAATATTGATATAATGAATTATACTCTATAATCGATCAATTGGGTAATTTTCAGGGTGACATCTAGGGAGTAATTTCGGATTATTCAGCAAACATAGACCTAGATTAAGTTGGGGTTACATTAACAATTAGCGCGAATGTAAATGCCATACTGTTTCTTAGATTTATGGCTAGCGGTAATGGTGTTACCGTTCACTAACGTTCTTTTAACAATTATAGCGGAAAGAGACATTTGCTCGATTATAACGAAATTGTTCTTTTTTTATATAAATTGGTAGAAATAATCGAAAAAAAAAACAGGTGAAAAATAACATAGGAAGTGTGAGATTTAATCAAAATTGATGGTGAATTTAACAGGATTTCGTTGGGACATGCGGCCAAAAGGCTGGTAATAGTTGAATGTAGAACTTTATCATAGAATCAATTTAGAATGTGAAATTGGAGTGAAATATAGTAAATCGTCGATTTTAAAAGGCAATTTGGACTAAGCAAATAAATATAATATTGCAAAAATACTACAGGAAATAAATAATTCATGGTGCATTATGCGATTTTTCCTTGCCCTTCATGTGTTTGATCTTAAAATCTTTAAGATCGTTTCAAAATATTTTATCACTTCTGTTATAGAATAATGAGCACTTAATCTGAAAGTAGTGCCTTTGAAAATTAATATTTGAATTGAATTAAAGCTATTTGACAACGGTTGAAAATATTAGGAAAATTTCATAGGAGTATTCCTACCATTCTGTTATTCTTGATTGCTTCGAATACTGTAAGATTGACTTTAAAGTTATCGATCGTTATCTACATATCAAACTTGAGCTTTTTCACCTTTCCATTATCAACAAGAGGCTTCTTAAGATACCTATCTTATGAAAATCGTTACAAGTTTTGTGAATGAAATTCAGCTAGAATTTGAATATTCCGTTATTTGTTCCTGCGAGACAATCATCTTTATGTTTGCCGCCGAGTTACATATGTAGCGTTTTGGAAATTTTTATTGGTTTGATTTCTGGAAAGACAAACTGTATTGCCTTGGGAACATGTAGGAATATTGTTGGAAATAGAAATGAAGTATTATTTGAGAATTTCGTCATGTATGTTAGATATTGAATATTTTCGAACAAGAATTCCCCAGAATATTACAAATAAATTCAAAAGGATTGTTATATTTAATATTAACATCAATTAAGTTTAGTTTTATTTCGTTTTTGTATGTGTTTAACAAGAAATCATTAAGGTCTAGATAATACTTAATTACTTGAGTAGTTTGCTCATTAAAAATAAATAACATGTACAAAATCACTTACCGCCTAAAGGGAAAAACTGGGAGAAAATATGTTTGAATGAATCTTCATCCACCATTCCTGTTGGACATTCCTATATAAAAATGATTAAAGTATTATTAAAACGGTAGATATTACAAAAGCTTGTTCGAAGGTAGTACAGGAAATACTCGACTTCCTACCACAAAAGCTTCTCTTCATATATTTGCATATGGAAACATTAATCGACAAAAGCTTTTTATATTTCCAGTATATGTATTATAAGGAATCGTGAAGCTTTATCAAAATAACATACAACAGATGGTTGAGTAATTTTGTTCTTTTTTTACCGTCTTCGTGTTAGACGACGGTGCCAATAAAATATTACAAATATTGAAAATATTTCAAAAAAATGTTCTTATTAGAACTATAACTAACCTGTTTAAAGCCGCGGTACATCAACTGGATTTCTTTTCTTGTAAATTTCGTTTTTGATGCTAGTTTATGTAATTCCTCAGGACGATAGCGCGCTATATGAAAATTGAACTCATCTGATTCTTCATCTGTAACAAAGTAATTCGATGTGAAATGAAAAATGAACAATAATAATTAATTGCCAATAAAGTTAATTTGATACTAGGATTTGTGAAAACAAATTACAACCGAATGTTATCTAATATGGGTATTGTCTTGCAATAAACTTTCACCAACAGTTGAGCTTCATTGAAACCACTTATATCGTCCTACAGCAGTTTTCAGTTTCAGTAAGAGCTCTTATGATTATCATCATATATTGATTATAAAATTACTTAAATTTGTTAGAATATATAATAGAATCATGATTATTTATGTACATCATGCATCAGATTGCGTTTAAATTATGTATACGGTTTAAAAGCGGATGACTATGGTCAACAAAATCTAAGCTTTAATGATCGTTTTACGCTCGAATGAAAGCTATTTTTAATGAACTTACTAACCGAAAAGAATCGATTTGTAGAGTAGATAAGTTTAATATACATATTTATTAAATAAACGTAAAATGTTTACTTTCATTTTTAAGTTTAGTGTTAATTAATGCTTGACTACACCTTTAAAACTAACATAATATCGCCTAAAGTGAATCGTTTAAAGTGTTTAGTTATACCATAATATCCACATGTGTATATGAATTATACAGCAATGTCAAGTTCAGATATAGGTCGTAACAATAAATATATCTCTATAGTGTAAGTGGATAACCAACCAGTGACTACTTTTAAAGTAGAGCTTTCTAATTGAGAAAAAAAGACTTATTTTATCGTTCTCTCTAAAACTATTACAAATATCCAAATGGAGTTTCTCCTATAGAATATTGCAATAAATTAGCTTTTGAAGTTTCAGTTAGAGGCGTTGTCAGCTTTGAAAAGCTCATAATTATACCTTTTTTATACGTAAAGATTTCGTTGAAAATTTCAAAAAAATACATACATATTTAAAGAGTATACCACCACTTTTTTAACATTTATTGTAACACATGTTTAGTGGTTTTGTTTCATTTACACATCGTTTGGTAGATTTTCCACTAACAAACAAGTATACAGTTACATACACCCATTGAAGGTATTCGTAAAAGTGCTTTGTTTTAATAAACTGTCAGAATATGTTAGTTGAAGATTATTCGTATTTCATAAAAGATACATATTTTATTTATTGACAATAATTAACGTACTGATATACGTATAAAATGAGAGTAATTATGGATGAATCGAAGCACTAATAATGATGATAATGTAAATAATGAGATACATATACTAAATAATAACGTAATCTACAGTAATAAACAAGAATTACGTTTAAACTGCATGGAAAGTTTACTAAAATCATATTATAATTTATAAATTAATGTGAAATGATAATATTAACAGGAAATAGATGGTATGTTTAGTAAAGATAAAAACACTATGATAAGGTTATATTTAAAAATATTTATATGAAATATTTGTAAAATTCATCCCCTATATTTAAGATTTATTATCGAAATGATTGTAGGAGATAGAGTTGTGCAACATATAAATCGACATTGTTTACACATTTCAAAAACTAAAATGATGTGTTTCTTTATTGTTCTTTACATCAAGATGAATAGTCATATTGAATCGAAATTAGTTGAGTGTATCGGACCACTATGTTTTTCACTAATCTGATTTCGAACAAAGTTAGTTATTGGATCCGTTAAATCTACCTTTATAAGGAAAAGTCACATTGTGTTATATCGAACCGAAAATGTTCATTGAACTAGTTACAAGATCGGTAAATTGGAATTTATTCAATCAGATAGTTTGCAGAATTATTATAATTATAATAGTTTGATCATTTGAGTTAAGTCATTTAACACAAATTATTTAAACAATTGAGATAAAGTTGAATTTACGTAAAAAGTTTCGGTATTCATTAAGTATTTGTTTTAGATTTAAACTTAGATTGCTCATACATATTTTTCCTGCATATTTGTTTATGTAAATTTTAAAGAAATATTTGAACTGACAAAAGTTATCCACAGACGGTGGTGGTAAATCTAATAAATAACATAAGAAAAGCGGAGGAGTTTTCTTACTTCGAAAGCAATCTTCCTTTCATTTTAACTCAATAGAGATTTTATCTTTATATTATAAGATTCAACCATGTTTACCATTCGTTAGAATTGAAGGAATTTGAAAATTTTTATTGAAGTGACTTGAATTCCAATTTATTGCAGTATTAAGAACAAGATTGTTTCATTGTAGATACGTTAATTGTTAGACATGAAAATTTACAACAGCTAAAATTTCTCTATAAAGGAAATTCCTTAAATATCTGGGCCTATTTTGGTAATACTGAATATTATATTAAACAAAAATTAAATGGAAACTCATGTCTATTTTATCATTAATCCGTAAACAGTGGTAGATTGATGGTTTTCCCTATTACCAAAAAATTGAACACCTGCTCCTATCCTCAGATGTTAACATATAATTTACTTTAATTGCATATTATATTGATGTTAAATGAACGTTACAAAACAGTTCGGTCGTAGAAAATTAAATTTGTTGGTATTTCCATTAAGGATACGACAGTTTCATCAATTATATATGTAAAGAAAATTCAAAATTTTCATAAGCTTATTGAACAAAATACGAATAAGCTCTTGTATCATTTAAATTGTTGTTAATTGTTACAAACAACGTGCAAAAGATTAATTGTCAGATAAACAGAATTCAAAGACTTATCAGATCGCTACTATTAATTATCGCAAACGATTACATAGTAGAAAATCTTCAATGTGGAAATGATAAAAGGAGTACGTTGTGGTTTCTCTATATTTTTTTTGGAATGTTACCCTAGTTCTATTAGAAAAAGACGACTCCTCGTGAGATTTATTAGTTTTGATGTGTTGGTGACTTTGAGTAATCAAAATAAATTTGTCATTTCAAATTAATTTATGAAAACGACTTTTTTGTTCTCTAAAACTCCACAGGAAGTCGATTCTTTTTTGAACGCTCTAAAGTTAACTGTTCCAAGTGTCCTCCTTTGATTTTTTTTTCATGTGCCGCATGACAAGGAAAAATCGACGAGGGACACTTGGGTACTTCCATAATCTATATTGTAACACATTTTGTAGTAACTCTTAATGTATGCAAATTACAATAGAAAGAAGTGTATAAGAGGTTGTAGAGACTATTTGGAAGGAAAAGTGGATAATCTACAATAATCGGCGTTTTTAAAAAGAATGATGGCACATATTAGATTATTTTCTTTTACATGTTTGATCATTAAATATAAAATTATAAACATAATAACGCTTTCATATTTTTCAGTTGCAAAATATAACGAATAATCAGATGTTGTATTATTTTTTGCTTAAAATGAAATTGGAGCATTATTTCAAAGGACAAGCTGGCAAAGTAAAAAAACATACGAATTTGTGGAAGAACAGTACACCTACCGAAAATCCACATATTGTTAAAGGTATAAGGTTTGTTTAATCAAATGTTTATTTATTTATTATGCATCGTGAAGTTTACTTTTAATTAAATTATTTATATACATATTTAAATTTAATATGTTAAAAAGTTATGAATAATTTCATTACTTATAACTTATAAGACGGTAGGGCGTTATTGTGAATTTATGTTTGTCTACGTTCAACTAATTTCAAGACAATAACTGCCACAATACCAAAAACCTCACCTCAAATATTCTCACGGTATTCATAATTAAAACATTTTAATTTGTAGATTATTTCGTATCCTTTATGCTGGTATAAACAGACAAGTCAGTGTAATTATACATCAATAAATTATTACTAATATTAGATCTTTAAATTTTGATCTTAAATCAGAACTGGGTGAGAAACCGTAAAAGTCATTACGATATAATGCTATCATTGGAAAGTGTAATTGTACGACCGACTAGCAAAATTATAAGAACTCGATAAATTATACAAATGATTAAAATTTGTAATTTGTGGTAAAGATAGGAGCTGAACACAGTTTAAAGCAAAATTATCACTCGAATCAAATGAATTATTTGAAGATCTTCTTTCGTTTATTCTCAAGCTAAAATATATATATCAAACGAAAAACAGAAATAGACGCTTCTGAAGGATTAGCTACGTTTCCGAGTCTTTTAGTTTGTGCAGTTCGTATAAAAAAATTAAAGCTCCAACTTTGAAGGCGACGACAAGATAAATAAAAACAACAAATGTTGAAAATAACAAACTTGTCTTTGTACAGAAAAAACATCAAAAGAAATTTAGTGGATTAAAAAATATACAACAACTGAACAATAAGTGATGGTTGTGAAAACGGAGAAAGACAAGATTAGAGACGCGAGACAAACGTAAGATTGCTATCGAAATAAAAATAGAATAAATCAAATTTACATGAAATGTTGAGTTAAAATAAACATTTAACAGTGGAAGCACAATGTTTGTCAACTAACGATTATCGTGATTCAAGCGTAGATCGTATCGTATTTGTGCTGAAAAAAGACTACTCGGCTTTAAGTGATGATTTATATGTTTACGCTTTTAAAATAGTGATCGAAATTGTGATATCAAAGCACCACACGTATATCTACATATGTTTGAACTTCTATACATAACACAGCTATAATAGTCACTGTTAGTAGAGTAAGGGAGTCTAGCGTAATTCCTTTCCTCCCCTGTTATAAAAACTTTTTCCCTCAACTTATTGTTACATTAAAAGTTGCATTACATTCTAAAAAATGCACCCTACGAGGTATATTTCTGACACAGTCCTGGAGTAAGGTCTTTTTCTCTCATATAGACATTGGTGGTTCCAGTTTCAACTTCGACTTTAACATGTGGTCTTTCACACACTTAAAATGAAACTATCGAAAGCAAACCTGTCAATATTACGAGTCAAACATACATAAAACGATATTTCTCTACATATATTTTAGAAACTATGGAATATGAATATAGTTTTCAAGTATTTTATTTATTATAGTTTTACATTCATTTATCCTGAAAATGGAAAATGTTTGATGAATTCCGAAATAAATGACTAGTTGTTCCGAGTTTCATATGGATATTGAAGTGTTTTTCACCATTCAAACATCTTTTCACACAAAGAAACGAGTTTTTTTTTTTGAATTTATTATAATATTTTGTAGTTAGTTATGTGTCAGAAGGCTCTTTTGTATGTAGCGTCAAATAATTCATAATAAGCGACTAAAATACTGCATTCTTTGTTAGAAGAGCTTGTTGCAGGTTACATTTTCTCTGTACTTCGTGCCTGGACTAGTCGTTTGAAACCATGCAATTAGTGAGAAATATTTTTCCAATTAAATTTGTCTTTATTTGTTTATATTTATTAATTATTCAAATTTACGTCTAGATTTTCAAATAGTTAATTAAATCATAAAGCGTATTGTGTTAATAATGTGAAGTTGGTTAGTTTTCCATAATTTGTAGAAAAAGTTTCAGATAGGGAAATACGAACAATAGGCCGGATGTAAATTCACTAGGGATATTACTAACGAAGATGCAGGAGCCGACTATAAAGTACTTGACTCTACAGGGGTTATAAGCAGTGCCGTAGGTTGCCTATCTGTATACTTCAAGTATTTTGTAAGGGGTGAATCAAGTAACTCCTAATCGAATTTGATATAACTATCCTTAAGATATCGAGTATCAGTTTTAAATGTGGGCGATTCTTATGAACCTACCATTAGTTGACGAGTGATTCGAATAAGGATTTGTAGAAGAGTTCCCAAAGACCATCTGTACAAAATTAGAGTATCGTAGCTCATTTGGAAGTTGACCAAAACCGATCGCTAAGCGCTTAATAATGACTCGAAGACCCTCCCAACATTGATTTTTCTTTCGTTGGGAGGATCTTCGAGTCACTCTAAGTCATTTTAAGTGTGTAGCAAGTTTTTGAAAATTATGACACTGTCAGAAGCGAGCGTTTTTCAAGCGATTTCTAAATAAGCTACGAGGTTCTAATTTTGCTAAAATGATCTCTAGGTACCCTCCTATAAATCCTTGAAATATTATTAGAATCGCTCAACTGCTAGGAGTTTTATAAGAATCGACCACATTTAAAACAGACACCTTGTATTTCAACGAAACCAAATAAGTAGAGGATATGATGGATTTAAAATCATTGTTCCTGAAAAATGAACTTTGAGCTGGTTTAAGATGAAAATTGGGTCGTGAGTTGATCTACAATCTAATTTTTATTTCAATTCTCGGCATCTTCGTTAGCTTGTTTGTTTATTTTCTTTACAATTTAGTAAAAAATCTTGTGATAACTTTTTAGAGATGTTCAATAATAATCCGATCCTCTCCAAGTTGAGAACTATTGCAATTTACGCTAACCAATATATGAGGGGATATTGATAAGTACTTATTCTACCATATAAAATAATATAATGTTCCAAAACAATTTTTTCCTAAGCCTTTAAAAAATCTCTATATTGGTCTGCAAACCAATTTTCAAAGGCACATATGGCTCGTTTTTTATTAAAATCTCGCTTTTTTTCCAGACATGCTGTTTTCAAAAATTTACAGTTTTGTCACCGTTCAACTACTTATCAATGTCCCTTAGTAAATAAAGTTTGTAAAAAAGTTTTGAAGTTTTTTTTTTGAAACTGTCATAGACAAAATCAACAAATAAATAAGTCAAAAGGAATTGAAGGTCAGGGTTGTTAGTTGAACATTATTAATTGACATTTCTTTTAGAAATAGTGATAAAGTCGTATAATATATGGCGAAAAACTCAATATACTATAGTTTCGAATAAGATTTCATTATTAGAAGAAACTGGAGTCTTATAGAAGAAAGTTCGAATACGTTTTATGTTCATGTATACAACTTAATCGGTTTTTGTTCATAAGCTATTGCGTGCTGTAACGAGATTCCCTAAATATTTTTATAAATAAGAATACAACAATAGAAATCAATAAAAAAGCATCGTAACAAAACTGAGAAATAAAATAAGCTTAAATAAATTATGCTGTGACAAGTATGGTTCGTTAAAATTTCAAGAAAATCGTTCAAAGTCTTAATTACCCATCGGATTTCTTGGACGCCGTCACTTTTTGATCAACAACCGTACCTACAAGTGAAATGAGAATGTTACTCAAACTGACAATGAGAAAAACGAACGATGTTATTGTTTTTATTAAGCAATTGTGCGGAAAGCAAAAGATAAATTGCTGAGATAAAATATGAATTTTATACATTTCAATATACGTTTTCAATTAAGCCCCCATACCACACAAAACGATAAATCGATACAATAAATCTGTAGAGCTCTATCCTTTCGATTTTCTGCATTCGAACTGAATACCCCTTTCGCCATACACATATAACGATATTCCTTAAGGAACATCGCTTCAGTCCGTTTAGCAGGCAGAGAACAATTGCTTTCCCATCACGCCTATATTAAATTTTAGAGTGTCGGCCCTTGTCCCTCCTGTCGTTCAGCCGATGCGAACTGACGGATGTTCTTCACGATTCATTTGCACTGTTTAAACTGTACAGATAAGTCTAATCATTTTTCGATTATATCGGATGGTCTGGTCAGACTGCGAAATATGAACAGTTTTCTAACACACACACTACGTAAAATCGAAAGGAAAGAACTGTACAGATTTATCGAATCGATTTATCGTTATATGTATAGGGGGTATTAGATGAGTTTCAACTAAATGGAATGATATTAACGAGATAACATTGTACGGTTATTTTGACACATTTTCTACTGACTTGTAATAATACTGCTTGGTTGTTATAACTGTCAACAAATTCAAGTTCAGTTATTTACATTAAATGTATGTACTGTTGAAATATCGTTGTTACAATTCTACAATTGTTTTATTCCCTTTGTGCATTCCACCATGTAAATGTCCGATCTTAATTTATAAGGGAAGAAAAACACATTTGAGTCGCACAATTAAACAACCTTTTAACTAAACAAGTGAAAATTAGAAAGCTTTAGTTTTTATAGGTGTATATAAAATGTTAGTAACAAATAAAAGGGGAAAATACGGGTACATTTGTATTCACATATGTATATGTACATATATGTATGTATTGTTATCATTAAAATGAGAATTGTTGACAAAAGTCTATTGAAACCAAAATAACGCTAGTTTTCGTTCATTGAAAATACTTTCTACTTGTCAAATGACTTAAACAAAACTACGCCACAATATTACTTGATTTTAAACTTATTGTTAATATTCTAAATAAAAGCAAATTTATTCTAAATTGTATACAACGCATATAAACACAACACAGACTCATTGTTAACAAATTTTGAATTATTTATAAAATTATGTTATTTATGTGAGATTCTTGTGTCATGGTAATTATTCAAAGAACCTACAGTAGATTCTTCTTTTTTTTTGTTTTGTTTTGTAAATTGTGTAGTAGCGTATTTTTTAAAATAAAAGGGAATAGGTCGAGTGTATTATTGTTGTTCTTGTTATTATTATTATTATTATTGTTGTTGTTATTATTGTTGTTGTTGTTGTTGTTATTGTGTGTAACAATCAACTGGTTCATCCCTATGTCACCATTAACGATTGTACTTGACTTTTTCAGGTGGTAAAAGAAACAAAAACCTCAAAAATAATCAAAGCGACATTTTTTACACTCCTATGTTATACATGGCTTTTTTACTATTTCTACATAACAAGGAAAATGCTTTATACTAATTGCATTGAGCAAAATAAGGAGATCAATGAATAACAAAAGTCGAACTTACAACGAAAAGAAATCCTTTAATATTCAACACAATTTTCGTGAATTTGTATTAATATCTAAACATCGTATTATTGTTATTATTATTATCAAACATTACAAAGGGAACAAATACAGTTGGAAACTTTCTGTCAAATCACAAAACCCAATCTCTGTTTCATTTTGCCCACTTTGAATATATATTACAACTGAAACGTTGATCATTATGATCATTAATGATCGAAATTGACGAAAATACACAACGATTTCGATTATTCTTTTTTTTTTATTAGATTAACCGAGAAAAAATCGAATATGAAATAAAATTCACCATCCGAAAAACTATACGGTCCATAAAATTTTGAATGGTTTCCTCGCATTTTATTACAAGTACTACTAATACAACTTTTACAACATCATCATTTCCAGTATTAGCAATAAAATTAAAGAAATCTTAAAATAGACAAAACTACTAACTAAAATCCACTAATTAATAATGGTATTCAAACAGAGATTTGTTTGGAAATTTTGTAAATATATGTAAATTATATTGAGTTGTATTTTAAAGGTCCAGTGGGATTTAAGTTTGTTTTTCTTTAAACATGACTTTATGTTTATCTCTCACAGTAACATTATGAATATATTAAAGTGGTTAATAGTGTTACCCCATCGTTAAAATTGTTAATCGTAATTGGGTAGAGTTTAGATAGTTGAGAGTTAATATCAAATCGACGACTTTATTACGGACATTTATTTCATAAATTATAGATGTAATGTGGAGTTTATCACCTTAATATCGTGATAGATGCACCAACATGCATCGTTTTGCTAATATGATTTAGCATCCCGTAAACTACAATATGAGGATTGGCGCCCATTACGGTTTTTTATTCAAGGTGTAGGTTGAAACATAAAATTGCCTACCTTGGTACCCTGTAAGTAGACCAAATCTTTTATTATAAGATACAAATAAAAAACATATGTTGAAAATAAATCGTATTTAAACCTCAATTCCTCGAGCTGAAAAACTAAAAAGGTTAATCAAAGGAATATTCAAAGCAGGATTAAACGATGCAACAATTGAATTATCACTGCCCAATGGTCGAATTTTGAAGTTCATTTCATTTATTGATGGTTAGGATTAACTTAAAAAAATACATTCATAAAGAGGCATTACGCCTTAGGTGATACGTTATTGAAACTTTTCAATTCAATAATTCAAAACCAAATGATTTTGGAAGATAACTGAATGGCATTGATATTATTTTCTCCAGTGATCATCGTGTACCAATTCATTCTAATTTCCGTCATTTAAAGGTACTTATTAAAAATACGAAACAATCATTTAATGTTGTTTTGAAGATTATTTACGTCCCCAAAATTTAAAATTCAAAATTGGATCGTGGAGCAGTGATAATTAAATTTTTGCATAATTTATCCCTGAAGTGATATATCTTGCACCACTACAGTAGATACACAGTTGTGCTTTAAATACCTATTCCTTTGATTGACCTCTGTAAACGGAACATTTCTTGTTAATATTGCATTTAGAGGAATTAAGCTTCAGATATGAGTTATTGTGTATGTGTAGCACCAAGAATTATCTTCCACGATATTTTTTATTTGTATTTTGTAAAAGACACGAAAGTTAATTTTGATTTGGTCAACTTACAGGCCAGAAATGTAGGCAATTTTATGTTTTAGCTGTCAGAAAATTGCATTTGATTGTTTTGTTCAGACTGGGGCATGGCATACTGTACCTACATACTGTAGTTTGATTAATTCTCCATGACATGGGGCTCATGTTTATTCAAAACGAAAATACGGTAAAAATGTAACACAACTTACACTCAAATTGTGTCATGAATAGACGTATAAAAAGCTTGGAAATTGTACTTCTTAACAGAAGATTCTACAATATAAAGGTTAGCAAGAGGTTTCTTTATTTGGATTTCAACTACTTATGACAGATGGCCTGAAGTTATCACTAACAAATAGTGAAAAATATGACGTATCAAATGAATTTAATCATAAACAATACGTATTCTATTCTATAATAGATTCTCTAAAAATGATACATGACATTTACGGCTCTATTACGGGTTATGGTTACACGACAATAAACAATTTCTCTATGGAAATAGAGAAAAATTTTAAAACTTTCAACTAAAACTGAAAACTGAATATAAAATTGACATGCTTGGCTATTGTTTGGATACGATAAACTTTTAGACAATAAAGATGGAAAGGGAATTGTACTGTTTTATAATAAATATTTTATGGAAATTGCCTAGCATTAAGTGCAATTGAAATAATGACAATCATGCAATTAGTTTAAAACAATTTATAAATGTTTGTGTAATGTATAATAATAAAGACAAAACATCAACAAGCATGCTTTAAATTTATTTGATTATAATTAAAATAAATTTTATACCCATAATGCATAAATCCGCGTGGTTGCACGTAAGAAAATATTAAAAAGCAGCGTCACGACGCGCAAGATCCTGTAACGAGAGTTGTTGTTAAACTAGCAGGAGTTCCTGTAACCGACGCCAGCGCAATGTTAACGCGCATCATTTATAGTCCTATAGCCCATATAGCTACTGCTATAGCGTTTATGGTTTTTTTTTTATAACAGCCATACATTGAATTATTCCTTGTTAATTTTCCCCATACGGATTGCTATAGTTTTGTAATTAATACATAAACCACCTGCTGACGAACAACAAAATTAGATTTGTTACACAAATTATAAACATAGTTTTGTAAAACGCAGTATTTGGTTCAAAAAATAAAATAATTACCATCATTACCACAATAGAAACAATAAATTTATATATCCTACCATAAAAAATTTTAAAAGAATACATAGTAAGGTAATGTTTGTGATAAGAATAACTAAAGTACTACTAATCACAATGTTTCCTCGTTTTTGCGATTTTTGATGACCACTTGTACTCAAGATAGTCGTAAAGACTTTTACTACTGTAATATAAAACTTTGTCAACCATGGTAGATGATGAATTCATTTATGAAATTTTAAAAATTAGATGATACTGTAATAATTAGCCATACTTAACAGCCCCAAATAAAATAGACCATTTATGATTCAATGTTTGATAAAAGCTCGAATTATAGAAGTTTATTAATTAGGGCACTAAGCACTATCGTTGGGAATTGGATTAGAGGTATCTATCTCAAATACTACAAACTGTTGAAAAATAAAATAGATAGTGTCTATCTCTAGAAAGTTACAGAATACGAGCTCAGACTTACTGTATAAAACTCAAGAATTTCAAGCTCAATAGAAATAATTCATAATTAAAAAACATAATTAATAACTGCACGAGCAATATGGATAGAAATACTATTTTATTATAAAACTACAACGGTCTAGTTCCTTTTTAACACATTTAAAAAGTGATGGACAGAGTGAAATCGGTATTTTTTTCGGCGTCTCTATTTCTACTTCCATTTCCAGTACAGTATAATAAAATATACTTCTATAAACCTAACCACTTCAGATACATCAAGCTTACAAGATATAAATAAAAAATTTATATAAAAATTGGTGAAATCACTGTAACTGAAATAACATTGATTTATAATAAAATAATTTAATACGTTACTAAAAAGAAAATATAAGCCCAAAGAAATCTACATAGATGTATACTTACTTATGTAGTCGAATTTATAGGGGACAAGAAAGGCAACTTATCTTATTTTTAACTGAATTTGAATAAGCCTGCATTAGAATTCCTGGGAAATCTAAATCCGGTACCTAGAACTTTACATCCAGCTTTGTAGTCATTTGATGTTCTTATCAATCAATCGAAACAAACTTTATGTATACATATACATACATATATAAAAAAATAACTATCTAAAATGCTCTCATTTTACCTATATACACTGGCAATGAAAAAAGAGATCGAGTCTAGAGCGAGAATTTCACATATTTTCTTTAGTGTAAGTCAGGTTGTTTTTTTCGTAAGGCTAAAAATAAATACTCAAAATGGCATCTGTAAGTCCATCTCCTTCTTCTGATTGAATATCTTTACTCCCAAATTTTGACCTGTTAAGATTCTGTTACATTGTGATGACCGCCTGTTTTACACAACCGCACAAGAGGTGGTCTCTTTTTTTTGATCGCCACTGTACCTATACCAGTTTTAAATATTTATAAAAATCCCTATTATTTTGTCAATTTTTTGTAGTAAAATACATATTCAATTTTCCGTGTTAATTACGGAAGGATTAAAAGGAGTTTTGTGTGGTGAGAGATTTACCTAAATTGTTAGTAAGTCAGCAGAAATTGGGATGGCATTTCAAATTTAAAAGTAATACTAATGGAGATTTGCCGCTAGACATCACATTTTTATACCCATCTCATCACCATTTGAATTTTTTACAAGGATATGTATGTCGATGAAAAAAAAAACGGGTAGTTATACAAATTACTCTCTTAATATTGTAACCGCTGACGTATATCCCATAAAATGAATTAATCAATGAATCAATTTCCATTTAAATAAATAACTAGATCATCTATCCTCAATTGTCTGCCATCTTTTCAGGATGAAATCAATAAAATCTTGAAAGGACTTAAAAGTTATTTAAACTTTAAAATGAATGAATTTCAAATATTTTGTGCATTTATTGTACATAGAGGCTCATATAAGGGTTGTGTATAAATTATTTGAGCAATAGAACTGTTTTTGACTTGATGCTAATGAAAGCACAGCTTTATTAGTTAAACTTTGTCAACCGTTTATTTATAATTACCAACTAGTTAAATGTATATCCAAATTTAAATTGTTTTGATTAAAACAAATTTCTCGCATTCTTATCATTCAAATTAAACTGAAAATACAAATAAAAATGGTGCTTGTTTTGTGGGGCAAAAAAGAATACACAATGTACGTGTTTAGAATAAGGACATCATGCTGATTTCTGTTGTGTTTTAGCTAAAATTGATTTAAATATGTATGTGACGTCCACATGTTATTGTTTCTAGTCTTTTCTATTCAGCTCTACTCAGAGGGAACGAAAATAATAAATAACACCGTCGTTTTTCAAATATAAACAGATACTGGAGAATTTAATTATTACCAGAATGTGGACATTGCGTACAAAATATAAACAGTAAGCGCATTAAAATGACTTAAATGACCCATTAAACGTATCAAACGTTAATTCGCTATTTAGTTACGTTGTAAAGTTATGATTTTTTTTATAATTACCTTAATTATTGTTTGAAAGGGATCATAATAAATGCTGTTAAAAATTATTGTGTCATACATTTTGTATTACATTGTTCTTATAAACAATGAATATCGAATTACTAGATACATTTTCAATAAAAATTTCAGTCTGCTTTAAGGGAGATGTAAGGTCGACAACGTGCCAACCCTAGGGAGTATCTGTAAATATTTCAACAATGCTGAATTACAAAAATAGCCACAATATGATGGAGTATTTCTAACTATACAACTTATATTTCAGCTTACAAAATATCTATCAAAATATAATCACGAAAGTAAATCATGTTGATATTAGATAACAATTGAAACTCAAGAGCTTTATAACGGTTGATAAAATATTTGAAATTGCCTTAGAAAATTGGAGGAGTAATTCCCTTTTTTAAAGATTTTTAATTGTTGTCTAGAGTAAAGTTGACATATTAGAAATTGTATGAGACAATGATGGATAGCGGTTTAGATTTTGTGTTATTTGAACGTATATCTGACATTCCGACATGATTTATCCTGTTGACTCACAGACAATAATAATTGAAATAGATTTATACGTAGTAAATCCACGAATTTTTAACTTTAACGCTTGTTTTATTCATTAAAATGATAAAAGTAATTAATATTTAGTTTTAACTAGTTTCTTGAATAAGTTTTTATTACGTATCTTTTTATGTGCGCTTTTTGTTAATTAATTTCTCTCTAGTTGTGGAGAAGATGAGATTTTTTATTATTTAAACTCTTCCTCTTGTGTTCCAGAAAAAAATAAGACTAATTAATGGATGATGTTATTAGCTAACATTTGATTTAATCAAAGTATTCTAAATTTATAGTTACAAAAATAAACAGGCAACAAATCTACATTACTTTATTTAATTAAGGAATGATTCATTCATTTCAATTAGTATTTCTACAATCACATTTTAAGCACCTTAAAGATATCATTTACTAATTTTGAAATAAATCCAATTACGTATTATTTATGAGACGGTTTTTAAGTTAAAATTACCTTTAAAAACGATTTTTCCAACTATTTCACTAATCTAGCGATGTTTTCTCTTCGTTGTAATATATTTTTCCAAACAAACCATTGTAAAAACACTTTCATTGTTTAGGAACAAACTTCTAGTTTAAGAACCTTTTAACAGGACTAACAGGAGCCCTTCAGAAGTTTTAGTTACTAAATCTAAAATAAAAAGGTAGAATCATTGAACTATATATATATATATATATATATATATATATATATATATACAAGATTTTAAGGATAAATCTTTGCAAGCATTTAATTGAATTGGTTTTTTAAAAGGAAATAAAATACGAGATACAAACACAATTTATTATAATGATTTTATAATGTCACGCTTTCTTTTCTTATTGTTAGCGCGATAAAAAATTAGCAATTTTCATCAGATTGTTATTCTCAATTCAATCATATTGATTGTGTATTGTTTGCTTTCATCATAATCAGGATACAAAATCTGTAGTTGGCAGTGGCGTAGTCAGCAGGGTTCCCGAAGGAGCCCAGTGCAAACAATATTAATGATAAAGGAACTTGAAGCTATAAGTAATATGTAAATGGGGCCTGCTTTGTGAAGCGGATTATGGGACTGTTACTTGTTATTACGCCACTGGTAGTTGGAACCTTTTGTTATAGGAACAAATGCAAAAGAAAAAAACCTGTATGGGAAAAATCAGATACGACCTATAACTTTAAAACAATACTTATTGATTTTTTTTTGTAAATTCTTCGATAAAATAGAATCAATTGTTTACATTGTAAGTTAATAATCAACAAATTTAAACATCATTAAACTTTTATATTGTTTCTTTTGTCAATTACGCATTTCTATTAAATTATTTTTTTATGAATATTCAATTCTAAATATTCTGTTTTAGAAAATATTGAATTTTCACTGTTCCTATCGAAAAATTCAAGCAAAGCAAAATATTAACTTAAAAACGACCACAACTGCATGTTGTTTCATTAGCGGTTTTGTTCATTTTCTAACTCTCTTTCTGTTTTGTTTTCCCCGTTTTTTAAACTCTAATTTAATTTAAACGGACATTATCATGAGGTACTGGAATTTATAATTAAAAAATTAAAACAATATCCTAATTTTGTATTATATTTTTAGGGTTTCTCAGATTCTATGCATAATAAAACTGCCATAGACCTTTTAACTTATAGTCTATATATTGTGATGAATATTAATATTACAAATTTACATATTATAATATTCGATTATGGTAATTCATCAATATTGCGGTGCATAATGTTAATAAAATTTCACAAAAATTATTGACCATTGGCAATTGACAATACATTTCATTTATACCTCATCTGTTTTAATTCGGCTAATTCTATTACAATAAACATACCAAAATAAGAAAAAAAACGGGGTCATAATCAGAAAACTATTCCAGGTGGGGCGCGTTTTTTGGAAGATAGGGCAACAAGAGCACTAGTTGGGGTTCAGCCTCATCTGACCCCTATAACTACAGCATGCAAAAAGATTATCTTGTATTATAAATGAGACGTGATTTTTATCGATATACAATTGTTATGTGTTACCGTTCTAAAAGTAAGTCGCTTGAGCCTAAATAGAAGCAGTATATCTGATTTTATTTATGCGAACTATTTCTTGTATTACTATCGGTTACAAAGGCAGATTTTCTCGAATCGCTTCCCACTATGCGTACATGTTTAGGAACCGAAACACTTCTCTTGCCTTTGCCAAATGCCTTTGTATCTAGGAAATTTATATGTCTAGAATTATGGAAACAATGTACAAATATGTTTAATAGTAATATGTAGAATGGAAAACTTTGATAATAGTGACTTTTTTAAGACTATTTCTTGTTTAAAATGCAGGTCGCTCTTGAATAGTAACCCGTTCACCTACAACTGGAACTGATAATTGAGACACGATAAAGATGTGCCAGGGAAAAGAATCTATCCCATCTTTTCGCATGTAAGGCGACTTTAAGTGTGACATGTTAACATTCCTGATGGTGCAGATTTAAGAGAGAATATAAAAGAATGTCCTTATTATGGGGCTGGGTGGCCCCTGAGGATTGGCTCTCCCCGGGGCCCGTATAGATCTTGGCGTCAATGCTAAAGATCATCAAAACATTACGAAAAAAGAATCCACTAAAATAATTATCAATCTTCGATGTGAATCTAGGGACAAGTAAATTATGAGCTATAATAACGTCAAAACGTCCCGGTCTTTTGTTAAGCTTTGTTTCTACAGTCCTATAATAAGCTCGGTCATTTCTTTTTCCTATTTATATTAGAAAGTTCAGAATGTCAATTAGGGTCGTTAAGCAAAAAAATCTTGCCAAATATTTAAAACATTTGCATTCAAATAACTTGAATCGCTACATAATTCTTTATAGGTAATCAGCATCGTAGCTGGGGGATGGCTGCCAGGGGTGCAAGCCTCAAGCAGATGCAGTTTTAATATCTAATGTTTATAACTTAAATTAAACTTTAAAGCTGTTGGAGACGCAAGATTCAAATCTTGCACTGAGCGCTCATGATCATATCTATGACACTGTATTTAATCATTTTAAAATTATCCATTAACAATTGAAAAATTATTAAAATGCATTATTTAGAAGTTTGATTATGGCTTAGATTAATTATTATTGGAGTCTAATGAACGACATTATAAGATTTTTAAATACTCGTTACTTATTTCCATTGACCGTAAATGAGTTATTACAATATCAGTTAGACCGAATAAATGATATCTTCCAATATGAATATTTGAGAATTTGAGTCAAAAAATTAAAATAGCAAATTATTCAAGTAACATAAAGAAGTTTAAAACAAATCTACAAAATTTAAAAAGAATTTCTAATGATTTACCTATTTTTTTAAGCCCTCTATACACTTAACGATAAGTCGCGACGATCAAACTGTACAGTTTTGATTTTTAGTTTTTCTGGATCCGAACTGAATACTCCCTTGGCCGTACACGATAAATTCTTTCTGGATCCCCCTCCCCTGCGATAAATCGGAAGATCAGAACGGTACAGTTCGATCGTCTCGATTTATCGCCGTGTGTTTAGGAGGCTTTAGTCAACACACTAGAATCGTTCAAGGAGTATAGATGATTGATTTTGTAATAATATTGAAAAAAGTCATTATTTTAAATATTTCAAGTGTGTTAATTTTAGAGTTAAAACTTACAATTAGAAAATATCTGTTATTTATTTATTTATAATAAAACAAATCCAGTTTCTTAGCTTCAGCGCAAATTAAGTTGATTCAGCATCTCTGTTCTAATTAATAGTCATAACAATAAAATCTGTAATACACGAAAGACAGATGAGATATGTAATTAATTAAGAAAAATACAATTTATAAACTTTGCGTCTTTTCAATTTTTTCTTTGTTCAATCATAATCGTAACGAGTTGGAAAAGGGGCCGAATCGAAGACCCGGCCTAGCAACTTCCCCGACTGATCAGTCCCAGTAGTTAATCATTAATTAGAAACAAATTTTTCTACGATCAAGAGAAAATTGTCAAATTTCTGCGAAAAGCACAGTGGTTGCGCTCTCGCCTGACATCTGTTTGCTACGGGGTTCAATTCTCCCCAGAATAACTTTATTTTTTTTCTTTTCAATTATGGAAATAATCATCTTTACTATTTTGTTATTTTATTCTTAACAAATAGAAAACTTTAGTTTACTTACTGCCTCTATGGATAGTAAAAGTATTATTAGATACTCATTATGTTATCCATTACAATAAATTCACAACAAAAGATTAAACAAATATTCCAGTAAAGCTTTTAACAAAACCAAAGATGTCAAAATCAGCACCGAAATTTAAAAAAAAACAACGCAATTATTTACACCTACTCGATCTTTCACGAAACAGTCTTGTTGCTAGACAACGGCCGTAAATCCTGATTTATATTTGATATATTAATGTCTTATTCTTTTGTCTTGCGTACATACTTGATTAGTAAAGAATCACTGTCCATCTAATTAATTTAATCATTATAAGTCGCCAGATTGAAAAATATCGCACATGATGGGTATTATTTCTGACATAAAAGCACATGCCCTTTCGATTGGTGATATCAAATTAATACGTTATCTTACATTTTTTTCAATCAACCCCCTCCCCCGTCCACCCCCGTGGTCCGATTAGCACCAAAAACTAATCAACTCGAAAGTCCACGGAATAGTTGATGCTGGCCAAATTTGAACGCAATCGGTTAAGCCGTTTTTGAGTAATCGTTGGAGAAACGACAGACGCACACACACACACACACACACACACACACACACACACACGGACATCATGCTAAAAACTTCAAAAACGTGTTCAGGGGACCCCAAAACGTAAAGATCTGGTGAAATCTCGAATTCGAAATTTTGGTCCGAAACTAATAACTTCCCTACCCTCTGGTCGGGGAAGTTAATAAAAATCAATTTGTTTGGGATGTTTTATTTCTAAAAAGTTTCCGATTGGCAGAATCCTTTGTATTATGGGGTAGGTCATAGAAAATGGTGGCAGTGGCGATGATTACACCTTTATAAAAAAAAACCTAATAAATTCATGCTCATCTTATGCTCTACTTACGAGACTCATTATTTTTTTCATTAAAGGTTAAATTTTTCTCCCAAATTTCAAATATAGGTAAGTAAGTATATAAGTTAGGTAATATAACTGAAAAAGAATGTTCGAAGAATTTTGAGCGCATCAAAAATTTGCAATAAAAGCAGTACCTTCTTTTACTTATTGCTTAAAATGTTAAAGAGTTGTTAGGTAAAATGTTCGATAGGTTTAATGAATCTATCGAAAATATTTCCATTAATCAATAAATAAGCAATTTGATATTTTTACTTTATTTCTACTTTGTTGTCATTATTTTAAAATAAAAAACACGGGTAGATCTTGGTGAATCTGAATTGATAAAATTTTGTTTTAATTTTGATGTCACGTTACTGAAGCAAATAAAATTTAGCTGTTATAACAATGAATCATAGCAATATAAAAATACAATACAATTTTTGTAGATTTCAGTTGAACCATATCGCATTCTCGAAATCGTTGATATAACGGTTCGCTTAAGAGTATTGTAAAGTAAATTTAATAAATGTAAGCAATTATGTAACTAAAGAAACACAAAAAAAAGAATCCTTAAGTTTTCGTTTTTATACAAAACTGAAATAATTATATTTGAAACACCAAGATTTCGACGCAAAAAAAAATCATGCGAATTTGGGGGACAATTTCCGGGACAATCCTTTAAAGGAAATTTGATATTCAAGTTTGTCTTTATATTTCGCTTATCCTTATCATTTATTTTGAACAACCATTTGGCACGGAAATTTTAAAAATTTAAAGAGAAATATAAGGTCGGTACTTCCATTATTGTTGTGTGTTTTGAAGCAAATACGTTATTTTTGAAAGTTCTATTCAATCCTCCTTTTTTTAGGGTAATTTAAGATATTAATATTGATTCTATTCGCGTTTTCCGTAATTTTTTTTCCGGGATTTCCATTGGGAAACAATCATAGATCGTTTTCATTATAAATTTCCGTTCTATTTATAATAAAACGAATAGTGAGAATGGCTATAATAATTTTAGTTGTGTTTACTTTTGTTTCGCTTTTCATTTAAATAAATCACCATTGTATTTGTCATAACTCTTGAATGTGACAGAAATATAATTTGATAGTTTCGTCTAACTTCTTGTCTTGTTACAATACAATGCCACCAACACACTTGCTGCATATATTATGACTCATAATATATGACAAAGCAAATCTAATAATATTAACTTATTGTTAGTAATGATTGAATAAAATCTAAAATGACTATTATATGTACATATATTATAATTACTATCTATAATAATAGCTGTAGTAAAATCCTTTTAGCAAATGTTCGCCTTTAAAGCTCTTCAATAACTTGAAGGAAAATCATAAACATAGATAAACCAAAGGACAAAAAAAGAGAGATTTAGATTGTTCTCTTAAGGCTTATCATTCGTTACCTTTTTATCTAGGATCAAGCTTGCTGTTAGATAACAGTAATACAATGAATTGTTCCGAAAAGTGTTCTATAACGGATAAATTATTAAAGGCCTTGTTTCGTATATTATATTCCTTTTAGACTTTCTGTGTTATTCTCTTAAAATGTGAAAGCAAAATAAAAGCTTTGCAAAATCGATTGATACGTATTTCCATGAGGAATATTGAATATTTTATAAAAACAAGAAAATAATAGAAATTGTACAAAGCAACTTCAAGTAATTTGGTTTGTGATGAAACATGAGATTAATTCTTAAAAAATTAATGCGAAATACCTCGACTTATAAACTATTTATATAGAATTATAACAAATTTTAATTAAGTGCTATACTTGTTGAACTCTTAAATATTCATTTGATGATCACGTTAGTTTTCTGGTTGAACTGAATTTTATGCCATCCAAAGTTTTCAAGTTAATCCTAAAGGTTTACTGTTATTATGCGACCACAACGGATAATAAAAATTCCATTTTTGAAAATCTGAAAAATTGTCACAAAAAAAAATATATAATTATTATGTTAGAATTAAATTTATTCTAATTATGTTGACATAAATAAGGACACTTTGACTTTTACTATCCACAACTGTGTATTTCAAGTCCCCCTTATAAACAGTTTTTAAAATATGTATACACTCTAGGGATGTCTTCTCCGCATAGTATCCTTCGAGTAATTTTGCAATGGTGTATTTTTCACAATTTATATTTTAGTAGTTTAAATAAATACGTCTCTTGTGTAATATTTTATTGATCTTTCTCTCATCAAAACTCGTAGATAAGATGTGTACATCATCATATGACTAGTATAATAGGGTTCAAGTGCGCTGTTAAGTGATATTATAAGGTTATTGTTAAATGGTACCGTGGTGGATTGATCCTTCATCACTACAATTATTTTAATTAATATCTTAAAAGGTACGTTCAGTCAGACACAGGCACAAAAGTTATTTTTATTGTAATACAGACTGACAATGTGAGTACATACCTATAATTAAGGAATTTTGAGTAATTAAAAGTAGGTATTCATTTGTAGGTCCTAAATATTGTTACACGCACTGCGTCGACCCTGTCAACAAGAACAGCCCACAGAAGTTTCGCTAAGCCTAAAAAGTTTATTAAAATCTTCTGTAGACTCCTAAACGTTCAAAAAAGCTTTTAATAACATGTATTTACACAATTCAAATATATAGTTTAACGCGAAATTTTGAAAAGTTTCAGATATAAAAGTGTAGCCCAAAGTTTAGGATATTTTTAGGGTGTTTACATAGCTAAACACTACTAAACTTGTAAGTTTAGTAGTGTTTAGCTATGTTAGAAGTTGAATCGTCTAACTACACCTTAACACAAAAAAGGGAACTGAAATCGTCGTAGTATCAAAAGAAGAAAAAAACACAAATTACACTGCTGACATGAAATTAGTGTAGTAGAAGATATAAATGGCGTACACACATTGTTCTGAACAGATGATGGCGTAAACTATAGCAGGAAAAAGACATAAGAAATAGTAAAGATTAGTTCAATGATGTATGGACGACAGGGTAAGTATTACGTTAAAATTTTCTACACATATAATAAACGAATAAAGGTTCCTTGTAATATATTGCACAGTTAAAAATCTACAAGAACGAAAACCAGAAAATACTGTTAACTAGTTTAAATTGTCATCTTGTTAAATTAAATCACAAGAAAAAAGCGACCAAGATACGATTTTATTTATTGTTTTTGGTTGCTATTGCCTGTATGGTATATTAGAAATATAAAGAAAATAATAAATTTTAATGATACCTATAGATGTAGTTGCAATCACAAGACTCTTATAAACAACGAAACTTGACTTCAATTAGAATTAAAAATACCAAATAATTTCTTCTATTCAGGCGAACACCTGTCGGAGGATGAACAAATCGGAATTTTAAATTTAGTAAGAACAAAAACGAAGAACTAATTTCTGTTAAATTTGTTTTCTTGTAATTCAATGTTGAAATGATATTAGGTTGGCGCATATGAAATGTTGGATTTTCTTTACATGTGATGGTTGGTCTCCTGCTTTTGTTTTTGTTATAATTTGGCAACGGTGGCGGGAATTTGTGATTCCCAATTCTTACTATAATCACTTAATCAGATTAAGGGCTGTGTTTTATATAATTTTCTATTCACAAAATTAAAATATTTGCCATATAGTTTTAAAATTTGCAGTAAGGAACAAATTTATATTCTAACCACATTCATTTTTATTAATTTGATACATTAAAACTGTTGTCATATCAAATCGCCGCCACTGATAATTTTCTTCTTACCTGATTGTGAGTGAATTGGTATTTCCTTGGAGAACTGATCTGTATTGGTTTTATTTTCTACATGACCGACTAGAGTTGTAAATTATATGATTAGAGACGGACGTGCCTCTTTTTAATGACCAGCTAAACGGACTCTATTTAAGACAAGCATTTATGCGTTGGAAAAAGTGTATTCAAGCAAATGGAGCATATTTTGAGTAAGTAAACAGCTCTTGAAGAAAGATATACAGTTTTGAATATCCATTTAAAAGTCCGACATTTCATATGCACCAACCTAATATAATTCTGGAATTGATCCTTCAATTCAATAAATTTACAACATATCCTTTTAGAGTTATCTGCAAAACACACAAGTAATTATAACCGAAATTAGCAGAGCCGTCTATAAGGGTGAATTAATCTCAATTTAGAAGGTTCTACGTGACATACAGAAAATAGACTGATTGTCAGTATTAACTGTTCATCGTAAATAATATTTTGTTTGAAGAAATGTTACTGTAACCTGAACTTAATATACCTAAAATGTATTATTATTGCAACATGCTTATCATTCCTATTGTGCTGAAAATGAAAGTATCGTTTATTATTCTGACTAATTATGTTAGTTTTTCTTGTTAGAACAACTGTTTAAAATCAATGAGGCGATAAATTAAGTGAACCAGAATTGGTGGAGCAACCTTATGTGTGTGACAGTACAAACGATGTATTTTGATGTTGATTTGTATTAAAATAAATAGTAAAACTTCTAGTTTAGTTAGAGTTGTCTACATAACGAGCAACTCTAACAAAAAAATAAAAAAATAATGAAATACACCTTCAGACTTTTCTAATCAATATTCTTTACATTTCAATTATTTGTTAAAATAAATATCTTCATTTTGACAACATTTAAGAAGTTTAAAGTTTATAAATTTTTATTTTATATTTTGCTTCTCCCATACTCTATTGATATAAGAAAGAGGAAAAACAGAATTTCACTGAACTTTTTGTAATAAAACTAGAAGTTGTTTTAAAATTTCCGTCTAGTGCTCTTAACCAACTATAGATGCGGGAATTTTCGAATTGCTTTTATTTAATTTGTGTTTTAATGTTAAAATAAAAACCTCCACATATTTACTAGTGGTGTACAGCATATAAATTCTGTTGGTTTATATATACAGGCTCTAACTAGGAGTACTTTAATACAACAAGAAAAAAAACCGATAGGCCGCTTATTGTACAGAAGTTACAAAAGCGGAACTACATACGTTTGTTTTTTTGTTTTTGATTAAAGTAAATTAGTTCGTACAGAAAATTCAACGAATAAAGGAAAATAACGTAATTACACGGTAAAATGAATTGAAACAAGTGGGATGTCGGTAGCTTATGAATTAGAAATTGAATAGTTGAAGTTCGACTAGTTTCTAACACAAATCAAGCTAAATTCAACTGTGGTGTAAATATACCATTTTCAGATTGATTTTAGCCTTTTTCAGTATAAATTCCGAATAACCCTCCCAAAAATGTACTCGAGCAATGTGAACAACCTATAATATATTATATAATATACAATATAATATCCAAAGGGCGCATATCTGCTCCATATAAAGGGCGAGGCAAATCTAATCCCTTAACAAATTTGTATAGAGCGCAACGACTACAATCCTTCTACTTGCATTGTTTGTCCTTTGGTTTGAATTTTTTTTCTCCACAAATGATGGACAGCTGTAGGCAGCTGACCATTTGAAGTGTTGCAGCGACTCAAAAAAGAAGTATTTATTTTCTCATATAAAATTAGAATAAAAACACAAACACTTGACAAAAATTAAATTAAAAAAGTATTAAAATAATATTATGGGAAAGAATTTGATTTAAATAAATTTCATTGTGTAGGTACTACCTATATGTCTAATTATTATTAATTTAAAATTAATAAATTAACAAACAGGTATAGCCAAATAAAATAAATTACTCATCGTATTTTATTACCTATTATGAAACTTGTTGAAGTTAAGCCTTAATTTAATATTCTCTTTAATTCTTCCGGAGGTGGATCTCAAATTTCCGGGGGGAATTTCACTCTGGTCACCCACTTGGATTCAACACTGACTAGATGGATTAAAATTAAAACAAATTGAAAATTTTTTATTTGACTTAAATTACTTGTTAGAGTGATTTTTGAGATAAAAATGTCCATTTGATTATTTTTGGATGGTGATATGGAAACGTCTAGTTAGACCACGAAAAGTCGGTTATTTTCTCATTAAGAAAGAATTTTTCTTCTATTTGTTAATGATGATTGTTAATTCAACAGAAGACAAATTAAAATAAAAGGATAAAGAAAAAAAACGAGATACTTTTTCCTCATTAAAATGTATTTAAATTGTCGACAAATTTCTCAATCCCATTATTCTTTAAACTAATCTTACGCGCACGAATATATTCATTTGTGATGTACACAGAAAAGGAAAAGAACTACGCCAATGCTGGGTTTTGGCTGTTATAAATCTTGTCATTAAAATTTCAGTCCGCCCTTTAATTATAACTACTCGAGGAAAATTGTGTAGTTCTCTACTATACAGGATGTAATTAAATTGCCCTACAATACGCAAACTATATACAAAGAGTACATAATAAGGGTGTTTTAAAGGATGAAAGAGAAAAAATTGATTAAAATTGGCCAAAATTTGAACCATTATTTGATGATCGCTAAATAAATACTAACTTAAGCTAATATTATTGTTGAAACTTGCTTAGAATGCAAGTATCAGTCTCGAATTTCCATAGCATTAAGCTACAAACGTCTTAGAGACCTATTTATTCCACACAATACATTTTATTATAAATAATGGCTCTAAGATTGTTAGCACAATTTTCGACACTTTTTTCACAAAAACGCAGCCAGTGGGTTCCACAGAACATAGGTCCGTGCTCCAAAGGAGCCTGGCGTCCGAGAAAGAGATATGAGCTCCGAAAATTCTTAAGAAAGATAATGGATAGATAAACATATGTAAATTTGGGGTTCGCTTTGTAAACCAGAACACGGGCCTGTTAAGTTGTCACTAAGCCACTAAACGGGGCCATACCTACTCAATAATGTATTGTTTCTCTGTCCGTACACGTGATCTGCAGCCTGATGGGTAATTCGATTACACCTTGTATAGATAGAAGAGATCTTTCTGTTATACCAAACACATTTGAGTGAATTTGCGACAATTCTTATCGTTTGTGGATAAACGTATGTTCAATAAATTAAGTTCTACTGAGTTTTGTACTATTTATTTACGTTTACCTAACAAGTCTAGTGTCGGCCGTTAAAAATTATTCCTTATTTAAATAATTAATTCATTTTAGTGAAAAAAATCTTGGAAAACTTTCAAAAAGACAATTAGGTATATAGTTTAGTAATTCGCCAATAAAAATTCGGATTTAAATATTGACATCAACCACCGCAGTCGTTTCCTCTTCGTTTCTTTCCCATAAATTAATTTTTAGGACCGTACGTGCGTAGCTGAGGGAAATTAATCGCTGTCGATTACGATCTTGGTAGAGAACAATTTAGTGCAATGAGACGACATTTACAACGATTGTACGTGAAAACGATTGTAAAAATATCGTCCACGTAAAGTTGAAATAGAGTGAGATGTTGTAAACTCTTGCATGCTCATATGTGGATCCAGTTTTAATTGAATTGTGGTCACAATAAAGAAATAAAATTGTTGAAAATTAGTACAACTGGCGGTGATTGATTGAACATTATAGTCAGATAATTGCATTCGTTAAAATTCATTGCGTATTCGCTTATTGTTATCAGTATTTGGAATTAATTAATACAAAAATTATCGATAGTATACATATTTCCTATACCTATGTCTACATAATGTAAAAGTCGTATGTATTCTTTATTCTAAATTGATATGAAATACATACACATTTATTTTTAAAATAGTTTCGTAACTATTTAAATAGGTATTATCAAGTTAATTGCGAACGTTATTATAGGAATAGTGAATCCTGATTAAACTAAATTAACCATAAATTCAGCCCTAGGTAAATGTTATAATCTGTTTAGATGAATCTACGTGATTATATTAACAGTTTCCTAAACCGATTATATCAATATCTAGTACAAATGGTTTTATCTGCGGTCAATAAAGTTATTATAAATACGGTAAACTATTAATTAAAATAAAATAACAACAAATTATCATCTGTTGAAAATAATTATAATTATTTTAAACATGGATCGATTGTACATACCGCATTTCAATTAACTGACTTTGTAAAGTTTATGTGTATACATTGAGATTACAACAATCTTTAAATGAATAAGCGTATATTTATGTGACAGACGTTTATTTTTCTTGTACATAATATATAAAGAAATGAAAGAAGCTGAAAAATGAAAGTTCACACGTTTCATGACACCTTAATGTTTACAAATGTATTCATCCACTAGAGTTTTAATTAAACAACATAAACCTTTAAGTTTGTTATTGATTTTCATAACGATGTATTAAATATTGGTTTTTGAAAAAAGAAAAACAAATTCTATATTATACATATGTAAATATTTAAGTGTATTGTCCAATAGGCCGTTTTTGGACTGTCGCCAGAAGACCGTATATCAAGCCAACTAAATGTAAAGGTAATTCTCAAAATGTCTCGATTTATATTTCATATTCTTTGGTATAAATGTAAAAGAACACATCCTTTCAAACTTTATTGAAAAGAGACAAATAAAAGGTGGTCAAAAAATGAAAAATTTTAGTTATCTCTTCATTTGATGTCAGAATTCTAATCGTAAATCTATCAATACGTGTTTTATTTCTAACAGTTTCACTGTCGTAATATTTTAGACGCCGTGAAAAATTTGCCGATTATATTTTCACTTTGATCACAAACAACTATCAAAGGATACAATTTTGGACACGTGTGTGGACAAATAACCATCATAGCTAGTGTATTATTCGCTCGGTGTTTAATAAAAAGTGTGTGAAGCCACTGAAGAAAGTGTGATATGATATTCAACAAAAATGTTGCTCTATATTATGGAAAATATTTGTGATATAAGCTATTCTGAACATCGAAAATTTTCATTATTTCACCCTAGAAGCAAAACCCCTGTGCGTTAATTGAAATATTACATTTCTTTATGTTAATAATATAATGTTAATTTGTAATTCGAAATAAGCTCTTTATTTGAATAATGTAAGTTGATATGTAAAAACATGTGTAATCAAATTTATGTTCTTAATAGTTTAATAATATATTAAATGACTTGAAAAAAATTTGTCAGTATTTAGGCGTATATCATTAATTTTAACAGTAATTATACGCCCTTCCAATCTGTCAGACTACATGACGGGTTTCTACCCTATTAATGTATTGCGTCATATCACAATAACATTTTGATTTCTGATTGGTTTTTTGGAAGTTTGCCCACGTTCTTCGTTTAAAATGACTATTGATATATTTGTATACAGTATTTATAAACTAATGCAAGTTGAAACCTATCATTATAGTTATCAAGAGAAAAAACTCAAATGATCAATATAAACACAATTTCGTAACTTGAAAAAGTTCATCAAAAAATAACAAACATTAAGATTTAAACGATCTTAAAACAAACAACGATGCGAATTTATTTTCTCACACTACCAATATTTTGTTTATAATACAAGGTGTAATCATCGGCATATCAAAACATGTCAAGAGAAACAATGGTGCTCTGTTTAAATCATTCCTAGCTCGTTAATGGCAGATTTAAAATTGCTTGAAAAAGTTGTATATTTTCAATAAATAGTAGAATGACATTTTTCCCATTTCTATTATGTCGATTTCCAAATTATGGCAGACATCAAGAACATTTTCAATGGGAAAAGCGATAATGATGCGGAAAATACGTGGAATGGGTTTTAACAACTTTACAAATTGTTAAAATTGAAAAGTTGAGATTTATCACAGTTTCCCAAAAGAATTATCATTGATCGTTGTAATAAATACTTATAAACAAAATATTGAAATTCAAGCTATAAAAATAGAAGTGGCTCGATAAAAATTGAAATTTTCTAGTTAAATCTCAGTAAATTTGACGTTATCATTCAAATTACATTCAACTGTAGTTGAAAAATTCGAACAAAGTGAAAGTTTTAACAAAATTCTGTTGAGATTCCAACAATAGAAAACGAGAAATCAATAGATACAACTGATATTTAAGCTCCTGTTAATGATAACATTAGTTATGTTATTGTACGATTAAGATTTTGCTACTTATTTTCGTAATTTGTTTCGATCAAACAAAGCCTTTAATAATTTATTTTGTAAAAATCTCTAATTAACGCAAGATACATAGCAAAGTGTTAATAATAGTATTGACATTTTTTCTCTATAAAAGTGCATTTTTTCTAGCAGACCAACGAAAAATAATTGGATGTAGACTCGCGGTGTAAAATAATGGATAATATATTGTTGATTGGAATTGGCATCACTATTGTGTGTAGGTTTTATTGTCAATGGAATAATCAACAACGGTTCGATGAAATACGCAAATGATTGTCGAATTTTTCTCTTGCAATTTTTCTGTAATTCCATGAGGAATACGCGCTTATTTTGTGAAATATGGTCGTTTTTTTTTCATATAAAACAATTATATTTTATATAGAAAATAATTCTTTTGTTGGTACACAATCTACAAAGTTTAAATCAGAATTTTATTTTAAATATATGGCCGACTCAATTATACGAGACACTTGTGGTACTAGTAATTGAATTGAAGTAGTTATAGTAGAAATTTTAAAATTTATTATCTCTAAATCAAACAGCATCACCCTTTCTGTTATTTATTTTATTACGAATATGGAAAGAAATTATTATATGTATAAAAAAAAAGACAAAACTTTGAACGGGTCTGGGAAATCTATAACATTTCTGTTGAAGAAACTTAGGGATAAATAATGACCTTAGATTTGGTTTTGTTATTTCCGTTTACATTGTATACAACTAGAACTAAATCATTTATTTTAAATTGCAGTATGTAGTAAATAAAGCTGAAGCTAAATCCATCTAAATCATCAAATTAATTAACCTAACCTCGATTATCTTTTTGTTTGTATACAATATTCGGATGCAGACGAAAGCATTGGAAATTTCAAAATAATAGAACTTTCAATGAAAAGAGCCAATTACAAACGGACATAAAATTGAATGATTCAATCTAAAAAGGCCACTTTACGGTATTAAAGGGAAAACATGATTCAAAAATACTAGAGCTATGCAAAGTGTTTCCATAAAAACTTTACAGAAATTTCCAGCTTTAATGCAGGAAAATATTCCCGAACCGTAGAATTACTCCCATATCGTTCTTAAATTTATGCAAATATACTGAAAAGATCTTTCTGGGAGAGACTATAAAAATTTTCGTGTTGAAGAAGCTACACAAATTGTTCCAACTGGATAATCATTGAATAAAAAATCTTATAAATATTGCAACAAAAAGCGAAGAAACACATTTTATTATAGACACCATTGTCATTTCTCACTTCTGTAATAATTGATCGAATTTCTATTATACACAAATTTGATTATCTCCGTCTCTTTATGCCTCAAACATACTATTTCATTCTAATTTTAATTAACAATTTTAGTCAATTAAATCAACGCAATTCCTGTCAATTGTCCAAACCTCTAACAACCTCATTGATAACAGATTAAACATAGGGTGGTATTCACTAAATATTTAGAGACTACTCTCCAACTACAAGAAAAGTCACCTGCAAGTTATTCTCTCAATAACTTATCCCATATGTTTTGTATGTAAGAGGAATATTCTGACAAAAAAGTTATAGAGGCAAAAACAATAGCCATAGATAGCTCTGCTGTTCAAAGTGACTCTGGCAGTATCTCGCTTAGGTACAGTAACCAATCTATAAAAAGTTACTGAATACTACTCATAAAAAATTAATTTGATAAAAAAAAATTGAAAAAATCGGCTATAAAAGAGACAAAACGTGATATTGTTGTGAATTGTAAAGACCGTCAACTTGTCTAGTTATAAATAATCACTGTACAGAAACTGTAACAGAATGTCAAATTGTTGTGGTTGAATTTTCGGATACTCACAGAAATTACGTGAGGATCTTAAATATAAGCCGAAAACTTGTGTGCATAAATTCCGGCAAAGACATCCTCCTTAATTTAGTTACAACAGACGAAATATCCCGGACTGAACTTTCAATTTATTTGTTTTAAATTTTGCTTTGTATTCTTGAGAGAATATAGGAAAACTAAACAAAATTAAAGTTTGAAATGGTTTCAAAAAGACAATATCATATAGTACAAGAATTTGATGAATTAAGTAAATTATATTTGCCACCCTCAATATTTAGATAATCATAAAATAGAAAACTTTTGCTTTATTTTTTCGAAACACGTGTGCACAACGATAAAGACGTATACTCTTTTCATACTCTCTTTCAACGCTTTATCGGTAAAGTTTATTTCACTAATACATGTCGTATTTTGGAGAAACTGCCAAGGTTGGATTATCAATGTAATGCATCTAGTAATACTGTGTTCCAACTATTAAACTGCAATGTTGCTCTTATAATTAAATGAAGTTAAATTTACATTAACCACTGTTAATAACGTAACACCGATCAAGTAAACTTAATTGGAATAAATAACACTTCCTTCTGTTATATTTAGAATTTTAATTTCACATATGATCCCTCAATATCCTAAAACAAATTATGAAATTCTACCTAAAAATATTTTTAATATAACGATGTAAAATCTATTTCAATTTAATGATTATAAACGAACGAGAAAGGTGGGGCAGCATTTCATTTCTTTCTTCATCTACAGGAAATTACACACTGTTATCCGTTCTAACCCCCGACCCTAAAAAAAAAAAAAAAAAATGGATTTTTTTACCTAATTTGATGAAGGGTTTGTTAAAATTTATTCGTTCCGTTATTGTACATTCTGCAGCTGCAGGTTCAAATATATTTCACATTTCTGTATGTTATTTACACAGTTGTGTGCAGCACCAAAATGCGTTAAAGTTCTGCGTCCTTATGAATACTGCATCAGTTCCGAGATGTGATATTTCATAGGACTTTATGGTTTATTACCGTTACTACGGTTGTTATTTTATATAAAACGTTCAATGTCGCATTTATAGGTAGCGTAAAATTAAAAATGGTACATATCTATAGCCTGATAAATGATCAAAAAGTTGTAAAGACGTAGGCAGTAATTGTAATGTCACTTACGATATTAGTGAAATATTAGGATATTTGCGCGTTAACTTGCGCGATAATTGTTTTATACATATATTTTTTCAATTATTAGGTATAATAGAATTGTAGAGAATGAGATAGATAGTTGTGTTTAAAAAGGAAGCTATCAGTATCACGCAGTCACGATAACCAGTCTTCAAAAAGTTAGCGAATACCACAGTTAATAACCCGGCGCATCCACCAAATTTCGACTAGCTCTATTATATTTAGCATCCTGAAAACTATCAGTGAGCTACGATAGAATTGATGATGACATTGAGTCACTTAATATATTTTTCAACTAGTAATGTTCGAATACCGTATAGGCTCGTTTTGAATTATTGATCATTAATTAGAACAATTATAAAACCAACAATTAACTTCTCATATGTGTAATTCAATTTGTAATTCATTTCTTTAATTTCTTCCATTGTCAAACAATACGAAATGTAAATTTTAGACGAATATTGACAACTTTTACTATATTTAATCAAGAGTATTGTATAGAAGTTGTAGATATTTAATATTTTTATTATTTATTCTTGAATACAATCGAATAAACGTAGAAACGTTGAAAATAATATTATCCATGCAATTCCCAGTTGGCATTCCGACTGTGTTGCTAGAATGTCATCTGTCAAGTTAAACTAGGCTCTATTTGAATGTATTTGGAGAACGGTCCTCTTAGTTTTGTCTGACAAGTTAGAAAAAAATACTTAAACGATTATCGATTCTTGTAGTTTATTTATAGCAAATGTAAAAAAAATTTAAGTCGAATAGGATTGTTGTTATTATAGCGTCATAGATAACCGGCTTTTTGATAAACATTGAAAGCAACATGGGAAATTTGGGTATAAATAAAAATTGTGTTGACAATTATGAAAACAACCTTCTAAATTTGTTGTTATTTCATTTGTTATTAATATTGCTTTAATGGTGTTTTTTGCATAGCCACATCGAGATGAAACTTACCCTTTTTCTTTCCGCCAAACATGCTAGAAATATTTGTTTTTTACTATAAATAAAAATAACATGAATTTTGTCTATTTGTTTTATCTATAAGAGTTAATTTTCGAAACAATAAATAAAAAACACGTGCTTAGTTTCACGTGTAGATATTAGTACACTAAAAGACCTGAATAGTAAAAGCGCGCAGGAATTCAAATGAATACGGATCTCTGTTTGTTAGCTTTCACAGCCCCCGTAACTGAGATACTGCGATGCTTGTACATATTAAAGCTTTTTAGTGTGAGCTTTCCAGTGCCGATCATTACCGATCGAATACGAAAAGTTAATTATCTTTAGGTAAACCCATTTCCCACTTACACACACACAACATAAAAAAGAAGAATAGAGGAAAACAAATAAAACACAAAATAGCCCGGAAAAAATAATCTTGATTTTGTGCCAAAATCTAGTTAGATAGTTGAATAAAAACTAAAATAACAGGAAGAACATTTTGAAATTAGCCAAAATTTGAAAACAAAACAACCATTCCACTATGATTCAATAGAACGGAAACTATGTGAAGTAATTGTTTGGTAAACAAAAAATCAGAAGTTTGGGTAAATATTACTTTCCAATTTTTCTTACCCAAAATTTAAGTTGTATATACTTGCCTTAGCATAGTTTGCTATTGTAAACATTAAATTATTAATTTATGACATGACATAACACCAAATCAGTTAAAAGTTTAAATTGACTATTTACTTGCCTTTTCTAATGAAAATTGTATAAAAGGTCACCTATCTAGGAATTCCTAATATTAGGTAAACAAATTTTTCAAGCTAATTAACTAATTACAAGATTAATTAGTAAACTTACTGTGTTTGTCGTTAAAATGGCCTTTAATATATTTATAAATACGTTGATAGAAAGTTAGTTTTCTATTTGATTCACTATGGCCACCTATTGGCGAGTTGCCATTCTGATTTCGTTGCTGGCGATCCTTTTTGAAGTTTTGGTGTGCAACTACACTATACATTCCTTGTGAAATCTGCAAAAAGGAAGAGTTGTTAAAACAAGGAACCACAGAAAAAATCCTACAGGAATTCCTGATTTCTGTAAGCCACCATATAATTTATTACAAGATCTGTTTCTCCTCTAAATTCCTGGCACTTTACTATTACTATTAAAGTTAAATTATTCACTATAATATGAAATATCATAAACTTATAAATTGTTTGTAACAGAATGAACGGTATTTGAAAATGTTATCAGGATTTACATCAGAATAACACATAGTGAAATATCAGCAACCATAAATACAAAAACAGGATTATGTGCAATAATAAATTTATTTTCCTTTGAAAAAATCAGATTTTATGATCCTCTGAATTTCGTACGATTTTCCCCCTTTATAACAAAACAGAAAACACTACATACATATATAAATAATTTATGTTTACTCAATCAAATCCAATTAAAATGTATCAAATGTATTTAATTGTTTCATTTTTATGAGGTAAAATATTAAAAATTATTGTGTAGAATTTAATAATTATCCTAAAATGAGATGTTTGTTTATAACGGATAATCAAGAAATTACACAAAGCTATTTTGTATCAATGATAAATTGTTTCAATGTTAATTTATATGTGTTTATTATCGCTGTTTTATTACCTGTTCAACCAAATTTAATCCTGTTGAAAAATAAATTGAAAATTCTGACGACATTGTTCAGTAGTTTTGTTTTATTTTGTAGTAATCGTTCTTACTTTTCTTTACTAAAAAAATCCTCAAAATAGATTGATTAGTGTAAAAATTAATTCTTTACAAATCTGTTAAACTACAAGGTTTTATTTAAATTGGACCAAGTCCTGAAACCACCATATCGTAACTGGGAATTTCCATTTTAACAAATCAAATAGTATAAATTGTGTTGTAATTCAAAATAAATTTGTATAAGCAATAAAGCCAGTGGCTTTCAGTTTCAATAATAAACTACATTTAACAACAGATGTTGGAATGTAGCCTAATATTTAATTAAATTACAGTCAAATTGAATTATTCAATAATTTTTCGTGTTGTTTTTAAAATAATATTTTTGTTTTTGTGTTAATGGGTGAAGAGTTGTAAACATTAGATGGATGGTAAGAAACGGCTTCATTCAATTTGCAATTCCCATCCACTACGTATTTGTCAAGGTAAATATTTTCTTTAAATATTTAAAAAAAAGTCGAAGAAAAAGGTATATTTACGAAAATTTATTTCAATTTATTAATTTACTATATGGTGATTTTTTCGTTGTTTATTTATCGCTTTGCAAGAGAAAAAGATAGCATTTCAATTAAATTTATTGAAATTAACATATTTTTCATACGTTTAAAACTGTACATGTGATTCTACGTTCTCAGCTCCTCCCTTTTCAGGTAACGTCATTTGCTGGCGAACAATTACTTTCTGACCGCCAAAAATTACTGAAACTTTAATTTATTTTATAATCCCCAATAAAGATGACAATCATAAGAGATTTTAATTTTATAAAAAAAAAAAATATTGTACTAAAGGTGTGGCTGATTTTCGTTTTTATTTAAGTAACATTTAAGGTAAACTTCTACCCTTCTCAATTTTAATATTAATAATAGTTATCGGCCTTAAATGTGACACTTTAGGAATAATATTATAATAAATTAATAACAATTTAGTAAAATATGAGATGGCAAGTTTGCTGTTTTTTTAGATACTGTCAATTCGTAAATATATTAACTCTTTTAGTTTTGTAAGGGTTGACGTAGATGTCTTTGAATTATAAATTGAAATAATCTATAATGAGTTAATCAATAGAGTGAAATATTCTATATTATTTCGTAGGTTGAAAATATTCGAATACTTTCCGCTTCGACTTCTTCTATATTTACAACAGATAAATCAACTGTGAATGCTTGTCGATTTCAAACAGTTTGCAACAGATCGAACAACATTCTTTCTCTCTAAATGAACACATTTTCAATTATTCATCTTTTTGACTTTGTTTGAAACACTGCAAAAAATATATTTGTTTTTTTTCTAAATTAGATTTCAAATATTTGGTTGGATAGTAAAGTTTTGCATCCCCTACAGGGAATTGTCTATTCTGGGCACAAAGTTACATTGTCCTTTATTATTTATGAAAGAAATATCGAATTTTATGTCCAACATGCGACTTGTTTTGTGATACATAAAATAGACATCTGCAAAGGAAGCTAAACTTACATCACATTGCTATCAATCCGAAATTAGAGGAAAAAATTTGAATTTTACTGAAACTATTTCTGAATTTAGATCGATAAAAATTGAAAAGAGCTTACTTCTTGTATAGAAAATTACGTTTTCAATTTTTTAACATATTAAATTATGTTGTACCCCAAAGTTAATATGTAATATAAATGGGCTCAATTTTCTCAAATGTCATGTCCCAGATGTCCTTTTTTTAAATTTATACGAAATTTATAACGTGTTTCTAGACGATGAAATGGATATGGTCATATAATCTAGTGTCTATAGAAATGCACAGTTAGTTTAAACAATAAATCTCACATCGGTTAACAACTTTCAACTGTAAATTATGTTGAAATCTTATCGCAATTTTCCCGCAATTAATATTAAAAAATAAAAAATCATTAAAACAATAGGTCATGGTTGATAACGAAGGAATATAATGTAACATACCCAATTAATAGTGGTAGTTTAGACAAAATAAAAATCAGTATTTAACACACTTGTTGAAAGTTCGTACGAGAACAAAATCACGCGCGCTTGTATTTGTGCATCCACAATAGGTTCACAGGAGTTAAGAACAGATGAGAAGGACGGCGTTGAGTTGTGGAATGTGAGCATTGCAGGCGTCGCAACCATCCCTATTACTGCACCACGCCGGTCTATCAGGAACGTTAACTCACCCTGTTCACACACAAAAACGAGGTGATTTACACATGACGCAATTTTATCAGCACCAAAGGGATTGTAAGATAATTGTCGGCTGATACACAATACTGCAGTTGTAGAGTTTATGTAGCAGAAAAGATAAGCGATTTTCTCATAAAAATTAGTTATATAATAATACATTATAACTAAGTATAGCTAACTCACAACGTAACGGAAATATTAATTTAAGTTGTAATAAATTAACTTGAACCCTTGTAACAACGACAATATTTACACGTTCTAGCTAAAATTTACTGAAGCAATATAGGGGAGTATGATTAGTATTTTCAACAGATTTTCTCCATTATTAAGTTAAAAACCATTTGAAACTTAAACGAGAAAAAAATATTTCCACATGGAAAATTTCACACAATTTCAACTAAAGCAAAACTAATACTTTAAATGACAACGGTCGGTAATTTTGACAACTATCTATAACAATGTGCGAAACATCTGAAATGTCTCCAATTTAGAACCACGAATAGGATTTTACCACTTAAAAGGTCAGCTTAACCAAAAATATTTCACCTTAAGCTCACATACACAAATGCAGATTACAGATAGTAGATTTTAATATGTATGTATGTATTTAAATGATGTTAGAAGTTTTAATAACAAGTTAAAATTTCCATTTGAATCACCAAAAGGAACGGATCTGTACAACACTTGGAAATTCATGAAACGTTACATTTCTCAGATATTTCCAGTCATGTCGAAAAGGTTCTTTATAAATTTATCTATTGTATTCAAATTATTGTTTTTCTAACAGTGTGATAATGTTGTAACTAGTAGCAAAAATAAAATACGATTGCTTCTGAACACTTAAAGAACGTAAATAAACTTTTTTGTAATAAAAAATGTTTTATTTGTTAGTCAATTATAGTAAAGTACCACTTCAGGCGGTAAATTTATAATTAACAAGTTCATTACTTTGTGTACCCTTATGTAACTTTTACATTAAATTGAGAGAAATCAAAGAGATTGACACAATTCCTTATAATTATAATCTCACTAATTATTGTTGAGTAAGTATTGTAAATTTACTTGAATTTACTTCAAAACAACACTTTTATAGTGCTCAAGAGACACTACCAGCCAGCTTTCCAATTTTTAATTTTATAGAAGTAGGATTTTAATCAATTCTTTGATTTGAAATTTAGAAAATACCAAATCTAAAATCCCTACTTATATTAGCGGTGCAACTTTAAGGACAAAACAATACGACTTATAAGTCCCGTGAATTGAGAGAAAAGTGGTTCAGCATGAGCAAGGTCGCTACTAGTGTCTCCTTATTACACTTGTCCAGCTAAAGCTAGGATATCAGTTGACTCGGAGCGGCAGAGCACAAGTGACTATTGAGGAATGCACAATGAGCCTGTTGGGGTTTGAGAGCGCAAAAATTAATTCACCATTAAATCTTGCTTCTTGTTGAAAAGTCAACGTAAATATACAATAAATTCAATGATTTATTTTGTTATTGTATTTCTAACGTGTACAAAACAATTTTGTTCGAGATTAAACGGTAATAAAATTAAAAAGTCACACGCTAGATTTAATAATATGGAGGTTTAATGATTTTATTGAATCAATGTGATTTTCTTGCTTATAAAGGGTTCAAATTGAAAGTTTAAATTGGGGATCTAAAATTACATCACAGCTGGTGTTAATTATTTTAAATTATTTTATAAAATAGAACGCAAAATCGGGAGATTGTTTGAAACAGTAAAAGGTACACTTGAAAAATTAAATATTAATTGAAACATTAATTTTAATTTATCGCACGGTTTACTGTCCAGGCAATCTCTAGAGAATTGCTGAATAAAGAAATGTTCTTGTACGTATACGTTCAGTGGCGTAACTTGAAATTTTGCCCCCCCCCCCCAAGATTTTAGTTTGGGCCCTTGTACAAAATATTATTTTAATATTTGCGTGGAAGTTGTACTTTTTCTTAAAATAAATAAAAGTTGGGCCTTTAGAGGGTCTGGGTGCACGCGGGTGCCTAGTTACGCCACTGTATAGGTTCTATCTACCTAAATTCAGTCGTATATAAAAACAGAATATATACGTACATAGGTATACGAAAAATTCGTGATTTTTTCACATTTTTTTTTATAATTTATTCCACGTTGTTTTTATTAAATAAAATATTACTGTTAATGATTTTAAAAAAATCTAAAAATTTCAGTAAGACAAAAAAAATTTAAAGAATTTATACAAACAAACAAAACTATATGTAGGTATATATATTCAAAATAAATAACAGAGAAAGTTTTGTGTTTTTTTATATATAAATAATGTCCTTCGTAATTAAATTTCTAGAATTATCCTTTATGTCACAAAGATTTTCAATTTTCAATAAATTACGTGCCGATTTCGTCATTAAAGATTATTGAAAACAGAAAATGAAACGCCGCAGCTTTAGGCAAGACAATTTAGAATTAATAAAAATTGTTCAACATAAAAGATCGTTATGGATAAAGCAAGTTATAATGGTAATAAATAATTGTTTCCTTAAAATAACTTTTTATAATTACCAGAATTAATCGTTTATTTAAACAAGCCGCTGTTTGTTTGGAAGATAACTCCTAGTAATTAATCGTAAATTTTTATTGTTAAAATTTAAAATAACAATCGTAAACATCTTCAAAATAACAATATCAAAAACATTAAATAGTTTTTCTGGTTTTTAGTAGAATTATTGATGAAAGCGAAAGTGTATAACTGGTATTGAAATACACGTATAGAATTCTTTTTTTTTTTTTTTGAATAACCTGGGAGCGCCCTAAAATCAGTCCCTTTTCTACCCATACATGTCGGTCAGTGTGTCAGTAATCGTTAATAGAAATCCCTCCTTTTCATACTATTATTTTATTTTCTAAATATACGCTGTTGAAAGGTTAATATGCAGGTGATCTGTATTGGTTCAGTTTGTTATTTCCTTTATAAATGTGTATTATTCGTACGAAAAGAATCTATTAATTTCCGAAAAATGTCAATAACGTAACATTATCCTTTTTTTTCCCTCTCGCCTACATCTGACTAGCGATTCGATGTGTTTGTTTACCTGATATAACACGGGAACATCTGTTATTTTTCATATTTTCGTCTATCCAACTCCAACTTGATTTTATACCTGAAATTTCAATGAAATTGTGCCTGATGTAAACATTTTCTTTAACTATTATAAAATAGTAAATGTTATACGATTTTAAACAGTCCAGTTGTGAAATAAAGCATTTAGAAGTCTTTCAATCGTAAACTAATTTTCTGTTTTCAATTTTATATGATTGCATTTAGTTAGTGAAAGTTGTCAGTAAATGACACAGTATTAAACCCGGTTAAAATCTGAATTCACCTATTTATCAATAAATTACAAAATACATACACATATACACAATTTATTTTACATTATACAAGATTTAATAAGATTGTTACTATTTATAAAAATATACCTAGAAGTTGTTTGGTTAGATGAAAATTTCTGTTCAACTAATAATAACATGAAATCCTTGACCTATTATTTATAAGGGATGAAATTAAAAAACTGTTTATATTAATGTTTAGATAGATGCACAGGTAGAATTGTGGTTGATTTTCATTTATTTTTCAAAGAAGCTTGTTTTTCTAAGTTTTGAATATTAGGCCTCTATAATGTAATAGGACAAGTTGAAATATTACCACAAGTCTGTTATGTTTATCCTTGAAAATCTTCCTATGTAGTTTTTTAGGTCTTTTTGAATCGACGAACCTGATTTTCTGTTTCAATCGTTCAACATTACTAATACTACTACTGCTATTACTACTACTACTACTACTACTACTACTACTACTACTACTACTACTACTATTACTACTAGGATTACTTTACATATGTATAAAATACATAAAGATAATGTAGTATTTTTATTGTTCTTTTTTCGTTGTAGATTTTTGTCGTTTTTTAAATAAAATTCGCTTATAAACATATGTACGTACATACAAACATACATACATACATACATGGTATACAGGTATGCTTTTTTGCAATGTTTTCATTTTTGTTATAAATTGATATAGTTGAAGAAGAAATTGTTGGGTAATTGAACGTCTACTTATGCGTTATATGCTTATGCAATTTCCTTAATATATTCATAACTCTAGTTGGGCGTGATTGTAAACAAAACATAAGGTCAATGAAAACACCAGCAATTTAAAATCTAACGGTGCTAGTTCGCCGTGTGGCCCGAATAACCATTCTAACATTTTTAGAAGTTCTTCGAGGTCAAGGTCAAACTACTTTTATTTTTAACTTTTTCCAATCGGTATTGATGTTAATTCGCCATCGACTGCATATATAACGTGCCAATGACCAAGTTTACGACAACTGTACTTGTTTTTTTTTACCCTCACTACTCATTACTTATTTACACATACATAGATTATCCATTGTATACATATATGTATAGGTAAGTATCCACATATGTAGGTATAAACCGCCAGTAATCTACGTCCTCTTCCTCGTTTTCAAATTTACTTATTTATAATCAAACGCCATTAAGATAGTAATAATTAACCCTCCGTTTGCACAAACTAAATTAGTCCTCAATTTACATTTTTAAAGTCGATCATAATTTTATTTTGTATTATAAGTTTTCAAAACATTCTAGAATACGTTTTCAATCCTTTAGATCATATCCCAACAATTTTGAAGACCAGTCTTGAAGTTTAGTCTCGTCTGTGCTAAAAAAGACCCAAATTGTATACAGAGGGTTAACATTGAGACTATGTTTATAAACTTTACATATATACATACATACAAATAACACAAAGTAAAAATGATTTCATTCCTAACATACACCACAACGAATTCAAAATAATAAAAAAGTTCTTAAAGACTATTTTTCAACATGATCTCCTTGAACCACCAACGCACTTGTCCCAAGGATGCTCCAACATTTTAATAGCTTGCTAGTATAAGTCTCTCCTGAAGACATTCATTTGCGGCACAAATTTCAGCTTCACTATGCCTTTATTAAACTATGAATTAACTTATAAATAGGAAAAAGTCCAAAATAGATTGGTTAAAATTTAGTTAAAATGCTAACGTTGAAGAAATGAAGAAATTTGTAAGTTTTTTTTTTGTTGACGAGATTCTTGTTTTTTATTTTCTTTTTCTATGAATATACAGAAAACAAATAATATATGTATATATATGGTATATTTCTAGGCATAACGGGATGGGCTGATGTAAGAAACATGGAATGCAAATAACAATAGCAACACACATGCTTGCAAATGAACTGTACTCTTTACATAAGGAAAGTAATAGAAAAAAGTGATTTAACAGTAAAAGAGAATGGTGTCTCTTCTACCAAGCCTGATTCAATTTTTATATAATACGAATGTAATAATCTTGCAGACACATCGATTGCAACTTATTTCATCGATTTATCTAGCCTTGTGTGAAAGTCGCATTTATTTCATTTATCTATTATATTTATCTATTCATCCATCGATATACATAAATATTTCTATTATAAATTGATAATTGTCGATATATTCTATAATATTCATCAATTTATTCTGTATAGAATTGATCAGATAGAAATACCGGTAGAACAAAACGAAACAAGAACTGTATACACAAAAGAATCAAATAACGAGATTTCATTAACGATTTATTGGACCAGGAAGTGACTATTTAATAGTGATGTTAATCTATAAATCAGATGAGAATTTTCCCTTTCTTATTAACAGGAAATCGATTTTTTTTAAAACAGTATAAAAAGTATGACTTTCACCTACAATAATAAATAAGCGAATTATTCGATTTTTTTTTTTTTAATTTATTAGTTACGATCACTTTTATTATTAGAAATAAACTAGAAATTTTCGATTTTAATCGGTATTACTATCTATACAGATTTCCTTCTATGACACATTGGGAGCAAATTCGGTTTCTAAGAAATTACACGATTGATTACGAATACAATCACTTCAATTCAGTAATATTGCGTTAGTCTTCTAGAACAAGTGGAAATGAGGTTACCGGAACTGTTCTGCGATGAAGAATTTCTGTTTAAATTAACAACAATTAGATTCATTGAAGTTTATTTCGATTTAAAACTGTGAAATCATTTTAAAACTGTAATAAAGATTGAGAAATTTAATTTTTTTCACGATTTTAGTTTATAATAAAAAGGGACAATAAGTTAGAAACTCTTTCATTTTGATCGTAATAAATTGCTTTTGTTGTTATAATGGGGGCACTGGGGGCAGTTTCGTGCATTTTTCAGGTAAACATGAGTCTGTCTGTTATATTTACATTTAAAAAAAAAACATAAAGTAGTCCAACTTTCCTTTAGTCGTTTCGTAGTCGTAAAAAGTAATTTGATACAGAATGTCACTTTCGTTATTTCGTAACATTCTCGAACAGAAGACAAGGTGCTAGTTGCATCAAGTGTACAATCATGATGGTGTTTCATATCTGTATTCTGTTGATAATTTTTTTTTTTTTTTTTTAATAGATTTTAGGTCTATGTAATATTTGTTTGATAAACTAAATTGCGCGACCTATCGAAGAGAGAGAGAGTGAGAGAGTGCCGAGACTTGTTCATGGAGAGTGTTACACTGAAACTCGCGGTCAAGTTCACATGGAGGAGTGAGTTATTGCAACACCTCTTGCTCGACCACTACAAATTAGGTTAAATATATTTCTATGTAAAATAACTTGCAAGAATGTCTTTAAAATGTAAACAAAAAGCTAGACGTTTTTATTTTCTAAAATAAAATCCCGGAAAACGTTAACGTCAAGATCTTTATTCAAATTTCATCAACCGAATCTATTTATTTATTTATTTTAATATTAATTAAACTGATTAAAACTTTCTATTTTACCATTAATTAGTTGAATTATTTATTAAGAATTAATTCCGTAAAGCTTTTTATTAGCAAGTTTGACTTTGGCCCAAGGTCTAAGATGACCTAAAACAACAAAAATACGAGCATCTGGTGCCGTTAGAGTTGACTTTGGCCAAGTTGTGCATTTCTTTCCAACTTCCTGTTTTGCAGGGTACTCAATAATCTCTTTTCTCTTTTTATTGGCCAAATATATACTCCCAAAATAAGAATTAATACAAGAAAAAACGACAAGAGAAAAAAATAATAAGAATTTTATGTGTACTTTAAGTTGTAAATAATACTTACAGATGATTGTTTTTTCGAATTACAATTTAAATTATAATGGAGAAACCCCTTGTTATCTCACAACAGTATTGTTGATATATTATCATTAATATTATTCGATCGGTTAACGGAACTGTAAACTTGATTGGGACATTCATATGCGTAACTCGAGTTCAAATGATTTGGTTTTTTTTTATACATTAAACTCATGGTCACGGACAATATATTTCATAAAGCAAGGTGCTGTTGACCTCAAAAAACCTATCTAACACAATTTGAATGGATAACGAATTTTTGGCGAAATAAATTTTAAAATCAATTCACAAAATATTGTCCCGTTAGTTTTGCCAAAATCAATTCAAAGAAATCGATTCTCATACACGATGATCAAATTGAAAGTTCTCGAAGAATCGATAAGAGCCAACAACAGTTATCTATTTGAATATTATACTCGTTATTTTCATCTGCTTGTTTGTGCAAAACGAATAACATCAAATCTATGGGGTGTAAGACGTTTAATTTTGATCTGCTTAGAATCACTTCTGAGTTGGTGTGCTTGTGGAGTTCAAGGCTAAATCAGTAGGTTCGATTACGTAATGGAATTCGTGGTGTTGTAGCAGAGGTTTGTTGGCTTGCGGGTTGTAGGTGCTAGAGATTTTCTGTGTGTAATGATTATAAATCTAAGAATGTCAACGAAGCGCAAACCTGATCAAGAAAGGCAAAAACTGGACATGCTAGGTTGCGGTCAAGTGAAAGGATCTGTATGAAATTTAGTTATGTAATATATTCATTCGATGGATTCTGTTATAATAAACAAAGCTAAACAACAATCACCTAATCTTGCCTAAGGGCGACACTTACTCCGCCATACATATCATTAAATCGATATAATCCTTTTAATAATGGTGGTGATTTGACCGTATACCAAATCAATGATCAGAGTCACTTCACGTAGTTACATCTTGACCAAAAACATAAATTGGATATAAAAATTGTAATTCAAGTTAAAATAACAAAAAGATGTCTGGCTCACAATTGCAACTCTGTATTGCAGTGCAAGTTGGCCGACAATTCATATTAAAGAAATGCGGGTCAGTTACTGCATTTTTTTTTGTTAACAATAATTTCTTGTATTTGAAATGTCTTTGTATTTCTCCAGTTAATTGTGCAACAAAACGGTATATTAGCTTTGTTAAATAACAAAACTAATGTCAGCATTTTATCGATAGTAAACGATTTGCACCTGGTTAATCTATACAATAGGGATGTATACGGCATATTTTATTCATAAAAATCGACACCACGTTTGTGAAAATGTGTAATAAGTAATAATAAGTAATAAGTAAGTAATAATTGAAATTGTCAATAATTTAAAAAAAAATAACGTAATATGTATTGCTAATGAAGCATTTTATTATATTACAAATTTTCGCATTTAAGGCGGTTTACTTCTCATTCTTTTATCGAATTGTAAATAACAATCCAAAGTAATTAACTATCTAATTTATCTGTAGTGAAACTATAGAAGAAAAAAAAAGAACAGATGATACTGGGAAAGAACTATTTGAGAATTCGTTCAACTTTAGCACACGTGAAATTTTCTGCATATATCTAATTCTAAAACAGCTAAGGCTAATAAACTTTTGACAGGTAAAATTAAATTCGCTGAATTCGAACAGGTTATTCTATATTCACAAGATCTTCTAATCCTATCGACAATAAATTTACATAATACCCCGAAGAAATAAATAATTTAGAAAGAATAAAGTGGAAACGAATAGAATAAAATAAAATAATATTGATTGTGAGTATAAAAGACGTCCACATACTGACGATCAATTAAAATTTCAATGACTATTTCAAGTTGTTGATTGAGGAAATTACAATTTATGATTGTTAATTAGTCAAAATTTGATCGTGGAAATATATATATATATATATATATATATATATATATATATATATATATATATATATATATATATATGTATATATATATATTTCATCTCTTGTGTCCAATCGAGCAGAATTGTCCCACGGTTCAGTGTTACGATCCCACATGCTCTCTCATCATCATCTTCATATCGATACATCTACGTGTAGCGAAAACTAGAACTAAACTGGATCTATAATTAAATTACGTAATCACAAACCGATTTTCAATTTATTTAATGTCTATTGGTCGTTTGGTCTTCCGATTTAAAATATTTTTCGGTTAATAAATGAGAATTATTCGTTTGCTAGACACATTTAATTGTGCAATAAATTTCAAATAGCGTCAAAGGTAAAAGTTAAGCAAGAAACACTTATAATATACATAGTACATGTTTATTTCCACGTAATGAATTTTTTTTTTATTACTTACTATTAATATTATTATCAGCATTATTATTATTTAGTTAATTTGTGATGGTTGATTATCATGGTTATGATCATAAAATAATTGATATACGAAATTAAAAATCTGACTGTTGTGTTTTATATTTATATTGTTACGATGAACAAACATTGACCTGAAGCAAAAATTCGAATAAGTAATGGTAATTGTTGTAACGATCGGACTTGTTTCGATTAAAACCAGCCGTGCTCCTGAATATTAAAAAGCGATGGATGTTTCTGTGAAAACGCTTTCGCTTTTTACAGCGACATCTTTAACATATGTTACAAATTCCAAGAAACTATTTGGACAAAATTGCGAAATAGAGGTAAAAATGTGAAGTTTAATGTCCTTATCTATATACAAAAACAAAATAAAATACGTTACAAAATATATTCATGGAATTACTGATTAACAACGAAAGTAACTGTAGGTTAATCAAGTTTATTGTTTGTTATACCATATCATAACCATCTATTAACATTCATTAACCAATTGAAAATTATCGGTAAATCCTAATGTAATCATAATAATGATAGTATAGAAATGAGTAAACAAGAGAGTTTCCCCCAATTCATTCATGTTCTGTAGTTAGCTTCTTTTGTTGGAAAATTCGCCCATTGGAACGTAATAATGATGAAAACAATATTAACCGATCAATATCCTCTAATTTGTTTTATTATATTATTAATTTAACTAACACAAGAATTTCCCATTGGGGAAATAATTTTAAATCCAACACGAACGCAATCGTCACGGTTATAAGATAAGATATTCTTTATATGTATGTATGTATACGTACTTATAGTATATAGTCGTGATTGTAAATATCATGCAGAAATCTCATTATAAAGCTCAACAAAAAAAATTGGCTTGTGTCAAAGAATCTATCTATGTATATATTATATAATAAATTATACATTACGTCCAATACATATGATTCAAGACGATATTAAGCAAAATATAATGATTTTGCTGATAATAATAAAGAACTTGAGAAAGACTTATTTACGATATAATAATCATTGCAAATATTAAAAAAAAAAAAATTGAACAATTACTTGTTCCGCTAAATTTGATATCAGTTCAAAGGATCTCATTAAGCAATTTTCAGCTATTAATTTATATTTAATAAAAATTTTGCTGAATGATCGGTTTATAATTATAATTATTATTATTATTATGTAGAACGTATTTCTACGCGGTATCAAATTCAACAAAAAAATTGTATTTTTAAAAATTCATAATTTAAAAATAATCAAAAAATTCACTTCCATGCTTTTCCATCATCCAATATTAATATAATTATTATAAGTTTTCCATCTAAATATCTAAATCTAAATAATATTATGGGTAATTCCGTTTTGTTTGAGGTCGAAAATCATACCCAAGATGATATTTATTACAGGAAATCTATTTTTGTAACATCATCAATGTTAATGTCAAACATTTGGTATATTGTGGAAAACGAAAAATCCCATTAAATAGTTACTAGTTATATAATTATGTTTTTGGTGATCGTTTTCTTTTTTCGTTTTTTGATTTGGGAAAAACCAATTTCTTGGTATATAAAATAACGTCAATATTTGTTTTGTCAAAATTTTTGATTCCTTATTTGATCAAACAATAAAAATTATAAATAAATTGACCTTAACACTATAGGTATATTTTGGGTAATTTATTTATTTATAATTTTTTTTTTGTTAGAAACTTCTATTAGTATCATATTTACAATTTAAAATTTAGAATTCAGTGTTTATCTTAACTCATCTGTGCATTATTCTATGAATATTAAAAGAGCGATTAGAGCAAATGAAGCGTGCATGTAAAGTAGAAAACTCATTAAATGATTACGCAACATTCCCTAATCTAAATATGCTAATATTTCTGTTTTTCAGGTCTATTCGCTCTTATATTTAATTAGAAATGAACAAATACGAATCAATTACTAACAAGTTGCTGTATTATTACGTAAAAGTTATTTTTATCATTAATTATATATAGATTAATGTAATGAAATCAATCTGAAATTGCACTAATAACATAAAAATATATACATAGATTAATGTTATATGTACATATATTGATTCATGTATTATAATTTAAAGAATAATTCTATTTAATACAATTTGTAACAAAAGAAACTCTTTTTTAATTTCATGAGGCAACTTTAATACGAGTAGCAGTAATATGTTTTGGTGAAATGATTTAAATTTATGACTGTAATCATATATGCTAAGTCAATGATAACTACTAGTGTACATCCCATAAGTAATTATCCTAACCAGTTTTCCACAAAATTGATTACAATATGTATTTTTTTTTTTCAAAAAAAAAGAAAGAAAAATGAAACCAAAAATTGAACAGTTCCATCAGCGACTACAATCATTCGTTTAATATTGTTGAACTTTTTAAATAAATGATTCGTTTACTTTTTATGTTATTTAAAATCAATATTATCATTAATGTATATGAAGCATAAATAAATAATAATTGACACTTGCCTTTATATCTATGAAAAAGTAGGTATCTCAACTGAACTTTCTCTCTTTCTCATTCTTGTACTTATTATAGGATTAGATAATTTACCACATGTAAATATGTATAGGGATTTCTATCTAATACTGGTAATAATTTAATATTTTTCTGGTTTTTCTTTAAAAAAAATTAACTAAGTTATAATTATTGTAAGCTTCATATTTGATTTTATGTTATGTCAAAAATGTTATGTGTCCAGAAAATTAAATACGATATACATTGGTATATAATAGAGGTTTATGGGTCGTTATTGAGACAGTGTATAAACATCACTGATGGGTCAGTGGTGCAACGGCTAGTGGAGGCGTGGGTGGTACTATGTGGGTGTATTCCAGGTGTTAGTGGTGGAAGAAAATGGTGTAAATAGATGTAGGGAGGTGAGACGGTAGACAATTTGGTCATATTACAATGACGACTTGACGACAGAAAGTGCAGAGGTGGCGCATAGAGGCCGAACAATATGATAGGAAGTGGTTTTCAGTTTTCATAGTGTAAGTATGTATTGAGTGGAAAAGCGCTGACCTTCGTGTTAAGAATTGTGCATACGGCCATCGAGCAAACAACGCCGCCAACAGACAGGGGGACTCCATTGTGGTGGCGGGGGCGGTCATCTTCAAACCAATCTTCAGATCGCAGCTGCACCCCCTGGTGGGGCAAGAGAGGGGGGCTGTCATTGGTCGCGCACCAACTCCGTCAAGTGCTGGCCAGGCCGTCATATAGAGGGTAGCGGTTCGACTGCTCGCAGTGACCAGTCTAAGTGAACTCGGTGCAGACATGCTCGCGCTTCTTTATTTGTGTGTGGTGTTGATGGTGTGGTGGTTCATAAAACCAAAAAAATCATCGTCAACAATCCCTGGGCCACGACCCTGGCCCATTATTGGCAGTATGCATCTTTTAGGCAAATATGAAACACCAGCAAGTGCATTTACTGCACTTAGTAAAATTTATGGAGACATATATCGAATTAATTTAGGCACAACTTCTTGTGTTGTTGTCAATAATTTTCGATTAATTAAAGAAGTTTTAATAACAAAAGGCGCTGATTTTGGAGGTCGTCCAGATTTTGCTCGTTTCCATAAACTCTTCGGGGGAGACCGCAACAACTGTAAGTTGCAATGTTGTTTAAAACATCTAACTATACCCGGAAGAAGATTGCCGGTGACCGTACATCTTTATAAAGTTTCCAGCTTCATCGCTCATTAATATCTCCCGGACTCTTATAATAACTATACTGAGTGGAGTACGGGAAATTTTGCGTATTTTTCGATTTATTAAAAATCTCTATTTGTTTGTTTGGTTTTTTTTTGCTTTTTTCAAAAAAATAAATATGTAATAATAAATTGGCAACATCATGATAATGATTCACTTTATTCGAGCTAATTACTATAAAAACAAGAATCCCGTTAAAACATCTAACATTCCAAAGAATATATAAGAATGAAAGAAGCTCTCATGACCGATCATTAACATCATACACACATACACATACACACACACACACACACACATCACAACATCTAACTGTCAATAATGAATAAAATAAAATCATTCAAATAAATGCATTCATTTATAATTTGGAAGATTATTTTATTTTTATTTTATTCATTTCTTGCTACTTTAGAATTTACTTTCTATAATACCACACCTGATGGCTCGATTCATTCATAAGACTACTACATCTACTCTACACACTCGATTGCCGTGAACTTGAACTTGGGATTCTAATGAAATTGAAACCGAATGTCGCATTTCATTTCATCATTTTCATAATAATAATAATAATACTATCAAATTATGTTAATTATTTTGATAATTATCAAAATTTACGCTTATCAAATATCGAATTTTTATTGTCCTTGCCTTCTATTGTATATGTTAATATTCCGCATTTTTTCCTATTGTTTACAAGTTTACATATATATATAAATATATATATATATATATATATATATATATATATATATATATATATATATATAAATAAGATATTTAGGTATTTATAAAGAGTTAGGTAGATACTCTTAATTTAATTAAACGGATCATATTGATTTTTATCTTTCTAGAGGGAAATATTTAAAATAACAATGAAAAAAAAAAGAATAAAAAACACCAAAAATGTAAACATGAAAAATACAGGCCATTGCTGAGGTGTTCTGGCCAGGTGTCGGCACGCGTCTCACTATACATCTGTTCCGTGAAGTGCTCGAAATGACGCGTGCCGAGCCTGATCTGATAGACTTACTGTAGTAACCCGACCTTGAGACTAAGTTGCGTTTTTTGCCCTCTAACCTGTATGTTTGTTTCAGCGCTCGCCCTATGCGACTGGTCATCACTACAGAAAACACGACGCAGTATCGCCCGCACATATTGCTCACCTAGATTTACATCATTACAATATGATCGTGTTAGCAATGTTGGTGATGAAGAACTTGCTGGTTTCCTAGCCCAATTAAAAAAATTACCCCATGGAAAAGCATTTAATATAAAACCAATTGTATTAGCTGCTTGTGCTAATATGTTTACACAATATATGTGTTCGACGAGTTTTTCATACGATGATATTGATTTTCAGAAAATTGTTAGATATTTTGATGAGATTTTTTGGGAAATTAACCAAGGATATGCTGTTGATTTTCTACCATGGTTACTTCCAGTTTATTCTGGTCATATGAAAAAACTTTCTAGTTGGTCAACTGAAATACGTCAATTTATACTAGCTAGAATTATTGATCGTCATAGAGCAACACTTGATTATAATTCACCACCTAGAGATTTTACTGATGCACTTCTAATGCATTTAGAAGAAGATCCAAATATGAATTGGCAACACATTATATTTGAACTTGAAGATTTTATTGGTGGTCATTCGGCAATTGGCAATCTTGTAATGGTAACATTAGCAGCATGCGTTGAACATCCTGAAGTTACAAAACGTATTCAAGAAGAAGTTGATGCTGTTACTAAAGGTGTCCGTCCTCCAAATCTATTCGATAAAGCATCTATGCCATATACTGAAGCAACTATATGGGAAACTTTACGTACAGCTTCATCACCGATCGTTCCACATGTTGCTACAAAAGATACAACTATTGATGATCATAAAGTTGAAAAAGGTACTGTTGTCTTTATCAACAATTACGAATTGAATCAAGGATCTGAATATTGGGATGATCCTTTAAAATTTAAACCAGAACGATTCTTAAATGCATCAGGTACAGTTATCAAGCCAGCACATTTTATTCCATTTAGTACTGGTAAACGAACATGTATTGGACAACGACTTGTCCAATGTTTTACATTTATTATATTAGCCGCCTTATTACAATATTACGATATATCAACCAAAGGTGATATTAAAATTCGACCTGGTTGTGTTGCCGTACCACCGGATGGCTTCAACTTAATATTAACACCAAGAAAATGTTAAGATTACTATAATTTGAAATTATAAAATGGAGTTTGAATGTTTCATCATATAATTTAATATTGATCAGTCATTCAGTTCCAATTAAAATATAGGAGGCTTTAAGCCAAACATCACCGACACATTGTCATTTTATTTTATTTTAATTTTATTTTTTATTTTTTCGTTATGCCACCCTTCATTGTATATAATCATTTGTGAATTTATTGTAAAAATATTTTAATGTTTAATTAATAATTTATCTTTATTTGTAGTCTCCCAGTGTTAAGTCCAATACAATGAGACTGAATAAATTGTGTATTTTATTAAACTTGAATTATTTATTTATTGATTTAATCCAATTACAACAAGGTCCTTACAAGTACAGTCCAAGGTTAAATCTCGTCTCTGAAATCAACAAATAACAATTAAACAAAATTATGTAAAAATCCTATTAAGTATTTTTTTCAGTATTTTGATAGGAAATTGTCGAATTGATAAGTAGACAAGGCGGAAATGTGTTAAATTTCCGCACAAAAATCCTGAAATAAACCAATATGTTGCTGTAACTTAACATCAAATGCACGTTTAGTTTATCACAACAAGAACTTTTACCAGTAATTTCCTCAATTATGCGATTAATTTATCAGCACTTCCGAGTGATTTAAAACAATTGAATTTTTTTATAATCGAAACAATTATTTATTTCATAGTACCTACCTATCATAGTTTAAAATAATAAAATTAAAATTTTATATTATACAAAATTAATACTTATTGTTAGTAAAAAAATAATAATTAAAAAATTATTTATAGGTGTTGTTGATGTTCTGAAAATTGTTAATTGGTGCTGATCATTTTATATAAAATTTTGTTTATTTTTATTGTCGCGAAAAATATGAGATTTCCCTAACAAACAAGACAACCTCGACAAGGGAATCACTATTTCAATGTCATCGTCTGACATTATATAACGTTTAAGCACGTCTCGTTGTCATTTATAATAATAATTAAATGTACGTGTTGCATGTCTGTAGACACTAGTAATCATGATCCTAATTTCCGAAACTGTACATAGACACGTGTTCATTTTTTTTTATACAACAACATGCATATATTAAATTTCAATTTATATCTATTTCAGACATTTTTACATTCTCATCATCAAAATTACATGGCAGATTTTAAAGAAAAGTAAACTTTCTTTGACATAATTCTCAAATATCTCAGGCATTTAAATGGAATTCAAAATTGCAGTGGATATTATTCAATTTCAGTAACATACATTCGTTTTGTTTATAGAATAAGTAGAACAATGCAAGGGAAGTGAAATTATTCATTTGGATTTCTAGAATGATGGCTTTCATATTATTAATATAGTATGCAGTGATTTTACTATCACTTTTTAATCAAAATTTCTAATATTTATAACCATGCAATCCGATAAATAACGAAAGGAAATTTGCTAATATTATAAAAACATTGAAAATATATTTTATAATACCTACAATATAGCAACAACAAACAGATTTGCAATAAATTAATACATTAAATATTTATCAATAAAGCTAATTTTCAAGTCCTTGTTATGGCCTTTACTTAACTCGATTTTATTTGAAACTAAACCAAAGCAGATATACTCAATTATCATCTTTTATTTATATAATTCAAGGGAAAAAGGACTTGCACACTTTTATAAATAATTGCAAAAATACAGTAGAATTAAATGCAATAATTTCGAATACTTTTGCAATATTAGATAATCAACGATTGAATAAAATTGAAAAAGAAACGTTAGACATATACAATAACAATAAAAGATCTCTTTATCCTCATTTTCAACATTCTAGAACTTTTTTTTTAATATTTAAAATACGATCATCACTTTTTCTGTGAATTCAGAAGAGTCTATTTCGCAAGTTCCAGAAGAATTAATCCAGGTCAAAAAGTTTACGGTGTTTTTTTTTGTAATGAAAGCAATTTCGTTTGGTAAATATTGATTTTTTGCAATTATATAAGAATTTCATTTTTTGCGATTTTTATTTAAAAAATCCTATTAGCATTTTTTTTTTATAGTATATACCCGTATATTATTTGTGGTGAAATATGCTTAATTTGAACTTGAACAAATCTATGTTCTCATATGAATAAATTATATTATGATTAATTGCATACTTTCGGTGTTTTTTTTTTTTGGGGCAATGAAGAACGTCAGAAGAGCCAGGAAATGATGTTACTGATTTGTAATTCTTAATTGTAATTGTATTGTTGTTGATTATTGTTTATTGACGTTTTTCCGTTTACTGTAATTTTTATATTTGATATGAATTTTAAATGGATGTGCCTTTCCTAACTTGTTTCACAATTGACATTTGCTAATGAATTTTTCAAATAGCCGAACCAAGTTACAGTACTATGTAAGAAAGGCATACCCAACTGCGAACTGAAATACCGTTGTATGTACAGTGGCGATCAAAAAAAAAAGGCTTATTAGGGCGGTTATCACAAGGTAACAGAATATAAACAGGTCAGAATTTTAGAAGAGAGATGCCATTTTGGGTATTTACCTGAATAGAAAGATACTTTCTACAAATATGGTATGACTAAAACTGGCTCCAACACCTCCTATCAACCCACCTTACCTTACATTCACGAGATAAGCAACCCGACTCACACTAACGAAAATATGTGAAATTCTCGCTCAAGACTCGGTCTTTTTTTATGATCGCCAATGTACATTCTGTATACGATACAAATAAATTCAAATTCAATTAGTGTTTTATTAGCGGCCCATTTATAGTATGTATCCGGATAGAAAAATAATTAATTATTTAATTAATTGATTGTTAGTGCAGATGATCGTTATATAACTTCGAGAATAATTTCATTTTACTGTAACAAGCTAACTAAACAGCTGGCGTCCACTATAGTACTTATAGTATAGTACTCTGTAGTTAGTTTTGTATCGAGAATTTATCTATAAGATCTTATCGTTTGTTTGTTTTTTTGTTTGGTTGTTATTGTTATATATATATTTTTTTTTTAAATTAGAACACGCACAGGGTCTGGTAAACGCATCTACTATACCTACATACACTAGCTCACCTTGCATTGACATTGGATAGAAGAAGTAGCAGGGCCGCTGTCTGCATTTATTTATACAAAGAGATGATAGTGTGTTTTTCAGCGTACTCTCTTCCCTCGATACTATGTGGGTCAGTGTGATGCATATCACATTAGTGGCCTTGATCGTCACTCGGAAGAATTCAACATTTGAACTATAAATCAATATCTGAAAGACATATACAATATCGAAATTTTAAAGGGCATATTAGTCATTTGATTATTTACACACCAATTTTAAGCACCATTATACAATAACGTGTCCTTAAAGTTGGGCATTCATAAAAACTAAAAGCATTAAATTCAGAATCGCCATTAATATCTTATTTTAAACATATTACAAATTATTCAACTGGTAAATAATATTGTATATATAATATCTAAGGGAGGATGAAGCCATAATCGTATAAATAGGTAATTATATGTTTTCTTAATTTCTCAACTTTTCTATTAGAGGGTTAGACTTGGAAAAAGTTCGGAACTGTCTCCAATCTACATCTATGGACACATGAATTCAAGATTAGTTCTTTTGTATGTTGATTAAAAACAAAAAGAAAAAGTCTCTTACTTTAAATTAAACTGCATTTTACTTTCTCTAACACACCACTGTTAACATTCCAATAATTACTTTTTTTTTTACAAAATAACTTTGTTAATAACATTATGTAAGTTTTTAAACAGTACCTACTGTCTGTATATTTACTGTTAAAATTCTCTTGTATTTTTAATAAAATTTAATTAAAACACAATCCTTCATTTTATAAATATTCACCCTACAGAACATAAATTAGATTTCATAGAGAACACTTTTAGCCCTTCTCAGGTAACTTTTATTTTTACTAACTACTAACAATAAGTATTTAGTAAAAAGTAGCTAAATACCCAAAAAATCTCACAATCAATTAGCACAAAATTTACAATGTATAGGCTAATTTCACAACTAACCTATTTCTATAATAGAGTGTTTTTTTTAAATGTGGTCCTTTCTAATCTAACTCCGATTAATTAACGAGCGATTCAAATAATATTTCAAGGTTGTGTAGGGTAGTCCCCGAAGAAAATCTTAGCAAAATTAGCACCTCTTAGCTCATTTAGAAATTGGTCAAAAATGCTCGTTTTGTCCAAAATAACTAGAATTAATTCCTTGACCTTTTACATTTTCCTCCAATGTATTTTATTAAAAAGGTGAAACATTTCCTCCCATTCCAGAATACAATACAGAAAAACGAGAAAAATCAATGTTGGAAGGATTCTCGAGCCATTCATAGTCATTTTGCGTATTTGACTACTTTTTGAAAATCGCGACACCCTCAGAAACGAACTTTTCTGACTAACTTCAAAATGAGGTAAGGGACTATTCTATAAATTTAATAAAGACATCCTATATGTAGGTACGGTGGTGATCAAAAAAAAAAAGATACCACCTCTTGTGCGGCTGTGTAAAACAGGCTTATGAGGGCGGTCATCACAATGTAACAGTAATTTAACAGGTCAGAATTTGGGAAGAAATATATTCAATCGGAAGAAGGGAGTGGGTTTACTGATGCCATTTTGGGTTTTTAACCGAATAAAAAAATACTATCTATAAATTTTTCTATGGCTGAATGTGGCTCCAACACCTCCTAGCTACCCACCTTCTTACCCTCATAAGAAAAACAAACTGACTTACACTAACGAAAATATGTGAAATTTTGGCTCAAGACTTGGTCTCTTTTTTTTATTCGCCACTGTACATACATGCAGTTAATATTGAACGTATTTTCTTTTACTTTTCATTTTGGTAAAATACCTATTTTATTTTTATTATTAAATGTATTGCAATTAAATAAATACATAATCTGTTTTTTTCTTGGACCCCTAGAGCAGAACGTCCAACTACGCCTATAAAAATCTACTTACTATTTTCTAAATATCCTTAATCAATTTTGAATCTATTTCAGAAAAACTGATTTATTGAAAATTAATAAATCATCCACAGTTAATGATTTTTATAAATGTTCGTAATGAATCATTACGAAGATTGATGTCATTACAAATGATATTGCATTTATACCGGGTTATTCACTTTGGACTATGTAGTTCTTATAGTGACTCGCATTATTTAGTGAGCGATGTGAAAAATATTTCAAGTATTTGTAGGGGATCTCTAGAGATAATTCTAGCGAAACTAGAACCTCATAACTCATTTAAAGGTTGGTCAAAAAACGCTCGTTTCTAACAATATCGCGATTTTTTAAAACGAGTTATATACGTAAACGATTTACAATTAGAATGACTCGCGAATCCTCCCAACATTGACTTTTTTCGTTTTTCTCTAGTCAATGGAAATGTTTCGAATGTTTTTATAGAATGCAATAGAGAAAACAAGGAAAAAAATCACGACCTTGACCAAATAGATCGTCTTTTGACCAACTTCCAAATGAGCTACGAGGTTTTAATTTTGCTTAAATAATCTCCATGAAAAAAAAGCTGATATTTTTTTCTAATCGCTTGCCATAAGAACTATATAGTCCGAAGTAAATAACCCGCTATAAAATAGTGTAGCAACACAATCCAAGTTTCTAATCATTCAACTATAAAAATCTAAGAACCGTTGGGCCTTACAGTTAGAAAGAAAAAACATACCTAACAAGTGGTTGTTTTATGGGATACATTCCGCACTTTCTCTGATTTTCACTCAACTTAAATTTACTGACTGCCTCTTTCTCTTTGCCTATTATTTCGCTTTGATAAATAAAACGACACCCAAACAACATTGAATTCAATTCAATATTCAATTACTAGATAACGTTGAAACCAAATCTTTTATTATGTGTGAACAAATCGGTTCTAGTATTTGAACAACCATAAAAATCTTATTAAATGTAAGTATCAATCTTAATTTTTGAGAAATTCTGCAATCTGTCAGTAGACAATTAATAAAATTAACAAGCCCTAAACAATTGAAAAGTCTATTATTGACTGAAATTTATAAAAATCGTAATCAATATAATTTATTTATTATTATTATTATTATTATTATTATTATTATTATTATTATATTTCAATGATAATAAGAAATTTAAATTGTTTATGTTAAAATATAACCATGTGTTTTGTTTATTCCATCACTAATAAAAATAAGGCGATGTATTGCTCGCATATTTATTAGGCAAATTGATATCCGGTTCACGATAGGATTTTTATATTTTTTCAAATAATTATCAGAAACCATAAATATAGTTTGTTAAATTCCTAATAATCCTGTTGAATTAATTTTATTTTGCATCTTAAGTTTATTCACATTTTATCTTTTAAAAAAGCTAAATCAATGATAATATATGATTTTTTCCAAAACACAAACTTAAGGAAAAGTACCAGAATTATAAGAAAATAACCCTGTTGGCAATAACTTCCGTTCTTATAATTATGCAATATTTTTTTTGTGTATTAACACAAAAAAAAATATTAGATCAGAATTTAATTGAAAAATTAACCAATTAATTTTAATAATTCAATGAGAGGAAAGTAACAAATAATAAATAATTTGTTACACGTATATTAAACATAATATTTATAATTTGTTTTTTGAAAACATGGCAAATTTTAAAATTAATTAAAAAGTCACAACATAAACACATTTTTATTTATTATTAGGAACTCTTTTTTTCTCAAAAATAAACGAAAACACGATTCAGATAGGATAAACATTAGAAAAAACTAGTCAACATTTCGCTAACTTCCTTCAAATAACAACAAAATCCTGACGTAATAAAATGAATTATTGTGAGGAAAAAAATTAAAAATATAAACAAATATTACTCAAAAACATTAAAAAATTAATATGCTTTTGTTGATTGTATCTACGAAATGTGTATTAGAAATATTATAGAAACACCCATATTGTTATTGATTTCTGATTGTTGAACAATAATTTTAAATTAGCTGTTAAAAATTTTGTTGATTCAAGATTGTATACGATTGTACGAAAATAGAACTAAATACGTGTGAAATTATTTTTAATTATTTAATTTACTATTCATTATCTGATCTGAAAATGTCACGTATTATAGTGTCTTGATGAGTGTGAGCCAAAATAACACTCTCTTATTAAAATAATAATAAGAATAATAAATTAAACAGTTGATATTTTGGCTACTAGATCCAGTGGTATAGTCTAATACAGAATTCTTAACCGGGGAAGCAAGAAAGGATCTTAAGGGTGCGGGGCCCCTTTATATTAAGAAATAGTTTTCAAAAAGCGTCTATAACTATACCTGTTTACCCTCTTTTAATTTTCCAAAGGCTAAGCTTTCAAGCAAGGTACCTTTGAAATTGTGCAAAAAACCTTAGCACTAAAAATGACTCATTGTTAAAGTGACTCGAGGATACTCCCAACATTGATTTTGTTTTTGTTTTGTTCCAATGCATTCTGAAACGAGGGAAAATGTTTCCCGTTTTTCGTAGAATGCAATGCAGTAAAACGAAAGAAAATTAATTTTGAGAGGATCTTCCAGTCATTCTTAGTTGTTTTACGTGTATAGCTCGTTTTTGAAAATTGTAATCTACTTGTCCAAAACTAGTGTTTTTAAATGTTTTTCAGATGGAATATACTTAGAATCGACACCCTGTATGTGCAAATGCAAATTAATAATGATCCTATAAATTAGTTAGGGGCGCAAAATAATTCTCAACACAAGGGCGCATAGCATATGAGCGCCAGTCCTGCCCTTAACACAGTTACCTTATACACTCAGTATTATTTCAGTAAGAATTTCATATTCTAAGGGGGGCGATATCACATTATAAGAGTCTTTGGGAGTGCCAACCTGTAAAAAAGTTAAGAACTCCTGATTTAACGGGAATACATTTCTTTTTTAATTTCCGAGGAAAAACGACTCTTCCAAATTTGAAATAAAGTGTAATCGCTTGTAATATTTTAATTTTATTTCGTTTACCAATGGTCGTAAATGAAAAGCTGGAAAAAGTCCGAGATTTTCTATTTTATGAATTAGTTCTTTTTACTGAAAGACCCTTATTTGTTAGAGAATTATCCGGACCATTAAGCACAACTTATGTTTTTGACGGTTCAATTCGCGTAAAACAGTAGAAAAGAGGCCACGTAGATCATTCAAGTCTTTCCTTTAACATTTTCTAAATCAGTTATATTCACCACAATTGTTTTAAATCAATAAATCAAATAGAAGAGTTTATGAGACGACGATCATAATTATTATAAAAATATATGACGAGGTTTATGCAACCAATTAAACGCATTGTTGGCTTTGAAGTTGTATAATTAAATTTTCTATGTCGTTTATTCAAAGTAGATAAGAACATGCTATTTGTAATAAATTATTTATTCAATTTTGTAGAAAAATGACAAGTTTCAACAATGACTGAACTATTGGTGAATGCTTGAGTTACAAACAGACAGAGTCACTAATTATCATCCACATTATAACTATGAAATCTTCCTGATTACCGATTATTGTCTATCTTATCGCTCAAAATATAATCCATTTTCTTTACTGATTCATTGCAGGATTCCCCGTGGAAGTGAAAATTTCGGGACCAATAAATTATCAGTAATTATATTATTTTTAAAACACTTTCCGTTACTTCAGCATAGTCAACAATATTAATGAATTTGTATTAGGATGAAACGACTATTTCTAAAACTATTTAAAGTTAAAATTTGAAGTAATCTTTACGTGATAATCGATCAATAAATGAGATTTCAACATTTGAATTAGTGGCAATTTATGTGGATGATAATTCAGAGAATCAGACTGGATGTGATTATTGAGGTTGTTAACATCATAGATAAATTAAGCTGTAACTTTCAATTTGAATGATACAGCAAAATATGCAATAAAAAGTGAAATAATTGTTGCAAATAATTCACTTTTTAACCATGGACCGTTATAAGCACCTGGATAATTTACAACAACTTCAAATAATGCTGGTACTGTTGCAGCATCTTCGCCAGATCGTATAGCTTTTCTGACAATTGTATAACCATCTTCATCGAAAATTCTAACAGTTCTATCACCACTTCTTGCCGTTTTCACATCTTCAACCCAACTAATCTGAAAATTATTCATTAAATTCATGTTTAAATTCACAAATAATACAAACATATGTGAAAATATACCTGATATTGGTTTGGTCCAATGATTGATACAGGAACAATATTACCATTTAATTCAGCATAAAGTGTGGATAATTGTCCGGAATTGCATTTAACTTGAAATTCCGATATAAAAGCAATGTTCGTTACGATTGTTGCATCTTGTGTTGTAAACGATTTTGAGGTTACTTCTGGATTTTTACAAGATTCACACAAAACAACAGATATAAATGCAACAAAATAAATTAATTGACTTAATTTTGCCATTTTATTAACAGTTTAATTGATTTTTTATAGCGGTTCTGTTAAAAATTAGGATTGATTTTAAAATAAATTACCAACAAGAATGAACCAAACAAGTGTATGTGGCTAAATTGCTGAAATGACGTTTGAGGAGTAGTGATTTGGTGATGACTTGGCAACCATAGGTAGTACCCCTTCCATACCAGTTGGACCCCCTACTGCATCATTGCCAAATTTATCCCAATCATTTTTCGCTACACCAATTTTTATTAATTTTAATTAAAAATTTCAATACAGAATTTTGTATACTATAGATTCATCAGAAAAACGCCTAATATAGAGATGTACGATCAATAGTTTTCAAGTTACATCGATATTTTAAAATTCATAAACTTGAAGATAAATTACTACATTTGACAACATAGTATAAGCGATTTATTTATTTATATTTGAGGTTATGAACATTTTTTACAAATTTCCTTTTTAATAATAATTCCAATGGAGAAAATCTGTAGAATTTGTATAAATGTATCAACCGATACTGTTGCACTATTTAAATCAACATTACCAAATGCTGATGTTACTCTAGTTAACTTTCTACAACAAATTACAAATTTAGAGCTTAGGTTCGATTGTTTTTTAAACAATTTTTGTTATAATTCTCGTGTAGATTGTAGAAAATGATGGTTTACCCGATACAATTTGTTAGAGAAGCTACCGAAAATTTGTTGATTTCTTCGAATTAATCCAATTGTGTATTTCGTCTGATTCACAATCGAAAAACAACCGCGACAACTCGAACGAATTAGACGAGCCTACAGAGTCGAATTCTGTGAAAAATATAAATGTTATTGAAGAGAAATCAGACAAGTATCGTTGTAGTGGTTGTTTATCAACTTTTAGTAATAAAATTAAATGCTTAAAACATTTGAAAACACATGAGAATAAAACGTATAGATGTGATGAATGTTTACAGATATGTATTTTCAAAGAAATTACAATTAAACATCCATCTACGTTCACACACGAAAGATGACAATAAAAAGTTCATTTGTAAGATTTGCAATAAACAATTTAGTTACGAATATTTGTTGAAACAGCACGAATTTAAACATACCGACAATAAACGGTATCCGTGCACAGTATGTTCAAACGGTGATTTAATTTAGTAAATATTGATTTGTTTCAATTATAAATTGTAATAATTCTAGACTGTTCAACAGCAGAATGTCTACGTCGTCATATATGATTATTCATGATGAGAATTATACGAAAAAGAAGCACACTTGTAATATTTGTTCAAAAGAATTCGGAGTTCGCTCGCTAACATATGAAGAATCACACGGAAGAGAAACAGTATCTGTGTTCGATTTGCGGTAAAGGTTTCCGCCAAAGCGGCGCTCTAAATTACCACCAACGTGTCCATACTGGTTATAAACTGTACTCTTGTGAAATATGCAAGGGTACTTTCATGTCATAAAGTATATAATATCTTTACCTTTCTAATTTTATATTGTAAATTATTGAGATTACAGGCGTTCTTCGGGTGCATATGCATAAACATACGATTGAACGTCCATATATTTACCATATTTGTGGTGTTGGTTTCCATCAGTCCACCGATTTGAAAAGCCATCAACGTACCCATTCGGCTGATACACCGGTATTGTGCACAATTTGCGATAGACATTTATCAACAACTGCACAATTAACGATACATTTACGTACGCATACCGGTGAGAAACCGTACGGTTGTTTGAAATGTTCAAAAGCTTTTACAACACGTACAATGTTAATGAAACATGAACGTATATATACCGGTGAACGGCCATATGTTTGTGATATATGCGGTAAAGCATTCAGTCAAAGTAGTACATTGAAGACGTATTATCGCACACATAAGAATAACACGAAAAAGAAATGTCAACGGTATAGTACTAATCATCGACAATTAAAAGATATTGTCGATGTTGTGAATTTGATTGAAATGAATGAGAATGATTTGAATAAAAATATTGAAACGATTGAAACTGAAATTGTTACCGAACAATTTATTAGCGATAGTATTCGGATGATTAATATAGAACCGGATGGAGATGGTGGTGGTGTTAAGGCACACTTTACTGTTGTATTACCATCGCCTATACCACAATTACATAATCTTTAAACGTTATATTTCAATCGCGAAATTTATGAAATAATCACATCTGGTTAACAAATTGTAATTTAATAAGGTTGTAAATGATCAAGTCAATTAAATAAAAAAATTTCTTTTCCAAGGTTTTTTTATTTTAATTTCGGTGCACCGATTTAGGCTTATATAGCCATCATCAGCACCGTACCCACGTCAATAAAAGTACAATTCTAAAACTAAACATAAAGCTTAAAAACACCAATTATTACCGTCTGTAAGACGCTTGTTTTTGTTTGAATTATTAACAATAACTTTAAAATGATTTTACACAATTAAAAGATTACAATTTTCTGTTATTTTTAGATCTTTCTTTCTGACGATTCAGATTCTCAAAATCTTACAACCTTATTAGCGTTACCAAGGAATGGACAATCAAGATTAGGGCGTTTTAAATTGTAAAGCTCAATATTTATTTTTTAATTCATTAAAATGTCTTGTTAAATCATCAAAATCGATATCATCAGTAATTGATGGTGATGGTGGATTATTTGATGGTACTGATGGTAAATCTGGTAAATCATCAAATTTCTTCATTGATGCTCGTTATCCTAAAATCTTAAATCAAACAAGAAAAATTAACGAAATTTCGATGGGTGTTGCAAAAAGCGAAGCTGATTATTTTTACCTATTAAACAGTGTTCCATTTTTTGTGTGTGTGTGGTTTATCATTGAAAAACAGGGCTTCGAACCGGAAAAAAACCGACAATTTGGCCAGAACAAAAACCGGAGCTGAATAGAAACAGAAACCGTTTTTTTTAGGTTCAGGCATACTAATAAGGGTAAGCTAGTATCAGGCCTCGTTTTGGTGTACGAAAAGTGACAATTGTCAGTCATCGATTTTCTGAGATATTCAACGCTGTAATCAGCTTTGAATTGCATCCGTTAGAGGCTTCCATTTTCGAAAATTTTCACTAAATTCTAAATAGTGGTTTTGGATAAACTTATATTCAATCTACTAATAATAGATTGGGTTTTTAAATATACGTAATAATAATAATAATAATAGATTTAAAATACATTTTTATTAAATTTCTACAAATGTTTAAAAACAAACAATTGACGGATGACATTATTTTGTGGTAGTTGTAAATTAGAAGCTCACAGAATCATTTTAAGTGCTGTAAGTCTTTATTTTAGACAGATATTGTGTGATGGACCTTCAAATCAACATCCATCTATAATTTTAAATAATGTGGACTATACAATTAATTTATATTAAATACTAGCGTGTTAATAAAAAAATAAAAGATAATTTTCACAATCCATGTTTAGTTTTCATGTGCATTTTGAGATTATATGTCCGAGCCAATACTACATTACAAATAGGACATTGAGTAGCACCATAATGCACAGCTTGATGATGGTTGACGCTGTGTGGATGTTTGAAAACTACGACAAATCGGCATTGTGGAGAATGACTGGATTGTGCCTGTGTTGTCTGAGTTGCCTCCTCCCCTGCCAAATTATCCTTTTCTGTAAACAAAATAACTCTTCTTTATAATAAATGAAACATACGATAAATAATGAATTTTATTCCTTGATTCTCTTATTTAGTGATTTTTGAACGATATACTGAGAGTATAATTTAGATTTATTTCAATAAATTATCAAAGAATGTTATCAAGTGTTCTTTGTTGATTAAAATAGATTTGATTTCGGTGTATTGATCGGATCGAAACGTGAAATAAACAATAAAAATAAAGACAATGAATGTTCGAGAAAAGAGTTTGATTTAAAGTTCTACATCGTCTACAACTTCCAAACATTATTTATTCAATCTCGGGCTTGTAACAATAAAACAATACAATATTTTGTGTATATATGCTATATTGTTGAAAAATTACATAATTTAAAAAAATGAATAAAAAGCATATACATACATATCTAATATAAATTGTTATTAATTAATTGTAACTCCGTATTCATGATTGCAGGAGTTATTGCGAATTTTCTGCACCATTATTGTGATTCTGGAAATAATTTAAAAGTGAATAAATAATTAATCAACAATAAATAGAAAAAAACTATAATTTAATCAAATATTAGCAAAAGAGTGCATTTCCATCCATTGATATAATTGTCAATATAGACATTTCATTGTAATATAAGATAAGAAGTTGAATAAGAAAAAAATTACATCAACTTTTAAATTTGTCGAGTAAATTTTAACTAAAAAAATTGTTAATAATTAGCCGGAAAGGGAATCTTTAAAATTGTAGACAGAGTAAGAGTAACAGAAAGTATCTTATATCAGAAAAGGATAAATATATATAAACAGTTATTCATATAAATACATACAACTTGTAACCCTACAATCACCCTTTATTTTTTATTTTTCATTTTTGAGAAGAATTTATTGTAAAATACGACTTACTTATTTACATTTGTTGGAAAACGTTGAAAATTGACGTTGGAATCTTCTAATTTTCCGCAGAATACACATTTCGGTATACCCACATCTAACCTAAAAAAAATACAAATGATTTAGTATCTTATTCCAATATTTAAATTTGGATAGATTGATGAACATTATAAAATATTAAGAATATAAACACATACCTTATACATTAAGCACTGTTTAAGGAAAATAAATATCTATAATTTTCGCTTTCATTTAACACAAAATACACTACAATAAATAAATAAGCATTGTTGAAAGCTATGGTCATAGACGCTATGGTTGATTGAGAGAAAGAGATAGAAAATTACTTATCTTCATTGCTGGTCTATAGATGTCAGTTTATATCGTAGTTTTCGATGGTAACGTCATCTAAACTTGATCGATAGTACTAATTTCCAAGGTGGACTATTCGGTCCATAAGACTTGAGGGGGCGTCAACCATCATCAAGCTGTGCATTTTGGTGGTACTCAATGTCCTATTTGTAATGCAATATTGGCTCGGACATATAATCTCAAAATGCACTTGAAAACTAAACATGGATTGTGAAAATTATCTTTTATTTTTTTATTAACACTCTAGTATTTAATATAAATTAATTGTATAGTCCACATTATTTAAAATTATAAATGGATGTTGATTTGAAGGTCCATCACATCACACAATATCTGTTTTAAATGAGGAATCACGACTCACAACTAGGGATATTCCGATACTAGTAAATACGAGTAGGTACTCGATACTTTTGATTCGATACCAAGTATTTATAGCATCGAATCAATCTTTCGATACATACTCGGTATCGAAACAAAAGTACTTGGTATCAAATCGAATCAGCAGTATCAGCACCACCATTTAAAAAATTTAAAATTTCCGAACGCATCAGACAGAATGAGAGAGCAAAAGCCTTCTCACTCGGTTACCACTTAACGGTATTCATCGCGTGGCTTGTGCGCGCCATCGCCATTTAAGTTGTCATTGTCAACATAATTAATTATCAAACTGTTCAGTCCAGATTTAATTTGAACATACAAGTGATAATTTACGAGTATATTTATTGTAATCATCGGCTTCTTATTCCAATGTTATCATGGCACCACCAAAATCTATAATATGGGCACATTTTACCAAAACAAACGAAACAATTGCAAAATGTAAACAATGTTTTAAGTCTGTGAAGTATTGTGGCAATACGTCCAATTTATTCAAGCATTCTAGAACTCATGGAATTACTGTGGATCACAATGGCAAATTACAGAAAAAAGCAAATAAAGGGAGCAACAAAAGGTAGGATCCTACACTTTTCTTTTTTGCGACTGCTTTCCTAAAATGTAATAAAATAGTAGATTAGATCCTTTTTGTATAAAAATTAAGTTTTTTATCCAGCAGTGGCACTGTGACCGTCTATATATTGATAATATATGACATGATTTGATGACGGACGATGAGATAATTCGTTTGTATGCATAAAATTTATACAAACGTTATGTGTTTGTTATTGTTAAGGGGCTGTAGTGCTGGGACTGTTGGGGTTGGGATTATCGATACTTTGCAGATTATCGATCTATCGAGTGTTACTTTTTGTTCTTATGTTTCAGTTCAAAAAATACAATAACGTTGGCCAGCTCAAAGCATTTAATGGAAGATGATCAAGATCAATCCCAACCATCAACATCAAAAATTTCAGAAGATCACGATGATGGTTCTAGTGTAACCACATTAACTAGTATGGATACGGAGACTGGTAATGAGCTTTTTGTGAGCAGTTCAATAAAGGATGCGTTTGATCGAATTTCATCTAATAAAGGTAAAGAAATAGATATTTAATTAAATATTAGCAAAATAATATTATTATTTAATATTACATATATTAAAATAAGTTTTTTTTCAGCTGGTGGTACGAAGTATAACAGAATTGTTCAAGCATTGATATTTTTTATCTGTAAAGATATGCGTCCATTTAACATAGTTGAAGGTGAAGGCTTTTTACGACTTGTAAAAGAACTCGAACCTACTTTTAAAGTTCCTAGTGCAAAGTATTTAAAGAAAAGGACTACTGAAAAGTACGAAGCTTGTGTTACTATTTGTAAGTCCAAATTATCCAAGATAGACAATTTCTGTTTAACGCTAGACATATGGACAGAGACAATGAATGAAGTAGGATTCATGGGCGTCACCATACATTTTGTAGAAAATGGTAAAATGTGTATGTATTATCTTGCAACTCGTGCATTAAGCGAGCGACATACAGCTGATTACATATCGGAAAACCTGCTTGATATTTTGGAAAAAATGGGATATTCCACTTACCAAAATTCGTGCAGTTGTAACAGATAATGCCAGTTCAATGTTGGCTGCCATACGAATGTCTATTGGCGAAAATAGACATTTACCGTGTTTTGCGCACACTATAAATCTTGTAGTTAAAGAGGCACTAAAGTTACCCAGGGTTAAATCAGCTGTTATAAAAGTATGAGAAATTGTTAATTGGATAAAAAATAGTGTTGTGCAGTCGGATAAGCTACGAAAAATCCAAATGCGTAATAATGTTTCGGAAGAATCAGTTTTAAAACTTATTGCAGATGTAAGAACTAGATGGAACTCAACTTTTTTTATGTTAGAGCGATTCCTAAAGTTGAGAATAGTAATATCAGAAATTGTAATTGAGAGTGTAGTGGCTCCAAATTTCCCAAGTGCTGTGGAAATGGAAACCTTGAATGAACTTACAGCTGTACTGAAGCCTTTTGAATACGTAACAAGAGAATCATCGGGCCAAAAGTATGTAGCAATCTCCAAAATTATACCAATGCTTAATTGCTTAACTACAGAACTGAATAGTATCACTCCAAACTCTGCTATCGTTAAAGAATGTAAGGATGTTTTATTGAGAGAGCTGAAAAAGAGGTATGGGATGATTGAATTAAACGATCATGCAGCCATTGCTACACTTTTAGACCCAAGGTTTAAAAACCTGCATTTCCAAGACCCCTCTGCATGTGGAAGGGCTATTCAAAAACTTAGAACTATGGTTGTTGGACAACTAAATAGCCCAAGTGAGTCAGAAGATGATGTCTCATCTACTGCACCACCTGAATACGATTTTTGGAAACATCATAAGGAGTTAGCACATGGACACAAGAAGAAAAAGAAATCTCATCAGGGAGATGAAGTTTCTCTTTATTTATCAAATCCAGTAGTTTCTCTTAAAAGCAACCCATTTGCAGAATGGGATGACATGAAGTTTGTATTTCCTTGCCTGTACAAGTATGCACATCAATATTTAATTGTTGTTGCAACATCAGTTCCTAGCGAGTGCCTTTTTTCCAAAGCCGGTCTAACAATGTCTCAAACAAGGAACAGATTGTCTCCAAAATACCTCGAACAGTTACTGTTTTTGGGCAATCTTGATGTTAAAGAGTTTTTTTGTTTAAAGTAGGTACTTAACGTGACGCAAAATGTTTATAATAAAAGATATTTTTTTTCCTTCTCAAGTTTGTTTTAATTATTGTCCTTCAACGTTCATTGTTTTTACGTTAGTTTCCTCAAAATAAAAAATAATAAAAAAAGTGCTGAAAGTATCGATATCAGTAAGTATCGATACTTTAGGAGTATTTATTTAAGTAGTATCGAAAAAAGATTTGAGTACTATCGAAATGAGTAGGTATCGATACTTCGATGGTATCGGAACATCCCTACTCACAGCATATTGTAGTGACCATGTAGTGACTTTTATAGAAATATAGATCTCCCACTCCTAAACCTCCACTACTACGCTTTGCGAGAGGCCTTATTTAGGTGGCGCTGGTATTGTGGTAGCCATCTTTGTAGGAAAGAGAAGGAACAAGTAGGACGGCATTGTAAATTTTAGCGGGAAAATTCAAATTTATTTAAGATGTTTTATAAATCAAAGAATAAATGAGAAATTAAATAAAAACAGATGAAATTTGAAATAATTTATTAAAACAAATTATTACATAAATAACATTCACATAAATAAAAAGTTGTGAAAATTTGCCAACCAATACATTTGGCCAAATATTACACATGACATTTATCAGCAAATTACATGTAAACTTGTACTGGAAAATTTGTTCAAAATTACTGAAAAAATACATGGCAGGGAGGGCCAATTTGAAGTTAACGCGTTAACGCGTTAACGCAACGATTATGAATGCTTAGAGTAAGTTAACAATCGTTGTACCTATGGAATGTATAGAAGGAGGGCAATCTTAAGGCCCGTTTTCGTTGAGAGCTGCCGGCAGTCACTGCCGGCGGTTTCTATTGATGGCCGCCAGGCCCCCTCAAGTCTTATGGACCGAATAGTCCACCTTGGAAATTAGTACTATCGATCAAGTTTAGATGGCGTTACCATCGAAAACTACGATATAAACTGACATCTATAGACCAGCAATGAAGATAAGTAATTTTCTATCTCTTTCTCTCAATCAACCATAGGGTCTATGACCATAGCTTTCAACAATGCTTATTTATTTATTGTAGTGTATTTTGTGTTAAATGAAAGCGAAAATTATAGATATTTATTTTCCTTAAACAGTGCTTAATGTATAAGGTATGTGTTTATATTCTTAATATTTTATAATGTTCATCAATCTATCCAAATTTAAATATTGGAATAAGATACTAAATCATTTGTATTTTTTTTAGGTTAGATGTGGGTATACCGAAATGTGTATTCTGCGGAAAATTAGAAGATTCCAACGTCAATTTTCAACGTTTTCCAACAAATGTAAATAAGTAAGTCGTATTTTACAATAAATTCTTCTCAAAAATGAAAAATAAAAAATAAAGGGTGATTGTAGGGTTACAAGCTGTATGTATTTATATGAATAACTGTTTATATATATTTATCCTTTTCTGATATAAGATACTTTCTGTTACTCTTACTCTGTCTACAATTTTAAAGATTCCCTTTCCGGCTAATTATTAACAATTTTTTTAGTTAAAATTTACTCGACAAATTTAAAAGTTGATGTAATTTTTTTCTTATTCAACTTCTTATCTTATATTACAATGAAATGTCTATATTGACAATTATATCAATGGATGGAAATGCACTCTTTTGCTAATATTTGATTAAATTATAGTTTTTTTCTATTTATTGTTGATTAATTATTTATTCACTTTTAAATTATTTCCAGAATCACAATAATGGTGCAGAAAATTCGCAATAACTCCTGCAATCATGAATACGGAGTTACAATTAATTAATAATAATTTATATTAGATATGTATGTATATGCTTTTTATTCATTTTTTTAAATTATGTAATTTTTCAACAATATAGCATATATACACAAAATATTGTATTGTTTTATTGTTACAAGCCCGAGATTGAATAAATAATGTTTGGAAGTTGTAGACGATGTAGAACTTTAAATCAAACTCTTTTCTCGAACATTCATTGTCTTTATTTTTATTGTTTATTTCACGTTTCGATCCGATCAATACACCGGATCGAAACGTGAAATGAACAATAAAAATAAAAACAATGAATGTTCGAGAAAAGAGTTTGATTTGAATAAGTAATTTTAAATTTCCCGCAAAATTTTTGTAACATATAGCCTGGTTTCAAACCATTAATTACAGGACCTCTGTAATTACGGACTCTGTCATCAGCGCCACCTGAATATTGACTTTGTTAAGAATTTGGGTGGGGGTGGACTAAAATCGTCATGGTAGTTGGGGATCTATTTTATCTATGGATGGCCGCTGCCCGGCAGCGCGGCGTGAACAAAACCGTTAACGTTGAGTGGGAGGGATGAACTTTACGTTTCGCAAACGCCAGATGGCACTGAAATAGCTTGGTTCGAAATTTGCCGCTTAGATACAATATCAAAGGAGATCTAGATCTTATAACTAAAAGTAGCTTATTCTATTCTTCGATAGATTGCTCTGAACACGGCCAGTTATTCAGGTCATTTCTTTGTACTAACAATAAGTATATATGACTGGATATATCGTTTCACTTTTCCGATATACATGTTAGAGAGGGATAGTAAATAATACATGTATATAATCCCCTCGTCTATGATACATACAATCGACAATGTATGTATATAGGTAAAGCACACGACTCCTTCTCTACTAAATAATTGTTATTATGTTTTCAATATATGTATTTTTTTTTAATATTCAAATTCATTACTAGATTATCGAAATTAATTATTTGATTGATATTTTTGATGAGATATTCTCTTATAAATGATAATAATCGGGTGTCAATATCCCTGATTGTGAGTGGAATTATCAGTGTTCAATCCATAGATTTTATCCCGGGGTGAAGGGGGAATTCTTTTTAATATATCTCAATGCTTAGGTACTACATGTATGACTAATTATTTATTATTATTATTATTAATTTAAATTTAATAAATTAATAAACAGGTATATATGTATACCAAAATAAAACAATACGAAACTTTGTAAAAGTAGGTTATAATTTTACTGTCTTGCATATGTATGAATCTCAAACACCCCTCACGGTCGCCCCTTGGATTCAACCCTCAATTTTATTGTTGTTGACAACAGAAGTTTGAGAAAAAAACAAAGAAGAAGGAGAACATGTGAACATAGACAATGTGAATCTATGTAATCCGAGATAGATATAAGTAGCTGAATTTGTATAAGACGAAAAAAAAAACCAAAGAACCAATGGAAACAACACTATTTATGATAGCGGCAAAATTAAATAATTCATATTGTGGGAAAATATAGAGGAAACGAGAAAAAAAATGTGTTCATCCACCAATACATATTTACATACATACGTATATTTAATAATAATAATTTTAATATTAATAATAATCAAAATAATAATAATCAAAAAAAAAAACGACATAAAGTCGAGAAAAGGTGAACAACTATAATAATAATAATTAAATGTTAATTTGCGGCGGCGACGACGAAGATGATTATGATTTAGCAACGGACATTTTATACCGCACGGTAGCAATGAGATCATAACGCTGAACTATCACACATGTGAGCGCTTGTATAGTTACAACTCGATCGCTCTGAATCTCTCTGCACAGTTATACGTTTATTCGCCGTGCTTGTAACATTACAGTCAGTCAACATAGTTATTGAAGTAAGAGATCGACGTCACGCACAATAAACAGGTGGCCCACAGCGCTCCATATCTGTTGATTTAATTGATTATATACTGCCTTTTCATGAGCGCCACAGTGAGGTTGGCTGGCTGTTGGAATATTTTAAACAAAATAGAAAAAAATACCTACATATATCAAATCAATTAACAAAAAAGTGAACGAAATTTTCGAAATAATATTTATGGATTTTTAAGATAGGTAATTGGCAATTTAAAAATTATTATACGATTATTAATATTCGGCTTGTAGAAAATTAACAACAATAGACAATAGACCTCAATCAGGGAGAAATAACGAATTTCGATATTATTGTTTTTATCTAGTGTAATGTTCCTTTTTTTTCGATTTGTTTATTGATGATTGTCTCAATGTTTATTTTAACTTTGTAGATAAAGTTTCACGAAATGAATGAAAGAGAAAATTCTTATTTAAATAATTAATATTCAAGTTTAATTTAATCAATATGTAATTGTACTTGATATTGATAAATTGACTTTGCATTTTTCTATTCTTTTAAATATTAATTTTGTAAGAAAATTATCAAGAATCTATTCTAGCTTTAATTGCGTATAAATACGTATAATGTATCTCTGCATATTGAAGAGATTCAAGATGTGTTTTTAAACAATAAATGTGACACAAATTGCGATGTAATCAAATATAAGTAAGTGTTTGTGGATTTTAAATTTAGAACGATCCCCCACGCCAATGGATGGCTACCGACGTACGACAAACGCCGGACACGCGCGCCGTATATTAGGGCACAAACACAGAGCTTTCTATGTCCGTTGCTTGATTATGATGATGTTGATGATGATGATGACGACAACGACGGCGCCGTGAAAGGGTTTATTATGATGATGTTGATGATGTTGATGACGACAACGACGACTGTGATGACGATAATAAAGTCGACACGCTATTTTGTTGAACAAAAGAGAAAATGGTAATAATAATAACAATGATAATAATAATAATAAGAGAAACAGAAATTACCTTAGCAGTAGAAATAAACATAAGTTACCCCTCCTCCACCACCTCGGCCACCACGTCCGCTGCCGCGGCCACCACCTCGTCCGCGCCACCCTTTGCCGCCTCGACTCCCGGAGCCGCGGGAAGGCCACCCTGAAATATTGAAAGAAAATTTAAGATTATATGCAAACTAAAAATGTTTGGTTACTTACATCTTTTTTTTTATTTTTTTTTTATTGATGTAAGGGCGCTGCCGCCCCTACCTTGTTTAGCTTGGCCGCCACGATCACCACCTCCACGACCACCACGACCACGACCACCACTACCACCACCACTACCACTACTACTACTAGTAGTAGCAGTAGTATTACTACTACTGCTACTACTACTACTACTACTACTACTGCTGCTGCTGGTAGTAGCAGTAGCAGTTGTATCATTGCTATTATTCGCAGGGATACATTGTAAACGTAGGCGGCGAACTTCCGCTTCAAGTTCTGAAAACAAAAACAAAAATATTCTAAATTGATTAGGTCGATCTTCATTTGTTGATTTTGTTTGTTTTTATCGCATTTTGTAATCAAAAATACGTTATTGTTATAGGAAGAATTTTTTTCCACATTTATGCTTTGAGTCCTTTTCAAAAAAGTTTTAACCTTGTCATACAATAGTTATTTACATTACAATGGTATTGGATGTTTGATAATATTTACTTCTTGAAGAATTACAATGAATATTTAATTATTGCCTACTTTTAACAAACTATAATGAGTAGTTTTTTAATTTTTAAATAATTTTTAATTTATTCAATCATCAATTTCCCCGGGGTAAAATCTCTGGATACAACACTGATAACAAATTGACAAATAATAATAGATAATAGTTTTAGAACTAAATTCACCACCTAACTTTTATGACGCAGTAGTCCTGAGTCATCATTTTTTGAGCAGTAAAAGGACTTTCTATATTGTAACCATTGAAATCGACAAATAATTCAATAAAAGCAAATCAAATTTCTTCTAATTATATTTCCTATGAGAGAACGTCCCTTTACGTTACTATGCATAGGGTCCCACGAGATATAGCGCCGGCCCTGATTTGGGAGACTCATATTAAAGGCCCGTTTTCGTTGAGAGCTGCCGGCAGTCACTGCTGGCGGTTTCTATTGATGGCCGCTGCCCGGCAGCGCGGCGTGAACGAAACCGTTAACACGTATTTCTCATAAGAGCAGTCGTTTTTCAGCCGCTCTGGCAGCTGGCGGCCGCGGCCGGCAGCTCTCAACGAAAACGGGCCTTTAATGTTAGAAAATGTCATCCGATTTTTGTCCGAAGTAAGTGTGGCGCTGTTATCATAGGTTGACACTGACAGATCTAGTGGAGTCTATACACTCCATAAAGGAGATATTCAAAAAGTTAAAATAGTAACATTCGATAAATGCTGCTTAAATGTCATAAGCGAAAGACATGTAATTAAGCTTAAAGAACATCATAAATACATAAAAATGGTAGTAGTAATTAATAAGAGTATGATTTATTAATAAATAAAAAATAAAAAATTAACGATCAAGTGACAACACTCTTTAATATTATCTCTGGGATGGATAAACCTACGAAAACAGCGCCACATCGGTGATTTCTGAACTTCTTATTTTCGTCCAGATTTGAACCACAATTTAAACGCGCTGCGCATTGAAGATTGCCCTCCTTCTATACACTCCATAGTTGTACCTAACAATATCTTTGGCTGTCAAAATTTATATAACCTAACTTTTTTATTTATATAGTAGTTGGTAAAATCTATCACATATTTTCGGTTTATTACTTTATATTATGTTTTGATAATCAGAATACTTAATTATATTTAATTTTTCTATAATTATATTATTCTTTATGATGCCCACACATTGTGAAACACCACCTGAGGTAAAGAATTTATTTTCGAATTATATCCATTTTCTTAGCATTTTTTCACAATTTTAGCATCTACAATCGAAAACAATCATTGTTATACATCCAGGTTCACTAAATTTACGTATTGGTCGTGCATCTGATCTAAATCCAGTAACAATTTTACATGCAGTAGCTAGACGATGTTTGAATAAAAAATATCATTATGTCGATTCATTTCTACCACCTAGAATTGATTTAGTAAAGAATTCATTATTTTATTTTGATCGTTATTCTTTTTAAATACATTAGAATTAATTGTAGACCCAATCGCAAGAATTTGAAGATGCTCGTTTATCAGTCTCACATACATTACAATCATGTTTACAATCAGATGGTCGACGACGTTATGCAACACCACCACAACAAATTGCTGCATTTAATCGTCGTAGTACACCGGAAATTATTAGTTCTAATGGTGGTGATTGGATGAGACCTGAAAATGATATTGTAATTGGCAATGATGTAATCATTTTTTTATATTTATACAAGTAAATATAGAATAATTGTAATGTTTTAGATATTGAAACTTGATCCGAAGGAAACTTTCAATATACATTTTCCATTTAAACGAGGCGAGTTCAATATACATCCAGGACCTGGTGGTTCAATGACGGCTGTATTGAACGATTTAGAAACAATATGGACATATGTATTAGAAACTAATTTTCAAATTGATAAGAAAGATTTTAAAAATCATAAAGCTGTATTGATAATTCCAGATGTTTATAATCGTACATATTTACGTGAACTTATGTATTTATTATTAACAAAAATGGATTTCGCTAGCTGCTTTTTAGTACAGGTCAAATAACTAATGTCAAATAATAATAATAAAGTTGAATTTGATAGATTTTTTGTAATTTAGGATCATGTAGCTGCAACATTTGGATCTGGTCTTAGTTATGCTTGTGTTGTTGATGTTGGTGATCAAAAAACATCAGTGTCTTGTGTTGAAGATGGAATCTGTCATCCTAATACAAGGGTATTTAACTGTATTATTGTTGATTTTACTAAATTAAATTAATTTTGAAATAGGTACGTCTCGAATATGGTGGTGCTGATATAACGCAAATATTCTATTGGCTTTTACAAAAATGCGCTTTTCCATATAAAGATTGTAGCGATAAAAACAAATTAGACACAATGTTACTTCGAAAATTGAAAGAAGATTTCTGTCATGTGAATTTAGTTAGTAATTTTCAATTATTTGTCGATAATATAAAGTTTTTAACGAAAAATTTTATAATTGTAGGATATTTGTGGTTCACAAGAGAAAACATTTATATTAAAACAACCAGGTAAACCAGTATTAAAATATACAATACAAGTTGGTGATGAATGTATAGTTGCACCGTTAAGTATGTTTACACCTGAATTATTTGGTATAACTGGTCCAAAAACGATTCATACACAAAAAGCATCAACTGGTGATCCAGAAGATTGCCATGATGAAAATTATTTACGTGAAATCAGGGTAATTAGTTAAAAAATGTTCAACCAAAATCGACAACGACATAAAAACGTAGGGCGTAACATTAAGCACTCTTCAATTTGTGTTTTAATTAAAAAAATGTATCAAGCAGCGTCCTACTTTCTTATTATATTTCCGTTATTTGATCGACAATAATTCTAAATTTTAGCGTAAAGGAATGAAAGACAATATGGAACAAGCAAATTCAGATTTATTGAATGAACCGTATTTGGAACAATCACAAAATGCCCAAAATGAAGATGATGTTGTTGTTGATGCTATTGATACAGCACCAGCTAGTTATGATAAAGAATTTGTTATAGCACCAGGTCAAATTTTAGGTTTAGATCAAGCTGTTTTACAAAGTATAGATAGATGTCGTATGTATATGATTTTTATTATTTATCATTTGGATAAAATTATTAAATAATTGATATTTTAGCTAATGAAGACTTGAAAAGAAAGATGTACGGTTGTATTTTGATTGTTGGTGGTGGTATGAAATTTTCAGGAATTGGTACTTGGTTACAAAATAGGATTTCATTACAAATTCCTTATTTATATCGAGCTGGTGTTGATTGAAAAACAAAAACAAGATTAGAATAAGAAATTAATTTTTGTATTTTTTTTTAGAACAATTGGATATTATTACAAATCCGCGGGATATGGATCCAGCAATGGTGCCTTGGAAAGGTGCTTGTATTATGTCCTGTTTGGAAACAGCCCATGAATTGTGGATTTTAGCTTCTGAATGGGAAAAATACGGTGTTAGAGTTTTAAGAGAACGTGCCCCATTTACTTGGTAATTTTCTAATAAATTTTAATATTACAAATAATTTTATTTATTTTTAATTACCTATTGAATTAAATAAAATATATAGAAACACGAAATCATACATGTAAGACTTGCGGTAAGTTTATTTGTTCATTCAGAATTAAATACAAATTCCGCTTTAATACAAACAAAAATTGGCTAGAATTCATTTTCTTTTTTTTTTTTTAAAGAGAAGAAAATATATAAAAAATATGACTGAAAATAGTCATGAATTACATAATTTTTGGGTAATTTATTAAACGAAATTTGAATTAAGTATATATTGCACATAAATATGTTTTTTTTTTCTCTTGCTACATATCCATGAAGCTGTTCATTATTTTAATTCATATTATAAATTTGTACTGAACACCATGTGACAACATAACACAACTAATTCTAAACATTCTGGAACAAGAAAAAAATTAACAAATTAAAAAGAGTATCACATTCCTACAATTGTCAGCACCTTTTTTTGTATTAACTTAATGATAAGTATATTTTTATAAAATGCTTTTTGGAACAGACAGGTATTTTGAGGGATTCTCAAAAATCACCAATCAAAATTGGAATGTAGATATGATCTATATGTTATTTATGTGTATGTGCGTTTTTGTTTTTTTTTTAAGAATAAGTTTCGTTTTTCATTTTATATAGCCCGAATACTGTCACCAATGCCCAACAAAAAAATAACATACATACAGCTATCTAAAAATTATTTACATAGTATAATAACATACCAGGATGCTGTAATTGTCAGCATATTTAAATTATACAACACGGTTACTATAAAGGAGCTTTTATGTTAAAATGTTTGTTTCGTTATAGTTTTAGGTGTTCTTATTTTTTGGCAAATTAAAAAGTACAATTTAAAAACTCCTATTTAATAATTTTTTTAATAAATAATTGTTTTTCACTAATAGCTGGGACAATGACACTTGTTTTTTTTTTATATTTATGATGCTCGGTGAGAAACATATTTTGATATGTTTTGTTTGGAATGTGTCACTGTTGTTTAAATAATTAATAAATGAGAGAATATAATGTAAGGAGAATCAGTGTCATATTAGTATTTACTTTCTTTGGTTTAAAAAATAGTTAAAACGAGCACTTTAATTATAATTTGCTGACTACAATTTTTCATATTTGTCTGCATTTTTAAAAAATACATTAACAGTACTAATGTTTACACTAGCAGTAAAAATAATAATACCGCATCAGTATTTAACAATTATAAATTGTTCACATAAATTATATGAGGAACATAGTCAAACTCACTGAATTTTTCTTTTTATTCTTCTTCATCTTATTATTATTTTTATTTTTATTATTATTATTAATTATTATTAATATTATTATCATTATTATTATTTTTAATATTTACACTATGACGGAGAGTACCAGTTGGCAGGTGCTGTAGGCGTACTTTTCCCAGGATGGTACAAATGGAAACCAGCACTAGTTGCCCCATGATGATAGAATTGGGGTTGATCAACATATGAATAAACTTGTGGTTTTAATGGCAATGGACTATCTGGATATTGATGACGTAAAACATCCTGATAAGGTACTGGTGTGTCAAAAGTAACACCGCTATGTAATTGTTGATGTTTGTCACGTGGTGATACACTGGACGGAGGTGTCATGGCTGAATGATAGTCCATTGAATAACTAGTTGGATAATTTTGATGTTGCGATAATAAAAATTGATGTTCACTATATGATGATGAACCTTCACTGCCTGGTGGTGTTGGTAATGGTCCAACACCAACTTGTCCATCACCAGGATAATAACCAGTTGAACTACCAGATCGTCCTGTTGCACTAGTTATACCATGAACATTAGCTCGTATAACACTTTCTCTATTAGCATAAAGTTGACGTAATAATGCTGAAGCTGGTAATGGTCCTTGTTGTTGTAATTGTTGATGATGTGCACCAATCCATTGTATTGTAGTACGTTGTTGTTGTTTTAATAATGCATCTGTACTAAAATCAGTCGGTTGATGTGGTGGTGATTTACAAGATGGTAGATGTTTTGACATTGCATTTTCTAAATCTTTGACAGATGTTCCACCACCACTAACACTACCACTACCACCGCCACTACCGCCACCACCACCACCACCACCACTACCACCACCACCACCACTACTACTACCATCTTCCAAATTTTTAGGACTTGTTCCTGATGATTCCGATGGTACAGGATGTGTACTAATTGAATGACATGATGATGCTGGACTCATAACAGGATTTCGATGATTTGGACTTGGTTCTTCTTCATCTTCTTCATCATCAGATGATGCATTTTTACGTTTCGATGCCCGACGTGTTTTTCTTTGATCAACAGAAGCTGTTTGAAGTTGATTTGGAACATGTTCTAGACGACGTGTCCTAATATCACCGGTGGTCTCCTCTCCACTTGGGCCGCTTCCAGGATTCGTACTGGCTGCATCATCCATATTTTGACTGCTATCTGGGGGCGCATTCGGTGGACCTCCGCTGTTACGGCCATCTTACCACAGAATCAGATTAACACTATATTCAATACAATGTAAACTAGCATTGGTGGTACGTTAACGTACCTCCACGGTCGGCGTCTGGTGAACCGTTCTCTGGATCGTTGCTACTCGCCTCCTCCCTCTTCACCATATGAGTGCTGTCCTCCATTTGGCAACAATCCATTATCATATTTTCGTATTCCCGTCCACTAAAATAAACGATATTTTTTATTTCAAAAATTATAATTAAATGATACTTTGAAATACTTAAATAAATACTTAAATTAATTTTGTTTTAACAATCATTCTTCTCTTACCTTATAACATAATTAACGCAAATTATATTTTGTTCATCTGCGTTTTTTGAATTGCACACTACTGTAGCACACGTTTGCACCCAAGTATATCCCCCGTTTTTATTCATTATTCTGTAGTAATGAGTTAATACTTGACCTTTATGTATTACTGTAATGAGATATTTAATAAAAACAATTAGTAATAAAATAATTTTTGATAAAATCTTACAATCAATATGACATTTTCTTAATTTATTGGCATCTTCTCCATGGCACAACGTATATAGATTTCTACCAGTTAATTCTTCAGGTGTATAATCTAAAAGTTCAGAGACTTTTGGTTCACAATGGGCTATTCTAAAGTCGAAATTGATTCTAGTAACAAACATATCTGATTCTAATCGTATCTCATGTACACTAGGTGGTGGTAATGCTATTGCTAACGCTACCATTCCAAGCAGTGGTGGTTGTGATTTACGTGAATGCGAAAATGTATATTGTGGCCGTAATCTACATAGCATTAATACGACCTAAAAGAATAAATTGATAATTTGATAATATATTTAAATTATAGATATATCTTACTCTATATCCTGAAGATTTAAAATGGCACCCTCTTTTGGTTAGTGTTGATTTCATTCGTACACAAAAGGCGCGATCTAAACCTTTAAAAGGCGGATTCGTACCCAATGACATAACCGTTGAGACTGTAATGGAGGAAAAATAGACATTGAATTGGTGTGTTTTTTTTTTTTTGATAAATCAATATTAGTGTGAATGATTAAGTTAGGATAGTAGTAAACGAAGCGAATGTATGTCCAGAGAAGTAACTGAATGAAATCCAGTGGTGTACACAGGCTGCCACAGCATTCCTGGGCGTGACACGTAACATCACCACAGAATAACAATTGACCACGTACGTGAGGCAGCCTCTGCATGCTTAACCACTACTTCCTGTCGGAATCATACGATTGCATCTAACTTTGCATTCGAGTTCCAAAATTAGCAATATCCAACCTAACCAACTTTGGCGATATTCAATATATCTTTTAAAAACGGATAAACCAACTGTTATAATTTGTATATATGTAGGTACCGAAGGATTTTACATTGATTTGAATGAATATCGTCAAATTTTTAATTTATCAAATATTCTTACCGTCAGGATTATTGGTACCTGCTGTAGAAGCAGACTCTTCAGATCCGCTTCCTGGTGATGCCAAATTTTGACCTTGTGCTAATCCTAAACCTAATTGTTCAGCCATTTCAGAATGGTCCAGATGATGGATATAATCAAACACACTGCTGCCGGTCATTTCAACCTAAATTGAATTGAATTGAATTGAATTGAATTAGACGTGAATACATTTAATTCTATTATTTTATCATTATAAAATATAATTAGATTAATTTGCTATTTTATTAAGAGAAAAAGAAATCCAATTTTTGTATTAGATGAGGAATAGTGATGTGTCTCTGAAGCATAGAATAGGTGATAACATGTACGTGTTCCTCTAAAGTCTGCCATGTTCCCGCAGTTGCAAATACTCTATTGATTGTGGAACCCGCCAGTCCTATTATGAATGGCAGGCACGCTGCTGCAGAGGACTACGTGAGGAGCATTCGCCAAACGGGGCGGTCGGCATCGGGTGGCGAGCAGAATATAGCGAGAAATGGGTGCACAGTGTTGACTGTCGCGTTAGAGAATTGGTTGGTTAGTTATACAAACTTTTACTAAAATTTCTCACATATTCGCACATATTTCTATTAAGATAATATTTACCTGAGATAGTCCTAAATATATCGATACAGTTTCTGAAATGTAGAGAAAACGACCATCAGCTGCCAATGCCAAAGCGAATCCGTCCAATGACTGAAATATATGTAAAATATTAAAATAACACATTTATATTTACAAATAGTACTAACAAAAAGACATAATAATCCTTATTGCTTTGTTGACAAATCTAAATAAAATTCATTTTAGCTATTGTTTTTTTCTTCTTATTCTGCTTTGTTAATATTCAATAAAACCAAATATAAACAACACACTATTTGCATATCAATGAAGAAAAATTATTTATTGAATTGATCAATAATGAGTCATACAAAGTGACATTTATTATACGTGTCGTATATTACAAAAAGACTTGCTGATCTAATACCGTTCGTTCCGTCAAGCCTTTTACTTCCTTCCACCCAATTTTCCCCGACTGAAGTCTGATCCCTTCGGTGTATAAAGAATGACCGTCAAGACATGACAGGAATAAGTAACTCGTCTCAACGTTCCACCAACTTCTACAATGATGTTTTTTTTCCACTTTTTTTTATACATATAAAATATATTTTTGACAAATATGTGTGTAAATAAATGTATGTCGAATATATGTATGTATGTAGATACATATATCCATCAATATTTTACATATCTATAATAAAATCATCAAATATTTATACCTGAAGTATATGTGTGCCTTGGTGTTGTTCGAATATATCCATCGCCAGACTAGCTGATCGACTTCGTCCAGCTGTAACAAAGTTAATAGATGAGTCAAGCAAGGGGTAAATACTCTATGAATATCATCAAAACTATACGGGATTTACTGATAGAACAAACACCAGTAGAATACCCTTCTAGACATAATTATAGCCCAGTATTAGATGGTAACCCTAAATTATAAGCCATGATATTAGAAAAATATGAAAGACGGATGTTCTATCGAAAATACAATTGACTTCAATTTACTACATATATCTTATTTAATGTTTATTTTTAATAGTATCTAAATGATTAATTATTCATGATGCAATTGTAATTAATTTCAGAACAATTATGATATGTTGTTGAAATTATAATGATGATAAAACGTTTTTGAATATCGATAAAAAAACTTATTTAGCCTGTCAAGTTTACAAATGATTGTTGTAAGAGTTTTGAGGAATTGTTCTTTGATATATTAATTTCGTCGGTGATATATTCGATGTTATATTGAAGTTTTTACAATCTGTAAGAGTAACATAACATATGAGCCTAGCACGAACCTAGACATTCCCCGTTTGATACAGACTCAAAACCTGTAACAAATTGAGTATAATGTCATCTGTAATATATTACTACCCAATACGTTACTTTATATAGACAGTCGAAATACACATTCCCCACATTCTATGTATAGTTGTGGATAACTTTTCCAGCTGATTTTATTTCCCAATAATTGTTACTCTATATTTTTTTTATATCCTTTTTGTATTTCATCAACGAAAATATCTGGGAATTATTCAGATTTAGTCCAATTAAATTTACCCAAATATTTGTTGTCATTGATATGGGTGGCTGGTTAAAATCCCTAAATGAAATGCGATTATAATCAGATTTGTATATTTAGAAGCTATGTAAACAGGTGTGTTAGACAGTGTGTATATTTATAAATTAGAGGTAATTGAGGGACAGAAGCATAACCCTAGTTTGAACAAGACGAAATAGACAAGCAACATCCCCCGTTATCACAAGATGTTAGTAAAATTATTACAATTTGTTGTGGTTTTTTTTTTGTTTCTGGTAGACTTGTAAGGGATGTTATTCAGTATTGGGGGGTGTCTGTTAAAATTGTGTGATGCTTTAACTAACCCTCCAACCGATCTGACGTGTATGTTAGGCTTGATTGAAAGTGTGTCATCACGCTAACTCGGTCCCGCTTAGAACGACAAGGCGCCCCCAACTACAACATGTAAATCTAATCATGAACCCTCGCTGTTAAACTCGCAAATCCAATTCTATCCCCGGCCGAGAATGATAAAATTAGGTGGTGCTTATTGTAAACCAAACTCGGAAAATTCACAGCCGTAATTCGTGTACTTGTGGCTGTTCGAGGGTTCCAAGTGAAATAATTATGGAGAATTAGACTGTGTTGAACATTCTTAGTTGGTACAGTTTTAATGAATTGACATTGATCTGGAGGGCTGGGGGTTTTGTTTCAGTTTTCAAATGAAATTTACTAGATGCTACTCACAAACGCCAATCTTATTCAACGAAAACCGGAAATTATACAAACCAAATTTGCATAATTTTCATAAATACATTTTTTCGTTTTTAAATAGATATTTTACAAAAATTCAACTTGATTAAAATTCAGTGATTCCATAATAATAATAATAATAATAATAATAATAAATCTCCAAAGGCAGCAAGTACCTTATATAGCGAATTTTTTATGTATCTACATACTGAAATATTAATTGCAAAACATTCTTATGATACTGACAATTAATATATTTTATTAACATTGAATCAACTAATAAATTCATTTCCCGATGTTATTTTAATATTTCTGATTTTTATTGAAAAATACTTTTAATCCACAAACAATAAGAAACACTAATAAAATTTCACTCGTTTGAAGTTTGTTGTTTGTCTAATACGTCTAATCAAGGCCTGCTTGATTTTTTCAAGCGAAATTCTCTAGCAGGCCTTGCGTCTAATATTAACTGTCAAAATTAGTTACCACCCCGCGATATTCAATTTTTTTTCTAATATCAATTGTCAAAACACATAGCCACCTGAGATAATCGATTTTACTGCTTGTACTCAAAAAAGAGATTTTTGCATTTTTCTTGCGATCCAATGAACCGATTTTGATGATTTTTTTTCTGGGTCATAGAGGATCGACGGCTCTACTGTTATTTTAATTTTCATCAAAATCTAAGCAAATGTAATATTGAAAATGATTTTTTTTAACATTTCTTTAGCTCTTATTCCAAAAGTGTTGGCCCTACCAGTCTGGTCAACGAACTCATCCAAGCTATGCCAAAGACCGATTTTTGTACCAAGTTTCATTAAGATTGGTGTATTTTTACGGCAGTTATCGTGGGTATACATATATAATATATATATATATATATATATATATATATATATATATATATATATATATATATATATATATATATATATATATATATATATAAAAATTTTAACGAACGGTGGATATGGGTTCCTTAGGTCCCAAAACGAACTTCTGTGCAAAAATTTTTCGGAAATTCAAAAGTGAGGATCTCGTCATTAGCTAATTTTTTTTAAAAAAAATTCGCTAAAAAATACAAAGCACTAAAACATCAATTGAATATATTTTTTAATCAAAAAATCCCCAGCTTTAACAAACAATAAGTATTATTAGTCATAATTTTAAATTAAATGACTGTATCGACTACTTATTTTAGTTTTCATATTCTTCAAATGGTAAAGATGAGTCAAATTTCAATTCCTACATTGACGAACAATTGTTTTTGTTGCTTATCATTTCAGAATTTTGTTTTTATCAGATAATGATTCATCTAGACTAAAAACAGTTTGCTGACGAGCTAAAAGTCTTTTATTGAATTATCAGAACTGAGTGACCGTTGGCCACTGTTGGGGCGAAATTCAGTTTCGTAGTCGTAGAAAAATTCTCTAGAGACTAGTCGTCGACTACCTCAATATTGTTTTTATGAAAGATGTTGCCCCCATCTGCAGTTGGAGATAGAAATAGCCACTATTAATCCACTTTATTACCAACAATATTTTTGAGTGGTAATGTTTGAAATGGTTTTGTCTGTATTTAGTTTGAATTCAGTTCTAGTTTTTGTGAAATTTTCTCTTTGCTACTAACAATTACATTGTGTTTCTTTTTTTTTTATGTATTTTTGGTATTATTGTAGCACGATTTCCTGCATTTGACGTTTCGTATCGCGTAATAAGTATGCAACACAACAACATAAACATTAAGCAAAATTTCAAATTACGATCTACAATCACGTAGCAAACAAACGAATGGACTAAAATATCAACTAAATAAAAACAAAATGGTTGACGTTTTATTATTCTAAACTCATAAACTTAGATCCAGGGTAGTGTCATAACCTTTTTCTGTTAATAAATGGAGAAAGCACTCCAAATTCATCATTACTGTTCAATAATATGCGACTAACGTTCAAAAATGTCTGCATAGTTTACGTGCTAAACTTTCTAAACTGATCAAGATTCAAATACAATCGCTAAAATATTGCTATTGTATTGACAATGACCTGATTGATAATAATTTGATTAGTACAAGAAAAAAATAAACTTTACCTTTTAATGTTTTACTTGGTGGAGGACCATCCCGACTCCATGGTGGATCTCCATGTCCCGAGAAATCCCTCAATTTTAGGTACGATATAGTCAAACGTATGATACTGGCTTTATCTAATTGTGAGGTAATTGCTGCAGGTAGTGGCAACATTTTCGCTAATTCATAAAATTCAAAATTTTCTTTCCCTCTTCTAGATCGAGCTGCATCCCTACTTTTCTCTTTTCTAAGTTCCAGTATACTGTAACAAAGAAAATAAAAGAAAATTAGCATTATTTTCAGGATAATGTTTTCTAACAATAAGAAAATAAGCGTAACAGTTTCCAGTTATTTATATTTAATTTAAGTGTTAAATGTTATCAAGATTGTAAACACATAGACCGGTATTGAAATCAGAACTCCCATAGGGCTAAGTCGCGAGTAACAGTGGAAATCGGGGCCGGACAACAGTCCCAAAGGATATATAAAAGTGAAAAGTAACGTGTTCCGATCACGCTTTTCGATTGTAAGGATATAAAGAGTGGGTTGGTAACTTGACGACGATGATTAGACAATCTTGAAATAGAATGTCTGACAAAGTTGAACTGTTCCTGTAAGAATTAAGGCTGACGAGAAAGGGCAGGTTAACGAGCCTTCAGTGACACGTAGACCCAATGCAATCATTGATGCTGGCTCTGCATTTTGTTGACTATTGGACTGGGTAGAGAAGTTAAAAGATTTTATTGTCAATTTTTCATTGAATAAGTTCTAAATTGATTTAATTGTTTCTGTTAGTGATGAATAATAGCTATATAAGTAGTGATGGAGTATCATTGTAAAATAGTAGCAGATGCATTAGGCACGGAAGCTTTTTGATGTCATCTTAAATGTGAGTCTCTGGGGAGAGCGGATCATTAACGAAACGGTGGTTGGCACGTTCAACATAATCATAAAATGAAACATCTGCGGCTGCCAGTCAGCACACCAATGTCCATAAGACGTTGTCCGATACCTTAGAAAAGGGTGCATTTACAATCTACTATTCTTGAAAGGGAAAGGGCCTACGATTCTCTAGGGTCCGAGGTGTCGCCAGGTACACTATAGCTCTTTCGATAGCTAACCTAATAACCACCGACCGAGGGCCAACTCTCCAAGGACTAGAATGACGGTTGAAGTAGCATAGGCCAATTTCTACCAATTTCGTCGAAAGTTCGCCTTAATTTTGTTTTCACACGCTGCCCCTTCCAAGTGCCGTAAATTGAGCAGACAGAAGATGCCGACAGAGACAATTCTTTGCTTCAATTACCGTCCCTATCGTCTAAAAGTATGCTCTATCTACTATGTCCAAGAGAATTCGCACTCTTGTCGCTACCTTCTGTTATTGCGGTCCTGTTATGATCAATTCTTATAGTTTTTTTTTGTTCGTTTTATTGGACTAAAGGAGGGTAGTGTGAGATAATACGATTATACCGGCAACATCACTTTATAGGGGACTACTAAAATAAAATGAAAACAACTCCAATTGCCGCCTCACTATGCCGGATTTGTTGATTCCGCTGCTTCAGCGCAATTTACTTGGTCCCTTGCGGCTCTTTCAATCACACATCTAGATTTTCCCAAATGTAAATGAATCACTATACCTCGATTTACTCTACTCACAACCGCAAATCCCCAATTTCTAAAATAAACGTCTATAGTTTCTTCTACTGAAAGAAAATTTTTAAAAATAATAATAATAACAACAACAATAATAATAATTTAAATCAATGAAATAAACATAAACTGATTGGTTTATCAATAAAATTCAATTTTAGAAATTTATCAGAATTCCATTGTTGCAAATATTGCATGTTTTTCAGAAATTCACTTCGTGACCTGGATGAAAAGTAACTATCGTAAAAATGGCGAAAATCTAGATTCTGATTGCTTGGAGTAAATTTGAACGGAAGATGATCTGAACACTTCATAAAATTGGAAATAACAAGGGTCGGGTCAGCAAAATGTTAACTTTTCAACGAATAAAATCCATCAATTGGCTTACAAATTTACGACATGAAAAAAGCGAATAAACTGAGTACGAACCAGTAAACAACAAAGATACACTATCTACATCATAATGAGATATTGCAAAATAATTTTAATTCGAAATTGTTACAGAAAAAACGCAGGTATATTTCTTAAACATACATAATGTGTCGTTATGCAGCTATAAAAAATAACTACTACATTACAAACATTATTCGACATGATAAATATTAGTTGTAAGATAATAAATTTTGAGTAATATTTTACTCCAAGTATCTTTCTTTGGAGGAAATTTTTAATCTGAAACGCCTTTAGAAGGTATATAGATGTTATCTTTATGACGATAGAATTAACAGCTTAAAGGGTAATCTTTTAGTACAGCTTCTTGGAAATGTTTAAGATAATTCGATTATTGATAAAAATGATAGAGGCACGTGCTAGCTTAAGAAAATATGGATTGAACAAGTGAATGTTCATTTTATGACCTATGAATTCTAATTAAATAGCTGGCCACATACGTATTTCAGCTATAACTTTTCACATAGTAGATCTGACACAAAGGGTTGCTGGAAATAATATTCAAGGGTAAAGGGTAATCAGTAAAAATAATAAGACATGCCCTGGTTCGAGGAGAGGAGTCTGTTTGTAGGAGACACACATATCCGCTGGTACGAACCAGGAGTGTGTGAAGGCTGGATTGATGTTAACCCCAAGACCAATTGGTGGTTGATGACGTTGAAATCCTGCTGCATAATCCATTGCAACTGCTTGATAAGGCAGCATGATTGCACTATAATATAACCACTTTATAACACAATAACACAACACAGAAATAAAACTTGTGGTGGCGGCAATATCTTTAACACCACCAGAACTATTGCTGATGCTACCAACAAGTGACTAATGACTGGTAACGGCAACAAGCACGGGTGGGCGTTGGCAGGCGGCCCCCGACATGGAACGTTCCCTGGTTGGTTGTGGCTACGCAGCGTTCACCAGCGCACCTTCATACTTCCATAGATCGCGAAGCCATTCGCCAGATAGCACGCCCCCACGCCGTTGCCACGCTATAGTCGGCTCGAGTATCAACAAGTAGCCAATACACCACCGCCGTCACCATCAACCTCTATATCGTTTGATATATAGATAGATACACCGCCACCGGAACGCTTCTCGACCGATAACAGCTGACCAGAAGAATGAAATCAATCATCAAATTCAAAAAGGTCACAGATATCGCTAAAATATAAATAATTTTAATTTATTCATTTATTTATTTGTTCTACAATCAATTCGATTCTATTGTTTAGATCTTAAGACTTAACTGATAATATCTGTTATCTTCGAACATATACTACAATTGTAATTATATTTGAGACAAAACTGCATTTTCAGATTTCACAAGAAGAACTTCGGTTAGAATATTTAATACACCCGGCGCCTCCACCAAAAACAACATACCGACTAACATTCAAAATAGAGCAGCAGCACAAACGAATACAATTGTTGATAAAATTCTGATATCTATTTAGTATTTAATAGGTGGGAGAAAAAAAAAATCAAGAATTAAATAAAAAAATGCCAGAAAACGGGCCAGTAATGCATACAAATTGACAAATAAAATAAGAAAAACAAAATTAATTATTTAATACTTGGTCAGTCTGCGGTAGTCTTTTAACATTGTCGACCACAACAACTAAATAAATTAAAAGTCATAGAATATATTAAACAAGGGTCAAGCCGATAGCTGAGATACAAATTAAGATATTCTAATTATACGCCTCTAACAAGAACCCCGACAATCCCCAGTATCTAGTCTTCATTTGCAGCCAAGTGAAGATCTTGATATCCCCTTCCAACACAGTTCGGATAAAATTTTACCAACTAACATAAAGACATATATATATATATATATATATATATATATATATATATATATATATATATATATATATATATATATAATTTGTTAATATTGAAAATTATAGTCATTGAATCGAGTTTCTTTTCTTTAGATTCTCTTTATTATTTATCGAAATTATTAAACTGAGTTTAACGAATGCTATTGAATAAGCCCAGTAGGTACGTATGGCCCGGCTAATCGATAAATAGGGGCCGATACACTCTATCGTCGCAGCGATCAACGCGAGTCAACAACTACCACTACTACCACCACCCAGATCCTTGAAATTATATGAGATAGACCACAATTAAACTTACCCCCATCTGTTTATTTGTAATAGTAGAAATATAACAGCAGGTATGTTTTATTTGGACATTGTAATTACAGTATACAGCCCTTATGATTTTATCGTATACTGTAATTTTGTTTAATTGATGGTTAATTTTTGATTAATAATTTGATGGATCATTGTTTTTAGTAGAATTATAGGGAAATATTAGCGGTCACGTTTATACAAGTTCTTATTGATGCTGGAAGGCTGTCGTAAATTGGTAACAGTTTAAATTAACTACAAAAACAGGTAATTTGTGAAACGACTAAATCTTTAGACAATTGGATTGGTAGTGGTAATTCTGATAGCAACTAGCACTTTATCAAGCCTTAAGGGCAGTGAATTGTGCCACACATGGACTACTAAATCTGCATTACGCCTCCAGGTTAGACTATCATTCTCTTCTAACTGCTGTAGTTGCTCAATTAGCTTTCAATTAGTGGTCCACAGATAACCTTATCTATTCTCAAGCGCACATTTTATTACCCTGTACAATAGTTGGCCCCATCGGTTGCATCCCTTAGAATATGTATGTACATAAGTTGCAATCTATGTTACATGTGTGGTTGTCTAGGTTAAGTTAGTTTGTATGCGAACTCACATGTTCTTTTATTATTTGTCCTGATTAGCACAATGATAATTATGGTGATACGTGAGATAAGACAACCAACAGTAGCTAAGTAACTAACTGTAGTTTAAAGTCGGTAAACATTAAAACTTGAAATGTTGAAACAAATATTCGATCATTTTATAATATAATTAATTATATTATTACAAGTTTATATTTATAAAGTTTTAAAAATAATTGTTCGACATCGTTGAAAAAAATTTACCCCAACTGGTGTTGTCAACTAGTTCCCTCTTCTCATTAAATGATTATAATTACATTTGTCTTTCCAATTACGACCGTCACTGAAACCGTAACAAGGGAGAAGAAACATGAACACACCCTCTAGTTGAATTTTTAAAACATAAGTTGATCAATCTCTCATTTTCTTCATCATTACACAATTAGAAAAACCAACGACAGCTCTTTCTTTAGATACTATCTTTAAAAGTAGATAATCTAATTAGATTTACTCAGAAAACAGTTACATTGATTTGGTTCATCAATTAACAATCGAACTTTTCTCATTCTGATCGATATAGCTACAGTTGAAATGATTCACTTGAGTATAATAAATCCAGTAGTAGATAGGGTTGGTTATTAAAGGAGTGCGGCTTTTCAAAGACAGGAAGAGTTGAAACTGGGCGAATCTTGGGACCCTTCTACTAAGAACAGATTTAGCGGAAATTGCAAGGAAGTATTAACATGTATTAAGACACTAGATTTTCCCTTATTATTCACCCTTTCAATATTGTATCATAAATTAATTGGAGTATAATAGGAAATGATACTTATACCAATCTACTATATGTTTATCTGTCATTTACACAAAATTGATCGAATTGGAAATGATGGACAGTCGATTTTGGGGATGCTGATTTTTGGTTAGAAATACAACAGGGGCAATGCTCTGTGAAATAACCAATACATACCGTAATCGAAATGTATGAACACAACCCCAATGATTGATCGGCCCATCAAAATACTAGAAACTAATATCATATATTGACATCTCACCTGATACAATTGATTGACTAACTGTCTCAAATATTCTTTATCATTACATATTTTTCTCTGTTACTTGTAATTTCATGAATTATTGAACGGGTGGATGTAGCGGAAAAAATTATGGATTTATTTGTGACACTGGTGATTTCTAGTTTGATAACAAAAAAGTCAAAGAATAATGGTGCGATAATTCATGCTATTCATTCATATTCGAATTGTAAGCAGTGATTTAGCGAATCTGCCATAAATAGTTTTATTAGCATTTGACGCAATAGAACAATGTAGATCGACAAAAATGAACGAGAAAAGTATATGTTTTCTCATTGTCTTCTATATGCTTGAATGAATACCTAATGCAATTCACATTTGTTTTTGTCACCCCCTTTTCTTTTTCTCCTTCAATATTAGGGTCGTGCTTATTCGCATTATCTCACAAAATTACATTTTAAAAGATATTCAGACATATGTTTTTGATAAAAAAGAACATCATATCTAATCGAAGTTATAATAACTGAAAAATTAATCTTATAAGTATGTATTTGAGAAAAAAATAAAAGTAATATCATGTGGTTTTATTGTATATACAAGTCTGTTTTGTAATTAGCAATTACTAGTACTGTGTCCCTCTTAAAGTTAATCAGTGTGAATTGACTGACCAAAGGGTGGTTTAGCCAAACGTTCAGGGGCAATAATTCGGGAAAATAAAACAATGACAGTACGAAAGCATCGAAAAAAGGGGATAGAAATAGTCGACTTGATGTACGTGCTCCAGCACAAAACTTATCTATGTCTGAAGACACGACGGGAATATTTATATAGCACCGGAGGGTTCACGATTAACTACTATCACTACTCCTCCGATGATAATAAAAATGAATTAACAAAAATCTAGATGTTAATGTCGCACTCTTATAATGAATTTGTTTGCTCGACTACATCACCCTAGGGACAAAGTCGTATATAACATGCAAAAATATGACACAGCCACTGTCGTCGATATTTAACAAAGATAACAACAAGGTGTCGTGAGACTTGAGCTAAATATAAAAGGAATAGTTTATTGTTTGTTTATTTATTTATTTTTTGTTGACTTTCAAATATATGATTATAAGTGTTAAATGTAAACGGTATAGAAGATATATATTTAAATAGTCGTTTTGAAATTAGACCTTTCTGGGAAAGATTTTATAAATATCTAAGGTAATAAAGAAGGTAACTGGGTGTTCATTAATCATCAACACGAAACCGTCTCTAGATTATAATTCATAACGATTTTTTAATTAAAATCTCGATAGCGGCTAGTGAAAAATGTCGCGTAAGACACCAACACGATACAGATAAAACGCAACAAGGAAACGGAAGAAACAGAATATGAAACTAAATAGGAAACAGAACATTCGTTTTCGAAACTTCATTAATACACAGTCGGTTGTTCAATATTTAAGTGACTTTTTTTACCTTAATAGCATTGAACGATAATTTTGTTAAGACTTTATCGGTGGCGTCAAAAAGGCACAATAACTTTATAGTGTAAAGTGATGACAGATAATATCTTGACCCGTGCAAGTTTAGGTGGAGATGTCAGGTAGCCTGAAACTAGTCTATAATTGTTGTTTCTACATAATAATAAATAACCCTTGAATAACGTTGATGAAAGCGGACGAAAAGACGGAAACGTCGTCACTTTATCAAAATAACGTCTGATTTAATCTTGAATAAAAATTCAAGACCTCCGATGCTGTTATACGAACAAAATTAATACTAATAATAATAATAACAATAATAATAATAATAATAATAATAATAATAATAATAATAATAATAATAATAGCGACACGTAGGGTGACTGTTAATAAGAGTTATTTGAGACAATTACCGGAAACTGTACAGAATTTGCTATAAATTAATACTATATATCGAGGAATGGCACTTTCAATAGTAACTGATTAGGTTTCCTGGCTAGCGAACGGTATTGAATATCTGGTCCCTGGAGGCTGTTCGCGCCTGAAGCTAAAGCATCCGAAAACTGGAGGGTCAACTATACAGAACACGATGGAACACATTCAATACGATGACCGTGCAATCCACCCTTTTTTCCGTCCAAACATAACACCCTACTCACATTCCTTACAGTATACATTCGCAATCTGCATTACAAACGTAAGATGACCGTGAGTGATAAATTGATCTTGACTTGATACGTCCATCATAGAGATCATCCCTGTGAACGATAAATCACCCACAAGAGAACTTGTTCTTTATAAACGACAAAATAAGAGTATTACAAGAAGAAGAAAAAGAAGAAGAAAACAAGGAATATTTGTTCAAATTAATTGTACATCTGTTTCAATACAAGTTATTATACATACAAGGAAGACAAATTTTAGTCAATTACAATTGACTCGATTAGTTAGGGGTTTAAAGGGCCCAGAATTCGTATGCATATTAGTATTTGCTTAATTACATTATATAACATGGGGTAGAGATTGGAGGATGTATGTGTATATGGCGGTACAACCAATACACACTGGTTTATTTGTAGTTTTTCGCGGAAGGACGATATTCCACCTTTGAAGAATTATACAATCAGTTATCAGATAGATCATATTTTCGTTTCTTCTTTTAACTTTAGTGTTTTTTGTTTTTTTTTTTTTTTTTTTTTTGACAACAATAATGTACGAGATGGCATCAGGTAACGCGAGGGTTGGCAGTTTTACCCGGTGGTGTTGGATCTTTTTGGTAACTGGTTAACCCCGCTTGTCGTCCATATATCTCTTTACTCCGTTACTTTCTCATTTTAACGACTGATTCTTATCAGCTATTTGCCCATTTAAATGAAAACATAACTCCTGTCTCTCAGATCTTCATATATAATAAACTACTTGATACTGAATTGCCCCATTCTGATTCGCCTTGTTGATAACAATGTAACATTGCCAATTCAATTACTAGACGACCAGTACAAATTTACTATAATCTTATCACAATTTCAATATTGATGAATTATTAAGAGATTTATTCAAAAAATCGTATTAATCGTATAAGTATAAGAATTAAAAATACAACTATATTCAAGATTGTATGTAGATATATACTTATATGTTTAAACAGTGTGTGTATATGTAATCCACCCCCTTTTAGACGCAGTACACTTATGGGCCCCGAGATAATTTAAATCTACAAAACACGACATAACGGCCGTAATCTCGCTAGTTCTCTATGTATCGTACTAAAATGCAAATCATTTAATAAAAGGTGTCGAGCAACTCAACTACATACTTACTTTATGATGCGTGTTCTCCCTTTACAACGTTATTATACCACGATTAGAATTTCATTTGCTTAACTACCATCAACTTTGATAAAATTAGATCGTCATAATGATTATTTCCAATAAACTTTTAATTGTTGATTTAGAAGAAAATAGTCGATTTAAATGTTTAGAATATATATTGCAATAACTATTACAAGAATAGAATGGTGGCTGGGTCCTGTTTGCATGCAAAAATGTGCAATTTGTAACAATAAAATGTAACGAGCATGTGACAGGGAATATCTACTGTAAAAATTTATTTAAGACGATATGGGTTTTAAATTGTTAAAAAAATTACTCGAGGGATGTTAAATGACTAGCATCAAATAATTTGAAAACTTGAACAATTTCTATTATAAGAGTAATAAAATGGTGTGTTTTTTTTTGCTAGATAGATTATATAAAGTGTAACTCTATTAGTATGAATACCGAATAGACAAAAACAGATTCCCTTTTATCGCAATTGTTCTTAATACTCTGTAGCATCTAAGATGCAAAATTAACTATAAATGAGTGCATTTAACCCGTCTTTTAAAGGGTTAAATTTACGTTTTAATTTCACACACAATAACGCGCCAATGTTAGAAGAAACAGAAAAGGGTTGAAACATTTACTTTTAATCTGCCCCAGTTGTGTGGTTTTTCGCGGTTATTTCAAATTACTGTGGTTTTAAAGTCGGCAATTCCGTTTTAAATATTTATAGAATATTGTTCGCTTGAGACATACAAAAAAACAACAATTTGTACAAGAAAATTTTGTATTCCCAAAAACACAAGTCGATTATTATCTAGTAAAATGAATTAATTTATTGCACTTATACAATGTCGGACAAAAATGATAGGTACGTTCTTTAGTATCTTTCGATGGAAATACACAAGGGTACTGACAAATCCCGGTATGTAAATGGAGTAATAAAACTAAATCACGCCAGATCTACTTTGATCTCGAATTGTCGAAATAAGCATAGTGTGTATGGAAGCCTCTTGAGGGATTGTGAACGTATATCATAAAACTTAAGGATCGGCCCTTACGGCAGCCTATTTACCTGTGAACACCGTACGAATGTGAATCTACAGCATATCTGCAAAATAAAATAGCAATTCTTCAACTTAAATATTCAGACAAATAAGTATATTTTGCAACACAGACATATATTATTGCAAGCAAATTATCGTTTATCCTAACAAAGTTAACAATATAATAAAAATTATAAATATAATCATTATTATATCTATCGATTAGAATCGGAATTTATTATTCGATTAATAGTCGAATGAAAAATGCTTATAATTTATTAATTATGTATTATTTAATTGAACATAACGCTTATTCTTGTTAGGCTACAATAATCTTTATTGCTAATAAAAAACATTAAGCACTATAATTGTTCTGATTATTGAAAAATTACAAAGAAAATTTATTTGTCTAGAGAAAATGTGTTGTACGCCACCTAGAGATTGTTTCTAGAACTATTGAGCTTAGTCGACGCAATCCTAGAGGACGCTTATTTCATCGATGCACTCATTTTAAATGATTATAAACCACAAAATTTGATAATTTAAAATAATATAATCTGAATTAAACGAGCTAAATTAACAAAATTTTCGTGTATTTAATGATTTACTTTTAAATAAAGTAATATTAGTTTGCTGAAACAACGACAGGGGTGGGTCTGAATATGATCGTAACATATTGTTAATTGTTCAAGCCCCATTGCCCAATTTGATGGGACCGTATTCAGCGAGTAGGAACTAGGACAAAGTCTGGGGTTCGGCATAGTGTTAACTGATAGTGAGTGACAGTCGAAAGGGGCGTTAAATGGAAATTAGCTTTTGACTAAACGTTTTCATATGCATGAATTTGAGATAAATATTGTGTTAGTCAGTAAGCGAAACAAATGCGACAATAGTACCTACGGAATTAATGATAACAACAACAATATTGTTAATGTTAATTATGTCTAGCTAGTTATTTTAATATGTTTTAAAATTTTATGCAGTTTCACTTAGTTTTTTTTTTGATGATGGATAATTTAATCCTGTAATGTATATGATTAAGTTGTTTAGTTCAGATCGAGACATAACGAGATAGCTCGACAGTAGACGGCTTCTGTTCCCCGTCTTTGCATACCCTTGTCGATATTTGAAGATGGTATCTAGTTAACATGCAAATTGCAATATGTATAAGCTGAGACTGCGACGTCTTCACAAGGTAACGTAATAGAAAATGATATAGAGATGGGTGCCCCCAGATTATTGAGATTTGGTTACAGAATTAGCAAACACCCTTCGTTTCCATTGATCTTATTTACCCATGTATAATATGCACCATCTTTTATACGACCGTTTTTCAAATAATCCCCCAAACAAGATGTTGGTAGACTTATGTCATTTTACTTTTTTTTTTCTGGTGTATTTTTTTCTCGTATACCTAATATAAAAATTGGCTGCCTGTAGCTGTAGAGGGTTGATGTGTCGTTATTAATATGTATAGAATATTCGTCAATATTATAATAAGATAGGAATGTAATGTCGATGACAGAAACATGAGAAAGAATCGGTTTTTTAGTTTAGTATTGTCGGTTTTTAACATGCATATCTTATTAGGTTCACATTTTGGTGAGAGGTGTGCAAAGAATGTGAATGAATGGAAATAGGATGGTGCAATTAAAGCTGCCTAAAGAATTCTTTCACCCACTATGTTCAAGTCATGGATGAATTCCTATTCGCACTTGGAGTGACAAACTGCTTTTCAGGAACGCATTTATTGCAGGGTGTATGTTTCATAAAAGCGTACAAGACTGGAGGTCTGCCGCATAAATCATGGCATTCCGTAGGCAAAATCAACAATGTAGGACAGATAAGTTGACAAATCAGTAGGCGGCCACTATCTTTGCCAACACATGTTTTTAGCCTTTCAAATTCGACCGCAGAAGGACACTGAATTTTTCATTCATATCTCCAAATGACAAAGATTTCGATGCATTTCCATATAAATTACATCATATTTCTGGAAAGAAGGGCGACAGCCAGGGGCTTGCAAGACGCGTCTTTGGAGGCTGTTAGTCATTCTAACAATGATTTATGAAGGCTAGCATATTGCTGGGCGGCGGCTCGGCCACCGGTGCTACCCCCTTATATTGTACGGGATGTGGGCCATCCTATTGCCGCTGGATTACCAACTTGTTCGCCACCGGAACGTTTTCCTATATGTGTAATCAGCCTGCGGCGGCGCTCAACATACCCGTTCACTGTCAACCAATTACGCACACGGACCGTATAATTTGGGGCTATAAACCAAAATAAGTCTCAGTCGGCCTTAGATGCCGACTAAAATCAATTTGTGCAAACGGAACCTGCCTCGGTCGCCGAACCATACAAACAATACCCCAGACTCTCTATTTTCATCAAAGTGACCGTTCGCCAGATCATTTCGATCCTGCACATTAACAATTTTTTTTTTTAACACTTATTGTTTTGATGATAAACAAATCAAATGCCCTAAACCGATATCATCAATCGTTATTTAGGTACTAATATAGATATATTGGTTAATTTTTAAATGACCATTTTTATGACCTTTTAATGTGACGTGTTCTGTCTTCATTATGCATTTTATTAGTATTATTATTTAAAAGAAAAAGATATATGTTTGTTTATTTATAATAAACATTTTAATATTTTTAAGTAATAAATAATGGTGACATAACATTTATATGAGAAATTTTCAGATTATTTGTATTTACATTCATACATACATACATATATATGCCTATATATACAAATGATAAAGATTTAAGAAACTTGAGAGGTGTGTGCATCAAACACCTTTGTTCAGTAGAAGACTTATTAGTTGGTTAAATGTCTTTCATATGTATCATTGCAATTTCACGAGTATTCATAAATAGCATAGATGCAGCTATAAATCGGGAATCGTGTCGGACTGAATCCCTGGGTGATCGTAGTGTGCATCAAGAAGAAGTCAGACGGGTGCCTTGTATGCTAGAATTGGGAATCAAGTACAACCCTGGCCCGTTACCTGTGGGGGAAACTAATCGAATAACATGGCACTCGTCCTGTGGGATCTTACCGTTAATAACTTTTTAAGACCAATGTGTGGTTCTACGATCATTACCAAATGATGACCGCACAACTAAGTGTTGTTAGTTTTGTTTTTACGACCGGAATTCCGTCTCCAACCAACTATTTACCATCTTGACTTTGTTGCGACTTCATCAACTATAATACCTTTAGTAAGTAGTTAGAAACGGCTTTAACCAATATAAGACAAACTCAAAACAAAGATGTTACAACTAAGAATACAAGATTAGCAAGTTAACCCGTTGGGAAAGCAGATAGATGATGATAGTGGTGTTGGTGGTAGTTATGGTTTAGCTTTCGGCCGTGACCCTAGACTCCCCTATACTACGGATTATAAGCCGGTGAAATAACTCGGGAAGTTAACAAGAGTTTGCACTCAACAATCTTTTAGCGGCCACGAGGCGACACTGAAGACGTTAAAAACGCAGAGGATTGCCACCCCTTGTCCTTATATCTAATATATAGCTACTCTACCAACTTATGGTCCTCTCACCTGACCGATGTTTCATTTTATATACTGACCAATATAAAAACTGAATAAAAAAAATTACTATTGATATTACTCAAAAATAATAAAAAAAATTGTGAGTGATTCTATACAAAAGAAAAAGGTTATTGACATTTAAAAATTAAAATTCGTATTACTTAAGTTTGAAAAATGTTCAAATTGATTTACTTGTTGAATTAAATGAAAAACAAAGAATTATATAAAGTTAATTAATGAGCCTTGACGTTATAAATTAAATTTGTCCAGGTTGATTTGTTATTATGGTTAGCAGACTACGGAAGCGAAAGTGAATCGAACAAATTAAATCAAATCAAATCAAATCAAATCAAATACAGTTGCACCATTTGCAGGCTGTTCTATTTTCAAAATATTCAATCAAACGAAGCAGACAAACAGGTCCACAAAAAAAAAATAACGATAAAAATATTTTCGGGATTAAACAATGAAACTAAATATTTAGTAGTGTGTAATTGAATTCTGATTAAAGAGAAACACAAGCATCTTTTCTTAGTCCTTTATCTTTAAATATCCATGAAATGAAGTGTTTTATTATAGTGCCGCAATTTTTGTGTTCATGAATATTACGGCTCAAGTATTTTTTTATATTTGTCTTGATCCAAAATCGAACTTTTCGATTACTTAGCCATTGACTCAGCTAAAATTGTTGTTTTTGTTTGTTGATGTTTTAAGACATTGATAGGCTTGAAGATGGAACGAGTTTATTTTCAGTTGGTAAGTGTGAAATTTCTTCATTTTTAACAGAAAAAAAAAACACTATTAAAATGATTCAACAAACTAATTAAAATTTGACATAAAATTGTAATTTATAAACAATCATATCTTTGGATTTTATATTGATATGATTTGATATTAGAATATTTTGAGATGTTTAAATTATAAGAAGTTGTTAGAACAGTGCGTTAACCCTAGCACAGTGCAATTCACGACCGAATTAAGAAAATTACGCCAGACTACGTCCTCTACCTCTATATTCTCGATTAACATTATCGTGTGTTTTTTTTTGTTGTTTTATGACAAAAATGTTTTGTTCAATTATGTGTGAAATTAAATCTGATTTTTTCGTTTTTTCCGATAGTGATTTTCAGAGTGCCTATTATTATTTTTTAATTTACTCGGCTAAGTCTGGACTTACGCATACATTAGATTGCATTTACATTGTTTCACCGCAAGTTTTACATTCTCTTTTTCAATAAATAAAGAATCGATTATTGTAATTTGAATAACGTAAAAATTTCCATTGGTTTAAATTTTAGAAAAAAAATGGACAAAATACTACTTGACCGTTTTCCAATGCTGTTTAAAATAATAATTAATTGTTCAATTTATAGTGAAAATGATCGATAGGTTTTGTTTGGTAATTTTTTGGGAGATATAATTAACGATATTAACATTTATTAACGTTCCATTGCTTTAACCGGCTATAGTTTGAAAGAAGCTAATGAATCATTCTTAATATACGTAGAGCCAACATTGGATTATTTATGACCCGTTGGCATTCAAGCGACTATCACAGTACGACGGACCTCGAAGCTGTTTGCCAACCTCAAATCCAGATAACCCACCCCTTAGATGTTTGAAAGTGTCCTGAATTAAGGACTTCCAACCCCAGTAAACATAAACATAGATAGATCAAATTCATAAATAACACTATAACAGGAAAATATTGCACGAATTCAACCATTATACATTAAAAATATATTTGTTCTTTATTTAAATCTAACCGTTGGATTACTTTTGTATTGATGATCTGATAAAAGTATTGTAAACTAAAGAAAAACTCCTACTGAAATTGTTGGTAAAAATTCTGTATCGATCTTATCGTGATTTTGATGAGCGATGACGGCATATTTCAAACACAGATTCGTCAAGTCTTGTTGTTGTGTAGAAAGTTGAAAAACGTACAATTCCCGCGGCGATGTGCGAAGATAATTTTGATTAGTTGACTAACATTTATTTAACCGGGTATGCGATCACGTGTACTTAAGAATGCTTATAATAAGGAAGACGTTTGTTAAGTATCAGTGGCGGCCCGTCGATTTTGAATTAGTTAAAATGATAATATTCTTTGTTAGATTTGAATATTTCTTCCTGTTATTTCTTTAAACCATAAAGGTCGCTTTTATACGATGAAATCATTACCGTGGGAACTGGGAACTACATAATACTTCATTTTTTTTAGCATTTTAGTTGAGATGATGACGATATTAAGAGTTGCATTTGTTGAGACAGTAGGTATATGTAGATAGAGACGTATTTATGATTTATTTTTACGAGTACTGACAGTGTAAATTAATTATCTTGAGTAGTTTGTTTCAATATATTTTTTTAAAGAAAATATTTTACAATTTAAAATGCTAATTATTAAGTAAAGCATCAGTAAAACAATTCTAGTTGTTTCATAAATTTTTTTGATAAATTTCCAGTGTAAATGTGGCTGCACCTATTATGATAAAAGCTTTCATAGCTTTGAATAAAATATGTAGTAGTGTGGTGGTTCTAAAAAGCGGACTATGAAAGAAACATTCAATGAAACGTGAATTATTCCTTGTGGCGTTATTTGGTCTAATGCTGTTTCAGTGTTGCAATTTTACTAGTTGATGATTTTGTTATTATTATTATTATTATTTCTATATATACATTATAATTTGATATTGTATAATATTCATTCTAGTTTATCGCCATTTATCTGGTTTATTGTTTTGTATTTCAAATAAGAAATCATTCAAAACTAGCAACCATAAATTGCGGAAAGGGGGAATAATGAATCTTTCATAAAGATGTACGCTTCCGCTTAGTACCTACTGTAAAAATGTTGAAGTTGTTTTATGTTCCAAGACGTATAAATAATAGTAGGGTAACTTTACCTTTTTTCTTGATATGAACAACTTATATTTTTAACACAATATTTTGATGTTAACTAGTTTCGACATTTTTACGATCTTTAGGGATGTGTGAATCATCGGTTATTATATGGTAGGATAAAGGAATTAGTGGACAAATATTATAGCGTACACGATCTTGGATTCTCTATTATATTGCGTTAGTTGAAACGGCTGTTGCACTACTACCACCACAACAACAACAAATACTACTACTACTACTACTAACAATTTATATTAGGGTCGTGTCCAATCTGTCGCGGACATTAAGACAATAAGCCTGGACTTTATCTCAGCTCATTGCGTTAGGAGATTTATGCTAGTGGACCTGGCCTAGTATATCTAATTAAGATCAAAATATCCCCATATTTTTATTAAATTTGATTTCAATATTATAACTTTTAATATTTGTGTATAGAATTACATCTTCAAAACAGTCAGTTGATTCAATAAGTCGGATGACCTTTAGTCCGGCTGCCCTCGTCTTCTTGTTTACATAATGACAGTCGTTTAGGTGGACAGCGGTCTGTGCCCCTTTTATTTCGCCATATAAGTGCCCCAAAGCTGTAATCGATTCTTCAATAATGTCTATTCGGCCCTAGAATACCATACTGTGGCCCAACATCTATACATAAATATGTCCCATACGGCACGTGCAACGTTTACTTGCTTTATTAAAAGCGATTTACGATTTGTGTTTTACATACATATCTACACAAATTGGAGACTAAATAAAACTTTAGATGACCACAAGCCACAATATTCTACTCTAAAATAATACGACGGTAATACGAGAACTTTATCAAACTATGGATTCCTATTTGTTTTGGTCGATGCATAGAAATATCTTCAAAGAATAATTCTTAACCACCTCTAATTATTTTACAAATAAATAAACATTGTGAACATACGACTAGACCAAAGAAATTCACATGAATTTTTGGTGGCCCTTGTATGTAATTCGATTTTACTACCTACAAGGGCAGATTTTCAGCCTAGTGTGTGATTATGATGTTTGTGGAGATGGCTAACTTCTCTATTGTTCTTATCGTATTGTAATGATAACATTAGATCGTGTCGTAAAAACGGTCGGGTGACGTTCTAGCAATCCACCGGACGACAACTTCGATCAGCTTTGAATCATTTATCAGCAAACTATCTATCCACCCTTCTCAACAAACAATTCCGTATTATTATGATGATTGGTTAGAAATTCAATTATTTTCTCAGCGAATATTGTCACGTTTGTTTCATGCATTTTTCTATTCCTTTTATTGTTGTTGTTGTATTATATATAAAAAGAAAAAAAGAAAAAAAAAACGTCAGGGAATTGCAGCTCGCTTGAACGAGTTCCATTCATGAGTTATTAAATAAAGTGGGAATGGGAGCGATTGAGGTTCAGTTTTTAGTAAGTGGTCTGTGGACTGCGGTCAGTAGTCAGCCTCAGCGGGGTCGGTAAAGTCGACGAGGCCTCTATCATTCTACAAGGGCCCATCTGGCACTGCCATCAACGTGTAAATGTCCTATTACAGAGGCAATAAGCCTCGAACTTATGGCGTCATTTCAATTTCCAATTGTGATGCTGATCCTTCGATTCGAATTCATTGTATTTATATCGGGAATTGCACTCTTTTATCGTTTGACTTTTTGAACAACGATGTTATTCATATTCACATAAATACACGTATAGAAAGGTAAACGCTTTTAGCCATACTGTTTAGCAATTCCAATAAAGCACATTACAATAATCGATCTGTTCTAATAAATAATATCAAATAGTTTTCTAATCGAATGATAAAAGTGGACTAAAACAATTAGAATAAAGGACCACATATTTAATAGTGACATCTTTAATAAAATAATCAGTGATAAGAGTATCTTATAGTCACAGTAGGGTACAAATGGCAATAATTCTTATGTTGGAATTTTTTTTTAATTATCTAAGGCGCACTGATGTTACGTTTTATCATCTGTAAATTTCGTTAATGAAAGTTTTTCGTATTGTTTTGAGTGAACGTCGCGATTAGTGTTGTATGTAAATTGTGTTAGGTGGGAACGTCTTAGCCCCGCAACAGGGTTGCTGCATTAATTAAAAGAACTTATGGGTTTTTTTTTACAGGCGGAAGGGTATTTGCAATTTGTTTACAATGTCCCCACTTGCAATTCTTACAGCGAGTCAGCAATTTATTTTTTTCCTTTTCGTGTGCCTCATTTTCAACCGACACATTTCGCTCTTTAATTTCAACTGTTTCTGTTTTATTTCTTTCATTTCAACTTGTTTAAATTCTACAAATTACGTACCGACTCCCATTCAGAAACTAACTCGCTAATATCGTGTTAAATGTCGTAGAAATATCTTCTGAAAATAAAGTTGAAGAGAAGAAAAAAAACGAATAGAGGAATGAACGGGCGACAGACTAAGAAATTTTATCATTCTGAATAACAGAATAGTCGATTGTTTCGAATTTGTCTCGGAATAGTCTTTCATTATCATTTCTTTTATGTTGCGTTCCTTCCTTCTTATTATCCAGAAGAATTTACCAGAGCACGTTTCAAATGTCAATCTTGAATACATTGATCATTAATATGAATATTTTACTATACGTTTTCTAACTTTGGCAACTTTACAAAATTCAAAGCTCTTTCATGCTTCATATGGTAGACGGTTGCATATATAATCCACCCTATTTTTACTCCTAATTTCCCCTAACCGAAAACTAAAGCCCGGATTTTCCACAGTTTGAACAGACATCCACTTTTAGAATTAAAATATGTAATTTTTCAACACAAAAAAATCATTTCAATTGTATAAAAAAAAAAAAACTAGAAACATAAAATTATAAGACAGATGGGACTCTATTATTATCTAGAGTAATACAAATTGATGAACGGATTTATGTTCAACATCGACCTTGGTCGAAATGATGGATAATTGAGCAGTCCCTTTAAAATAGCAGGTACATAAGTCTCTATCAGAACAATTTTAATAATTTTTCAAATGAAAGTTGTAATATTCTTGCGAATCTAATAATATTTCCTCCCGTTGATATCTCCACTGTTGTAGAAATTTTATTTTTGAATATTGTTTTGTTTGTGGTACGTGCGATTTTTTTAAAAAATTCGCTTGGGATATATAAAATTGATAGATATAGAGGAGATAACATATAAATCAAGTAGCAGAGACATTGAAAGTGGCAGAATTGAAGTGGGACCGCAAACTGAACCGCTTCTGTTGTATCGGAAAACCTACATAATACCAGAATACGGAATGTTAAATCTGAATGTTTATCAATTATTCACATGTAGTTCTGAAATCTCTTGAGAAACGTTTCTCATGTCCTCTTATCTTTTACATGTATCTCGTTCTAACACGAAAAATTATCTTTTAAATTATAGTCAGATTATCTTGCCAGTTGCTGATGTCTTTATCCAATATTGTTATTTTATTAATCATATGAAACACAGATGCAGTTTATTTAAATATATATATATATATATATATATATATATATATATATATATATATATATATGTATATATATATAATATATATATATATATATATATATATATATTATTTTAGTCGATAAAAATACGATCATAGTTATTTTAACGATGAAAATCATTTCAAGTGTTGTAAATTATTTCAGTCGTTCTAATCGCAAGTTCATAAAAAAGTAGGGGTCGACAATGCAAAAGTATCTTCATTCAAATATAGCGTAAGATAATCGAGAGTGGAAAGGAAGCGACAAATCGACTTATATCCCACGAGTGTTTGTCTTAATTATTCGTAGAGTTCGAGACATGCTAGTCATTAAAATTGAGTCCCGCTGGGGACGCAAACTCTGCATCTCATCAAACACCTAATCCCGGAATCTTGTCGTTTGTATTGCTGTTCCAATAACATGGAAACTTGACAGGACATTTGTCCAAATGTTACAATACACCTACAATTGTAACATTCCAAGATTTATCATCCTTAATTCACACGATGTCAGTGTAATTTTTTTTATTTTTCAATAAAAAAAGTCCCCCTCCAAAAGAGATTTAATCAATTTCAAACAAGACGATATATTACAAGTATTTCAATTAAACTAACAACCTTCAAATAGTATCGCAGTGATTGAGAAATATTGAACATTTCAAGTTTGTGTCGGATTTTGTTATAAGAACTGGATTACAAATTTGGATATACGTCTAGATGGCATCTGTATTCGTTCCACGCGACTCAGTTAACCGTGGTAAGGTCAGGGATGGGTCCATCGTGCATGCCGAGCAGGCGCGTCTCTAACGGGACCGCAACATAGAAGTTTATATCTTGTTCTCCACAACATGTAGAACACCCTCACAGAGACCGGCAATCCCCACGTCTACACTATTGACCTCCTGTCTCTATCAATAGACAATTATCAAACACGTAGGTACCTACATGCATATATGTACATACAATGTAGCATGTGAGTAAATAATTCCGTTTTTCTTGACCATGTATAAATGGCCACATAATTCGGATTTAGGGATGTATTAACCCTAACAATAACACCTGTATAAATCATATTTGAATGGAATCAACATAGTACATTAAAAACTAAATCTGATTCTAAGTCCTATGACCAATACCGGGATTAATACGAAATGATGCCAGCATGTGCTTGGCGTATCGAATTTCCACGCGTTCCGTCAACAAATCCGATTTAATTTAAGTGAGATTGCTAGGGTGACCATTCTACAACGCTTTCCAACTTATGCTACTGGCCGGGGGTCAGTCTTGTAGATTCCTAGATTTCGTTTCCCTCTTCAAAACAGGGGATTATGATTATTTCAAGTCAATCATAAAATATCACTGTTCTTCCCGTCGATGACGTTTCCATGAATTCTAAATATATTCTAACGCTGGACTTGACGGCCCAAATATCCAAACACACGCACCCACATGTATGTACATTTATAAAGATTGATCTTTGCTTATAAACATAACCATTTGTCAACTTCTACAGACATGGCAACGCTAAAATTGCATCATTTATGCTCTGAAGTCGCCCACCATCTACATTCAAATCGAATAGCAAAATTGCATCGCCATTATTTATTCGACGAAATATTTTCAATGCGTGCATGGAGTACTAATGTACCTGATTCTGGATACTTTACTAAATTATCTGTTATTGATGAAAATCAACAAAATAAACAACTTGAAAAATCAATATTAGTTCTATCTAAAATGTAAATAGGTACCTACATCTGCTGACCACGGAAGCAAAAACCAGGTTGATGGTAAAATATATGTGTAATAGTTGTTGTTATCGTGGGGTCGAAGGTCGATTTTGATGTGGTCGTCGAACACTTTGCCGTTGAGTACGTGTTCGACCCGGAAACGTACGCGCGGTTAGTTTTCTGCCGTATTGGTGGTGTTAATGAAGAATACGACGCCTCCGTCGACTGGTACGTTACGCCACGATACCCTACGTGAGCGTCCCGGGTACGCTAGTCACGGAGGTTTGTCGTCTGACGTCAGTCTATAGGTCATCAGTGCCAGATATTGCGGTACAGCTGTGTCACGTCTGCATACGTGTTTGGGGTTTTACTGGTCTCATATTAGCGCCTTGGATGCCAACCCCCCTAGTATCCAGCATTTAAAATATGCCAAATTTCGTACAATTTTAGTAAATACATAAAGCATAAGATGGGAGAGGAATTTGTCGTGATCACGGTTGATCGAAATTGTAGTAGAACACCTGTTATTCGGCAGTACTCTTACTTGTAAAACTTATTTCCCTAGGGGAGTGATCGGAGCCATTAAATTATAGGTATAGGTAGCGATAAGAGGACCTCAACTAAGATTTACGGCGCAATCTCCTAAAATTGCATTAACCGACCATGATTACCGAGCATGATGACCGGTGGTTACCGGCCAGTTAATAGCGGAGCCAGACGACATTTTCTACCTCTTCCACATTCTCCCTTATCTTTACTAATAAACCGATTATCATCGATCAAAATTATATTTCGAATACTATATATGGAATTTTTTAAATAAATTAATATTAATAGAGTTAATTGGAATATTTACTAATAATAATAATAAGTTTTACTTGCTTTGTTAGAAATTTAATCTAATTGTAACATGCACTTGTTTATGTACAAATAATGTAGTAAGTAATACATAAACGTATATTCTAAAGCAGATGTATTAAAGAAACAATGAAAACTTACCGTGCATTGACCGATGATGGATTTCCAACATCATCGACAGTCGGCTTCCTAGAATAAAAACAATAATCAGGATAAGCTAATCCATATAACATTTTTTTCTTCTTTTTTTAATCAAGCACGTGGATGAATTAAGTTTTCTTTTGTGTATGTATACATTTGTATAAGGATTTTTTTTTTAGGGAACTGTCCTGATGTGAGGAACGTTAGGAAAGCAACTGCCGGTGTTATAATCTAACACTGCCCTTGTATTTTCCATCCCCCTACTACATGTTACCCTAAATAAGTCTTAATATGGGAGACTCACTCCCACCCTTAGTTCATTTTCGAAATACTGATAACGGATTGCAGCTAGGCAAAACTAATAAAATGCAGGGTTTGGTCGCCCTATGCCATTCTTTTTCGCTTCAAAATCCAATCACATGTTTAACAATAGAAAATCAAATTAAGGACCACTTCGCATTTACACTTTATTTAAGGAGAATGTTGGAATAATAAATGAAAAATATAAAAATAACATAAGATATGTATATAGATACATATATTTGGTTAATATTATATGAAGAATGAAATGTTTCTAGTTGGATAAAGGATAATAAAGAAGTCAAACCCCTTGGATGACATGCACTATCGAAAATTAAGCAGACATGTCTCCGCATGACTTAAATAATACAAACTTAATGCTTGTAGTAGATGCGTTCTGAGGGCCCGTCACATTTACTAATTCAATACAGAATATTGTTGAGTGCTGGAATACATGTCTTTTTTATTATTTCAAAAGACTTAAAAAAATTTAGCTTTAGGTATACTATTAGGATCTTTGTCACAACTTATTTATAATCCAACATTGAATCACTTACATACAATTATTTCTAATTAATCGTAAATAAGAACAATTTTCATTAAGACTCCTACACTTAAAAATCGTAATAATGAATCTTCCTCTTTGACCATTGTATTTGAGAGGTTGTTCGAACTGTTGCCATTGCTCTCATGTTATCTACAATCTACATTACTTTATGTGATTTGCTATTAATTGGCATGCGCTTTAAAAGTAGCCTTATTTGTGACAAGACAATGAAATAAACAATTTTATTCCGCATCTCTGATCGCCGCTATAAATTCAATTACTATTTGGAGATGGCATGCACGATTGCGGCTTGAATTAATTTAATGCCATTGCTAATTCTGCAAATTGCCTCGTTTCTGTGTCAGGTCGTTGAGATTTTTACGATTTTGAATTAATCCATTAATCGAAGATAGGGTGATGATAGTAATCGATGGAAAGCAATTTTCTTGATGTAATATTGCAACAAAGTTACCTTTTTTTTAAGAATAGATTATGCTAAAGACGAAAAGAAAAAGAATAACATATTTGAAGATGTTACTATATACCTATAGTAGATAGTAAAGTTATACACCTAAATGCCGATATTGTACGATACAATTTCTTTTATAAATCATTGCACGTCTAACACTAATTACTAATATCAACTACACGATTTCTGCTTGTAATTAATTACAACAAGACTGATTAGATTAGAATTGTGCAGAATTATGATGCGTAAGGTGGACAATATAAAAATTTTGAGACACATTGAAAGCATCCATAGATGAATGATTACTATAATTACAATCTATGAAGTATCTACATGTTAAGTTTTGAGTAACATATCCGCTCACGTTATAAATAATGGTTTTGCGACGTGAGGTTGAATCTTATCGTGAATCATAAAGAGATCCTTTATAATAATAATAGTAATAATAATAATAATAATAATAATAATAATAATAATTTTTATAATATGCACATTTAGAAAGTGAAAATATTATTTTTATTAAAATATATTATGTTAAATTTATGACGAAAAGAGTATTCGTTTATAATGCAGCTACTAATTAACTATCATTTGATTAAACCAATAAGCGATATTTTGTGATAGTTTGGTGTTACTATATACATATTAGAGAAGCATCCAATATTACACGAAATAAATCGTCATAAATTTCATTAACTATGCTGGAATTGGAATAAAAAGTCGACAGTAGATTGTCGAGAAAGTGGACCATTAGGAAATGAAGAAAATCGAGTTGATTCACGACAACAAAGAATGCAAGATAGTCTCATCGAATATGATAGAGAACATTCCAACTAGACCATGTGCTGTTTATGAGATTCGTAAATGCCCTATAAATCAACACCCTACTGAAAACGCGTGTAATTAAGGGACATAGTCAATCCGTTGTGGTTTTCAATGTATTTGTGTCGTGCCAATTAACCGGTAAATTTTGACCATAGCTTCAATTACAACAAAATCATGATCTAATTTTCATCGATCTAACAAGTAAATGATAAAAACTCACCCTAGGTTCGTTAAGACTTGTTACAAACTAACTAACTACCTACCCTCGGAAAAATTATCCAAGTTTACTGGTAGACTATAATTCCTCTCAATTTCGGCTTTTGTGTTCAAATTTACCAAAAATTTCCCCCTTGTAATCGAATAGAAACAGAAAGAAAAGACTATTTTGAGTGGCTGGGTGGTTGGTGGTGTTGATTTGGTCGATTGTTATTTTATTTAGGTTTACTTAGATGACTAAAGAAAAGGGGATGAATTATGTTCAATATAGTTTTTTTTTTCAATTCTTTTTTTATCCTGTTAAGGGCTAATGGTGTCTGTTCAGCACGAGCGACTGCATAGTTATCTGGCGATATGTCTTTTGATTCGATCGCCATACGGTAACGGGATGACGCCATGCATTATTCAGATAGGAGATTAATGGTCACTATCGAGTTGTATTGCATTGTGTATGTACAACACTAGCTAGACGGAGCATTCTCGTGATCAGCATCTGAGCATTTAGGGCGCGTTCTGTTCGCGTGCCTATACCGCGGTTTGTCCAGGATACGGAGGTAGTTCTGTTGTCTTCTCAAGCCGGTCTACGGTTGATTCTTTCATCGATAATATCATATCGGCCACTGTTCAATCGTTTCTTGAAACAAATACAACTCCATATATGTCACTAGCCTTCAGCAATCTGCAACTACCAATTATGGTCTAATTGGTTTTCAGAAACAACATTGATTTTCTGAACTCTTATTTATTACACTTAATAAATGCGACTTTAATTAGATGAGGAGGGACCATTTCTCCAACTATGTTATAATCAACTTTACTTTCGCCTTCTTTTTTTCTTTCTTTATTTCTTTTTTTCTTTACCACCTCATTAAATACTGTATGACTATTATTAGATTTTTATTAATAGAACTTTTATTTATTAAAAAAATAATAATGATAAACAAACAAAATGAATAGAATTATTGAGATGATTTAAAAAAAAAAGAAACAAAGACGTATTAGGTGTTTTTGGTAATATAAATTTTAAAGGGACTCCAAATTGTGAAAATGATTACCTATAAGAAACTAAGCCGGAGGTCGAGGTTTTGTGTTGAACGCCGAATGATAGAACGGCCAAAGAAGGCCGCTGTCGCTCGGGCGGTCTTTTGGTCTCTCTTCATTGATATAAAAAGCAACGAGTGCGTTTGGTGCTGCGAGCGAGCACACGGTAGAACTAGTAGGATTTGCTCATTAAAACCCATGTATGTGGAGAATGTGGAAATGCAACTATCGACTGACTGCCGTCGCATTCTGCCTGCCTGCTGGACACAATAAATATTGCATCTATCTGGTCAACAATACAACTGCACCGTATATTTTCGCACAAAAAATCATCTTTGATTTGGACGCCAGAGATTTATTCGTCCAGATATCTAAAGACACATCAGTTCGTTACAGGCCGCTATTGTGACGAAGTCGAGTTCCGACCGGACCTTCCCCTCGAGCGCGCACCGTTAATTTATGCAATTTCCTAATAAGGGAACAGTCTCACAAACAATGGACCCGTTTTTGCGGTCCAACATCTGTGAAAAATTACGACGTTCATGTCCCTCTAGTGAAAATGTTACCCTTAAAGATAAAAAAACTGAAAAATCAAACATTTATATTATATTTGTTGTATTTTAAAATAAAAATTACGAATAACTACGTATAATAAAAAAATACATTGATTAAATTATTTTAATCTTAATTTTAATTCAATTTAGGTACTGGTCATTTTATTTTATAGATAGATAGTCGAACTTCTGACACTAGATAGACCTTCACTTATTGAAGCAAATTATCCACCAGCACCAAACAGTAATCATGTTCAGTAATTTCATAACAGGTTTCGATTTAAGGTTGATAGACTTGGGCTAATCGACTTGAAGATAATTTATAACCTTCTTGTTTTATTTGCCACCCTCATTAGTTGATCCACCGCGAGACCGTGATCGAACAGAAAAACCTCCAACCAGTATCGATGCCTGTCTATACAATAATGGTTGTTGTGACAAAACAAAAACTCGACTGACGACTTGCTTTCAACTAAATTGATCCCAAAATTCGGCCAAATAACACAGTCAATTCACAAGACTTACGCGTATAATATGCCGACAGTCAAAACATGTCGGTGTTATGAACCTACACATTATTGAAACTTATCAAGCGCCTACTATGTCCTACTCCCACTGACAATATAAATTAAATTATAAACTTACCGCTCTGTCCAACACAGGGCATCTTCCCTATACCTGCAACAAAGATCATCGATATGTTAGTGAACGCTACCTAAAAATTTTATTGATATATATTGTATGTACTTGTTACCGATCATCAATAATACATTTTAAAGTTCAATTGATTTTAATTTGAATAAAGTCAAATTGTGTTATCGTGAATTTCATATGAATAGCAGCATTTGACCCGTACTAGGTTGGTGACTAGGTCGGTATTTTAATTGACTGACTCATGCATTTCTTAACAACTACTTAATCTAGAAGAAGACAATTTCAATTTGTTTGTTCTCAATCGAACCAAATATCATTGCTTTAAATTTTTTATTATACTATTTCTTATTTTATTTTTTCTTTTGTTTTTTTAGTTTGGCAGTATTGAAAAGTGCATTTCGATTGTTGGTTGTTGTCCATCAAGTCGACAGTGGCAATGGCACTGAGCTAAAGTCAGAGTCACCTTGATCCCAACATGGACATGTCTGGTTATAATGCCTCGCTCTATGAACTTACCCCCGATTGTCGGCTCAACACAAACTTTTTCCTCAATGCAGCTGCACGCTTGTTTTAGTTGGTTTTTAGTAATGTAAAAAGTAGTTTCTCCAAGTTGGAGGGATAAGTCGTTTCGCGAACAACTTTAACTCAAGATCCTGACTGGCGGTGTCCAAGAAATTTTCGAAAAACCGAAACAGCTATCGTACTTGTTTCTTAAATATATTTTTTTTAAGATAAAACCGTCTTGACATGAAAATATGTACCTACATTTTCTGCAATTATAAAATTTCCAAAACAAACAAATTTAGATACGGTTGTATAGAAACTTGAGCACGCGAATAATATTATGGTAAACATCACGCTTATGTCCTTTTTATGAATAATAAAATTGTTAAAAGTGGTTGTACGAAGTAATAAGGAGCGTAGGTTTAACATTTCAGATTGTATAATATTAGGTGTTGTAGACGATACAAATAACAGCTGTTTTGTATTGCTATAGTTTTCGTGTAAAATTGGTGCGGAGTTTGTTTTGTTTTTTTCATTTTATTTTCGTTTTTGTTTTTTAGGGTGTAAAACGATGTATAAAGTATAATAAACCATGTTATTCAAAAAGACAGGCTCACTTTATGAGCGTATTTTACAAGACACAATATAGGTGGCAAATGCGGGCGAGTATTTACAACGATGGCACGTTTAGCGATAGTATGCAAAGAGTGTGGGGGTATGTCATGTAACGCGAATAAAGCAGCAACCCAAAGTGTAACATGTGGTTTGAAGTGGTGCTCCTCGTAAAGTTGTCAGTGGGCATGTGGTGGTAACGGTCCCTACTCGTATCGCATTTGAAATGAGAGAAAGAGACCTCTCGAACACGTAATGACAATGTGATGAGTCCAACGACGCTTCGCGTCACTCTTATACCACTACTAATGCAAAATCTAAACAAATCTATCTATATAGTGCATTATAATTATTTATATATATGTAATAATATAAATTATAAGAATAAGAAAATCTTATACGCACACTTTAAATAAACTCATATTGAAAATTAATTCCGCTTCAATTGATTAATTCGGTTTTTTATTGATACAAAATCGAATCCATTCGTCGCGCTACATTCTGATGAATTATACAGCGAAAAACCGTAGGTGCCGACAATCAAAACTTTAAAATTGTACTAAACCCTCATCTACACCGATGAATAACGCTTTTATCACAATAACAACAACAACAACAACAACAAAAAAAAAATAGTTAATTTATACGTCTTTTAACTAAAAACACACATTCATTCATTGATCAAGTTATTCCATTTATTTTTCCTTTTAGTTAACATCCCCATTGCAGATTGTCGTATTATAGACATGAGGAGTGCATTGTGAAGTTGTACTAAAACTCGAATAGGTGATATATTGGAAGGGAAATGCTTTTGAAACGTAACAGACCTTTAGAACGAGCATGTAAAATAGGCGCTTTATTATAGAGAAATTCCATTTAAGCGCAAATGACGGAAAACTCGAAATATATTTGGGGACATTATTACAGTTATGCTGTTATAAATCAAAAAGAGTGCAATAAACAAACAAATAAAAAAAAGATAACAGCCTAAAGACAATTTTTCATCTATTGAAATAGAGATGTTCTGTTGTTCAATTGAATCATAATTGAAATAATGATAATTTGATATTATCTGATAATAATAAGAATAATGACAATATTTATAATAAGAAACAAACAAACTTGTATTAGTTGCGGTAGAAATTTTTTGGTCAATTTAATGGAATCAAACCACGGAATAAGATCCGATAATAATCATATTGAATGCGAGAACAATTTTGTATAGGGAAAATTTTTACCACATCCTGCCAACAAATGGCCATTGTAAATATTAAACTAATTAACATTTATTTATTTGTTTATTATTAATTATTTTGTTGATAAATTCTAAGGAAATATAGAGATTTAACAACAATAATAGGAAGTATATAGGAACTTTGTTACGTTACTTTGTTGTATAATAATTTGGGTCATGTTTCAGTTAATATAATGTATATAAAAGGGTCCCTTTAACTAATTATGATAGTCGTGATGAATTCCTTTACGCTCTTTACCCATTACGTGAATGATTTACGCGACCACTTAACTTCACACATCTTGGCATTGGTGTGGAAAATTGTAAATTCATCAGTGTTATAATTGTAAGACTGACAAGTTAATATTTGTTTTTATTATAATTTGATTAATTTTTCGAAATTTTCCCCATTTAATAGGGTTGAATATGTCCAATCCCTTTTTTTTATTTTTCGTTTAGTGTGCGTTTAAAGATAACCATTAAACTGATGGTGCATAACTGTGCCAGTTAATTAGCTGAGACATTTTCGAGTTGTGCTATTAATTTTCATCAAGACACAGGAGAACCACGGTAGACTGTCTTAATACGTTTCATAGTTGTTAGTTGAAGATAGGATGAGAAGTTATGTTTATTGTCATTACTTTCGTGTTTGTCTTCCATTAAGGTCCTCTCACTATCCAAACAAAACGTTATTACGCGATGATGGCAAATCTTTTTTAGGATATTACCGACAAAATCATTAGAAAATAATAATATACAAACAAAAATATATACAAATAGGCATACTATAACTAGTGATAGTAATGATTGTATCAATGAAAATTGAATGATTCTGTATGGACCAGTGGATGCGGCGCCACAACTGGCCATCGGGGTGATGTATATTCGTATATTTATGTATGTGTTAGTCTTGTATATAGAAAATATAGGGCCCAGTTTGCCGCTTTTACCTAACTAAAACATGAGATTTCAATTAAAACGACACGTTTAATAATGAGGCAACAGATTTATAGCCGGTGCTGATTATTATGCCAACAACACGACACAGCAACCGACACGCAAACTCTAAACAGCTCTATTTCAAATACAACTAACCCCCTGTAATCATTCCGTAAATATCAATCAAGATATGACTAGTTTTATTTCGATTTTGATTTTGATTTAACATAATATATAGAAAACAATTTTGATGATTACTGATAGGACACACTAGTCGGATTTAAATATTTGAATTTTTATTACAATAAGATTGATAAATAGACTAAATCAAATATCATTTGGATTAGCATCCCATTTTCTATTTTAAGTAGAATTGAGATTTGTATTTGTTTAGTTAACTAGACCACCATAGATGTCGAAATGTTAAACACAGCCTCAGGCTGTCTATTTTTCTATAACTGATCAATTGTGAACTTAGCTAAAGATAGAAAATAATAATAATGGAATTTAAATTGATAGTGAAAAAAAAAGTTATCAACCTGTTTTGGTCCAGTGATTATCAATCTTACCATTGTTATTACCCTAAACAATTATAATGTACATACCAGAATTTGCTGTAATATGTTGGTGAAAAACTTCATTTTACTGTTAGATTATGTGTAGAACCAATATGTTGCAAAAACAACTAGATATAATTGTGCTGTGGTTATTCTTGAGTAACTAGTAAGTAGTAAAAACGATTTTCAACATTTTTTACCTTCAACATACCAATATAGAAAATTAAATCATATTTCGTTATTTACTAGAATATGTTCAGAGATAAACATTTCGATATTGACTGTGACAAATGCTATATTTTCTTATTTTTACACATCAAATAATCTATGAACCATAGTGAAATAAACTCACTAGATTTTTATATTCAACAACAAAATTTGCTTTCATTACTTTATTTTTTTCTAATTTATTTAATTGTAACAGAATTTTATTTGTTTAATTTCTATGTAAATTAACTAGTTTGAAAAGATATAGGCCTGAAAGATTTCGCCAGTGATGCGTGACTGAGTGATTCTGAGAGTTAAAATCACAAAACGACCACGAATCGGTGGGTGTGAAGTGTTGAGTCTTTACTACATGAGTAATGGATAATTCAGCTGTGAAATGCATGAGAAACTCAAGTTTGTTTGAAAAAATCTAAAGATGATTAAATTAATCAACTTACAATCACTGTGTGTTATAGAGGCAAATGAATAATAGTGTTGAGATGTGGAAATTCAAAATTTGAAAGATTCAAAAGATATGGGGACTGGTTTCTTGTTTGCATAAAAATTTGTAATGTTATTAAATAGTTGCTTCCGTGTCCTCCACAATAAAACACCAACGCACTGGCATTAACTGTGTCAATCAACTAGTTGAAATATTTGTCTCGTTCTCAGGCATCATCTACTTATTATTTCTTTATTTATAATAAGGTATCAAGATATAAATGTATCTATGTATATGAATTTTAATAAATGAGAGCAGTGCTAATTACATTACAGATTAATGCACTTAGATGTCGGGGTTCACTTCATGTAAAAATGTCATGAGAACCCTGCCTGGTCAGCCTTCACCTTTGAACCTCTACTAAAGGTCTATTGAGTGACTGTGCAACGTTGCCGTTCATTGAACAATTACGGTAAAACAACAACAAAAATGCTCCATTATGGATGTTACTGTATACACATATGTACATACGTACCTATTATATACATGAATGTTATATAAAATATATTTGGTATAATGTAAGGTTAGTAGAGCGAAAAAAATCAGTTGTGCTTTTATAAAAAGGTAACAAGTATACTGGTGAACTGTGTGACAGGCAAAAGTCTAATGCATATCAATAAAGAAGTTGTCTTTCGATCTTCAAAAGAATCAAGTGGAGCGTAGGTATCGACTGGAATTGGACAATCGACTACTTTATTAAATCTATCTAGTGCTTTTGTGCGATATCTAATCGTGTGCTCCTCCCTAGAGATTGGCAGCAATTTCCGGATACATGTCACTTGAAGGAAATTGCACAATGCAAACAATTCCCGCTATATCGCACATTCAACAGTATATTTTATAAGTCGTCATTTTCATCAACACGAAACAACAAGAAAAAAATTCATTAACAAAAATTGTACATTTCGCTTGATTCTCTAATAAAACTACTATGGGGATGAAGTTGGTCGGATTTGATTTAACTAACTAATGACCCTTGTTTGAAAATAATGGGGATGATGTAACGAAGTGGCATGTTGTTCCTGAAATGACTGTATACTTGTTTACATATGGAAATACTAAATGGCTCATTGAAGAGGGTTCAAGTGACTATCAATTCGTATTTGCATTACCTGTTCCCATTGCAGCCCCTAGATCGATTAGATCCGTTCATTTCATTCGCCTCATATAATCTCATTTTATTCGTTTCTATTTGCGTCAAGGTGTTGTGTGTGCACAATAGAAGACTCAACTGAGATGGAATTTGTGAAAAATTCCAAGAATTTTAATAATTACAAAATCGCTTTAGTTTCCTTATTATTATTATTATTATTTTCAGTTGTTCAATAGAAAAATTCGACTTATCTTTAAAAATAAATTCATTAAATTATCCTTATTTGGAGTTAGTATGGAGTACAGTGTCTATAAGCTATGCATTTTGATTAGTCCACCCCCATTGCGGTGTTATCATATTCATATTATATTTGTGAGGGTAAAAATCAAAGTGCTTTCTTTCGTCCTGATTCAACTCATGAATATGTTACATGCCCTCTTATAAAACCCTTAAAGACGGGCGGTGTCAAAAGAACCACTATGTATAAATCATAACTCAAATGTCTTATTTAGAACACACAAAAAAATTTATACATATGTATATCAGTAAGATTATTTAAAACTTTTCAATGTTGAAATAAAAATTAACAAATAAAATCGATTCATACATGTGTTAAACGTGCAATCAATTAGCCGTTACATAATTCCACTTATCTCATTTAAATCTTAATTGATGTAAATTTAATACAAGCCGTTTACATTGAAATTAGCATTATAAGCTCGTTTGTAACTAAAACATCATTTAATTTGTCAACATTTTCATATTTGACAACTTCATCTTTATTCCTTTGTTAGTATATTAGAGATTTTTCTCATTTTAATCTACCTGATTCAAAGAAGATTTCATATGACAACAAATCATTTAACACCAGTGTTTGAAATATAAATTTTATGTACAAGCTGTTCTGACAGTCACAAATTAATGTAAATAAAGTGCGTTCCGATGACTTTTCCTCTACTATCAAGAAAAGCACCATTATAGAGAGGGTGCGAGAAAGGATCAACTGTTTTAAAGAATAATCAAGTGCATACCCTCTACTAGAGAGAAAAAAATCAGACTTGCAAATTTTTGATTGCCCCTTCACAGTCCGTAAAGACATTAGCCTCTTACATTTACACCGTACGACCCTACTGCGATAAAATAGGTCGGAGTTTATATTAAAGGCGAATTATCGAAACAGTTTTGTTCATAGGACCAATATTGTTTCAACAATTCATTTACATAGTGTAATACAATTTTTAAATGTAAAATTACTGAATTAACTGCAACATTTTCTTAATATATTTTCGTTTCGTTTTTTACACAATATAAAAATAAAACAAAAAGTTAGTTAAAACATCACGGTTGAATCAGAAATTGTTTATCGGACCATGTGCTGGGAAAGCGTCGAGGGAACGACATTAAAATATATGTACTTTTTATCTCAATGGATCAGTTTCTTTGTTTGGTTGCCGCCTAAAATTTTATTACGCGACCGGCAAAAATCATTTTTTTTTTCTTGTAATAAACTTAGATGTACTTGAGCTAAAAGGATAATTGAATCTAATATATCTTAACATTTCAAATTTTAAATTACTCAAAATTATCAATGATCAGTTTTAAGCTACCTTCAACTAATTTTACGATGAAATTTGAGGACGGAACAGTATACGCTAACAGCGGATTGTGTTAAATCAACAATCAACAAACAAATGTTGACCGATACAGAACGAACGTCAAGCACTTTACAAGACGCAAACTATCTTCTAGGAAGAAGCTCGGTTAGAACAGGTGCTCAAAGTTTCTGATATTTGATGTTAGTAAACAAATGTCTCGTTTACAACTTATATAGTCGTTCAAAATTTTTTACATAATTTTTTTTTTGAAATTAAATTAAATTAAAAATAAAAGATCCGTCATTATCTAAGTTGTTTATAGGTACTGAAATAATCACGATTCGAGAATACAAGACGACAAATTCATGTGGGAACTGATTTTGCCGTAGATTTTGTCCTTGACTTTATGACAAATTAAATCAGATAATATGCAACAATTTGTTCTATGGAAAATCGACAATTAAACATTTTATATATTTATTGAAATTATTGATGTTGAAGGCGTCGCACTCTATCATTATTAGAGATATTAATTAATTAGACTTTGATAAAGTGTTAGACAGCACGGTACCAACAGTTAAGTCGTTTCTAACAAATTGTGCAAAGTCTCCAGGTGTGTGTATGTATTTCTATGTGCATATGTTCAGTTATATCTATATGTATGTGTGTGTATGTGTTAGTGTAAATAATCTGGTGTGAATATGTTAAGCATGCTGTGTAGATTAGGTAACGCCTGCTGTGACAAGAAGCCGCTTTAAAAATAAGTACTCATTTCGATTGGGATGGGATGATGGAGTTTGGACCGGCAGGAGTCGATATCCCGCTGGATAACATGCACTATGCCGTATAAAACTCGATGTGATTTCAATTATGTTTGTTGACCATAACGTGAACGACAAAATGTCAAATAATTCATAAAAGACAGATATAAACCGGATTCAATACGATTGATTTCCGGTATTGTAATGTTGCTTATTAGTTTGGTAGCTTTTGTAGTTTTTTCTTTTCGATTCAATCACACTGAATCTAAGAAATAAACGATTGAAATTTAAAATTAAGGATTTTCCAAGCATTTAATATTATAATTATAATTTCTGGTAAGCATACACTTATGTTACTTTTTAATTTTAATTTCTAAAAACTAAATTTACGTTAAAATTTCCTAATGTAAACAACAAATATTAGATTAACGGACTACGGTCAATTAACTAATATTGTAAATCGAAAGGGCTCGATTGCTGTTGGTGGTTCGATTTGTTTCCCCATGAGAGAAAAGGATAAGAATTTGTTAGGGAACAAAATAAGTCAGAAATGTTGAAAAATGTAGGGTGTAAAGTATCAGCATGTTGGGCTATTAAAGAACGGTCAGCACGTGCCCAACGATACATATATCACGTGGCAGGCCGAAATGCAAATGAGCAACAAGTGGCTAGTGATGATGATATCTAAATTTAGATACATATGTAAGAGAACTTACCGGTAATAAGGAAATGCCTGTGGCATATGTAGATCCATTGGAGCTGTTGGATGATGTGCAGCTCCATAACTATGATGTTCACCAGTTTGCATCATAGTGCCGGCGGCAGCCGCAGCAGCGGCGGCGGCCGCCGTATGATGGTGCCCCAAGACGGCCGCCCAGGGCGAGGACGCGAATCCTCCTGGATGATCCAGCTCGAAGGCGCACTTATTCACAGTAACACTCAAGTGCATGCAGACACAACACACAAAACCGCACTATAATCGCGGCATATCGTATCACTAAAATTTATTTGTTTGTTAATACTTTAATAATTATTTAACAATTTTCGTAAATTAAATTTAGGTCGTTTTTTTTTATTGATAATCAAGGGCTGGACACACGTGTGGCGACGAGCACGGATTCTCGGCCATTGATCGCGGCCCTGGAGCCCCAAGTGATCTGATCACTCTCAACTTGGACTTGAATGAGTGAAAGAGTTAACGAAGGCGGAGTTGCGAGCTCGCGTGCGTGGCCAGGCGTCACGTGATGAGGCGGGCGGCCCTTGGCGCAGACCCACTCACTGGTTCAACAGCGAACCGCCTATCCGCGATACTCCCACTCGAACAGCGTTGCGCTTTCGGACACTGGACCATCATCACCTGGCCGTCGCGACGCCGAAAAAAAACAAAAAAAAAAACATCGTCCTCCAGGAAATGTGTATCATCATACCACCCCTCCCAGTAAACTCGTTTTGTAACTACATATTACCGACACCAAGTGACAAGGGGAGTGTGCCAGGGTCATCAATTATTCGGTCACCCTTCACATTTTTGCATTACAACCTGACTCGCCACTTCTTTCACACTTCCTGTAAACGATTGTTGGATGCGCCGATACTGTCACGTCAATCTTTTTTATATGGTTTGTTATTGTACAACTACCTATTTTTATAGGCTAAGTAATATCATTTGTATTTATTCAATGAAAGTGAATTTTGTTATTAATATTTGATAGAAAAATAAATAATACCTAACATGACCTGGCGCATCCACCAATTTTCAACCGTTTACCTTGTAAATATTGAGAGAAATCTGCCATTTTACGCCAATTTAGAGCAAAAAATTCCAATTTAGAAACGGTTTAAAAACCACAAAATATTTCCCAGTAGTGTACCAGTAGCTGAGGACTAACCTCAGATACTCATCGTCAAGAATTTCTGATACGCTTCAATGGATTCTCTATAATTACTATCACACTCAACAACACAACTTATTGCAGCTTTATTAGTTTTCTTTTTTTTTATCAGACACATGACATCACGTTATTTGTGACATTTTTCAACCATTAAATTAAAACTAAAACATTCATGTAAATACATAATAACAAATCAGATGAACGCCGACTGCTGTTATACAATTTGTAAATTCGTCAAATAAACATAAATACAGAAAATCATAACATTGTCTTCCATCATGAAAATTTATACGTTTTTATTTGAAATTTTAAGAGCAATTTCTCGTGGGATTCTACTTGCGAAATTAATTAAAATTGTTTTTATGGTAATTTAAGAAAAATTTCATGTAAAAAATCTTTTAATAAGGCATATTTAATTTAACTTTTTTGTTATGAATGAAGAGTTCTTTTACTATTTTCGTGTGTGAGAATATATTTGACGAGACAAATTATAGTTGCGGTCGAGGCTAGGGCACACTTTTTATCATGTCATCTTTAAGTTGTGGCAACTAACGAGCCCAGTTTCCATTGCTACTGAACCTTTCTTTCTGTCTTCCATAAACTATTCTTTTTCAAAGCATTATAATGAGCGTTCCAAGCTGATTCATGAATGATGAAAAAGTTTGAATTGATGATGCCATGAAATTTATTGTTATGTAGTTGTAAATTTAAAATTAGAACTTGATTAATTTCTATTAGTATTTATGATTTGATTTTTGTTATTGTTTTGATGTGTATAGAGGTAGAATTAGGACGGAAAATAAAAGAATTGGAGACGGGAAACAACTATCTTGATGGTTCGGACCTGCAACCATAAACCAAGTGTACGTGCTGGCCGGTCTCTGGTGCCGCCAACCTTTGTTGAGTTATTTATATATTACTTCTTTCATTCAGTTTTCCAAAATATGAATCGAGTAAGATCCGTGACTTGGAACGTAAACGACAATCCCAAGATCGGCCCGAATACGTTCTACTATAATACCTATCTACAAGTGTTGATTCGGTTCGTTATAGGTACAATAAAATTCATATTTTTCTATTAATAAATAAATTTAGTTTGTAATCAATTTAGAATGGGCGGATTGACTATAATTTGCAAATATTCCCAAAATTATCTCACGTTAAACAATTAGTGTAGGTGGATGAATGATACTAAATAGTTGACCATCTCGACAATGTATCAAACATATCAATTTAAAATGCAAAGAAGCATAAACATTATAAATTGTCACAACTAATTTTACTGTCATTGAATAACAATTCCGCTATGTACATAGTACATACAAGTCATGACAATAACAATTTTAATAACAAAACAACAAACAGATTTATCGATTTATTTCAAGATTCTTTATAAAAGAATTCAGTAAAATACTTGTAGATAAACAACAACAACAACAACAACAACCACTACCACTACCAAAAATAAAACAATACTAGTAGATTCCAGTGAAGCGTCAAATTAACTCTGTAAAATATTACCTTCGATGCACCCAACTTCGTAATTGACTCTCAAAGATTCTCTCTTTTAAAACCACGATTTGAAAACGGAAAAAGGTAAACTTCATAAAATATGTAAATTGATCTTATGGGACAGTCAAAATTGAACACCAATAACCCTTAGTTTTATTTTATAAAAAAACAAATTAATTTTCTGAAAAATCCCTTAATCTACAAATTCTCTAATGGATTATTTGTTTTTATAAATAGATAGATCCCTATATGGATATGTTAGTGTGTTATTTCTATGAATGGTAGTAAAACTGTTTTTTGTTCAGTATCGGAATTGGAAAGTACGTGTATAGAGAGAAGGCTACACTATAGAACATCCATATCCGGTGTAGTATGGCCGTACGACCTGTACGTATCACGTATTTAAAGTATTTAGCATGCTGGTCCCGTGGGTCCCGTCCGAAACGTTCATTGTACGTCTCACCCGCCACCTACCCTTGTATATACTGCATATACGCGTATTCTACAGTCGACGGATGGCGCATGTTAACAAGTCTTCGACCAAACACCCCCGCAACATACCCGACGGTTACTATTATTTTCCACCATAACATGTCACCTGTTGCTGATGGCTTAACCAAATATCAAAAATAATCGAAACAATAACGCAAATAGATTTCAAAACTACCTGCCGTTGCAAAATACACAAACATCTTAAATGTTATCTATCGATTTAGAAATTTAGTAGAAATCAACTGACACACGAAAGAAAATTTAACGTTTTCTACTTGTTCAAGTATCTGAATTGCACACTACTGGATAACAAACAAATATTAAACTAGCAGTGGCGGACTGGGCCGCAGAGCAACCGAACAAATGCCGGGTCAGCCACATGGTAGCAAATCTAAAAAAGTGATACATATTTGACTACTTCATTTTCTTGTATTATGTTTTCGTTATGCAACTTATTTATGTTATGTAGGTGTTTTGATGACGAACAATGTATATAATTGCCCTTAAAGTCAGGGCCGTCAATAACGCTCAGGCACTACCACAGGAACACAAAAATTACGACTTAAAGTATGTTCAAAAAATAAGATATTTTCGTTATAAATCATCAGTTCATAATAAATTCTGCCAACAATTAAGCTGTGAAACAGACAACTTAGAAACTTTTATTCTATTATAAAGCTAAATTATTGACTTTTAATTTGGTTTCAAGAATCGGCGGGTGTAAACTGGCCACCATTTACTTGCTTGCGAAATAGGGTCCGGTAATCCTATGTATAATTTGTGCACCAAGGATTATTCTACCTGAAATGTATATGTATAAAGGGGCGAACCTACCTAGGAACAGTGTAATGTGGGCACCGTTCGCAAGTTACACTCAAAAAAGCACAGGTAAACTGGGCACCAGGACAAACCTGCGTTTTGATAAAAGTGTGTCGGCTTCCAAACGTAAATAATGTTTAACCAATTAATCTCGTTTTTAATTCAATTAATACTACAAATACACTCATTAATTTGTAATATTAATGTGGATAATATGTATATCATATCCTTTTTTTTTTTAATTTTTATATAAATTGTCAGTATTTATTTATAAGCAAACAACCGTTCACCCCCACTTACAATTGGAAATTGCATTTTATTGGTAAAAGCAAGTACTTAATACTGGAATTTCCAAAATCTTTTCTTAAAATATTGCATTACATGCCTCTTTTCACCCCTACATAACGGTTGTATGTCATTAGTAAAGGCGAATTATTCTGGGATTTCCAAAATCTCTTCAAATATTTTATTTACACATGTTTACCGAAAACCACCTTTGTAATTAAATTCCGCTTCGTTTCGGACAATCTATATAGAATCCCAGGTGGAAAAATCGTTGGTGCCCAAATTACACACATAGAATTATAGGACCCTATATATTTCTCAAGCAGGCAAAATCATATCTTTGGTGTCCAGAATACATGTACTCTTTTGAATGTAGGTTTTGATCGGTGCCCAAATTACCCATTGTAATATTATTTCAGGTATATTTGGTGCCCAGTATCCATCCTTTAAGAACTAATTGCTATAAAGCACTGATTTTTACGGAATCTTTGCAAAGAATTGTAAAAAAAAATCTGTTTGGATACTTTCAATTAAGATTTATAGACATTTTTCGTCTAAATTATAATTTTTAACAAATTTTGTTATCGACTTGTCAAAAGTAGAAGGTTTAGTTAAGTTTAGTGAATTTTTTAACTGGACTGTTCAATTTTAATTGAATTTTGTTCTTGAGTCTATAACTGGAAAAATGTGACACTTGTGACATGCTTTTACACAGTCTTCAATGCTCCTTAAAATACTGTTTCCAATGCTCTATGACCACGAATTTCAATATCTCAGAGAACAAACAATTAAATGTTGGCAATTTTCCTAAACCGAATCAAAAAATTTGTAAAAATTAAGATGCATATGGACTCCTGTCTTACAGAACTGTATCTTGTATGTTCTCGATTTTGTTCACAAATTGTGTAACATACCGGGTGGATCAATTAAATGTTCTTAGTTCTTATAGAAACTAACAATTTCTTGAGCGATACGAAAAATATTTTAAGGATTCTTAGAGTAATCCTTGGAAAAAACTTTAGCAAAATTAGAACCTAGTATTTTATTTGGAAATCGACCAAAATACTCTCGTTTTGGACAATTTCTCGAATTTCAAAAACAAATAAAACAATGATTTGAAGAACCTCCCAACATTGATTTTTTGCGAAACATGCCCTACTGCTCCAAATTACAATGAAAAAATCATTGTTAGGAGAGTCTACAAGTCACTTTGAGTGTGCATAAACGAGCGTTTTTTAAGCAAATTCCAAATGAGCTACGAGGTTCTAATTTGGTGAAATGGTCTCCAGGGACTTCCCTAGACACCCATAATTTCATAATATTTGCAAATCTGACACAATATCATAAAAGCTTCAAAATTTCTAAACTATTTAATCATTTTTGAGTTTCGTGTTAAATTGAGCTTTAAACAATTGAATTTCATTTATTTTGAAGCTGAAATGTTAAAGTTGTAGGTAAAACAAAAAGCAGTTTAAACCAGTTCCATTATATATTTTGTGAATGTAATTTACCTCATTATCATATTTTTTATTTCTTTTAATTAGACTGATTTTTTACAAAGGAGTTCATTCAGAAGCCCCAGAAGGTAAGATGAGGGGTCTTAGCAAGAGTGCTAAGGTCCATAGATTTATATGTACCAACCATTATTTTGATTAAGTCTATTCAGGAAAACTCCGAAAATTAGCTTAAAATTAAGTGGCTAATTTGTGTAATGTAGGTGAGATCTGACATCTTAAACGAGCTAAGCGTGTAATTACTAATTACAATCTACGGACCGAGATGACGATAGGTGTGATTGATCGAAATTTTTTGAGTAGGAATTGAGCAAAAGCTCTTTTGGCTTTTCGTAAAGGACTTTTTCGGCTTATCATATGGAAAAATGTTAGTGAAAAAATTTGTTTAGAATGGAAAATTAAGGAGTTATGCAAATGCTAACTTTATTTCAGGCAATGTATTAATTCTCATTTATAGTTCGTACGCCAAAGTGTTACTAAGGAAAATAAAGATTTTTGTACTATTGTCAGATATATTATGAAAAGTAAAGTAGCCAATCATTCTAAAAATTCGTTATAATCAACTTACCTTAGTAACACATTGGCGTCAGGGGCGTCCTGATAAGGTGTGCAAGAAATACGGGCGGTCAAAATTGACCATATTAAGTCCTATTGGGCTTTTTACTGTTCATGATAATATGAAAAAATGTCATTTCTTTTTCTGATTGAAAGGGCGGCTAAAAGGTCTCTTGCATACTAGCGGTCAAAATTCTAGGGACGCCCCTGATTGGCGAATTTTAAATGAAAAATAATACTTTGCCTGAAATAAAATTAGCGAAAATTCGATTATACCGAAGTACTCTGATCATTCTGAAAATTGGCATAATCCCATAAATTTTCATTCTAAACAACTTTACTCTGTAACATTTATCCATATTATGAACCGAAAAGGTACTTTATGATAATCATTGATATCTGATCGCGAGAAGCTGAGATTTCGACATATGTAAGTGGCTGATCAACTTTTATCAAAATAATAGTTGGGCTGTATAGACGTTCATTAGGATACTACACATAGTTGCATATTTCACTTTACGTCTACTTTCTGGGGCCTCTAGCAATGGATTCGTGAATAAACTTTTCTGAGAAAGCTTAGAAACTCCGTCACAATAGCATAATAATGATACAAACAAAGTGACTGTGTTTCTATGCATATTTTTTTGACAGAAAATATGACTATTTCGTTAGCTGTAAATCTTTAAATTGATTTTTGCTTGATTTTTCTTATCAGACCTTTTTCAATTTGAAAATGTTTATCGATAACTTTCTTTAAGCTATACAAATGTATTGTAGTGAGTCGATCATATACAAGGTGTTTCTTCTAAATGTAGTCAATTCTTATGAAACTTGTATTAGTTGGCAAGCGATTCTAAGAATATTTCAAGGATTTGTATGAGGGTCCCTGGAGACCATTTCAGCAAAATTAGAACCTCGTACTCCATTGTATTCTAGAAAAACCGCGAAACATTTCCACCTGTTCCAGAACAGAATGGTAAAAAACGAAAAGGTCAATGATGGGATGATCTTCGAGTCATTCTAAGTCATTTTGAGTGCTTTTCTAGTTTTCGAAAATCACAACATCGTCAAAAATGAGTTTTCCGAGCTAGTGAGCTAGGAGGTTCTAATTTTGGTAAAATGATCTCGATCCTTCTACAAATCCTTGAAATAAGGTGTTTCATAAGAATTGACCATATTTAGAAGCAACATCCTGTATGTATACCTAGCTAGTAGGAACGAGCACCGAGTATAATTAAAATTAAACGGAATCGGACTCAAACATTTTTTTACCAACTTTAGTTGAAAAGAAGAGTCGAAAATTGTAAAAAGTTTGGACAAATATTTATTTATAGTACTATAATCGATTAAATTTAGTTATACGGAATTGCAAGAAAAAATGTTTTACTTTCCCAGTATAGTGCTTAAAAAGCTGTTCTTTAAATGGTATATTTATCAATCACATTACCAATCACTCCCAAATTTCGTTACCGTAATAACGGGATTTTGAATTGCGAACAAATTCTGTTGAAGTTGATCGACAATATTATTACCTACATAAAGAAATAAAGAAAGATCGAATTATTAGCAACAATACATCAATCATCGTCAGTAAATGTCAATCAGATCAGTCAAAAGTTTGGATTTAACAGATTTAACATGTAAATTTTCTAATTAAAGAACAATCTTGTGGATTGCGTCAGAGAATTTGATTTATGAATAAATATTCAGATATTCATCAATACTTCGTGTAGTATTCTCTAAATTTTTAGGGACTTAGTCATTATCTACCAGGACTTATCTTTCAGTTACCTGCAAATGACCGTCGTAGTCACGTTTCCATATGTTTTGTGACTAGAAAGAAGACTAAACAAGGTGTAAATTCGGAGATAGTAACCATAACGTCATCTACGAAATGACTAAAATTGCAATTGCGCTGTAACTTGCGCGATGGATGTTTCATTTGTCTCTTTTAATTATTAGATATAAAGAAATTGTAGAGTGAGATAGACTGCTTTGTTCAAAATGACTCTGTTAGAATCACGGAGTTAGAATGATCAGTCACCAAAAGGGTAGTACTGTTAGAGTGCTCTATAGTTTGATTTATAAAAAGTGAAGGCTATTTTACGTTTCTATTGATGACCGCTGTTATTGCGGCATACTTGTGGGTGTAATAATATCGGATATCGGACGGGTAATAACAAGGTAGTACACAACTCCAGGTGTACAATACTAGTATCTCAAGATCGGATTTATTAATTATTTGAAATTATTCCAATTACACGAGCATTTTTCCGATTTACTTGATTGATATTTGGTGGTAATTGCAAGTTGTCGAGAATAAGATTTAGTTGAGGTAGTGTAATAAAAAAAAAGAAGAGAAACGTAGTAGAAGAAAGCGAAGACAATATTCGCGACTAGTGAATGTAATTGCGTTTGAAATTAATGGGGTGAAATTTTTATGGTTGTACCGGGGAAGTTCAGTATGAGGGAAAAAAGATGGTGAATAAGAGGGTTCGGTCTTGTGTCGGCATAACTAACAATACAATGGTTGTATTGTGTTGGCCACTTATTTTCACCTTCGCTTGCGATTAAGCCTATTTTTCGATTTGATCTTTTTTTTTTTAAGTTCGTGTAGTAACCGCCTCTCTCACACCTTTACTATAACGTTGTCCCTGCCAACATCGGTACCTTTAACATTTCTTTTTGATTATAGTGCCTGTATACTCATAACTATACCATACCGGACCGACGTTCATTTCCACGGCTTCAACAATTCTACAACTATAATCATAAACTATACCTATACAATATCTATTTTTCACGATTATTATTCAAGTAATATGCCGAACGAAAATGAAATAACTTACGATACATTTATAGATTTGTATATGATGCGGAAAAGTTTAATTTTTAAATTTCATCTCCATCTATTCTTCTATCGATAAAAAACGAATAGAATGAATAATTTTCTTTAAAAAACATTTTTATTTTAAATCATCGAAAAAGTGTGAAAATACAAGTAGAAAGAAAGTTGGTGGAATTAATAATTATTGACTATGTTGTATAAAACACTAACATTACCATTCTTACAATTATTAGTTGGCGGACAAAGGTGTAATCAAAAGAACATATACTTACCTCGCTGTTAATAATTTTAATGATAGTTCCCGTTAAGTTTCCTCTATTAATTAAATTGATGATGGATTATTGCCACAGGTTCCAATAATTTATTCATACTTAATTATATAATTCTAATACAATACTGGATTTATGAGTATTGCAAATCACAACTCGTTCAATCACAATTTTTACAGGTAATTAAATTTATTTAATGAAATAAAAGATGACATATTATGGAAATCCTTTATTATTGTTTTTTTGTTTTGTTTTAGAAAAAAAGTAATGAATGCGCCGTGTACACACAATAATATGAAACACTTTGTAAGCAATAAAACCTACATTAAACGCAAACAATACATTGAAACTATCGAATTTTGGAAATGATGAATATATAAGAAAAACCGTTAATCATTTCCATCAAAGGGCTTTAAAAAAAAACTTATAAAAAATATATAAAAATGATTAAATAACTTGAATAAACCGGTTGCTGAAAATGGTAAACATTCTTATATAATTATGTTTAAATAAAACAATAAGATAATTATGAAACCACCATGAAAAGATTAACTTAAAATTATTAAGTTTACCCATTAAAATGAAACTTCTTAACACAATTAAAAACTTTTTGTTGAAAATTTGTTGTAAACTACCCATAAACATTTAAAAAAAAAATTTCGTAATACGTTAATTAATTCATGTTGGCTCTCTCTCTCGTAAATAATAACAAATAAAACCCTTATATTATGCAAAAATGCCCAATTGAAGAACATTACTAAGAAATACATAATAATAAATTGTGAATTAACTTGAAATTCTAATTAAGTCATAGAAAAAAACAAATTTAATCATGAAAACAAATATTGAACTCCAAAATGATTATTATCTATTTCTTACTTTATTTTTTATTATTTATTTTTTCCTTTTTTTAAAAAAAAAAATTATAGAAAAACAATGAAGCAACAATTGTTGCCACAAAGCTTTCTATATGATTTTATCGAATAATCAAATTAATTTTATTTAGAAGTAACGTCGATGTTTAGAATAGAGAAAAATTGAAAATTTAAAGTCAACGGAAATTTATTAAATGGAAAACTTTGTATCTTAATATTTTCCCTTTTATTCTAGTAATAAAAAATAAATTAAAAAAAAGCGAAAATTTTAATACACAAAATTTTCCACATTTAGTCATACTTGATGAAAAAACATCGACATTACGTTATGTTGTTAGGTAAAAAATAATGTTTTAAACACATGCAGACCTAATTAATTACGAACATGCAATAGTTTAAACAATAAAATTATGATATTTTTAATTATTAATTATTATTACTATAATATTCATAATACGTGAGTAATAACCACTAATTAAATGATTATACTAACGTTATTATGAATATTTTGATAAAATGTTTGAACATTTAAAAAAAAATCTCAAACGGAGATTATCAAAAAGGCCAAAATAAAGGCACATAAATTGACAGTTATATAAAAATATAAAAACAGTCTCATTTTTGTAAATTTGTAGGAAAATCAAAATTTGATGTTTCATTTATTTTATATGATTAATTAAACAAGCAGGAATCTATGACCTGTGTTTTGATATATTATGATCTCCCTACATAAACCTGATGCTATTGAAATTTAGTTTGTTAGCCAGCTAGCGAAGACCACCATTGAAAAGTTGTAAGTCTATTGAAAATTAATTAGCCGGTAATTTGTTCATTACACGACCCATCATAACAAGTAACGACTAAAGCAAGGTTACAAAGATATAGTCACGATATTCGTTTTGTTGATATTGAAAATTAAAAATTGGCAGTTTTCGCTGACTTGATAATAAATAACATCAGGTACAAGATTTTAATTAGTCTTATGATTGTTTTAATAAAATCTATACATTTATAGATTTCATCATATATACTTCTTTGTTTATCGTTTTCAGGAATTATTTTTCCCTAAATATTTGTATTCTTAATACTACCATCAGTTTTAGCTCAAATAACAAAAAAAAAAAATATTGGCTTTAAGCTAAAACTATTTTATCTTTTTAAATTATCGTTTATCGAAAATGATACAAAATTTTATCATTTGCCAACTGCAAATATGATCTTTTATAATCAGAATTTCTTTTATTATAAAATAATAAATGTAATAATAAATATTTACAAAATAACAATATGTTACGTCGCGCTCGTTCTATTATGTTTTATTTCAAAAATATTCGTAGAAAAAAAATCGAATAAATACCCCCACAAGTCTCCTGCAAAATATCTAGAAAACTTGCAATATTTTCTCTAATTGTAAGTACTATAGGCAGTGCAATTAAATCCCACAAAGAAATAAATTATTATTTCTATATATTTATAAGTACCTTAAATTGGTGGCGGACCTTTAACGTATCTTAATTGCGGACTGAAGGATCTTGCGAAATTATTCATATTATCGCAACACTGTGGTTCCAATAAACAAGCAACACACAATAATGTTATAATAACAATTTGAAATGGTATTGAAGCCCTCATAACACGTTTAAACCAAGATGTTGAATTTGGATCGTCATTTGGATCATCTTCGGGGTCTTTAACGGATACGTTAGTGGTGTTAGCTGAGTTTGTTGTTCCAACTTTCTCTTCTTCACTGTAAAATTAAGCAATTTTCGTTGTGTGTGTATGTGTTTTTTTTTTTTTGTTAGTTTTGTGTTAAATATAATAATTTTATTCGAAAAATCAGTATAAAAAAAAGAAATAATTAGATATAGATATAAGACCCTTAGTAAATCAGGTTGTTGTCGCATTTCTTCGAAAAAATTTATGATAATTAACTACTGTTTCTTATTCAACACATTGTCGTCAAACAAAAGGCGTTGTTCACATAATAATGTTATCATAATTCAGTTAACGTTCTTCTTGCTTACCGGATGCGCTAAGATTTCAACATACTACGTTAACATTCGGTTACATCATGCTTTATTGGTTATTTTCCTTTGTTATTCTTTATTATAATAATTTAAATATATTTTTAATTTTATTAAATGAGAGAAAAAGAGAAATTAAAAGTTTAAAATTGATTATCCTAATTTGTCGTACATGATAACGAGGGACATGTTGTTTATTTGTTGATATTAATTAAGAGAGTCATATGTAGGATTACGACTCGGTAAATGGTCGATTAATCTTCAAAAAGAGCGTTACTACGCCCAGCATGCCTGCTGTGATACACCCTATGATCTGTAAAGATCCACTTGTTATTGCTTTAAGCTTTAAAAAGTATATACTGATTATAATTTTTCAAAATGTTCAATTTTACAACCATCTATAGAGATTTAGACATGGAAAATATTATAAAAATTATGAAATATTACTTTTTTAATTGTCACCGATTCGACATTTGAAAACTGATAGAGAGAAAAAAAAAACACAACTTGATTTAATCAGTATTTTTCAGTTAATATTATGATAATGGTAGAATAATAGTGTAAATGACGTGACAACGATTGTAGTTGTTTTAATCTGTTCCTTAAGTGAACATGAATGATCGCGTATCTTGACAATTTCCATGAAACCAGAAACAGCAATGTCTCAGTGGTAGCGTCTTGACGCTTCAGAACTAAATAGGCAGTAATGGCGGCCCACGACGCTGTTACTCGTACTGCATATGAATAGCCTACTTATAGTTCAACTACATCCGACATCAAAAAACTTAGGAGCAGACATTTTACAACACTTGTTCAAATTGATAAGATGAAATATCAAAGAAATCGATTGTTTAAATGCTATTTTTCTTTATAAATATAAATACTTAGTGTCATTCTTTGATAATATAAATAATGTTTTACAAAAGATATAAAAGTTTATGAGTAACATTATAACACGAATCTATTGTTCAATGTGTATTATAAAAACATCAGTATTGGATGTTGGTAATAAATTTATGATTACAATAAACGAGTATAATGTGTACCATCGTTTAATTAATAAAACTAAAAAAGTAGTTCAGTAAACTTAAAAGATCCATTAGCAGTCAATGTGTGTACTTGACTAACATTGAATAGGTGAGAATGGTGGCGATTAGGTTATTAAAAAAAAACACATACATACTTTAAACATAGTGTCAGAAATATTTGTTAGTAATTTATAAGCGAAATGTGTTGAGAAGAGACAACAGTTGTTTATGTTGTCGATATAGATAAAAACTTGTATCACCTACCTAGATCGGACAGGCGTTGAATAAGCTGCTGTACAAACAATCAATGATCTACAACGTTTCTGTAAAGCTTTTAATTCTTCTTCAGCAGTTCTTAATCTTTCAGCCATTTTTAAACGTGCTTTACAATCTGGTGCTAATACAACTTCCAATTGACGGACAAGACGTCGAATAGCAGCTAAACGACGTTCCCTTTCACCTAATTCATGTTCAGAACCTTCATCTGATATACCACTATCAGACAATGAGCCTCCTTCAGCAAACAATTCCGGAATCTTGCAACCCTTTAATAAAGATACATATTTTGTTGTTGTTGTTGTTCTTGTTGATATAATTAACATAAATCTAAATATATGAAAAGGGTAATCTTAACATGTACATATATTTTTCAAATAGTGGTATAGAATGACTGTAAGTTTGGCACTTGAACGCATTGCCGGTTCGGCACTTCCACATAGGAATGAAGCGCTCGACGCTCGGCTCCGGTAATGAAAAGTACAGTGCCGCATACTAAACAGATTTTGGGGGTGATGGCCACAGGCAAAAGCATCTGCCGGCGGTGTATTGCACGCTAAAATCATAGCCCACTTGTATAAAAAACAACTTGGCAACAGTCTTATTATAATCGAACAACAGTCAACAAATTTTGAAATGATGAAGAGTACCGAAATTTTCTTAATAATATAATAATTAGCACATACAATTCAAAAGAGATAAAATCAAAAATCTCAACAGCTTATAATTTAATTTATATTGGTATAATAATTAATTGTTTTATAGATGCATTAATATGAAGGGTACAATAAACAGATCTCTATTATAAAATGTACATATAGGAGTATAATAATTTGATCTGGACATCCATGATGGCAGACAGAGGACGGTTTTGCGACGACGCCGCGGATGGTTCTGACCAAACGTAATGCTGCTGTTTCCGGATCGTTAATCGTGCCCTAGTTGATTTTCTGGTCACGTATCTTGAATGTTCCACGGAATCAGCGTAAAAATACAAATTTAATATCGGATAGGAGAGCTTAACTTAGGCCCGGAGGTCAAGCTTTACTACAGGACTACCAGTATAGTCAGATTATTACCCATGATTTCCATAGATGACCTTGTGTAAGAGAAACATCAAGTATTTTCTCCTGTATACTATAGGTGTATATAGGATATATAAACATGAATGTGAACAAATTTCCACCCTAGTTTACTAGGCAATAGCCAAGCGGTAGAGGCCAATTTAATTAGTTCTCACAACCCCAAAACTGAACGCAACAGATACTACTCAAACATTCTGTTCTTTCATTACTTACCTGTATAGTTGTTGTTTCTGATAATAATTTAGCAACATCCCGTACATAATTAGCTGTTTGATCTGATAATGCACCTCCTTGTATTGCTGTATCCAAAAGGTGTAATGTTTTTTCATCACCGCGTAAATCTACTTGTAACTGTTCTAAACGATTTTCAAGGGTCTTCCAAGCTTGAAGGAGCGGTTTCAATTGTGCCAAACGTTCAGTTGCACTATAAAAGAGAATTTAGCATAAAATAAAAGAAAATAAATATAGATAAAAATCAACTATCTATTATTGTATTTAATAAATAAAAATGGTAAGATGTAATAAAAATCTAATTTGTTACGATTCTATTGACAGAACGACTGTGATGAAATCGTTGGTGCCAATTACTATAGAGGGTTGCTAGTTTCCAATGTTGTGTATCTAGACACACACACAAACACACACACTAATAAACACATACACTAATACACACACATACACACTTGGACGTTGATGTAGGTCAACATTTGTTCAAGGAATGAATTCTAACCGTGTGTAGGGTGTGTATCTAGCTGAGGGCAATAATCATTCAGTTCTCCAGAGATTATTTAGGAGGAGGTCACAACATATTCCCTAGTTTAATGAATCATTTATTATATTGTACTAAAGCATAGAAATTTATTCAGCAATATTGTAACAACAGTACATATGTCTTGAATTCCAGACAGTATAAAAATAAATTGGTTTTATAGCAATTACACAACAACGTATACCTGAATCGTGAAATTTCTCAAATAAACTGATAGGAAAAAACGTAAAAATTTTAAGGAAAAAGATTTTTTTAGTATTAATATAAATTATTCGTTATAGTTTATCAATAATCTTTAATAATTATTTTAATATGTTATTTTTTCAATAAGATCAAAACAAATAATCTACCAAATTCTATAATGCACTGACTATAATTATAAGTCTTCCAAAAAATTAAAAAAAAAAGATTATTTATGATATGATAAGCCACAAGTGATATTAGAATGAGCATACACCGGCTTTTGAAACAAAAAAGATTCCTTATTATCACAAAATATAAAGAACTGAATTGGAATACAGGACTACCTAATTTTAATGGAAACACCTTGTAATTGACTAGCTATTCAAAAATTATTCCAAGGATTTGTAGGGTAGCCCCTGGAGGGCATTTAAGCAAAATAAGAACCTTGTAGCTCATTTGAGAGTCGGTTAAAATCCGATTATTTCTAACAATGTTGCGATTTTAAAAAACGATATAAGCACGCAAAGTGACTAACAAGGAAACCTACCCAGGTGTCCTACGATTTTAATGAAATTTGGAAATGTTGTTCTTTGTGGAAATCTAAGAAATGTATGTTTTTTTATCGGCGAAAAACATATCTAGGGGGTGGTATCACTTCTCAAATTTTGGGATCTAAGGGGGTACTTTTCAAGTTTCACATATTTCCAATTGGAATAATCGAATGAGACAAACGGTATTATTTTCAGGATGAAAAATGATGAGCGGTCTTTGTTGCACAGTAAAATACTAATTGGGGCGAGACTTATAGGGGGTTCAAAATGACAAAATTGCTATAAAGCGAAAACTATACATTGGATTTTAACGAAACTAATGTCAATTGAAAGAGAATGAAAAAGTATGAGATATCTTTTTTGGATTTTTCTGAAATATTAGGCATGTTTAAGAGGTGAACATTCCCCAAGCAAATCTATACTGATCAGGATGAAAATTTCGACAGATTCTTCTTTTTTGTTTTTGTTTTAATTCATAAAGGGTGGATTTTTGTGAATTTTCAACCTCTGGTACATAGGATAGTATTCATTTTATCTGATGCACACTTCTCATGTTGAACGTTTTCATTTGTATTGGGATATCCAATATAAATTTTTTTATTGCGTTTCAATTGTCAGATTTATTGTTTCTAGAGTCGTTTAAAAGGTTACTTATTATCACCTATTAAAGTAAATAAAATTTTCAATATACCTACATGCTGTAATCAGATTGCCCTCAATTTAGCATATATTATATATGATTCAATCAAAAGGTTACGTATTATCTTCTATACTGGCACAAATATGCTTATTGTTTTGGTAATAATTCATTAATTGTAGTGAATTTTGTTCGGTAGGTACTATTGTTTTCAATAAATTATTAAAACAAGAATATTGTCTATTAAAAAAATGAAAGTGAATCCTGTTATAAGATCATTTTTTATATTCGATTTGCCAATACGAAAGAAAACGTTCAACGTGAGAAGCATGAGGGTAGCTATGTTTCAAGTAAAATTAATACTATGCCATCTAATAGCGGTTGAGAAATCAGAAAAATCCACCTTTTATTAATTAATATAAGAAAGAGAGGGAATTTATACAAATTCTAATCCTGATCGGTGTAGATTAGCTTGGAAATGTTCACCCCTTAAAGATAATTTTTCAGAAAAATCCAAAAGAGGTATCTCCTAATTTTCCATTTTTTTTCAACTGACATTAATTTCGTCAAAATCCAATGTATAGTTTTCGTTTTATAGCAATTTTGTCACTTTCAACCCCTATAACTCCCGCCCCAATTAATATTTGATTGTGCAACATAGACCTCTCTTCATCATTTTTCATCCTGAAAATAATGCCGTTTGTTCCATTCGATTATGCCAACTGTAAGTATGTGAAATTTGAAAAGAACCCCCTTAGACCCCAAACTTTGAGCGGTGATTTCACCCCCTAGATATGTTTTTCCGCCGATAAAAAAATATACATTCCTTAGATTTGAACAGAGAGGGGGGTACTTTAGGTAGGTTTCCTTGTAAGAACGACTCGAAGACTCTACTGACACTTTAGAAAAAAATCGAAACATCACCTATTTCAGAATAAAATTGAGAAAATCAGAAAAACAGAATGTTGGGTGGGTTTATCCTATCCTTAAGTCATTTTATGTGTGCATAAAGTTTTTGGAAATCGCGATATCGCCGGAAACGAACATTTTTTGACCGACTTCCAAATGAAGTAAAAGATTCTGCCCTATAAATCCTTGAAATATTTTACGAATCGCTCGCTAATTAATAGGAGTTGCCTTAAGAACCAGATGGTGAAAAACCCTGTATGTGGAATGAATGTTTTTTTTTCTACAGTCAACCCTACCGTACGCTGTTTCGTTTATGTTAAGAATTTTTCTTCAAAATATGTTTTGACATTGTTAAATATCAATATATTCAATATTAGTAATATGTTAATTCAAGAACCGTTCTTTTTGTTTATTTGGGTAATATCATCTATTTTTGTATATTTATTTTTACTTTATGCAAACGTCTACCTCACCATAGGTAAATTTCAAAATAAATCACAGCGATGTACGTTAAAATGTCACAATGTAAAATAGATTTGATGATACTTGTAAAACAAACCACGTTATATGTGGGTGCAGCTGTCGTCATGTAGTCGCGGGGTACAAGCAGAAAAGAGGGAAGCTCACCACAACCAGAATACTAATTATTAAAATACTTGGTACTACTGTATACTCACCTTCTATAATACAATAATCTAAACTGGCCAATGTACTTTGAATGTATTGCTTACTTGACACGTTTTAATGTCGTGAGAAAAATTTACAAATAAATTTTAATTGAAACAAAATATACGCCGTTAACAATTCATTCATATATTCAATTGTAATGAAATATATACAAAAACACACACACACATACACGGACAAACAAAAAAAAAGAGTTAAACTTACTTTGTGCAGACATTATCCCAAATTCGGTAAAGTTCAGATACATCAGCTTTCAAAGTAGTGCCGCTGTATTCTTTGTTTTCAACAACAAACCGGTGAACCGCCACATTTAGTGCCAAAAGCTTTTTCTTACATTCATAAATGTCTTCGAGTTTTTTCTGTAACAAACAATGAAAATTAAATGGAATGTTAATAAATTAAAAACGAAAACATTAAAGTTTCCTTGTTTATAAATTTTCTTGATATACTTGCGTCCGGTAACGGTAATAAATTTAAGTAATTTATATACACGTGATCATCAATGTCGAAAAAAACGACGACATAGAATATATGACCGTTCTGCCAATGCAACTTGGACGGAAAAAGTATTCTCCACACATTGAAAACCCCCTAGGGGATACTTTTAAGATGGACTAAAAGAAACACATATTTAAACAACTAAATATTTGAAAAACACGACCAAATATCTAGTGGACAGAAATTTTAATTTAAATAATTTAAACAAATAATCCAATTAAGTTAATTATTCATTTTTATTGAAGGGTTGTATTGTCCCACCGGTATAGTCGTAAAGAACTTTATTTTAAATATTTAAATTTCAAACGAGTCTAAAAAAAAAAACGTAATACAGTAACTATTCCAGTGATATATTTGTGGGCTCTTTGTTACTTATATTTTCGTTCCTTTTTCTTCTTTCTTCGTTATTTTATTTTTGTGGGTGAAATCTAATTTTCTATCTAAGAAAGAGAGTTTTTGGACATTAGTTGGTCCTCTATACCGGAAGTGGGTCAAAGTAGTATATTACAGATTGAAAATCGGGAGGCAAAAGTAAAAACATAGTATTCAAGTTTTATACAGAACTGTACTGAATCCGAATCAATTGATTGGCTGTTGATTGTAAATTGAATTACATTGGAATGCGTGTCTGCAGCAAGTTTTACAAGCGGCATACCAATGCGGTTGTGTTCTATAGGGCTGTGTGGGTATTTACTGAAAAACCCTCCGTCAAATTGCAATTATCGAATCTTGTCGATTTTACAACAAATACATAACAAGAAGATGATAATATAAGAAATATTGATTAAAATGTTATTATTATGATATAAAATTAATGAAAACTGGTATTATTTTATTATGTTCCTTTTGTTTGTCTAAAGAGTCGGCATAACTTTGTGTTAATTTCAAAGTGGTGGTTTTTATGAAGTCTGGAATTAAACGATACTTCAAACTAAAAACTGGTGGTGTGTGATATTTTCAGTTTGAAATGACGATAAAAGCGTACCCGTGTCGCGCTACTGCTACGGCATACTACGTGACAGGACTTTGTAACGATGCCAGGCCTCCATCACAGCTCGCTTGCAGACACGTCCAAGTCTTAATCTTGCACCACCAGTACAGAGTACAAATGTTGCCCTGCTCCTACTACTATTGCTAGTTCTGTGTTAGTTTTCCAACTTCTCCACTCATTGGATCGATATCGATTGAAATTTTTCTTTCAACAACCCACACTAACATCCCAAATCGTTACAATTTCTTCAACAATAAACAAAAAACGATATTCGGACTCTTAACATATACTTAAACATTAAATATTTACACCCTTTGAAACTCAAAATAAATGCAGACCTTTTGTAAAACGATATCTAATCTACCCCCAAAATATTCAATCACTAAAATTTAATAATTTCTAAATCAAAACAAATTTCCTAATTATCAAGTATACAAAAAATCAAAATGACCTATAACCAGTTTATAATTGTAAACGTGAACTTGCAAAGCGTAGAGACATCTTTCAACAAGCTTTTAAACTAAAACGGTTTAAGCTCTAACTAAATAAATCAATACTTGTTTCTCTTATACATACATACAAAAAAATAGAGAAAAAAAACAAACATACCTCGCAATATTCGACTTCTTTTGGTAGATCATCAACCGATCCCAAATCCATCACACAATCAGGTCCTGGTATTTCAATATTAGACAAATAGTTCTTCATATAAATAATATCTTTTTGTAAATTTCTGTATTCTTGTATCTTCATGATGTTGCGTTTCAAATTTTGCCACTGTATTAACAATTCTGCAAACAATTTTAATATTTTATTGGAATTTTATTTTGAAAAATGATAAACAAATCAATTATAAGATAAGTAAATGTCAGTCGGTCAGGAAAAACGAGACATTTTTTGGTTAATAAGATAAACAGACAATTAATGACCTACCTGATAAACTATCATAAAATGCACACACAATACACGATTAGTCTTATCTGTTTTATTTTAAAAAAGTAAACATATTTTGTTAATTATTGTGTGGTGCATAATAATTTACAAACAATCTAGAACTGTTCTTCAACTGATCAAAAATGGAAATGTATTAAGAAATTTCGATTGTATTTGAAAAAAAAAGTTGTGTAGGCACATGTAGGCGTGTTGTATATAAAAACAACATTCAATTATAATTTTCCTTTTTTGTAATTAAACAAATAGGTACAAATATTCATAACAAATTTGTTTCCCCTGTTATACTGACATTTCTATAAATATACAGGAAAATCAAAAATACAGGGACAAGGAGACTGTATAAAAAGCAAAAATATAATAAGCAAATAACGATTTAATGCAAAATAAAAATAATCATGCTGTTATAAGAGGCAAGAATTTTATATAATAAAAAATTCATGCAACATAACCTATGTATATTTATATATACACAAAAAAAAAATAGATCTATATTATACAATTTTCTGTTTCCGTTTATTCAACCTTCCTACTTTAAGCAAAGTATACAATAAAAATTCAAACAGCTTTTTTAGAAGGAAAGAAAATAAGGATTTCCAAGTGTATAAAAATGGATTAAAAAACCAGTTACTACCTGCTACAATTCCTTTATCACTTTTAGATAATGCAAACTGATCTGATGATTTTTCAATATCGTTCAATAATTTTATATGACGGTCACAGGTTGATAACATATCCTAAAATATTTAATAGAAAATTTATTATAAGATTCTACAAATATTCAAAAGAAAACTTACAATTTCATTAGCTTCTAAATGTTCGTTATTTTTTAATGGTATTTGTTGTCTATATATATTATAAGTGAAATTTAATTGATCTCGTGAATTATTTATTAATTGTCTTAACGATTCAATCTCATTATCAGAATCAGCTAATGTTAGTGATAGTGTACGACGTCGAAAAGTTGGTGAAAAATCTGGATTTGTTGAACGATCTGATTGACTATCAAGGAAATTACGATAATCTTCACCGAATTCTAATAATTTACGTGCAGCATCTGAATCGTGTGTTTCACTATATGCTTCTGATAAATATTTCTCCTGGAATTACACAAATTTATTTACTTTATTATAAAATAATTAACAAATTAATTACCTGATAACTATCCCAAGCTGCTTGTTCTGATAATGAACTTTGTTCCTCTGGTGTATTTTTACCAGGACTAGATTCTTTAAGATTTGGATTGAGGTAGTGCGTTTTTGAACCCAATTTGAATGATGGTATTCTAAAATACAATTAATTAAATTAAAAGTTGTATTTTATTTAATTTTAAATATTATACCGTCGATTTTCTTCTTCACTGTCAGCTCCACTAGTCGTTGAAGCTTCGTATTTAAGATTAGTCGTTAATGCAGGTGGATCACTAGATGTATGTCTTTCGTTACAAATATTCTTTGAACTACATCCAGAGAATGAGCCTGATTTTGTTAGTAAATGTCGTTTATTTATATTATTCGAAGTGAATTGTAAAGCACCATCTAATTTCGAACACTAAAATAATATATAAGAATATAAGATTGTAGATTTTCAAAATTAAATTTCAACTTACAGATTTCTTTTTGTATTTCATTCGTCTTCGTCGATTCGGTGATGTTTTCTCATGTGATATTGTAAAACACTCCTCCAAAGTACTAGATGTTGAATTATTACAATTACCATGTTGGATCTCATTCGAAATACCATCAAAATGTGAGGATAGTTTGTGTATATCTGATTCAGATATTGAGAAACTTGCAATAACATCTTGAATCCTGAATTTAAAACTGATTAAAATTACAAAAACTAAATCAATCACAAAAAATAATTTACGTTTTTGTTGGTGATGAATGATCAAGATGTGATATACATGAAACACTCCATGGACGATTACCGGTATATTTTCGTTGTCGTAAATTAACTTTTAGTGTTGTTTCTGTTTTATTTAATTCAGAAAATGATGTATTTTGTGAATTATATCCTTGTGTTGCACGAAATGTACTCTCATCAATATCTTCACTAATTTGTGACTCATGTTCATCATCTTCACCACTCGCATCACAACTATCATCAGGTTTCTCCATACTTAACCATTTTTTAACACGTGACATTTTATTAACTGTATTTAAACGATCCAATTTTGGACTAACTAATTCCTCAGCTTCTAATACTAATTTTCTTATTGTTTCTTCTGACATCAATTTCGGTTTTGTTAAATTATTCATTATTTCATTAGTTTCATTATCATTTATGTCATTTTCATTATTATCATTAATTTCTTTATTCTCTTTATTATCATCATTTTTAATGTATGTCCATTCTTCTTCTGATGTTTCTTCTACATTACTTTGTACATCCGGTTTTAATGAGTTACGTTCAATTTTATCCATATCTGAATCAGTATCTTCGTGTCGAAAATAATAAGTTCCTAAATTAGGTGCTTTACGATTTGATCTAAAATAAAATTAAATAAATGCAATTAAAGAATAATTTTTTTATTGTGAATTTACTTTGTAAATTGTGAAGAATCTTCACCACATCTCAGGAAATTTCCATCTACAATATCTTCACCGTTAATTGTATTCCTAATACCGTTCCTGTTCATTACGTCGTCTGTTTTTATTGAATTCTCTACTGATTCTTTAAAATCAAACTCATCCTGAAAGTAAAAACGATCAATAAATTCTTATTATATACATATTTAAAACTTTAATAATCAATACCTCAGCTGATCTAAAATTGTCAATAGTATTATTTAGTGATTCTTTACCACTCAAACGTGGATATTTATTGACTGGTTCTTCATAACAATCACTATCGCTATCCTCAGATGAGACTGATGGTGTCTGAAATTAAAAAAAAAAAAATAATTAAAAATACCGCCTTTTGTTAACAATAAGTACAAATGCTACCATCTATTGACATTATATCTCATCAAAACAATAGCATTACATATATGCATAACGTCCCAGTAAAATCTACCCCTTTAATATTAAAAATACGTGCTCTAACGATACTAATTGAGGTAAAGAGAAAAAAAAACTATAAACTATTCGTGAATCCTTTCACATTTCTTGTAATTATTGAAAATAGCTAAGTTCAATGAAATAATACCATTCTCTATTATTTTACATATTTTTTCTTCTCGTTCATTTCCATTATTATATCGACGACAGTATTGTTCCTTTCATGCAATTTTCGCTTGCACAATTTTGTAAATTATTCATCACGTTTTATTATATTATATGTATACGAATGTTTAATCGTGTACACATGCATGTATGAAAGTAAAGTTTATTCACTCATTTAAGAAATCGAATAATTTATCGAAATTATCATATATTATATAATATCCTCTATTAAGTTTATTATACAAAATTTAGTCAGTTATGGAAAAGCTATTACATCGATTACCTAAACGGGGAATAATGTAACAAACAAAACGGTCTATTAAAGTGAATTTGTGTCGATAAAAAGGGTGAAATAATCGAGTTTTTTCTTGTAAAAAAAAATACAAATAGGGATGAAATTATAGACACGTGTCGGTTTCAATACATACAACGAATCAAAAGGGCAATGAAACAATAATTTAATATATATAGATATATATACTACATATACACACCGGTACTGTTTATTATTACTATTTATGTTACGTCACGATACATACAAATCGTTGTTTAAGTTAAATAATGAATGCAGTTAAATGAATGTATAATTTAGCATTAAATCCCTTTTGATGCTTTCAATTTAATTGAAAATTATTCTCAGAAATCGTTAAAATCTTTCCTTTTATATAACATCAACCCATACGCAATACTGGGTTATTCATATCAAACGAAAAGTTTTTATGACAGCTCCCATTATTTTTCAAGTGATTCGAAAAATATTTCAAAGATTTATAGGGGGTACCTGTAGATCATTTTATCAAAATTAGAACCTCAGAGCTTATTTTGCGATTAGTCAAAAAACGCTCGTTTTGGACTGAGTCACTATTTTCAAAAATGAGCTGAACACGTAAAATCTTCGAATCATTCTTATTCGTTATGCGTGTTTAGTTCGTTTCGATAAATTGCGTATTTAAACCAACTTCTAAATGAGCTACGCGATACTAATTTTGCCAAAATGATCTCCAGTACTCCCTATAAATCCTTCAAATATTTATCGAATCGCTCGCCAAATAATAGGAGTTGCCATAAGAACGTTTCGCCGGACGTAAATAAACCTGTATACAGGATGTCGATTTTTATGTTATGAAACTCCTGTTGTTGGCGAGCGATTCGAAAAATATTGTAAGGATCTGTAGGAGGATTCCTAGAGAACATTTTAGCACTTCGTAGCTCATTTGCAAACTGGTCAAAAACGCTTGTTTTGGGCAAGATTACAATTTTCCAAACGAGCTAAACACGTAAACCGATTAAGAATGACTCGAAGACCCTCTCAATATTGATTTTTTTCGTTTTAGTCCATTGCATTCTACGAAAAATGGGAAACATTTCCATTTGTTCCACAATATATTAGAGAAAAACAAAAAAAATCAATGTTGGAGAATCCTCAAGTCACTCAATTTCCAAATGAGCGACGAGGTTCCAATTTTGTTAAAAATTAAAGTAAAATATTTTTCGAATCGCTCTTTAACTAATAGGATATTTATAAAATCGGCCATATTTAGAATCGACACCCTGTATAATTGACAATGAATACATTGAAAAATAAAAATTGTATGTTTTTAAGATTTACTTGCATTTGTGGTTTGTAACAAGCCCATAAAAATAGCTGTAATAACTATTGAAACACTATATAATAGAAGATCTATAAAGATTATAATAGAAATAAAAGGAAGACTTTCTATGCAAAAAGGGGGAAGTCTATTCAGATTTACCTGAAATTCTATGATGAGAAACTTCATTAAAAAGAACAAAATATGTGACTTTATTTGGACTATGATTACAGCACAAACTGAAAATTGCAACAGTTTATAAACAAGATAATCAATCAATAAGATAACGTTTTATTATCGAACAGTAGATCCTACATTATTTTAATCACGTCGTTTCGCAGACCATAATTTTAATTATAAAGAAAAATTACAATGATAATATTTTATCAAATAATACCACAAAAAGTGAGAAATTATTGTCCTTTATTGTTTTAATTAGAGATGGAGATAAAATAACAAAACTAGGAATTCAGGACGATGCCCTTTATCCACAGTTTACTTTTATGATTGCCAAATGCATAGTGTTGGCATAAATATATCTATGTAAACGTTGAATATAATAACATCACTATTATAAATAAAATGTTCTCACCATAACAAGATCCCAGTTGTACCGGAAACTATTGAAAAAATTATGTAAAAAAGACAGGACTTATAAAAAAGTTCACTTTTATATTAAAACTACAACGAGGAATCAACACAGCTTTTTAAAAGAAAAATCAATAAGAACGTCACCTAAAATTACATTTTTCCTAGTTCTTTTTTGGTATTGTAACATGATCTAAATATGAATTCATTCAATTTAGAATCAGTAGCACAAATTTAGGATTTTTTGGATGATTCTTTGTATATTTTACTACATCTTAATCAATATTTTATATGCATATAGCATATTCTATACATATGTAATAATTAGGAGGACTTAATATGAATTTTAAACAATAGAAATAATAGTAATAGACGCGTATATTATAGGAGAAATAATTTATTTCAAATGACAGATCGATATAAAGTTGTAATATCGCCTTCCCCCAAGCCCTAAAAATATCGACATCAACAGTTCAGACGATCAAAATAAAAAACAATTTTATTTATTTTCCTTAGATAATGAAAACTAGACAGATTTCAATGATGATTTTCAAAAACAACATTTATTTTTAATCATCGCTATTTAAGTATTTTCAATATAAATTTCCTAGAGATTATAAATAAAATAAGTGTTATTAAATATAAATCATACTTGGTAACTTTCAAACTAAATGTTAAACACAAATTAATTGTTCATATCACACAAGGAATCACACAATTGTATTATTTACGAATTACCAATTTAATCTGAACATTAAGAACGCTATTGTCGATTTTAACTGAAAAACCGAAAAAATTGATATAAAATGGCCATGAAAAAAGTGGATTATGCATTTGATAGTTTTCTAAATAATACGCCAATGCCTAAAATATTATCCAATAATAAATACGAAAAAACAATCACATAGATAAGGTTATCTGAAAAATTAATTTGATTTTATTGAAAAGTATTGATTAAAATTATTCAATTAAAAAATAAAACGGACAGAGTTTATCAAATAATCGAAAATCAATTATTATTGTAAACAAATCTAAATTTCAATTCTAATTTCAGTCGCCAATCACTTATTTAAAATTGCAAAGCAAATGCGTTAATCAAATTAACAAATGAGGATAAAGATCGAGATTTGACGAGAAAGTATTACGAAATAAGCTATAAAAGTATGTTATACAACGGAGACTTTAGAACTGTTGTTAGTTAAAAGTGTAGTTTTATTTATTTTTTATCGTTATCATGTTTTTTTACATTTGACAGAAACTATTATCTACTACTAAAATCGTCTTCTTGGTCACCTTCCAATGTAGATTCTCACAAAGTAGAACTGACAGCCTTATAGGGTATTTGTAATCGATAAATTTGTTCTGCCATCTACTTGCTAAGAGCATAATTCTAACTCCATGTTTCTTTAAGAAAAACGAATTATTTTTGTATTTTAGACTCTTGGTATAGTGCCCTCCAAATTGTAATATTTTGGTTTTGGACTTTCTTCAATATATTTATTGGGCTGTAATATGTAATATGATACAATTGGATGAATTAACGCTTGATTTGTTTGTTTTTTTGAGAGATAATATATTGCACTCTCTTAGAAAATAAATGTACTTAGAAGATAACTTTCGTCTGAAACTGCATTCTATGTAATTCGATAGTTTCGTCATCTAGTGGTCGGAACACTCACACGTTGGGAGTACTTTTAAATTACACAAAAACCATGGGGGGTCGCCATGTCTACGTATTATTCAGTCAACGACTATACCAAGAGTCGCCTTTCAGTCACCTGCAAGTTACTGTCTCATTCATAATAAAGTCAATAAGTTGCATGGTAACTTGCGCGATAATTGTTTTATACTTGTCTCTTTTCAATTGTTAGATACAATGAAATTGTAGAGAATGAGATAGATAGCTCTGTTTAAAGTGACTCTGTTAGTTTCTTGTTTGGGTAAAATCTGTTTCCAAAAAGTTAGTGAATACCACTCTGTCTTTGAAATTTATTGATTTTCATGAGACTCCCACAATTCGAGCTATTTTCAAAAGCGCTTCCAGAAACCTAATTCAACTTCAACTATTTACGATCGAAGTTCTGTCCTATATAGTAAACCATCCTAAAATTTTCGTTATAGTGAAAATTCATGAAAATAAGCTTTTCCGCAAAAATTAAAAAATAAATTTTTAAGTTAAGTAGGAAAATTTTCGACCATCAATCAATAGATAAAAGTTGGATTTTTAATTTACTACCAACATCTCACATAATTTTCTCATTATGGTTATTAACTACGATTTACGATGGTTATGTATTGTAATGTATTTCCAATTAAAATAGTATTTATTACGCTGTTTAAATCAAATCTATTTTTACCAGTAATAATTTACGGTACCTTTATAAGAATATTTTAATGTTGTTATGTTACAAATGTTGGGAATAAATACCTTTGTTTTCCTGTTCAGTATGTTTTCTATAGAAAAGCGGTACAGATAATTACCGGAATTCCGCCTGTCATTTGTGGTTTTTACGTTAAAAAAAAGTTTGAGTAACTTCCGATCAATTACACGTAAAATTACAGTTAAGGTTACAATTTAATTTTGTTTGTTTTTTTATTTATGATAATTTTCCTGTATCTAAATCAGTACAACCTTAAAATTATTTATTATCTAAAAATATTCTGGAGGACAACAAACAGTTTATGGTGACATTAACCAGAAAAATAAGTTATTTTTAAAAATACAAATTTGCGTCGTTCCATTGATGAACAATGTCTATGACGAATGGGTAATTCTCAAAACTCACAGAATACTCAACAATTTTAATTAATTTAAAAATTTAATTGTAAATTATACGTGTAGATATTCTTGTTAAGACTTCTAATGAAGATGTTATTTATATTTTTTGTTTTATTTTTTGATTATTTTTTTTATTATAATATGCTGAACTTACCCTGGAGTTTTCTTTCTTAGATAATGATTCCAAGTAACATTGCCATTCCAAAGACCTCAAGAAGAGGAGATGCCAACGCCTTTCGAGGCCGTTTGCAATTCGTCGGACGTTGACAGTGTTGCAACTAGCATCTGGTCTTCTACACAACTTCACTACTGAACCCACAATTTTACCGTGATTTTCTATATCCCGGTGCAGCACCTAATATTAAACAACAATAGAAATAGAATAATAATAATATAAGAAATAATGTAAAGTCGAGTAGCAATCTAATCGATAATTCTACTTTAACAATATACTATACCATACTAAACTATAAAATCGCTAGTAATCATTCAGAATCGTCCGTTTTATTAAAATCGTGACAAAAATAGACAACTTAATGGTTTATAACGAATAGGTTTTAACTTATTACTTTCTTCTATTAATGATGAATTACAACCACTACCTGGACTATAATTTAAACAACGCTTTAGAAAACGGCTCTATTTAATATTGATATTTAAATACCGGTTATAGTGATAAATTTCACTGAACTAATTGTGAATGACTATTTAAGTAATTTATCAAAATTCTAAATAGAATACGCTTTGTAAATATTACAAAAAAAAAATCAGTTACTCAATTGTATTTCTCGCTTTTACTTTAAATTAAATCGATTAGAAATGATTTAATTCATTGTATTGCTCTATTAATCCTTGCTAATTACCTAAAGAATACGATTTTATTTCATCAAAAAAATTAACGATTATTTTCAATAGAATAAATTTAAAATTATTGGGTCAATTTTATCTATAAGGATTCGGTACTGGGGGTATTTTTATTAAACTTTTATAAGGATTCATTCTATACATGCATGTATAGTAAATAAAGATTTGATTGTAAATTAAGACCATCAATTAGAATCTATTAAAATGATGACTTAATTTGAGAAATTTTCAATCAATTATGTTATTATAATTTTAAATAAATTCATCCTTTTTATGTTGAAATTTTTATTAAGGAAAGTATATAATTTATGATTATACCATGAAATTTTAGTATTCTGACCACTGTAAATTATAATTATAAAACATTAAATTGTAACAATAATATATAAGATCCAAATAAATCAACTCTTAAATAGGATAATTGTTACTGTAAAAAAATAATATCGATATTGTAAATAATTCAAATTACACAACCACATATATCTCTTCAGGCTATTGTCCTATTTTTCTTACCAGAAAAAAATCGTTAACGAGAAACTCGCGTGAATATTTTCAATAATAACAATAAAGAAGGAAACCCATAACCACTAATTAACTTCAAATGATTGATTTGTCTTTAGGAAATATATCAAATGTTATATTTAAAAAAATTATTTATTATCGTTGTTATTATTCAAACTTGTTTAAGTTAACCCAGTTCAACCAGATTCAATTAGTGAACCAGTTCTTGAAAATTCTTATTATAGTCAAAAACGGCCAAATTGAAGCTTTCTAATAAGTAACCGCAATTATTACGGTGCCAAGTGAAAACAACAATAAAATTTGACCAAGAAAACATTTAAAGTGTCAAAAAAAGAGAATAACAGCCTTGGTAATATCTAGATTTTTCCCGGAAAAAAATTAAAAACATTCTAAATTTGACAATACAGATTATAAAAATTTCGTCAATATAACTGAAGGTCTTGTTTTTTTTTAATTCTTTCATTTATTTAAAAAAAAATTGTGGGTGTTAATCATAGTGTTGTTATAACCTTTGTTTAGCGGCTAATTTCAGTTTCATCCTTGTTTGTAGAATATAAGTAGAAATTGTAATTTAGCGTCTTATATTATTGTTGTATAAGTAATGGATTCATATGTTTTATGTTGGGGCGTTTTAGGTGTGTTTATATTGAATTAAAACTTCCATTGTTAAGAGATTCTAAGCGTCTTCACGAGAGACCGACACACCTGTAAGGAGTAGGATGACTTTTCGAAAAAAAAGTAAAATTTTTTGCCATGTTATTATTATTATTATTATTGCTATTCGAACATTAACTTAAAAAGATAATAGGTAAATAATTATTAAACAAATTCACGCTTTAGTAATCAAAACATAATTTCACATTAGTCATGTCTTATTGTTAGAACCAAAAATAACAAAAATAAAAAAATATAAAAAAAACTATTAAAACCGTTAAAACCCTTTAAGTGATACTTGTAATAGTTTTACTCTCACCATAATCATAATAATTGTTTAATTAAATTGAATAGAATTAATATTAATAGAAGAGGAAATGTATAAGAGAAAACCCATCAAATATTAAATGAACAATTTTAGATCTGATAAAGGTAAAATAGGTAGAGAAAGGCTTTTAAGATTATTGGGGCTCATTAAAGGAGAGAGAATCTTGGTGGAAAGAAAACAATAGAAAAAATAATAATAAAACGATAATTTTTCATCTGGTGCAGTCATAAAATAATCGGTATTCTTGATGCAGCTGGTATAGTTATTTGTTCTCTTTATAATGCAACAACATATGCATGTATGTAAAAGAAATTTAAACAAATGCTCTTAAATGCTATAATATAATAACAATAACAAGAAGTACTTTAATGCATAAACGGTGCAGTTAATTTTTTTTCATTATTATTTAATAAATGCTATATAAATTTTAAAATGTTTAGAAAGTAATTTCAATTTGAATATAACTGATATATTCCTATACTTCATAGATATTAATAATATAATTGAAATGAAATAAAATACTGATAAAATCACATATCTAAAGAAAGTTTATTCTAACAAAAGAATCCTTAAATTATGTAAATACACATATGGTTAAAATTGTATTTTATACTTAAATACTGTTTGTAATAAGGAAGTTTTGTATCTTCAAACAACCCACACAGAAGAAACACATTACCGGATTAGGAACAACATTGAAATTACACCGTATAACATATATGATAGTTTCAATAATGGACTGAAACACATTTAATAGCAAAAATTATAGGCAATACTGAACAGGAAAAAAAAGTATCGAAACAAGTCTTATTTCCTCATTAATCACTATAATGATTACCATGAGTCATTTTTGGTTTTCAAATCTTAACTGTACACTATTGATTATAGAATTCATTAGTCGAAAAACTAATTTATAAATTAATAATAATTACGACACACCCAATATCTAATGATTCGTTATTACCACCTGGACTGTATCATATCGTATCTCAACAAAACGATAAAAAATTATTAAACTAACGGTGTTTTGCATGTTAACATTGATTGAATGAATTTGAAATTCAACGATGAATTGATTACAAGTTCAAATAACATATTAACATTACAAAAATGCTTTGTTATTTTTAACCGAAAACAAATTTATAGTGTTAATTATAACAAAAACACCTGTTATTTTTTTAATTATGAATTTTTTCAATAAATAATTAGAACATTACAAATTTTAATGGTGTAGACGAAACAATACTTTTTCTACTCGTATCGCAACACATTTGTATTTGTTATATTTGAGTTTTTTATTTTAGAAAGTTATCAATGAAATTAATTTCGATCCTTTTCTTTATTTCCGTTAATTTATTTTTGTTTATATATCTCTGGTTACCTTAAAAAATATTGCCGTGAATCAAATAAATTTTCGAGATTAAGATAAAAAAATAATTAGAAAGGAAGCCAATAAAAATAATTTAAATAATCGAAACAAGTTATGTTTTAACAATAAAACGGCTTGCGTTTCTCTATAAAATTGTATAACAGAACATTAAAAAAAAAAGATTTATTTTTGTATACTTAATTATATATTTTTTGTTTATTGCCGATTATAGAACAAATCAAACTAGAACACATCAAATACTGTTATTTCTCGTCTATATTTTCGGTAAAATAATTTCGTTCCAACTTCTTTCGCTTTATAAATAGACATGTCAATCCACGAATGGGTTTTGATATAGTTTTCTCATACTATTGTGTATTTTTCGTAAAAGTAGAGGGGAAACATATAGGAAAACAAAAACAAGAACATTCACCTCAAGTTCAATCAATACCGGGAAAAGCACCAATTTTCATTCATCAACACTATCAATATTGTTATCTATAATTACAACTAGTATACGTACATACGTATGTATACTATAATTAGTAGTTTTTTGTTGTTTTTGTTATTTTATGAAAATTTAATTAAAATCAAATTACGATCATTACATTATATTATTTACGATTCATACAGGAAACTATAGTACCTACTAGTATAGTACTATTTATTATTTATTATGTTTTTTCATTTTAAATTTCAAGTACCAAGGGTCAAGTTATGCATAAAGGGGTCCTTCTGATTATCGATATATTTGGTTATAACTAAAAACCGGTTTCAAGAACAAGCACATTATTCTGCACATACACACAGATTGAAAACCTTCTCTTTATCCAATTTTTACATAAAGCTATTGTGTCTCTTAAAGCTAGATCGTTTCATCAAAAAAATTACATACTTGTCAAATTGTGACACAAATATTAATAGATTTAAATTGTGAATACCGTTATTCTTTTCCTATTAAAAAAAAAAATCGATTTAGATGTTGCGATAATTACTTTTATTGTAAATTATCTGCAATGATCTACACACGCACAAATTTACGCATGGATGATGTTCTCAAAAACTTATTTTCTTTTTTTTTATGCAATGAAATTTTATAATTGCGTATATTCAATTTTTGGATATAATATTTGTTCCACCCAACAGACATAAGTGTGTAAAATCATATCTTTACTTCGAAGAATTCATAGCGTACGGTAGCACTGACGTCACTGCCTAGAACTATCATACATACTATGCGCTATCTATAGTTATACAACTCGATGTCTCTACCGAATTATACATTTATTCGTTGAGCTTGTAACACTATCATCATTCAACGTAGTTAAATAAAATAAGAGATCGACATTACATTGTATCTGATATTTACTCTCTACGTCCAGCTTTTAACAGGCGCAGCATGTGGGTTGGAGTTTTTGATAAATTATTTGAATAAAAGAAAAAAATATACGAAATCAATCTATTTATTCTAGCTATAATTACGATCCTAGTAAGAATCGAGTCACGTACGTCTATTAGATGCGCCGACGATAATCACGCGACAATCTAAAGAAGGTTGATAGTCCTGAACTTAATCATATCTATAAGATTATAACGAATAAATTAAAAGTGGGTTTAAACGGCAGGTAATTTGACGAATCACAAACTGGTTTCAAATAATGGTCGAAACAATCAAGAAATTTCAACCATGTTTTAATAAATGTCTGAATTATAAACATATAAAACTGTGCAAAATTTCCTGCAAAATTGCTGTACATTTTGATGGATGTCTTAGTCATTCAGAATAATGACGATGACAAAGTGAAGGATAATAAAGAGGATGAATACAACAGTTTTACAATTTTTATTTTTAATTTAGAAGAATGATTCTTCCCTATTAAAAAATTAGAAAAATAATCAAAAATAAAGCATTGACGTGCAATTAGAATAATTTGATTTCGAAATTACCTAGTAATCGATATAGTTAAAAGTTTATTACAGAGATTCTTCTCAACAATTTGATTAAAATACCGAATATTTGCGAAACAGTATTATTTAAATAAACTTTCAACAAGTTTAATTCGCTACGTGAATACACTCAAGTTTCTCAATTTACATCTTGAAATCCACGTCATTATAGTTTCATTTTGTAAATAATTATGTTAACAACAGACGAATAGGTTCAAGACTTTATTTTTATTATTATAGATTCCCCTATCGTTTAGTCATTTTTTCTTAAGTAAATTTATATTAGATTGAAGGTTTGAATATTAACCACAATTTCGTTTTGTATTTCAATAAAAATCAATTAATATTAATTTTTTCGATGTAAAAATTGGAGAAAAACTCAATTTGCAATAACAGTTACATCACGGTTAATTCAAGGGGATTCAACTAAATATAATATTCTTAAATAATAATGATATTAATAAAAGAAAGCATATAAAAAAATTTTAAATACAGGTCATTGAATTTATGGTATTCTATACTATAAAATATCATGATTCAAGATGTTTATTCACCACATACTACACAACAAGATTTATCTTGTTTATTAAGGAAGAAGAAACTTTTAATCCTTGTGTTGTACGTATTTTAAAAAAAAAATATATTTGAAATTAATTACAAGGAAAGTGATCTGAATGTATTTCTTGTTACTTGTTTGATACAACTAAACGTATAATTAAGGAAATATAAGACGTTTTCACAACAATAAACTAAATAGAAATCAGTTTTCCAATTTAATTTAATTTGTGTTAAATTGCTAATTTGAAAAATATTAGCAAATCCATCTACTGTATCAAGAAACAATTCTTCGACTTTTTAATTAAGAAATCTAACTATAAATAGAAATGATGTAATTTGTAATTCTACATTCGTGATGTTTAAAAAAAAAACAACTTACATACATCCTGAAGGCTTATCATAATTATTTAAAAAAATTAAGTCTGAAAATTAATTCAAATTCATAACGCATTGTTTGTGATAGAAAAAATGGAACGCTGTTTATTTACAGAGATAAATGCAATGACACAAAAATGTACATTATTGAGTATTCTATTCTTATATTTACATTTTATTTTAATAATTATAGGGTGTTTCCAAATAGTAATAATAAGGTTTCCATATCCGACATATGTTTAGAATTCATTTCAACAAAAAAATTATATTGCCGTAATTACGGTTAAATTTCTGTATATATAAGGGAATACTCATAATGATAGACACGTGTGTTTTAACAAATAACAATAATAATAATAATAATAATAATAACAGCAACAACACAAAAACAGCAAAAGGGTTGAATTTCATCCTATATAAAATATTAAATTTGAACAACTATTTTTAGCACAACCTAAATAGTTTTCAACAAATTTTTCACAACAGGAACTAGGCTAACTGAAATAGAATTTTAGTTGATGCAGATCATCACTGAAGAGATTGCACAAACTAAAAATATAATTGGAAAATTTCCTCGTTTTTAAATTTCCACTGTGTACTTTAATAATTTATAGTAATCCAAGTAAAATAAGAGAAATGTTGATAATTACATTCGTAAATATTTATGATTTAACTGATTTTTCTTTTAAGGATTTTTCTTAAGTTTGCAAAAAAAAATCATACAATGTAGATAAACAGTTATACCTAGATTTACCTTATTTTGAAAAAAACAAGGCACCATAACAGTAGACACAACTATAAGTTTCATTTGTTAAACTGTTTATTGATAGATGGAAAGTAAAGAAAATTAAAATAGCGGTTTGTTTTTTGTTAAAATACAGAAAAATGGATAATTTTGTGAAATAATAATTATATCTTGTAATTTATTTATACACTCAAAGACCTAAAACAAATTAGTAGGCGTTATTTTTTATTATTTTGACATTTTTATATTTAAAAATAATTTCGTTTCGGTTATAATTATTACTGAAGTATAATTAGGTAGCTAGAAATTGATGAAAATCTATTTCGTTCCATTCTAATGAATTTTATATTAGAAAAAGTTTGAGAAAAAAAACACTACTAACTTCTTTGCAACTTCTAAAATTTCAATTTGTTTTTTTCCAATATTATAGCATGAAGTAAATAGTTTGTGACTTGTATTTTAGAATAATCAATACGCGAAAGAATGTAGAAATAAAAATAAATGGTCCAACATAAAAAAAATTATTTCGACATTTATAATGAACTAACAACAATAGAAAATACGACAAATAAAAAAATTAGAACAGTTTTAATTATTGTTATTGTTGTTCTAATCTTTTCAAATTTAACTTTATATACAATTGTTGACAATGCAATCAAGGTACTGATTAAATAATCTCTAATAATATAATAATAGCATCATCAAATCAATTTAAAATGAAACATTTCAACATCTCTTCAGAATGTTTTTTTTTTTTCGTGTATTTCTCTCTTCATAATTTCCGTTACAATAACCTGAAGGCAACACAAGTTTTCTAATCATCTAAAATTGATAGGAAGTCCGAATTAAGAGAAGATACCGCCCGCATTGACGAAAAGACGCCCCATGACATTTGGTATCTTAACAGGACATCCGCTGACTCATTTATTTTATTTTGTGTTAAATTATATCTTTCCACAAAAAATTATAAAGGAAAAATCTTACTAACGTATACCTACAATAAAATTATAAATAGAGAGGAAGACTATGAGAATTATACATAATAATACAAATATAATTCATCTCTTAAATTAATTCAACATGAAATGATGTCATTTATATTTGACGACATTATAAAATTCAGTCATACAAGTTTAATCACCCGACCAGTTTTATATACATTTAAAAGTGTGTTGTCCATCATAACAAGTTCAACCTTGAATGAATTTTATAATTGTAAATCAATTCTTAAATATATTCCTCAATTAATACTATTTCCTGATAATATTCAATAATTGTACGAAAAAAATGATCCTGATTTTAGACATTTTTTTATCAATACGATAAAAATAAAGTAAACTAGTAATTAAAACTGACAACTTTTACCTTAAACAAATAAAACATGTAAATATTTACAAGTATAAAGTTACACCCTTGTTTTTTCACTTTTTGGGAAAGCTATAAAAATTCTGTGTAGACTCGAGTCAAACTAAATTTTAAACAAAGAAAAAATTATACTTCTTAAACAAAAAAATCCGATTATTTACATATTAAAAAGGTACATAAATCTATTAACGATTAAAGCAATTACAATTTTATTGATTTGTAAACTTTACTCGTAAAACAAATTTTAAATAAAAAGCATGAACGTTACTAATGTACATGGAACGGAAGTTTAATTTTATAGTTAATCGAAAAGTAGTCAAACGGTTAATGTCATAGGGGTTGAAATAAATTCTATTTTTCTTTCACTACAGAATAATATAAGTATATACTCAATCGAATATTCCTAGCATATTGACTTAAGTTGTGAGCTTTTATGTACTATTACAACTATATTTTATTAGCTAATGTACTCACAGACTTCAGTATGCTAAAAAAAAAAACGTACCCAATTACTTAAATTTAAAGAACAAATCTCATTTTTTAGATTATCAAGGATACCATGCTATGATTATAGTTCGTTTAGATATAAGAACATGACTTAGGTAAAAGATTTTCATTATCAATCAACCGTTTAATAAAGCTGTTGAAGGATACACATAGAGTTTTTTCGGTATTTAACGATATAAATATAGATTTGCTTAAAATAAACTAACACTCTATGTATTACTGACTTTCAGTTAGTATTTTATTAAGCTTTCGATTGACTTATAATTATAATTATCTCATTTTATTTTCAAATTTGAAACAATATAATATAGAAGCAGAATTGGAGAGGCATACTTGTATCGGTGTTCTTGTGATATAAAACGTGCTAATAGTTGAAATAATCAATCTGATTTACATTTCTTTTGTTGATAAAAACAATAAAGATCCTGAAGAAGTATATTATCATAACTGTTTATGCAAGTGAATGTCAGTTTGTAATATTCAAACAATTCATTACAACAATGATTTTCATTTTAAATAATAATTATTATTACTATTAATAATAATTTTTCAACCTAGTAGCTTTAAATTCTATTTAGATGATTATTGGAGGGCGTATAAATTACATGTTTTCATTTCAAAGAATATAAGTAAGAGAAATCATGATTTTATATGTACCTACATAGTATAAAACGATGAGTATCCTTCGTGTTTATTTAACAAACTATTCAATTAAATTATCGTCAATTTCTGATATTATAAAATCAATTACTTCTAAGATAGTATTATTAATAAATTACTATGATAAATTAAAGTTTTTCCGCTTCAATTATATTTATTTATTTTATTTTCCTTTTGAAATATATCAAATTAGATGACAGTTGTGGTTTCTCTTGTCTCGTATGTTATTTTCACGAATTATATCTTTTTAAATTGAGAAAGCACAGAAATTTCTCTATTGTTTAAACATTACATATAGTAACGTCATCAAATAAATCTTATCAATTATTTTACGAAAACAATCTTAATTAATAATTTAAATGAAAATTAATAATTATAATAGAATAATAAATTGCTTTAAGGGAAATTTGATTATTTTTTTTTATTTTATTATACACTTTCCCTAAGATTTAGAATGATCAAACTAATAATATGTTTAATTTAAACAATTGCCAGTACTTTCACAAATTCCTCTTTTGTTAATAATAATATAAAAAAAATTAATAGATTATAATAATAGTAATAGAGACACGAATTTCTAGATGTTAGATTTGAATAATTTAGGCAAAAAAAAATGCAGATTCTGTCCCTAAAATACCTATGATACAGATACTGCTCTCTATTAATTGCCCTATTGTAAAACATAACAATAACAATACAACACACTGAAATGTGTTATAAAATTTAATTAGAATGGAAAATTAATAGAGATTGTATTGTTCTAAAATGAAATAAAATTCGCATTGTTTCAGAAATTCAATAGAAAATAATGGATAATTTGATGTAATAAAATACAAATATTATTGATTATTGATTATTATATTATCACAAAATTGATAAGATATAGGTGAAAATATTGTACGTATAGCATTTAATAAATTGACGATTGACTATTAGTAGATGAAAAATAAAATTAGATTAGAAAATAGACTTGAACTATTTTTGTGCGTGTGCAACATAGTTTTAGTTTTTCTTTACGTTTTGATCGTTTGACTTAATTAAGTTAGGCAAAAATGTCAAGAGCAAAAGCTTCAAAGTTAAAAGCTCGCAAGCATGCCGCTTTCAAAACATAACCTTAAATATTTTTAATAAATTCTAATATTAGATGAAGAAAAAATTGTAGTGGCCTTGTATTTTGCAATTTTTTAAAAAAAAAACGGATAGTTATAATAATAATAATAATAACAATGTAATTATGATTGAATTAATTTATGACATTTTCCCACATGTTTTTGATTGGAAAAATTTTAAAATTTCTCGTACTAACTTGTAGTGTTTTGCTGTATTTTCTGTATTTTTTTATTTAATTGGATATCAATAGTTTAGTTGAGATTAAAGACCAAGATGTTGCAAAATTCACCGACCATGATCTAACATTATCACACCTGCACACAATAACAATAATAATAATAACAATAAGAACACACACGAACTCACACACTCGGTATATGGGGAGCACCTGAGAATAAAACAGCACCAAGGCAAACAACGCTCACAAATCGCGCTCAGTCACACAACTGGTTAAAATTTTCATTGTGTGTATTATTTAGTTCTATAGTAGTCTTACAAGTCTGTCCAATTCGAACATAAATACACACACCGCACAGATGGTTGGTAGTTAGCTTAAACTTTCGGTGTGCGATATATAAAAACGATTCAAACCGATATTTACCGAATAAATGAAAGCTAGACAAGGATTTTTGGTATTTTTTTTATAGTATAACATAAAAAATACCAGCTTCAAATAGAACAGATTTTAAAGTGACATCATCAACATTTCCAAAAATATCATAGTCCTAACACTGACAGGAAGAAGAATGAGATAAATAGAAGACAAACAAAAATAGACGACAATTTTCAAGAAACAAAAAACAATAATGGAAAACTCGACCTTCCTAGATAACATAATCCCAAAAATAACCCAATAATGGTCAGTGTAACCAAATAAAATAATCAAAAAGCTCCCTCAATAATTTCCTATATTTATTATAATCAACTGAAATGAAATGCAATTTTTTTTTTTAATTTACAGTAAAAACCGATCGAAATACGTGATTTTTGATTAATTAAAGTAACTTTCTAAAATCAAAACTATACACAAATTAGTTAGTGAAAGTAATTACGAAATTACACGAAAATAATCAGAATAATCATCAAGATTTGGATGATTTAACATTAATGGGGAAAAGAATCTTTGACTTACATCAGCATAAAAGAATTTAAGGCAAAAATCTATATATAAAAAAAATTAACCACGTCGTACACTAGACAAGTTTTTTTTTTTAAGAAAATAGTATTTGAATGGTTATCGAGAACAAAGAACGGTTATTCTTCAAATGGGCAAAACGTAAAAGTTAATTACAATAAGAAAAACGGTGATCTCAACTGAACTACTAAATATTATTGCATTGTTTGTAATTATTTATAATTGATCACTACTAGTGAAAGCATAACGAAATGTTAAACATTAATAATAAAATGATTAAATCTTAAATATTTCAAAACATACATCATTCTATAGAATAATACATAAAAATAAAAATGATTTATATATATTTATAATAGAACTGCAAATGCAGAGTTTTCTTTATTTGACCTCTGGTTAAGTGAATTTTTAGTTCCGCACTAACGTTTATAATAACAATAATAAAAACAATAATGAAATCTAGGGAAAGTTGAACAAGAATTACAAAATTCTCTACCTAGGTATTGTTTTTTTTCTTCAAAGGAATAAAAATATTACTTAAAATCAGAAAGTAGGAACATCAAATTGAATTAACAAGCTGTAGTATCAGTACATAGTATGTTGTTAAAGTGAATTCATTTCTTTAAGATCTAATTATTTAATTATTAAAAATGACACATGATCATAATAATAACACTAATTTCATATGAGGAAATTAAAATTCTTACCTAATTCACAAAGCCTACTAAAAAGTTTAGGACATTTAGTGATAAAAATTCGTAGTAGACACAATATCAAACATTATTTTTTTTTAATTATCCTAATTATTCGGCAAATTAAACATCAAGCATCATTTTGACATACCATTTCGCGGTTATACATGGTCCAGGTAACTGAATCTTGTCACGAACCTAACAAAACTAAATTCCCTAATTGTACCTGTCAACATCTAGAAATTATAAAAGCGTCAAGTTACGGTTATTAATACATGTCTAGTAACTTTTCAATCAATGAAAATTTATATTGTAGGAAATTTAGCCACATCAAGAAAGTTTGACACGAACATAACGGCATTAAAATCGCCAAATTTTACTAGTAATTTGATTTATACATTGTTGGTATCGCTCTTTTATTATCACGTGACCACAATTAGCGTATTGTTTTAAAATCATAACCCTAATAATCATTATTCTCTGTAAGTTTATTATTTTTGAATAAATCGATACAACCACATTTTTATTAATATTTTTTTTGTTTATGTATTGAAAAATATATATGATCAAATGGTAATAAAAGTTGGATACCAACTTTATAAACTTTATAAACTAGGAGGAGTGATTTAAATTTTGCGCGCCTAAACCTTGGCTTCTTATCGGTTATATTACAGGCAACTTTACACAGCTCAATGATTTAAAATTTTTATATTGACACAGCTAGTCCTATGAAAAAAAATTACCTGAATGCGGGCATAAATGTGGTGATGTAGTATAGTATTCCAATGACAGACATACACCTACGCAGTAAAAAGTAGTACAAAGCGGTAAAATTCAAAGTAAATTATAATTTTACCGAAAACAAATAAACACTAAGAAAAAATATTACAGTTCACAGTTCACAAAAAATGTTTAAGTCAAAAAAAAAAACGCTCATGAAACACAACACGTACAAATTAAAAAAAATTGAGGTTATAGTTTTGACATGTAAACAAGGCGTAGATTTCTTTAGTGAACAAATGCACCAACGCAAGGATGCTAATCTTACTACCGATTTTTATATGAAAGTTGATAGTTGTTAAACTATAAGATTGGCAATCAATTCAAAACTTTATACTAGCTCACTGGGTTCACTATATAGGTATATACAATATAAAGTTACTAATAAAAGTTGGGGACTTTAATGTCGTTATGTTCTCGTCCATCTTTCGTTATGTGGCTGAATGTTCGATATACCTTCGTGTATTGTGCAATTCAACATAGGCGTTTTTATTGGAACAATGGGTAGATAAAACAGTAAGCGCGTCGGCAACCAGTAATACATCATTACAACATACACGTATAGGCAACCAACTGTGCGTACAAAATCGTATTGTTTTAACACTTTAATAGAACAAGTAAGATTGTAAGCCTATTTTCAACAAAATTCAACTACGTAAGGAGTTATATTGTCCAAAAATAAAAAAATACTACTCAGATTTAGTCAAAATAACAAACAGCTATGTATTTATCTGTTAATTATGACGAAACGGTAAATCTTTGAATATACTGTTAGATAAATATATCGAGAGACAATCTAAATTGATATAATTACATATAAGAATATATTTGAAAGAACAAGAAAAACTACACCTGTATTGCTGCAACAGAAATATGTTAAATTTGATTTGAATAGAAATAAAATATCTCATACAATTTTAACCGGATGTTCATTTCATCAACAATGATTATTTATGGACAGTTGAGTTATTTTGGGTGTGTTTTAAAATTGTTTGAACTATCCAAATAGACATTATAAAATACGATCTATTCTAAATTCTCTAAAACGCTAACTAAATTGATAAACAATTACAAAATTAACTGAACTGTTAATAGAAATGGCAATAATCGTTAGCAATTTCTACCAATTTTAAATATTCTTTGATGTTCTTTTTAAGAATAGGTGTAATAAAAAATTAAATAGAATTTTATATACCTCGACCTGCTAAATTCTAAAAATTAAACGTAAATCAACGTTGAACTATATAAAGATCCATTATAAAAACGACAACTTGATATATACCTTTATATAAAATTATGCAAACACTGATATTATGTTTGCTTAATAAAAGCCCTAAACACAAAATTTATTTTCCTACAAAGCTGAAAGAAATGCTCTTCTTTGCTATAGTACCGATAAGATAACTGTGTTTGTATAACAAATTCAAATAGATAGTGTAAAGCATATTTATGGTGAATGCTTTAAATACAATATTTGATCAAAAATTAAAAATATCCACCTTTAACTGTCTATAAACCTAAATAATTTGATTAAATGATTAATATGAGCGAAAACGGAGCACAACCTTCCTTTTTTATAGATCTAAGCCATTTCGATCACGGAATAATTTAATTGTGATATACTCTTCTGATAATTTAGTTATACACTCAATTTTTCTAAATTTCTCATGAAAATATAATTAAGATCACGATATACAAACACATTTTCGTGATTGTCTCATATTAAAGACTTTAATAAAATATATGTACTGGGGGGTTAACCATTGTGATAAAATAATATAAGTTTGTTGAAACCTCTGAACATTAAAGGTAAACTTGATACTTATTTATAGCGGATATCTTTCAATTTTTATAATTATTATTTATTATTTTAATTGTTCTATGGAAATGAATATAAAATTACACAGCAACTACTCACCTTCAATTCTAATCCCTTGGCTTCAATTTCAGTCTTTGTATATTTAGTTCGAAAATTTAATGGTTGTATCGATGATTCCATGACTTTAAACCATTTACGTAAACATTTAATTTCATGATCGATATCTATAATAAACAATATTAATATTAATTTAATAATAATGATAAGGAGAAAATTTCAAAAAAATATATCACCTAAACAATTATCTTGATCACAATGTTCGCATTCTGATGGTCCTAAAATACTCAAAATTGATTCCCATTTTGAGTTTAGGTGTGTTACACGCCAATTAACTTCTTCTTGTTCCTTTGGATGTAATTGTACAAGTTGACTAGCTTGTTCATTAAATAATGTAAGTAATGAAGTCTTTTCATGTACCATATTTACACAATGCTACAATAGAAATATAAAATTTAGTATTTTCAATTTTATTTTGTCTATAAAAAATAAATATTACCGCCCGTAAAGCTTTATCTGTTATATTTTCTTCTTTACCATAAATCATCTCCTGAACATTATTCAAAAATAAATAGAGTTCGGAGAATTGTGAATAGAATAATTTCAACGACCATGGTCCTGAATCAGAACTTAAGTCGCTATTTGCTTCCTGGAAAAAAACACATAATGCATCATGAATAAATAATTGTAAAGTGTTTGTAGAAACAGTATTATAAAATCATAGACTTCTGTACAACGCGTAGATTAGTTCCGTGTAATAGGAAATCGCGTTATAATGAACATATATTATCGAAAATTTATGCAAGTTCAAACATTTCTCCACAATTACAACGTTTATCGCATGTTGCTAATTGAGATGTGATTATACGAATTCGCGTTATACGAAAGTCTACTGTATTTTGTCAAATTTTATAATAAATATAAGGAAATACACTTAACAATTTATCAAAAAAAGTTTGCAACATTGAGTTAAAACATAAGAATTAATCGACTATTTAAATTTTTAAATACAAGTTTACATTTTATAATAGTAAATATTATTAATTACTTGGCACTTGTCGATTAATTGATTATCCATTATGTAATTATAATTAGCTTGAAGGGCTGACCAGAATTCTTCACGTTGATCACTAGCTGTACTACCCCATGATCGTCGTATAGCTGTTGCTTTAACACGATTCTTTGTTAAACTACTATATAATCTAGGTTTAACAACACCTCGTTCAGGTGTTACATCTGTTGCTTGTAATGATGATAATGAGAAACTTGATTTCATTGCAGAATTTTCAAAACCTATATTAAAAAAAAAAATAATAGAAAAATTAACTAAATACAACAAAATTTCTAATTATAATAATACTCACTTGTTCCAACAGGCATTTTGATTTGTTATTGATTATTAATTTCTACAGAAATACAGCTATAATCCTTCCAATATCAACAGTTGTAATAGTAATGGTGACATTTTCTGTAATTATAAATTATAAAGTAAATATCAATAAATTATAGAAACATTAGTAGCATTGATAATTATAGATGAAATCGTAAAATTATAGTTTCTACTTGTATATAATTTACATGTTGAATAAATAATTGTAACGGTTATAAATATAAATTGACTAAACGACTTTACAATATTGATAATTCACGACGATAACAGTTTCATTGAGGGTATATCGAATTACTGCATGATAAAATAATTGTAGTTAAGATAGGAAGAAAAATAGAATTATTCTTAAAATTATAAGCTACAATATTTGTTAGAAAACTAGAAACGGAACTGTAACTAAAAACTGTACAATACAATGTTTTATAATAACAACATTATCATAGTTAAGAAACAAAAATACACGTAAAATTAATAAAATCTGGTTTGAATTATTTAAATTTAACAATTCATTTCTAACACATACTTAATGAAGACTTGTATAATTTCTCACACATATTTAACTAATCGTAACTACAACAAAATAATCGCAGCTGGTATAATAAATTTATTATTATTATTATTATTGTATGACATTGTACTATTGTAGATATTCTAAAGGAAATATTCAATAAACAATCGATATAATTATATCTGACGCCTATTTTCCATAAAAATATTCATTAACAATATTATTTTTAATGATAATAATTCATAAAATTATAATATAAAGCAATAAAACATTACAGATGTTCCACTAACGGTACACCATATACGGATCAAGGACTATTTTCAAAAACGGAACGATCTACAATTTTATTGGAAGATTGAGTTTCAAAATACACGTATCAAAGACAATGTGTTAGAGGACAACAATAAAACCTTTAGTTTTTAATAAATAATTTTTATAATCTTGTTTATTTATTGATGCACTATTAGTAATGGTAAATTAGCGTATTTATACTAAAAAGTCCTTGTCTAATGAGGTTATGATTACTCATTTATCTTTTATGAGAATTACTAATTATACCACAATCGAAAAGTACAATGTTAAGTACCTATGTATATCAGTTATCTCACAACTTACATTGATTGTAAATTATCGGGTGGTATTCTATATCCAGTTATAGTAATCTCAAATACCACCTCATCAACTATGGACTACTTAAAAAAAATTACTGTATATGTATAATCTTCCTCTAAATAACAGAAACTTTTATTGTTTTCTTTATATTTTGAACATAATAAACTTCATTTGTTATTTTATTTTATTGTGTGATTGACAATGAAAGAAGCAGCGTGAGAAATTTCGCATAAGTTCAACATAAATTTCTATAAAGATTACAAACACGAGTGCGTGTGTATATTTATACATAAATTTCTCTCGTGTATATTCAAATGTGGATACCCTTTAAGATATTTCGTGTTATTTAGGACGATTTATGACATAAAATATTCTATAATAAAATTACACACTTCTTAAATAAAAAACCTTACTTAAATGTGGTTCAAAAAATTTAAAATAAACCATAAGCGACTTGACTAATCGTGCTACTAAATTTCAACGCTTAGCAATCAATCTTTTTTCTTTAATTATTCTATTGTTGTCGTATTTACTATTAAAATTAAGTGGTGTAGTGTCCGACCTGAGATTACACAATTTTGCCGTTTTGGCAAAACTAACAGAGCGATTTCAATAATATTTTAAAGATTTGTTGGGGGTTTAGCAAAATTAAAACTATGTAGCTCATTTGGAAGTTGAACAAAGAAAGCTTATTTCGGACAATGTTGCAAATAGCTCGAATACCCTCCTAATTTTGTTTTGTTTTTGTCATTTTTCTCCATTGCATTTCAGAAAAGAAGCGAAAAATTTCCTCTCGTTCCATAATATAATAAAGAAGAACAAGAAGAATCAATGCTGGGGGATCACCGGGTCATTCTAAGTTATTTTATGGGGGAAGCAAGTTTTTAAAAATCGCAACATCGTGAAAATAGAGCTTTTTTGACCGACTTTCAAATGAGCTAACATTGTTAAATATAACTATTCTACAAAATCCCTTATAGGGACTTTTTTACAAAGACGGAAAGTGTGTCTTTGCGAAAAGAGGGCTCCAATCATTTCGAGTTTCGGAAAAACACTTTCCGCCCTAGCTTTATTAGTTTAATGAAAACGTCAAAATTGGATATTCCCAGACCGAACAGCCTGTATAGAAGATTTGTTTCAATAACTATTTAAAAGAAGCGATTGAAAGAAATCTACAATCCATCACCATCAATAGTTGAGAAAAAGTTGTCCTAGAAAATTAAAATATTACTTTTAAATACACATGATTATAAAAGAAAATAAGCTCTAAGTTCTAGGTTATGAAGTTATGAAATATATTACACACATACATATTGTTCTATTAAACGACTCCTTATCAGTTGACTAAAATAAGTGATTACTTATTACAATTAGCGAATTTTTTAAAAAAAATTAGCTAATGACGAGATCCTCACTTTTGAATTTCCGAAAAATTTTTGCACAGAAGTTCGTTTTGGGACCTCAGGAACCCATATCCACCGTTCGTTAAAATTTTTATATATATATATATATGTATACCCACGATAACTGCCGTAAAAATAGTCCAATCTTAATGAAACTTGGTACAAAAATCGGTCTTTGGGATAGCTTGGATGAGTTCGTTGGCCAGACTGGTAGGGCCAATACTTTTGGAATAAGAGCTGAAGAAATGTTAAAAAAAATCATTTTCAATATTACATTTGCTTAGATTTTGATGAAAATTAAAATAACAGTAGAGCCGACCATTCTCTATGACCCAGAAAAAAAATCAGCAAAATCGGTTGGTTGGATCTCAAGAAAAATGCAAAAATCTCTTTTTTGAGTATAAGCAGTAAAATCACGTATCTAAGATGGCTATGTGTTCTGACAATTGATATTAGAAAAAAAATTGAATATCGCACAGGGCAACTAATTTTGACAGTTAATATTAGACGCAAGGCCTGCTAGAAAATTTCGCTTGAAAAAATCAAGCAGGCCTTGATTAAACGTATTACGGGAAATGAATTTATTAGTTGATTCAATGTTATTAAAATATATTAATTGTTAGTATCATAAGAATGGTTTGCAATTAATATTTCAGTATGTAGATATATAAAAAATTCGCTATATAAGGTACTTGCTGCCTTTGGAGATTTTTATTTTAGAGATAATGATATTCTTTTATAGTGGAAATTGTTGATTATCTAATAACTTGAGAGAAAAATTCGTGTAATTCTAATAGATTTAATCAGAAAGATAAAAATGAGAAAGTATTATGGATAATCAAGATGTTTATAGAGATAAAAAAATAAATATTTTTTAATGTATAAAAATATTAAACAAAAATAAAACTATAACTTTTCCGTTTAATTATGGGATAATTTACATAATTGTGTTCTTTAATATGAAATAAAATTTAAATAACTTATATTGATGATAAATATAACTTTCTGTAAAATGATTAAAGTATTAATTACTTAAAAATTGAACAGACATTAACAATTAAATTCATACCTATAATTTTATTTCAATTATAAATTGACCACTTTCTTTTATATTATAATATTAATAACATATGTCGCTGGCTATTATACTAAACAAAAAGATAACGATAATTTTAAATAATATATTCAACAATTACACAATCGTGTGTTATTCTAAGGTCAATTCCTAATCTTCAATCTACTCAGATTTCAAACACTAGTTGTTATCTCAATAGAAATTTTAAATTATAAATTAAGTAGCTTAAAATTAGAATACATACACAGTTGGGCACGGTATTCATCCCACCCTTATTATTGTTCTCCCTTTAATAATAATAATAATAACAACAACAACAACAATATAATAAAAAATAATAGTAAGAATAACACGAGAAACACAGGCACATATACAGGAAACGTATATCAATGCAAACGAATTTACTTATTCTATCTACCTCCGAATCTAAAATTAACATTTTCGTTCCACGTTCTTAGAATAAGTTCATAGTTTTATATACTACTTCATCAACAAAGGCGTTCCATATTGTATTCAACAATAAAATTAAACATTTCGTATCATTATTTTATTAACATATGCACCTACATTTAATAAAATTGTAGGCGTTGAATATTTTTAATACTGGTTAAAAATTACAATCTACTGTTTAATATTGTAAAATTTTATTAAAAGAAAATAATATTTTAAAAATATACATTGTCGAAAATATTTTACAATTTTTGCATAAATGTGTTTTGAGAACGCAAACTATAATAACTTACAGGATCATTAATACTAATACTAATAATAATAATAATAATAATAGCGTGTAAACACGGAAAAAACATTATACAAAACCATAAGTTTTATATACGATTACGTTGTTAATATTGATATTCCGTTTATTGAAACTATTAGGACATACAAGGCGTCTCGTTTATATACTCACACAAAACCGAATCAATTAGGGCATAGTTGAGTCTACAGCTTGTATAATGTGTACGAAGACAATAATGGATAGGTATTAAGGCATATTTTCATTAGTATAAAAGCAATAAAAAGGCATTGATTAGATCAACAGGATAATACAAATTATGTACTAATAATAATTTGTGTACTTATTTTGGTTAATTCTATATAATTTTGGATAAATTTTAGATTACCTTAATAAATCATAAATAACTACATGAGAAATATTAAACAATATTAACTTATCTGACAAGAAAATCCAAAAAATAAAAAATAAAACACGTCATAAATATAGGATGTTATCGCATCAACGAAGACACATTTCTTACAGCATACTCATTTTTTATTAATCAACTAGTATTATGAGAACAATTCGGCTTTCCGTTTCTGTCTCTTTCACTCTCTGTCTTTTACTACATTTTTTTTTTGTTTTTTGTATAACTTGTGGTAAAAGTCAATTAAACCGTGAAATTTGTTACGAATCCAAAGTTTATAATTTTAATATTATTTGTATTCTATAAATAATAATAATAATAATTTATTATGGAATTGTAATTGTTAAAATAACTGAAAAACAATTTATTTGTCTAACATCAATTGGTGACTCATTTAAATTAAAATAAATTCCAAATCGTCTATATAATTAGAATTAAAAAAGGACTAAAACGAGGTTTAAGTGGAAGTTTATATATTTTTAGAATATAAGAAGATTGCAGGATGTAGACGAGTATACTTTTATTATATGATCGCCGACAGACATACTTAACATACCATTAAAAAAACGATTTTTCAATTCATAATTTCTATTATAAATACAATTCAAAATATCTAGTTAAAGTGAATGTTTTTCTTCTTTAGATTTTCATAAATTCCTTAAGTCAAGGTATACCTAAATGAATGTTTCCTATTATAAATAGATATATAATTAATTATATTTATCTATTAATAAAATTTGCATTAATTATTCAACAACTTCCGCCAGTTGGGTACAACTGTCAATAATTACAAAATAATGTCCAGATAAGCGGTACAAAAAGGGATTTTTCAATCATATTTCTCTATAGATGAATATTTAATTTCATAAAAATTATTAATAAAATACTGTCACCATCTTTAAAGCTACCAATTTATGATAATTTTAATTTGATCAGGTGAAATGTACAATGTCACTTCAATTTATTTCACATATGCAACACAAAGAATTACAGGAAAATAATGAAAGGAACGATTAATTTTTTTGTCAATTAAAAAACAAATATGTTTTCTTCAATGTTACCTAGATAACTAGAAATTGTTGGCTACATTAGACTATAGGATACGATTGTTAATAAAAATTAAATCTATACATATAAATTCGATTTAATGTGTTTAAAACAGTGATATTTCGTTAAAATAACGGAATATACATAGGTAAATTTTAATATAAGATGTAAATAATATAATACGTTAATAGTTGGATCCCGTGAGAAATTAAACAATTTAATAGATAGTATACCGACGAAGAAGAGAAAAACTACGATTGCTAGAATATACAGTTATATTATGAGAATTATCAATTAATTTTACATAATTTTAAACATAATAAAATTATTCAATAGATCTGATAATGCACAAACCATACTCAACAATATTTTCAATTTAACGATTAGTAATCGAAATTAACCTACATTAGTCATTAAAGGAACTGTATGTATAGTCAACATAGCTTGTTTCGATAAGCTTGACTTTCAAAAAAGAAAAAGCATAGATAAAAACGATTTTTCAAATTTCGAACTAGGACAATTTCCTTTCGATTTCATAAAGTTAATTTCCCATCAGTGTCTTAAAATTTAATTAGACTGCCCAAGGATCCGAACGATATGGTATGTAGTTCGATAATTTCCCACAGGAGTGCAAATCTATCAATTCTGTTATCTCTAAGTAGTCATTACAACGTTAATTTTAAACAAACCATACCCATAAAGGGTATCTATTCTAAATACGGTTAATATGTACTATGAAACGCCTATTGATTAACGAGCGATTAGAAAGACATTTTAAGGATTTGTAGGGGGTCCCTGGAAACCATTTTAGCAAAATTAGAATCTCGTAACTCATTTGAAAGCTGGTCAAAAAACTCACGTTTTGAAGAAGACCAAAATTTTCAAAAACCACATAAGCACATAAAACGACTAACTATAAGAATAACTCAAAGACCCTCTCAACACTGATTTTTTCATTTTTCTACATTGCATTCAACAAAAAAATGGGTAACATTTCCACCTGTTCCACAATTCATTAGAACTCACTATAATTGTAAGTCATTTCAAGTCTTTGAAAATCACGACATCGTCAGAAACGAATGCTTTTAACCAATTTACAAATGAGCTACGAGGTTCTAATTTTCGTGAATTGTTCTTCAGAAATCCTTGAAATATTTTTCGAATCGCTCGTCAACTGATAAGAGTTATATAAAATCGACCATATTTAGAATCGACACCCTGTATACACATGAATTCACTCCACTTGATTTTTTATGAAAACGAAAACGATAATACATTTATTATCGTGATGAAGATTTACGTTAGGGGTCAACAACTTTAAGAAAAAAATTATTTGTTTCATTATACCATACTTTACATTACATACATCGATTACGGAATTTTATTATAAATAAAATAATACTTAATTACTAAATAAACATCACCAAATTTGCTTATTTGATACAATGCTCTTAAAGTCAAGCAGGTGAGACATAATAGGCGAAGTGTATGTACATTCATCAAAAAGTTATCCAAAAAGAATTGTATTGAAAACAATAATAGGCTTCAATTATAATTTATAAATCAAATGAATTTACCATCTGTTGTGAAAATGTCAATTGCCTTCCAAAAATAATAAATGTAGGTACAATAGGTACAGATGTCTTTTTAAATTAATGAATCGCTCAATTGTCGCGATATTTAGAAATTCACAATTTAATTATAATAAAAATTAATCAAATTATATTTAATAATTGAGAAATCTGATTCATAAATTCAGGCAATAACAAAAAATCGATTATAATTTAACTGAAAAACTCAATTTATTAACAAAAAAAATATTTCTAGTTGAAATGCACTCAAGTATCGAACATTTATAAAAGATGTAATAATTGTCCAAATTTGTATTCTACAATAGTGTGAAGCAATGAAATACCACTGTAAATATCTATGATTGTATTGTTTGATATTTGAGAAATTAATTTACACATTACGTACCGCTATTTTTTCTGGTATGTTATAAACGTTTATAAAATATCCACTGGGATGATATACGTGACAAATAGATCGAATATATCAACAAGTAAACTTCTTTGAATAAATTTTTTTCCTATTTTGCGTTGGAAATAGACTTATTTTGACATAAAAAGTAGTGTGGAAATGAAATATTTCTTAACTACTTTGAGTGTAGAAATATCTAGGATAATTTATTTTTTAGAAGTTGGTAACACTTGCCTTATTATTGAAATGTCACTTTTTGACAGATATTAAAAACAGTCAATTTAAATAAAAATTTTATTTCATTTAATTCAAATTGTTTCTCCATTGCATTTTCAACAATTTCCCACAGTTCGGGTGGAGTACACGATAAGTCGTCACACATTTTCACTTAAAAATTGTAATGAAAATGGAGACTAAAACAATTGAAAATCAACTTGATGGATACTAGATACAAAAATTGAATATCGGTCACATCTACAATACCAACTCCTATAAAATTCCCTAAATTTCCAAAATCTATTTTTTTTTTGGAAAAAGGGTGCAAGGGGATGCAAAATAGGAAAAATAGTATAAAAAACTCGGTTCAGAAGTCAATTCCTGCATTCGACCATTAAAAAACTCGCCGCTTCGCGGCTCGTTTTTTAATATTGGTCTCATGCAGGAATTGTCGACTTCTGAAACTCGTTTTTTAATATACTATTATAAAACGTGTGATAAAATACCATTAACGGAAATTTTTTATTGTTGATAAAAGTCATGCTTTCATATAGGTTTTGTTTTTTTGTCGTTGTTGTAAAGATTATTCTTTGTGGCGTATCGATTTAGTATATTGTTTTACAAGAAGCGGAAGGATTTTCACTTCTTTAAAGCCGATTAGAATTGAAGAAAAAGTAGATAATAACTATGAAGTAAAATTCGATGGAATACTTATACGACTTTTTTTTAGAAAAAAGAGTTTCACTTTTAATTTAATTAAAAAAGATTTTATTGATTAATGTTCTTTAATACAACCATGACAATTTTGTAATTTATTGAATTTTTGTTGTAAGTAAACCAAAAAGATGGATTACACATTGTGTGTTAAATACATCTTGCGTGTATAATTGAAATTAGGATTATTATAATACACTTAAAAATTCCTTGTCCAAATATTTAAAAATTCTCATCAACATTTACTTCCTACCTTGTTTTCAATGATTTCATAATTTAAATAAACAATGTTAGATAGTAAAACTGATGAAAAAAAACTTACATAATAGAGGCGTAAAACATAGAAAAGCCTACACAAAGAACAACTAAATTAAACGATTCATTTGTAAAGGAAACCGTTTTAGAACAATTTTCCAACTAATTTTTACCTGTAGAAACCACTTATTATCAATATAAGTAGATACGGAAAAAAATTATATAAATATCGTGATTATACCTACTTTAGCAAATTGATTGTTGATTACAAATTTCTTTTTGAATCAAATATGGATATAATGCAATATCAATTCTTAACAATCTTGTTTCTATTAATTAAAAATTCTAATTTAATGGTTATTGAAAAATTTTACAAACACCATTAGAAACCATTTTAATAGTCTACAATACGATATTCTAGTATATTATCGTTATTTAATTTAGCCTTTGAGCATTGATTCTATAAAGATTAACCATTAAAAATCGTTCTGATTTATTCCACGATCTATAGAAATGTGATTTTTTTTAAATTTACAATTACAGTTCAAACCAACCAATATAGTTAAAGTGAGTTCAAATTGGTCATGGTTAAATTTCATAATACAATAAAACTTATTTGAAAACGACACATTCCTCTTATCAATTCACGCATATTTTTCGATGCTTATTACCCAAATTTTACGCATTTTTAATACGCTAATTATCAAGCCAATATAAGTCTAGTGGGAGAAAACTAATTTTCTATGCTTCTAACAATAAGAACAAAAAAGTTCCAACAGTATAAAGCCTCCCATACACACAACAATAAACCGATACGATAAATCTGTACAGTTCTTGCCTTTCGATTTTCTGTAGTGCGTGTGACTATTAGTTGGAATTCAGAGTTAGTAAAAGTTAGTGAATACTACTCTGAAGGTTTAAGGATTGTAATAGAAATCGGATTGTTTATTAGTATCAATATTTTCAGTTTTAAACTTAATTCTTATCTAGATATTAATTTTAACCCTAACTATATAATTATCTCTCGTCAGCTTTCTATTTCATAATATTTATAGCTTGTGTCTCGTCTAATCTAATTTCTTTTGATCCAGTAGCCGTTAAATTTGTTTAGAAAGGACCTAAAAATATTATTATTATAATTATTTATGTATCTAAAGCAAATATAATGAAAAATCCAATAAAGGTTTAAATACTTTAAAGTAGACTTTCAAGCTTTATAGTCGCTTGACTAAATTTGTAAATCTTTAAAAATGCTATCAAACCAAAGAAAGTCAAACTACTTATAGCCAGATCTGTAATGAAGCTTAATGGATCTTCGATTACTATAAAACAAGTTCTATATTTTTTCACTGAAAGAGTACCTAACAATAGTTTATTGTAATTTATTATAAAACCTATAAATAGTTTTAAACTAAATACTCATAATTTTAATCAATGCACTACAATTCTGCTATTTCACGATATCCAAAAATATTAATTCAAAATTTTATGAGTGTCCAAAAAATTTATGGTGATTTAAGTATGAAACAGTTTCTTTTTAAAGCAATGTGACCAACAAACAAGAAAAGACACGAACAATCATTGAATACAAGGGATTATACTTGTGAATAAATAAATAGGAAATTTCATAAAAGGGGGATGATTTTTTTAGAAAATAAAACTTGCAATAACATAATTTTATTGGTTATTCACGCAAAAATATTAAAAATAATGGTAAATACCATAAACAGTTGGAATAATATTTATAAAATCGTCACGTTCGCTGATATCATTCATAATTTACGATCTCAATTAACGAATGTCAATGTGTTATTTATATCCTTTCGTCGTTTACAACATACCTATGGGTGAATTATATAAAAAACAAAAAGAAAATGATCACAAAACAGGAGCCTGTTTTCAAAACAAACTAAACAACCGCAGCTATTCTTGTTATTAAACATAAATTCGATGCTTGTTACTTCGTTATTATAAAATTTCAAATTGTATATCCGCCATTCGGTTGTTTAACTTAAATGAGACATCCTGTACAGAAATACACCCGGTCCGTTTTAACTTGACCAAGTTATTTTTGATCGAAAAAAAAATTTAAAAAAAAATAAGAGATGGGTTTTACGAAGCGAAATAACTTGATCTCAAATAAACTTTAAATGGTTACTACATATACATAATATAGATATGGGTATAAGACTGAATAATTTACTTTCTTTCTCTCTTACATTCAAAAAATTTTTATCTGTTAGTTCTAGAAGTTCAAGGATTTCATCTTTCAACCAGGTGTGATAGTAATTTATTTGCGACCTGTTGGTACATCTGTGTTATTTGATATTCATAAGTTCTACCTGTTTAATAAATACAAAATTACTGTACAATTTTCACTTTTATGTATTACATATATTCAAATCAAATGGGTCAAGTCGACATGGATTTACTATAGTATTTTAATAAAATTAAAACAAAAAAGAGAAAAAAAAGAAGAAACAAACACTAATCACGTTAAATTTAAATGAGGATAGTAATATTTAAGATAAAACTAGTTAATGTTAACTTTCCAATAGATGTATATCACTGAAATCCTTAAATGGTTAAAATAGATACCTACTATTTTTACTGAATACTATTTTGAATAGCACGCAAAGAACTAGAAATGCCACAATATTTTTTTGTTGTTATACATTTATTCCAATTTAATTATTTATAAAAATTAAATTTCTAATACAAACGTCTTTGATTAAAGGGTGTTTAAATCAATGGTATTTTATGACCCTGTCCTAGTTCTACTTATAGCGGGTGAGATTTGTTCTTTTATAAAATATAACAATTAACCATTAATGAAAATAATAAAAATAATGGAAAAAAAACTGGACGAATTATATTAATTTCTCGATTCTTATCCCACAATTCACATCACATATGGTATGAGTTTATTCATGTAATTCTCTCCCTCAATTTGAAATTGTATGTTTTCTTCATTTATAAGCAAGGGCAGATCTATAAAAACTTGTTGATCTGTATATGAATTTTAAACATATTTGGTGACAACAATTCGAAATTTAATTGCATTTAAGATGAACCTTGACATAAGTTTATTATTGTATATTTATATTTACAATAAAAAGTATTTAATATTTTAAATGAATACAAAATAAAACTTGACAAAAAATGCAACGTAATACAACGTAACTAATATCAACTTGTATCATTGTTATTATTAGGCAGTGTTAAGACTGGTATTGCAAATAAGCTAGAAACAACTTTCTCGTTGTTGATTATAGGATTACATATAGCGTATTTAACGTTTAAATTTTTTCTTTATTAACCTTTAACAAAAAAAAAGAACATCATAGGAAAATTTTTGCGTAATTATTAACTAATTAAAATGAATGAATTATAAATAAAATTCATATGTACATACATATCTACACACTACTTTCTAATTATTTTACAATTTTTATCATTGTTGATAAGCTCCTCTTAGGCGGGAAAGTTCTGTTTGTTATTTTACTATTAAATGGAAATATAAACACTAATGACACCCTAGATAGAAATTTAACAAGTAATTTGTCAATAAATTACCAAACAGTTTTTGTTATTTCAATACAATAATATGGTAGTTAAATTAATGAATTAACAATAAACAGACAAAAGGACTAACATTGAACATTAATAATTAGCGAAAGGTCTTATTTAATACAATAAACAAAAATTGTACGAAGGAAAATAAACTTTCCAATTTGTTAATTTATTAATGAAAAAACATGCAAGCAAATATGAATGTGACGATTTATCAAATGAATTTAATTTTATCAAAAAAAATACAACTATATATGTATAACCACAGTAAGGCACTGTAAAATAGAGCAAATAGGAAAACGTATTTTTGCAACTTTATCATTTGGATTTTTTTATTAAAATGACAATTTTATATCCTAAAGTATAAAAATAGATAATCACGTTCTGTGTACAAGCTTGACTAAATAAATAAATACATAAAAGGTCCAATAGTATTACATTTTTCATGACCAAATTCGTAGCACTTTGAATAGTAAAGAGAAAATATATGTTTAAGTATATGTATGTATATTTACATGAAAACTGTTCAATATATTGTTAACTTTCTACGTTTTTCTTCTTTTTTTTAAAGAACAATGTCAATATAAAAAGGTTTAAATAAATTGTTTAATGCTTAAACTATCATTAAAGAATACAACAAGACTAGAAATATGTTCATTTGAAGATACATTATATGGTTTGTGTCTAATAATCAGATTGACCCCGAAAATACGTCAAAAATCTTATGCTTGTCTCTTATTTATTTTTATCACTTCATTCATATAAATGAATGAAAAAATATAAATAGAATATGTGTTATTATGTCATTATAGAAAATGTTAAATTATTTAAAATACTCCAAGTTTTCTATTTAATAGTAAATTGTACATATTTACTTATATCAAACATTACGAAATCTACATTTATTGAACATTTACTTTTTTTCCTTTCAATATACTTCTTTCTAAATTTCTTCAAGTGAAATAATGAATGAACAATAATTTATTATAACATGCATTTATCAATCATATTTAATATCTGATCACATTAAAGAAGATCGATGTGATAAGAAATAATAAATTAATAAACCAATTTAACTACTAATCAATTAATTTCAAAATTGTGATGAATTAGATTGAATATCTATAAGATAATGAATAAGAATAGAAATCTCTTGTTGTCTTTACTTGTTCGCAATAAAGATTTAAAGATATGTATAGTAAAATTTTATTTAATTTGTCAGTTTATTGTTTCGGTCATAGTTCTAACAAGATCGACAAACTATAACCTATTTGTATCGATACAAATTGGAGTAATGTAGGTGTATGCTTGTTTTCAAACAACCCACCTATAGAACTTGTACGAACGACGATTTGATAACTATACAGCCGTTAAACACTAAATGTATCCATTCGTAATAAACCCCTATTCGTTGGCGAGCGATTCGAATAATATTTTAAACATTTATAGGAGATCATTTTCAGAAAAATTAAAACTTTGTAGTTCATTTGGAAGTTGGTCAAAAATGATCATTTTGGATAACGTTGCAATTTTTAGAAACGAGCCAAATTTTTACCGTTTTGGTCTACTACATTCAAAAAAAGCACACCCAACAATTCCCAAATAAAGTGGAGAAAAACTAAAAAAAAACACAATGTTTTTTTACTAGTTGATTACTAGACCATTCCTTAATGGGCTATACATAGTATTTATATAAAAATTTTCTCCTAATTGCTAATGGGATGCATCTTCACCTAAGTCCAACTTATCGAAGAAGTTATTACCCAGGTAGGATCTACCAAGGTTGGCGATTGCCCAAGCTTTGGGCCAGTTGTTATTTGTCAAGCCTTGGAAACTAACAATAAGTGGCGGCCCAAGCTTTATCCCAATAGGTTCAAATTTTCATTTTCAATAATAAAAAACGTCTTTTTGATTAGTATTAAAAAAAATTTGTGCATTAAGATCAAAAGTACAACTACTTTTTTAAATCGCGACATCGTCAGAAATGATCGTTTTTTGACCAAGCTACGGGGTTCTAATTTCGCTAAAATAGTTTCCAGAAACTACCTTATAAATCCTTTAAATATTTTTCGAATCGCACTCCAATTAATACGACTTTTATAAGAATTAGTCACGTTCAGTGTTTAATGGCTGTATAATATTGGAATTTTAATAACCGATTTTTTTTTCCGTTTGTTTTAAAATTTATGTACAATACAAAATATAAAAGTATCAATAACTCAATTCATTCGTAAAATAAGTCATAAATTTTATATTATCGGCATTTAGTAGGACTAATTGTAATAGGCAACATAGATTAGTTCATAAAATTTTCAACAGGTTAACTATTTGTGTACATAGCTACATTTTTAGTTTCGTAAATATGGTACAAATATATCAAGCACGGAAATAAGCTATAATCAATACTATACGGTAATCGGTAATAAAATAATTAACATGCTTGAATTACTTTACAGTATTGGCGCCGATCAAGACTAAATCAACAATTATTGAATTTTAATACCATGAAACTATTAATATTTTCAACTGATCGTGTTAACTATCAGCTAACGTTCAAATTTTGAATATTTTTTTTAAATGAATTGAGCCAAATTGTCACAAAATTACTGATGATATTTCTAATTAGTCTATTAACGGTGAATCTAGGCTAATAATAATATGTAAATTTTGGCGTGCGTTATTATTTTATTGTTATAACAATTATTGTAAAATCAATCTCATGGTTTGTCACGAAATGTGAACCTTCTAATTTTAACAACAATAATTTTAATAATCTTTTTTCGTTTATCAGTGGTCTAGAAAAACGTCTTCATTTATATTAAAACATTTCAGAATGACTTAATCCAAATAGTATTTGCATTATATGCCTGGCGGGCAAGAAACCGCAAATTATTTCAACAGTACATTTAGTATTTTATATTAGAATCAATGGAGATAATTAAAAAAAATCTTCAACACTCAATTTAGTATGTATTATTACGTCACGTAATTGTTACTAATATTTTAAAGTCAAATTTGATTTATTATAAATAACATTAATTGTTGAATTAAATTTAAAAATATTATTTTAAGCAATTATGACTTTTTTTAAAATTTTAACTAAAATTAAAGCAAATGTATCCGTTATTAATTTAAATGCTAATTGTTTCTCTCCTTGAATATATGAATTTCATCACTGTGTATAATTTTTTTTTTCTTAATTGATAAAAATAGAACTACACACAATATCCTGTAATAGATATTAGATGTATTATATTTTATAATGAATTATTAACCAGTAGTAAAATGAATATTTGTTAAATATGAGTTACTGTATTGAAGTCACAATATCGGAAGTAGACAGTTTCATATTAACAGCTCGTTAATATCGTCATTTATACGACATATCATGTTAACGGAAGAATAGAAGTGTTGATATTTAAGAATAAGTTTACAAAATGAAAAACGATTATGGCGTGTTTCTCTTTCACAATGTTATTGCAAATAAAATAAAATATTAGTCATAAAATTGAAGAATTTCATTAATAAATAATGTCGTTTTACACCTACATGACAATTACTATATAGAAATAGTTTAAACATCATGCTATTTTTGACACGATATCTTGACGTTACTATAATTTTCAATTACAAAGTAGTTTCCAAACCAAATGTCTCAATTTAATAACTTTGTTTCTGTTTTATAACATTAATTATAAAATAATTTTATCAAAAATGTCCCGACATAAACTATATTGTTGTAGAGTGAATTAGATAAACAAAAAAAAAGATGTGTAGTTGTGGAAAAGCTATTATATTCGTAATCGGAAGCAGACGATAATTTTCCAAGTCATGCACCAATTCCTTAAATTATCATTCATGCTAATAGCGATGTCGGGGCTTTGACAATAAAATAAGAAATAAGAAAGCTTTTTGATAATTATTTCAAAACTTCAATTCCTAAAATTTTCTTGTTAAATTTCAAAACCAGAAATATGATTTTCATTATTTTAATGCATTTTCATATGTTATCTTTATTGAATCTGCAATAAAGATACATACATAAATACAATCATATATACGAATAAATTTCACGCTATATCAACTATAGTAAAATAATGCAGTCAAGTTAAAGTAAACGAAATATAAACAGATTGTGAAATTATCGAGTATTTTTTGTAGATTTATTAATTTACAAATAACCAGTTCCAATGCAACACTCACCATAATAACAATGACTAATTTAAATTTGGGATTTAAAAATTAAAACGCTGCAGAAAAAAAATACGCGTATTCAAATAACAATGGGTGACAATGCAAATCTAAATTCGGTATGAGACATGACTTCATATCATATAAAGTTTTTTTTTTTTAATACTGGCTATATTTAAAACAGTTCTTTAAGGAATCTTCTTAAAAGATGCTTAAAAATTAATTGGCATTTTCCAAAAAAATATTTTACAGTTATAGGTGTGTATGGGAGAATGCATTTAGAGAAATCCGTAAATCCAGTTAATAACTTAAAAGAATTAAAATGTCAACTTTATAGATATTGCCTCGTGCATTTAAATGAATATGAGAATTATTTTTTCCCAAAAATAACAGTATATATTATACATCATGTTCCATTTCACTTGATACAGTAAAACAAAGTAAAAAAATGTCCTTTTTTGAAAATTCTGGTTTTGTATCTTATTATACAGTGCAACATTGATTTTTTTTCGTTTTTTTTAATTTTATTGAAGAACAGGTGGAGATGTGTCACATTTTTTCTAAAATGCAATAGAGAAAAACGAAAAAAATCAATGTTGGGAGAATCTCCGTGTCATTCTTACAATTAGTCGTTTTGCGTCTTAAACTCATTTTTCAAAATCGCGGCCTTGTCCAAAACAAACGTTTTTTGACCAACTTCCAAATAAGCTACAAGGTTCTAATTTTACTAAAATAATATCTAGATGCTCTCCTATAAGTCCTTTAAATATATTTCGAATCGCCCGTCAAATAATGGGAGTTGTCGTAAGAACTTTTCGTTCGACGTAAATATTTTTTTTTTATTAATTTTTAGAATTTTTTAAAAACCTGATTCAATATTAAACGAAATGAAGCAATTTCAATTTCAGTTTTTGCATAAATTAAGAATCAATCATTTAGAATTAAAACTTGAATTTTAGTTACCTTTATGTAAATTTTACAAAATTCAATCAACATCTTTAATTTTTAAATATGTTTCTTTATTTGAATTATCAATTTTAAATAATTTATTTTTATAAGAAAAACAACCATTATCAACATAAAATTTCAAAATAATTATTTACTTATATGGTAGTTTTTTATTTTATTTATTTTTATATAGAAGTATTTCATTGTATGCACCTTTCAATTTAATTTTGGCAATTAAAAACATAATATGTCTGAAGATGACACTGATACATAGTTTAGAAACAGCTGTAACATTTTTTTTAAAATTAATATAACTTCTATATTGTAGAATAGAGACTCAGAATAATCAAATATTTACAGGAAATTAATAACATTCCACATTTAAGAAAATGTACGATTTATTTAATTTAAGAAAAATTTTATCATCAACAATTTGTATTTCGAATATTTTGAATTCGTACAATGAATAGTGTTTTATGAAACATATTTTTACAAAAAACAATGTCATTTGTAAGGTTTTAAAGATTAAGAATTTGAAAATCCAAAGCTTGTCTTTTAAATGCCTGTATAACGGCTTTACGGAATCAATATTTCCTGATATCTTTGACAAAAATTACAAATGTACTGAACTACAGTGAAAACAAACAAAAAGAACCTATGTTGATATGTATTTACTTGATTATTACAGATTTACAATTCCAGTCAGTACGTTGAAGAATCTGATGGAGTATACAGTTTTCTGTGAGATTCTTACAATGTAATTGATCATTTTGTTGATAATCCACTTGTTTAAACGATAAAGCACAAATAAAGTGGTAGCAATTTCAAATATTTTTAAACAAATTGTAAAAACATTACTTGACTTAATTAAATAAGTAACTCTATTTCAAAAAGTTTCAAGTATGTGGAGGATTACCGGGAAAAAAACAATCGAATTTACCTTGAATTCTTATTGTATTAATTAGAATAATATTTTCTAAAATAAATGAAATTCTTTAAGGTAGAAAAACGTGTTTGTTTTAAATAAATTTATGAATATTCTTCAATCAGGAAAATGACGTAATTGAAGATTTCTCTCGCTTTTTTTGTTTTTTTACTGAAAAATTGCAAATATTATTCTTTTAATTAGACCGGCAACCTATTTTTAAATATCTACTCTCTTCCATGTCCATGTAGGTATGTAACGTAAATTTCTAATAATTTGATCTCCAATTCTATCTGGTTTTATTTAATTTTTTTATGATTCTTGACAACTGTCAAGAAAATTAATTGATATGTTAATGTAGCTGAAAAGTTGTTAAAACTAATCAAGGGTCATAGTACGATATCAAGTCCTTTTTTCCTTTAGTTGTGTGTAATACAAACCAAAAGGGGTGATTGTATTCGAACGAACAACCCTCTACATACGACGGTACAGTCAATATTTGAAATTTACAACACGAGGGTAGGTAAATAGAGGGTGGTTTATTGTGAGTGTGTAACGGTAGTCTGAAATCTATTAGTTTGAAAAATTAATAAAATACACAGGAAATTACGTAATTATTTTTTTAATAAATCGAGTTCATCAATTTTAAAATGAATAATTTAGAAAATTTTCTTATTCGTCAACTTACTTGTTATGTTTGTTGTCTTCTGTATAGATGCATTTTAATGCATTATCAATGGCATAATAGAATTCACCTGCACACAAAACACAATTATTTCTTATATGAATCACTCTTTAAACGTGAATTGTTAATAACGAAGTTGGGTTATGTTGTAATGTGAGAGGGTCCATGTCTCCTATTACTTCACATTATATTCTATTATTTCTTAATTAATAATTAATGAATTCACTTTATTTAATTTATTATTTTAACGGATTCGTTTGTTTATGTTATGACGTCAATCAATTTAATTTTTTTTTGTTCCCCCGTTCTGTTTTCGTTCCCGTTTTTATCCTAACGAATTTTAAACGATCCAAACTCCATTCTGATTTGTTTCTGACTTTTGCTATACATAAGAAATTGTTGCAGTGTCGCCAACTTGAGTCTATCAAGTCGACCAACGTCAAATTTGTAAGACTTCAACCAACCAGCAAAGTATTCTGTGTTGCCTATCTACATCGGTAAGTGTATAGTTGTACCAACAATTAATGTATTGACCTCATAGGTATATTCAAGCCCAAAAAAATACAGAACCATATAATTGTAATATAGAATAAATAAACCTACTCCTTCATCTCTTATGTAGCGCTTGGTGATCTAAATTACTTACTGCTTAAAAACGTAAAATATTAAAATATTATTTATAATATCTCATAGACTTTCGTTTGAATTTTCTATATTCATATTACATAAACAAAAATATAGATTATGTAAAAAAACTTGGAAACTATATGGGCAAAAAATAAATAAGTCACAAAACCTTTGTGGATCATTTGTTACGCATAAATAAGGGGTTTATAACGGTATTTCACCTCTTCACTGGCTGTCACTTTCTTACGTAGTATCGTAACTGGAGTCATACCTTATGTTATGTTACTTATTAGTTATTAGTTTATTCTTATTAGATTTGACGTTTGTTAACGTATTTTTAAGTAATCGAATCAAGCTACAAATTTACGTAAGAAAGGCTCACCTTTTTCGACTTTTACACAGATAATAAGATTTTTTAGAGAAAATAAGAAATTTTCAGAGATTTTCAGAGAAAATTTTCACCAGTTCGTTTCTTACTGTACTTGGACCTTTAAGACCTTTTGTACATCCGTCAACGCGTCTGATTTGGGTTAGCTGTCATCCCCCAATACTCCCGTCTTTATAATAAAGTCCAGGATACTGTTTAAGGGAGTTCATTTTATTTATTTGGGAGAGATTTATTCCCCTATCTCAGATATCATGCTCTGAGATCCTTCAGAGCCGCACAGTAGCATAAAATATGAAGCAAAGTTTTATCTTCCTCTTCACAAGCTCTACATGTTGGGTCTTTTAAAATATGTACCAATATTATTGAGATGCTTCCTCAGTCCACAGTGATTAGTAAACAGTACTGTGATCTATCTTAATTGTCTCCTATTAAGTTCTAGGAATCCTTTAGGTTTTCTACGGCTTGAAAAACCCAGAAATGTTTTTGACAGGACTTTTCCTGGTAATTCTTCCCAGTAGAATTGGTGTTTTCGTTCTAATTCTCCCTTTATGGTCCCATTAGCGTCAAGGTCTAATCAGAGCCGTTTTGGCGGCCTTTTTTTCTAAAAAGGCCGCCTTCTCATTTCCTTCAAACCCTTGATGAGCTGGCATCAATTTCAAGTTTACCTTGTTATGTTCTGCAAGTTTCTTAAGTTCTCGGAAGCATTCCAATACTAGTCTGGATTTTATTTCTACAGTCCTCAGTGACGCAAGCATTTTTGTCTGTTTACTTTCTTAATAAATCTATGTAAAGTACATATATGTTTAGCTAAAATTTTTGTTGTGTATTTAGTTACGACATATTTATTTACAACGCCTTTTGTTGTAATAAATTCATTAATTATATGTATACTTCTTTTGATCAACTGGAGTTGTATGTCTGTTCTACAGAGTTCAAAGAAATTTCCAACTGTTTGAAAAATTGTGAATCTGATGACGATTTTATTAAAACTTCCTCTTACTGCATTTTCAAAATTTATTTTTCACTGAGTGCAGATCGAATTTTATTTAGTGTTTTTCACTTATTAATTGTATTGTTTTATCGTTCTTTTTCTATCGATTCTTTAACATATTAGTGATTATTTGATTCGTTCAATTTTATTAATTATTCTTAATTTCAGTTTCATATTGATAATTTTGTGTTAGTTTTTTTCATGGATTTTTGTTTTGATTTTGCTTAATTTTTGTAACATGACACCACATTTATGTATTAATTTCCAAACTGCAAAGTGGTTATTTTATTTATTCTACAGTATTCCACCATTATTGTTCTAAAAGAATGTGAATGATTTTGACATTAAATAAGTTACCCCTATCCGTTTACATCGCCACACCTTCTTCCCCTTAAGATAGAAAAAATTTGGTCTACACACGAAAAAAAAGGGTATTACTCGCTCAAGTGTCGTCACATTTTCAGTGCACTCGGCTGTACACTTGTACATGACTGTTATGATTTATGGTTAGTTTCACCCGGCGCATCCACCAGTTTCAACGTATTTTAAAATTGAAATTACTATTCATTTCGGAGCTCATTGAGTAGTGAACTAAATATTGAAAGTATTAATATCTCAATGAGAAAATTGGATCTGTCATCGACTCCTTATAAGCTCAATAAAAATCGAAATGAATTTACTTCATTTTTTTTGTATTTGTCTTGCTGTATAAACAGAATTTTTCTAAACGTTCTCCTAAATATAGCTTCCATTGTCAGTATTTTTAAACTTATCATAGAGCCAAATCACACGAGGCATGAGTAAAAACTCTGTTGATAGACTGAAGTACTATTTCGAGTTTAAGTTTGTCTTTTTGAGATTTTGTTAGGTGAAAAAAGAATAGGCAACATTCTTTACAGTTTATATTTAGGCAAACGCTTTCAGATTAGTAGTCTCGTATCATAAGAAAATTCCATTACAACAAAATTGTTTACGTCCTTGTGGATTTTCATAACTCCTTGATTTATCTATTTATACATAAAACGTGTATTTGAATTTATTAAATACTTATAGGAGTCAGCGGAAAAGTCGAGAAAAGATCAATAGAGCATGTGTTGGTTTTTAAAAATGATCGTATATTGTTTAATAATAAAATGTTTAATGTTTTTTACAATTAAAAATTTATCTTAGTCGCTATAATTTATAAATTTTTGACAACAAAATTTATTTTATTCCTTTACATTGTTCTCGATCTGCATTTTCCGGCCAGTCACAAACATTACTCTGCGTGTGGAATACTGTGCCCGGTCGACAAGCGAATTCCATTTTTTTACCATGGACGCAGCGATAGTACTAAAAAATTATTTTGTAATTATTCAATCTCGAAAATTAAGAAAAAAATACTTTGTCGCATTGATCGTGTGGAAGAAAGTCTTTCGTACATTCGGCGCCATTGTTGGATCCGTCAATTTCATTACTAGAGCCTTCAGTTGTGCTGGTAGACTGGGTGATTCGTTGTGTTGTAGTTGTGGTTGTGGTTGTGGTCGATTTGTCTGGTGCCCATTGTCCTGGTTTTGGTGTAGTCATGACTGGTTTTGAGCCATCTGCTGATGGTGTACTAGGTGGTCTTGCCCATTCCGGCTAAATGTAACAAAAACAAAATAATAAATTCGATAATATATTTTACTTATTAATTAATTGATTAAAAATCAAAATTACTCTTGGAGTTGTAGATAAAGTTGGTTCTGGCACGTCGTAAGACATCATATTTGCATATAAAATATTTATGAGAACATTTTTTGGTCCGCAAAGTCCATGAAAATCGTCCATGTCAATAGCCCAAGTCATTGCACCCCCATAGCCTTTAGATTTGATCCAATCCATTTTGATTTGAACACTCTCCGGGTCTTCATAACCGACCCATTGGTTGCCTTTATAGGCATACGGTACTTTTCCGTGTTCATCCCATTTTTTCGTCCAACCAGACTCTTTATTTTGAACTTCTGTACAAATCTAAGAAAATACAACCATTAAAAATGATTAAACATGGAAATTGACTAAATTTACCTCGTAATAAGCCAAGAAACCGGTAGCATTTGTATACGGACCTGGATCACCACCACCAGCTTCTTTATTGATATAAGTTCCCGGATTGTAGTTATTATTACTGTTACTTAATGTGAAAGTTCTTCCATAAAATGGTATACCAACTACCAATTTTTTCGGGGAGCAGCCGTAATCAACCCATAATTGCAATCCGTCATTCTAAAATGGACTTTTATATATTTTTGTTTAATTTGAAATTTGGTACACTTACAACATTCAGTTTCTCATAAGCCCATTGATCGTGGGGTCGTTTATAAAGAGGACTATGACTATCAGCGAATCCAGCCCAGTTACCTCTTAAATCATAGGACATAACATGTATGGCATCTAACAATCTAAAAAATAACATTTTCGGGAAATCGTTTTCTTTTTAATAATTGAGACGAATATACTCGCAAAGTTCTGGAACATGATATCCTTCTTGTAATCTAAATTTAGCGATTGGCACAGCCATTGTGATTTCCCATTCTTTATTTTCTTTATCAAAAGTCCGACGTAATTCTTCCACGAAATAGAAGAATTTGTCTTTGTCACTGAAGCTGCCACCGCGATCAGCAGCTCCGGGGTACTCCCAGTCTAAATCGAAGCCATCAAAATCGTATTGATTCATAAAATCTAAAAATGGAATTTGTTTTTCAAATAATATTATAAAACGACAAAAAAAATAACATACCAACAACGCTTTTAATGAAAGAGTCACGTCGAGATTTCTCGGCTACCATTTGCGAATATTTCGAGCCACCTTCAGCCCAACCACCTACAGCAACTTGGAATTTAACTTTAGGGTGTGTTTTTTTCAAGTTAGTAAAGTTTCTGAACCCATTTTGATCTACATCCAACTAGAAAAACAATTGTTAAATTGATATATGAATGAAGTATTGATTGTCTTACTTCTGGATCAATAACTAGAACACTCCAACTTTTATCATCTACTCCAATAAAGGAATAAACAATATGGGTACAGAGATCAACAGGAACATCATCGAGGGTATATCGCCCTAATCCTGGACGATAAATCGCCCAATTACTGAAATAACAGACAACTCGAGCTGGAGTAGCGTCTGGAATTTTTTTAAAGTTTAGTTTATGATTTTTGTTTGTTTTTTTATAACTTACCAGTAAATTCGTGCACACATATCAACAATAGACAAATTAAAATTATCTTCATTTTACAAACAAAATAACTGAAATGTTAAGTACGGTATCTACACAATCAATGGTTCTAAGCGCGCTTCTCCAACTTTTATATACCGTTGATTTTGTTTGTTTTTTTATGTGTCATCGACCATCGGTCTTTGAAAACTTGAAGATGTTGACTTCTTTTGAGATTCATTGTAGGAATTGTGTGAATATATTAAAGCAAAATAGCAAAAATAATAATTAATTTTTTAAAAAACTTATAGATGTTTTTTATAGTCTTTTAAGAAAACAAAGGACCATCGATTTATTAAAAATTCAAGATACGTATAGCCTTCTAATGATTGCTATTGTAATTGAAAATGATCCATAAGATGTTAATTGAATAATTTAATAGAACTTCCGGTATGTTTGATAACATCAACAAAAATGTGCAGATTATCTTTCTGAAAAATCGCAATTGCAAATTTAACCATGAACGAATTTCAAGATCAGTGACCTCTAAATTTGTAAAAATCTCTTAAACTGGTTGGTTCCATGGCCCGATATGTAAATGTATCAGATGTTGAACAATCACAAATTTTTGTTTGTTTAATTCAACAATAATTTACCGTTTGAATTCACAGTAGGGTGTGTTCCAATGACAGAATATAAATTTTTTATTTGATAGCAATCTTGTTTTGCTGTTTTATTAAATTCTTTATAAACGGAGGATAGATTAGAATAGAATCGATAGTTTATAAATTTTCTTCAATTCAAAAGAAATACTTTTCTTTATAAGCATATTTTAAATTAAAATTAATAGCCAAGGAGGTTTAACGACATTGCTAGAAAACAAAAGGAATAATATTTAAGACACGTTTCTGTTTGTGGCAGATCAAGTTATGCATAATTTATATTCTACAATAACACCTATTCATATATGTATTTGCAATTTCATCCACTTACCATAAAAGTATAACTATAAACCATAATAAGTATTAAACGATTTATTTCTTCTACCACATATTAAAAGTAAAAAAAAAATCAGCTATACTATTCTTAGCCCTTTAGAATTCTCTAATTTAGTCCAAGCTATGTACACTGGCGATCAAAAAAAAAGAGACCGAGTCTTGAGCGAGAATTTCATATATTTTCGTTAGTGTGAGTCAGGTTGTTTTATCTCATTAGGGTAAGAAGGTGTTGAAACCAGTTTCAGCCACAGCAAATTTGTAGAATGTATCTCTCTACTCGGGTAAATACAAAAAATAGTATCCGTAACCCCATCCCCTACTTCTGATTGAATATCTTTCTTCCAAAATTCTGACCTGTTAAGATTCTCTTACATTGTGATGACCGTCTTCATGAGCCTGTTTTACACAGCCACACAAAGGTGGTCTCTTTTTTTATTTTTTCACATTGGGAACACCTTAAAGCTCTGATCAATTTTATAATATCAAAATTACAGTTAATTAAATAGGGTCTAGTCGACTTAACTGTAAAGCGATTTAAGAGACATAACTGGTTAAAAAATTTATTATATGACAAAATTTAACCCAAAAAGCCCCGTATTTATGCAAAATAGGTACCCGAGGCGTTGTTCTTTAAATTATTAAAGCTTAACTGTTAGGGTAGACACACATTTCCAACGAAAAAAAACAGTGTATATATATATATATATATATATATATATATATATACACAGGGTGAGCCAAGAGGATGGCACCCTAAAAGTATAAGAAGTTCTAATAGATGAAACTCTATGAAATTTGGTATGTGGCCGTTATGGCACTTGAACTACCTTTGGAAAATATTCTCGTTGATCTAGCTACCCCCCTTATATAGGGTAGTGCACCCTACTCTCTTATTTTAAATGGTATGGTATATTTTTTATTACATTTTTGAATTCCTTGATGAAATCGAAGGGGACTTTGGTAACATGACCCATGGTCTAGCGCTGAAAGTTTTTCAGATATTTTAACTTTTCATGAAATTTTTAATTTTGCAGTGTTTAAATAAAAAATTCACAGCATAGAAACTATTGCAGTTAAAATGTTAAAATTTAGAATTCTAATAGTACAAATAACGTACTTTCTATCAAACTGTAGAACATTTAATTATCTTTCAGCGTTCGGCTGAAATTAATTTTTCTTTCAGGCAATTTTCAAGCTTCAATAACTTGCTTATTTTAAATAGAACCCCATATTTCTGTTTATATGGTTGGATAGAGAAAAAAATTCTGCATCGAACTGTATTAACATTCCCTATACCTATCTTTGATAATTTTTCAGTTATTCAGAATTTTAAATTTCGTCTAATTTTCTTGCCTGAAATAAAATGTAAAACATAGAAGGCTTAGCAAAACAGCCTCCAATTCAATTGTCACAATCAAGATGAAATTAATTAATTAAATTTGGACTATCTCAATGAAATAAAATAACAGAAGATGATAATTAATTAAATTAATATTTATTTCATTTGCTTTTTGTGTATGTAGGATGGGCTAAAGTTGTAAAAAATACAGGTAAAATAGTCAATATTAACGTCATTTGTGGTATTTTGTCATTTTGCTAAGCCTTCTATGCATATTATTATAGTTGAATTATTTTGGCATAGGCGACTAGAAATATTACATTTTGCTTCAAGGGAGGTGATTGAACGAAATTGAAAATTCTGAATAACTGAAGAATTATCAAAGATAGGTATAGGAAATGTTAATACATTTCGATGCAGAATTTTTTTCTCTATCCAACCATACAAAGAAAAATATGGGGTTCTATTTAAAATAAGCAAGTTATTATAGTTTGAAAATTGCCTGAAAGAAAAATTTATTTCAGCTAAACGCTGAAAGATAATTGAATTCTGTTCAAACTGGCAAGAAGTACACTACTTGTACTACTTAAATTCCAAGTTTCAACATTTCAGATGTTATATCTTCTAAAATATGAATTTTTCAATCAAACACTGCAAATTTTAAAATTGCATTAAAAGCTGAAATATCTGAAAAACTTTCAGCGCTAGACCATGGGTCATGTTATCAAAGTCCCCTTCGATTTAATCAAGGAATTCAAAAATGTAATAAAAAATATACCATTCTATTTAAAATAAGAGATTAGGGTGCACTACCCCATATAAGGGAGGTAGCTAGAACAACGAGAATATTTTCCAAAGGTAGTTCAAGTGCCATAACGGCCACATAGCAAATTTCATAGAGTTCCATCAAGTAGAACTTTTTATACTTTTAGGGTGCCATCCTCTTGGCTCACCCTGTATATCCATATATATATATATATACATATATATATATATATATATATATATATATATATATATATATATATATATATATATATATATATATATATATATATATATGGATATGCTGCAAATTTTATTGAGACAATACTCCTTATGAACACTCATATTAATTAGCAAGCAATTTGAATAACTGTTCTATTTTTCGAAGGTTTTTAGGGTTAAAAATATCGCCCAGTATTAGTATTGCCGGTTCTTTTTGGTCGCAGGACAATTTTGGGTATTTTTCCTTTTAATCAATTTGGTCAACTTAAATATAATTAACCTCGATTTGTTCGGTAATTTCAGAGTTCGTCCTACGTTAAAATTTATAAGTTTATAAGAAAAACAAGAAAATTGTTTCTCTTAAATTAAGTATACATACACTGTTATCAATAGTTTTGTTGAAAATAACTGACCTCTTTTAATCACATATACTGGTTTTTGAAAAGCTGTTTAAATTACCTAAAAAAATAATGTTAAATTTTCTGAATATAATAATTGATGTTATCAATTATTGTAATTGTTCGAAACTGGAGCAGTAATTAGGAATCTATCTGTGACAAACAGTTTAAACTGAAAACTATCTTTAATAGCGGTCATTAATTTTTCTTTAAAAAAGACAAATCTATAAAAAACTCCTCAAAAATAATTTTAGATACTCATTAATAAAAATTTATCCGTAGAGGCAGTATGTTTGCATGTAAAGGTACACCAACTTTTTTTAAAAAAGATTTGAATAATACTTTAAGATTCTAATCTGCTGAGGAAAATGTCAAACAATTAAAAACAACACTTTGTCTATAATTTTAAAGATAAAAAATCGTACAACAGCTTTTTTGAAAGCTTATTCATGTGCGGAGAGTTATTGAAAAAAAATTAAAGAAAATTTTATAACTTTTTCAATTTTCCAAAACTTGATTTCTCGGGCACTATCTGCCCTCCGCACATGAATAAACTTTCAAACAAGCTGCTGTACGATTTTTTACCTTTAAAATTGTAGACGAACCTTGGTGGAAATAAATACTAGAAATCCCAATTTATTTCCAGTTTCTGACTTTTTCCAAGTTTGTCAGAGATAATAAGGTTTTTTAGAGAAAATTTCCACCAGGGAAGTGTTGTTTTTAATTGTTTGACATGCTCCGATATTTTCCTCAGCACTTTAGAATTTAGTGAAAATTTTCCATAATGGAAAACTGTCGAATACACCGTGAAACGCCCAATTCAACGCTGGCTACTAGGGATACTACTATAAAAAACACACCTTGTGCTTTACCTCACAGAGACTATGAAAAGAAGCATACAACTATTAATTTTACAATTTTGTAATTGAGTAAAATTATAGAAATTTCTCTAAATTACGGTTGGTGAGGAAACTAAATAGAGATTGAATTTGATCTTTATTTTTAGGATAATGTAAGAATATTTTTGTATAATGTAGTAATCAAAGGCGAATCCACCATTTTTACATAGAAGTTTTATAATTAAAACCCAGTTACGACAAAAACCACTCTATTTATAATCGTCTATGTGTTTTGTTTTGTAAGTAGTTTAATTAATTAGAGGATTGTGTCATGTCCACTAAAAGGTAATACTTATTGCATATTGGCTTTTAAATTACATAATCCATCTGAGTCATTTTATTTTATGCCATAAATAAAATTTTAATTAATCATTAGGTAAGTGAAGAACAATACACATGTATTGTTGAAATTGCGTGTTTGCTTTTACAATTTTTATTCGAATAGCCCATACTATCCTTTTAAGGTTGAAGTCTACCGGAATCATACTCATTATATGGCACTTGCTCTACAACATCTTATACAGATAAGTATATACAGATTATGGAGTGTAGAGGTAAGGAGGATCATCTTCATATTTTAAAATTGTCCAAGAATTTGTGAACAATTAAGATGGCGCTACTGTTGCAAAAATACGAAATGTGAATAATGGGACGAAAATTGTTAGAGTGAGACAGAATGAAATGGAGAAAGATAGATGTATTCATATTTAGTATAACTTTTGCAACAGTAGCGCCATTTAAATTGTTCACAAATTCTTGGAAAATTTTTAGAAATAAATCGTATGAAGATGTTCCTCCTTACCTCTACACTCCATAATACAGATAGAAAATATTGAATAGAAACATTACAGAACCATCCCTCTCATTCCCTCAGTCATTTTCTCACATATGTTAGAAAGAGGCCGAGCAAATTAAGGCAGGGCATTGTACCACTTCCTAATACTCATTTAACTGCATTGAACAGACGGAGAAAAGTATCTACTATTCCTTTTTAAGTTAAGTTAATGAAGAAAAGGAAGGATAACAAGTGGAAACATTGCAATTTACATAAGTTAGATAAGACAAATAAATACATGAGATGGAATGATCATCCCATATTTGAGGATGGATTTTTGGTTTTCCAAAATAACTAATGGTGTGGTAACTTATCGAGACTAATAGAATTGTTTTAGGAAATTATCTTAGTAAATAGCAATTGACAATTTTGTTAAATTTTTATTATTTAAGACAGTTGAAGTATACATAAGCTATGGAATGTAATAGTCTTATTCCTTTTTTTTTTAACTTTCAATCTAAACGGTAATTTGTACATAAAATAAGATTGTTGATTTTTATTTTCTGTATTGACTGCCTTATGAAATAATAATAATATAGGCACTATAAAGGCAACACGATATATAATATAAATATATTTTTAGACCTACATTTCACAGCCAAACAGATTCAAATAAAAACTTATAATCTTTCATTTTATTATTTTTTTTCCTTGTTTTTTTTATTATTTGATTATTTCAAAACCCGAAATAAAATTTTAAAATTATTTACAGAATTGCATTAGATACGACTTAACAATGATGATAATTTTAATTACAGTAAATCTAACACAATAACACAGAAAATATATAAAAATGATTAAAAATTAATAATGAAACATCAATATCATTCATGTCACATATTTAAATTGTATTTCTTATAAAACAGAATAGAAATCAAGAAAATCTCTATCAATACTAAGTGAAATACTGAAATTATTACGGCCAAATTTAAAATATTACCTATCTAAGTTGCAATATATGCCTCTATTGACTATCACAAAAAAATTATGATACAATTACTACGCAGTCGTATTATTTTTGTAGTTTTGTTACTGCAAAAATAATTTTACATTTAATGATACAAAAATTCTTACATCAAAATACCTACAATCTATTCTTTAATATTAGCGTAAATATAACTTTACGCTTCTTTTGATTTTTATATCTAATATTATTGAAGTCTGTGTAAGTTTGAGCGTAAACGCTTGCTGCTATTTACAGAATTATATACAAAATAAATCTTCAAATATTATTAATTTTTGTGCTTCTTCAGTCTTCTCAATTTTGCAGAACTTTTATTCAAATCTCGTCCAATTCTCGTTTGAATCACACCATTGATTGGGAACAATATCAATTTAATTTTGGGAATAATATCAAATTGATATTGTTCCCAATCAATGGAGTAATTCAAAGGAGAATTGTTGTTGCGCCAGCGATAATCAATCGAAACACTGTAATTGATGGAGACTAATGCCGATCACCCTGGCCAGGACGCATCTTCCGGTTGTATCTCACCGTTGGACAATGGATGATCGTCGGTAGAATCTTCATCAATTCCGGTCTTTGGATTGATTATCACTGACGAAACAAATCATTAGATGCTTTTAAAGTAAAGCTACAACGCCTGAAAGACTATCGAAATATACCGATAGTTTTACCAAATTTAAAACTTAAAATCGTAAATTTGGTAAAACGATCGACATTTCGATAGTTTTTCAAGCGTTGTTGATTTACTTTGAAAGCATCCAATGATTTGTTTCGTAAGTGATAATCAATCCAAAGACCGGAATTGATGGAGATTCTACGGCCGATCATCCATTGTCCAACTGAGAGATACAACCGGAAGATGCGTCCCAGCCAGGATGATCAGCCGTAGAATCTTCATCAATTCCAGTGTTTCGATTGATTATCGCCAAGGAAACAAATCATTGGATTCACTCAAACTAAATACAGAACGCTTGGAAAATTATCGAAACAATTAGTAATTCTTGCCAATCAATGAAGTGATTCAAACTAGAATTTGACGAAATTTGAATAAATTCCGCAAAGTTGAGAAAACTGAAGAAGCACGATTTTTAACGGATAAAGATCTAAAATTCTCATCATTATTAATTTTTGATTTTTTTTTACATTTGATTTCAAATTTTAATTGAGATCAGTCCATCATTCAACACCAGGTACTTACAAATTAAACACGAACAAAAAAAAACACGGTCACTTCAATTTAAATGTAAGTTTTTTTGATTTTTTGCAATGTTCCATCACTAGAAATATTTAAATCTTTTTCAACAACTAAATTATCCTTTTTTGGTGGCGGTGTACTACTAGCAACAACTAAATTAACAGCTTTATTAGCACGCGGTGTTAAATAACCGCTTTGGTTAGCACTTAGTCTAAAAGAAATGAAAACACATAAGATAGAGGTGAATAGTTAGATTTAAAATAAATACTAAATACCTGTCTAAATGATTATGTTGTTCTATAAATGGGGCATCAGGATATTGTGAAGAACCACGATATTTTTTTGAAAACCAATACCCCGCAATAAACCCCAAAAACAGACCTAAAATACTAACAACAACAACAACAATATGTAATGTTCCTGCTGTGTAAATAACTAATTTTTGTCGTACAGCACAACCACCGTTAATACTGTTATCTGTTGTTGGATCACAATCAGAATCATCTAAATTTGTTTTTATCGAATTATCATCATTAGAATCATCTTGTTCATCATTTATTGAATTAGATACAACTTCTTTTTCGATAATTGTATCAACTGTACTCGCTATAGGTGGTTTTTTGTCTAAAATAGAAACATTTATAATCATAAAAAAATTATAACAAATAAAATAATAGAAAAATTACCTGATTGAGGTGACCAACATTTATTTCCATCACCACGTAAAACATCTTGAATTAGGAAACGATAAGACGTTACAACATCCATGCTAACACAAGCATTATGCTGGGCATCCCAAGCACAATGGGGATCTTGTAAACCAACACATTCACTGGAAATAAATGAAAAAAAAGTCAGTTTTCAGCCCCTGATCAAACCAATGCTTTTATCGCCTTAGAAATTGTATTTATATGAAAGTTTTTATACAGGATGAATCAAAAGTAATGCATAATATTCATATTTTTTAATTTATGAAAATTTCGAAAAACGCCGACACAAGTAACTTTTTATTTTCTTTCTTTTATTTGTGGCTGAACCGGAACTGTCTTTCCAGTTACCATTGCGACGAAATAACACCATCAACAATTTTTTTTAAATAGCACCCCCTATTTTTTATTGCATTTTCGGGTAGGGCATATTTTTGTACATTCCAGCATACAAAATAGTAGGGAGTTTATATTAGGAAATTTTTGAAAAAAAAAATTCTCAAAATTTGCAAGCTTTTTTGTCATCATAATATCCATACATCGGGATAGTATATGAAAAACACAATATCTTTAAATAAGCGTTGCAAACATTGATTTATTGGTAAATTAAGTAGGTGTATGTAGAATTTTTGACAAAATTATTGGCAAACATGGCGGATTTAATTGTCAAAAAAAACTGCGAATTTTAATGTAATTGGGAGTTTTAGCTGCAGACAAACTGTTAAATAGATCGCATATACTTCAACCATGCTTCCTATTTTTCTTCCACAAGTAATCATCCTTGAGATTTCCAATTTTATTTTTCACATTTTCAGATAATTTTGTTGAATACTTAACCTACGCCTACTTAATCCAGTAATGTACCAATGCTTGCAATGCTTATGCAATGGTGTTCTCTTTTCATATACTATGCTGATGCATGGATGTTATGATGGCAGAAAATCTTGCAAACTAAGAATTTTTTCTCACAATCTTTCTCATGTAACTCCCTATTTTACATGTCTGAACGAAAAAAAAAAAAATATGCCCTACCCAAAAATGCAATAAAAAATACGACATGGCATTTGAAAAAAATTGATGTTGATGTCATTTATTCGCAATGGTAACTAATTAAAAAGTAAAAAGTTACCTGTCTCGGCGTTTTTCAAAATTTTCAGAATTAAAAAACTTATGAATATTATGCGTTACTTTTGACTCATCCTGTATATTAATAATTAAATATTAATTCCAGTTGTAAATAAACCTTATTGTTTTATTGTTTCTTTGGCGTAATTATAGCTGAGTTAAAATTAGAGCAAAAAAAAAATTGAATTTCGCTGAAGGCACCCGTCAAGTTTTTAGTATTAAATTACCCAACTTCATACTTGAATTTGCATAAAAATATGCTAAATTAACAAGTTAAAAATTACCTGCAATGCAAGATATTGTTGCAATGATTTAATGTTGATAATCTAACTTCATCTCGTCCAACTACGATAACTTTACCATAGCCAGGTGCTAATTTCAATTGTTTTACAGGTGCTCCATGTGGTAAGACTGTATTCTCTGATATAACAATTGCCTTTGATGTATCACTATTCGGTATATTGACCGCTTTTAAAACTTTTCCATCATCTATAAGCAAATTTGTGTTAATTAATATTCATAACGGTTGTGCTGATTTTTTTCCTGGTAACTTACCGGTTCCGATATATAAAACATCAAAATATTGATTATTTAATGTTTTTACTTGAGGATCAACAACGATTGCGGTAAAACGATATTGTAAACTAACACGTACTAATATTGGCTTGCCAAATAATGCTGGTACAGCGTCCTCCATTAAAGAATGGGTTTTTATAAAATTCACATTTTTATCAGGCAATATACGACTATCTCGTACACAGTGGCCTGGCCGTGGTTCTGGTATCATATTCTCCGGTACTGGCAGCCAATTTGAATTTATTGTTTCTTGATGTTTAAAACCACCTTCAAATACGCGTAAAATATCGTCCATTTTATAAGCACAAATAGCTGAACCACCAATTGCATTTACTGGTGTCGTAAAAATACCGTAAATTATTCGATTTGTTATTTCCGAATTGTAACGTCCTTCTATAACGTCACTTGTTGATTCTGAAATAATTTTATTTATTTTTCTCAATCGTGTTTTTTTTTATATCCAACACCGTTGTATTAAGAGGCCGTAAATATACTGATTTTAAATCAATAAAGTACCTTATAGCAGACAAGTGTATTATATCTATAACACACTAGTGTGTTGTTGAAATTTGTATTTCTATTGGTCGTATTGTCAGTAGGTATAACAGATATGGTTTGCTAACGCGCATGATTAGTAACTTTTCATGGCAACTAAAAATCAAGCCTTCTGTGTTCTATTTTTTTTTTACTTGTCAAATAAATTTATTGGAAATAACAAATAATTTTCAAAATTATTTAAAATGCTCTTGTGTTCGGTGTTGGATAAAATTTTGTATACAACTCTTGCGTTAAAAGGCAAATAAGATGCTCGAGAAAAGTACTCCACTCGATTAATTAAGTGGAGCCTTATTTGCCCTCTAACGTACTTGTTATATAAATAACTATAATATATAAAAAACTTACGGATTTCATCAAAATAGAACGGATACTCCCCAGGTATGGAACAATTTAGGCGTGCTTTTAAGAATGAAGTCCACCGCCTTAGGGACTGATGTGGCCCGCCTTTATCATCTTTACAAACTCGGGCAACCCTCGAATAGATTATCTAAAATTTTATTAATTAATACTTTAAATTAGTGTTATTATTAATTAACGAACCTTTCCACAATTCATGTATTCAACTGCTGTTTCCCGATAGAAAAAGAATATATAATCTCCGTAAGGTAGCGAATTCACAAAATTGGGTGCTAAAATTTCAATTTTTTTTGAATATTTTTCCCGTTAAATTTAATTAAAATAAAAAAATAAAAATACCGTTGAGTTGCTTGAGGTCGGACAGTTCAGTACGTTGGGGTTCTCGATAAATTAATGGATCACCCCCTGAAAAATCTGCTACAGTTGCTGAATATAATTGGCCATTATAGAAAACTGAAGTACTGTTGTGTTCGGGGTTGTACGGACATCTGGCAACTCCATCAACTTCTTTTTCCACCGTGTATTTACCATCCTGAATTTTATTTCATTAAAAATAATTGATTTCAATCGTATAATAAGGGAATATTTACCAAATAAATGTAAGATCTACATAATGGTTTATAAGAATTTGTGCCACAGATTACAAGTTTTCCCGGCTCTGGATAATAGAGTATTCTTATATAATTTTGGCAATCATCTTCAGTTTTTCCTTTTAGAAAACATAATTGACCGTGAGCATCTGATGACGGCCAATCGATACGATCTTGTTTTCTTTCATGGAAATCGTAAATACTCAAATTATATATACGATTACGTCCGCCTAATATAATTGAATTATCATCTTGATACAAGATAATAAAATGATCAGGAAATGTTGAATTTCCTGTAAAACTAATACTCGATATCGACTTGAATTTATTTATTAATCTTGAAGATGTATCTGGAAGCCAGGCTTGACACAATATCACCAACGAACATATTATCAAAATTTTGAATGTATAGCGATACATTTTTTTTAAATAAATTCCAGTAGTTTCGATTGTATTATTGAAAACGCGTTATTAACGCGTTTAGAATCTCCTTTTCATTGTTACAGAAGACATCTGAAACAAAGATAAAAATTTAATTAAAATTCAAAGAAGCTTTCGTCAAGGTGATTGAAATTGAGACAGCTCAAAATCGAGGACATTTAATTGGCTAAACTACAATATTAAGTATCTACATATCTTTCAACCGTTCAAGTAAAATTATTAAGAAATAACGTAATAAACTTCGTCTCCTCGGCTAAAAATGAGTACACCCCAAATGGTGGATAATTAAAAGAGATTTACACACAATATGTAACATTTCTCACGATAGAATACGCTAGTGTCAAAACTACTTATGAGTCACGTTTGCACGAAAAAAATCGGATACGTGGTCGTGATCATTACCTTTTTTGCAATTGTGTATAGATATGTAAATACAACAACAGATACACATAAACAATCTTAGATACATGAATGTATACAATATGAAACAATAGGTATACATATGTAATTTATACTTTTAATTATGAATTATTTAATGTGAACGATCTTAATTTAAAATCTGATAAATTGGGAAAAACACAACATGCAGTTTACGAAAGTATTATTATGTATTAGAAGGCATTGCCAACAAGTAATATTGCCAAGAATATATAAATTTGTCTAGACATTTATCTAAAAATATAAATACAATACAAAGTTGATGCACTATTGTATTAAAGAACGTCCGCTTATTATGAAAGGTGTTTTGCATAAAATAACGAACTTTATAGATTAATCAACAAATGAATGGACGTACGTATATTAGAAATTTTAAGATTTTATAAAATAATTGCAAAACAATTTCAAATTTATTAATAATAAAAAATAATAAAACAATTTATCGAACCCCATTACGTTTAAACTTTATAAATATTCTATTAATTTTGATGTTAGAGGAAGTAATCAAGTGAATTACTAAAAGGCGATGCTTGTTTCTAAAACCGTAGTCTAGGTGTTTCTTTTTTTCTATTTCTATTAATTAACAACTACAAAATCCGATTATCAACTTATCCATCTACCAAGATCTTTGAAGAAATAGAATTTATGTAATTATAAAATAGAAAATTCTATATACACGTTTTACAGATAAGCGTTATCAGATTTCAAATAAATTTAATGCAATTGTTGAAAGCTTCCGTGCTATTGAAAAGTTCAACTGAAAACGAAAGCCTTAAAAAATTGAGTAGGCTGCCGCCACGACCGTAATATGTGTGCAATTTGTTTTTCTCACTTAAATTTTAACTTATTTCCGTCTATTTCTTCGCCACATTTAAAATAAATTTAGTCTGGCTGGTCTGACTTTGTAGCAGCAAGCAGCAACACAGACTTTAGTAATTGTATAAGAAATGTATTTATATTATAATAAATAATAACCTAACATGAAGAGGGCTTTTATTATTTTTCTTACCTAAATATTAAGCTCTAGTTAGCCCATTGTCAGTCAAATTTGGCTGCAATTCGATACACGAGTTTTATAATTAAATACAAGAATCCGTTCAAGTGTGTACACTTGTAATCCAATAAGTTCAAATTTTCAAAACTGAAATCAATTCATCGAAAATTCGAAAATCGGAATTGAATCAATTTTTTTCATAAAATTCTATCATTTTTTTTATTTATTGTTTCCTATTTGCAGGAGTGCAAGTTTAGATGTGAAAGTAATTTTCCCATAGCGAGAAAATTTAGAAAATCAGTTCCTATAGAGCGTTTCCCACAAACAACCACAAACATGCACGTGCTTAATGAATCCGATTTTGTTATACACGAATTGGTTACAGGTTTTCCTTATATTCTATTTTTGTATCCAACGCAACAACAGAATACTTACAAGTGTTAAAAATTGTCGTTACTGATCATTTCAAGTAACAACAAAGTATCATTTCTTCCATCTAAATGTATCTTTATTTTATAAGAAACTATGTATACACATTATAATTTGTTTTGTTTTAAGTTTGTAAGAACAATGAACCCTTTTCTAAACGTTCTACCGTAATTTCTCAAGTTCATTCGGAAAATTCCGCATTCTTGATGTAAATTTTCATTGAATTACATGATTTCGATTTGAATTGATTAAATTGTTGAAATTCATTCATACAATCACGCGTTATCACAAAACAAACAATTAAGTACTGTTAAACTTATCATTAAATAGATTGTATATGCGAATTTCAAGACTGATCATGTAATAATCATTGAATATTTATAATGTTTAAATAGAAAGGAAAGGTGAATTTTACATACAAATCTACCGTGCTCCAGATAAAGTCCTTGTTACTCATTATAAATGGTTTAGGTATAGTAAACAAAAAAAAAAACTGTCTTAACTGTTTTCAGTATAAAATTACACAATAGTATTCGAAATTAAGTTTGTTGTTTGTTTGTGTTCTTTGCTTTGTTTTTATTTATAAAATGTATTATTAAAGTGCCTAGATCTTATGATATGTTGCCGAAGAATTTTAAACCGTTCAAAATTTATAATTGAAATGCAATTACGCAATTTTTACTCCTACCTAAAATTCATTGCTTCCAACCTTATACGAACAAATATTTGAAACTAGAAATTAGACAATTTTTAATCAATCGAACAATAGAAAAACAACCGTTCTTTGCATGGTTAAGAGATATGAATATTTGGCTATCAGTAACGGTGATAAGAAGCCAGTTTAAAAAATTTACAAATACAGACTAGAACATTTTTGAGTCCTACTTGCTTATATTTGTACTCGAAGAATTTGTACTTGAAGAAAATCAAAGGTGTTAAAATTATAAATAAACATTGATTTTTATTTGACTAATCAGAATCTCTTGCAAAGATGAGTACATTGGACCCGTTTTTTATGAGTCTTTGTCTTTTTAAATTGCTACAAGCCTTGAATAAGCCTTTTACTTTAAAATAATATACAAGATAAATGACACTATATTTAACCTTCATGCGTATTATTGGTGAATTACCTCACTATAATCAGAAAACATTTCCAATTTGTTTTAATTATGTACATTGATTTCACTATCATTAATTTGATTGTGGTATTTCTATTTTTTTTTTTTAATAAAGCATTCAAACAATATTTCAGAAGAGAAAATTCTCATAAAGGGCTGTTATAGTCAAATTACGAATGATATATTCCCGTGGCTAGGGTAAGACATATCCGGTAATTTCAAACAATAGTTCGCTATGTTCATGTAATTGAAAACTTTCACAAAGGAAAGGAGTATCTTATTTGTTCCATTTTTCTTATTCATTTCGACTCGTTGCATAGTGTAATTGTTATAAGCTGATTTTATAATATAGGTACATGTACACTGGCGATCAAAAAAAAGACCACCTCTTATGCGTATGTGTAAAACAGGCTTATGAGGGCGGTCGTCACAATGTAACAGAACCTTAACATGTCAGAATTTAGGGAAACAGGTATTCAATCAGCAGGAGAGGGTCGTGGAGTACTAATATTTGGAATGACCTGTATTTGGAATTCAGTTATTCTTATTTTCTGCAAAGAGGGGTGTTTCTGCAAACTGGCTCCAACACCTACCCACTTTTTTATTCTCATGATAGAAACAACCTGACTTACACTAAAAAAAAATATGTGAAATTGTCGCTCAAGACTCGGTGTCTTTTTTTTTGATCGTCAGTATACATCCGATAAATGATAATAAAGTATAAATGATAACGATCAACTTTTCTGTCATTGATTTTTATTGTTATTGTAAATCAAAGAGAATTATGAATTGAAAATTGGATAAAGAGCACAACATCCATCTTTTAAAGATATAACATAATATGGGGTGTACCCTGTACAGTCATTGCGAAAATTTATCTTGGCTCATTATAGTCGATCGTATAAACCTGTTCTTTAGTTGATTCAGGACAAGATTAAACGGCAGCTTCTTTTAAGATACACACATACAGCTGCCAGTTGCTATTTCTTGTTAAAATTGACTTTTAAATTGGCTAGATTTTCTACGTACTTTTAATAAAAAATAAAAGAAAATCTTGCGTTGCAACTGTCGTGATGGTAGAATGTATCTGGCGATTTTACCTCTTTTTTTTATTTCGTTGAATCGACAGACAGTGTATTAATTTTAATTGTAACCGATGCAGAAAATATATTTCCGGTTTAATATCGCATCGTCAACAGGAAATTTACAGTGATTTGCTTTCACATTTTTTTTTTCTTTTGTTCTAACAAAAATGACATTGAATTATATATTATTATATAATTTTTCCATACGCCTATATGGTGTTGTTTGCAATATTTCCAGACTTGATTGCCGGCAATAAAAACATCAGGAAAATATTAAGGTGTTTCAAAACAACAAGAAGTTAAAGGGGAATAGTAGAACGAAGGCCTTTAATAACAAATTTCTTCGTTCGTTTAATTCCCAGTTGTCAACATACTCTAATTAATGAATCATTTGGAGAGTTATTATCTTGAAAACGGAGAAAGTTTGATTGCTTCAAAAAATTGTTGTAACCATTATTATTATTATTTTTTGTATAGTAATATGAAAACATTGCATATTGCAAATTTGTACGCACATAGAATTAACAAATGTTATCAAAAGAGAATGCAAATTAGCCCCACGTATTTATTTATAATTCAAGAATATTTTGTTGGAGATGATTCCGAGCGCCCAACTGTTGTACGTGTCCAATTTTTTAACAACACAATCTTCTTGTTGTTTTTTCAAAATTTATGTTGGTCTCTTATAAAAATTTCCATAATAGATTTAGAAACTAAATACAACAACACGAAGATTAAATTTAGAAACGTAAAAAAAATCGATTGATACAGGTATATAAAGAGTTGGTTTAAAACCTGATCTTGGATTTTAGATCAACATTTATAATGATATTAGTTGAGATTTCCTGTGAGTAATAAAATAAAACGTGATCTATTATTCACCAAATTATTCGAATCGATTTGGTTAATTGACAAATATGACCAGTCACGAGAAATTTTAAAATCTTGTTTAAATTCAGAAGCATTTGAGAGAAGAAAGAGAGAGAAAGAGAGTTGTTGATCATCACCATCATTAAGAACAACAACAACATCATCATAAGGATAACGATGTTAACCATATAGAGTTTTTCAACTTAATGTCTATTCCCACCGGAAACTCCGATATTTGTAGGCAAATTGATATGGTCGGTTGTACGGTTACATCAGGTCATACGTAGGAGTTGTATATTTAAGTGGTGCGAACTCCCTGTATTTACATAATTTGCATTAAACATATAGAGAAGAAGTGCATAGTACTAAATGAACTAAACCAGAACGTACTGAGTACATTTACCTTTACAATTGCAATATAAAACGTCTGCCCAGCAAACAAGTTGTAGTACCAGTTCAACAGTTATTATAGTTGCTGACAAATAAGAGAGAGATGATTGTTGTAAAGCATAAAACTTGACAGATACAGACAAAGATAAGATAATCTACAATTTTCAAAACAATTGTCGATTAATTGTAAGTTTAGAAATTAATAATTGAAAACCATCAACCTAGAAGTCTCGCTAGCAATATGAATAATCAACATCAAAAAAAAAAATTTGTACAAATAATAAGCGAGATTTTACAGTTATTCTTATTGAAAATGTGAAGTGTGTATTGTAGTTTATAAGTTGATTATACATGCAGATGACGATGGTATAGTACACGTGTCGGTCGGCCATTTTTAATCATAGCTGATGCGGTTTGGTAAAAAAAATCTAGGCAGAGGATGGATAAAAAGAAGCAAAACGAATCATGAATACAACTATCACGGAAGACTAATGGAAAACTATAAGTTCAATGACAATAAAGACAACAACTTGTATAGTTTGAACTAGATATGGACATTGTAAGTTGGATACAACATGATTATTTCAAATTTGAAAGTAAAACCTTGAATATGACTGGTCAACCGTACGTACGTACTTACTACATGTGTGATACAATGTAGATATGGTTGTTGTTTAGAGACTGTAAAATTTTAATCACACATTAATTTTTTTGGGAAATAACGATAATAAAAATTAATGTCCACAATAAATAAATGACAAAAAAAAACATACCGGGTTTTGTGCTTTAAGTGTGATCGGTTCTTATAAAACTGTAAGTTCACGAGCGATTTGAATAATATTCGAAGACTTGTAAGACCATTTTGGCAAAACTAGAACCTCGTAGCTCATTTGGAAGTTGGTCAAAAAACGCTCATAAAATGACTCGAAGACCACAGTATTCTGGGAAAAGTGCGAAACATTCGCAACTATTCCAGAATACAATGGATAAAAAACAATCAATATTGGGAGGGTCTTCGAGTCATTCATAATCGTTTTGCGTGTTTAACTAGTTTCTGAGAACCGTGAGCTTGTCTAAAACGAGCGTTTTTCGATCAATTTGTAGGTTTTAATTGTGTTAAAATTATCTCCAGGGACTATCCGATACGTCTCTGAAATATTATCCGAATCGCTCGCCAACTAAAATAAATTTCATAAGAATCAACCATTTTTAAAACAGACACCCTGTATATATTTTTCACATTTATGGAGGTATTCGGAATTAATATAATTAAAAATTTTAACTAATTTAAATTCAAATAGAACAACCTCTAGTTTCATCAAATTTAGACACAAAAAATAAATGAAACAGGTATATTAATTATTAATATTAAATCATAGAAGTTTCTATTACAAAATAGTTAAAAATAAAACAAAGAATATAATGTAATTTTTTGTTTTAATTGAATAATTAACGCTTGATTCTGTATGAATAGAAAAATGACGTAACCGATTCAATTGTCGGAAGTGTCAAGTATTACTAAAAAGTACACTTGTCAATTTTTTTTTTTTTTTACTATTTATAAAAATTGATTAGTTTTATACATATTGAAAAACAATACGATTTCTTTATGGATAAATATCGATAATGATTGAAATAAATCTGTAAATACGCTTCTCGACTTATATGGAAATGCTTTATCCTAAACGTAATGTGTAGTTAAAATAATGATAGATATGTCCAAGAAAGTGATTGCGAATTTTCTTTTATTTTCATTCTTTCAATAAAGTGAAAAGTTCTATATTAGGTTTATATCTCGGCTGAAGGCGTTTCGTGCGTTTGTTTAATTCTATAGCCTCCAGACATAGTTGTTATTCCATTTTAAATTTTCCCGTATCACGAAGTGGCTAATTAATCCTCAAGGATTACAAAAAATGTATCCACATATACATACGTATAATATATAACACGCCCATATACATATACTTACATATACACACGCGTTATTTTCTCTTATATTTATAGAATTATTTAATTATTTTATTAAATAGATAAGCGATTTTTCTATTTGATAATTGTCAATTATTATTTTTTTTTTTGAATTATTAAAATTAATCAATGAATTTCTAAACAAAGCCGGTCAGGTTGATTGAAATTTAAATGATTTGTTTCTGAAAAACGATTACCAGCAATTTTTGAACAGGTATAATTTGGAAAGTTGAATAAACCATCTGACCCCCAGTTGACTTCTTTATGCAAAGATTTTGAAAACAATAGACACAACATATATACATATACAAATACATACACACAAAAAAAGTGCGAAAATTTTAATCTTTTTCGCACACGAAACAGGATTTCCACATCATTTTTTAATTGTAGGTATATTCATTAACTTCGACAAAGTTACCAGTTTACTTTTTTTTTCTTTCGTGATTTCCGTTCCATAAAATCGTCGCATATCTATGTTAAAGTGTAATTAATTTAATTAAAATTTATCTATAACTACACCTATAAAGTAGTGTTATTTCTAAACGACTATCTTTAATTTATTCGTTTTAATATATTTTGCAAAATTGTGAAGTAACATCGTTAATTATGAAATCATTGTGTAACTCAACGCTAATATCTCAAATCATCCATATCGGCTTTTACTAGCTGTCTTGAACCTGGGGTTAGTTAATTTACTAATAGATGATAATAATGATGGTTCAATAATCAACAGAAATTATAAAAATCGCTTATACTGCATCAGAATTGCTGCAGTATTGACCAAATTTGTAAATTATTAGAAATTCGATCTAGTCTCTACAATCGATTATGAATTAATTTTATTACTTTAAATTATTGTAAGACTATATATGTGTACATCAAATAAGAACAAATTACACTAGATAACGTTAGAATTAATTAGAAATAAAACAATAACTGAACAGTTGTATTATTGTTGACATAAAGTTCGATAGTTCATCAAGCGAAATTCTGATTGGATTTCACTAGATACAACTTTGATTTGAATTTTAAAATAATCGGATATTTTCCAATGATTATTGAATATTGAATGGTCCTTACACTATTGTTTAGATTTCATGCGTTGATTCTTTTATCAGTGATAACTTATCACGGTATAAATACCGGTGAAATTAGCTATGAGTGTAGAGTATATTATTTACGAATTATAAACAGTAGAGGTTATCAGACCACCTATTTCCCTTGTTAATTCATTGATAAAACATTTACAATTCACATGCAAAACTATAATAGTTATTTACGCAAGTAACAAGTGCGTTATGGGGCAAATAAGACGCGAGAGCAAACGTGTACTCACATTTATTAACAAATAGGAATGCGTAATTTCTATAACACGCTAGTGCGTTATAAGGTACTTTATTGATTTAAAATTGGTATAGTTATGGTGTTAGATAAAATTGTTAACACAATTCAATGGATGAACGTTTCGTTTATTCATTGTTTGAATACTTGGAAAATTGATAATTATTTCAGAAAGAATCCCAGTTTAATTTATCTTTAACCTACTTTAACAGTTGAACTAAATTTAAATCTATTTATCATTTTTTGAGTTGTATACGAAAAATTCTAACAAATTTCCGGCTTCATGAATGAAATGCCAAAAACTTAAAAATTATATGTCTTTGATAGATTTGTGTGTATTATTTTCTAAATTCTATTTATACGTGTATTTTTCCGTTTACAATGTCTTTCAAATTTTTCAAATGCTCTAAAATTAGTTTTCTAACATACAACATAAATTATAAGTATAGCCAAACAAATAAACTAACTGTATAATAAACAAAATACTTAACGAGTTATTCAAATAATATTGTTAACAATAATATTATGGTGATTTGATCAAGGGAGAAAATAAACAGAATTGAAAATGATATATTTTAAAAATTTAACTACAATAAAATCAATTGAATAAAATACAAGGCTGTATTATAATGTAACAATGTTCAATTCCAATGATTTTATTGGCCATGGATTTTCTTAATTTGTTAATAATTGCATTGCTTATATTTTATATTATTACTTTGATGCATCCAATGAAATTCATGTGAAAATTTCTGATGAATCAACATGAAGAAAATAACGGTGTGCCACATAGCTTCCGCTAATTTTCCTCTATTTCTACAATAATTAAATAATAACAACAACAACAAATTGTAATCAAGAAAAAATGACAGCTTTCTAAATAGACACGATGAGATTTTTATTTCAATAACAATAATAATAATAATAATAATAATAATTGTAATGATAGTGATAAAAATAGAGAGGTAGTTGTAATTGGAATTTCTCAGCACATTCAAGCAAAACAATTAATTATGTAATAATTGAATATAAAATTTAAGTGAATTAATTAACGATTTAGATTGATTAAAATTGCTAATGTGTCCTGTACTTGAATTATTATGTTAGAATATCTATTGTCCTAAATTCGTGAAAATATTCACATCATTATTGTGTACAATTTATTTAATAAAATTTATCACGAATTAAATCCTAATTGTAGCCTTGATTTCACAGTTTTTTCGGGTTTCGGTCATTTGTTGTTAGTGTAACAATTAAATTATGTACACAATTATTTATTTTTTTGTTACTTTTGTGAAAGTTCCTCAATAAGGTCAACAATAAATTAATTTTCCTGTGACATTTCTGTAGTGTTTATAAATGAAATTTATTAAAGAAATGCATTATTAATGAAAATTATAATTATTTATGCTGATGTTTTAAAGAATTTTCCGATTGCAAAATTGTATTAATAGTACACACAAAGTTGTTGCAAGGTCTTCTATTTTTCCATTTCAGATTTTCATGTATCTGTTTACAACGAGAAAATGTGCCACATATCCTTGAAATTTTACGACAGCCATTGTTAAATATTTGGATGAAATTTGCGCAATGCACTTTTACTATTTATTTACTTTATTTAATTAGAATTTTCTTTGACAGTTGTAAATCATTATGTACGTCTATTGTTTATCTTAACTAGATCATTTATATTATTATTATTTGAATATAATTTTTCCTTGTTTCTAATCACGCCTAAAAAGTTGTGGCCTTTTTATTTTTAAATTGACAACAAAACACTTGTCGTTACTGTCTAAATATACAACAGGCGGACGATATCCCACGCCGAATAACAAAGCCATACAAAACCAACCTACATTCAATAGTAGACGTGAGGACGACATTTACCATAAATTGACGTTCTCTTCTTGTTGTAATAATTATTGTGAAGATGAGACCATTTAATGCTTTAGGCTATTATTGTTACATCACGAACTGGCACACCTCATTTAGTATACCTATGTATATGTATATAATCCTTTTTTCTTATATTACTTCTACTTTATACAATTTTATCTTCTTTAAATTAATTCGTTTTAATATTTACCTAGATGAATGTTTTATTTATCTATTTTTTTATACGTGCGCCTTTAAACTCACTTGACGTTAAATCAAAAATAAATATTTAACATACAAGTACCATTGTTAGAAGTTAAATGTACATACAGTACAACCGTTTTTTTTTCTTCGAAAATTACAAATTCAATCTCATTTAAACAAGATTTCATTGATAATTTTAATAAATAAAACTAAATCACGTTTCATTATAATGGTGAAACAAGTTGGGGACATTCTAATTAATGAATGCAATTAATAATTTTTTAAAAGAAAAGAAACCAAGAAACAACTAAGATTTTTCATCGATAAAGTGGGCGCTAACAAGCACTACTCGAATGGTTTGCTCATTATCAAATTACTCTCTTATCTGTCAGTAGGTCTTTCCTGAAACTAAAGTGAAGAAAGATAACCATTCTCTCCAGATACGAGAATTTCGAGTTTATTGATTAGATAGAAGTTTTTAAATATGCAGCAGCTGTTTGCACCGTATCGTCCCTTAAAATTAAATTAATAATAATTGATTAACTTATTGTATTAATTACTTTGTAAATTACAAACGACCTGAACAATGCACAATATATTCGACGTTACATGAAAGCAAATAAACAAACTATTTGGGTTTCAGTAATCTTTTTATCTTAAATAAAACGTGCGAATAAACAGACTCCTTATAGGGTAAACTTAAGTAATTTAAATGCATAAAATATAGCGAAAATGATGAAAAATCCGCAAGATTAGAACTAGCATATAAACAATAAAGCAAAATAAATAAAATAAGCAGGAAGTATTGAAACAATAGCAACTTCCTTGTTGGCTCTATATATTTTTTCATGTTCTAACTATATTCTATATCTTTACTACAACATTCATTTTTATAAATAAAATTCAAATTTCTATACAATCTCAAATAATCATCATCGAAGCCGTTTTGCTATTGCCTATGGGTGTTCAATCACGTTGAAATTAGGGGTACTAGTTGCTAGTCACACGTCAGCCATAATTACTATCCAAGAAACACAGTCACAGGGGCGGTTCAACGCATGGTCGGACCCGTTGTTCGCCGGAAGCCTCTATGGGAGTCTCTTTAAACGCATTTAGAATCTTTTTGAACAGCACTATTAACTTTAAGTATAGGTTTTAAGCGAACTGGCCCATGAATCTTCAATATTTAGTCAATGCTTGAGGTAAATTTTTAAATTTGGAACATATTTACTCTTAATTTTCAGCTTTTTGGCGAATTGTCGTGAAAATTAGATGGCAAAGACACTTTCAGTCGATTTTTGAGATAAATACTCGACTTTATGTCTAAATTTTACATCTATACTTTGGGTCTAAGACATTCTCCCTCTAAATCATCAGTGTCTAGCGAGTTTGCCACTAAATTATGAAAACTAGACAATTTAGACACTTTTAATCAATGTTATGCAAAGATTTCGATTTTTATCCTAAATGTCAAGCATTCTTGTCCTAAATCATTGATTTTTTGGGCAATAAAAACATCTTTTTCTCAAAATGAAACAATTAAGAAACGGCACATCTTCACACTTAGCTTCTGTTTTTTTTTTTTTTGAGAAAAAATTAATAGAAAGCAAAACACTTTATTTAATTTTTATAGATAAGTAAAGCTACAAAGAGTATTTTGTATCTATTAAGAAAAAAGAGACTATTATGTATTGAGGTATATAGTTTTCAACACATTTCATTCGATTTTTTAACAATAAACACCATAAAAATGGTGTAATAGTAATGAATGTTGTATTGGTATTTTTGTGAATCTAAACTACTTTCTAAACATTTTTTTCTTTCAAACTATAAATAATCATTTCATGTATGAAGAAGATCTACTGTTCTTATATAACATCACTTTTTCTAATATTCCATAATTGAGTTCGGCGAACTTGTGATTCACTATTTTTTTAATTGTTTATTGAGGAAAAATAATAAAAACTAATTGTTAGCCAACCTACGATATTTGATTCAACTCTAAACAACAATATTTTGGTTTTTGATATGTATATCTATCTAATAATAATACAGATACAGAGATTTTCCTGCCGCCTATGGATTGTTTTGAATGAATTATCTCATGAATATTTTGAGAATTTTCCGCGTTTCATAAGCGATTACGTAAAATATTGTTATGGCTATATGTAGATAATAACGATAGTATTTCCGTTGTTTGTTATTAATATTAGTCAAATATGATAATTATCAATTTTTTTTAATGTATCAGTTATAAATAATTTCGCTTTTATTTGTTATTTTAAAAATTGGAAATTTTTAAAGATTGGCCATCCCCGGTATATTTTTGTATAATAGATAAAAATATACTCGGTTCCTTAAGCCAACATCTATTTTTATTTGTTGATACTGTTGTATGTGGTACATGTCTGGATTCAGACTGGAAATTGTAAATTGACCATGTGGGCTGTAAAATCCACTTGAGGGAACTTGAAAATTACTATAAATATTCTAGTATTAGTGAGGAGAGAAAAAAATTATTCATTATAATTACACATTACAGTAGTTTATAAAAATAAATAATAATAATAATAACATGGTGGTGGTAGTGGTGGTATCGATAACTCATGATTTTTTACGATCAATAAAACAACAATTTCGAGAAGATCTACGTTTGGGTTTTAAATCATATTTAAACACTTTTGTTACGTAAATATTTAAAATTTCGTTGCATTTTTAACGGGAAAATTGCAGATTTTTCGGATGATTTACCAAATTTTTCAACGTTCCATCTGGTGTAGTTTTTATAATTTCGTAAATTTCAAAGTAAACAATTTTACCAAATTTTTGTTTATTTAAGCAGTGTTAACATATCAGTTAAGGCCGATCCACACACGGAGATATATCTTATAAGACGGTCTCATGGTACGGTGCAATGATATATATCTATCTCTGTCGGTATCATGTATAGACAAAGCTAGATATATATCACTGTACCGTACCATGAGACCGTCTTACTAAGATATATCTCCGTGTGTGGATCGGCCTTTAGTTATCGGTATTTTAATTATAAAAATATAAACTGCGTGTATATCTATTTTTAAAAATCCATTCAACTGTGTATAAACTATGTATTTATTTATTTATTGAATTTCCATTTGGAGTAGAAGTTTTCACTTTTTTTCCATCGCACGCGCGTGTGTACGACTATGTATTGTAAATGTACAATTTTCTTTTTGATTATATTAAAATGTCAATTGCTGTTTGATTAGTTATGAGATTTTAGAAAGTAAAAACAAAAGTCGTGACAATAATTTCGTAACATTAATCATAAATTTTTAATATTTTGGTTCTAATAAATAAAAATGTCGTATTTACGATTTTATAGTCGATTAAAGTGTAAAACAACGGTATTTACACTACTACAATTACTTATTGTTATTCAGGATAAAAGAATTTGTTTATAGTTAGCGCGTGGGTGAAGGAAAATGTTTTAAGTTAATTGAAGATAGTCTAATTGAACTGTCAAATTATCTCCTACTTATCCATTTAATATGAACAAATTGAATTAAGTAACGTTATTACAATTGCTGCCGACTTGTTGATACGTAATAATATTTAAAGAAAAAATCAACTTACAATAATTATTTTCTACTGCCGAGGCATTAACCACACTTGAATCTACCCTCCTAAGAATTTACAACCACAAACATTATAGTACTACAAACGTACAATGACGACGAAATGGGAAAAAACACACACACAAAGAGCCAACAATAAAAACTCTCAACACAGTTTATTTAAAATGAACCCTAAGGGAAAGCTCGATAAAAGCTCACTAAAACCATACGAAAATTGAAGAGTTCACGTGAATCCCTGATGGATATTAAAAATTATCGATAGTTTGTTATTTAATTTATTAAAAATTCACGTTAAAACAACCTAACGTTAGTGTGTAGTAAGCAAACAACTAATAAAATACAAGCAAAACTTTTTGACAACACTGTCTGTGGTAGACTGGCTAAGCTCGTTTCACTCGGCTAGCGGGACAAATCTACTGTTAAGTTGGCCTTTCGTCAACCGATTCGGGCACACTCGGAGCAACTTTCAAATCCACTCAAGTGACCGCCATTGGTAATAAAAAAAAGTTTTATGAGGTGGGCCATTGATAAAGTTTACTCATTGTCTGTTTGTGAGTTTTAGTATTTGTCCTGACTTAAGATTTCAATAAATCATTTTGATTGAATTTAAAAGCTTCCAAGAAAAACCACGAAATTTATTCTAATATTAAAACGAGAATTTTTACTGGAGCAGAAGATTTTCGATAAACATTCGGGAAGGAGCTTTACACTTAAATCGATGTAATTACGGAATTTCCACTAAACAAAAAATGCTTTCCTAAAATTTAGTTCACAATTAGAAACACATTAAGCTCCAAAAAAACCATCACGTAATCGCTGTTCATTATATTTTTACCAGCGGCGTAACTACACCCCAGCTAGCTCCCACAGGGCGCCCATTGGAAAGAGTATCTATCAATTTCCCAATTATTATGTCAACAAAAAAGTGTTAAATCTGAAATGACGCCCTTAACTTTGGTCAAAATAATAGAAAAATTTGATAATTCGGCCTGAAAATCAATTAAGTTTGACTAAATTTCCACCTTTTTTGGTGATTCCATAACAAAATTGTCTGAAATTTTTACTAAAACTTAAAAAAAAAAACACCAAATTTTAAAGTCGTTCAATTTCCACAACTCAGTAGCACAATTTATAAAAACTGAGGATTTAGGACGGAAATTTATTAAAATTGAGACTGAAATTGTTTATAATATTTGCGTTTCGCTATTTAAGTATAAAATTGGCTAAAAGCTAATGACATGGAGCAAAAGGAGGTGTCCCAAACATTAGACTACAACTCAAAAATTCTCAAAAAAAGATTAAAAAGTTCGTGTTTTCTGCAGAATTCATTATCTTAATTAGATAAAAAATAATTGATCGCAAAAATGTCTTAAAATCTCAAGATTCAACTAAAAAAAAAAATCGACTAGAAGTGCCTGCATCTCCTCACTTATTCTGTTGGATGACAAAAATTGATTAATAATAATGAAATTACCTTAAAATGGGAATTACAACACAATTCTTAAAAAAACAACTACAGGGTGAGTTTAAATTAACGCATAATCGCCACAATTTTTTTATTTAAGAGAATTTCGAAAAACACCGAGACGGGGAACTTTTTATTTCTAATCTAAATAATTCTGACAGAGTCAAAAAGGCTCTACCAATTACCATTGCAAGGAAATCACGCCATCATCCACTTTTTTAAATGGCACCCCCCATTTCTTATTGTATTTTCGGGTAGAGAATTTTTTCTACTTTCAGAGATGTAAAAATAATAGGGAGTAAGTAAGTGCGTTAGAGGGCAAATAAGATGCAAGAGAAAACGTTTACCCACGAGGCGTTAACCGAGTGGAGTAATGTTCTCCAGCCCTTTAATACAAGAGTTGTATACAAAACTTTATTCAATACCGAACACAAGGCCATTTTAAATAATTTTGATAAGTATTGCCTATAAATTTATTTGATAAGTAAAAAATTAGAACAAACAAGGCTTGATTTTTAGTGAGCATGGAAAATTACTATTTTATTACTAAACCGTGGTTATATAAAATCATGCGCGTTGTAGCACACCATATCGATAATATTGACATCATGGCCAATAGGAATGCAAATTTCTATAACACACTAGTGTGCTATAAGGTGCTTTATTGATTTAAAATCGATATAGTTACGGCCTCTTTATACAACGGTGTTGGATAAAATTCTAAAATGGCATCAGTAGCTCCATCCCCTTCTTCTAATTGAATATCTTTCTTTCCAAATTCTAACCTGTTAAGATTCTGTTACATTGTGATGACCGCCCTCATAAGCCTGTCCTACACAGCCGCACAAAAAGTGGTTACATACTTAGTTTTGGCGATGACTGTGCATGCTTCAACATAGTTTAAGAAAAACGCAGCACCTTTGAGTAAGAATTGCAAGCATTGATTTATTCCTGGATTATGTAGGCGTATGTAGAATTTTGGACATAATTACTGACAAACATGGCGAATTTAATTGTCAAAAATAAAATTGCTTCCTGTTTTTTCCCCCAAAAGTAAACGTCCTTAAGATTTCCAGTTTTATTTTTGACATTTGACATACGCCTACCCTGTGTAACTGTCTAAATTGTTAATATTTCAAGATTCTTATTATCACCATTTGGAAACCTCCAAGTTAAATGGTGCCCCTCAGAGTCAAACGCCCGGAGTTTACGGAGATACCTAAAATTTATAGTTACGCCACTGTTTTTCTACGTTTTATTTTATATAATAACAAATTTTCTCTATTTCTTGATCACCTACTTTTAGCGCGTGACATATTAATTTTCCTGATATATACATATGTAGTTTTCCTCATTTTGGGGGCGGAAAAATTGACTCGTCCTCTATAACGAATTCGTAATGGAGCGGTAAATTGTGCCACTAAAGTTCTGGGCCTGAACTGCTCTATACTACAAAAATTGCCAAATGAGGGTTTTAAAAATTAGAAGCAGGTGTACTGGCGGTGTGTTGGGGAGGCAGGTGGTTAGCCCATCATTATTTCCATCTAATTGTAGAATTCGGACTATAGAACTTAAAATTGCGAGGCTACACCAACCAACTACCGTGCAAAACTTTGATTTTATCGTTGTCTATTATAAAATGCAACATTTACAATTAATTGATTCTAATTATTAGCGTTAAAATTATTAACCTTGATCTATTTAGATTGGCGCAAACAACTAATTATTAGTTAGATATGCAAGATTAATGTTAATGAAACCATTTCACGATGTTGCACCTTGGAAGTCTTAAATCTCACTTTCTATATATTCCCCAAATTAACAAAACTAGTCGTCCATCATCTCTAGAAAGTTGTAACGAACTAAATTTTTTCAACTCTATTCTTTAAACAATTCGTCAAAGTAATTTAATTTTTATATCTATACTTTTGTTCTGATAAATTTCCAAATTGTTTACAAAGATATTGCAATAATTAAATTAACTCATACTCGTTTTATAAGTTACAATACTCGCCACAAATTTTTCCATTTCACTCGTTTTTTATTACTTTAATATTCCTCAGAGATAATTATAAATACATCAAAACTCATGTATCACACATAATGTGGTGCATTTTTCATTTATTATTAAAGCTAAAGTTCAGACAAACGTAATATGAAATTTTATTCGATTTCTTCGTGGGATAATTACCAAGCTTTGCCTAAAAACAAAAATAATAATAAAACTTTTAAATCGTGTTAAATTAAATAACGACGTTAACTTTCATCGAACACTTTCCGGTTTTATTTTAATGTCGTTCCTTTTTTCTCTCTATTTGATTAAATCGACGAGTGTTATAATGTGAATTAACAACGATCAGTTGTTATTTAAAAGAGATGTATTTAAATGATATCCCATTAAGATAGTAACAATCATGTATTATTATTATTACTACTATTATTATTATTTGAATAAAGTTAGTTATAATAGAAGGTTTGACCTCTTTTCTATTCAAAAATTGTGAAATATTGATTTTTGGAATAATTTTTTCCGAACGAAAATATTAAAAAATCACTTTCACATTAGATATTATTATTATTATTAGTTAAATTATTAAATAATTTATAAAATGTTAACATATACCGGGAATTTTTTGTTTAATTATAAAAAACAACTACAACGTGAAATTTTTAAGAATTTTTATTGTCGTATTGCAGGTATTCTCAATTTCTCAAGCTAATTACGCCATCATTAGTTTGTATTATCATTGTTTTTTTATATTGTAATTACAAAAACAGATTTTCCTTTGTAGCAACAGTGAGGAAATTTCCCATGTGTTAAATGTTCCACATTTAAATCAATTACCTATTGATTATTTACCCAAAAAAAAGCGTCTATAGCTTTTTAAGTGAAAGGAGCTTTATTCTAATGTATACCTATAGTTCCATAGGCTCGATAACAAGATTAGCATAAATGTTTATTTGAATAATTAGGAATATATAAAAAATCGATTGTTTAAGTAACTACATAAGAAATTAAAGTAAAAAAAAAAATGTTAACTGTGACAATCGTAATTTTATTACAGTTTTTTATCTATGTATTTGAAATCTGTGTTTATTTGGATTATAATCGTAATTGAAATTCACAAATAGATAATAAGTAGTTAACAGCTGGTTTAACATTGTTTTGAAATATGATATACATTTAATAGAGAACGCCGACTCGTAATGATATAAATTATAATTATTTTTATAGAATTCTACATTCATTACGGCCAATTCATTGAACTGGAAACTATATACAATGAATTTATAGTCGGATATAATGTGCCTTTTAAAAATTAAGAGCAGTGTTACCAACCCTATACAATTTCTTGAATTTTGGAAATCCTTTTTGAAATGATGATTTAACTAAACGTATTGGAGTTAAAACTCTTCATAATTGTTAAAATCGAATATCTGAGAGTTTTTCAATAATAATCGACAGTGGTGGGTCTTAAAGTTTGTGTTTAGTTTGTCAGTTTGTCTCTTTGTATACAATATCTTTTCATCTATGTTAGACCACGAGACCGTGACGATGTCTACCTACAACCTGATTTTATACCTGCTTCTGTAACCAGGTATAACAATAGAAATAAAATGAGACAAGTATAACATTTTATTTTATAGAAAGTCTACAAATAATAAGAAATATAATAATATTTCTATAAGGTTTCTGCCTTATCGATATAGAAATTTTATAAAGTAATTACAATTAAATAAAGTAATAATAGATCAAGTTCCGTTACCTATTCGCTGTAAATGCCATTTAATTAACGACTTACCGGAAGTATATTTTATACTATATTACAGAATCCTCTTATTTCCATTTTAAATCGATTTTACCGTTTTATAAATACAGAAAGTTAAAATTATTTTTATAATATTGGACAAGATTTTTACAGAAAGAAACAGCGAGATTTTGAGACTTAACACTGCTGTTAACTTGGCTATGGTTTTATTAGTCTTTTTTTATCCACACTCACCCTTAGCGATTTTACAAACAAATTTTTCATTAGTGACTCCAATCTAGGATTTTGTTTTTGGAACACATCATTTGACATGTTAAAAAATGAAAGAAGCCAGGAATCGAAATCGAACGTTTTTCATGCTTAGGGTCACTGTTCTGTCATTTTTTACACGCTTACAGATATCCATTGTGTATGTAGCAGTTCATTAATTTTTCAGCATTTATTCAAGTCTGAAGTATGGTAAATTAAGTTTGAGTCCGAGATACTTAAATAATGCAAAATAGCAAGTTAAACGCCGAATACAATCGTAAAGTATATTCTATTTCAGAATTGATATTTTCACGCATATGTAAATCTTACAAAGACAGCATATAAACTTAGTACTAAATTGCAGTCAGTTATAGAAATAATATTCATTGATCATGCAATACATTTGTCATGTCTACCGACTAGCCTCATTGAATATAACTTACTCGTATACACGTATAGTAAATATTCTAAAGATAAGAATTGTAGCAAAATCTTGGCTAAAATAGATTACCATAGGTTGACTCATTTAAAATTTTCATGAGTGTGGTCAATATCTCGTGTATACCCCGTTGAAGGCGGACCTAAGGGTGTAATAAGAAATTATAGTAATGTAACGGCCTAAAAGATTGTTTAAAGGGGTAAAATTATTGCACGATGTTAATTTATAAGTGATAAGGGCTGACAGAAGACTTCGAAGCGAGATAGACACAAGTCTTTGATAGCGTGATGGGTGAGCAAAAAGAGAGCGATTCTATGAAACATATCACAAATGTACAAATAAGGCTTCTTTTGAATTTTATAGACACAAAGACGATAACTTCAATTCTGGATCTGATGAATTAATATGGAAATTCATATAAATGTACAGAGAAGCCTTAGAAATTATACAACAATAAATTTATTCTCAGTGAAATCTGACAGAAGTTCACCTCGTTCGCTGGCTTTATTTTATTTTCAACAAATATGCAGGTAGATGTAAATTATAGAAACCGACTTGCGCTCATATATTCTCTATATTTTAACTTGATCAATTTGACTTTAAGATAGCAACAAAGGTGACGATTTACCAACGTAACGCCTTCAGTATTTTCCTTTGATAATACTAAACTTGGAATTTATTCTATAAAAGTTTGATAAAATATTGTAGTTAGTTTTATCAAATTCTATATATACCTATATATAAACACATATGTATGTAAATATTTTATTATGATGCTTGAGATGTTGTGTATAAATAATTAGAAGGAAATTGTCATTTAGTTAGAAGTAGATGTTATTAATTTTAATTTTCCCCACTTATTTCTCAATTATAATAATTTAGATATATTTATTGAAAAATATACCTATATGTGAGGACCTGTTCTGTTACGAAATAACGTTTATAACGTCTTCCAAATCGTATAATGCTAATAAACATTTTATATTATTTTACAACAGCCAGTGTCATTTATTTAATAACATTAGGTGATAATTATCTTACGTAACATTTGTTCTTGGCCATATATTAGCAAATGTTTTTCTATTTTGATTACGCCATATAAGGAATAATATCCATATACATTATATACATATCTATATTCTATGTAATATTATTGTTTTACAACAATATTTTAATAATATTATATCAAAAACAATTAATGGAATGTTGTTTATATTTGTTAGTAATCAACAATCTTGTTATTCTTGTCAAATCGATAAATCACTCTATTGTTATATACTTTTCAAAATTTGATTACAAAAAAAATATGTTTTGCATAACTTATCATTAAAGCAAAACGATCAGCTACTTATCATAAAGTTATACATTATACAAATAAAAAAATCGAATCAACATTACATAATCCCAAATTTATTTCTTAACTGGCACCCACGCAGTCTACGTTGGTGCTCTTGGAAATTTGTGGAAACTACTCATATAAGTCCATTCTAAAATTTGATTTGATTTAATTAATAGTTAATAAATAAAAATCCAACTTTTATTTATGCTAATTTAAATAACTAATTTTAACTGTATATAAATTATAACAGTTATTAAAAGTTAAAGATAACGATTAATAGTATATTATACAACGAAGCTATAACGAGTGCTTTTATTACCGCTCGGCTCGCTCGTGTTGTAATCATTCGAGGTAATAATAGCACATTTTATAGCGAGTTGTATACTATATTTTGTCTACGATTTATTTTTAAGTGTACAGGTAGAAGAATATTTACCTTCTTTATCATTTTCGATTCTAAGATTGCTTTAAAAAACGGAAGCTTTTTATAATTATAATAGTCATTTCATTTTATATATAAGTCGTAGATAAACGTTATTATTTGACTATAAAAGGGTTGCAACAACAAATTTAAAAAAGGTTCAATAACTTTCAAGTACTTAACTGTATGCAACATCAAAATTAATTATTAGACAGCGAATATATACGAGAAAGTGTTAAAAATTTAAATTGAATCGAACTAATATAGATTTTGCATTATAATATTTTACGATTCTGTAAAACAATTCGCTAATTTTTAATAGATCCGGTTGTTAATCCAAACTATAAACAATGATGGGATTACTACAGTAAAAAACAGATGAGTATACAGGGTGATTCAAGATCATTGTCTTTTATGAAGATGACAAGCATAGAAGCTTATGAAATTTTTTTTATATCCAACTGAACTTTCTCTAGAAAAAATTTTCATTGCTGTAGCTACCCCCGTTATAGGGCGTTGTTCATGCTACTTTGTTATTTTAAATACAGTCATCGTACAAATAAATTCAAAGGTATTTTGATGATATAACTTGGTTGTATAATACTTTTTTAAATATTTTGAATTTAGTTGTGGACTGGCTAACGAAAATTTCATAATCTTCAATCACTTAGAACTTCTGATGCTTATAGTGGGGCAGGATACTAAATCACCTGTATACAATATTGTTGACTTATAATAAGCATTGGCGTGACAATTCAATCATCTAAAGGAAATTTAAAATATTAATATTCCGATAAATCAGTTTTACTAATTTAACAAGTTATTAAAATCGAGATTACGATGTTGAATTTAATTACAAATGTTTATTTTAAAGCCATTATTTTAAAATATACGCGAAATATTTGAGGCACAAAATTATAGAAGAACTTTTGTTATTTGAAAATTGCAGTTATTGAATCAGTATGAGAAACCAAACCGCTTTTCAATAGCCATGATGGTTTAAACCTTTATTTTACTCTTCAATTTCATGTTTTTATAATGCATACTGGAGCTTTTTCAAGAATTAATTCTTCGTCAAAATTTTGCCATTTTTAACATAGAAAATTATAGGCAATTTTTCACAATTCTCACTTCACAATTTCACAAGGCAAGCTAAACGTGTGAAAATTTTATTCTCTCCATTTTGCACAAGGTGGCTTGCGAAAGCCAGTGTGTAGACGAACCTTAACTAACTAGTGCCGGCCTTGGTTTTGGCATCTCCAGCGGGTGCCCGGTTAGCATGCCCCTTAATCCGGCGCTGTTTTACCCATTCTCTAAGGACAAGAATGTGAAAATGGACAAACTGAAGAAAATGACTGTTTATCAATTTTGTGCTTGAATCAATCCGGAAATCATGTTATTCATCAATTTAAATCATGATTCAGCATAGAAAACAATATAATTTATACTTTTTGTGATAGAAAAAAAAATAGCATTGTGACTAAGCTAATGTGAAAGGATGTTCCACGAGTGGTTTCCAGTTAGATTTGGATTGACTTTGATTGATTCTAATTCGTTAAGTGTGAAATGAACTTGATCAGTATTTAGTTTTGTCTAAGCAAGTTGATCAACGGTAGATTGCGCTGTTTTATTTGAAAAAGTTGCATCAATAATCCGTCGTGTAAACGGTGATAAGTCAACAAGTAAAGATGCAACTTTTGTAATTTATGTTACGCAAAAAATTTCAATTTATTTACTTTTGAAAAAAGGTGATTGTAAATAAAATTGTTATGGTTATCATCTTGAATAAACTAAAAATTATTCAAGTATAACAACAAGTAAAACCGTTTTGTTTAGCAATTCAGCGTAGTAGAACAACTAAAATTGTGTAACATTTCGACGAACTAGATACAAATCTAACCAAACAATTCATATTCCTTGTATTGCCAATTTGATACTCGTCTGATGATTTCTATAGATAAACACCAGCATTGTGGTTTATTAAGAAAAAATTAACAGAAGCGCTTGAGGACAATACAATTATTGGAATTTCTATCCATATTCCTTCTCTCACTTTTTTAACTGGTTATCTCTACAGACTTTCATCAGGTGGTTTCGTAATAGGTGTCAAAAAAACTGCAGTAAAAGTTTAAACTTGTATGTAAATTTGTTGGTTCTCATCTTGTATCCATTACACCTGTAACCGTTATTGTGCCGTTATTATTTTTAGTTTGTCGCCATTCGGTTTTATGCATATATTTCGACTAAACAACGCGATTAACGATGCTTTAGGTTATTGTATAAATTCACGTTTCAATTCAGTATTCTCAGTTTTCAAAATATACTCACCGTAAATTACAAATGTACAATAAATGTTTATAATGTACTTAAATCTTGAGAATTGATGGCTGGTAGATCATTAAAATAAAAATAGTTTAAGAGCCCCGATGTTGGGAACCTATGGAAGCGATATTATATTTATAATGTTCTCATAAAAGGGTTTTAAAAATACTTGAAGTTTTTTCATCAACCTACATTAGAACACTACCCTTACAACATTTTTTTTTTTTCATTAAGTAGCTTGACGAAAATCGTGTAGTAACACATTTTTCTTTCTCTTCTTCTTGATTTAATAGTCTAGACTAGTTTCCAAATTATATGTACATATGTAAATGTGTTAATTTTATCGAAAATGAAATAAATTTCATTGTAGGTATCTGATGTTGTACATTGCAAAAACATGTAAAAAAATCGATGTAAATGTTCAAGAAGCGTGACGATTAGATAATAATAGATAGTAAAGTTGTCGGTCGTATGAACATATATTGATAGCTAACAGATTTCTTATGCCTTCTATATTATAAAGAAGAGAATCACAGCTAACCGCAGGCAGTAGTTAGACTGGAAAACAGAAAGCACCTGCCTGAAAACGAAGCGGTCGGTGATCTTGGCTCTAGTTCCATCGGTCCACAATGATAAAACACCATATTAGTTGCTTTAGGCGACATTTCATTTATTTACAATGTTTTAAAAATTCCATATTTAATTCTATTTAATATGTAATAACGATAACAATAATGATATTTATTTGTCTTTTAACTGATGATGGTTCTATATGTTTTTGGAAAAATTAACAGCAATGTGAAAATTTTCTCATTAATTTGTCGTACATTTGCCACTAGCTATTATCTGTGAAAGCCGTTATTCAACATTGAAATTATTTACAATTAGTTAGTGCTGCCGGGTATTCAAGTTCATTAAATTTTAGAAAACAGTCAACAATTTTGATTATAATCAATGCCTCTTTAGTTTTAAATTCCCCGATCAATTTTACTGTATATTCAATTAAAATGAACGAATTTCATCTTTGAAGTTAATTACTGTTGATTGTTTTTATCTTATACAATTAGAATATTTTCAATTAGAGAAGTTTTGAATGATTCTAGCACAGACAAAGCTGCAAATAAGCAAAAACTGTAGTAAAACCTTTTCCAAAATTTTCTTCATTATCAAGGAAGCAATCTCGTTCCTATTTCTTCAAAGCAATAATGAAAAATTTTGATTGAGAATTTCATTTAAAAAGCTGCCTGGAGTTTAATGTACAGAGAAATTTAATAAAATATTTAATTTCTATGAATTCTTCATAATAGTGAATATTTTGGTTTGAAGAGCCTTATATTTCTCAAAAACTTATAATTTAAAGCTGAATCATCAGTTACGTATTTAGCTCAAAAATCTGTGAAAATTGTCTCCTATTTATGACTTGAAACAAAAATTAGCTGAAAATTCACTAAAATTTACCCAATCTCTTATACAGGGTGTTTGGTCTAAGTATGGTTAGTTCTAAGACACTCCTATTACTTGACAAGCGATTCGAAAAATATTTTTAGGATTTGTGGAAGAGTCCCTAGGAAACATTTTAGCAAAATTAGAGCTTCGTAGCTCATTTCAAAGTTGGTCAAAAAACGATCGTTTTGGACAATTTTGCAATTTTAAAAAACGAACAAAACACGCAGAACGACTAAAAATGACTCAGAGACCTTCTCAACATTGACTTTCTTCGTTTTTCTCCATTATATTCCAGAGAAAATACGAAATATTTCCACCTTTTCCAGAATAAAATAGAGAAAAACTAAAAAAATCAATTTTTGTTAGGACCCTAAAATGATTCTAAGTCGTTTTGCGTGTTTGGTTCGTTTTTGAAAATCACTATATCGTCTGAAATGAGCGGTTTTTGACCAACTTTCAAATGAGCTACGAGGCTCTAATTTTACTGACATGTTCTTTAAGGACCCTCCTACAAATCCTTGAAATATTTTTCGAATCGCTCGTCGACTAATAGGAGTTTCATAGGATCAACCGTATTTAGACCAAACACCCTGCACTAAAAAAAATCAAGAGAATCTCGCAAATGGTGCCTAACCAGTCTTATTTTCTACGAAATTTAGCCGCAAAATTACTTAGAATCACGGATGGATTTAAGGGGAGGCTTAGCACCCTGTACTTCAAATTAGCCCCCTCTAAAAATTATCCAGTTACTGATCATGTCTCTTTCTAAGTTCGGGTTTACATTGTGAAAAACTAAGCTCTTGTGAATTTTTGACTTATCGGAGAATTGAACTGATACAATCTAATATTTATTGTTAGTGAAATTTAGTATTATGCGGTAGCTTCCAAAAGTCGAACCTAAGAATTCATTTGAAAAATTGATCAAAAGTTTTTCTAAATCATCGTCGTTCTGAATACATGACAGCAAAATCCACAAAACACCAGATTATTCAGAACGTACAGCTCTTAAAACCGAGATTTTTGGTCGGAAATTTAACTCTAAGACAACTAAAAGTGTCTAATTCTAAGGAATCTCTTTTTCACGTTTCTGTATTATTCATTATTCGGACCATGCATAGATTCAGGTTTGTATTACTTATTTAGGGAAGCTTATGAAATGAAGTAAAATGGAGTAAACTCAGATGTCATAGATTTTTAGAGAAAATCTTTCAATTACGGAAAAAACGCAGACTTCTCGCTGTTAACCGGCTTCCAAAATATTTCCCTATAAAAAGTAGCCCAATCAATTTTGATTGTATCATAAAAATCATTGTAAGATTTGACGCCATGTTGGCGTATATGAATCTTTATTTAATGTGGCGCTATAAAGGAATATTAGTATGTAGATATTGTGAGTTGCTACTTGACTTACTGTCAGAATCATAAATTGCTGTTATACCATGTTCAACATGCTCATCAAAATGGACAACTATGCAGATAGAGAAAATGCAAAAAATTAATCTAAAAAAGGATGGCATCCATTTTTAAACTAGAAGCTAATACAACTTTGGCAGAAAAATTTCTAAGCAACATCCTTGCGTTTTTCGTTGTTGTTTTATATGAAAAAAAAGTGGAAATAATGACCACCGTAAAAGCAATGTTCACATTACTCATTATGATGTCAGGATGGAATTAATCGTTGCATAAATTGATTGATTGTTGCATTAAATTACATGAAAGAAACTGTGATATTATAGAACTGAAATATTGTCTGTTTAAATGTCATTTTAATTGATGTTTTGTCGTATTAAGTACCCTAATAAATGTTAGACTTAACGCGTGACTTCGTGATGTCGGATCAAAATTGTATCATGTTTAATATTGACTATTTAAGTTCTAATATAAGATTCTGAACAATGTTACAATGAGTTTGAATTTATTTTAAATGTTTTTTTCCCTAATGTATACATATATGAATAGGAATTGACTATCTTTCTCTGTTAGATATTGATATACAACGTGCCTAGATTTGACTTTTTTTCAATAAAGACCGGTTCCACAACTGGTTCACTTTCAAGTTTTATTTTGCCCACTTATACTACAGGTACTTGTTGTGTATAGTATATTATCAACATTGTACGCATGCGTGTTTGATTTAAGTAATAAAAAATAACTATACCAATCTCGGTCGATGTACCTTTACAATCAATATATCAACTGTCTTGAATATCGTGATAAAATATACGTATTGAAATCGAGTCATGAATCTCGAATTGATTTCCTGCCATCAATTCCTCCTCTATCTTTTTCTATATCATTTATATATTAAAACAAAAAGAAATTTGTTTAGCGATTATTTTGGCTTTACCGTAAGACAAGTCAATTGTGAATATAAATATTATGTAATAGGTAGTACATTAATGGCTGAGTACGGTTCTGGACTGATATAATATACAAATCAAATATTTATTAGTTTCCTACGTTCAAAATCAAGTAGGCGTTTTTCATTCATGTATAACACAACAACACCTGACTGTAAATCTAATTGTTAACCCACAGTCGTGGATGAAATTGTAATTTTACAATTTTTTTTTTGGCCTATTGTTAGAACGGCTAGTTAACAATACAGCTAAAAATGAACAATAAAAATCTATGTTGGTAATGAAAATTAAAAGTAAATTAATACGTTGATTGGAGACCCAGGGTAGATAACCGCTATAATTCGTTTTTCTCCCTTCTTATACATTATTTCTATTTTAATTAATAGTATTATAGGTGTTGTATTTCAACCATGATGGCTGTGCGAAACCCTACAAGAATGTAGAGTGGTGCGTGTCAGTCTAAATAAGAGTGTTGCACGAAGGGCTTGAACCCCCGTTTTTCCGGTGAGTCAACAATTTATTATGCAAACCATATGACTAAAACTTTATTTTTGTATTATCCAATTACCCTCGCAAAATCATTTATATTGCATGTTGCTATTGTTGCGTTCTTTGGGTGCGGTCTCAACTCTCCTGGTTGACAACTTTTTATAATACCACTCTGCTGCTTTATTATTATTATTGTTTGTTGTTGTTGTTGTTGTTGTTCTTGCTGTATTTTGCATTTTTTTATCTTCTAAAAAACCGCCATATAACTGTACAACAAATCTTTAAACAACAATACAAACGTCCTAAGAACAAAATTTAAATTTTACTCTATTTACATTCAAATTTATCTGATCAATTTATCATCCTGTCATTTATTGAATCAAATTTTTCTAATTATATCTATCTACTTGTTTTCCAGTATACATACAATCATTTTCCGATGGTGGAAAATTCCGTTTTACTACAATTGCACATAAAAACCTACAGTCATTTTATAACACAATAGGAATCAGAGGCGTACTTGATAACACAATTTAGGACATAATTGAGGAAAATATAACATTTTCAAACAAATAACCCTCTTTTGAAAATTCAAAAATTAAATTTATGCTTGTAAACATTTATAAGATAATTGATTGAGCAACGCTTTTTTCTCATAATTAAGTCATGGGAAAAAATTTAATTGTTGTTATAACAAATCTAATCCTTAAAGTTTCAAAATTATGTTATTATTATTGTTTGTTTGTTGTTAGATAATCTTGCAGATCACAGCCTAGATATTGTCAACCAGATAGAAAATATTTTTGTTCATTTACACATACACAGAAAATTCTGTATACTGTTTATTAAGGTGGCAAATATTTAGTATTTTGTCCAGAAATTTCTAATGAGTCACTAATTATGAGACTTGTTATAATTAAAATATACCTTAAAATGTAACACGTTCGCCACTGTTCATTATACAAGTATACCTAATTAATTTTGATTGTCTTATTGTTTGTTATCTGTTGTTTAACAGATTCTCTTGTAAATCTTTCTATTTAGAGACATAAATAAAATAAATAATTAAGCAACTCTCGTTTATCATTCGATTGCGAAATGTTAATTATTAGTGTGAAAAGTAAGTGAAACGGCGATAAATAGAAATTTGTCATCAGTTAATTAACTTCGTTTAAAAAAATTGTATAAAACAACCTAAAATCTGGCTATGTCTAAAATACTGATAGAGAGAAAAGGAGCACGTTAGCCTCGTGCCTTCATAATAAATCATCAATTTTTGATAAACAACAAACAACATAATATAAACGACAATATAAAAAAGTTTCCAAACTTCATCTGGACATTGCAATTAATTTAAATTTATTTAAATAATTATACTTGTTCAAAAATCACAGGTGGGTTATATGTATGTTTAGATTATAGTATAGTCAAAATTTCAACCAATTTGTAAAGGTCACGTATTTATTTAGAGTCACGTTCTGTCGCTTTTCTTCTTTCTTTCACCTTCTACCATTAGTTTTTAGTTATAAAAAGGACAATTTTTTCTATTTATCTCCCTATTTTTACGACTACTTATTCCTCAATTGTCACGTATATCCTAATGTTTGGTGTTTTTTTTTTTTCTGGAAAGGTATGGATTCAGAAGAGGAGGACAATAGGATGGAATGTAATTGGGTGCAGAAGGTTTGTTATGGAATGGGTCATGTTTATAATGATCTATGTGCAGCTATGTGGTTTTCATATACATTATTTTATTTACAAATTGTTCTACAAATCGAATCAAAAACGGCTGGCTTACTTATAATGACAGGTAAGGCAGTGGTAATTAAAAAAATTATACATACAGATATAATTAGCAAAAAAAAATTACAAAACAAAACCACACAACCTCGAACTTTTTATAGATGTTTTACGTCAATGCAACATACACCAATTAAGATTTTTCCTACTACTCAAGCAATTTATAAAAAAAAACGAGTATAAATAATGTACAAAATAATTGTGAAAATGTACATCTGGTGAACATATGAATAAGTCGTAATGCTGTAGGCGGATTTTTTTAGAACAAGTGTTACTCCTATAGTAATAATTTGCATATCAGGTGCAAAATATGGAACTACAACTCTCAATTTCATTGAATACAATTGTTATGGTTCTTACACAATTCGATATAAACTATTGTTTTTTTATTAATTTTATAGTTGTAAACACACCAAAAACAACACGTTCTATGAACTTGGACTCGTACAATAAATGATGACTTGCGAAACTTATTTCTTGAATATAAATAGGTGGATTAGTTATATACATTTTCACGATCATAGAGAAATTTCTTCTTTAAATGACAATACAGTGAAACTTCTACTAACGGACACCTCTTTTGAGCGGGCACTTCCTTTATGCGGACACATTTATCGGTCCCGAAATTGTCTATAGGGATTTATTAATAAATCGGTCTCTCTTAAACGGACACTCTCTTGAACGGACACGGACAGTCATTCGATTATTATTTAGGCTTGACTGTCTCTCTTATACGGACAGGAAAGTACTTATCTTTGATCCATTAAATTGAGCGTAGATAATGTGTCGATTATTATTGTGAGAGGTACAAATTTGATTTGTTAAGTAATTTTGAGGTTATATTGAAAAAACACTTTTTCCGATATTTTTCGACAACGATAACTCGTGAACGAATCAACCGATTTTGATCGTTCAAACGGCATTTCGACGTCATTAGTTAAGGTTAAGAGCTGATAAAATTATGGAATTGATCGGTACAGCAGCTTAATAGTTATTTTGAAAAAAACATGATTTTAACAAAAGAAATTTTTCGGTTTTTTTGGAATTTCTCAAAATCTATCAGGCCGAATCGGTTCAAACTTACACGAAATCTAAGTTTGATGGAACCCTTTCGAATGCCCTAAAGAGCGTTTCAATAAGTCAATCCGTTCAAAAGTTATGAGCTGCTTACATAGCCTTCGCACACACACACACACAGTCATACAGGCATCCTCGCAAAAATAGTCAAAATAGCTTCCTAGGGTCCCAAAACGTCGAGATCTGTTGAAAATTCAATTTTCGAAAATCGGGGTAAAACCAATAACTTCCCGAAATTTTGAAAATTTTCAATTTTCTTAGCGGGAAGTTAAAAAATTTTTTTAGCAGGTATCATTTGTTTCTATGGATGTTCTCTAATGAGCGGGCACTTCCTTTGAGCGGACATTTTCTGCGGAACGAAGGGTGTCCGCTCATGGGAAGTTTCACTGTATATTTATGTAATAGTTTTCCAATATTATAAACCAATAAAAATGAGATACAAGGTTACCGTCTGAACACCTGCAAAATATTTTATTGAGATATTACATATTAAAGATTCAAGGTGAATGAAAATCTGTTAAAATATTAGATCTCTTAAACAAGCAGATCAACAAATTACATGTTCATTAAGTAGGAAGTGTTTACTTAATTTTATCATCATCATTTAAAGATTTCTACATCTCCATTGTATAACTATTTAGGATTTGAAGTCTCAAATCATTTTTTTTTTTTTTTAATACAGGGTTACTCATGTCGGGCTAAAAGTTCTTATGGCAGCTCCCATTATTTAGTGAACGATTCGAAAAATATTTCAAAGTCCCTAGAAAACATTTTAGCAAAGTTAGAACCTCGTAGCTCATTTGAAGGTTGGTTAAAAAACGATCGTTTTTGACAATGCAGCAATTTTCAAAAACGAGCAAAGCACACAAAACGACTAAGAATGACCCGTAGACTCTCCCAACATTGATTTTTGTCGTTTTTCTTAATTTTATTCTAGAACAGGTGCAATGGAGAAAAATGAAAAAAATCAATGTTGAGAGGTTCTCCGACTCATTCTTAGTCGTTTTGCGTCTTTAATTGGTTTTTTAATATTGCGATCTTGTCCAAAACGATGTTTTTTTGACCAACTTCTTAGTGAGCTACAAGACCCTAATTTAGCTAAAATGTTCTCTGGGGACCTTCCTATAAATCCTTGAAATATTGGAAGTTGGTCAAAAACGCTCGTTTTGGACAAGGTCGAGATTTTCAAAATCGAGCTAAACATGCAGAACGACTAACAATAAGAATAACTCGGACACCCTCCTAACATTTATTTCTTTCGTCTGTCTAAATAGCATTCTAGGAAAAATGAGAAACATTCCAACCTGTTCCAGAATAAAATGGAGAAAAACGAAAAAAATCAATGCTGGGAAGATCCTACAGTCATTCTTAGTCGTTTAGTTGGTTTTTGAAAATCGCGGCATCGTCAGAAACGAGCGCTTTTTGATCAACTTTGAAATGAGCTACGAAGTTCTAATTTTGCTAAAATGATCTTCAGCTATCCACCTATAAATCTTTGAAATATTTTTCGGATCGCTCGCCAAATAATGGGAATTGCCATAAGAACTTTTAATTCGACGTGAATAATCAGGTGTAGAAAATAATTATAGCCCGCCTGTATAGGATCATGATTATAAATTTCTCTTATAAATTTTCCTTTAATTTTTTTATAATTTGGAAACCGTCACATTATAAGGAAATTAAACGACTTACAGTTGATTAATTTCTATAATGTAATAATAAGATTTTGGTTAATGATTGCAAAATTTTTTTTCGAAAGTTGTAATCAGTGACAATTGATTTGAAAAAGTAGATACTAATTGGAAAATTAATTATAATTCAATTTTGTTACCACAATAATTGATTCGGCGTATTCTTTCTATAAAAATCCTTGGAAAAATTTGTTATAACTTTTTATAAAGCATTACAAAGTTACTATCATGACACAATCAAAGGTTGAACAATAAAAGCAACATACTAATGACATCTTGTCTTAGTAAGCTTATGAGCTGATTCTATTGTTTATTTTTTATTTTGATCTTTATAATCCTTACAAATGATGGAAGTTTATAATAAATATGTTGAAACTATTAATCAGCAATATTCGTTAGCATAGTCATTATTTGTAGATTCTATCATTTCAGCCATCTAGAACTGGAATTGGATTATTTGTCTCGCTGTCATCGTCAACGTTGTACCGAAAATCTTTTTTAGTCTGAATAATAAATGAAAAAAACGCGGTTTGACTGCATTAAAAAATTAAATAATAGAAGCATTTAGGGCTTGCACACAGCGTAAATAAGTTTTGCACTTTTTATTTAAGCAGATAAAAAACAAGTAAACTTGAATGGTAGATAAGCTACAATGAAATAATTAAAAATTATTAAAGTCTATAAACATTACATATTACATATTACATAATTATGTTTTGGAACTTGCAGTCCCATCTTCAAATCAAATATTAACAAAATAAAATAAAAATATAAATAAGAGATAATAATCAAGAACATATTTAAAAAAAGATCTCCAAAGGCAGCAAGTACCTTATATAGCGAATTTTTTTATATAGGGGATTTTTTTATACATCTACATGCTGAAAAATTAAATGCAAAACATTCTTATGATACTGACAATTAATATATTTTAATAACATTGAATCAACTAATCTTAAATTCATTTCCCGATGTTATTTTAATATTTATGATTTTTATTGAAAAATACTTTTAATTCACAAACAATAAGAAACATTAATAAAATTTCACTCGCTTGAAGTTTGTTGTTTGTCTAATACGTCTAATCAAGGCCTGTTTGATTTTTTCAAGCGAAATTCTCTAGCAGGCCTTGCGTCTAATATTAACTGTAAAAATTAGTTACCACCCCACGATATTCAATTTTTTTTCTAATATCAATAGTCAGAACATATAGCCACCTGAGATATTCGATTTTATTGTTAATACTCAATAAAGATATTTTTGCATTTTTCATGCGAACCAACGAACCGATTTTGATGATTTTTTCCTTGATCATAGAGAATGGTCGGCTCTACTGTTATTTTAATTTTCATCAAAATCTAAGCAAATGTAATATTGAAAATGATTTTTTTTAACTATTCCAAAAGTGTTGGCCCTACCAGTCTGGCCAACGAACTCATCCAAGCTATCCCAAAGACCGATTTTTGTACCAAGTTTCATTAAGATTGGACTATTTTTACGGCAGTTATCGTGGGTATACATATATAAATATATAAATATATATATATACATATATATATATATATATATATATATATATATATATATATATATATATAAATAAATTTTAACGAACGGTGGATATGGGTTCCTGAGGTCCCAAAACGAACTTCTGTGCAAAAATTTTTCGGAAATTCAAAAGTGAGGATCTCGTCATAAGCTAATTTTTTTAAACAAAATTCGCTAAAAAAGTGAAATTAAAAATCAACTTTTTTGTTATGAAACATTTTTAAACATAAAATTTTAGTAGATAAGCATTTTTCAAAATATCTACATGAGCTATTAGGTATCTAAGAGTGGTAGTCACTAAATATCTAGAAACTAGTCTTTATTTACAAGCATAGTCACCTTTCAATAACTTGCAAGCTACGGTTTCAGTTGCTTATTCCAAATGATTTGTATGTATAAAGGATACTCTGACACAGACATAGAGACGGAGTCATCTACGAAATGAGCCAAATAGGATATTTGCGCAGTAACTTTTACGAGCGCAAAACTCTCCGAACACTTTTTTCTCAGTTATACAATTCAAATTGGGGAAAAAGATCAAGTTTGATTAAAAAAAAACTGAATCCCGTAAGTAAAAAGTTTAATGAGCATGAGCTTTTTCGCTTTTTTTTAATAAAAAGTGTGATCGTCGCTACTGCTACCATTTTCTAAGACATATGTATGCCAAAATACAAGGATTCTGTCAATAGGAATTTCTTAGAAATCGTTTGGAATAAGACATTCTAAACAATCTAAATGTGCAAATATTCATCATGATTCTACCCCAAGATCTTGCTGAGGATTTTCTTCAGAAATACATGGCTCTTCAATACTTCTGATTATTTTCTGCTTTTAATTAAATGTAATTCTGTTTCACAGTGAATGTTAATCAAAGTACATACAATGTCGAATGATAATAATAACATCTGCTCGATTGCAAGTGTTCACAAATATTAGTTTATAGATGTAGTTTTTACTTGTCAAAGCTATTTAGCTTATATTTCTTGCCGTTCCGCTATATTACGACCCTAAATGTATCGGCTGACTTCCGATACAAAATTTCTTAGTTTTATAAGCAGATACTAGCGCATTCATGCGTTCCTGGATTTATTTCAAGTATATTTATTCTTATGGTTATTAGCATTAGATTATGGTTCAGTGAATCCATTTATTACGTTGGCTTTCGTTTCCTTTAAAATGGTTAGACCGAAAATGATTAATATGATCGAGTCGACACGTTACCATTGTTTCGCTGATAATCAAAGTGTTTTCTGTTATTTAACTTTGTGCATAACAAGACGCAACTTGTGGTTGATAGTAGCAGATATATCATTATTAGATTACTGAAAGGAGCAAGGTGTTCGGACAAGTACTGATGCTTGTCGTTTTGCACGTTTCTGATATGGCATACTTGTGTATACAATGCTTTTTATCCGGAACTATGTAGTTCTCGTGGCAATTCTTACTATTTGCCGAACGATTCGAAAAATATCTTGAGGATTTGTAGGACAGTTTCTGCGGATCATTTTAGCAAAATTGTAGCCTCGTAGCTCATTTGGAAGTCGATTTTCAAAAACGAACTAAGCACGCAAAATTAAGAATGACTCAAAGACCCTCTCAACATTGATGTTTTTCGTTTTACTCAAAAACATTAAAAAAAATTACGAAACATCTCCACCTGCTCCGGAATAAAGTAGAGAAAACCAGGGAAAAAATGTTGGGAGGATCCTTAGGTCATTTCAAATCATTTTACGTGTGCAGCTAGTCTTTGAAAATTGCTTTCTTTTGACCAACTTTAAAATGAGCTACGAGGTTCAAATTTTGGTAAAATAAGCCCTCTGCAAATCCTTAAAATATTTTTCGAATCGGTCGTCCTTATCCCTTATGGGAGTTTCATAAAATCGACCATATTTAGAATAGACACCCTGAATTGACAATTCACACACTTTTGCTAATATACCTGCGATATGTAAACTTATCGTATTTATGGTAAAGTTTTGCTTATTATTACTTATTGTTTTGTACATTTGTGTTCCAGGTCAAATTGTGGATTCTCTAGCTACACCGGCGGTGGACCGCACTGGAAGTCGGAAGGCGTGGCACTTAGCAGGTGCGTCTACTCGTTTATTGTCATCATTTCCATGGTCAAACATGTTCTGATAATAATAATAATAATAATAATAATAATAATAATAATAATAATAATAATAATAATAATAATAATAATAATAATAATAATAATAATAATAATAATAATAATAATAATAATAATAATAATAATAATAATAATAATAATAATAATAATAATAATAATAATAATAATAATAATAATAATAATAATAATAATAATAATAATAATAATAATAATAATAATAATAATAATAATAATAATAATAATAATAATAATAATAATAATAATAATAATAATAATAATAATAATAATAATAATAATAATAATAATAATAATAATAATAATAATAATAATAATAATAATAATAATAATAATAATAATAATAATAATAATAATAATAATAATAATAATAATAATAATAATAATAATAATAATAATAATAATAATAATAATAATAATAATAATAATAATAATAATAATAATAATAATAATAATAATAATAATAATAATAATAATAATAATAATAATAATAATAATAATAATAATAATAATAATAATAATAATAATAATAATAATAATAATAATAATAATAATAATAATAATAATAATAATAATAATAATAATAATAATAATAATAATAATAATAATAATAATAATAATAATAATAATAATAATAATAAGCAATGATCTTTTTCCGAAAAAAAGATATCATTTGCTATCTTGTAAGATGTATTTAACATTTCTAATACTTTTTACAAATTTAGATCTTCTTGAATTTTACAAAGATAACGCTAAAGTAAATGGTCCAGCATGAGATTAAACAAGTCTATAAATATTCTCGAGTTTTTCTCTTTCTTCCTCTAACTAGATGAGACTACCTGTTCTCTCAAGGTTTCTGTGATTTTTTTTCGTAAAATGATTTAATCGTAGTCTTAAAGTGCTCCACTGTGGCATTATAAGAGAAATCGTTTAATCTATCGTTATAAACCTTGATTTTTCTTACAAATCAAAATCTAAAAATTACACTTTTTATCGAATGAGTCAAGTATATGTACCGAAACAATATTATCGTACCTGCATCTGATAATTACAACTACCTACTTGGAGACCGGAAAGCAATTAAAGTGCAAGCAATTAAAAATAAGCTGTGTTTTCAATTATTATTGTAGTTTCGAGTTTCAATAATCAGTAGCGTATCTAATAATCATTAACAACAATAAAAACACTGATATAACGGATTTTATGATGATATCATATTGTATCTATACAGAACGTCCGGTAAATAGCGAAACTATGTGTTTTCATTAACAATACCAAATACAAATAGAATCACAAAAATTACACGATTCGTCTTCTAAAGTAGCTTAAGAAAAATGACTAAATGAACTAAAAAAGTTTTATGCTACTTTTATGGAATACATCAATATAACCTTTACACGGTCGTAATATTAGTGGAAATTAAACAACTATAAAATTGATTAGGTTACAAAAAGTATGAAAAATCAACGAATTAAATAATGTGGCTCCTTTCAATTACTGTTGAGTATAATTTATAAGAAGAAAAATTACTTGTTTAAAACAAGTTTACCAATTTAATGCCGTTTTATTTAAATCTAGAAAAATTACAGTCAATTTTTCAAATTAGTTAAGCCATCTTAAGGTTTAATTATTGAAGTAAATGATTTTTGAAAGGATAAAAACTGTTGATTTTTTTGTGGAATTATTTAAGAAAACGATCTCAATAAGCTTCAATATAACAATAAAAAGTTAGAAATCGGTTAAAATTCTTTCTGAATATGGTAGAAAAATCGTGATATATTGTTGTTAAAATCCTAGTAAATTGTCTAGAGGCCTTATAGGGACTTTATAAAAGGCTTTAAATAGGATATTAAATAGTTTTAAAGATTATATTGGTGGAAAGAACTGATTTTTGTTTAATTTCCAGGAACATTGGCGGTGTCTGTCGGATTTACTTTAATTTACTGCTTAAAACCAACTACTATTAACACTTGGGTGGTTATCTCTTATGGTTTAGTTATTAGTTTATTTCAAATAGGCTGGGCCATCACCCAAATATCACATTTATCTATTATTCCGGAAATAACAACGTCGCACAGTGATACATCAAGTTTGACCGCCATCAGGTGAGGTGAATTAACAATTTTAATCATCATAAAAGTATTTTCATTGAAATTAATTATAATTTACAATTTTATTTTTAGATATACTGCATCTGTTTGTTGTAATATCGCAGTTTATATTATAACTTTGTTTATATTAAAAAACGATCAAAATCTTAATAAAATCGGTCCTAGTGATTTTCCTAAATTTAAAGAAATTGCACTAATTATCACATTAACTGGTATATTTTCATCGTTAATCTTTTATTGTGGTACACTTAAACGTCAAACAAACAATTATGAACTAATACCGGATTCAAATAATTTAGTTACAACAAATGAAGCAACACATTTCTTAAGATCATCAATAATCTACAAGGTTGCCTTAATGTATTTTTCTTTATAAATGCTAATTTAAAATCGATTTATGATTAACAAAAATAATCCACTAGGTATATGGCATCAAGATTATTTGGAACATTAACACTAATCTATATTCCATTATATTTGGATGAAAGACAAACAAATTTACAAGAAGCTGGCGATAATATTCGTCGTACAATAGCTAGCGTTCCTTTAACCTGTTTTATAGCATCGTTTTTAACAGCGATTTTTTTGAGGAAACGTTTAAAAATTTTCAATGATGAAATTGTTTATCTTTCAGGAACCTTATTAGCATTTATTGCTAGCATTTGGATAGCTATTGGAATATCACCAAATCCGATATATGTCTATATTATTGCAGCAATAATAGGTAAAAAATACTAATACATACTATATGTATAAAAAAAGAAAGTATCTGAACTCGAATTGGAAATTTCCCGCAATATTAGTCAACGAAACACCAAAAATGTACTCTTGAGAAATTGGTATAACCGATTATTTCTATTGTTGGAATACTTTTGTTATGAAATTAAAAAAAAAATCCGTCAAAGTAGGATACCTACGATGAGTAAGCAGCTCAAATTTTGTAACATTCTCAAATTAGGGGTAGATTTTTCTTTCTATATTACTACCAAGGTACAGTCTAACTGAATCTAGTTACATTGATATAACGAAATTTTGAACATGATTCTAAAGAATTGAAATGAAAATAAAATCTCAACATTTATAGGTTTGTTTAGAAGCACTCGTTGTTTCTATTATTTTTAGTTTTCCTGTCATAAAAAGTAAAAGGTGCTAAAATGATTTGTTCATTCTAAGAAATATTTATTATGTACTTATCCGGTATCCAATAAAATTTTACTATAATCGTATTTGGGGGAATTCAATTATAGATCTATAAAAATATAAAAATACTTTTTTTTATTTTCATAGAAAACGGAAAATTTAACCGTTCACAGGAGTGTAATTAGAATTTTTTGTACCGCAGACCGATCTATTTTGGAAATTAATGGATAAGTACATAGATGTAGTTAGGGGGATACTTGGGGTGCTTAGAACCTCCAAATAAATTTACAACGTATAGGCTGCCAATTTCAAAACTAATCTATGTACATCCTATATATCGGGTGTCTTTTTTAAATGTGGTCGCTTTTAATGTAACTCCTATTCGATGGCAAAGTAGTCGCATAATACTGATTTTCACCAAATTGCTACACACGTAAAATAACTTAGAATAACTCACAGAGCCTTCCATCATGGATTTTTTCGTTTTTTTCTCCATTGCATTCTAGAAAAAAGCGACACATTTAAAAAATAAAATGGAGAGACACGAAAAAAAATTGTAACATCGTAAGAAGTGAGCTACAGTGTTCTAATTTTGCTAAAATGTTCTCCAGGGACTACCCTATAAGTGCTTGAAATATTTTTTAAATTGTTTGCCAACAAATAGAAGTTTTATGAGAATCTACTACATTCAAGGACATCCTGTATATGCCTGCAGTTAATATTGAACGTAATAAATATTTCTGTACAGTTCTTTTCTCTCGATTTTCCGGACTTGGTCTGAATATCCTTTTCGCCATACATACAGCGTTATTCCTTGAGGAACATCGGTCGAGTCCGTTTTGCTAAACGGCAAGTGAACAAATGCTTCCAGCACCACGCCTATGCTAACAATAAATTTTTGTGTCTGTCCTTGTCCCCTTGTCGTTCAGCCGGTAGGAACTGATCGATATTCCTCGTAAGGCCACACACACACACAAACAACGATTTATCTGCACAGTTTAAACTGTAAAGATAAATCTGATCGCCCTTCAATTGCATCTGGTGATCTGACTCTAGCGATACAATTGCAGTTTTCGATCATACACATTATGGAAAATCGGAAGGAATGAACGTTACAGATTTAACGTATAATTTTATCGTTGTATGTATGAGGGGCCTTAGATTGTTTACGCTATATTTCATCAGATAATGTCGGAGACACCCTAACAAGGTGCGTAATTTCAGGCAGAGCGTGGGAGCTTTTAACAAGTCGAAATGTTGACAAAATATCTAAAAATTCACAACATTAATCAATCAGTTACCACTAGAGATTTGAAATAGTAGGTACGTTAAAAAACTTCAAGAGGCTTTCGTTTTCATTTTCTAGTAAACAACTCATCAACATTATAATAATGAGTGTTTTTAAATAAAAAAATTATTCAACTTTGATTTGAACTTTTTTCTCACCGTATACATTAAATCGCAAATGAATAATAATCGCATTTCAGGTATAAGCAGTTCAACAACGATAATCGCTAGCTTATGTTTAACAGCTGAATTCGTTAAAGTTAATGGTTATGGTGGTGCGTCTGTTTACAGTACGGTAACATTTACTGATAAAATGATATCGGGTGGCGTTGTCCTTATCGTGCAAAATTTGTAAATCACACTACATTGTTGTTTGGATATTTAAAAATTAATTGTGTTTTTTTTTTGTAAAATTTTAGACAATGTATACCGAAGGAAATGTGTCCGAATTATTATGAGAATGTTATAGCGTACGTCTGTGGGACTGTATCTATAATCGGCTTAATATCGCTGATATCACTAAAATGTCATAAATAATGCAGTTATTATTATATTTTGCATAAATTATTTATTGAATAAATGAAATTTTATAATTCATCGCCGTATTGTTTTATTTGTTGTATAATAAAATCTATATCGTCATATTGAAGGATTGGATGGCAGGTTATTACCATACGAAAAAAATTACATAATCCTTTATGAATTAATGGTGAATAACCGATCATTAAATGCCCTTCTTTTACCATACGTTCTTTGACTGTTGGTGCAACCTTGAATTATAAATTAACAATTAATATAATTATCCATTTAAGAAATTATTTCTATATAGAAAATTCGAATAAAATCACTTACATCATTAATTTTTTTCCACCAAATATCATCTTCATTTTTGCCTCGAAGGCTCTTCGGTATATACCAAAAACATACAGTTGTTATTTCGAAATTATTTAAAACTAATCTAAAACCATCTAACATCTGAATTTTTGTTTTAAAATAACTGAAATTCATTAATTTAATTAGATTTTTTTTCTTCTGTTTGGTATGTTAGAAATTGAAATTTATTACTTAGCACAGTCTATAGCGTTATCTATTAATTTTTCAAAACCTTCATTACCTCGTGCTTTCCACATTACCCATAATTTAAAACTATCAACCTGAAAAATTGCAACATTTTATTTATTTGTTTACATTGAAATAATACGTAGGCCACTTGGAGAATTTGGTCAGGCAATTGAAAGGACTGTTCATAAAACTTCTGTATTTGGACGAATTTCATGTACTTCCATTTTGGGATCAGGTAAAAACATTGCCATCTATATCAATATTCTTGAATGTCATTTCTTTTTTTTTTTTTAATAATACCTTTTAAAAGCTGATAATAGTGGTTAACAAAAATTGCTTATTCAGTACCAGCTATACGAGTTTTCATCAAGTAAACGAATTGTGAAAGTACAAGATTGAAAATAATCACAGTAAATTACCCTTTAGCTTATTTGTTATAATTTATAAAAGAAACATTGGACAAATAGAGTGGAGTTTGTTTAACGCTTCATAAAACTACATGACATGTATTGATGCAAAAGTATAAAAAATATGATTTCTTATTGTTTACTATTGTCTACATTTCTTGCATAAAAATAACCAAAATGGTCCTTGAATCTGAACCTATCAGAGGTGTGATCAGACTCTTTTATAAACTGGCGAAGGCTTTTTGTGACCTATGTATGCAAATTGTTGTATTAAATTGTTCGTACTTTACGACCGCATTGTATACTTTTGTCGCCAGTATCATATGTGACATCATAAAATTTATCTTGCTGAAATAAATATGCCGCTGATGCTGAATTACATTCATGAAGAATCGCCTAAAAATATCAAATTTAATAAGGTGTAAAAATGAATAGAATATTATTCAACCTACGTTATGTCTTGTTATAAATATTGAACATTGCAACGGAGCACCTAACATTTTGTGTGGGTTCCAAGCAAACGAGTTCGATCTATAAAATTACATCATTTTTTCTATTTAATTAAATAAGAGAAAATAATGTTAGATTAACGATTACCTATAGGTTGCCGACAGACGACTTTTATAATTTTTAGAAAGTAAAAGAGTACCACCATAACAAGCCTAAAAATTATAAATTTAAATAAATCACATTAGATATAATTATTAGAACAACAAAACAAAGGATTGCCAAAAGGTAGAATTTTATTATTACATCAACATGCAACCATATTTGATATTTTTCACAAATGTCAGCCAATTTATCTATAGGATCAATAGCACCCAAAACTGTTGTACCAAGTGTAGCATTCACAAAAAATGGAACATTTCCTTTTTCTATGCTTTTCTTTATTTCTATTTCTAGCAACTCAGGTACCATGCATCCATGTCTATCTGTTTTTATTTTAATTAAATTATCACATCCGATACCTAACCAATGGATGGCTTTTTCAATTGAGTAATGCCCCTACAATTTTTTTAAATAATTATAAAATCCAAAAGAAGTAGAACTCGGTTATAAGAACAGATTAAACAAACAATTATACTGTACCAGAACAGGAGTGGAAGGTTCTTAAAGATCTGGAAAGCTCTTTTAATTTTCTAACTAGATTCACTGGATAATTAATTGAAATCAATAATATTGGCTAAGTTTTAGCCAGTTATAAAGGAATTGGAATTTTATTACATTTTTTTGTTAATAAAAAGCTTCAGGACATGCACCTTAAAATGCCCTATCTTTCGCATGCCGAATTATGTAATATGTCCAAACCACCCTTAAGGTGTTAGGTACTTGTTTGCAAGAGAATCGGGAAGGTTTTCAAATATATCGGTTCAGTTAGATGGTAATTTGAAAATAGATGGCCAATTAATAATATCGACAATAATAACAATAATGTAATTGAAAGTATGTAGATTCTTGATTGAAAGATTTGTCAGAATGACAATTCAATCAGAGACAAATCTATCTTTTACACTTTCATTTTGTTTAATTTGATTGTTCAAATAATATCTCGCTTGACTTCAGGCCAAATAGTATTCTAACAATAAGACTAGACAAATCGTCACGCCGTATAATTATTTTGACCACTTTCGATAACTTCCCACACGCTAAATTGCAACAATATGAATATTCCCTTGTGCAGTTGATTTGATTTGAGATTAATTAATGAATTATAAACTTCAACGATTAAGATTTTGTATACGTTCTAAACTTAACCATCAATGGCCTCTTATTTGGTATTTACTTATAAAAATTCCATGTCGTTCATTGAATTAAGAGACCTCTTTAACGTCTCATTTACAGTGAGCTTAAACAAAATAAATTATAAAGCGTTAGGTGTAGACACCAATACTAGAAAACGCGGCCAAAGATGGGCGACCTTTATATTTACGATTTTTCTTTGTCAGTTGCCTATGTACAGTTGTTGACTGAAAATAGTGAATCTCATAAGAAAAGTCAAATCGGTTGGGACATACAAAGTAAATTGTCCAAGATCTGTGAATAGAGTTGAGATAAAACTACTTGCTTTTAAGGGTCTGTCGGACTCAAATTGCTAATTTTCAAACATCGATACTTTATCTTTTAAGGTAGTGGAAAAAAGTAAATGTGTGTTAAATAGAGCATTTCAAGGTGCTTCCACTGGCGGTTTTTATTTTGGAAAATTGTGATGAGATTCTTGATGAAAGTAATTTGAGTTTTTTATAAGTTTCACTATTTCCAGTCGACAACTATAAATTGTTCTATACGTCGTGTTATAACCGATTCCTACTGCATTTCGTTTCAATGAACTTGCGTCTTCTGAAGTGTACGCCACCAACATCGGTAAACCAAATAAGCCTTTCGTTTTTATTTGTGGAAATTTTTGATAACGTGCCAGTACTATACCGTACATATTCGATATACTCCCACCAGGTGAAAATATACCATCACCACCGCCAGTATAACCAACCAAATCTTTTACTTTCTCAATTACAGTTTGTTCAATCAATGAAAATACAGGAGCCACTTCGAAAGTGTGCTGATTTGTATTTAACGATTCAGATAACCAAGTTGCACCAAGACCAAATAAGTCGGTACCACCATACAATTGATTGTGGAACTTCTTACTATTCGTTTTAACGCTATATTTTATAATTTTTCTGCATAAATCTTCTAAATCGTCTAAGTTTTCACAAACTTGGCTCAATGACAAATCAAACTTATTCTATTAAAGTAAGAAGTTTGAAAAATAAAATGAAATGAAATGAAAAATAGTTCAGCGCTTAATTTATGAGTATCTCACCTTCAATTCGTTTGGGTCTACATAATTAATGACTTTCTCATTAGAATTCGGCTGGAGTATACTTTCTTGTTTAATTAATTCTATAATTCGTTCCAGAAACTCATATACATTCAATGTATCCATGTCCGAAACTTTACAACAACTAAACGTATATATCTCTGCGTGTTAAATGGCATTAAATCTAAAACAGGACCGTATTTACACAAAAATTTAGACAATTTATGTTAGAAAGTTAAATTTTAAATTGTTTGATTTTAATAATGAAAGACAAATCGTCGAAATTATTCAAACAATTTTATTGCTCATTACTGAACAATAATGTTATTTATTAATTTTTATCACGTTCATTTATATTTAAAATAAAGATTGAGTCGTGTTTGAAATTTCAAAAACAAACAAATTTTACATAATTTCAAAATAAGGCCTTGTATCTCCAGGAATACAAAATTAATATTATTTATAACTATAATTTTAAATTTTATAAAATTCTGTTATTTTGAATTTCATAAAAATCAAGCAATAAATTGTACATTAAAGCTTTCAAAGTGTTCGTTGCAATATGATGAGATAAATCTACATATAAAATGCTTGTTCCACAAAAACCTATAATGTCTACTTACTGAACAAATTTTGAACCAAATGCGTCTACCCTAACGTTAATTTTTGAACTAAAAAGAGCACTCCATAAACGATAATCTGACATGTAGCAATGTAGCGATTACAGGGCGTAAATGCTATTAAGCCTCATGGTTGGTCATTATTACTAAAGCCATGTACGGTGTGAATTGTCCGAAGCTAAAGCCCCCCACACACGCTACGATAGATCTTAAAATCATAACTGTACAGTTCTGATCTTAAGATTTATCGAAGCGTGTGGGGGGCTTAAGTCCACTAATTGAATATAAGATTTTGACAAAAAAAACCAAAAAATACAATTCTTTCCATAAAATACAGTTATATGTTAGTAATTTATGGAAGCTTCAGTTGACATTTCTGTCGAATTTAAATTTTACAATAGAATAGTGGATAGGGTTTAGAACTTGCTCATACCCTGACCCGACGAGAGCCAATGCTAGCTACGCTACTGCCTACTTGGCAAGGTTCCCAGTTTGAAAATAAGAATAAGTTAACTAACGTTCTGTTTTGTAGTTTTCATAATTTTACCTATACCATGTGTCTGTCTTAAGCCGGATTTCTACTAAAGAGACAAAACAGAAAACACAAACAAAAACTGTTTTTTCTCAACGAAAATAGCCATGTTTTTAAAAACTAAACAGTTCTAGAAACAAATTTGCCCGAAAACAGTGTTTGTCGTAAACAAAACACTTTTCCATTTCGAGTCGGTACATCAAAGGAAAACAAGTTTCTTCGATAAAACTACCACTAGCCCCACGGTTTTTATAAACAGTCTCTCTGCACTTGCGAAGGAAACAAAAGCAAGTTTTGTTTGGTTTTTTGAAAACAAAACTGTTTTTTAAACAGTCTGTTTGGTGGAAATCCGGCTTAACAATTACTTATTTATTTAACTAATCAATTTACTCAATTTCTTACCCTTTTGTACATTTAATAGATATTTACCTTCAATATTTGGTAATAAATGATATATACACAAAAAACTCTCAGAAATTCATAATCCTTGAAATTCCTTAGCTTTGTAATAAATTTGTAAATAGAGTGTATCTACACAAGTATTAGAGATTGAAAACCGATATGATACAGTCCTCCTTATCTCTATACTTCATGGTTAGAACCTTTACAAACTGTATGGAAGATGAAATTTATAAAGTTTCAAATAAACATAGATCGAAATGTTACTTTTTAATAAAAAACATTCAAAATATTTCAGAGAGCAAAAGTTACATTACATATAAATATTCACATCGATCTCAATGTCACATCTCAAATAAAACTTACAATTACATCTCAAATAATTTTATGGATATTTATAATGTCTCTATGATCAATAATGCCAGTTTTGCTCCCTGAAATATCTTGGATTTTCTTAATGAAGTAGCAGAATTTCGACTTATGTTTATACAAAACGTTCTTCATAAAATTTCATCTACTTTTCATCATCAAAAATTTGTAAAGGAGCTAACGTATTACTTAATTAAATTTCCCGGTACGGTTCCAATGCAGATATCTGCTGAAATTTACATCAACCTGAGGTGAAGCTTTGTGGTTATAAATATAGATGGCGCAAAAACTTTTTTCTAAATATTTCACCAAAATTAAAAATTAGTTGTATTCATATTAATATGTTGGCCACACTGGTAACTAAGTCATCTGTGTTCGTTCTGTCTTTTTCTAAATGACTAATGGCAGTTAAAATTTTGTATTTGATATGATGATTTTATAGAAAAAGAAAAGTTTTATTTATTCTTCTTATCAATTTACTAAAAGTGTTTATTATATGATTTAGGTAAGCGATAAGTGTTATCAATATTTTGATATTTATTTATCTTATGAAAATAGATAGTTGTTTTTTTAAAAAAAAGCAAAACAATGCCACCTGCCACTCCCCATTCGACTTAATAAAATTACGCTTAATTATTTAATTAATTAATTTTTATTTATTTTAATTGTTTCATTTTAGATAAAATGTTTGTCTTTTATATTCTATGGGGTTTTATCTGTTGGACAGCTTATGGACAAGAAATTTCTTATAATCCCAACGTTAACCCTTATAATAGCAATAACAACCCTTATAACACGAATAATGCATACAATACAATAAATAGTCCGTACAATACGAATTATAATCCAAGTCAAAATTCAAATTTTTACACTGGAAATACTTTATACGGTCCTGGTGAAATAAGCAACGAGATCCTTACTGATCTACGCTGTCCAGAATATTGGCTTCAACACCACCAATCCTGTTATAGATTCATAAAATCCCCATTAAGGCCTTATCAAGAAGCTAGAAGAATATGTCAAGTATTTTTATAATTACAAATAAATTCGAAATTTTAATTTAATTATTTTAGGCATACGCCAAAGATGGTGGTTCAGATTTAGTTTCGATCGACAGTTCAGAAGAACATGGTTTTCTAATAAATCAATTAAATTGGCTTGATCCGCAACATCGTGTGTGGTATGTGGGCGCCCATCAACAATCACAAAATTATTGGACGAATGTTGATGGTTCACAATTGGCAAATATGGAAAATGCATTCTTGCCAGATTTCGAACCGTATGGCAAAGATTTTTTGGCGTATAATTTTTCACGTGAACGTATGCATTGGGGCTTTCAACCGGTACGCGGCGATGAACCATTATTGTTTATATGTGAAGCCAATATTGTTGCAATACAACGTTTAGTTAGTGACGATAGGACTTACACTTATGGTATTGAAATTGATAATCCAGAACGGATACCGAGGGGACCTTATTTTATTAGACAGCCAATTGATGTGACATTCGATATGTCTAAAAGGAAATTAATAAATGATGTCAGTTTAAGGTAATTATTAATATAAATTTTTAATACAATTGTAAAACATCATTATTTTAGTTGTTTAGCTGGCGGTTATCCAACACCGACTTATAAATGGTACAGAGAGGATTATACGAAAGATAAATTATCAGCTAAAGAAATCGATCCATTAGCCGATTCGAGATATACAGTTAGTGGTGGAATGTTGATAATACATAATCCACAACAAAAATTAGATCATGCAACATATCATTGTAAAGCAACAAATAAATTTGGTACAATTATATCAGAGAGCGCACAATTGAATTTTGGTTTCATATTAGAATTTGTATTGAAACGTTCACCAGAATCTGGTGATCAAAATTGGGGTAAATCTATATATTGTGATCCGCCAAATCATTTCCCGGCTGTAACATATTCATGGTCGCGTGATTATTTTCCGAATTTTGTTGAAGAAGATCGTCGAGTATTCGTATCATACGATGGGGCATTATATTTTTCAGCATTAGAAACAATTGATAAAGCTAATTATAGTTGTAGCGTCCAATCGGAATTTTCTGATTCAGGACGTAATGGACCATTTTTTCCTCTAATGGTGAATCCACATTGTACGTCTTTCCACATTTATTACTGATCATTTTGTTTTTACTATTTTTTTTTTGTAGCTAATTATCAAGAGCTGAAATTTCCAAATAATTTCCCCAAAGCTTTCCCTGACGCTCCGGTCGCTGGTAAAGAAGTACGGCTAGAATGTGTAGCATTTGGATAGTAAGAAATAATAAAAATGATAATAAATGGACTTTATTAAAATAATATAATTTTTAGTCCTGTTCCGAGCTATAATTGGACTAGAATTGGTTCAAATTTACCACGGACAGTTCGTTTTTCTAGTTACAATAGAGTTTTAACAATTCCACATGTACAAGTTGAAGACCAAGGAGAATATGTTTGCACAGCGTATAATGATAGAAAAAGTGTCAACGCTAGCGTAATTCTAAATATTCAGGGTATATTAATATAAATTATTATTTCTTCTACAGTAACTAAGTCAATTTATTTACAGCTGAACCAAATTTTACAATTCCTTTAAGTGATAAACATGTAGACAGTAAAGGTGAATTAGTTTGGACTTGTGAAGCTTTTGGTATTCCTGATGTTAACTATACTTGGTGGAAAAACGGTCATCAATTAGGTAAATATGTAAATAATTGTTAGTAATTAATAATAACCAATAAAAATTTAATAGTTGAAGGGTATTTACCACCAGAAGATCATGGTAGAATTAAAATTCAGGATAATGTACTCACTATTAGTTATCTGGATGAAGAACGTGATCCTGGAATGTATCAGTGTCGTGCAAGTAACACATTAAAAACTAAATTCTCATCAGCTCAATTGAGGGTTTTATGTAATTACTCATTTACAGATTTTAGTTTTAAGATTCTATTTTCAATATTCGATTTTAATCTGTTAAAGAAATTTGAAAAATTAACTTTCATACCTTTTAGAGATTGAAAGAGTTTTAGGTAATTAGGAAATTGGAATGTTAAAATATTTTTCTCAATTTCCTGATTAAGTAGGCTTATTACTTAAGCGAACTTTGGAGAGATTACTCGATTCGGCGTGCGAAAATTGCAAATTTTCAAACATCGATATCTGATTTATTTATTAAGATATTGTAAAAAGTAAACTTGCGTTGAATAGAGCATTTCAAGGTGCATGTTCTGAAGCTAAGAAAAATGTGATAAAATTCTGAATGCCAGAGAAAACTCTTGGACGAAAAAACTGGGTCCAACAGTTTTCTCTGCAATTCAGAATTTTATCACATTTTTCTTAGCTTCAGAACATGCACCTTGAAATGCTCTATTCAACGAATTTTTATTCTTCACAATTCTTAAAAAAGAAGCGAAATATCGATGTTTGAAAATTGATAAATTTTGCACGCCGAATTGCAGAATTTCTCCACAAGATCCTTAAGCACCATTTATTTTAACGTGGTTTACGGGGATGAAAATCTAAATGTAGATGATTCTTATAAAACTCCCATTAATACTTTAAGAATTTGTAGTTTGTAGGGAATTTGGAGATGATTCTAGCAAATTAGAATCTCGTAGCTCATTTGGAAGTTTGACAAAAATGCTCTGATATGGCACGATTTTCAAAAGAGAACTAAACACCTAAAACGACTAAAAGTCGCTACATCGTCAGAAACGAGCTTTTTTGAGAAACTTTCAAATGAGCTACGAGGTTCTAATTTTGCTAAAATGTTCTCCATGTGCCTCATTACAAATTAGAAGAATCGTTTATATTTAGATTTTCATCCTTGTTCAGAACGAAATGGGACTTTAAACGAAAAGGCATGATATTTAGCCAGAATTTTCTTCAAATATATTTTTTTATTTCAGCTTTTAAACCAACTTTTAAAAAACGTCCACTTGAAGATGAAACTTACGCCGCAGAACGTGGTAATATAACAATAAAATGTAATCCAGAAGCTGCACCAAAACCACGATTTGTTTGGAAAAAAGATGGCAATGTTATTGGTATTTATTTTATTTTACAGCAATAATTCATAATTTAAACTCAAATTAATCCCCCCCCCCCTTAAAACACCATTTTGTTTATAATTGAGCTCTACTTTACTTACTAAAAATTCTTGTAACAAAAGGGTTTTGAAGTTTAGTTTGTCCGATCAAAGTTCTTCCATTTGAATAATCAATAATTGAATTAAAGATAGATTTTTTATTATTATAATCGAAAAATATGGAAAGTAGTTTGTGCTTTAAATAAATTACATTTATATTGTATCAAATTATTTCAAGGTGCCGGTGGTCATCGTAGAATTTTAGAAAATGGTAACTTGGTTATAAGTCCTGTATCGAGAGATGATGAGGGTTTGTATACTTGTACTGCAAGTAATGAATTAGGAATGGATGAATCGAAAGGAAGATTAATTGTTTTACGTATGTATTTGTACTTTTGTATATTTTTTTTTAAATTTATAAATGAAATTGTCGATTAAAGGTGGTCCTAGATTTATAGAAAGTCTAAATCCTCGTGTTGTAACAGCAGTTGGTAGTAGTTTTGGTTTACATTGTGAAGCAACAACAGATGAAATGTTAGATATAGCATATATATGGAGACATAATGGTTTAAAGATACGTGATTTAGATATAAAAAATTCTAATAATCGTCTACGTATAGAAGGTGGTTATTTAACAGTTATAAATTCAACATTCTCAGATTCGGGTGAATATGAATGTCTTGTTAAATCGGCTGTTGGTAGGATATCATCAAAATCTTTAGTTACAATAGAAGGACCACCTGGTCCACCAGGTGGTCTACAAATTGATATTGAACGTAATTCAGTAACACTACAATGGACTGATGGTGCAGCACATGGTTCACAAATACACAGTTATACAATAAGTGGACGTACAAATTGGAATAGTACATGGGTAAATATAAGTCATGGTGTATATGCAACAGAAATAGATCGTTATACTGGTAAAAAACAAGCTGTTATTGAAAATATATTAACCCCATGGTCAGTATATGAATTTCGTGTTGCTGCATGGAATAGTTTTGGTATGGGACCACCATCAGTACCAAGTCCACGTCATTCAACACCACCAGATCGTCCATATATAGCACCATATAATGTTGGCGGTGGTGGTGGTAAAATTGGTGATTTAACAATAACATGGGATCCATTAAAACCAGATCAACAAAATGGTCCAGGAATTTATTATAAAATATTTTGGAAACGTAAAGATTTTGAATCTGAATTTCAATCATTACCATTAAAAGAATTTGGTAATTCTGGAATGGCTGTTGTTCATATACCATTAGAATTTTATTATACTGAATATGTTGTAAAAGTACAAGCAATTAACGATATTGGCGCTGGACCTATAAGTGAAGAAGTTCTTATTTATTCAGCTGAAGATATGCCACAAGTTGCACCACAATTAGTTATAGCTAGATCATTTAATTCAACTGCATTAAATGTCAGTTGGGTACCAATTGATCAAACTAGAGAAAAAGTTAGAGGCAAATTAATAGGGCATCGTATTAAATATTGGAAAAAGGATACAAACGAACAAGATGCTGTTTATTATTTGTCTCGTACAACAAGACCTTGGGCACTTATTGTTGGACTCCAACCAGATACATATTATTTTGTTAAAGTTATGGCTTATAATGCAGCCGGTGAAGGTCCAGAAAGTGAACGTTTCATTGAACGTACATATCGTAAAGCACCACAAAAACCACCATCATCAGTACATGTATATGGTATTAATCCATCTACTGTTAAAGTTGTATGGCGATATGTTCAACCATCACTTGAAGAAGAACCATTACAAGGATATAAGGTTGGTTTTATTTATTTTTATTTAATATAAAACGATTATTTAATTTATTTAGATTCGTGTATGGGAATTCGATCAAGATATTAGTACGGCAAATGATACAATTATACCATTTGGTGGTAAATTAGAGGCATATGTTGATACTTTATCACCAGGAAAAACATATCGAATGCGTGTATTAGCGTTTTCAAATGGTGGTGATGGTCGGATGAGTTCACCTGAGGTTATATTTCAAATGGGTGCGTTCTTATCACCACAACAATAAAATTGCTTGCCTGTTTTCTTTGCTAAAATGCTTAGTTTTGTAGGTCCGCCCTCATATTATCGAAGCGCCGCTGAAAAATTAACATCATTTACAATAACTGTTGCCTTAGCATGTTTGTTTAGTATATTAATACTAACATGACAAATTTGAAGATGATATTTTATAACAAACATATGACAATGCATGGAAATCAAATCATACAAACATATTAATTGAAATCGTTTTTTTTTGTTTTTTTTTTTTTGTAAATAGATCATAGTTTATTAACAGGAAATCGTTTGTGCCTTAAATGTTGTGTCATTTGTACTATGATTTGTTTAGAACCGTGCCTGCACAAACAATCTTCATTATTTTTAAATCACATCAGAATTATATAAAACACTTTTTCTATAAAATATGAAATTATATTTGAGATTTGCTTTATTTTTTACACTCAATTTGAATCCGTCCAAAGGAGGTTGTATTATTGTTTTTAATTGATTTTATACAGTTATACATTCGTATTTCATTTTTTTTAAATAAATTTTTATACACAATTATACATAATATACATAATTATTTAAATCTCTACCTTACTTTAAAAATCCAGATTATTACTATATTTGATTTGCGATACTAATGACTCAAGTTGTTCGAATAATGTTTGTCACAAATGTAATATCAAGTATTACGACGTATAGTATGGAAATGACACTTTATTTTAAATATTATAAACTTTTGTCAATGATGTTATGCAATCCCAATACCTCATAATTGTTCTGTTATATTATAAACTTTTTTTTCATATATTTTTTTAATAATTCATATGGAGTAGCATCGTGTAACGGCAAAGCATAATTTTTGCGCAATATAAACGTCAAAAACGTATCCGTAATCTTTTCACTAAACGGTTTGGTGCAGTTTAAATAATGCATCTTTTTTGTAAAATCCCGTTATAATGTGTTTTTACATTTTACGGTTGAGATTTCGATAAAATTCTCTGATATTTGTAATAAAACAAACTATGACACGTTTATCTCTTATTTAGAACTATTGTTAGAACTATAAAGCTATAAATTGTGATGAAGCTTGATGGATCAAAATCCAGTTGAAAAATAGTAATTGGAAATAATCTTGCAATTAATGAGAACGTCCAATTTAACAAGCTTGATGCTTCTCGAAGGCTAAAGAATTAAGGCTTATAATTAGATGTTACATCGGATGAATTTTGGTGAGTATATGTTATTTATATTTATAAAGGGTATTTTTTAAAACAAATTTTACAAGCATTGAGTATAATTCCAAACAAGTCTTAGGGCTAATATTCATCTTTAATTTAATATCAATACAAACTTGATTAATATCGTTATTGATCATCTAAAAAAATTCTTGTTACTATAGCAACTTCCTTAAGCTTCCTTTATGAGTTCGAGGAAATAATCTAAAGGTCGATATCCTGTGTAAATGGATTGTAACTTATATCAAACTTTGAAAATTTGATCAGTGGAGATGAGTTAATTTAATTTTTCTCCAAGTATATCGGATCGCGTATTAAATAACCAAAATGAAACTGTTCACAATCGATTTCGAATTCAGGAAACAATGAATAGGTGAATAGAGAAAAATTGTATCATACACAGCCTATAAATAGAGAATAATCCACAAGGGGTTATTCGATATCTTTGTGTGTATACAATAAAACTGGTTGGGATTATTTGTAAAATTGATATGGCCCGGCGCATCCACCATTTTTGTGTTTGCATAAGTTACATTTCTTATTAATTATCTTAAATCTAACAGGAGTTTCTATACTTTCAGTGTGATAATTAGCAAAGAACACTGCAGATGATTAGTGAATTCGTTATTTCATATCAATTCGAAGATCACGATAGCCTATTTTAATGAGAATTATAATTTGTTTTTGTTTGAAATGAAGCAATTTGAATAATACACGTTTTATTCATGACTTTTGACTTGACAATAGTCGATGTTAGTAAACAAATTAAAATTCCCTTATTGCTTATTAATATTTTATAAGTAAACAGAAATATTAAAATACTTCTGTTTTTATATATATATATATATATATATATATTTGACACGTGTTTAGTAGTATTGTGTTCTATACTATTAAAATCCACACCAACGAAAACCGACCTTTTGTTTTATAAAATTTATATGAACTTTTATTGAATGTTTATTTACTATTGTAAAATGAAAATATTTCAACTTATTAAACGGAAAAGAAAACAAACAAGCGAACAAACAAACAAAAAACCCTAATTACAATTGTATTTAAGGTTTCTCGTGACATTAATAAGTCGAACGTATAAGTCAGTGAAATATCGATTGAGTTTCGCTAAAGGCAATACAAGTCTAATGGTATTATTTATAAAGATAGAAATGTACAGTTCGATAAACCACCAAAATATTGACAGTATATTGGATTTATTGAGACATGATTATTGCCGGTCATCAATAATGAATACGGTTGAAGAAATAACAAAAATTATTAGTAGTTTTCATCGTTGAATAAGCATTGATTTAATTTTTTCTCCTTGATAAAGTTCTAATATATGCAAAACTATCTGTTGCTGCGTCATAAAAAACAGATAATCGTATACGGAAAACCAACGACTCAATTTTATGTACAGTGTATTTCACCCATAACCGCATAAATGATGAAATATTTGCTGAAAAAAATAATATGATTGTGCGTTTCATAGTGTTTAGGCTGTCCGAAGTTGTTACTTATTCACCAACCCTACTGTTTACGACAGAGGGTTTAGGAAATAAGATTTATAACAATATTTAGATATAAACTAAAGCTATACGAGTTATTTTTTGGCCCCGTTAAGGGAATAATTGAGAATATTTATGTACCTACATATTATTATCGATAACCATAAGAAGTTATATAATTATTTAAAGTATATTATTTTAATTACCAATGGAAGAATAATAACGTATAGAATATAAGGAAAATATCTGCTTTTAATCTCTCGTTAAAATTTATGTTATTATTGTGTCTAAGTTAGCCATAAAATATTTTTTTTAAGAAATAATGGAATTTGATGGTGTGGAGATCATAATCCTTCAAAAATCAAAATTACTATTATCTATGTTTTTAACATCTGTGTCACTTTTTTTGATAATACTTATCTAAGTATATAGAAAGTAGTTGAAATGCCTGACAATACTCCAACATCATCCCTGTACGAAATAGGGTATTTTAAAGAGATAAAGAGGAAAAAATGAATAACTATTGATTAAGTACCAATCTACTGTAATATTATTGCTGAGACTTGAAAAAATTCAGGTGTCAGTATAAGACATCTCGGATTTCCATGACATTAAGCTACAGCCTACTTATTCAACATAAACACAACACATTTTATTATAAACTAAGGATGACGTGGCTTGATTCCAGTGTGTCTGAAAATCTTGGAGAAAGTGTCAATCCTTTTTCTTCTCGAAAACGAAGCCATATCGATCCTGTAATATTTTCTACAAATGTACTCAGTTTTTCGGGTCCTACACCTGGCTCAACACGTTGATGTAAATATAAAAACATAACATTCAGCAGCATCCAAAAATAATAATTCAGAAGGTAAATAAAACTAACTTGGATGTGATAAAAAAGTTTAAACAAAATCTGGTATAAGGTTTCCGAAATAAAAAATAAAATAGTGCAAAATCATGTTTTTTCACTTTTTTTTCGACAACTTCTTACCAGATTGTTTTTAAGTTTGGTATAAGTAAAGTTTAGACTAATACTAAATTTTGATAATTTTTTAAACATTTTTGAATATCTCCTATGTTTTTCAACCCGGTAGAGTTCAATGTTAAATGTAGAGCTTTTTTTAGTGTGCGTCAACGTGTTAAAGATTGTCATGCAATTCAATTACAGCCTGTATATGGAAGTTATACATACAAGTACCTCTATTTCTGAATAACTGATAAGATAATTTAATTATTCAATTAATTCTATTATAAATAGGGAAAGTAACTTTCTTATGAAAGATGTCTCGTAATGGCTTCTTTTGTTCTTAGCCTATACTATGTACAATAATGGATTTCAGTTCTATAGTGGTAAATGCTTAAAGTAATCTTCTATATGTTGGTTTTAGTACAATAATAATGTAAAAAAAAAACAAGGTAATTCTGAAGCAATGTATATATTATCTTTATAATTGCATTTATTATATTTATTATTGTATCTATGTATTGCTGATGGTGAACTAATCCTGCATGAAATTGGAGTGGAGATTATCGTTAAATTACTGTGCCCCAGATGTTCTAATTAAATAAAGTTTTCTATGTGTATAGTTGAAGAAAAAACAATAAATTGCGCAGTAGAATCCGTTATATACTTTTGATTGAAGCGACTTGAAGTATATCTTAATAAATACCTATCTGTTAAATTATATAAGAAAAAACAACCATTGGGAATTATCATAGAATTTTCAACGGGATCGATGAAATTTAACTTGAATTTATCAAGATTGATAAGAGATTGAAGATACAGTGACGTATACTTACGTTAGATTCAATTTTTAACAATTTTCTCTTGCTCTCTATATATCTGAAAAAAAATTCACAGTAAATGAGAAAAAATTAGATTTTAAATTTTCCAATAATTGAGATGTATTCGTATCGGATATTTACGACTTTATACCAATATTTTATAGGGATACCTACTAAAATATATATAAATCACGTACTTACACGTACACACTGCTGTGGAAAATTTTATAAATAAATAATGAGCTTTAACTTTATTAATTACCGTTTTTCTATCTATATTAATTACCTTTTTGTTATCAAAACGAATTACATAAAATTATAGCATATATATTCAAAGTGAGAATATGTTGATTAAATTGAAATCGGAAAAAATATTGTCGAATAAAAGTTTCCGCACATTAACAACTTCGGTGTTTTGGTTCTCCGCTTTACAATCATTAAAAATGCAACCGACACCGGAGTTTTCTTGTTAGTGTGGATTGAAGGTATATACCGATTAAATGTCTAAAAGTTTACTTCAGAAAGATAGACAGGTAACGAGCCTTGCTGACAAATATCCAACTTATAATGTTCAATGTTCCTATACGGATCATTTACTTTAGTTTCTTATGGCAACGTCCATTAATTGACGAGCCATTTGAAAAATATTTCAAAGATCTATAGGGAAGAATACAATAAAGAAAAGTGAAAGAAATCAATGTTGAGAGGATACTAGAGTCATTCTATGTCATTTTACGCATGAAGCTGTTTTTTTGGGGAATCATGGCATCGTCAGAAATGATCGTTTTTTTTTTTGACTAACTTCCAAATGAGCTACGAAGCTCTAGTTTTGATAAAATGTCCAGGGATCCCCTACAAATCCTTGAAATAGTTTTCAAATCGCTCGTCAAATAATGGGAGCTGCCATAAGTCATAAGAACTAGGTACTCCCGGATGAAAATATCTGTATATCCCCATAAGTATTTCGTGATATTTTCCGTTAAATACAGTAGTTGTTTACTTCAGCTATTGATAAATTTAACGACATTAAAATACCGTTGTACTTGAAAATGACCTAAGACAACCTGCCTTTTAGTTTATTAATATGCTCGAGGGTCTCAATGTAATATAAACAGTATATATTCTCTACTAATATCAATCTTTATCTCTATCTTCTTTACTAGTCGATTAAATAAGCATAAAATAAGAAAATCATAATTATTGTATAATTGAAATTTGTGTCACAATATACATAGATCTATGACTTTGCTTTACTACATTTATAAATTATCTAAATTTACATGAAGGTATCAAGCGAAATGGGTTGCCTTGTAAAATGTGATTTATATTTACGGAATGTTACAGTAAGAGAGCAAATCGAATAAAGTGAAATGTTAGCAGAAGTTGATTAGTATGAAATTTTAATGAGAAATAACGCATTAAGATTTATACCGTAAATGAAAATAATTGTTTACGATATTTGTTTATATTAATAAGATACAAGTTTATTAACAAAGTTGATTTAATTATAAATCTGTAATTAGTCAAACAAACAATTAAATTCTTGCATTTAACTTATAATTATGTTATTATCATCTAAAGAAATGGCGGACTGGTGGATGGCACCTTGAACGTAAGAACCGGCTTGCCGTTTCTTACTTTTGATGTTTTCTATTTGATAATAATTATTAATTACCTATTACTAAATAATTATAATTAATATTAATAATAATAATCACTTAAGAAGTAAAACGGTTAAAAATAACTTGAAGACTCGTAATATTATTCAATTTTCGTTCTTCTCCATTGTATTCTAGAAAAAATGCAAAGCTTCCACCTGTTCCAGAATAAAATGGAGAAAAACGAAAAAAATCAATGTTGGACGGATCCTAGAGCCATTTTAACAAGGAAAAATTCCTAGGTGCCCCCCTCTGATTTCGATAAGACTAATACATGTTGATCTCCATTGAAATCGAAGAAATGCTGGTGCGGAAAAACACTTTTATCGGGGGGGGGGGGGTGAGATTACATTTCAAAGCTTAAACTACAGAGGGGTACTTCGAAGTGCTAGCAAGTAGGAACAACGAATAATCGAATGGGAACAACGGCATTATCTTCAGGGTGAAAAATGATAAAAAATGCTTTTGGTCTTGTAGTGAAATACAAAATAGAACACCAGTTATATGGGTTGAAATTTTCAAAACTCCTATAAAACAAAAACTATTAATTAAATTTTAACTAAATTCATGGCGATTGAAAGAATTAAAAAAGTAGGAAAAACCTGTTTTGGAATTTTTCTAAAAAAATATGTTTAGGGTGTGAACACCCTTCAACCATATCCACATTAGCTACTCCCTAAAAGTGCTTTTGCGCCGTTTTCTTAAAAAAAATCATCTCTTAGATTTCAATGAAGAACAACATATCTCCGTGTCATCGAAATTGGAGAAGGACACCTGGGAATATTTCCTTGTTAAATTTCAACAAAGAACAACTTATCTCAATACTAACAAAATCGGCTAGGAACACCTGCGGATATTTCTTTGTAAGTTAAAAATAGTTAAGATTAAGTTAAGAAACAGTTTGACCCATGAACTTTTGGATGTATTTATGGTAATGCCTATTGAATCACAAATTATGTACCATAAAAATACTAAAGAAGTAAAACATTTATTAAATAACTTATTAAGTTAACGTGTATGGAAGCTATTGAAGTTATTATTTCAATTAAGAATTCCATGATGGTTTTTACTCATGAAGGACTCATCTTTATTATGCATATCGTTTAATATTTAGGATAGAATTCAAAAAATACACCCATTTTGTTGACTATTCTTAACAAAGCTTTAGATAACAATATTGTCAAACATCAAAATCCTAGATTTTAATTATGTATTATGATATTAACGCATAATCCTCTAATGACCTACTCTAGTTTGTAAATTACCAACAACAATGCCTTTTACGTAAATACGGAAATTATGTTGTAATAACTTTGGATTTTGATTAACTTTCAGCTTAAGCGTTCCATTTATAGTCAATGTCAAATAGCTTCCTTGACTTTTTCACTTGTTGCTTTAGTAGTTTATCGTGTGTTTTTGTTTTATATACGAACTGCATTTTGAATGTAATTACCGCAAATCAATAAATTTTATGTTTACTATCTATATCGGGTTCCAAATGAAGTCGCTTTTTACGAAACTCCTATTAGTTGACGAGAAATTCGAAAAATATTTTGAGGATTTGTAAAGGTGAGCCTGAAGACCATTTTAGAAAAATTAGATATTGAAAAATCTTCCCAATTTTGATGTATTTTCGTTTTTCTTTATAGCATTCTAGAGAAAGATGCAAAACTTTCCCACCTGTTCCATAATACAATGGGGAAAAAATCAATGTTGGGAGGATCCCCGAGTTATTCTAACAACAAGTAATTTTATGTGTGTAGCAAGTTTTGAAAATTGTGAGAACATTAGAAATGAGCCTATTTTGACTATTTTTCCGATAATCTACGAGGGTCAAATTTTTCTAAAATGTTCTCTAGTGACCCACATATAAATCCTTAAAATATTTTTATAATCGTTCCGTCAACTAATAAAAGTTTCATTAAAATCGACCACACTTAAAAGCGACACCCGGTATGTTGATATTGTATGTTTATTTTTTAAGGGAATAATATCTTCTAAATGTGCTGTACAATAAATTTTTCATAAGGGATACTTTTCAATAGCACCACATTTTCCAATATATTCTGTGTCAAAAAAATAACTACTTGTATAACAGCATATGAATAGAAAGTTTCTATGAAAATCTTGTTATGCCAACTGAAACTTATAAGTACCTAATTTAAATTATTATATTTGTTAACTTATTATTAATAGGTACTTATTTATAAGTACTGATTTGTATGAAATTGAAATTAGTCTTTTTTGTAAGTGAAATTAAAAAAAAAGGCTACGGTAAAGATGAATTGTTCGAAATTGTAAATGTTGGCGCGAATATGGTGAATGCGCCAGGCGGGTAATTCTTCTTGTGTTATTCGAAGCGTCGCGTTAGCCAGCGATAGTAGTGCGTACCCGGGAAAGTCGCGCGCAGCATCCCCCGTTATCGATCCTGGACCAACCGCGGTTGCGGAGACCCCTCTAAGTACAGTAGAAGGACTGACTAAAGTCCGCAACTCGAACACCGTACTGCGTGCTGACGGGGTGTTGCAACAAGGGTGCATCCGCCTCGTCTTGGTCTAGTGAAATGGCCCGTGTGGTATCGTGTGTGGGCCCCCTCAGCTAGTAGCGGTGGAGGTTATATTCGGAACGGTGGGTGTGTGTCATCAAGGCACCGGGACTCCACCACATTGGGGTATGACGGCCAAGTCTGGAGGATAGTCGCCAGAGACATGAAAAGCCCCATTTTCAGTTAGGATGGCACGGAGTGATCAAGCACTGGCGCTGCTGGCCATAGCCTTCCTGCTTTCCATCATGCCTCCAGGTAAACATTTACGTTCAAAACGCCTACTTTACTATTACACTGTTCATATTATATCGCCCAAAAAGGGGCAATCTCTTGTACCCTAAATTATACAGAACTTTATATTCTATTCACAAACAGACACACAGAATTTTTAATTTAACAAAGATAAATAACACTCGCCTACTCGTAGTTGTGTGTAAACTTAAATTATTATTCTGTATTTAGCACTGTATATTTTCTTCAACACAGTCAAAATATATTTAAAAGAGATCATCAAATAAACTGTACAATTGTAAGAAATTATTGATTCAGATGATACATATATAAAGAACAATCACAATTTATGTAAAATCAAATAATTATTTATGTTTACGTATATAATAAAGGGGACATGTGTCACAACTTGCTTAAATCATTTTCAGATCGATATAATCCTACAATCTCAGTTCATGCAGGTCACTATTCAAAAACTTGAATTATACATAATTTTTAAATTAGATATTGAAAGTTTAATAAAAAACTTTTTACATCACCGTGTTATTGATGAATTTTTCTATGTGTTAGATAGAATTCACGAATTGAATGAAGCGTGAACGATTCATAGTTTATTAAAGTTACTGAAGTATATAAAGTGAGAAAGTAATTCTTTGTAGCTAGTTAATTTTATTGGAGTTGACGTGTGTTTATATGAACTCTCAACAGTTAATAATGACGATAATAATGATAATAATAATAATAGTAATAAAAACAGTTGTTACAGAGACAAATAATAATAATAATAATGCATTTGTTTTATTTCAATTCATACATGCGATACAAAGAATGCCATCCTTCCTCCTGAGTAATTGCTTTTTTTCAAGGAAAGAATAATGGTGCCTGTTTGCCGACAATTATAATAGAACTTGAATATTTTAATTAATCCAATTTTGAGTATCATTGAAATATTTCATCTCGTAGTCAATGAAATTCAAAATTCATTTAAACAATATGTTATTATCGATCAGTTGATATGGAATTTCTTTTATCAATAAGGTATTTATAATTGTTTTAGGTTCGCATCAGGGCCCACATGAGAAACGACTGTTGAATCATTTACTAGGGCCCTATAACGTCTTGGAGAGACCCGTAGCCAACGAGTCAGAACCTCTAGAAGTCAAATTCGGCCTAACACTGCAGCAAATCATTGATGTGGTGAGTACATATTTTTATCATAAGTGATAAAGATTATTTTAAATACAAAAAAAAGAAGAAAATGAAAAATCATTTAGAATTATTCGGGTGTTTTTATTTTTGGAAATACTGATAATAAGTTCAAGTGTACGTAGTTTATAAGGGAATAATAGGTTGAAGTTGAAACAGGAACTAAAGGTATGGATAGACAATTAACTGATAAGACAACATGGGGTCCTAGTTTGGGGTGAATGCCGTCTTATCGGCATATATGTCAAGTCCGGATGGGTATGATAGGCTTTGTTCGGATCTATGTAAATATGAATACATATTCGTTAAATATGAATAACTATTATGGTGATAACTGATCAAGTTAAAGAAATAGATTGTGTGTTTATGTATGTGAATAAATCAATGATTCGAACAGAGGATAGAATATAAGTTACTGCTTTGTTGTTTTATTATTGTTTTCCCTTGTGTAGGACGAAAAGAATCAGATTCTCACGACAAACGCATGGTTGAATTTGGTAAGTGCCATGTGGTCCAGCCGGCCTCCGCAATGTTTAATACAGAGCGAACGCTAGGTCCACACACTGACACACACACACACACACAATTGTACCTAGTTTTCGACTCTGGGCTATGTGGCTATGGACGTATATAGCTCCCATTGTGAGGGTGACGATGGTTTTTCAGTTCCAAAGTTCACATATTTCAATTTTTTATTATTAGCATTTTATTTTGTTTTTATTTTTTATAATCTGAAAGATCGTTGGAGCCTCTCAGCACTTTTGGTCGGGTCTCCAAGATAATTTACACAGTATGGAGGCACGATTGCTGAGTGCTATGCATGCTTTGTTATGTGACTAACTACCGATGTTTCCCTTTTATTGTTTTACCATAGGACGAGAAGAATCAACTCCTAATAACAAATATTTGGCTTTCTTTGGTAAGTGAAAACCAATTAAATAACTCAACATTAAGACACACACGGCAGTTGGTTTTTTGGTTATGTTTTCAATCTACTTTCATTCCTTCTAGATGGTCGAACCCACCTGAATGATGGTGTGCTCTCCTATTTTGTATATCGAGCTAGTAAATTATTTGTATTGCCGGTCCTCTTCGTTCTCCTCTAGTTGCGTGTTATGCCAGTATGCCTCCTGTAAAAGTTGAATTAGTTATTGCAGCATCACCTGGCCCAGTACAGTACTACCAGCCTAACAAACCAATATTCTTACCTAGACAACCAATGTTATGAACAGTATTAAGATTATCTCCAGTTTATATTTGTTTTGAGTAAACTGTCAGGATATTTTGTCTCCCTTTTCTACCGTTGCTGCTAATTAATAGTTGATAACTATATATTTATGACAGCTTCGGTTATTTGATGATCTGAGTAGAGTAGATTTATTATAGTTGAGTTCTTTAAACTATCGACAATCTAAGAAATTGATATTATATCGTAAAAATGACTGTTACAACTAATAAAATTTTGTTTATTTTATATTTGGCATATTTTTTTTGTGCATAAAGAAAAACAGGTGAAACTTATATATCGTATATTATTATGGTTTACTGCCGTGTGTGTGCCATATTTTAAACTATATTATATAACTATGTTTATAACTAATGAATTTATCGACCATTAGAGGATTATTAGGACTAGATCTGATTTTTTTATTCATTTATTTTTGATTTATTTTTCCAAAGATCCCCTTTCATTTAAGCCTGCCTTCATATTTATCCTTGATAAATTTTTGTTGGTAAAATTTAATTCCAATCACAATTCTTTTTCAACTTATCATCAATTCAAAATTAGAAATAATGGAAATCGATTACATTATTTTTTTAATTTTTGAATCAGTTTTTTTTTTGTTTGTTCAGATTTATTTAAATTACAATTTCATCGGCTGAAGATTAAACACTTTTGATTACAATAAACTGAAACATTTCTGTAAAAAAATTACACTAAACATAAAAACCTTAAAATTGAAATACTAAAAACTATCTTCCCAAGCATGTATTCAAATTACTATGTGAAGCTTATCGCTGTTTGAAGTATTATACTTAATTTTAATTTTTGAAAGTAATAAATTGAAATTAAGTATATTATGCTTACTTTGCTTTCACCAGCATGTAGCTTTGTACCACAAATGCTAAGCTTTATACACATGCATGTATTCAGCAATAAAGTCGTTATGTTGATTGTTAAAGTAAAAAGAAAGAAAACAGATAGTTTTGAGTTAGTCTTGAAAAATTAGGCGATTTGTTTTATTCAAAGCTGTCTGTTTATATGTTTAAGAGTTGTCCATGCCGACTGATCCCTTCGCTGTATTAAATATAAAACTACATAAAATATGTAGTTTGAGGCAAATAATGGTAGATAAAGTTTCGTTATTTTTTTTTTTTTTGTTTTATTCAGGAATGGAATGATTATAATCTACGTTGGAACGAGACCGAATATGGTGGTGTCAAGGATTTAAGGATTACTCCAAATAAATTGTGGAAACCTGATGTTCTTATGTACAACAGGTAACAAGTTTAGTTGCATGTTTCGTCAAAACAATCCGTTTCGAATCGTGTACGCTTTTTAGTGTTATTTAATTTCACACTTAATAAATATGGTAATACAAATTTAATATTACGGTAAAATTTGTGCATGATTATTAAACAAGTTAATTTTCTTAATATTTAAAAGTTAATAAAATTTATACATTTATAAAAAGTAAATAGTTTTGGGGAATGTAGAGTAGCCTATTCAATAATACCAAAACTAACTTACGATATAAGGGACTTGTACTTATTTCTTTAATCTTTACTGATTATAATAGATAATATACTATGAGAAAGGATATCCTTATATCGTTGTGGCAATTTTAATAAATTGTTCATAGAATAAGTAAAAAAAAAAGTTTTGCTCCGTGTGCTCTATAATGTGACATTTTAATTCATGTCAATTGTCCAAAATAAAAGATTATTTGAAATTAAAAAATAAATAAAATTGTGTCAGTTATGAAGCATGCAGATGTAAAACAACAGAATGTCCGAATGCTTCGTCAGAGTGTGTGTTGCGAACGTGTAAAAAAGTTGGACGGGAAGTACATAGACAGCTAGCCGTTGCTGTAGGCCACAGCTACTTCCGACCCTCTGGAGTCGAACGACAGGTTGATACCAAAATAATATTTTAAATTATTCTTTTTTCTAACTTTTAATTTATTTTTCCATTTTATTCTATTTTTTTCAAATTTTAATATCCCTATGCATGAAATACTAAAATAGTCTTCTGTTTTCTCTTTTCCTGCGGATGGTAGCATCTTGAGACTTCGACTCCTATTGGGCCGGAACGTCCCTGAAAACTCTCTCTCTCTCTCTAACAGCACTCAATATAAACTACTAAAATCAACAATAAAATATGGGAAGAAATATTAAAACAGATTGTAAATAAAATAATAAGACGCGACTATTTTAAAATCATTCAACTAAATCAAACAAACTAAATAATCAAGCAACTAACGGCCATGGTGCCAGCTATAAAGTCTGAATGGTAAAGATGATGCCCTTTAATGACGCCTGAATGGCTAAAATGACAACATCGAAAATGTAACGGAGATGGCTAGCTTGGCCGCTGCAACCGCATCCGCGAAGTAGTTCTGATGTCAGACTAGCTGTTGTTATTGTTTTGTTACGCCAAATGTATTGGCGTTAAGCACTGGATGTTGTTGCATGTTGAAAAAAGACCTAAAAGTATACAAAAACTCAATTTCCTATAAAATCATCACCGAGACAGACACTATTGATTGTCAATTCTTTTTTTTAAAATAATACATAATAAATATTGGTATTTCGCGCTGTCAATATGTCGGGCCTATATCTCTGGTGATCTGACGGTCTCACGGTCTGACGATGCGACCAGCATGATTGAATTTACAGCGGAAAAGTTAACGTTTTATGTTCTTATGAAGTGCTGATGAGGGTTTCGACGGGACTTTCCAAACAAACGTTGTGGTCAAACATAACGGCAGCTGCTTGTACGTCCCTCCGGGTATCTTCAAGAGCACATGCAAGATAGACATTACGTGGTTCCCCTTTGATGACCAACATTGTGACATGAAGTTTGGTAGCTGGACCTATGACGGCAACCAGGTATTACTATAATGTTAGATGTTATTTTTTTTTTGTTGCTACCACATAACACGCCTCACACCTTTTACACTGCACCGATACACTCGCGCTACCGTTCCGACTTATCCTGGCTCACCGGTCGTCAAAATATCTGTACTAAAATTAATTAAGAAATTACTACTTTAATATCTCGCCATCATAATTATTATCAATTATTCTACTGACTATCAAAAATTATTGCATCGGGCTATAATTGGCAGCATTTCGGATTTCTTAGACGAACCTAGTGCACGTTTAGTTGTTACGATGGTATGTTTATATTTAGAGTAGTAACGCGCATTAACAAAAAAATAATCGTCGAAATTAACAAACATCACCATCAACATCAACAATTATACCTGTCAATCAACGGCCCTCACTGGGAACCATGTGACTGTATCATTTAGATCAACTATTTTGCATGGAGCACACATGCTATCAATATTTCTGCTACTGACTTTACTTTCTATTCGTACCTGAATTGTACTAGTTCCAAGTTATTCCTAAGGCTATCAAATGACACCTAATCAACTAATCACACATTAACCATTCTCCGATTTTCATTTGCTTACCGTGAAGACTTTAGCAGAAATATTGAGATTAGTGGTTTATGGCAGGGATGTGCAAAAGTGAATTTATAATAGCGTTTATTCTAAATTCAACTAATAGTAATTTGTGGTCAATTCCCATAATGGCTACTCAGAAATATTGTCTAGATTAATAAAAATCACTTACTATATAGTTGACTTTAGAGTGAAATATGTGTGCCGTTTAATAACATCAATAGTCTTCATTTAAAATCGATGTAGCCTCAGGAGCAGATCCAGTTCATTTGGTATAGTCGAGTGTGCACATGATTTAAAAAATATTTATGTTACAGTACGATGAGCGGGTGATTAGGTTTTAATAAACAGAAGGGAACTATATAAGGTTTTAATATTTAAATAAAAAATCCGTATTTAACGCATGTTTTAATGGTGCATGTATTTCGAATATATGAATGGTAGATTTTAAAGCGCGTACACAAATTTATATTTACAATTCATCAATTATATATCTATATATTTTTTATGTATATCCGCATGTGTGTTTCTCTTTAATTTCGAGTTGAACGACACGTAATCGAAAACCGATTTACGCTCAGTATATTTATCAAACAAATTTTGTTAGATGGAAAATGATTTATTACTTTGTTGGCACTTTCACACGGTGTAGTTTTGTATGATGACCTCGCTAATTATATGACACATGTCGAAATTTTTATGTAGAATACGCAATTCAGTAGTGTTGTATAGTTTTGAATTTATACATTTTGAGTTCTCACAAAGGCACGCAACAATTTTGCACATCTCCCATGATTTATTATAAAGTACAAATTGTGTTTTTTTTTTTTGGTTACTATATTCCGGTGAGCCAAATTTTAGCTTTCTTGTCCCCAGTTTTATAAATGTTGATGCGTATTATATAATTCATAATAGTCATCGAACATTTACATTTGCACGTAGAAATCAAATAAGTAAAATGAAATCATCAGCATGGATACTCATTTCGTTTTGGAAAATGACCATAATTGTATTTTGAATAAATAATAACGAATATACCTCTGTAGATAGTGTTATTAAATCCATGTGTTCATACATATTCTAAATAGGTGTAAATAAGTTCATCTAAAGTTAATGAATATTATATTTTTATTAATATGATTGTTCATTATATATTTATTATGAAAACTACTTTAGTATCCGCCTGTTAAATGCCATGCATTTGTAGTATGTGGCAATACAATCATTTATGTATATGTTATCCCTGTTATTAATCAAATGTAGCTTACGATAGATTGGTTTGAGAGCCTCTAGCGTATGTTACATGTATGAATTTTGTGCAGCTCGATTTGGTGCTTAATTCGGAAGAAGGTGGTGATCTATCCGATTTTATTACAAATGGAGAATGGTACTTAATAGGTAAGTTAAATGTATATTTGAATTTTATTAATTAATTTATATCAAATTAATTGTTGCTTCTTTTTTTGCAATATAATTATAAAAAATTATTTATAGGTATGCCAGGAAAGAAGAACACCATCGTATACCAGTGCTGTCCCGAGCCATATGTTGATGTAACATTTACGATTCAAATCAGGAGGCGAACACTGTACTATTTCTTCAACCTTATAGTTCCTTGCGTGCTCATCTCATCTATGGCGCTATTGGGGTTTACATTACCACCAGATTCTGGCGAGAAACTCACTTTAGGTACAAATATATGCTCTGTGTCGCATTGTGTGTGTTTGCACTCCTGTGTTGTGTGAGTGCTGCTTAACAACACTGGCCATGCTAAAGATCACTCGCAAAGCGCAGTGTCATCATGTACATGGCTAAATAACTAAACAGCATTTTACACGGACCGTTGGCCGACGGCCACGTCCCGACGTATACGAGTACATCAACCACACAAATAATGCTCAAATCTGAGTATAATAAACACATCAACACTATTAATTAATAATTAGAATATATTATTTATAGAAACTCTTTAAAATATTTAATTACGTATATTTATATATTTTACATATTATATATATATTATAAACTAATCCCGTTGCCACTTCGTCAGCTGTAACGAGAAAGACTTCTTTCCATATACCGGTCATCTGACGCCATTTAGGACGGACATAAACACGTTCAAAATTCAAAATATTCATTTCAGGTGTCACCATACTTCTTTCATTGACTGTATTTCTCAACCTAGTAGCTGAAAAGATACCAACCACGTCCGATGCAGTTCCGTTGATAGGTATGATAGGCCTACTGGGAGCATCGTATGTTTAAACGCCCTGTGTCCCTTGCCGGACTGCCTGTTGATACTTGGAGGGCCTCCGCCACTAGTGCCCGTGCCAGCATGCAGTCCTTTATTATGTATATGTATATGTATATTTATATATATATATATTTACTATATAATAGATAGGTTTTGATTAGTCCCCAAGCACGCGATATAAATTTATCAAAAAATCAACGAAACGTTAATAGATGGTGCCAATAAGGTAAGTAAATATGTATTGTAAAAATAAATAAAAAAATATATAAATATGGCGGAGGCGCACACTGGATCAACTGAAAACGGGCACCATATATATATATATATATATATATATATATATATATATATATATATATATATATATATATATATATATATATATATATATATATATATATATATATATAGTATTTAATTTATTATAATCTAAAAAATGTGATAAATATTAAGCACAATTTATTAGCAGCTACTGTCTACCAACACCAAGGTATCCTGATATGATAAGGTCCATGTCGCGTTGACATTCCCGGATCACACCAAGTTACCAAGTCCGTTGCCCTATAAAAGCTGTGTTCTGTTGCAGGAGTGACCATCTTGCTATCGTTGACTGTGTTCCTGAACCTCGTGGCAGAAACCTTGCCCCAAGTATCTGACGCCATTCCTTTGTTAGGTACCAACCGTTCTTTGTCTGACCTGCCTGTGCTGGCTACATCCTCAGTGCTGCCTGATGAAATATGTGTTTCATTGTGTATATGTGATTGTTGTGTAACGCGCGCGATCGCTTCCACATTAGTTTTATTCTATTATTTGTAACGATGCGATCAAAGAAGAAATGTTTAAGGCAGTCGGTGGTGGCGGGCTGAGTGCTGTCGGAAGACCAAAGAAGAATTCAATATAAATGTAATCTACACATCATAATAATAATAATAATAATAATAATAATCATAATCATAATAATAAATAATAAATAATTAATGATAATATTTTTCAATTTTAATATTATATATCCATAATGATAAGGTTTCTATATGTATACATACGTATATGCAAAGAACGTTATTTTAGGACGCCGTAAACATTTCCTCTTTGAGTTGGCGTCGTGTCGGGACGAGCCGGATCGGATACTTGGATTTTGAAGGAAACGGCAGCTCGGGCTGTATATTGACAACACCAGCAGCAACAATAATATCAACAACAACAACTACTACTACTACTACTACTACTACTACTACTACATCAATCAACAGCCCCCGCAATATCGCGGCACAGGTCACAGGTCAGACGCCTCGCGTGACGCACTATTTGTTGCAGGTGTGACTATCCTGTTGTCACAAACTGTGTTCTCCCTGCTGGTGGCGCACGTGATAACCCAGACGTCCGACGCTGTGCCCCTGATAGGTTAGAGTCACGGATCAGTTCTTGATTACTTTTTTTTATTTGCAAATTAAAAAAAAACATAAACACGGTGGGCGAGGGCGCGGGCCCGAACTGCTGTTGGTGTTTTCTCTGAGCCTGAGCTGCCGCCGGGCCCGCGCTCTGCATGTACTGCTGCTCTGCGATCAGCGAGCGTCGACCGTAACAGCACTTCGCCCAGCCACAGCCACACGACTAGTCACTTCTCAGACTAGAGCTTTTCTTACTGTGTTGGGGTGAATGGTTAGCTACAGCGCCGAGGCTAAAACAACAATAATTGTTAACAACAATTCGATAAAATGGTCGACAAATAATGCCGTCTCAATGGCTCCAACTATCTTTCCATCCATCTTTATCCTACCTATATTTCTAATAATATGAAAATTTCCATTATTCACCTATATTCTTTTTAATTTTTAATTTTAACTTTAATTTTATTTTAGACCAGCTACGTCCGTCCAGCTACATTTTTATTTGTTTACTCTTATACTACTAGCCTATTAACTATATAGTTGCAGAGTATGGTATTTATTAATGCCGTTCTGTGCAAATCAATCTGCTGCGTTTTATTTCTGCGTTCAGTTCCAGTCTTTTTGCTGCTACTCAGTCTGTTACTGTTTCGGCTGTCTAGGGTGCGCTCGTTCGCCGACTCACTCTTGTATGCCAAAGACCTTCTCACCTCCAAGTATCAAATGGCTCTGTCCCACTAGGAGTATCTTATCTGTATGTTTTGTTGTATGACATGTTTCATTTCCTATACTTACTGTTTGTATTTTTATTACTCACTCTATTTTGTTATTTGATTATTTTTTTATTTTTATAATTAATTAATAATAATTAATTATATTTAATAAAATGACTCGTTACCTCCTCGTTAACGTAGTGGCGACCAATGATGATTAGCATCTGAATTTAATTTGACTTAATTGATATGTACAGGGAGGTTACATTTTATTTTTGTTTTTGTACACTCTGTACATAATTAAAATAACCACTAAACAATACTAACATTAAATAAATATTTGAACAATAAGACGTGGCCGCCGGCATCAAATGCTGGATTAAATTGATTTAATTAATTTAAACCAATTGATCCTTAAAACGTTTTTTAAAAAAAACTAACAATACAAACTATATGTTTGTGTTAAATAAATGGTAATTATTGTGCATGAAGTGGGAATTGTGGCTTATTAATTATTTGTTTCTTGGATGGCCACAACCACCGACTCAGGTAACCATGCACAGTTTTTAGTCAAACATAAACAAATAAAGTTATCATTATAAAGTGACAACCGACACACAAAATAATTCTATCTTTCCTATTTTACTATAATTTTTTTTCTATTTTTCTCTCTCTTTTTCTCTCTTTGATCAATCGATATGTCGGTGTGCATCATAATCAGTACGCTTTGCCTGTCCTTTATTTGGTCTATTCTTTGGCTTTCATCCCATGCTGTTACCTGACTGAGCTAATTAATATTAAATCGGATCGATAAATTTAATTAAATAAACGATGATCGCGTAAATAATAATACGTGGCAATGTCGGGACCAAAATGACCATCGACATTGCCACGCCGACCTCGGCCTATCTTCTCTAGCCCTTGTGACACTATTTGAGGAGGGTACGATCGTTACTCATCATTATCATCATTATCACCATCACCATCATCATACATTTGTGTATATTTATATTTATAAAAATTGTGTATTGTTGTTTGTGTGTGCGTGTATGTATGCTTGTATGTATTTATACCTATACTATATCTACTATATAAATGCTTTACTTTTTTAATTATCTTTACAAATATAGACTAATCTATCATTTTTATTTTATTTCTTTTCTATTACTATTATTATCATTATCATTATTATTATTATTATTATTATTATTATTATTATTATTATTATTATTATTACTATAAATCACCAACATTTTTATCAACTCATCTCAGTAAGTAATTGTTTTTTAAGGGTGTTTGTGCTTTGTGTAACTGTCGTATAATATCATGATAATCAATTGTTTACTTTTCATTAAACTTTGTAGTTACCTTTAGTACCGTAGTACTACCCTTTAGTAACGTAGTAAATATATAGTTTTGTAGTAACAATGGTCGTAGTTAGACTCACAATAATATAAAAAAAAGTATGAGAATGTTTGCTTATTGAATGGCTATTACAGGGACCTACTTCAACTGCATCATGTTCATGGTAGCATCGTCAGTGGTGTTGACTGTGGTAGTTTTAAATTACCATCATCGTACTGCTGATATTCATGAAATGCCTCAATGGGTAAGTAATCATTTAATATAAAATTGTAAATATGGATATGCGTTAATTCCCAGAAAGCAAAATGATGTCTTAATGAATTCTGAAAGAGTTCTTATTTACGATTAGGACGTCAGATTTAACTCCAAAATGAACTCTTCAAGACGTCCTCAGGTGTTCGAATGAGCCACTTAATGAACTCCTCAAGAGCTCTTTTCTGACTTACAAAATGACGTCAAAAGGAGGTCATTCTTAAGAAGTCTTAAATAAGAGTTCTTGATGACGTCTTATTTTTTTATGGTAGGGGCCACAGTACAAAGCCATCTATTGCGTAAATGTTTCAACTAGCAATACACTTTAGTGCAGCTCCTAAAGAATTCTTATTTACGAACTCAAAAAAAAAAGAATTCGCAAAGAGTTGCTTTTGTTTTTAAGAAGTCTCAAGGAGCTCGTTAGGTAGAATACCTAGGGATGCCATAAATCTTACGTCTTAAACAAGACTTGTTAAAGAATTCTTAAATTTGATGTCATTAAGAAGTCGAAATCAAGAATACTTAGAGACGTCATAAATCTGATGTGTTAGACAAGACTTCTTAAAGAGTTCCTAACTTTGATGTCATCACGAAGTCGAAATAAAGAATACCTAAAAATGGCATAATTCTTACGTCTTAAACAAGACTTGTTAAGGACATCAGGAATACTTAGAGACGTTATAAATCTGATGTCTTAAACAAGACTTCTTAAAGAGTTCTTAATTTGCAGTTCTTAAAAATGATGTCTTTAGGAAGTCATAGTAAGACGTCTCCAAGAAGTCTTTTAAAAGACTTCGTGAAGAAGTCTTTCTGATTTGCTTGCTGTCCGGGTTATTGTTCATATCTAGAATACCTAGTTATTGTGTATTATTTTCTCTCTTTGATTTTCATGTAGATCAAAACGGTTTTTTTGCAATGGTTACCCTGGATGTTGGGTATGAGTCGTCCAGGCAAGAAAATAACCCGTAAGACAATTTTAATGAATAGTCGCATGAAAGAACTGGAATTGAAAGAGCGCTCATCAAAAAGTTTATTAGCTAATGTATTGGATATCGATGACGATTTTCGTAATGTATCAGGTGGAGGGACTAATGCATCAATGACAACAAGTTTAGGTGGTGCATTTATGCGTCATCCAACAACAATTGAAGATGCTGCTGTACCGAGTTCTGGAACACAACGCGACCTACAAAATATTTTACGTGAACTCCAATTTATAACAAATCGCATGAAAAAAGCTGATGAGGAAGCCGAAGTAATTAGTGATTGGAAATTTGCAGCAATGGTGGTGGATCGTTTTTGTTTAATTATATTTACAATGTTCACCATTATAGCTACAGTGGCCGTGCTGCTTTCGGCACCGCACATTATTGTGCAATAAGCTCAAGAGCGCTATGCAGAACGTTAATAACTGTGATACAAGCTAGATAACAGCGGTATCATGTCGGCACAGCAGCGTGTGCGAACGTGCCTTCCTATGGGACATTTGGACTGACAATTAAAAGGCAGGCACTTATGTGCAGGCTCAGCGCACAGCTGCTTTGGCTTTCCGATAAGCAAATGCGAGTAGAACTGGAGTCACTAGGTACGTTGGGTATCAGTAACTGGGTAGTTCGCACCCTCCACCGCTATTCATTATAGAACTAGTCAGTACTTATTTAAGAAAAAAAAAGTACGGAAAAAAATATTTAGAAAAAATCAAAAAAAAAAAATAATAAATAAATAATTTAAATATGCAAAAGTAGCCAGTTGGTAGGGTACTCTTAGTTCGAGGTACACATGTGTCTGCCTTTTGTTTGCCCATTGATACAAATAAAAGGTGTCCACCTGCATTAAAAGAATTGTGATGAACTTCGCAAGTTAATTAATAAATTATAATCTAATGATCAGTTATAGATTAAAATAGTATAAAAGATAATTATTAAATAAAATAATAATCGCGATTAGTATTGTGCATAAAGATGCACTACGTTTTATACGAGGCTACTGTCGTTATCAAGAAGTTTTTAATAAAATGGCTGCCCTTCTTGAAACGACTTTCGACGCCCAAACAACAAATCATTGGACGTCGTGTGCACGGTTCGTCCACACACCTTGCTCACAGATTATTCAAGAAAAATAATATCGTCTTCCTACTTGTATTTATTTTATAAAAACATATTTAGAAGTCATCGTAAATAAACCGAGCGCACGTCGTCCACATTTTATATCATATACCATTTTTAATATCATATTTAATAAAAAAATAAAAATAAAAAAAACTTCGAATTTTTAATTACTATGAAAGTTTCTATACAATTTGTGAATAAGTGGGTTTGTTAGCCCGTAAAATGATAACAATAACAACACTTTCTCGATGATGATAATAATAAATAAAATTAACAATAGAATTTAATACGATTTTAATAAAAATGTTTCTTTGGGCATTTTATTACTTTTTGAATGAGTAGTACAGTACATATCTGTCAAAACATGTTTCTAGATCACGAGGCCAAAATCGATTCATTGTAACACAATTTCCATATTAATTACTAATTAATATTAATAAGAATTAAGATATATTTAAGTTAGATGGCTTCAAATGGAGCCGGCCTCGAATGGTCTGAATAATTATATTTATAAAATAAAAAATTTATTTTCTATTCCTATACGAAATATAGATATAAAAACGGACAAATTTTCAACTATTATTATTATTATTATTATTACAATTGATTTAATTATAAATATATCTGAGTACCTCTTACTTACAAGACATGCACTGTTTCTGGAATGAAAGGAATGATTGAATGATTTTTGACCAGAGCTACTATTTAGTAACCGCCAATTGTCCAATTCTTAATTAGATTAGATAATTGCAGTGATGTGTAGCCGATCTTTAGAAAAGTACGAATTATAACTTACTATAGATTAAAGAAACATTAACAAAATAATAATAATAATGATAAAAAAACAAAAAAGGTATAATGTTCTCCCACTTTCCAGCTTATATTTCATTTCACATTATCAAAGTTAATATTTAAATATTCATGCTCAAATTTTAATATATTGTTTTGCTAATATTAATTGATTTATAAGATGCATATACATATATATTTATATTTATGTTATCCTAATGCTGGAACAAATAGGTGAATAATATGTCGAATAAATGTATATCGTATGGTTGAAATAATAAATACAAAAAAATCAGTTTTACATACGTGTTTTATTTTTTTAATAATAATAATACTAGTTATTATTATTATTATAAATTTATGTAAATAACAGATTTAATAACAAATTTAGTATTGTTTCGTTATTTTTATATACTCATCTTATTTTGCCATTAGTACAAATTAATAAAATTAACAAGTTATCGAATTAATTTGTATTAATATTGCATAATTCATCAGTCATTCGTTAAAAATTAAACTATGTAACTTAATGTATTAATTTTATGGTGTAAAAATGTGCTATATGACTATTATTTAAAAATTAAGTAAATAAAAAACAAACTTTTTATAAAAAAATTGTTACGCTACAATATAAAAGGAAAAATGTAAATAATATGTTTAATGGAAAAACTGAAATTGATTAAATAAAGCGATAATAATTCTAATAAACAATATTCTATAATTACCTCCCTTATCTTTATTGGAAAAAATGAGGGAAAATAAAAAGATAATCTATATGATTTTTAAATGTTATATATTAAATTTATCAATATAACAAAATATAAACAACCCCTAAATCTTAATCTTGTTTAAATTTAATACATAATGAAATGAATACAGCCTCCTGTTTTTTACTTTAATTTGAAATTTGATTCTTTATTTCATTAAAAATAAAAGATTACAATTTTAAATCGTTGATAGACAAACGATATTCAGCATAATTTACAAAACCATCATTATCTGCATCCAATAAATTTAATATTTCATCCACAAATTGAATTAATTTATCATCATCCATTACAGGGGCGTCTGCTTGACTTTCAGGCTCTACAATTATATAAAATTGATTTTATAATATAAAAAAACATATCGGATGTAATATCAAACAAATTTTATTTATATTTTATCGATTATTGAATGATATACTGTTACTGTTATATTGTACAACGTAGGATAAGATAGAATCAACAAAATTTATTTTTTGATAAGAAATTAAAAGAAGGTACAATATACTCCGTTTAAAATGAACACCGTAAATGATTGTTTAGCAATTTCTATTGTAGAACAGTGATGTTCGACCCATTTTCTGTCTTAAATATCGTTAAATATTTAAAACTTCAACAACAATATGTCATAAATAGGAAATTTGAATAATTCTAGAACTAATGGTTTGGGAAATAGTTAAATTTTACAATACATTAAATAGAATTTACGCCAGATTAATGCAAATGTGGTCGAGTACTTTTAATTGTATGCTACCAATAGAATATTGGAATGAAAATTCGTTTCTATTGACGACTTTTTTCAATGGTTTTAGGCGCTTTTTATCCACCGTATTTGGGTTGGATTTGAAAAGATTAATGGTGATCCAGATTCGATTTCTCTAACTTTCGATAATTTTAACTTGACATTAGTAAAGTAAACCTGTTTAAGCTTGAAACACCAATTATCTATTTAAAATGTATCAATGTTAGTATAAAATTAAATAACTACTCTGTTTATGTATTAAACATGAGGAAACTTTAAAAAGTTAAATAGTACTACATTAAATTATTTTTAAATTTTATCCGTACAGTTCTCAGGAATTACAGAAAAACTAGCACTAAGTCAAATTTGATTTATACAACTTTTGAAAAACTGACAACAATAAAGTATAATTTTTTTTAAAAATTGGACAGACATACGTTTTAAATCAAATTTGCATGACTCAAAGCTTTTTTTTTGTTGCTTGATAATCATAAAATGTGGAACAATAATAACAAAAAACAAACAAAATGCAAAGCTACCTTTTATGAAGGTGGTTTATTTTGTCCGGCAGCTTTCTGTTGAGCACGTACAAATTCAGGATAATCAATATAACCATCTCTATTGCTATCATCAATTGATAATATTGGATCTATTAAAGTTACTAATTCTTCATCTTTGAAAATTTTATCTTCAACTTGACCGGATTTATCTTTACTGCCTTCAGCTACATATAAAGCGTTAAAACAAAACAAAAAAACGATAACAATCAGAAATATTCAAACCATCACCTCATTGTTCAATTGAAAAATAATTACCGTGCCAATGTATTAGAGATTTGATTAATTCACAGCCATCTAATTTGTTATTGTTGTCAGCATCATGCATTTTGAAATAATGAAATTGTAATTCTTGCTCGGACATTTTACTCGTATCGATTGGAACTTCCATATGTTCAGCAATATGTCTGTAAAAATGATAAAATTTACAAATTTAATCGAAACTATAAAAATGATATCGTACGCTTTCTCATGTGCTATATTTGCAGTATTTAAGACTTGAGCTGGCTGTCCATGATGATGGACTGGTTGTACAGGAACATGTTGTTGTTGAATTGGTACTTGTTGTTGTTGTTGCATATGGATTTGTTGTTGTTGTTGTTGATGTTGTTGTTGCATAGGTACTTGATGTTGCATATTCATCTGTTGGTGTTGCACAGGTGCCTGTTGATGTTGTACAGGTACTTGATATTGTTGTTGCTAAAATATAAATTTTATAAAATAAGAAAATTATCAAAACATAAGGTAGAATTTACCTGATAATGTTGCGGTGGTACACCTGGTGCTACACGTTGGCCCTTAACTATTATCAATAAAAAATATAAAAATAAAGTAAAAAAAGTGTAAATCTTCAACATTTTATCTGATAAATTGACTAAAATTATTTAAAATAAATCGACACTCTTCTTTGCATACTTCAAATGAACACGTATGTCATTTTTGTACAGACATCAAGGCTGCCAATATATACCACACGAAATAATCAATTTTACCGTATTAAAAAAATGTTAATTACAATAAAAACAAATCAAAATTGCTTAATTATATCGATATTTGATATAACATAATACTTTAATTATTTAAATAATAATTTACATCATTTATATGAAGAAGTTTTCAAAGCATTAGTTGGTAATATTGTTTTACATAAGTATGGAGGGAGTGAAGGCGGTTAACTCAAATTTACAATTCAATTTGAAAATTCTAAGAATGGACAATATATTGATATATGTACATATATCGATAAAATTAATACAAAACGGATGCGTTTTAAAAACTATTTACATTCAGTGACACGATTATCTATTGACCAGTCTATGAGAAGTGGAGGTATCTTTATCCTGTATAATATTTGCTTGTAGTGATAAGAAAAATGCTCCCCTTAAGAAACTAAAATTTTTAGATAAGAAAATATTGTGTTTAAAAATAACAATAATAGTAATAATAATAATAATAATAATAATAATAATAATAATAATAATAACAATATACGATAATCGTGAATAAATTTAATTTGTTAATAGTTTATAATGAAATTTCTTGTGTTTTTTTGTACAATTTTCTCAGTATTTCTTGCAAGCGAATGTGGTAAGTTAATTTAAATTTATAAATGGTTTTATTTATTCCTTTTAATTTTCACTTTTATCAGTAAAATTTACAATTTCCATTACACTCCTCACAAGTAAGCTAAATCACATTTGATTTATTTGCTTCTTAATATTAATTTTATAAAATGGCCCCAGAATAAATGAATAATAAATTATGTTAATTAACCTATTTATGTATGTTTGCACTATTTTAATATCGATCGTATTGCAAATATGTAAAATAAACAAAAATCAATTATCATTTTTCTTTGTGTTCTTCCTTTAGGATTAAATGTGGAAACATTACGTTATTGTTGTGGTTTAGGCTCCAATTATGCCAATTCAGGCCTAAATTGTGATAGTTTCCAACCACCTATAGCCGGTATACAACCAGAGGATGAAAAGCTTTGTATAAATTCAGTTGGTGTTTGTTGCCGCAATCAATATCAGTAATTAATTGATTAATTGTAAAAACAAACTAAAAATACAAATTTTATCATTTTCCCACAGAGAAATACAGTGCGACCAAGGAATAGAGTTGGCAAAAAACAATGAAGAGTGTTTAAATTTTGATAATATGTTTACAAAAGTAAATTATTTAATAATAACTACATTTAATATTTATTGAAATAATTCGGACTTTTTTGGATAGGATTGTTGTGAAGCATGCGGTTTAGGAATTGGAGCAGCCAAATCTCAAGCTAGTTGTAATGATAATCCAGGTTTAGGCTCACCTTATGATAAAGCTTTTACGGGTTGTTGCCAAAATTATTCATTATCAATTACAACAAGTACAACAACAACAACTTCAACAACTGAAACTACACCAACAATAAATGAAAACTCATCAGTTAAGATACCAAAAAATGATGATTCAGCATTGCCAGGTATAGTTTTTTAGACATACCTACACAAGATTAGTAATAAACATCATTTTAGCAATAGAGAATGTATGCGATATTGGAGATGTTTGTGCACAAATTTGTATACCGACTGATAATTCTTATAAATGTGCTTGCAATAAAGGCTTTACATTGATGAGTGATGGAATATCTTGCAAGCCCGATAAACGTTCATCTAAGAAGAACGATAGGTAAATGTTGTCAATTTTATTAATTCTAATATGCTAAATAGTTAAATCATATTTTTGAAAGATGTGCCATTAATAATCCTTGTGAACATGATTGTGTTGATACTGGAGTAGCTATAAAGTGCATCTGTAGGGACGGTTACGAATTAGCCAAAGACAAGACTTCGTGTAAAGGTAATATTTTGTACATTTTTCGTTGCCTCTACATAGGGGAAGGTTGACCAAGAGTGCTCACTTACAATTAATGTTTAAGCAAGTAGAACTCGGTTGTCTAAAGTCAGAATTTAACTTAATTTATTTTTTGTGATAATCAATATAATATACTTCCATAAATTCAGCAAAAATTTTTAAAGCTTAAACGTTGTTGCAAAAAAAAAAACAAAAAATTGAGATGATGTTTTTGCGCACTCTTGGATAATATGTCGCCTAAGAGTACGCATGAGGTAAATAGAATAGGTGTATTCCATTCCATAAAGACATTTCATTCAGAATAAATAGGTAGTGGAAATGTATATTTTAATGAACCAAAAAATTACCAAAACTAAATTTTTATTTCTTCAGTAGTAAATTTATTGCGTCGTTCCGTTTCTCTTTTGCATCATCTCATTGTATATTTATTTAGAAAAAAATAGATAATCGCTATAGGAATTATTCATTAATAGATTGTTTTATAACACTCATTTTCCTGTTTTTGTAGAAATACCTTAGAGTATACTGTGCGTACTTTTATTCTTAATCATTTTGTAGTTGCGTACTCTTGGACAAAACGATGTTTTATAAAAATTTATGATTTTTTAATTATTCTTTCTAAGATGACGTTCTAATTTTGCCATCAACGGATATTTTGCACTATGAACATGCTCTCAAATTAAAGCATATGTCAAACAAGTCCCTCAGTTGAATATAATTATATTTTACTTACAGCTAAAAATTATATATATCGAATTTTGAAAAATGTAGATATCTACCGTTGCCACAACATGTATTACCTAACTCGAAACATTGTAAATTTCATTACATACATATTTCATACCTTTCCATACATTTTTGCTCTTACACACCGCTAAAAACGCTGAAAGAAACCACTGCAAACTCTTTCCCAAGTTTCCCCTACTCTCAGAATCACCTGAATTTGTTAAATTGTCGATAAAATTTAGTATCGTTTGTTATTGTTGTTTTATTTCCTCACATAATTTTCAACTTGATTTGTAATTTTGTAGAGGAAATAAAATAAAAATTAGTTTTATTCATTACGCTTCCATAGAAAGACTTCTACCGTTCAATGTTCAATCCAATAATTCACCTTGCACCAGTTTAATATTATTATTTTTAAGTCCGTAGTGCGAGTTGAATTTAATTTTGTTGAATAAATCTCCATAATTTTCTGGATGCCTCTTCAATTACCTGCCTTTGTAAATGATAATTGAATCTTTTAACAGATATTGACGAGTGTGCTTTGGGAGTCCATGAATGCGAGACTAATGAAGTTTGTATTAATGATGAAGGTTTTTATTATTGTGAAGATCCAAATTACGAGCCAGATAAAGATTTAAACACTGACGATTTCGAAAATAAATGTCCAGCAGGTTTTAAATTTAATTACGAAAAGATGGTCTGTGACGGTATGTACAAAAATATAATTCACGTAAACGATTCTTTTATTATTATTTTATTTTCTTGATTAGATATTGATGAATGTGAGTTTGATATAATTTGTCCAAGACCAAAAACTTGCGTTAATACAATAGGTTCATTCAAATGTGAAGGAGATGATCGTCCTCAATGTCCTCCAGGTTTCCGTTATAAACCAGCAATAGATAATTGTGCTGATATTGACGAATGTATTACTGGTGAAAATGATTGTAATAAAGAATCACAAACTTGTTTAAATACAGTCGGAAATTATACATGTATTGATAAAGTTTCGAAAAAGACATGTCCACCAGGTTTTAAAAAGAATCCACTAACACAAAATTGTGACGATATTAACGAATGTGAAGAAAACGATAATTTGTGTGGTGTAAATGAGGAATGTGTTAATCAACCAGGTGGTCATAGTTGTGTTCTAAAAACTTCCAATAATAAAGTAAATCCTTATCCATTACTGCCGCCACCTGAACCACCACTACCCAAAAAACCAAGTGATGAAACAACTAAACCGACATCTACAACAACAACAACAACCACTACTACCACCACTACAACAACTACCACAGAATCGCCTAAAACAACTCATATTAGTTGCCAGAGAGGCTTCCGATATAACCCATTAACGCATAAATGTGACGATGTTAATGAATGCTTAGAAGATGAACAGGCTTGTGATAGTACCCAAAATTGTTACAACAACCCAGGTAGTTACACTTGTAATTGTAAAACAGGATTTCAGAAGGACTTCCAAACGGGAGCTTGTATTGGTGAGTTGCATGTATACTTTTAGAATTGAGAATTTAAAACAAATTAATTTTTAAGATATAAATGAATGCCAAGTTGGAGCACACGATTGCACTGTAGCACAACGATGTGACAATACAATCGGTTCTTATCTTTGTGCGAGAATTACTGGATGCGGTACTGGTTATACTTTGAATTATGCTAGTGGCTTATGTGAAGATGATGATGAATGTGCTTTAGGCACTCATCAATGTAAAACTTTAGGGCCTAATTTTAAATGCCGCAACACTATAGGATCCTATCGATGTGATGTAATAAGACCAACATCAATCCCAGCCAGTCCTCAAATACCAACTCAAATCTACTTCAGACCACGACCTCAACCTGCTATAATACAACCAAATCGAATACCAACCACAACATTAAGGCCAATTTTAACAACACCTTATCGCGTATTAAGCGGTACGTTAAAGAGATGTTTACCCGGTTACCAAATGAGTGCTCGCGGTACATGCGAGGATGTTGATGAATGTCAAAGCAACCCTTGTGGTCCACGACAGAAATGCTTGAATTTTAATGGTGGATATGAATGTGTACCAGCTTTACAATGCAAGATTGGCTACGAAGCCGATGAAACTGGTGATAATTGTGTTGATGTTAACGAATGCTCACGGGGGACGCATAAATGTAAACCAACACAAATTTGTAAAAACGGTCAAGGATATTACACATGCGAATGCCCACCAGGACATCATCTCAATCCAGTTACGCAAGCCTGTGAAGATATTGATGAATGTAAATATTACAGAGTATGTATTAATTATATTTATATTTTTATCCAACACCGTTATATAAAGAGGCCGTACTATACCCATTTTAAAACACATTAGTGTGTTATAGAAATTCTCATTCTTATTGGTCGTGATCTGAGTATTATAAATATGGTGTGCTAACGGACATGATTTTCTATAACCGCGGTATAGTGATAAAATAGCAACTTTCCATGCCAACTAAAAATCAAACAAGTCTTTTTTGTTTTTTTTACTGGTCAAATAAATTTATTGGAAATTATAAATACTCTTCAAAATTATCTACAATGGTCTCGTGTTTGGTGTTGGATAAAATTTTGTATACAATTCCTGCGTTAAAAGGCAAATAAGACGCTCGAGAAAATTACTCCATTCGATTAACGCTTCGTGGGTAAACATTTTCTCTCGCGTCTTATTTGCTTTTTAACGCAATTATTAATTATTATACAAATAACTATTATTGTGTTTAAACGAAAATATACAGGCTTGTTCTGTGAATGCTGAATGTATAAACACTATCGGATCCTATAAATGTCGATGTAAAGACGGTTTTCGAGAAAGTGGCAATTTCTGCGAGGACATCGATGAATGTAAAGGAACATCAAGATTATGTGACCATACATGTGTTAATATTTGGGGTAGTTATCGTTGCGCTTGTAAACCAGGTTTCACGCTCAATTTTGATAATAGGTGAGATCTTATAAATAATGAAATAATTAAATAATATTTTACCCGTTTTTAGAACGTGCACGGATGTTGATGAGTGTACCAAATTTAAAGATACAAAACTTTGCGTCGGACAATGTGAAAATATCCCAGGAAGTTATCGTTGTACCTGTCCGGATGGTTATCGATTAGGTTCTGAAGGAAGAACGTGTATTGGTAAGATTTGTTAATCTCTTTTTTTATAGAAGTTTCGTTAAAATTATATTTCAGATATTGACGAATGTGCTCAGCACGTTTGCCCACGACACGACGATATTTGTCTAAATACAAGAGGCGGTTATAAATGCTTTACAATAACGTGTCCATCTAATTATATTCGAGATCCACAACATAAAGGGTAATTATAATGATAATTGTTATAAATTTGTTTAATTATCTTTTGTTTTTAGTCGATGTAAAAGGCCACAAACTTTATGCGATCCTCGCGATATTCAATGTATTTTAATGCCAGAACAATACACTTATCATTATATAACTTTGGTATCAAATTTACCGATAGCCGATGATAATATACAATTTTTCCAAATAAATGGACCACGATGGGCAATATCAAGAGCTGAATTCTCTATGAAAGTTGTCAATGTTAAATGCCCTTATGGTATACAACCTGTTAACGAAAGATACTTTAGAATGATAAAACCAGGTGGAAATATAATGAAATTATATTTAGTCAGATCGATAACAGGACCGCAAGAAATCGAATTGAAAGTAGAAATGCATTTATTCCAAGGGAATGCTATGATATCAAATGTTGTATCATATATTTATATTGTTGTATCGCAATATCCATTTTAAATAATAATTTTAAATAATGGTGATGGGTTTGTACTTAATTTAAGTGCTTTTTTAAAGTATATTCAATAAATTTTTTATTAAAAAATAAAATAATTAAAATAAAATCATTCATTTTTGAATAACGGTATTAATAATATACCGTTTTTTGCTGATTTCACAACAGACCACCTACCTAAACGATAATCACGACTTAAACCCGCAATTAAATATTTACAATCTGATGTAAAAACTAAACTATTTACAATACCATTAGCCGGAACTTCAAACAATTTATTTATTGTACGATATTTATCTTTTAATCCCCATATTCTAATATAACCATCTTCTGAACCTGATGCTACTACATCTGTAAATGGTAATGATCCAACACAACTAATCCAATACGGTTGTGAATTATTTGGATTACAACCATGTGCTGCTTTAACACAACCGATGGGTTTTTTCTTCAAACAACTCCAAATACAGATCTGACTGAAATTCAATATATTACTTTAAAAATTAAGTTATTTTTTTATTTTAGAAAAACAAAAATTCATTCACAAATATGGGATTTGTTATAATTGATAAGTAAAGTAAAACAATTTCTCAAAGAGCCTTTTGTAAAGAATAATTATCATTTTAAATTATTTTTTTTAAAATTTTAACTGAGGTGTTAAAAACAATATTTATATTACAAGATCTTAGAATTTTTTTATAAATGAATAGAGCCTAATTATGGGATAGATTGTAAATAATTTTTTTGGTTTTTGGTTTGAAAAAGTTTATCAATCAAATATTTAAGGAATCCACTAACATGAGCAATATATTTAATCGTATTTAATTGGGATTGTGATTTTGAGAAATTGTGTTTTTTTTTTTATTAAAAAATTAATTAATTACCCATCATCTCCGCCGGAAATGAAAAAATTATCATTAATTAACTTAACACAATCAACATTTCCAGATTGTACATTGTATATTAATTGAGAATCTTCATTAACTTTCCATAAACGTATTGTATGATCGCTACCACCAGCTGTTATAGGTCGTTCATTATGCAATACATCAATTGATGTTATAGTACCTTGATGTCCAAATAATGTTTCTACAAATGCCATTTCATCTAACGACCATACTCTAACAGATTGATCTTCACTACATGAATATAAAATATGACTATTTTGTCTAAATATTAAGCCTGTTACGGATTTTAAATGTCCTTTTAATGTTTGTATATGTTTTAATGTATGAGGATCCCAAATTTGTATCATTCCTGTCTTATCTCCAGCAGCTAAGAATTTTTTATCTGTTGAAATTGCTAATGTATTTATACAACTATTGTGACCGATAATACGATCTATATTTACTTTACAAAACGGTATAACCCCAATTTTCTTCTGATCTTTCAGAGACCCTGCAAATAATTACGCTACAATAATAAAATAGAAGAATAAAAAATTATTTAATTACATTTAACGATAACACCATCTTTACTACTGGAAAATAGCCATTCGTCATCGCTTGTAATACACAAACATGTAATAGTGTTCCGTTGTTCTTTACATTTTAAAAATTTTGTTTCTTTCTCATTTACATTGATGATTTTGTCAGCAAATTTCGTTTCAAATCTACCTGTTTCTTTAAGATGATCATCTTTTAATCGTTGTGATATAACATCTTTATCAATTTCTTCTGCTTCGAGCCGTCTACGTTCTAAAATTTATCAAGACATTATTACAAATAAAACCAATAACAAATATTACCTTCTCTTTGAATTTCTTCTAAATAAACTTTAGCTAAGCGTAATTTTTTCTCTTGTGCTGTTTCATAATCATCCCCATCTGATAATATATCAGAATGTTTTTCTTTTTGTATTAAATCATCTTCATCACTGCTTATTTCTTCATTTTTTTTGGAAACTTGGTCTTCCCTTTTCCGTTTACGTTGATCTAATTTCTTGATTAAAAAAAAAATTATAGAAAATTAAGTACAGTTTTTAGGTGTCGAAGCTTTTCTAAAGTGATATAAATTATATATGAAATACGAGAAATTCAAATCTATATAATGATCCAATCCCGTCTAATCTAAGGGGTTGATTTAAATTTCTCATATGCTCCTCTAAACCACATTTCGTTCACATGCAATTTATATAACTTCGTAAAACTTTAAAAGTTAAAAACTTTACACAGATCAACTTACCACTGGTCTATTGCGACTTCTTTGTTTAAAAAAGAACATATTTATTAATAAAACAACAATTTAACAATCTTTTTTTGGATAGTCAAATCAATATTAAACAATTTTGAGGTTAGAAAACAAGCATGATTACCAGTCTGGCCAACATAAAACATAATGTTGATGATCATGTAAAATCGAACACGTACGTAACTTACCGATGATGGCCGATATCATTTATGTTAAAACCATAGGGTGATATTCACTAACTTTTGAGATATTAGTTCTATTTAGAGGAAGAAAATTTGAAAGGTGATTTGTTGTAGGCAGCAATCAAACAAAGTTAAATAAACACAAAAATATTATCATAGATTACTCAATTATGTGTTGCATTTGATAAAGTTTCAAATTTATCCGAAACTTAATTCAAAACACGAATTTACACGAAAGTATTAGAAATAATTCAACCCATTTCCATCCCTTGGCAGAATGTAAAATATAGACGAACATGGAAAAGTGAGAAAAATTTAATGATTCTTATAAAAATGTAATTACATCCTTACTTTAATTTTAAAAATTATTACAAGAGTCTAGTTTTAATTGTTCTGTTACTTGCCTAAAGTGTAATCAAAAATAATAGTTATTTACATGAACAACAAGTGCGTTAGAGGGCAAATAGGACGCGAGAGAAAAGTAATTTTTTCGAAGGTCTTATTTGCCCTTTAACGCACAAAATTTTATTCAACACTGAACACAGGACCATTTTATATTTTATACAACGGTGTTGAATAAACAAATAAATACATAAAAAAGGAACAATTTTTTCAAAAAATTGTAAATTAATTTTAATTAATAAAATTGTTTTTTGTTTTTTTTTAAATTTTCAATTTATCGTTAATTTATTATTTTTAGATGTAAAGCAACCGTGTTCTCTGAGCATTTCTTATTGAAAGTTGAAATCAATTTAAATTTAAAAATCTCGGTACGTTATTGTCTACATATCTTGTTTCGTGTCCATTAAATAACAGCAACTCGTTTTTAATTACGCCCAATGTCTGTATACTTTTTATAAGAATGATAAGATTAGAAGTCCTACGTATAGACAGTTCTTGATAACAACAGAATAAAAGAAACGTTATATTTTTCTCGATTAGGATGTGGCCATCTTTTGAATTGATTTTGTGAAATTCAAAAATAATTTTAAGTGTGTAAACAATATAGTGAATAGTGTTAATACAGAATACAGCGTGTTAGTGCACTAACCATGGTAGTGCTTTTTTAGACGGGCTAAGTGATCATCCCTTGAAGTTGGACGTAGAAGCTTCAACAAAAGGGTAATTTGAGATATCCAAATTATTATTACAAAATTACTAATTTATTTTCTACTAATTTACTAATTAATAATTTCTTTCTTTCAATTACAGTAGGTCCGAACAGCGTGGGACTAGAAGACGAGTTGCAGTTAAGTAGTAAGTACCTTTTTATTATATCGCGATTTTATACAAATATGCAGCTTTTTTATTATCAAGGTTTTCTGAAAGATTGGGTAAATTTTACGTTTGAGGGGGAAAAAGTTCTTATGGTAAGGAAGGGAGGGGCAAGAAAAAGCGCTAGGTGCATATGGGGCTCAGCTTCATCTGACCCACTCATAGCCACGATCCTGAACGTAAATTAATTAAATTTTAGTTATGCGCGAATTGATTACGCTTAAATACTCAAAATTGACAAGCATTATTTCCCACTTTAATCATTAAATACGTGGTAGTACGCGTCCCTTATTTTGGATAAGCAAAATCGGGGAAGTCACTTGAGGTAGTTTCCTTGCAAGTAGATGGACAGAATTAGTTAAGTTAAGCTAGTTGTTGAATAAGCGCGGTTATACTCATTTTTAAATAATAAATGTTTCTAGTGGTAATTAAGCAAATCATTAAATAAAAATTAATAGATTTTAAAATTAAATTAAATGTTTAATGTTCACCTATGTCAACAGGTCAACAGGTAAGCGTTTATCATACAATTGTAAATAATGGCAACAGAACCTTCGAAACAAAATGAGAAACATTTGCAAATTTTTAGTACCTAGGTACTTAAATAACAATGAAAACTTGAAAATTTACTTAATCAACTTACAAAGTATGAATAAAATGAGAAAGTAAAAGTTATAATTTGTTATTAACTTAAAAAATTAGTCAGTTATTTGAATTTGATAGATTGAAATTCAAGGTAAATACAATAGCAAATACCAATTTTGGCAATTTTACAAAATTATTTCTAGTTGTCGAGATATTAATTAGATTAAAATTAGAATAATATGAGAAAATTCAACAAGTCAACATAAAGAACTAATTAGAGAATGATCTAATTCAAAATTAATAAAAAAATCAATAAAACAAAAGTCACGTACTTACTGTAGTTGGTCAAATAAAAACAAAATCAGAAACGGTTGGATATTATGTCTACCCATAAAAGTGAATGGTATATTGTTATTAAAATTATTTATGATTTGATAAATCACACGAAATAAATAATTGGCCAGTGTTTTCTTATACCAGGAATGTGGGGCCAAAAATTTCAATTATGTTACATGATTTACATTTATTAAACAAACTGTATGAAAAATTCAATTAAAACAATTATCTATAAGACAAAGTAAATAATGAATGTTGATAAATTAATACAAGTATTACGGTGTAAATCATTTTTATCTAGAAAATCTTCCCATATTTTTTGATTGAATGTAGTAAAAGTCCTATTTCTAAAAAAATGTCAAATAGAGAAATAATATAATAGTATATTATACAACGAGGCTATAATGAGTCCAACAAACGTATCGGTAAAATTCTTTAACATCCGGAAACCTCTTTTAATTTGCTATCTAAATCACTTAATACATACCTATTTAAAATATGTATGTTATGTGGGAAAATGTACGAAAAAAACAAATTTTTCTTTAATAGAGAGCGTCAGGGCATGCATCTTGAAATGTTCTATCCAACGCAATTTTATTATTCACAATTTCTTAAAAAAATAGCGAAATATCGATATTTGAAAACTGGCGATTTTCGCACGCTGAATCAAGTCAATAGGCCCCTTAAGGATGTGGAGGTATAAAGAGAAAAAATACAATGGTGATTATTAACAAAAAAAAAATGTTACAACAGGTGCTGAAAATGTTCACCATTTTGTTCCGAGCACAAACGGACCCTGATAAAATTTTGTAACATGATTGTATTGTTATTGATTCCGTTGCAGGTCTTCTAAATCTTCACAAAGTGTTTTATAAATACAGTTTTTCAAATAATTATCCTTAATTCGCCAATTTCTGTATTAAAATTATCATTAAATTTGACGTTTGTCTTGATGGTTCAATCAAAGACATGCGTTGACAGTTTCAACGCCAACTCTAATAACAAATTTAATGGAACGCTTGTTATAAGTCGTAGATAAACCAAATTAAACCATAATTAATTGAACTCAACACTAGTAAACACATAATTTGATTTTATACCTATAATAACAAAAAAGAGCTTATTTCAATCGCGATTCGCGTATTATGGCTTATGAAATGTATCGATTACAGATCGTAAATAGGGTTTCCAGTATTGAAATGCCTGTATTTATTTAATGTTTATTTAGAAATATCTAATAGACAAAAGGCACACACAGAAAGTTGATTATACCTGTTACATATTTGTTCAAGTATTCATTGTAGTTTCGTATTTTTAAATTGTCAATCTTGTACAAAATAACGTTGCCTTTTGATTTAAATAATGTCTGATTTTACAAAAACAAAAAAATTACAACTGAAATATTTTTTTAAAACCAAACCAATAACAACATATTTTGTTTTATTCTCTTCTATTATTACAAGAAAACCATTATGAATTTATAAATTTAGGCACTAGCTTAGATCACAAATGACCCAACAAGGAATATTAACTATAATTTATAAAATTTATGATCAATTAAATAATCATATAAACATGAAATAAAAAGAAAAAAGGTCTGATAATAATAATAATAATACCTTGCTTAGATACTTTATCTAGAATTGATTAAAGATATTGTTAGATTAACTTTCAAAGATCAGTTATTATTGCGATATTATTATTGGCACTTGATTATTTATATAAGAACAGTATAAAATAGCATAAGATATCGTCAAGCGAACTTCATAATGTTAATCTGTCAATATCTTTAAGCGAATAAGTTTAAATAAATAATAACAGTAAAGTATTTTAAAGATAATAGTTCAAATAAAGAATTGGTAACTAGAAAATCAAAAAATAAAATTAAAATTCTTTGAACAATTTAGGATCAGGATATTAATCTTGTCTCACAGTAATTATTTAAGCTTTATCCTGAGATAAGCATGATATGGAAGCTCGTCGATTTGTGCTCCGTGATATATCAGAACTCTGTAAAACATTTTGACAATACTTTAATAGAAAAATTCTTCAAAAAAAATTTTTTTTTTCATTAATTTTCACCAGTCGTTGAACTTACATTGGTGCGTATAATTTTACGATTTCGTTCAGATTCATTATCAGATTTTCTACGTTTTTTACGTGCCGTTATTGATTCTTGTCCACTATCACCATCAAGAGAATCATTTTCGTTATCAGCATCATTATCATCACTACTACTATCATCTTCTGTATCAGAACTTGAACTAGATGAATTACTTGAACTATCTGATGCAACACCAGATGGTTGTTCAATATTAATACGATTAGCTAATTCAGCTAATTTTGGTTCTTTTTTTCTTAATACACGCAACCATTTTTTTGATAATTTCGGTCGACCTCGTGCTGTTTTATGCCATACAACAGAAAAATTTGTACGACTACAGAAATTTTGTGTAACAGCAATTGTTGTATCTAAATTTAATACAACATGCCACCAACCACCTGGTACAAATACAGTTTCACCAGGTTTTTGTAAAATTTCAATTGGTTTACAATCAGCTGGCCATGTTGCTTCTTTTGTTTTAGGATATATAAAATTAAACCATGTTATAGCCTCGTCACATTGTTTACCACCAATAGAACTAGTAACTTTTAGTAATTCTTTAGGAGTATGAGTTGGAAATAAGCACCATCTTAAATTATAAATATTAGACAATAAAAATAAATTTCCATATAAAATTGTACCTTTTATGTCCCTGAATTAAAGCATTCCAAGCACTAGTCCCTAAAGGATCTATATGGATACCAGTACCGGATCTAGCTGGTCCCATAACAAACCAACGATATGGGGGTCTTCGGCTTTCACCAGCGTATTTGAATAGATCATCCCTAAAGTAAGCGGGCACTTCATAATCTAACAATAATTTCTTTCGGCGACGATGCTAATTTGATATAAACGTGAGAAATAATATAATTTTTTAATTATAAATCGATTACCTCTCCGAAATTACTATCAAAAATATACAATGGACTATCGTCTTTAGAATTGAGCAGATAATGTACATAATATTTCATTTTCATTTTAACACTATAACCTTCATTATCTTCACCGCATTTAAATTTTTGGTTTCTATATTTTTTAACCAATTTATCTAAAGTCCATTTCTCGTTAGCTCTCCATTTGTCGGTACAACCGGTAATAACGACTGGTTTATACGGTAATTCATACTTTGATATAAACTCATGTTGAGGACATTGCGATTCATTAATACGTTCACAATTATCAGTAAATTGCCAAAATTTTTCAAAATTATTGGCATAATTACATTGCGTCCACAATTCTTTTGTATTTAATTCTACAAAATAAGAATAAATGTAATAAATAATTTGATGTAAAAAAAATTAGGTTATAATCCACATTTTACCTGGTCGTGCTTTTCGTTTCACTTCTTTAATACGTTTACGTGCTCTATGGGCAAAATTAACATCATCCATTCCTTAAAAATAAATCAATTTTTAATTTTTATTGTTTATCCTTTTCGTATTAGAAAATTAAATTAAGGAAAAAAATTAATTTAAAAAACGGTGAAACACAACCAGTAACAATTAAGAGCATTTAAGTTGGCTAAATTGAATTTCGTGACGTATCATCAGGTTGAGCAACATTATGAAATAATCTAGAAAATTTTGGTACGTCTGGCGGCAAATTTAAAATGCCACCAGTTGGTCGCATATCGTATACAGTTCAAATTTTATAGGTTGATTAATAAAAGACAACAATTAAGCAAAAGTTGAATAAAATAAATCATGTAATAGCTCATTCTGGTTTTGTCGTACGAAATATTGTGGATTATCTATCAATCTTCATCAATTACAAGAAGTACTGCAATTTCAATTTTCCTACATGAAATTCTCTTTATAAGTAAACTACAAGTAGGTACACTTAGATAAAAATGTAGCTGAAATTCTACTATATACAGTGAAACCCTCTAATGTGGAACATTTCGGGTCTTAATCAAGTGTCCATATTATCGAGGTGTCCGAATTTCAGAGGTACCTCTTTTACAGGGTGATTGACGATCATGGTCCATTAAAAGTATAAATTGTTCTAATTGATGCAAGTTTATGAAACTTTCGTATAGCTGTTTTAGCACCTGAATTGTCTCTTAAAAATAAATTGGTTCTTTTAATAAACCTCATTATAAAGAGTAATGTAACCTATATTATTCTTTAAAATAGGACAATATACCGGGTGATTCACCTAAAACGAAAAATTCTTGTGGCAACTCCCATTATTTGGAGAGTGATTCGAAAAATATTTCAAGGATTTGTAGAAGAGTGTCCAGAGAACATTTAAGCAAAGTTAGGTCCTTGTGCCTCATTTGGAAGTTGGTTAAAAAACGTTCGTTTTGGACAAGGTCGCGATTTTAAAAAAATGAGTTAAATCGCAACATCGTCAGAAACAAGCGTTTTTTCACCAACTTCCAAATGAGCTACGAAGCTTTAATTTTGCTAAAATAATCTTTAGCTCCTTGAAACCGCTCGCCAAATAATGGCAGATGAATCAGCCCGTATGTTTAATTGCATTTTTAAATTATATTACGACAATAATATTTTCAATTAAAACTTGGTGAATGTATTTTCAGTGGACCATGTTCGCAAATCATCCTGTATTTAATTTTTTTTGAAGGAATTTTATTTATACAGAGTGTCGGATCTAAATATATTATAGTTGATTCTTATGAAACTTCTAATCGCTCTTCAACTAATAGGAGTTTCATTAGAATCGACCACATTTAGATCCGACACCCTGTATTTGCGGATAAGAACTTTCTAGAAAAAAACAGAACGGATGTGTTCCTAGTAAATTTTTAATGCATCGAACTGTGTTTTAATGTCCATATTTTAAAGTGTCCATGTAAATGAGATTCAAAATTCTTATAGAAATTATTCTGTGCTACGTAAAGTGTCCACATTATAAAGGTGGCTTTATTAGAAGAGTGTCCATAATAAGAGAAAATACGCTAATTGTAAGATTAAAATATTGAAATGAATATTTGACCCGGCGCATCCACCATTTTTACATCAATAAACATTGCGGCAGGATTTTTTATCAATTTCTTTAAAACTACAGTAAATATTTGAGTGTAATTTTCACTATTAGACACTACAGTAAATTGGTTTTCATACGATAGCCAACCCTACTACATATAATTTATTTAAGATATTTTATAGAAAGGTCAAACGTACAGCCAATATTGCGGAAAAAAATTTAGAGAACTAGAAGAAATTAGCGAGTTATTTACAAAAAAGCACGTTTTAGAAAAAATATAAAACCTAGCTCGGTGCATCCACCATTTCTGCCTTGTAATGTTGCCCCCCCCACCACGTAGATTTCGGTGGTGTACTTATTTATTCAATGTGGCTATTTTTTTTTTAATCAGGTCGAGTTATTACAAGACTAAATGTACAATCAGGGCCGCCGAGACAGTCAGCGGACCCCGGGGAAAGCCAATCTTTACCTCCGCGCCAAATAATGATAAACAGGATGATTAACGTCGAACGAAAAGTTCTTATGACAACTCACATTATTTGGTACAAGTAAAGCTTAGACTAATACTAAGCTCTGTTATTTTTTTCAAAATTTTTGAATCTCAAGTTTTTTTTTCAATCCGGTAGAGTGCCACCTTAAAAGAATAAAATAAATTAATCTCTATTCAAATTCTCTGAAATGGGCGTTCTATGGGAACTCTATTGTATTTAACTATCTGATTGTTCATGGCAATAAAAACGATAAGAAAAGTCTTACATCAATCAATTTAGTAATTAAATAATAATCGAATATAAGGTAGTCATTTAATCACAATATAAGATTCATTTTTTCAACATTGAAGCTCATTTAATGAAAAGAAAATAATAATTTTTAATTGTTTGATTTGTCTAGTCACTTAATTGTAATCATTAATGCAACTTTTTTAGATTTTAACTCTTTTAGAAATCATTAAATATTAGTGGAATATTATGATTACTTTTATATTACCTGATATTGTTTTCTTTTGTTGTTGAGATTGACTTCTCAATCTATAAATGATTTGTATCTTCCAATCAAGTTTAATTTCATCGTCCACTTTTTCCATTGTCTTGTAATATTCTGTGCTCTAAATACTGAGAGGCTGTTACATATGAGAATTGGAAAATTGAAAATTTTATGCTTAAATGGATTTAAGCAATCATTCGAAGGCGTCGAAATAGCAAATAGACAATGATAAAATTATTATTATAACAGCGCATGAAATTTATGATTATTAAAATTATGATGCAATTCTTATCAATAAAATTAAAAAAACAATTTTCTCATGTCAAAGATAAAATATAAAAACAATGTATTCCCACGCATTATATTTTTTGAAAAGTAAATAAACAAAAGAATTGATCATGTTTTAAATGCAACAGTTTGAATATTCTAGCAAGTTGTTTAAAACTTACAAAAGTTTACTTAATTTAAAAAAAAGATTTTTTCTATTTAACTACGTGATTAGTGATATAGATAGAAAGTAAATTTTTTTTTCTATTCAGTCCTTAATAATTGGTGTTGTGTTTAATCTACAACAAAACACGATCTTTTTATAATCAAGTGGTAAAAATAACACTCAAAATGTAGTCAAATGATAGACGCGAATTTATCTCTTAAGAATTGAATAAAAAATGCACTTCGTCGCGTGTTAACAAAGATCAGAGCTAAACTCATAATTTTCATTTACAACCAATGAATATTATAAAGGTAGGATACTAATAGTTTAACATTGCCTACGATTCTACTTTATCTCATTGTCACTTCCAACACCAATCACAACAACAAAACCCTTAAAATATAGTTATCAAGATTATCACTTTAGTTATAAACTAAACATTTTAACCATGAATTTCTTAATCTAAATTAAAGACTTTTCTTATTCAACTTACAATCAGTACAAGTTATGTTACTGTTAACAATGCAATGATTAATTATGAATAATGTTCATCATGTTTATGACAACAAGTATTCTATTTATTTTCATAATTTAGATACATTTATAAATTATATGTACTTATAATCAGTGCGAGATTTTCACATGGAAAAAACTAATAAAAATATTTGTAAACAAAATGCATTAGTCATAGATAGTCTAGATTGTTATTTAATTTTGTCATAATTATTGTGTCTTCATCCTAGTTTAACATATAATTACTTGTAATATAATTGCGAAATGATTCCCGATAATGATTACGAATTAAACATAGCAATAAGACCATTAAATTGTTTCAATTGTGATTCAATTTCGTTTTTAATACCACTTGCTATTTACGATAATTCAATACATAGTGCTGCTTATATGTGTCTTGAGTGTGCACAATCACCAATTATTATGGAAAATTATTTATGGAAATTATATTTTGAATTTGGCTATGAGAAACTACGACAACTATTGTGTATGTTAAATATACCTGATGAAATAGAGAATGTAGAAGACAGCGAAATTGATGACAGAAGTGATGGTGAGTTTGAAATTCTCGTAAAACTGTATTTTCCAAATTTTAAAACAATTTTTAGAAAATTCGATAAATGGAGAACTTCACCACTTGATGATTATTGATGGACAAAATGATCATTCAGATAATGAAAATTAATTAACTCATTGTTCATTTATTTGAGATGAATTTCACTTAATTGAGAACTAATGTATTTATAGCGAATCAAATTTAATTTGTTTGACTTGACGATTTTCCCACGATTAGTCAATTAAATTAAATTTGAGTAATTATAGTATTCTTAAATTTTATTAACATTTCACTTATCACTTAGCATGTTTGTATTTTTTTATTGATTAGAGTAGTTTCACATATTAATAAAATACTATTGAATATTTTATTATAACGATTTATTTAACATAAAGTTTGGGTTACATTTCTGTACTTACCTAAAATACATCAATAAAATTGATATAAAATAAAGGTAAGTCCTAGGGCTAATAAATTTCACAGTTTTTTTTTTTGAGTAACAGCGGATCAATTTACATTTCATTTCAATTATGAATGCTAGTAAAATTTTTTCTTAGTTAAGTTTTAATTGTTTTTTTGAAATGTACAACATTAAAATGAAAGATTCACAGGCATGCGAAACAATTGATTTTTAAAGTTTTAAGACTTTTTTTTATTTTTTTGAAAAAACAATGAAACAGAATTAAAACGTCATTTTTACAGTAAAAATACTTTATACATTAGCTCGTCGTTCATTTTTTCAGAAATATAACTGCAATGATATTCATTTTACATTTAATAACTAACTAACTTACCTAAATAATCACACCTTTAATTTCATTATGTATTTTTTTTTAATAGGCTTAGTTAATTCACATATTAGGATGTGTCCGTTTCACTTAAATAATTCTTTTAAATATTTACAAACAAAACACTGCAAGTCCAACAGTAAATGTTACATAAGTCTCACTTCACACATGAAATAAATTCATTTAGATAAAAGTTACATTTATAATTATGTAAGATGAAAAAGGACAGTTTATGACAGAATTATTATGTTATTATGATTAAATAATTACTTACACCATTAACAAACTTTTCTGAAAATATCCCATTAGTTCGACCAAATACACTTTAATAAGTATTTAATTTTATCAATTTAACAAATTGTCATTTTTTTATTTTTGAAATAATATGGGCTATATGGGTATTATTCCAAAATAATTTTATATTTCTCACATTACCGGTTTCAAAACTGGTTAATATCCACTATTTACTGCAGTAATAATCCAATTTTACAAATTAAATCAAACAACTTTGAGTTTTACAATTTTGTACAGGGCTCTTGAACTACATTTAAGTTAAAAACGAGCTAGATAAATGATAAATACATTGATTAAGCCGCTATTTATCTACAAAATTAATAAATATATAATACAATAGTAGAAAAATGTAAGCAGCTTGAAACAATCAAAATAGAACATCGAGTAAATTCCGATTGAAAGACGTTGTTCATATGGTGATCAAGGGTGATTCAGATTAGTCAGTTTTAGAGTAAATTTAATATATATATGTATATACTTATATATATATATATATATATATATATATATATATATATATATATATATATATATATATATATATATATATATATATATATATATATATATATATATATATATATATTGAATAATCAAAGTTGTTTAATTTACACATCGCCGGTAATGTAGCGACAAAACCAGCCATCTAAGCAAGTAGTGTGAGACTAATGTTTGTTTGACAGATTTGCTATAGTAAAGTAAAATTTATTGTAATAGTAGTTATAATTTTAATAATGAACCAGTCTTTTATAGTATTGGACCAAAATTTTAAAAAACCGTTTTACATTCCTCTTTAGTAAAATTTAAATTTCAGCATATTTGGTCGTTTGTATAATTTAATTGTTATAAAAAAAACAAAAACAAATAGCCGTCTGTGTTGTTGCCAGAACTAGAAAGAATAATTTATTATAATGGTGTCTAAAGGTTTTTTTTTGTTTTCCTGCTATAGTACAATTTCGTTTATTCTTTTTATTATTAATTATTAATATTATCATTAATTATTATAGATAATATAAAAATCTAATGAAATGAGAACAGAACATTATTATTTAAAATTAATAATCGTAAATGCGCGATGTTATCGAAGAGGCCTTCGAATAGGACGTTGTTTGAATTTATGTTACAAATAGTAATTCAACCAAAATTGCTAATGTTAATGCAACAGCAATTGCAAATCTGGGAGGTGTACATGCTGCCAAGCCTAGTCCCATTGATAAATGCGACCATGCTGGTATTGGTGATGCTGAATTTTTTCCTCGTTGCATAGCTGCCGGATGTTCGCCTATAAATATAGGTAAAAATAATAATAACAAGAATAATAGCAGTTGGACAAATTGTATTATAAAATTGAAATAATAAATTTACCATTAAGGACGTGTAAGAGAACGCTTGCCGAGTCTAGATTAGATGGACTGCATGTATAGTTACCAGAATCTTCGATTTTAGCATGGAAAATGATTAGTGTGCTAACTGTAGTGTCTGAACCAACACGCTCAGTGCGTATATCAATTGCATTTCGATCGTATTTCAAAACACGTTCACCATCATGATACCAAAATATATAAGCTGGTTCCTCTAAAGATTGTGTTATCACGCACTTCAAACTTACAGTACTGCCTGTTCTCACATGAATATCTGAATCGCCTGATATTTCTATTTTCGGTACTGAAAAAATAAAAAATATCAACGATTAATAAATTAAATAGAACGTAAAATTTTAGGAATGTAAACGACAGGAGAAACAGGAATAAAACAGGTACGTAGATCACGTTCTCATGGTGGTAGAATTGCTGACACACCTTTGCTATGGCACATTCTAAATCCTCTTAAAATTTTAACCGAACTTATGATATACGGATACGTATATCTTTTGATAAATTATGATCTTTAGCGGTTTTTTTTTTTGAAATAATGACAAAATGCGGAAATTCCTTCGTTAAATTCTTTATCACCTCACAAGGTCTTTTTTTAAGAATATTCAAACAATAAGAATAAAACAAGTATAGAAATTTAGCTCGTTAATAGAGAATTTTAGACACATACGAAATGTGGTAAAGCTTTTGTTTTATTTATCTTCATTAGCTTGGATAGTAACCTCATTAGATTAGCTAAAATTCCACATCTAGATGTTAAATTTGAATTTTTGATTAGAATGTGCTGAATTTCAGACAACGTGACCATTGTAATAGAATACGAACAACTATACAACGGTAGAAACTGCTTGCTTATTACAGTTTGGGTATAACCGTCGTATCTTATTGAATTAGGTCAACCATATTTGATGTTTTAGAGAGGAAATTATACTGCCATTAATTAAATGTGGCTACCGTAGACTTTAAATTTACACAACAAACTTCAACCTGTTCAATTGATAGAGATTGTAAAACTTCAATTCTATCAACATCAAAGAAAGCAATTAAAAGTATCGGAAAATCACTTTAACTGATTAAAAATCTCTGGACGCAGCTGTATAAAATTTCAATTAACGAAATTAAATTAATAAAAAGAAAAGTGTGAACTGTTGAAGAAAATGATTAGACGACCAATACTTTAGAATTAAATCTACATATATTTAAAGATAGAAAAGTGTAATTTCTGTATAAGTTAGCGTACTTTTTATGTTTGTCTCGAATACACTTTGACTGGATTAGGGATGACAATGGGGAGCACTAATTCTATGATCATAGAGAAACATGACTTATTTGAGTTTGATTGTTTGTGAAACTCCAATAATCGTGGATAGAATTTATGAGATTTTCGACAGGACGTGATCAAGACGCAATGGCATAACAATCTTCAATTCTTATTTTAATATTCGTTTAGTGTTCGCTTTAGTTATGGAATATTGAACATAAGGAATAAGGATGATTATCTAGTTAGTTTTCAATATTATTTTAAAATCAACTTAATAATTGTGTTGTTTTAATGATAAAATCGATACATACCAACCACATTAAGAGTGATAAAATGACTCATTTTGGGCTCTGTACTGACTTGACATTCATATTGACCAGCATCTCTTGGTTGTACATATTTAACTTGCAATGTCCATGTATCTGTAGCTTCAACTAAAAACGCCTGAAAACGATCATCAGCGATAAATGTGTACCTATCTACTGTTAGTATATGAGCATCTCTTCGTCTTATCCATGACACCGATTTGTTGCCCAATTGTTTCACTTTACAAGGTAAATATGCATGGGTACCCAATTGTGTTGTTATGTTGGTAGTTGTTGTTGGATCAAAGTATGGACCAGTATATAATCCTGTGAACCTCTTAACTGCATGTGCTGCTTCACCACCAGAAAACACTGAAAACATAAAAAGCACAATTTATAATTTGAAAAATTAACATAATGAAAGGACCGCCATACATTGTAATAAAATATTATAAAACGAGTTGGAAAAGGGGCCGAATCGAAGACCCGGCCTAGCAACTTCCCCGACTGATCAGTCCCAGTAGTTAATCATTAATTAGAAAAAAATTTTTCTACGATCAAGAGAAAATTGTCAAATTTCTGCGAAAAGCACAGTGGTTGCGCTCTCGCCTGACATCTGTTTGCTACGGGGTTCAATTCTCGCCAGAATAACTTTATTTTTTTTCTTTTCAATTATGGAAATAATCATCTTTACTATTTTGTTATTTTATTCTTAACAAATAGAAAACTTTAGTTTACTTACTGCCTCTATGGATAGTAAAAGTATTATTACTCATTATGTTATCCATTACAATAAATTCACAACAAAAGATTAAACAAATATTCCAGTAAAGCTTTTAACAAAACCAAAGATGTCAAAATCAGCACCGAAATTTAAAAAAAAACAACGCAATTATTTACACCTACTCGATCTTTCACGAAACAGTCTTGTTGCTAGACAACGGCCGTAAATCCTGATTTATATTTGATATATTAATGTCTTATTCTTTTGTCTTGCGTACATACTTGATTAGTAAAGAATCACTGTCCATCTAATTAATTTAATCATTATAAGTCGCCAGATTGAAAAATATCGCACATAATGGGTATTATTTCTGACATAAAAGCACATGCCCTTTCGATTGGTGATATCAAATTAATACGTTATCTTACATTTTTTTCAATCAACCCCCTCCCCCGTCCACCCCCGTGGTCCGATTGGCACCAAAAACTAATCAACTCGAAAGTCCACGGAATAGTTGATGCTGGCCAAATTTGAACGCAATCGGTTAAGCCGTTTTTGAGTAATCGTTGGAGAAACGACAGACGCACACACACACACACACACACACACACACACACACACACGGACATCATGCTAAAAACTTCAAAAACGTGTTCAGGGGACCCCAAAACGTAAAGATCTGGTGAAATCTCGAATTCGAAATTTTGGTCCGAAACTAATAACTTCCCTACCCTCTGGTCGGGGAAGTTAAAATATTAAATTTTTCATTTTAAACAGAACACAAAGCTGCTTCAGTTGCAGAGGTGTATTTTCTCTTTGATATTCTACAATTTACGTACAAATAGAGAGAGAGAGAAATGACTTTGTCACATTATTGACGTTAAAGCTCGATATGCATAAAACACATTCTAGTTTATATATGTAAGCGTAAATATGAAAATGATACAATTTGATCATTCCCGCTAAAGCAAACTCGAGAACCTATAAAACACGACAAAAAAACAGTCAATCATTGATATAAACTAAAAAAAAATCTCGAATCTTTTTCAAATTAATTGAAAAGTCTACACGGTTCTCATTCAAATTGATGCAAATAGAATCAATTTATCCTACTAAAGGACACTGTCCGTGTTAGTGATTTATAAAATCGGTAGTAGTTCTTGTAAGCAATCAGACCCATCTACGTAATGTTTCATCAATCGAGATTACGAGCCACTCTCCTCCGGGCCTACAAGGTTTAATCATCGCAGCCCTGTACCGTAACCTAAATAAGTGGTAGATTATTATAAATTCTTATTAACGGGAAAAAAATTTAAGCGAATTTTATACTTCTATGCTTTACATAATGTGAAAAACGATTTATAACAAATTTATTTAATTCACAACTCTTTACAAGTAATGGTTTAAGTCTATATTGTCAATTTTCAAAAAGAAAACATTTAATTGAAAATAGGAACAAAAACATTCGGATATTCTTGAATATTTACAAATCTAAAGAATATCAGTGGTGTTATTCTTTGTTCGAAAACAGTACATTACCGGCATATGAAAAGAATGAAAATGTTATTTTATTTAGAGAAGAATAAAACAGTGATTTTAAATTTTAACTCGTACATTGGAAAACTCACAAAACAATAGATAACATCAAAAACTCAAAAATACGTTCAAAAATAAATTCACATACTACAGACAATCGCAGCTGCATATTCATTTGTTCAAAAAAAACTTAATGTGTCAGAAATAAAAAAAAATTCTACAGCTGATTTTGTACAGAATGTCCCACGTAAAAAATATCAACTTCATTTTATAAAGAAATAAATTCTTGTTGTTAGATAAAAATTATCCCTAATATTGAAATAATGTGTCAATTACCGTAATCATTAATCATTGAATTAATAATATGTGAAATACAATAGAAAACAGAGTTGTTTTCGACTTTTACCCACACATTGCTAATCTCTGATTTCAATACTTGAGCTGTGTGTCGACTCCTCGGCACAAGAAACTACAATTAACACAGTCAGATGCCAATGTTAGTCAAAATATCTTTATAGAATTAATCACACACTACAGTAAAATCAATAGAGAAAATTTTAGAATGCCCTAAGATTTGTAACAGTCCACTAGTCGCAACGTATTTCTCTGTGGTCCCTTGTCCTCCATTTGTAGCAAAGTTTACAACAATTGCACTAGCTATTTTTATTAAAGTGTTAGAATTCTTTTAGTACAACAATTCGAGTATTAGTACTCATAAATAGAATATTATCAATCAAATTGGCGCACACCGTATCAACTGATTAATAATAATTTGAATTCCTAATTAAATAAGATGACACGGAACAAGGGTAAACAGGTTTAATTAACACATTCAATAAATGCTTCAGTAACGAGTAAAACGATATATTGATATAGTGACTCTCACCTGTAATTAGTTTTTAGATATTATCTTTATTGATAGAGAATAGAATTGCCTTAAAATCTACATAAATTTTAAGTAAAATAGTACAAATGAGTATGTGATTTAAGTTTAACGTAAACGAATATTTATTGAAATATACCTACTATCCAAGTCAAATTTTCGTTTATAATTAATGTTTGTTTAACAATACTAGTGGTAAGTTTTATACTCAAAGTAAAATCTCAACTAAGGATGGTTTCAATGTAAATGACAAGTCCGAGGGATATTTGTACAACACATCAGTTGTTTTGATATTTATTAAACCACATAAAACTAATCGAATTAAATCCACATGTGGCTTAGACATTTTATAAAAATAAATTCCCATTCATATTTTAAACAGGCATAGGTGACAAACTTGTAAAACTTTTATATATTTTACAGTCAGCTGGTTCTTTACTTCAAAAACTTTTATACGATTTTAGAAAGTTTTCTAAAGTGACAGTATGGGAAAAGCGAATTCAAAAGAGAGTGGAATCAGATAGTTAACAAAAATTAGGATTGATTTATAAGAAAGTTTATATTTATTCAAAAAAAGTTACAATCTAAATCTATTAAACAAATAAAAATTGATAAATTAAGCCCGATTGATACAAATTTTCGTCAAGTTATAGTGTAGTTTTTTCAGTTGTAAACATTCGTAAGCTACGTATAGAGACTTATTGGAATTCCTCAAAGTTTATAACAGTAATAAAGCCTTATGTGGAAGCAGATTGAACAGTTGCTTATGAGTTATTTATTATTATTTTTGAAAAAATCTACGTTTATTTACGAGTCTCTTTGTTCGATTGTTAAGACAAAAATTTGTCTCAAATATGGGTCAATTTGACAACGAGACAATAATCAATAGATAAATGTAAAAATTAGCTTGTTGTGTAGGAAATACAATGTTTTCTTTCAAGTTTAATCTCGAACTTTAGAAACTAATTTGTTGTAAAAGTAAAATGCTTTTTTTTCTTATTCGAAACTTTTCAACATTTTCGTAAACTAAACAGTAGTTGTCTGTTGTGTAAAAACAAAATACAATGTTCTCTCTTAGTTGGTCTATGTAACAATTACGTGTGTATTTTGAATTCTTGTAAGATAACATTGTAAATTTATGTTGATAATGCGGAGAGTTTTCATATCCGTTATTCCCTTTTCAAGCTATGAACAATATCTAAACGAAACTGTTGTTATAATTATACACATTTTGTTTATTTATATGTAGAAGATTACCCGGGGTTGAAGCTTCAGATTTTAATTATTTTTTATATCGCTAGAGGTACACATTTATCATCTAATAACGACATTATTTTCGATGGTATTCTATAAGTATGCGCGATAATGTCATTAAGACTGTGCTAGTTACCTAGAATTACAGCAGAGCTTCTCAACTTGTCATTGTCGGTTTTTTGTCCACCGCTGATTTTCTATCAACAAGGAGTTGAAATATGTGTGATACAGTTGTAAATAATCATAAAGTATGCTTGATGCGTGAAATGGAAAATTTTCCCTATATAAGTATCTAAATGGGAAGATTTTCCACATCGGTCGTACAGCAACCCGTTGCGGAAGAGGATGTTCTACAGTAGTGGGCAAGGTTAAAAATAGAAAGATTTTATACTTTGTTTGTGAAATCAGATTATATATAATGGTGATTTAGGTTGAACGATACATTACAAAACACGCTAATTTAAAAATTGCTGTTTAATTCTAGACACTGCTCTTTCATTCTTCTATTGGGGTGAAATGGAAATTACAAACAACATTTTATTTGGTGTATATTTAATCATTAATAATATGATAATAAAGTCCGTTGTGAGACGGTGTGCTTGTTTAAAAGAAACTTGTTTGAGAATTTTTCAATTTCTTGTTGTTTTTCCTTTTATTTTAATATTGGTAATTTTGTTTATAAGTTAAAAAAAATGTGAATTTTCTTAAATAATTTTGAGAGAAAAATTCAATTTCCTTCTACTGATGAAATTTGAAATCTTATTTTTATGAAAGTCAGAATGCAATAGCGAATTTCCCATTTCACCCTCATGTACTGTAAATTATTTTTTGGCTTTCAAAAACATAAGGCGTAGAAAAGTGTTTTGCTACCGTCGTTTATGTGATATAATCTCATTGCCAAGATTTTCTAGTTATTTATGTGCAATAGAAGGCTGATTATAGTTCATACATTACATATCATGTGTAAATTTCCATCTTGGTTTGTCGATAAACATATAAACAATAAATATTTTAAACAACTAAATAAAATAAAATCAATTGAAAACGAATAGCTTATTCGTATTGCAATAGAAACAATAATTTGGTTTGTTTTATTAATTAAAAAAATATTGTGGCCATTATATTTGTTTTCATATAAACAATTAATTTATTACTCAATGTAAATGTTGAATAGTATATGTTTGAAGTTACCACATCAACCAGAAGCTAGTAATAATTAAACCATATAGAGAGATAAAGTGTGTAAACAACTAAAATTATAATTTCAACGATAATTTTGCAGCAAAATGGAAAATGTTTGTATTCATTATAAAAGCTTCCTCAAGAGCAGTTCTAGAAATGTTTGCCAAAAAAAGTTTACAACCTTTTTATTAAATTGCTTTAATTTGGAAAAAAAAAATCAAAAATTATTATCAATAAGAAAATAAATTGCCAAATTGGGAAATGACTATAAAAAAAAACTTAAAATTATACATTTTACAATTCAATTTCAAAAATTAAGTATTGTTTTAGAAACAATTATGAAATATTGAACAAAGGAAAGACGAAAAGAGCATTAAATTAAGAAGAAAATAAATGGATATAAAATTTCATTTAAAAAATAAATACATTGAACATCAAATCTGTATGCATTTGATGTATAAAATCAATTAAAAAGCTGTAGATTTCTGCTTTATTTTAATTATTTATTTCTGTCGATGTTTCATCCATGTAGAAGTTATAATAGAAATTTTGTTAACATCCTGTAATTAAAAAGTTGATAGTATCGTTAGAAATTGTAAGTATATGTTTTTTATTTCAAAAATTCCACTCGCTTATTTATCCGAAAACGTCTGTAATTATTAAAATGTTCCAAATGTTCCTAATGCTTTCGACATAGATGCATACCTATTAAGGGGCCTATTAACTTATTACTTCATGTACACTCCCCTTACATTATCTTTCTAAAAACAATCTTTATAATTATACACAGTATCACTGTTCAATATTTTTTTAAATTTACTCCAATTATGGGAAAACTAACAAACATATCGGGAAAATTCTTAAAGATCTGGAAAGCTCATTGAATTTTCTATCTCAATTCATTGGATAATTATTTAACATCAATAATTTTGGATAAGTTTTAGCCAATTATAAAGGAAAATTTACGAAAAAAACAGGGTCCAAGAGTTTTCTCTGCCATTCAGAATTTTATCATATTTTTCTAAAACTGCATGTCCTGAAGCTTTCTATTTTGAAATGCTCTATCCAACGCACGTTTATTTTTCACAATATCTTAAAAAATAAGCGAGATATCGATGTTTGAAAATTCTCAATTTTCGCATGAAGAAGCGAGTAATCTCTCCAAAATCCCCTTATGGAAGCGATCAAAATTTTGGTTGACTTTCTGAAGAAAAATGTTTCTAGAACTGTTGAGCTAGTTAGAGTAGGTGTCGTATAGAACTTCCAACTAATGTATTTTTGTTGTAATTCTTATTACAATAGTAATTTAGAAATTTCGTTTCAAACATTATTAAGTATGATCAAATACAATTATTATTTTTGTATACTTTTTATTCGACGAAATAAAAATAAAATAATTTAATTGAAAGCAATATTTCACACCATTAATTTACTTTATACGATCCATTAAATCATTCTTTCGAATGGAACAATTAATTTTGTTAAAACAACGAAACTATAATTATCGAAAGTAAAGAGCCAGTAGATGTTGTTTATACCTTATTTTATTAGCGTTATCGATTCGATTTGTAGATGATATACGTTCAATTGATAATTTATGGTAATAATATAACCATCTACAATACTTCCTCAAATGCCAATAAAAAATCATTATTTATATAGTAAAGACATATTTCTTATGACAATACATATATGATAGATTTAATAAGATAATTGAAAGCGTGGTTGGTAATGGAAGTAGAAATATAGACAAAATGTCTATTTCGTTTGTTTCAAATCTCATATAACTTAAAATGAGCTATTTGATATATTTCTCTATGAAATACCATCTAACTGGTTTGTGTAATGACAAGAAAATGAGACAAGATTTATATTAGGTGAAATCGAAATTCTTTCAAATACGCAAATTATTTTATCCCTATGTATACATAGGGATAAAAATGAATACAATACAATAAACATAATCTGAAGGGTCAAAAGGAAGAAAAAAATGTATCTAAAATTCACCGAAATTTCAACTATTGTTTGATAGTCACTGGTTAAGGGCTATGTGGATAAAATACGCTATTCGACATGCGAAATTTATCAATTTTCTAACAACGATATATCCCTTATTTTTTAAGATATTGTGAAATTTAAACATGCGTTGGATAGAGAATTTCAAGGCTAAAGCTTTCCACTAAAGGAAAATGTGATAAAATTCGGAATGACAGAGAAAACTGTTGGACCATGTTTTTTTGTACATTTTAAAGATAGAGAATCATACTCTTGTTTTAGAAAGATATTGTAAGGGGTGGGGGGGAATTTATAGGAAAATTTTGAACCCCATTTTCACCTGTTATTTACAACTATGTATTAAAATTAATTAATTTGACCGATGATTGGTATGAAAATATAGGAAATTCCATTTCCTTTCATGACCATATCATAATAATGACAAATGTTTGAAAATCTGTCCATAGGTAATTTTTCTAACCAAGGATGTTTGTGCTGCGAGCGGTATTGCCAGTTGGGCTGAAAAGTTCGTAGCGTTTTATAGAGCAACACATTTTTTTGGCAAAATTCGATTTTATTATTCAACATAGTTGCCATCGAGGGCGATACACCGATTATAGCGATCTTTCAACTTTTCAATACCATTTTTGTCATAAGCTAATTTTTTTAAAAAAAATTCGCTAAAAAAGAGAACGAATGCGTTGTTGGTCAATTTGTAATGCATCGAACTGTTTTAATGTTTATATTTTAGAGTGTTTATGTAAAGTAGGTTCAAAATTCTCATAGAAATTATTCTGCACTACGTGAAGCGTCCACATTGTAAAGGTGGCTTTATTAGAAGGGTGTCCACAATGAGAGAAAATACGCTAATTGTAAGATTAGAGTATTGAAAAGAATATTTGATCCGGCGCATCCACCCAGAGCCCATTTTCGAAAATTGCTACGTCAGAAACGAGCGTTTTTTGGCCAACTTCCAAATGAGCTATCAAGTTTTGCCAAAATGTTCTCCAAGAACTCCACTATAAATCCTTAATGAATTTTCGAATCGCTGGTCAACTAATAGGAGTTCCATAAGAATTGACTATACATTCAAAATGGATAATTTGTATTATGAAAATCGACTCAGTTTTTCGGGCCTTATGCAGGTTTAAAGGAACTTGGCTTTCATTCTGGTACATTTATGCGTCGGCGCATCATTACTAGTACTTGTGGTAAACATTGCTACCTGTAATATTGAAAATTATATCTCTTTGTATAAATTCCTTCCTAAAATTCATTTGGGCTTGTCCACCGTATAGTGTTACACTATTATATAAATTAAACATCACATCTCGTCCACATAAGGTACAAAATAAATGTCGACCAAATGGGTTAAAACACAACTGTATTAGTGTTATAGTATAATTTTTAATTATTGCAAGTCTACTTACTTTATCAATAAAAAAGTTCGATATCAATAATTAAAAATATAACCAATTGTACCTTTAATCGTTTCTATTTATTTATTTCAAAGTAATCAGGTATCGATTTAACATGATAAAAGCGGCTTATGTATACAGGAAAAAAAGCTGATTAACTCTATTGGATCTCATGTTTGTTGTTTTCGTTAGAGAAAGTATAGTACTAAAATATTATCATTTTTATGTTAAATTAATCAACAACTATAAAGTTTTAATGAGAAATGAAGTACATATGTATAAAATTAAGCTCGATTCATTGGTTTGTATAGATATTGTTGTAGAATAGTTAGGGTTTAGGAGTCTTATCGAACACTTTTACATTTTAAACTACTCATGAGTTCGATTACAAGACTGATTGTGAGTTTGTATTCAAAAGCTCTTCAAATGCTACAATCAGAAGTGTTTGTTTTCTTTGTACAAACAAAAGAAATTCTATCTATTTATCTATCTGTTCAGATAGCACGAAAGCGCTCTGTATTTCAAATTTAATTAGTCCGGGAAAAATTCAAAATTAACAAAAAAGTTACAGCAAAGTTTTGATGATTCTTAAACGTTAAAAAGTATTCAGTTGTTTATATTGGAAATGTATAATTTTATATTTTTTATTATATTTGAATGGAGAGCTTTTTATCAATCATAAGTGATATTTGTTTGTTTGATCAATGATCAGAACAATATTTTAAATAACATTCGATTTATTCGTTTTAGTAATATTTGTTGATTTCAATCGACCTGTATAATTGCAGGTGGATGGTATTTTAGATCGGTTGCCTCGTTTATTACGTCGGTTTAGTTAGAAATCGACATTGGTCATTTTAACTGAAGCAATCATGTTCGATCATTATATTACCTACATACTAATTTACTGATAGGCTATACAATTAACATTTATTAACAAACGATTATATAATATGACAGTTGTTATTATGAGCTGCGAATTCATCGATTAGTTGTTATAAAATAATTATAATTACTAATAATTGTAATGGAAATTAGTTAATTAAGTAAGTAAATTATGTACATTACAAAAATTTGAAAAATATAAACTGTAATTTCATTTCATTAAAATCATGTTTGTTGATCTTTTAATAGAATAAGAAACGTGTTCATTTTAGAAATGTTTTCCAGTATAGCAGTGACAAAAACTTTACTGTTTTTTCATGCTCTTTTTCTATTTGTTTGAATTTTGTAGAGTCTAGTGAAATTATGAATTCTAAGCGAATATCTACTGAGACTGAGATTATTTATTATTCTTGCAATGTATATTTTTTTCTGAATCCATTTAGAGAATCTCCCTTCTGTTACTTTTATACATATGCGCTAAGACCTTTAAGTCTTAATTATAGCGCCGAGTAATTAACTTACAACCACATATTTGGTTTTACTATTTTTTTTCTGGTTTTATTATTCGTTTTAGACGGCAGACGGAAAACCCTGACCTATATTGACCAATATATATATATATAGATATTAGATTGCATATACAGTAAGACTTCGCTAATCCGGACTAATTAATGCAGGGGGCAGTCCGAATTACTGAATCGTCCGGATTACTGGAACGTTTTGAAACACATATTAAATATACCTATAGGGTTCTGGCGCTACGGTATCTTCCCTCGTTTGTTAGGTATTTACGAAGTGAATCAAAAATCTTTTCAATATGTACATTAAGACCAATAGACAAATTTCGAGCACTTTACAAAATGCAAATGTATTCAATTCGAGTTAACATATTATAACATAAAGAGTATGCTCCTGATTGTAAATCTTTTTATATATACATATATATATATATATATATATATATATATATATATATATATATATATATCAGGCGAAAAATTACTTAAAATAATCTGTAATTGTTCTCTGTTGAACTGATTTTTGTTGGGCCTCAAAAGCTACGAAGAGTTAGCAATGAAGGAAGCTCCAACCCGATTGAATCCGGATTGTCGAAGAAGTCCAATTCCGGATTACAGTGTTCCAAATTGTTTACCCCTCCTACAGGGTGAGTGGTTACCATCCCCCACTTTCAGGGTGGCATGTAAAACCAGAATATTGTCTAGAGTCTTTTGAGACACAGTAGAAACCAGAACATTGTAAGAATCATATCGTAGAAATAAAGAAATCAACAGTTTCAATTTACAAGTTCTCTGATCCTTCAAATAATCTCTAACATACAGTATGCATAAATGTGAGAGCAAATCAGTCCGGATTAGTGGAATTCCGGACTACAGAACGTCCGGATTAGCGAAGTTTTACTGTACTATATCTAACAATAAGAAATCAATATTTTCTATATTGAATTCATCTGAAATCGAATAAATATGTATGTATAAGCAATATTTTAGATATAGCTTATATCTTCTTTTTCAATTATATATTCAGAGCGTAAATAACGGTTTTTCATTATTAATGAAATTTTTATCAATAAAAGGATGATTATAGTCAATTATAATATGCCTGATTAGTTTCATTGGAATAAAAGCGGAAAAAATGTGAAAATTTTCAATTATTTTCTTGTTATAATATTTAAATATTACGAGAGGATCACTGAATTATTCATGAAATATTAAACAGAAAAATGAAAGTAATATCTACTTTAGTTCTACTTGATGATACACATACATACACACATATTCAAGTAATATTCCCGTTTATTTTTCATTAAAAAGAAATTGTTGACTCTATTTATATTTACTTTTTTTATATTAACGCTACACATGATTTTTTAATTATGTTTATTTCCACTCCAATTCCTAATGAATATGGACATTTTTCAGATTATACTTGTATTTCACATTCAAGGTGATTTGATTGATGATGCAACAGGGAAATAGATATCCATTCCATGAAAATCCTTGTTGGATAGTTTCTATTATATACAAACTGTCCAAAAATAATGCATACAGATCATAAAATCGATTAAATCATCATATTTTGGGGATAAACTGCCCTGCAGGTTCTTCAGAAATTTAAGGGCAAGGTGTATTTATATATACTGACGCTTTTAGTATTAACCTGAAGTTTCACAGAAATAGAAGGTTAAGCCTTTTCAAACAACCTGAATGATCGAAACTTTGAATATTCTAGTTGTTGTCGACACTTTACTAATTTATAAAGACAGACTTTATATCACGAAAGTCATAATTCTTAAACAATCACAATCGAAATTAATTAATTTTCGTCAAACTTTATGTGTGCTTTTATTATTAATTGTAACTTATACAAAAAAAATGTGATTTTTTAATTGTAATTAAGTTATGAAAAATACATGTTTACATACATTACAATTTTCCATTGAAATTAGTACTTTTGGTTATAATGTGCACCTGGCGGCGTTGAATATATTCCCTAAGTCCTCGAAATAAACGAATGAAATTCATCCCAGGTGTTTACAGCAAACGTTTTACAACATGCAAATTAATTAGAAGATACAAGGGAACAAAATATCGAGTCATTTAACTTAATAAACTAAATAGTTAAAACCTTTACAAAGCATTTATAACGATTTTATTTAGTGTTTTATAAATTTCAATTATAATAAAGGATAATACCTACTAAATAAAGACCATTGTTCATTTTTATCAACATAGTAATTTATATGGAAAATATTAAACTATACTATATAGCTGTTTGTTGATATAAATGTGTGTCAACAAAATATCACCAAAAAAGAAAGGTTTTCAAAATAAAAAAAATATTAACCTAAAGTATGAGTTTTATACTTTTATAACAAGCAATTAGGGGTATTGTAGAATCAGGAAAACATCCATAAAATAATTCGTCATTTTCTCGAGGTAAACGAAGAGCTTGTTCTCGAATCACAATCATTCTAATTTTTAAGGACCAATTTATTTTTAATGTTCCTAATAGTTGAACGAATCTTCAACATAAAAGTGAAATTCTCAAATCATTATGCATCTTTTCCTCATTTACTTTAGATAAAGGTAACGACAGCATATAAATGAATTTGTTAATAACCTTTGTTGTCTCCGATTATTTGACTGAACTAGAGAAGGGTTCTCAATCAAATTCATCACGTTTATACGTTATTCGTTCTGTCATCGCCTAGCTAATTTAATTTACAAATGGAATCATCGTTTGATCCGTTACTGGATAAATTCGGAAGTTTGAATTGCCATCGATACTCAAGCTTTTCCACTTAAATTACTTCTTTCTGCAATCGTTATATGTATTCTAACTCGAATTAAAATAGCACTTGTCAAAATTGTGTATTATTAATTAATATTTATCATTGTTTTGTTTCTTTTCGAGTTTTTACTATTAATTAATATTCACGTTAAAATGTGTTTTATTAAAATACTACACGCATAAAATCTGTATTGAATTGCATGATAGTGAATTGGCCGTATGTTTTATTCAAAAATTTAATCAAACTGAAAACCATTCCGAGAACACCAAATTTAAAACTGTGGCTAGTTAAATACAATAAATGAAAATGCAAATATTTTGGTATGCTTTACTGTGAAATAAATTGTACTGTCCGGCGATTATTTCCATTTAATTCTAATGCTTACCAGTATTATATCTTGTTGACGCTTTTATCGTTCCTAATTTATTCTTAAACATATAAATACAATACTTTACATATTTAAGTATGCATGCACGGATATCAATTGTTCGATACATGATATATTAATGTATTACAGTGTATATGCCCGTATTGGAAATTCTGTCTGAGAAGACGTTTCGGCTGAAATCTCCTTTCGTTTTGTTTTTGACTCCATGCATATATCTCCTGGGAATATAGATGCGTAATGCTTCAAAATTTCAGAATATTCTTGAAACATCCAAGAAATGCGTTTATGTATACACCGGGTTATTCACGTAAGACTATATAGTTCCTAAAGCAACTCACAATACATATTTGGTTAGCGATTCAAAAAATATTTTAAGGATTTATATTGGGGTGTCCCTAGAGATGATTTTAGAAAAATTAAAACTCTGTAGTTCATTGCATAGTTGGTTTAAAAAACGCTTGTTACTTGTCGCGATTTTTAACGACTAGATAAACACATAAAACAACTAACAGTAAGAATGACTTGAAGATCCTCCTAACTTTGATTGTTGCCCGTTTTCCCCATTATATTCTGGAATAGGTGGAAATATTCCTCATTCTTTTCTAGAATGCGAAATCATCGTTGGAGGGGTATTCAAGTCACTCTAATTTTCGAAAAGCTAGTCAAATAATGGTAGTTGCCATAAGAATAATATAATATGTCGCAAATATGAAATGCTGCTTTACAATATATGGATATTTGCAGATTTGTTGAATGCATAAAACAATGTAGATAGTTAAATTTAGAAAACTTCCGCGACAACAGAAGTGACCACTGATAAAATCTACAATTAGAATTAACGTTGAATTTGGTAACTTTCGTACGAGATTGATTGAACGTGGTTAATGGTTTGAGAATTCCGACTATTGCGTTTTATTCTCATTGTTAATTATCAAAATCCCATATACATTTAGTAAATCAGCTAAGTTGAACAGTGAAAAATAGTTAAAGTTGAAAGATTTATTTTTTTTTGTGTGTGTGTTAAATATATCCAAGTTAAAATACTTTTGATGGGTAAAAAATACTGTTAGTTGTAGAACTACTATGGTTAGATTTTAGTCGGCTTAGGAAGGTTGTAGCGGTAAATTTTCACGACAGGTGACATTAGTTGCTAGGGAGACTATTCTTGGCATCCCTTGTAGTTCTAGGGACAGTATAACGACTCCTGCAGTTTCAACCAATAGTTCACTCTCTGTCCTGTGGAATTTCTATGTATGCTTAAGGCGGCCCACAGGGACATTTCAGTTTCGCACTGTGATCCCAATTCGAATCGGTCTGTGACATTTGACCATCTATTATACCAGTGCTATCCAAACAAATAAACCGATAATGAGGTTAGTTAACTGCACCTACAAATGTTTCAAGATATTAGAACTATGAAATAACAACGTTAGACCTAGACCTATGTCAGTGCAATCGATATTAGGTATTATTTTCAGGATTAAATAGGAAGGATTTGAATACTAGATACAAGGGACGTTCAAAATTCATCTTATCTATAGACGAATATTTGATAAGATAATTTCATTAAATCCATCTGTGATCCAGTTATTTCATCGGTAATCATTGGGTTTTTAGTTTATAAATGATGTTTTAGATAAGTTGGAAACACAACCAACATACAATAATTACGTTGCTTTCTCTATTGTCTATCTAATGAGTTAATTTACTTTAAACTGAAATACAATCAGAGTGTCGGATTCTATGGAGTTTCAAAATGTCACTGCAATTCAATCATATTACACAAATAGAATTCTATTCTACAGTACGACCATTACTTCGGAGAATTAATAATAATAATAGTAACAATTATGATTATAATGTTAATAATTTTGAATTAAATGTAATAATGGTGTTTGACTAAACTCGCATTAAATTTGTTACATTCATGTTCTTGTCCATGATGAGATATCTTTCCGTAATAATTGAAAGCGACTAGAATAATTTAAATTAGTTTTCTAGTGCGCTTAAAGTATTGTAACAGATTGTTTTAAATTTTAAAATAGTCTTAGATTAAAACAAAATTGTTTGTATTTCAAATATTTCAAATAAAACTTATATATCTTCATTTATAATACGCCGCTAAATTTATTTGAAACGTTATTCTTAATAAACAGAAACATAGAGAAAGTTTTCAGGAGTATTGAATATCTATATAAAAAAGCTCTATCAGATTTTAAACCCAAGAACGAGCCGTTAAAAATAAGTATGTAGGTGTTTCTACACAAATATCTGTTTATAAAGTTAAATGTGATTTTGTGAATATTTTGAACAATAATTGAGGTTTTTTTTTCGTGAAATTAACAACCATTTTGGAATGATCAAAGAACAAAGTGAAATAAAATACGATATTATTATCAACATGACAAAGGTGCAGACTAAACTTATTGTTAGAACATATAATGTTTAATAACGTTGTTCCACATAAAAAAAAAATATAGCTGTCATTTACAGATTGCGGAATATCCAACGCAATATTTGTGAGATTATATTTTTTTCTTTTTAATTAAAACAAAAATATTTCAAGTATTTGAAAAGTTGAAATCTTCGCTGAATCTTCAGACATTATTGATTCCAATCATCACATCATTCGTGTAAAATATTATTCATATTTCCGAAAGACTGGTAACGCAGGTGTCTTAAACAGCATGTTCAACCTTGTTTTATCAAATCTAACACAAATTTCACATACGGAAAAGTTTTTTTTAGTTTGGCAATAACGAACGAAACGAAACGATGAAAAAAAAAGAATTCTTTTAGTATATTTGCAGAGATGGGACAAAAACTAGTTCAATTCTGTTTCCTTTGTTGGAGTATGCTTTATTACTTTCCACTAGAACTATATTATCGTAACATATTACGTGTAATTTATTTGTTATTCATTACTTTATATTCTGTTTTAATTTAAATATAAATTGACGAAAGTGTAAGATTTCTTGCTTACAAGCATATAAATAGAGAGGGTAATCTTTTATGTTATTAACTCTACATTTTTACGTTTTTATAAAGCATTCTAGAGACTTTATTATGGATAAGTGGATATTTTTTTGGTCAAACATTTCTCGTTGAACTCGACTTCAAGAGCAGACATCCATGTTTCTTTAGTAAGAATTTTATAAGAGCACAACCCAATGATGTATAGTTTTTAGTTTTTATATCTAGACATATATTATTTTATTATTTTATAAATAATATAAATTTCTATTTTTCTCAAATTAGAGGGATCAACTTGATATATATTTGAAAACGTGTAATTTATATTGTTCTTTTCAATTGGTTTGATTGCTATAGGCTATCAGTTGTTATAATCAATAATATTTGAAGTTTGCGTGGTAGATGTGGCTGAAAGGGATTAACAAGTTGATTAAAATATCAAAGCCGATAGGTGGTAAATTTAAATGCATGCTTTAGGCAATGAATGCTCCCGATTCTGTTTATGTGAAAAAGTAGAATCGTTTTCAGTATCTGATGGTGAATTAAGTATTATGTGCTATCAAATTACAGGAAAAATCAAGTGAAAAATGACTACAAGAGCTATTTGTTAAATTGACACATAAATAGCGATTGGGAAGTGAAAAAGTGGACTTTCTTTAAGGTAGAACGCTACTGGATGAAAAATAAACTATGTGTTCAAAAATTTTCAAAAAATTACCATAGCTTAATATTTGGATAAACCTCACTTATACCAAGTTTAAACCAAATCTGGTAGGAAGTTTTCGAGAAAATGTGGAAAAACCATGTTTTTCACACGCTTTTATTTTTTATCTGGGAAAGTTTCTACCAGATTTTGTTTAAACTTTTTTATCACATCTGATGAAGTTTTATTTAGCTTCTGTATTTTTTTGTTTAACTTTGAACACATAGTTTCCACAAAAAAAAATAAAAATGATGAAATAACGAATTAAGCGTATTAATGATAATTTACTCTAGAAACCAAGTCTACGGTATAGAATCAGTGATGAAAATTAATATAAACGAAATTATTTGGAATAAACATCGGTTTTTTCATTAATTTACACGTTTTAAAATTATAATTTAAAAATTCCCTCTTAGCAAGTCCTCCCCGGTTTCTGGCGGCCTCAGTTGAGTGTCTATCTATGGAACCTCTTCTACCTGCTGCCATCTATAGTTCAGAAGAAATAAACAAAATGTAAATAAAAAGGGTAGGAATCTTCGACGAATTTGTAAAAATGTAAAACGTACATACATACATATGGTATATACCTACAAGTATATTATGTAGACAAAAGATCTGAATAAATAAATAAAAATAACAATGGACAAGTGTATACATATATACTACGTCGGTTCAGAATTTTTTGTTGTTGCTTGGCGTTAGAACGGAGGGCTATCCGAGAACATGTGTTAAAACGTCCACTTTTGAAAAATAAGTTTTTGGCTGGAAAATCTCCAGAAAATTACCTTTTGCTTTCCCGGAAAAATAAATTGTAAATATGCAATCTGTTTACTACACAATTTACAGTGTTGAATGCAGACATTTTACCCAAGGAGAAAAATATGATTTTATAATTTTCAATGTGTTCTACACGTCTAATTATTAAAATTTCGAATCAAAAAGTTAACAAACAGGTCTAATTGTAAATAATTTACTCATTGTATTTTATTACCTACTACGAAACTTGATAAAAGCAGGCCATATTCTCCCTATTGTACTATTTCCGGGGCGAGGGAAAAAAGGGAATTTATATTATAACAATTCGAATTACTGCGTAACTTTCCCATTATATTTTCCGTTTTGTATATGTACAGTAATTATTTGGATTGAAGCTTATATTTATAATATAATATGGAAATAATTATTATTTTAATATTTTTTAGTTGAGATATAAAATAGCTGGGTACAATTTATTTGGGATTTTTCGAACCATTTATTTCAATGTTACCGACGAGTGAATATAAGAACACGAAAAGGATAGAAGATAGCAGAAGATAGAACGATTTTGAAAGGTCACGTAGACACATCTTACTTATTTGTAGTGTTTCGAAGGTCAAGGGATTCTCTTTTAAAAAAACAAACTTTTGAATTCATAAGCAATCTAACCCCAACAGTAAAGGCCGATCCACACACGGAGATATATCTTATAAGACGGTCTCATGGTACGGTGCAATGATATATATCTATCTCTGTCGGTATCATGTATAGACAAAGCTAGATATATATCACTGTACCGTACCATGAGACCGTCTTACTAAGATATATCTCCGTGTGTGGATCGGCCTTAATACATATACATACATATAAATATAGTAAATAACTGACAGATCCTAATTAGTTATCGTGATTCACGATCAATGTCAAGGAGTTTTTTTTGATTATTATTATTTTGATTATTATTATTATTATTAAAATTATTATTATTAAATATACGTATGTATGTAAATATGTATTGGTGGATGAACACATTTTTTTTCTCGTTTTCTCTATATTTCCACAATATGAATTATTTAATTTTGCCGCTATCATAAATAGTGTTGTTTCCATTGGTTCTTTGGTGTTTTTTTTTTCGTCTTCTTATACAAATTCAGCTACTTATATCTATCTCGGATTACATAGATTCACATTGTCTATGTTCACATGTTCTCCTTCTTCTTTGTTTTTTTCTCAAACTTCTGTTGTCAACAACAATAAAATTGAGGGTTGAATCCAAGGGGCGACCGTGAGGGGTGTTTGAGATTCATACATATGCAAGACAGTAAAATTATAACCTACTTTTACAAAGTTTCGTATTGTTTTATTTTGGTATACATATATACCTGTTTATTAATTTATTAAATTTAAATTAATAATAATAATAATAAATAACTAGTCATACATGTAGTACCTAAGCATTGAGATATATTAAAAAGAATTCCCCCTTCACCCCGGGATAAAATCTATGATTTGAACACTGATAATTCCACTCACAATCAGGGATATTGACACCCGATTATTATCATTTATAAGAGAATATCTCATCAAAAATATCAATCAAATAATTAATTTCGATAATCTAGTAATGAATTTGAATATTAAAAAAAATACATATATTGAAAACATAATAACAATTATTTAGTAGAGAAGGAGTCGTGTGCTTTACCTATATACATACATTGTCGATTGTATGTATCATAGACGAGGGGATTATATACATGTATTATTTACTATCCCTCTCTAACATGTATATCGGAAAAGTGAAACGATATATCCAGTCCTATATACTTATTGTTAGTACAAAGAAATGACCTGAATAACTGGCCCTGTTCAGAGCAATCTATCGAAGAATAGAATAAGCTACTTTTAGTTATAAGATCTAGATCTCCTTTGATATTGTATCTAAGCGGCAAATTTCGAACCAAGCTATTTCAGTGCCATCTGGCGTTTGCGAAACGTTAAGTTCATACCTCCCACTCAACGTTAAGTGTATTTCTTTAGAAGAAATTTAATCACAATATTCTTCTTGCATAAAGATAAACGTGGTTTGCTACGTGTTTCAAGTTGATTTATTTACAACTTCTAAAAGATGAATGAATAGAAAGCAACAATATGAGTTATTATTAATATAAAACAATTTTCATTCATTTCTATTTTATAACACACATTTCCACTGGCGTATTTTAGAATTTGGCGTCTTGAGCCTATAAGGTTTGCCATCTCAGAAATTAACGAAAAATATAGAAATGTGGTATGTGTAAACTTTATGCACGGCACGAAACTTTAGGTCATTTTACATCTTCAAGAATGTGTTACTGTGTGTCGAAAAAATATTGAACCGAAAACCGAAAAAAAAACCGTAATTTTCGCACGAACTAAAATTGTAACCGAAACGATGAAAAAGAAATTAATTGAGCCGAAACGAACACCGGAACGAAAAAATACACTTCAACGAAAATAATTTTGTTAAGAAAAAATGTTTTCATTGATTTTCCATTGAATGAACCCATTGTTAATTAAATAGCTTAAAAAACAAACAAATACGTAATAATGAAAAACGCCTATACAAAAGAATAGAAAACATTTATTAAATATTTACATTTTTTGCCATGCACAAATTCGTCAATGATATTGTTATCACTAATGATTTTAAAAGGCGCCCTAGGCTGAGGTGTCGCCCCACTCGCCCCTCGCAGCTTGCCGCCATAGGCCATGGCCATATGGTAAATACGCCACTGTACATTTCCATCGGAATTGTCGACGGTTTACTTATTTACAACAACATAGAATGTTTTGTTAACGCCCGCAAAATACCTTTCATGCAAAATAGCTCATCGTACGTAACATTTTGAATTTCTCAAAGAAACAACTGTAGTGAATTTATGCCTAAAATTACACCGCCTCAAATATTTAACTTATTAACGTTTTCATATTAAACAAAACATAACGTAACAACAAAACAAAAACAAGCTATTCCATTGCTGTTTACGTCAATAAACGGCAGTTACGGTAAGTTGGCTGTTTTGAGATTCTCTTTTTTTTTTTGTTAAACACTAAAGAGCTTAATAGAAAAAAAAATTAATCTTCAATTAGGATGTTGGTGTACTAAGCGGTCTAAATTCGTTCATTGGGGATTATGTTGTTGGCTTTTTGTAACTTTTTACTGTCAGATTTTCATTGCGATGAAAAGTTTTTGTTTACAACGATGGTAAATCTTCAAAGTTTTTGATTAATTTTCGCTTAATTTTCATCAGATATAATATTCGATATTTATTATATTTACAAGATAATATTATAAATTTGTAATAAAAATCAAATAACGGATTTATTTGAGTTTATTTGAATGTAAAGGAAATTTGAACGTGGGAAATTTGTTATCAGGTTAAATTTGTAGAGAAAAGTGATTGGTTTCTATTCGTCGACATAGGGACACTTGAAGGAAACTAGAAAGCGTGTACTTCGATATCGTCGTAAATATTGAATGGAACAGTTCACCGATAAACGATTTAACGTAAAAAGCTTCAGGCATGTTCGGGTTTTCTTCAAGAAATGGAATAACTTGTATTATTTCCCGGATTTATCGCTAGAATTTAAATGGATGTAGCTAGATAACTAATGTGGAAGTTTTTAATTTTGTTCCTATTTATAATATTTAATATTGTTAACGTGTTAGATTTCTAACATTCGAATATCGATTGCATTCACACACCAGCTAGCTATGTATGTATGTTTCATTTTCATTAATTTTGAAATCCTATTGTCAACGTTATACGGGTTTGGTTTATTTTTTAAAATTAAACAAAAATTAAAAACTTATTTATTCAATTCTGATAACGGCCGACACAAATCCTTAAAATCAACGGTATCATTCTAGCCAACCGTCAGACTAAACTTCGTTGATTGTTAGTTTATTCAAATTACACTCGTTTTAAGCCTCGTTATTTCTACCAGTAAAAGTTTTCATTCTTAGAATGAATTGTTGTAGTTTGAAATTTCGTCACGCCAGTTCAACGAGTTAATTAGATATATTAATCACTTTTTATTAGTACACCCCGGGAGTGTAATGATAGGGAGTGGTTCACAGATTTCATCTTCTAACTTGTAATTATGCCTAAGCGGTTTTGAAACTAACAGTCGAACTGGCTCCCTTATACTAACACACACATCAAATTATCATTAAACAAATATACAACGTGTTGCTTGTCTAACAGGTAATAAAGGTTAAATTTAACGAAATTTAAATGTACTCTTTTATGTAATTTTATATTCGATCTTTGACTTGTCCCAAATGATCACTTTTGTACGTGAAAGTTGTAGATAAAACATTAATTTACATAAATTAGTCGACCTAATTTGTTACTTAATTACATTATCCTTATTAAGATACAGTATATTTTTAAGAAAATCTATTAACTACAAGAAGAAATTGAAGATAGTAGCTGGAGTAAGACAATGATTATGCATTTGGTAGGCTAAACACTAAATGAATAATACTATAGAAGCGAATTTATTTGTTCACTAAATTATCCCGATACAATTTCCATATAAAATTTGAATAGATATCTACTTTATCAACAGACGTACACTTTAGTGCTCATTAATTTGTAGAAATTAGATTCAAACATACTCAAATTTGATTTATTTGAAATATTTGATAATTATAAACGAAGGGGGAAAATTCTGTTGAATATAATCAACTAGCTAGATAGATTAACATATTCTAAAATGGGTAAATAGTCAACATTTGAAATGATCTGGCTTGGTTTTAATAGAATATTAGAAAAGCTATTGTACTGAAATTATCAAATAATTAGAAAGTGGTATAGAAATAGAAGCTAGGACAGACACAAATGTGTCACACATTTCTAACAGAACATGTAACTGTCCAAAGGCCATCTGAATACAATTACAGACCAATCACAATGTTTCTCACATAGTAATTGCTTCGATAAAAAGCATTCATTTCAATATAGATATAGCTGAATATTCTGTAGACCAGTGTTTCTCAAACACCGGTTCGCAGAGAAATTTTATCGCTCCGCAATGAGAATTTTCAGATGCACAGCAATTGTTGCAGATTGGTTTTTTTTACAGATAGTTACTCCCCTTTGAAAGACTATTATGCAACTTACTAGTTCCTAGTTTGTCTTAGATTGAGAACCACTGTTTTAAACCCTAGATCTCTATACTCCAGACTTCTAGACAATTACATAGTTGCAATTTCTGTTTTATTAATTGTTGTCCGTTGATTGCAAATTTTGATATTAAATACAATTGTTTATATAATAATAAGGAATTTGGTTTGGAAATATCCATTTCACAAATATGGGACGAATTATAATTGATGAAATAAAACAAATTACTCAAAATCTAAATCCCATAAAATTATATATTTTGGATTACATAATGTTTCGGCATATTAAATCCCATCATCAAATTAATTGATTTATAATCATTTTTCAAAAATTCTCTCAACGTTTATCTCTTATTTAATTTTTACATAATTTTGAAATTATTATCCAATAATTCAATAATTTGAATCTGATGATGGGATTTAATATCCCAAAACATATATACATATGTAATCCGAAATTTTATGGGATTTGGACTTTGAGAAATTTGTTTTATTTTATCAAGCAATTTATTGTTAATTTTCATTTAACAGTTTCAAAAATATGTTTTTATTCCTTGTTTATTTAAATTATGAAGCTTATTACGTTATATTCTTTTCTTGAATGCCAATTCTATTCGACACAATCATTTTTAAAATATCATTTTATAAATGCGTATTGAAAAAGGTGTAGAACTACTCAGTTGTTTGTTTTATTAATATCCGCTTCTCACCCCATCTGACACTTAACGACCCTCATCACGTCCTTTTAGATTCGGTGTCCGAAAAAATGCCAATATTTAAGTATCCATAAAGCGCTTGTTTTGAATCAGGCATTTCACGCTTTCTCCGACGAAATCTTCCGTTTATGGAAAATTTTTAGGAAATCCTAAATTACAGAGGAAAATCCTAGAGTATGTCAAAAATTTTACGTTAAGATTTTTTGTACAATTTTAAATATAAATGAACGGATACAAGTTAAAAAATATTCATTGCTCTTTATTAATTTTTCTGATTTTCCAAAATTGGATTTTTCGTGATCCGAGTCGTATTTGCCCATAGTTGAGCTTTCAAACAACTTTTCGTACGATTTTTATCTCTATTATTGTAAACAAAATCTTGTTTGGAATTTTTCGACATGCTCCAAGATTTTCCTCTGTAACTCAGAATTTCGTTAAAATTTCTAAAGCGGAAAACTCTATCGAATGCACCGTAAATTGCACGATTTAATGCTGCTTAGAGAGTTTCAATATCTCAGAAAACAAGCGAGATATCGATGATAAGCGCTGTCGTGAGCATATCCGGTGATGCTCACTTACAATTCATCTTAATGCCGTGAACACCACTAGTGATACTTACTCATAGTTCACCTAGGTGCCGTGAACATCACTCAAATTGCAAGAATTTATGGCTTGTGATTATTTTATTTCTATCCCGGCACACGGGAGATGACATTTATGTCTTATAGTGGCAGCCAGCGTGTTAAATACTGACATTTTTTCGGACAGACTTGAAACAAAGTCACTATTACTTGATTCTAGTTGATGCATAATTTTATGTTTTCAGTTGTCTTTGCTCGATTTGACTGAACTTGTTGAAACAGAGATGATATTTCGTTATTTATACATAAGACAATCTTGGTAGTTTTTCTCAGTATTAGATCATTAATAAACGTGGATTTGGCGTCTTTCCATTGTATTCATCTATGCGGGTGTCATGATTATTCGAACTTACTGTTAGACCTTGTCGAGCCCATTTAGCTTGACACGTGAAAGGCGGTCCTAGTGCTTTTAACTGTGGAAACCACAAGACTCTGAATGCAATTCAGGAAACATTGCTAATCTATTTGTTTCATTTAATTTCGGACTGCCCAAAATTTATAAAGTTTAATCAAGAATCCAATAACAAATATTCTTATTGTAAATTTATTGTTATTGCAAGTTTTTTTTCTTGATGTAATCCTACGAAACGATTTATTTTTGTTGTTAGATAAATGTCATATTAATTTTATACTTAACTTTAGGGTATATCAGGTTCAAGCGTTAACAGCCGGCGTAAGATAAATATTTGTTATTATGATAAACGTCTATCGCTATTTGTTGTACTTGACCAGGTAGAATATTGCCTTCTGGCTTATAGAGTTTGCTTAGGCTATAACATTATCTATAACAAAGATTTATTTCTTGATTCTCTTACATATTAATCGAAAAATTTGTATTAAAAATTAATTAAATTTTCAAATTATTTTAAATTAGTATTTTATATTTATATTTATTAAACTAAATGTTTTCCTTCTATTTACTATAATTCCTTATATAATAGTGCCTGTGTCTACAATAATGAATAGTGGATTATTGGTCTAATTGAGTTTGATATTCCGATAATTTGTAACAATTGGAAATTGTGATTTGTCTTCTTAATTATTAATTGTTTTAATACAAATTATAGAATATTTGAATGAACCCGTTTTAATACCTGTCTTAACACTAGATTTAGATGCTGTACCTACAAACAGAAATACGTTTCCATAAGCGAGTTTTGTCCTCTAGGGATGAAACTAAACAGGAGAGATATTACTAATTATTATGCAAAGTGCGTGGAATTGTGGTTTTGCACACTGACTTGTTTGCCTCAATTTCCATAGAGTTGTATATATACTACAACTAGAACATAGTTTACGTTAATTATTGCAGAATATTTAATTTCATTATAATATTGATCATAATGGAATCTAACTAATATTATACTTTACCGACAAAAGAAGACATTTAGAAAGACAGAAAAAATTTGTCTTCAAAAGCCCTTAAAAGTTTCTGATACAATATATTTTAGTAAATAAAACCTCTCCATAAAATCCTTATAATATCTCTATCTTATAAAGAAGAATGAACTGATCAATCCATAACTTTCGTAGTCGATACATTATTATAAAAAAAATTGAAGCTCTAGTTGTTTCTATAGCTTACAAAAATGAGCAACCGACTATTATTTTTATATCAATGAGCTTTCGCGAGTGCTTTGAGGATTATTATTCGAGAGAAGGTACCTAGTTATAGTTTGCACGTTTTCTTATACGTAAGCAAGCGTTAAGCATAACTTTACCTCACAATAAGATAAAACAAGCATCAACAGTGTAACACGGTCGCAGTACTAGCTTTGAGTCTTGTATAAAATCAATGTAGAGTTCTTGTACAAAGTTCAAATGGGGCATTTAAGTTTGTTGGGCTTATATTTTAAAAATTTCAAATTGTTTGGTTTGTATTGTTTAACATATTCTATAAACAATAGGAATTCCTTCCGGATTGCTATATACTCAATGAATAAGATACATTTGGGGCCTCCTAATTGCTGTCCGATCTGTGTATGATTATCAAAATAAACAATGTTGTTAATATGAATTATAAACAGTTTATCGATTCGATGGAATTCTTTCAAATTGAAAAATAAGAATAAATATATCAACAACATCGTAATGTAATAATTCTCTATAGCAAGATTTTGTAGTGTTTTTGATTGTAACTTAACTCGTATATCGATAATAGTCAAAGATATATGGTAGGTATGATTTTAAAGTAATATTATAAAAACGTACTTTTATAATCGGTTTACATGGCAATATGATTGAATTGTTAGCAATAATTCTCTGAAACAAACATAAATCATTACGGTTTGTTGAACTGTTGAGATTTCAATGTGGTTAAAATTTACCGTGAAAAATTTCCACCTTTCAATAGAAAATCGAATTATCCACTCAATATAGCACTTAAATCATGCGCGATACCAATCAGATATGTGAATTTTATATTACAATCCTCAGGCTGTTGTTTATAATCCAATATTAAAAAATAAATATCAATAGTTTCTTTTTCTTTTCTTTTTTAAAACATTCTCGAGTTATGATTGGTTTCAATCGTATTCTTTTCAATAGTGTAATTCGATTACAGGACAGGGACACGTTCATCTTAAGCCTCGTTTGGAATAAATTCACTTAACGCGAACGTGAACAAACACTCAGGTGTGAATTGGGGACTTTAAAATATCCTTTTGTAAATAGTATTCAAAGAAAAATGCTCCAGAATGTTTTTCAATTGTTTGTTGAACGCTTTTCAGAAATAAAGTTACAAACCTTTATCTTCATTGTAATGTTAAAATAATAACCGTGGAATATTACCACAAATAATTAAATCTGCAAAAACTTAATTTTAGCCTTTGATAAAGGATAAAGATGTACATAAATGAAGAATTGACGGTACAGTGTAGGCTTTTATAAGTTGTTTTAGTATATGAACAGAGTATTGTATAAGATTATTCGATTTTATCAACACCAGCTGACGTTCTAAATAATTCTAAGTGTGTTGAAGATTATTAAATTGCCTTTATTTGATTGTTGAGAAATTATTTATAACTATTTTGTCGAATATATGCTTTTGACATGTTTAATATATTTAGTAGTGATATTTTACAAACTTGGTGAATTAATTTGTTTTCTGTATAGTCTACTAACTATAATCGTATTTAGAGTTAACAATGCGTAGTAAATTGACACCTACCATTAGAGGAGTGGAGAAACAAATATTAAACATATTAGGAATAAATTGGATTATAATAATCAAGTCAATATTGATAATTGTGTTGATCAAGCAAAATAAAATCATTAGATAATACGATAAATAAAGCATACAAAACATAATATGATCAAATACAAATAACAATGATTATGATGTATAGCATTACTTTAGATAATAGACAATAATAAAAGGAAAATGTACGTATTTACAAAACAATAGGACCTATAATTTTTTGGAATATTTCAATAACAAGCTTCATTTAGGCGAATGTAGTTTATCAAAAAAGCAAAAGTAGTTAATTGTATAGATATGATCTATAAAAGACCAACGCAATTAATTATAAATGCAAAATTAAAAAGCTTACATTTCAGAAACTGTCTAAAACATATCTAAATGAATAAATATTCCTTTTAGAGAGTAATAACTTCCCCAAGTCACTTATTTCCATTGAAATGATTCAACAAATAGGTCCTTTTATGTAGGTAACCACAACCACATCTTTCAAGCATTTACGTTAGGTTTTTTAAAAAAATGAATTTTCTACTTTTACAATATCATTTCTGATTAAATTGACTTTTATAGGTCTTACACTGAAAAAACCTAAGTTTATTTATAGGCGTAACTACATTCTATATACTATACTTAAAAGGGTTGATAATAATTTAGATTGTTGAAAAGATTTGACAGCTGATTTAAACTGAATTTATTGTATGGCAATAAGGGTTAATGTCGATTTGTTCCTATTTTTTGTTGTGTGTGAGTGTTTTATTGAAATTCAAGAGAAAATGAACAGAAACTAACATAAAGTAATAAATAGGTACGGAAATATCGTCTTAGAATAAAAGATGATTCCGTGGGCTCCTCAAGGAAAAGAACCAAGTCATATATTAAGTAAGACTCACATTTTCTCGAGGTATTTTGCTTTTATAGTTTCTACCCTTAATGTAACATTTCCAGTTTCACTTCAACACCACCTCTATAGAACATTATTTTTATCGTCATTATTACCGATAATGATGTTGGTAATATTGCTCCTTTTTATTAGATATTCAATTCAAGAATACTTTCGTTTTTAATTATTTAAAGACAAGAAAGATGTTAATTAATTTATTCAATTTTCAATAGATACAATTGTTGAATGTAAGTATTCAGTAGAGGTATTGTTTTATTTTACAAGTTTTCTCGTTTAAAATAGCCCCCTTTGTGTTGATAATTATAGGTAACTTGAACGTATTGTTTCAGTTATCATCTACGTTCTCGTTCTAATCAAAAGGCTCTACGAATTATTTATTCACTCAACTTTCGTTTGATTTGTAATATTTAAAACAGTATTATTAATTATAACGTGTGAGTTATGGTTTGAACTGATTAATAGACTTACTTTTAACGTTTCTAGAAATGTTGTAGAGCAGGTGGAACACAACCGGTCTCTAAAATCGGTCGTAAAGGGAGGTTTTAGATAGAACACTGGCAGCAGTTGCTTGTTATAGCTTACAATGCCGCAGCATTCGTTCGAATCCACACATTGATATAATGATTATAAGACCTGACAGATATATTAGCATGGATCTTCCTTACACCACTCTCACTGTCTTGTACTTAAAACAAAATTTAATTATCCCCACTGAGGAAACTATTTTTTTTCCACAACGGTCTCAGGTGAATGAACAATAAACAGGGAAACACAATTCCCCTTTAAATCCCAAAACACATTAGAATCCAACTTTCAATAAACCAAATCTTCGCCAAACTAATCAATTCTTTTCTATTATTGGTATTGAATTTTTATTTGATGTAGAAATTGATTTGTCTAGGAGTCGAAAGATAAAATCATATTTAATGCGAAATTAGTTTCAGACTATCTCGACCAGATTCATCTCCTTCAGGCGACAAATTCAATTACCTTATTCCGATATTTCAAAGACGTCTCTAAGTTTCTTTGAATAATACACAAGACAATCCAAATTGATTTAAATAGGTGGAAAAAAATCTATATTTAATTGTAGAAATATTGAACTGTTGCTATCCGATCATTACTAGCCGTTTCATACTTCATTAGAGTGTTCGCCCGTCAACGATACGTTATAAACTCTTCGTTAGAGCTAAAAATCAAATCGTATAACATGTATATTTACGATAATTTCGCAAGTAACGGAAAAATTACATATCATTGTAACCGCTTAAATCTTTCACGTAAAGCGAAAACGTATTTCCGTTATAATCGGTACCTTATACTATAATTTAAGGCTATAAAATATCGTATCGGTGATGGGCGAAAATTCTCTAATATAAACTCGATTTTGATATTAGTTTTGTTTATTACACGAAAACAGTACAAACACAATTTACTCTAAATTATTGTTGTTTGTTCATCAAAGTTGCAAAATTAAATTAAATTTTTAAATAACAGAAACTTTTATATTTTTTCATATTTGAGAATACTATTGAACAATTATCAGATACGGTATTGTAGGAGTTTACTGTATTTGTACATCAAATTGGTTCAATTTTTAAATAGAATTGAATCAATACCAAAATTACTATGTAATGTTTAAAGTGAAAGTTTCTACGTATTGCCTGATTTTTATCGAAAATTGGGAAACGAACGTCGTATTTCGAATTCGTAAAGTTTTCCCATGTAAAAGCATAATTGATTATCTTGGAGAGTAAAATTCACTCAAAGATTGAAACTTGTCTTGTTTTTAAACAATTTCACCTGGTAAGTCTGTCAAACTAATTTATGAACGTTCAAAACAATTTTTAGAATTGTTTTTAAACACTGATTTAGTGAGACAACTTCACAATTTGTTTATAAACAACAGCTGACCTTTTTTTATTTACGCCCGTCAAATAATCTTCGAATATAACTAAATAAGATTAAATATAAACTTTTACTAAACAAAATTCAACGTTTGACAACTGCTTGAGACTTGTAAAACGTATCTCTTACTATTAACTCTGATAATTATATATTTTCAAAAAAAGTCCATGCTAATTTTTCATTTATGAAACGTTTTATTACAAAGTTTTTAACAGTTTTTGATTTAATTTGGCGTGAGTTCATCTTTTAAATTTCAAATGGTCTTGTAAATTTTAAGATAAAGTAATAACCTGGGTTAATATTCTTTAATAAACATATAACTTTTTACTCATTTTTAAATCAAAACTATAAATATTTTCGTAAAATGTACATTCAAAGTAATGTTTGTATAGAAGATTTTTAACAAACTAAAAATTAAAATTCTTAATAGATAAACTGCTTTTTCTACATTAATAAATAACGTAGAGTGAAATATGACAGAATGAAGACTTTCAAAACGAACATATTTGGTTAATTTACAGACAGATGTCTTATTTGAAAATTCAATACTTAACCTGTAGTAGTAGCATGTATTTATTTTAAAAAGAACAAGCGACAGTGATATGTTCACAACGAGAACATTGAAGGATTAACAGTATTAAAGGAAATTATGTACACTTGAACAGGATGCACCTGATACAACAGATCGATAAAGCTGCTGTAAGCACGATTATGATCGTGTAAAAACCGCCCCCTATACCTACGATTACATTTAAAAATAGTGTTATTCAGATGTGAAAACTGACATCTGTAATATTGTTGCCAAACATACAACATCCCGTATGAAGTCGTAGTTGCGTTGAGCACTATTAATCTGGACTAATTAGAGAGCTTACTGCTTTGTTCGTAATTAGCACACAATTTGTTAACTGAAACCCGAATAGTATGCAAATTTTCTCGATGTGCATTAATAAAAATAAATAAAATCTAGTTAATCGAATTTTTGTGATAAGAGATAAAACAATAACAAAAAGAAATTAATGTTTGTTTATAGTTGTTTTTGGTCTTTTTATGGGATGAAATTTAATCAAATTTTAAATTGAATTCAGACAGAGTACTTATTGTATTAGGAAAATAGAGTAACGAACCAGATAATATTTCTCATTACGGTGATATCAAAAATGAAATACCTGGAGGTTTGTCGTTTTTTCTTTCTTTTTATATCATCATACTCAGACCACGTAGACATTAGTTGACTTTATTCATTCTGTTATTCTGATAAAATTCCTATAAACGCCGATTTGTTGTTGTTATCATACAAGAAAAGTTTAAATAAAGGAAGTTCAATATAAATGAAGGTTTCAGATATCAAAGGAGAATAACTCATTTATTTAGAAAATTGTCCAGTAGCTATGGATATTACCAAAAGAGCGAAACTTCAGTGTTGCTTATAAATTCTTTGTATTAAGTTTCTAATACATACATAGATATACTCTCTATAGATATAATATATCGGGTTATTCACTTCGGATTATACCGGGTGGTCCAAGTAAGACTGTAAGTTCTTATGGCAAGTCATATTTTTGGCAGGCGACTCGAAATATATTTGAAGGATCGGTCCTTGGAGGCTTATCATTTTAGCATTTATTTTTTATAATGCAATGGAAAAAGTGAAAAAAAATCAATGTTGAGAGGGTCTTCGAGCCATTTTTAGTCATTTTACTTATTTAGCTCGTTTTCGAAAATCGTAAACTTTTTCGAAACGAGCGTATTTTGACCACCTACCAAATGAGCTACAGGGTTGTAATTTTGCTAAAATAGTCTACAGGGATACTGCTACAAATCCCTGAAACATTTTGAGAATTGTTCGCCAAATAATGGGTGTTGCCATAAAAACTAGTAACAGTAAAGTGGTCCACCCGGTATAAGGAAAGCAAACTACATGCCATAGTTTCTAATTAAATTGTCTCTAAATTTAGTTGAAACCACTGTGTTTCATTTTGTTGATAGATCCTTAGAGTAACTGCTTTAATGACAATAAAAACTAAACTTATACGTTTACTTATAGTGTTGTAACAGACTTCGGTGGCACTATTTAGACACAAATACATGTTTATAATTTTACATTCTAGAAAATCGTATTGTTAGTAGTCCTGCTGTTTGAAGCGAGATGAAAATTGAATAATTTCTGCTAGTTGCAACCAGGCACAATCAAATTTTATACGGCCTTATCGTATCTAACAAGATCACATTGTGTTGTTGATATTATTATAGACGAAGCTGTTTGAGTTCTATATTTAGGTATTTCAAATTGGTAGGTAGTAGTCACAATGAAATTTTTGATATTAAAAATTATTAAAATGAAATTTTCATAATAACTAAAACTAATAGATATTTGCATATAGAATGAGTCTGATGAATGCAATCGCATGTATAAATATAGGATATATCATATAAACGTCATTATTCAGAAAATGTGAACCACTCTCAATTCTACAGAGATTCATTTATCATAACTGCGTATTATATAATGGTGATATTTGGCCAACAATGGGGGATTTAAATTATTTCCAATACCGTCATGATTAAGGGCTCTCTCAAGGACATTTTATCGATAAACTGATCTGACAAACACTGACTCCATAGTTGATATGTTTCGATAGAATTTGCTTTATTTTAGACATTTTTATAGGTCAAGCACAGAAACCTTTATTATTTTTTTGTTATCGATATAAATGTTTTTATTGTTAATATAATTGCTATCAATTCTAATTTTCATTGGATCTTTGATGACATCTATTACGACCAACCAGGTGATAAGTAATTTATTTGAAATAAATATAGTAGTAGTTAAACTAGAAACTTTTATAGTATTTATGCAAAAAAAATACGATAACTAGCTGAATTATCAATTCAACAGCGCAGGTATAGATATAGTATAGAGATTAAAGTATTTATAGAAGCCAAGCGAGAATAATCTTTAGGATTTCGTTGAGGAGCGGAGGTCCAGGCACGTTTCACTTGTCGTATTTTTGTGTATTTATTATCTCTAGCCGGCTGGATATCGATTAATGGGAAATGAAGTTGAAAGTGTATTAAGAATTGTTACTTTTTTACAACTATAATTGCGATTAAAATAATTTAATTAAAGATGCCAGTTTCCTAGTGAACATTTTCTAAGCATCTCATGCGCCTTCCTCGTCGGCAACACTAAAATTGATGTTATATAAGGCAGGAAAATGAATAAAAAGTAGCTGGATATAAGTGAAAAATTGAAGAACGACATCTTTCGCCAGATGCTCTTAAAACTTTAAAATAATTTTATCCTGAATGTAGAATATAAATAACGATGTATATAGTCTTTTACTGTAACTACCACTTAACCTTTCTTGTCTCAACTAGTTTTCGAATCTTCCAGTCGTGTCTGCATTGAATTATGGACAAATTACCGATTGTGAGCACAATCAAATTAACTGTCCGTTACAAACCATCACCGTTCCAAATAAATTGCTCACATAAAAATAATTCTTTTGAAGAATTAAACGGACGGTGCATCTAATACGAACAAACAATTTGATTGAAAAATCCGTTTTTACATTTACAATTTCATTTATGCAGATTAAGTGAATTTCACAAATATAACCGAATCATGTCTACATTTGCAACTAGTTGCATGCATCATCAGTAGCATTTCTGTTCTTGTTTTCGAATTACTGTTCATAATTTGCTGTATTAACAGACAATTTAAAATAATCATTTATTGTTTTTAGAGTTAGAAATGAAACTGTATTTTATCATCATAAGTATTCCTTACCAGGCGACTTTTGAAATTTGATTTGTTGACATTATCGACATAATGTCTCTTACTACTCTAATTAATATTATTTTACTTAAAGAGACGGTATAAAATAAATATTTGACAACGCAATTACAGAAGTAATGTTAGTTTAAAACATAGATGTGGATTAGATTGAGTTAAATAATGCATTATTAATATGAGAAATAGTGGTGGATTGTTTTAATGTCGAACATTAGTTGGTTGACAGTAGATGATTGTTGTTACAACTCTCCAATTATAATAAAGTAATAAAAGAAAGCGTAGTCGTCAACTTATTATAGTCATTAGTTTAAGAGCACACTATTTATACTTGTTGGCGTTGAACAGGATGACTAAGGGTGAACATTCATCTTAGATAACAATACGGTAAACTGGCTAAATCAGCATTCGTTAGTCTGACCCGGTCATAATCGACCGTTCAAATCAGACTAGTAAATGAAACGATGAGAACTTTGATCTGTAGTCATGTTCCATTAAGATTAATTCCCTTTATTGTCCCATAATTCGTTTTTTTTTTGTGAATTTGATATGTATAACATTCTATAGCCTAATATTTTACTGTTGACATCAATATCTGTATAGCATGCTAACAAAATATCAATTGTATTATGTAACTACAACAGGTGCTTCACATAAAAATGTTTATTCTTTTGATATTTATTTTTACTGTAGTTTTATTTATTAATTTATATTCAATTAAATCTCGACACATAGATTATCAGTTCTCTTAGCCTTTGTTATCAAATGAATTTGATGATCGATAAAAAAATATATACAGGGATGAAAATCTAAATGTATACGATTCGTGTGAAACTTGTATTAATTGGCGAGCAATTCGAAAAATATTTCAAAGATTTATAGGAGCGTCTACAGATCATTTTAGCAAAATTGGAACCTCATAGCTTATTTGCAAGATGGTTAAAAATCGCTCTTTTCTGACGAAAAGCAAAAATGTTTATTTTAATGATAAAATACTTGAAAAAATTGAAATATAGGATATTGTATGATACAGTGTAAAAATACATGTTTTTTTATGTGTTATCAAAAATTATGCGATACAATAATGATAGTTATTGTTTCCACTGTATCGTTATTTAAAAGAACTGACTGAAACTTTCAGACCACGTATGTATGTAAGTCTACGTGTGCAGCTGGTTAGTACAAACAATAATTGAACTCAATTCAAAATAAGCTACGGGGTTCTACTTTGGTACTTTGTCCAATCCTAGATGGCCCGTTCTGTGTGTTTCTTTTAAATAAATGTAAACAGACTTTACAGCAATAACAAATTACATTTCATGAATCATGATATATGTATATTCACTGGCTTATTGGTGGATTCAATTAGAAATTATAGCACGTAATGTCGATTATGTAAACCGTGTCAATGTATCAACCGGATGCCAGAACTAATCCTTTAAAGTTGTAGTAAAGCAAACCGACAATATGCATTGCACCAAGTATGTAACGGATATTATGCTTATACAGTATGACTAATACTAAAATATACGATGTTCTTAAGCTTGGCAATACAAATTTATAACTATGATTCTAAAGTAAACATACCGCCACTTAAACATGAAGATCTGTTTGACCACTTAGCTTATGAAACCGCATGTTGCAGAAACGACAACGTGAGAATCCCGGTAGGATTGTATTAGGACACACACACACACACACACACACACACACACACACACACACACACACACACATGCATATATATTATTTTGCCTTGTTTTTGCTTTAGCACGTACAATAACGTGTCAGCAAATCGAAAAACGTCTAAATTATATCCAACGCAACAGCTCCTCTAGCCCATACTGTGATAAAATGGATCTCCTACTAAAATGATCAATACAACCATAAATTTTCATGCCTTAAAAAATAAATAAATAAAAGGGAATATATTGTCATAAATATGTAATACATTTCAACAATGTGCGTAATGTTTTACAACCATTCTCAAGGCAACCATTTAGACTTGTATAATTGTAAAGAATAAACCGATATAATTTAAATTCCAATTGATATAATTAAATATCAATTAAATAGTATCAATTATGGTACAGCAACTTATATTTGATTATCGCCTCGAATCAATTTATGTTATAACGAATGTAATTTCTCGTTTCTATAAATGTAGAGATTGGACACTTATTGCTGATTCTGTAATCGCTCCAACTATTACAAGAGAGAATCACTGAATGCAAGTTATTGGCATTATAATTTCATTTAACAGTAATGAATTTCTATTTCATTTTAATTTTATTGAGATGTAAAACGAAATGAGAAGAAAAAACTATACGAGTAAAGCTGATCTTACATTTTGCTTTCTTATATAAAAGAATCTTTACATAATTGGTTACTTCTGATTAATCAATAAGAATAATGGTCTACTTTAGTCTGTACCAATTGAAGCTTAAAATCTATTTTATTATTTTTATTTAATTTTTAATTAAAGGAGCTCAGCTGGATTCTCATTGATACTTAAAGTAAAAGTTTTGCTCAATTAAAAATCATGATTGTTGAATATTAAATTGTTTCGTACTCAATTTGTAACAAATTATTTGGAATCAATGAATTTCGAGACTAACGTTCAGTATGTAGAAGATGTGTGTTAAGAATTTGTAATTGTGGTCAGCATGTATTTATAATGTTTGGTTTTAGATCGGTGCGGTTTGGGATGCGACCAATACACCAGCTTGTCGATACATATAATCATGGATTTATGATAACGCAACCGTGTATATATATATATATATAATGTATAATATATATATATATATATAATATATATATATAATATATAATAATATATATATATAATTAAATTAATAACAAACGACTGGCTGTTTTGATTACTATGATTCAACTATTAAAAAGATATGAGCTATGATAAAATAGATGATGGATATTTTGTGTGGATAATATGCTGAACAAACTTTGGTGTAAACATAAAGGACACTTATGTGCTTGAACTAATTATTTGATGATTCATTACTTACCACTAAATTGACCATAAATGCCCCTTTGATTTATCTACTACATGGTAAATTTATTCACTATACACTTAGTAATGCAAATGCTTAATATCGGTGAATAGAGTTTTGTTGTATTATATACGAGAAAATTGACTCAAATCAAGATTTTCAATTAATAATTTATTCATGAACTCTTCAACAAATTCCGTTAACTTTAATTTGAAAATCAATAATAAACCTAATATTTATTGGAATATTATTCGTATACACTTCAATTTAAAATTATATTAGTAACTCTAACTTTATTAAAGTATAAAATTACTATGAATGTAATAGAAAAATAATATATGAGAATTTACCGATACTATCCCTATTTGAGACTTGGTTAGAGAGCGAGTTTGTTTGAACAAGCCGATTGCACGCTCAAATAATTGATTGTAACTGTCAAGCAAACGCATGCACAACGATCAAAGTGATAAACATCAACATCCAACCCAAAGTTTTCACGTTAAGGAATTGGGTTTTTAAGAATTTAAAATGAGTATACGTCGTCTCACTTATTTAACCCCTAAAAACTCTAATTCATTTATCTTTATTTAAAGAAGGGTATATATCTCTTTAATGTTGTAAGTGTGATAAGTAATATTATTATCGATCAATAGTCTTATCTATAATCAGTTTTCTGGGATATAAAATTGTGAAAAAGATGATAGGATCAAATAATAATCATTTACTATTGTTCAACTTAATTATTTCCCTGTCTGGATTATTTACTAAAAAGGGGAATTAACAGTGAAAGTGGTGTAAACACATTTCGTAATGTACTTACAGGAACGTAAACGTCCCTTAAAATGAGGCTTAGGAGCCAAACAATACTATCTAGTAACGCCTAAAGCCTTTGAAAAGGTTTTAGAGGTTTCAACACTATAACTGTCTCACACTTCAGGATAACACCGCTCTTATAGTTGAATCTTTGTTTCAACGAAAAAGCAGTTTATTTTTACATAAAAATAGCTTCAATGAACAGAACTTAAATCGATTAAGTAATAATAATGTACTTACATTGTGTTTACAACGAAGAAGATTTATATTATGTTAAGTACATTGAAGAAAAGGTAGCGATTTTCATAGCACACAGACAAATCACTGGCTTACTTTGGATTTTTATTCTATTCAACATCTTTATGAAAATATTTGATTATGTCATTTCCGATTAAAATGGAACGCAATTTTATTAATAAAAGGCTGTTACATTTTTCTCTACATTTTCATTATTAACTTTAGACTTCGCACGTAGGCATAAAATTGAATTAGGGACATTTTTCGAGTGACGCTTTTTAAAATTCTTACAAATGAGTCTTGTTTGCCGCCAATAAGTTAAATTCTTTTACTTTCTATATAAATGTTGGAATGTCTTTTAACTTTAATGTTTCTCAATCTTTTTTCAACTGAAAAATATTAGAAGCCAGAGCATTTATGATTTAGTATAGCCGATGGTTTTGATAAATTAATGGATAAATGTTTTTTTAATTTTTTTTCATCTCGCTTCTATTATTAAACTGTAGACAAATTTTATTTCATTTACCACAGACTCAAAGATGATATTGCGTAGCGTGCTTACAATGACTCTCTACTACTCATTTTTGACGTGCACAATTTTGATTGACTTGAGTACAGTTTATCAAGCGATGGACATGCGATCGAAACAGTAAACCTAATAATTATTTATTATTACGATTTTTGGCAATTCTCGTAAATCTTTCGTTATCTATACTTGCCTGATAAATTATTAAGTTATTGTTGAGAGATAATTAGCATTAATTCATCAATATTAAATCTAAAAGTTGAGTATTTTGGTGGATGCGCTGGGAATATCATTAGAGATAGATTTTGATACACTGTACTTTCGATCATAATTCACTAAAAATGTTTAATTGTTACATGAAATGTAATAATGTACAGTCGTTACGACTGATGATCATCCATGTAAATTATACATTTAACAAATAAAGTCAACTTTATGTTTATACAGGAGAGCTAGTATATATTATGTGGTAGAAATGAGACAAATGAGATACAATTATTGCCCGGGTGAAGTGGTATAATGTGAATTTAAGTGCAAACCTCTTGATTCAGATGAGATATGAAGTCTGATTAATTTTCCATGATATAGTAAAATAGCAGGACGTGCTTTGTTTTGTTAATAAGCTGATGTTAAGTTACTCTCTTAGTGAAATTCGTGATGTTTTCAAGTGAACGAAATCATTTGTAAGGGGAACGAGAAACACTACCAAGAATATAATAACTATTATATAATAAGTAGAAATGATGAGGAACATTGTCAGCTCGTTACCTCTTGAGACAGATGTGATTAAAACGACTATTATAATGTTTCCGTCACGTTAGATTGTGCTGACATATATCACAGGGTTTTTGTATAGATCGTGTTCGTTGTGAATTGCTGAAAGTTCAAGTGGACCGTCCATTTTTTAAGATCGATTTGTTTGATAAATTGAAACGCCTATGGTTAACGAATAATGTGAAGGTTATTTTCTGTCAACCGTTGTTCTACATTTCATAAGAAGCAAAGACAGAAATTTAAAAAGACAAAAGAACTTCAATATTATTTGAAAGTGAGCAATTCTAGATAAGCATTGAATACCAACTCTTGCAGTTAAACAATGAATATATGTTTCGTTTCATTCGGATAGCCATTTTATTGTTTTTTCTTAATTTTAACTCAACTTCAGACAGTAGAACTTTAAAAGTCATAAATAGCTATTTAGATTTGCATAACAGTTGAATCAAATTTAGCCAAAGACGGTGGATCTAAGAGTAAAATGCAGACTACATTTATACTAATTGTAAGAAAATACCAAAATTTACTATTTCAACACAGATGTAACGTTATTAACTAATAATCAAATATTTACAAACAAAAATGATCGTGTTCGTGATGTATTGATTCATATCGTTATTAGAAATAGAGTAGTTCTATTAAATAAGCAAAATACAAATAAAAACGAATATCAATAACCTATTGAATATTTGAAAAATAAACTTACTGTTATTGTTAGCACGTAACAAACGTTAACAAATTTTTCATATCATTCAAGCAATATCGATTATCTTAGTGAGTGATAATTACAATTACAACAAATAAAAAGAAAAATAATCGCCGGTAAATGGAACCATAACTGGTCTGTGGTTAAACCGATTATCTTTAGAAATCAAAACAAAATTGACGTTGACAAAATAGGCGAAAAAACATGATGCTTACAAATATCGTTGGAACTTTTATGGAAACTTTCTTCAGATTTATGATAAATTAACTTATCTAGATACTGACATATACAAGGAAATATCTAAACGGTTTTGAAAGACAACTTAATCTAAGTAATCAACAATTAATTACTTGCTTTTATTCTATGACTTATATAAATTTTGCTGAAAAAGTACGTCGATATTGCTAGTTTTTTTACACGTTTTGGACCATTTTCTTGGATTTTAGCTACTAATTTGAAGTTTTAATTTCAAAAACTGTCGACTTTTTTACAAATCGTCTTATAAAAGGACAATTCGTCAACAATTTGTTAGTTTGACCGTAGTTTATTTTGAATATTGGTTAAATTTTGCTGAAAAGTACGTCGATTTAGCTGGTTTGATGCCATCATCAATTTTTTTAAATGGCACCGCTTATATTTTATTGTATTTTCGGGTAGAATTTCGATCGAACTGGAATTTTTTTTTAAAGTTTGCAAGTTTTTCTGTCATCAGAATATCCATGCATCAGCATAGTATACGAAAAACACAACACCTTTGAATAAACATTGCAAGCATTGATTTATTGTTGGAATAAGTAGGTGTATGTAGAATTTTGACAAAACTATTGGCAAATATGGCGGATTCAATTGTCAAAAATTAAATTGGAAATATTAATGTAATTGGAAGTTTTAGCAACATACAAACTGTTAAATAGATTGCATATACTTCAACCATGCTTCCTATTTTCTCCCCAGAAGTAACAACCCTTGAGATTTTTAGTTTTATTTTTGACATGCTTAAAAATAATTTTGACAAATATTCAACATACGCCTACTTACTCCAGTAATAAACCAATGCTGGCAGTGCCTATTCAAAGGTGTTGTGTTATTCGTATACTATGCTAATGCAAGGATATTATAATATTATGACAGAAAATCTTGCAAACTTTAAGAATTTTTTTTCTCAAAATTTTTCTTATGTAACCCCCCATTATTTTTACATATCTGAACGTAGAAAAAAAAATCTCTACCTAAAAATCCGAAAAAAAACGTAGGGGTGCTATTTAAAAAAAATTGATGATGGCGCCATTCCTTCGCAATGGTAACTGGTCGAACCGTTTTGGTGCAGTCCCACTTAATTAATTTAAAAATAAAAAGTTACCTACCTGTCTGGGCGTTCTTCAAAATTCTGATAAATAAAAAAGTTATGACGATTATGCATTACTTTAAACTCACCCTATATGTATATAAAACTAGGGAGAAAACAAAGGAAACGTGGAATAATAAGAAGGATTTATAAGAGCTTTATAAGGAGGGCTAACCAAAATACATATTTGAACTGTTTAATTTAATTCAAATAATCAAATTAAAAAGTAAATCAGTTTCGTAAGCAGAGAATTTTAATGATTTTAATCACAACAGCAGAACGAATTCAGCTGATTGCATTTTTTTATTTAAGATTTATTTGTGTTGGCCAATCTACTGAAAAATATTTTACAACAATAAACTGTATTTTAGAGAAGCACTGTAAATTTAAAAAGGCTAATAGAGACGAACGAAGAGAAAATATACATTTTATTATACGGCCGTTCTGAACGCTTTACTCACTATTCTGATTCAATTTCGGTAATCCGGAAGCTTTGAAAGCTGAGTACAGATCAAATATTTCAAAATAATTTTAGATTTTTCTTCTCTTTATCCAAAATCTAAATGAATATAGAAATAGAGGAAATTTTATAAAAATGCTAAAAATTCATTAGATTTTTTGATAAATTGTATTATTTTAAGTATGCTCTTGATCAAAATAACTGTTCTTAAATTGTCTACTGCAGCTGTGTTAAAAATTTATATTTATCTATACAAAGATGTTATTAAAAGCTACTTTTTTTCATTGTGAGCTATTCAAGAAAGAATGATGTTGTATAAATGCCAATTGTGTTCGGTGATGTAAAAATTTAAAAATACGTACACATTTATATTCCTAACACGACGGTTTGAAAATCTTCGTCTTGTCAACGTAAGTTATTTGGTACACTAAAAACAAATCTTAATTTACATATTTTGTGTGTCGGCAGAATTCTTAGTAGAGAAGCAACGTATTAACAAATAGATACCAAAACTGTAAAATTGAGCACCATCGCATTCTATCAAGTATTTAAACTGTATACCTCCAAAGTTACAGTAATTAAACGCTGAACAATAGCATTTCAGTATTAAAATATTCTTACAACAATTCTCAAACTAAATTGTTTCATAAAAACTCATTAAAACGTTCTACTATGGTTAAATTTGACTTTATTGTTTTAACACGAATAAAAATCATTTATAAAAAGTTCATCTAAGAGAAATGTGTTTCTTTACACGGTAGTTTTTTCCTTTTCAATGAACCAGATAAATTCAATTTTAAATTTCTTACATTGCTTGCTAGATGAGAGAACTCAACAATCATTATCAATACAAATGTATGAAATAAAAGAAAGCGTACAATCAATTGAAAGAAAGTGCTGAATTTCGCGAAAAATAAAGAATAATCATCATGTGTCAATTCAGCCCTTACGTTTCATTCAGATCTTACAATATTCGTCCCAATCACAAATCAATGTCTCTTCTCTTAAATATTAATGTTTGCAGACGAGTTAATTAACGATTATTGATTCCAATATAACTTTAATAAAATGGTGAGAAAATATGTTAGATGGTAGAAATTTTTATATCTTCGAAAATTTTAAAATATGGCACACTAGGAATTTATTCAGGTGTTTGTGTGAAACTCCCATTGGGTTTTAGTAGATTATTCAAACTATGTTTGGCACTTTTTTATGATAATAGAGCTATTTTTATTCGTAGCATGAGTCGATAAGTTAGCGCAGCTATATGATTTGATCATTATTTAGCTATATTTTCCATATATGGATAATCTATGTATAAATATATTATCCTTATATGTATATTATCCAGTCAAATACTATCAACAGATATATAGAAAATTCAATAGATATGTCCAGTATTTTTATATGTATGTGTCAGTAAAATAAAGACAACAATGAAATTTCAAACTGGATAAATTCACGAATTCAGGCAGATATTCTATTGTATTTTATACTCTATGACTATATGGCATCATTCAAAGCAATATTATTATCACAATTATACGTATAAATGGTAAGTGTTACTTAAAATATAAAAGGTATAAAGGTTTAGTAGTCGCGATAAAAGCTAATAATCCAACAATAACGTCAATAAAGGCTGTAGTAAAACATTAAAATTTTGATAATATTCTGTAGAAAGCAAACAAACTTTTATGGAATTATGGTTCGTATTCTGTAACTTTTCATCTTTATCTATCCACAGACTGTCATTTATTCTGCGCGACGGTTGTTTTATTTGCTTTGACCAATTCATTAGGTTTTTATTTTTCGAAAATTACATAGAATTATAGCTAACAAATATGAATGAAAAAATTAATCGTCAGTTAACATAACAGGTGTTATGATTTTTTATAATAAAGCTCAAACACATTTTGTTTACCAATTTTTTATTTCGTAATATCGTCTAGTAATTTAAAGAATAGCATACTAGCTTTTTATGTCTTGTTAAAAACATGGATTATTCTACTAACACATGTTAAAAGATCTATAAAAGTATCCAGTCGCTGGATTTATAAGTAACACTTGAAATAAATTGATTTTTTTACGAGGGTTGCTGAACTTTGCTTTAAAACTAACAAATTGAAAGAATTGGATGTAGTTGATCACAACTTTTCGTGTTCAATGTGAATTTTGATAAATGTATAATGAGAAATTTATACGACAATTTTTTTTCTTATTAACTTGTTCAGATTATTATAGTTGGAATAGGCGAAATTTTGGCGTAAACAGGAAATGTGAAAATATTTCATCGAGACTAGTGCATTATTATTTACTTAAAATCACAATAATGATATGTACAATAGAATGGATACGAAAACTTTCAATATCCGTCACACATAATTCATTAAATAGGTCTCATTGTAGTGATAACAAAGGATGATATCCCTAGAGTATCTAAAATCTATACGATAATAAAACTCGCAATATACATAACCTAGTGTTTTTTTTTCTATTCTATTCTTTTCTTCTCTTTTCTCTTAACTTATATTCCCAAAAGTACTAGTAGAATAAATTTGTTTCGACAAGAGTTCGTTTGATAATAAATGAAGCATGTGTTATTTATATAATTTCCCTTCATGGAAAATTCATGAGAATTCGTGATTTGAACAGACAGTGAACTCAGTTGTCTAGTAGATTGTCTATACAAATTTCCCTAAGGTCTTAAAGCGAATACGCAACGCAAGTGATGGAATGCCTAATACTAGAGTAGAGATCTAGTTTATTAACGTAACCCAATTTTTATTTGTTCTATATACTTATTTTACGTAATAATAACATAAAATATTATACTGAAACTCAACAATAACAAAACATGTTATTTATGTTAAAAAATATGAGTGCTGACATAATTATGTTATATTTAAAGTAATTACAATACACTTAAGTTGAGTAATTTAATGGGATTATACGCAAAATTATTTCAATACTCACAGCAGACTGGGAAAGAATTGAATTATAAACGAACATTTACAGAATAGATACAGGAACAAAATTACATAAAAACAGAGTAAACACGGATAAAATAATTGGTACTAAATTATTCTACTTTAATCTTCAATGTGTTTACTTGGAAACCATTCGATGTGCACACTAAATGCGCGTTAAATATTAAATATATTAAAGGAAATAATAAGCAACTATGCAAAAATGTAGAATAATTTTAATTATAAGGTGACTGTGTTAGTTTTTTAATTACATTTGTGCAGTGAACTGTTTCCCTCTAGATTTCTAGATTCTAGACCAGCGTTTTCCAAACTGCGTTCTGCTTAACACTGGTGTCCCACAAAGAATCATGAAACTGAAGTTAGAGAACAAATAAATATTGTAAAATTAGAAATTGAGAAACGTTTCTATTATAGACATGATATAAAAGTTGTAATACATATTAATTTTGTTTATCTAATACCTAACTGAAAAACTCAAAGCGTTCAGCGATGAATCAAGTTTAAGAAATACTGCTTTAGACGATGGCAGTTGTTCTGTTCGTATAGAAAAGAATTTGCCTTTTATTTTGAAAAAGCTCCGGCTTTGGTGGTATTTTGAGAAACTTTAGTGCAACGTAAATAGGATGTGTTGTAGATTTTAAGATTTCATAAATTTTGATCGGATAAAAAACCTTTCATAGGAGACAAATGTAAATAACTTTCTGGTTTGAAATATGAAATATTTATTTAGTGTACTCTACGTAATATAACGCGTCTATAGTAAATATACAATACATTCGTAACTATAACGAAATAAAATTTTGAAATATTCGTGTTGTCAATATTCACCTGTCATAGACATATTCCTCAAAACAATTTTATAGAGTGCACTGATTTTATTCAATGAATTTTTTTCTTACATATTCCAGCACACAAAACGTGTATAGACGCAGAGGTGAAATTAAATTTCCTTTATATTATTGCAACAAATCGAAATATGTCATTTTCTTTCTTATCGGATTTATTATTTTTATTGTTGGTTACATGAAATGTTTGTTTTAAAAATTTGATTTTGAGTGAAATCAGTGTAAATTGGTGTTCAATTAATCGATTGTATTTCTTTCTAGCTTAATACCTAAATATCGTATTTGACTAAAATGTCATTCAAAATTTATGATTAAGGTTGGCTTAAAGCCTATAATCGTTTGATGTTAAATTCAGTCAGCTTTTAAATTTAATGCTTTAAGTCACGCATATGTAAAATTTTGTGTTTTACAAAAAAAAAATGAACAATACAGCTAGTTTTTTGATTAAAAAATACTTTGGTTATTGTTTGTCGTTTAAAAAACGAAAATCTCTTTGTGCAGATATGTTTCTTTTTATCTTCATAATAAGAACGTATTACGTAAGAAATGTGGAAAAAGCAACATTAAAGTTTCTGCGTAATGTTGGGACATCAAAAGACCAAACGAGACACTAAATGATCATTCTCCGTCTTTAAAGTAAAAGCTCCTTGTCTTCTTTCGTTATACTATAATCGTATGATATATTTTCATTTAGACACAAAAACAAATTGAAATATTTCAATTAAATCAGCTCTAAATGAAATTTTCAAATAATACATTAATGGAAAAGTGGGAATTTACAGTTGTACAACCAAATTTCAAGAATCCCACATATTTGGATTGATGAAGTTTCAAGCCTATTCATCTGAATCCAATCAAATCGAACATCATCATGAAAATATTGGTTTTATTTACATAATTTGAACTTTTTCAAGGAAATTGATCATAATAATATCCACTCCAAGACGAAATTTCACAGGCACATTTATAAATACTAATATTGTAAATTTAATTTCTTTTTACGCTAAACCAATATGTTTCTATCATTAATATTATTATTAAATTTATCTATACATGTATCTCTTTTGTGGTTGTCCCTATCTATCTCTGACAATGAATCCTATATAAATTTTTCAAAAATTACGTACACGTTTTGATGTATTTTACAAGCTACTGTCAACATTTAAATTTCAAATACTCTAACAGCTGACAAAGTATAATTTATTTATATATGGGTAGCATCTCTGATAATACGATCAATTTTTGTTTTATACAGCTTTATTGTATTTAAAAAAACAAACATCGTCAATCAAACGCATTCATGTTCATGACAAATATTCATCTTTTACGTTTTCATTTTTTTTTTTAAATGCTCATACTAAAACATCGTCCATTGTTTGTTAATAATAAAGTTCACGTTCAGCAAATTACTAGTGTTTTCACCTAATTTTTTCCATTCACGTTCTATGCGATAATTTAGACGCGTGCTATGTGTAGTGCTTATTTAAAAAGCAAATTTACGGGATATTATTCCTTACGCCGCTTTTGATAATACAGTTTATATAGTAAATAAATTTTGGTAGATTATTCTTTAACTAAAGGTTAATATTTAAGCAACACCATTGTTTACGGAACTATATCAATCGTGATAGGTAGATGCTGTGCTCGTTCTATAAACTGTCAGTAACAGAATAACCTCTCTTGAGTAGCGCAATTGCTATGAAGACAGACATCAGTTTCAATCTAGTTTAGTTTACTAGAATGAAACAACTGTTTTGCATATACGCTGATTGATGATTTGCGCTTAGCTGAATCATCTAATATTATATACGGTATATCTCAGCAATTTCAATCAGGTGCGCTTGCAAGAGCTTTATAATTACATATTTACCGTGATTTTAAATTGCCAATTTGAAAAACAATCAATTTCACTTGAATGACATCGCATAACCTTTATTACAGTCTTTATAAATGCGTTTTAATATCCGCTAGCATACGCGTACTAGTATTTGTTTAATTATTATTGGATAATACGCAGCTGGAACAAATAATACAGTTAAGTAAGTTAATCAATTTGTTCTTCGATCTGAAATGATAATACAGTATCCAGAAATCCGACTCAGCTATCACTAACCATAAAGCTTGTCTGTCTAATTGTAAGTTCGTCAAAGAGACAAACTTACAATGCTGGTGCTTCATTAATTTTCATTACAACAACAAAAAATCTATCATTAAACAGTCATCTAGATAGGAGGTAAATCCCTGTTTTGTATTAATCAATTTGTTTAAATTATAAAACGTTGACGTTAAATAAACTGCAACCCTTAGGGCAACAATTATTTAATGGCCAATAATCGTACTCTTTAGATTTAAAGAAAATAACCACAAACCACAAGTAATCCTTAGAGAATCATCTAACTTGCTATTTGTTTTTATAACTTCCGTTTATTTTGGATAAAATTTTTACAATAATTCTATATGGGAAAGACAAACAAATGATGATTACAACAATTTAATCACTACAAGTTTGAATTTAATAAAGCATGAAACTAAATTCAATTCTCATTCGAAATAAACTTGTTAGTTATAATGTATTAGAAACAATCCGTATTTCATAAATACCCCTTTGTTACATTTAGAACATACCGACAATATAATTGTAATGGTAGCTAACAGTGTGATGAATTACTTGACCAACCGCCAGGTAAAATTAGAAGGGAAACATTTCCTATAGAACAACCAACGGATGATATTGTCTAAAATTAGAGATCTCGTTAAAGGGGAAATGAGCTGATCTGTATATACAATGGTTTAATTTAGAAAGATGAAAATTTATAAAAAATGAGTGTGGTTACTGATGTACGCGTATTATAAGTCAAAATTCTTAGGCGTAATTAAATAGTTACTTGCATCACAAGTCCAGAAACTGAGCTTTTGCTTTTGTTTACGTAAAAATTAATGAAAAACTCAAAGAGCAATTTTATTGCAAATGTTGCAATCCAAAATTTCACTCTCATTAAATTTCACAAAACGCACCAAAAGAAGCATAACTTGAAAAAGTTGTTCAATAGAATTATATACATAGGTACTCTATTCGGTGACTTAAGAGACATGACTTAAGTAATAAAATGAGTTCACAGTAGATTAAGTAACAAGTACAAGATATTTGTGGAAAAATTGTTTAGTTTGTGGCACACCGACCTTTTTGCAAATTATTATAAAAACATGGTTGTTCTTATCCGTGAGGAATTTATAAAATTTATTAGATACATTACAAATAGTCGGTATTCGATCATATGCAAAGTGAATTTACTATCTAGGCGCATTGGAGATTCCCACCCCTAATAGTTTCCACCCAAGTTAAATTTTAAAAATAAGAGTGGGTTATACCTATTGTTAGATTTCTCATTACTGATCAACAGAGATATCACAAGTTTATTGCAAGAAGACTTAAATCATAAGGCAATTCTGAGTTAGAAATTACTTAAGTCATTTATACATATTTTTGGTATTAGAATGATTTAAGTCGCTTACCAAAATGACTTAATAAGTTTTAAGTCTTTTCTTCAAAACTTTATTTATGAAAATTCGAAGCCAATCTTGATAATTATTGTCTTTGATTGAAATCTTGTTTATTCTTCACATATTTTGAAATGACATGATTTTTTTTCGATTTAAATCTTTTTCAACATACTTAAATCATCCATGAGCGATTTAAGTCTTTTGTACTGACTCAAGTCTCTGACTTATTTAAATAAGTACCGTAACCGTAAATAATCAGTCACTCTAAGAAATGATTTAATTCATAAGTTTTAAGTCACCTTTCAAAAAAAGATTAAAGTAAGAATGACAAGTCACAAAAATGATTTAAATATTCAAAGTCCTGACAACTCTGCTGACCAACATACTAGATATATCTCGATCTCATTCAAATGTTTCTTCTTCAATGTGCCTAGATAGTAAATTCACTCTGTATAAAATACCGATTCAACATTTTTTCCAACCATAACAGCTAGTTGTTTACACATCCTACTTTCCAGTGAGCCAATGACCAAACTTTCTTAATTCCCTTGTAAGTAAACTACATAAAAGGAAACTCCAAATGGCTATTTTACGCTAGAGATTGATTATTATGTTGAAATTGTCTTCCGTATATTGCTTTTCCAAATATTTAGTCGTGTATATGTTTTTCCCTTTAGTTAAAATTGCCTACATCCCCATTTGAGCTGCCATCCTTATTTGTCCCGGAGAACCTATCGACATAAATCTTTAATATTGATGATGAGATTGGGATTAGAGTTTATTAAAGTGCGCCCAATGTGTATTTTTTGTTTACAGGTAAAAAAATTCATTTTTCCATGACCTGGAGTAAATTTAACTTTTTCCCGGTGAATTTTTAACTAGAATTTACTGGCAGAGCCTGTGAAAAGAATAATAATTATAGGGGAAATCTAGATGTAAGTATTATTACGTCTGGTCGTTAGAATTACGTTGGAAAATATAATGAAGAAAAATATTATACGCTGTTGTACGAATGAGTCTACATTTTTAATAACGGTATGATTGTTTAGTTGTTGAAAATAAATTATTTTTATTATTCTATATAATGAAAATTGTGTTTAGTTATTGGAATTTATAGATCAATAGTTTGCAATAATGTAATATAAATGTTATGGATGAATTATTACATGTTATTAGTTCGTGTTAAATTAATATTATTAGTGTTGTTAAAGGAATACTTAAATAGTATTAAAATGATATTGTAAACGCCAATGTTGGGATAAATAATTAATTACTCATGTGGTCAACGTTAATCGAATATATTTTACTCTAATCAATTTCGGGTTTATTTTATTTTCATATGTGAGTTGTTATATATTTTATACTATAGAGAAACAGGAAATTGGTGAGGTGTTAGTGAACGAACAACATACAGGACAGAATCGAAAAGTTTTAAAACAAGAAAACTCACCGTAACCGATCATGAGTGACGGTCGGTGTGACAGGAGCTTAAATTGATAGAAGAGATCTGTTGCGGATAAATGGGTAGCTTGCGGTTATTGATAACAGTTGAACTGGAGCCAACGGCAAACTTAGATGGTTTGTTTACGCTACCAGAATGAGTAATGAATGCATGACAAATTGATCAATGCGTACAGAAAATATGGAAAATCCGTAGAATTGTGGCGATATAAATTTCTAAATTTTTTTTTCCTCCTCTGCCATCGTGTCAGAGTTTCATATAAAAACTTTTTATATTTCGCTTTGTTATTAAATCGATAAGAAAAACTCGTTTTATGAGGGACTCATCAATAAACCCATCGAATTAATACGTCAAATCGGATTTTTATTATAAATCACATTTCGACGTAAATAATAACGATTTGCTTACACTTGTACCCTACTATTCCATAAATCCTATGTACTAATGAGCTTTAGCGAATATGCTTATAACGATCGGATTTAACATCCAATAAATGCATCGATCATACTATTTATACGATAGTATAAGAAAACATCAATCAATTATCTGTTCAATTGGCGGGACCTCTATAGTGCGATAATTTAAAATTTTATATTAAATGTAAATAAATTATACACATTAATTAGCTTATCTATCGATTTGATAATGTTTATATTTGAACGCCTGAAAACAGTGATTTAGTTAGGTACAAAATTAATGTTTCATCATGTTCAAAAATAATATGCTACATAATAATGATTAATTAGGAAAGTAATTAATAGATAATCAAATACCAATTGGTTAACATTGGTTCAACAGCAACATTATATATTTTTACTTTATTTTAAAATGGCCGATTTTTAAATATATTCAAGATATTTATGAAAAAACAAAAATTGGATTACAATAAACTTTATTTCACTTTTGTTCAGAGTACAATTTAACACCATAATTTAGGATTTATTTGCTTACATATAACAACGCAAACATACCCTTTATGCTATGATTATTATACATATGTATATGTACATACAGGGTTATTCACATTGGACTAAAACCTCTTATGACAACTCCTATTATTTAACGGGCGATTCAAAAAATATAAAATAATAATTTAAGGATCTTTAGGGGGCTTACTTGGAGATTGTTTTAGCAAAATTAGAATCTCGTAACTCATTTCGAAGTAGGTTAAAATCGCTAGTTTCTAACGTTGTTGCGATTTTCAAAAACTAGCTGCACATGTAAAACGACTAAGAATGACTCCTTCCTCCCAACATTTTTTTTTCGTTTTTCTTAACTCCATTCTGGAATAGGTGTAATGTTTCGCATTTTTTTCTAAAATGCCATGGCGAAAAACGAGGATCTCCGAGTTAGCTTGTTTTTGAAAATTGCGACTTTGTCGAAGACGAACGTTTTTTGACCAACTTTCTAATGAGCTACGAAGTTCTAATTTTTCTACAATGTTCTCTGTTGACCCTTCTACAAATCAGATCACTCGCCAAATAATGGGAGTTGCCATAAGAGCTTGTTGTTTTAGGTTAATCTCCCGGTATATATATATATATATCTTCAGTTTCAAATTTATTATTAACAATGAATATTACAGCACAATATTAATATGAAGGGCAGCTTCATATAATGAACAATTCAAATTACTATTACAACAGAAAGGATCGATATCTACTGTTATCATAGTAGAAAAACGAACAAAGAATAGAAACAAATATAGTACACTACATTTGTTTCAATAAGTAGATCTACAGTACAGCGATGTAGTACAATAACGGTCTATTCAAAAGAAAAATACCCGTGACTTTTATTTTTTCCATTAACACAAACACAGTGTTCCTCAACTGCTGGCCCGCGGAAAAACTCTACTGGTTCGTAATGAGAATTTTTCGACCTTCAACAAATTGGGCAATTTACTGGTCCGCGCTTACAAATTAACAAACCAAATTTGAAAAAAATCGTGATTTTTAAAAGATTATTATTGAGAAATTAGATTTTTAGAATTAATGGAGTTATTAGTGGATGTTTGACAATTCGGTAACGGCAAATAGATTAGCGAATCCCCAATTTAAACATTAGTGACAATAACAAACCGCAAAATCCTGCCTTAAATTTCTGAATAGTACTGATGATAAACGTTTAAGGCTGACTTTTGAACTAAACTGAACGCTACCAATTACATGTAATTTCCATAAGACAGTAAAACACATTTTTCTCGTAAACGGTAACAGATAGCGACCTGGAAATAGTTGCATTTGATTCTAAAGGCAGTCATATACAAAAATGGTTGCTTGAATTTTTGAAATTTTGACAGGATTTTCACAGAATAAGGAAAAACTAAGTTTTCGTGCTGCAATGAGTGATTTTGGCAAAACACAAAATTCTCTATGTAAAAGTTGATAAATTTTATAGTCACGTAGGTATACAAACAGATCGAGCAAACTTCACTCTACAAAAATGTGTGCTTCGATTTTTAATTTTCTTTACTGGTTTTTCATAATCAGCATGCAAAGTAATCTATTTTTTCCGAAATTGAATTGAAATAACACGGACAGACATTAATCCGCAAAGAAAGGTGCGAGAAGTGGTGAAAGACTGGGTCGATTTTTGGTGGAGGCGCCGGGACTATGACAGTTATAGGGTGTTATTCTTGACCATACGGAATGGTGAGATGTGAGTGGAATTTTTGAAATTCCGCGCGCCGTCAAAAAATCGGTATTCTCGACCATTCGAAATGTGAGATGGCGGGTGAGATTGAGTGAGATGCGAGTGGAATTTTGACATTTAATTCCGGACGGTAATTTGTGAGTGACTTTCTGGTGACTTCACAAAATGTGAATTCGGTTTCGAAAAATATTGTAGTATTTACAATATTACCTACTATTTTATGTTCAAATATAGAAATTTCGACTACCGGCGCTTCGTGTGAAGTCGTTTTCGAGCGTTTTCTATGTTTGTAACGGTTTTTTAACCTTACAAAACTTTTGCAAGTTTTACTTGTTCGGTACCTGTTGAAAAAGCCTTTTTGTGCCGAATTGTTTAAAACTAGAGTTTTTTTACATTCTCAACGATAAATTCAAACGTTGTTTTTACAACGATTTTGTTTAAATCACTTGTACATCGGGAAATAAAATACACATAAAACCTGAAATGGAAGAATTGGTTATGTTGGAGTTGTTGGAGGAAGAAGAAGAAGATGATGTTGCCCCAAGAGTGCCTTTACCCCGGGCCAATGCCAATTTTTTTGTATATCTAGATTTGTGAAATGAGGCGTCGTTTTACCCAATAATATGTTTTTGTTATTTTTTAAAAAGTAAATCATAATTTCCTTTTGTTCTGCAGTTATTTTAGTCATTTTTATTTTAAATTTGAATGTGAAAATACAAAAATCACCAACACGCACGCGCGACTGGCAGTTAAAATGACAGTTCTCGTGAGATTGCGGTGTTGCCAGATCGATCAAGTCGTATACGACTTTATTGGCGTCAAGAATACCGGCGACTCGAACCATTCGAGTGAAATCTGTAATTCCGAATCTCGCATCTCACATTCCACATGCGGAATGTGAGATGTCAAGAATAGCACCCATAGTCTTAAATAGAGAGAATTAATTTGACTTATTCCCCTAATTTTTCAATACAAGCGATTTTGGTAAATATTATTATATTTTATTTTTGATATAAAATTGTTCACTATTTGAATACAGTTGAAATTTAATCTGTTTTCTTCTTCTCTAGATGCCTAAAGTAGATTTGAAATATACAGATCGATAAAGAAGTAAAATAACAAAAAAAAAAAATATCATCCGTCTACAAGATATGTTCATTACAAGGGTGATATACAAGTAATTTGTATGAACAAGAAAAACGACTATATGGAAATATAATTTATGATCTTTGTTGTTTGAATATTGTAAAATTAATCATTTTAAAATGTTCAGAACAGGTAATTTTCGTTTAGGTAGTGAGTTATTTATCTGTCAAAGGGGAAATTTAGATATTCTGTTGGAAAAATAAAAATGAATTTTTTATATTAACTCATTAATTTTTAATAATCTTTTCTATTCTGTCAAATAAACAATAGATGGCATGAATTTAGACAATTTCAAAAAGTTAAATTGAATAATAAATAATCAATTAATCCCTCTCAAATGCGACAATATTTGTGGATGTTGCCCTGGAACAAAGGTGAAACTACTGTATTTCATTGATCTACTTTTTCCCAATACAACCCACAATTGTCAATACTTATTCGAATTCTCTGTCATGAGTTTAAAGATTGTCACATAATCTATTCTTTGAATTAGATTCTGGAGTAGGTTTCGTATAATCAGATTGAATCTCTCTTGCTTTGTTAATCACTGTTCAACAAACTCCGTTCTCTTTATGTATAGAGAATGAATAGTATTGAACCAATATAAAGAAATTAGCTTTCGAAAAGCGTTAGGAATTCGCACAAGTTTTATGGGTAAGTGAATAGGTACATCAAAATCGGTATTCAATATATTATTTCGAATGCTTTACATCGTATTATCTTATTTACATATCTTTTTGCGTACAGTCTATAAATTTTCTTAGATATGACGATTTTAATCGTCTATACCTGGCAACTGCCATTAATTAGCGAGTGATTCTAAAAAATACCTCAAAAAATTAGAACCTCGTAACTTATTTGGACGTTGGTAAAAAAACGTTCGTTTTGGATGCAAAATGACTAAGAATGACTCGGACACCCTCCCAACATTGATTTTTTTCGTTTTCCTCCATCACATTCTAAAAAAATCAAATGTTGGGATATCCCTGAGTCATTTGAAATCGTTTTGCGTGTTCAGAATCGAGCGTTTTTTGGCCAACTTTCAAATGAGCTACGAGGTTCTAATTTTGTTAAAATTATCTTCAGCCACCCTGTTATAAATCCTTGAAATATTCTTCGAATCGCTCGTTAAATAATAGGAGTTGCCATAAAAACTTTTCGTTTTAGGTGAATCACCCGATATAATTAATAACTAACATAACTAATGATTCGTTAGATGTTGAATTCGTATCGAGTAAGATTCTTTTGACGACAAGACATTTATTAGGTGTTGTTTCTGTTGTTTTCTTTTTATAAAACAATCAATTAAATATAGTTGAAAGCTAAAAGACTGTCATTTGATAAGGGTTCTGACGGAGAAAGCTTAAACATTTTTTTTTTGTTATTCTGGGCCTATTCAGAGACAAATTCTAAAGAGAAAAAAATCAATTGGCTCTTTTTTATAATGAAATGTCTGGAATTTTGATAGGCAGAATTGTAAAGCTTTATTAGTGATGTTTTCCATATGTTTTTTTCTGTATATTCCTACAATTAGACAAATTAAATTTGAAATGATACTGTGCATAAATTTAGCACATCTTTAAATACATTACATGTACGTCCATTGAATTTGTATTTGTTACACGCCGGTTAATTTTCAAATTAGTAATGTGAAAATTATCATTGTGTGAATTTGTCGTTGCTAATTATTAGTAGGCCAGCAATTTAGAGCGGATATTTCGGCAATTATAGAGAAATATTTCATTCAGAAAGTTAATGAGTGCCCCTTTATGAGGAATTAATATTGTCCAGGTGAATAGCTGACGGAATTCCGGTCTCGACCCAAACACAACTAGATATCCAGTTTGTACCAATAAGGGGGATTGTTCTCTAAAATTCAACATTCCTACATTGCTTTTATGGTCGTATAAGCTCCAAAAATAAAATAAACTTTATTGTCATTTTATTATAATTTTTTTCATTTTACGTATTCGACATGAGGTAAAATTAATAATTTTATAGGGATTATAAATATTTGGAATAAAATACACACCCCATACAAGTATAGTATACAGATTTCTGAGTATAATCTGGACATAATCTCGATTCTCATTTCAACCAACATTAAAATAATATACATGCATAAGTGAGTTGAAGTAGCAATGGGACAAGTTTCGTGCGTGAATTACATACATATATTTAATAGGACAAACGATCTTGCAAACAACATTGTATAAATCATAGTAATGCGTACATGGAAGATAGTGTAATTTAAATGATAAATTTCTAAGCTTAACATCTAGAAGATAGGGCTATTTCTTTACTGTAAAAAGGTCAGAAGACAACTATATACAGAGTGTTTGGTCTAAGTATGGTGAGTTCTAAAAAAATCCTATTAGTCGACGAGCGATTCGAAAAATATTATAAAGAAATTGTAGGAGGGTCCTTAAAGAACATTTTAGCAAAATTAGAACCTCGTAGCTCATTTGGAAGTTGGTCAAAAACCGCTCGTTTCTGACGATGTAGCGATTTTCAAAAACGACTTAGAATGACTTTAGGATCCTCCCAAAATTGATTTTTTCGTTTTTTTCCATTTTACTCTGAAGAGGTGGAAATATTTCGTATTTTCTCTGGAATACAATGGAGAAAAACGAAAAAAATCAATGTCGGGAAGGTCCCTGAGTCATTTTTAGTCATTCTGCGTGTTTTGTTGGTTTTTTAAAATTGCGACATTGTCCAGAACGATCGTTTTTTGACCAACTTTGAAATGAGCTACGAGGTTCTAATTTTGCTAAAATGTTCCCTAGGTACTCTTCTACAAATCATCAAAATATTTTTCGAATCGTTCGTCGACTAATAGGAGTTTCTTAGAACGCACCATACTTAGACCAAACACCCTGTATATGTGTATACCTATGTATATACACAATGAGATTTTTACGTGTATTAATATGCGTATATCGGATTTTTCAAAGAAACAAACATTTACACAAATAGAAGCCTTGTTTGTCTTTATGTTTTTCACTTCTGTTCGTTTTTTTTTTTTTTTACCAGGAAAAAGTAGTCTGTAACAAGTAACAAAAAATAAAATCTTCCCCAAAAAAAGCCTAAAGGGAAATCTGAATAAACAACGAACATATTCTCTCTGTTCAATTTTCGACAAATATGTATGTGCTCTGATTTACTTATTATAACATTAAATTGCCAACATCGTTGATTTAAATTTGATTTGACTATATCTCTTTTGTTAACTTTCTATTCCGATCAATTCCAGTTAGAGTAGTATCCAACCCAATTTAGTATTCAAAAAGGATTTTCACATTTACTATTAAGAGAAAGAAAATCCTTTGTGAATGCGACAACATTTCACACCTATTGTTATTTCACAAATGTTCCCTTTTCTATACATATTTAATATAGGTATATGCATGTTGATATATAAATATATCCATACGTATGTATATAGAACAGTTGTTTTTGTATATGTGTACAAAATCGAAATTCAGTGTGCATATCTTGTGTATACGACAGCCACTCGGAGAGGTTGATTTTGCCGCAGAGCAATTTTATTTTTCAACTATTTGACAATTAAATGGAATCATTTTATTGTAAAATTCTACTTTTATATTTATACATTTATTTAATTAATAGAGACAATCCCGAAATTTATCACAACAGATTTGGAAATAACGATTTCAACTGGAGCGAAACAGTTAAATATTATCAAGAAACTGACGGGATATTATGGTTGTAAAAAGCGTTGTTACATCGTCTTACTTTATTATATGGCTTGGAAACAATCAACATGCCAAATGAAACTACTTCAGAAGGGCGAAGGGAGAGAAAACTTGACTATAATGTTTACCATTATAGTATTATCGTTGGGATTACTGTAATTAATAATGAACAACTATCGTCGATTTTTTTTGTTATTGATTAAATAACGTCCAACGATTCTCTCATAAATGCTTTCAATTTTTCCGAACTAATTATATTTAGTTTAACTATAAATTCAAATTATTTCGTTGGGTTAGTAGAATAAATAAACGTTTTCAGGAAATTATGTAACTGTAAAAGTTGGCAGTGAAAGTCAGCAATTTGATTAGAATGGTCTTGTCGAAACTTTAATAGTAAAATAAAGTTTTTATGCGAAAAACTTTGAAACTTTCGTTCATTGGTAAAATAATAAACTTCGATTAAGTACTGTAAATAGTTAAAAGTAGTAATTTGAAAACTATTTTCCGTAAGAATTGGTGATCATTTCAATAATAATAGTTAAACAATGTTTGAAACTGGAGGAAGATGTTATTCGTCGTGGCGTTAGATATTTGAATAAAACAACATAAAGTGATCTTTTGTTGAGTGAATGTGTATTGTTCAGTTCCTTAGAGTTCAAGTTTCATTTCAAATAAATAATCAAAAAGATGTTGATTTAAAAGATCAACGCTGCTACTATACGAATTTGGCACAACTAGATATGTTCGAATATAAATCTGATTTGATTATTGTCCTATTTTATTACCAATAACGTTCGCTTTTTAGAAATCTACTGTAATCTAGAATGTCAGTGAGACCGCAGTAGGGCTATTGCATGCTATTGTAGCGTGAACACAATAGGGATTGCCCACCATAAAACTTGATGGTATGTATATCGAATGCCTATAACAATGCAGGTGAATTTTTGAAATGCTCTAAAACTAAACGACTGCTAATAGTCAAACGTATTGAATTTTAGATTGAATAGCAAGCAAATGTCGCCCCCCTTTTTAAAGCCTAACTTAACTGAAATCCGATGTTACGTAAAATTTGATAGCTTCAAACCATACTATTAGTTTATACAATTTCACTGTAATGTTTGTTTTTTAGGTGTTTCCATTTCGAATAAGGTGACATCTTGAAAATTCCAAGAATTTAACAACATCCAAAGTCATAGACGTATACTATACAATACATACAGCGATAGAAAAGACAAAGCTTTTCGGCGCAATCAGTTTAAAATTTGAGCCGTAACAATTTCCATTGTACCATAAAGTTTCATTTGGATTTGATTTAAATGAAAATTTGTTAGTATTAAACAATATTCTATTTCATTTATTGTATATTTATTATTTGTAAGATTAAACTATAAATGCTATTAGTATATAGCATTACTAGGATCATTGGGGCTAAAGAATTTGAATAATTTATTAAAGGAATTAACAGACTAACGACACACAGGACACCATTAACGATAATAACTGATAGTTTGGAAACTCTAGATCCTTCCCGTATCCATTTGTTAAAAGCTTATTTTTTTTTCTAATTCACTACATTGACGCAATTAATTATCGATTTAAGTGCATCAAGTTGTTTGTAGTTTTTGTTTTAGTTATTCGATTTTGTTCAATTGTTAATTGGATGATGTTGTGGCGCCAAATTGGAGCATAGATGAGACTAACCGGATATGATGTAATTTATAATTAAAATATGTCAAACAAGGTTTAATATTTGTGTAATATAGTTAGGGACGTTAGGGTGTTGTTTGATGAGCTTTAAATTATTATTTGTTGATAAATATAAAGCGATAAGATCACATAAATGACAATACATATGAATATACATATAGGTATAAAATATTATTCTAATTTTGTTAAATTAGCTTTGACTATATTTAGGCACAATACAGTTAGATCATAATTTCGAATTTTGTTGATGTAAAATAATTTATCTTATGGATCTTCAGTTGTTTGGATTTAATTATCCAGGAATGTTAACAATTCAGCATTATCCTTGGATAAAAGCTCCTCACTAATACATATTGTAAAAATATAGACGGAGGTGAATAAGCAATTATTAAGTTTGTCTCTTTTTCCTTTATATTCGAGTAATTTATTTCCGGATATTAGCCCATGCGATACAGGTAAAGCTCCGTTCTTTTCAATAACAATTATTATAGCAGTTGAACTGACTAATCAATTCGTGCTTTATAAATTTCAAATGTAACGCCTATAATGTCTTGTAGCGTCACTTAAACAAGGTTAATTGATTGAATAGCAATTTAAGTTTGTAGTTGGATATTAAATTAAAACCGTTGGAATGTGGTACGTGTCAAGTAATCTAACCGCTAGTTGTCAAAAATGACAAGCGCATGCGTGCAAAGCAGGCGTCGACGGTTTCCGGTGATAGTCAGTTTAACTCCGGTACTCCCGGATTGCATGCAGACAAAAACATTTATTATGATTGTATCGTGTATCAATTGTAATAAAGTTGCGTTACATCTGGACTTTATATAGATCACATTGATAAAATAGACAAATTATGTAGATTCTAGCTCGTACACCTCCATAGATATCAATTCTTTCCGGCACATTTTCCGATAACACTAAACTATACGGCTTCATTCTGTTTTTGATACATAAAATACTGAATCACTTATGTATATAGAACGGCTATTGAGATTGAAATACATTGACCTATAGAACTGTATTTCGAATATTGGGTGACATTCGGAATGCGACAGTGATATGCTATAATAGTGGTATACAGGAAATCATTCTATAAGCGCACACCGTATAGCCGCATATCCTGCCAACACTCACACTGTACTTATTTAATTAAACTAATATTACGCCATACGAAACCAATGTCCAGTTGAGATTTCATACGACTGTAGACGATGTCGGAAATAATGTCGCCGCCTGGCTGCCGTTATAAATCACCTTCAAGCCATACATCTAATAATAACATAACACCATTACCAAATCTCTTGAAGGATACAACACAAAACATAAATAAATTTACACAAACACAATACATTCTATGAAAGAAAATTAAATTGATAATATTAGTTAGAATGTTACAGTATTGTCTGTAACTATACAAAATTCTATTTAATTTATTTTCCCATCGTGAATCCATGTTCAATTACCCAAAAAGACACAGATACCACCACTATGGAAGAAATAGAGCGTCTGTTAAAAATAGTTGTATTATCTTGAGATTAGCAAATAAAACAGTGAGTTATGTGATATATCGACAAATAAAATCCACGAAAAAGACAAGTTAATAGGAATTCTAGGATAAACGAAAAAGACTTGTCGATTTCCATTCCTTCTTTAAGGTGTAACTTTGCATTGTCAATTCAGTATTTGTTTCGTATCCAAATGTTACTACAATAAAACCCATTCATTTCGTATTATTTCTATATGAAACAATCGAAAGTAAAAAATGTTATGTTCATATTAAAACGACAATAAATAATCGCTAGAAAGTATAGAAACAAAAATCTAGTGGATTTAATTAACTGTTATGTCAAGATTCATTTGACTGGAAATTGTTTCTATGGATTCAATGGAAATTAGCAAAAGAAGCTCATTGTTACAACTAAAAAACTGTTACTCTTTTAATTCAGTAGTTCAAACTTGAATGATGAGGGATAAAAAGCGAATCATTGTCCGGAACGAATAAGATCGTGAGCGATTTCTTTTAGAAAACGAAAAAAAAGTATAATAGTTAGTTGACTAGACATGATTTTAAAAAAACAAAACAAAAAATACACAAATAGAGAACTAGATGAAAAAGAGTCGTATTTTATTTTTGTCGCCAAAATTCAAGTTCATTGCTTTTGTCGAATGTAAGGACCAATGTTTGCTCTACAAATGCCACATCTAACAGTGAATTATGTGATGAACATTATTTTTTTGTCCTTTGCTTTCCCCCGAAACTCTGAAGAGGGTGCCCTAGCGACAACACTAAACTCTGAACGCTTTCATTTACTTGTTCTATAAAAATAAATCACTATACCTTTTACTCACAGCAAAACGGATGTCCGTGTAATAAGTTTTACAAAAATCCACCTTCTTTACTGCTTTTCATTAAATTCTACTGCAAACCAAAATCTTCACTATATTTGCTTTAAACATATATGTACATTATTGTTGTTTAATAAATATATCGGAATGTTTCAGGGGATGTAAAGGCAAAATCACCAAAAAAATCTAATAAACAATAGAAAAATCAACCAAAATTTCTAAGACAATAGAATATAAATTCAATTGTGAAGATGCCAATTCTCATTTAGATTATAATCGTGAGAGCCATCATAAACACTGCCTGCGTTGTTATAGTCGTCCGGTTGAATCTCGCACTCCAGCTAGACTTTTCTTTCTGATGAATTACTTTACGAGTTTTATTTTTCCACTGGGGAAAATATTTCATTCTGATGAAGTTGGCGGATCAAAATAATATTATATTGTACTTATCTATGTGTGGATATATGTTTAGTGTAGATGTGTTTAACGTATCTTTAAATATTTATTTATCCAGCAAATAATCGATTTCTTGTTAATGTTTCTTTTTTTGTATTGTAATATTGTCAGTACTGTTTTCACCACACGTAAAAGACGATTTAATCAATTCAACTGTTGTAAAAGTTAACAGTTCAGTGCTCCTTTCTTTTAGTTTTTAGTCTGACAAGCAGAATCTAATCCTACAATAAAAGAACTTCCAAAAACAATTTATTTGAAATTACTCAAGTTTTCATGAAACTATTCCAGGTCCCATTCATTAGATATCATTCAAGTGATGCAACTGAGGAAATGTTCAAGTTAAATTGATTGTAGTACTGTTGTTATTCGAATATGAAATTTACTTTTACAAATGTTCTTAAATCATAATTGAAATTACTGCTGAACGTACGATAAAAAAAATTTAAAACATGTTCGTTAATCTAATATGAAAATTTGTTTATGTATTGTATTTGGTTGAACATTAAGCATTTGCATTCCAACTGAAAACACTTGATAACAACCAACCCGTATTTACTGCTAGTTTATTTGCAAGTTCTCGAATATAATATTACCATAGATATTCTCTAAATTGGATAGTAAATTAATAAAACTGATGTTTTTAGCTTATTAAATGTAGTGTCGAAAATTTGTTATGTTTTAATGTTAATAACAAGTATTATAATTCTATAAATGTGAATGTTTTTACACAACTGTATTGAGAGCAACTTGAATGTCTGCATGCATTGTGTAAGTTTCCTTTTGATATCAATATGTCAGAAACAAAAAGCATGTCTTTCTTCAATGCGCCCTATATTCTCTCTATAAGTTTCTGGTTAAAACGACAATACGATTTAGTATTAGATTCTTCTGGTTAGGAAGAAATGTCTTTGACTTATCGTTGACTAGAAAATTGTTTTAAACGACATCGATTTACAATGAAATGCTTTGAAATTGGAAAATTGAATTTTTCACATGATATTTAATTCTATTCAGTCACTTTTGTCATTTTCATTGTACGAAGACTAACGTATACATACATATGCACAAATCATTGTATCTTATCAGATATATAAATTATTCCTTTTGTAGGGTATCTGTGGTTGTACAAACACCAATATTCTGTCAGTTATTAAAGCTAAACTAATACACCACCACCCGATAAAATGGTTATTTATGTTCATGCCGTTACAACATTCGAATTAGTTCATTGATCATTATACCAAATTAGCGTAATCTGTTTAGGTATTGTTTATTGATGTTCGATTTGTTTCCTTGTACATCTAATAAAGTAATTCCGATAACAACATCCAAATAAACAATTAACAAACATAGAAATAACAATAAAAAAAATCCCAATGCTTTACAAATAGGGTTTTTTGTCCTAAAATCTATTCCAGACGAAATATTCAACGACATCTCGACAAAACAAGTTGTTTAAATACACGAACAATACGTTCTCTCGTCTAGTTATTAGCCGAAATATCTGTAAAATAAAACGAGACAAATGAAATTCTTTCCATTAAAATGTAAATTAGAAACAACACTGCCAGTTTCTTTGAGAATGGGGAAAACTGTAGTAGCTGAAATATGATGAAAATTACACTATTACCTACATACAGTTGTGATAAAATCTACCAGCAAATAGTGTATCAAATAGTTTTGATTGATCAACAATTAAGTAAATTGATTTAACTGAAATTTATTGTTATTAAAATTGAATTTTAACAAAGTTTGATCAATAATAAAAATCTTAATTTTGTTAAAATTCCCTCTGGTCATTGAAATTAAAACTTTTTTTCCTTTATAAAGTGGATTTTCGCCTACAAAGTTTGTAATGCCAGTGGTGTTCTTTTGAATGTCTATTTAATTGCTAATTCAAGTTAATGTTAGTTATTAAGAACATTTTTTTGTTGGTTATTATACGTTTTATATTAAAATCTAATAGATATATGTATATCGAATTTAATTGGAAGGTTTTAGATTTTTTTTGAGTTCAGTACTATTGAAACTACAGCTCTATAATGGGAACGTTTTCAATTTTAAAATGAATATAAATTTACATGATTCTATGTAACTATAATAACAATCATTATAAACATGCATAAATACTAACAATACTAACGTCTTGTTAAAATTCAACATTTTCCGTAATGTTATTAATGTTTTCAGAACGAATGTAAATTGTGAAGAGCATTAATTTTGTAATATTCAGGACAGAATAAAATCATATATCTAAAATGTTTCAAGAAAGCTCCTTATGTATTTAAATAACTTATTAATCTAACAATGGTCTATTAACTTAAATTGCGATTTTTAAGACAATTAACAAACACAATATGCACAGTTAAGAGTGATTATACTATTTTTCACAAGTAATACAACACAAGTTTAGTAACAAAGGAAATTTAAATAAGTTTATTTATTAAAACATCACGATGAAAGTCATATTGAAACAGTAAAATTAGTATTGTGAAAAAACTGAACTACAAGCAGAAATTGATTTTGGAGAGTTCCTGCGGTGGTGAAGCAATGTAAAGTCGCTTTTGTTGACTAGACTTTATAATAATAAAAATAAAAGTAACGCAATTATTTCTTCTCTTTTACTTTAGTAAGGATCTATTATACATGTAGAAACAGGAGAAAAAAGTATTTGTTAAATTGAAAGCGGAAGAAAGATACGGATGAAAGAGAATTTCCAATTACTTACAATAATTAGCTTTTTTGTTAGCTTTTCTGCAAATCAATTAACTTTATCTCTTGACAGACACCAGTTTTTGGATTGTCATCTCCTTGTTGTCGCTTTTACTGCCTTAAAGTTAAATCACTGAAGTGAAACTTCACTTCACAATAGATACGCTGTCCCCAGAAAATTTTTGAGTAATTAGTGAAGTTGAACTTTTAGAAACAATAGCTGTTTATTATAATGAATTCAAATAATAATTATAACATTTTCTTTTAAATGTATTTTACAGCAAACTATTTTAAAATTAATAAGTCACCCCATGTACTTGTAACTTTCTCGAGTTTCTTTATCTAAAAACAAAACTAAAGTGATTGCAAAGGATGTCATTAAACTGTTAAGAAATATGACCAAACTAAGATTGGAGACAATGATAGACATTGCAGAGGATACAAATTTATTAAGTTTTACGAAAATAAATCGTAAAGCTCGAACCGTGGAGAATAGCGTTACAAAAGGATTTTGTCGAGGAAATTGTTAGTTGCACAACAATCTTAAATTTGATGATCATTAATCATCGGTATAGAATTGTTCCTCCAAGACAATTTGATTATGATTGTTATGATGTTTTTTTTTGTATTGCCTCTTTCTGGGTTGATTCTAAATATCGGCCAGTTTCGTCGTAGATTTTGTTTAGTACAAAGTAAAGTAATTAAACAGAACCAAAGTTCGGAAAGTTTTTGATTAGGCAGCTGTAAATCAACTGGTGTATTGAAGTTAAAAAGGATCTAATGAGCCCGGTGATTGAGTTATGAACTGAAGAAAACTAACAATACACAAAATTATCGACTATGTTGACGAGTTTTCCGGTTAAAACCTTCAAAACAATTATTATACTTTTAAATCGTTAAATGTAATTTTGAAGGATTTATGTTTTTAATTAAATCTTATTTTACAACTACGCATTTCAGCTTTTATTCATTATCCAACATTTATTACATCCAACTGGTAACAACTTAATTGGAATAATTTGTTGCTAAGCCAACTGGGAAGTTATTAGTTTTTGTAAGGTGGCCAATTCTTCTGACCATTAATATAGGATCACAAATCAAAGATTCCATCCGATTATTACAATTCATAGAAATTCCAAAATAAACGTTAAACACATCGATAACACTGAAATACGTACGGATCTGCATGTTAATAGACGTTTTCACAATCTAAAATCTACTTTTATTCAAAACATTACGACATAAAATGCTACTAAACCCATATCATTTATTTTATTATTTGTCTATGTCGCTTGTGATTTTGGTAAATAGATGAAGAGGGAGGATGCATTTTCCTAATCAAGTATTATTAGTGAATCGTTTGGTACTAAATAAAGGCGTGGTCAATAAACCAACAAGCATGTAGATAGGGGTACAACCTCCTGGATTTGTTTGTTTGTTGAACCTGCTTTGGATTTTTCCTCATTTCAATTTTAATTGAATTTTTGTCGTCATGTGAACATTTCCAGTATTTTTTTTGAGTTAATTCGTATATCAAATGAATGGACAATTAAGTTTACAAAAATGAAACATGAATATTTTTTTTGGAGAATTCTGCTGAATTTCCACACCGTCATACAATCTTATTTGACATTAAAAATTAGATATAGATTTGTTCCAGAATTTTAAGCTCGTTTGTTCAAAGTTGATGAGAATATGAAAATATCGATTGGGGAACTGTTTAATTTATATTAAAACTACAAGTTTAAGGGAGCTTTTCGAACTTAATTAAACTATGTAACTTATTTATCGACAGTGTCAACTTCCACAATACTATCAATTAAGAAATGTTCTCTTTGAAAGTGTTTCTATAAGATTGGAATCTGTTTGATTCGGAATTTAATATTGGAATTGTTTTTGAAGCGAGACATTGTAACATTTCTTAAAGAAAGCATGCAGAAAATTTCTTGATCATACCCAATAGACACACTTGTTTGTACCTCCAAATGTACTGTGAATTTGTACCTAATACGAAATTCATGTAACCTGGTCTCACCTGCAACAAGAAACAAATTTAATCAGGCATTTAGAAAATTATAATAAATATATTACATATATATGTATAATCCATATACATATAGACGATTTATTGAATGTTATATAAACAATTTTACATTATTTATATTGGTACAAATCTATGAAACGATCTATAAATTTCATCAAATATATATACGAATTGCCCCACCAATCACAAAGGAATCTCATAAATCGTGTGGTGAATTTCAACTGAGCGTATTGTTCCAGTACAGTGAAAAAGTCGGAAACTTTTTCTCAAATATTTTCTACTAACAGCCTTATTTATTTCTTTTTAAATGACAATAGGAAAAAAATCTTACGTTCCACTAACCCTATTATATCTATACAATATTGGAATATTGTCTTGCATATATATCAAAGATGAAATTATGTAAAATTGAAATGAATTCTCTATAATCCATATTAAATAAATATAAATACAATAGGGATCACCTATAATTCGAGTAGGGTATGTTTTCCTACATTCAGATATGTGAAAATAACAGGGGGTTCCCTGAGGAAATTTTTGAGAAAAAAGTTCTTAAAGTTTGCAACATTTTCTGTCATTATAATATCCATGCTTCAGCATAGTGTACGAAGAACGCAACACTTTTAAATGAGTATACCAAGCATTCGTTTATGCTTTCTTTTATTTCCTATAAAAGGGTGTAATACGCTAAAGATATGTTAATCAATGATCGTTATTCCGTTTTGAAATTAATTCATCTATTATGACTTTATAATTTTATAAAGGAATCCAGTTACAAAGCGCTTATTTTTGAAAGCATCACTCCTTGTTTATAAATCATATTACCTTTACTTCAACTTATTTGATCACAAATATTCCAAGAAAATAATACTTTGAATCGCTAAGAATTTTTACGTTAGAAAGTAAAATTATTTCAACATCTCAATTCTATTAGAAAAGAATCAACAAACATTTAATAAAGTTAAAATATCTTTCGAGACATTGCGTTGAATCGTAAATTTTTGGTGCGTAAAATCAAAAATCTAGTAATTACAAAATAAAGCTTGATTTTGTTGAATTTCACGATCTTAATGTATCAAACATATCTCGATTATATTACAGGATAATCCAATTTTAGGGATATGTACATATATCTTGTGTGTGTGTATATAGATCTCTTTACGGTAGTATTAACTAACAAAGATTTCCTCAGGATATGGTATTGCAAACTATAGTAAAGTCTTGGAACGAGAATGTCACAAATCCGCGACTATTTTACTTAGAATATTAAGTTTGTCAGTGAGTGAACTTAATTGAATTAGCTTGATTCCGCCAGTATACGAGCGATGTAACCAGGACTGTAATAAGGGCCATACAAATTGCTTTGGTGAAACTTAATCTAGTTATGCGCCAGTATCTGATCCCTTTGTTCCTTCTCCAATGTACATAAGCACCAACCAACCCATTATGCGACCATGCGGGTGCATCTTTTTCAGTTTTCATGTTAAACTCAATTCATACAATTTTTTATTGCAACGTCGACTGCCTATTATACAAGTTTTCCAGATAATTTATCCGTTACCAACGTATGAAAAGCAACGAGACCGTCTTTAAATTTACACAGACTTTGATGCTCTATATCATATGGTTTACTATTGATCAATTAAGACCCTAATAATTAACCCCAATCGGCTTGACAACGGATGTATAGAGTTAAGTTATAAAAACCATCATATCGGCTTAATCATTCGGTAACAACAATTATAACTCAGTGAAAATTAACTTCCGCATTAATTTGTTGAATTTATCGTCCTAATCTTAGAAAAAATAACTTTTACAATTCACAATAAAACTATTTAGTTTACACCATTTATCTTGAACGTACTGAAATTTATATTCCTATGCGACCTTTAAATTTGAATAGTTCTGAAACTGATTCTAAAAAGAAATATTATTTATTCTGCTAGTGAACAATGTTTGAAAATATACCCGTTTTATTTAGAAATTGTTACTCGTCTCGAAAGTCAATTCTGACTGATTGTTTTGACATTGTTGAAATTTTTTTAGTTGAGTATTTCATGATAATATTTAACATAATTATTTTTGACTTAGCTGTTGGAATACTTTGAAGTTCGTAGATTCCAGTAAACTTTCTGTAGCTTGTGTTAGAGTTCTGTTAGTCTTTAAATAATAGTTTGGCCATGCGTACGCTTTCTAAACAAAAATGTTCGTAGTTGAGATCTTATATCCAAAATATGTAATCTATTTATAGCAAATATGAAGAAATCATTAATGTCATTTTAATTCATTGTAAAAATATTTGGATATATGAAAACAATTCACGTTTATAGTTGATGTTGTAAATTTTGGTGGATGCGCCGGGTGTAAATAATAAATAACCATATTAAAAAACCATGTTGAATAAATGTATTTTTTTGTACATAAATCATATATGACTTGTTAATCGATTCGATAAGGTGCCCTTTTTTCGTAAAGCAATTCAGCAACTAAAATAGAAAACTGAATTTGGTTTAGCAAATAGATTGTTTATTTACAGTGTATTAAGCGAAATTTATTGTGCAAGTTATCTGATATCTATTAGTTCTACTAAAATGACTGCATTTGAATATTAATTGGAGGATTCGCATTGAATTTTAGGTAATCTAAATACAAAATGCGTGATAATAGCTATTGATACAATTCAAGTGGCACGAGAATTATAGTTCTCTAAAACAGCTATTACGAAAATTATACATAAATAAATATTAAAGAATAAAAGTTTTTTTGGTAATATTGTGACAATTTATGTGTAATATTAGAAATTGAGTCTTCTATAAATACAAATATTAAGGTAAATTTAGATGATGTTGGAGAAGCATAAACGAGAGGGTTTGAGTTATTACCATATCCGGTGGGCAGGCCAAGTGTAGCGTGAAAGTTGGCCATCAATAAAAATATACCTTCACTATTATTCTATGCATGCAAAAGCGGTTTTCTTATATTACGTAGAGAAAAAGATGTCAAATTGGGCTTAGTTTGAACATGAGAAGGATAAACATGTGTGATATCAAATGTGGCGTGTACTATTGATTTATAACCTTGGCATAAATGAACATAAAACGGAGTCACCATAATACATGAACAACTAGAATATAACTACATTTATTAAACTATCTAAAATAACATTCACCAAATGTTACAACAATAAAATACCTACCAAAAATTCATTATTATTCTAGATCGTTTTGTAAGAGTCTAGGATAGAAGGAAAAAAAAAAGATTACCAAACTCTATCAAATCAGTTCAACCCTAATCGTATACGAACGTTGAATGCGACCAATATTTCCCAACCAATTGCCATATCTCATATTCTTTGTTGTATATCTATCGTTCATCATAGTATTCTACATAGCACTCAGAAAGAAGAAGAAAAAATAAAAGCACTGACATATTTGAATGCACGAATTCATTTGACGAAACCTCTCAACTGGAAAAGGAAACCAAAAATGCGACTTATATTCTATCTAAAGAAAAAAAAAACACGTTAACAACTGTTACCAAATGTAAATTTTCCAATATTTCTTATTTTATAAACAAAACAGAACAGAAGAAATAATATATATAGGTATATAGTGTTTTTTATTGGAAATCGTTCAATAAAATCAATATGTACTGGTGTTTTTCGCATGATACGACAACGTAATTATGTTAGTAACTATATCTATATACGCATACCTACGCCTATTTGGATGATATACGTTTTGGTGTTTTACGGTCGATGCACCACAAATAAAGTGGCAAATTGACGGTGTACAACAATCACGTAAAAACTGAAAGGAATTAAAAGTGCAACATTCGAGGGATTACTTGACAAATTTTAGATGGACATTAAAAGACTGACATCTTCTTGTGAAAATTAATTCATACAAAATGTAAACCTGAATATTTATTCTTTAAAATGTACGGTAATAATATAAATGGATGTATATGCGTGAATTGTCACAATCATTATCTACGAAAAGAAAAAGAACACACATACACAGCAGGAGTAATGCTGGATTTTCGTGACAGTTCCTATTAAACAAACGTGGAAAATATTTTTAACATTTTTTTCTCTCCTCAGTACATATTTGTATGTATGTATGTATGTATGTATACACATTTATGTTACACAAATTTTCTAGTTTACTATCCAGTAAACAGAGACGAACATCGATTCAGCAGTATCCCGGATATTGTGCCATTTATCATTCCTGTTGAGAGTGAGTGAGAGAAATAGAAAGACAAAAAAAAAAATTGAATGATAAAACTTTTCTGTATCTCATCATAGATTGATATAAAATATAAATGATATACACAGATTTGCATCTACCGCCTTCTGGGCTTGATTTATTATGTAGTGTCTCAATTTCATTTTTTTATTTCGCTTATAAATTGGCCCCTACTAGAATGAAAGGAAAATCTATATTTGTTATAATGAATATGTATATAACACGAATATTTTATAATTATTTTCAATTTCCAAAATTATAGTCGTTTCGATATAGTCATATTTCAATTGTACTACAATACAAAAATGATATTTATGAACAGTATTACCGATTTTTATCAATTGTAAATACGAATATGTAATGAGTTTGACATATAAATTAAATTCAGCGTTGTTACAAAATGAATTTTAATTGATGTATTCAATTATAAATACAGTCAAGCATACAACACAAAACAAAAATCAATCGAATTATACTAGTTACAGATAATTATAGTTTGTTTAATCAAATTTTTATCCATTGTTTTACCGATCGACATACGGTGACAAATGAAATAGTATTTATAAAACAACACATATTTACTGATAAATAATTATTAGGAAAATTAACATGTAGACATGTTTAACCACTTATTATATTATTTAATTACTGTTTAAATACTAAATATTATATCCGAAAATTTATATAAAGCATTCTTAATAATTTTATCTACTATTGCATGCTTTATGGTCATTTAGATTTTTATTTATGATTATTTCTAATCATTTATATTCCAATGTAAATTAAATATGCATTTTTATATAGCAATAACGACTTAAGTCCAGTTTCATTTGCCAAACATTGGATTCAAACAGTCCCTATTCATAGTTACCATCACCATTTGTTTGTACCAAAATAAGATACTGCACGACGATTATTGTTTCATTTACGGTTTTACGAAGACTTAGAAAGTTGTAATGATACAAATAATTGTAATTGATCCAAACATTGGAAAGCAACTGTAACGAGAGAAATAGACAACTTTGATTTAACTAACAATAAAAGTTACAGTGTCTTGTTTGAATACAGTAACCTACCTAATAAAGTCTTGTCTGAAACTGTATTCTATGTAATTCGATGGTATTGCCATCTCGTGGTTGGAATACTCTCAGCACTTTTCGAAATACTTTTCGATTACACAAAAAAGCATTGGCTCGACATGTCTGTATATTATTCAGTCAATTTATCCCAATGTATAGGAAGGCTTTGTATACGAATCATTAAATAATATAAAATGATTTCAACTGAATCATATTTAATTCCATAGTGTTTATAGAAAAGGTTAAAAATAACCGATGTTCCTTTATAAATTTAGGTTGATCAATTTAATTTTAATATAGACGATAAATTGTAATTTTGTATGTTTTATTATTTCTAATTTAGAAATAATTGAAGCGACGCCATCATAAATAAGCGTCAACGATAGCGTGACTTATCTTTCTTATTATCAATTTAATTTTGTTAATAAATACAGGTCCTACAATTACCTGTGTATTAAATAAAATATTGCTTGATATTAATAACTAAACTTGATTTTACCATTTTATATTTATTTTGAAAAATCGACAGTAATTTGATAACAATTGTAACGGCGAGATTGTGCTATGAATAATTTTTCGAGTGTTTGTTTTGAGGTTTTATACAAGTACCCATTGTATTGTATTTGTATACATACATAGAGTACACTACACAGAAATTAAATGATGTATTTAGTGAATATTTAGTCGATATGTGTTTCAACTACATGTATGTACGTGGATACATAGAAGTGGTAGAGAATAAGCCGCACAACAATTGTAATGTAATCTTTTTTCTAATGTAACATCATTTTTTAAGGGCCCTCAGTAGTCAACGCTCGATTCGGTGGCCGAAAAAATATAGATATTTAATCATCGATATGTTACTCGTTTTCTGAGAAATTCAAATTTAATCATATGCTTTGAATCGAAGGTGTTTTCCGTTTTAGAAAATTTTGAGGAAATTCAAAATTACTGATGAAAATCTCAAAGATAACTTCTTTAAAACGTTATCCGTAGGTAAATGCCGTGACGTTTATAAAAAATCCAATTTTGGAAAATTCAAAAAATTGATGGAAAAAGTAATGAATTTTTTTAAGTATTTTGTATTTCCAAAATCGGATTTTTCGTGAACGTTGCATTATCAGATAAATAGCCTTGCAAACAAAGTATTGTACATTTTTTTATCTTTAAAACTGTACAAAACATCAGTTAGTAATATTCTTGACATGCTCTTAGATATTCTTCTGTAATTCAGAATTTCGTCAAGATTTTCCAATCGGAAACCACCGTTGTATGCACCGTGAATCGAACGATTCAATGCTGGTTACGAAATTTAAATATTTCAGAAAACAAGGGAGATATCGATTATTAAAAATCAAGAAATGAATACTGCGGACCCTTTAGTTAAGAAGGGAGAAGTTTATCAATTAATGCACAGAAATTCACAAATGTCATTTAAGATTCTTACGTAGTAAAAAAGACCCAACAGGATTGTCTTTTTATGTCCCAACAGTAGACAATATAATGTTTATCGGTCTCAATATTGTTGGCTTCTTTTGTATAATGGCAGGTATCTGTTTAGTTGTAATCAGAAACAATGGAGTAGAAGAAGTTTTACTGTTGTGTAAAAAGTGACAAGGGCTGTATTTTGAAAAAGAGCAAGATTCTAGCAAGTATCAATGATATCGGTAAAATCAACGTTCGAATGTAGTGGAATCAAACGAGTATTCATCAATCTATGTCAGTTAGATTGGAGATGATATCCAATATGGCGTATCAACAACACTAATCGTTGTCAGACATTGATTTTTATAGTTTAACCGTAACTAATCTAATACATTTATTATAAAAGTTTTGTTTGATGTAAACAAAAATTATTTTATTAAAGAAACGACATTCATTACGGACGGTTATTCATCCCGAAATAATCATTAGAAAACTAATTTCAACTTGAATAGCGCTTATAAGTATAAACTTCTTATTCTCTATAGAGTATTTTAAGACAAAATACATTCAAAAAGATGTCTTTATCAAAATTCGTTCAATTAAATGAATTCATAAAATTTGAGTTATAAGAGTATACATAATAAATTTCAATTGAAATCTTTATAAGGTTATTAATATAAGTTTAATTATTTTCAATATAGAAAGTCGTTAAAATGTATTTGAAAATGATTACTGATTTATTTATTTTGATATGTTTTCGATAATTTTGTAATGGTAAAGTTTCTCTGATGTTGAATTGATATTGCAGTAGTTAAATTAGTTCCTCTAAGAGTACAAGTTGAGTGATCGTGGCGGTAGTGGTTGTGGTTGGCTAAAAATGTTTCAAAGACATTGAAAACCATCAAAACTTTTTTGATTAGCAAACTTAAATATTAACAAAGAAACAAAAAAACTTTATACACTGATGTTTTATAAGCGAAGGGTGGCTATAAAATAAGAAGACTTGTGCAGTACACAATATTTTATTTTGAATATATATATTTCACTCTACCATCCCTTTAACGCTCCATGCGAATTTTACATTGTTCAAGAGCGCTGGAAATCTTCCTCTGTGACCTCCTTCATGATGCGTACCGTTTTTCCTAATGCAACTTTAAAGGCCTGAAATCTTGTTCATTTTAATATACATTTGATGCAAGGACAGACGAATAAGACCCGATTTTTCTTTTATACTTAAGCTCTGGTTAGCAAGACCTTGCCTTAAATCGAGCTAACGGTAAGTATATCCACATTTGGTTGGGAGTCTGTCCATCTACAGGTCCCCACTCAAATGTCCTTAAATCCACGCTTAGGTCAATCTAAGGCAAAATCTTGCTAAGACGAGCTTAAGTAGTTTAACACTGGGATGTTCTACTTGGCTAGAAACATCCTGACAGAAGTGCAGAATGAGCTGACTCGTTATCTTGATCCAGAATCCAGGACTTGTTTTTTTCACAATTTGCTTCGTTTTTCGTTATCCCTTCACAGAGCTGAGCAGGAATTTCGAAGTAGTAGTGTTGATTAATAGTTTGATCTTCTAGATCCCAGTGATAGTACCACAGTCCTATGAATGTCGAAAAAACAGTCAGCATCGCTCTGAATCTTGTTTTGCTCGTCGGAACGTTTTTAGCTCTCGATGTAGTTGGACTTATCCATTCCATGTATTAGTGTTTCATTTCAGAGTCAGATTACCGACTTTTCCAATATTTTCATCCGTTTTTGATGTAGAAGGACGATTTGGGCGTGAATCATCTTCAACTTATTTTCGACCATCTTGAAAACGCTTAAACCATTTAAAAACTCACACACGTCATATACATTGCCATACACTTCGCTTAATAAAAGATAAGTTTAAGTAGCACTTTTTTCTAATTTCATGTGGAATTTCGCGACGATTCGTTGCTCTATTAAGTATGACACTTATCATTTTTTCGGTAAAACAAAACAACAGCTCTTATACAAAAGAAGGTCACAGCTAGACTAACTTGTCGGTTATTCACGTTTGTGGCATACGTACATGCTTCTTCTATTCTTCAGTGGAATGGAAGCATCAGACTTGTTATTTTATAGCCACACCTCATATACGTATGATATTATATCTTCCTGGAACTATTCCAACGGTAATTTAAACAAATTTACATTATTGGGCGAGAATAAGGCAGCCTGTGTAAACGCCAAGACAGTTAGGTGTAAACAGTAGGAATATTACTAATCATCTGATTGGTGGTTAGAGCACAACTTAGGTCGTATCTTGCATAGGCAAACGTAGGGTTCGTGTATTATGCTTAAACTCGGCAATTAAGTTAGCAAAACAGGACTATAAAACTATAAACTAATGAAGGGATGCGGTGTACACATACACACAATAGGATATTGGAGAGAATTCCACCTTCTAACACCCACTATCTAATACTTGTTCGTTGTAACGATCGTTACATTTACATAGTTGTTATAATATTGTGCAATTTGTCACCGATCTATAATCAAACATTTAATTTAGTCTTTATGTCCGTCTACCATGAACATACTTGAAACGATGTATCATAAAAATAATTTGATACATATAAATTTACTTTAATTTTATGATTTGTTTGTTAGTTGTAAATGAAAAATTTCTATGATTTACTGAAAAATATTTAGGTAAAATATTCAAATTTTGCAATTTTACATATTTCCCTAGCGGCTATTACCTCACATTGACTGATCGATAATTACCATTATAATTCTATTACGTTAACTTTCTCATATGAAAACTAAATAACACCAAATATTGTAAATGTTCCTAATAAAAAAAAAATTATAAATAAACGAAAATTAATTAATAACGAAATTATTTCGTGGCACCAAACTAGTAATAAGGAGCCGTAATTTAATGTAACAACTACCAAGTTAGCTACTGACAAATACACCCTTGGAATAGATCCAAATTGAACCTGACAGTGTTACTGAATTTACAATAATAAATGTTCCAGACTAAATGGAATAATCCGTTGAAAAATAAAAATTCGCTATAAACATCGCTAATACCATTCTCTATTCTACTTTTGACATAATTAAATTTAGAAAAATTAATTAATTAATTAATTAATTTACGAAGAAATGTAGTTGTATTATAATTTATTGTTGTTTTATTAACAGGAATTAGAATGAAGTAAATCAAGAATCACATTTATTGACTTATCAGTTTAACATCTTAACTTGGTTAGTAGACTAATAATACTTGAGAAAGCCATTTGACCAAAATTAATCTTACGTGAGAACGGACAAATTTCCTCATCGAAATCGGTAACGGTCGTAAAAGATCTCAGTTTTACGAAGCATTAAAGATGAGAACAGTGTCGTAACCCTTTCCTAACAAGAGCCAATGTAAAGGCGGACAAGAATAAATACATCTATCCAACTTGATTTTTTTTCTTTAACACTCTGTAAAGTTAAATTCCTTTTTTAATATTTTATTAAACCGTTATTAAAGATGAGTGTTTCTGCTTCCTTTTCATTTCATCGTCATTTAAATGCTGTAATACAACTTTGAAATCTTATTGAGAAGTTGTGAAAAACACGAATGAGATGAAAATTGAATTTGTTCTTCAGATGAATTTTTAACAAAGTTTTATTTAAACGTTGTGGTATTTAATTAAAGATAATATAGGACAGTAGATAATATTTGAATTCGAATTTTGATTCTAGTTTTACTCGTGTTGAAATTACAGTTTAAAGTTCATTTAAATAACAAAGGTAGAGACTTGATGGTGAAATTTTCATTTGTACGTTTAACGAATTGTCGAGAAAGATATTAATTGTTACGTTGGATAATTTTCAAACAAGTGACCGAATAATTGGTGAAAAGTGAAAGTCATTAATGTTGTACGATCAAATTATTTGATAAAAGGTAGCATTTAATTATAATTGAGTAAGTAATCAGTGACCTGGAAAACGGTTACCAAAAATCTGATTATATTAATATTCATGTGGGGATACACAAATGTGTATGATGCTTGTGCTCCTGGACATTGCCGATAAGGGCTGAGTGTAATAGTCGACAGTTACTGCATCCCAAATATGCCTGATAAACAACACTTGATTTGTTGGTCCTTTCACTTTGAAAAAATATTTACTAAAACTAAAATATACGACATTATATACCTACTTCATATAGCCACATACAACCATACATATGTAATAGGTGCAATTATACATAGAATATCATAAATAATATGCCAACTTTGCATATACAATATATATATATATATATATATATATATATATATATATATATATATATATATATATATATATATATATATATATATTTCTTTGACATGAGATCATTCAACATCAAAAGCTTCCATTGCAAATCGTCGACAAATATCGGTCTAAAACTTTATTACATAAATAAATAAAATATCCTGCCTTATTTTAATAACTATAATAATAGTAGGTAATATCGTATGGTAATCACTATTTACTAAAATTGATATCTACACATTTATATCCCGTATATTTAACGTATATTTCCTACAACTTGTAATTCATCTATATCTTAACCATCAATCAAAGAATAACAATTTAATAGTAACAGCGAATACCACTATTAACTTCCAAAATTGCAGTATCAATACTATAATATTATCAAAAAATAAATATTAACTCCAACTTATATACTATTACCTCTAACTTTCCTGATTTATTCACTACAATTCTCGATCACAATTTGTACTATCGAAGATATGCTTATTCATTAAACTTATTGGATAACCTCCCTTTACCAAAATTCGAGAACGTTATGCATTTATCAAGTAAGCAGCTCTTTATAGATGATGATGGAGACATCAATGATCAGAGCCCAGGATTGTAACTTTACTAAAATTTCATTGATTAAAGAGTATCATCTTTATAGAAAGCACTTTTCTAGTCGATATATTCTCGATTATTTCAACTACGTTGTTTTCTAGTTGAAAACTTACAATCCAGAAACCGTAGTTTTCGTTTAACTTAGAACTTGAAAGATGAAATTTAACATTATGACATTTATACACAGTATTTGTCTTTAGATAATTTCTATCATACACCGAACTGTTGATATTGCAAAGTTAAATTAGTTATGGGGTTTGTAGTTTGTCATATTTTTTACAAATACAGAGACATTTAGACGTGCATAAGAGAACAAATAAAGGTAGATAGGAGGAAGAGAGAGTAAAAAAAAAATGAAAAATATGCTTTATAATTAATGCAGACATTGTAAAATGAATTTCTGTTCCATTAAGTCTATATGGATGAAAAAGCCAATTTACGAATTGAAGGAAATTGTGCAGTTAAAAAGGTTCACAAAAAATAACTCTATGTAGATGAGACAAAACAGAACATTTGTACGAATTTTGTTGAAACAATAAAATTACACTTTACACAGAACAACAAAAAATAAGTGTCGTTTTATATTATTAAACTTTACGTATTTATTGTAATAAATTTGTATACTGTACAAATAAACTCATTCTTAATTATTATTATAAAATACGGTTTGTAAAGTTGTGAAATAGGGGCGAAGACTAAAAATTATTATGCATGAATTGAGTTAAGCGGTTTTAGAGAAAATCTTAAAGTATGTATTTATAAGACATAAAAGATTTATCTACATTTATTTTAACGAATTTCTCAAGTGAAATACTTGACAAATTTATAATGTATAGTTTTTGGTCTTACGGGTTAAACCTGAAAAACTGTTCGCTTGAAATACTTCCATAATAGACGGAAGAAATTAATTACTTTCAACTTTTTGAAATATGAATAAGTACCTGCTCCTAACTTTTACTACTTTTTAGTTTTAAATGTCGTTTACAGTAACACTATAGCTGATACAAATGAAAAGTTCTGCGGTAATCTACAAAATTTTTCACTAATTTAAAAAAACGAAGAAAAAAGTGATATGATATGAAAACTTAAAATGCTTGATCGACAAAATTTTTAAGACTAAAAAGTGAAAAGAAAACATTATGGAAACTTTCATATATCAGTTCATATTTGTCGTAAATTTAAACTTTTACAGGCAATTTGAAATTATTGTACACAACTTCCTTTATCGTTAAGGCATGTGTACAAACAGAAATAGTTTCAGATTACCACCCCTTTTTGTATTGTTTGACCACAAAAAGTCTCTTTTATTTCTCAGTTTTCTGATAGGTTTCTATTGAATCTAGACGGAAAAACACGTAAGTGAGCCTATAAAATTTCTTTCTTTTATATTTAGACTACATTTAAGCTTTAAATTTTGAGTCATCAACAACGGAACAAACAAAAGATTGTCGTGTATTACGAAATATCACCAACTATTAATTTATCTGCTCATTCACAAATAGAGCACTTAAACACTGTTATTATTCTACTTGCATTAAATGTTTTGTAGATGAGAAATCATATCTTATTTACAATAGCTGTTAACACCATCTACCAATTCTGTATTTTCATATAAGAAAGTCTTTAGTTAAATATAACAAGGTATCTGTTGTCAAAAGAAGAAAAAAGAAAACAAAATCTATTCTCTACTAGAAGCCCTAAAAATATATCAACACGTTTGCAAGTTTTCTTTTGTTTAATGATAAGGATTGAAGTAGGACAGAAACGGCAATAAAAAAAAATCGGGACTGTTACAAAAAGTTACGTTAGTATTGTCTTATAGCGAACTCTTAGTAAAATTGTGTGAAAGTCGACCGATAAGTTAGCAGTTAAACATGTTTTGTTTTATCAATGCTGAAATTGGATACTGTTAGTAGTTTATTTTCTATCATTTTCGCATTAGTAACAATCATGTTGTGATTAATTGTATCATTAAACAAAGTGATCGATTTAATCTGTTTTTGGACGCAATTTAGAATGAAAAAAATATACGATTGTCATCGTTTAAAGGCACAAACATTAAATTCTTTCATCAATTATTTGTTTTAGTTGACAAACTTAAAATCTTATATTGACGTGTTTGTATTTATTTAATGTCTCATATAGCTCGCAGAGGTGATAAATCTTTTCCTCTTATATTGAATTTATAACACATTTCGAAAATAAATATGTACTACTTTTAGATATATTATTTGGAATCTGAATATGACAGTTTTTATTATGTCATGTTGATATCCTGGATAAATATACGAAAACAATTTTAAAAATTGTTAAAACAAGTCATTAGTTAATTAAGATAAGTCGCTCACTGTTGTCTATATAAACAATTAGAGAATTTCGTAAGTGTAATCTCTTAGGTCATCAAGGAATCTAATAATAAAAAATTTAAGAGCAAAGCACAATCTCACTTGCAACTCTGAAAGACAAGAGAGCTTGTAGATATCGATCGTTAGGGTGACCTATAGCTGTGCTAGTCCTGTTAAATTTCACTAGTCTGCTACTGAATATAACTTTGTTTGGCAACTGTAAATACAACCTCTTGTTTTTAGTAATAAATTTACCGAAAATTTTATATAATTTTTTTTATAAAGAGATACCGCTACTGAAACTTTTTTCATATTAAGTCAACTCAATATAAACTATGAACAAACAGTAAATTTATAGAGGCGTAACAGTTTTTTCTCTTTTTCTTTTTTTTTAAGAGAAAAATTATACGAATTCGATAAGATTTTTTTGTATTATTGGCAATTAATTTATCTCAACAAAGTATAGTTGAAAATAAATAAGTTTTCCGTGAGAATTTCCACAATTCGACTGTGCAGCAACATAAACACGTAAGTTTGTCGAGATAGACGACTTACCGGCGCCCTGGCAGCTTTTCAACGATTCTTGTTTATTATTCTTTCAATTTTATTCATTCTCTGTTAATAATATACAGTCGTTATTATAAAATTAATTTGTCATTTATTATTAAACAAGAAAATGAATTATGATTTTTTGTTTACTAACACGAATAATTGTTTGAATATGTATTTGGATAAGAGCAATAGGGATAGAAAAAGAATGAAAAATGTATTTGAATTATCTTGTTCATTTTAATATTTGATGATTTTTGGCGGAAAGCTCCTTTTGTCATATTACTCTATAAAATAGCCCTGAAATATTATATCTATTTTACCTCAAATGAAACGAACTTTTTATGTCAGTTATAGTACAATATTGTAAAAGAAACATATATACGTAAGAGACTATTTTAGCGTGAATAGAACCCAAAAAAATAAAAATCCACACAATTCTCTTTTATACAAAGAAAACCGGAAACATTTCAATAATTTCACTAACGATAATTTGAAGTGGACTACATTTTCTAGCCGTTCCTGTTGAAATTGTAATCTGACATGCAAGATTGATTAGAAGCTTTTACTAATGCCAATGTCCAGTCCCGAGGCAGAAAGCTAGTAAGACTAGTGAGCTTTTTTGATTGATATATTAATCTTGTAATTAATAGTTAAATATTCGTTTCAATCTAAATATTGTCTGTTTGTTGTTTAAACAGCAAAATAATTGGTATTCTATTGTTAAATCATCAAAGTCATCGGATGCCAATGTTTGTTAAATGTTTATAGATCGATTGAAGATGATTCAACACTTTTTGCGATTATTTCAGATGATATCTAATGAAAAATAATAATTATTTTTAGTAAAATTACATTGCATTGTAGAATTTATATTTCATTATACAAATTGGTTACATTAAGGCACATAGATCAAATTATTGATTAAATTAAAAGCTATTTGATCTCTAGTTAAAGTCCACTATCAATAAGGCTTCAGTATGGATTAATTCAGGACGAAATGAGCAAATTCATTGGTTAATGTAAATTTCCACAGTTAATAATAGAAATAATAACAGATATCAATTTTCATATTTTAATGAAATTTACATAAAAAAACATATAGTTTACATTTTATTATCTACGTTAAATTCGTAATAATTTGCATAAAAAAAAAATGTAAGAGATGATCTATCATTGACGTTGTACAATTTTATAAAATTCTTATAGCATCCGGCTTCTAAATCGTATTCATTCGTAAAATGCGAACTTTGCAAATAAGAAATATGGATTTTCATTCTTTTATCATGGAAGATAAATGAAGTTTAATATATTTTCGACCTCTGTCTAAATTCCAATATAAAAGATGTTCTCCTGCCTGTCTAAAGCAAAACGCTTTAATGGGGACCCGTTAATTAAAAATATTTGAGGATTAAAAAAAAAAAAAATTGAGTCTATGAAAATTTTGACAAAAAAAAACAATAATTTTTTTCCATCATTGGAAATTCATATTTAGAAAATATTTCTCTAGGCTGTCAAGTGAAAACAAGGTTTTTATAAAATGAAAATTTAGTGCCGCATTTTATTTCTACTGAAATTGATGAAATTTCATCAAAATACATTTGTTTATCTTCGTTTGCTCTATTTGCCGTTTAAAACTTAAGAATCTTCATAAGGGTTGAATGGAGGAAAGTTGAGATTAGGTAGTTCCTACGGGTTTTACTTTGTAAATTTCTTTCAGTTGTACATACTTTAGATTTTATACTAAATGGTGGTATATTGTGAAGTCCTTTTTAAATCGATATGTTGAAGATTAACTGGAATTTTTGGATTAATTAAGCTATTGGACGATTGAAAACCTAATCAAGTTCCAGTATTGCAGGAAATGAAGTAATTAGTGAATCTGCAAATTTCATTCGAGATTGATGTAGAGTATACTTTACTATTATCGTATAATATATTTTCTTCGACGTCTTTTCATCGTACTCGTGAAAGATACAAAAAACGGAATTTTCTATACGATAGAAAGCATATTTTAAAGGTTTAACTCTTGGCACGTTCGCAGCAACCATTCTCCATTCTTTAATTAAATACGAACTTCCAATATTGTAATATATAGGAACGATCAACGATAATATTTCTTTCAATTTAACTCATTTATTTATTTTCTTTCTCACTTTTGTTTACTTGTTTTAGAATTTAATACCTTGAATCTTGGATTACACATATAGCATGAAACTAAAAAGATAAATATTATGTAAATAATACACAACAACAGAAATGTATTATAACTAAACTGTAAAGTTTTTGACGTAAAACTAATCTAAACTTCACCACATTTATACGCGAACGACACTCCTTTTTCGGTTTATCTCGTTAAATCCAATAACTGTCATTTAAATATCGGGTACGACAATAAAATAAAATGGCTACTTTCTCAACGAACTTTGTTTCACTGCAATTGAATCAAATTTATAAAATGTCACACAGCTGAGATATTTATTTTATCTGTCGAATTTAGAGACATAAATAGAGAAACTTTACAGTAAACAACTATTTATAACGAGAAATTAAAGTATAATAAATAAGACGGTATCAAGTGCGCTTAATAAACCAAAAAGTTTCTCATATTGCTGATCCATCAAGTATATGAATTAACATTGCCTGCCATAACCATTCAGATATGATCTAAATCTTTTCAGTTAGGTTTTCAATGTATCCTATCTTATTTGTACAAAAAAGTTAGCTAGAAATTTCACATCAAAATTGTCTAATAACTCACAATAGCGCCCCTTCGATTTTCTTCTTCTTCTTCTTCTTCTTCTTCTTCCTTTATTGATATTCTCTACCAAAATCAAAAGATACGTAATTTTTAAACCGCTGAAAATCACTTACACGAGTTGACAATACACATAAATGTTAGTCCCCCAAATCAATATTTCTACAGCTTCCTATATACAATAGTTCAATAGAAACAAGGCCAAGAAGTTATGAATTGATGGATACAAATTGACAGAAGTTATAGGGGTCGACATAATAATTTTATGCCCAAAATACTATTATACACATCAATTTAATACGTTCATATAAAACTCCTATTAATTGGGAAGCGATTTGAAAAAATATACCTACCAGTAATTTACAGGATAGTCCCTGGAGAGAGTTTGAGCAAAATTAGAAGCTCATAGTTCATTTTGAAGTTGGACAAAAATGCTTGTTTCTAACGATGTTGAGATTTTTCAAAAACGAACTACTCACTTAAAATGACTCGAGGACCCCCTCAATATTGTTTTTTTCGTTTTCTGCATTTTATTTTGGAATAGACGATAATATTGGCCTTTTTTTTCTACAATTTTATTAGAGTCATTATTGGTTGTTTTGCGTGTTTAGCTCGTTCTTGCAAATCGTGACTTTAGCCAGAAACGAACGTTTTTGACCGATTTCCAAATGAGCTACGAGGTTCTAATGTTGCCTGCCATCAAAACTTTAAAATATTATTCAAATCGCTCAACAACGAATAGGAGTTTCTCACGAATTAAGCATATTTAGTGTTTGATGGCTATATATTTCAATGAAGTCAACGGTAATTTGTAGAGCACAAAAAATAGAATCTACCTGATTTGGCGTTTTTGTGAGAAATCAGTTCAAAGGGATGATCCAAACCTACGTCTGTATATGCTAATGACAAGTAACAATTGAATATATTTTTTATACGATTTCTATGTTACCAGAACATTTTCATACTATTCTTTTACATTTCCTATAAGCACTTTGGAGTATAATACTCATTAAGAATAATTGTATTTGCTTATTACAATTTTGTCTCACACTAAACTTATTTACATCACTCCAATACATTGCTTAATTAATTCGAAAATCTCCTCATCGATGAAAAAAATCAGAAAGATATCGTCTATTAGAAAAGTAGAAATTTTTATTACGAAATTGAGACGGGGGCAATTATGTGTAAAATAATGAAAGAGTAGAGTTGAAATTATTCGAACTGAAGCTAAAAATATAGAGTATGGGGCCTATTCTGTAACTTTTCTGTTATTATTAACAGCATGTTATAAAGTTAACGCCTGTTAAAAACAAGTTTGCTATTCTGTATGTCACACTCATGTTAAAATTTTAACATGACCTGTTAATGTTGCCTGTTAATCGGCTGATTTTAAAGGCATGTGTTTGGGACCCTTTAAAATATAACAGCCCTGTTAATTTACAAAAATGCTTTATTATTACAACGGAACGCCGAAAAGAGAAAAAAGTAAGTAATTTACAATCATATTTATACTAATAATCGCAGGAAAATAATAATAATAATAATAATAATAATAATAATAATAATAATCGAGATCCAACGCATGTCGAATATGAAAGTCAAAATTATACCCGTGATTATTGGAACAACTGGATTAATTTCGACAACTTTATCAAAAATTATCAATGAAGTACCAGGTCAACATAACATCAACATCTTACAAAAAATAGTCTTATTAAGAACGGCCCACATTATTAGAAAAGTTATTTATTAAATGAAAATTTGAAGATCAAGCCCGAGAAATATGACATATTTCCAGCATATACATATACATATGTATATCCATTATTTTAAATAATGTGGAGAATAAATAATAATAATAATAATAATTAAATAATATTAAGAAATATATTTTTTTTTCTTCATCTACTATTGTAAAAACCAGGTGTTACAAATATTTTCAAATCATAAAAATTTTTCCAATTTCCGTTATACGGCCAATTCTGAAGAACGAACTTCCTCAAGAAAAAACAAAAGTTTTGAATTTTTGTTAAGATAACATCTTGTAGATATGTTTATATAAACCATAATGCGCATCACCATTAGATTTCCAATTTTCGCCTTTATACAAAAATTTGCGAAAATGCAATTTTTAACCTCAAATTAATAGATAGATTTATTTGTTGAACAGGAGAAAGATAACTACATTGGAATGTTATATAGTTGGGAAAGGATAACCTTATTAATAACAACTGGCAACGTTGCTAGTTTTAACAGGGGCTGTTAAAAATTAAAAAATAACACCTATGTTAAAATTGATATTACAGAATGCGATTTGCCGTTAAAATTTTAACACGATCGTTATAATATTAACTTTAACAGGCTGTTTAAATTTAACAGAAAAGTTACAGAATTGGCCCCTATATACAAGAAAAATATCCACATTGACATTTACTTCACACATGGGTAGGGATAGCATGCCCTTCAAACGCATTTTTCACAAAAACGCAAACACTTTTAATGCTCTTCAAATTACCGTCACAAACAATAAACAGGCGGTCTACTATAGCTGATTTTCGCCCTTCTCTTGCTGAATTTTTATGAGCGCCACGAGTAGGTGGGTTTAAGTACTTGGTGAAATACAAATATACAAATTACGATTATAGTAAGAAACGAGAATCACGTATGTTTATAGCGTGTGCTGACGATAGTCGCGCGGCAATCTGACATAAATACCCACCACCGTTGCCAAGTCATGACAATATAAGCAATCCGTTTTTTTTTTTGTACAATAAGAACCCCAATAACTTCCGCTAATTCGATTCGATCGATATGCGAGGGCAAGTGTATTCTTAGTTACTTCCTATAAAGAATTATTTCAGTGGCTTACATTCAACTTGATTACTTGCAAGTATACGAATCTGTAAAAACGGTCATTTGAGGGAGTAACTTTAGAATGTAGTTTTACCCCATGGCAGAGTTCTCAAAAGTAGAAAATCGGAGGGGACACTTGGGATGGTTCCCTTGTTAGTTATATGTATAGTGAAAGCGTTTTTATTTGTGAATTGCTTGTGAAATCTCTTTTGTACTATGTTGGATTACAGAAAAATGCATCATTCATCTTAAAACAAGTGTACCTAACAAACATGCATGTTTACAATAAAAAAATGTAAAAAAATATTGAAACAACAAATAATGCAGGTATGAATTGTGAGGATGATGCAGTAAAATGGAAAACATCTTTTTACAAAAAGACGACAAGCTTTAATTTTAGCAAAAATATTAGAGCTAATCATTTGTAATAGTGCAGACATTTGTTATATCTAATAATGTTCAAACAAAATTAGAATTTTTTATTGGAAATTCAACAAATTTTTTATTTGTAAATGGCAGAATGCCATTCGAAATTTAATGGAAATGCTATTGAAGAAATCGTGATTTTATATCTGATGTTACGCTTAGATGGATTGACTTTAAAGTTCTGGTTATGAATACATCGGACTTTATGATGTTGTAACGGTCAAATTCTAAATCACTAGTTTATAGCAGTTAAATCGTTATATTATCGCCTTTTGAAAGGTGAATTAAATAAGAGTTTACATATTTTTGGCAGTTAACTTTAGTACATTTAAAAAAATTCAAATTTATTTGACACAATTGAGCGAATATGATGACTGACATCTAGTAAGTATTGGAACGAAAAGAAAAACGAACGTAAAATATATTAGTGTGTGGTATAACACGCCAGTTTTCAGCTTTTAAAATTTAACGATATCTGACATTTATCGTTGTAGTGTATAAAACTCGAAAATCTCTAGAGATAACTGAATCAAATTGTTCTATAACAAATCTTAAGCTTTTGTTGGTGTCACTGTCAATCATTTTATTTATTTGCGCCCGTTATAGCTTCTATTTATACACACAATTGACAACAATTTTAATCTAATTCACACTAATTTTAGAGTATGAATAAATTAATTGATTGCCAGAGAAATCTGTTTCAATATATACTGAACATTTCTCCTATTACCAAAGAATTTTTATACGTGATCTAAGTTTACGTTGAATGGTAGAAACAGATAAAAGGTCCACTCCCGCCATCAACTAACAAAACTTTATATGTTTAGATATTTCTAAAGTTAAAGACCTACTGATAACAGAAAATTTATAGTTAACTGTATTTGAGATAAAGCATAGTCGGAAGTATTCTTTGAAGTTTTCTTGGACATCATGCTGAATTCTACGGAAATACATAAAATTGAATTTATTGTGAAAAACGTTAAACCATTGATTTTTCGTATTATATCAAGTCTTATTGATGAAGTAATAAAGAACCAATTTTTGTATCATTTATTATTTACATATTACGAAACGGTATGGGTTAATAGCAATTACTTTTTTAAACATTTATAAAGCGAAGTAATTAGAAAAAGTTCATTATTCTCCAATATGAATCTTGAACTTTGGTGTGTTTTTTTTATTCAACATTTTAACTGAAGAGAATTAATTGAACTCTTTAGGATTCTGTCACAGGCTGCACATTCAACTAAAGCTATAAATAATTAAAAACGAGAAACAACCCTAAAATAGGCTTCTTCTTTGTTGCGATTATTTTTTAATATTAGTATTAAATACTGACTTTAATTTCTAATTAATACAACCAAAAAGAATACTCTCAAGTCAAAACTTTTGTCATAATAATTATTCAAACATAAATAAATAGATTTTTATATCAGGATTAGTAATGGGCTAGTAAACTTTCTACCCCGATAATTAATTACACAAAAGTAAACAAAGTCTATCCTAATTGATCAGGATCATGTTCAAACATGTCTTGTAAATTATATTGATTATGCCAATTGAGTTTAAGAGATAATATCTCGAATTTGAAGGTCTGTCTTAAATTTTTGACGTTTCTAAGTGAGGTTTTAGCCGTCGTTTATTTACAGTTATTTGAATTAAATAAATTGGACAGAATGAGAAATTAGTTTCCTTTGAACTGAACTTTATTGAAGATGATACTAATATTTTAAGTGAGCTAATTGTTTCTTTTCTCTAATTTTTTCTATTGAATTTGGAATTTACTCAAAAAACACACATTAACGTAGATCATGATGAAAATTTAAAAGAAATAAAAAAGGGCTTGTTTCGGATTCGCTGGCAAACGGCCCAACAGATATTTGCTAGGTTGCCCGTCAGCTCAGTTCGTTTCTGTTTAGGATCTTGTCTCATCAATTATAAATGAACATTTGCATTCGCAACGGTAATTATTTTTTACTTTAAAATTAGTAGACTTAACAATTAGTTGTTTCCAATTACAATGTGGGTGCTTGACGAAAAATATTTTGTCTAAAATAAATTAATTCAGTTAGTGATTAGGCTATTTCTAAGGGAAAATAGTGCAAAATACGTTGTGGAATTTGTGGAATTATGAAGATAATTACTAAAGAGAGTTGTTAATAACTTCAATTACTTAGGTATAACATCTTTCATGTTTAACAAGTAAATAATGAATATAATGGATATAGTTGAATTCTAAAATTTATCAAAATACGAAATTTGTTACATAATACTATTGAGAGTAAGTTAAATGAACGAAATAGAAGAGCGATCTAAAAAATCGAAAGCAATACATCTCAGTTTAAAGAATAATGAATTACAAGAGGGTAGAGAACAGAATCTATTCGGAAAATAGGTGGAAAAGTGATACATCACCGTATGCAAAACATGGTCGATAGGAAATTTTCAAGTAAAATTGAAACAATGAAAGTAAATTTGAACAAAAGTCTAGGGAGTATCGGTGATGCGATTCATCATGTTTAAGGAAACCCATCTGTTCAGGAACTCCACAGAGTGAACTTTCTATCCATCAAACATTTCTATATAAAAGAGACAATATAGTCTTATTTCTTTCGGTATTTTTTTTACTTGGTCGTTTTCTATGTTGCTTTTCGGTACAACTAATGACAATATGGCGCCAGCAGTCTCATTAAGCCCCCCCCCCCCAAAACTCAAGACATTTAGCTTTAAAGTAGTCGCGATATCAGCTCCACTTGGCTGCGCGCTCCCGCTCGATACGGGAACAGATGTAAATAACTGGCCTTTATTATTTTATTCCAGTATTTCAATTCTAAACAGGTACTTTTGAAATTGAACGTAAATAATTCCATTTTATGTTTTAACATAAACTTTTCACTTTCAGTCGTTTGATTTAGGTCTCAAAAAATATACCGAGGATAATATTCTAACTGTTATTGGACAAATAAAATTTTCAAAACAAAACACATATACACGGCCAGAAACAAGCTGATCAAAATTAGAACTCCCGCATAGGTGTAACAAAAAACCTTTTAAAGCATATGAACAATTGTTTCATAAATTGTTTTCGTGTTAAATCATTCAAGGAGGTATTCGGCAGTTAAATCCAAACTAATAGAACTGTAAACAACAAAAAAAAATCAAAATTTGCAGAATTGTTAAATGCAGTTAATTAGTAGTCTCAATTATTTCGCCAAAATGTTTGCAGGAATGTAACAAATGTCAATATTTGTACGCGTAATTATCTAAATACTATATGTAAACTGCATTTAGTGGAATGTTAGTTTATGTTTCCCAAATTGCGTATCTAAATTCTTTTGCGTTATACATTTTTTTTGTGTGTATTTAAATGGTAATTATAAAAATCTTGTATAAATAATAAACGTAAATTGGAACACACTAGTTTATTTGATAATTACTAATTACACAAGGAAACATCTTCTATTACCCCGCCACGGCTAACACTGTTGAAACTTTCTGAGATTTGGTGAGTTTTCTCGTTTTCTCTGTCTGTAATTACTAATTAGACAAGTTTTGAAGTTGCCGCAAGCGTACAATCGACTGCCAAAGCCATTCGTATGTACGAAGTCCGCATATAAGAGAATATATCCTTTTCTAGGACATGTCGGTATCTTGCATGTCGTATAGTATAGTCAACGTTTGTTGACTATTATGGTCGGATGCTATACGAGACGGACATGTCAACTAATTCATCCTGAATAGCTTGTTTTAAACTTTTACAAGTTTATATTTATCTACCAATAATACCAATTTTATCGATTATTGATTATTTACGTTTTCCATTTTTTCGAATGCATATTTGGGAAATTATTCATTGGCAAAAAAATTCATCATATTTACTTATAAGCTTGTAAGCTTTTTAGGAATTGTAGATTGAAGATATTATGATCATCATTAAGGCAAATAAGCATTTTATTGAAGTAATTGAGATGGATTGAAGGTTGGAAGTTTTCTAAACAGATAATAGTCGTAGTTTTCAACGTTTGAAAGGCACCATTAAACTAACGAGACGGGTGCGAACACTGACGATTGTTAGATCGAATTGAAATGCCCCTCTGTTAGATTCCAGTAAGATTCCAGTGAATTCCTTCTCTTAGATACCATCGCGATTCACTGTCCTGCTATTTCCACCTCATCGCATTTCTCTAAAGATTTCTGCTATTCATTTAGAAATCTCTTATCTTAAACAAATCCAGCACAATATGGCGGCAATGCCCACGGCGTATCGTTCCGCCTCTCTTAATCTCTGTCAACGCAGAAGAAATTTGTTTTTCATTTATTAGCTGGAGAATATTACACAAACTTTACACCATCACCCAATAAACCAACGACGATCATTCAAGACAATAATTATCAATAATTTTCATATCAAGCGAATAGAAATTTTATAATGAAAGTGATATAATAAACACAGATGAGTTTCTTCTAATAGGTACTAGAAAATATACGTTTTTTTTTTTTTAAACTAAGTCAACATATATTTCTTCAACTAAAATATGTAACTATAAGTATGATTACCAAATGTATAAGAGTTATAAGAGGGAAAACAGTAGGATTAACTCAAGGCCCGGCAATATGCGGCTGTCATAAGCTCTTAATCAAACTGAGAAAAGTAAGAGGTACAAGCAGCACTGCGCAAAATATTACATACGGTTTTTATTATAGCAGATTTCAGTTTTAGAGAAATTGCAGACGAAAATATCCACCCCCTTATTACAACTGCCACCGGCATTATGTTTTATCTTTATGCAAAAAAGGGCCATGCGCAATGGCATTGTCTAAACTAAAAACTTTGTGCCAACTTGTTCAATTCGGGTTGTGTGAAGAGGAGAAAAAAAGGATATTTTTAATTCACCCCTTTATGGTTGCGTGTAATTACAAGTGAAAATACTAAAGTATCGTCTTGTTGGGAGAAAAAGGAGCGACTAAAAAAGTCCACACCAATTAACATATATTGCCATAAATTTAGGTGTCAGTGCTTACCGTTTTTCCCCCAAAGATTCCTACTTTGTTAAATGACAATAGATAGTTTTAAAATAGTGGGCAAGTATAATAAATCATTTGAAAATAAACGAGCTAACTTATTTTTCATATAATGAATGGTTTGAATCTTTTATAGACGTTACGGATAAATAATCTAATTCAAAAACAAATCAAATATTTCTTCAGTATTAATAATGGGATAATATTATTGTAGGTATATTTGGTGTAAAATATTTAAGTCGACAGGACATCAAAAGAAACCACGTCAAAGACAACGTGTATCCATTTCTTCTCTAAATGTATTATGACTAAAGGCCATTACTTTACTTTATTCCGCTATTACTTTAATTCAGAATATATTAAATGATGCACCATTGTTTTAGCATTGTTCCTAGTAAAAGTATTAAATGCAAACAAACTGTTGAAAGACAACTGATACTTTTATAGAACGATAAATATGATACATATTTAGTAATATCAAAGTAAATATGTATGAGTCTATATTTTATACACTCATGCTGCTCTAAAAGTAGACGATTCGTGTGAAACTCCTATTAGTTGACGAGCAATTCCTTAGATATTCCAACGATTTATAGAAGAATCCCTACGGAACAATTTAACAAAATTAGAACTTTGTAGGTAATTTGGAGGTTGGTCAAAAACGGTCGTTTCTGACGACATCGCGATTTTGACCAACTTTCAAATACGCTACAAAGTTCAAATTTTGTTAAAATGTTCTACAGAGACTTTCCAATAAATCTTTGAAATATTTTTAGAATCGCGCATCAACTAATAGGAGTTTCACACGAATCGTCTACATTTAGAGCAGCAAGGAGGTATTTGATGATACTATGGAGAAATTCCGTCAATCCTTAGTTAAATATATATATATATATATATATATATATATATATATATATATATATATATATATATATATATATATATATATATATATATATTTAAGTCTAAAGCGGTATATTGTATTTCTATGGCGTATAAATTGAAATAATAGAGGTGAATCGTTGTTGTTCAGTACACTGAATTTTGTTAATAAAACAGAACTTGGTTTGAATGTTATTATTTCAAATCCGCACAGTCGTTCGTAATTCTCTTTGTCGGATAACAATCAACTTTACCGTATTGTAAATTACAAACGAGCTCAAGTATTTAGTCTTGCTTGTTTATTCTTTCAGTATGGTTTCAGGAACCTGATGACACTATCGTGTTGTGTGAGTCATGGTGTATATCTGACATGTGTACCGGTAGTGTTTCCGGTTGGTTGTTCTAAAATATCGCGATTTCCGTTTTGGCGTCTCCCTGTATCGTAAACAAGCTGTCGGCGATTTTCCGTGCCTTGGGACGGTTGATGTGGCAACTAGTAGAAACTACTGGGACATCTACATGGTCCGGTCTCGTTGGCCGTAAATCAAAAAGACCGATTTAACAGAACACAATAGCTGTTTTAGACCATCTATTATGGTTCCCAGGACATCTCTAATCTAGCGCAGAAATTGATAAAGCGACCTAACCGCTTATTTTTATTAGATATTTGACTTTGTTTGTCTAACATGCACCGAAAGACGTAAAATAATATCATAAAAAGGACTTTATATCTTACTATGATTGTTATTATTTTTAAATAAAGTCAACGCCTCAAGTGGTTTATCTATAGTTGTAGAAATCCTTTGTGAATACTAAAACAATGAATATAGAAGTAAATCTGATGGACTATCTATAATACAAATGCAGATAAAATATGATACTGCACCTAAAACAACTCTATACAGAGCTGGATCAAAACATTCAAGGGTTTCACAACATTTATGAATTTCTTTGTAATATACAATAATTCTTCAACAGCTTAAATAACATGCAAAATGTTGTATGTTACAAAACAAATTTAACTCATATGAATATTACGTTTGAGCTTTTATTTTAAATGTAGAAAGTACACGCTTTTAAACAAGATCTAACCTTCCATTTTATAATATTTTTTCCTAAAAAACAACGTCCAGATTTGACAAATCTGAGATACTTACAACACTAATGAGCGTCAGCAGACCTTTTACGAATTATAATACATATAACTCATATTTTAACACACATAAAAATAATGATTGTGTAGTTTTCACATACAGATCAATTCAGTCCTAATTGATGATCAAATAATACGATATTCTTTGTACATTCAAACTATTGTTGACAAATATAAGTTGATTGGTTATCTGTACAATCAGTATCATAAATAATCCTCTAGTAACTGTTAATATTTCTATTTGGTTAAGATAATTATGCGGGTGTATGATGTGATAAATATGAAAATGGTAAAATAATAAAGGGATAGTTTTTTCAACTAGAAATAAAACAACAGATATGAATTGTGATAATAATGACAAAATCGACAAAACAAACATATTGAGTTTGTCTGTAGTTTGTGTAATACGATCATATAAACACTGAATATAAACTAAGCATTTTCATAGGATACAAGTAGGACCTAAGGCAATGTTGGTACAATCATGACTTGTAAACAAATACCTACGTTTGTATTAGATTGAATGTTGCAACTTTGAAAATTGAAAATCGTTCAAATGGCATAGCCGCCGGTGGCCAATTCTAATATTGAACTTGGACGTTTCTGTTTAGTTTCTCTAGAATTAACGATATTAATATTGATATGTAGTAACATGTCATTATTTACGTCGACATACCGACAACAAGAATATCAATCAATCAGTATTACACTGTATACTGTTGTTGAATTACTACGAAAACTAAATACTGACATTAACACTATACATATACACACCCATATGAATATACCATAAAGGGTTATTCACTTCAATCGAAAAGTTCTAATGGCAACTCCTATTATTTGGCAGCAATTCGAAAAATTATTCAAGGATTTATAAGGGGTATCCCTGGAGATGGTTTCATCAAAATTAGAACTTTGTAGCTCATTGCACAGGTGGTCAAATATTGGGATTTTCACGAACGAACTGAACACATAAAACGACTTAGAATATTTTTTAGAATGTAATAGAGAAAAACGAAAAACTTCAATGTTGGCAGAGTATCCGAACCATTCTTACAATTAGTCGTTTTGCCTCTTTAACTCGTTTTTGAAAATCGCAACCCTGTCCAAAACGAGCGTTTTTTGACCAACTTTCAAATGAGCTACGAGGTGATAGTTTTGCTAAAATGTTCTCTCTGGACTCCCATATAAATAATTGAAATATTTTTCGAATCGCTAAATAATAGGAGTTGCCTTTAGAACTTTTCGTATTACATACATACGTAAATTTATTGTAAATTTTAATCAAGTAATTTCAAGTTTAGCTAAGACGGATCCATCTGGATACATACAAAATTCATGTACAATTAAAATTCAAAAAATTGAATAAAATGAAATAGTTACAACAACGAAATATGGGGTAAGACTGATAAATTGAGTTGTAGAAATATGTTTTCAAACCAGTTATTAAGACTGTCATATCAAATGAATCAATCGACAAAAACATTTACAATTTTATAATTTAATTATTCTTTAAACACAACTTAAATTACAAGATTCATTATCAAAACTAATACAAATAATGATTTGATTTGGTTTTGTATATTTTTTAACTTGTATTATCCCCTTTTTACAATTATTTCCTATACAACTATAACAATATGTTGAACTGTATTGTTTGAAAGAAATATCAATCTAGAAAAATGTCAAACTTACTAAAATTGAGAAAATGAAATCCATAAATCATACAGCACCTGTATACATATGTTGCTGGACAAAGAATTTGTTACTTATTTTGTACAACTGTTACCCGATTTAATCTATAATATAAATAAACTGTAAATTTCAAAAGGCCGAAATTTGGTTTTCAAGTTTACCAACGAAAACTCACTAATTAGAAAAATTGTTCAAAGATGCCTACAAAGATTCTTAAGGCCGACTTTTGAACTGAACTGAATGCTACCAATTACATGTAATTTCCATAAGACAGTAAAAGACATTTTTCTCGTATAACGACCTGGAAATAGTTACACTCGATTCTCAAAGCAGTCATATACAAAAATGGCTTTTTAAATTTTTGAAAATTTGACAGGATTTTCACAGGATAAGGAAAAACTAAGTTTTGTGCTGAAACGAGTGGTTTTGGCGAAACACAAAATTCCCTGTGTAAAAGTTGAAAAATTTAATAGTCACGTATATAAACAGATCGAGCAAAGTTCATTCTACAAAAATGTCTTTTTCGATTTTCAATATTCTTTACCGGTTTTTCATAATCAGCATCCAAAGTAATCCATTTTTTCCGAAATTATGAATTGAAATAACACGGACGGACACTTCGCAAAGAAAGGTGGGAGAAGTGGTGAAAGACTGGGTCGTCTTTTGGTGGAGGCGCCGCGACTATAACATGTTATTAAGGTCCAACTTCAGTCATTCAAGATTGAGAAACACCTGGAACCGCACTGATTAGATGGCGCTTGTTCCACCACGTTTTTTATATCTATATTTTTATCGACATTTACAGATTGCTTTATTTTCTTTGAGAGCAATATGGCGGAATTTATAAATTAAAATTTTAATAGTAATAAAATGTGTTAATTATCGAAAAAAATGATTTTGATGGCAAATAATTTCGTGTATGTTACTTCTCATGGCTGATTCTATACAATACAAACTTGGTTTCCAGCATATATGATCGTTTACGCTTATTTCGATTTTTCAGGTCTTTTATTTTGTGGTGTAAAAGTTTATAATTCTCATTCATCCACAAAAATTCAGAAGCTACATAAAACCAACTCGGATATGGTAAAAAAGTTTAAACAAAATCTGTCGACCCATTTTCGAGATAAAAAATAAAATAGTGCAAAAAATATGGTTTTTTCGCTTTTTTTCAAAAACTAACCGACAGATTTGCTTAAAATTTGGTATAAGCAATACTTAGACTAATACTGAGCTCAGGTAATTTTTTCAAAATTTTTGAATATTACGTTTAGATTTTGATCCACTGAAGTTCGACCTTAATATATATTATGAATGCCTTACAGTGTGGAATGAATTTTGTATTGTAGAGTTTCACTTACAATTAGAAGATACCAGTTGTGTGAATAATTTTATTTATAAATAGTTATATAATTATAAAAGTTGTTATTCAATTGATAAAAAATAGGTACAGAAATTACAGTATCCTTGGGCAATCTTTGTAGCCGTTGTTGTTTATTATTGTTGTAAAAGAGGAATAATTTTATTGCGTTGAATATTCGCTGTTATCATAGATGGTTTGAAGCAACCTAAACAAAGTTTTGAAGAAACATTAAAACTTTAATATAATAATAAACTTTGTAATAATATTAAGTAGGAATGAAAGTTTTTGTTAACATTTCTAAGTAAAAAAATCAAATCAATTCAAGAATTTTATAAAATCTTCAATACAAAAATTACTATTTAAAAATAAATGGAAGTTAATAAAAGTAGAACCTTAACTTATGTAAGCTAGTTAAAAATCTCGAGACGATAAAATTGAATAATACTTTCTAAGTTGTAAGAGTGTATAAAGTTGCTTATTGATATTTCAATATATTCGTTCTTATATGGCAATATCTCGTAATATTCTCAAAGTATGCCTATTATTGTTATTTGCGAAATACTTGATACTGTTCAAAATTTGATATCGAATAATATTCGAGTTGAAATAAAATAATTCATTTATTTTCAATTGAGCGTAGGAAATATTTCTGAAAGTTGATTAGAAATTTTAATTGAATATGAATGATGGTAGGCATCATTAGTAACTATAGTCAAAGCAGTGTATGCAAGCTATGATGAAAATCAGGAGAATCATGGGACAAGACGTCATCTGGGATGACGATGCCACAAATTCGAGTATGTTCATAATAATGGTATGCTCGTGAACATACTCATATGATTTTGATTGTCTACGATAAATTTATTATGATATTATTCAATCATGTGATTGATTTATTTGAAATTATATTTACAAAGAATAACGTTATAATAACGATGTATTGATTGACTATAAACACCTACCAGTACGTATAGAAATTCAATACACGTAAACTTAAGGATCTTAACACAACAAAAATGTAAATCGTTTGAAAGCTGAGTTTGCAAGAGGATTTTTTAATGAAGTAAGACAGAAAGTGTGACCACTTACGTACAATTGGTGTTAAGTCCTAAAAACGATACGAAAATTGGTTGAGAAACAAAAGAATACCACTTAAACTAAAATTTCGGTTTATGTTTAGCTTTCCTTTTCTCCCTTGTTTGTGAACGTTATTTTGGGATAATTTGATATGCTTCTGCCACGGAGACGTTCAATGTCGTTTTCTTGTATTTATCGTGTTTGAAATTTGAAGCTTTTATGTGAGTGAAATTTCAATCATTATTACTCGTTAAATTGGTAGGGTTAAATCAATATTCCTGTTGGATACAGGGTTTTTTAAAAATGGTCAATTTCAATAATCTCACTATAACTCTATCTTTTACTTGTCAAATACTTAAATAATTTTTATAAAAACTTGAAGGACTTGGCTATCTATTGGAGGTAAAAAAATTTCTATAATTTTTGGAAATTTGAGAAATTGACGTCAACTTTTGAAACTTGCTACTTTAAAAAAATTCAAAGTCAACTATATGAAAAAATAATATTAAGCTTTCGGAAAACTAATTTCCGTTTGCAAAAAAAAACATTGTAAGCCTGTGAATATTACTAAGGAATTGTCAATACCGAATTCCCTGTACGTAATAGCCGAGTCACAAATTTGACACATGCAATATAAATTTAAAGGGAATACAATACCCACAATAGGCTTATTTAATGTACTTTAATTTTGTAACTTTTTATATACGAATCGATAGGAAATTGAGTAAATATGATCACACAAAAATTTCAAGTCAGTCAAATAAAGCGTGGTGGAAATATTTAAATTTTAAAATTAGATTATTATGACGTCAGAGATTCGAATAGGCCACAAAATAGGTATACAATAAACGATTTGAAGCTGTGACGTCACGAATCCGATCATTTGATTGAATGTTCATAAAAATGTTTAGCTATGAAGGCGCTAACGTTGAATTACAAGACTTCGCATAATGTCTAATCAAGACATGGCCTTTCAGAAAATGGAATAAGAAAAATTTATTAAATAAGCCCATTATTAACCTAGTGCATAAGCCTATGTTCATAGTTTAATATATCGAATAGATGGATGCTTTATAAAATTACTACTACCAATCCTTGGCCCACATTTTATAGCCGCACTCATATTCACAATTTTTTTTCGCGAAAGCAAATTGATTTTTCAAAAGGTAAATATTATTTTCATATTTAGTTGACTATAAATCTTTAAAATTGTCAATTTTTCATTTAATATTGCTTAATTTCCAAAAGTTGACGTCAATTTCTCCTACTTTCGAATATCATGGAAGGTTGCTTCACCTGTATTAGATAAGCTTAGATGTTTTCCATAAAGTTGTTATCAAAATTATTTTATTTTATAAACGAATGAAAAAGTTATAGCGAGATTATTTCTATTAACCATATTTACGTGAAAAGCCCTGTATATATACATACTATATGTATTATTAAAAAACTGTTTTCTATCAACTACGTTATTCTAAACGCAATTAGGCTCTAAACTTCCAATTGAAATTAGCAATCTCTCAACAATATTGTATATATTGATATTTAATAGCTATCGTTTACAGTAGCTTAATTCGAATCAAATAGAAATTAATTGAATTTATTTATAATGAAATATTTGCCATAATAATTAATTAAATTGTATAGATAAACAGTGAATGTTCGTTACAAAGCAAATATTACAAAAATGTCCAAAAATATTCGTTGATTATTTTTTTAGAGGACATTCCAAAATTTCTGTTTTCATTATTCTTATAAGTGCTTAATCAACAATGTACTAAAATAATATTAAAATATCAATGTTATATTGTCTTCACAATCTCTAGAAATTAATTTCAGGAAAAAAAATCTTTAGCTATGATATTGTTTGAATGTGAATTGTTCTCCAACTCTTGTATCTGAAATGCTTTGTCAAGTGTTGATTGTTGTTTCCATTCCCATTTGAAACCTTTCAATTGTACATTCAACCATTTTTCTGTTTTCCAACATGCACTAGACTTGACTAGACTATAAAGCCAACTATAATCCAGTGAGAATTCTTTGAATTTACAAGAGAAAGTTATATGGCAGTGTGTGGTAAAGTAGCTAATAAAACCTTTTTAACAATTCTAATCGTTTCAGTCACATTTAAAAAGTCTAGCCAAATTTATTTACTAATCAATTTTAAAGTAATTATTTTTATCTTAACGACTGTGAGTTGGATTTAAAATACCAAGCACACTTATCAGAAAATGATTGCAAAAACGGTGCAACATCATGGTTTATCAACACACACGATTATAATTCAACATAAACCTGTTGTAGTTTAATGTAGCTGCATTGAGGGTTTTTCAACATAAACTACAATAAGGGTGTTTCAATTTTGGTACGGTATTGAGTCCGGCTTGTCACCTAAGCTCAACACAAAATCGTTTTCTCAACGGTGGACGTCAGACTATCTACCATGACATTCGCCAAATGCCAACAAACATTCTCTTTGAGAACTATGTAAACCAGCCGGTTATTTTTAAGTGTATCTTGCATATTGAGAAAAGACCTAAAAGGACATGGTTGAAAACCATTCAACTCCATTTTTCAAAGAGTAGACAAAGCTTGCGATGGTTTTCCGTTGCTATTTTTTTTCGATAAAAACATGCAGTTATGTCAATTAGAAGAATTCTAAACGATACCACTTGCACCAATATGACAATTTTTCTACTAAAATCACCTTGGTGGAAATTAATACTTGAATATAAATCATTTTGGTTGGTTTATTTTTACAAAATATTGAATGAACGTTGGTGAATGATTTGTCAACATTCTGTAATCAACATTTCGAAAAAATCCTAAACATTTACATATAAAACAACAACAGTCCTTATAATTTTTTTTTATAAGTAAATTTAATATCAAAATTTCAAAAAGATGAAAGTTCAGCATTATAATAAAATATAATATTGTTCCTTATATGTATCTACAAACAAATAAAGTAAGATTAAAGTGCTTTCATTCATATTTCATAAGCAATTATAGTATACTATATTCTTTCAAGATAATTGAATATGAAGATTTATCGTGAAATGTTAGCTGATAAGAACCTAATTATATATTTACGGTTATAGGGGATGGGGGTGTTAACGTAATAAAATATATGTAGGGATGTTAGACTGTCATTTCCTGACATGTTAGTTGAATTTGTGATGCAATAATCAATTTTCATTTGTTAACACAAGTGCTAGATCGATAATATGTGAATTTAATATTCGACAACGATTATAATGTATATGTACAAAAAAACAATTTCATTTTATATACTTTGTTAAAATAATTGATTTTTTTTGTTGAAAATTTGTTAATTTATTGATCATTATTTGTACGTTGTTTATACATGTAAATTTCGGTTTTCATAAAATAAATAGATACATATATCGTGATAATTATAGAATTCGCAATAAAAACCACCAATTGCGTTAAATATATTATTATATTGTTGTCAAGAGGACAATTATTTTGTTGTTATTTGTATTTGAACATTCTATTAATCGTTAGATTTGCCACAACAGATTTTATAGCTATTGATCGATATGTTTGGTTCGAATACTTATATGGTATAATCGTTGTCGTTGTCGTCTTCTTTTCTACGGATAATGTCTTTTGATTGAACAAGAGTATGTAAAATAGGGGCTGATTGTAGGCGACGTGTTGTTATTCGGAACGTAATGATTGCGCGAAACAGACTTCGTTTCCGGAGCTAGTAGTAAAGGGTTAATACGGCTATTTTATCGATTCGTTGTCTTTCGACCAACTCTCATTGGGCATTGGCCAATAAACTCATCCTTCTATACATCGCTACAAGTCCACTAACATGTACAATGAATAAAAATTGCTATTTTTTTTTTCTTTTACAGAATGGTATTCCCATTCCGATGTTAGCAAACAGAAAACTTTTCTACCTTATCTACGCTTCTTTTTGTCGTCACTTTTTCTTACTTACTGTTTATTCATTGCCTTAGAAAAACTTGTTTATATTAACTTTATGTTTGACAACACATGAAGAGTACAGATTTTTAATATTGTTACATTAGGGCAATTTAATCAAAAGAATAGATAATGAAGTATACAATTTTTCTTGTTTATCGATGTAGTATTGTTAGCTTTATTAGAATTTTCTCATACATCACCCTTTTGTTACATAAAAGAAAATAGATTTATTTTTCAACTGGTAGAATTTTAATAACAGTCCGTTCGGTTCTACTATTTGTTCATTTATTTTCCTTTATAAATGAGAGCGGATGTTATATACATACACGTTAAACGGTCGGTTTATGTTAAAAAACTAGATAGAATATCATTATAAATTAAGGCATTAATAATAATTATTAAATTTTTCATCACGTCTGAAATTATCATATCAAAGTTTAAATAATGAATATAAAGTGCCATTAGTAATAAATAAAGGTCAAAGTAGAAGATAACGTGAGACGTTTTCCGAGTCATGTACCTTTTACAATGTTAAAATATTGAAAATATAATTTCATTGCGTTTTATAAATCACTCCTTCAACACAATGCTTTGATATCTGACGATGTGGCCAGATATCCACTCGTGGGGAAGGATAGGACTGGTAATATATCGCACTTCTCGCTATACCCACCACGATTGTGCATTGGAACTGTTCAATTTATGAATAAAAATACCATAAATTACGTCTATATCAATGCGGTGGAATAAATGCATATTTACAATGGACTCTATTGAACGGCTTGCTTTGTCAGTCATTAAGTTTTGATTGAAATTCTGGACAGATTACCACATACATCATCATAATGAATATCTCACTTTTCAAACATTACTATCATACATATATTTATCAATTCAAATCTCTTATCAATCAATATTTACTCTTAGAGGAGATGTAGTACAAGTTTGACAAGTTGTAATATCTGTGTTACATTGGCAAACACAATAGTATACAGTACACAATTTGCCTCGATCACCAAACTTGTATTCTTGTTGATCCATTAAAATTATGAAGGTATAATGAATAAAAATTTGTACAAAATTTAGGGTAATTTTTACAAAATATGAATTCAATCTTAAAACCGGAACTTAATTATTGTGGTGTATTGTCCTATGGTGAGATCCGGCGTGATTTAATACATTTATTTCCTATTTCCCTGATTACATTATTAACGTGTGTTGTGGTGTGTTGTGTTGTGGTGCGTTCTCAATCTGGCGCTTCTGATTGCGCCAGAGAGGTGAAGGTGATTATGGTGCGACACACCACACCACACTACGAAAGTTTAATCAGGTGCGCCAAATGGGTTAAGGAGGAATTTCATATGGACAATATACGTCAGAATGCATCACAACACATCGACACACCATACCACACTACATAAATGAAATTGCAGCTTCAAAATAAATATATAAAACAACACAATTGCGAGGGACACCGAAAGACTTTAATGCACAAAATTTCACATAACATTATCAATCATTCGTACGTTGACAATTAAAAAGAATACAAGTTTCACAAAGTGATAATTGAATTTTTTGTAGTATTCCAAAAAGAAAAAGACCAACGAAATTGTCTATTATTTGGTAACAAGTTACAAAGACGTTCATTTAACTAACTTTTAAACACAAAATGTAATTGTTTTAAGTATTTGAGGACTAATTGTAAGTTTAATGGATTACATGGTAAGTTTATCTCGATACAACAGATGGTTTTGTCGTTCATTTCTTTTTACTCTATGGACAAATTTCAAATAAAATAGAATAAAACAAGCCGTATTTTGGTCTACAATGTATTTCAGTTACTTTTGTTCTATTTGATTCACAAGTGTGCTAAAAACACAACTTAAACTATTGCAATAGTTTCTTTATTCAAAATTAGTATTGTGTTGATAAAATGAAAATGAAGGTGTATAGGAAAAAGTTTTAAGCTTTTCAAATCTGTACATCTGCATTGATTAAGCTGTAAAGCTGTCGCCACTTTAGGGTATTGTTTTTCTATAATGAAATTGCTAAGTAAGATAATCATAGAAGTTTAAGAGTATCTTATTGATAATAATCTCTTGTTGATAAAAAATGTTGAACATTTTGTTAACAATTTTCTCAATAATATATCTAGAGAATTATTTAAAATTTAATCTCAACTAAATTGGAATTTGTAAAATATGACGTGTAAGGCTCATATATTTGAAAATAGAACTACATAGAATGGAAATATTTGTCGTTATTTTATTTATGTAGACATAATTGAAAGACTAAATTAAAAGGAACGATGCACTTCAAAGAGATTATTGTTAAATTACTGAGACAGCTAAAAAGTAATATAGAAAACATAGTTTATATAAAGAGGGGGGAAACAAAGAAAACGAAAAGTTGCAAGGAAGCATTGTTATTGAGAGTCCCATGAGAGAAGATTGTTATAAATTGTCCTTTCAGTCCTTTTCAATATATTTGTTGGACATATTTCGGGTCACGCGTTCTAAATTGAATCTTTCCTCGTTTTAGCAATTTATTTTTTATTTCTTCTAATTTGGTGGTGAAATTTCGCATTTTGGAAACGATAAGATTTAAAATTATAGTGACTATTGGTTAAATGTATGATTTAACCGTTATTTTTCTATTTACAAATGAAACATATATAACAAGACTATAAAAATCAATTTTAATAGGCATTCTACCTTTGATAAAAAAAAAACGTAAAATATCGTGTGCTTTTCCCGTTTTTATTGTTCCATAATATTGAAGTTAAACTTAAATATTGATCGTATTTCTTTACATTGAAATAAAATTCATATTGCAAAGGAAAAAATAATCATATTCAACACGTATTTGATTGTTGGCAGATTTTTTTCCCTAAACAATGTGTTACTCTCTGATTGTAATGGTGGATGAGAATTTTTCCAAGCGGAAAAGTATTCAAAGTTTGGTATGAATGCATAGTGAATAGCCTAACATCAACTTCCATAATGTTGTAGTCCACACTCTTAACCTGAAATAAAAATACCATAAATGATACTAGTATGAATGTTATATTTACATTTTGAAAAAAAAAACTATGAATTTTGAATTTATCGATTTTTAGTCTTATTATTACACACTTATGCAGACTTGTATGTGCATGTTTACCTTATTGTTAGTATAGTTTGCACAAAATACTTTTCCACGTTCACCGTTGACATTTGAATTGTCTGATTTCACAAAAGTATTCGCATAGATACTAACCGACTTGCCAACTGCACTTGAACCAATTTAACTGGTTTAATAAATTATACCTTTATCTTGGATTTCGAAAACTAATTTCCCAGAAGACTGGAGAGCACACCGCCATCCTACTATCAACTATTTTGCGTTTAATAGAAATAACATGAAAAGAAAATCGTCTTTTTATGAACAATTATCGATGTAAATATTAATAAAAATTGAGCTTTTCAACATTATTGCAACTTTATTGGCTAGTTATCTAAAAAAAAAAACACAGTCAATATATTGATTTTTCAGTAGACTATAAATTGTATAATAACGACAAACACATAAAATTTTCAGCTGTCCTGCAGAAAATAAAACAAAGTTTAATTTAAAGATGTTGCGTAAATATAAAGATTTTTGTTTTATTTTGTAGAGTTTGTTGGTTTAGGAATAGAACAAAAGCGAAACGCAAACCGATCATAAATGGAATAAATTTAAAGGAATAGCAATAATAAAATGAACGAACCATCTAGAAACAAAACATTCGTATGAATAGAACAAATGGTAATTAAGGATCAATGAGATTAGGGTTGAAGCAAATTACCCAAGGATGTATTAGTCTCAGTTATCTACAGAACAAAGATATAAATGAACTGACTGGAATTCAATTATTATACGAATGGAAATGAATTAAATATTTCAATTGTGCCAATAAACCGTTAACATATTTACTGTTTTAATTAATTTTAATTAATATGTAGCGAAAATAAAAGAAATACATAAATGCAAAGTATCCTCGATATAGTGACGTCAAGCCCTCTAAACCGCAAATCTCCTGCAAGGTGTTGCATAAACAGTAAATCACCCTTACTCCAGCTTCATTCCATAATGATAATCCTTTATTTTCCTAACCATTGCTGTTCACAAAGTCAAGACTACCACCCAGTTTAACCTAAATTCCAACAATACTGCAGCGTTTTGTGCTGCTATTATACACAATTTCCGTATAAAATAAAAATAATAATAAAGATTTTAACAGTTTTTCCTTTTATTTTATTTAAAAAGAAGGAAAAAAAATAATTGTTTGTTATTGTTATTTCACCTACATATATGATTTTAGAAAATGTTAAAAGTCAACATACAAAAACAAACGAGAATTTAATGGTGGAAACGTTCAGACGAAATTTGTTATTTCTCTTGACAGCATACCAGGAAAAGTTGATTAATTATTTTGACTTTCCCAATTTTAATTTCAAATTGTCTACTACATTTATTAGGCGATGGCAATTACATTTTTCATTCAATCATTGTTATTAGTATGATTTGATAATATTCAGTTGTTCTTCATTATCACATCGAAGATAAATCAGCAATAATAATTCAAGATATTTTGGAATTAATTTACATTAAAGTTTCAATTAGTCGTTTATCTGAATGATTTCTTGTATGATAATTGCTTGTTATATGTATAAAGAAACTAGTTTAATTTAATCGTATTTGCTTTTGACAATGAGCTCTGATTTGGCGCTTATATTATTCCTAATAATTAAGAGACACTTGATACAAATTTACATTAACTTAAATAATGAAGCAATTACTAATATTCGCATTAAAATATTAGAAATTTTACAAATAAGAATATTCGGTGTCTTGTCACATTTTTATGTTTTAATTAAGAGGATACCATTTGAAAATTATTTCAAGTGGCACTTGATTATAAATTCAATCCCACAATCAAATACAGGACTGGCTATAATTAAAATTATATTGAAAATCTCAATATTGAGAGTTAATAATTTATTTCGAAATGAAAAATTATTCTATAGTTGGCAATAATTTTTCATGGTTATCTAACTAATCCCCTTATATTGGTGGTATCTTTCATTTACAAATCTATTAATTAAATGCTATGATGCAAGAAATTTCCATCAACTTCAGTTGATAGTGTATGGTTGAAGTTTTGCATCTGACACGCATAGTGTAAACAATTCTTTATTATTCCATAAATTTTCAGATAAACTTGCAAGTCTCTACATCCATCCAGTAAATACAAAATAACAACGTCAGATAATAACACAGATCGATAAAAACATTTGGTTGTTGTATCAACGTATTTACTTTAAGACATTTTCAAAGAAAATAAATAAAAAAAAACATTGTTTTAAAATCAAAAACTTGTTTGAAATTTTTAGATACATACATATGTACATACATATGTATGTATGTATAGGATGTACACATGTCACAACGAAATGTACTCGCCTCATCCCCATTATTTTAAATACAATTCTACTTACATTCTGACAACAGAATTTTACGCTATCTCATCTCGCTTTGTGTATATTCATTTTAATAATTTTGTAAAAATATTATCTTTTTATGGGCATATACTGTATGTTACAAACACAAGCACACATAATGATTGGTGGAAATTGGAAGATTTCTGCTGACTATTTCTAATTGAACTAACTTTAGAAATCTATTACACTTCTTGTAGAATTTCAAACACATTTCAAATATTACAATTTCACTCAGCATGTTTCATAACAAACTTTTGAAATAATATGCAATCTCACTGAATGTAGATATATTTTGAAAATTTGGACCTCAGTTACAATTAAAATTTAAATACGTAATATGAGACATAAACATCCTCATAATTATCAAGAATACATATAACTTGCTTAATTTAAACAGAATATTTTGTATATTCTAAACTTTGTTCGAAAACCATTCCTTTATGTAGACGTAATGTAAAATTTGAAATACACAGTTAGCAAAAAACAATACAGGAAAAAATAATTATATTTCTGTCAGTTAATTACAGGGTGATTCACGTTAGACGAAAAGTTCTTATGAACACTCCCATTATTTTCTTACAAATAAATAACAAGCTTCTAATTTTGCTAAAATGATATTCAACTACCCTTCTATAAATCCTTGAAAGATTTTTCGAATCGTTCGCCGAATAATGGAAGTTGCCATAAAATTATTTCCTCTGACGTGAATCATCCTGTATGTTTATCATAAAAGCGACAGTTTATCTCTGTATTACTTTAAAATAAACCACCATTATATGGAAATTTTCATTTACACATAATGAGTCAAAATAAACAGACCTTCTTTGAGTGTAATAAATACAGAAACATAAAAACAATTTTCCATCGTAATCCTACTACTCGTTCCATTCATACTATTATTAATATTAATAACAATAATTATAGTAACAATAATGATAATAATAACGATGATGATAGGGAAACTAATTAAAATTTAGTTGAGCATGTAAATAGTTGTCGTTGAGAAATTCTCTTCAACTAATTAATAAATTAGTTCTCAACTTAAATGTTCATGGATGAGATGGTGGTGGTGGTGATGACCACGTCCTATTATTGCAATACAATAATATGCAGATGATTGAATAACTTTGTGAGAAAACTATTTCAAAAATGGATTAGCATATATAAAAAAGCAATATAGAAAACTTTAATGTATGTTCCTGTTGGAACGTGACGGATTGCTCTTTTAGGTGGAAATAAAAGTTGAGCTGATCTAGGTGGATAAAATAATGAACGGGATACGAAAGTGGAAGAGAGAGTAGCCTTGACAGGACACCTATTTATGGTTTGACCCCATTGATCCATCGGTGAAAGGGGCTGAATGACCCTTACAAGGACCCTTATACTTCTCTCAAAGACAGTGCACTGATTTTGTGTCTTTCAACATACTAGATACTAGATATATGTATTTGATGTCGAGTTGACGTTATTTTTAACGAATATTATGTTTTAATTTTATTGTTGTTCACAATTGTAGCAATAACGACAAGTGCTGATTATGAGGGTGGTAGACTTGTTAAGTGTATGTAGCATCACCGCCGCCATTATAGTGATTGCCACAAATTTGACAAGTCGATTTGGAATTGATTACTCGTTAACAAAGAGACTAATGAGCACCTTGCTATGCGTAATAAGAACCTAGTTTGTCTATTTTAATGTGAAGAAGCCGACACTTAGTATTCTGGTGAATCTTGATTACGAAGTTGACGTGCCGAGATTGTCAGTTAACTTGCCTGAATTATTTGAAGCAAACATCCAGAATATACGTCCAGATAAATCTTATTGATTCACATATAATAATGTAATCATAGATTCGTGATCCAATACAGACCGAACGGATTCTATTAACAACATTCTTAGTGAAATTATCTCAACATTACTCAAATAATTAACTTCGTATCTACAAGCATATTCCTTGTTAAGGAATATTATATGTTGTATACAAATAACAACCCTTAACTTTATACTATTAAAATATCACACAATCATTTTATCAGTTTATTTCTATTTTAACATCCTTGGGATAAAACGAAAAACAAAATAATAATAAAAAATATATTCGAAAAATTTCAAAAATCTCAGAGCTCTTTTCATCTAGAGATTAGATTAAATATGAGTGTTGAAAGAATGGGAACACGGTTTAAATAAAATATCTTCTAATAAAAGTGAAACTTTTCCACTCCACATATTCGGTATTTCGTACGTTATTCGATTTTCTCACCCTTAAGCCAACTTGAACAGTTTTTATCTCTAGACTAAGAACGCATTGTCATCACTTTCTTATAGCTTCAGAAAAGATATTATTTTTCGAGTTAATTAATAAATTGCTATTCAAGTCAGACTTTTCCGTTTATATCCTTTATTTTTCACTTAAACATTTTCATCTTAAAACAACTATAAATATACAATGAAAATATTGATTTAGAAATTTAAAAATTATTCTTATAGTCCAACAGTCGTTATTTAAATGTTATTTTATCGAATGTTTTACAGTTGTTGAATTGGTAATTAGATACGAAATGATAAGTTTGTCTTAAGCTAAACGTGCTAATTCTCTTGTTGGAATATTCATGACAAAAAGTTAGAATTGAGTTTTGTTCATCACACAACTTAACACTTTTGTCTGGTAAAATATTTATAAGTTGCAATACGTGAAATATTACAACTGTACGTAATTTTCATGTTCATTAAAAAGTTTCCAACTTTCCGATGTTTTTGAAAATATTTCATTTGATTTGGAATTTCGTTAACAAAAACAAAAGGAAAAAACACTACAAGATAATTAACAGATTAGCTTAATTAATGGAATTTTATTAAACCAACTCCCCCAAATATTGTAAATATTTTGATATTCCAGATTTTGAGATTGTAGTCAGCTTTTATTGCGTTTATTTTCCTTTTCTTTTTCATTAAAACACACAAGTGTAGACCTATGTAATGCGGCAAAAGAAAAACAAAGAAGCGAAATCGTGGTATTGTTATTTCCGAATCTTTATTCTCTATTCTCTGAGAAAATGAGAGTGTTGAATGTATCAGTATCGGAATACAATCCTCAAAAGCGAATTGGTGACAGGATCGAAGTAGGGCGCATGTGGTATTCATTTACGCGTACGAAGCTAGAAGCTTCTATTGATTTCCAACCCTCTCTACACCCCAAAATGTTCCATACACACTTGTACGTGTACAGATTTATATATCCTAGATATATTTATAAGATAAACGAAAAGGTACATAATTGCTCCCGGTACGGTCTTATCATCAATACGACGGAATGTTGGATGTCCGCTATAAAAACAATACCACCATCAAAACAACCGAAACTTGTTATTTTAATAAAATCTAATTAAACATACCGATATGGAAATGAAATTACCAATTAATTGCCGTGTTTTATATTGCATTCTCCATTAATGAAAATGAGAATTTTTACTGATTCATCACTCCAGCAATCATTGTTACATTAAATCAATATAAATAACCAATCAACTCGGTACCAGTTGGCTTGGTAAATAATAATTAATACAACCTACCTATTTCTAATATAAAATTTTAATTGCTTTGCAACAACACTACACAATAATTTGCATTTTCCCAGTTCAATAGACAACCATTATTAGTTTAAACACATACAAAAATTATCATAGATAATATAAATAAAATTTATACCTACAATAATAATATACTTTAAATTAACAACAGTTTCTATTGTTGGATAATACAATAATCATATACACTTATGTGTTATATACACTATACTTTGCTTTTAAGTGACATTCTTTATACATATACCTAACACCATTATTTTATATAAAGAGAAATGAAAAATGAATTTCAGGTATCAACGATATAATTTCTAGTTGTTCTCTATGACAAATTGTATAGATATGAAACGACACGCAATAGAAATCAATTAGTTTGCACTTATTGTTGTGAAACTCAGGATCCATTATATATCATTACAGTTTTGACAAGTATTTATAAAATGTACAAATCTACACATAAATATGCACTTTTAATAACTATTTCTCATTAATTATAAATCTGTATCAATATATTCCAAGTTTCAATACCAGCAACCATAGTAAATTAAACTTGTTCAGTACGTAGGTACTCTCAAACGAAGTTGATAGAAATTCTAGTTGCATATGATTATTAAATATTGGAAATTCTCCTACTAAAGTTTACGAATATCGAACGGATCGTCAGTTAATTTACAATTTATCCACTTTTTCAATTATTTACAGAAAATAAAAAATATGTAAAAATAACTTAAATACAAACGTTTAACAATTAGTCTCTAGAATGCTATTGGAATAATATTCATAGTTGTGCCTTAACGGATAAAGTTTTACGATAGCGGCTCTCAAATTTGTATTGATACGGAACCCTTATTAGTTTGTGTTAAATAATAAGCGCAAGAAAAAACAATAATCAACTTAATAAAAATTAAAACAATTAGAAGGAAAAATACAGCAAACGACTTGAATTTGGTTATGTATTCGATAAACCACAAACGTATTCAAACTGTGCGGATATTAAGACTTTAAATTTCAAATTATCAATAATAACATAGTTTTTTCGCATAAAATTAGCGAATTTCACAAGGACCCCATTTGAGAACCGCTGCTTTGCGATAACGTACTATCAGTCTCACAAGAAAGTGACCACTTTTTGTGGGGTTGTATAAAACGACCTTTTAAAAACGATCGTAACAATTTAACAGAATTTTCACAGGTTAGGATTTGGAAAGGAAGATATTCAATCAGAAGAAGGGGGTGGGGTTAATAGCACCATTTTATATATCTACTTAAATAAACAGATAAAGTAAAAGAACAATTGATTGACATTAAGAAACATGGTTAGGATTATTATTGATAATTCTAAACATTATCTTAATTCGTCTTCTTACTATAAATAAATTCGTTCTTTTTAACATAAATTAATTGAATTTAATAATAATTATTAGGTGATGAATCCTATCATCGTTTTTCCATGTATAATATGATCAAAAATTACTCCATATGTATTTTTTAATTATTTTACTTTTATTTCTTATTTTGCGTCTAAAACCTCTCGAAGAACAACCATTGCATTTATTCATTGTCAGTATATTTTCTGTTGAGAGGGTGGTTTTAAAAATTCGGTAAAGTGGAAACTCGTTCTAACACTTCCTATTTACCCACCGTTAAGCCCTTACGAAAGAAACAGACTAATTCACACGAACCCAAATACATATGTGATATTTCTTACTCGAGACTCGGTCACTTTTTTGTGAGACTGATAGTAAATTCGTTTGATTTCAGCACGATTTCCTACCTAAATGTATAACATAACAATTGAAAACACCTAAGGTGAAATGGTGGAGGAGCCACGCTCGCGTACCGTAATCAACTGGATTTCCGATTTTAAAGCCATAGAAGTCAAATTAATAAAATAATACAACATATCGAGAGGGTGAGACAGTTTTAAGTATTCAGAATATAAATTCGTCAGATTTTCAACACTTCTGAAAACAATAAAATAGTAAGAACGTTGGTATTTAATCATTAATAACAATAGCTTTTTTGTATTTATAACAATCTAAATTTAGCGCGACCAATTTAGATTTGAAACTAAATTTAATAGAATGAAAATATTAGCTGTCAACATCAATAGTTTTTAAAGTGTGTGTAAATATCTGTTGTCATGTTTCACATCGATATTATCACCGTTTTTATTGTATTGAATGGAAGAGTTTAGAATAAGCTCGGATAATGATTGATCAAATGGTTTTAATTGACATTGCCGGCTCAGTATATACCGGATGAGTTGCGTAAAACGAAAAGTTCTTATGGCAACTCCCATTATTTGGCGAGCGATTCGAAACATATTTCAATGCCTTATAGGAGGGTAGTTGAAGATCATTTTAGCAAAATTATGATCTCGTAGTTCATTTGAAAGTTGACCAAAAAACGCTCGTTTCTGACTTTTGACGATATCGCGATTTTAAAAAACAAACTAATCCCACAAAAGGATTTAGAATGACTCGAGCACACTTTCATCATTATTTTTTTTTCGTTTTTCTTAGTTTTATTCTAGAATAGAAGGGAAGGTTTCGCGTTTTTTTCTACAATGCAATAGAGAAAAACGAAAAAATCAATGTTGGGAGAGTCTCCGAGTCATTCTTAGTCGTTTTACGTGTTTAACTCGTTTTTGAAAATCGTGGCCTTGCTCAAAACGAACGTTTCTTGACCAACTTCTAAATGAGCTACGAGGTTCTAATTATGCTAAAATGTTCTTCAGGTACCTACCTATAAATCCTTGAAATATTTTTCGATTCACTCGTCAAATAAAGAGAGTTGCCACAAGAACTGTTCGTATTACGTGACCCACCCGGTGTATGTATAGTACTCATCAGTATAAGATAACTGTGAAATTTTAACCACAAAAAAAATAGCTTATTTTATGATTTGATGTAGTAGTCCGTTTATAAATAAAAGTACTTTAGATTGTTTAAAAATTTCAAGAACTTGGAAACAACTCAAGTAAAGGGGATTCTTTATTTCCTATTTCAAAAGTTAAATATAAGTAGCAAAGTGCTTTGTAATCAAAAAATATATTCAAGTATAAAATTTCTTTACAACATTCAGTAATGGAAAAATGAAGATAACATTCAGTAATTTCAACAAAATTTGATTTTAAATAGTAATAAATGTTATACAACGGATCCGTATTTTTGTTTACTTTAAAATGGAAATGAAGAAATGCTCCATTTTGACGCGATTCTATATTTTTACAATTACTAAACGACTAGGTAATATTCAATTCTGTCAGTGATAAAAATGAAATTTTATAAATTTATGACTTTCATTATAGTAACAAAAAAGAAAAAAAATTGTTAACCGGATGCTGATAGATGAAGAATATTGAAACAATAAGTAAAACTAGAGTTATAAAAAAAACACTATTTTATGATTTATTCGATGAACAAAATTGATGAAACAATCGGAGTACAATCCAACTTGAAACTTTTGATCAATTCACATGTCGCCAATTGAATTTAGTTCGATTAGTTTAGAAATTGTTCAATTTGTTGAAGACATTTAACAGCGAAACCTTATACAATACCTCAATTTCCCTTCTATCTATGATTGTCCGGTTAATAAGACACAAAGAAAACAACAATATCATGATAATTGACAAGTTAAACAAAATTTAAATGATACTGGGTGGTTTTCCGTAAGTTTTCACTTAATTACTAATTAATTCTAAATAGAAATTGTTTTTCCTGACTTTTAAAAACTGGAAGCTCTATTGCAAATTATTTTAACACGAAAGCATGTGCACGTTAATTTGTTTGTGGTTGCTTTTTATTTTCTATTATCAATTTGATAAATGAAATTTTTGTTAGTTCCTTGTTCATGTGTGGTGTCTGTGTGTGTGTGTGTGTGTGTGTGTGTGTGTGTGTGTGTGTGTATGTGTGTTGTTTTTTTTTTGTATTTCGCGTAGACGTCTGTCATCTGAAAATTTATGTTTCTGTCACATTTGGTAGGCACCTACATCGAGAAAACCCGAGATTAGGTAACCCACTCTTACAAATGTTTACTGCCTGTTCTTCACAACAAATCACTTCTCATAAAAACACGACCAACAAAACGTACAATTCTTATTGAATGTTTCATTTATAATACACAATATATATCTATGTACAACGAATGTGACGGTATAGTAAAAACGAGCTTTCTTATATTCGTATATAATGTTGGATTTTCCATTCGCTTTATAGATGGGGAAAAAACTTTGCTTTTATTTAATCGATGACAGATCTTCTATTTAGTCCATCAAAATAGACAAACAAATACTATAGAAAGGAAAAATAGAAACAACAACAAAAAAAAAATAGGATTTGTGACATCGCGTTTTATAAACAATTCATACATACCCTTACGTGCCATTATTGTCTTATTATTACCTGAAACCAAAAATATACCTTTGTGAATGAAATATTCAAAACAAAAGATGAACATACAAGAAACAATTCCTTGTTTAATAATACATAACAAGACCTAATATGCCACATTATATTTTAGATCAAGTAATATATTTGGATTGTTGTACAAACTACCATAATATCTGTAATTTCAATATTCAATATACAATTTTCTTGTTATCAATTACTTGTTTTCTTTAATAATTATATAATTGTCTGTATTACTGGAAAAAATTGAGTGATGAAATTAATTACGTTTCGAATGGCAAGATTTTCGTTCCAATTTACTGTTAAGGATACTTTATATATAGTGATAAATTGCCGCTAATGTTTTGTCAAGGGTTAGGTGTTAGTAGTGAGTAAATAAAAGCGTTTGAAGAAAGGACCATAAAGTAAATCGTCGATAAGTCTGTCATTTTTCAATTTCCTACTGAAAGTGGGTAAAGTTGTCGTAGTCCATAGGTGTTTGTAACTTTAACACAATACACACACAGATACATATACACCATCTATCTCCATTATTGAATTCTGTTACAAGTCGATACAGAACGAATTCACATAGAAGTAAAGAAAAGGCATTTAGAATATTTATTTTAGCTGTTACTTCCCTAAATGGACTAACAAATATTTCTCATCAATGGAATTCTCGAAATGTTGAAGTATGATTGCGTCCGATTTTTACAAAGTACATTTTCCATTCGGAACGCAGATGGAAACTAACAACAAACAAATTCTAAATACAACCGAAAAAAACTGCATATTCACTGCTGTGTCAATTGGATTTTTTTCAACATTAGTTTTTTACTAAAGTTAACAACGCTCTGTTGATTGAACAAATGCAAAAAAAGTTTAATACATAGGAATAAAGAAACGATTTTATTCGAATTTCTTAATTTTAGATTAATTAATTGTAAGATGTGTTAGCGAATCTTTTCGATTTAGTCATTAATTGGAGAAAAATTTTAAACGTCGCGGTATAGATTGAACCAACAATGGATGAATATATATATAATGACTTAATGACGTATGGCAAGTAAAATCAATCATAGGGTTTATGTGACAAATTTCTGCCACTTTAACGACAATACTCTAAAATCCCATCCAGTATATCATGTAATACCCAAATTGATTGTTGCTGTTCGACGTCTAGATTAGTTACAATTTAGTTTGTAAAATCTTCGTCTACTCACTTTATTTCCTACATTGAGTTTATAATACATCGATGATTTTATTAAATTCTTAAAATCAATTCAACAAACACTGAAAATGAATATAAAATACTTCAATGGTAATGGTTGCTTAACAATAAATAATAAAAAAGGAAGCATTTCAATTTGTATTATACATTGAAAGTGGGTTTGTCAATTTATAATGAAATCGTTTCTACTCCGATTGGTCGATCCAATAAACCCAATCACCTAGTCGTCGTGCCAAGAAAAATAGACTTTTATGTTCGTTTTGGTAACAATAGAAATCACAATTACGTAACATAATTTTAACGCAACAATTGTTTCTAATAACAAGAAAATATTTATCGTGTTATTTGATAAATTGATAATATTGCCGGAAGTAGTTTATGTTTTAATTTTGTGCAGACGCTCTATTCTATTGATTGTTATCGTTGGATTATCAGGAATCTTTAATAGATTATAAATAGAACTATACTATTCAAAGAGAATTTTCATAAATAGTTCTGTAAAATCATCTACAATATGCTGAAAGATCCATCAATAAATGTCTAAATCTATCATTGAAAACTGCAAGATGAGTTTTAAAACTTACAAAAATAGTTAGAATTTCGCTCCTATTCTTCTATTTATTAATAATTTAGATTCTAAAGGAATATGATTTTTATACAGTGCAAATTCAAAACATGTATTTGATAGTAGATTGTACGCAAATTTGTTGTATCGTGATCTTGAAGATGTGTTGAATTCAAAATACAAATCAACAATACTGACGGTGTTTGTGTGTAATGTTTACAACAATTCCTGTTTTGTTCTATATGGCTGGTGTTGAATTTTACAACAAGTAACGAATTATTATTTTATATCTATCATAAAGGGAAACTAAAGTAAATCAAATACAAGCTCAACAAAAATAAAGTTGAGATTTAAGACTGAGCTTGCATAAAATTTTTAACTTTATAAATTTAACCAGTAGTATTCTAACCCAAATGTAGACACTGACAAATATGGCCATTGTTTAAATTTCAATACTATACCATATACATACAACATTAAAATGCATAGTTTTCTTTGATAATTCAACCACTATAACTATCGTCTACTTTTAAACATAAATATCGACACTATTATTTGGTAATTAACAAACAATATCTATATATTTTTTTTCAATTATCTTCATTATAACAGTGTTAATTAAACAGATAATCAATTAACGATAAAACCGCGCTGACGTTGACTACTTTCGTAAATAACAACAACCGAACGAATTATGAATTCAATCAATATTTATTTAAAGTACTTAATATTTAGCCAGACTGACATCAATGTGGTGTAGGTACTTAGATTTATGGAAATTAAACATGTCCTATATTTCAATAATAATAATAATAATAATAATAATCAGAATTTATTACTGAACGTCGTCTCAAATCAGATTACAAGATCCGGACGTAATCCAATGGTCATCACTACCCATCTGTTTAAGTACAAGAAAATCCGATCAGGTTATTAATAACGTTCCTAATATAACACAATATGATTAGTTGGTATTCATTTAATAGTTTTTTTTTTCCGGAACTAAAAATAACAATTCCAACTAAAAGATTAATTGTTTTATTTTAGTATGTCTAGTCAAAATTGACGTTAATTCTATGTAATCAGCTTTCAAAATGCATGGAATTCTCACTAGTTTATATAGAATAACGAAAATTCAGTCGCACTCCACATAAGAATATTTTCTCATCATTAAATATTCTTCTTATAATGCTCTGATATGCATACATATCGTTTTTATACAGAGTGAATCCACTATTTAGGCACATTGGAGATTCTCATCTCTAACAGTTTTAATCCAAGTTAAATGATACATGACATGTGCCATAATTTCGTTTTATTCTCTTAAATGGAAGAAATATTATCCATTAATGATAAAAATTAAATAAATGGATAATTAATATTATAAATCGAAAATAAATGTAACGAAAAGAAGTGTTTGTAATTTGAACCTTTTTATATCTAATTCCAACATTTTAAAGGGACAAAGTCCATCCTTTTGTCTTCCGTTACACGTTTTTGTGTCTTTTAAAACAGGGACCATGTGTGGGTGATGCCCATCGTTACATTTCTTGTTAATTACCAACCTTGTATATTTCTGTTTCATTCAAACGCCTCTTCATCTCATTTAATTTGGGTGGAAACTATTAAAGGTGGGAATCTCCAATTTGCCTAGATGGTGGATACATTCTGTATATGTAGAACAACAATATAAATACATGCTGAGTTGTGTGTTGTTGGTTAAAAATGGTGAGCATAGTGTAAGATTAGAAATCGTTACTTATATTATAGCAATATATTTCATGTAAACCAGCTATAGTCGTTGTTGGGCATCCCTTTCCATGTCATATAATATGTTATCGACCGTTCACTATTTATTTCATTACTCCACTGTGGACCGTTTAGATGGTTTCGTGTCCCGATTGCAACTTGTGTGTTGAGGGTGAGGAAGCGTCGTCCTCGTAACTACGTTTAAAATCCCGTCACGGCACAGTAATCTGCAGTCCTCCGTGACTGTAGACACTGTCCAAACGTGCCAAATACACATAATTCTCCGCCTATAATCATTCGTTTTACTTTCCAATCGTTAATACATTTCTACAAATAGCCGTTCATCGGTATTTGATTGATGTAGAAATTGTTTCCCTTGATTCAATTCCATCAATTCGACACGAGTCAGGAAAATAAAACAAGATTTTATTGTTTCACCACTGGAAACAATCTAAAGTCATTTGTAAATTTACACGAAATAATTACAGTACGATTCAATAATTTTTTGAGTGATATTTAACGTTTTATTTCAATTTTCAGGTGGGTAATAGAAAAAAAGAATACGTAAAATAAAGTTTACAAAAGCTTCATTTCTTTATGCAAATCAGTAAGCCACCAGCCACACCAAAATAACGTGATTTTTTTTTTATTCACTGAAGTAGTGTTGTTAGTCTGGTTTATTGCCAATCCAATACTATCTCTGTATCTCTTCTCTACCTATAACATGTTTTAAAACAGAAAAACTTTTCAACACACCAACTTTCTATCTAACAATTTCCTATATAAATTTTATTCATACATATAAATTCCGACAATTTTAAAATAGACGAATAAGCTTTCAAACAAATTTAAAATATTCACTAAACGGAAATAGAATATTTACAATTACATCAATTTGTTTTTAAATTCAAATTTTGATGGTGAACATATGTTGCATACATATTTAATAAAAACTGTGGACAAATTTAAACATCCAATGTAATTTATTATAAATTAAGTGATGACATAATGATTGTTCCCAAACGTAAGTGAACGAAGATAATAAAAAAAGATTAAATTACCACTAGAACTTTATGGGTTTTGATAAGTGTCAAATAAAAAACTAATAGAAACGTTTTTATAGTTATGTATATTTGAGTATTTCAGGTTGTTGTTGTTATTTTTTAGAATGATCTGCAAAAATAAACTCACAGTTTAATAAATATCTAAGCTTTGTTTTATGTGTGTACATACATACCTATATTGCTAGAGTTGAAAAGGAGAGGAAAGCAGTTTTATGAAAAAAATATTAATTTTAATTGCATATAAAGTGACCACACGTTTTGCTAAACCGTTACACAACTTACAAACAATACACTTCCATGTTCATACAATCTCTATATAAATCAAAGCGGAAATAGTTAGGGAAAAGTTAATATGTTTTGTTGAAATATTCATTAATCCTTTATGTATGAAATTTTTGTGATTTTAAACACAGTAAATTTGTTTTTTTGTCTTGTAAGAATTTGTAAGAATCTGCACAGCCGTACAAGTGACGATTTCCGTATCTATGACAGTCATGTCACTCATCAGTTCATCACTCTTTTTCCGAAGTGTAGGATTTGTATTAATTTACATCTAGATAATGAGTATTTTTGTATTGGTAGATAAATTATTTATAAAGTATTTTGCAATGTTCTTTAGTTTTGTGAAAATTGACACCGTTTAAGTACAAGTAAATGGATTGGTATAGTTTAAACTAGGGTAGTGCAATTGGTAAGATTAATATGTTTCTGAGGCTATGTCTTGAGAATAATAACTTGCAGGTTAGTACGACTGGTTGTGGTGGAAAACAATCATTAACAACTTCAGTACAATATGTCTGCGTCTCTAACTTCCTGTATACTATCTTTATTGTGACGATTGAAAGCTAGCGTTAAATACAAACCTTAAGGCTGGCAATGTTCAACGCATCCACGCACAAATACGACCCCACAGTTTCAACTACTGTTTCCCCAACATATATTAAATAACTAATATCCAAGTCATTTTGACATACTATTTGTGCTCTTGTCTGTTATCATAACGACCTGTCTACTAATTTTCAACCACATTTTCCGTCTTCACTTGTGGAAACCTTAACAAATGCAATGCAAACCCACAACTCTATTGTCTAATTACTAACAGATTTTACACAAACTTGTCAACATCATTATAGTTATAATTATCCATTCAAATAATATCAACTATAAATATTGTATATGTTACTCATTCTATTTTAAATTAACAACAGAATGAATATTGTTACGTCGGCAAGTCGTTGGCACTTGATGTATTTATTTCAGGAGTTTTATATCACCTAAAAAGATCCATCTAACCGCACCTTCCTGTTACAATTTAAATCTTATAACAAAGTTTTAATGAAAGTAAAGTTGGTAGTGGTATAGCTACCATTGTAAGAGGGTGGTGGTCTCATTTATCTCACATAGCCTCTTTCATTTCCCGTTCGAGCTTCATGGCGCATAACTCAGCATTCCTTTCCGGAAGTACCTTACCCGGTGTGTCCACCAGCTACTTTTGTCATCATCTGGTTGCCTGTTACCTTGTCTCATCCACCACACATATCTCCCAGATACCTCGAACTCTTCACAGTTCAATCTTGGATAGCTTTTAGAATATACATTCACTTTCTTCATACTATAATATCATCTATCACTTTATTATAATACATCCACATGCATCTAATACGGTATATTTCCGATCAAAACAAGATTTTAAAGGGTAATAAAACCGATATATTCATTTTATCAAATATTATAGGTTTCTCTTCAAATCTATATACAATCTTCTATATGTATTTGGTAAATCAAGGCGGAAAAAATCAACTGAATTTTACCGTAAATAATATAGAATGCACACCATTCCAAGTGAAATACGCCAAAATTGCCCATAAATTCGACATCATACACAATGGTTATCCGATTTTTCATTTAATGTTGTTTAGCCATAAAACATCATCACATATATTATTGGAATTAATATTTACTGCTAATCTCGTCCTCGTCTGATATTGATTGATTGTTGTTATTCCTCCACATACAAATCGAACAACAACAACAACAACAACAACAACAACAACAACAACAAAGGCTAGTAAACTCAAACGTTTTTAAAATGGAAAAGTTCCATTTAATTCGTCTCCATCTCTCGAAAATAATTAATAATTTAAACAAAATAGGAATTAATTATAAAAATAATTGTTATGGTTAATGAATTTTAGAAAGGTTAATAACATCTACTCTATATAAACCGCTCATAATTGAGTATAATACTTAAAAACTATATGTCAGATAATAGGGCGGCTGTTCATTTAACAGATTAATTAATGTTGACTACAACTCGAATCTTGGTTGTTTGTTTTGATTAACAATAAAATTAAGTATTCAGTTACATTATTCAACAATATTCATAGTAATGTTTCATTTTTGATGAGACAGAAAAAGAATCGATCGAATTCGATTTACAATGATTTTGTCATTTCCTTTTTTACTCATCACCTATTTATTTCAGATTCATCTAAATACATTTATGTATGTGTGTGCCCCATTGTTACCTATGCCTATTTCGTTTTCTCGTTATATTGTACTGAAAGGTGTACATATCTTATCTCGATCTTATTTTGACTGTGATTTATCTGGAAAAAAGGAATCGAGAGTTTTATATACGCATACAAACAAACAAAAAACGTTCAAATTACGGTCGATAGTGTTTCAAAGTCTCCTTTTACGTATACTTATGAGACGGTTAGTTTATTGTAAACATGAAATTGCCTAAAAATTTTAATACACACGGTGATTTTTCTTAAATGTGGTCAATTCTTTTGAAACTTCTATAAGTTGAGATTTGAGAATTTTAAGAATTTGTAGGGAGATCCATGGAGATTATTTTAGCAAAATTATAACCTTATAGGTGGCTAATTTGGAGGTTGGCAAAAACGCTCGTTTCTGACAATGTCGTGATATTTAAGAACTATTCAAAGACAATGACTTAGAATGACTCGAGGATTCTCCAAATATTGTTTCTTTTTGTTTTTCACCAATTTATTCTGAAACAAATAAAACGTTTCGCATTTTCTCGAATGCAATTGAGAAAAACGAAAAAAATCACTGTTGGGCGGGTCTAAAAATCATTCTTACAATTAGTCGTTTTGCGTGCTCAACTCGTTCTCGAAAATCTCGATCTTACCTAAAACGAGCGTTCTTTACCGACTTTTAAATGATCTACAAAGTTCTAATTTTGCTAAATTGGTTTCCAGAACCCTTCCTTCCAAACCTTGAAATGTTTTTCGAATAGCTGGGCAACCAATAAGAGTTTCATAAGAATTGACCACATTTGAAAAAGAAAAAAATTTGGAATGCGGTTGACCTTGCAGGCCATTCCTGAAACTTCTCGCTAAGTTTTTAAAGCTCCAAAAATATTGTGAGGAGTATAAATTTGATTGGTTAAGGAATTCTGAAGTTATGTTGAAAAAAACATTTTTTTCGAAATATATCCACGATACCTCTCGAACAAATCAACGGATATTGACGAGCTTTGTGGCATTCGACGCAGTTTCTAAAGGCGCGTCCACATTATGCTGAAACAGGTCGGTCGGCCTATGCCGGGCGGCACGTTCGGTTCGGCATGCGGTGTTCGGCAAGACGTCCACATTCTTCCAGTAGTCTGGACGTCCCGAATTGCCGAACAACCCGCGTCAGTGAATAAGTGCGCACTTTGCTGGAGATGTGTCGAGTTGGTGGAATTCCAGAGTGACGCACGTTCGCGATATAAGTCAATAAATGATAATGTCTGTTCATCAGTCAACTTTTCACTCATTTTCGCACGCATGAAGCCAGACGAATAAAAACTAGAAAAATATTTTCGAAAGCAACAGGCGGCTCTGGCGGTTGAGGCTGGACTGAAACCGATCAACATGTCCACACATGTCCACACGATGAATTTTAGTTCGGTTCGGTTCGGCTTTCTTTGTTCCGGGCCCGACTTGGATCGGTTTGGGTTCGGCATCGTTCGGGTCGGCTTTTGGTAAGTCGATGAGGCCTATCGGCACGTCTACATTAATTCGGCTTTGCAGATCGGCTCAAGCCGAATGATGCCGATCGGCATAATGTGGACGCGCCTTAACGCTCTAAAATTATTTGAGTGGTACAAATTTGGGTGGTTAAGAAATTTTGAAGTTATATTGAAAAAACTTTTTTTTCGAAATATATCCACAACGATATCTCGCAAACAAAGCAACGAATTTTGACGAGCTTTGCGAAATTCGACACAGTTTTTAAAGCTGTAAGATTATTGTGAGAGGTACAAATTTGATTGGTTGAGTAATTTTTATGTTATGTTGAAAAAACACTTTTTTCGATATTTTTCGACAACAATAACTCGTGAAAGAAACAACCGATTTTGATCGTTTAAACGGCATTCGACGTCATTAGTTAAGCTTAAGAGCTGATTAGATTATGGAATTGATCGGTACAGCAGCTCAATAGTTATTTTGAAAAAACATGATTTTAACAAAAGAAATTTTTCAGTTTTTTTAGAATTACTCAAAATTTATCGGGCCGAATCGGTTAAAATTTGCACGAAATCTAAGTTTGGTGGAACCCTTTCGAATGCCGTAAAGAGCGTTTCAATTCGTCAAGCCGTTCAAAAGTTATGAGCTGCTTACATACTCTTCCCACACATACAGCCATACAGACACCCTCGCAAAAATAGTCAAAATAGCTTCCTAGGACCCCAAAACGTCGAGATCTGCTGAAAATTCAATTTTCAAAAATCGAGGTAAAACCAATAACTTCCCGAAATTTTGAAAATTTTCAATTTTCTTAGCGGGAAGTTAAAAAACACTTGTAGATAGTTTGAAATTGTGGACATAAATTAGTAAAATACCTGACTAAAGGGTACGTCTTATTATTAGTCTCGGTAATCTCTAATTTCTCTATCAAAATGTTAGACAGTAATCAATGGATTGTTAACAGGATTAGTTGAATAAAATAATAAATTTATCGGAAATCCGGCTGATGTATATCCATCTTCGATAAATCTAACCATGTAAAATTATTGCTTTTGATGCGACTAGTTACAAACAATAGAATATATAAATTATAATACAGACTATCTGGACGACTGAACCACAAATTGCTCTTTCAACTAATGAAAATCACACCAATTTAATTGGAGAGAATCCACCCACCCCTTAACTACCCCCCGATACTCTGAGCATTCCTATCGTTCTATTTGATAATAGCAAGTAAAAATTGTGGTAATAGATAGTACAAAGGTGATTGGTTTGTTTAATGGTTTATATCTAACTGGGTTTGTTTTATAAAATATTAACAATACAAAATTGTAATCGATTTAAATACAGGGTGTACCACGGTATGGTATTTATTCTCGCAGTTAGCTGTGCCGTTGTTTACGTAGTAACGTAACTTGATTCATACTTGAAATATGTGAATATATTTTGCAAATGGCCGAACCAGACTACGATAATACTTAAATAAAAACACAGTCAACTGCGAGAATAAATACCGTGGTACACCCGGTATAATTTATACAGATAAAATTAACAATAAATGTTGTATCTAATTAATGTAATTTCTGATGAAACTGTCATATATAAATTAATTTACGTAAATACGATAGGCAATTAGCTCTAGTGAGAAAATGAAATGCTTATAATAGATTTTACAACTTTTTTACACACTAAAGACTAATAAAGCGGTTTTTTTTTAACTTGTGTTGTTTTTGCTACATTTACTGTCTTGATGGCGATGATAAATAATGTTGAATAAATTCATGATGATTAATTCTATATTATTATCATAATTGAAAGCACAATTTTGGACTACTTTTTTTGAATTTTAGAGCAACAGCAGTAGCGACAAAAGTAGCAGCAATAACACTAACAACAACATATTCTCTGTTTTGTATAGCAAATACGTGTCACAAGCTTTTTCGATTTATTTGAATGGAAACCTTTTGTGTATTGTAAACAACTCTTCAATCAAATCTTTGATTCGTAATTTTAAGTTGTTTTCGTAGCCATTCTGACGCCTTATCCTAATAATGGACTTGCAATTCTACTTTCACAAATTGCATTCATTTTTATTTAGCAACAAATTCAGGAGTTCATCAATATTTATTAGAATCTTTATATATATACATTTTTTCATTCTCACAAATAAAATGATAAGACTGTCTACACAATTGGACAATTTGTAAAATGCAAATTGCCATCGTGAATATTTAAAATGAAGCAAATCTTTCTTGTTTGAATGTTGTTCATTTACACTGAGTCTTCTCAAAATAGAAGATCGTAAACAGCTGATTATGTGTCCTTTAAGTGTGATATTGCCCAGTTTTCTGTATAAAACAAGCAAAGTGGTGCCATTAAGCGAAAACGTTTTTCTTCCTTGCTGTTAAACAATAATTGTTATCCTAAAATAAATAAAGATCCTCTTTCTGAAATAACTTGCTGTATTGAAATAAAAACACTAATTCGTCTATTAATTTTTTTTCATACAGTTTGAACGGTATAAAGCTCTTATTGTTAGTTCTACAAGCACACATGTATGTGATCCCTTTGCTTCGTGATAGTTTATTCAATTTCCGATAAATTCAACTTATCGTACAGTTGTTTAAAGAGATCCATGCGTTACTCGTTGAAAATTCTATCAGTTGTCCAACACAATATCAATGGACGACGAAAATTCTACTTTCGCTTTGATAATATTTGAATTATATTCTTTTAAAAAAGATACTGCGAAATTTTTAATGAAGGTGTAAGATAAATGAAATTCCGAAGGGTTGTCCGTTTACGAGCACATTCTATGCGAAAACTTCGTTCATGATGTGTGTCATGTACCAGTGCGATTCCACGATGTTGACTTACCGGAACATAAATATTGATTATCCATTCATTTCGTCCAAATGCTATGTACTAATTGAGAATTTCTGGATTAAAACTGACTGTTAACTTATTCCGTTGGTATTAATGAAAATTTATTCGTCCGACACGAATTTGTAACTAAAGTCAAAATTATATCGGAAAATGAAAATGTTCATTTCTATAAAAAAGCAGTAAGCAATATAAAAATAAATAAATATTTGATTGTTAATATATAATTATCTAATTAAGTCAAATGAACCGAGTTTTAAATGTATGCAATTAGTTGTGTTATCATAAGAAGGAAAACCTGTAATTGAATTAACTAAATAATGTTAGAAATCATTCTATTTCACGGCATATTAAAAATCGATAACTGGTTTATTTTGTAACAACATTACACGAATTTAACCATAGAATAGCACAAAGTTGCACCGGATATAAATAACTTAAATGAAACAGATAAATTCTAATTTTTCCCCTCTCATTCGGATGAAACTAGAGTAGTTTCACCTGCAATTTGTGTTTGTCCATATCCTACTGAAAAAAGGAAACAAATAAAAGCAAGTACATTATTCTTTCTACTAAATCAGCAACAGCTTTTTACTCTATTCTATAAATTGGCGTGAAAATTTGCTAACAATCGTTTTTATCGTACGGTGGTGTGTATGTGTTTTTTTTTTTAAACACGAGACAACTCACGTTATCAACTATTAATTTTCTTTTAATTACTTTTAACGAGATGATTTTTTGTGTTGAATTTAGTGTCAGCTATTTGTACACGAACTGGATATCACAAAATGAATCAGTGATAAAAGATTTTGTAACTTATATAGAATCATTTATGAAGTTCATTTTGTTTTATTCCAAATTTTCTCACTTTCACATTTAATTACTTTTCAAACTAATTAAGTTGTACAGAAGTTTTATTAATACATATAATATAATCGAAAAACGACTTGCTGTATAATTCTACAAAATTCCTAATAATTTCCAATTTCACAAATTTACTCCTGAAATATAATAAATACAGTAAACCTAGCTGTCCATAACAATATGTATAGAAAAAAAAATAGTATGAAACGTTTATACATAATGCATTTATATTTAATTGATTAAACCTGAATAGTTAGTGATTACTTTGCAATTATTGCCAACTGTAGATGATGTTAGCGAGGAACATAGATACCTATTCAAACACAAATAGTTTAGAACTTTGGTAAAATACTACAACACAAACAGGTGCAATTAATGGATATTTGTTAAATTATTGTATTTTCAATGCAAGACAAACAATAAACAACAATACTAATATGTTGAGATAATAATAGGAAATTAAGCGAAAAAATATATAAACATTGACTTTAACGTAATTATTTAAGTAGCATTTAAGACTAGTATCCTTTATTATTTTAAAGTAGAAATAAGTATTCTCTGTTTGGTATTTAAACAAGAAATGTGTTTACTAAATAATTAAGCCATTGTTCCTCTGGTATTAATTGTTTTAGTTTGCATAAACCTGCTAGAGTGTTCGCTATTACATATCCCAAGAAGGCTTTTGTCTGTCATCACCATGAGGGATGCGTTTATTTTATATATACCGGGTGAGTCACGTAAGACGAAAAGTTCTTATAGCAAATCCCACTATTGGGCGAGCGATTCGAAAAATATTACAAGGATTTATAGGAGGATATTTAAAGATAATTTTAGCAAAATTAAAACCTTGTAGCGCATTTGGAAGTTGATCAAAAAACGCTTGAATCTGACCATGTCGCGATTTTCAAAAACAACGGATTGCAATGACTCAAAGATCTTCCCAACATTACTTTTTTTTCGTTTTTTTTTTTAATTTTACTCTAAAATAGGTTGGAATGTTTTCTATTTTTTTCTGGAATTCATTGGGAAAAAAACGAAAAAAATCAATGTTGAGCGAGTCTCCGAGTCATTCTTATTGTTAGTCTCCCATACAGATCCATAAAATATTTTTTGAATCTCTCTCCAAATAAAGGGAGTTGTCATAAGAATTTTTCGTTTTACGTGATTCACCCGGCTAATTTATATGCCCAGATATATTGTATATTTGTGAGTAAGTATATGTAGATAGAATTCCAAGCTTAGCCGACTATACGTACAGTCAAGTGCGTAAAAATTTTAACGACTCTTGATGAGAATTTTGGCCTGTTTTATAGATTGAATCGTTCTTTCACCACTGTTGGTATTGAGCATGTACCGAACCTGCTTTGTAGTTTACCTGTTTTGGCGAATAGTAGCTGTTGAAGTTGAACTATGAAAGTAAACGGTTGCAAATTACCTGATCCGCTATTGGGGGTGTGATGTTTTCTTTACTCAGGTACATAAATAAATCGTCCACTTCATTCTCTCGATACCCAATAGCTCCCTTCGAATAAAAGTCTGGTTTACACCATACAATCCTCACAGTTAAAATTTTCCCGCACTTGACTGTACTTTACACTACCTTAAATATTTTTCTTATAAATTAAATTGAACAAACTTAATCGCTAGAGCATATTGAATAGAAAATAACAACAACAAGAACAATACCAGAAGGAAAATAATAGAAAAATAGAAATGATAATGTGACATTTTTTATTTGTATCAATTTCAAGTCTCAAGTGTTGCGTTCCACTATCAGTAATTCGTTCACACGCAAATTTACGATACTTTAAGCATACTCCTATTAAATATTCAAGACACAAACTAAAGTGCTTTAGCCGTTATTTACTTTTCGCTACCAGCTAGTATTATTGTTTGAGCAACTACATCTACTGGCATCTAAATTAATACAGGTCCACAGTGGTTTTAGTACTTATCAACAATATACATAATATGTATACTAACATATAGAAATCATCTAATATGGTACATACATAAATATATTTTATATTAAGATAAATTAATAATGTAATCCCATTTAATTTACGCTATTATATGTTAAATTGAAAAATAAAAAATTACCCTCGCTATTCCCCTTTATATGAAATCATTAATCACAATAATAAAAGACTTTAACAGACAGTTCATATATTTGTCAATTTGACAAGTCATAATAGAAAATTAGTAACCAAATTTTCAGTAAAAGAAAATTCACTATCAATCTTATAAGAATTTTGCATTATAATTTAATATACAAATATTATTTTACTTTATTCACAACTGTTGTTAATATAACGATAAATTAGCATGTTAATTATAATTATTTTATGCCGTTTTAATTGTACAAGAACATGGAAGGAAATAAATTTACTAATCTTCTCGTAAAATATGCAAATACCGGTGACAGTGTATTTGTTCTATTAGAGTATTGTTAACAAATAAATAAATAAATAAATGAAGAACTTATAATGCAATTATCGTAAAGTATGAGTTAAGTATAAGGAAATGAGAGAGCGATTTGATTCTACGACTTCCTATTGTAACGAATTTTATCTTCAATAAAAATTTTTTTTTGGTGTATGTTAATTTTAGTGGTTTCGAAGTCAAATAACATAAACATTATAAAGTCTACACACAAGTGCGTAGGTGGTGTCTCGAAATTACCAATTAAATTACATTGTGTGTTGGTTTATGCATGATTGATCAATATTTTCTATCCTGAAGAACAAATCTGCCACTTTCTAAGCATACAATATAGTTATAGTGCGTTTGTTTAGGTGTAGGTATATAGATTGTTGAACAAACAACGATGAAATTGAATCGATTTAAACATCTAATTTTCTTAGTTCACTAGAATAACATGAAAGTGACATAGAAATGCAGTGACGCCCGAAATAAAGCTCGCGAAATATTAAATGTAATGTGTGTAAATTAATGCTCCACTAATTTCCAGTTGCCCTAACACAAATTGTGGTGTCAATTATAGAATATTCTAGTATTCTAACGGACATAAACTATGAATTAAAGTGACATGACCCGTTACGTTTAATAATGTCCAACTAGCAAAACTTATCAACACATCGGTTTTTAAATGATAAATGTGTAAAAGTGAAGGGTAACAGATTTCTATAGCCTGACCTAGTTGAACAACTGCAACTGTTGTGATGTTTCAATTCATAAATAAAATGTGATTGTTCGAAAAGACATAAATTGTATTTTATTTCTATATTGCTATAAACTCATCTCTAAAATTGTGTCAAATATTGACACTAGTGACATCGTTAACATTGTAAATTAACGAAGCTAATTACTAATTACAGTTTAGAATAAATTTAATGAGTTAGAAATTTGTACGATTAACGTGCAAACCATAAATTTCACAACAGCTCAATTTTTCAAACATGTTCCATATTAACGGCACACAGCAAGAGAACGGTCACAATTGGTGAAACATTCAATTCATTAATATGTCTGTAACAATAATCTAAATTCAGTTTCATAACCAACCACTATTCCTTAGTTTTCAAGCATCCTATCCAAAATGTTACTATCGTCCTTTTCAACTTTACAGTTGCGTTGTCACGTTTAGTTCATCTGTCTATGACGGAAACGAAACTGCTCTGGTCACGACATTACCAACTGTAATTTCCGAAAATAGTCCAATTGAACCTAACCGCCTGTTCTCGATCATAGTTATTACAATTTAAGCTTATCTAAAACCCGATACTGTTGCTCACTTTTCGTTATTTAAAACTCAAACACGATTAAGGTCATGGCACTTATCTACAAGTAGATTGAAATTCGAGACAAATAAGAATCCATTTAAAATAAAATATACAATAATTTTAAATTTACATTCTTTAGAAAATCATCCTTATAATGATTTAATGCCAGACAGTTTATTTTATGCCTTATTACTAGATTATACACCGAAAACGAACTTTTGTTAGCTGTTATTAACGGGAACTTTAAATATTTTATCGCCGATTAAAATAGAAAATAATTATAGAACTATTTGAGTTTATGGATATTTAATGTACGGAAGAATATTTCTTACAAGTTTGTTTAATAGTTAATTATAATTATTAAGTAACCAACCAACGAGACCGATAATTCTCCAGGGGTTAATTTTAAGAAAGTAATCCAAAATTTTTACTAACAATAAAAACTAAAGAGAATTCCTTTCTCGAATAACTAACATTTATTCTTACAATGCAAGCAAACTCCTTAGATGATCAAACAATTTAGATTAGATAATAGAGTAAATGTAACAATTATACATTGATAGAATCCAAAAATTGTAATGTTCGAGACTATCAATTACAAAAGAAAATAAGAACTAAACTGATATCTAATTCTTCCTGTACGTATAATTTCAACAATCTACATTCCAACACGAGTTCTTCCAATAATTGATTCATGTATTTTATGGAAAATGTGTTCACATTACTGAATATTTCCTAGACGATACAGATTTTCCAACAGAAAAGCTAAAATATTTTTTCAAATTATTTTTGCCCCATAAACTGAATTCAAATTATTTCGTTATCAATTAAACAAAACATAGCTACAAATACAAACTTATGTTAGATAATTATTCGTAGTCGCATGAAGCTATTAATGACAAGAATAGTGCACCTTTCAATCATAAATTTCCGTTAGATTATTTTAGCCTCTTAGAACTGTGGAAGCCAATACCTAATACTATTGTTTATAAGTATAATAAAGCCTTAGAAAGAATGCATTTTCTCAAAACTAAACCAATTGTTATTTTGAGAAGATGATTTTATTTGCCTATAAACAAGAAAATGAAACAAAAGGGGAATTCTATAAGAACCGTATATACAGTCAACAACTTCATTGACGCAATAAAATTGAAAAATAGATAGGTTTATTGTAGTATCATTTATAGAAAAATAAATGATGATAATAATAATAATAGAAATAAAAATATACTGTGAATCTAGATATAAAAACGACATCCAAGACAAAAGTTATCGTATTTTTATACGTCAACTAATTAAGAAGGATCGTTTCTAGAGCTTACCCAATTTCTATCAGTTAAAATCCTATTAATGTCCTAATCGTTCGGTAAACATGTCAATAAAAACACGTTCAGTATCTGAATATTGTTGTCGATACGAATCACGTTCACAAATCTTATTTACACAAGATATACATACTCTCTTAATTAATTCACATACAGTATCGGCCCTTTGAGTAACACCATAAGAAATAATGCATCAATTTTTCTTATAATTAGAACTTGTTGTTGTTTCCTATACGTCAATTTCAAATGCCGATACTGTATAAATAGATGTAGTATGGTTCATTTGTTAGTGAATTGTCATCTTGAAGCTCCCAATTGAAGGCAGTCTTGCCAACATAAATAAACAGTGCTACATATCATGTATATTATATGGGGCATGCATTATCAAAAGTAAATAATTCTAGCTAATTGAGGCATTTTTATTTTATGTCTATATTTTCACAATTTACTATTCAATTATTTAATGAAAAGAACTATCAAAAAGCGAACAAATTATGTAAATGTATTATCGATTGTATACAATTAGTGTAATGTATTTTTTTTGTTGTTGTATTATTGTAACAAAATCACCTAAAATAAGCATTTACAGACTAATCTTATTTCCATAATTAACTTGACCCAGTCTGAAATGCTAGTAAATCCTAATATTTCGCTACCCATTTTCTTTATTTCCTCCAATTGCCCTAATTTCTCAATGTTCTAAAGGTAAAACGGGAAATCCATCTTTTAGAAAGCATTCCGTATTTTAAAAGAGTCGCCTGGGAAAATTTATCCAGTTACGGTAATGTTGTTTCAATTTAAATTTGCGACACAACTCATTGATTTAATATCGGCTAATGCATCTTTCCTTTTTTTTAATATCATTAATCTATTTGAAGAACATTTTTTTTACATAAGTTTTTAAAAAAAATACAATGCCAGAGAAATGAATTACCTAAAAATATTAGACATATGCGTACAGATAAAATATGTATGAAGATTAGAATCAATTTATCATTTGCAGTGTATTATTCGAATTTTATTACTGTTTTCAAATATTAAAAACTTTTGTATTATAAAACTAACATTATTAGTAATCTGACAGGGTTTCAACTTGACGATCATAAAAAAATCGAATATAACATTCTCCATTTTCATTTCAAAAATACCTATTTTACTTTTGTGCACGAGATAATACGAGTTTTAATTTTAATGAATTTTCCCCAAAATTTAAAGAACAAATCATTTAGCTAACAAAAAAGAATTTTATTATAATGAGCTCTTCGTTTCATTCTTCCTCTTGTGCTATACTAAAATAGTACATTTAACCAAAAATAAAACGTCAATTAAATTTTCAATTTCATTTAGTGTAACTTTGTTAAATGAGAAAATGAGATCCATTTTAGCTGCATTTCAACAAAACAGCTGGAGAAATATTTGTCAAATTATATTTATTTTACAATTCTATTAAACCGTGCCCACAAAGTGGTAATTTTAAGCAAAATGAAACCTTTGAAATATTCAATGCAACTCACTTTTCGTCATTATCTCTTCAAACATTACTTAATTATACTGTTTTATTGTTAGAGATTTGTTGTTTTTTTTTTGTTTTTGTGGATAGTTATCGTTAATATCTTTAGAATACAATTTTTGTACTACCCCCTCGTTTAAGCGTCTATGTTGATGTTATCACGAGAAAATCTCAAAATAGCCGATACGCCCTTATTTAAATAAGACAAGAAATTCTGTCGACAGTTCCTGAATTTCGACCGTTTAAAATAAAAAATAAAGGGAAATCGGGTGATGAAGGATTTCCATATTGGTAGCATTTAGAGATGACAGAAAGGTCTATAATCCGCTGGACTGATCAATAAAATACGTTACTCCTCTAGAATACTTTTGTTGAAAGTCTTTAGTATATGAATAGTATCGTTATTGTTGTATTTCTATAGGGATAAATCGAAACTAGCCTTTCTTGAATTAAATTTTGAAAGGGTTAGGAGAGAAATTCGGTAATATCCTTATCTTATTTTATGGATATAATGCATTATATCCTACATACCCTGAGTTGATTAATGGTTTAGGCCTCTAGACTTCTCTAAGGATAACCGGACAAATAATCACGAGAAGCCTTCCAAAACGCTAATTATTTACGTTTCTCTCATTTATACAATCCCCACATTGGATAGCATTACACGAAACAGATCTATATTTATTTTAATTTGAAAATTAAGTAAATATAAACCGTGTCTGAACAATAACAATTTTAATAAAAATTTCATATGCTCTGTGGAATAGTATCTTAGTTTCTAACAAAGAAATAGAAATCTAGAACGGCACTAAGAAAATAGAATTAAATAGACATTCAGCTTATAATATTTAGGATGGTACAGTGAATTTTAGAGAGAATTTTTTTTCTATATATGCAAAAAAGATACACCGATAAATTTGAATTCAACAATATTTTACATTTATGGATCGAATGTTTGTGTCAATAATAAATATTTTATTTTGTCTGATTTATAGCATTCTGCTTCCCTACTATATGAAGTAGCTTGGGGTACGATTTAACGTTCTCTATAAATAATGTCGGTATTATTGCATGTTACTTAGTTTTTCTTTTTTTTTCGCTCTACACACTATAACGTAAGTTGAGAAGAAAACAGCAGTTTTTCGAACTTTCCCGATCAACTTTCTACTGATTCATATATAACATGCACGTAACTTAAAAATAATATTAGTTTGAAACGTTTTTGAAGTATAGAAATGTAGAATACTATACAGGAAGAATATGAATAAAACTTTTCCTTCTTAACTAATAATTTGCTTTCAACAATATATTGTTAAAATGCGAATCGACTTATATATGACTTATGTCAATAAAAGGTTTCATTTATAATGTCACAGAAAATGAGCAAAAATTAATTTTTACACTTACAATCTATCGATCCAATATTAATGAGTCTTTATAAAAGTTTCTCTATACAGAGGATAATTAAATTGCCTTTCAAAATGCAGATTACATGTAGAGCCAAAAATACTGACAATAAGATGATCTGTATAATATAATTACAGGGTCTGAATGGCCTCCGTTTTCGAAAACAGAGATTGAAAATTACGCCAAAATTTTCAGAACCACTGAATTAAGCAAGGAAATCGTTGATAAGTAATAAAATTTGTTGTGTTTATATTCAATAAATAAGTTCTGTAGCTTAAATTTTAAACAATAACATTTATGGTATTCCATATGGAGATAAAGAGGTTTGCGTAGTATAAGGCAACTTGATTGCACCTTGTAGAGTACAGTGATTTAGCAATTTGCAAATTAGGAAAAGCTACTTGTGACGTGTCAATGCGTGTTCGTGATTGTACACGAAACATTGCATTTTTAAATAAGTGTGTACAGTAATGAACTTTGACACAATACACATAATATCTGTCATTTGCAATTAGTTTGTTTAGATTTATTTCAAAAGATATTGAAAACAACCGCTTTAGATAATGGGGAAATAAAACTATTGTGTCCTTGTTAGTACAAGGGAAATAAGTGTTTCTTTGTGAATTGAAGAAAGGAAGAATAAACGAACTACTTACATTTATCCGTACTACATGTTCGTGTCAATGTTGCTTTTCACATCAATAAATTATTTCTCATTATATATACAGGGTTAATCACTTCAGACGAAAAGTTCTAATGGCAACTCCCATTATTTGGAGTCTTTCGAAAAATATTTAAGCATTTTATGATCAACTTTCCAATAAGTCATAAGGCCCTAATTTTTCTTAAATGTTCTCCAGTAAAGCCCCTCCCTACAAATGCCTTAAAAAGAAATTCGAACCACACGCCAAATAATGAAAGTTTCCATAAAAAGTTATCGCCTGACGTGAATAATCCTGTATATACGTTATTATTGCTATTGTTAAGTTCGGTAAATTAAAATAGAATAATGCATGAAAAATTAATTGTGACTAATATAAAATTGATGGAGGTTGAAAATTATTAAACAGTTTCTATTTTTTTTAACATAAGCAATCTGATAAAGCTGACGCATAGACGTTAGTTTTATAAATAGTTGAAAGAACGACCATGAATTTTTTGCTTTGATCATTTTCATAGAGTTGATCATGTGAACCGACTATTAACAATCAATAGAGTATAGAATTTCAGGTGATCAAAAGAAACTTTCCTGGAATTTATAAGGTTTCGTTAATTAAAATAATGATTATAAAATACCAAAAAGAACAGTAATAAGAGAAGCAGTAGAAGATACGTACGTACATGTATAAATAAGAGAGCATTGACATTTGTTTGACATAATATGATGTTAACCTTATAGGGTATTGATATAACACACTATCACATGTCGTTATGTCATATAGGAATCTAATACAAGTCGACATGTTCGGATATCAACCGAATAGCGAATTTTTTCATGTTAAAACGCATTTATTTGGATATGTGAATGAAGATGGTAATTTGTTAACACGAAAGTCACGAAATGCCACCAAAATTAAAGCCTAAAACTTCTCTAATTTCACTTATTCAATAGCAAATTATCTTGAATTATTTAGCGAAATATTTACATGAACAGCCTAAGACGATGTATATTTTATGGAGGACATAAAGAAGATGTGCATGTTGAAAAGACTAAAAAATGTAAGCACATATTTTGCAAAAATAATTTCTATAAAAATTTTACACTTCACATCATATTAAAGACTGGAATTTTTTATTATTCGAGAATGTCTTTTTACTTATGTTTTGTATATTATATATATTAAAATTTTAATGAATCAACTTTTACAAATATCTTATACCGTTCGATACATGATATTTTTAAGAAATTGAAAAATGAAAATATTCAAAGGTATGTACATTACGGGTACAAAAACATCAAATGTAGACTTTGAACAAAAAATCGTTCAAATTACTTATCCTATTTTGGTTCTTATCGTTTTTTAATGATAATTTTTCAGTCTACAAACGCGTTCACACAATTATAAAAATAAATTCTTTAAAATATTCCTAATTAATTTATAACGAACCAGTTTTTTTTGCAAAACCTGAGTTATACTGGCATCGGTAACGTTTTTTGTGGCTCATTTAGTGAAAAAAATCTACTTTCTTTATATGTGGCGCTTTTCACTTTTCCCTTGCGTTAAATGAAATTACTCTCTGCGGTCCTGGTGAAGTGGGCTTACTTTGAAGTGACCCACAGAACCAAATCAGTCTACCATTCTCATTGTCAGTGTAAATCTTGTAATTATTAAATTTTCTACTTGCATGTTTTATTTGACAAATTTAGTAGTTAATTCACTAAAAATCACGTAATGTAAATGTTAGTGCAATCGTTCTCATATTACTTATAAATGGTATATAACCAAAACCACAATACTGTCATCACTAAAACTGAGAAGACTCTATTACATATAAATGTTTGGTTGGGTTCTCTACTCTCTAGAGATCTTCCAACGGATAGTTGCATGTATCTCTGAAAATTAACCCAGCACGTCATCAGTAATTAAATTTTCAAGGGATTGAATAACTAAAATTGATTAAATATAGTAATAAATCAAGTAGAATTTCGTTTACAATATTTTATTATTATACTACTATAATTTTTTTCAAATATGTATATAAAAGTCTCGTGATATTCGTGATACAAAAACATTTGTTGTTTTCAAGTACAGATTAAATTATATATTCATTTTATGCTAGTCAGTTAACAAAAGTCGAACATAACGTTTGTACACTTGAAAATTTGGCTAAGATCCAAGTATCATTAAAATTTGTCAAGTTGTTGTTGTTTCTTTATGAATCTTTTAAGACATGTTTTCTAAGAAGAAACGTTTATGTATTGAAAATAGCTTTAAAGAAAAATGTGAAATATACGTTGTTATGAAAAAGTACGTGACAACAAATAAGTTCATCAGTGAGTCAGAGATTATATTCTACTTAACACCAAACGTCAGTCAACGTGAAAGTTTTTGTAAAGTGTATATATTTCACTTTAGCTAAGCTGTCCAAAGCAGACATCTTATAAAAACTAAGTTCACCATGCAAATATGATATTAAAAAAAAAAAAAAAACAAATATCTATATATTGAAAGATAGAAGAGCTGTTTGAATTTCACAAAGACAAGGCGTGCGGTTTTGTAGTTGGGTTTTATCATTACATCGCAAGACTTATAAACTTATTAACAATCAAGTTAGTTCAAGTTTAATTTTCTTTGTGTTTGATGAAGGCACGAAAAACTTGTGACGTTTTGTTTATTAAATTTAACAAAACTCACACACGATCCGACGATGTAATCCCAACGTACTTTCACATAGTGTTTACATAATGAAATCATATAAAATGTATGATAATAACGAGAAAATGTAAAAAAAATCTATGTATCTCAATTTTCCAGTAATCTAGACATAGATTAGTTTTACATCTGAAGGCATTCTCAAGTTGATTATACTTGTGAAACAAGAAAAAACGGCAATACATTCAACGGTCGTAAGAGCGTACTGGCGTCATGCTGAATATAGAGAACATTACCGAAATGCTCACCAACTGTATAGTAAAACTGAAAACTTCACTACAAACAATCGTTATTCTTTTTAATGTGCCAAAAAGTACATTTTGAACATATTCATATTGCAATTAACTTTTATGAAAAAACATAAGATGTTCATTTATAATTAGATTTATTCTAAAACAACATAAAACACATGACATACGGTAAGATCAACTAGAACAATAAAGCTGTAATTCTTCCCTATAAACACTTGCTTAACAGATTCCTAAATGAGAAAAACTGCAAACGACGACATACATAATTTATTTAACTTCTAATCCATTTTAGTCTTCTACCCGTAGGGAATGTCTCTGATTCCCTTACTCGTAATAAACAAACAAACAAACATACGAAAAAGATAAAAAAGAAAACGAAATAAAAATACACCACCATTAGCGTTACTTATACCAAAAAAAAGATTCTTTATAAAATACTTTTCTATTTATTCGGTATTTTGTAGCAAAATAACAGTTTCCCTTCAAAAGAAGCTGAATAAGTTGAAAAACAATACAACCAATCTATCAATACCTGTATGTTTTCCCCAATATTTTTAAACATAATATTGTAAATTTAACTGTGACGCATTTAAGAGGAAACCTTTCTTCCCTCAAAGTGCAGAGATTTTTCTTCACCCTCCATTTGTATTGTATATTTTTATTATGTTCTTGAAAGGGCATATTTTAATAACGCATTTTTCAATCACTTATTATTGCCTGAACAAACAAAACAGGCAGAACAATATGGGGTTATTAAAAAAATTAATTCATCGGGTAAAGGAACAAATTTTATATACATTTTAGCTTTTTTCTTAAATTATAAACATTATGAAATGTCATCAATCTTTATTTCGATTATTTAAAATTTTTATTTATTGCCTGATTCAACATTTGTCAACGCCTTACTGTACAAACTATAACTGTCACTAAACAGTTCGTTCGTTGAAAAGTAAAATGATTTACATTTGACATAAATATGCCACTTTAATGTCATAGTATCAATTATTCTACTCTCTAGTATACGTTCTAGTGAATAAATATACGCCCCTTTGCAGATTACAAAATATAAAAATTCGATAGTCCCTATATTTTATATCGACGATAAATATAGTTTGCAGCTTAATATTTAGTTGACTAGATGTATCTGAAAAAAAATCTACAAAAATTTTCAATTGAAATAAATTCATTGTGGGTGAAATAAGAGCCTAGAAACGTAATTTTGTTTCGAAAGCAATCGTCTTAAATTACTTGAAATGTTCAACATCTAATTTCTTGCCCCTATATAAGAAATTCTGAATATTTACAGATTTTAATATCAAGTCGATTACTGACTATAAAATCATTTGAAGGATTATTATTGCTATTTGCTATTATTGAAATGTTCGCTTTATGGATGATAATTTACGACACATGCGAAGGACAGTGCAAATTTTCAATAGTTTTAAACAGTAAGTATTCACTTATATAAGGGTATCGGATCTAAATATAGTCGATAGTATGAAAAGATTCGAAAAATATTTTAAGAATTTGTAGGGGGTCTCCGGAAACCATTCTACCAAAATTAAAATTAGAATTAACTCATTTATAAGTTGGTTAAAAACGCTCGTTTCGGACAAAATTACAATTTTCAAAACACGTAAAACAATTTACGAATGACTCTAAAACCCCAAAATTGTAATGGTAATAGAAAACTACAGAATTAAACACCAGTTCAAGGGTTTTTCTGTATTTAAAATAATTATCCTGTTAATAGCTTTTAGAAATTATATTTATTAGGGTGAAATTTAAAAATTTGAGAATTAATCATTTGGTACTGAACTGAAAACCGAAAAATAAACGTAATTTTTACAGTAACGAATTTTTTCATTCCAACCGGAACGAAAACCGGAAAAAATAAAAGTTCGAAGCCCTGCTCTGAATATTGATTTTTTCGTTTTTCTCCATTGCATACTAGAAAAAATGCGAAACATTTCCTTCCGTTCCAGAATAAAATGGAGAAAAATAAAAAAACTCTATGCTGGGAGGGTCTTAAAGTCATTTTTAGTCGTTTTATATAGGTGTTTAGCTAGTTTTTTTTAAATTGTTATCTTGTCCGAAAAGAGCGTTTTTGACCAACTTCTAAGTGAGTTACGAGGCTCCAATTTTGCTATAATGAGCTCCAGGAACCCCCTTACAAATCTTCAAAATGTTTTTTTAATCGCCCGTTAACTAATAGAAGTTTTATACTATCAACCATATCTAGATCTGACACCTACTATAATCAAACTAATAAGTCTTAATATCACACATCTAGTATGCTATTATATTTCAAATTTTAACGATATAAGAAATATTACGAAAATAATTCATATACAAGAAGAATTTAATGATTGCGTTTTAAAGGAACCATTAATTTGTCGGCTACTTTACATTAAGCTTTAGATCGTTAAAACAAAGAAGCAGATCCCTTAGTACTTTATTTGATCATAAAATGCATCTATTTTCCCTATACAATCCAAACAAAAGTTTATAAATATTGTATGTTATATAGAAAGTTCAAAAGTCGTATTATTCATAAAGATTTTTAAGATACGTGTCGAATTTTATGAATGCTTTTTTATTGGCGTCGCGTTCGATAGAAAAAAATATTTCTTTGAGAATTTTACGATCTAAAGCGTTGCAGTTTCTATATGAATTAAACACAGATGTCGAGTGGATAATGTACGTATGATATAGGAAATACCTTATTGGTATTTATGACCAATAAATGTAGATTTGTTATTTCACCTTTTTTTTCTGGGTTTTCTTTTCCAGCGTCCGTAAATAACTTCAAATTAATTAGATAAAATAAGAATTCGGAATGTATGGATTTGTACATATATGTAGATGTGATTAATACCCATATAATACAAATCAAATCCGTTTGGTTTATGACACCTTCTCATGACGGTACTACCGTCCATTCAAAATTGTAATATATTACATACGATTACCAGAATGGTATTCATTTGACATAATATGGATTACGTAAGATTATGCCAATTACTAGCATGTTATTTCCACTGTTTTTGAAGAGTTTAATGAACTGATAACAGTTGTAGTAATTTATCAAAACTGTCTTCTTGTTAGATAATTGTTAACGATATAGATGAATATTAAGGTAGAAAAGAGCCGAACTGAAAAGATTAAACACCTAAAACGAGTGGATAATTAAAATATTTCCAAGCGAGTTATCTTGAGTGAAAACTGAAAACACTTGTGATGTTGGATATAAATGGCCATCAAAGGTTGATCCTTTCCATAGCAACTCATGGTGCGGCAATGTAATATCTGCTGACTAATCCGTTACATTATAGTAGTAGCAACCGAAATAAAGGGCAACCAAACGTGAGACTCGAAAATCTCTTTTACATAAAAGAATATCTGAGATGGACTTTTCAATATAGGAATATCATCTATTGATCCAGACACATTCATATTCATTTACAACTATAAGCGGCTTATTACTTTTCAAGACACTGATGAATTTTATTTAAATTTGTAATGTTAGGTACCTACTAATTCTAGCCATATTAAATATTATTAAATTATTGTAATGGTGAAAATTAATAGAATAAAGTAGGAGGCGTATGATGAGATTACAATTTTTTTAGTGACATATTACACTGTCTACTACTTCATTATCTATTGTTAAGCATTTAAATGTTCATATGTTGAATATTAATAACTAACAAGCTGTCATTCTATTCCAACAAGATATGTTTTAACTCAGTTCTGACACTTCTAATCAACTATGCCCGTTCAGATCTCTACATTGTACAATTGTATGGTGTGCTGTTAAACAATTAAGAAAATCAATTCACGTATTATAATGATACAAATCGAAAGAACAATGTTAGAGTTTTTATGAATTATTACAATAGCAGAATAATTTTAGTCAATACAATAAAATAACAAAAATAATAATAATAATAATAATACCGGTGGTTCATACACCTAATTCTAATGGCAACTCACATTATTTGGAGAACGATTCCAAAAATATTTCAAATATTTATAGGGATGTCCCTAGAGATCATTTTAGAGCAATTAGAACAACTTTGTAGTTTATTTAGAAGTCGGTCAAAAACCGCACACTGACTCGGTTACTTACACCAGATCCATTCATTTTTTCAAAGATCGATATTTATATCGGTTTCTTTTTAACTTTTTCTAGGATACAGTTGACAAAAACTAGAAAAATCAATTTTACGAGGGTCTACGAGTCAGTCTAAATAGTTTTACGTATGCAGTTGGTTGGCGAAAATCGTGATATGACAATGTCGCGACTGGAAAAAAGCATTTTTTGACCAACTTCCAAGTAAATTACAAGGTTCTAATATTACTGAAACAATTTCTAGGGACTACCCTATAATAATAACTTGTAAATATTAAGGAAACTATTTAAAATTCTGTCGTTTAAAAGCTCAATGATATTTTCCATTTCAAACAAACGGTACTCTTCGGTTTTAATAAAAATCAGTGCAATTAACAACAGCGTGATACGCTCCAACTGTCGAGATACTTCTAATAATAGTCTACAAAGCGCGTATACCGGAAATTTGTTCATTCTTTCTTTTCACGTGAAAATTTTATTATTTATTTGAAAGTAAAAAAAAAAAATTGACAAAGAATGATATATTGATGATGCTAGATCAAACAAACAATATAATATAACAGTGTGAATATTTACATTCTTTCACATCTTTTATGCAATGTTATATTGGAATGTAAATTCAGTCATCTCGAATTCCTGAATCGCACTAACATCTGAGGTAAAAGGGAAACTTATTGAAACCATAAACAAAAAGCTTCAAAGCATATACTATCACCGTGTATACCATATCCTGGCAATAATGTAATAAGCTTCTCTTTAAAGACTATTTTAAAACAAATTACAAGATGATATAATATAACTGACGTATTTTGATCTATTTATGTATGTATTTATTGAAAAACGCACCATAAAATTCATAAATAAACATCTGTAACTTGTGTCACAATAATCGCTTATTTTTATTTTTGTTTGAAGCATGAAATGAAAAGCTTTTTAACACTTGAAATAAGTTTATTTCTGAGGAAATCGTCAGATTTCAGTCGCAATAGGTTAAACTATCTCCATAAAGAAGCTATTTTCTACAATTGCGACGCTGCTCAATGTTGTAGGTAAAGTTCTTTTTTTTATTATAAATATAACCGTTGGCTGTTGGTTGTATAAAAGAAAGAACCTGACCTGATAAACTTCTATGTTAAAAGAAATGAACACAATTTTGAAATGTCTGAGATACAATCACATTATTTTCTTTTAAATAATTTATTATTTGATAAATAAAAATTTGTCTTTTCTAATTTGTGTATTAATTTCAAACGCAAATTCAGTATTTTATGAGTTTTTGTATAAAAAGTAATTACGTTGATTATATTTCTAAGAAAAAACGTCGAAAAATGACTATGTTTATCAAGACATCAAAGTGAGAAAGTTTTGGAAAAAATTTGCCGGATAGCTTGATGTTAGCAGTATAAAAAACAGATTACTGTTATGAAAGCAGCGAAAAAGGAAGGTTAAAGAGAAACCAAAACTGATGATCCCCGCGAGGGATGACGCGTTTAAACACACTGAATCGCAATCGATGAACTCGAGACATAGTCCAATACCCCGTTGGAACATCCTGATAGCAAACATTGCTGCATTTATGTCTGATATTAAATTGCTCCCTGCTAGATTACGAAAAGACTATATTTTGTATTTGTTACGCCCACAAACTTTATGTTAGCTATGAAATAGTAAGAAATATTAGTTCAATTGTGATTATATATTCGCTTTCTTTATTTTAAAGCTAAAAATGAGGCTTTCATTACAATTTTTCGATCTAAAGTCGTTTTTTATCTGTAATAAATCTACCAGCATGATATATTTCCATTTATACAATTTCTCAAAATGACACACGTTCCTTTTTCCGATTTTCTTCTCGGTAGTGAGTAGATTAATGTGTGCAGACCTTTGCTCACCTGTAATCGATGAAAAATATAGTGCCTATCTACTTTGTCAATTTGGTCCCAAGAAACATTATTGGTTAATTATAATTCACCAAGCAATTGTCAAGTGTTTTAGTCGCTTTAAATCTGTATTTAAGTGGTAATTCTAACACGTGAACATGGATTATCTGTAACAGGCAACGTAACGTTTTAAACAAGACTGACAAATCTGATATACACGCAAGCTTTACACCGACTGACTACATTCAAAACTATTCAACTACTGTTGGAAAAACTTGTCATGTTGACTTACTTCTACTTAAATTTATATAGGGTGAAATCAAAATTCCTTAAAGTACGCAAGCCTCACTGTCTTTATGTGGAATTATAGTACAATAAACATATTTCGAAGGGTCAAGAGAAATTGAGCGAAATTGCAACTATTGTTTTATGGTCGCTGGTTAAGTACCAACCTATAGTAATGTTGTGAAAAGTTTATAAGAAAGCAGGTGTGAGCAGGTGCAAATATAGGATTTGCATTGAACTATCCACGCAAATCTTACTAACCTGTTTATTGAACATACACGCAACACATTTAATTAAAAACAATGAAAATACAGAACAGTAAAACCGCCTTAATGCGGACGGCCACGGGGCGAAAGAATTTATCAATAATGAAAAGATATCAGAGTACCGAGTTTTTAGGTTACCAACGTTAATACGCTTGCAATGGATTCTTAAAACTGCCTCAATAGCTTTGATTTTTTTTACTTAAAAATTGTCAGTTAAAGTGTCCGCAATAGAGAGGGGTTAAACAAATGTTAAATGAAGCTTCGGTACAAGAATGTAGTGTCCATGTCCGTATTGTAGAGTCTCCTTATAGATTATAAATTTACTGATTTTCAGGAGCACAACAAATTGACAACTTTCAGATAATTCCAACCTATTTTTTTCCAGTAGTTTCGCATTCGATAAAAAGAAAATTGCTTAAAACTTCATTGTGACTTTCAAATTTTGCTCCAAACTATATATTTATTAAAGTTGTATTCAAATACAATAGTAGATTATAGTGTAGTTGGGATTTTGTCATGAATGATGATATTTTTCCGGCGTTCCATATTCCTCTAGCAAATGTCAAAGCGGAAGGCTGTACGAGCCTAAATTTGAGATGTATCAGGGTTGGTTGAAGACAGAACTAAAGTCCTAGACCGACATTGATAAACGATCTACTGCCCATCTTGTTTGCAACGCTACCTGGTATAAGTTAGAAGCTGACCCGACGCCAACGTCAGAATGCAGGAATTTGTGCCAAATAACTCCATGAAGGGTGTTTATTTACGATCAACTGATGCGTTATTGGAATATAAAGCTGTGCAAACCCAGAACAACCTAGTGCTTGCACCAAAATAACGAAACTAACGTACTGAATACGCAACTAACTTACGCTTCTTGGCCAACACAAGCTATTATTAGTATATTAAATAAAATGATACTATAGGAGTGAACGATTTCATGATAAAACTTGTCAAAAAGAAACAAGTGTTCTTTGTTGTCGATTTTTCAATCAGAAACACATATGGTAAGTATCATATGAAATGCATTAATTCCTTTCAAATTAAAGCTTTGTACGTTTGCTACTTCCGTAATCAAGCGGCATTTACAATATATCCATTTGTCATTATTTCAAAGCGCAAGAAATAAAAGAAAAAAGTAAATTAAAATAGAACAAAATAGGTGAAAAGGTAATAAAAATGGCTAGAAATGGCTTACTATAAGTAGACAGACAGACAGACGGTAAATATTTGGTGTTTTTCCTAAAGCAAATAAATCTGAAAAAAATACCAAGTTGTACTCTAATAAGTCTAATAACGAGTTATCATGATTTTAACTGTTCAAAATGAGACATGCACATTTATTTGTATTGTGAGATAGAAAGAGAAATGAAGTTCTGCAAGACAGCAATCATTACTATAGATGGAGTCGTCATGGCTAAGCCGGTCATCTCTAAGAATTCTCCACCTTTATCACTCTCCCTTCCTTTTCTACACAATAAAGACGAATGATGCATATCTCTTCTAGCTCGATTATGATGAATTTATCTCAGATGGTAACTTAACGCCAAACAAAAGTTAGAACTTGTAATGACTAGACTGCAATTCATTTTAATTGCAGTTTAACAGTTTTAAAAACTAGCTGTATCAGACAAAATTATAAACAAAAAAATGATGGTGCTATAAAACATTAATTGACAGTACGTATTTTAAGGCAATAGCGAACTGGTTCCTTCAGAGTTGGCCTATTATCTTCTTTTTGAAGATCTACCGGGTGGTTCACGTAAGACTATAAGTTCTTACAACAACTCATATTATTTGTCGATTCGAAAAATATTTGAAGGATTTATAAGGGGGTTTGTGAAGAATATTTTAGCGAAATTAGAACCTCGTAGCTCATTTGAAAGTTAGTCAAAAACTCTCGTTTTTAACGATATTGCGATTTTCAAAATCGAACTAAACATACAAAACAAATTAGAATGACGGGGATCCTACTAGCATTGCTTTTTTCTATTTTCTTCATTTTATTCTGGTACAGGTGTAAGTGTTTCGCGATTTTTTTTAAAATGCAATGGAAAAAAAAATGAAAAAAGTCAATGTTGGGAGTGTCTCCTAGTCACTCTTACATTTAGTTGTTTTATACGCTTAGCTCGTTTTTGAAAACCGCTACCTCGTCATACTTTCAATTGAGCTACGAGGTTCTAATTTTGCTAATATTATCTTCAAGGATTTTCCTCTAAGCCTTTTAATGCTTTTCGGATTGCCAAATAATATGACTTGTTATAAATTATAAGAGCTTACGTGGACCATCCGGTATATCAATAATAAAAAGGTAGGTATCAAGAAAAGAATTATTTATTTTGAAAAATTAATACCTTAGTAACTTTGACAATGTTTCACTTCTCTCAGATAACATTTTAATTATCTTATTAATAGTTTATTCATGATACTTTTGAAAAGTTTTGACATTTGACAGACGATCATATTGAGAAAAAGAGGACGCTTTCTCTCTCTCTCACACACACACAAGTTAATATTATTAACTGTCAAATGTCAAATAACTTCAATAACATCGTGAATAAACTATACATATTACTTATATTGAATCTACATAATTTTCGATTCTATAGCAATTAACATAAATGCATCCAAATGTTCGTGAGTCAAAATGTTTCTTAACCTAGACTTAACTATTTTTAAATAACAAAGAAACATTCCCAGGTGTCCTTATCAGATTTCGATCACATTGACTGGGGTATGTTGTTCTTTGTTGAAATCTAAGGGGCACATGTTTTTACAGTTGGCGGAAAAACATATCTAAGCGGTGAAATCACGAATCAAAATTTACACTTGAAAAAAGTAAGTTTCACACACTTGCAGTTGAAATAATCGAATGGAACCATCGGCATTTATCTTTAGGGTGAGAAATAATAACAAATTCCTCTGGTTTTATAATAAAATACTAAATATTCCATGAGTTATAAAGGTTGAAATTAACAAAACTGTAAAAAAAAAACACTATCGATTGGATTTTAACGAAGGCAGTGGTGATTGAACGAGGAAAAAAGTAAAGAATACCCCTTTTAGGATCTTCCTGAAAAATGATTTTTATGAACGTATTTACAAGAACCACCAACAAAACATCAATATTTTTACTAACTTTCGTTTTAATTCATGAAGGATGATTTTTTCTATAAATTTTTAGCAATTATGACAATCATACATAGTATACTACGAACCATGATAACTGAGTTTTACAGCTACACTCCAATAAATGAATCAAAGAGGGACGTACACCTATGTAAAAGACAGGTCCGTATTTACAAATACGACTTTACCTGCCACTATTTTTTTATCTTTAAACCACTGTCAAATGAGAGAGGCAAAATTTGAGTACTGATGGTGTCAGCATTGACATCTCTAAATACTGTAATAAATCATACTTGCAAACTTGGGTAAACAACCGTAACCACAAGGCACTTGGCCTTCGTCTGAGGCCTTTTAGTTATCGTGGACCAAACTATAGGTATTATTATTTTTAATACAAGGCTTTCAACCCGGGATTCGATATAGTTCTCATGGCAACTCATATTAGTTGGTGAACGATTCAAAAAGAGTTTCAAAGATTTTTAGAGTTATCTCGTAGTCTTTACAAAAGATTTTAATAGAATTAAAACCTCATAGCTCATTTGGAAATTGGTTAAAAACGATCGTTTTTTACTATGTCGCGATTTTAAAACACTATCCGCACATTTAGAATGATTTATAATGTCTCGAGGATTCTCCCAACATTTTTTTTTGTTGTTGGTCTCCACTGTATTTTGGAAAAGATGGAAATGTTTCGCATTTTTGTTAGAATACATTGACGAAAAACAAACAAAAAAACAATATTACGAGAGTCATTTTTAATCGTTTTACATGTGTAGTAATTATAATTTGTAATCTTAGTAATTATTAGTAGTATTAATTATTATCAAATGAAAAACATGAAATGCGGCAAGCCGGCTATTACCTTTGGAATCCACCGTGCGATCGCCCAATAAGTTAGTAGGTATTGATGAAACAATTATTTGGTTACATTATAATATTAAATTGCCGAAGAATAGCTCATCAATATTTATTGTAATTAGTTTGATGGTATTTTGATTAAGATAAATCGAACGAAATCAGTTACTGTTTCATTTTAACAATAAATAATAAAAACAAGCTCTGTTGTTACAAATGGAATAATTGATGGGCTTTGATAAATCGGTATAGCTATTATATTAAAATAAGTATTTGTTCGATTTTTTTTTGTTTTTTGAAATGATCCTTAAATTGTATAATTTTCATTTGTTATCTTGTTTGAAATAATGTAACAAAGCATGTAGAATTTATCCTTCGAATAATGTCGTATTAATTCAAAAGAACATGTATCTGAGAAGAAATGACAGGAATACCAACATTGTTGAAAGGATTCTGCGTTCCAGACCGAAAACGCAAGTCTGAAACTAGATTCCCTGATGTTTGAAAACGGTAAAGGCAAGTCAGCACATTGTTTACAACATTTATTTCGACAACGAACAACAAATGAAGCCAGACAGCCGTGTTTAGCATTCCTATTTTAAGTTTTCAGTCAAAACTATTAATTCACTACTAGACATAAATATGTACACATGTATACATTTTTATATTTAGAATTGTTGTACTGCCAATTTCTGACCATTTCAAACAGTATTATTGAATTATTCAACAATATTGACTGCTATTTCGCGTTATTCCCATGGAAATCGTTAGCTACAGTCCACACAGTGGCTCCCATAAATTGAACTAAGCCGAATACTGTCCACAATCAAAACGGAAAATGTTCAACGTTTAAATAAACATTTATACAATTTTAATGTTGTAGTGGTGGCATTTGAACGGCGAATTAGTTTGAGAACTTCAATCCGACAAGCCTGTAAACACATAAAAATTGCCATTCAAAACCTTTGCACTGTCAACTCTATTAACATAATCCTATTTATAATGGCCATTTCAAATCAACCATAATAAAAGCACTGACTTTTCTGCTATAACTACGAAATGTCGAAAATAAAACATTCCACATTCCACAATAAAAACATATGATAGTTAATTTCAATAAATTCAAATAACATGTTAATAAAAACGATTCGACTTATTACATATTAAATCTATTTTATGATTATGATATTTATGTATCAAGATATCAAAAAGCTACTAAAACTGTCATATATGAAATATGTCAAAACTTTAAAAGTTTCAAGAAAAGTCTAAATTGAAACGAAACAAAAAAGAGTAATCGAACCTATTTTTCAAGTGAATAAGTTGTATAGGCTTATTTAAAGGAGCAAAGAAACTTTGGAATTAGAAGCAGAGATCGCCATTGAGACAAACGCTTGTATACAAGTTCAGTAATAGTTTTGATTAAGGCGAATTTATGACAAAATCCGCTGACGAATTTTGATTCCAACAATAAATATGTTACATCTGAAAATATTCTTAAGTAATTTTGTTTCCGAAATTTTTAGATTTAGTACAATCGTTAAACTTGAACTTATTAGATTTGGACAATTGCAAAATAAATTAAACGTGTTTTTTTTTGGTTGGCTTATTGATAAGCAACCATAAGCACTTGATAGTTTAACAATCATCTAATAATGAAAGTCGTTATACCGAATATGAATAAACTACTTGTTAATTCACGACAACACAGATACCTTGTTATGTTTCTATTATTAACCTCTGAATACAAATTTTATTCAATTTCAATTGTAATACAATTGTAAATGATCGATTCAATAAATGATAATTCAATTCGCCGTTCGTGATATAGAGATGATTTCGATGAAAACAGTAATATTTAGTATAATACTATCATCAGAAATCAAAAGAAACAAAAAAAAAACCTGATCGATTCATCGAAACGTTGAATTTCATGATATTATAATTCAAAAAGAGAACCGTTTCTTCGACTCTCAAAAACACATCAATAAATTGGTTTCACATTCAGCTACAATTTTATCGAATTATATATCTATCTTCTTACCTAGTTTGCAAAAAAGGACGTCTGTTATCGTCTAAATCATATCATGAACTATAGGTAAAAAAAAACAAAAAACAAAGGGAAAACTTACTTGTAAACTATAATGCTGCATAATAAAACAATCAATTTTAATAGTTGATTTTCATTTTGTTATTAACACGCACTAGAACTAACAGCAAATAATACAGCTGTACTTGAATCTGTAATTTAATGGCTTGTTAATCGCTCATGTGAGTAGTTAAGCATGAAGCTTACCACTTCAGGAAGGTCGGAATCTATATGTTTTGCAGGCTGCACCTAGACTACGAGAATCGTTTGTTTAACACAACATTGAAGGTATAGTTATTTAATGTACATACATTACATACTATTAGATAATTGACACTCATAATCCTAATAAGACGAATATTTATTAATTATTAATGAAATATTCTTAGTTAAAAAGATGATTAACTATATAAAAACGGAGATTAAAACAAAATTAATTAACGAAAAATAGTTGCTAATTTTCTAATTAACCACAGCAAATTTGAGCGTTTAATTTGAAAACTTCAATATTTAAATATCCTGGAAGTAGTCAGCTTAATTCCAAGCTCCTTACTTAAAATATGTATAGCCGGCTTAATATCTTATACGCTGTATCCCACGAGAAGATGCTTACATGTTTTGATATATTAAAGCGTTTCATCTGAAACTTATACCCTATTCGTCGACAAAATCGATCGATCAAAACCGTAAAAAATACTTCACAAATAAAACCAATAAGCTTCCTACGTAAACGGTAATTAGCATCAATTTCTTCAATTTTCTAATTAATGTAAAGGTCAATTCGTTGTTAAAATATTGTCGTTGTATAACTTCTTGCAACTTTTTTCAATTTCCTCGACAATTAAGTTTGAAATACTGTCAAAGTTGCGCGTTAAATTAAACACAATATATACAGTCACCGCTGTTTAATTTGTTTACAAATGAACAGATATAAGAAAAACTAATTTGTCTTTTTACATTACATTTATAGTTATTTGAATAATGTAATGTTTTTAGACATTTAAGATTAATATTGAACTGATAATTTTTTTGTTGCTGCTATTATAAAAAAAGTGAGTAGATTTGAAACTAATTGACAGTTAGATCATTAAAATTACAATGACAGCCTTTTAGAATGCTGACATTTATATTTTGAAATATAACCAAGAAAATCATACAGCAGACAGGTGTTGGAATAATCTCGTTTTCGATTCGTTTTTTCTTGCTTTTTTTAAATCTAAAATGAAATTTATTTCGTTTTATAACGAGACAAGGCGTTGGTGTGCACGAAGTGTAATTCAGAAACAATCCCAATGGTTTCCCAAGACATCTTAGCTGAAACCACGAATAAATGTGTCCCTTTCCACAACAACTAACAAGAATGAGATAGAAATAGGGATGGCTAGTGATACACACTGTTCGTCCTTAATTAGTTTGTCATTCAATGTTCGTATATTTTCCAAACATTTGTTTTCTCGAATAGTGTGTCTAGTTAAGTCGAAATATAGTTAATTCTGTTTTGGAAATACACTTCTATGCAGCTGTAACGTATTTATTGTTGTTTCATGGAAAATAAACAATATGTGTTTTATTTCGTTTCTTTATAACAATATTTTGAATAAAATTTCCGTTACAAAATAAACTTAGAATGTAGTTTTCCAAAAATACTGACATAAATCTTGCATAGTCATATTCTATACAATACACAAAAGTATAGTAGACGGATTAAGCCCCAATGAGAGATTAAACATCTTTACGCCTTTTAGATAAATTGAAGTAAGATGTTGGGTACCCCTTAAATATCCCTTTTTAGATAACAACAGAACAACTAATCTAAAATTTAGTTTTTCAGTTGAATAGGTAGAGAAATAACAGTAATCAAAGTTCACACATTATTGATCAATTTTAGCTTGTATTCTCGTAATAGCTACAAAACTGTATAAAACTATAATGAAAAGAAAGACAAACTTCGTGTCACTTTCATATTACTTATATTATAACAATTACAATATTCAGATCCTCTGCTGTTTGTTCAACGGAAAACTATGAAATTGTAAGCTGTAGGTTAGTCAGCTAACGTTTTGTATCAGGAAACCTTGTTTTGTTGGGTATTGTATAAACAATCTCGTTCTATAAAGCTTTGAATATGGGGGTAATATTTCGGTTTACACGTTATTATTACTATCCCTATATCAATCATGTCCACGTTGAACAAGCTCACATATAGAACATATAATAACCAGATGTTAACTATAACCAATATTCTCTACAATATAAGAAAAATTTCAAATTGATCATTTTGTAAAACTAATATTTAAATCAATATATAATTTTCAATAACATGCGATCACCCATATTTGACTATGAAAAATGACAGGAGAGCCATTTTACCAAAAAAAAAAATAATCAAAATTTATATAAAATCTTTTTTAAAAGCTTACAACACTGGAGAGTAATCTGTTTTTAATAGAAATTTAATCCATCATATAACTACATTATATTAAACAATCATACTTTAAGATTTTATTTATAATATAAACAATTTAAAATAATAGAAAATCATCAAAAGCACGTATCATTGTGAAATTAATATGCAAATATTTCAAAATTAAGCTTAACTAAAATTTATAATCTATCTAATAATAATTTAATTTGAACGTAACACGACTTTAATACCAATTATTTTACGAATTAACTGGAATTTTAATTAAAATACTATTCAATGTTTAAATGATTTCATTTGTTTTTTTGTATACATAACCAATTTATATGTGTGTCTGGTAAAAACATAATGTCAATCAATATTTAAGTATGTATGTAAATGTTATCTTATAATAAAACATTCTTATGTTATCTGTTTGGTGATTATTTATATTTAATTATAATTCTATTCAAAATATTGTTACTGAACGATAAAGATAATTAGTTCACGTTCATATACAATCAAAAAGGGATAGTCCAGGTGTATCTACCTATGATTATGATAATGATATTATAAAATAACATTGAGTGAGATAATAAGTTATTGATTTTTTTTCGTTCAGATAATTACTATTTCGTGATTTATATCGATGTATATCTAGCAGATGATATCTTTTAATCGATGACCTTGACAAATAAATTTTATTAATTAACATTTTTATATGCCATTAAAGTATTATTCGGTTTTTTGAAATTGTCCTTAATAGAAATAGAAACTATTTAACAAGGTAAGTACATATACAATTTCTATAAAAGTAGAGATAATTATCACAACAGATAAAGATTTCGTTAGAGAATACCAATGAATGTCAAATTTGCTCGTTCCGTTTTTTTATCGTTTTTTTTCCTGCACCCTTTTTTGTTCGCCACAAATAATTTATCCTTATTTAGTTACGTAACGTTGACCATAATACTAACATTATTTTCTTTAATGATTTATTTTCCACCAAACAGAAAATCTTCATTTTGTACAAAAATCAATAGAAGTAAAGCAACCATTTTTTTTTGTATTAACAATAATATATTCTGCTTTTTATGAGAGTGATATGTCCTTTTTTTCGTTCTGTTAACTAATAATGAAGGTTGTAAACATAAAAACTGATTTAAGTTGTGACATGTAAGAACGAGCACCCTTAAATCCCACCTGTGGCAAGCTCTATTTCTCTACGGATATCAATTCCAGTAGTATTTCAGGCAAATTCTCATATATCAGGGGCCATTCTACTCAAATTGTTCGCATTGTGTTACAACTGGAATGTGGTTAGGATAAAAACGTTTTACACAATTGCGTCATTTTCAAATTCGATTTATTGCTAAATTTTCTACATTTATAATTATTATCATTATTATTATTATTATATTGATAGAGAAATAATAAAAATAAAATAAAAAATATCTAATATCAGATTACTAAAGTACAGTGATGTATGGATTCGAATACAAAAAAAAAATACGTTATGAAAAAACCGTATGCAAATTAAGTTGTTTTACGCTCGAAACCGCAAAGCTTTATGCCTGTCCATCAAGATGAATTTATTTGACATTCCATTTTATTTCCACGGATAAATCGAACTAACTGAGGAAAACTCCCGACCACATTTCACCTAAAATAACTGTGCGAAATCGACAGAATACGACTCAGCCACCTTCAATTCTATTCAGTTAAAAACAATTTTTTTACAACAACAAATGAGAGATAAAGTGGATTAACAAAATCTGTAAGAAAAACAAAGTTGAATTCGTATATTATGTAAAATTCTTTAAATGTTTGAAGCGAGAGAGAGTGAATAAATAACGTAGCACGTTGCATTATTTACGAATGTTTGAGAAATACGGAGAAACGAAAAAAGCGCATCATGTCTATTATAACCAGGAACTTGATGACTTTTCGTCTTCTTCAATGTTTTTTTTTTGTTTCAGCCATCAAAAAGCGAACATTTTCCTTGACTGAGTAGGGATAATCCTTCATTATTAAGAGAAATTCAACTCCCACACTTAGGTTTGGTGAGATTTTTTCAAAAAATACTTATTGTTAGTGGAAAGAAAATTAAAAGTAAACAACCAAAACTTTTCCATTTTGATGTAATTTGATAATTTCGTTTTATCCCTTTATAGCAAAGAATTTATAGTTTTTCTTTCTTACAATAAAAGTATAGATTATCTTGTAATATATGTAAAATTAACCAAAAAAAAATGATAGAACACATTTCAATCAATCAAAATCAATGTCCATAATTATAAGTTTTGTAGTTAATGCATGTTGACTGTAACAAAATTTTCACCTTAGCGTGTCGTTCTGCAAATTGAAAACGTTTTGTAAACATTAAATGCATAATTCACATTAATTTAAAAGACAAATTGCGTACTTAAAATTCTGTCAGTCATAAATTAATTTAACACTTTTAATAATTGTTTGAAAATCTTAGAATAGTTGAACAATTGTATATTTTCTGACTGTAATTCTTTAACTATTTAAGGAAAATGTCAAAAATAAATATGTTTCTAACATAATATATTTCAGCAAAGTATTTGGAATAAAATTATTCATAATGCGTATACATATACATACAGGGTGAAATTTTGATCTAGGCACATAGGAGATTTCCACCCCTAATAGTTTCCACCCAAGTTAAGTGAAATGAAGAGACATTTGAATGAGATAGAAATATACTGGGTTGGTAAGTAGTGAGAAATGTTATAGTAATTGTCACCACACACTCTTAACACCCCTGGTGGAAATGAAAACTCGGAATAATTTGGAATAAACACTTAACAAGTCTTATTTTCCCTGAAAAAGTCTGATCTTCTCTGAACAACTCGGAATAGAGTAGAAAAAGGCAGAATATGGGAATAATTTGGAATAAACACTTAAAAAGTCTTATTTTCTCTGAAAAATTCTGAAAATTTTCTATTTTCTCTAAAAAATCTTATTTTCTCTTAAAAATTCGGAAAAAGTGAGAAAATGGAAATAATATAGGATTTCTGGTATTTTTTTCCACCAGGGCCCCCTTTTAAAAGGCATAAAAAACGTATTTTAAGAATTTTGTGTAGAAATTTTCTCCAACATCATATGGTACATGACGACCAAATGTATCAGACAGAGAAAGGGAGGGAAAACGATGGAGAGATATTGGAATAGTTTTAAATGTACATAAGGTTCAAATTTCAAATTTTTGAAAATCTACATCTGTTTATTACACAAAAATTCCAGCTTTATGAGTCTGTAGACGAAGGACGAAGTAGTAAAAATACCTAACAATTGATCGGTGTAATAAGGGCGAATTTGTTGTTTATACTTATGTTGTAAAATCTGTTTATTGTTGTTCGAAAAATGAACAATTTTTAAAAACGGAAATGTTTGTATCATAGGAATTATTAAATTTTTTAATAATTTTTCACTTTTCTAATTTTCACATAAAAATGCCTTTTATACCAATTTGATTTAAATGAAGAACCTACAAATATTTTAGAATGTAAACAAATCTATTTTTTTATGTATATTATTGTTGTTTTCAATAATACTTCTGTAATTAATAAACAATTTATTTGAATGAATGTTGAAATCTTTATAACTTATTCACATAATGGTCCAAACGTATCAAAACTTTCAAATAAATCGATATCCCAAAATAATTGATGTTATCCGTTAATGGTAAAAATTAAAAATAAGTAAATTCATTATTGTATTATAAAGTAATAAAAATTAAAAAGAACGGAAAGAGATCACTGAAATTTTGAACCTTATGTACATTTAAAACTATTCCAATATCTCTCCATCGTTTTCCCTTCTCGTCTCTGTCTGATACATTTGGTCGTCATGTACCATATGATGTTGGAGAAAATTTCTACACAAAATTCTTAAAATACGTTTCTTATGCCTTTTAAAACAGGGGTTAAGAGTGGGTGGTGACAATTACTATAACATTTCTCACTACTTACCAACCCAGTATATTTCTATCTCATTCAAATGTCTCTTCATTTCACTTAACTTGGGTGGAAACTATTAGGGGTGGGAATCTCCTATGTGCCTAGATCAAAATTTCACCCTGTATATGTAGACACATATTTGTTTTCTGAAGCCCTGAAGCTCAGCACAAATAAGTAGAAACAAATTAACGAACGATCCACTTTATTTTTGTCCATTTTACAGTTTAAACACTCCATAACAATTTCATTAATTCTGTATACCGGGTGAGTCACGTAAGATGAGCTCTTAGGGCAATTTCCATTATTTAGCCAGTGACTTGAAAATATTTCAAGGATTTACGGAAGGGTAACTGAAGATCATTTTAGCAAAATTAGAACCTCGTAGATCATTTGGAAGACGGTCAAAAAAACGCTCGTTTTGGACAATGTCGCCATTTTCAGAAACTGCTCAAACACGTAAAATTACTAAGAATTTTATTCTAGAATATTTGTTTTGTGTTTAGCTCCTTTATGAAGATCGCGACCTTGCCCAAAACTAACGTTGTTTATTGATAATCTTCCAAATGAGCTACAAGGTGCTAATTTTGCTAGAATGGCAAAATATTGAGAGTTGTTTTAAGAACTTTTTTGTGTTACGTGACTCACCCAGTATTTATACATAATTTTAATTTATGCAAATGGTTTAAATGGAGATGTTCAAATTTTTGGAATTTATTTTGCTTGAAAACTATGAATGAAAAACATTTGCGAATATATAAAAGGAATAAGAATTAGAAATAAAGATGTAGGAGAAAATAAATAGGGAATATTACAAAGAAATATTTCACAGAAATAGGGAGCTTTGTAAAAAGACATATAAGGTTACATTTTTTATTTTAATTGTGGAATGTGAATTTTCCAGAGGCGCCTGAAGTATGATGAATTTGATCGTAAAGACCGTATATGCATTTATTATGCTGGCACCCGTGAGGCGTATACCCATTATATCTGTTATCACTATCACTATTACATCCCAGTTTAGTAATTAATTTTAACAGAAGAAAATTTTATTAAAACTATTTTAGTTAATTATTTACTATAGAAATAATAAATTAATTAATTATTACTGTAAAAAAATTATTAACAACAAAATTGGCTAATTTAGTTATTTAATAAATTTCAATAAGTCGGGTTTTGAAATAAATTTTATGAAGATAAAAGAACCACTATACAATAAACTTGCTTTTTAACTGCTAATGAGGCTTTAAAAGTTGAAAGAATGTTGAACCAAGGGGAAATAATATTTTCCAAGAACAATTTTCCACTAGATTTTCTCCATACTAGGAATCGTTTAAAAATAAAATGACATAGTTAGGTGAACCGATATATCGAATTTACGAATAGTATATTACTTATTGATTTCCACTTTTACGTTCATATAATAACATTCATTTTGAACAAATAACACTAAATTAAGTTGTCAATAATTTACTAAAAACTATACGCTAAATACTGTTAAACATTAATTCTCTAACACTTTTCACACATGGAGAAAGAACAGTGCTATTTACTAAAGTAATATGAAGTTGGTTAAATTTTGTAAATGCATCTCATAAAAACGTTATTTTTAAAGATTGACTTAAGATCGATGTCCGTCTTTGTCTTTACTACAACTTCTTTTTCATTAAGGCGACAAGTTGGAATATTCATCAAAAACAATACAACGTACCGTATATTATTCGTATATGAGAAAAAGCGGCAGATTGTTTTTCCGATGCATTCTTAAAATTTCGTATCCTAAGCAGATTCGTCTTGTGCATAAGCACTGAGGAGCTGCAGTACTCCTGATCTCAAAATTTATCAATTACATACACATTAATGGTTAGGTTCCTTCGTCTGCCTTACTTTCCTTGTTCCTTACTTTTCTTTTTTTTTTGTCTTTCTATCATTTTCTCTTGTATGTTCACCTTTCGCTTCTGCATTTCTATCTCTCACTCCTATCTTTCTTTCTTGATGATGTGCCTGCGTAAGAACAGCACTCACTAATTTAAATCATGAGATGCCACTGGTCCTGAACTATATCTTATAATAGAAATCAAATTGTCAATATGAATTTTAATAAATGAACTCCTTAATTAAATAAACAACTTACTGATAACGTTAAATATTATATTTTGAGGAATGGTAGCTTTATTATTTACATGGTTTTCAAGCAGATGTAAATTCGTTTCAACATTATAATTAACTATTTTATTAAATTATTAAACGGGATTTAATTGTGAAAATTGTTTGTGGTGTTATGCATAAGTGGATGAGACCTGTCTTTGGTATTTGTACTACCGCACAAATATATATACATAATACATCGATCGTATCAATTAGTTACATTATATTCATGATAAATTTATATATTTTGGAATAAGCCGAAATTTTCGGCAAAATACTTTTTATTTAACCGACTTTATTTTATTTTAGTTTGGCTTACATAGATTAACGATTTTAATTAGCCTTAGGTATACACACGGAAATTGGCTTCCAGATTTGAAGAGAATTTTATTGATTTTTATTGAAAATATACGAACATATTCATTGGCACAACACTGATAAAGCTTTGAAATTATTAACAGTGTGCACTTTTATTTATGCGGGTACTATAAGCTTACGAGCTTCCTGTAAGTTTCTTATTTATAACAATACTTATTGATAAGCTAACAAGATTTCCGTTTTGCAAACAGTAAGAAATTATACACTTTATAATTAAAAATACATTTATTATAATTATTTGATAACTATTCTGTATTTTATATATATTTCTGTTACTGTTAGATTTAAAATTTAAAGTATCAGGAGCAGACGAAATTCGGATGTTCTCGTCATTTCCCACACTCTCTTTAGCCTCTAGCAAAGTATGATAGAACTACCCCCATGGGTCTCGTTATTAAAAATTGTACTCTCAACTTTTCTGTGCTTAAAATTTGCCTGTATATGACGCCTCTCGTTCTGAAATATTTGCTCTCACTTTTGAAATGGTTGAATTTTTTTACAGCAGCACACTAGTAATTGTCAATTTTATAACAAGAATTGTCTTTATAGGAATGTCGTTCTGGTTTTTTTTTTCTAAATAATTATAAAATGAATAAAATATGTGAATGAAAGAAATCATTTACCTACTAGAAGAAAATATAACATTAGCAATTTATTATTCTATACGAATCGATTTTCATACGTTTTGCAGTCAAATCAGCTACTAAGTGCAAATTCAGTGAATCGTTTTTCACCAAACGAAATTCTACTCTACAATGACAATTCTTTTGTAAAAATGGAATAATCACATCACGAAACACAAAGCCATTCTAGTTTCATTTAAAATTCATTTAGTATATCTTTAGTAGTTGACAAGTATAAAGAAGGCATGGATATATCATCAATTTAACTGCTCACTTATACTATATTTTTACCGTGACTGAATGAAATATAGTAACATACATATAATTCGACCTTACAAAACGATTTCCATAAGCTTTTAGACTACTATGCAAATAGTGCGATTTATCAGATAAAAGTAATGCTGTAAGTCGTTTTTTACTTGATTTAGAAATGTGACGGTTTTTTAATGTTTACCTTTCAACAAAACTAATTCACTTCGAGTTATTCTATACTGAATCTTATTATGTTGTTTCCTTTTTAAGTTTTCTCCGAATATCTTTTAAGGAATGCGTTTAAAACAAACGCAAAATGATGGTTATGATTGTAAGAGTTGAAAATAAGTAAAATTCTGCAAAGATCTTTCTTTTAAATTTTTTTTCTCCTTTTAGTGTTGATGTCTGATGAGAAAAGAATGTAGTTGGTATGAATGTGAGTTTTGGGTAGTTTCTTACAACTTACCTCTGTGTGCGCCTTGTTATTAAATTCAAGTTGCAGCAGCAAATCGATTTTGTTTCTTTTTTTTTGTTCCTTTACTTTATTTCGTAGTATTCTCGCAAAACAAATAGAATTCAAATTGATATGTGATTTAAACTATCTGTTTTTGAAGTTTTTCTATAAAATATTCAGTAAATCTACTTAAAACAGATATGATTCGAATAAACCGACATCAAAATATGGCGTCCATTGAAACAAGTATTGCAAATAATTAAAAAATACTTGTCCATTTTCTCCACTTCTATCCAACTATTGTAGTTTTTTAAACCTAATTACTTAACAAGCTTAAAAGGCTATGTGTACAATCTGTGTATACGTATACGTCTTGAAATTGAGATAACTTAAATATTTTTTTTTAATTACTGATAACTGTGAGTTCATCTGAATGGTACAGAACATAATTTATTTAAAACTTTAAATATTTCAAATGTTAGACTCATAATACAGCCCATTTATATGTTTCAACATTATAAACCTTCACCTTTATCATCATCTCGAAAATTCTCAGTTGCCATTTAATATGGTAATAATACGTTACATCATTCTAAATTCTCTAATTGTTTAAACATGCCGTCAGAGGAATTTTCATTCTTTCACATCTTTTAACACGATTACATTTAGCACATTATTCAAATTCAACATTGTCACCCACTTTCAATTAATTATACGAGTAGACTACTTAAGCTTTTCCGGTTAATTCTCAAGTGAAATACAAGATAAATTTGCGAAAAGTAAAAATTTTTTCCATATTTTATTTACTTGATTAATGCCAATGCCTGTCATGATTCAAGTGAGTAAAACTGGTTGAAAAAGTGATTTATATCCATTTTGGTTCATAAAATGGAAGGTAACGGTGAAACAGAGTCAAGATTAATAAAAAAGCAATTTAAATGGGAACCATTTCCTCGGACGTCATATTTGTGTGTATACACATTGTATGATGTTTATATACCAAAACGTTTTAACACAACAACTAACAACACCAGAAAAAAACAATAGCAGAAAAACAACAGGGAGCCATCCTAATTTAAAAAAAAACCTCAATCTTTAATAATTTATGTACGATTGGAAATGACACGTGTATTAACAAATTATAGGAAAATTTACGTAGGTATATGAGAACATCATCCGAAATTCAATGCAAAATTGAATATATCTAATATCAGAGAATGAACTAGAATCGGTTTATTTGAGAAAGTGTTGTAATCTTTTAGAACATATAGTATGATGTCCATGAGAAATTGACATCATGCAGTGCAATTCGATGTAACTGCTTGCACGTATTCCTATATATGTTAGTAGCTAAGGAGTGAAGGGGTAAAAATGTAGGAGGGTAGTCAAGGAAAGGTATTGGGTAAAATACAAATGACGAAACGTCGATGTGAACTAGTGTCTTGAATACTGAACAGACGATCTGCGGTTGCACAAACCTCTTCATGTCAGTCAGTCAGTCATGTCTTCGTTCACATTTGATTTATGATTATGTCGAACAAGAAAGACGACAATGTTGTAAACCTATATGTATACCTATATATATATATATATATATATATATATATATATATATATATATATATATATATATATATATATATATATATATACAGGGTGAGCCAAGAGGATGGAACCCTAAAAGTATAAAAAGTTCTACTTGATGGAACTTTATGAAATTTGCTATATAGCCGTTTTGGCACCTGAGCTACCTTTAGAAAATATTCTCGTTGTTCTAGCTATCCCCCTTATATGGGGTAGTGCACTCTACTCCCTTATTTTGAATAGAATGGTATATTTTTTATGACATTTTTGAATTCCTTGAGGAAATCGAAAGGGACTTTGATAACATGACCCATGGTCTAGCGCTGAAAGTTTTTCAGATATTTTAACTTTTCATGAAATTTTTAATTTTGCAGTGCTTAAATAAAAAATTCACAGCATAGAAACTATTGCAGTTAAAATGTTAAAATTTAGAAATCTAATAGTACAAATAACGTACTTTCTATCAAACTGTAGAACATTCAATTATCTTTCAGCGTTCGGCTGAAATGAATTTTTCTTTCAGGCAATTTTCAAGCTACAATAACTTGCTTATTTTAAATAGAACCCCATATATCTGTTTATATGGTTGGATAGAGAAAAAAATTCTGCATCGAACTGTATTAATATTCCCTATACCTATCTTTGATAATTTTTCAGTTATTCAGAATTTTCAATTTCGTCTAATTTTCTTTCCTGAAATAAAATGTAAAACATAGAAGGCTTAGCAAAACAACCTCCAATTCAATTGTCAAAATTAAGATGAAATTAATTAATTAAATTTGGACTGTCTCAATGAAATAAAATAACAGAAAATAGTAATTAATTAAATTAATATTTATTTCATTTGCTTTTTGTGTATGTAGGATGGGCTAAAGTTGTAAAAAATACAGGTAAAATATTCATTATTAACGTCATTTGTGGTCATTTTGCTAAGCCTTCTATGCATATTATTATAGTTGAATTATTTTGGCATAGGCGACTAGAAGTATTATATTTTGCTTCAAGGGAGGTGATTGAACGAAATTGAAAATTTTGAATAACTGAAAAATTATTAAAGATAGGTATAGGAAATGTTAATACAGTTCGATGCAGAATTTTTTTCTCTATCCAACCATATAAAGAGAAATATGGGGTTCTATTTAAAATAAGCAAGTTATTATAGTTTGAAAATTGCCTGAAAGAAAAATTCATTTCAGCTAAACGCTGAAAGATAATTGAATTCTGTTTAAATTGGCAACAAGTACACTACTTGTACTACTTAAATTCCAAGTTTCAACATTTCAGATGTTATATCTTTTAAAATATGAATTTTTCAATCAAACACTGCAAATTTTAAAATTGCACTAAAAGCTGAAATATCTGAAAAACTTTCAGCGCTAGACCATGGGTCATGTTATCAAAGTCCCTTTCGATTTCATCAAGGAATTCAAAAATGTAATAAAAAATATACCATTCCATTTAAAATAAGAGAGTAGGGTGCACTACCCTATATAAGGGGGGTAGCTAGATCAACGAGAATATTTTCCAAAGGTAGTTCAAGTGCCATAACGGCCACATACCAAATTTCATAGAGTTTCATCTATTAGAACTCCTTATACTTTTAGGGTGCCATCCTCTTGGCTCACCCTGTATATTAAGAACATTGCTGCTTCAAACTTCAAAGATTTCATTTAACCTGAACAGCCGCAAATTCTCCAAATTCTACCATAATAAGGATATAATCCGCAACTTGAAAAGCATATTTTACCGTTTCCACTAACAAACATCCTCTACTACAATTATATTATAAAAGTTTTAACAATTATAATTGTTTAATAACACAGTATATCAACAACAACCTACTGAGTATTTCTCTATAGATGTCAAACTAGAGACAATTTGAATATCTAATTAATATTTTAATGAAAGTAGAAGTATCAGTATTAACTTGGCTTTGAAGCGACTTGATGAGTGAAATTCAATTTCCATCCATTATTAATTAATGGCAGGGCTGCGAAGTGCGATTAAAAATTTTACCGACAAAGTAAAAATCCTGGTCCGTTATCAAGAATCAATAATCTGTTAAATAAAAATTGCAATCTCAAAACTTTAACGTTATAGTTAATCGGAAACAAACTATTAAATAATCACCTCTTCTCTTTGTTATTTAAACTCTTCAACTACCGACTTGATAAGATAACAGTTTCTTTTGATAGATATTTCTCTCACAACCCTAAGAGTTTGGACTTTTTGTTGAAATAATCTTGAATGCTCCTCACAATATTATCAAATTAAACATCTACATATTTGCGATGAATATTTCTTATAAACAAACAATTTAAAGAATTTAAGGTGTTGATAATCTCTTCAATTTAATATTAATTAGTGGTACTTAAAATAGTGTTAGACTTAAAATAAGAAAACTTGATAAAGTAATAAGTAATAACATTGAATGAGTACTTATAAAAGATGTAGTACCGACTCTCCCCCTTCCGACTTAGAAAAAACCATAACGATACAAGTTTTCTCGATTTCATTTTGGGCATAAAACTAACAGTTCCATTACTGTGAAAGACTTGAAGTTGTAGATTACAGTTATTGGCTAACGCCTGGTCGCGTTATAGTATCAAGCTTTTACTTTTCTTATTCGTTTTGTAGCTAAAACTTGGAATTGTTAGATATTTAGATGTTCCATTTTCTCCATGGAATTGCAGCTATTTAATTTCTTTGGTTTTTTTGTTCTTGTTCTCTTCATCTATTTTCAGCTTATATAAAATCGTATATTGAAATTAATATGACAATTTCCACAACAAAATCAACACATTCAAATTACATTTACAATAAACAAAAAAATCCAGTCAAATCAAAAGGAAATGTTCAAGTTTGTTCAAGTTGTTCCACAAAGGAAATAATCATTGTTTACACAAGAAACTATATATAAAGGATATATGTTTTATAAACTGTTACATATAAACTTTATGATAATGACACGTATGCCTTCTTCAATTTTAATTAATATTAAATGAGAATTGGTAAATAATCAAAAAATGAAATTAAACTTTGTTTAAATTTAAATACAAACTTCTTGTTCGTTAGAGGCACAAGTTCAGAAATTATGTGGCAACTGGATACATACTCTCACCTTTGTAGCAATAAACAAGGACCATGTTTATGTGAATTTGAAACTTTAAGCTTCTGTGCGGTTTACGAACTTATTTCAGATATATTTTACAAAGATTTGTAGTCATTTAGAAACACTTGGAAATTCGGATAGATACTTATATCTGTATTTTTTTCTCCTAAACTTGAATTATTACTTAATATTGGTATTTTAGATGCAGGTTTTATCTAAAATGAAAATTAACAACGATTTTTCATAAAAGAAAATATCTAGATAACTATTTCCATTTTAAAACAACTCAAGCATTGAATAAAATGTTTTATATAACCTAATAACGGACCGACATTGTAATAAGTTGTCGTTATAAGTAGAAAACTTTTTATTATTACTTAAAATTTTTATTAAATCCTTTTGGAAGAAAATTTCATTAACTTTGTAATTTAAAGCATTAACACATTTTCAAAAATTATTAAACATTTTTAAACATAATACTCCAACGTCTAATTAATTAATTAATTAATTAATTGAGATTGATACATATAGATGAGGTGGACACAAATGGCAACTTTATACAAAATCTTAAAATTCTCTCAAATTATTTAAAAATATCCACGTAAAAATTTTCGAGTAAGTTAATATTCGTAAAAATAATAAAGCAATGATGCACCTGATTTCGGACTCTTACAGATAGTTTAATTGTTAGTAAAAGTAAAAACAAACTAATTAACACATTCACTATTCGTTTGCTATTTGCTACAGTCGTCTCCGGGACAACCCTTTACGTTTGGACAAGTTGTGATGATAACATTTAACCTAAATAGACATAATTAGCATTATGCGAAACTTGTATTTGGAAATATAAACAACGAAAAACCAACAACAAAGCATTCTATTAATGGATAATACATATGTATAACAAAAAGTGTCTTCTTTTAGGAAACTAATTTTAGAATTAAGACTCATGAAAGCAGACGTTGTTCTTGTTCATAATCGTACAAAGAAAAAAAATAATAACTAAACTCTAATTTACATTAATGCAAAATTGAAGAAAAAATTAACGTTTTATCCAGTGTCTCAAATTGTGGTTGACAAAAAACGAAATTGAGTTGACATCATCTTTAAATTTCGAAATACAGTATCGATATCGACTATGAAAAAGAAACAGTTTTTTATCTTTTTAATTCAAGATCCCCCAAAAAAGTAAGTCTAACATAATGATAATGATTAAGAAACTATTTATGTACGCCACCAAATATTAAAACTCAATTTATCAAAATTACACTGACAATTAATTACGATTTGTAATCCAGAGGAGCGAATTCAGTCTTTATATAGTAATTTAGACCTTTTACGTTTTTTATTTGTTTTAAAATATTCATTATATCAATGTACATATATTGGGTGTGTGCGTGTGTATCAAAAAAAAGTTAATCGTTACTTCGTTACTGTTGAAAATTTCAAATATTAGAAGGCCTAAAGTTGAATTTATTTTCGGTGTATTTTTTAGGGTTCAGTAATTGTAGTTTAATGAAAAATTATTTTAGAGTTAAATTTGTAAATATTATGTAAGCAATTCGCGTTACACGCTTATACTCTATGTAGGTATACGGACTTAATGGGGAACTTGATAGTCTATTTATTTATTTATTGGTTTTTAAATATTTAATCAACAGAGATTTTGTTTAGCAAACATGTTTTTCTTTCGATTTTGTAAAACAATATAAATTTCTTATGTTAGGTATTTGTATTTAACTATTTTCCATTGTAGTGAATGTTTGAATATGTGTAGGTATATGTATACGTTCCCTATATGTACCTATGTGGTATATAGATTTATCTTAATTGGGGAGTTAATTGGGCTCACTTGCACACGTCTCGTTAATCTTAAACGGATAGAACAAATGAAATGTTCAATTAATTACCAAATGTCTACAATAGTTGCGTGTTTTGCTAAGTTAAAATTGTTTGAATAAAACAATATTTCGGATCACTCATAAAGTTTTACCGTGCGGTAGAACCTACCCGTTTCAATGAATCTCTTTCAAATGGAATAAATCAGTATTTTTAACTTAAATATCGTGAATAAATTAAGATCATTTCTACACTTACTAAAAACAAGAAGAAAAACAAAAAGAGAGATTGCTAACTGTTTAATTTATTCTCTAAGAATAGTCTTTAATAATATTTGTCTAAATTTATTAAATACTTTATCAAGACTGTTGAGATACTAATTTCAACTTTAGATATTCAATGTAAAGAGTTTTGAAGTAATTTCCAATTTGACCCTTAGATTATCTGGCGGCGTTCAATTTACCAAACTCTCTAGTAGTTTTTAATGTAAGTAATGACTCGTCAACTCGTCGACTATATAACGGGATGAGAGTGTGAGGAAATTTTACGGTTTTTGTACTAAATTCAACCTAAATTACTCGGAAAACTTGAATTTATATTACAAAGAATCATAGACGCCCCTTAGTCGAGTTTTGTAAAGTCAATAATTTGTTATATTATGTAATTTCTGTGGTTTTTCTGATTTTCTCGTTTCAAAAACATACATTCATGTTATTTGGTTTTTTTACAGCACAGCAAAAGAAGAAAATAAACACCCAAACAAACACATACACAATATTCAGTTTGTGTACTAACACAAAAAAAAAAAACATTAGGTCTTATACTATAATTATTCAATACATAAAATATCGATTGCTATCCTAATAACAATCATGCTGAATATAGTCTTAAATTATTTATAATTTACTTAGAGTTCAGAGAAACTTGGATCGATATAATACAATTACGTTATTTCAAGGTGATATAGCGGATATAATTTATAAAATTATCAAATTATAAGAAGGAAATCTTCCTAAATCAACTAATCCAATGATGCTCATTATAAGAAGGATTCGTTTTCGTTTCCTTTGTTCAATTAAAGGCAATCACTGTGAATTATACGTATATTATTAATATTGTCCACATACATAAGTCAATTAGTCAATCAGGAATCCTCTCATCACATCAATCTTTGATTACTATCTTAATTAATTAATCATCCACTTAATTAAAATTGTGTTTAATTACAAATCAAAGCTTACAACCAAATTTGAACTGTTTCAATTATTATAGAATAAAAAATTTTAGATATCCAAAAGCACCTGCATCATTTTTATTTTCAGATGTATAACTTATCGTAAAAGATGGATAGATTGTAAAGACTTGTAGATAAAAAGCATGTAGTTGTTTATGCTCTTTGATCACCACCCCGATGCTTGTAGGGCTTTAACAACAAATCAGTCGAGACAAATTTTGCTCACTGTACTATGGTTCGCTTTGAGTTTACAAGAGATAGGACCAAAATGTTGTTTGTTTTTGGTATTCTCAGCTTTCCTTAACTTTTCGTCGACTTTAACTTTGTTATTTGGACTGTAAGACGACGAAAGCGGTAGAAATAAATTAATTTTGCATTTGCCGCGACTACTGAAAGATGAAATACAAATAGCAGTTTGCAGAATAAAATCTTTTAGGTCTTTTTCTTAATGATCTGAAACTAATTCTAGTCTAGTTGCTTTGGAGATAATTCTGTATCTTGGAACCAAATTAAAATTCGTTATTTTGTTGAGAATGTGAACTGCCTGTCCCACATTTTCGTATGTATTAAACAATTTACAAATCTGGACATTGTGTAATAACTTCTCACAGGCGCATTTTTCTTTTTAATATTTTAAAAATGTAATTTGATCTACGCAGCAACATGATATAAGGATATTAAATTTTCTTACATTCCACTTGAATCCTTATTACTTTATTTACATTGAAGATAAGCATGTTATAATTTCACCGACCTTGATAGATACCATATAAAAGTTCTTTTATTGCTTGCACTAGAATCATAAAAATCCTACGAAATAGAGTTTAATGTGACAAAGTCACGATATGTAAAAAATATTAATCAAAAATTGTGTTAAAATGAAGGCCTTTATAAAAAAATTCTTCAAATGGACTTTTGTGATTAGATTTAATCAGTGCGCAAAATAGTAAAATATAAAGTAGCACTTGATCAAAATATAAAAATTAACACGATTTATCCTTAATTACTAATGTGAGATAGAGGAAACGGAACATGACATGTTATGAAACATGTTTTGATTAGATGAACGTTGTCGGTTTTAAATCTCATGCATATACATACATAATATGCATATTGATGTTTCTGCATAAGAAATACATGAAAACGATCGCCCTGATTCTGAAAAACATACTGTGCTATAGTTGAAATATATAGAAAATTGAACAATATATGATGACTACCATTTAACGATACCTCGATGCATATTACAAAATATGAAAAGCATGTATTGTCGCTTAGACTGAATGGAACAACCGGATACCGGAAGTGGCATAGCGCACGCGTCCTTTTACCACCATAACCCATTCAATAAAAAGGTCAATTGACTTTAGATAGCAGGATGAAAGTAAAATCGATTTCCTTGAGGCGAAATGAAACGTGGTTGAGTCAAACTGCCAAAAAAAAGAAAAGAAAAGAGGGAAAAACTAGACGAAAAAAAAAAGAAAAGAGAAGAAGAAATCATCCACCAAAAAGAATTTGATGAAACTTTTGTCGTTATTATTTATGGTTTGCCACGTTTTTAGGAAAATTGGAACGATCTTATATAATTATTATTCAAGTAAAGAAGCTAAGATTATGGGTACGTGATTGTTAGAAGTGATTTTTGAAATTGTATTCTCATTTTTCAAATACCTGTCACTAGAGAAAATGATTATGTGCCTGACGTTCTTCGTTCAATTCAACCATAAATGCAAATTTCCTATTACCTTTCACTTTTCCTATACATAAATACAATTTGAACCAATAACGTTATTGAAACCGACATTTAATTTGTAATCATTCATCCTTTATGATTTTTCTTATAAAATCTCTCTATACAGAGTGGGCTTAAAAAGTTCTTCGTACCTTTTTTATTTTGATAAATACATATAGAAAAACGCTGAGACAGATAAGTTTGAGTATTTAACTGTAACTGCAAAATCATGGTGGTGAAATAAAATGTAAGAGATTTTAGCAACAGGGAAACCTCGTCGACTCAAAGCTGCCCCCCGAATTTTTTTATACAATCCGCCAATTTATTAACATGCCTATGGGTGTAAGAAATAATCTGTATAAACGATACGATAAAATATAGAAAAATCTACATTGTTCTACAATATATTTTGAAAATAAAACGCTATGAATTATGCGCTACTTCAAGCTCACCTTATATGTTTATTTTCAACAGAAATATATTTTACTTGCTCACAAAATATACAAAATTTTTAAAATACTCGAGGACCAACCCCGACGGTACATGAAATATTTTACCCGTTAATAATTTTGTGTGTTATAAAACCAAGATGCAAAAATACGAGTTGATTTTATGACATCAACAAAAATATTTAACGTACTTTTTTTCTCGTTTTAACTGTTTTGGCACAACTCAAACAACAATTTTTATATTCACCGTTATGTCTAGATAGTGAATCATAATATTCGCTAAATATATAGTTTTGTTATCTGAAAAATCATAACAACATAGTTAATTTGGAGAATTTCAAGTTTGAATTAATTGGGTTAATTGGAGTTATATCGTCTTCATCTTGTGTGTTTCTTCAGCGAATGGAGAGAATACTTATCAAATATGAAGGCGACATATATATAGCTTCAAAACTTAGTTGAAATAAATGGTCTTTCATAGACTAGAATGATATTTTGTATCTTTGTTGTGCTTTTCGGTATATTGCAACATCTTTTACTCTAAATGCAATATACTTTTATACTTCGTAAAACTCTCATGAAACTATCCAATATTTTCCAGAGAGTTCTTAATGCAATATGTACAAACAAAGAAATTAATGTACTATTAATTAAGATCAAACAGAATTAAAAGTTATTTTCTTTTGCCAAAATTTTATAGTACCTGATTGAACGTATTCAAATGATTTTACGCTTTCATTGCTATTGTTTTTGTCAATGTACCATAAAATTTTATAGGTACCCACCGACCAATATATGGACGAATATAAGGTTACCTGAAGAACGAAAAAATAGACGTTAATAAGGTATTATCACATTTGTTGTCTCAACATCAAAAAAAAAACACCATCATATACATGTATGTTTCTTTTAGCATTACAGTTAAATTAAATTTAAAACGTAATAAAACAGGAAACTCACCATTAAAGTTAAACCTTAAAGAACATAAATTTGTGACCGATGGCTAGAGCTTGACTCAACCTACTGTAAGTACTACACCCTTTCAAATTTTACGAACCAGAAAATGTAATTTTCTTTACCATGTTGCCATAGAGAAATTCACATACCTTTACAATCTCTGATTATGCTTACCATATAGTATAATAAACAAATACAAAAAAACACGATTGAATTAATTTGAATAATATTTCTTTTACTAATAATTATTTGATTTATTTTCACCTTTAAATAGTGTTAAACGTCTAATGTAGACTTTAGATGAAATTCAGTCTGCGTAAATTTCGTACTTTCGCTATAAGCTTTAAACCGACTTGTACAGTAGGTTTATTTTAATCCATTATCAACGGTAAAGTAAATTGTCTACATAGAATACAGTTGTGTAAATTAATCAGGATTCCAGTGGCGTAACTAGGAACAGGGTCTAGATAAAGAGTTATTCTTATTAAAAGTTTCAAAGATGATGAATTATAAAATGACAAGCAATTATTACACTGCTTAACAATTCTATTAACGAAAAAGAAATTAAAAAAGTTTCACTCACAATTTATTTCTATCTAGCTATATTTAAATGACGCTACTAACGGTATACAACTCCTAAATTGGGAATGTAATAAAAAAAACACTATTGAACTTTACTGACTGAAGTTTTCTGCAAATTTGTATGTCGCAAATTTACTACTCGAAAGGTAAATCGATCCATTGTGTGAGTATTGCAAAAGTAATATTTGTATATTTCTGAGTTCTATATTCAAAATCTTGAATATGAATCAAATAAGTTTACATGGACAAATTCACGGATGTAGTTTATTTGTCTTGTAAAATATAACAAAAATTTTAATTTAAATAATTAGAATAACGATTAATCTAAATGTAATATAGATTTCAATAAGAAAGGTCTTTGAATCGCAATCTTTTTAAAGTAATTAAATTGAAAATAATTTAAAAATAGACCTCAGGAACGAATCGACGAATTGATTTCTTCGGTAATTACTGGTGATCTGTTAAAAAGGGATTAGGAAACGTTCAAGCGGCACGACTATGTAAATGTGATCCAATAAAAAAATATTTGCAATTTAAACTTTTAATCGTCTGTTTTTTTTTTTTGTAAAGATTTTAGATTATTTAGAGTAATCATGAAATTATGGAAAGCAATTACGTATATACGTAAAAATGTGGGATCTATCTATTCATCAGTGTTTTTTTTAACAAAATGTTGATACTGTAAACTCGTCTATAAAGCCCACAAAAGCTTTGATCAAAATGTTGTCATTTGTTTGGTTATCAAACAAAGAATTCTTTATGAAGTAAGTAAATAAGCATATCATTATTTGAGAAAACATGAAAAGATTGTTTAAAAGTAGTATGCAACAAAGAAATGTCATATTTAATTAGATTCGGGAACACAGCCAATAGATCATGATTTTTAGTTGGCTGTAAATCATACCTATTGCCTTACTGAAAAGTAATTAAACAAAGACTGAAGTATAATGAATGCTTCGCGTTTAATATTATCAATCTTTATATTATTCAAAGTTTCATATAACAAGATAAAGTTGACAGAATTTTAAATTTTTGTAAATGAAAATCATTTTTCATCGTTAATTGATAATTATCAATAACAACGTGATTTAAAATTTAGACAAAAAATTATAGTTTAATAACAAGTAGATAATTCTTTTAACCATAGTCTGCCATTTCATAACTTTCAAAGCAAACTTTCTTTGAGATGGTTGTCAAAAGCATACATGAATATGTTCTTAATACAGCTATTATTACAGAAAATCGAAAACCATCCCCTCATCTGTCTAGACAATTTACATATTGTTCATCACGAAAAAATTTGATCTCTTTATCGATTTGGTCTAACAAATTATTGTAACACACAATAAAAAACTGGAGAGCGATCATTCGTTGCCAGTGAACATGATGAAAATTGACAAATAAGTGAATGTTCACATACTAATTCGTCAATTTTTTTCTTGTATTTTACGTCAAAAATAACTAAATCGATTATCTAAAAGTTCTCCAACTCTATTCTGTTATAACAACTTTCTTACAGAATACCACCGCATAAAGAGATAACAGTTAATTCTTGAAATTCAACAGAAATCAATTTTGAAATGTCTATCTCAATTGTTGTGAAACATTTTCATAAAGTATTTCATCATCTAAATAATTTGAATTCAATTCATGCTTAATTTCTTTTATAAATAAAACAATAAAGCGTGTGCAATACAATCCGTGATTGTATATGAAAACCACTGGAAGTAAACCAGTCTAGGATATTTATCGATCATTCCAGTAGTGAAATTTAAATATAAATTAACTCTAATCTAGCTTCAAAGGAGACAAATATTAAATTAGCGAATTTGTAATTACTTAATGCAATCAATAGTGTAACTGGAAGTTATTTAATCCGCTTCGTGTAAATAAAAAGAAATCGCAAAATAATTCTTAATTGACAAAATAAGAAATTGTGTTTTCTACTTTTATCGATAATATAAATTTTTCGAAGAAAGTTTTGAAATATCATATTATAAGATATAGGATCGTTAAAGGATGGTGCAGTGTAATTTCAATTCGCGTGCACAATCAGTTAAAATATTTTTTCAGGGGGAAAACAAGCCTGTAGTTTCTTATTGTTAGTAAGAGTGTTACTGTATGAAAGATTCTATTACATCCCATTATAAATTGTTTGCCGATCGGTGCTGGAGCGGGTAGTTATTCACATACCGGAATAAAGTCACCAAACTTAAGAACGCTTGAAGATAGTATGATGGGCTAAAATGGATTCGATTTCAAATTTTAAATAACATAGGGAGAATATGAGAAAATTTTTGAAAAACTGCCATGTTTCCATGTTATTTCAAAATTTTTAAAAGGAAAATTCTGTTTTTCAATTTTCTAGAAAAACACGGCAAGATTGTTAAAAAAAATGACTACTTTGATCGATTTAAGAAGTTTGACAGCTTAAAACCTCACCAATTCTTTATTACAAACTGTTACATTTATAATTAAAACGCTTTTATAAGTTTGTTGTTTTTTAACTTGCTCGAGAACTATCCCTTGGGGTTACCACGCTTTGAATATTGACTTCCTTTTTCACAAATTTCCCGGGAATAGCATGAAGAATAAAAGAACCAACAAACAAATAAATCCTTAAAAGAACACCAAGAGGTTTATTATAATTTTTTAATCACTTTTGTTAGTATTATTACAGCTATTTGTCATCTTTGTAAAAACTTTGTATTTGAACGGTACTAAAACACAGTTAACGTATGTAAGTATTTTTTTCTACATTAACGAGTTGAAAAATATCGTTGTTATAGTTAATGAATCTTAATAAAATCGATGATGGTTAGAAGATGTATTTTTTATAACAAATCAAAGCTGCTTTAGATGGCACAATTATTTATTTTTCGTCGAATATTTTCTGAATTGTTAGTGATATGTGGAAAGCTCCGGCGAAGCGCACACGATGCACACACATTTAGAACCTCCTTTCCGAAATTGAACATCGTCGCCTTTACAAATTGAATTATTATCGAAATAAAATAGTAGAACTGGGATTCCGAACTGGCAATGAAGGAGGCACTCAGTCGCCATCCAATATTCACAAATGGTATTTATTTTCTTATACAGTCGAACAATATTACATTACTGAAATAAATATGCTTTCAAAAAATTTCATTTCAACACATCTAAATTAGTTTTCTTTTTCTATAATATTAACGAACACTGAAGAAAAGAAAAAGACAAAAAATATATATAACAGATAGAAAGCAACAGAAAAATAGCAAATAAAAATCTAGGGATGGAAAAAACTTAATCAAATTTTACCGATAAATTGAAGAAATAATGTAATATTATTAAAATCAATAAAACGCAACCGATTTTATAGAATTTTAAGCACTAGAATTTTAACAATAAAATTTACTGGTCATAATCAAAATTTTCAACACAATAAAAACGTTGTTCAATACCAATTTTGTAATATTCCAACCGATTATTGACCACAACGTGAATTTCAATATTCTTGCCTATAGAAAAATTTTGTGGAAAACTGAAGTGAATTGAAAAATTATTGATTGAAATTCTATTTAATAGAGTATATTCAAAACTTAATTATACGTGTATACATATATATATATATATATATATATATATATATATATATATATATAGACTAGATGAATAAATGATGAATATCATTTTGATTCTAAAGTCAAAATAAAACGGTTTACACATTCATTTTTCAATAATTACTCTTTTATATATTTTTTTTTGGGAAACTGTAAATTAACGATATTCATAAGCATAACAAAAAGACTGTATCTACATAATTATTTATAGATGTATACAGGAATATGCATTATAATATGAATGATAATAGTCAATAAAAAAAATTCGATACTCGTTATAAACTCAGTTTTAAGTGATTTATGAGTAACATAACAGTCCTTTATCAAACATAATATTTTATTTTTATTATCGTAGATTTTCGTATCAAACGTACTATTTTTAATTTAAATAATTATATGAAAGGTTTTGTAAATTTATAGTCAAAAAAATCATAATATTGATATGTATATATAATATTTTGGAAAATAATGTTAGATAATAACTATAAATCAACATTTTCAATTACATAAAATTAATTAATATTGCAGAGAATTGAAAATTTCGAACGTGTAGTTTATTTGACAATCTCAATTTCCAATTATGCTGATTTAGAAATCGTATAAATGCATTTAGCATGTTAGTATACTAGAACTAACATTATACTAATCTAACATTTATAATAAAAGTCCATTTAAACAATATTAGCTAAACTAACAACACCGTTTACAACATATATGTACTAACAGCAATTCTACTGCACTAATAATCGTTACTAATTAATGCCTTATAATTGGAACAAAACCAATCGACATTATCGACCATATAATATTTATGTATGCAATTTTCTAATAAGGCAAACCATCAAATATCTAAGCTGAAAACAACAATTTTATAATTACGGTTGTAATAATCCAACTACAGTAGAATAGCATAGGAATATAGATATTTACAAAAATAAAATAAAAATCAATTTTTAATATAATTGAACTAGACAAAAATATGAATCTTTAATTAAACTCATAACTCAAATTTAAACAAAAATCAAAATTTTCGTTAAATTCCTCGTGTTGTAATATTGCAATATGCCATACACTCATTCATATTATATCCGACACGATGATTTGATTTTTTAATCAAATTACGCAAATATTTACAATAACTATAGAACAGAGTTACTACATTTTTTTTTATTCAACATCTCTTCAACTACCACTATCAAAAATTCAGAAATAAATAGATTTTTTTTGTGTATACCTACATATGAACGCTTATCTTAATCCGATCTATTAAAATTACTTCTGGGTTTTATTTATCACACAATAAATGACTTTTATTTGTCCCATATGAAACTGTATTTCTCAATATTCTTGATTGGTTTTTCGTATTTTCAGCGCAATTTATTCATCAATTAACTATTGTGCATATCTAAATAACAAATAAAAACGAATATGAAAAATAACAAACAATATTTCATAAATGAACCAAATTCGATAACGAAAAATAATGTAATATAGTTTAATGTATTTTATGTCATTTGTATGACATTAAACTGTCCAACAATCTAACAGGATTGTAATTTCATATTCTCAACCTACGAAACAGTATAATCTATTTGTAACTGAAATTGTATTTGATTTCATATAAGTTTATTTTGTAAAATAATCTATATTTGTAGTATTATGTCAATAACAATAATAACAACAATCATGGTTATAATTACTCATTATAACAGTTATATTTGTTCTGATATCTCAAAGACCATCGATAATCATAAATATAAATGTTAGCTATTTGTGATCTCATTCAGGAATGATCAATATTGATAAGTGGTTAATAATAGTATTTACACGTCATATCTTCATATTTAAACTGCACAAAACAAATAAAATAGAAATATTTAATTACAGTTACTGTAAATAGAGTTTATTAACAAAAAATCCATTATATTGAATAATTAATAATTCTGACAAGATATTGATAACTATAATCGTTGAAAAAATTCTAATAACATTTGTCAGTTAATGATAAAACACCATTATTTAGATTAGAATATGCAATTACATTATTCGTTAATTAACTAATAATGTCTAAAAATTAAAAAAAATATGTGATGGTCTTATTAGTTTGTATTAACGTCCACTTATCATGACTTGAATGCAGAATATCGCTAAAATGTTGGTTAAACGTCTGTCAAGAAAGACAATGTGTTGATCCCGCGAACTGTATATTTTCTTCTCTCGTTTATTTTCTTGAATTTCCTCAATTCTACCTCTCATATATTCTTAAATTCAAATTATCCCCAGTTGTTTTATTTTTGCTCTTTCAGCACATATGTAATTTAGCAATCTTCAAATCAACTCAACCATATTCATCAAATAAAAGTATACAGGTCATAATCTACTTTTATTCAATATTGTACATAAATGATTAATATATTCATTTCATTATTTTATATTTATACAACTATCTACTAATATAATTTATTTATTAAAAATTTATTCATTTATATTTCAAAATTGTTGCCGATAATTTTTATATTCCTTTAATGTATTGAATACCCAAATTTCCGGTCTTTACCTTTCTACTAAATTTTCTGTCTAGTTAAAAAGTGATTAAAATTCGCGAATTTATTACCAACAAACTTGTATAAAAATATGTATCAAGTTAGATATAAAGGAAGAATATCACAAATGTAGAAATATGTATATAACTTACACACAACTATCAGACTGTAGTAATGTAAAGTTACAGGAACTTTTGGCGTCATCAGGATATCTAAAATCCTGTATAATAATGGTAGTGAGTGAACTGTAACATGAGTGTGCATCTAAATAATAAATTGTACATCTCAAAATTCATATCCGCTTCAAATTTAATAGGTTTTTCTTATTTATCAAAGTTTTTGAAAAATTATATAACCGGTTTATCAATTATAATAAAAAATATAGACTACAATAATACATAACTCATAATCCCGTTAAAAAATCAATTGATTTTTTTAAAAATATATAGTAACGATTTGGGAATATTGACCGGTTTTCTTGGTTCTTTTAACAAAATCATCATCATAAAGACAATTGAGCCTCAACTAGTATACAGAACAATATTCATGGATTTGTTTTAGTTGCCTTTAAAGTAAACAGGGTTGGAAGAAAACGTATTTTTTTCAAATCATACAAACAAACGTGTATTTTTTTAAATATACAGTTTTTTTGTTTTGAACATATAAAAAACAATAGTTAAAAAATACCCAACAATATATGTTTAAAACAACGAATTGATAATTAATTCTTCGGGGAATTACTCATTTGAAAGGAATTATTATAGTGCATTTTGATTAGTGTGCGTATTCATTAGAATATACATACATATGATAAAGATAACACTACTTGTATATTGTCAGTAAAGATACAGTCAGCAAATGATTTTTTTTCTATTGAAAAAGGCAAACTCGATATTATTTTCTGTGCAACAAAATCGGAAAACTTTGTCGTATTAACATTAATGTAATATTTATTAATATTTGTATATTTATAAATATTATTAAAAATATTGTTATTATTCCTGGTCAACTTTGTATGATTCAATAAATAGGATATTCAAATTTTTCTCATATATTTTCATCATCAACAGTTAAAAACGTATTAATTGTTTCAAACATTTGTTAAAAACGTATTTAAACAATAACCTCGAAAACCTGTCCATGTTTAAAACACTGTTTTAATCAAACGTTTGAAACATTTTGTTTTAAACATGCCAACCCTGAAAATAAACAATAAAAAGGGATAGATAAACTCTAGCCCTTGGCTGAACTTTTTTCGAAAGATCTGGGTATAAAAACACAATGAGAGATAATAAAGTTTATGGATTTTGGAGTAAGAAGATTAATGTGATATTAATTTCACAAAAAATAAATATTTTATCAATTTTTCAAAAAATGTTCTGTTAATCTTTGTTCTTAGTGTTCAGTTAAAATTCGATATAATGAGTATCTAATGACTTGTTAATTTCAACTTTTTTTTAATTAAAATTAATGCTGACTAGACAACGTAGATTAAATTTTTCTAAAAAATATTCTTGCTATAATACTCTAAAATGGTTAAAACAATGCCGGCATTCCGTTTAAACTAATCGAAACTGACGGTAAGCTTGTTTGATTTTATGTATGTAGATAGTCATAACAGTCAATATTAGTTGAAATTCGTTAATAGGGTATTTAATTACAGCGTGATGCGTAAACTAAACAATCTTTAAGGGGTGTTTGGTTACATATGTTTTCTTAAATACATAAGTCCTATCAAACCGTATTTAGTGTTGATCAGTAAATACATATAAATTAACACTTCTATAAAAACAATTTATAAAGATTTTTATTCTATTGAAGAAATTAACATTTTCCAAACTTTGTAAATAAAATTGGGGGAAATTAGATTAGATTCGTGTTTGAAATATTATTGTTGAGATATATGATGAAAACAAAAGGAATTGTTCGACTTTAAATTAAATTTAAATTTTATTTACTTGGTAGGTATCGTATACTTTACTAAAACTTTTGTTTTATAATGTTGTTATAATACAACAAATTAGAGTTAAAAGTAAATAAATTAATCGATAATTATGTTTTAGTAATAAAAAAATTAAGTTTAATATTAAAAGTATTAAAACTTAAAATTTTAAAGATAAATATTTAATTATAAATTCATGTCTTATTGTTAAACGTTTTCTGAGAAATCGAGACAAGAGGCATATTTTAAAAGCTCCTTCACAATTTTCAAGCTCTGTTGTGATATCATTTCCACCCACATATAAGTTAGTTAAATTCGTCTACCTTGTTTTACCTGCATGTTCAAATCCTATTATATAAGATTGTTTTATTTATTAAACTTTTCCGAGTCAGATATCTTGAAGCTTCCTTGAAAACTTACAGTTTGTTTCAATAGATATTTGAACAACTTTCATATTTTTATACTGAATATTATAAACACCTATCTTGAAGATTTATTAATGTTGATAGAATGTTTTATTATTAATATTATTATTAATTATTGATATGATTTTACTTAAAGTCAATGTCTATAGCTTAAGAATTTATTGTTCTGATACAAAATTATGAATAATTTTTCATAATAAGCCAGAATTTTGTGGCGGCGTGTTAAAATTAAATGTATAATTTATGCGACATTTTGTCATAGAATTATCTCAGTTTATGTTTAGGGGAATGCATATACACGTAAATATGAATGATTTGCAAATAGGGGAGCTAATGAGGCACGTGACAACATTTAACAGGTCTTAGACACTAGTACCTATACAGTAGAGTAAGTGATGCATCAACAAGCATTACAAGAAAATCCAGAAACAAGTTAATGGTACCAATACGTGACATGATATAATGAGCTGAATTATAAAAACCGATAAATTGTAAAATAATTGAGAGAGAAAAAAACTGATTGTATACAGTAGAATTTATGTACTTTACCCAAACAAATACAAATCTACTACCAACAGACAACCAACAGATTTTACAGTCAAATAATTGTGCGCTGATTGTTATACATACATAGGTACCTATCTACACTCGAAGATCATTCATTAATTTAGAATAAATCTCTAAATGTGTTTATTTATAATTAAACGAATGTTAACCGAGGATGAAGATCAAATAATATTCATAGATAGATCTGATAATTCAGCACTGCTAAATTTCAATAATCTGCACACAAAACATAAAAAATCCAATGTACCTAATGGGTACGAAATGATAAATCAGTGACATTAACTTGAGAGTCTTGTCTAGAATCTAGGATGTTCCTAAACTCAACACCACTACATTTTAATTAATCCAACAGCAGATTTGAAAAAGTAATTAGTAGATCAAGATATGTATCTCTTACTAGTCACTGGGGTTCACAACCAGTCGAACATTCTTTGTCATTGTTACTTTAAGCGTGTAACATCAAAATGATTTATTTAAGAACATTTGGTGGCATGTTCTTTTTAACTTTACCAAAAGACAAGAAGGAAAATTGTCCAATGTTACAATCATTTCAACCGAGATATATTTAAAATTACTGTTCCCACTGGTACGTAACTCCGCTCATAATATGCGCGTTTATAATTTTTCATAAATAATACCGGTATAAACTTTTTGTATGTTGTATTTTCTCATTTATTAACTCCTTGTTCTTTGGCCATTTTTAACAACCACAATTTTTCCTTCTCACATATACTACATATAAAAACAAACAAAAATTACAAATGATCAAAATTTACGTCAATTTTATCGTCTACAAAATTTGTCATTAGATGTAATTTTTCATTTTTGAAAATAAATCAACCAAAAAATAAATATCCAATTCTATTTAACAATAACATCGTTATTAAATATATGTTTATTCAATAATAATCATATTTCAACAATTAAAGTTATCCATTTGTAGAATAATCTATTCTAACAAAGTAATTATCATACCTAACTGAAATGATAATTTAATTTTTGTCTTATTAACATGCCGTGTATAATGAAATGGTAATCATATATAAACTCATTCTTAATGAGGACAACTCTCTACCCTAATTAGTCAGTTAACCACAATTACTAAATTAATGATCGCATGTTAAATTATAATTAATATTAACACTAAGCAGATTCTTCCGATCAACAGCAAACATCTAAAATTATCAAGAGAACAAAAAACCTACATACCAATAATTATTATTTATGACAAAACAATATTGTTACACAAGTATCGTCGATTACTGTTTTGTTGGTCTACATCAACGCCCCATTGAATATATAATTCAAGATAACGTGACAGATTTAGTCCATTATCTCTCAGTAAATAATTATTAATTCAACAAAAAAAAAAAAAAACAGAAGGAAAAATGTAACAAGTTCGGTCGAAACTCATCACGATGAAATCTCTACTTAACGATTCTCTTTGAAGTTGTAGTTGAAATTTAAATATATTACCCTGAATTTACAGTACTCAGGTGTGGTAGTTAACATATTGGATAACTACTAAATAATTCTTTTTATTTTTAATTTAAATATAGTCGTAATTAGCATAAATTAAACGACGACAAGATAGAAATTTGATTTAAAATACATTAACCAAAAAATTTTCTGTATGTAGAGTGTAAAATTGAAATGTTATGTCGATATTAAAATCGTATGCCATAGGCAACATTTTGAACCTGATGAGGGCAGGCATCATGTTTGGCGTGTTAGTTCAAATAAAGCAAACCAAGTAGTAGGTCAGAACATCAATGCAGACAACGCAGGATATTGCAATTGAATATGAATGAGACCTTGCCTAGATCTGTACTGGTGGCACGGCACCCGAAAACTTGCGTAACACAATTCATCTCCGGCTATACAACTTGACTTTACCTCGATTTGATACTTTAATAATACTAGTAATAATAATAAGATATATTCAATTCATAGTTAAATTATAGAATTGCCGATGCTATATCGACTATCTAAATTGTTTTCCAAGACCAATAGAATGTTTCTTGTATAAATGCTATTGCAATTCAGATTGTTAGTTATGATCCATGAATAGTGGAATCTTGAAAAGGACACCAATTCAATGTTCAACTACACACTACTGACCTCTATCCTTATCAAATAAACTAAAATCATCCACATTTCATACGATTCAAACTAAACAATTGGACTTGCCCAGTTTCAACAATACTCTCATACCGATTTTGGCACAAAACCAAACCGGAATCTACTTCGGGATATATCGATAAAAACAAAGATTAATAACATCGATAATAATAAAAATGGTAGTGTTGTTGAATTATTTGAATTTTCCACAATGTACTTTCTATTCTATAAAGTTTTGAATAAAATATGCAAACCACCCATACGAGAATAATATTTTAAATGCAAATAAGTAAAACAAAAGTTTCTATGTAACGTTTTCCCATTAAATATGCAAACTGGTTAATTTGAAACTTAATCGAAAATTTTTATGTTAAATGATTCCATACGATATATTATGTAAGAGGTATCTATACAAGACTATACATGTGCATACATATAACTAAAAAATGTACCTACATAAAATGATTATCCAAATACCTATACTGTATGCATCTTGAATGGCCAATTTTCAATTCAACATTTCGTTAGACTTTTTGTTATTTAAATTTACTATTTCAATATGGACCATATTCAATTCTTTTTCAATATTTTCCGTGTATACAGGACGTCTGGCTTGGTAGTGTACAATTTGGCTGTTTCCACCAAACTAATAGAGCAATTCCAATAATATTTAAAAGATTTATAGAGTAGTCCCTTGAAAACATTTTAACAATATTAATTCTTTTTGACGATGTCGCCACCATTTTCGAAAACTTGCTGCACACATAAAATGACTTAGACTGATTCAAAGACCCTCCCAACATTGATTTTCTTAAAGAAAAATGTAAAATTTTTTCACATGTACCACAATACAATGGAAAAAACCGAAAAAAAACAATGTTGGGAGAATCCTTAAGTTATTACAAGTCATTCTACGTGTTTAAAACAAGTATTTTTTTATAAACTTCCCGATGAGCTACGAGGCCCTACTTTTGCTAATATTTTCTCTGGGGGCCACTTTACAATTTGATAATAGTATATTGAAAAATGAGTTTCAAAAGTTGACAATTCCTACACGAGATCAAGCTGCCAACGTTAAGAAAATAAATTACACTAGCTATTAAAATACCCAAAAGGAGTGTGTTAATAGGTATTAAAGCACTCCTTTTTGTTATATTAACAACGCTATTTTGGACGCAAAATAGAAAAAGTATATTTTGAATCGCTCTGTTAGTATAGTGGAAACGGCCAAACGCCAAATTCTATACTCATAAATCGGACAGCCTGTATATAAAAAATAAAATATAAGATAAACGTCCATACGTCAATTTATATACAGTCATGTCAACGGAATATCTCAATTGCATTGGCTTCATAACTATTTAACATATGGCCAATTAAAATACACGTCTTAAGAAAAACAATATCTATCAGCCTCATCAATTTTCATTAAATTATTTCAACCCCCAATAAAAGGGGACATAATTCAAACTTTCAAAATAAATTATTTCAAGAGGTTGATGACAAGAAGAGACAACTATCCCCCTGAAATCGAACAGAGGGTGAATATATTAATTTATAATATAGATATTTACATGTGTAATGTGTTTTTTTCCTACTATAACATGATTACTTTAGACTGGATATAAAAAAATAGATTCTGAGCAATTATATAAACCAGTTAACAAATCAAACCCCTTAATCATATGTATAGAAGTACGTAATTCTAATTATAGTTAAAATAAATTCTTTTAAATGTTTTATAACAATTTCTAAAATAAACTTTTGACATTTGGATTAAAATCACTAATGTGGAAAACCGTACATGTATGTTTATATCAATTTTCATCTAAGGATAATTTACGCAACAGACTGTTTCGGATTGCGGTTAGGAAATTTCAACATTGCCTCATACGAAATAGATGTTAAATTATTACAGAAAAAATATAATAAGAAACACCATGACATCATGAAGTCAATATTGACAATATAACAACTATTTACCAATTTTGCGCAATACATCTTTGTAACAAGTTTTGCGACTTATACACAAATTGGAGAAAGATATAAGGAACATTTATCAAATTTCAAAACAGAAAAGCGTAGTGGCTAATACAATGTTATAGATCTGTTTCTAAAATCTGAAGCAGCATAATTCTTTGCGTATTAAATTAATTTCCTCACCACCTATGTTCTCTTTATTCACTTTCAACAATTAAATCTCTATATGAATTACATACCTTATAATAAGAGTTGAATAAATAAATAGATAGAGTTAAAATTCGATACTTTCGTATAAATCGCTTATATGGTGAAATATTCTAGGGTCGATCCGAAATACATAACCACTTGAACTTAACATTATTAGAAACAAAATAATTTTGTATATTTTCTTTTATGGTTTGAAACTGGTAGGAAGTGCTGCCTCAAAGCCAGCAAATTTTACTGAAAATAGAATTCAACTTCATTTTGTATGCTAATATGTAGAATAGGTCAAATTTCCATTTACATATACATATACTTTATAAAAATAAATTTGACTATACATCATTTTAGACAAATAATCTCCCTAAATTTAGCCTCCGATAAAATTGCAGTACTTAAATTATCAAGGAGAACGGTAACAAAACTAGATGAATCCCGATAGTTTTGTCAATCGATTCAGAATTCCTTATTTTTTTTTATTATTACCTGAACTAAAATTTTATATACCTAAGCTGGTTTTAATTTTAGTTTCTAAAACTTTTACTAAGAATCCAATCAAACACTTGATAAATACGTTTAACGGGTGAAGATCTCTTTAGGCGAAGTTTAAGTGTTAGCAATAAATAAATGTCAGATCGATTTTTATCAGAGTTCGCCATTTGTATAGGAACGTTTACAAGGAAATCGAGAAAAACCTGGATGACAGCAATAATTATTATTTCCAACAAATCCAATAGGTTTTTTCTTTCTCAGTATAGCCCATATTACCATTCCATTTTTGTTCCAAACCAACCCATTGACACAATTATATTTAATGTTCGGTTATGAAAATTGAATTTAAATATTTGAATTGTCAATATGTCCAACAATAAATGGAATTATATGAAGAAGCAAAATTGAGGCTTAGAAATAATCTAATTTTTTAATGAAACTAAGGAAATACCAAAGATTAAAAACTTATTGTATAAAATGAATAAAATCGACATATTAAATTTGTTTTAAAAAACCTAAAAATACTTTGAAAAAAGTGTCATTTTCCGAATGTTCCTCTTTATATTTTATAAGCCTAAAGTAAGATGATTTCTATAAGAAAATCCCATATTTTAAGATACTAAATCTAAAATAAATACAATCTATTTTATCAACATTCAATATTAAAATTGATTGAATAGAAATTTTCAATTTTTGTTAGATATTTGTTTAGAATATCACCAATCACTATTCGACAGAAATTTGATTACAAACGTCAAATACATGAATTATTAACTGAAATATATAGAGATGCGTTAATTAACATCCCACTGTGACTTGATTTTCATTCGCACCTATATAAATCATAATAACTTTAAACTGAATACGAAATCCTAATCTAATAAGTTTGACAATATTCGAAATGAATCAAATGAAATTCGAAATTCGAGTAGCTAATATTTTCACATAATTAATTTATAAAGTATGAATAGTACAGCAGAATATGCTATGTAATAATTATCTATAAATTCTACTAAATATAGTTAAAAATAAAAAAAATGCTTGATTTGAATTATAATTAATTAGACACGAATAAATAAAGATATGGCTGATAGAACGCAATAAAATACTGGGAAACGGATTTTATTGAAATATTGTTAGTAAACGAGATAAGTGTGCTCCATTTTCGGATAGAGTTTGTTATTATAATAATTAATAAATATCAAATTAAGAAAGAAAATAAAATTATAGGAATAAAAAAACATTTATTGTGTATGCGTGTTTTGATATGCAAAGAAAACGGAAAAGCTTCTGAATTAATTGTTTGGAAAAGCAAAATTTCCAGCTTGAACGCCTACTTTTCTACAATCCAATGAAATGTAATAATTAACTGATAAGACAAAATTCTTTGTAGCGGATATTGCGCACTTTTTGATGACTATACCATAAAATCTAAACCGAAAAGACAAAAAAAAAGAAAAGACGATGGAACTTTTTGTCGGCTTATAATAGAATGTAACAAAAACGAAATGGTGGTAGAATTCTAATTGGGATTGTTTTAAAGTTTAACATTTTATTTTTCAATAAATTCCCATTAGTTCAAAACAACGAAAAAGTGTGGTAAAAGCAATTTAACTTTTGCAAATAGTATTTGAAATTACTCACCTGTACAAAGTTCGAAGAGGATGAGAATCCAAGATGTTAATACGACAAGACCTGATGATGTCCTTGGTGACGGTGTTAGAGTCTTCATCTTTGTTTCTTGTTTCTAATTATAATCGATCTTCCTTTTATTTATTTTATTTTAATATAACCAAGTCTTTTGTTTTTCTTTTATTTAATAATTTACGGTATCACTACACGTCACACGGTTTTAATGGATTTAACATTTTATAAACAATGTTATTTGCACGATTTTTACATGTCCACAATAGGAAAAATTGAATTATTGTATGCCTTGAACGCGTCTATCACCTTAACGCCTCGGTATCTGGGACATTAAATATCTATCCAGATACCAACAGTGTGCGGTGTTGATTATTGGTCTCTTTTAAATCAAGAAAATCGACCCACTTTTAGTGGAATTATGACGAACCATGTTAAGAATCTTCACGTTTATTAAATTACACTAGCGGAACAGAATTAAATTAAGTTTACAATCATAAAGGAAATGTTCACACCTTAACTGTGTAGTAAAGCTAATGTTATTTGGAATTGGAAATGTAATAACGTTTTCCCAAAAACAACTTACGCAAAAGTTCACTTTCAATTAAAGTACCTTGATTTCCAGATCAGTTAATTTCACGAAATTGATTTAATCTGAAACAATAGGTATATTAAAATTAAATTAACATAAAAATTTATGTTAGATAAATTATTTATGAATAAAATTGGGATTTTATGTATACTTATGTGAGAATTAATCAAATCATCTATTCGTCCACGAATCTACAACGGCACTTGTCAAAACTCAACCCCTATTATCGCTTTTTGATAAAGTTAATTGTCGCGATAACCGATAGTGACAAGTGACAAGAAGTTATCGATAATCTTCGTAAATTTCCAAATACTTAAATCGCAACAAATATTACCGATAATTAACAGTATGATTTTCTTTTTATTTTTAAAGTATGTAAAACTTACTGATCTTTTACTTGCATAACCTAACCTGACTATTACCTAAACAGGATGATGATGTTGAAGCCTATAAGTGGCGGCACTTAATAATTAAGAATGTTATTTTCTATATGGCTGTTTTATAACAAATTACAATGATGCTGAATATTATAACCACAATGACAACAAACACTTGTCATAGAATGACAAACGGTAATAGTCGCGTCACATGCTACCACGCGTTTCAATACAGTAAATTATTATCACTAGACGTCGTGACTAAACTTCACAAAAGACGTTTTACTACTGGCCCGGCTTATTTTCCAGTAATATGGCGCAGACGCCTTATAAGCGCAAGCGTCCATTGCATTTTCTCATCCCTTATTATAATGCGATTGTTATAGAATTTTAAATGCATTTCAATAAACACTTTATATATTGTTAACAAGTCTACATTTGTCATTTATTATTTTCTTTCAAAAGAAAAGAAATAGCAAACATTATTTATTAACAGTAAGTCTTATTTAATTATTATTGAATAATAATTTAATAGTCAACTAATTGACACGATCAAGTTTCCCCCTTGTTAGTAACCTTCCAATTTGTCTGTTAACATACTAGAAATTTCGGTAATTAACAACAAATATCTCCTCTCGCATTGGACTATTGAGACAAAAACAATAGAAAAGTTATGTCATCAACCAATACAATCAATTACTGATAACAAAAGTCGACTTTCAAACAAAAAATGAAAATATTAATAAAGATGTTGCAGGGACGCATCAAGAGCTACATCGGCCCGGCCGGTTACAATTCATGAGGCGCCATAATAGCTGATGGACGATTTTGTCTTTATTTTGTGGAAGTGACCCTTTCAGCTTTCAACAAAAAATAATCAGAGATTTTGACTGAGGATTGGCTTTCTATAAAGTTTGCTAAAATGTAGTCTGTAATAAGTTGACTTACTGTCGAGAGTAATAACTAATAAGCTAACTGAATCTCTTCAGTAACCACAACTTTACAATTCGATCAATCAAAACAAGTAGTAAACCCTTTTATTGAGCATTATTTATGGTCAACATCCAGTGTAAAGCGGCCCGGCCCATCCCGTAATCGAGTTGCAGCTTCTAAAATAAACAAAAATTTTAAAGGACTTCGTCTTAATGTTGTCATACCAGATGGTCTGATTATTAGTTGACAAAATTTTATTACTCACTTAAAGTCGTAAGTCGACAGTAATTATAAGTTCTTTTACTTATGAAAAATTAGTAACGCTCGAACATACCTCCCTCCTTTCTCTGCAAATTTGAAAGGCAGTCGATATGTATCTAAGAAGAGGCGTGCTATGTTTTATAAAATTTTGAAATGTGTGTGATGATTGTCGAGAATAAATTGTAATTAAAAGAAAAGACAGACACTTGGAACATCTGTCTTTTGTGAAGGACGTGATTGGTACTTTGACCTTTCAGGAGAGTCGAGACCACACCTGCTATGTTATTTACATTTGCAATTTAGAAAAATTGAGCTATTTTGGACGCCGATTTTAGAAAAATGGCAAAAAAAAATCACGAATGGGTTACCGAGGTACCGCTAACTTTCCTCTATCTATCTTTAGATCTTACAATTAATTTTATCTACTATACAAAGAGATGTATGAGTTCTGCCAGCACTATTTCTTCAGGTCAAAACGTAGATTTTTCGAACTATCGGAAAATTTGGTTAATTTTTCAAATACCTATAGAGTAAGCGAGGTGTAGAATCGTATTTAATATTAAATAAAATTAATACGAACTCGATATCTTGAGTCGTTTTCTAGATATTTGAGTTCTACTTTCTTATGGAATCTACACATAGTTGTTTGCTTCGAGCGTCACCCTTTCTTAAAACCTGCACTAAGAGTCAAATTATTTTTCTTGGAAGTCAACTAAAAATCTCAATGACTGATGATTTGGAACAAGAATATCTTAAATCTTAAACGGAAATGAATTAAAACTCATCCTTTTGACTATTTTGTATCAAAATTTCCTGAAAATAAATGATTTCTAAGGAAAATTACTTTTAAACTAGATTAAAAGTCGTAATATCAACCTAAAACACGAACCAAATGTGTTTAAGTTACTTTTTAATCAAGATTCAATAGAACCATTCTCAAAAAGCGATGTTATTTGCAACTATCACGTGTTAAGACCTTGACTCAAATTTGAAATTTAGTCCTTACTACTAATGAAGAGCAAAATTGGACGAAAGTTTAGCTTAAAATAAATGTGTCTTAGCCACCCTCTATTCAAAATTCGAAAGAAAGACTCGTTCAAAACTAATCATTTAGGCTTATGTGTCAAAACCTCGATTCAAATTAGGGGATGACGAGAAACAGTGGTAAAAAGTGTCTATATCGCCTCCTTTTTACCACTTAAAAGCTCAATTCACCGAAAAACTAAAGCCCAGATTAAAGTTTGTTGACTTAGCTGAGAACGAGTACGCGACCCATCTGTGTTTTATAAACCAACTCCAAACATCGACAGATACTTGGATTGAAAGTTGTATACTAGCAACCTTGAGGTGTGCTTGAGCACTCGGTCGTTTTTCATTATATTTGTGCATGCACACCAAAATTAAACGTGATATCGACAAAAGTAACTAGAATGTCCGAAGTTCTCTATTCAGTTCTGATTTCAGCCGAGAATTTCCGATGCACGGATTATAAAACGTACTTGTAGCTGTAGCCGACTTTGCCTAAACAAGACTTGAGGCTGATTGTAAATCTGAGGTTGGCTTATAAATACAGGCATAAGTCATCTTCTTATGCCGATTTAAGAACAAAATTTGCAAAAATGCATGATTTACGCCCAATTAAAGTCTAAATTAAGGTTAAGAGTTAATAAATCCGTGTCTTTTTACAATTCAATAGTAAAATTTAAAAAAAGATGTTTTAAAGTAAAAAAGTCCTAAAAACTAGAGTGGAAATTAAGAATCTGTCTGAAAAATTGATTCAAAGTTTTCAATCTTATTCTCTCAACGATACAACAGAAAATTTCTCTAAAGACTGATAATTGAGAGCAAAAATGTTGACGTAAAGTTAATAATTTTATTATTACAGTGGAAGACCTATGAAGTTAAAAGGCGCTTGGCGAATGCAGGGTTCGATCATTCGTAGAACCGCCCCTGTTTTATAGTTATTTCACGTTTAATGTAACTGCTTATTGTTGAAAGTAACAAACGTAATTTTTAACTTTCCCCAGCTAGCACCACCCAACACTTGACGCGTTAATAAATAATGGAAAATCAGATCACTCAAGAATTACACAAAGACAACAATAGATAATTGTCTAAAAATAATCTCGACGCGTATTAACCACACAATCTGGTATTTTGGTGCTCTTGACAGATTTGCAAAATAAACACATTTGTCTATGTCACATTTAATAGGAAAAACAGGGGAAAAACAGCCATCAAACCTCCATATTTGTCTGCAATAATCGATAATTACAAAATGATAATAATAATGGTAATAATAATAATAATAATAATAATAATAACGCCTGGGATTATTAAATTGACAATAGACGGCAATTTGCATCCGTCAATTTTGTTCCACTCCAATATGCTTACTATAATTCCATTTATCATTCTTTTATGATTATATTATCAGCAACGGGAGATGTTTGTTGGACGACAAAAATTGGTGGATGCGCCGGGTGAGCGTTGTACGAAAATCAAACTATTGTAGATAAACATACATATGTATGCTGTTTAAAATTTTTTTTCTCTAAGAAAAAATATCAATAAGTCAGTGATCTAGTATCTGTAACAATTTTATTTTAGGTCAAGATGGTTAGATTTAGTGGAGAATTACAACAAGATTTTAAAGAGATTTTCAAGATTTCACTATTACTAGCTTTAAGTTTAAAATTTCTGTTTTTTTTTTTTTGTTTTAATTGATATATTATAGTTTGTGACTGTACATAAATGAACTGATTTGAGTTAATAATAAATGAACCTATTAAAGTAATTATTTATTGATTAATATCATAATTTAATGTCAACAAATTTACTATAGGTAAACTTAATTATTTTGAATATCGTGTCAATCGATTTAAACTATAATAAAATCTTTTCCACACACAATGTAAATCTCGAATTGTTATTTAATAGGAGTACTATAGGGACAAATAAGTAGGGCAATTTATGGTGATTAAATCCTGAAAATATTTTTGTTATTAGAATAATGTGATACGGCATGTATAAAATAAATAGGTTAAAACGTAAACCTGCCCTTGGTTATCCTTAAAGTTGAGTAATAAGGGGACCGTTCTTAGATTTCATGCTTGAAATCACACACGTTAAATTTACTTTATTTCTAAATTTTTACTACCTTCAATACTTTAAATTGGAATACTTCAACATACATAAAACGTGTGTAAGCATAATAATATTACATATACGAAATAAATTTTCTAATTTTATAATCTGAATATGTTGACACTAAAGGGTAGAAACTAAAATTGACAAATTCTGCAACAAGTATTCTAAATGCAGGGCAAGTTCGTGTTAATTTCTGAAAGATGACGAGCTCAACAAATCTATGCACAGCACGAGCAGATCACCACCCTTGAGAGGCAGATGTTACTATATTTTTTTTTCAATTCTATCTTTTACGAAAACGAATATACGGTACAAAATTACATAAAATGAATTAACAATTAATAAATTCAATTATCGTTAATGTACAAATAAAATTATCAATTACAGTAATTTTATATTCTGTACATGGTTAGAAGATAGAAGTAGTCTGGAAATATGACTTGCCTTCCAGTTGTGTTGTTTTTCTGTATATATAAAAATAAAAGAGTGGACAATATTATGCTATTCTAGTGGGCTTGTTACTAATTTGTACGTTAGGCACGAATATTTTGGGTCAGGAAATATCAAAAAAACAGAAAGAAAAAACAAAAACAGAATAACTGACAAGACTGTTGTAGATAGCTAAAGATACATTTATATGTATAATTCTTTTTTCTTTTATTTTTGTTAAACTATGCAATTTTTTATTGGCCACCCTGAACAGAGACTTTGCATTTTCAGTATTCGTACGAGTTTTCATTCTCATGAGATTATCCTTGCTTGTTGGATTTGTTCGTGTTGTTTCTGGATTTACATTTACTATGTAACTGTTTTTGTAAACGTCTCTTCATATTATTCCATCAAAACTTTTACAATTAGGTGCTTATAGAGTGGTGTTTTGTTTTTTTCTATAGTTTTTGATTTTGTTACAACTTGTTCACTATTTTCAATGACTGTAGAGAGAATTTTCAAACTTGTATTCTCACAAATATAAAACAAATTTAATCACGAGTTGATTAGTTTTCCCACTACAACAATAGTTTAATGTTGAATGACCAACACATAAAGTTGTAATAACAAAATACAAAAAAATCGCTCCGAGCCGTCCTTCTTAAAATAAAATTGTTCATATTAAATGATATATTTTGCAGCTGTAGTATGTGATATGGTGACAAGTGACAAGTATGTACGTGTATATATCGAATTTGCAGTTGACAAGCCCCTCAACACATAACATTAACTTTATTGTGATCCTCAAACTGTTTTCCCAAACCAATCACCATTTTCGATTCATGAATAATGCACTCGGGATCAATGTTGCTGTATTAACTATTTTCAAATAGCCTTACCATTTCGGGATTAGAACGGTTTAAACTCATTTTTTATATAATTCCTCACAACTTAGTAGGTAAATGCAACCTAATAACCAGCGAATAAAATTAAATAAACCATTACGATGTTGGCAGCAACATATGAAGATACAGAAGGAAATTAACGAACTCGTATTCCACTGTAACCCTATGAAAAAAGCCATCCAGAAACACACTCTACAAACTGCAACTAAAATGTCCAAATAAACGTCATTTTATATTGACCGACATCACGGATGACACAGTGCAATTTAATTAAAGTTTATCTTCCGAAAGTAAGTCTCTATTTTTGATATAGTAAAGATTCAATACCATAAAAGGTGGAACAGCTTTATTATAAATCTTTATCGTTGAGTCAGCTTCACATCTTTCCCACCAATTATCTTGACTTTCATTTAGGGAACGAATAATAAGAAACATTTCAGCGATGTCACGTTAGCCAAATATGAGGGTGACTGTATTTCTAAATTTGTACGTTTTTTCATCGAATTTCTACCTTTTTTTGTCGAATGTAGTTAGACTGAGCAGTGATTTAAGTCGATTAAATTATTTATCGATTCAGTTCTTTTATATTATTGTATAGTATATGGAATATTAATAATTTATTGTAAAGTAAGTATATATATCCGATATTGAAGTTCTGTTGAATTTGAACAATAAGAATGGTTGAATATTTTTAGTTGTCGCTGCTATAAATTTTGTCTTCTGATCTTGGGAAGATTTCTCAATGCACATTGATATGTATGGTACAGACGCTTCGACTGTCATTTCAAATTTTCAATGACGTTATATATCAATATAATGTCCCTACGCCCTATTATACAATGATATAGTCATCGGCATATAAAACATCGAACTTTTAAATTACTCACTAAATTTCCTAAAACTTTTCTATTATATTATAAATTCTAAAGAAAATCAAAAGTCGATAATTTATTAATAAAATTCAAATATTTATACGTAAAAAAACACGATTTGCAACAGCCTTTCTATTCGTTTAGAATTTTTAATAGAGTTTCATTAGAAAGAAGCGTTTCATTTTGATAGTAGTCTTTTTTATAATGGTTTTATAAATGCAATTATAATTTGATAAATTCATCTCAATTACACTTTTTTATAAATGTCAGTTGCAATTACCGTTAAAACGCAACAAAGGTGGACAGAGTTTTTGATTGTAGATAACGTTGTAAAACATCAAGTTAATTAATCTTAAAGTGACGTATTTTTTCTTTTTTAAAACTATTGAATAAGAACATAAATATAACGTAATTTATATAATATATTATGTAGTATAATAGAAATATGTTCCTCAAAATACATACATATACATGTTGCATTTAAAAGCTAAATAGCAATAGCAGATTGCAACTAGGATCCGCAATACGATATCTACAACAGTAGTAGCGGAATGGAACTATTGTTGACGCACTAATCGCACAAAAGCTCTCTTATGTACCAGCCACTAAAGATGTCCAAGCACAAACAACTCTTTTCTTTTAGATACAATAATGGACTCTTATAACAACCCAAACGAATTGGTTAAAGCCGGTTGTGTATTTCTTCTATTAAATATATTGTGAATGCTATCTATATACCGCCCAAGTCTTTACATTTAATAAAATGATACAATTGAAACGAAAAATACAATTCGACTATTTTATCAAATTCAATCGCTTCCCCATTCTACTACACCCCTCTATTTTCTTGTAGATTATAAAATTCAATCTAAAATGGATGATAGACTAATTCGATTTAGATAAATCTAAAATGGTTTAAATTTTATAGAATAATATTATTGTTTTTTTTTTTAATGTACTACATATGAGTAAATCTAGTTTATTTATTTCATTATTCAATATTGTAGAATTCTATGTGTATAGATACAAGCTGATGAGGATGAAGATAAACAACAAAGTGGATGTGTATTATAGAACAAGAACATGTAAGTACGTGTTCACAAAGTCAAGTATTTACTCAATTATGTCAAACTAAATGTACTACATGTTCAATATTACAGATAATAATTAAATGTATTCTATTTAGCTTAAATCGCTATCTCTGCTAATGATAAGTAAACGAGAGAACTCAAAATTAAATTAAAATTGTAGAATTCTCAACAGCATCTATGAATGTTTGTTGGAATAAGTTAAAATAATTGATTTTAACCATGGAAATACAAAATTCTCTTTAAAATATGTAGCGCACTCTTCCGATGGAAAGTTTAAGCATTATAAAAGCATTACAGCACTTTGTACAATCGTACATGATGCCATCAAGCGATCTGCAAATTTTAAAATGAATCAGCGGTCAACTTTTATTCCCTCAACTATTATCATTAGGTATTCGGATCTTAACCAAAGAATACATACTACATAGAAGCTCAGATCTCGGGGTTTTGTGGTTATCAAACTCTTAGTACCTACCCTGACTCACGAAGGGCGACACTTGTTCAATGTCGGTAAGCACATGCTAAGCACGACGATTTTATCAACCGAACTCATGGCCACGGTTGCCGATTCAGGCGAATTTCTATTAGATCTGGTGGAATTTCGACCCGTCTTGTGGATAAATCTCCGTCTAGTAGATTAGTAGAAAATCTGGTAGAAAAGTAGAATGTCTGGTAGAAAAGTAGAAAATTGGTAGATTTTTTTTTCGAATATTTTTTGTTGATTTGTCTAATTAAATATAACTTTTGGAGATATTTACCTATATAATTTTTTATCTTATATTTATAATGGACATATTTGGATGTAGAAAAGGAATATTGACTTCAAAATAAACTAAATGGATTTCTAGTGGGTATCACGTGACCATTTAGTAGATTTTCTTCCTACGTCGTCGCCGTCGTCGGCAACAGTGTCGACGACCGACCGACATTGAACAAGTGTCGCCCTTCGTGAGTCAGGGTAGGTACTAAAAGTTTGATAACCACAAAACCCCGAGATCTGAGCTTCTATGGAGTATGTATTCTTTGTCTTAACTAATATTTAGGGCTTTTAACTCGTTACTTTTTGGGGTGTCAATGCTGCGCTCATTGAGCTAGTATATGTATGTACATATATAATGAGATGAAGGTCTAAATGTATAGATACGATCCGTGTAAAACTCCTATTAGTTGGAGAACGAAAAGTATTTTTAGGATTTATAGGAGGATGCATAGAGATCATCTTAACAAAATTAGAACCTCGTAGCTTATTTGATAGTTAGTCAACAGCCGCTCGTTTCTGACGATGTCGCGATTTTTAATCTAAAATTAAAATCGATTTTATTTTCCTAACCAGACTCAAAAAACCATAAAAATGATAACCATAATAACCATATTTTCAGATTTTGCTACCCCATTTCACACCTTCAAGGGTTGATTTTTGACAAAGTCTGAAACACGTATTTGCACTAATTTAGTACTTCTGTGAACTTTCAAATAAAAAAGTCTATCTAATCTTGTTTCTCCATACAAACTTTGGATCCTTGTTTGATCCCCTTAGGGGTTGAATTTTGGAAAATATTTTCTTAAAGGATGCCTACGTCATAATAACTAACTGCATGCTAAATTTCAGCGCAATCCGTTTCGTGGTTTGAGATATATGTGTTAATTAATAAGTCAGTAACTGTTGCCTTTTATATATACAGATAATTTTTTTTAAAATGGCCACCATTTTGGCTTCTTTCAAATTTGATTACCTTGACAAGGTTTCAAATATGATCATTTGCAGAATTATGAATATATAGGAAGAATAATAGACTCTAATGTTTGATTATAGGTAGATTTATTTACACACACACACTCACACATTGAATCACTCTAAACATCTAAATAGGTAATAATATAATGAATTCTATGTTATAATAATCTGATATGTACACTAAACTTAGAAACATCACATTAGGATTATACTATATAGGCAATAAAGTTCTCACAAAAAATCGCATTTAATTAAACGTCTATAAATTTATTATAATTATTAATATTATTCATTATTAATATTATTTGTATGTATTATAATATTTTGGTAAATATAAAAATTGCCTTAATATTCATCTAAGAAAGCAAATGATTTAAATATTAAAGCAAAATTTTAAATGATTAATATGAGAAGAAAACAATGAAATGATGATAATGATAATAATAATTAAACAGTTGTTACAGATAATAATCCAACCATTTTACTATTTGAATTTGGTATCTTCGGTCCATGTACAATCATTTCTTGTACAGTTGGAAAATTGTTATCATAATTATCTTTATGTGTACGTTTATTTTTATGTTTCTTAACAGTATTGTCTAAATTATTTGCGGCTTTTTTCGATGAACACGAGTGTGTTTTATCAACTGTTTTATGAATAATAATCTCATTATTTTCTTCAATACTCTTTGATGCTAATAATATTTCTTGACGTTGTTTACGTTCTCTCGATTTTTCCAAATGTCTTTTACGTTCCTCCTTTGTCCAATAACGTCCAATCTGATATAAAAACAAAACATTAAAATTATTGTATGTAAATAATAAAAATTAATATTATATTTCTACTTTTAATTCAGAAATTGTATCATCTTCTGTCGTTAATCCAGCTCTTTCTTCGGAAATTTTAATAGCACGATTTTTCAAAATTCGATTCCTAACAGGTCTACGTGCAATATAACGTGTACCATCTGGTCTGCGTTTCACTTTCCATTCCATTCTTGTCTCTAATGTTGCACTTTCTGGTTGTGTTGTATAAGTCTAAAATTCAACATTATTATTATTATTATTATAATGGTTTTTAATTGTATTAGATTTGAAATGAACCACCTGTGTTCCATTAACGAACTGATATTGACTTAAACTGGGCGATGTGAAACTAGTTGTTGGTTTCGATAGATTACTATCAAAGTTACTATTTTGAATTAGGGCTTGTCTAAATAATTGTTGTTGTAACAACATTGTTTGTTGTAAATTTGCAACATTTGTGTACATAGTGTCTGATAATAGATGTGCATTTATACTACCACCTAGACGATTTGGTGGTGATGATGGACTGTTATTTTTCAAATTACATTTGGATTTTTTCTTTGTTTGTTGTTTGCAAGTTTCACAAGTTTCAATGGCTTCTTTCTCTTTCGTATCGTCTTCTTTTTCATTTGGTTGACATAATACTAATGTTGATCTGAAAATACACATTCGTTAGAGTAATGATAATAATAATAATGATAATAATTGAATATCAAAATATTAAAATTCAATTACCGATACTGATCTTTTTGTTTAGCATCTTGACTGCATGCTAATTCAAATGTTAGAGGATTACTATTACAAGAACCACCAGTATTGTATGCACTAGAACTATTTTCATGTTCTTCACCGCTACTGTTGCTCTTCAATGATTTCGATTTTTGTTTCTTGTTATCTTTTGTTGTTGTTGTTGCTTCTTTATTAGTTGAATTCCAACCTTGATCTTGTGATTTTAACCATTCTTCAATTATATTTGTCTCATCAGCATCATATGGACATGAATAAATCGGTTCAATTTCTGAATCAACTGATTCTGGTATTGTTTCATATATATGTTCTGTATCTGATTCAATTGGTGCCGGTATATGAGGTAATTGTGGTGGTTTTCTTTTATCAGTTTTTATTAATTGAATATTTTGCATACGATGATCCAATTCAGATATTTCATTGTTAATTGAATCCATTTTAGATCTGACTAAACTATTTGTAAGATTCAATTTATCTTGAATAAAATGTTGAGGAACTTTTGGTACAACTTCGTTATTATTACGAGCGGAATGATGTGTTGTTTCATTTTGTTGTTGTACTAACTGTTCTATAAAACTATTTTGGTATGCTGGAAGATTACGTCCTCCTCCTCCTCCACTGCCACCTGGTGATACTGCATCGATTGGTTCAGCATCTAAATACTCTTCACTCTATAATAATTAAAAAAATATATATGAATTAATATTAATAATTGAAATATATATGATAATGTTTATTACTCTATTATAACATCGGCTGACCAATAATGTAACAGCTTTACGATTTTCAGCAAATAATGATTCAGTTTCTTCTTTATTGGCAACATCTTTACCATTTACTTGCAATATTTGATCACCTTGTCGCAATCGACCATCCCGATCAGCTACACTTTGCGGTGCAATATCTCTTATATAAACTTCCGTACAAGTATCGACTTCCGATCCGGAACTATAGCAAACTGTTAATCCCAATTTTTCATCACTACTACATTTTCGTAATGTAACCTCCTGAAAATATCCAAATAAAACTTCAAGCTCAAAAGAAAATAACAATTAAACTTTTCACTATTATCATTTATTTTTATTTTATTACATTATCATAAAACCAAATTACTTTCTTGTACAAATTAAACAAGATTTTTTTCTATTATTATTTTACAGCTGCTGATTACTTTTGTTGTTAAAACTGAAAACAAAAACGTTATAAATTTATGATTCATCTTGCTTGATTTTTACTTGAATTGATTTGCAATCGGGGGTGTTTTCAATCGAATATAACTGTGCTACTAATTCTCTTTTGTCCAAATGACAATCTCCCCTATTCTATGCGAGACGCGAAAAAAACATGCCCGAGATAATTTCGTTAGCTTTCAAGAGATAACATTAAGGAACTTAATCGAAATTTCGTTCTATTCCCAATTCTCACATTTATAATTTATTTCATTCAACAGAATATTTATCTACGACTTATATAAAAAGTGACTGTTACACTTATGGTTTTCGCAATATAATACCCCGTATTATTCCCTACTATGGCTTGCGAGAGCGAATAATGAACCATTATTCCCCCTCTCCTAAGCCAATCAAGAAATAGTATTTGAATCATTCTTTTTGTCTAATATAAAAAACCATGGTAACGACAAAAATAAATAAAACGACATTTCAAACAAATATCTAGTTGTGAGAATACACGTAGTATTTACAATGGAAAATGACTAAAAGGACCATTTTAGTAGTAGACAATAGTTTCTGTTAAATGTAAAAACCATAGTAATGATAAAAAATAAATAAGACGACAGTTTTAACAAACAGTTGTAAAAAGCGTCCGTTTTTTTTGTGCGATTTTAGAATCGAAAATGATGAAGAAGGTAAATACTGTGGTACACCACCAGTACCTGTATAACTCGCTATAATGTGTGCTATTATTACCTCGTTAATAATAGGACACATTATAGTCTCGTTGTATAATATATTATTATCTGGATGATTTTATCAAGAAAATGTAATAATATTGCCATCATTGGTCTTCATCTCTTTGTTGTTCGTTCAACTTGACAGAAAAAAAGCCTGTATCGATATTGTCAATAAATATGATGATGATGATGATGATAATAATGGAGTGGTTTCTTTAAGATTTACTTTCTAGTAGTTTTTTGTGTTAAACACGTGACAAGTTTCTACAGTGTTACCATCGCCATCATATCAATTTGATGTCAACGTTAGAAACCTATTTTGATTTCCCACAGGACGTTACATGCCTCGTCCAGACTGTTGATATTCATGATGTCTGTATAATTTCAAATTGCATACATCCCCTATATAACCGATTGCACTTTATCTAACAAATTAAAATTGCAAACTGAACAAATACTATCTTAAACTATCGTAATTTATCATTTAAATAATCCGGTGTAATCGTATGAAAAAAAAGTCACCAGATATCATGAATTAGTTTTAACAAAATAACTTCAAGTGAGGACAATTAAAACTAAACAACGATGATGAAGACTGACATTTTATTTACAAATAGAATTAGTGTTTTAGAGACGAATGACCTTTTAAATGCAATAAAATCCGTCATAAAATTCCTGCTTTATGTTGTTATAAAACATATAAAAAGATAAAAAAAAGGAACAAAAATTGTTGAAAATAATTAAAATCAATACCTCCAAATCTATATCATGTGTTAAACAATCCAATGTACTGTCTTCTAACCAAGTCAATCCAGATAATTCGGTTTGACAAGCAGTAGAAATTAATTTTGCATTTGTTATTTTCTCTTGTGATGTTTCAGTTATTCTTCTTTTAACTTCAACAACAATTGGTTCCTGTGCTGTTAGAAATGCCCGAACTGCATCCTCATGTGGGAAACTGCTAACGTCAGTCCCATTGACCTGAAATTTAATTTACAATACGTACAATTATGTTATAATTGGAAATATTTTAATTGGAATAACAAACACAATTGTACTATAATTATATTGTTATTGATATCGTTTCACTACTTAAACCATAATAGAGCCAACAGAGCAAATACTGGGTTTTTCACGTAACTATGGTCAATAGCAATAATCTCGCTATCATTGTTACTTATTTATTGAAAAAATAATTGCTAAATATAAGGAGTTGAAGGCGAACACCTAGCCATGAATTAGAGGTGAAAACGTCCTTCTACGATTTTTAGAAATAGGAGAACTTCCCTAGAATTTTGGCCTCCTATATACAAGAGGCATTTTGGCCGCTCTTTTTCACAACATTATTATATGAACAATAAAAACTCCAATAGGACTTAAGGGGACATTTTACTCAATTCGTACATTTTCCTTCATAAGTGGCTAAAACTTGATTTTGAATATTTATCATCAGGGGAATTTAAATAAAAAATTGTAGGAGCTTTTCAAATCTTTAAAAATTTTCCCGATATGTTTGTTAGTTTTTCGATAATTGGAGCAAATTTTAAAAAAAAATCGAACAGTCATGCTATGCATCATTTTAAAGATAAAGAAGCATACTCTTGTACGTTATGAGTGAGCATGCCTCTGGTTGAGATAGGTCCTGTACGGAATCCCCCAGTCACAAACTTAAAAAAAGATGCAATAAAAATTTGAAGAGAATATCCACAATTGTTACCCTAATGTAATAAACCTAAATCTACAGTTTACTTTATCGAATTGGCAAGTGCCTTGTAAATTTACTACTACCAATTCTTGGCTCACATTTTATGACGTCATTCATTCAAATTTTTCAAATTTTTTTTCCAAGATGAAATTAATTTTTCAAAAAGGACAAATTTTTTAAAAAATTCATACAATATTGGGCAATTTCCAAAAGTCGGCGTAAATTCTTTTAATTTATAAAAAATTTTCATCCCCAACAGATAGTCCAGACCAGTGTTTCAAAAACTGTAGTATGCGTACCCCTTAAGAATGGGATTATGTGGAAAAAAAAACACAAAGTACTCTTTGCAATTTCTTGACGAAAATTATTTAATGTTACGAAACTTACAGAAGGGGTACATAGATGTCGAAACTTTGTGAAATACTGATCTAGGTGTTCCATTCAATTGCTCATAAAAATTATTTTATTCAATAAACACATAAGAAAGTTATGGGGAAATTATTGCAATTTTCAATATTTACGTGAAAAGCTCTGTATTTTATTGAATTTCTATTGAATTATAAAATACATCTATAAAATGGTGACTAATTCTCAAGAGATTATTACGTTGGAGTAGAAAATATAAGGACAGACGGCTTCATTATTTTGAAATTCATCATTTGTGTGGTATTTTTTCGCTTCTAATAAGTGTGTATTTAACCGAACAATAGATATCTAATGATTCTTTAATATTGTTATAAATCACAAAAATTCATTCTTATATTTCATAATTAATATTCAAGTAGGCTTTAGGTGTTTAGTTAATAAAAAAGTCGAGATGAATAACTAACAAATTGTATTCAGCTTCCCCGGAAGATTAATCTGTAAGTAAATGTTCTGAAAAGATACTTGAGGGAATGGTAAAGTTCATAATTACGTAATTAAATTTGAAGAATCGTTGGAATAAAGTTGGCCGTCTTATTACTAGACTATTTCATAAATAAAAACACATAAGTACACTTTATGTTTTTAGGGGAAATTTACGCGACTTCAAAACTCATCTTATAATTTTTAATTAATCCGCCTTATAAAAACCGATTTACTTATACATACATAAGTATATGAATTTATGAACAATGACTGGCTTACAATTAGATGTCATACTTTTTTTTTGTTCCCTTTCAATTCATTGATTTGAAATGTCACGAACAGAGGGGATGTTTAAATAGGATGGTCGAAAATACAATTGTATTAGGTATTTTGCTTCCTGTCACAGTTCACAGTTGGAGATCCTGATAAACAAGTTATATCCCAGTTTTCATTGAAACATTTATCTGGACTGATTTTGTTCGTTTTGTCTTTTTTTTTCCACGATGTCATAATTAAGTTGTCTCTATTTCATGCTAACAAAATACGTTTATCATGTTTATATTGGAAAGTACATGGAAAATTGATCAAGAAGAAATTATTTGATTAACAACTACCATAAATAGAAACTTTTCAATTCAAATTAATAAATTCTATAGAACTGAGTATTTAGTATACTAGATAGGAGTACAAATATTATAAAATTCGGTTATAACTATGAAACTTGGATGTACGTTTTATATGTGAGTTGTTATATCAAATACAACTTTAGAGTCTTGTAAAACTTTTAAAAGATTTCTTTAAATTATAACGAGCAAAATTTCGAAATTGTATCAATTTAATGAGAGTCAGTTCTATATTTGACAAATTTAGTTTACATATACAGTATAAATTTTCCAAGAAATAGAATTTGCTGAAAATATTACATCTGTACAACGGAATTTTTAAATATTTGGTATAACATTCTAGTTGACCTAATGTTTTGACCCGCGCATATTAAGATTATATTCTTCTGCCACACCGGCTTTTTTTTATTTTGGGTCTATTGTAAGACTTGAAAAACTATTCATAGCTATAAACGCCTAGTTTTCGGTGTGTTTGTGATCTAAAATAATTTATTTCTTCAAGATTGCTAGCGTTGATTTATAGTTAATGAAAAATGTCAAATTATGCATGCAAAATTTTTATATTTTATTGCTGGACTTTGTTCAAACTGAAGTCAATCTGTTTCAAGATATCTCAAAAGAAATTGTTTATTATGGTGACTTTACTGAAAGTGAAAAATTTCGATTCTCGACTAAAAAGTTTTTCCTCTACTTTAGTGTTAATATATAGAGTTAGTATACCTACGCTTCTACCTCATGCATGATCCCATATATCAGATCTAAATAATATAAAAAGGCTTAAACTTACGCTTCATCTCCCATATTTATCCGATGGTGGACAGAAATTCTGCCCATTTGAGCTCTAGATATACGAACGAATAAGATCCTAGGGTCATCGATACGTGATTTGTATCGATTTCAGCTATAGGGTATGTCAACGTTATCAATTTTATAAATGAGTTGCGATCTCATCTGAGTACGTATTCAACCAAAATGAAATCGTATGGTTATTGGTTTCTTGACGAAGGTGACAGCACAATTTTATAACATTGTACAAGAGAGAAAAAGAAAAAGAACATATCAAACTTTACTGAATAGAAAAAATTTACAAAATTTTGAAATTTTTCTATAAATTGCTTACAAAAGGACCGAAAGCACAAGTTATATGAAATACGATATCAATAGCCTTTCATTCAAGAAATATCGCATTTCTTTATTATACTTTCAAATAAGAAAATTCAATAGACAGAAGTTTGATTTGATGCCTATTAAGCGTTTGATGTTAATAATGACTTTTTGTTCTACACTTTATTCTGTGCAAATTACTTTGTACAGAAGTAGCACGAATTAAATTTCAAATTTTGACAATTTAAAAACCAAATAGAAAAATTGAACAGATTTTTTCTATACCCGAATGAGAAAAAAGTCAAGATAAAAAAATGTAAGTTAAAAATATTCACAAAGAGTTGCTTTTTTATTAATCGAAAATTTATAGCTCCTTCATTTTACCATGCAAGAGAAGACTACGTAATAATATTGAAAGATTTTATCTTATAAAAGCTTCCCTATTTTAGTACTTTAAGTGTGTGCTTTAAAACGAAATGTATCTGATAAATTAGAAGACTCGATTTTTCTTACTTATTGTTAGAATACGTACACAATATACATTTGTACGTATATTTGATAATGTAAATGCGAAATTGTTCTAATTTTTCTTGTCGAGAAATTCGATTCAAAATCACGGTCTTTATAAATTATTTGTGGCACCTCTCAAGACCATTAATTATGTAAAATGTTTAGACTACGTTCATGGATAATGCTACCAGCGGTGTAGAACGAATAAACGATGAAAACAAGAGTACATACATATTTTGTCTACCTTGTACATACTTTTTGTATTTATAATAAATGAAATTCCTGTATTAGAACAATAAATATAAAAATTTCGTCAGCACTCATAAGATACTTATATATTTATTATTTATATTTAGACGGGAACTAATTAAGGATCAGTTGTAGAATTGTTAAACTACAAATTTTTTATGAAAATTTACTATGCATGCAATACAAATAAGGGTGAAGAGGTAGTAGTTGTTCACGATGGGGGATGATGATTGTGTTTGCGTTAGGTTGTACGCACAACGATACTGGAGATGTATTATTGTTAAGGCCATTGCTCACTACTTTCAATGGAAATGCATCTTTAGAATATACAGGGTGTTTCACGCAAGGCTGGTTATAGTTATGATTTTTCGATTAATTTATAGACTTGTAGTAGGATGGTAGTCTTCGGAGAATATTTTCGTGCAGTTCACTTCCAAACAACGTTTTTTTCTCACAGAGGAAATAACGATTTATTCTGAGTTATGTTTCGTATGCAGGCGCGACATTGCAAAATTTTTATTTTTTTTTTGATCGGCTTTAAAATGAGCTACGGAGCTCCTAATTTTGACAAAATTTTCTCTAGCAGCCAACTAATATGAGTAGGCATAAGAAATATCCACCTGATAATTTGTCGTCATTACTTTGAAATCACAGGTACGGTTAAATTTGATTGAAATGAGTGTAAAAATTTTGAAATCTTTTTACCTTCAATAAAGAAATAGTCTGCAACAATCAAGACATAAAAGGAGAAATCTTCGCGTAAAGCAATAATAAAATTATTATCGGCTATTAACACAATTCTCTGCATTCGTTATACGTTTTCGTTCTTTGATCATTAATTACCACCCATCACATTGTCCTAAATAAATAGCTATGACTATAGAAATAGAACTAAAAAAAAACACTTATCTGATAAAAATTTCTTCTAATTAAACACAGTTTTTAAATAGAAATTAAGTTCAATATTCGTATAAATAATGAATTAATTGAGTAGTGTACGTATGTGTTGTTTCAAATCGAGTGGCGGCTGTCTTGTGCTGTTTCAATGAACTGACTTAATGATAGTAGTGTACATTTCATACAGTTTAGTTTATATAAAGAAGCGCACGTGCGTCTTAAAACATTTGTACACAACACACATATGCAACAAAACTATCCTATGACAGTAAAGAAAATCTGTTCGACATGATTTATGTTATAATTTATGCGGTAAAGCGGATTTATACTATAACGAAATTCGAAACACAGCCAACCACAAATGTACATACATAAACATAAGTTTTATATAAATCCAAGAAATATTAACACCTATATCTCCAAAGATGGTAACAATCGGTGGGTAATCAGTAATTGAAGTGAAACAGAATGTAATCCAAAATTGGAAAATTGCAATGATTGTCTTCGACATGATCATATCAATCCAAAACACGTCATATTGTAAAAAAAAAAAACAATTTACAATTTTATAGTATAAACAAAAATAATTATAAAAATGCTTAACAGGGAGTGAATATGAAACGAAATTGTAATAGAATAGGTGTTTTTTGCAGTGGAAGCCGTAAACGGTTCGATAAAATGAAACCATTCAATAAATCAAAGTGGTGTAACACCTTTTGTTGATGAAATGAAGTTCAATATCCGGTTGGGATAATCAACAACATAGAGGGATGACCATGTATCCATTAGCAATGAAGCTTAAAATTTCTGTATTATACAAATATATCTATACTATAGTATACTACACATGATAGAATACTTGACAAAGATAGAAGAATAAATGATTATAGAGGAGTGGTTGTAGTTTGAGCATGACTGACGTGTAAAAGGTTACACACTGACTTCCCCCACAATCTAGAACAAATGGTCATCTAGGGGGAGACTTTCAATGAGGATCAAATTATAACGAAAATTGATATAGTCATAATTTAAACGAACACAGCATATCATTGCTGACTTAATTAGATATTCACCTTTATGATTATTAATTAACCATGTTATATAATAAACGAAGCCTAAATAAACTTGAATTAATAAAGAATATTATCTTTTAACCTTTCTCTAGTTATAAAATTTAAGTAAAGCTAAGTATAATCAAATTATTTTATTTATATCTACATATTTACCATAATAATATTTGAACTATGAAAATATTGTTCATCAAAATCGATTTAGTTTTTATATAATTTTTTACTTGTGACGATTTAATGTCGGCGTAAGAATTCAACTTCAGTACAGAAAGTCATCCTGAAAAGGATATGTCTCTCATTTCCGCTTTTTTTCCTCTAAAATCATTGGAGACAATTTAGCAGAGATCAGCTAAAAGAGATTCGTAGAAAAGATAGAAAACAACAAACACATCTGCAAACAGAAAATGAGCCATTTGCTGTGGAAACGTATTACACTCTACATAAATATGATGTGAAATAAGAGTACATTAATTGAATAGCTTAGTGTAAAAGTCTACTCAAGATGTACATCTAACTCACCTTTCTACACCCTTGCCGCCGACTGTATAGTTTATGCGTTTTATCATTACGAATGTAATGAGAAACATTCCAACTGTCAACGTGCACTTCCGTGGACCTTTTCATACTCATTATCTACTTTTCCGCTTCACCATATATGTAGGTATAAAAAACGCATATTCAACCATATGTTATACTAATGTTGATATTAATATATCTTTATTTGACATGTCAATAAGGACGATTATTAAAAAAAAAAAATACCGCCATTTAATGTTCGCCTCTTTCACAACGTTCAAGAAATATTTTCAATAAGTTGAATGATTCTCCCCTATTGACAATGCTTTTCAGTAAATAGAGGCATTTACTATAACGCGTATTCAAATTTTTTCTTTTTTTTTTATTTCTACAAAAATCAGCATCCTAAGTCCACTTTACAAACTCAGCAAAATATCGTAGAATACTCCATTTGGAAGAATTCTATTCAAAATGATAAACATAATTTTATGCAAATGGGATACGGAAATGAAAACATCAGACGTTTATATATCAAAACATCTATCGTCTTTCGTGCTTTTATCGACAAGTTGTCGCCACTACAACGGCACTCCTTACATCACACTAATTATTATAATTAACAAAATCAACTTTAAAACAACAAGTGAATTTAATCGTTACAAATTACAAACGTTGTCAATAAATATTGACATTAATTTAAAAATTTAAACAATATCGAGAAATGATAATGAGTGATGTGGTAGGTGTTTCAAGTTTTTGAAAAGGAGGTAGAAATATATAGCAACAGCGTAGAATAGAATGGAAAATGGTATAGCTACGTTTGTCGTGTAGAATTCTAAACTGATTGTGTTATAGGGCGCGTGACGGAAGTGTTAAAACAGGGTGCTAATGGATATTTAATCTAAAAACATTTGTGACAAATCGAGGGTGTCCTGGATTTGCTGTTTAATACTTATGGAATAAGCGAACTGTATAGAATTGTATTTGTATATGAATTCCGCCAAACAATATACGTATTTCATTTTGCAATTGTTTGTTAAATGTAAAATCCAATATGTGTAAGATAGGAGAACAGTTTCTAGGTGTTTTAACTGTCAAGTTCAGAATTCTAACTAGATTGTTTGTAAGTTAAAATCTATCTCCGTCTTGAAAAGCGTCGACCAAGAATGTGGCCACGACACGCATGTAGAATAGATTTAGAGAGATGGCATCAGTCATCCCTTTGTTAGACTAGATTCAGATGTGCCGGCGGTATTCCCGCGAGACAAACATCAACCAAATGTGAACACGTTACACTAAATTACATGCTTCTATGTTTCTGCTTTCTCTATACTAACAGGTACAGACGAGAAGACACAAACAAGACGATCGGTATATGTTGTCACATACAACATTTGAGGACAGATTTAACGGACCATATTTTGACAGGCACTATTGCTCATGTATTAATCATAACACATTACTAGCTAAATCTCTTTATAGGCCATTATTTATCTTTTACGACAATATCTATGGACTTTTTTTTTTATTTTATTTTTTTCACCGAAACGCACCACCACCAATGCCATCATTCTACCCTACACACACATACACAAACGCACAAAAATAAATATGTGGAACAATTTCTTGATAACACTAACTGCTTCAGTAAAATATTATCGTTATTATTGTTATTATTATTATATATACCGGGTTATTCACGTAAGGCTGACAATCTAAATGCGGAACACATTTTATGAAACTCCTATTAATTGACGAGCGGTTGGAAAAAATTTTCAAGGATTTATAGGGTAGTACCGGGAGATTATTTCAGTAAAATCAGAACCTCGTAGCTTATTTGAAAGTTCTGATGAGGTCACGATTTTTAAAAACTGCTCGAAAACGTAAAATTACTAAGAATGGCTCTAGGATCCCCCCAACATTGATTTTTTTCTTTTCCTCCATTTTCATCTGGAACGGGAGGAAATGTGTCGCATTTTTTCTAGAATGCAATGGAGGAAAAAATCACCCTTGAGAGGGTCTTCTTCCGAGACATTCTTATTGTTAGTCGTTTTGCGTGTTTGAACACTTTTTGAAAATCGCTACATAGTGTAAAACGAGCGCTTTGGATCAACTTCCAAATGAGCCACGAGGTTCTAATCTTGCTAAAACGATCAAAAGGGACTACCCTATAAGTCCTTGAAATATTCTTCGAATCGCTAACCCACTAATAGGAGTTGTCATAAGAAATTCACTGCCATTTAACACTAAGCGTTGTCAATTCTTATAAAACTTCTATTAGACGGTGGGCGATTCTAAAGATATTTCAAGGATTTACAGGAGGGTTCCTAGAGAATTTTTTAGGAAAATAGGAATCTTTTAGCATATTACTGAAGTTGGTCAAAGAACCACTAGTATTGACGATGTTGCGATTTTCAAAAATTACTACTCATAAAATGAATAATTGTAAGAATGGATCGAGGATCTTCCCATCATTGATTTTTATGTTTTTCTTTTTTGATCAACTTCCATATGATCTACAAAGTTCTAATTTTGCTAAAATGATCTCTAGTTATTACCCTATAAATTATTAGAAATTTTTTTTTAATCTTTAGCCAAATAATTGAAATTGCCAGAAGGACATAAAGTCTGAATTGAATAACCTGGTTTGCTACGTATCTGCTCAATAATATAAATCAAAAAGAGATTTCTTCACAAAAAAATGAAAACTGTTAATTATAGGAACGGCCGAAAATATCTCGTTGTCCAATTTGTCGCAGGCCGCACGTTTTCCGATTGGTTATAATTACTCAAAGTTTTACCAGGCTTAGTTTTTATCCTTTTATACGAACCGAATTCAATCCGTCCCCGTTCAAAATCTTAAGAAATTGTGATTGTAAGTTATTTTAATCAAATAATGAAGGCTACAGGAATTATTCATCGGTTCACTATTTAATTAATGGAAAGAATTAAGTATTGTAAATAACTTATCCAGGGTGTTTTTACTTGAAATTATCCGTAACTATTACAGACTTAAAGCATTAGAGTTTTTGTTATCCTTCAAGTAGGTAATTAATAAGTGTCAACTTGTTATTCACAGATGTTTGCATTGATTATTTTGTTAATCAGATTTTAACCAGTTTAAGAAGTAACAAAAAAAAAAATAAGAATAAAACGATAGAAAATTAAATTCTTCATATATATGAAAAGAACAATTTTAATAAAATGGAATGCTACTATAAAATTCGTAGACGAATTATTACAATACAAAGTTGAATTTCCTGTATCAATTTGTGAAAATTATTAAATATTCAAGCCAACCTGCAAAATTTACAACTTTTATTAATAGCTTAAAGTTAGAGAAGTTGTAAAATCACATCTACGTAAAAATATATTTTTTGTAGAATTCTTTTTCAGTTAGTGTTTAATTAAGTTGAATCCCGTTATAATTGAAGTATTAAAAACGCTATTCTATCAAAAATAAAAATAACTTGTTTAAGAATAAATCATGAAACTTTATCCAATCCAACTCGGTAATACATAGAGTTAAATCATCTATATTTAGTTTACTATATTATTTCCGAACTTTTCGATATTATGATAAACTTCTACAAAGATTATGGGACAAAATGGTATCTAAGGCCTATATTTATTCTTCTAACAAGATCTAATAAAGAGAGTAAATAAAAAAGTTTTTGCTTTAAATTGACCATAAATTCACCAGAAACTTCCTCTTTGTCGATTGAGGAAAACTTGAAATAATTTCGAGTTTGATAGAGAAAATAGTGGAGAGTAAATAATCGGTTAATTTCGATTAAATAAAAAGACCTTGATGATTTTCAAACTTATCGTTGGTTCAATTCGTTACGGAAACCTTGTAATAACCATCAAAGTTTCAGTAACAAATTCCTTCAGGCTGAAGAAGACCCAGTAGTAGATAAAATTTCTAAAGGATCATGTGATGAGAATGATAGCCGTTGACGAAAACACAGTAACTTGATTAAATACGTGCAATCGTATGAAATTGGTCTAATTGGCAATAGTGGCTCGAGCCCTTCCCCATTCTATTTTTAACGACAAAAAAAGACTTCGAACGCCAATAATGGCTATTGAAAAGGAGAACATTTACCAAAAATCGATGTCCACTCATATTCTTTAGATAAAATGCAATTCGACGTTTGCAATTCTTTTACTGACGAAACACAACACTTGATTGATGAGTTGGGGCTATACTTCGAGTCGCATAGCTTTTCAATTTAATTTTATAAATGACTTTCACCGAAATTCTATAACAGTTGGATATTTTCTAATTAAAGTGATTAAATCATCAGTATCGTCAAAGGAAACTAATAAAATTTAATTACAAAGCATCATATACGTTTAATTAATCAAATAATAACTTTATAATAGCTAGTTGGATAAGATAGTTTTAAACAAAACAACTAAAGGTACATTTACACATACACTCCTGTCGTCGAACTTTTCGTATATTCTTCATCTCTTATGAAGGAGAATAAATTGAAAAAATAGTATACAGGATGGTACACAAGAGTCATGTGCGATACGCTCATAACTTTAGTACCTAAATAAAAACCGATGTTAAAGTGAAACCGGAAAATCTAAAATCCAATGCTTTTTAAACTTGAATGTTGAAACCTGTAAAATCCAAGTAAATAATATGATAGACCAAACTCTATCTTTGGCTCTTGGGTCTGATTTAACTCCGGACGGCACACAGAGCGAAAAAACTGTTAAATATTTAACACTCGTATTGAAAATTAAACTTCACACTTTACTTAAGGGGACTAGAACATGAAAATATAGACAGATTTTCAAATATTTTCCATTATAATAACATGGTCGTGAAAGTAGGTAAAATTATCGAAATTTTCATACCAATAATCAGTCAAATTAATTAATTTTAATAACTGTAAATAACAAGTGAAAAGGGGGTTCAAAATGTCCGTCTAAATCTCTAATTTTCAAAATTTCCTCTTAAGCGAACTTCATGTCATTTTCACTTTGTAAAAAAAGAGTATGATCCTCTATGTTTAAAATTATGCATAGCGTCACTATGTTCGAAAATTCTCAAATTTGCTCCAGTCATCGGAAAGCTAACAAACATATCGGAAAAATTCTTGAATAAATGGAAAGCTCTTGTTCTAATATCGGCCAAATTTTAACCAATTATGAAGGAAAATGTACGAAAAAACAGGGTCCAAAAGTTTTCTCTGTCATTTAGAATTTTATCACATTTTCCTTAAATAGAAAGCTTCAGGATATGCACCTTGAAATGCTCTATCCAACGCACATTTACTTTTCACAATATCTCAAAAAACAATTGAGATATCAATGTTTGAAAATTGGCAATTTTCATAATTATGTCTATAGTCTCCCGAAGAAACACATTTTTCATTATGTTTTCGCATTTTTACAAATTTTATAATATAATTTAGTAAGACTGAAACAAATAGATCCTAGTAGAAGTGTAATTATTATTACACTGGTTCCGCCATGATCTGCAATTGCCACCATTTATCTAAAGACCAGTAAAATAAAGTGATTATAAACGTGAGTCTTGTAATTAATGATAAGTACAGTTGAATGTTAAAGAATAAATATTGAGTATTAGAATTAAATTAATTACTAAAAAAGATGGTTGGATTTGACGATTAATTTAACCATAAATTGAATTGTTTATATTACCATTTACGGTTGATTTTATTTTTATGTTTTCTCTGGATTGTTGATTTATTGTGGAAATGCTTGATTTATCCCCAAGAAATGTTGAAAATATTAACAGGAAATTGCCATCACACATACGAAAGTTAATTTTATTGCTACCAATAAATCATTATTGACTGCACGAATATAATTTTGAAAAATAAAAGTTCGTGTTTTTTTAAACAGTAATATTATAAGTTTAGTAAAAATCTTCAAATTTTGATGTGATTAACTTTGAATTTTAGTGTAAAATTTGAGAGAAGCCAAACATGCTAACAAATTTTATGCGTACACACACATTATAAAATAAAACGAAAACAACAACAATAAATCTATAAATTTTCAAGTTAGACATTCAGAATTTTAATGTTTCACCCGTAAATATGTCAATTCGGGCACTTAACAAAAATACAACTCATTTTTGTTCCATAATGTTGAAATTTATAGCAGCATATTTAAACAAAAGTAACGGCAGTATTTTATATTAGCCTGAAATAAAATTTATAATCTATTATAATTTTGTTTTCAATTGTCTCCGATTGGTTTACACCGGAAGGAAGGTGTAAAATAGCAGACGGGTAATCCTAGGCATTATTTCCAGACGCCAAGTCTATTAAATATTGGCTTTATATGTGTGTGTGCGTGTGTGTGTGTGCGCCAGTCAGTTGATTGTGCTTTAAAAGCCAAAATAACAGTTATACCTGCACATAACGGTTATATTCTATATGTAGTCTACAAGGATAGCGATAGAAATTTTGTGGAAAAGCGAAAAGAGTTTGCAATCGGTGGATATTCCCAACTAAGCTTTCTATTCGCGTTTCTGTTTTGTATTCTGATGTGAATGCAGTTTGTGACACAACTGCTTGTTAGCTTTATAAATTTGGTAAAAAATCAGCCAATTCACTTAAAGAATCGGTATAGGTTTATATTGATTTTTTTTCAACAAAAAAGAAATCTGCCCTTCATTATACAAGAATTATTTATAATGGGAAACCTTTAAATAAGCAATTGACACCATGACTTCAACATTTCACTATGGAAACGTGTGTGTAATTTATAAAGGGAAAAAATCGTTTACTTAAAAGAATCAAATTTACAATGTTGAGATTGTTGTATAAGAACTCACCGTAATATTTTGGCGTGCTTGAGGAAAACGTTGGAAAACGGGGGGTGAATGCATTTAGAAAAGTGGAAGATATTTCTCTTTCCGGATGTAGGACGGTTACCACTTCCATACGGAAACTTGAAATGACAAGTAATAAGTAACCGCACTCGCTAGGTGTCAGGTGGACTATATGGCGCCTCCAGAGTGCTAAAGTACTTTGTAAGTTCTATATCGATCGATTTTGAATGAAAACTACACCTGCTCTAATTTTAGGTTTCACTTTGTGACTTATTTACTGTCTTTCACAATAAAATATTTTATATTATTATTATTATTATTATTTACGTATACAGACGATTATACTGTTTATTTGAATAAAATTTGTCAATCATTAATGTAATAAAAAGGTCTTCTTAAAAGCAAATTGGATTCCCATCAAAAGCTAAATTTTCAAAGTGCTTTCTTTTAACACCTATTCGTCGCCTCTCTTCAAACATCAAATCAAATCTTGTTTACATTCATTTAGACACACGACGGACGTGCGATATCGAACGGGTGGGTTTGTATAAAATTTTGACGTTTTTTTCTTTCTTTTTCTTCATCGAACGCTTCAACTAAATGTGACATCTTGACTGAAGAGCATCCTATTTAAAATCAACGTTATATTATAGATTTGGCCAATTTATTTTCTTGTTTACATTATTATACCCAACTAAATCATAAATAAAACTTTACACGATAAAACGTTTAATGTTCATTTTAGATTTCTAATTGCTTTGTAGTCTATGGCACAAGCTGGAATAATGTACCACAGGATTTGATTTAGTTCTAAAAATAACTTGACATCCGCAGATACAAACGCCTTAAATTACCTTTTCGTCTTTAATTTAACCTGCTGCGTACACAAGATCTTGTATTCAGTTTTAAGATTAAAGGCTTATATTGTTGTATTTAATTATAATAACGAGAATTTTTGCTTCTAGTGAAATATTATTAAACATAATTAGAATATGGTATTTACAACATTCTTTCACAAAGTAAGGAAAACTCGACTATTCCAAATATATACTAAAATATTGACGGTTCACCTCCTTCAGGCAGGTTTAAGCTATCTTGAAAGATACTATACATATAGAAATCATTGAAATTCTTGATTAAGAACATACAGAACTCGCGCTTTTATTTACAAATTAAAAGCAAATATGTTTAATTGAGCGAAAACGTAATCGAATTGTTGGTAAAAGTTAATAATAATAACAATAATAATAATAATAGAACTGTGAAAGAAACTGAATGAGAAGATAACATTTAAACTAGTTGTTGGAGCGTGTATAGAAAATATCTCCTTTACGATGCCGTGACGTTGAATTGATGAGAAACAGTATACACACCAAGTTTGCGAAAAATATGCAAGATAATGTTGAAATCTTCCCTTTAAATCTTGAACGAAATTTATATTAGGTATTAGACTTTAATGTAAAGAACAGATAAAGAAACGTATCGAAGTTGGGCTATGTAATATATTAATCCAATCTCCGAATAATTTATAATATCTTTCTACTATGAATTCTCTAAAATGTTTCAATGTCTAATCAGAAATTCCCATCAATTCTATATTAGTGGAAAAATTTAAATCGATTTATCGTTAAATTCACAATAAATTGAACGACTAATTTTCATTTAATGAATTAACCATTAAAACGACTATTCAATACATCTGATGATGATGATGATGATGATGATGATGATGATGATGATAATATAGATTATATTCTAGTCGATAAGGACCACTCAAAATGTCATTAAACGGTGACAAAACTATATTATTGTGATTGCATGACAACATATTTTCCATTGGCTACAATTCATGCTACAAATACAAATAAATGGGTGTTGTACAAAATGAAAATTTCATTTGATATAGAATAGATAAGTGTTTGTTTATTTATTCAACAAATATATTGCAGCTAGAAGAATTTGATCGTTTGACCGAAAATTTGTGAGACTGTTATATTCTTAACTTACAAAGAACTGAAACATAGAGAAACGTGTATTATAAATAATTTAGCACAGAACGAGGTATCCATCCATAATAGCTCCATTAGTGGATTGAAAATTATCATTTCTTTTTTTAGTCTTAACTTCATAAGTAGCAAAAAATTAAAAATGAATACAATTGTGGAATTGTTCATTCCTTAGCGAATAAATAAAAAATTCGCTAATAAATAAAAGATAAAAATTTAATTAAAACAGTTTTATATTATACATACTTAAAATCAAAAATGTATAGCACTTTAATTAGATTACATACCTAACTAAATTTAGTTTTTATTTTGATTATTTGTAAATAATAACGATGATGTATATGATAATAAAATCAATGCATTTATAAATGAATTTCGTGTAATTGATTAGTAAAATTTTAATCAACATTAATTAAAAATTATTCGTAATTTGACATGAATAATAATTTCGGTAGAAAATGCGATCTACCAAATTTGTTTAATAAAATCAATAATTATGCCTAATTTTAATGTTAAAAATATTTCTCTCCGGATGACGATAATTATAATAACTAAATTGTAGTGGAAATACAATGAGTTATTCATTTTCTGGTTTATATTACAGTATACTAATCGAATCATTTTAATAGGCTAACTCCGAGCTAATCAAAATTCTCTAGAAAATTTAATTTCAATATGCTGAAGTAAACAGGAAGTTTGAACTTTGTCCTTATTGTAATAAAAGAAAACTTTACTGAAACTGACTAACCGCCTTTATATTAAAATTGACTTCCATTCATTTCTTTGACGGTGTTTTATTGAATCAAATAAACAATCACAACAGCTAATGGGTTACATAGAAGTTTAGTTTACAGACCAGTGGTTAACACCAATTCGTCGTAATTTACACAAAATTCTCTTTAAATAATTGAAACAACCCAAATTTGTGTCATATTTAAATAGTTGAACAAGTAAAGCCCCGTCCACATTACACGAACGAGCGCGAACGAGCGTGAACAAACATCAAAATACGGCGGATCTCCACAAACACCGACAAACATGCGCATACAGCACAAAATGCCATGACCGTAAATTCGTTTGTGATCGGCTAAATGTCACAATTTATGTAATAATAATAATAATAATAATAATAATAATAATAATAATAATAATAGTAATAATAATAATAATAGTAATAATAATAATATATGCAAATATTACAACATTGAAGTAGTGGATAAATGGTATTTACATCAACCACAAGAAGTAACAGAAACATCAGATGTGACCATACTATGGGATACCCAGATACAAACAGATCGGCACATACCAGCAAATAAACCAGATATTATAATCAAAGATAAGAAAAATAACAATTGTCTCATTATAGATGTAGCTATACCATCCGATTATAATTTGTTACAGAAAGAAGCTGAAAAAAGAATCAAATACAGAGACCTACAGATCGAGATCCAGCGTATGTGGAACATGAAAGTCAAAATTATACCTGTGATAATTGGAACAACTGGATTAATTTCGAAAAACCTGTCAAAAATTATCAATGAAGTACCTGGTCAACATAACATCCAAATTTTGCAAAAAACAGTCTTATTGAGAACGGCCCACATTATTAGAAAAGTCATACACTGAAGAAAATTTTAAGATCATGCCTAAGAAATATGGTATATTTCCGGCAAATACATATAATTAATGACCATTGTTGTAATGTGAAGACCAATAAATAATAATAATAATAATAATAATAATAATAATAATAATAATACTAATAATAATAATAATAACGATAATCACTAGGAAAAATAGACAACCGTAATAATAATAATAATAATGAAAAAAAAAACGTTCAACGCGGATTATTTGGTAGTATATACTACCAAATAACAAATTGAAAAATAATAATAATAACGCTAATCACAAAAAAATTTAGACAATAACCGTAATAGTAATATAAGGAAAGCGGACACCTACAAATAGAATGACCGTGGATTAGTTATTATGGCCCGCTAAATTATCATAACTTGATAAATTTGTCACAAATATGTATGTCTGATTTTTTATTCTTGATAAAAAAATCATCGCAATCACAAAAATTTAGATTTGTGACAATTAATACAAATTACTGTATTTTTTAAGAAATCTGTGAATATTCTATCAAATTTACACAAAATCTCTCGATTTTGGTGATCGTTTTTACTTTTTTACCCAAAAAGTGGTATAAACTGAAATTAAGGTTATGTTACAACAGGCGATTGATAAGGAATTTGATTGCTTTTTAGAAAATTTTATAGGAAAAATTCACAAGATTTACATGTCAAACAGGCCAACCTGATACAACAATAATTTATTTATGATTTATTGTTAATAATAATAACAGAAAAAAACTAAAAGCAAATGATTGAGGTTATGTGCTAGTGGGAGTTTTACAAAAATTCAACCACAAAAAACACTTTTTGAACAAACATTTATAAAATATCCATTAATTTAACAATGACCTCAATAATTTACAAAAGTTGAGATTTTTTACAATTATTACAAATTGTATTTATTTAATAAGTCTGAGTATTTCCCCAGTTAATCCATAATTTTTCATATTCCAAAGAATTCTGTGGCACAAGAGAACAGTATCATCTGGTCATTTCATTTTTACACAACAACAATAAATAATGCAATTACAATAATAAAGATAACTGTAATAATAATAAAAATAATAATAATAATACCTATAATGAATCTATCCGCGGACACCAGAAATTTGTAATGAACAGCGCAAGCGCAAGAACTGAATTCAGCGAACAAGACAAGCATCGAAAAATTCCCGTCCACACTAGGCGAGCGCGAACGAACTCAAAAATACAGTTTCCTTTGAAGTACCGCCAAGCCATGGGTAACTGTTCGGGATGTATTTTCACGCTCGTTCGTGAGCGGCGGCCCGTCCACACTACGCGAATTGTTGTTTACATTTGTGATCGTTCGCGCTCGTTCGTGTAATGTGGACGTAGCTTGAGAATTTTATGTTTCTATGTCAAAATTATCGAATTCTTCACCCGATTTATGACTGTGTCAACCATATTCTAATAGCTCATTTTTATTATTTGCTTTGAAATATAACATAATAAAGTGAAGAGAAAGTTAGGATGATGCTAGTAGTTATATACCATATTGGCAACTTGAATTAAAAACATCGGAAAGTATATCGTTCATAAAAAGGAGTAATTTTATAATCCACGTTATATAATCGATATAAGCCAGAGATAGAAAAGTAAAAAGATGGTTGAATGTTTCTAGTTCAAGTTGCCAGACCGGTAGATGAGTGACTAAAGTTGTTAAATGGCTTTTGTAGTTTTTCCATTTTATCTTTCTGGTGAGTAAAATAGAATAATTCACAAAGAAATTTCCAGAAAGGTCTAGAAATAAAACAAACTGACACATTTATTGTAGACGGTTTGAGAAACACCGGTCTCTATTTAAAATAGAGTCATCTTTTCCTATCGATTGATAATATTTTCTATAGAGAAAAAATATTTGAAGATTACCGGCACATTTATACTGCAAATGATTGTATACATATATTTTCGTCGATATTTGCCACGAAACAAATACAATGGTAACGAGGCCATATGGCCTTTAGAACAACCGCAGGGTGTCTCTTATCTAGGTGGTCCAACTAAAACCAAATGGAATAGCATAGATATATCATTCGTTGTCACACAAACCAGCACAAATGTTAGAGAGGATCATTTTACATACGTGACATGTCAATCTTCCTATTTGACATTAATACATTATATGACAAGAATAATTGAAGAAATTTTAAAAATTTAACGAACAAAAATAAGAGACATGCTGAAATAATTTCAAGAAATATACATTTTCAGTGCAACGTATTATTTATGTATAATATGTACATGTATATAGTATGTACATCGTTGAATCCGCTAAGCTGTGTAAAAAGTGTGAGTCTAAAATAGGTGTGTATGTATTTTTAAAAGCACGTGTACAGTTAAATACTGAATAAACTATCGTATCCATAAACACGAAACAGATTCTTTGATACAGAAAAATATAATCTCATCGACAAAGCTACAAAAATAGTCACAAACCATTCATATGAATTTGTTAGGGTTATTTTAACGAAAAAAAGGTATTTTTTGTTTAATTCTTATTTCGGTGGTAATCAATAACGGGTCTGGATGTTTTCACGGTACAAAGGGTTTTTATTTACGAACTATGTTCAGGTTTTTTTTAAAGGTTGACTTAATTGATCCAATTATGTTAAGCACTTTGTTGTCGCTGTGTTGACAACTTAATATTTCTTGTACGGCACATTTAAAAAAAGACCCGAATATATTTCTATAATATTTATTTATTAATAAATATCAAATGTAACATAAGCTATTTAATTTTTGATGTTAAGTTATTATAGGATAATGTTTTGACTTCAAATAAACAAAAAAAAATCAACGTCTTATGCAAATCCAATTACATTTACAAAACTTAGGAGAAATCATTAAAGAGACGGATGAGAAAATTTCAGAGTGTTACAGTGTGGAATGATAACTTAAGGGTAGAATAGCCTAAAACTGTAATGTTTTGAGTTGGAATCTTGTCGGTTTGGCAACCGAAATGAACAACGTCAGAGAATGCCTTAGGCCTTCTATAATTCTAAATGAACCACCTCAACGCTGAACAAGTCAAGATAAAGTCTAATTCGCCATACCAAATGTCGCGTTTATTATTTAAATAACTCAAGTTTCTAGTATTTTTGTTAAAAAGTATCATAACCGTCAAATAACTATAATACAAGAAACTTTTCAAATAATTTATATTCAGTAAGACCCCTCAGCGACTACTTCCTTTTGACATGTTTTCAAACAACACTAAATCCAGGCACGCAATTTGTTGAACAACATTTTTCAAAAAAACTAACTAAATAGTTCCTTTTTAGTTAATAAAATAGAAACAAAAAAAAAACGAGAGAAACTTTCCACATAGGATCCATTAAAATAAGTAACGCAACGACAGGTATCTGATACCATTTTAATGATTCAAATGGAGATAGAGCTGAAAGAGAATTTGAAATAGGCTTCCAAATGGTTTTGCTATAATGACTACTATAAAGTACTGTAAATGAAACAGTGCTGATTGAATTTTATTAGAATAGGAAAAGTTTAAACCAGACTATGTAATTAACGGCTAATACTTTCTGAAATAATCATAAATTTTTATTGCTTTCTTAGTGCATATTTGTTCAAGTTATGAATGATTTCTGAAAAATCAGACACTACTGTTTCACATAAAGAAAACAGTAAAATCTATATGAGAAAAAGTGTTATTTGTTTGCTAGGGGATGAATTCAAGTACACATATATTAAAGTAGAAAGTCAAGATATTGTAGAGGTGAAACAAATAAACATTGAAAAGCGTTCAGATCAGGATAATAACAACACTCAATATACGAAGCTAACAAGGCAAAATTTTAATTAAAAAAGGTGAAGTTAATTAAATTGTGGAGTTATTAATGCAAATGTAAGATTAGTTATAAGATTATTTTTTTTGGGTGCTTAAATTAGGATTTAACTTGGGTGGAAGTGGATAATTTTCTAAATTTGTTACATCAAAGTTAGTTAGAAGTGTGATAGAATAGTTGTCTCTATTACTTAACTAGTTTTACAAAGTTAATGAAATTTCCCTTTGCTTAGGTAAACCACTGTGAGAATTGATCGAGACATTCAAGTTTTGCTATAACTTCCGTTGTGAGGATGCGAAGCTGTGTGCCACTTCCGTTAACTCACTTTGTATTCGACTGTTAGAAGGAATTCTGGCGACCGACAGACTAACAATTCATTCTTCATTTTTACGTTTGTTTTCAGATTTTTTTTTTAGAAACTCTCCCTCTTTCTAAACAATAACATCGGACAACTGACTGACGAACATTTTATCAAAATAAAAACAGAGAAAAAGTAAAGATATTTTCCTTTTTAGATACTTTCTTTCTTGTTAATAAACGAAAACTGATGCAGATAATACACAAATTTTATTTAATTATGTGCAAAACGCCAGCTAGCTCTAAGTTAATAACTTTATTATCATCATCATCATCATCATCATCACAGTATACAAGTTTAACCTTGTTAGATAACAACATATTAAATTTTCGAGAGTTGTGAATGTTAAAACTTTTAATGTCTTTTGTTAAATAATAATCATAAAAATGTTGAGTTGACATGACTCATGCATCCAAGGGCGGTCCGGTGGCATATTGCTGTCAATCTATGTACATTACATTCACACATATCAACCCCGAAAATCAAATTATTAAGTTCGTCTACAAATCCACAATCAGCGTTTAATAAAACAACAACTGATAATCATCAAATAAAATAATCAGTGTGGATTTTGAAAATGTGCCAGAATAGAATAAACGCAACTATGTTGAATATAAAGATAACATTACAAAAAAAAAAAAAATAATAAACGATTCGGGCATAAAGCCAAAAACAAATAATATTCGAAAAAAAAGGCACAAAACAGAATAATTTATGACACGATGTATTTAAGGTTAGGAAGCGATTAACACACTACTATTAAAGAAGATGTAGTTGACCATTTTTATTGTCTGACAACAATCGTAAATTATTTGATTTAATTGAGCCATTCAAACCTACGATTAATTCCAGTTAATTTATAGTAAATAATGTTACAAAAAGTGAATATCTTCGGTTTCCTCAAAGCAAAATAGAGTTATTCCTATAGATTTCGATCGATTTTTCCTAGACAAATACGTTATTTCCTTCTATAATGATGAATTATGGCGATCGCTAGATAGAAAACATATCCAAAAACATACTGTGGGTATACGACGTTGTCGATAATAATTGATTAGTAGGTTTTACGCTGTCATTATTTATAAAAGTGTTGCATCTATATAGGATAGATTGTTGAGAAATAGACATAAACACGACATAATCCGGTAGTGGCATCCAGAAAGCAATAACTGTAGATAACATTAGACATTCCTTGTCTTCTGTGGCATACATTGCATTCAAATAGCGACAACAGATGCTAACTAATAATGCAAAATAGTGGCTCTGCTGCTGGGTGTCAGGTTCGGTACACAAAAATATGCTGTTGTTTGGCTTATAAATTGGCTGATTTGAATTATAACAAATATATTCTATAGCGACTCAAATAAAATTGACGAAAATGTCGTTAAAACAAAACTTGAACAACTATCGCATCAATATCGAGAAACGAGCCATAATAAATCAAAATTATGTTAATTTTTTGGTATCTACTATTTTGTACTATTTAACAAACTAACAATCTTGAAATCAAACGCAAAATTCTCGTGTATAGTTGTGACCATTTCCATGTAAATTTGTATTGTTAAAGGACGTTAAAGAAAAGAAATCACGGTAGCAAGTTTGTCGCTTTTATATTCATTACAACAATTTACGTTTTTATGTAAAATTTTATTGAATAATTAAAAATATATTGTTAACGAGTTTAAAATGTGTAAATTTTTCAAATATTTTAATTAAATATAAGTAAACATCTAAATGTTCTGTCAAGCAGTAATAATTAATCAGTTTACACATTGGCTATGACATTAATTAGAAAACAACTAATCTAAAATGCGTAAATTAAACAATTTTGTGCACGGCTAGGTTTGGATTATTGATGGTTTTTGCAGGTAAAAGCATTTGGTACGTGGAGACGCATTTTGTAAAGTAAAATCATTTATATTCGAGTAAGCGTCTAAATTGAGGAGATTTATAGCAATTGGTTCATTGTTTAAATTACAGATGCTATGTCAGGAGCGTAGTAATTATGTGAATGTTGTTCTCGATGACAATATGTCGACAACTACTGTAAATTGAAGTAAGAAATTTCTAAAAAAAAAAAAAAAAAACATTTTAAAAATGAACCAGTTAAACAACGCTAAATGCCAACTAGCATGAAGTTTATCTACAATTGATTTGTTAGAATAACTCGAATATATCTGTTAGAATAAAGGGTATATAAGGGTATAACCGTTTTCTGGGATCTCAATATTGAATCTTCAGCAGATGCTGTGGTAGTACTAGTAGTACTAGTAGTAGTAGTAGTAGTAGTAGTAGTAGTGGTTGTAATAGCAGTAGTCCTACAATTCGCATGCAGAACCATGCTAACTAGATTTGATTTCATTGTACCTCCCAGCTTTCAACTATTCCGAAAACTAAACATTCCGTTTAGTTAGATAGGGGGGATGATAAAATCTGTTCAACTTGAACGAATGGTTCACGCTTTGAGCTTTGACCAATGATAGACTTAGTTGATGCGTTGGTAAACCTAAACTTTATGTTAGATTTTCAACATGATAAATCATACTGACAATACATAGAAATTTAACAAGTTCTCAATTATACTGTTATCATTCAATTTGACATAGAATCTGATATATATGTGTATGTACATATATCAACTAATTACTCAAATTAATTACAACTATTAATACTTGGAACAAATTAAATCTATTGAAGACAAATCAACAAAATTAATCATACAATTAAACAATCGAGTTATTTGTTAGTTGTTTGACGAAACATTCAACAAGAATAAATGATATTATTAGAATCAAATTATAAATAAAAAAATCTTTTATTACAACTGTTGTTATACAATGATTTTTTTTGCCAAACTATTGTCGATGGGAAAAAGAGCAGATTGTGCTGAATCAAATCGTTCATCTGCACATTTAAATCACAAGATCCCTAAGGGTTCTCTCGCTTGATATGTAACAATACAAATACGCGCATATTTCAAGATAGAAGAAAATTTCTTTGCAATATAACCGGCTTAGATATGCACCGATAACAGCATTGAAAATTCATACCAAACAATTGAAAATTTGCAATAATGCGAAAAGATCCACAACCAAATTCCAGCTTTACACACATACCATCCATCCATCCATCCATTCAACAATATACCATTTTTCTATATGCACTCAACTCTTTTTTACACGGTTTTGAAATAACACGGATCACCAATATACTTTTTTACACGAATTTCTTGTGCTAGAAGGAATCCCCCCAAAAAATATTTAATTCTAATTTTGACAGTGTAACCAGAAGTCGGTCGGAATATGCTCACATATATTTTAGTGAGTTGTACTTCAACTTCAACAATACAATAATACTACATACAAAATTGTTAAAAAACATCAGTATATACAGTATATACAATAGTGTTAAAGTGTTCAGTTCGTAGGATGCAATAAATCATTTTTAACAATTTTTATTTCTACTTTCAATTTGAATTCTTATGTTATGCAGGGTGAGTCAAAAGTAATTCATAACTTTTCTATTTATGGAAATTTCGAAAAATTCCGAGATAGGTAACTTTTTATTTTTTTAATTATTTAATTGTGATTTAGCCAAATCAATTACAATTGCGAAGAAATGACATCAGCATCAATTTTTTTAAATGGCACCTACTATTTTTCATTCCATTTTCGGGTAGAGCAAACTTTTCCATGTTCAAAGATGTAAAAATAGTAGGGGGTTACATAAGAAAATTTTCAAGAAAGAAAATTCCCAAAGTTTGCAAGATTTTCTGTCATCAAGTCATCATAATATCCATGCATTGATTTATTGCTGAATTAAATAGGCGTGTAATAAAAATTACATACTTAATCCAATCAATGCTTGCAATGCTTATTGAAAGATATTGTGTTTTTCGTATGTCATACTGATACAAGGATATAGTGATGATGACAGAAAATCTTGCAAAAGTTAAGTAATTTTTTTCCAGCTACTGCCGCGATAGCAGGAGGTCGTGGGTTCGGGTCCCACCGGGAGATTTAATCTTTTCCTAGTTGTATAAACGCGATAAGGCTATCGTTTCATTAATTTGAAAACGATCATAGATATTCTCTAATTTATATTAAATACTCGCGTTGTTCATTAATTTCATTAATATTAAGTAATTTTTTATTTATTTCAAAAATTACTATTTTTACATGTCTAAACGCAGAAAAATGTGCTCTATCCGAAAATGCAATAAAAATAGGGGTCGACATTTGAAACAATTGTTGATGATGGCAGTTCTTCGCAATGGTAACCCATAGAGCCGCTTTGACTTACAATTAGTAACAAATAAATACTTAAAAAATAAAAAATTACTTGTCTCGGAGTTTTTCAAAATTTTCGTAAATAAAAAGTTATGAATATTATGCGTTACTTTTGGCTCAGCCTTGTATGTACTTATACTGATTTTTCACTGTACACTAATTTTATCTTAATTTTTTTAATAGAAATGAATTGTTTCTGTTTTATAAACATGTAATATGGATTTCATTTTTATTTTTTTGTACGGTTTTTTTGGGAAAAATTCTATTCATCTTACATGATTTTTTAAAGCTGTGGATTATATCCCCAAATTTATCATGTCGCAAATATTTTTTAACACAATTTTTTTCGCACGGTTTTGTACCGTAAAATAATTTTCAATGATTATTTGAAGATAAAATTCATCAATAATAGAAGCATTATAAAATTAATTTAGTGATAGGAAAATTGTCGAAATAGAACTTGAAAAAAGTTGGCAATTTTAGATAATCCTTGCATCTATTAAAAAGTAATATCATACATTTTTAATATGTTCGTATTAATGATAAAACCATTCTAGTAGTAGTAGTAGTAGAAAATGGAGAACATGATGACTTCATTGAAACATCTAATTATTTATCGTTTACGTTAGTACAGTAAAGAATTTAGGCGAGTATAAAAACATTAATATTGCAAGTTGAACGTAGAAAAGTTTTACAGACTTTTATAATAAACTGATAAACAATTCACGAATTTAACCACATTCATTGATAGTTTTATTTTATAATAGTTAGACATAAAGTTATTTAAAGAAAAGTTCTTTGATGTTCAGATAGTAGGTACACTATTAAGCGGACACACGTTATTATAACAATAACGCTTGAAAACCACTAATATTATGTACATTATTGATGAAAATTGTAAACAAATGATAAATTGTTTTGTAAGCCGTTGTTGTGGTTTGTTTAATCACTTTTACTCTGCCTTCATTATAATCTAACCACATTGTTTTCATTAAGTTGTTGTAAGCCTAAAATAGAATATTGCCGAAATAACAATGTCGACATTTTTAGTGGAGGGAGAAAATACCGAAAAAAAACAGAGTAATTTCAGAATTTTTCAAGATATATATCATTGTTAATTTGCATATATATGCGCTACTATTGTATAAGCGGTTTGTTGTTTATAAGCACCAAATGGTTTATAGTTAGAATAATTGCCAGGCTTTGTGGTAAAAAAATAGATTATAAAAAAAATGCAATTATTATCACAATTAAATTAATTTTGAGCGTGTATAATAGTCTAAAACAAAACAAAGCACTGAATGATGAAATTAATTATTCAATAATTCTCACGAAATCACTGTGTGATTTATTATTTCTTTTCCAATAAGTAATTGTTAGGACAATTTGATAAATAAATAATTGTGAAATATTGCAAAAAAGATAGGTTGAGAAAATTATATCTAGATTAATATTAGTGTATACATGTATGTATGCATCCGTTTTATGGTAAAGTAGGCGTCAAGTTTAAATGGGAGATCTTATCGTGTTTTTGAGGTGCTACCAAGCACCTCTGAAACAGATAGCTAACATAACCGATGCATGAATTCATAATGTGCACCCTTAGATTAAAATCTACAAAGAATCGTGCCAGATATAGATACAAGTATGTATATACATACATAGGTATAAGAAGAAATGTGCTCTTGAGGCGTGACTTCACTTTGTCTACACTATTTTACATTAGCATTATCAACATTTAATTACCATAAAGTCTTATGCAATTATAAGTAAATTTAAATTATTATTATAATTAATTCATGATCAATATAACAAGTGGATCAATGGTGTAAACGTATTCACCACTTCAAATTACCTTAAAATAGGAGCGTTTTTTTCTTTAATTGAGAAATAATTTGAATATGCACAGTGAATAAATTCAAATTGGCGTGAACGCAGGGCGTTTTTTTCTCTCTCTATTATTTGCAAGATTTAGTTGTGATTGTTATTTTATGGCATAAAATACACTAGGTTACGGCGAATTTATTTAAATATGAACTATAATGTTTATAAGTTAAATACATGTAAGAACAAACCAAATTTGTCATGAATATTCATAGTAACGTTGGTCTATTTTAAAACTAAATCAAAACAATAATAGTACGCTTCAATCTTGTAACAACAAACATTCGAAATTACCGTTCCGATTAAACATACCTATTGTGTAAAATAATATCAACATCAATTTTATATCGTTTATTGTATTTGATACGTTTAACGTAAACTTCCGATTATTTAAAAATAACATCAATAAACTAATTAATTTGATATTAATAATCAATCAAAGAATACCCTCACCAAAAAAAAAAAAATCAATTGGATGATTATGATGATCTTCTTCTTGTTCTTTGATAAATCTGCGGCTGAATTTGAAACTACTTGAATCTGTCATTTCAGCATCGAGGTCTATTAATCTTCGCTTATCAAGTACAGATGTTTAGTATATTTGAATACACAAAGAAACAGAGGGATAAAAAAAAATGAGCGAAAGCGATTAAGTATTATGTTCAAGGGAAAAATCGGCTATATATTGTAACAAAAGTAGACAATTTAAGAGAAATATAATAACTTGTCATCTTTAACTTGTATTCAAAGTAATCCGTGACATTTTGCTCGAGGGAACCACCTGAATTTTCTCAAAATCCGAAGGGTGAATCAAATCGAGTTGCCAGTAAAGTTTATTTGTTTGAAATCCTCACACAAATCCATGTCTTCATGTCTGTTTGGAATCCTGTTTCTGTATTTTTCCAACTATATTGACTGACACTTGCCCTATTGTGTCTAGGTATAGGTAGCACACATCTGCATAGTTATTTAGTTATAAATCGAAAAGAATTTAGTTTCGTAAAAGAAAAACGACAACAATAATGGTGAAATGATGGAAATTCCAAGACAATTCTTAAAATATTTTAGAATTGTTCTGCATAGACGAAAATGCGATTAAAAATCAAATTTACGATAAAAACAAAATAATGGAGTGTTAATAAATATGTATAAAAGTATAAGCGTTCACTAAAAATTTGATTGATGATGGTTGAATTAATGTTGATTTTATATGACACGGATGATAACATTGAATAAATGAACGGATTATTATCATTGTTAGACATTTCACATGGGAATGTTGATTATACTTTAATAACGATAAGTTATCGTTGAAATCAGAAAAATACAATTAGCCAAAACTTTGTAAAACTTGTATAATGAATTTGATAATTGTTTAAAGTTATCAAAACATAATTTTACAATAGTTTAATTAATTTCTATGATTTTTTTTGTCGTTGATAAACGTTATCGTGATTGTTGTTTTCAAAATCGAAAGGAGTCGGCATTTTCTTCAAGTCTTTGTGACTTGACTGTCTGCTGTCGGCTCAAGTATGCCCACACAAAGTCCAATACTAACTATGTATATTATGTATGGAACACATTTAAATAAATTAACAATAAATAATTTTACTTACTTTAAGTATTATGAAATCCATTTACTGTTTTATTAGCTGATTCGAACACAGTTTTAGCGATGAAATGATTGATGAATGTGCGTTGATAGTAATAACAACAAACGCATTTCGAACATGCCACACTGATGAACGATAGACAACAACCGCCCTCGTTCAACTACAAATTCAAACTGACTCAGTTTAGTCAGTTTCAATACTTGAGGCTGCAGCTTGCACGCCACCAGGACCGCACTAGCCCCCCTACTGAAGACATCAACTTATCGAATAACAGCATGTATTCTACCAGCACTGTCTATAATAATCATCCTGTACACACTTAAAACCAAAAACAAATTATCACTTGAACAGCTCTCTAATTTTCTGTTTCTCTTTTTTTATCATTAGAAGATTCATTAGTGCTATGAGGGTGAATGCTCACTCTTCTTATATTATAATAATACTCCATTTAACTGTACCCACAAACGGCTTCTTCAAGTACCAACAACTGTTCCCTTTTGATTAAACATTTCGTGCCTAATCTAACCTAGTGACCATAACTATCGTCACATTTATTATAGCAGTAGAGAACACGTTTCTGTTAAGCTCATTTAGGCAAATCTCATTGCCAAGTTAATGAAACTTAATACCTCTGAGGATCCACAACCAAAAACTCAACAGTCTATTATAGAGATAACCATTAAAAAAGTTTTAAACTTCTTATTTATAATAATTATTATTATTATTATTATTATTACTATTATCATTGCTGCTTTTCAACAAGTTAATGTCAACAATATTAAAAGAAATCGTCGTCATTTAAATCAATTTCAGTAATTTTTTTTGACACTTGATACAGAACATCTTTAAGAAACGTTCGTTGCCACATTGAACAATAATTTTTTTTTCCTCTCTTTAATTTTTTGTTCGACTTCCATACAGACGGTCCTGGTCGCATTGTTATCCTTTTCTTGGGTTTCTTGCTGTTGGCCTTCATCAGCAATACACGTTCGTTATGTTTATTGTTGATAGCAATGGCAGAGAGAGAGAGAGAGTGTTCAGGGGCTGCCCGGTCGCGAGCTAACTAACTTTACCCATTCGAAATGCCGCGACACGTCTAATTCAATTACCGTCTGAATCCTTATTTTCAAATTCAGTCTGAATCTAACTAAGCAACATCAACAAACACCCACATATACATACAATCAATTAACTCAAACAATAGAGTGACCAGTAATCAACATATTCATGAACCTAGTTATCGATATTGCCCCAATATTATCATCATTATTATTATTATTATTAATATTATTACTAGTACTTAATAAATTGTTGAGTGGAATAGATTAGACGAGAAAGAATAAAATAAATGACAGAGAAGAAATTTAAATTGAGAGGAAAATTTTCGTTAAAAAGAAAGTAAGTATAAATGGAATGGGTGAAATGTGGATGGGGCGCGTTATATTTAGAAAATATATTATCAGTTGTAGTTTCTATGAAAAGCCGCTTGAGGTCATTTGAACCTGTTGAGATTACTGATGTAGATAGATAATCAATAAGTCAACATCAGTATTTATTAGTGAAACTAATTCAATTATTGTTGGTTATTGTTATTTCCCATAAATGTTAAGAATAAAACTAAAAAGTCAAACATGTATGTATACAATATGTACTTAATATGTATGTATGTAGGTACATATTAAGTACATATATACATACATATACCTATATGACAAAATTGTCACTATAATACAATTGACAATAAAAATTAAACTTTAACGATAACTCAATCTCCGTACATTTATTATTATTTATTACCATCATTATTATTATTGTAAGGTCTAGTTGAAATAACGGAGCGTCGAGACAATTGCCCCGAGTCTCGTGCATACACATGATGATCCCACGATGAAAGATTTTATAATTCAATAAAATTTTAAATAAAAGCTTTTTTTATCATTTGCTTTATTTCTATTGCCTCGGGCGCCAAAAAAGCGCCCTTACCAGAATACCACTGCATTGCATCATCAAAACTGATCAGCCAACTTCCAGTAATTAGCACTGGTGTTTAAGTAGACTTTAATATTATTGCAACGCGAACATATATACTGACTTTGAAGAGTCAACAGACATTTGTGGATCTCTTTCCGTTTGTTGAACAAACTATAAAAAAAGGGCAGAAAAAAAATCGCTCATTTATTGTTGTTCAAATATTGAAATACAGTGACTCCCGTTGTATATACAATATTTCGAAAGAAAACTAACCTCCATTCAATAATGAAGTAATCAAGACCGAATGAAGAGATTCATCAGTTTCAGGCACTCAGGATCTGTAGACCCCTTTGTAATACATAATAGACTTTCAAGAGGTTAAATGTAGAAATTATTCTATGCAAAACGAAATTTTAATCATATAGGGGCACACTTGAGCCTCTATTTTACAACAGCTCGAGTATAAGGCACAGGATTTTCTGCGATTTTGTCATCTGCTTAACAGCCCTCTCAATTATATTTAATTAGCAAAAATTTTATTAACCTTATAATTCAGATAGGATTATTTTCTTTGTTAAAAATATCACACTAGAGATTATTAAATGTTAATCAATATCGGCGTCGAATAAATATTATTACAAACTTATCGTTTAAATAACCATTTGTTTTTATGTTTATGTATATTATTGAAATTGTTTAATTATGTGAAATTTTTATAAAATCGATTCCTCCAATAATTAGAGTCTGGCTAAAATTAATAGTGTTATTTTTACATTTCAAATAACTGATTAAATGCAATATCACGGGATACAAGGATGAAAGTAATTTTACCGACATTCACATTAAAATACGACAAATTGAAACAACACTTGTCATGTTTATTTTAAAATGATATGCCTATATACTGAAAAATATTCATCATAGCCAAGTGTGTGACTCAACAAAAATATAAACAATACATTTTTGTATAATAACATTAATGATATTCGATAGAATCGAAAATAATGAACAATACTACATAAATAAACAACTGGGAAAATGTTAAAGAATTTCCCTTGATTACAGTTGACACAAAAAATTCTATTAAATCGACTAGGTAGCACTAGTAGTGATCCAATCCCATGTGGTCACGAACGAATCTATTGTGTAATTGAGAGCTATTCACAAGGGAATGATTAAATTTCTAAATTTTGATCTGGATAAATAGATAAATAAATAAATGCATCTCTTTGTACTACACCTGTAACGTTAATTTGTAGTTTTCGTGTATTTTTGGTATTCTATTTCAAACTTTTGTTTATATTTATAAACAAAAATAAAAATCATCAACGACTTATTCAATACAAAGTTCAGTTAATTTCATATTTGTAATGCAAATGTAACAGCTGCATTTACATGGTCATGGCCAAGTGCAATTAGTTTGTTAAGTACGAATATACAACGAACATTCAACTATATTATATTATCATATCATACACTGTATGGCTTATTTTCTCCAAAAAAAAAAAAGAACACCAGTTAATATAATTAATTGAATGTCTATTTATCTCTATTGTTTATCAATAGAGCGAGTTTAGAATTTCCGTTTTATATCAATGTAAAAGCAAGGTGTAACTATTTGTTGATTTAAACATTTTTCAATTAATCGAAATAAGTTCTGGTATAACGACCAAACACCTGCATACATTAATAGCTACAATTTCAAGATTTATTTCCATTCAATCGTGAAAATACCAATGCAATGCAATAAAGTTCGTTGTTGCGTCTATTCTAACATTTTATAGATGTTTAATATTAACGATCCGATTTGTTTAAAAATTTTCTAATTGAACATATTTACGATAATAAACACATACATATGAACATAAGCCCTTGGATTGTGTATGACAATTCAAAATTTAAATTGGATACGGTTGTCAGTGCTAACAAAACCGCATTGCCCACACCCTTCCAGTTAGCTAATGATTTATGAAGGCCGACCGTGTATATAATGAGACTATGGATTTACCATCCCCCTTAATAAAGCAGTTCAGGTGTTTAATCATTTATTAATAATCGAGTGGTTGACTGGTACCCATAATCACCTCCACTTTACCAAATCAATAAAATATGTGTGTATTTTCCACATTGAAAAAAAATTAACATCTATAAGTTGTTGTTGGTGGCACTAACCTTTAGTAGAATATAACTGCAAATTCCTTGGCAAAGTAATTGCGCTACGAACTTGGCTAATTAGAGACGAAGTGAATTTTACCCTTAACAACTTTCATCAAAATAAATGAGACATTAAATTTAAACCAACAATATTTTTATGTTTTAATCCCAACAAAAGTGCCACGTTATATCGACTATTTCTCTGCTGTAACACTTAAAATGTTGCAAGAATTTAACAAAATTCACGTTAATTGAGCATAATAGCTGTGTTATTTTAAAATATTTTAAATATAATCAATACCCCTTATCTGTTCGAGTTTTCAGAACATCTTATTACAAGCAAAGATCAATGTTTTTTATGATTTTATTATTTTTCTGTGCTTATATTTAAATCCTAAAAACGGCTACCCTTCCATAGTTCACATTAAATTCCATACTAAATTTAATATCAGATGAGTTTTTGCATGGCGACCATTGAATATAACATTCACCCTGCACGAAAATGTAACGTAACTAATTCTTCACATAAAATGCGATGTATCCTACCAATTGAAATGTCCACGAGTCCAGTATTTGATGTCCGGTCATTACAGAGGTCATCCTCTAAGCTTTAACAGCTGCGCTTAAAAAGCTACCTAATTTCCAATTATAGAACAGGGTGTAATGAAAATCAGTGACAATCTTAAAACCATATCTAGGGCCCAAAAAATTGAACAGATATTTTAACGTATTGTCACGTTTCCGAGAAAAACGGCTTTGTATGTAATGAACACCCCTTAATTGCTATCAATCAACATTCAGTGTTCAATTGCAAGAGGAACGAAAATGTTGATCGTGGATGATTGCAGGCTTATTATTTTTGTCTATTAACTTTCATTTGTCTATTTTTGTGGGACCATATAAAACAATATTAGTGTTTTCGATTCCAGTTGAAAATGTCGAGCAGTTGCAGATCGGATTTCGCGAAGGCGCAGACGCGATTCGGTACCTACCAAAACGTGCAGCATTCCCTGCTACGTAAAATGCAGCCTTATGCAGAAAAGGATGGGAGAGAACTTTTGATCAGTTTCTGTTGTGTATTTTTGTATTACTTTATTTTTATAACTTTTAATCAAATGTGTTGCGTGTATGTTCAATAAGTAGGTTAATAAGACTTGGGTGGGTAGTTTAGTGTTATGGAAATCCGAGATTTGTAAACATACTGACACATGCTTTCTTGTTAATTATAGATAACAACATTACGGTATGTGACTACTTAACCAGCGACCAAACACAAGCTGGAATTTTGGTAAATTTTAGCATTGTCAGTGTTTTTGATTACACCCTGTATAACACCCATATCATTTCTTCTAATCTCTCCCCATCGATGGTGTTGTAATAAAATATGTTTTATAATGGCATAATATTCGATATGTTCTGTGGTATTAGAGGACATAAAAAATCATTACATTACCACTTACAAGACAGGTGACGAGCATTAAAACGGCCGTCGTAAATAGTTTTATGCATTTTAAAGCGTGTGAGACTTGGGTTTTCATATTTCAATATCAAAAAATAAAAAGGAAAATAAAATGATCCAAAACAACTGTTACCAACTACATACTTAGAAATGCCCTTTAGGTTCTAGTTTATTTAACATGTTGACATATTTTTTCCTTCAACTTATTTCTTCAGATGTATTGTGGCTATTTAATGGAAAAACATCCCATTTGACTTGGTCGCTTTTCACATCTATTTCAAAACAATACCATTGCAGATTCTTTTCTTAAAATCAATTTTCTGGAGTCATTTCAAAAAAATTGTTGAGAATAGTTGTTCTCATCTGCATTTATTCACAAGAGAGAGAAATAAGGAGAAGAAAAAATAGTTTCCTCAATTTCAAAGTTTAAGCCATAAGTAAATGACAGAATTTTGATATATCGTTTCAAACTATATATAAGAAGAGTTGTTTGCATACAAAACTGACAGGAAACTGCCACATCATGTATATAACTTGATAATTAATGGCTCTGATTTATCGATTTTCGATAACTCAATATTATTACGTACTATATTTGAAAGTATAATTAAAAAATTTATTTGCTATTTTCGATAAATCGATTTAACAAATATCCAATCTTTTTTGTGGAAAGAATGAGCTTTTATAGAGCACCAGTGGATCAGAGAGATGTTGTAAATTGGGATTAAAATGGACGTCTGTAACGACAATTGCCTGAAGGTATCAGAAAATGACACCGGTAGCAGCCAACATGCTAATCACTAATAGATCTTTTGCCTGAGGTATTCATGCGTGGTACGTCAAATCCCTATATGCAAATAATGTTAGTTGCTCCCAAAAGGAAACCTACATCCGACTGAACTTTATCCGAGATATATTTGTTCACGCATACATACATACCATTTGATAGTTTTCGAAATTGTTGTCAACTAGTCAACACCCGTAGGTGTACAAAATAGAAAACAACGACCAATTCAAAAGATCTTTCTTTCATTTAGTCGACAACATTGATCTTTAGAGCTTTTTTTGATTTTAAATTTACAGAGGGTATATTTAGCAGTTGCATAATTTTATATACAATGTAGGTACATATGTAACATGTAGTAGACTATCTTGTAATATTAAAATCTATGGAATAGGGTTCAAATATCAACTAGTAAAGCTTAATTCGAAACAATAGGATGGAAAATGTCATCATATAATGCATCAAACATGACACGTGTCTACATTACCCGCATTTCCCATTCAAACTGACTGATTTAACTCACTTAGATTTAAAACATTGACAAATATAAAGATTTATTACTATTTCGAATATCTAGGCAAAGTTATTTGCGTGCAATTCAAACACATTCATCATTTCAACCATTGAAAAATGTTAAATTTCTCTGCATTCACTCATCAACATTATCCTTATCTTGCTAGTTTGGAAATTAATCGTAAAATTTATCAAAGAGCTGATTTTCTATAGAAATTACTTGAATACACGATAATAATAATAATATAGAATATTTGGCGAATGTAATGTATCAAGGAAGAAGTGAATTGTTTAAATTGTTTAGTCTATAGTGAGAAGGATTAAAAACCAATAACCGTTTGCGGTCGGCTTTGTGCTCATGCAAAGGAAATAAGTTAGGAGGAGAGTCCTTTGTTATGGATTAGTACGATTAAAGAGGGACAAGAGGACCACATGGTTTAAATAATTAGACTAGGGAATTAATCGGGATCGCTAATAAGGTAAAAGCAGCCACATTGAATGGACAACAACTTTGTAGGTACGTTTCTAATTGGTTCTATTATACATCAATACAATACAGCTCAATTAATAAAAATTAAAATTGAATTCACCAGTTCTATTTCGAATGAATTTGAATGAAAAATGGACAGAAAAAAAAGGTATTATGATTGAGAAACAAATAAAACAGACGCCATGTTTGACTGTTGTTGATCTATTTACAAAACCAACATCAAAACTGCGAATCATTCATCTTAATTTTTGTAATTATAACACTTGTGCAGTGTAAACGGATAATGAATCTTGATTTAGATTATTTTAAATTTATGGTAAATGAAGTCAGCCCGGTTTTAAGTATTTAAGTAATAAACGAAAATATTCTATTGTTATTATCTCAATATATGCAAATTTGTAGCCAGTGGTAAAGGTTTTAAGCGAGTACTTTTTTCATACATATCTGTAAGACCCCTTTTCATGTTGCGTGAGCCAAGTGGGTCCTCAACATGAATGGACCTGGAGGCAAGTTAGTTAGAAGGGTCAGTTTTATAGCTCGATCGTCATTTATAAGTGCATTGCGATGTACTCATATGTATAGTTACAGCTACAGCACACAATTGTCTTGTGTATAAAAGAATGATTTCTACTTTATGTTTTATTTAGATAAATGTACAGGTCATTTGTAGTCTGATTTGGATCATAAAAATGGTAACAATTTCAGTATCACGATGTACAAGGGTGATTCAAATATAAACGGTAATTTTGCTAGCGTACTCATCAGGCAGAACCGAGCTGGATAATGGAGTTGGAGATTGATGCTCATTGATTTAGGGGGTTGAAATCAGCTTTATTAGCTGTTCTTCATTTTGGCCATGAGTCAACAAAAGATTGCATCTTCTGTTGCACAATAAATTTTTATAAAGTTTTTAGCCAATGAAGAGGTTAAGCCTCCGAAGACTTTATCTCGTTTAAAGGTGAAGTTTGGGAAAGCTACAGTCCAAGTAAACATAAACACCGAGTGTTTATGTTTACTTGGACCAGAAAATTTAAGAGCGGCCAAAAATGTGTAAAAAAACAATAGTAATGAGTCATCAGTTATGACTAATGGCCGATGCGTCAGAACTGGGCATTAGCATAGCCTTTATACGAAATAAAATCTTCGAGGGTTTAAGCTTTTTGGCTAAGAACTTTATAAAAATACGCTGTATAACATAGAAGATGGAACTTGTTGTACTACCTGCTGAGTACACTAACAAAATTGCAGTTTATATTTCAATCAGCCCCGTAATATTATTATCAAATTTCGTCATGATAGCACTACAAAATCATTTTGTTATACGTATTGACTTGATGAAATCTTCAACAACCGTGTATTAAACAAATCTAACGTAGGTAAGTTAATCAAATACATACTCCTGTAGTCGGGATGAGTCTCTAGAACTATACAATTTTATGAAATATTGATTACACCAATCACGATCCTTGGTTTTTTTTTAAAAAAAAAAACTATAAGAACCAGTAAAACCTAACGTAAAATTAAACCGTGAAGTAAAATCTTCAGATTAAAACTATCTGGTTGAACAATACGTATTCAAGTGGCAGTTGAGTTAGCCTCGTTCAACTGACATTATTATTATTAGGTTGGTAGTAAATTAATGCAACTTCGCATTGGTTTAATTTATAAGCAATCAATTGTGCTTACAGACTAGTACAGTACTATTTTCAAAAAAAAAATGTACACTAACAATAATAATAATGATAATAGTAACCGATTTGTTAACTTCTTCAGAGTTAATTCCCGTCAAAAGTTATTCACGCTATTTTTGGATTTGTAAAATGTTCCAATTTTCAAAATTCTTTCTCCTGTGTCTAAATATTTCAGGTTAATGCAATCTCGCAATAATATCGAAGATTTCCTTGTCATCACTTGATAAATCTTCAAATATATACTTTTAAAATATCCATAATTATGACAAATAACGTTCTAAATCGATACATATTTGAAGTTTGTAGATTTACCCACAGATGATCTATTTATTAAGGTGTTTCTTAATGATTTAGTGATATATGACAGTAACTAGATAGGTATTGTAGTAATACTGAATATTTGACCAAAAAAAGGTTGAACTATCAACCTAAAGTTTAGCTAGACTTTGTACAACTGACCCTAAGAATGCTTCATTTGTTGCATGGTAAATGTGGACTTTTCTTAATTCTGTATTGAAATAATCAGTTTTTATTATCATCCAAGTTCGTATTCATCAACAATATTGTTGACAGTTAAACTGTTATTTGTTAGACTGGTTATGTATTTATGTAGGTGTTTTAACAAGAATAGTAGGGTTCTTTAAAGTAAATTTAATCTTCTCAACGAAATGACAGATATATAATACAATTAATCTTTGGCAATGGATCTTTTTTGGATTAAAAAAATGCGCCGACCGTTTCCAACTAAAATATAGAATGACAGGCGAAACGTCCACATAAACTACCCCACTTGAACTGAGCGACATGCCTTGTGGGCCAACTAGGGTCGTTTTTGTCGGCACTTTTTTTTCAATCAAGACTATACGAAACTTAACAAACCATTAACTATCTAGAACTATCTAGAATCTAGAACTTATTAATTTTAATTGAATTTTTTGATCCAGAAAAAATCAATTTTATTATTCTTTATTTATTTTTTCTATTTACCTTTGCTTTAATTGAAAAAAAAGGAGTTAATAATTCGTGTGAATTTGCTCGACTATTCTTTTGTACTTTAACGGTTCTCGGGCAAGGTCCCCATTATAACAAAAGTTATTTACAGACTTCCTTTAGTGGGAACAACGACAATAAGATTTCACTATTTTATTTCGTTATAAAGCATGTATTTTGTATTCACATAGACTTGATGACATGAATTGCAAAATAACAATATAAAGTCTACAAGAATTTTCGTTTAACATTATCACTTATTATCACGTCTCCTAATTCATTAGTGATTGACAAACTGCAAACAGACAGAATATGTTGCAGTCCTCTCTTTTAAAAAAAAGTCTCACTAATACAGCTGACGAGTAATATTTACTAAAATTTCCTCACTCAACGGGTAATTTTTGAATGAAACATTTGCAAATTAAAATTTTCATAATTTTCACTATAATTACTTATTTTTAAATTATTTAATTACGATAGAAAAATACATTCAACAACCTAAACGCAAATATACCTAGAACACAATATAATTATTATTATTTTTAAACTAATTGATAAGATATGGTGTTCCCCACACAAAAGGCATTTATACAGGGTGTTTGCTCTCAGTATGGAGAGTTCTAAGAAACTCCTATTAGTCGACGAGCGATTCGAAAAATATTTTGAGGATTTGTAGATGAATCTCTAGGGAACAATTTAGCAATATTAGAACCTCGTAGCTCATTTCAAAGTTAGTCAAAAATCGCTCGTTTCTGACGACTTAGCGATTTTCAAAAACGAACAAAACACGCAGAACGACTAAAAATGACTCAGAGACCTTCCCAACATTGATTTTTTTCGTTTCTTTCCATTTTATTCTGTAACAGGTGGAAATATTTCGTATTTTCTCTGGAATACAATGGAGAAAAACGAAAAAAATCAATGTTGGGAAGATCTCTGAGTCATTCTTAGTCGTTCTGCGTGTTTTGATCGTTTTTGAAAATTGCTACATTATCCAAAACGATCGTTTTTTGACCAACTTTGAAATGAACTACGAGGTTCTAATTTTGCTAAAATGTTCCCTAGAGACTCTTCTACAAATCCTCAAAATATTTTTCGAATCGCTCGTCGACTAATAGGAGTTTCTTAGAACTCTCCATACTGAGAGCAAACACCCTGTATATAATTCGTCTTCTGTTGTTTGTTGAAAATTGTCATATTTCACGCAATAATGTCTACAAATGTATTAGGCGATTGTAGGTGTTGAACTGTATAAGCAGTATTATGACCTGGACAACTATAGAACATAATGACTTGGCATTGTCACATCTAGAAACGTAGCACATAATACAAGTTGTTTGTTCATTGTCGCGCTATCTCTCTTATTCACAACGCATAACTCATAACCCCTAGAACACAACCCCCTGAAAATGCCCAATATAGCGTCGTGTATACTACATGTGTGGTGTTTCAACTAGCTGCATTGAGATAAAAAACAAAACGAGGCACTCTTATGACATTCATATAAGTTCAAACGAGATATAGCAATAGACAGCTGAATAGCAAGAATTTTTTGTTGAAAAACTCATACACTTAAATCAAAGTCTCTATCCTTTCTTATAACAATTATACTGTTGAAAATACCTTCAAAAACTCATTTCCTATCTCCAATTTTTCCTCTTTATCTTCAACAGATAGACAAGTTGATCGAAAGCATTTAAAGCATCTACCAGACTTTTAGTATTTCTATTGATAAAAAGGCCGATAATAAACAAATGCAAAATAAACTAACCCTAAGCTTACTTGATAATAACAACCTACTAACAAAAGATTTGATTGAAATAATTACAGCATATAGAACAAGTTGGTTAATATGGACAAATTTTCAATTACTATTTAATGACATATTTCATGCCACTAATCAGGACGCTTTTGTGTTTCTCCTTTATTATTAACTGCGATGAGAAGGAACTTGTCTTTATCAGAAAAATTAAAAATTGGGATGAAGCTTAATTGTGCGAAAGTGTTAGAGCAATCGATTAAGCATCACAACGTTAATAAAAAGTCTTATTTACAAATTATAAGGACGTTAACATTTTTAGTGAAAATATAAAAAACTATCAAAGCCCTATTTGTGGTTCTCTTTTTGTAAGTATACGGGACGACTATTTAAACACTCATTTTAGTACATACGGGGTGGTATTCTCTACTTGTATAAACTAACGCGCGTATATCTGACGATGTATATATCTAGTGGCAGATGTATATTATATACCATTATATGTACATATGTATACTATTCGTTACAAAATCAATTGCAATCAGAGTTTATATTCAGACAATTTCTGATAATATAACGTTGTACCTACTGAGATAGCTGTTTGCCTACAAAACCGCAACAATTTAATAAATTTCATAGATTATCAATTTGTACGATCGATGAAGAAGCACTGAAGATTGTTCGCAATTATTCTCAACAAAACTGTTATTTTCGTTTTCTTTTTACTCCAATTAGAGTTTATTTTCCTAATTAAATAAATAAATAAAATAATAGTTCAGACAGACATGGTATTATCATGAAATTCATTCTGAAATATAATAGCTATGGCATAATCATCGAGCTTTTCTGGATTTATTAAATACTTTTCTGATGAAATCCCAATGTTAATTCTTTGTGGACTATATAAATATGTATATGTATATGTATAAACTTCATAGAACTAAGGGCCATAATAAATTCAATATAAGCCTTAATAAAATAAGATATATTTCACTTGGATCATTTAATTGTTTGATATTCTAAATTTCGAAATTGTTACTCTCTAAATAAAGTAATTTGTTTAAAGCGTTTTTACTATTTCATTTACAAATACAGCCAAAGGAGAGGCCACTTTATTTCAGGGGCGCTAAGCTTGCCCAGTCCGCCACTGATATTGTTTTCTTAAATATTTTATTGATAATTATAAAACGATAATCAAACAAAAGCAAAGTAAAAGAAGCATTAGTAATTTTACAATACAATGCTGATTTTATAGAATAGAAAACGTATTTTTGTTTATTGTTGCCAGAATAACCGGATATATAAGAGAATAAAGTATCTTAAAATACAAAGAAACTAGTAGTTAGGTATGTTTAATAGTATGCAACTTGAATTGAATGAATAATTGTGAATATAAAAGTGATTTGTGCCTATTCTTTCCTATTACATTCGCCTGGAAACAACAATAGACAATAACTGAAGCTAAGACATACCGAATTCCCGTCGTTGTAAGTTGTATGTCTGTTAAAATGTGACATCTCATATGAGAATGATTCGGTTAAATATGTAAATTATTCATATAACATATAATTTTTGCTCTACACGAGATAATTACGATTAAATTTAAAAATTCAACGTTAAGAAATTATGTTTCCTGCAAAATAAAATTAAAAAATAATAGTCATTTATACAATATGTCAACACCTTTTCATTATCAAATTTTGGAACCAATTGATGTGACACCTAACACTACAACCCCTAAGAATCTCCCTTTCATGTAACTTTATTTATCGATTCTAACGCCTGATTTTCATAAGGGATAATATAAAGTGGTTATATTTATTTAATATTAGAAATGAAAGCAAAGTAAAATAAAATGATAATAAAAAGAATTGAAAACACTCATCATTCCCGGTTATTTAATAAAACGAGGTGAATCTGCGACATTAGACTCTTATCAAAAAATTAGTTCAGAAAGGAGAAGACAAGAAAAATGTAATAAAAAGAATAAATGAGCTTTACTTAAATTAAACGGTTTTATATTTCCGTTTTCCTCGCTTTTGTTTCTCGTTTTTATAAATTGTTTCATACTTGGAATGTTTCCGTTGATTTATTTCAAAAATATTTATAAGAATTAGAATATAACAAAACAGTCCTAATTAGTGAATTTTGATGGCATCCTTACTTGAGGAATGAAATGAAAATTAAGATTTCTCCCAAATTGTGTCTATTCAAAAAATGAGGAAGTCCTTTCACATCTGCTACAGCATGTATATTGTTCTACATTTGATGACAGAATCAGTGACAGATTTAGTCTTAAAGAGGGCTGAAACGTTACGATTTTTTCGGGGGCTTACAATAGTAAATTCAGGTTTTATGGTAGAATAAAATTGAGAAAAATTTTGGTCGATTTTTGAATTACATTCTCAATTTTAGTATTAGTTGGTAAATTTCAATAATAAGTTCAAATATCGGTTTCATTATTGTGATTCATGTAATGTATTATTCAACTTAAAACGAAATTATTGTTTATTTTCGGTTAATTAAGCCGTGAATCATAAATAAATGATGAAATCGGACAGCGTATGTATATTTAACGCTGAATACGATATTGTGGAACATCTGTAAATTTACCGAGATGTCATTAGATATAGTTACGAATAAAAATGTAGCTGTATAACATTAAAATTCAAGACATTCGATCTTGACGTACAGACATCACTTTACTTAATGGACTTCCTACCGAGCATCTAACTCTCTAGATGCTTAGCTTGGCCAACCACTGTATGCACATCTAAGTATTTCAATTTCAATACAGCGGCTTTACTGTTTACGACGAATTTCTGTTTCGAATTGAACTTTCCTTTTTTTCTCAATTTATTCTCAACCACTTTTATAATAATAGTCTTCAACTTCCCGACCCCTGTACGAGTGTTGTATTTATTTGACTTTTATCGTTGTCACACGACACTCTACTACAGTTTGAAGTTGCAGCTTTCTTTTGCTTCCGAAAAAAAATCTAATACTAATTGAATGTTATCGGAGAATTCTATATTTAACCCTCTTGTAAGCTGTTCGACTTCCCTCTTGTTATAATAACAAAATTAGGAACCATCACAACCAACCGCTGATTTATGTTTCCCACACATATTGACCAAACTCGAATAGGAAATCTTTATAACAAACTGTCATTATAATAGTTGTAAATTGTCATTGTAAATTGAATGTTTAACAATTGAAAGTACTAATATGATTTTGTACGATTCAATAATTTTAAAAATGTTGAATTTTGAACGCGTTAGAATGTATTGGAACAGTCGATTGTTCAAATATATGATTCAAATAAAAACAACTTGTCTTCTTGAAAGTATAAGTACATTAAAAGCTTTGAGGGTACTATGTAAACGAATTCTTCCTTATCAATGGGTTATCTGCACGTGCGACACTTCAATCCCCATCCATGTGCGAAGATATAACCCAAGCCCGGCAATGACCTAAAGTATCATTGACGTGTTTTTACGATCCATATACGAATGAAGTTTCAGTATGGTTTCGTTATTTTCTCATATAAACTACATGATTTATTAATTCAAATGACAATAGTGTAAATGTCGCACTTTATCTAGGTGCGTTACTGTTTGCGTGAACTTACCAATCTACATACACCACAGAGGCCCCATAAATTAGTTTATAATCGCTTAATTCACCACGACTTTTTAACAACAGTTAAACCACCATGCACACTATACATACAATCATTTAGAATAACACACAAGAAGAGAAATGTATACCATAATTATAGTGGATATAGAGGCATAGAATTTGGGAATTGTCCAATAATTGTTTTTATGATTTGGCTGCCAAATATCGCCACTGCCCGATAAAATACGGAATAACTACCGAGTTTTTTTATTTTCTTAATCACTAGAGTAAAAATCTTTGAAAACTAATTAAGTCTCTTTGATATGCAAGCATGTATTATAAATTTTTTTTGATTGTTGGACAAAATATTTGTGATCTATTAAAATTATTTTATTTATGAAGTTTAGAGATAGTCTGAAACAAAAAGAAAAAAGTACGTTGGAACATTGTTACAAGGAATGTGACTGAATTATTAACTAATAAACCATTGAAGCTACACAGATACTTTTATTCAGGAGTCTACATTGAGTAAATTCAGCGTTATTAAAAGGGAAAGTTGAAAACTCGACTGTATATTATTATTTGCGGTTGAGAGATTCAATGTCTAGTTTTGCATTACGATCATCATTAATCAATTTCCAAAAAATATGGTGAAATCAACTACGATCGAATAATTATTTTGTATATACAACAAGCAAAACTGGAAACAAAGCACCATTATTATCACAGACATAGCATCAATGATAGATAATTATCCATTAATTAATTTTAAGTTATTATACTATAGTGAACTGACTGTACACATCACCTATATGGTGGTATTTAAAATTATGGATGCATAAATAATTCAATAGTGAATGCGGTTAATTAATACTAATTAATTGTGAAAAAAAATTAATTTTCATTTCATAATAAATGTCGACTATGACGATTTTGATCAATATGAGGAATAGGGGAAAATATAAGAGATCCTTCAAAATATACAATATTGAATTTGATTGTGAGTGAGACATTTTTATAGTAAACATACAATGTGATTAGAATTGTTGGCTACTAGTGAACGTTTGTCAATATTTGTACAAGTTCCCTTCCTAGCGAGATAAACAAGCCATTATCTGAAACTATCAAAGCCACCCTAATAGCAACACATTTTCTAATTCTCTTATACATATCCCTTCTATGTTATAATTTATAATTAACTATATCAGTTGCAATAAGCTTAATCATTTATAAAATCATTTAATCCATAATTACTTGATCAGAATTAATCAAACGAATTAAATACCAGATACTATATAAGCCATACCACTTCAGCATAGGATTATTCGCTTTGTGGAAACAGATTAACTATATCTATGTTAATCTATCTCAAATAGATCGAACTGAAATTCAAATTGTCCAATCAGAATGATGACATTTAATTGCATTAAGTTGTCTGGATCAATCTGGTTGATGTAAATGTCATTTCTGTAATGTTGGCTACCCTCAAGGTTTTCACTTTAAAATAATGACGTCCTGTGCAGACTGATTTATCGTTCCGTTTCTTCCATTCACAAATTATTTGAATTTCATTTATTTGTAATGATTACTCACATAATAAATCAATATTACGTCTATATGAATTAGAAAATAAAATTTCAATATTTTATCTAATTTTATTTTTCAATAAAATAATTGAAAATAAATTCATTTCTTATTGAAGGAACGAGTTGAATCGACTGATCTAATAGATAAATACTTTACTATTCAAAATGAAATTATAAAAGATTTATCGATAGGATATAGCAGACGTGTTTTGATGATGAAATTGATAATAGCTATATTGGAAAGGTTTACAGTCACATTGTGGGATGTTGAACTATTTGCTATATACATTATTGGAAGTGGCGTGTAAGCGAATATATTTCATCACAGGCAGTTTTGAGCGTCGCGTCGTAGGGCTAACCGTCCACAAGGATAACTCAAACCACATATCCGCCCTCGCATTACCGATTACACAGTTGTGTTTAATAAAGTGTATGATGTATGTAGCGTAAACTGTCATGACTATGAGCGTCGCAGGCCTACAAAGGACAATGACGCCTTTGCTTGCTACTATGTTTAAATCAACGACACTCGACAAACTGGCGCCCCCTCGTTATCGAAATTATATGAAAATTATACTTTTCATTAAATTTTATTTACAGAATAATCTAAATGAAATATAAATTAAAAACAAGAAAATATTTAACACTTTAAAGAAATTTATGACAACATAGACTTATCAAAAGTTAAAAACTATAGGACGAAAAATAATAATAAAAGAAAAACAGAAATGGTGGAGAACTTTTGCCACTAGATCTAAACAAAAGATTTACAATTTTTATGTGGAAATTTTACGACCTCGTACAACGTCTCTGCATAAACAACAATTTTAAACTTCAAATTTGCAAAGTCAAATCTAAGTGAAAAGTGGAAAACTTTTAAGAATTTTAGACATTTGTTTTAATATTCACCAAATTCTCAGATAATATATTTCGACCACAAAATGTAAACGACTGATCTTTATAAAAGAAATAAAAATGTTTCTTGTTCAATACGACAGAAAAACGAACAAATCGCATTAATTTTGAAACTTGTAACATGTGAATATTTTTGTTTTTTTTTTTGGTCTGTGTTTGTGGTGTTGTATCAAATAATTTTGTTTACGTTTTGTTTTTAAATTTCCCCCTATATACATATGCCAAATTCATATGACATTCTTAGTATAAGTTGGCAGGCGATTTTTAGGGTAGTCCCTGGAGAACATTTTAGCAAAATTAAAATTTCCTAGCTCATCGGAAAGTTGGTCACAAGACGATCCTTTTGGACAATGTGGGAATTTTCAAAAACGAACAAAGTACGCAAAACGACTAAGAATGACTCGTAGACCTTTCCTACAGTGATTTTTTTCTTTTTTCTCTATTGCATTGTAGAAAATATGCGGAAACATTTTAAAATAAAATGGAGAAAAATAGAAAAAAATCAATGTTGGGAGGATCCTCGAATCATTCTAAGCTTTGCTCATTTTTGAAAATTCCGACATTGTCCAAGACGATCGTTTTTTGACTAAGTTCGTAATGAGCTACAAGATTCTAATTTTGCTAAAATGTTCTTCAGGGATTCCCCAAAAAATCCTTTATGTATTTTTCAAATAGTCCGAAAACTTATAGGAGTTTCATACGAATTTAACATATTTACAGCAGCAACCTTATAATTTTCACACCTGTCTGCTCTGATTTCTGAACGCGACGCCGTCATGAAATTCGACATGTGCGCTGGTCAAGATGTCTAATTTCCTGTCATCCACTATTGTCTCACAATTGTTCAGATATAGTCAAATCTAAATCGACCCACATTTTCAATTTACTTAAATTTTCTTGATTTATAAATACTTTCTTTGCATTTCCTTATTCAAGCAATATTTTTGTAAATTTCGAATAATTTGTAGATTTTTGCTCATCGTTATTAATTATGCTGCGTGCGGACTTTTCTTCATCTTTCTAATGATTGATAGTTACGAAACCCTTTAATTATTATTAGAGGTCAGGTATAAAAATTTGGTTGAAGGTATAATTCTAATTATTTTCCTGTATTTAGGGTTCTACTTCTGTAAACTTTAAACAAATTAAGAGCAATTCGAACAAATTAACAACTTTGAAATATTTTCATTGCTTCCGTGTTTATTAAGACAAGCAATAAAATCAGGTGAAAGACCACATGCTTAAAATAAATTTCGATTAAAATTAAAGAGATCAAAGCCAAATCAAAATTTAAATACAATAAATATACTACCGGAAAGATAAATATTTTATTACTTCAACATTATGTGATAAGTTATTATTAAATTTAATAAGAATAGTTGGAAGTTTGTGCTATTTTAGTGGTTTTTACACGAATATGATAAAATTCGCGGAAACGCCTATTTGTAAAAATGGTGGATGCGCTAAACGAAATCGTTTCGTTTAAAAATTGACAAAAAAATAGTAAAATTTAAATAACAGTAATGTTTTAGATACCATTTGCAAGGCAATTTATCAACGCATTAAAGAGTAAAAAATCGGAATATTATACATAATTTTTTGCACTTTCGGGACTGAAACAGCATTTTACTCCCTCAAAACAGGGACTAAAGTAGCATTTTTAATCCCTTGCGATTAAAGTAAAAATACACAATAGCAACATTAGATAATTGTCAAATTAATAAATCTATAATTATTTAATTTTCTCAGTAAATACATACGAAAGTACAAAAAATAGCGTATATAACTCGAGACTAAAGTGCGACATTTCGACCCTCGAGTGGTTTATTGCCCTCGGGACTTGCGCCCCTCGTGTAATAAACGTCCACTCTCGGGACGAAATATCGTACTTTAGTCCCTTGTTATATAATATACTATTAGAGAAATTCACAAGAAGTTATAAAAAGGCAATTCTATTTCAAGTAAGGAAATACGAAAAAACTACGCCAATGGATTCGATTTAGCGCGCTTTATATCGGTGTGTAAATTTAATATGGTTGTTTCTATGAAACTCTTATTATTTGGCGAGTGATTGGAAAAATATTTCAATTAATTATTTATAGGGGTGTAGCTGACGATCATTCTAGCACAATTATAAATTGGTCAAAAAGCGCTCGTTTTGGATAATGTCGTTAATGTTGGTAGGATCCTCAGATCATGCTTGTTGTTAATAATTTTAATGAACGTCTGTACAACTGTCTTTTAGGAAGCTCGTTTAGCAGGACAGATACTTGGGACGTTAATTAGAAAATAAGGTTTTTTGACCAAACCCCAAATGCTCTAATAGTAGAATGTTTGCCAAATACCCCACAATTCGAATCACTTTTCAACTGATAAAATTTTTATCAGAGTCGACCAAATTTAATTTTGCACTCCGGTACATGTCTACAGATACATATGTACACTGGTGGCCAAAAGAAAGACACTGACTCTTAAGCGAAAATATCGCATTTTTTCGTTCGTGTGAGTCAGGCTATTTCTCCCGTGAACGTAAAAAATGGACAGGTAGGGAGTGTTAGAACGAGTTTCCACCGTACCAAATTTGTAGAAGATATTTGTCTATTCAAGTAATGGCACCAGTAACCCCACCTCCATCTTCTGATTGAATATCTTTCTCTTCAAATTCTCATCTGTTAAGATTTTGTTATTGTATTGTGACGACCGTCCTCATAAGCCTGTTTTACACAGACGCACGAAAAGTGGTCTTTTTTTGGCAGCCCAGTGTACATATGTATGTCCATACTTTAATGATACTGTGCGCAAAGCCTAAATTGATAAAGTGACAAGCGTTTTTGTTTAAGAGAGAATGATTTATGATCTTTTTGTCATTTAGTAAGATTTATTCGAGTATACATAACAGATACTCTTCCATTATGTGCCTTGTAAATAATTTAAGTTTCACTAATGAATCAAGTTTTATCATAGTTTTAATGCACAAATGAACGAACGATTTTGCTGATTATAAGAAAAAGAACAGTAGATAGAGTAAATTGACAATATTTAATCAGACATCAAAGAATGATTCGAACATTTTCAGCAGAGCATTTACAAATTACTTTAAATTTAAATAGAAAAAGAAAAATTATCAAATATCACTGTTGTAAAGTGATCGTAATTGCAATTGTCACATGCCAAAAGGAATTCACATAACGATCATTCATCGTTAATGTTTTAATATAAAAACAAACAAAACTGCGGTCACTTTTAATATTTAGGAAATCTATTAGGTAAGAAGGCGTTTAAAATATTTAGCATCAATTTTAAATAAACCTGCCAGATTCAAACTAATTAGGGGCATCATAATCTTCGAATTTCATTATTATTCTTGAAATATTGTAAAAAACGAATTTATTTTTAGTATATCGACGTAAAAATCAAATAATTGATGAAGTAGCATTACAATCATATATCACAATTTTCTTTATTGATGTTGAAAAATGATTGCCACAATTTTCTGAACACTAAACGGAAACAATATTTTCCACTTTTGTCCCCCAGTCTAATCGTTTTTTATCCTTCTGTTTGCCATTTCAAACACCATTTATTTACAAGTTTTCTTAATGTACCAGAAATTTTGTGGGTGAGTTGAACAATTAATGAAATACACTACCGCATAGCCGACTTCATAAGTCAACGGTATTCTTATAAATATACGAGCTGTCTCGAACAAATTACTATTTATTATGTGCAAAAATTCTGGTGTGCAAAATAGCAACAAATAAAATTCATAATACATATTTTAAAGTACAATTCAATATACTTAAACATCCTAAAAATAAAAAAGGTTTCAGCGAAATTAATTTAAAAAAAATCCGATAAAGGCTTTTCACGTTGTAATCGAGCATTATTGTTCAAAAGTAGAAAGTTAATGTTGTTTTGAAGTATCGAGTTCTACTATTCACGGCAAACATGCTTAGATTTAACATGTACTTTAACCGGATTATCTAATGCGCATATACAGAACGTTCCACCTTGATTGAAATTTTATCTGTCCGTTATTATCTTACGGTAGAACTGACGTCATTACTACGAACTATATTACATATAAGCGGTATATCCTAACAGCTCGTTCTTCCAGTGGAACGCTTCATTTATTCGTTACGATTGTAACACAAAAAATCTAATCTTGCGGCGTTACAAAGAACAAATAAACGGTCCTAGCTAATATCCGCCCCGCTAGTAGAATAAATCGAAGATTTCAATAAAAGCTATCAAACATGCTCATAGGTACCAACCAAAACGTACATTTTTTCCACATTAAGTCATAGCGACTATAAGTACGCAATTTTTGTAATTTTTAGTTGTATAAAGTTCTATTTTTGAGATTTCTGTCAAATTGAAATTTTGGATGGAATTTTACTAGATTCTTTTAGCTGACTCAACAAATGGGTTCGAGTATTTGTAATAATGCGATAAAACTGAAAAATAGAAGTCTAATAAATTGAATTTTTCAGTACGATGTAAATGAAATGAAATTTATTTTTATTGTTTTTGATGGCTTATGGTGATAGCCTAAGAAACTTGGTCACACGGCAGAACTAAATTGTAATTTAATGTCAAGGCCAATACAAATTGTAATAAATATACCTATACGAATTTTGCCTTTAAACAAGAGGTTTTACAATTACAATCAACGGTGTTGTAATTGTGTTAAGGGAAAATTCGTCTATAATTATTACAATTTGTATTAGCCTTGACATTAAATTACAATTTACTTCCGCCGTGTTAAATTTATAATTTCGAAGTTGGTTACAAGTAAACGTAAAGAAATAAACACTTAGAAACATGGGCTTAAATTCTACAAGATTAGTAAATCAATACTAGTAATGGTGTGTGTGAATAAAAAAGTTACGCAATTTTAAGTGAAACGGGCAATAAAGAGAGTATTATAGAGAAACAGACTGTATAAATTTGTAATATTGATTTGCTTACAGATAGCGTTATCAAGAGATACTAGGGACAAAAAAATTGTCTATACCTATTATTTTTGACAATTTCAACAATTTTATTTTGTACAACGAATTAAAAAAAAAAAATAACAAAATTTGTTGAAACAACTACCATTTAATTGATTAAATGTAATTCTCAAAAAGATCCACTAACCTTTTTATTTCCTTTCTGGTTTGGATGTTAAGGAAATATGATGTTCAGTGAAATTAAAACAAATGGTTTGTAATAAGGATACATTCTTGCTGCGTGATTTTGGACGGCTTTCATTGCCTGAGTAACTTCTTCTGTTTTAGCCATCATTGTGTACATGCTCTGAAAATTTTTAATAATTATTGAAGTGTGAGTTTGTTTCATTCATGTTAATTTGGAAAATGCATGGAGATTAGTTTTGACATGTTAGAAGCATTATGAGAATATGAATATGCTTCGTATATGCATTTTTGAAAGTTTTGAATACATAAAGCGCCCTCTATTGGTTGTGGATTTAAAGAATTTAGGTGATTGTTTTCCGCATATAAGCCAAATTAATTGGAATGGAATGGATATGATTTTTTTTATTTTGTTAAACAAAAATCACCTTAATATTGGAATCCATCGCGTCAGACATTTTAGAAACAGCATTTTTATAAACATCTACATTATCGGCTGTTATTGAAGAAATCTGTAAATAAATAAGAATAAAATTGGATTAATTTAAATTAATTTTAACTTAACTGAATGTAAGATTCCGCATAAATTTTCAGTTAAATTATCTATAGATGTAGCCATTTTTTGTGCTTCACATTCTAAATCGTTTAATAAAGCAATATCTGATTGGCCAATTTGTGGTGCTAAAAGTTGACGATAAAGTGTATTTGGAGTACAACTACGTGAACTACCACCTGGTAACGGAGGTGTATCTGTGTGAATAAACGTTGATAAAATTAACTAAAATATTATAATTAATAATAATTGATTTACCCCCTTTCTTTGTAACAGGACTAGATAATTTTATTTTGTATTCTAAGTCTTCGGCAACAAAATGTGTCATGTTTCCTTCAACACGAACAGTACCTTCAAGATTCAATGGTCCTAATGGTTTGCATGTTGAAAAGTTACGTTCACATGGCAAAGTTACTGGTCGTTGCATTATTTGTTCAGTTAATGGTACTGGATCCATTGTTAATAATGGATTTTCATTTTCTGGACTTAGGCCAGATTTAAAGGAAATTTCACTATATGAAGCAGTCATTTGTTGTGATATTTCATCATTACCATCACCTTCAACATCATTATCAAATTGATTATCATCGTCTACTACGTCCACAGGAATGTTCTTTAAATTACGCTAAAATATTTCAAAATTATTCAATTCAATAGAGTCATAAAAAATTCTCGTCGATACTTACAGCCGGTACTGGCGGTGGTAGAACTGGTGGAGGTTCTGATGGTGGTGGTGGTGATGAATTTGAACCTGAACCATCATCAGAATCCATTAGAATTCAAAATTTGTCTATTAATTTCTAATAATTCACCACTGATAATTTGACAGTATTTAGCAAATAAAACCAATACACTAAAGCAGGGTTGTCACATTTTTTAAGCAGTTGGCAATTATGAAATCACCAAAATTAAAAAATTATAATCGAATTTAATGACAGATTAATACAATTTTCTTTAAACAATAGTTATATTTAATGAATTCGTAATCAAAATTACAAGGATTTCTTTAAATATGATAATAATTAATTTTAATCGACTACCTGTGTGTCTTTTGGCGATGTTCAGAGGTCTATGTTTGCACCACTGTTGTAATATAATATGCACTATATTATATACATATGTCAAACCTATAATAAAGCTGCACTCACACATGCAAATCTTACAGGCTGCGTACACACATGTATTTATCTATTCATAGATCTACTATAATAGGCAACCAACATTACCCCAAGTAAAGAATGTCTTGGAACAATACTACTAATAATCTGTAGTTGTTATGTGTCAATTTTTATCAAATATTGTTATACGTGTTATATAAGGGATTGTCTAACTTGTTCACAGTCTAAACGTTAGAGAATGTTTTTCTTTTTTTGTAGATTACAAGTATTATGTCTGGGCAAGTTTTTCTATAATTTATTTATAACAAAGGAAAAGTTACATAAAGTTCTATTCTAGACTTGTCAGTGCCCGTCTGCTTATTCAGTTGAATTTTGATCGTCGTAGTGTTAACATCGGTTTATTGAATTTAAAAATAATGTCGCGTGCTTTTAAAATATAGTGAAGTGTGTTTTAGTGCTTTCAGTTTTACTGAAATTTAAAAATAATTACTCGTAGTTTTAAAATATAGTGAAGTGTGTTGGTGCTTTTAATTGGTGAAATTTAAAAATAAATTCGCGTGTTTTTAAAATATAGTGAAGTGATGGGCTTGTGTTGATTCTACTGCTTTCCTGGTCAATGGAGTTTCTCGTTCCATGGAGCTGTGCGGTATAGAGGTCAACAAAAGGGTAGGTTAAAGTCTCCAAACAACTATTATTCCAAAATTATTAACTTTTACTGTTTTTTTTTTAATTCGAATTACAGTAGGTTCGAACAGCGAGGGACAGGAGCAGAGACGCGGTTAAGTAGTAAGTACCTTTTTTTATTTACCTTGCGATTTTGTACGGGCTTATTACAAACTTTTTCAGAGAAGTGCTCAAAACAATGAAATTATCAACGTAAACGACTATAAACAACGATTAATAACTCTACTGTTAGGTACTCGATAGGTGCTTAGGTAAAACGTGTTAGGTACTTTGTAGGTACTTGTAGGGACCTGTTAGGAACTTTATAGGTACCATTTACATTGGCGATGCATACACAAAATCTGTTAGGTACTTTTCAAGGTGTCAAGCGACGATAATATTATCTTCATATCTTCATAATCCAAGATAACGTCCTCATTGTCCTTATTTTCAACTCTCCTCTTTGATACCTACTTTTATTGCTTACAAAAACCTTCGTTTGGGTATCTTAACTCTATGCTACTTAATTATCAACAAATTTGGTTTGTTGAAAGATATTGATGTTTTGAACGATAGCGTCCATCAATCGTGTCGCGAATCGGCTTACAATAACTCCTTCACAATTATTTTTTTAATGGTGAAGTTGAGTTATTCGATCGCGTTCGAAACAGAACGTGTTAAAGTGAAAAGTGAGTTGAGTGTATTTGTGTAATGCTCAGGTAAGTGTATTGTATAAATAAATATAAAATTTTAAACAGTTAGTATAAAAAGATTGAATTAATTTTTGATTTGATTTCAGGTACTTTTCAGGTAATTTTTGTTTAATTACTTTTACTTTTTCTAATTTATTTTATATTTTATAATTTGTTTATATTTTAGGTAAATTTTCGTAAGTATTTCTCTAATTCTAATGTTTAATTTTCAGAAAACCTTCATGTATCAATTTTATTTCATTGTTCAAGGCTTTTATAATGAAAAAAAATGTATTTTTTTGTTTCAGATAATCAGTTTCATCAGGATCATCATCAGCTTCAATCCTTTCAAATATCCCACTTATCCCTTCATACTTTCACACCATTTTTTTTAAATCATGTTCAATATTTAAATGATTTACTCGTAAATGAGTAAGAATGTGAATATCACGATAGCAAATATTCGTGGGGTAATTTGGGATTTTTGTGTACGAATATTTCTTCTGTTGATATTTGAAAACATTATACATTATTACAATATACTAACATTATAGTATTAGTTATGGATTAGTTATAGATTATAAGGGTTGTGTGTGTATTGTGTGTTTGCGAGTATAATTGCTGGGTTTTTACTAACATTGGCGGTGGTGGTGGATATATCCAACACTATGTGTATAGTGTATAGTGGATTAGGCCTACAGGGGATACCACTATAAAAAAACGCACCTTGTGCTTTACCTCACAGGTGGTGTGGAAAGAAGCACATACATGCAACTATTATTTACAATTTTTTAATTGTATACTTTATAACAGTTTCCCTATACATAAAAGAGTCTAAATATAGTGATCCTTCATGGTTTTGGAGCTTTGAAATGAAAGCGATATTTGGTAAAAACTCACTTTATAAACAACAGAAATTACTTTTTTAAGGTAATGTAAATTTATTTGCACATTAATTAACGATAAAGAACAAATCAATTCTATAGATAAAGAGTTACCGATTATGATTTTTATAATCATAACAAATCAGAAAACAATACTCGGAATGGGTAGGAACTATCTTGTCGAATTTCAAATTTTGCGCCTAAATGTGTATTTTGTGTGGCATACTCCACACAACAAACTACTTATTTTTATAGAGTATGCAACACCGAATGCACAGCACAGATATCAGATTTTATACAACACTGTGTTATTAGTAAAGTCCGGATCTACAGTTTTGCCATGATAATTTCAACGCTGTCAAACACCCATTGGTGTAGTTGGTTTTTTATTTCATATGCGAATAATTTTTCATCTAATATAATGAATTAAATTTAAAAAAAATTCCATTGTTAATATTTAATAAGTGTAGTAAATCAGTTTAGATATGTAGATAATTTTTTCACTTACATTATCTTATTTATTTTCGAATATGAATCAACATAAACTAGTTGCTTTGAGAAAATAATAGAGGGGAAACCGTATCCACAGCAATGCGTCTAAAATCAAACACCTGCGTCTTAGCAATGACGTCGCTTTGTCAATATGAGTTTTATAAATGGTCTACTGGTTGTCAACATTCGCTTACTGTCGGTATAGAGCAGCACGCTTTGTTGACGGTCAAACTATGTTAGAACTACGTGGATGCAGCGGAGATTTACGATCGGCTACATTGAAATTTTTCTAGAGATTATATTCACGTGGCACGCTCTAGCGAGCCGAGATCCGGACTTTAGTTATAAGGTATACCTACTCGGTACACGTTTATATTAGAATTTTTCATTTGACAGAAAAGTTACTAGGCATACCGGTAGTGGCGCGAAATTTCAAATAATAACGAGATTATAGTATAACAGGAATTTTTTTAATTTATTTTATCATGAATAACTGAATAAAAGAATTAGTTTATATGAAAATGAATGTTTAGAATTTATTAATTGAGAATAAAGTAAGCAAGCAAATGTAATAATTGATTTAATAATAGTTTACATCACGTGATCACCACACAACGTCACTAGAAAATGGTCGTTTAGGAAATTTTATTTTGTTAGGTTCGTGTCAAGATTCCATTATTATCTTGTACCGGGTATATACGTTTGGCGCCTTTAATTAGCGCCATTGTTTATGTATTTTCAACACAAAATAGTTTTACAAAATATATCGAAAGTTAAATAAATTGTTGTTTGGTAAATAAAAAATGATATTATCTGATTTCTGTAATAATTCTGTTTATAATTTTAGTATTTTTGTTAAGAATGTCGTCGAATATTCAATCGTGTTTTCTACGTTGTTTTGAAAATCCAGAGAAAATTATCAATTTGCCACATAAAACACCGATAACAATTGGTCGTAATGAAACTACAGGCATTAAAGATGCATTCGTGTCCCGAAGACATATAGAATGTATCGCTGATTACGATACAGAAACGGTAAAAATAAAGACATTAGGTCGGTGTCATTCTGGTTGTAATGGTTATGCTCTAATGAAAGACAGTCAATACACATTGAATAATGGTGATCTGCTTGAAGTCCTTTTGGGCTATCACCAGTATGAGATTGTTTTCGAAAAATCGATTAATAATACCGAGAATAATAAAGACAATACAGAAACGGAATCGAAAGAAATTAAAATTCCAGTATTTGATCCAGATAGTATAAAAACGGAATTGAAACAAATTAAATTGCCAGAATTTGAGCCAGAAAGTATAAAAACGGAATTTAAAAAAATTAAACTGCCAGAATTTGATCCGGACAAAATGGAAATGGAATCAAAAAAAATGAAAATGTCCGAATTTGATCCAAGCGATCTACCAAATCTTCAGTATCCAGATTTGCAATTAATACATCCAGAAATGATAATAATGGTTGGATATCCTGGTTCTGGTAAAAGTTATTTCACTAAAAATTTTCTATTGACAAATGACTTTATTAATGTAAATTTTGATACATTGGGCAATTGGAATGAATGTGTGAAATTAGCGGAAGAATCATTGCTTAAAAATCAAAGTGTTGTTATTGATAATGCAAATCCCGATAAAGAGACACGTCAACTCTTTATTGATGTAGCGAAAAAATTAAATGTGCAATGTAGATGTTTTGTGATGGAATTAAGTTTACAACAAGTTATACACAATAATCGTTTCCGGGAATTGACAGATAAATCGCGTACGCCAATTGATGCGATGATTTTGAATATGTACGAGAAGAATTATCAAGAACCGGAGATTTCTGAAGGTTTCTCTGAAATCTTACGTATACCGTTTGTAGCGAAATTCGACAATGAAGAAGACGAAAAATTGTACAAGATGTCTTTGTTGGAGAATTAAATTGAAACCGATTCTTATTATTTATTATTTTAGATATTCAAATACATATTCACAAATAAATATTTCTAAGAATATAATCATTTTACATAATTTTCATTAAATATTATTCATGATGTTACTAGGAAGTCTTTGGTGTCGTATAATTAATTCTTCAATGGGTGCAGCCACTTTTGTTTGTAAATTGTCTGGTGTTGATTGTTGGATCATATTTAATTGTTGATACGACTGATCATTTTTAACCACCATACATACATGCAAACGGACACTTAAATAATACAATAATACAATTTTAAAAAGATTCGTCTTCCTGTATTCCTAATTCACAGAATTTGGAATGCTCACGTAAATTATCAATGAATAACGTTATGGCTAATTGGGTATAAAACTAATAGTATATTATACAACGAGTCTATAATGAGTGCTATTATTACCAAGATTCAAAGTTACGAGTGAGTGTTGTAATCATTCGCATACTGCTATCTTGCGTTGGTACAACAAACAATATGTATTGTTTTCAGCAATAATTGGAATGTAAATTTTGAATTATTGTAATTGTATGAAATCGAGTGAATTTTGTGGAAATGTTTTTGATATTAAAAAAACAAATCCAACAATTCCAACAATTGTTGAGTTGCTTACAAATTTAAAGGTATTTATAAACAAAAATTTAGAATTCACTTATTTATAAATTGATTTTTTATTAATTATTTGTATTTTTAGATTGTTGAAGGTGATACATATACAAAATTTATTTGTTTTAATTGTTTTCATATCATTATGGTGAGAAGATTTTAGAAACGAATCAATTGTTGCAAAATGAAACTTTTCACAAGAATCAAACTAATGTGGAAGATTTTCGTAAAATTTGGCATCGTATTGAATGATATGATGATGGACAATTTGTTGTTTACAATAATAATCCAAATGATGGTTCTGAAATGAATTTAAGAATTGGTAAAGACTCATAAGAATCCTATCCACTTTTAACATGGCTTATTGTATTAAAAGGCAATATAAGAAGTTCTACAACTGTATATGTAGCTGTTTTCACACTTGTTTTGTACTTTTACAAAATATTTTCATTACTTTAACAATCTCTGTTATCAAGGGGAGTAGTATTTGCTACACTCCATCTAATTCTATCTATTTATAGGACTTCTTATATAGTTTTGGTAGAGAACAATTGTAAATCAACCCAGTATGTGTTTGGTTTGAAGCCTATGTAATTTTATATAGAAATACATTAGAAAGGTTTTTAAATATTGAAATTGTTTCTACACAAATACATGTTCACACAAATACATGTCAATTGCATTAACATGTTAATCATTTTAATGCAATTGTTAATAAAAATTGTGTTTAAGGTAATGATTCAAATGTTAATGACAATCAGTGCCTAAGTTCAATAATAATTAGTGATAATAAAAAGTACAGATCATAGTAATGAAAATTTCTTCGAAAATAACTCTCCCACTATTACTGGAAATGAATTAAATAAGGGTGAATTGTGTTCAAGAATTAGTAATAATAATAGTAATCAATTGACTATACGTATTAACAGTGATTTTTTTTAGAGAGTCAGCTTCATAACGAGGACCAAACAATTGATACAAATAATCAGTATTCGCAAATATATCGATTGATAATGATAGTAAAATTATAGTTATGAGAATGACAATGAAAGTTATTATGATGATAATAATACAGACAATCAACAATTCAATACAAATAGTTTATGTACCGAAGAATCATCGTTTTTTAAGATTCTGTTAAGTGTAACGTGGGTTAGAAGGAGCATTTCATGGTGCATCTAATGGCAGAGAAAAACCATGTTTTTTTCGGTATATTTTCCTGCATAACTGCTTCTAACTTACCTAACCCATAATATTGAGTTTCAATAATTACAATTAAGTTATTTATATAGAAAATTGAAAAAGTGTTCCAAATTTTCAATTTTTTTTCCTGATTAATTTTCTGGAAAATGAAGAAATTCAAAACATTTTCGATTATGGATTTTTTGCATAATCTTAGAGATAGAGAATTAAACGATAGGACAATAGCTTGTTAAAATAAGCTGATTGTAAGACGAATTAAGAGGACAGTCGCTAGAAATCTAAGTTTTGAAAATCAAATGAATTTCACGAAAAATCATTTATTTTCAACCAATTCTATATTACTTAATTGTAAAAAGGTTATAGTTTGAACGTTTAATCGATTTTTAATATAGATTCTGGACCTTAAGTAAAGATTTTTACTATTATGAAATCATCAAAATATGTAAAAGGATGTAATTAATTATTTGATTTTTGATATGAATTATTACATTTTCTGCTATTTTCTTACCTTTGCCCCGGGCGCGAACTTTTCACAATACGGCACTGTTATACACTGTTCTAAAACCATGTAAATTGTGGATTAGCTTATCTTGGTAGTGGACTTATGTGAATCTGGTAGACTAATAAAAACTATAAACCTATGCTAATATAATTGAATAACAAGTATAAAGTATAAGGCTTTTTATGTATTTATAGATTCCATCCATGGAAATAATTTTTGGCCATTGAATTGAATGGTATTGTTGGTTACTATCTTTTGTTAAAAATTGAAATCAAATGGGATCTGTAATAAGATCAGTGGCGGACTGGCCTATCGGGCGATCGGGCGATCGCCCGGTGGGCCGCCTTGTGCCGCTTCTTACTTTACATGTTTTTTTATTTAAGAATAAACATTATTTTTAGTATAAAATAAGAGGAAGATTATATTTGAATTAAGAGATCGCAGATAATTTATTTAGACAAATAAATAATAGATTTTCTAATATCTAATAGGAAAGAACCGATATTCCTAAAGCCGGATTTCCACCAAACAGACTGTTTAAAAAACAGTTTTGTTTTCAAAAAACCAAACAAACCTTGTTTTTGTTTCCTTCGCAAGTGCAGAGAGACTGTTTAAAAAACCCGTGGGGCTAGTGGTAGTTTTATCGAAGAAACTTGTTTTCCTTTGATGTACCGACTCGAAATGGGAAAGTGTTTTGTTTATGAAAAACACTGTTTTCGGACAAATTTGTTTCTAGAACTGTTTAGTTTTTAAAAACAGGGTATTTTTGTTGAGAAAAACAGTTTTTGTTTGTGTTTTCTGTTTTGTCTCTTTGGTGGAAATCCGGCTTTATAGTGAAATTATTTTGAACTGGCCGAGTAAAATTTTCAATAGCAATTGAGTTAACAATACAGCAATTTGACTTCTGTCAGATGAGGTTGTTTATGAAGTACCATATTTTACGAAAATCTTAAACTTCCTCAAACGCAAACACCTGTAAGGATGAACAGGTAGACAGAAATGAAATGCTAAAATCTTAGGAATATTAAAAGAGTAATAATAATAATAAATATAGTAGGTCATAAACAACCCCTTCTGACAGAAGTCAAATTGCTGTATTGTTAACACAATTGCTATTGAAAATTTTACTCGGCCAGTTCAAAATAATTTCACTATACATCTCATGTACAGTCCGTTTACTCTGCTTACGTTTTGACTAAAGTTGTAAAAATAATTTGTGGTTAACACAATGGATGCAAAATTTACGACAGCCGGTTGGGGGTGTTATAAATCATAGAGAGAATCGACAAATTGACCATCTGCTTATATACACATTTAGATGTGTTTGTAGCAGGTAGGTAAATAAGAACAAGTATTTTCAAGGGTATTTCTCTAAATATTTCTATTTATAATTGTTTGAGAAATGAATTCTAAACAATTGAATTTCTAAAAACAGAAACATTTATTCTATATATTTTTATTAAAATTATTGTTGAATAATATTACATACGTTAATATAAAACATGAATAATTCCTATGGATAAATTTTAATGGAAACTATTTTTTACAAGACTTCAAGTAATGTTAATAGTGAATATTTTCTATTTGAACCACCAACCCCCAGGTAGTTTGTATTGTAATTTCTTTCCACGAAAGGACTTAAACTTCCTAAACTTTTCTAAATAAAAATTTCAACTCTTAAGATTTGTATGCAAACAGGTGTATAACGGTACAGTCATTACCTTTGAAAATACTTGTCTTTATATACCTGCTACAAGACACATCTAAATGTGTATAGTACGTTTACTCTGCTTACGTTTTGACTTAAGTTGTAAAAATAATTTGTGGTTTTACACAATGGATGCAAAATTTACGATAGCCGGTTGGGGGTGTTATAAATCATAGACAGAATCGACAAATTCACCATCTGTTTATACCTATAGGTACATACACATTTGGATGTGTCTTGTAGCAGGTAGGTAAATAACAAGTATTTTCAAGGGTATTTCTCTAAATATTTCTATTTATAATTGTTTGAAAAATGAATTCTAAACAATTGAATTTCTAAACACAGAAACATTTATTTTATATATTTTTATTAAAATTATTGTAATTATTGTTGAATAATTACTATAAATCCTATGGATAAATTGTAATAAAAACTATTTTTTACAAGACTAGTGAATGTTTTCCATTTGAATCATTAACCGTTAGGCAGTTTGTAATGTAATTTCTTTCCACGGAAGGATTAAAACGTGCTAAATTTTTCTAAATATAAATTTCAACCCTAAAATTTGTATGCGAACGGGTATATGACGGTTTAATCTTTGCAAAATATACCTGTCCCTTTAGACAACTCTTCAGTTTACAAAGTCTTCTTGTATTGTACAAGTCGAATATTGAAACAATGTTACATTTTTTTTGTGTGGATTTGTGTTTTGATAATCATTTTATACTAAAAATGTGGCGAGCTTGGGAACCTGTTAATGATGATCAAGTTGAAGAGATGGATATTGTAAATATTCATGATGATGATGATGTTGAAATCGTTGTAGACGGCGTAGGACCATCGAGTCCATCGACCAGCAGAACTGGTGTAGAAAAGGGTATGAGTAGATATCAATTTTTTAATATTTATTCACTTTATGCTACTGTCAATCTTTCGATTGCAGAAAAAAATACGAGGGATAATCTATCAGAAGACGCTAAGAAGCTAATTCGCACACTGCATTCTTCGTTGGTAGAGCGTGGTGAACCAGCGCCGATTAAACTAACAGCCGATTTATTAAAAAAACCGTATAGCACTATCCACGGTATACCTAATTTCCAAGTCGGAAGAATCCTTAGGAGGGAAAAAGAGAGCGTAAATCAGTTGTAGATAAATTAGATTCTTCAATAAAAGAAGAAATAAAATCTACAATTTACGCTATTTATAAAAGGAAAGAGGTGCCTACTTTTCTTGCTGGACGGTTTAATTTGCACATATTCTATAAAAAAGATGTGCAGTTCAAGTAAATGATAACTACTTAGAATAATGCAAATTAAATTGACTAATGTAGAGTTCGGAACTTATGTAATAAGTATAACTTGATTTTTACTTCTTATATTTTTCATTACAATTTATCCATAGGATTTATTGTAATTATTCAACAATAATTACAATAATTTTAATAAATATATATAAAATAAATGTTTCTGTGTTTAGAAATTCAATTGTTTAGAATTCATTTTTCAAACAATTATAAATAGAAATTTTTAGAAAAATACCCTTGAAAATACTTGTTATTTACCTACCTGCTACAAGACACATCCAAATGTGTATGTACCTATAGGTATAAACAGATGGTGAATTTGTCGATTCTGTCTATGATTTATAACACCCCCAACCGGCTATCGTAAATTTTGCATCCATTGTGTAAAACCACAAATTATTTTTACAACTTAAGTCAAAACGTAAGCAGAGTAAACGTACTATATATAAGCAGATGGTCAATTTGTCGATTCTCTCTATGATTTATAACACCCCCAACCGGCTGTTGTAAATTTTGCATCCATTGTGTTAACCACAAATTATTTTTACAACTTTAGTCAAAACGTAAGCAGAGTAAACGGACTATACTCTTGTGTTTTGTATTTACAGTATTTAAACACTTTTGGCGGGTGCACAATGTACGTGAACCTCGCTGCATACTCAAAAGTTAGATTTGATTTCACCCATTTTCCAATGAGCTACGGGGTCCTAATTTTGTTAAAATGTTCTCTGGGGTCCACCCTACAAATCCTTAAAGTATTATCCGAATCTGAAATACTAATGTTTGAAAATAAGTAGTGTTTTTTTGATACCTATATCTTTTTCTTATCCATATATGCCTTCAAAAAAATTAATAATGGGGGCCTCTTAGGCTTATAGTCCGGGCCACTCCGAAGGAACCAGTCCGCCACTGAATAAGATTGAAATATCAGGTATACGAGTCCCGTTTCGCTTCAGTTGGCAGACTTACAAGATTTTCAGTTATTGGCTTCCAAGCAAGAGAAATCGAAATATAATTTGAATGTAAATATTTTTTATTTTTCATCCAACATATAGAAACTCAACCTTGGATAATTTATTCCCATTGAGCGAGCAAATTAAACAGAAGACAGAAGAATGTGTAACTAGAATAACCTGAAATTAAAACGCATTTAAATTCTGACCATTTTGTAACATCATCTTTATTTTTAATGACGGCCATAATTCTTTGTCGCATTGTATTAACCAGAATTTGACAATTTTCATTCGTAAATTCATCCCATATTTTCTGAAGTTTTCGTTTTAATACAGTAACTGATTTAACGGGATATTTATGTGATCGTCTCCTCATTTAGTGCCTAAGTGTTTCAATAGGGGAAATGTCAGGTATCATATGATTGAAAAATGTTTCAAACGATAATCTCGTCAGCATCACTAAAATTATTTTATTGAATCATTTGTGAAAAAAACGAAATTTTACTCTGTGGGCTAACAGAAATGGGTGCTCATATTAGACAACACAATAAGATAAATGTACGCTTATCGTCAGAAAAACGAGACCACTTTTTGTGGGACTGCGTGAAACAGGTTTGCGAGGGCAGTCTTCACAATATAACAGAATTTTCACAGGTCAGAATTTGAGAAGAAAGATATTTAATCAGAAAAAGGGGCGAGGGGTAGGCTCAACTACCTTCTTTCCCCTCACGGGAGGAACAGTCTGACTCAGGCGAACGGGAAAGCGCTATATTCTCGTTCAAGAGTCTGTCTCTTTTTTGTGACCGTAACTGTACAGTACTCAACCAGCTCCCCAGTAACTTGTTTGTGTGTTTAGGTCCTAATCTAAGGTCGTAATGAATTGTGTCTACTTTCTATTCAAGACTGAATGCAGTCTTACAAGATAATTCCTCAATTGTGTAATATTATTCAATATTAATGTCATTTTATTGTCATTTAACTTCATATATTCATAACAGCTATTGAATTTCAATATGGAATTGAAGGAGATCAAACCATGAGTTGTTAGATGGACATTTGTTCTAAAGCAACTCCAGATTTAACTGCATTTATGGTAAACTGACATCACTTCCTACATAATTTAAGCGTAATTTTATTGTTGTTTGCTAATATCGACCCCTGAATTGAATTTGTAGTTGTTTATGTTTAGAAATATAGTTACCAAAATATCGACCGACTTAATAATTCAGTTATTTCTTAAACAAATCAAAGATAATTCTAGTCATTTGATGGCTTTAATTTTAAACAATAATTATTAGAAAAGTATGATAATCCAAATTAAAAATCAACTAAAATTGACTTAGTCTCCTCCGTTGGTAAGAATCAATGATTTAGGATAGGTAATATTTTTTAAAGCTATAACTAAAAGCTAAGAATCTAGCTCAAAAATGGACAAAACATTTCCAAATAGTTTTGACTTTTACAATTAAGTAGCAATTTTTTAAAAACTGATGAAATGGAAGTGTCTCGAAGTTTATACGAAAATGTCCAAAAAAAATAACAACGATTAATTGGAACTTTTCGGGAGTGAAGCACTGCTCGACAACCTTTTGTCGCGCTTTTGATTTGATTACATGAAATAGTTATATCCATTTGTAAACTAATTATAAGTCAGAAAGTGGTTAGTGGTGACCTGATAAATAACAAGCAGTTAGTTCAGTTCGCTACTGTTGTAAATTTATATTAGTTTGAATATTGGGGGTTAACATCACCATCATCCATTCATCTGTAATTTTCTATTAATTGTGCAAACCTCATTTTGGAAAGCGCTCCAATAAATGTGTTCGGCAGCCGGTTCGATCATGATGAATCGTTACACAGTACAACCCTTAGTCCTACAGCTATTAACAGAAGTTTCCCTTTAGTTTTTGTTAACATGTAATTTACATAAAGATAACGATTATTGTAAGGACTAGAAAGTAGCAACCACGCCCACAAGATTATCTTAGTTCAAGTTTAAATTAAAGGAAAGTTTGCCCTACGAAAAAGTTCAATTAATTAACGATCAAATTGATGTACATTTCTGTAGAATCTTTTTCAATTTTGTTTTATTCTAACTTTAATTTCGGGACAGTTTTCGATTAAAAACAAATTATATTACACGAAATAAAACAATATAACAAGAACTTTTATGCTTTGTCTTGCCATACTATCATTTATTTCGTAACAACAAAAATATCTGATATACAGGGTGCATAAAAATTATGGATATAGCTAAATATCTTGAAAACGAGTTATCCAAATTAGCTGAAATTTGGAACACAGTTAGAATGTAATCAAAATTATAATGTAAGATGTTTTTCGATTTCGTGTCTTCATTTGTTTTCGAGATACAAGGCTGATTTGATGATTTTTTAAATACCACAAAGGGTCAAACATACTATTTTTGATAAGAGGATTTTTTTCTCTACTCCAAAAATAAAAAATAATTTGCGAATTTAGTTTTTACGAAAAGTTAAACTAAGTTAGCTTTGTAAATGACGTCATGAGATCATTAAAAATCTCCAAAGGCAGCAAGTACCTTATATAGCGAATTTTTTTTATGTATCTAATGCTGAAATATTATTAATTCACAAACGATAAGAAACACTAATAAAATTTCACTCGGTTGAAATTTTTTGTTTGTCTACATAGATCTAGTATGCTAATATTAACATACTAGATACTAGATCTATGTTTGTCTAATATTAACTGTCAAAATTAGTTGCTCTCTGCGATTTTCAATTTTTTTTTAATATCAATTGTCAGAACATATAGCCACCTGAGATAGTCGATTTTACTGCTTATACTCAAAAAAGATATTTTTGCATTTTTCATGCGAACCAACGAACCGATTTTGATGATTTTTTTCTTGATCATAGAGAATGGTCGGCTCTACTGTTATTTTAATTTTCATCAAAATCTAAGCAAATGTAATATTGAAAATGATTTTTTTTTAATATTTCTTCAGCTTTCATTCCAAAAGTGTTGGCCCTACCAGTCTGGCCAAGGAACTCATCCAAGCTATCCCAGAGACCGATTTTTGTACCAAGTTTCATTAAGATTGGACTATTTTTACGGCAGTTATCGTGGGTATACATATATAAATATATATATATATATATATATATATATATATATATATATATATATATATATATATATATATATATAAAATTTTTAACGAACGGTGGATATGGGTTCCTGAGGTCCCAAAACGAACTTCTGTGCAAAAATTTTTCGGAAATTCAAAAGTGAGGATCTCGTCATAAGCTAATTTTTTTAAAAAAAATTCGCTAAAAAGATATGCATCCTCTGCAAAAATTCGTCTTCAATCACCATATACAACCATCATCAGGATTTCTATATGCTCTATTTCACTTCAATGCACCATTTTTATAGTGATTTGATTATTTTACACAAATTGAATTTTTGTTCAACGGGTAAATGATATGCAGCTAATGACGTCATTTCCAAAGCTAATTTAGTTTAACTTTTCCTGAAAACTAAATTTGCCAATTTTTTGTTTGGTTTCTGTAAAAATAAATACAGACATGTGATATATCACTGAATAGAGAAAAAAAACCTCCTTTCGAAAATGGTACATTTGACCGCTTTTGCTATTTAAAAAAACATGAATTTAGCATTGTATCTAAAAGGGCCATAGGGGAAGAATTAGAACGAAAACACCAACTCTACTGGGAGGAATCACCAGGGATGATCCTGTCAATGACATTTCTGGATTTTTCAAACCGTAGAAGACCCAAAGTACTCCTAAAACTTAATAAGAGACAACTAAGACAGATCACAGGACTGCTAACTGGACACTGTGGACTGAGGAAGCATCTCAATAACATTGGGATTGCAAAAGACCCAACATGTAGGGCCTGTGAAGAGGAGGATGAAACTTTCCTTCATATTTTATGCAACTGTGAGGGCTATTGAAGGATCTCAGAGTGTGGTACCTGGGAGGGGAATATATCTCTCCGGATGAAATAAGAAGTACTCCCCTGAACGGTATCCTGGATTTTATTAAAAGAACGGGACTACTGGGGGAAGACATCTAACCCAAATAAGGCGAATTGACGAGCGTACAAAAGGCCTTAAGGCCGGGGTACAGTAGTGGGGCGCGAACCACGGCTCGGGTGGGAGGGTCTGGAAAGGACCTCTCACGAAACGAATAATAATAATAATAATAAATAGCCTTGTATCTCAAAAACAAATGAAGGTACAAAATCTAAAAGAATCTTTAATTATAATTTTAATTACATTCTGTGTTCCAAATTTCGGCTAATTTGGATAACCCGTTTTCAAGATATTTAGCTGTAGCCATACTTTTTAGTCACCTGTAGGTATAAAAATTTAAATCGAGGGAAGAAAATATACATTATTTAACCTTTAAACGATCAAGTAAATTTATTTATTTGTAAGTGAAATAATTTATAAAATTTAATAATAGGAAAGAATAAATATTGTTATCTATACTTATAAGTCTTATTACATATGAGACAGCCAAAACTGAATTTTCGCTAAAAGGCGAATAAAATGAATGAAATTTAAATGAAAACAAATTGATTTATAAAAAAGAAGTATCCAATGAGATTTAATAAATAAAAGAATTCTTGAATACTTAGATTTATAACAATCTTATGAATCGCAGCAATAAGTTAGCAACAGACCGAATACAGTATATCCGCATATTGCATATGTAATTAGTCCGGACAGTAAACCACAACTTCTCTAAAATCAAATATTAACATCAAATCAAACGGCAGATTTATGTTCTATGCGTTAATATATACTTATAAGTACCTTTAGAATATCGTATGCATTCGTACAAAAGTCTCCCGAACTTTGTAATCGTAAAGTATAAAACTACTGTTTTATTCATCGATGCAACAAATCAATATTCTGTTGACGAATCATAATCGTTATCTTAATTTTAGTGATGCGTCATCGGCGTCTAATACTCCTTATTATATCCTTTAAACGAGTTGGCTTGTTTTATCGAACAATTGTGTTTAGATGTGATAACATTCTTTAATACGGCATTTATAACGGTCCAACTTTTGATTACACAACTTAGTCGATCAATCAAAGTCTAAAACAGCTTTCGATACAATCAAAATCGTGCTCAGGTATTTAGGAGTTTGCATATGAAATTGAGGATTTCATCTACAACTTAATATAAATATTATAAGTATTTGTTAAATTTTCAAGATAAATAATCAATAAATCTTTTATTATGATTAGTATAATCAAAGATACTTAACAGCGAATTGTCTCGTTTAAGAGAACTGGTCAGTCATGATAACTACATTTACAGAATACCACCCAGTTCTATTTCAAATGAAAAGCTTATATTGTAGTCATTATAGATCTCTCATTTAAAATTTATTAGAATCCACTTGATCGCTTGTGTATGTCACCCCATGATCTTTAAAATAAATTTAAACATGAGACACCTGGACATAACAATGAATGTTTGCTATCAATTTTTTTTAACACGACATAATAGCATTTTTAAAGTAGATATGTATTTAGAAAGAAAAAAAACTTGTCAAATTCAAGCTATGACGTCCGTCGACTCAATAACGTATTTTACATGATAAATACAATTTTCAAAGAAGAGTAGACTGTTTTGTGACAAAATGTCATTTATTATAGGTTTGAACTATACATAATAAAACGGTTTAATTGGTTATAATCATAGGATCTACCTTTATTAGTTCTTCAGCTGTTCATCTTATAATAAGTATAACTACATCCCACATATTTGCTAACTTTTGCCGTTTCAGCCAATCCAATTTCCTGTTTCCTCTACTCTCATACATTTAAATTAGATGAATTTCTTCAAATAAAATTATATACAGTGAAACTTCTACTAACGGACACCTCTTTTGAGCGGGCACTTCCTTTATGCGGACACATTTATCGGTCCCGAAATTGTCTATAGGGATTTATTAATAAATCGGTCTCTCTTAAACGGACACTCTCTTGAACGGACACGGACAGTCATTCGATTATTATTTAGGCTTGACTGTCTCTCTTATACGGACAGGAAAGTACTTATCTTTGATCCATTAAATACTTGAGCGTAGATAATGTGTCGATTATTATTGTGAGAGGTACAAATTTGATTTGTTAAGTAATTTTGAGGTTATATTGAAAAAACACTTTTTCCGATATTTTTCGACAACGATAACTCGTGAACGAATCAACCGATTTTGATCGTTCAAACGTCATTTCGACGTCATTAGTTAAGGTTAAGAGCTGATTAAATTATGGAATTGATCGGTACAGCAGCTTAATAGTTATTTTGAAAAAAACATGATTTTAACAAAAGAAATTTTTCGGTTTTTTTGGAATTTCTCAAAATCTATCGGGCCGAATCGGTTCAAACTTACACGAAATCTAAGTTTGATGGAACCCTTTCGAATGCCGTGAAGAGCGTTTCAATAAGTCAATCCGTTCAAAAGTTATGAGCTGCTTACATAGTCTTCGCAAACACACACACACACACACACACACACACACACACACACACACACACACACACACACACACACACACACACAGCCATACAGGCACCCTCGCAAAAATAGTCAAAATAGCTTCCTAGGGTCCCAAAACGTCGAGATCTGTTGAAAATTCAATTTTCGAAAATCGGGGTAAAACCAATAACTTCCCGAAATTTTGAAAATTTTCAATTTTCTTAGCGGGAAGTTAAAATTATTTTTAGCAGGTATCATTTGTTTCTATGGATGTTCTCTAATGAGCGGGCACTTCCTTTGAGCGGACATTTTCTGCGGAACGAAGGGTGTCCGCTCATGGGAAGTTTCACTGTAATCAAGATTTTATTTGTTGATATTTTTATGATATAATGATATGATTACTGAAAACTCGCAATTTACTTGTCAGCGGCGTAACTAGACTCCCGGTAGCCCTCTCATAGATGCAGGCGCCCAATGAAAAGAAGGTAAGAGGAGGACTATCTATCGATTTTCAAATATTGTGTCAAATACATATTTTCGGAGTATATAAGTTTTAAATCTGAAATGACACCCTTAATTTTGGTTAAAACAGCAAAAAAATATGATAATTCAGCTTGAAAATCAACTATATCTCCAAGTCTTTAAAGATTTCATAACAAAATTTATATAAGATTAAAATGTCTGAAAATAGACTAACATCTTATAATCGTTTAATTTTCAAAATTCAGTTGAAAAAATTGTTAAAAACTGATGATTTAAAACGATTTTTTTTTAAATTGATAGTGAAATTGTTTATAATATTTTATTTTCACCATTTAAGTATAAGATTCGCTACGAACTAATCGCATCCACCAAAAGTATCCCAAAGATTAGACTCAGCAACCCTCTTCAAGAAACGATTGAAAGCGTCAAAAATTGTTCTCTGTACGATTCCAGAGACGTAGCGAGGATTTTCAGCACCTGGGCTGCTGACTGCTAAGAGGCGCTCTTTAAACTCTCTATTTTCACCATTTAAAGAATTGTTATTTAGGGATATTGCCCAATTCGCCCTCACTCGGTACGTTACTGTATGTTCTATTAGCAAAGTTTGCTAAAAATTCATAATTCATGACAAAAATGTCTTAAGACCTCAAATTCAACTGAAAAATTGACTAGAAGTGCCTGTATATCCTCATTTATACGGTTGGATAACAAAAATTGATGAATAATAATGAAATTATCCTAAAATGGTAATTAAAACTGGGAAATTATCCAAAAAGCGACTATGACTGTCTAAATCATCTCTCTTTCATCTTTTGAAGCACTCCCTTGCCATGCTTTTGACAAGTATACCTATATGTATAGGGGCCCTAATGAGGAATCTTATGTGGGGGTACAAAATTTACAGTTACTCTACTGTTATTTATGAGAAAGATTATGAATTGATGTTTTTTACGATAAATTTACTACAAGTTGATAAAAAAAAAATTCTCAATGATTTTACATGTGACAGTTGTATGTTTTCTTATATTAAACAAACATTTATTCCATAGTGGTTAGTTGAATAGATAAAAGAAAAGTTGATGATAGTGGAGTATAAAAGAAAATGTTGGTAAATTGCCTTTGTAGGCAACTATAATGGTGTCTTTCTTATTCTTTGTTTCTAAACGAACGTTTCTACAAAGAAAATAAATTTGTGTGATATAAGTGTAAGTATTACACTTACAATTGCAAAGTTAATTGTAATTTTACCGTGCCGCAGGTGATACTTATGAAGTTTTTGTTTGTTTAGAACAATGTGTTTTGAGAACACCACTGAGAGTACTGATTTTAATAATTATTCGATTAATCAATAAAAAATGTCGCCTATTCCGTGTATAATGAACATCTTTATGTTTTTATTTAACAATATTCCCTTTTATATAAAATAAAATGGATCTATTGCGTATACAGTGCTTGTGTAAATATTTAAATTTATCGAAACTTATTATTTTTACAAAATGTAGAAATATTTCCATTATTATAAGGATATACAATATTAGAAAATTTTTAATTGATAATATTAGGTATCTATTTGGAATTGATCAATGGGCATTTTGTGCCTCTTTTCGATATAGTAGTTTCTAAAATTTTATTTAAATCAATAGAACTAGTTGTTGGCAATTGCGGTTTAATATACGGCTTATTCAAATATGAATAATTAATTTCAAGTAGTATTAATGTGCATTTGGAGTATGTGAAGTAGATGATGATTAGTTTTGTCGATTGCCGGCCTGTGTTTGCAGGTAGCGATGAATCAATCTAGGTACGGAAGTGAAGCTCTTATAGCACATATTATGAGCTTCCTCGCCACCAAGGTCCGGGGAGTAGAAAAGCGTCCGAACGGCGCTGAATGTCGACAAATGCCGGCGTCGCGGCTCTGCTCCATCGCTATGACAACGGGTTGTTTTACGCAGGTGCCAACCAACCAACCCCTATATATTCTAACTACCACCATTTGGAGATCCAGTCGTTCGCGACCAACATTAACAAACTCATCTATATAAATTAGTTTTACCGCCAATTTTAAGTTGAAACTGGCCAACTTTCGCAAACTTTTTAGTCAGTTTTGATGGAAGTTATAAAACATTGTCCTGTGTGTCGAAATAATGAAACTCACATCAGTAGACTTTACGTGTTGTTCTACTGAATAACATTGATTGAAATTAAATAATTATTGAAATTTAATTGGTACGCAAAACTAGTGGGTGTGCCAAATGGGGCCCTTGTCACTCTTTTTGCTAGTAGCCTCGGTAGCTGCCGATTTTGACGTTGACAATAAGATCATACGTATTAGAGGCGACATCATCCTCGGAGGCATATTTCCTATGCATGAACAAATCAGCGGCAGTGTCGACATGCCCTGTGGAGCAGTTAAAGAAGAGAAAGGCATGCAGCGACTAGAAGCTATGCTGTTTGCACTTGATGAAATCAACAATAGCAACAAACTTTTGCCAAATGTCACCTTAGGTGCTTTGGTCATCGACTCCTGCAGCAGCGATACATACGCTTTAGAACAATCTATGGAATTTGTTCGTTCCTATATGAATCAGGTAAATGTCATAGATGAGCAAAATATAATGAAGATATTAAAAATTTCTGTAGCAACATTTCTGTTCATTTATGAAACTAAAATGCATGCACATTTTCAACGGATTCTTATCAAAATTCTTTACGAATTAATTTTACAATAATAATTATTATAACATAATAATAATTACAATCACATATTGCATACAAACAATATTGGGTACGGATCTTGTAAACAAGATTCGTAGAATTATGTGCTTTAAGCATAAAATTAGTTGAGTATTTGAGGCACGTTTCCTATAACTGGACATAAAGAGTATTATAAATAAAAAAGAGACAAAAAGTCCTTGTCAAATGCTTGTTATGGATATAATAGTAGATATATGTATATCGAATACTAACCACTATCTGATTTTATTCCTGAAGAGCAATTTAATTACTTTATGAGTACACTATTTATCTCTGAACCGTTAAACTGTTAGGGAAACACACGATAAAAGGTTTCTGTGTGGAAAAAAGTATCCGATTTTTCTTTATAACTCAATACGCTGCGAAGCTTCTTTCATTTAATACCTTTGAGATTTTCACTGTTTTTCCCTTTATCTTACAAACTTTATTAAATATAGTACTTCAGCGAGGGCAAACGATACAAATTCTTACATTTTGTTACAAGAAGGTCCTCACTTAATTTAACCTTGAATTAATTAGAGATTAAATCTAATGAAAACACCACAATTAATTTTTTCAGCAATGTATTCATAATGCGTGCATTTACTATGTAGTATTCAAAGCTTGGAAAAGTAGCATAAAATTGGGAAAAACTGAATAATCGCTTACAAGATTAAACAAAAGTTTCATTTGTTATATCTCATTGTCGTTTTTAATTTGTTGGCGACATTTATAAAATAACCAGATTTAATCTTCGTGTAGAGAGAAAAATGTTTAAATTCAGTAACAGTTTATCAAAAGGCATACATTTTTCTAAATGGTGTTTTGTTGTATAATTCTGGTCATATCAGTTCCAGTGGAATTCATTTAAAAAATTTGAAGAAAATTTTTTTTTCTATTATTGACTTTTAAAAAACAATCACACTTTTCGGTTAGATACATGTTGTTATTTGGACGAGAGTTTGTCTACTCTTGTTTCTGAAATATATCACCCCATATATCCCTATTTTCAATCAGAAAAGTGTCTAGGTGCCTTATAATAGATTATTCTTTGAATGTGGTTATACGTGAAAAGGCGCATTTCAGGATTTGTTCCGTTCCTTATAGAAGAAAAAGGATAACCTTTTTGTCGCATTTTTCCGCGAGCACTGTCTAAAAGGATGATTTAGACAATCAAATGTAAATTGTATTTGCATTAAATTAGTGAGCTTCTCCCGTGATTTAAGTGAATGTAATCAAAGCGGACCTTTAAATTTCTTGCGACATCCACAAAAATCGCTTAAATTTAGTTAGACTTAATGTTCAAATAATCTGTTTGATTCTATTGAAGTCAGTTTTATAGAGAATCGAAGTAATTCAGCTCGGTTTATTATAAAATCTCAAAATACAGCAATTAGAAAAATATTTTCCTTTTAAGATCGTGTAATATTGGACACAGGTTGATAGTGTAATTTCATGCCTCTTGAACAATGTAGGGTAAAAACGAAATATTATTACCGAACATTATAAGTTCGTTAAAAAAGGCAAACAAATTCTCCATTTTTAAAGACTTTTCGATATAACTTATGGACGGATTCCAAGGATTATTACTCAGATGCATTAAATCAACTTATATGGTGGTTGCTTTTTGTCCGATATGTTAGATAGAAGAATAAAGGCTGAAAGAGTGCTCTGATTGAAGTCAAGTTTTTGTTTTCTGTCGATATTTTAACAGGTTTTTGTTTACTTAAACACCAACAAAACGATCTATTGGTTTTCAATATTTTTTTTATGTTAAAAGGCAATCTCATTTTGTGTTTTTTAACGAGAGCTTCAATTGACGTTGTTGAGTCGATTTAATATTTTTTACTTTCTTATTCGATAGATATTATGACGTACTTATTTCAATCATTCTTTTATAATGAGTATAACTGCCATTATAAAGGATTTATGATTTTTTTGAGCTTTTCCTTGTGAAAATACTTCAACGGAAGATTCTTACATCCATTGATAATGTCAACAAAAATATTATCCAACCTTTGTAAGGTCTTTTATAAGAGAGATATTGATTTTTTCTAACTTTACAAATAGTTTATCTTTGGTATTAGGTATATATCAAAGCATTTTTCTTATAATGTTGTTTCCTTAAGATGTTGTGCGACTACAAATTGTCAACGCAGGATGAATACACTACAAGGTACAATATTGACTTTCCATATCTTACGAGAACATCTGTTTTCATTCGAAAACTAAATCCAGATTAATTTATACCGAATGTTGAGCAAAAAGATGGAAAGAATAGAATGAACAATTGGGAAAAGTCAAAGTTATTTAGGAAGCTTCTTTTGTATTGAGTTGCCATTTTTATAAAAATCACCGTTTATGAAATATCGATTCTGATGTCATATTTACACTCTAGTTTCGTGCGGATAATATATTTGTTCGAATTGTCTAATTCTAAAGCTGTTATATTAAAGGTAGCAATATTTCCAGATTCGATGTCCGAAAAAAGGTCAATCTTTAATCGTCGATTTCTCACTTATTTTCTGAGATATTAAAACTTCGTTGAACCATGCAGCACTGGAATACATTTTGGAAAATTTTGACAAAATTCTAAATTACAGAGGAAAATGTTGGAGCGTGTCAAAAAATGCTAAACAAAGCTGTGCCTACGATTTTAAAGTTAAAAAATTGCACAACGGCTCACTTGAAAGATATATTATCCATGGGCAAATAGGGCTCGAATCATGAAAAATCTAATTTTGGAGAATCAAAAAAGTTATTGGAAAAAGTAATGAAATTTTTCTAACATTATAATTTTCCAAAATTGTATTTTTCAAACAAGCTGTCGTACGATCTTTTATCTTCAAGATTTTCAAGGCTGAGTGTCATAGTCGCGGCGCAATTACCAATTACATGTAATTTCCATAAGACAGTAAAACAAACATTTGTCTTAAACGGTAACAGGTAGCGATCTGGAAATAGTTGATTTCGATTCCAAAGACAATCATCTACAAAATTGAACGAGTGGATTTTGGAAAATTTGACAGGATTTTCTCTGTATAAGGAAAAAGTAACTTTTCGTGCTGAAACGAGTGGTTTGGTAAAACAAACATTCCGGTGTGTACAAGTTAATAATTTTAATTTTCACGGTTATAGAAATATCGAGCAAAGTTCACTCTACAAAATTGAACGAGTCGATTTTCTATTTTCTTTGCTGTTTTTTTTAATCAGCATGCAAAGTAATCTATTTTTCCGCAACTATGAATTAAATAACACGGACTGATATGAACTCGCATAGAAAGGTGGGAGAAGTGGGTTGTCTTTTGGTGGAGGCGCCGCTTCTATGACAGTCAGCCTTAAGAATTTCGTAAAAATTTGTCAATAACAGAAAACTCCAACTTTGAAATTCCTCATTCAATATTAGTAACAGAATTTTAATATCTTGGAAAACAAGCAATATTTCGATGATTAAAGATAGACATTTTGTCGGAAAAGGAATCTAAAATAAAAATGTAATGCGGGATGTAATTATTTATTAAGCTCAACTCGTAAATCGTTTAAATAACAGGAAAAAAGACCCGACTTCATTATTATTCGTTTGACTTGCTTGCTTTTGTTGTCGTTGTTATTGTTGATGGCATTATTTTTGTTATATTCTTATTACACTACATAAAAGATTTCATTTTGTCTTAATAACAGTAAATAAAGTCAAAGCTCCTTTAGACCAAGGGAACAACGCATTTGTCAGTATCTCCAGGCTATAATTGAATAACATTGGAACATCCTTCACCTTTGCATTTTTCAATAATAAAATTGTCATAAAAAGCTTGATAAATGAGGAAATGAATTACATTGTCGAGCTGAATTTCATTAAACTACATCCTAGACAATTTTAAAATAGTCTATTTGATTATTCTGTTTAACACTATTATGAATGATATAGATTTGAATAAATTTTAATCAAATTCGCATCTTTAGGATGTTATGAAACTTTACGAATATTTCAAAAATTGTAATTGAAATGTAATCTAAATGTGCGATAAAATTCTCATCTAAAAAGTAAGCAGAGAGATTCAACCAATTTTGTATTTTTTCAACTGAAAATCAACAAACCTGCTAAATGGAAAACAAATATTTCATTAAAATTAACTTTAGGGGAAGTTAAATAGAGATCAGTAATAAAACCGAAAATAAATAATCAATTCTATTTTGGATCACAATTCGATTTTAACGTATTTCCACATTTGCTTATTTGATAATTGTGTTCTTTATTTTTAGAAAAAAGGACAATTTACAAAAGTCTTTTTTTAATTAATGGAAATTTTAAACAAATTTTGTATAGAGTTAAAATTCAGGACTGAAATTATTATTCTGACATGATCGAAACTTATTTTCTTATTTATTTACTTATTTGTTAGTTTATTCAATTTTGTTGAAATTGAAAAAACCAACCAAAATTCTATTTCGTTAGACGCTATAACTTACATACGTGTGATGTGTTTACTAACAAATTTAGGTCAAAAAGCAAATATCAAAGATCGATAATTTTCAATTCTTTGATGCAGTATTACTTTGATTTCTTTTAATTGATATTAGAGGAGTAGAATCCTTTGAATTTCGATTGTAAATTTACAAATATTTGCTAATCTTCCATCATGGTGCAATCTGTATTTTTACTTTATTTACCAAATGATGCGGGCAAATTTTGCTACTATGATACCTTACAGTGTGCTAAATTACAATTCTTACGATATTTGCAACATTGTATACATCAAACTCTATATGAGATTAAATATTTTTCTAGAAATTCAAGTTATCTATTATCTATCCTCAATTTTAAACGTTGTTGACACGAAATTATTAATTTTATAGCTGTCATTTTAAATAATTAATTTACACAATAAAGCTCTGAAACACATGGATGGATTTTATTCACACTAATTCTGGTTTATAAAGCAATTACGGGTAGCCATAGTGATCCAAATTTTAAATATATGTATTATTATAAACTTGTACAGCCGTAGAAAATATTTAATTATTTCTGTATTATTAACATCCAGTGATGACTATTTCGATTAGAATATAAAATATAAAAATCAACATGAATAATCATGGATAAATATGAAATTTCTCATTTCAAAGCTGTGTTGACCTGTTTTTGAAACAAAACAAAAAAATTAAATTTCCAGTCGAATAGTCATGTTTACACTGCCATAATCTGCATGTGTGAGCTTTAGCGACGCAGCCCAATTCGACTGGGCACCCCTCTTACGTCGGCGCATCTTTATTCGTGCATTTGAAGCTTTTCAAAGCTGTATATACGCTTTGTTTGTCTCAATCACGTTAATTTTCACCTGTCAAGCACGTATTTTGGGGCATATCCGAAGTCCTGTAAACATTTCAACATTCATGCCCGTTTCAACGATCAACTGGTTGTAGGTACATACAAGTGCTGATGAGGTTTTACAAACATTACAAGAAATCCTTAGTTAAGGATCGTGTTGATTTAATTAGGATGTGAAGGAAATTCGCTTATTAAGTTTAAGGTGGAGAACTAAATTGATTTCGCGGATGATTTTCAGTTACGATAAAATCGGTCATTATTACAGAGAGTATTTTATATTTGAACACACTTCTTACAAGTGGTACAATTTTCCATAAAACTACTTTGATGCATATTCCTAGTTGCCAATATCGAATAGCATCACTTGACATCATTATAGCCTTCAGATGTATATTTTTTTATCCTATACAATAAATTTATTATTTGTCTGTTACATATATATATATATATATATATATATATAAAGGTTTTGTATCTCTTTAAGGAGTTATAAACGCACCAAATTATGTGGAACCATAAACGCATCGAAAATAGTATGTTTATAACCCATATAATACCAAATTGCATTAAAATATGGAGTTTTAATTTAAAATTATTGTAGTGCGTCAGGGGCTTTTACGTGACTTATCGTTAATTAATTAGTCAATAAAATAATAAGTCGAAAATACCAGACTAAACTGCGTTTTAAATTATAGTTAACGTTATACAATTTATCAAAAATATAATAAGAAAACTCGGTCAAAATAAAATATACGGCAGCAAGCGCTGTTTCGACTTGCAAATCGATTTAAAATTTTTAACATGTTAGGAAATTCCTGTACAGTAAATTAGCATAATTGATGCATCATAAGACTCTATTTAATTTTTGTTAATAAATTTCAACATCAAGAACTGATTAAAAGTAGCTTCCAGTTAATTTTGGATAATTATGTTATGGTTAATTTATCATAAGCAATATATAGAGACACACAAATTGAAAGAAGTTTATTATACATACATTAAATAAAGTTTTAATTAGGTTAACTTAAACTTCTCTTCTAATACTTTTTTTTACAAGGTTATATAATGCAATAAAGTCCAGAAGTTGAGTTTATCTGCTGAAATTTGCTCTACAGTATAAACTAATTTGATCTATTTCTATAAGAATATCCAAAAATAAACCGAAATTTATTTATCAACTCTAGTACGTGAATCGCCAAACTTTACCAAATTTGCCCGATGGTCGACACTATCACCGAAAGGACAAAATTAAAGGTGGACACTTGGAGCATTTGCGACAATTGCGCAATTTTATCTCATTTGAAAATATCGGATGGTTGCGTCAGCTCCACAAAATCTCAATCAAGATTTCTATCACACTTATTTTGAAGCTTTTCGTTTATTTCCCGACACTTCGCATTGTTATTTTCAAGTAAATTGTTCAATAACTCCCTAGGTCCATGAAAATTCGCTGTGAAATGAACTCAATTCTTGTCGATTTCTCTTAAAATGCTATTCTACAATGTTCATGACGAATTCAAATTCTTTTTGTAATAATCAACAAAGTTTTGTTATTAAAATCAAAACGTCATTTCAAATGAAAATTGTATGTTATTCCTGAATACAATTTTTAGTTTTTTTTTTGTTGTTGTGAGATGAAAGGAAAATAGAACAATAAAATTGAGATTGTCGATTACTTCCGCCACAATAGCAATAATTCTAGTGGAGAAAGTGAAAAACACTTGTGAATTGTTAGTTTTCTGTCGGTATACAGGGTGAGATCAAATTTCCTTAACTTAATTGACCTCACTATGTCTACGTGGAATAGAATACAATAAAGGTATTTTGAAGGGTCAGAAAAAAAGTTTCACAAGAACTGATCAACTATTGTTTGATGCAACTATTTTTTGATGGTCGCTGGTTAAGTACTGGTAATATCTTAACATTATTGACGAAATTTAATAAGAAAGTAGGTGTTAGTATAACACAACTTGAATTTCCATGTCGTTAAGCTACACAAATCCTACTGACCTATTTATTTAATATAAACACAACAGTTTTTATTATAAACTATCGATAACGTTGCTCGATTTCAGTGGCTCTGAAAATGTTGGTGAAATTTGCAACATATTTCATCTCGAAAACGGGTAATACCCGTTTTCGGGCCCTATATGTAGTTCCACGTATTAAAAGCAATTCGATTTCACCCTCTAAGGTTGTCGATACAAGCCAATAAATTAGAAAAGCTCCTGTGCTTGTAATATTATTAGCTGAATTACTGGTGTATTAAATTGGCCGATAGCTGGTGATAATATGAGTTCTGATGTATTGGAGCTATCTAATGTTATAAACGCTATGAAGTGTTTTCAACTACTATATGGATTTATTATGTTTTATTAAATCGCTGTACTGCATTCCAATGTGTTTAATTTAAATACTCTTTTGCACAATGGATAATAGAATTTTAAATTTACACTGTTTCATATTGTCAGTCAAATTAAAGTTGTATTGAACAACTAGAAAGAGTTAATTAAGATCTACAGTTTTACCATTACAATTTCAAACTACCATTGGCGTATTTTTTTTTTAATTTTATTTACAAATAACTTTACACTTAGAACAATCAATGAAAATCAGAAATAAGTTCCATTATTATGGGTATGCTGGAGTCGGGCCAAGTTTCGGTGTATGAAAAACTGACAATCTTTAAACATCGATTTCTCGGTTATTTTCTGAGATATTCAAACGCTGTAACCAGCGTTGAGTTGGGCGTTTCAAGGTGCATCCGACAGTTTTTCATTTTAGAAAATTTCCACTAAATTCTAAAGTGCTGAGGAAAACATTGGAGCATGTCAAAAAATTAAAAACAACGCTTTGTCTACAATTTTAAAGATATAAAATCGTATATCAGCTTGTTTGAAAGCTTATTCATGTGGGAAGGGCAGATGGAGTCCGAAAAATCCAATTTTGGAAAATCGAAAAATGTAGAACATTTTTTTTTATCTTTAAAATTATACACAAAGCGTTTCTTTAAATTTTTTTGACATGCTTTGATGTTTTCCTCTGTGCATTAGAATTTAATGAAAATTTTCCAAAATTAAAAACTGTTGGATGCACCGTGAAACGTCCAATTTAACGGTTTTTACAGCGTTTGGATATCTCAGAAAATAACTGAGAAATCGATGTTTAAAAACAATTAAAAATTGTTACTTTTTCGTACACCGAAACGAGGCCCGACTCGACCATACCCTTAGTATTTAATAAAATTAGTAAATTAATGTAGATATATAGATAATGTTTTTATTTACAATTATTTATTTATTTTCAAGTATGAATCATTCATTTATTAACGAGTAATGAGTTGATTCCAATGAAAAATTCACTAAAATCAAACACCAGCGTCTTACAATTAGCAATGACGTTGCTCGATCAAAATGATCATTATAAATGGTCTACTACTCTCCAATATTTGTTTACTAACGATATAGAGCATTGAAGGTAAAACTATGGTAAAAGCACGTAATTGCAGCAGAGATTCATGATCCGCTACACTAAAATTTTTCGAGAGATTAGTTTCACCAGGCACTCTCTAGGGAGCCGAAATTCTAAGTATAATTATTATCTATTATCCTAATTTGATATAATGCGATGTGTTATTTTGTAACACATGATTGCCAATATTATATTATAATTTTCGTGTATTCGCAAGAAACGATTTATGTTATTTCTTATTTTTAATAACTAACACAACTCATTGTTAATCAAAAATGGATTCATCGAAGAGTATAATTAAGCTGAAAAATATAATTTACTATCATTGGTAAGAGTAAAACATTTTAATTCACCTACTTTACAATGAAATAAAATGAGAAAAAATGCTTTATATTACCATAAATCATTGTACACAATAAGAGAAAACGCAACATTCATTTTTTGATTGGGAACACAACGCAACATTAAAAGCCTTTTTCTACAATAGTGCCATTATTGAGGGTATAAAAAGAATTAATTAATTTAGACATTATTTGGGCTTTATTGCTTGATTCTCCTGTAATAAATTTTCATGGCACCGTCGGTCAAGAGACGTATGGGCGACAAACAAATTTCAGGAGAAAAATTAAAATTTATTTGAAATAAATGTCGCAGTAAGTGATGATTAAGATATGATATGATTTGTAATTTAAATGTTCCTATCGTCGACTTTAATATCTTTATTGGTACATCAACTTTTTAATCATTATTACAATAAAAAAAAGTAACCGACAATTGTGATAAGCCTTTCAGAATTGTGTTCACGTACATGCCTGGAAGGTAATTGAACACATTTTAATGACGGACTGGGAAAATTGATCAGCTCTGACAAACTGAAATAAGGTATATTTGCAAATATGTAAGTTTATCTTGCAGGCCATTAAAAACTGGGCAGTTCTGGTGAATGGTGCGATTTTTTTAAGGTAATATAGAGTAATCCATGGAGAGACGATTTTAGAGAAAATTTTCACCAACTAAATGCCCCCTTAGAATGTCTTAAAGGTCTTCTTAACATCGATTTTTCCGTTTTCCTTTGCTGTATTCTGAAACGATTGGAAATTTTTCGTATTTTTTCACAATACACTAGGAAAAAAGAAAATAAAAACACTTATAAGAGTCTTCGAGCAATTCGCGGTTCTTTTACGTGTAAAATTGATTGCTGAAAATCGTGAAATTATAAGAAAAAAAATGTTTTTTCGACCGATATCCCAATAAGCTATGGGATCATATTTTTGCTAAAATGTTCCATAAGGACTATCCTATAAATCTTTAAAATATTCCAATCTCTCGCAAACTATTATAAGCTGCCATAAGTACTGTACAGCTGTGAATGGTATTTCTTTGACAAAGAGAGAGGAATAGGGCGTGTACCATAATGATTAATTACGATCCGTGTAACATACAAAAATGTAGGTAAGTACTAGCTTAAAAATGATTTGCTTCATTTCGAGATAAATATTTTTAAAACTAAAAAATAAAACAAAGCTTGAAGTAATTATTCGTGCTTATTCATTTAATTTCGATACTATTGAGATCTATACTGATCTCATTATAGTCCTATAAATTAAAAATATGTATGTACATAGTTCACAAATTTATTTACGACATGGTAGCACATAAAAAATAACCATTTTGCTTGTTCTTATCTGTGCACTTATGTGTAATGTTATTTCTTTTATTAAAGTGACCTTTGAAATTATTAATACTATTGTTCTTAATGTCTCAATCGGCCGCATTAGGCCCGGCCCAGCGGGCATCTGCCCAATGTCCCGGCTGCCCACTCCACCACTGGAGAAATCAGATAAAATCTAATAAAAATGAACTAATTTATTATTTAATATCTTAAGGGCCTGCGGTAAACACTCGATTCACTGTTCGAAAAAATGTCAATATTTAATCATAGATTTTTCGTTTCTAAAATATTGAAGTACCTACCATAACCAAAATTGAATTGGAAATGCCACAGAGTATCGTAGAGTATGTTAAAAATTTTACTTTAAGATTATTTGTAAAATTTTAAACATTAATAATCGTACGGTATCTTGATTGAATGTCATTGGGGAAATCCAATGACATTCACGAAAAATCCAATTTTGGAAAATCAAAAAAGTTAATGAAAATTTTCCAACTTTTTTGATTGGATTTTTCGTGAATGTCATTGAATTTCCCAAATGGATAACTTTTCAAGTAAGATGTCGTACGATTTTTAATCTCTAAAATTGTAGACACAACATTGTTTAACATTTTTCGATATGCTCCCAAGATTTTCGTTTGTAATTCAAAATTTCCTCAAAATTTGTCAAATCTGAAAACTCCATAGGATACATCGTGAAAATCCTGATTAATCGCTGTTCACAAAGTTTTAATATCTTAAAGAACAAGCGAGATATCGACGAATAAGGTCCGACATTTTAAATGGTACTTGCACCACCAATAATTATATGTGTCATTAATAATAATGACTCACTATAGTTTATAGCATAGCACCCTGCTGGTTCTACCAAGGTAGTGTAGTATGCGTTACGTATTAGGCAAATTGATATAAGTTTCCTGAAACAGACAAGTGACGCATCTTATCGCAGAGTTATTTTTAATTTTAAATTTCACCTCAATCGAATATCTGTAACATGAATTGATTCAAATCGATAGCATTTATCATCAAACGGAGGCTCAGCTTGTTTTATTTATGATCAATTTTATCGTATAGCCTTGTCCAACTGTTGAAAAAATGGTCCAACTATAATAAATTATTTGTCATAATAAAAAATAATGCGCAATGATGAAAAAAAATTGTGTTTATCTGAATTTGTTTGATTGCAATACAAAATCGAATAAATTCGTCTACATGAAGCAAATGCCTCGAATATTTGTTGTGTAGAAATGCTTACCGTTTCTATAAAATTTGCGTATATACACTTCATTACATGGAATAAATATTTAAAAAAAAAAAAAACATGCACAAAACACTTGACTAATATGGAATCATTCGTCAATAAACGAAGGTGTTTGAGAGTACCTACGTGCGTTCATACAAATTTGAAAATCAAACGATCCTTCTGTATTCACAATTAGTAAAAAATACATTCACGGCAGCGTTCATATTTTTAAAAATGAAAACAACTTCAACAACCGTCAACTAGTGGTTTTGAAGTTGTGAATTTTGTAGAATAATTAAAGCCTAACTCAAAAGAATATATTAGTTAGCAAATCCCTAGATAAGTGTATATTTCGTTTCGTTTAATTACATCTGCGTCTAAGAGAAATACATTGATTGTCGTCTCAGCCGATCTTGGTGAAAGACGATTGGATATATAGCTGCACCACAAATTTGAATTCAGCTTTATGATAATCATTCAAGTAACCTATCGTCGGTAGACTGATCGATTCGATATGCCCCTAAAATTGTTCACACTGTGATCTTTTTAAATGAACTTGTGGAATCATGATCATACCTAATCGTTCCATTGAAAAAAATTCAACCCTTTGAGGCGGTGAATTTATTCGATTAGAAATATGTGTGATAAATCTATGTTAACATTAGGACTTATGTTATGTAAAATACACAAAAAGTTCTGATGATATCCACAATTCGATTAATTTTGGTTTTTGATGAAAACTCTAAAGCCCATTATAAGATTCTGCTGCAGCTATACACATGTTGTTTATGGTGTACAGAATATTGATTCTAGATTTCTTTAAGGATTATCTATTGTTGCTGTTATATGAGTAATGAAAATACGATTAACTATATGAATGGGAGCATACTTGTAGAGCAGTAGAACATACGTTATGAATTCTGTAGATGTAAATAAAGCGAGGTTCTCACGTTTCATATTAAATGATTCATTTTGCATGAGTCAAGTCGTATTAAAATGAAAACGAATATCAATTAGTTTACACGTATCATGTATATGTGATTCATTTTAGAATCTTTGCATGTTAGCATTATCAGTAATGAAATGAAAATGAACAAAAGTAGAGATCCGTTTCACTTTTCTTTAAATTCACAAATGATTTAAGCACAGTTCACACGTTTCATAACATGATCATTTCGGCAAATGAATCATACAACATGAAACGTGAGAAAGAAAATGCAACTTTGTTAAGAAACAGCCTTCAATATAATAATTTTCCAAATACTGAAATAAATTTGTATCTACAGTATAGGTATAGACTGAGAGAGATAATATAATATTTTCAGAGAAGCGTGTAATAATATTCAAATTAGATCAGTAGAAGTCACGAATTTTCAATTAAATAAATATCAGTCAACAGTATAGCTTTTAATTCCAAATCACTGTATTTAACTTTGATATTTTTCATGTATTGCGTGAATGATGAAAATGTGAAATAAATATCAGTGCTAGCATACATTCACCAGTTTAATGCAAGATCATATATGTTGACAGACAGTTAATATGATTATTAACTGTCTGTCAACATATATATGATAGAGATGATTCTCTTTAAAAAATTCATGAATTTGTAGAGTATTTTAAGCTTTAAAATTTCCAATTAACTGATAAGTGAGAATATTTTCAAAAATATTCAAGTGTTCATTCGGCAGTTGATAAACATTATTGTAACACAGTGAATATAAATTTTCAGTATATAACCAATCAGCCGACTAAATAATTCATAAAACCTCTCCTGTATAGTTTGCTTGAGGATTTTTAACGTTATTTCTGAATATTTCTAAGAAGAATCGATAAAGATAATAAACACAAAGATTTTCGAGATTTACTGTTTGCCTTCTGGACGAATAAATTTATATCATTATTTTTCCTTACAAATATCGCTAGTAAATTCCTTGGAACAGGTTTCTTGAAAAAAATCACAACATTTATAGAGATTTTAATTAATGTATTGAAAATTGTGAAATAATTGGCGAAATTTATTCAAATAATAGGAGATTAAATTCAAAAGCTATACCTGTTAGAATTGCTGAAGTCTTAAAGTGAGGTGTCAATTGGTTGCCAGCAAGAATAATATGAGAAATCTGAATTTGATTGGAACTGACTGTGAATTCATATTGCTTACTTTGGCCTTTATTTGATTATGGCCGACAAATTTTGTTTAGTATGCAATGTAGTAACCACGAAAATCAATTTACCATCGAATAAAATAACAGGAAATCAATGATTTTAGTATTTTGTTGTAATTAGTAAAGAATGTGAATGGTTACAATGAAATATGACAATTATTATCCTCTGGCAAATCTCGAGAAGAATAATTGGATTTAACTGAATTAGAAAGAGGCGGTATACAATAGGAGATATGATGGATGAGAGGTTTCAGTTCGGTGGTGTTTGGTCACTATACATATTGGGAACGGGGGAAAAGCTTCCATTTTACAGGAAGACAACAACCACAAAGCACAATCATTTCAAGTGGACTGTACGTTCTGATTTATATAACAACACTACCGTAGAATTGAAAACGTAACGCATATAGACTAAACAAAGATAAATTACTATTTGTACAGTCTGAAGGACTCTAATCGAATATTCGCTTTATTCGACGATGTAGACTTGTCAAACTCGCACAATATTGATGCTTACATGTTCTTTTTTATTAATCAAAAGTTTTTCATAAATACGACAAAAACAACATGACTATATGTATACTGTATAACAAAGACTATGTAAAATGTGATTGATAATCAATCAATTTAAGAAAGATATTTCGATTTTTTTCTATATTCAACTACAAACTCTAATTTACAAAGCGCAACTTTATCATTCTACTCTTGGGAACCATCACATGAAGTCAAGTTGTGATTCGTTCATTGGATTTTCTCAATGGTCGATAATATAAATAACCGAAAAAGTTCTATCGTGTTTTAAATCTTTTTCTTTAAGTACAAGCTTATATTTGAAAGTGAATTCTATAATTTTCCAATACTCTACAATTTTACTTTTGTAATGAGTGATAAATAAAGGACTGACAAATAATGGAGCACGGTAGAAATAGGAGGACAAACTGAGGTGAAGTACAATAGAACACAATAACAAAAATGTTCAGCTTTGTGCGTCCACATGAGAAAGGACACTAACTATAAGTCGATACAATGAGGCGAAACAAAACGTGACATTTCTACAATATATTTTTGGGCTTTCCTTGGTAACTATGACAAATTCCCCTCTTATAACGAGAAATGTGCTTTACGTTTCGCAACTGTAATTAATCGGATATTAAGCGACGAACTTCATATTATACTTTATTTATATCCGGGCGAGGGAGAATGTGGTGGCAATAGAAATATTGCTGGAAACGAAAGAGTACTGATGCTTACTACCTTTCGTGAAAATACTTCTATTTTTGTACCGTTACAAGTGCAACTTGAATATTTGAGAGTCGTAAAACAAAATACTTTGATTTTCAGTTCAAAAATTGCACTAACACTACTATTAGAAATAGTTCCAATTTTACTGGTGATCTCGATTGTCAACTGAACCATCGTTTTCTATTTGATTGTACTCTTACCCAAAGAAAAAGATGGCATTTCATCGAAACCAGTCCACCGTTAACTCAATAAAAGAATTTTCTTTGGGAAAGAAGTTTTTCTGATCATCGTATATTGTACGAAGGTTGCACAAAATATTCTCAATTTATAGTTGTTTAATAATAAAGATTTAAGATCGATAAGTACTTTACATATGTAGATGCACCTTTCAATCAATTTAAATCTAATTTGCTCGCGTCATATCTCTGAATCTTTCTAATTTCTAATAATTATGAATTCTAAGATGGAACGTATAAATTCACTTAATTTAAATATAATAAACAGACTTTACATGTGTAAATGGAAATCTTTTTTTCTTTTATTGTCTAAACCTACTATTGATATGTATAATAATCGTTAACCATATTTCGTCCATATCAAATTTTACGGTATTGTGCAGCAACTGTAGCTAACACAATTAATCCTGTCTGGGTTAATATTATATGTACAAGAGAAGATTTAGAACGTTGAGAATTTGACCTTATGTTTACAATCTAGACAAACACATCAAGAAATATGATGTATGAAGCTTACTTGTACAAAATTAAGCGTCAGAAATCCCAACTTTTTGCCATTTGGAAACGTATTTTCTTTCATTGATGTATATAAAAACGAATTACATTGAATCATATAAATAGTATATAGATGATAGCGGTCCAATTTATCTAAATCAATAAGAATAGAAATCGGACAAAATCGATACAATAATAGACAATCTAGATTAAAGAATCGGCTATTGACTTGATGAAGTTGTTTTGCCAGGGTACTAAGGGTCAAACATGTCGCTAGTTTACCCAATTTGTATTTGTCTATAGCTGTTATGTAAATTTTACGGTTTAACAGTTGGTGCAGCATAACAATTAGTCTTCCAAATATTTCCATCGTGTCTTGACTGTGGATAAAAGAAATGGTCATTTGTTTCTCAATGTCACAATTTGACATTATTCTCTGTTACAAAGTCATCGTTCACAAAATATACTGTACGAAAAAGAACTTTGGTAAAGAAAAAACGCCCAAGTACTATTTGTCACATGTTAGTGAATACAATCCTGAGAGGTTTTATACTTTAAAATTGACTAATTTTCATGAAATGGCCCATTGGATGACATCTTTGGAGAATTTATAGCTCAACACTTCTTGAACGTACAGAATATTCTTTGTGAAATTTACGTAATTTTTATTATAACTGTAATAAAATAAACTTTTAGTAAATTAAAATATTTCACAATGTTGTATTTTAAAAAAGTTTTTATGTGTAATGCTGGCAAGTCTGTTTCATTAAACAAAAAGGGATAAAAAGCTCCAAGACAAATAATAAATTTTACTGCTCTCGATATAGACGCTGCCATAAAGCTAAATACTGTAATGATTGTATAAAGATAAAACAGCGCGTTAAAATACTTAGATTAATTGGAAATATAAATTCATTTAATATTTTTCTATCATTTGCAGGATATGTCGGAGTATAAATGCGAATCCGGTAAACCACCAGTTTATGTACCACACAAACCAGTGACGGCAGTTATTGGAGCTTCATTCAGTGTTGTTTCAATAATGGTTGCCAATATCCTGCGGCTCTTCAAGGTAATATCACAGAATTTAATTAAAAAAAAAAATTACACAAAATTGTGAAGAATTTTAATATTTTGAACCGTAATTAATTATTGTTGATACTGAAACGTGAAAAATGATACTACAGTCATGAAACCATAAAAAAACATTATTTGAGAGAAAGCAGTTTCGTGTCTTTGTGAAACTTGATTATTTTCAGCAAACAGTGTACACGTACTTCATATATTTTAGCCTATTTCCACACTAGGCTGTATCGTAGATTAAAGCGAGTTAATAATTGAAAGTCGAGTTTTAAATTCAATATTAATTATGTACTCTACTTTTACGTATCTGTGTAAAAGTCACAGTCTCCAAGCTTTGTTGATTTAATTATCCGCAACTTTAGTTACAATATAAAAATCGTCAAGTTAAATTTAATTGAATAAATTAGGCAACAATTGAGTTATTTATATAAAGAAAACATTCGTACTACTTATATATTCTCCCATATTTCGCGTTACTTAGCTTCCATTTACAAATGAAATATTAGTGGAGTTTCACAAAGAAAATCCTTTAGAGTTTTCTCTTCTATTTTCAAATTTATAAATCGCAGTCTTCGTCTTTCTACACGATACTATGCGACGAGGGTCGTAAGTTATGACGAATTTGTTGAAATTTCGTCTCCATTCTGACTAGAATGAAAGTTTGAAAAATTTATAAAATATACTAAAATCTAACAAATATTTACTATCGATTTAAAGCTTGTTTACCGGAGTATGCAGTAGTGTAAACCGTATCCAGGTATTTTTTGTGGATTTAAACAAATTGACAAATCTCACAAGTAAACATTCCCAGGTGTCCCTCTTCGATTTCGATGAGACTGAGATATGTTAATTTTTCAAAAACAATATGAGTAGCCAAAATTCACCCCAAAAGCCACAACCCCTAAAATCTATTTACAAGGTGACAATTTTTTTCCCTCAGGGACTCAAGACTGTTAACAGTCTGAGTACGGGTATAGCGACCCCGAGGTGCCCGAGCTACGGGTGGAAAAGCGCCGCCCTTCCGATTAATACCGGAAAGAGTACCAGCTACCACCGGCTAAATATAGCCTTTCCGCAGCATAGTAAACTCTACTGTGGTTGACCGATTATTTTCCTAGATTCTCTTGGGGCGATTATGGACCAAAATAAAACTATAAATCGACGGAAATAGCAGATGTTGGGGTTGCAATCTTTCATTCTGAGTATCCCGAGGAGTATCCAGAGGTGTTCCTCACGGAGGCTCAATTTAAGGCCGTTGAGGAGTACATTCTAGATAAAATGGTGGAAAGGAGAAAGGAGGCTATGGTAAAGCCTAAGTTTAATGATGTACATCATATTGTTAGGTTGGCTTTTGCTTACGTGTGACTACAGAGCTACAGTAGAGTAGCTAAAGAGCATGCAACCCGAAATAAAGCCATGGGAGGGAGCAAATCTGAAGATAGTATAACAGGCAGAATTAAATCATGCAGATATACTTATGGGGTACTTTCCAGGCAGCCAGAACTACTCAAATGAGAAAATCCTAGGGCTGATTGAGGCCCAAAATGACCTCACTAGCACCAGTTGGAAGGTCATTGGAAGAAATACGGTGAGCTCCCTAGTGGAGGTCACAATTTTGGCAAACTGCAAGTCTTTGAAACAATTTTGAGGTTGAGGGAGTCTTAACCTCAAAATATAATTTATGAGCTGCGTGGCTCTAATTTCGCTAAAATGTTTTGTTTTAAACGAAGAAGGACACCTGGGAATGTTTCTTTGTAAGGTGTGTAAATATGGTGGATATGCCAGATTATCTTCATTTTAAATCTATTGTTGTTAAATTTAGAATTTTTTCATTCTAAAGTTACCAAAATTAAGATACTTTACTGTGCATGTTGTGTCATTTTAACGTAAGAATTTCTATGATTCGATCACTTTGCCTTTTATAGTTTACGATATAAAATATATTGAAAATTTTATTTTTATGGGAAAGACTAAGAGTTTTTAATATTAATTTTCAATTTAATATAACCCATATTTGAGAATGGATATTTCGTTTTCCAAAATAAAATATATTGACTGTTTAACGTCAAATTTACCATTTGTTGGAGATGACAAAATGATAATGAAAATGACAAAATCACAAGATCTTCCACTTCACAAATCTTATAGTAAAGTTATACTTTCCTGATTCTGTGAATTATAAGGCGCCTAGTTTTAATTTTGAGAATTCTAAATTATTGGAGATAATAAAAAATATCTTCCTTTCTGTGTTTTCATAGACTTAAATTTGACATTTTTGGCGAATTGGTGAGGTCTTGTTATTTTAGTAGAGTTATTCCATGAACTCAAAAGTCATTAGTCATTACAAAACCTATTTCGCTTGTACTTACTTACCTTATTGTTAGTAATTAATATGCTTTCCTCAATGGGTCACTATTCAAAAGACATATCCTTAAAGAAACATTTCTATGGATTTACAATAGGAAAACCTATACAGCATGCCAATGATACCCGGTCGGAGATAAACACATATGTATGTACGTGGACAATAGAAAATTAATAAATAGTGTGAAACTTACCAAATTTTTTATGAAAACTTTCATACGTCAATAATATCCAAAATATTTGACGATAATCTGTGTTTAAAATCAGATGAATATTTGAAAATTCAATAATTTTCTTTTTGAATTTGTTAGTGCGACCAAAATAGCATAAATTAAATAAATCGTTGTTCATCTTCTCTAATTTGGAATGAAAAACATTGTACAATTATGCTAAGCCCGTTCAAAAATCAAAATGTACATCTCGTATGAGCGCAAGTATGGCGTAATGCCGTATACTTACCAAGTATACTAATATTTGTGTATTTGTCAAGTACACCAGTCGCCTGATCCCGGCTTGAGGGAAAGCTAGAGTCAAGCTTCGATTCGGTGTCCGAAAAAATGACAATATTTAATCATCAATTTCTCGCTTGTATGTGAGATATTCAAAGGTCGTAGCCAGCTTTGTATGGAAAGTTTTTCATTCTGGTGAATTTTCACAAAAATTCTAAAGTGCAGAGGAGAATGTAGGAGCATGTCAAAATTTGTCTTATCTCGCCATGTCTACATTTTAAAGCTAAACAATCGTACAACAGCTTGCTTGAAAGTTTTTTGGAAAATTGGAATTTGTCGAGAATCGTTTGCCCTCCGCCGATAGATATTGCTAAAAAGCAATAGTTCAATTTCTTATCTTCAAAATTGTAGACTTGACGAGATAAGAAAATTTTTGACATGCTTCGAATTTTAGAATCTAATGAAAATTCGCCAAAATGAAAATTTTTATCGAAGGGATTGTGAACGGAAGTTATGGAGTTTCTTTCTGTGGAACCATACGAAACAGCAGTTAGTGAATTCAGTGCCGGTGAAAAATGTCGAACAGTTGGAGACTCTAATTTGTGAAGCTGCAGACGCTATTTGGGAACTACCGAAACTTATAGGGTCCACTCTTACGTACCTACAGTGCAGCTTTGTGTGGAACAGATGAGGAAGAAATTTTGAATAATTTTTGGCGTGTTTTTTTGAATAACTCTATTCTTAAACTTTTTGGATTCTTGGAAATCCGACATGTTATATACTGACCCCTGCTTTCTCATAAACTATCAACAACATTATAGTGGTATTTAGCCAGCGACCATCAAAAAATTGTTGCAATTTTAATAAAGTTTAGCCAAACATTTTTTCTTTGTGGACCGTCAAAATATGTTTAATATAAACTATGCTTCCACATAGGTATAGTGAGGTTTTCATATTTGAAGGCAATTCGATTTTACCTTGTATAACAGGCGGTAAAACTTTAACAACTTATTTTATATATGATATCAGAAATAAGGTGTTATAGTATTTTACTTTTAAGCTTAGAACATAGAAGATTATTGTTAATAATAACTAATTAAGAAAACTTACATAATTTAATTAAGCTTTTAAATGTTGGAAACCTCGTTAAGCTGGTGAATATTACTTTTACTTAAAGCTGCAATTCTTTTGCAAAAAAATAACATGATTTATTTCACAAGTACAATATGATTATTCTAAGTTGCTTTAGATGAATGTTTGCATTTATTTGGGCTTCGTTTTTATTTCCACGCTATTCACATCAAATTGTTAAAATGTGCCAAAGCTTAAACTCAAATTTTTTACTTTAATTTCAATGTAAATATAAATGTAACAATTCTAACAAAACGTCCACATCCGGGATGCTTATAATCAGAACAGAACCCTTGACGAGATCTAATACACAAAATTTATTTACATAAAATTACGTGGAAAACAAAACAGCTTACACAAATAGAAATATTAAATAACACAATTTGATAGAACTGCTTTTACTCAATAAATAAATACATATTTTGTAAGTGTTTGTTTCAAATATGTACATATATGTAATAAATATGATTTTTTATAGATACCCCAAATCAGCTATGCTTCAACTAGTACGGAATTATCGGATAAATCAAGATTCGAATACTTCAGCAGAGTTGTACCGCCTGACAATTTCCAAGCACAGACAATGGTGGAAATTATAAAAGAATTAGGATGGAAATATGTGTCTACTGTTGCTGTTGAAGGGGATTATGGTGAAAGGGTGAGTCGTTATTTTAAATTATTTCTATGTAGATTTCCGAATTGTTGGATTTGTATTTTGGCTCATTTCGTCGGTTATTTTAAAAACATTTTCTTGGCATAATTTAATTTAACATATAGTATTATGATGTGTTGCATATACGATTTTATAACATGTCCAATGTAAAATCTCAAAAAAAAAACCACGTTCAAAACTAACTGTGCATAACTTTGTATAGAAGGAAAAAACTTAATACTATCGACATATTGGGCAAACCAAACTGCCTCTTATCTAAAACCATAAAAAACAGCACAGTAGATCAGTTTTCAAATCGACTACAACTTTACATACAACCAAACACATCACCACAACAACACATCAAAAATCGTCTTTAAGCCTTCAAATGGGGACGAGAAAACCGAATATATAAATGTTTGTTGTTATGTTCAGGTGATGTCTTGTCAAATATCTTTTATGTATGCAGATGTATACCTTTGACAGACCTTTTTATGTGGTACATATCTGTCAATTCCATAAAAAGATGTTTTCAACTAAATTTTTCAACAGTTCGTTTGGCTTTTAACTTTCTCTAAAGCCACAAATTGGTGATAACGTAAATTGATCAGTAATTTTCTTTATTATATTACTACTAATCTAGATTAGGTAGTAAAAAATACTTGTTGTCCGATAAATTTTACATTAATGTACATGTTTTATTAATTCATAATAAAAAAAAAATTGTAAGGATAAAAAAACTTGATAATTTTTGCCTTCTACTGAGATTAGACAGAGGAAGTAGCCCCCTAACTCTAGTTTGTTTTGTCGGTTTTTACTTTTTATAGACCATTCACCGCAAAACTAACAATGTTGGCATGAAGAAACTTTATAGACTGGCTATTTTCTTTTCTATGTACTATTTCACCGTTGAATAGCATACTTTATTACAACGTATTTTGTTAGCTTCTGATTTTGAAGACTTACGGTTTTTGCGATTGTCTCCCGCAAGACAAAAGTAAAAATTTGTAAATTTGTAAAAGCTTTCATATTATCATTTATCTTTTGCTTACGCACACTCTAATTTCTGTAATAAGCATTGTTAAAAAATTATTAACCAACAAAAGTATTAAACTATGAAAATTGTGAAAACAAAACAGTCGATTGGGCGTTTATTTCCTATACGAGATTGAATTGGTGTATAGCTAGGGAAATGGATTCAGTTGCCGGAAATGATCCTATGAAAAAATTCACATGTATGCACAAAAGGTCTTTGATCGATACCAATTTGACAGTAAACGAAAGACGATAGTAAAAAATTCAAACTGTAAGAGAAAAATGATCACGCATATATGACATGACATTTACTAAAGATGTTCGTGGATATTGTAAATCGTACCAATAAAATTTCTTGTCGACTTTTTTAAGCATGCGACAAGTTAGTTATATAACAATGAAAATATATAACAGAATTATATATTCAATACATTTCATTTTCAATGTTTAAATATATTAATTTTATAGGTTTTATTATTAGAATTATTAGAATGCTCAAACAGCCCAAGTATTTTATTCTTAAGGAGGGCAGATGAGTTATTGTTGGCCCAAGTAATTTAAAATGTAATTTATAAATCGATTTTCGATGTACAAGTATCAAATAATATTAATAGGGATAATATAGCCTAACGTTCGTTTTTTTTTTAACAGTTTAGTAGGTGCATCTTTCAAGTAGTTTTGGGTTGAGAAGCATTAAATAATCCAGTAACGTTCATGTGCAGTCGTTTGCGCTTCAAATTTACATACATATGTACATTCCGACTTCGTGGAACCACTTTAGTGTTAAGGCAATATTTTATAATTTAACTTTTTGATTTATAGTACAAACAAATATATCGGACTAATATAACCACCTTTGTTGGAGAAACATGATGTGCTTAAAAATGGAAAACTGATTTATAAATTTACAGACTACAAAAATAAATAACTCTACATTTTATTTAACTTTGATATAATCTTTTGTCTAAATACCCCCTTATTTTCAGATATTCATGCTATTAAGTTTATTCTTAACTGCCCAGAATTACAACAAATTAGGTGACCACAAACTTTGGTAACTTGGTACGATTAATTGAGCTTGTAAAAATATGCAATGACCCTCTATAAAATTTCTCAGCTTAACAAAAACTTAGCAAAATTACTTTTATGTCAATTCGAATATGATTTACATTATAATAAATCAATAAAACGGCGGAATAAATTTTACCGAAATCAGGCCAAAACCAATAAATAAAGAAATTCACATTTATTTTATTGTATATTAAACTGATAAAAGCCATTGTTTGAATTTTTTCAGACGTCTTCATTATAATTAAATCAATTCAGTTCTCACAAAACTATTGAGATGATGCAAAATCGGCTTGCACTATACAGGCTGTTCCGTAAGTCGCGCCCTTGCTCCTTAGGAGCAGATAGAAGATGAAATTTTAAGACAAAAAGTCCTGTACAGTTAAGTGCGTAAAATTTGTAACGACTCTTGGTGTAAATTAGGCGTGTTTTATATGTATAGATTGAACCGTTCTTCTACCATTTTTGGTATTGGGAATGAACCGAACATGTCTTATTACTTTACCTGTTTTGGCGAATAGTGAGCTGTTGGAGTTGAGCCATGAATAAATAGAGGGTGGTATATTACCTGGTCCGGCATGAGGGTATTGTGTTTTCTTTATTCAAGTACATCAATAAATCGTCCCCTTCTTTCTCTCGATACTCAATAGTATGTTTGTTTCCTTCAAACGAAAGTCTGATTTACACCATACATTTCTCAACGTTAAATTTTTTCCGCACTTGACTGTACCATTTTTTTATCTGACATACAGGTAATTAGTTATTAATTAATTTAAGTAGCCAATCAGATGCTCGCTATAGCGTTAAAAAGATAGAAGGAAAGAATCTTGAAGATAAGATGTGCGAAGTGGACCAGTTAGCAGGCTGGCGCGACAACCGTTCAAACTAAGCGAGCGCCTGATTGGTTACTTAATTCAATTAATAACTAATTACCTGTGTGTCAGATAAGAATGCGGTACAGGACGTTTCGGCTAAGAATTCCATCCTCTGTCTGGCCCCTAAGGAGCAAAAGCGCGACTTACGGGATATCCTGTAGATGTACATACATATCATGATCAATATCACAATTTACGAACAATTGCCCTATGATATCGCCATGGAGGGTCTCCTCAATTTTGTAGATTATTAATAAGGGCAGTGCCGGTTTAAGTTAATAGAATAGAATTTATTTGTTCCATTTATTCTCGAATGATTCCGCATTTAATCAAAGGATGTAAAAGATAAGTGATTAGTAAATAAATGAAACGAATTAATTTGACCAATCATCAACGAAATTGAGGAGACCCTCCATAACGATATCATAGAGTATTTATAGTGAGTAGTGTATAAATATGGAAACGTATCAGATATTATACACTTCTCTTTAATGAACAAGCAAACAGCGTTAAAAGTGGCCTTTAAATAACAATGTTCATGATTATTTCATTAAAACAAATTTTAAACGGAATGACGATGCTTAGGGATAATACATAAACGAATCAATTTTTATATTTAATCATATTATCAGTTTAAATAAAGAATTGAAACAAAATTTGAATAAATCAACAAATGTTTAAAGCTATGTTTATAATTCAAAACACGTAATTGAGATATTCTTGATATAATTTACGATGACCAATTCGGCATGAACATATTCTAATTCAACATTAATAATGAATTTGGTTAATTCTGATATTTTGAAATTGAAATGAACATCGATATTTCTGTTTTTTTTTTACTGCCAACATAAGTAATGCTAGTTAATATTGACAAATCTCTAATAAACAAGATGAATTCAAAGATATTTGACGTAGTCGTTTCGATTTTAAGACAACCATAGTAACAATAAATATTCTTTGATAAAATATTAATCGAAAAAAATGAGTTACTGGTTTCAGACCCAATATCTGAAAACAGGTAGCAATAAGTGAAAAACTTCTTTATTCTTCACACACATTCATACGTACATACTTTCATTATGATGACAAAAATTGATGGACGGTATTTTCCAATTACTTACAAAAATCATTTTTCTATACAAGATATTGTATTACTGTATGTCGAGAAATTACTTAAGTGTGAAGTTTTAGTGTTATTCCATGTGACACGTATACTGGGTGATATATTAGCTTCTTTATAAACTTTGAGGATGAAGATTAGATGAAATTTTGTGAAGAAAGTCTTATAAAAATTTAGATTCAAATTTTGCTTCCTCATTAAGAATATCCAAGATTTTTCAGGGAGTCAACTAATAATAAAAGTTGCATTAAGTATTAATCACAGCGGCTCTACAAATACCTACAAAATTTTTTGGTGTCAGAATTAAGTGAATCCACGTAGACTAATATGATTGCATGTCAATATTAATACAACTTTTATTTTGATACTAAAGATAGAATTTCTTCAAATCGTAATCAAAAACAATGTCGGCATATATTCTTTGCCTAATATGGAAACGTTATGGATTCTTAAGAGTAATTTATAAAATAACAGCTAAAAATGAGACATGACAATACCAAATAACGTTTGACATCCAATTCGGCAACCTACTGTGATTCTGTTTCTGACATCAAACCATTTTGTCGATATTTATTTATAGAGCTCATTTCGTCGGTAATGCAAATTTTGATATCGGTTGAGTGTCTGATGCATAACCCAATGTTGTTATCGAGAGTCGATAAGAAAACAGGTGTCAATATAAGACATCGTGGATTGCCATGAACTACCCATGCAAATCTCACTAATCACTTTATTGAATATATCTATACAACACATTTGATTATAAAAATTATAAAAATAAAATATTACAATAAAGCACTAGAAAAATTATTCAACCCCCCCCCCCTTGCACAAAGCACGGAACGCCGTACGTTTTGGTAGTTTCCGAATCGCGTCTGTAGCACGATGAATTTCGGCCTGTAGCTGTTCGACATTTTCGTCCGACACCAAATACAATAATTAATTCTCGTTGCACTCGTAATTGAGTAATGAACGTTGATTGATATCAACCGAGTGGTATTAATTACGTCTGTCGACTAAATACAATTATTTATCCTTAAGATAATTCTACTCTAGCAGATCTGAGAATGTTGGAGAAATTGTCAAAGCCTTTTTCGTCGAAAGCAAGTTCATACCTACCCCCTGATATATTATACAAATCAGATTGTCATTAATATTGATTACATCCTATATAAAAGAGAATCTAATAACAATAAGTTAAATATAATAGAAGACAATTTTCCAGATTTTGTCTAGATACATTCCAAAAATTGAAACATAACATCGACTCAAACCACCATCATAAATTTATATCAAAAGAAATTTTGATCGATCTTGTCTAAAGTCATTCTTGGTAAAGTTTTGCGTGTACTTTGAAGAATTTGTGTCGCAAGCAACGGCATACTGAGGCCCCATACTAACAAGAGGTGGTATAAAAATGTTTAGTTGAGGGCGGCACATACCCTCACGACATCCCTACTTAAAGAAATGCCACCATGTGTTAGACAAAGAACGTAAATCAGAACACAAATCTAAACTAAGAAGCAAATTGATTCACTGATTTTACTCTTACGCCTCTGTAATTTTTCCAGATACTTATATTTTAAAACTAACCAAAAATTTAAACTAACTAACACAAACATATAGCAAAACATTAGGAAAAAAGCCTTCTTGCTTGTTCTTTGGATGTAACCTGAGGCGTTAATTACAACATTGACGAGGTCTGTGTGAATTACAAAGAAAGTTTATCTTTAATAGCGTGTCGTTATTAAATTCCTTTCCATTCTAGATTTGTAAAGTTGAAAATTGGTTACCGCATGATCGATGTTATCAAATTTTCTAAATTGACCTATTTTTATTGCCGTCTCTCTCAGAAAAGTTAATCGCAAACTTAGATGGCCGAGTGGGAATTAATTAGAGATTGATGTCAATCCTTGTTGGAACTTCTTGAATTCATATTAATTTGATAACTTCAATATAGGGGAGATCGGGGTAAAACGGGATACCCAACGTTTGTAGCGGTACAGAATCAAAATTATAAAACTTATTATTCTTAAAATGAATATACAGACTCACATAACTTACATAACTGTAAAATGAGTCGATTTTATTAAAAAAATCTGGAATGCGGTTGACCCTGCAGGCCATTCCTGAAACTTCCCGCTAAGTTTTTAAACCTCCAAAATTATTGTGAGGAGTACAAATTTGATTGGTTAAGTAATTTTGAGGTTATGTTGAAAAAATGCTTTTTCGAAATTTTTCGACAACGATATCTCGCGAACAAATCAACGGATTTTGACGAGCTTTGTGACATTCGACGCAGTTTTTAAAGCTCTAAAATTATTGTGAGGAGTTTAATTTTGAAGTTATGTTGAAAAAACATTTTTTTCGAAATATATCCACGATATCTCGCGAACAAATCGACGGACTTTGACGAGCTTTGTGGCATTCGACGCAGTTTCTAAAGGCGCGTTCATATTATGCTGAAACAGGTCGGTCGGCCTATGCCGGGCGGCACGTTCGGTTCAGCATGCGGTGTTCGGCAAGACGTCCACATTATTCCAGTAGTCTGGACGTCCCGAATTGCCGAACAACCCGCGTCAGTGAATAGGTGCGCACTTTGCTGGAGATGTGTCGAGTTGGTGGAATTCCAGAGTGACGCACGTCCGCGATATAAGTCAATCAGTAATAATGTCTGTTCATCAGTCAACTTTTCACTCATTTTCGCACTTATGAAGCCAGACGAATAAAAACTAAAAAAATATTTTCGAAAGCAACAGGCGGCTCTGGCGGTTGAAGCTGCACTGAAACCGATCAATGGCGATCAACATGTCCACACATGTCCACACGATGAATTTTGATTCGGTTCGGTTTGGCTTTCTTTCTTCCGGACCGACTTGGATCGGTTTGGGTTCGGCATCGTTCGGGTCGGCTTTTGGTAAGTCGATGAGGCCTATCGACACGTCTACATTAATTCGGCTTTGCAGTTCGGCTCAAGCCGAATGATGCCGATCGGCATAATGTGGACGCGCCTTAACGCTCTAAAATTATTGTGAGTGGTACAAATTTGGGTGGCTAAGAAATTTTGAAGTTATATTGAAAAAACATTTTTTCGAAATATATCCATAACGATATCTCGAGAACAAATCAACGGAATTTGACAAGTTTTGCGGTATTCGACACAGTTTTTGAAGCTCCAAAATTATTGTAAGGAGTATAAATTTGATTGGTCAAGTAATTTTGAGGTTATGTTGAAAAAAAACTTTTTTCGATATTTTTCGACAACGATAACTCGTGAACAAATAAGCGGATTTTGAGCTTTGCAGTACTCGACGCAGTTTTTAAAGCTCTAAATTTATTGTGAGAGGTACAAATTTGATTGGTTAAGTAATTTTGAGGTTATGTTGGAAAAACACTTTTTTTGATATTTTTCGACAACGATAACTCGTGAACGAATCAACCGATTTTGATCGTTCAAACGGAATTCGACGTGATTAGTTAAGGTTAAGAGCTGATTAGATTATGGAATTAATCGGTACAACAGCTCAATAGTTATTTTGAAAAAACATGATTTTAACAAAAGAAATTTTTCAGTTTCTATAGAATTTCTCAAAATTTATCGGGCCGAATCGGTTCAAATTTGCACGAAATCTAAGTCTGGTGGAACCCTCTCGAATTTTGTAAAGAGCGTTTCAATCCATCAAGCTGTTCAAAAGTTATAAGCTGCTTACATACTCTTCCCATACACACACATACAGCCATACAGACACCCTCGCAAAAATAGTCAAAATAGCTTCCTAGGACCCTAAAACGTCGAGATCTGCTGAAAATTCAATTTTCGAAAATCGGGGTAAAACCAATAACTTCCCGAAATTTTGAAAATTTTCAATTTTCTTAGAGGGAAGTTAAAAAAATTACTGAAACATTACGAAAAGAACATAAAAAAAATAACGATTGCCGATTGGTAGGACAAAATGGGGTAGTATAGCTTTTTAATATAAGAAAAGATACAGGCAGTATCTTCAAATGAGTACTGGTCCATCATCATCGAACAGCAGATACAGCTTTTCTGGGATTGATCAATAAAGGTTTCCACAGTAAATACAATCTGTAATTATTTTTATTTATTTGATCGTTACTTTTCTACTTAATGTGTAATTACTAACATAGAAAGTTACTATCACATTTTGTCTTGCACCTTGGGCAAAGAGAGAGTACCCTGTTTAACCTGAATTTCTAGTACCCCGTTTTGCCCACAATATATAATTTTGAAATGGTCCATTTTTTTTTTTAATTTATCCTTTTAATAATGATACTCATCATTATGTCTACAGAGAACGTATTTTCATAAGGTGACTATTTACACATATGTCTATTAATTTATAGTTTGTCACTTATCTCAGTTTAAATAGTCGCAAAATATAATTTCAAAAAGCAAGACTTGACTTTCTAAAGAAATATGAACATGGATGCACATATGAAGGTAATATTAATTAAGGTTGCAGGAGCTCTGTAATGTTTAAACAAAGACATTAGCCAAGTAATTCATGGTTATTATAGATAATTCCGGAAAAAACATGGGTACCCTGTTTCATGCGCCTACCCCGTTTTACCTCGATATCCCCCTAGTAGTTAAATTATAAATTTCCACAATGTTGTCCAAAATCCAGTTTCGTTGAAAATTGTAACAACTCATAACATTTATCTAGGGAACTTACCAAATAGTGGTTAATTAACAACACGATGTAGAATCTCAATTATTTATCGATTATTCTTATTATAATTTGCCCAAAAAGGGTTTGATAAGACTATTTGTTGTTTGTTAACAATAATGCCTGGAAATTGTTTCATTTTTTGTATTTACAAGAGTGCATCTAGTTTACAAATGAGTTCTATTAAAATTTGTAGGAAATATTGTCAAAATGCTTTTAGAGATGATGAAAAATATAATCGACAAACACGTAAATCATCTAAATGGGAAAGAACAAGAACCGGGGATTGTGAACAATTCTGTCGTGTCAAAGATTCGGTTGAATACATTTACAAACTTGTTTCAACTATAGTGCTGCAATTAAAACTACTATTGACATTTAGTTTGTCTTATTACAAAATCAATATTACAGATAATTGAAAATGATTTCGATTATCTTTCTAATGGATTAAATGGATATCTTTTTTGACAGAAATATCATCAATATGCCTCAGTTTCTATGCAAGTGGCAGTAATTTATCTTGCTATTCAAGATACAGGTCCTATAAAGAAAGATTCCTTCGTGTATAATAAAAATTTACGTTTTAAATCGATATAAAATGACAATAATTAAATTTAATTTGAATAAATTCTGAATTACATTAGTTTGAAATTACCGTAAGGTGAATAAATCGATCTAATTAATGAGTGAAGATTTTCGGTTGAATAAATATTTTTGTCTACGGTATTCAACCAATTAACTGAATTAGTTTAGGGATTGTCTTTACTAAGCCGATAATATTGTTAGCATAAGCTAACAAGAATTTACCTAAAATTAAAGAAACAATTTTATAAATTCTTATTTAATTTTCTTGATACAATCAAATATTTATAATGTAAGAAATTTGGACAATATAAATTCTGAAAGCATCCCTGATTCTGTTTGTCGTTCTTAAAATTTCTACCAGTTTACGGGTAAATGTTTGAAACAATTTAGAAAGTTTCTTTTTTATTCTTTCACATTATTTGATCTAGATCTAGATGGTAACCCAGACAAACAGAAGAAAAAATAAAACTGAAAGAAAGAAGTATAAAGATAACGATAAGAGCAATACATGATATTTACTAAAATAAAACTGGCTAATACTTGAACATGAATTGAAATTTAGGTAGTCGATAATTATTGAGTGTTGTTTATGGTCTGAAATTTTTAAAACTTAATCAAGTTCTATTGTACGAACAGGCTAATTAATGTCATTAGTTGGTCCGTATCGTAAGAATCGTAGGCTTTGCATTCAGTCCTTCATTTGCATTTCAGTCAATAATAATTACAATTAAAACAATAATGTTTCTATTAAGTTCAAAGAGAATATGTATTATTTGGTTTAAACTAAAATTTAACGTTTACTATTACAACACGTTTCAAATTACGTTTTCTAACTGTAGGTATGTGTACCTACATATATATATATATATATATATATATATATATATATATATATATATATAAATATATTCTCATTTATTTTAGGCATTCTGCTATACAAACAGTATAATTAAACCACAATATAAGCCATCAAGAAATTAATATCGAATATGGTTGTTTACGTTCCGTAACTATATAGCCATAGAGTAATTCAAACAGGACCATCAATATTAATTTTGAACGAAAACATAAAGGCGATCATACAAATGATGCTTTATCATGATCGCTGACCATTCTGAAATTGATCGTGCGGAAAACCTTTAAATTGTAAATATGTAGACACAAAATAATGGAGAAAATTCTCGATTTACCTGCTATTTGATCCATCAGTTAAAATATGATTGACAGGCTTAATTTTACAATCGAATTAAATATTCCGGTAATTGCAGGAATTATATATTTTTATTACAGTTTATTAAGAAATTTATTAAACAATCGATAATTATTCTAGTTTTATTATGTGTGTGTATTAAGTTCGAAATCTGATAGGCAAAGTAAACTTTTCTATGGAAATTATGAAAAATATTTTAACATTAATAATGAACTAATTAACTTCATTATTAACAAAATTTGGATACAATTTTAATTTGACTAATTTCTCATAATGGCCGTGAAATTATTTATGTAGAAGTGGTAAGCTTATCTGCGTCATAATTTGAGTGTAAAGAATTGTAGAAAGTTTGATAAAATATAGATGATAGGGCTGAATAATTTTGTGATGTTCTAGAATACCTACAACAATCAAACATACAATTTAGAAATTATCCATTTAATCTACATTAGTGGCAAATGAAGTAAAAACACACCTAAATAGAAACATAATAATGATAATAACTTGATAGCCTTTTTTAGTTCATACTGATGTTAAAAAAATTGGTTGTTTATATTCTTTAATGTGGAAATCATTTTTAATTTTAGTAAATATTGAAATTCTGTTAGTGTTTATTCCACAATATGTATAGATGTTATACAATTTTTTAATTGCTACAGTTGCTTAGAAATCTAAAGTTACATCTTCAGACAATAAAATTATTGTTTTCGAATATTGGTGTCATTAGAAAAGACAACTACTGAGCCATCTTGAAATAAAATAACGAGAGCGCAAGGTTCCTTGGATTAATAATTCTTTTGATATCAATATTAATAGTTAAAAAAAATACAAACGCCAATTATCGAATTATCGTAGTTTGTTAGTTAAAGAATCGGTCTACTGCTTTCCGATCATCAATACAATTGTTTTCTATTTTTCCCTCGATCTTTATTTATGGAAGAAAGTATGCGACGTTAAACTTTTCTTTATTTTAAAGTTTTAAGAATAATAACAAATTTGTTAACTCCTTTAAAACAACACGTTCTATTGTGTTACATTCCAACTTTAGTATAAAAAATGAACACGAAAACTGTATCATTATAATCAGTTTTGGCGAATAAGATTAATTTAATGGACAAACTCAATTTTACTGGAAGGTCTTCCAATTTTCCTAATGTTAACAGAAATAATTTAAATTCATAATATTTTCATCATTTATACATATAGTAATTGGACCAACTTTTTGAATAGACATTAATAATGCAACATTAACCTTTATGGAACGGATACCAAAAAGCTTTCATTATTATTTAACTTCTATATTCGAAAAGACTCAAATTCAGTAATTAACAGTTATTCTATTGTTTTATTTAACGGTTGCATAAAAGAAACTTATAAAATGGTGTATCCATATGCCTACAAATAAAAGCGACAACCATAAAGATAAGAAACTTTCTCGGTCGTATTCTGTAAGAAACAACAATGAGACATGGGAACATTTTTATTTGTAACAGTAATTTGAAAGAAGCTACTAAATTCTGTTTTAGATGACAATTATCTAAATAAATAAGACGGTATTTATAAAATCAATTCGATTATGAGAAAGAGACAATCCAAAATACCTTCAACCGTTGGTTGTACTATAATAGTAGGTATTCAAGATTGAAAAAGTTTTGATCGTAGATAGAATCCACAATAAAGGAGACAAAATACCATGTGGTTAAATAAACCTGATTTTGAAGGGTTTTACAAAATCGATTACACACTAGAACATTACAATGGTTTTCGTTTGTATTGACCTAAAATATCGACTCAAGGACGGAGGACTAAGACTTTTTACTTCCGTTTCTAAGAATTTTTTAAAGATTGAGAAGTGAACGATAGTTTGTTTGGAAGGTTATACTTGGGCCTTTTATATAAAATTTTTGAAAATTCAATGAATTCTTGCAAAAAATTTTCACTTGCTGTTGACCTACTAAAAATAATTGTTTGGTAACAAAATTTTAATATATTGTTTACAATTGTATAGCCTTTCTGAATCCAACATTATTGATAAAAGAAAAACTTGTTGATTTCCCTTGGGAAATTGAAGTGAAATGCGACTGTTAGTTTGCAAGACACCGGACAGATGGCACCGACGGTGGAAAATTGTGATTGTCAAGAAGCGTTTTGAACAATATAGGATCAAAATCAAGACCGTAGTTGCTTCTCTGTCATAAAAACTTTTTTCCCTCAAATCATTGTTACTTCAAAGAAACACGCCACAGCTGGAATAGTTTTCTGACTACGGCCCTGATTAAAACTTTTTATCAGACATCAAAGATCGATCTAATTGTTATTATATTTTATAATTTATAATATTCTATATAATCATCTTAACTTCAATAATATACCTATTACTAAAGCAACTTTCAAAACACGCCTCGAAAACCTCGATGCCTTTACATTGGCGGCGTCATTTATCTAGTAACTTGCGGACTAACAGCGGCTTTCTATTTAAAGTTCACAAGGAAAATAAGTTTTTTTCCATCAACAATCTTAGTTTTAGAAAGGCCATAAAACTATCTACAAACTATGGAAATTCTGTAGCGAAATAATAATTTTTCGTAGATGAATATCACAAGTGATTTTTTAAGGAAAATTATGGAATTTTCTAAAATTGGATTTTTTGTCTCCTTCTTACAAAAGCCACAAGTATAGTCTTCCAAACAAACTATTGTCTGCTTCTCAATTTTTAAAATTGTGCTCAAATTTGCAGAAATGGAACTCAAATAAATTGTAATTCTCCCCCTTGAATTGGTCGGGTTTCCTTAGAGAACTATCTCTAAATAAATCAATCCAACTTCAGGCACGTATAAAGGGGGATCTGTTAGCTCTTTTACAAATTTTGAGGACGAGAAGTAGTTAGAAGAAATTTTGTAAAGAAACTTTTATGCAAACATGGGTCCAAATTCTACTTCCTCATTAAAAACATCCAAGATGTTTCAGGGAGTCAACTGGTAACAAAAGTTGCAATATTATTAATCACGGCGGCTCTGCAAATACCCACAAAATTATTTGGTGTCAGAATTAACTAAATCCACGTAGGCTACATGACTGCATGTTAATATAAATGCAATTTTTATAGTAAAGATAAAAAATCTAGTATTACACACAAATAAATTTATATGAAAATAAATTTAGGTCGATCTTGTCTAAAATCATTCTTGATAAAGTCTTGCGTGTACTTTGAAGAATTTGTGTCACAAGCAAAGGCGGACTGGGACGCTGGGCCACCGCATAAATGCCCGGTGGGCCGCATACTACCAAGGGACGGTATAAAAATGTTTGCCTGACGGCGGCACATATCTTCATAACATCCCTACTTAAAGATATATCACCATCCTTTTATTATATTGTTAATTTTTATGTTTTATGTTTTCTGTTTAAATTGTTTTAATTTACCTATAATAATTTTAAGAATCATTGTTAGGCTTATAATTTTGTTTGAAGCAATGATTATTTTTTTATTTACAGTGCAATGAAAACTGAAAACCCTTGAAGCTTATAACTCTTTAATTTGAAATTTTTGCTTTTCAGTACCTTTTTTTACAAATTCAGTACATTTTGCTTAAAAAATTCAGTACTTTGTTGGAAGAACAACATCATCTGAATTTTCGATACTTCACTTAAAGGTGCTTTTCATAATTTTTGGTTCTTACAAGAGCAGCAGTGCACTATTCTGGTTATATCAAAATAGAATCGTATATCAAATTCTCTATTTATTATATTAACTATTCGATCAGATTATAATTAAACTGAACCAAAAAAACAACGAACATAAGATGGATTCGTGATTGAAAATAGTTACTTTTTTAATTAAATCAAGTATTTAAGTTTTGATAGAATTGTCTCACGAATAAAACTATGGAATTGTTGATTCAATATTTGTTGTCAAAATTTATAACGGACTTATCAAACTACATTTTCATTAATGTTTTATTCAGAATTTTAAATTAAAAACTTTCTATATGTTTTCATTGACACCATATTGCTTTTCTTCGACACTTTATACAATAAATTCAATTACGACATGTTACATGTTAAATCTGTAACAGTACAGACTTGAATACTTTTACTTCTACTATTTTTAAGTTTACAACTCTGTAAGACAGCAACATTCTTGAAAGCAGCTAAGATTACACTTAAAGTCTCCTGTTTAGTAAGTGCGACGCTTGAGGCTGCAAACTTCACAATTATATTGTATTACACAACAGAATCCATCTATCCAGTGACACAAGTGAGAGTAATCCTGAAATAAGGCATTTTGAAAATATTATTGTTTACCTTAATTATCTCCATTTTAGGGAATTTTATCAACAATAAGATTTTGTACAGTTTTCTTATCTTTTCCGAACAAAACCTAAACCCTAAAACCTAATTTTTTCATTTCCACGTGGTTTCTATGCAATCTTCGATTCAGAATATGACCTTTCAAATGTTATGCAGCCTTATGTTGTCATTACACCCACCTACTCGACCACCATCTGTCGTTTAATAATTAAAAATAATTTATTTTGAACTAAATATGCATATACGAGTTGATTTCAAGTCGAACTTTGCAGAAAGTGGATTCATGCAAGCTTTAATTTAATTTTTCACCCGCCTACATGCAATTTTCACTTTTGCAACTGTTCGTAAAAATTGCTTTTCTGCACCTTTATAAAAAATAGCGCTATTGATTATTGCAATTTGTTAGAGAAAAAGCACATGTTATTCAATTGTGCAAGTAAATAATTGCATGTGAACCCGGTGTCATCTAAACTAATGGAAGTCCCTCGAGGAGTCGAACTAACAATAAAATTGAAAGTTGCATGCGGGGAGCTTGACCTTACTAAATTATTTCATGTTTTTTATATCGAATTATTGGAAAAAAGTTTGAAAATCACAAATATTGTCATCAAAAAGAATGGAGAGAAAAAGTTTATCTTATTTTGTTGATTTAATCAAAACGAAGAAAAAGTTGACTTTCAATATATTTCGTCGCTTCAAGAATACTATAGATAAAACTTTTATATTGTCAGTGAACGAAAGAATTATTTCTTCTGTAGGGAATCAATTAATTTTAATAGATGTTTTATTGAATACAACAAAAAGTAATCAAATAAATCACGATTTGCATTTACACTCACAACAACTATCTTTCTGATCGTACGAAGGACTTAATTAAGAGGAAAATAAGTACTGTACGTGAGAAAACTTGTTGATTATCAAACTTGACATTGTATAATGAATTGCTATTTCGATTCTGTTCTGATATGTTGAGAATTCGAACAATTTACACACACAAAATCGTTCTTAATGCTGATTGATTCATGGATTGATAAGGGAACATTAAACTGAAATCATTTCTAAAAAAGCTTGGTATTTATATTAAAATCTATTTTATATTGCAGGGTATTGCATCATTTATATCGTATTCAACGGATGTTGGTATCTGTATAGCGTTAAATGAGAAAATTTTAAGAAATTCCAAAACTGAAGATTTCGACCGTATTATTGAAAGATTGTCCCAAAAGAATGCTAGAGCTGTTGTGTTGTTCGTTGACGAAGACAATACAAGGTAATTGATAAAGAATTTTATATTTTAATTGTTAAATATTTTTTTAATCGATATTGAAAGTGCTTTTCTTCTCATTTTCTTTTCTAATATTCGTTACTGAAATTCTATATGTTTAAACCGATTCCAATAGATGTTTCTAATAGTCCTGAGGGATTAATGTTCAATTCCAGAATTGTATTCCATTTTTATTTTTCATTTAACCATTAAACCGCACAGGTATATGTCATTGATTTATTATATGTATTTGTATTTATCAATTCAGGATTATTAACCGAAACATCATTACATTAAAATTTAGATATTAATTGATTATATTTGCGCTTGTTTGTGTAATGGTTCAAGTTCAAATTCCGAAACCAATAGGATAATTAGACTAGCCATTGATTTGGTAACAACACCTACACAGACTCCCACTGATTTCCTATACATATATAGCTATTTAATATGAAATTTGAAAATTAATCAATCAGATCCAGTCTGTTGATATTTAAAAAAAATATGAACAAATAAAGTGGTATTAATTAATAATAATTGTTAAATAATTATGATAATTTGTAAATTTCAGAAAATTATTGCAAGCCACTATAAGAGCAAATCGTACAGGACACTTTCTCTGGATAGGAAGCGATTCATGGGGTGCTAAAGTACATCCTGTCAGAGACCAAGAGTTTGCAGCAGAAGGAGCAATCACAATTCTACCCCACAGAAATGCGATTCGAGGTAATAAAATATACCGTATTTTTTTATATATAACAAAAATATACCGGTCACAAATGATGATATCACCCCCCCTTATATAAATTGAATATGATTTAGAAGTCCTGCCTTTTCACACCCTTATTATTGGATTTTTATACAATAATAAGAACAATATAGTGTTGATAATATTATACGTTATTTAAATAATTAATTTTTGCAAGTTTAACCAACTATAAGCTTGCTACAATCTGATAAATCTCAACAAAACCATAAATTCTGTAATTAGTTATTTGAACTATGTTCACTAGAAACTGATAATACAAGTATAGTTGCAGTGTGATTTTCTTATCGCTGTATTATAATAGATTCGACTATCTCAGTTAATTTAATTAAAGAAAAGTTTTAAAACTCTAGTCGCTTTATCTATATATTTTGAATTTTGATTTATACATATAAAGAAAATAGATGAATTCAGATGATATCATTGACTGGTCTTTAACTTTAACTTATTGTTTGTCAAAAGGATGAAAGAATTGGTTATTCTTAAGCTATGTACAGACATTGCGAGGCGTGCATTGCGTTTGCAGCACATGCTCGGACCGATCCACAGTTCACTATATGCACAAATTGAAACAATGGTCCACACACAACGCACTGATTGTGAGACACTTTGATCGCGCCAGCTTTACCGACAAACTCTGGCGCACGCCTTGCAATGCCTGTACATAGCATTAATGTTTATGCATTTGCCAACTCTGTATATTATTCTACAATATACGCAATAGTTATCTTGTAACTTTATACGGTGTTGTAATTTTTCATTATTATAACAGAAATTATTAAATACAAGCTCACCGTCACCGAACTATCAGTTGTTCAGCAACCACTTCTGTTGTAATAACATGTTAACAAATGTTGATGTTGTTCAAAAATCGATATTCAGAAGCTCACTTGATAATAGATAGGGGTACTATTCAAAGGCGGAGAGCGGTGTAATCCGTCTGAATCAATGAAAGAAAATTTCAATAAACCAGAAATAATGGCACCCTTATTCTACACAATTGAATTCTCACTGTTAGTATTTACATCAAACTAAAATTAGGCTTTTAGTTTTAAAATGCAAATAGATTTTACCAGATTTTTCAAAACGTTAAACATAACGATATATAAATTCTCTAACCGTACCATTTAATTTTAATGGAAAGAAGAGAAATTCTTATTAAACATTAAGGAAACCGAGCCGCTCTGATATTAATATTTAAGCGAAGAAAAACATCAGATTGAGATAACGTTAAATAACGGATAAGATAGAAAGAAATTGTATTCAATGATAAATTCGGTCCAATTTTAGCACTGTCAGCATTGCGCCTTTCTCATATGTAATCTCGCACCTGAAATTTTTTTGAAGACGCGTTTAAATACGTCTAAATAAATCTAAATTGTATGCAATAAGTACAAAAGAGCAGAGCTTTCGTAAATTTCAAAAATACATAAATCTATCAAAATGTTAATTAAGCTAGAATAATTAAAAACTAAACAATTGGTATAAGTGAAATTGTATAGAGAATCGGTATCTAGGACGCATTTATCTGTGGAAATATTGTTAGATAGCAAGTAAATAATGAAAAGAACAGAACGGTGAGACATCACATTTGTTGAGGAAAAATATTGAGATAAAACCATATTAAGTTTCCTCACGATTTTAGTTTCGCTTGAGCCTATTTTTGTTACTAGAATAAAATTTAGATAACTATACGGTTATATCGTCCGTGTAGATTCGTTATAATAAAAACTGAATTTTTCCACTAAAACTAATAAATCTAAATATTATAGAAACTACTTATTTTATATGATTCATTTATCGAACACCAGAATGCACACAACTAAACAATAATCAAATTCACATTATCCTATTAGATTTGAATCATGTAAAATAGTTTCAACGGAACTCCATATTTACATTACTGTAGGACAAACGGTAAAATTAGCTCCACCATTCGAACAATCTCTTTCTCTTTATTCCGGACTGCCTACTCCTAAGATATCTTATAAAGTCACTTTGATTGATTTTTATTCAACATAAGCAGTGTTTGTAATATACCATGCACTTCTTGTAAATATAAAAGGAATAAAATTGGAAGGCGATTCGTGGAAGAGTTTCCTTGAAAGTGTATGATGCCTTTTTGGTTTGTTTTCAAGTGACATACATAATGGAAGCGTTCCAATTGCAATGTTGTAATTAATTTCACTTTGATGCTGAAGTTTATGAATATTTGGATATTGTACTAATTTTCCAGGAAATAATAAATTGTTGCTTTCATAAATTATTCGAAACGTTTAATATTCGCAACTGCCATAACTCATAATTAAAAGCGATTGTTCAAGGTACATTTAGAAGAATTCACTAGATAGTAAATGTACTGATTTCTTCAAAAGCTACATTAATGTTGGAATGAATATTAACAAAGGAAAAGTGGTGCAAATGAAAAATTAGTTTCTTAGAAAATACAAGTGTATTTAAAAAGTTTTAAATCTCGAATGTATTGCATTTCTATAGTATAATTTTCCTTTCAGAAAGGGTGCTGATGGTGTGCTAATTTAGAATTTCACTTGTACCATTTCTATGTCCCTTGTACCAATTTTTCTCTGACCCACTCAATTAATTAACAAGTTTTTCTTCATAATAACTCTCATACATTATCATAAAATCAGATAATGCTAATGTTCACTTTTTGTAAAGAACATTCGATTCAAGAGTTGAAAATGAAAAAAAGTTTTCATACTTTTCAGTTACTATAAAACAACATACTCCCTTTAGGTTTGAATGTATTCTTTCAGGCATTGTGGAGGCCCGATTTGAATGTTTAAAAAGTTTTTATGTATTTCACTTCTACTATACATTAGAAATATTCCCAAAAGTCAAAAATTTACAATTCATATATTCTTAAATATTTATAAATCTATATGTAGATGTACCATAATCAAAAGTATATACATAGTATTGAGATTTTCTATATAAATAGATTTAAAGTAGAATATATGGTAACATCAAGGGCTTCTTAAATAATTGTTTGCTAAGCGTATAATAAGAGATCCATCAAATTTCCTCTTTTTACTTCGGATAATGTCAAATGGTTGGCTTAAGGGCAGAATAACATCATTGCTTTGAACAGTTGTGGTGACAACGGTCACTGAGTACATATTATCCACTGATCAAAGAAAAAAATGCTTATATCAATTTTCGCGTTCCAAATATTTATATTGACAATCTTCCCTTATATTATAATTTTTAGAAATTGTAAAAGAACTGATAAATTTCGACTTGTGTATCAAAACATAGTCAACAGACAACCTATTTTCGATTCAAGAAGACTGTAATTTTATAGCCATTTGAAATAACAGGTAATGTGTATATTAATTTGTCTGAAAAACTATCATTGTTATTCCCTACAGATCTCAACTTTGATTTGTTCGATTTTATTCACTATACTAATTTTGTTGATCGAAAATAATAATAAAGATCAAGATAAAGGTAGAACAAAACATAAATATTTAAATAAAACACAAACATCATCCGACCAAATTAGTTATTTTAAGCTTCAAAAGAGGGATTGAGCAAACTTTATCCCGATAATATAAGTCGTACGTTACAAACGGATACATTTTCTGCTAGCAAAATTTATAATGGTGTTTGTTGTTGTTGTTGTCCACATCATGCATATATTTAGTATTCTTGCCATTTTCCCCATAGGTGTTTACAGTAAGCGAATGTAAGGTTGTAGACACGATAAAAGCCGGTATCTTTTTTCTGTAGAAGCTGGTGATAAATGTTCTGAATGTATGTAAAAACGGAAAAAGTATCGATTTACTATTTCCATAATTTAATCAATTCTGTTATGAACAATGACAACATTATTTTCAAAAAGCTTCCTAAACGTGATCACTCTTGCTGTGAAAAAAAAAACAGAAGACCTACATGTGTTACTGTGTTATTAGCTTTAGGCACACACGTTCATTACAAGAAGATCGTCCAAAATTGGTGTCATTAATAAACATGCAGGGGAGAAAATCTAAATGTAGGCGGCTCTAATGAAACTTCTACTAGTAAAATTAGAATCTTGTAACTCATTTGGAAGTCGGTCAAAAAAATGCTTGATTCTGACGAAATGCTTTATTGTTCAAAACGAGCGTTTTTGATCAACTTTCAGATGAGCTACGAGGTTTTCATTTTAATTATTTTTCGAATTGTTCGTCAAGTAATAGGAGTTTCATAAGGTCGATCGTATTTAGAATTGACACCCTGTATAGTTCGAAGTAAATAATCCGGTATTTTATTTTAAAATAAAAGGGTCGTAATTTTCAATTGTATTTTATTGTAATATTTCTGAACAATTGAAAAAGATTTATAATAATACAATACAAATGATATTTAGGTTAATTATTTTTAACGTTTTCATTTAATGAATCAAAATTAACGTGGACGGCTTAAATTTACGAGAGTAATTGCTAGAATAATAGGGTATCGAAGTGTAAATTGATAGCTGTCAAGGGGATACACGAAAAATAAGCTATAGCAAGTAATTGGAAAAAACAACCCTAGTTCGTTCCTATCAGTTCTTACCGTTCCTTCAGTGGTCTTTTTCTATGTGTGTATTGATAAAAAATTCAACAAACCTTTGCCTATATGGTGAATTCGATATTAGAAGAAAAAAATCATTATACGCTTACCACTTATTTTCAACTATACCACTTCAAAATCAAACTGTTCGAATAAAACTCGGGTCAAGATACATTCATTACGTTCATTGTTATAGAAATAATGTACCATATCACATTACATCATAATTTAATGATACTACCCGTAATAATAAGGAAAACACAAGGTTTCCAATGCCAGCTAGAACAATTCTTATTAGACGAGACGAGATAATTAAATTGTAAGACTATCCTTTCCGGAAAGGATTATGTAACATAAATATAAAAGTTGGTATTGTAAGTGAAATTAAAGTTGTTGTATAGATGACCGATAGAAACGTGAATTTCGAAAATTGGAATCCTATCGATCAAATAATCAACCAGAATATTTTATTACTTCTATAATAATCTCTTGGAAAATTTAACCTCTTATTTTATAGGTAGCTTAGTGGAAACGTGAATTTTTAACTTTTTAGCGCATATTTAACAACAAAAAAAAACACGGGCTCCCATTTCAACGACAGCAGTATTTATAATACACAATCTAAAATTCGTCCAACTTTGTAATGGATAGCGAAAATAATCGTTTAACAAAGTGATAAACACAATGTTAACTTTATATCGTTCCCATCTGGAATTGCTAGACGTATCCACAAGGAAGATGTATTTTCCATTCAGGGAAGAAAAATAGTAGAAACATGGTATTATCTAAAATGCGCCATGTTGCTAAAACGATAGTTGGTGGTAAAGTTTCCTTCTCGACAATACGGGTGTTGGTTTTTTTTTTTAGTTTCAATTATATGAAGGCTAATCTTGAAAAATACGAAAGCAGACATTGGAAAATTATACTTGCATTAGGAAGATAAATTATGTAAAAATATAGCTTTAGATCTACAGTAATTGTTGTTGTTTGAAAGTGGTATTTTAATATTTAAAAAACATCTATTTCCGTATATCACTAGTTTAAGCTGGTATCAAGTGTTTCAACAGAATGCCTGTAAGGAGAATATGCTGAATTTAAAGTAAAAATTGATTTTGTGTCTCAAATGTATTTCATTGAATGTTGTAGATAAATTTCAAAAATGTAGCTAAATTTACATTTTCATGGAAAAAGAGAAAAATTGAAACAAACGTCTTCAAAGACATATTTTCCAGTCTATTTTACTTTAAAATATTGAATATTATATATCTAGTTAAATTTACATTTGTAAATTCTATATGTTTTTTTAAAAGACTGATTTAAATCTGTCATTTTGGATAATACAAATAAAAATTTCCGCTTTGCTTCCAATTAATGGATACACAGGGTTCAGTTCCAGCACATATTATATTAATTAATAGGGGTTGCTAAATTCTGTATGTTGAGCTTTTTTATAAATCCTTTATGTAAATAGTTAAGTAAAATAGAATAGCTCATCTAAGTCAAAATAAAATAGATTTGTAGATTTTTACTTATACTATTCAGTAACTGGATAATTTTTTTCTATTACAGAATTCGATGAATATTATCTTTCATTGCGCCCACGAATGGATAATGAAACTTGTAATTCCAGTATGGAAGCCAACATTCCAATTTCATCCAAACCAGACGATGTTATTAACTGTCGCAACGGTTGGTTTCGAGAATTCTGGAGTCAACATAATAAATGCACTTTTGAAAAGTCGGACAATATGTGTACAGGGGAAGAAATAATATCTGATTATGAACAGGAAGGATTAGTACCGTTTGTTGGTGAGTTTGCTAAAATTTAATTAAACAGTAATTATGCCTTGTTGGAGTATTATAATTAACACATACATCTTCATGCAGATTAATTCTTGTTTACAAAATGTATCCCATATGTTTACATGGTGTGTAGCATACATAAACATACATATTCTGTTTTTAAAATATTTCAAACAAATAAATTTAGTAATTTTATTCTTCATTGTAAGGCTTATAGTAAAGATTAATAGTGGTCTAAAAATGGTGGATGCGCCGGGAAAGGCTCAAAATAAATCTGTGTTAATTTACATTTCAAAAACGCATTTCTTTACACGAACAAACAATTTTATTGGGCTAATGAATAATGTAATAATACTAATAATATCATAAATTAATTAAATTATCTAATGAAATTAATTACATAAGCAACCATCCGTATAGTATAATAACGGTGAAACCTGTGTAATAAACAAGCATTTATACCATCCTAAGAAGCTTACTTGCCATACTATGATCCTTGAAGATGCAAAATATTCATATAAATCAAATCTTACTTTCTAATGAGTTATATAAAATTTATTTCATTCAATATTGATTTTAATTTATAGAATATTATATTGGAATAGTACTGATTCTTGTTTAATTAACTAAATATAAAGAACATTATTACGTTTTCACTATTATATGTCGAATAAATCACTGTTAATTAATAAATCAATCAAAGCCGTTTTAATTATTGTCTAACTGCTCTAATTAATTATTAGTAAAAATGTTTGGCATCTTATTAAGTCAAGTAAATTTCTGTACAAATGAATTCACTCAAAAGTTTTATTATTCATAGAATTTTATGGAGAGCTTTTTCAGTATTTCATAATTTATTGCCTCCATATAATTCAAGAATTTTCACACCCAACGTTTGACAACTTTCATACAACTAAAATTTTCGACATTAATTGTGTGCTGGAGTGTGTAAAAAATACCATACTATTCTCAACATTTCGTTCCCTATACATACATATACAGGGTGTTTGGTCTAAGTATGGTGAGTTCTAAAAAAATCCTATTAGTCGATGAGCGATTCAAAAAATATTTCAAGGATTTGTAGGAGGGTCCTTAAAGAACATTTCAGCAAAATTAGAACCTCGTGGCTCACTTGGAAGTTGGTCAAAAACCGCTCGTTTCTGACGATGTAACGATTTTCAAAAACGAACTAAACACGCAAAACGACTTACAATGACTTTAGGATCCTCCCAAAATTGATTTTTTCGTTTTTCTCCATTTTATTCTGGAACAGGTGGAAATACTTCGTATGTTCTCTGGAATACAATGGAGAAAAACGAAAAAAATCAATGTCGGGAAGGTCTCTGAGTCATTTTTAGTTGTTCTGCGTGTTTTGTTCGTTTTTTAAAATTGCCACATTGTCCAAAATGATCGTTTTTTGACCAACTTTGAAATGAGCTACGAGGTTCTAATATTGCTTAATTGTTCCCTAGAGATTCATCTACAAATCCTCAGAATATTTTTCGAATCGTTCGTCGACTAATAGGAGTTTCTTAGAACTCGCCATACTAAGACCAAACACCCTGTATCTCTCAACCTTTTATATTACATATTTTCTTCCTGTATTATTTGTATTATTGTAGATTCTGGAAGTAAATGCTCTGATGAAATCGCAAATTAATCCTTTCAAAGTTGTCATAAATACAACAATACTAAATTTATGATTTTATGAAATATTAAACTGAAATGTACGCTCATCTATCGTTTAAAAATTGTTACATTTTTATGCGCGAATTATAAGCGGGTTTTTGAATGATAATTCAAGTTTCAAATAATTGTTTTTATAACGTCATAAAATGTCTTGTAACTGTGATTATTAAACACAATTTAAAAACATTTATACATGGTTTTGAGGGAAATTATCGATCGAGATAGAAGATTTATTTGTATCGAATCTTAAATCTGTACAAATGTTATACCAGTACGAGAAAATAAGTCTCTTCAAATTTTATACAACAGTTTTATACTAGTAACGTTAGATTGCATTCGACATTCTAGCATAGCGATAAGCTATCTTTCTTTAAAACTACCACTTTTCATCAGGTTTTATTATTTCAACTATTCTAAAGTTAACTCGACCATGTTACATCAACAACATCTGCATAAATGCTGCAGTTTTAAAATACAATTATATCGTTGAGCTCAATTTTCACGGACCGTAAATTCAAATTTGAAATAGAAACATTTATGGCTCAATTTTATAAAAAAGTTTCTATTACAGTATGCAAACTTATTGATTTTTCTTGTACAAATTTCAACTTACAACTTTGTAAAATTACCAAGAGGAATCTTTTACAATTTTCTTATTTATGGGTTATAAATTCGTATACAGCATCCATATTTTAATTGAATGACAGATTAATTTATACAAGTTATTAATCATACTAACAAACAAGATAAGCAGTATCCCTGGTCAGCTTTATTTTACCACATTTGCCTTACTTCCTTCATCCTCGAGCATTTCAAACTTTGTGATCTATCAGGTACACCATTACTACCACAAACAAACTTATCCTTCTATTTTAACCACAATAAGCATCAAACAACAAAAATTTATTTGTAGAAACTGTAACAAACAAGCTATTATAAATGCGCAATATTCAACTAGATCTAAATTTTTTAGTTTTTTAGTTGAACACAACAGACTATGACCTGATTTTCTAATTAAACAGTAAAACAACTCTTGTTAATTGATAGACAATATTTTAATTAATTTTTATGTTACGAAAACTAGATAATCTCATACATTAGGCAAATAATAAATTATGTCGAACTTATCGTTAGAAGATCAGAAAAAAATTGGATGAACGAGATCGTTGTAATTAAATTTTTTTAAGGATTAATAGATCAACTAGGATTGAATAGCAAATTTGCAAATTCTTTTCAATAAAGTTGAAGAGCAGTAACTAATAAAGACGAAATTCAGAAGTCTATAGAGGTCGTATCATGAAAGCTGAAAATATCAACATACTATCTCTAAGGTCAACTTCATTTCATTCAAGAAAGGAGCTCACCTAAATAAAACACTCTATACGCAGATGTCTTATGTAAGTAATAGAAACACCGACGAACTTGATATTTTTTATAGTCAACGTAGAAATAGATTTTTTTTTGAATAGTTTTCAAAAAATCAAAGATAGAATTCAATCGACCATATGTTAAAATTATATTGACAAATGGTGGCAAGTTTGAACTCGTATCATTTAAAAACAGAATTTACAACATTCTTGAAAGATAAATAAGATGGGGGAAACCTTTGAAACTTTGATATTGACCGAATAAGAAGTCAACAAGGGAATTCATACAGGTAGTTTTGTGAACATAATTACTTTTATCTAAGTTTCACTCGGACAAACCAATTTGAACAGAAACTTGACAGTGACATGTAAGTAAGTACATTTACATACTAACATAAACGCACCAATAAAGCTGTATTTTTATGAAAATTTTATTGCCAACCAACGTAAAGAGACAAATTGAAATTTTTTATCAGATCCAGTTCGTTTGAATCGAATTATAATGCAGCAAATTTGAGTTGAAAACACAAGCTTATTCAGGAGTAATGAAAAGTTTAGGTGTAATTCAGTGCGATGATTTAACACGTTGAATAAGCCTTCTGAATTGTATAAGATTTTAATTTTGGGCGACTGAACGTGAATACATTTTCAACCACTTTAAGAACTTTTGACTGAAATTTAAAAAAAATCTTCTTTGAACAGCGTCTGTAATAAATCACGTTGTTAAAATATAGGTAGTGAAGGATCTTTGTTGTATTAAGACGAGTAAGCATCATAACGAGCAAGCGCCAGAAATCAATCTGCACTAGGGAGGTTATTTTTCGCAATTTTATGTTAAATTGCTAGGCTATAAATAAAAGTTTCACGTAAATTTTCCTGATTAATCAAAAATAGCTATGAAGTCATAAAAACTGAATGTATAAGTGGTAGTGGCGCCTTCGCTGTTATTCTATAGGAACAATTTCTAAATAATGAAATAATAAAAACAAATATTAAATAGAACAACAGTGGATTAGAGAAAGGAAAATGCTTCTAAATTTTCAGCTTCTATTGTTGAAACACATCCAGTTTTTGTTCAACGTTTCATTAAAGTGAACATTCTTGCTAATGAAGCAAATAAAAAGCAATTGTTAATAGTTAATGGATTCGAGTAAAGCAGCAAGTTATGTTCGTTATAAATAAACAAACAATATCTCAAAAACAGGAAAACGTTATTTATTTATAAACTAGTAAAATGTTTTGTGAAGAATTTTAAAAAGAAATAAATCAAACATTAAAAAGACGTTGTAATGGGTCAAAATCATCGCTTGTGATCTTTTGAAGAAAATATTGAGTAATTTCACGTATTCATGAACAAGATTATACCAACATGATATTTTAAAATGAATCAACAATTCTTTTTATGAAAACTGCAACAATATTGTTGTTTTTTTTCTGCGTTTCAATTTTCATTTCTTTGTTATTTGAAAACGCGCTATTCCGTTGTAGACGCTTACATACCAATTGCCATAAAAATTTTCTTTATTGAAATTCGAATTGTACGACCAAAATAAGATATCACCAGTTATATTTCACTTGTATCATTCTTATAGCCTTTGACTTTCCACGATTTTTATGAGAAATATCCCGACGGGAGCACAAACTCTTCTCATTTGGCCATTGTGGATTTATGAAACATAACGTATTGATTGTCAATTGAAATACATGTTAGAATTGAATCGATAATAATACATAAAACATACTTATACAAAGATGAAAATCTAAATGTATACGATTCGTGTGAAACTCCTATTGGCGAGAGATTGGAAAAAAAATTCAAGGATTAATAGAAGGATGTCTAGAGATCATTTTATCAGCTCACTTAGAAGTTAGTAGAAGATCGCCCTTTTCTAACAATGTCACAATTTTCAAAACCGAGTTATGCACGTTAAACGACTTAGAATAACTCAGGGATCCTCTCAACATGGATTTTTTCAGTTTTTCTCTATTTTATTCCGGATCGGGGAAAAATGTCTCCAATGGAGAAAAACAAAAAAACAAAAAATAATGTTCTTAGGGTCTTCGAGTCATTTTTAGTCGTTTTGCGTGTTTAGCTCGCTTTAGAGAATCCCAACATTCGCTTTTTAAGCAATGAGTTACGAGGTTCTAATTTTGTTACAATAATCTTTAGACATCCTCCTATAAATCCTTGAAATACTTTTTGAATCGCTCGCCAACATAGGAGTTTCACACGAATTGTATACATTTAGATTTTCATGCCTGTATACTCACTTTTGTTTCAGTGATATAAAATGCATGTGTACATGTGTAGAAATTGTTAATGAAAAGCCTGTTGTTAAAAAGAATCGGTGAGCTCTTAAACTCTCAAGTTGTTGGAATTTTTCTACTTACAACAGGAAAGAGGAACTTAAACTTGCAACCACTAAAACGAAATACATTCAGCAACAGCAAATAGCAATTCTATCAAACAAATGAACAACTTTTAGAAAAAGTCTATACGAATCATTTACTTTAAGTATAGTAGACTACAAAAGAAGAGAGAAAAGCTTTCAATTGTAGAGTGTGAAAATAGGAATTGTTTTATAGTCACTTTTATTAATAGAATTTATTAAATAACTGAATACTTCAATTAAAACGTATAATAGAAATTTTAATAAACCTCATCGAAATATGGTAATTTAAGCGTTAGTATCTATCTGAACGATTTCATGAGAATACCGAATAGCTTCGTTATAAAAAATTCATTAAAAGAAAATAATGCCTTTTTAAAAGATTAATATTTTTTTTTTCATTTACTTTAACTTTAGTCGTATTTTAACGGAAACCGCCACATTAAAATTCAAATATTAAAATATCATCTGACTTTCTATTAATGTATCATCATAAGTACCTATCCATCTTAAGGTTGAACGCTACTGGATGAAAAAATAAATTGTAAGTTCAAAAATTTTCAAAAAATTATCAGAGCTTAATATTAGTCTAAGCTTTAGTTATATCAAATTTAAAGAAATCTGGTATATAGCTTATGAAAAAAAAAATGAAAAAACACCAAAACATTATGATTTTCTTCTCACTATATCTTGTATTTGTTCGGTGTTTTTTTCATAAAAAAATAGAAAAGGCGAAACAACTAAATAGGTGTATTTAATGTTAATATATGTACGCTTGAAACGGTATAAAATCAGCTATGAAAATTGATGTAAACGAAATTATTTAGCGTCAATTCATTTTTTTGTTTTTGATAAGCTCAATTTCAAATTCTTTTATCCTAATTCCTAATTCCATTCTTTATTCAATACATACTATGAATAGTTTCACACAAATACATGTATTTGTTTTTGTTGTTTATCATCCAACAATATGAACACAGACTCGAATAGAACCATAAAATTAATGATCTAAATGTCACACCTTTGTATCGCCTTGTGGCTAAAGAAAAACAAAAATAACCATTTTGTTAACAAAACAGAACTATTGAGGATAGGATTTGTAATTTAACGAAGGCAAAACAAGAAACTTGTGCTTATTATGAACAGAACAGTGATTTGTTTTAGGTTTCGAAGAATTGAGAGCTTTTGTTTAACAATTTGCTGTTACAAACTCTCAAACTGTATTGAATCGATCAAGAAATAGAATGGAATCTCAATAACAACATAATCAGGTATACTACTTGTTACAAATTTGTCTAAAACTACATATATTGCGGAATTGAAACATAAATGATAAAGGCTAAATTTAATTTAAAAAAAAGGTAATTTTTATAAGCCAACAAGAGAAAAACTTAATCGCTTCTCTACTGAAAACTTTATTAGCAATCTATGAAAATACAAGCCTGATGATTAATTTAAAGTTTGAATTTTCTTTTCTAGTTGATGCAGTTTATGCAGCTGCTCATGCTATTCACAACCTAATAGCTGATGAATGCGGACTTGATCCATTCTATTTGTGCGATGAATTAAAACCATCACCGACGGGTACTCAACTACTAAAATATATCCGTAATGTATCATTTGTGGGTAAGTGAATTAATTAAATTTCAATGTTCAATAATCGTAATAAATGATTCAATTCTAAATTTTATAACACAGAGTGATTATAATGTACCGCATAATCCTTCATAATATTATTATTTATCAAAATTTAAAAAAAAAACCGAGGTAACTAACTGTATTTTAATTATTTATTTGTGATTAAGTCAAAATGGCTCTACTAGTTACCGTTACGAAGAAATAATGTCACAACATTTTTTTAAGTGGCACTCGAATTATTATTTAATTCTTAGGTAGGACATGTTTTATTCTGTTCAGATATACATATAAACATAATGAGGGATTACATGAGAAAATTTTTGAAAAAAAATTTCCTAATGCTTGCAAGGTTTTTTATCATATTAAGCATCAGCATTGTAAGCAGAAAATACAACACCTTTGATTAATTATCAGCATGATAAGTCTTGATTTATTACTGAATAAATTAGGCATATATTGAGTATTTGACATAATTATTCGCAAAATTAGAGGATTCAATTCTTAAAAACAGAATCAGAAATTTTAATGATTGCTGGTTAATTGGGGGCTTTATCTGTGTACAAACTTTTTGAATAAATAGCATATGCTTTAAATTTGCTTAATATCTTCGCTCCAGAAGTAACCATAATTAAAATTTTCAGTTTTATTTTTGACAATTACCTATATGCCTACTTGATCCAATGATAAATCAATACTTATGGGTTACTCTACATTCGCTTCGTATATAAAATTTTTGTTTTATTTTTGACAAATGAAAAATTATAATACACCTATTTACCAGCATTTCTATTAAACAAACGAATGATTCCTTTGTCAAAATCTAAATGAACTTTATCGTGAAATCTATTTTATCTCATCCGAAAAGACCAATTTTTCACCTGTTACAATTCATATTGTTCCTGTCTTTTTTGATAAATCAAATAATTTTTCTCTTATACAACCTAGAATCACAGTAATACCAAATTTCTAATTTATAATAAATCACATATATTGTTTCTTGATAAATAGACTTCTTTCCTAAATTGGCTAGATACTGTTATTATTATTATTATTTTTTTTAATAATAACAGGTAGACAGAGAACAAAAGTGAGATTCAACAAGGATGGCGATGCATATGGAAGCTATAATATTTATCAGTATCAAAGATATGAAGATGGTAAATATGATTATAAGCCTATTGGTTGGTGGAAGGAAAAGTAAGTAAATATAATCATCATATAATTAAATTTGGTTAATTTGAAAGGCAAATGAAACAGGACCAAATTACAATAATACAAGAAATTACTACTTTCATTAGTTTACATAAACGTATTCTCAATTACAGAGCTCTAATTGAAAGTTCCTGCGACTGAAAAAAAGGCAAACGTAATGTCATTTGGTGTTGTAATAATGTTCTAATTTTTAAAATCTTACAAAATACACTAAAACGTACGCATCAGGATAATACTGGGCAACTTCTAAAAGCTTGTTGTTTTTTGTAATACTTGTTCGTGTAAACCACATTTTGTAATTTTAGACAAATTGATAAAAGATAATTTAAATTTTGATCAGTGTAAAAATGGTGGATGCGCCGGATCCAAAGTTTTAAATATACTTTAGTTCAAACAAAAGTCATATTTGTCACCATTTTAAAGAGGACTTATTGTGATGCCAAAATGAAAAAGCACACACTTATAAACAAACAAGCACTTATAAATGAGCCATACTTCATATGGATTTTTTTCTAAGCCCAACGTGTTACTCAATTACACTTAAATTCAATGCTTAACGCTATTTCTCTATTCTCGCTGTGTATTTTAATGAAATTATCCGTGTCCTATCTATTTTAGGCAGTTTACATAACGTAAATGCAAACAATTTTGCTTTTTACGAACAAATTTCTAATGAATACCTCTATAATGGAGGGGAAAAATTTCAAGGCTTAATTGTTTGTAATAAGTATAATTCAAATGTCAGTAACAAAAATTGCTTAATATTTTTTGGTTGTTGACACATATATGTATTATGTCACATCCAAAAAGGGTAATCAAACATTAAAGAATAAACCTTTTATGATCTTCGATAGCAGTGATGTTTTTTTCATTAAATGTACTGGGACTCGATCCAGATGTTCCAGATAACGTTGAATACTTACAAACAACATAAACCATTTTTGTAAAAGAATCTATTTATTTTCCTCTTTTACGTTTTTTATTACTATCGTGAATATGAAAGTTGCAAAGCTTTCAAGTAATTTATAATCGTATTGAAGATTTTCTATACAAAATCTAGTGATTGTGGCAATTAGCCTTATAATATTACTCAATTCTAAAGAGGAATGGCCTAGTCTAAGTAATTGTTTGGGAATATTGTATTAGTAATACATTTAACGTTAAATTGAACGTTTAAGGGCATTCTATAAATGATAAATAACAATTTGCTTGATATGTATGCTTTTTATTCTAATCTAGTTTGTTGTTTCCGTTTCTTCTAGAATAATTTCTTCTAATGAAACTACTTACAGATTGAATTTAAATGTAAAACAACTTCGGTGGAAAGAAAGCGAGGATATACCACGATCAATTTGCAGTGAACCATGTCCATCGGGACACATTCGCAATTATCAAGTGGGTCTGAATTAATTAATGAAAATTATTAGCAAACTGCTGTTTGTGCATTTATAGGATCAATGTTGTTGGAAATGTGTGTCATGTCGTGAAGATGCATACGTATTCAATGACACATGTAAATCGTGCAAACCTGGATACACACCAAATAAAGAAAAAACTAGTTGTGATAAGATCGAGGCATTGGTTATCGATTGGTTGAGTCCATGGGCATTAGTGCCCCTTGTTTTTAGCTCATTTGGTATATTATGTACAATCTTTACAATGTGTGTATTTATACGATTCAATCGGACGCCTGTCATAATGGCATCAGGAAGGGAACTCTGCTATGTACTGTTAAGTGGCGTTCTATGCTGTTATTCAATGTCATTTGTTATCTTAGCGAAACCCACTATTGAAACATGTGCTATAATGCGTATAGGCTTAGGATTATGTTTGAGTGTTTGTTATAGCGCTATTTTTACCAAAACCAATCGCATCTCCAGGATATTTAATCGTGGAGTGAAAAGTATCAAAAGGCCAGTTTATACATCGCCCATTTCTCAAGTTGCTATTGCTTTAGGTAAGTAAATATATTCTTTTTATTTTCCTTATATACATATTCACATATGACCTATACACAAAAATACATTCAAATATACCTACATATAAAAACATCCATTTCAACAATTTATAAAGCGAAATCATTTGAAACATTCAAATAATGTTTCTCACCCAATGAAAGTACCGACAGCTTTCAACCTGATTAAATTACCTGTTCTAATCTACAGATTTTTGACGAACCAGTAAAAACAATGATTGTTTCTCCCAAATCCGGCGTGATAGTGGATCGATTACCATCTCTATATTATCTTTCATTTTGCTTCAGTAATTCAAAATAGTCACCCATAAATATCGATCTTAGAACACTGAAAATTTATAGGCTTTTTTTATCATTACTTATTGCTTTAAAAAAAAAAAAACAGTTTTCCAGTTTTTATACGTTCAACGGGTACAATGTGAATCAACTTGATCCTATCTGAATTTTACAATTCAAATTAGTTTTAAATTTGAATATAAATTTAAATTAAAATGTAATTTACAAAATCAACGTGTAGAAATATTCTAAAAGTGCACATAAAAGAGGAAAATGCAAAATAATCAACCGGAAATATGATAAAACCTTAAAAGTCTATGTATGTAATGAAAGCATGAAAAATTATGTCGAATATATAAAACAGAACATTAAAATGTAATAAAATACAGAAAATAATACAAATCGTAAAAATTTGATTTAAACATAAAGAAAATCTACATGAAGATTGAATAAATTAAATTCTATCCACAGACAGGAATGATACATATCAAATAATTTTTTATTATTTTAAAAACTGACAAGTAATCATATCGAACCTAAAACTCCCGATTTTGATAACTTTTGGTATATAGGTAGCTCATTCGATTCTAAGGGATGCGTGCTTCTCCGTTCGTGTCCATACTCAAGTTTAAGGGAGATATTGGGGGTTGAAGTTACCCCTGCAAAATCAGTTTTTTCCAAATATCTCTGGAACAACTGAATATTTTTTCGCGGGACAAAAACTAAACGATAGAGATCCACTAAGGCTATCGAAAAATGAAAACCGCGCTTTCATTCCTTGTCGAGGGTTGAAGTTATAGATGAATATATGTCATTTTTTATGGTTTTTTGCAATTTTCTACCCCAAGGTAAAACATATCATCATGAAAATTATTCTGCGGATAGAGAACTAAAAAATAAAACTTACCTGTCCGAGGATTTTTTTTCTATTTAGGATACTTACCCCATTAACAGCTTATAGGGGCTGTACATTAAGGGGTAAAGTTTGACTATGTATATTATTTTTCAAAATTCAAATTATATGCATCTTAAGGGCTTTCAAAAGATCTTTGAAATGATATATAATCAACCACCCCTTACAACCCTTTATAGAATTATAAAGCTATAAATTTGTGTAATTTCTTACAAGTAATAATTCTCTTTATAATTTGCATATATGATTCAATTTTGTATTTTTTATCTAGTCTAATGTTTGCTATCAACCTTTTAACTGTTACAAAATTGCTAAAGACCCCCTTACACCCTTATAAAATTATGAATTTCTGAAAAGTCTTCCAATAATTCATTCTGTTTATAATAACTTTATTGTATCTAATTTGATACATTAACGGCTTAAATTAACAATTACGAATCCATTTTACTATTTTATTCTTAAAAATATGAAATCGTTAGTTCATAATCAATTTTCTTTCCCAAGATATACAGAACTATTTAAATATGTATAGTACCTACCGTAGTGGATTCTTGGATGAACGGCCAGAGACGTCTGTTACGCCAACATATTTTTCATTTAATGCATATCACACAAACCGTATATGTGACGTTTGTGGAAAACCTGCGATTGTTACTTGCGAATGTTGCAAACAAAATCTATGTTCTGAACAATTTTTCGAAGACTATCATTACTGTAACAACTACCAACCATAATGAACTATAGTTAGAAAATACAGAAATGAGGTATAATATACATATACTTACAAATATATGTATGTATGTACATCTACTTTACATAAATATATTTACAATAAGTAGGTATATTCATACGCGGAAAGATCATCTTAAAGTTAAATAATAATAATTACATATTTTTAAGGAAAAAATAGTAAAATGGATTCCTAATTGTTGATTTAAGCAGTCAATGTATCAAATTAGATACAATAAAGTTATTACAAATAGAATGAATAATTAGAAAACTTTCCAGAAATTCATAATTTTATAAGGGGGTAAGAGGTAAGAGGTAACAATTGTTTATTCTTTATGTACCACACTACTACCTACTTTAATTTACACCACAAAGGTCGTATTAGAAAGGTAATGAACAACCCAACATTAAATTGCATTTGAATAATTTTAAACATTAAAAATTAGATCAGAAAAAACTGATTTTGCAGGGGTAACTTCAACCCCCATTATCTCCCTTAAACTTGAGTATGGGCACGAACGGAAAAGCACGCATCCCTTAGAATCGAATGAACTACCTATATACCAAAAATTATTAAAATCGGGAGTTTTAGGTTGGATATGTTTACTTGTGAGAAAGATTTTTCTGCAGATACGTCTGTAATTGGTAACGTTACTATATATAATTTTCAGGACAGTAATAAAACTTGGATAAAATTCAAATAAATTACTTCTGAATAAAAATTGTAATATTTGTATTATACAGAGAGTAATTAAATTGCTTTAAATACGAAAATATCACTACATTTAATCCTACATTTAATAGAGTAAAGTCTGTAAGGTGACTTAAGAGATTGACTAAAGTAATAAAATTATTCCACAATAGATTTAGTAGCAAGCAACTAGACAGGGATACTGAAATATTGCTACTTGTCATTATAATAAATTTTATAAATTTGTCACGGATAACAACAGCCAGATTTGCAAAAGGATCGGTCTTCCACAAAGCAGGTAATTTTGCAACAAATATCTTGTATAGTGGTGAAATGGAAATAGTAAATCTTATAAGAAAAGTCAAATTACTTTATGGTGAAGACACACAAACGAAATTGTTAACTGTAAAATCTGTAAATAGCGTATAGGTGTGAAACTACTTGTTTTTAAAGAAATTTTGTCTGCCTCTTGTATAAGCTGTAAATTAACTGCTTCAATATAAAGAACTCATAGTGAGAAATTTCGTTTGTGTGCTCTAAACATAAAGTAATCGGACTCACATCGCCCCCAGTCCGACTCTGTACACAGGGATTAAAATAAATTGAGTAGATAACAGAAAATAACATTGTGTGTAGTTTATCTTCAAACCCTCCACAGAAATTAAAATTTAATAGTTTACCAACTTATTAAAGCAAGGATGAAATCTCCACTATAGTAACAATACTTGTGAATCACTATATTCTATATTATACACAATTATAACTGACGTAACTGATCAGTGATGAGCAACGTTTTTTCGAGAAGGGCCAAAACTGAAACCTCATGCGGCCAGGAGTTATAACTTTAAGTATAGTCGCGGCGCCTCCACCAAAAGAGGACCTAGTCTTTCACCACTTCTCCCACCTTTCTTTGCGAATTAATGTCTGTCCGTGTTATTTCAATTCAATTTCGGAAAAAATAGATTACTTTTCATGCTGATTATGAAAAACCGGTAAAGAAAATTGAAAATCGAAGCACACATTTTTGTAGAGTGAACTTTGCTCGATCTGTTTATATACGTGACTATTAAATTTATCAACTTTTACACAGAGAATTTTGTGTTTCGCCAAACCACTCGTTTCAGCACAAAAACTTAGTTTTTCCTTATCCTGTGAAAGTCCTGTCAAATTTTCGAAAATTTATTAAGCCATTTTTGTATATGACTGCTTTTAAAATCGAATCCAACTATTTCCAGGTCGCTATGTGTTACCGTTTACAAGAAAAATTTGTTTTACTGTCTTATGGAAATTACATGTAATTGGTAGCATTCAGATCAGTTCAAAAGTCCCCCATAAAAATGTGTATTAAAGAATATCGACGAAATAGTGTTAAACTTCTTTTATGATTTCAAACACAAATCTTTAGCGGGCCCTGCGGGTCACAAATAAATGTCTAATGGGCCGCGGCTTGTTCATCACTGGTGTAGATGGAAATATTGTAAATAAAATCAATATAGACAACGTCAAAGAACATAACACTTACAAGTTAAATTGCTGTTATTGTGTATTATTGAAAGTTATTTTACTTAAGGGTATTTTTAATTCATTGCAAACAAAATCAGTCTTCATCATCTGTTCCACCTATTTTCCGATAAACATCCGGTTGTCTTGCTTGCAAATGTAGTAGACCACTTAGAATAATGACAAACGTATGATTGTATTTTGTTCACCGTAATGTGCACCTGTCGATATGGATGACTATGTTGAATGAAATACTCGTTTCTTATTGGTTATTCAGATTTATAATTTTGAAAAAATAGACTACTTTAAATGCAATATTTTAAGAAATGAAAAATATAATCTTAATTTGATTGACGTCTCCCCATGCAGTTGATTTTTCTCTATTTATTCATGTATATTGAATTCAATTATTTTCACTATACAAGAAGTTATGTGACCCAACTTAACACTGCTTTTTTAGGGTAAAAATTATGCTATTTCCGGATATTTGGAAAATTTAATCGGTTTTCCACAAAAAATCGAGCGCCCCCCATGAAGAATAAAATTTGTGATCGATTGATATATTACGGAGCTCAATACATCTTATAGTTTACAAATAACACGACCCAAGATTTCTCTTATGGAATCTCCATGCAATGGAATGATTTCAGTCTCGCATTTAAAAATACAAAATACCCTTAAATTTTGAGATAGTCACAGTAATATTGCTCAAGAGATTTTGTCCAATTTAGAGATTTTATAAATAGTCTCGTACCGCCAGGAAAAAAGTAAATGAACGTATACATATACACTACTGTAACTGTATTGTTACTCAAATGAAATGTATTTCTTACATGCCGCTAATTCCAATATATTCTTACGAAATCGTAAACCTCCGTACCTGCACAGTCTTCTATTTCATATAGACTTCAACAGAATCTGGAACGATCCACTTCCACCGAATGAAAAACAATCTTTATTTTAAAATTTTCTGTTCTTGTCTTTCTCGTTGTTTTTTTTGTTCCGATAATAATAATAATAATACTAACAATGATAATAAAAATTGTCTGCAATATCGGGTTGGCAATAACTTTCCGCAAGCTTTTCTTTGTATTTTATTTCTGATTTGATCCTAAAGTTGGTGCTCTTTGACAGGAATCGTATCAATACAATTTTTTGGAGCTGTAGTATGGTTAGTGATCGAACGTCCGGATATAAGGGAAATTTATCCGTATCCATTAACGGCCGTCTTGACTTGTCGTGTGTCAACTTTCTCCCTCATTATGTCCTTGGTCTACAATATGATTCTCATCATCCTTTGCACATGGTACGCTTTTAAAACTAGAAAAATACCAGAGAATTTTAATGAAGCTAAATATATTGGATTTACCATGTATTCAACATGCATTGTATGGCTAGCATTTTTGCCAATATATTTCGGAACAAATAGCGACTATAAGGTAAGTTCATATTTTTGAAGCTATAGCATTTAAAATGTTGAAACTTCAAATTTATGTTGTACAAATAATGTACTTTTTATGAATTTAAACAGAATTCAATTATCTGTCACTGTTTAGCTAAAATAAATTTTTCTTTCAGACAATTTTCAAACTCTAATATCTTGCTTATTTCAAATGGAACATCATATTTTTCTTTATATGGTTGGATAGAGAATAAAAATATGCATCAAACTGTATTAACATTCCCTATACCTATCTTTGGTAATTTTTCAGTTATTCAGAATTTTCAATTTCGTTCAATCACCTTCCTTGGAGCAAAATGTAATACTTCTAGTCGCCTATGCCAAAATAATTCAACTATAATAAAATGACGGTTAATATTGAATATTTTACCTGTATTTTTACAACTTTAGAACATCCTACATGCACAAAAAGCAAATGAAATAAATATTACTTTTATTAATTATCAATTTCTTCCATTTTATTTCATTGAGATAGTCCAAATTTAATTAATTAATTTCATCTTAATTGTGACAATTGAATTGGAGGTTGTTTTGCAAAGCCTTCTATGTTTTACATTTTATTTCAGGAAAGAAAATTAGACGAAATTGAAAATTCTGAATAACTGAAAAATTATCAAAGATAGGTATAGGAAATGTTAATACAGTTAGATGCAGAATTTTTTTCTCTATTTAACCGTATAAAGAGAAATATGGAGTTCCATTTAAAATAAGCAAGTTATTATAGTTTGAAAATTGCCTGAAAGAAAAATTTATTTCAGCCAAACGCTGAAAGATAATTAAATGCTCTACAGTTTGATAGAAAGTAAGTTATTTGTGTTATTAGAATTGTAAATTTCAAACTTTTAACTGCAATAGTTTCTATGCAATGAATTTTTTATTTAAACACTGCAAAATTAAAAATTTCATGAAAAGTCAAAATATCTGAAAAACCTTCAGCGATAAGCCATAGGTCATATTATCAAAGTCCCCTTCGATTTCATCAAAGAATCTAAAAATGTAATAAAAAATATACCATTCCATTTAAAATAAGAGAGTAGGGTGCACTACCCCCTATAAGATGGGGAGGTAGAATAACGAAAATAATTTTAAGTTGTACAGAATGTCCATGGATACTGTAAGAAAAAAATCGCAAGTCGATATGTCTTCTAGCAACGGTATTATGGAGCTTGCACGTACCCCTGGGGCACCCTGTATGTATAAAAGAATAAACCAGTGGCATATCTACAAATGACATTGCTTTTATTTATATCGAAAAATAAAGATGATAATAATAAAGAGAACTAACATGAAATTTTGTTACTAAATCCACCTTTCTTCCAGATTCAAATTGTAAGCATGTGTATGTGCTTGAACATCAGTGCAACAGTCGCCCTAGGATGCTTATTTACTCCAAAAGTATATTTAGTTTTATTTCAACCATATAAAAATGTGCGTCAAGGTAATAGCAATCAGGTGCATAACTATTCTCTTGTAGCATTTTACTTTATTATTATTACTTTGTTATTTATATAGCCTGGACATGGAGATCGGCCCGTGTACAGTATGAAGTTCGCCGGCCCTAGGTCACAAACGATGATATCGATGACCAGCAACTCAAGATCATCACCACGTTTAGGGCAGAAACAGGCTAATGGCGATCCAAATGCTCTACCAAGCCCAAGTATTGAAGAAAGCTCTTTAAACTAAATCAATGTCTTCCTTCTTCTCTAAATTAGATACAATATACAGGTTGTTTCATAAGTCGCGCACATCCTTTTAGGAACAGATAGGACGACGAATGTACCGTTTTATCACCTGACGCACAAATAATTAGTAATTAAATAAATTAAGTAGCTAATCAAATACTCCTTTACTTTGAATGGCTGTTGCGCCAGCCTGCTAACTTGACCACTCTCCACGTCCCACCGTTAGAGCGTCAGGTGAGAAAACAATATAGGACTTTTCGTCTTAGAAATTAAATTTAAAAAAAAATAAGAGAAAAGATATCAAAACACTTATTTTTGGCTTGAATATATGTTTACTAAAATTCGTGTCCAAAAGAAAATTCCGTTCTCTTGTTGTATACGTGTTCAAAAAAAAAAAAAATAAATAAATAAAAAAAAGGAGAAATAAAAGTTAATATTGATGTTGGGTCCTATTTGCACGTGTTACAATAATATGTTCAAAGTGAAATAGTTATTTATTATTTATTATACAAGTCTCAAAAGTGGCATTTGATTTTGCGGATATGGCAGTTTGCGAACGAGGCTCCAGTACTCGCAAAATAAGATCACTTTTGACACGTGTAGTATCTTACAATAGTTTTTCTACAAAAAGTACAGCTTTTCTAAATATAACATCAATCTTTAAGGAAGTCCTTCTATTATTTTATTGACGTTCGTTTTTTCGAAAAAAAAAATCGTATAGTCTATGACTTAATAATGTAATTGAATATCTTTGTTTACTTATTGACAATAAAATTGAAAGACGTATATGATCTTTTGTAGTAAATTTTCAACATGAATTCTGTACACGAAGAAAATAACGTATCGCCTGAATTTGAATAATAGGCTAATAGAGCCATTTTTTTAAATTATGATGCACAAAATCGTATCAAAATAAATAAAAGCAAATAAGAATATAATCCTCATTTTGACATTTGAGGTAAAATATAGTGAAATAATATTCCATTTTTAACTGACGCAAGCCCTGAAAAAAGGTCACTTTTTCCAGTGTTTGTCGAAAAATTAATTTTTTCATCAATGCTCTTTAATTGAAACCATAAATAAAATGATAGATGCAATTCCCTATAACTTTATGTAAACATAGTCAAATAGTCAGTATTAAATTAATATTTAGATAAAAATCAGTATTATGATGTGATTATTATTAATAACTGTATGTACTTATTTCAACTTTCTGTTCTCATAAGTATGTTTGCATAAATGTATTTAATTTTATTTGCGCCTTATAAATTTTATATTATCATCAGTTTCAAGCTTTTTATGAGAAAATCAAATTTTTTGATCAGTTTTGTTGATCTTCTTGACTTCAAATTGTATATATGTATTTATCTAGATAATATACATATATATATAGAAAACAAAACGACGAATTTATGAGTCCTGTATGTGTATTTATGTAAATATCCGTTAGATCAAATTTAAAAATTATACTCTTAGAATATTGTTCCAAAATCTTATTGTTAAATGCAGAAAATAGTTTTCTGTTATAGTTGTTGACAGTGGCGCAGCCAGAATTTGTTCCTGGGAGTGTTTAAAAAAATGCCAACTTACGTAATTTAGAATGGAGCTTATGTTTAAATATGTACAGTATAATCTCTATAATCCGGCCCAAAAACAATCCAATATGCAGAGGTTTACTGGAGAGGCCGGATTATTGTTATCGGATGTAGAAGGTGTACTTATTCGCTCTAGATAATATTGACAATAACTATAACTATGACCAGAGTGCAACGTGTTGACTACGCAATTCCCCCACCCATGAGGCTCTGTTTTAGAACTGTCTAGAAGTGGCCGGACTATAGAGCAAACGGTTGAATTATCGAAGGGCCGGATTACCGAGATTATACTGTAGTAGATATCATAACTAATAAGAAAGTTGCTTTTAAAATCTTTCCTCATAGGAGATGTTTGATCGTAAAGATTGTTCTATGTGGCTTTGAGGCTTTGGGGCGATCTTGACTCCCGAAATCCCCTCTCGCTACGCCACTTCTTGTAGATGATTCATATCGAATTGTGCATAAATTAGAAAATGTGTATTATGGCTGAGAACTATTGTGATACCAGAAAAAGATATATATTAGATGGTAACGGATTTTCAATTAAATTTCAATTCGAAGTGGGCTATGAAAATTTTGTTGTGAAAGTACAATTGAATTGACAATTATTATTTTGACATTGGGATATACACTGTGTTTGCTCTCAGTATGGAGAGTTCTAAGAAACTCCTATTAGTCGACGAGCGATTCGAAAAATATTTTGAGGATTTGTACAAGAGTCCCTAGGGAACATTTTAGCAAAATTAGAACCTCGTAGCTCATTTTAAAGTTGGTCAAAAAATGACAAAAAACGATCGTTTTGGATAATGTAGCAATTTTGAAAAACAAACAAAACAGGCAGAACGACTAAAAATGACTCAGAGACCTTCCCAACATTGATTTTTTTCGTTTTCTCCATTATATTCCAGAGAAAATACGAAATATTTATACCTGCTACAGATTAAAATGGAAAGAAACGAAAAAAATCAATGTTGGGAAGGTCTCTGAGTCATTTTTAGTCATTCTGCGTGTTTTGTTCGTTTTTGAAAATTGCTACATTATCCAAAACGATCGTTTTTTGACCAACTTTGAAATGAGCTACGAGGTTCTAATTTTGCTAAAATGTTCCCTAGGGACTCTTCTACAAATCCTCAAAATATTTTTCGAATCGCTCGTCGACTAATAGGAGTTTCTTAGAACTCTCCATACTGAAAGCAAACACCCTGTATAGATATAGAGCTAACGCAACAAAAATTGTAGTACGTTCATAACGAAACTTTCACGGGCCACTTCGACTTCAAATTTCATTGAACACCGTATATATTTATGTATAATTGTTCACATATTGGTCTAAATGGATCAATTTAAGTTTGTCAAAGTCGGTGCATCCAAACAAGGTTTTAGTTTTCAGAGGAGTCCGCTTAACCGATAGTGTCTATCGAATTTTTTCAATATATTACCGATAGAGCAAAAGAGAGAAAATACAATCTATTGCACTATTGAACTACTGCGCATCCATTACTTTAGGCGAACTTAAATTAATACATCTACAGGGTTATTTACGTTGGATGAAAAGTTCTTGTGGCAACTTCTGTTATTTGGAGAGTGATTCAATAAATATTTCACGGATTTGTAGGAAGATACTTGCAGATGATTTTAGCAAAATGGTCGTTTTGGGCAAGGTCGCGATTTTCAAAAACGAGATAAATATGCAAAAGGACTAAGAATGACACGGAGACTCCCAACATTTCTTTTTGTTTCATTTTTCTTTATTTCATTCTAGGAAAATATTCGAAACATTTCCACCTGTTCCAGAATGAAATTAATAAAAACGAAAAAAAAATCAATGTTAGAAGGAGTCTCGAGTCATTCAAAGTCGTTTTGCGTGTTTAGCTCGTTTATGGAAATCGCAGCATCGTCAGAAACTATGGTTTTTTGACCAACTTCAAAATGAGCTACAAGGTTCTAATTTTGCTAAAATGATCTCCAAGGAGCTTTTTACAAATTCTTGGAATATTTTTAAAATCGCTTGCCAAATAATGGGAGTTACAATAAGAATATTTCGTTCTATGTGAATAAGCCTGTATAGTATTTTAAATTATTTATCTTGTTGTTAAAAAATTGGTGGAACTGAAATAAATCATCAAAAATGTAATTTTATTTATGTACCTACTAACATTAGAAAATTTATTTTAATTAAATCACATAATTTTTGAATATCCATCATTAATTTAGCACCGTAAAGTCAGTTGCGAAAAAATTTAAGGGTAAGCATTGTATGGTATAAACTATTGGGTATCGAGAGAAATAAGGAGACAATTTATGTATATACCTGAAGAAAGAAAACACCACACCCCCCATAGCGGATCACGCCATTTGCCACCCTCTACTTATTTATGGTTCAACTTCAACCGTTATTATTCGCCAAAACATGTACAAAATTTCTCACCAAGAGTTGTTAAAATTTTTCCGCAATTGACTGTATGTATAACACGAATCAATGAAATTTATCAGTTCGTCTTAGCACAAAAATTTACTCTTTAAAATGAATCGTGTAAGTGCGTTATCCGACTACAGGATTAAAGCTAAAAGGGATATAATCCTTAAAAGAAGCTTTTAATCTCTTACTAATAGATTCTTCTCCTAAAAGTCGAGCTAGAAAATCCAATTTTTATTACATTGTTTTATACGACTTATCAACAACCATTGAAAAATTACAAGAGTTTCTCGTAACGAATCGTAATTAATTTAATGGGCTCAGAAAATTTTTTGCCATTATTATATATTTATTATATCCGTCTAAAAATTAAGGCCCATACAAGCATCTTTTTCTTTACAAATTGGACAGAATGTTGATGTAAATACAAATATTCAAGCAAGAAAAGTTGAGTGATAACAATGGTAAGCACGAGCCGTCCCTGACAATTTTCAAATTGGCTAAAAAAAAAATGGGGTTTTTTGTAGTAAAATGAATCAATTAGTGGCGACCGCCATGAGTCAGCCTGTATATTGGACAAAAAATTGAGTGGAGAAAAACTGATCGTCCTCAAATATTCGCATATTTTGATAAATTTTATCGTGAAGTGTAGATATACACATAACAATGATATAATCTCGTTGTAGCAGATCTAAAATGATACAGGATGATTCTACTTATTTTTATCCAGTAATTTTCTTAAATATTTAAATGCTCATATTTCATTATTATCTAAATTATAGTTATATAATTTGAAAGTCAAGTGCCTTTTTTGGATTTTTGATCGTATCGATTTCTTTTAGAAAGGTTAATAATTATAAATTAATAAATCTGGATTGAACTATTAATTTATAAAAAAAGAACATGCAAATCTAATGCTTCATTTGTATTTTATTGACAACCAAACTAGGTAGCACAAGAATCTAGCCGTCAAGTAGATTTTAATTATGACTTAAGGTTGAACTCGACCGAATCGAAAAATAAACGTGATATTCAAAAATTTTGAAAAAATTACCAGAGCTTAGTACTAGTCTATAAGCTTTACTAGTACCAAATTTTAAGGAAATCTGTCGTTCAGTTTTTGAAAAAAGTGAAAAAACCATGGTTTTTGGATTATTTCTATTTAATAAATTTTTGTTATCAAGTAATAACCTCATAAAGGGGCGCACTTTTGCCGCTTTGTCTAGGGCGCTAAATAGTCTCGAGCCGGCACTGGTGACAACCTGACAGTATGAATACATATTTAGAAAATTAATTATTTGAATAAATAATTCAATTGTGTAACAATGGAAATAAACAATTAGAATTCCTCTTTTAAAAAGAAGGTGATGAGTAAAAATCAGCTGGTTTCTCAAATTAATTGAAGGAAACGATATTAGGGCGATATATCGTTTTAAAATTTCACATCAGTTTGATCTTTGGGGGTCAGTGATTTCGGAAAACTTTAATAATTTGACAAGAATTAGAAGAATACGGACGTTGATTAATATAAATTCTTTATTAATCACGATAGAAAATAATCGAAATTTTTTTAGTTAAAGTATTTTATTATTAGATAGAATTTTTTCTAAATATTCAGCTGCGATAATAAATGAGTCAAAGTACAAGGCGATCGGTAATTTTCTGACGATTAATTAAATTTGTTAGTTTGAAAATTAAACCAATTTCCAATTTGGCCCCCTATTTCGACAATATTAATTGTATATTGTAAATATTTCACTTAAACATTTAATAAGTGACAGGAAAGGGATACCATACATACATCAAATCTTACACCAATAAAGAGTTGCAACTGATAAAATTCATCCAATTTTCGTATGCGTCCCATTATTACATTTACAAGACCCTGAATATAACCCACCATGCGATCCATGTGTTTATTTTTCACCATTAAAAGAAGAAACTTAAAATTTTTGATTATTATTGAAGTTTTTGACTAAAATTATAAATTAAGATTCGCTCAACAATTGACGTTAATATAAATACATGCTGATAAAATAGAAGAAGGTATACACATTTTTTTTTAATTAAATCCGAAATCTTGGATTTTGTAAATTTCGAATTATTCGCACCGATTTTAATTTTTTCTAAGATCTTTCACTTAATCTCCTCAATTTTTCAGAAACGACACACAAGTGAAAAAGATTTAATCTAGAACTATCCGGTAATTCTGTAGACAATCTTGCTTAATAGCTAATCAGAATCTAATCACATCGTCTATTCTAAATAGACTTTCATCAACATATAGAAAATTTAATTTTATAATTAATAGTTAATTAAGCTGTAACAAAGCAAATTAAATTCATTTTAAATTTGCAACAATACCCCTCATCCTCTAAATGTTTTGATCACTTTGTCCTAATTTCGCATCGTTTATGTACTACAGGGTGATTCACGATCATGGCCCATTAAGAGTGTAGGAAGCTTTAATTGATGGAAGCTTATCAAATTTTCCACAGAGCCGTTTTGACAAATATATTATCTTTAAGAAATATTTTCATTGCTATAACAACATACCATTAAAGCAGATTTATTTAAATAAGCAAGATATTGCAGTTTGAACTACAAAATACATATAATTAAAGAATAAAAATTTCACTAAAACTAAAAATTATTGAAAAACTATAAGAAATAAAAATGAATGTATTCTTGAATGTCATAGACGATGGATTTTTAATATTAAAACATTTATTTCGGACTGTCTACGTCTTCATTTTGATGTATTTTATATATAAATACAAGATGAATTACACTGTGTAATTTATTTTCATCATTATACAAGGTGATTCAAGAGGATGGGCCATTAAAAGTCTAAGAAGTTCTGGTTATTCGAAGTTGATGAAATTTGATATGTAACCATTATATCCCCTGATTTTTTTCTAGAAATTGTTATCGTTATCGTTGTTCTAGCTACCCCCGTTATATGAAGTAGTGCACCATACTCTCTTATTTTAAATAGAATGGTATATTTTTTTTAACACTTTTTAATTATTTGATGAAATTGAATGGGACTTTGATAACATCTAGCGCTGAAAATTTTTCAGATATTTCAGCTTTCAGTGCAATTTTAAAATTTGTAGTGTTTGATTGAAAAATTCATATTTTTCAAGTTGAAAAAAAATCGTTGAATGAAATATCGTTGATTTTAAGAATTCAAAGTCAAAAATTACGAAAATAAAATGGAAGTTTTTCCCCATCCCCTTACCAAATTAAGGGAGTTTCTCTTAAGAGAGACATGCGGTATATCAATCGTTGTCTAACATAAGAATTAAAAAAAAATCACCTATTTATTATTATTTATATTAATGTAAATCAGGCAAGGATATCAAATAATTCAGGTGATAAGATTTTTACGTCGAATCGATCGATCTCTTTTTAACTTGTTTAGAAAATATATAATCAAAAATGAAATGGGAATAATTTTCATTAGCTCGAAAAAGTTGATCTTTTCTCCGAATTATAGGTACATATCACTTTTTTACCAAAGGTTCCAACTATATTGGCTAAAATAACATATGAATGCAAAAAAATATCGAGTAATTTTCCACGTTAATTAATACTATTTCCCGGTCTATTATTATAAGTAAAGCTGTTCATAAACTATCAAGTTTACCTTATGAACGAACAACTTTAATCACAGTTAATTGAAGTGCGACTTAAAGGCTCGAATGATGTAACTTCTAAAGATAATCTCTATCCGCAGTGACTAAGTATGAAATTAATTGTACTTTTCTATAACACGGAAGATAAGTTCCTAAGAAATTCCATGTTGTTTGAAACTGTGTTTTGGACAAGATCACGATTTTCAAAAGCGAGATAAACAAACAAAACTTCCAACAATGTTTTTTTTTTGTTTTTCTCCACATTCTAGAAAAAATACGAAACATTTCCGCTTATATCTGAATAAAATAGAGAAAACAAAGGAATTCAATGCTGAGAGCCATTCTAAGCCCTTTTATGTGTTCAACTCGTATTTGAAAATTGCGACATTGTCAGAAACGAGGTTTATTGACCAACTTCAAAATAAGCTACGAGGTTCTATTTTGATAAAATGCTCTCTACATGTCCCTTAGAAGCTTTTAAATAATTTTAGAATAGCTCTCTAACTAATAGTTGTTTCGCCATGTTTAAATTTTCAGTCCGGTACTAGAATAGTAAAATTTTCGCATTGAATGGTTTGCTAAAGGAGACTTTCCATGTCAAGAATATGATGGCAATCTTTTACTAAATCCGACATTTTAATTTTTTGATTTATGACAATATATACGTAAATTTTAAATGGCGTTACTTATTATAACTATAGACAGTCTTGTACAAAGTCGCAGATTCAAAAATGTTAGTGTATGGTTAGCTAAATTAATTACCAATCATCGCATTAGTAACTGATAAGTCTCTTATTTATAATTGGCTGTAGGTGCCATTACAGCAGTGCACCCACACCTTATAAAAACGCTCAACAGATTGATATTTGATCATTTAGTGCGAAATATTGTGAGCTTTAAGAAGTTAAAAAGTAAGTATTTTTTTCTAATTTCGTCTTAAACATTGTCTAAGCATTTATTTTAGTTTATTTCTTCTATTTATTGTTTCAGATTGCAAATATGAATCCTACAGTTCGCTCAGCTGCGAGTGGTCGAGATATCATTGATTTTCCTGTAATTTTAATGTTTACAGCGAGTGGTATTCTTTTACTTGCCTATGCTTATATATCCTACAAAATCCACGTTGTGGCATTAATTGTGGCAATGTTTGCAAGCCTTACAGGAATTGTATGCTTGATCGCCTTACGTTCACGCTACATGGATCTTTATTACATTCCGTTTGCAATATTTCATATCATTTTGTTCACGGTGAGTTTACATGTTTTTAAAAAATGAACACATTTTTTAAAAAATTTGATTCTCTTTCAATAGATTGTAGCTGGAAAAACAACGCATTACTTATACCAAGTCTTGAAAAAGCTCCGCGATGAAGACCCCAACGACTCAATTGCTCCTGAACTAGAAAATAATCCAATGGACATATTTGAGATGGCAGAAGGACGCTAAAATGGATACTCTCAAGGTATTCGAGATGAAGGACGGGCACTAAAATGGACGTTGGCAAGATTTTTTACACGATTGTTTCATTTATTATATTATTAATTGCTTTTGGGGATTATCGCTTTTGGTGGAAATATTCTTAGTTTTACTTTGATATTTTAAGACGTTCGCTAACAATAAAATTTCTATCTAGATGTGTAGAGCCAAAATTCATTTCAGATAACATTAAAAATTCAATAAGAGTGATAAGTCATTGCATCTATATACAATTTTTTTTTTGGAAATTATAGTCACATCAAAATTTTTGTACGCGAACGTCTTAACTTACATTTATCATATAATCTTTAATAATCAAAAATGTATAGGAATATACATATATATATCACTCAATAAAGTGCATGCAATAATTTAATTCTCTTAATAATCCCAAAATCACACCAATAATTTATTTAAACATACATATTTCAAGTTGAATTCAATTAAATAAAGGAAAACAAAAATAGTTGATAGTTGGAAAATTGTTTGAAAAAATTAGCAGAAAAATTAAGGAAAATCGATAATGGAATGGAAAATCACTTACCACCACAAAAAAAATTTTTTTGCTTAATCTCTGTATTACAGTTTCTATACAAGAATTCTAAAAATTAGATTTTTTTTAACTTGAGGAATCCATTACTAAAATATGGGTGAATCCTTCAAATAATCTTGTATTAAGTCAAAAATTATCAGAATTTGTATAAAGTTTTTGGATTTTATAATTTTCCATTAATTAATTTAAAATGTCAGGTATTTTTTATTCACCTTGTTTATCGATAAATAAATGAAATTTTCTTATTACATTGTGACGTATAAAAAAAATGCAAGTGAATCACTTTGCTTATGCATTTTTACAAGAAATAATTGAAATTATTCATTTTTCTTTTTAATTAAATTCGATAAAAAAATCAAATATGCCCTCAACTTTCAAAAGTAGATTGCAGTAATTTCATTAATAATGAAATGTAAACATTTCATTTAAGAAAATTAAGAAAATTACAGGATGAGAATAAGTATAATCATCCTGCGTCATTTTACTAAATCTGCTACTACAACGATTCATATCATTGTTATCTGTATCTTCACAATAAAATTTTGAGATAAATTAATTCACCAAAATATCCGGATATTTCAGAACGGCCCAGTACCTATTTATGTTAATTCCAGTGTTCAAGATACAGGATGACTCACGGCGGTAGGTACATACAATAAAAAAAAAATTGGAAATATGTTGATAACTACCAATCCCTCTTATCTCCCATAGAGGGGTGGGTTATTTTTTAATCTTACAACAAACAGCTTGTTTAACACTGAAAAGTCAATCTGTGTGAATAAAGGGTGGTAATTTTGTAAAATTTTCCACGAATATTGTGGACAAACCGCAGCCCGCGGGCTGCATACGGCCCTTCATAGTCTTATATACAACCCTCCATAAATTAACATACGAGTAAAAGTTTTACCTTTACTATAAGTCGACCATATTTCAATTTTGGTAAAATACTGGAACAATTCACAAGAATTATCAAGTTACATTGAATGTTGTGTCTAAGTCGTAAAAAGTCTCATAGAAGTAGTTAAGTGTAGGGGCCTTTAAGCTTCTTTAGATTGTTGCGCGACTATCGTCAGCGTACGCCAAGGACTTATATGACTTTGGCAATAATAAGAATGAATAATATTTACATAATATTGGTAGCATACTTCGAAAAATTCAATAAGCTACCAAGGAATTAGGTTCATAATTATAAAATCTAGTACCTTGATTTTTTGTCGCTGTCAACTAACCTATACATAATTATTAAATTGATAATGCAAAACATTTTTTCAAGTACGGCGCTTTTGGTCACTATTTATACAAACTAATATTGAAAATGTTACAATAAACATTAAAATTAGACATACAGGGTCTTTCACGGAAAAATAGTGCTTGACAATAATTTTTTACTATAACTCATTTATTATAAATAAAATTATTCTATAAAAACTTTTAGGCCTTCTATTGGGGGTGAAAGGGTCCTTCCACAATTTTCGAAGTAAAAAAAAAATAACGTCTAATTTTGAAAATTAGGCAATATTGAATCAAGAATTGTTTTTTCCTTTCGAAATATCAATTCTCCTTTGCAAAAAAAAACGAAATCTGGTGAATATTAAACTGCCTTGAGAATCTAGGTCAGGCTGCTAGGCCTAACAGCCATAAATTTAAAAAAAGCAAGGAAAGATGTAATAAAATTGAAAAGTTACCCAAAATTTTCAAATCGATACACATTCTGTTAGCCTATTCTTTCTCTTACTCATTGTCAGTCTTCTTTTGTTTTTTACAATTTGTTTTATTCTTCGAAACTTGATAATTGTAAAATGAAGCACGCCCTTCAAGTTCTATTACATCTTTTCTTACTTTTCAAATTTATTACTAATACAGTAGGAACGTCCCTGAACTAAAATTTCAAAGCAGTTCAATCAGAATGTGTAGCATAAATACATCTACTGGATTGCAAAAATTGCATTTCGATATACATATTGAGTAGCAAAAAAGTTATGGACCAATGACGCACCCGTGGATCAGTCTGTATAAACTGAATAATTAACAAACAACTGCGGTGATTTTTTTTTGAATATCTAGATAGTTTTAATTAGTCTTTATTATAAAATAGAGAGCGTAGTAGTATCTTATCTAGGAAAACAGACGAATCTTAACAATTCAGACTTCAATAACTGACAGTCTCTTAATAGAAAACAATTGATTTTAGAACAATACGCCCCAAATATATATATATTAAATAAATTGAATTCAAAGCTCATCTAAATTTACGACACTGACTAAATAAAAAATTATTCAACGATAATCACAAAACTGTTTATATTTAAAAAGTGTTTAATTTTTTTTTTGTTGATGAAATTCAAAAGATTTGCAACGGATGTAATCTTGCATAAGTTAGTGTCAAATAATTAAAATGGACTGTGATATTTAAATATATGACTAGTCGCACTACAGAAATCATTTCCCGGTTAGATACATCCTCTGAGGGCGACGGGAAAGGAAGTGCCAATGGCAGGATACATATCACATGACCGGATCCTTGTAAATGACTAGGGGCGCGAACCTTATTTGCAAAATTTCGAATATATTTAAAAAATTGCCAAAAAATTAAATCATTTTAATTGAAAATTAATCAATGTGTGATCTTATCATATTTATGATTACATTTCTTGAGACACTGTTTTATTTTTATTGACTAATGTAAGAACAAAAGCAATTTCTATTTATATAAGTCAGTAAACAATACGAAAATAAAATTAGCCAATTATTCAAATTGATAAATTAGATCTCGCCTACAAATACAATAGAAATGAGCATCTGTCAAGTGGAGGCTAATCTAAATCCAGACAATCATCTACTATTGACTTTATTTCAAAAAGAAATCGACAACAATCACTAAAATATACTATATTTGTTGTATTATTTGAATGCTAAAACCAAAAATAACCTGTTATAAATAATACCTATATGTTATATGGTGATGATGATGATGATGATGATGATGATGATAATAATAATAATAATTCACCCCACTCTTTCACTGATAAAGGACAACACGATTGGTGGATAACAGTACCTACTGATTAGGGAGCTTTCAACAGGCTCTCAATCTAGCGCAAAGCAGGAGTCAGTGGTCCAGAGTGTTTCAAGAAGAGACCACTCTCAGTGATTGGTGATTGTGCTTTCGTGTTGTTTGTGTATTGTGTTTATTAGTATCGAATCATCACGTGGATTACATCGGGTAAATATCAATTTAATATTTATCATCCCCTTTTAATAGAAAATTTTCAAAAATGAGAGAATGATAGTGGAAGAAAAACATATATAAACACTTTTGTTAATATAATCTCTTAGTAACATTCTCAAATAACCAATTTAATAACGATACTGATGATAAGGATTATCAAATTTTAGTCGACTATTTTGAATGAAGTATAGAGTTCTGTATCAAAAGCTTAATCGAATTAATATATATGTATACATAAGTATACATATGATAATTAAGCCTGGTTCCCTGAATTAAAAAGTGTCGGTTCTCATAATTGATATGTAGTAAACTCCCTATTAAAGCAATCTATATGGGAGATCCCCATAGTATCATATTTATTTCAATTTCGCTATGATGATTTACTAGGGAGTTTATACCAGATGAACAAGCTAGAAGCTTTGGCGGAAGTATCCAGTTATATAATATTGGTGTCCTAAATATACTTGTATATATATGTAGTACAATATACTACTTACATTAAATATATACGGTGTACAACGGTATTTCACCACGTAGTTGACCATGCCTTCTATTATGTAGCTTTCTTCAGCCACTTGAGAAATAAAATTAACAAATTATGAACCAAGTTACGACGCTACGTAACCAAAGGCGTAGCCAACTGTGAAGTGAAATTCCGTTATACACCCCATATTATTATCATTGTCATAAATTATTTTCTATATAGGACTATTTTCCGATTTTTTTTTTAGAATTTTTTTTAACGGTAGGTAGTATGTATGATGTACGTTGTAAATAAAATCGTCTGCAATAATTGCTTCAGTTCGGATATCATTATGTGGGACCGAACTGACTCAAACAAAAACTTAAATGTTTCCTCAACACATCAAAGGTATTTGTTGAAAAGCGTTACAGGCTTTTTATATACCTACATACGTAGAACTCAAAAAACCAAAAAATACATAATATTTTTCATAGTTATTTGAAAAAGAAAGATAATAAATGAAAATTGATGATGATAATAATAATAATAATAGTAATAATAAAAATAACAGCGATAATGAAATAAAGTCTATTCAGGATGCAATTGGAAAGTTTTGAAATGACAGACGGACAATGACGTCAAGCACGCGGGTGAAAAATAGTTACAATAAATTTAATAAAATGTAACACATTACAGTTCAAAAACAATGGTTCTCTGTATATTTTCACCCACAAAGTCAATAAAATGTTTAACCCAAGAAAATAAAACACTAATAAACACAAATTACACTTAAATCAAAAAGCTTAAGGTTATGTTTGAAAATGACAGAAAAACGTAACCATACTTGTCTTCAATGATACCAACGGAATATATTGCTTTCTCTCTCACACATTTATATTGAAAACCTAGTGACTTTTGAACTATTAAGTTGGCTGTGAACTCATAACTCTCCAATTGCATCCTGAATGGACTTTACAAAAGTGTATGTAATGTATGTGTAAAAAATATTTGTTCTAAAGCAGTATTTGTGGATGTTTCAGGCTGGAGTCTGGTAATGAGCTGATATTTTAGTGAAAAAATATTTATTATATTAAAACAAAAGAATAGAGTTTCAATTGTTTGATAAATTTAAAAATTAAAAAAATGTCGGGAAAAAAGGAGGAGACACAAGATTGTATAGAAAATACGTTGAATTTGAGTCGCCATGAAGAAATCGAATTACAAACAATAACAAATGTACCAAATTCAGCAAATCGAATACAAACAAAGACAATCAGCAAAGTGCCAGATAGAGGAACATGGGCAACAAAATTAGATTTTATATTATCGGTAGTTGGTTTGGCTATAGGTTTGGGTAATGTTTGGCGTTTCCCATATTTATGTTATAAAAATGGTGGCGGCGCCTTTCTCATACCGTATTTCATAACACTTATCCTGGCTGGTATTCCAATGTTTTTCATGGAATTGGCATTAGGACAAATGATGACTATCGGTGGTTTAGGTGTATTTAAAATTGCACCAATTTTCAAAGGTCATTTTTTACGAATTTTTGAAAAATCTAATCTAAAATATTTTCAAATTGTTTATATTTAATTATAGGAATTGGTTATGCTGCAGCCGTCATGTCTTGTTGGATGAACATTTATTACATTGTCATACTAGCGTGGGCCATTTTTTATTTTTTTATGTCGTTGAGATCAGGTAAGCTATCAATTATTTTAAAATAACTAAAATCGAATTTAATTTGACACATATTAGATGTACCATGGCGTACTTGTAATAATTATTGGAATACAAAATATTGCGTTAACCCCTACGATCGTGGCTCATTAAATTGTTGGGAACAATACAATCCGAATAATACATTTAGTAAAATGTGCGCTATTAATGAACATAACATATCAGTCGCTGATTTAACAGATCCGGTTAAAGAATTTTGGGAGTATGTTCCAATACACTTTTATACTTAATAATAAATATACCTTGTAATTTATAGACGACGGGCACTACAAATTTCAGAAGGTATAGAACATGTCGGTTCAATCCGTTGGGAATTAGCTGGAACGTTACTTTTAGTATGGATTATTTGTTATTTTTGTATATGGAAAGGTGTAAAATGGACTGGCAAAGTTGTATATTTCACTGCTTTATTCCCTTATGTTCTATTAACAATTTTATTGATACGCGGTGTAACATTACCGGGTGCTATGGAAGGTATCAGATTCTACATCATGCCAAATATGGCAAAATTGAAAGAATCTGAAGTATGGATTGATGCTGTTACGCAAATCTTTTTTTCGTATGGCTTAGGTTTGGGCACGTTAGTTGCTTTAGGCAGCTATAATAAATTCACAAATAACGTCTATAAGTATATAATTAATTGATTATTTGATTAATTAATAATATCTTTATTTATAAATAATTTACAGAGATGCATTAATTGTCTGTTCGGTAAATTCAAGTACAAGTATGTTTGCTGGTTTTGTTATATTTTCAGTGGTTGGATTCATGGCGCATGAACAACAAAAACCTGTAGCTGAAGTAGCCGCTTCAGGTATTTTAAATAATTAAAATCAATTAAATCAATAAATAAACAAAATTTCCAGGACCGGGTCTAGCATTTTTAGCTTATCCATCAGCCGTTCTTCAATTACCCGGATCACCATTATGGGCTTGCTTATTTTTCTTTATGATTCTATTAATCGGCCTTGATTCTCAATTTTGTACAATGGAAGGTTTCGTTACGGCAGTAATTGACGAATGGCCGCATCTTTTACGTAAAAGAAAAGAATTATTTATAGCTCTCGTGTGTTTCTTATCGTACCTGGTTGGATTGTCTTGTATATCAGAAGGTGGGATGTACGTGTTCCAAATTCTTGATTCGTACGCTGTTAGTGGTTTTTGTTTACTATTTCTCATATTTTTCGAATGTATCGCCATTTCGTGGGCATTTGGTGTTAATCGATTTTACGACGGCATCAAAGATATGATTGGTTATTATCCGATATCTTGGTGGAAATTTTGTTGGACAATCACAACACCAGTCATTTGTGTTGTAAGTTATCAAATTTATTTATTTATCAATCTAAAATTTAAATTATTATAAATGAATATGTGAAAAATTAACAAAAATGAAAAAACCTATTTTAGGGAGTCTTCATTTTCAATCTAGTGCAATGGACACCAGTGAAATATTTAAATTATGAATTTCCATTGTGGGCACATTTGTTTGGCTGGTTTACCGCACTTACATCGATGCTTTGTATACCCGGTTACATGATCTATCTTTGGACGGTTACACCAGGAGACAGAGAAACGGTATTTTTTCTTATTTTTCACCAAAACAAAAAAAAAGAAATGTAGTCATTTATTATTTTTAGAAAATTCGACTTCTTGTAAGAATAGACGATGATGTTCCTACAGTTCGAGCAAAAATGCAAATGGAAGCAACATCAGCGGCAGTATAATTATTATTCATATTTAAAGTTAATAAACTTATAATGTTTCCAGTGGAATAAAATTAGTGTTCAATAAGCTTTGTAATTAAGCGATCAGCATGTTTCACTATGTACTTGATACATTTAAAGTTATGGAATATATACAGGATGTACCAGGGGTTCGAAAAACCTCCATAACTCCGTTAACATATCCACTTGGGATTTTTTTTAAACAATATCTCTGAACATTTTGTAAAATTTAAAATTATTTTTGACATTTACATACTGTTACTATACAGGATGGCACATTAAACTTATGTTTTTTTAAATGGAAACCTTCCCTATATTTTAGCATCATTGGGAAGATCTTTTGATTCTCATGAAAAGTGTTGCAATAGTGAATTTCAGTATTTCTTTATATTCTGGACTTTCATTCCAGTGCTTATTAATTAATGAATTCTAATTATTGTATACAGTGCGTGTCCAGGCGCAAAACCGTGAGTTTCTTAGTTTTTTCAAATGGAGCAACCTATATCTTATCATACCGTTTAATAGCATTTTTTCTAATCTTTCTAGCAATGTGCAATTAGACTGGTCTAGTTTGAGAAACTGATGAGATAAATTATTCTTTACGTCCATGTTTTTACTTGTTAATTATTCAAATAAACAATGAGGTAGGTTATTGCCAAAAAAATGACACATTTTAATTATTATTTATTCGAAAAAATTAAGTTGGCTGTTATCAATAAATTTGACACATTTCGCATTACTACATCGGAAACTTTGTATCTAATTATTATTTTCCAACCACGAATTTCATCCGCGGAGAATTTATATTATAAGCATGGTTTATTGTATTGGTGAGGCTGAAAAAAAATTACTAGCAGGTCGAATTAATTAATTAAAATAATAATTTTTGACAGTAGCCTATCTCCTTTTTTTTATGAATGATTAACAGGTAATAACAAGGACGTGAAGATCGTTTTAAAGTAAATCTCATCAGTTTCTGAAAATAGACTAGGTAAATTGCACATTGTTAGAAATCTTAGAAAAAATGCTATGAAACATTATGACAAGATATAAGGTGTTCTAATTGAAAAAACTGAGATACTCTCAGTTTTGCGCCTGGGCACGCACTGTATAGAATAATTAGAATTCATTAATTATTAATAAGCACTGGAATGAAAATTTAGGATACAAAGAAATACTGAAATACATTATTCGTTGCTTTAGTTCCAAAAATTAGTTCGTGGTGATTTTTCAAAGATGATGCCTTCTTACTCTTTTTTGTCCATAAAAAAATTTAGACAATTCATAATTTGCATAATGACATTGTACCACTTTTTATAAGAATCAAAACACTGTTCCAATGATGCTAAGATATAGAGGATTTCTATTTGAAAAAAAAGAAAACATGAGTTTGTTTGTGACAGCCTGTATATAAATGACAAAAAATAAATTTAAATTGTACAGAATGATTGTAGCTAGTGTTGAAAAAAAAAACGCAGGTCGATATGTCTTATAGCAACGGAGTTATGGAGGGTTCTCGTACCCCTGGCACATCCTGTATATGTATAAGTGGAACCTTTAGATTTTATTTGAAAAATAAAAATTAAAACGATTTGAGAGTACCACGTACAAATTGTGTGTTATTATCTTAGGTTAACATTTAGGTGTTGGTTCATAATTTCGACAATATTTAGCAGAAAATGAACATCATCCATTTATCATATACTATAACTTCATGTATTTGATTTTATTTATTATTTTTAAATTATATAATTGAAAATTTAGCCTTTAAGTATATAATATGAATATGTAGCTTCATCAATATTGTAAAATAAGATTTGTTGTAAAAATTTTATGTTGCTTGTTTAAGAATATACACATTTCGAGCAACAATACTTCCCTCTATTGTCTAGAAACGAACATAAAAACCTCCGTTTTCCCAAAGATTGTTAACTTAAAATGATTGCTCCTTGTCTATACCCTCCATATAAGCCAAATATTTGATATCATTGGTGGATTGAAGCGCTTGCCGCCTCTCTGATCAGTGATCACATTACACCATCATAATGACGGTAACCATCATTATGACAGTAAAAATAATGAATTGCCTCTTAATTGCTTCGAATATTTCAGGCAAATTTCTAATAAAACATCCACGTATTCTTTTGATCATGTTTTTTCTTCTTCTTTTTGCACTTTCATACGCTTCTGACATTTTCACGAACAAACAAATTACGACCCAAATTCATTCAAAAGTAAACAAAAATTCTCAGCCGCCAAAATACTGTCAAAATGATGTTTTTCTATTCTCGAATAGATGGCACTCCACCATAATTATAGAGAAAATGATGGTTGAGTACCGTCATTTAAGCCCGTCATTATGATGGCGATTTGCCGTCATGATGACGGATAATGTGCACAACATCACTGTTCAAAAATTTTTTTAATTTGCTCCAATTGTGGGAAAACTAACAAACGTATCGAGAAAATTCTTGAAAAACAGGAAAGGTCTTTTAATCTATCAAAATTCACCAAATAATTAATTAAAATCAATAATATTGGTTAAGTTTTAGCCAATTGCGAAGGAAAATGTACGAAAAAACAGGCTCCAACAGTTTTCTCTGCCATTTAGAATTTAATCTTATTTTTCTTTAGTAGAAAGCTTTAGGACATGCACCTCAAAATGCTTTATCCAACGCACTTGATTATTCACAATATCTTAAAAAATATGCGAAATATTTGAATGTTTGAAAATTGATAAATTTCGCACGCCGAATCGAGTCAACTATCCAAAGACCCTTAAGGGCTATGTGGATAAAATACGCTATTCGGCGCCGCGAAATTTATCAATTTTCAAACATTCAAATATTTCGCATATTTTTTAAGATACATATTGTGAAATTCAAACGTATGTACGTAAGTACCACATCTATAATCAATATCTTAATCAAACGGAAAGAATTCGGCCTATGAATTTTGTATTATTATACCTATAGTTTTCAAATAGTTGAATGAAACAGAGATATAGTGGGCAAGGAAGTGTCGCTTTCTAAAGATGATACCCTTTGTCAACTAGGATTTTAACTAGACAAAAAAAAACATAAATTACAACTTTCTCTTTCCTAAAACATGAGAAAATATATGTTCAAGATTTTTTTACGATTTTCAAAACCGTTGTAAATTTTCAACCATATACCTACAGAGATTGTAAAACGTTTCAATAATGATTATTGAAAAAAAATATACATATTGTATAATAAAAATGTTTTTTCAAATAGTTTGTTAACACAATAGTCAAGAGGATGGTGTGATATTGGGGTAATAAAATGTTCAAATCTCGGAGAATTCGCTTGGCTTTTCACTTTCTTTCATTTTTCCCATTTACTATACATTTATTATCTCTTTCAATTTTTATTACTAAAAAATTGTAGGTATTGTTTTCAATCTGATGTTGTTCATTTAATAAATATATGATATGTCGATGGCCTGTTTTAAAATGTCATCCGTTACGTGCTGTCCGTGATTTTTATATTTGATATGTTGGGCTAATTGATTTATTATTAAATTCATAAACACTGGTCTGACTCACGGAATATACAAACATAAACAAAATACAAACGATTGCCTACTTTAAGCAAAATAGTGGTTTTGGATAAACTTAATATTCAATCTACTAATAATAGGTTGGGTTTTTAAATATAAATTAATAATAATAATAGATTCTCTATTAATTATTAGACGATATTTCATCAACTTCAATTCAACCTAATGATCAGTTAGAAAATTCGTTTCTATGACTTATTTGTTCGTTAAAAATTAACTGACGTTAGTGAAAGTGACCCTAAGGAAAGAAAAAACTAAAATAGGCACAATTATTGTAATTATGATAGTGTTTTTTATGATTTAAAATAATACATTTATTTAATTTTATAATATTAAATATACAAAATATACAAAACTTTTTAATTGTACTTCACAATCAACTTCAAACAAAATAGAAGCGATTACAAGGAAAAAATATTTTTTATATCAATTTTTTATTTTTTGTCGGTTAACATCATGTCCAAAAATTGATTAATTAATAACAATCAATTGATGGACTCACAAACGAAAATATTTGTTGAAATGTTTAATATTGTAAACAAACGGTGTATTTAATTTAACAATATAAGAAAGACAATTCTTAATGAATTGTCTTTCTTATATTGTTAAAAGAAAATATTTGTACTTCAAAAACGCTTCAAACGAAATACAAACATCATCTACAGTGTATGACAGTAACCGTCAATTTTGTTTTTTTGGTGTATTGTTGTAAAAGTGTATTAAGGTTGAACTTCAGTGGGCCAAAACTACATTTATAATTCAAAAAATTTGAAAAAATTACCAAAGCTTAGTATTGGTCTAAGCATTACTTATACCAAATTTGAAGGAAATCTGTCGAATAGTTTTTGAAAAAAAGCGAACAAACCATGTTTTTTGCACTATTTTATTTTTTATCTCGAAAACGAGAGGACAGATTTTGTTTAAACTTTTTTATCATATCCGAGTTGGTTTTATGTAGCTTCTGAATTTTTGTGGATGAATGGGAATCATAAACTTTTACACCACAAAATAAAAGAGCTGAAAAATCGAAATAAGCGTAAACGATCATATATGCTGGAAAACAAGTTTGTATTGTATAGAATCAGCCATGAGAAGTAACATACACGAAATTATTTGCCATCAAAATCATTTTTTTCACTAATTAACACATTTTAAAATTAAAATTGAATAATACCGCCTTGCTGATACATGCCCGTAAGGTCCTGACCCTCGATTTTATGTGAGCGTTTATAGAACTAATAATAGAGCCATCTATATAGTAGAGGTACAATAAATCTGAATTAAAATAGGATTCTGTAAAGAAGTTGTGAACATATATGACGTAGCAAAATAATGGATACATACAGGATTTTTTCCTTGTTCAACGTACATAGGACTGAATACAGCTGTTTCACTTTCCTCATATTCACATATACTTAAACATGTGAGAGTGTGATAGAAGTAATTGGGTTTTTCACGTGGGTGGTACAATAAGTAAATAAAAGATAAAAGTAGTCAACAATTTTATACCAATATACAATCTAGAGAAATGAATGAATGAATTAATTTGATACTTATATTGAAACATTTAGAATTTATAGTTTGTTGGCTAAAAAAGGACTTTCCCAGAAAAACTGAATGTAAATATGTGACGTAACAACGGCGATTAGCGAATTTAGAATTTTATGAATCTCTATACATACATACGGAAATCCGTCATTTTTAAAGGTAGAAGCTTTTGATTACAAAACAATAAGTAATTGTTTTAGCATTCTTGTAAATTGTACCGGAAAGGGGGTGAAATAGGGGATGTTATTTAATATACGCCTACTTAATCTAGCAATAAATCCAAGCTTGTAATACTTATTCAAAGGTGTTGTGTTTTTCGTATACTATGCTGATGTATGGGTATTATAATAACGCAAAATCTTGCAAGCTTCAAGCATTTTTTTCTCAAAAATTATCTACATGTCTCAACGTAGAAAAATCTTCTCTATCTAAAAATGCAATAAAAAGTAGGGGGTGTCATTTAAAAAACTTGATGATGGCGTAATTTCTTCGCAATGGTTATTTTATTTTATTTTATTTTACAAATAAAAAGTTATCTGTCTCGGCGATTTTCTAAATTCTCCAAAATATAAAAGTTATGTATGACGATTATGCGTTACTCATTCTGTATATGCATTCCCCCACTATTTCTTTCTATCACATTATTATTATTATTATAGTTGTGATTATTGAATGAACGATTTTCTTTTCTCCTCCCCTCTGCAGTATTTTTTCATATAATTGCATTTTTGCGATATGAACTGTGGTTTTTTATTCTTTGGGTCCCGTTTTCTATCCAAACTCATCTATATCCATCTTTATCTAACAGTAGGGATAGGTTGCAACGAATTGACGAGAACATAACGGCATTACAGTCCCCAAATTTTATTAGTATTTTTTCTTACACCTAGTTGGTATCGCTCTTTTATTACCACGTGACCACAACAAACTTGTTATTTTAAAATCATAACATTCATAACCCTTATATTTTCTGTGTGTCTATTTGGTTTCTGTTTGATTTTATTATTTCTAAATAAATCCATTCAAACACTTTTTTTCGATATTTATTATGTTTATATATAGAAAACATTTAAAATTACGCGCCATTATAGAAACACTTTTTTGACAGTGACATTTCTGTCAAATAAAATTCTGCTTTATGTGAGTGAATCATATATTGCGTGTCGCCTATTCTCTACAATGCTTAAAAATTCTTACAGTAAAGCGAGATAACAATATGCTTAGTCTGTGTAAATCCGTATATATCTATCCTTCAGTTTTCAATGTATGAACGCTGCAGAAGAAACATATACGGACAAATATATACTTTGCAAGACAGATAGATGTTTCCATCTCGCTTTGCTGTAACAATTTTATGCTTGGAACACGCAATATACCTATGAGTATTATATACAGGGTGATTCAAGAGGATGGGCCATTAAAAGTATAAGAAGTTCTAGTTATTGGAAGTTGATGTAGTTTGGTATGTAGCCATTATATCCCCTGAATTTTCTCTAGAAATTATTTTCGTTGTTCTAGCTACCCTCCTTATATGGGGTAGGGCACCCTACTCTCTTATTTTAAATGGAATGGCATATTTTTTATCACATTTTTGAATTCTTTGATGAAATCGAAGGGGACTTTAATAATATGACCTATTGTCTAGGACTAAAAGTTTTTCAGATATTTCAGCTTTTAGTTCAGTTTTTAAAATTTGCAGTGTTTAATTGAAAAATTCATATTTTTGAAGCTATGGAATTTGAAATGTTGAAACTTGGAAATTATGTTGTTAAGATGATGTACTTTCACCCAACTTAAACAGAATTCGATTATCTTTCAGCGTTTAGCTGAAATAAATTTTTTTTCAGGCCATTTTCAAAGTACAATATCTTGCTTATTTTAAATGGAATACCATATTTTTCTTTTTATGGTTAGATAGAGAAAATTATTTTACATCGAACTGTATTAGCATTTCCTATATCTATCTTTGATAGTTTTTCAGTTATCCAAGATTTTCAATTTCATCTAATTTTCTCTCTTGAAAAAAAATATAAAACATAGAAGGCTTTGCAAAACAACCTCCAATTCAATTGTCACAATTAAGATGAAATTAAATGATTAATTTTAAAATATCTCAAGGAAGGAAAATGGAAGAAATTCATAATTAATTAAATCAATATTATTTGGATTTGTTTTTTATGCATGTGGAATATCTTAAAAGTTATAAAAAACATGTAAAATATTTAATATTAACGTCATTTGTGATGTTCTAACTTTTTTTCTAAGCCTTCTATGCGTTTCATTGTAGTTGAATTCGTTTCAAGGGAGGTGATTGGACGAAACTGAAAATTTTGAATAACTGAAAAATTATCAAAGATAGGTATAGGGAATGTTAATGCAGGTTGATGTAGAATTTTTTTCTCTATCCAACCATATAAAGGGTGTTTTTTTAGAGGTATAGAATTTTGAAATGGAATAAACAAAAATGATTTTTTTAATTTGACATGAAATTGACTTTATTCGAGAGATAATCTTCTGGCATTATAATTTAAAAATGATTTCTGGCATATGGCCACCACGGCTGGCTCGGACGTAATCTAATCTAGAGGTCCAATTTCCAATCACTTTTTCCAACATTTGTGGCCATATATCGGCAATAACGCGGCGAATATTGTCCTCTAAGTGGTCGATCGATTCGGGCTTATCGGCGTAGACTAGCGACTTCACATATCCCCACAAAAAATAGTCCAGCGGCGTTAGATCGCACGATCTTGGAGGCCAATTCACGGGTCCGGAACGTGAAATTATGCGGTTACCAAACGTTTCCTTCAGTAAATCAATTGTGGCATGAGCTGTGTGACATGTTGCGCCGTCTTGTTGAAACCACAGCTCCTGCACATTATGGTTGTTCAATTGAGGAACGAAAAAGTCAGTAATCATGGCTCTATAGCGGTCACCATTGACTGTAACGTTCTGGCCAGCATCGTTCTTAAAGAAGTACGGACCAATGATGCCACCAGCCCATAAAGCACACCAAACAGTCAGTTTGTCTGGATGTAACGGTGTCTCTACATACACTTGAGGATCATCCTCACTCCAAATACGGCAGTTTTGTCTATTGACGTAGCCATTCAACCAAAAATGAGCTTCATCGCTAAACAAAATTCTCTTATGAAAATCGGGCTCAATGGCAATCTTGTTTTGGGCCCATTCACCGAATCTACGCCTTGCTAGGTGGTCGTGTGGCTTCAATTCTTGCACAAGTTGGATTTTGTAAGCACGTAAACCAAGATCTTTTCTCAATATCTTCCATAAAGTGGATGGACACATATCCAATTCCTGTGCACGATGGCGTATAGACTGATTCGGGTCTTCCTCTACGCTACGCGCTACAGCAGCAATGGCTTCTTCTGTACGCACTGTTTGACGTCTCTGTGGATGCGTATTATCATTTAGAGTAAATGTGGTGCGGAAACGGTCCATAGTTAGTCGAATTAATTGCTCTGACGGACGATTATGTTGACCGTAAAATGGACGTAGTGCGCGATACGTATTTCGGACAGAACCATTATTTTCAAAATAAATTTGCACAATTTGGAAGCGTTGTTCAGGCGTCAATCTATTCATGCTGAAATGACAAACCAAACTAAACACAAATCACTTGACAGTTGACAAAACGGCCGCCAGGTAAAACAGTGTTGCCAACTTAAAGTTCTATACCTCGAAAAAAAACACCCTTTAATAAAAAATATGGTGTTCCATTTAAAATAAGCAAGATATTATAGTTTGAAAATCGCCTGAAAGGAAAACTTATTTCAGCTAAACGCTGAAAGAGAATCGAATTCTGTTTAAGTTGGGTGAAAGTACATCATCTTAACAACATAATTTCCAAGTTTCAACATTTCAAATTCTATAGCTTCAAAAATATGAATTTTTCAATTAAACACTGCAAATTTTAAAACTGAACTAAAAGCTGAAATATCTGAAAAACTTTTAGTCCTAGACAATAGGTCATATTATTAAAGTCCCCTTCGATTTCATCAAAGAATTCAAAAATGTGATAAAAAATATGCCATTCCATTTAAAATAAGAGAGTAGGGTGCCCTACCCCATATAAGGAGGGTAGCTAGAACAACGAAAATAATTTCTAGAGAAAATTCAGGGGATATAATGGCTACATACCAAACTACATCAACTTCCAATAACTAGAACTTCTTATACTTTTAATGGCCCATCCTCTTGAATCACCCTGTATATGGAGTGAATAGAGTTTAAATGTGTATATGGCTATCTCTACTCTCTGCTATGCGTTTTAGATTCGGTATTATCGGCAACAAAGTCGTGTTTATAAGGAATTTATAGTTTCAATAAAAAAAATGCAATAAAACAAAGAAAGAAATGTGGACAATTCAATCTAAACTACAATAAAAACTAATAATTGGAATATTTTCATTTTTCATCTTTACATATGCATATGAATCTTGGCAAAGAAAAAAAACGAAATCGCTGATAACTGATAAATATACTAATCGAACTTCGAGGATGATTGGAAAATAATCTCTAAGAAAATATAAAATAAACAACCGTTCTGTTTATTTATTCTTTCTTGCTTTATTCAGACGTAATCTATCTATCCTTATCTTGTTTGCTATGATCTGTTGTATTTTTTTGCAAAAAAAATACCACCGTATTTAGAGCCACCTATTGAGAAATAGAATAATCTTAAGCGTAAATATTTACTATTAGTAAAATCCAATTTCCATCTGTAACATACGACTATCATACAGTTTTGATCCAATCTAATTTGCAGCGCTGGCAGCGCCAACTCGCGTTTGCGAAACGCAATATTTCTCCTTGAAGATAAACCCACTATTTAAAATTGTTAGTCAATACTAATAGATAGAATTTTTATTAAATTTCTAGAAATGTTTTAATACAACTAACTATGGGTCTAAAGGTGATATCTTGTTTGTGTGTTTTACGAAGGCAATATAACTTTGGAGCGATGGAATTAGATTTCTTGAGATTCTTCTTTTGTTGGGTTGTGATCACTCCCGTCTCCCAAATTTTGTCAATAAAACCATTAACTTTAGGCCTTCTAAAAAGCAGTTTTAGAATTGACGAACTGTGGTGTATTTAATGATTGTTAGTTGTTAAGTTGTGTTTTTTCTGTTTTGATTTGATTGTTTGTTTTAATTGATGATTGCTGACACTGGTTCTGATGATTGTTGTTTCCCAACTTATGTAATATTATTAAAAGTTATTATATTTTGTACCATCTAGGTAAGTTAATACATGTCACTAGATTGCATTGTTGATTATCATAATTGTAGCCCTGAAGAAGCAATAAAACCGCATTGCGAAACTGTCGGCATAGTTGGTAGTTTTGATTATTAACGTCCAATTACCTCATACATTATCTTAAGATTATAATAAAGAAATATTTCAACATAACCTCAATAATAAATAAATACCTAGGTAAATACCGCAGTATTTACCTTAGGTATTTAACCGGTCTATTTTACCTGTGTTAGTAGGTGGGTAAAAAATCGTATAATAGTGAATTGTCGCAAAAATAGTATTATATTGTGTGTTTGTGTGTGAAAACTATCCAATTAATTCATTGTTATTATTTATTATTGTTATTATCTTTCGTTATTACTTTATTCTGCTATAGAATTTTTTTGTAGTATCATTTTTTTTTTTGAAAAATTAATTAAAAATGTTAGAAATAAAAGTGAAAACACAGTTGGACACATGTTTATTTACTTAAATTACGTAAATGTGGAAAAAATGATATTATAATCAATTACTTGACGGATTTCCAGTGCAGCACCAAGAAAAGTTGGAGCCCCATATTTTATTTAGTTCCAATAATTTTATAACGATCCTCACTTCAAGGCTTCTTTTAGGTCATATTGTAGCAGTATATGTTGAAAAAAGTGAAAAAAGTTTGTTATTTTTGCGACAATTCACTGTTATACGAATTTTTACCCACCTACTAACACGGGTAAAATAGACCGGTTAAATACCTAGGTAAATACTGCGGTAAAAATCGCCATGCTGTTTTTATGAAACGTCATTCTTTCTACTTGAGAAAATTACGCCAGTAGAATCTCCTTTACTACGGTAGAAGTCCTACCGTGGTAGATTTTAAACAAAACACCAGTAAAACTGTTTACTGGTTACCAAGGCAACACTGGTATGTACCGCGGTATTTTTTTATGAAACAGGCCCCAGTTGATCACCGATGAGAATGGTTAGTATTAAGGCGATTTCTCTATAATATACGTATATTCACTTATATGGAGATTCCCATATGAAAAAACGGGGTGCATATTACGAAATCGGTAAGGGATAAGACATTGTAGTTTTCAGATTTCTTTGCCAAACATGATAGAGACCCCTCGGGGGCATTTTATTTTTTCCAAAACTAGCTGGATTTTCCACATTAACGGAAAAACCAAGTTTTTGAGTTAAAAACAGTAAGTTCCATGGTAGCGTTTTAAATCGTCAATAGGCAACGAAATATAATGAGACTGTTACTAATAGAAAGAGGAAAGTCTGAATATTAGACGGGTGCATTTTTTTTTGTTTATTTTCGCTGTATTTTTTTGTTTAAATGCATTTAAAGTTATGCATTTGTTCAAGATTTTAATGAGTTAGCAACCAGGAATACTGCCTTTTTTTATGCTAATCTATAAGAAATAGTTCATAGGGTCGCGAACAGATAGAGATGTATTCAATACAGTTGCCCATCTTAGTAGATTCTAAAAATTTAATCAAATACAACTACTTGTGACTCATCATTCTAAATGTTCAACTGCATCATTGCGAACACCGAGTTATCGTTGAAAAAAAAGAAGATAAGATAATGTATTGAAATACTTGTGTTTTTTATATAGAAGAGGCGTGTTCAAGCGATTATTAGCGAATTTTTTTAAAAAAAATTAGCTAATGACGAGATCCTCACTTTTGAATTTCCGAAAAATTTTGGCACAGAAGTTCGTTTTGGAACCTCAGGAGCCCATATCCACCGTTCGTTAAAATTTTTTTTTATATATATATATATATATATATATATATATATATATATTTATATATGTATATCCACGATAACTGCCGTAAAAATACACCAATCTTAATGAAACTTGGTACAAAAATCGGTCCTCGTGATAGCTTGGATGAGTTCGTTGGCCAGACTGGTAGGGCCAACGCTTTTGGAATAAGAGCTGAAGAAATGTTAAAAAAAATCATTTTCAATATTACATTTGCTTAGATTTTGATGAAAATTAAAATAACAGTAGAGCCGACCATTCTCTATGACCCAGAAAAAAAATCATCAAAATCGGTTCGTTGGTTCGCAAGAAAAATGCAAAAATCTCTTTTTTGGGTATAAGCAGTAAAATCGATTATCTCAGGTGGCTATGTTCTGACAATTGATATTAGAAAAAAAATTGAATATCGCACAGGGCAACTAATTTTGACAGTTAATATTAGACAAACATAGGTAGATCTAGTATGTTAATATATTAACATACTAGATCTATGTAGACAAACAATGTTTCTTATTGTTTGTGAATTAATAATATTTCAACATGTAGATACATAAAAAAATTCGCTATATAAGGTACTTGCTGCCTTTAGAGATTTTTTTTACATAGAAAGAGAAATAATGAATACAGATATTCTCAACACTGCCGGTTTCCAATATTGCCAAAATAATAGGAAAAATAATTATAGGTACAAATGTACATATGGATTTATGTCTACATATGTATACATAAATCAAGAGCCTATTAAAAGTATAAAAAGTACTAATTGACACAAAAGTTAATGAAATTTGGTAGATCTACATAAAGTCGTTATGTCACCTGAACCTGAAGTGAAATAGGGGTTGAAAGTTTGTACGGAAATCTGTCATTTTTGAAACTAGAAACATGAAATTTTATATTTGCACAGCTTGACGCTGTGTGGATATTTGAAAACTTTCCCACAAATCTGGCATTGTAGAGAACGACTAGATTGTCTGTGTTGCCTCCTCCTCTACCAAATTATCATCCACTTCTGTAAACAAAATAATTCTTTGTCATAAATGAAACATACGATAAATAATGAATTTTATTCTTTGATTCTCTTATTTAGTGATTTTTGAACGATATACTGAGAGTATAATCGTTGACTGAATAATATATGTATAGACATGTCAAGTCCGTGTTAAAAAGTGTAATCCAAAAGGGCGGGCGTAAACTGGGCACTATTTACCTGCTTGCGAAAAAGGGCTCAATAATTACATGTGTAATTTGGGCACCAAAGATTTTTTACCTGTAATGTAAAAGAACGAACCTCCTATAAACAGTGTAATGTGGGCACCACTCGCAAACCACATCCCAAAGAGCACATGTAAACGGCACCAGGAGAGGCAACGACCTGCGTTTTGATAAAAATTTATAGGCCCCCGAACGTATTAAATCTCTAAACCAATTAATGTCCTTTTTTATTTAAGTAATTCATGTCAGTTTTATGTAGTGTTACAAGAACTTGATGTTTTTAATATTGGAAGTAATTAATCTATTCTGCAAGACTTTATAATATTCTTTAACATAGTACGTAATTCTAGAAGACAAAAATGAAATAAGAAATCAGAAAGTACTATAAAGTAATATGTATTAGGTATTAATATATAAAATATATAAAAAAAAAATTACAATTAGTAGAGTAGCACCAGTATTTACAACGTACAATAATAAACCATTAAGAATATCAAACACTTGCGGAATATGACGAACGCTTTACAAAATTAAGTCGTGTAATTTTTCCCAAAATGTATTGCGAATGTAAGTCCGTGAATATTTGAAGAATGAGGAATGAATGATGCTAAAGTAGCTATAATACACCATTAGATGCAAATATGTATTAAGTTAAATACAGCATGTACAGAAGCAGATCATAAAACAATTGATGGACAATTATATCAAAAATTAATTGGTGAATTATTATATTTAGCAAATTGGACGAGACCAGATATTATGTTTTTTTGTTAATAAACTATCTCACAAGGAAAGTGACACAACTGTCCCTCTCCGATTTTGATAAAACTTTGCATGCAGGTAGAGCATCAAAAAATAAGGGATGCATAATTTTTTTAGCTGCCCATATTCACATTAAGGGGGTGAAATTGCCTCTTGAAGTTACCCCATCAAAACACATTTTTCGCTATATCTCGATAACCAAGCGAGTTATCGAATTCAATCAAAAACTGAAATATTCTGCACATCTAGTACTATATTACTACCCAGCAAACAGCACCCTTATATCTTTCAAGGGTTGAAAAATACGTAAGGGTAGGTACTTTTTTGCCCCCCCCTGGCAACATTTTTTGGAAATTTAAATTGTTCTTTTTAAATTCATAAACTTTATTGAAGAACTAAAGTTACCTGTTTTTGAATTTTTCGATTCACCCCTATTTTAAGGGGCTGCAACCCCCAATATGTAATAATGCACAAGATGCATTATCAGCAATATATTCGTAACTAGAGGCTAATGGAAAGCCAAAATGTTGAATTTAATGATAAAACATTGGGTAAAATTAAAATAAAGGCGATTGTATGATACGGGGTGAAAATAAAAATACTTGTATTTTTATGGTTATCATCAAAATATATTTGTATAATATATTAGTAATATAATAAAACTTCAGAGTTTAACACATAACCAATTTTCATCGCCGAGCTATATAGAACTTTTTCAATATGTATGGTATAAAAGCGGCTATGTGGAAGAGCGACCTGCAATTTTTCAGACACCTCTACAATTCTCATTTGGGGGGAGACGACCCATTCAACGTGCAGTGTTTGTGGCGCCCCAGCAATAATGAAATGTGGGTGGTGCAAACAGCATCTCTGTTTTAGGTATTTTTACACAGAATATCATTTTTGTAATACATATATACCGTGAAATACGGTACAAAAATTATGTGAATAAGAATGAATATATTTTGACGATAACCATAAAAATACAAATTTTTTTGAATTTTCACCCTGTATCACACAATCGCCTACATTTTCATTTTATCCAATATTTTATCATTAAATTCAACATTTTGGCTTTCCATTAGCCTCTAGTTACGAAAATATTGCTGACAATGCATCTTGTGCATTATTACATATTGGGGGTTGCAGCCCCTTAAAATCGGGGTGAATCGAAAAATCCAAAAACAGGTAACTTTAGTTCTTCAATAAAGTTTATGAATTTAAAAAGAACAATTTAAATTTCCAAAAAATGTTGCCAGGGGGGGCAAAAAAGTACCTACCCTTACGTATTTTTCAACCCTTGCAAGATAGAAGGGTGCTTTTTGCTGGGTAGTAATATAGTACTGGATGTGCAGAATATTTCAGTTTTTGATTGAATTCGATATCTCGCTTGGTTATCGAGATATAGCGAAAAATGTGTTTTGAGGGGGTAACTTCAAGAGGCAATTTCACCCCCTTAATGTGAATATGGGCAGCTAAAAAAAATATACATCCCTTATTTTTTGATGCTCTACCTGCATGCAAAGTTTTATCAAAATCGGAGAGGGACAGTGGTGTCACTTTCCTTGTCAGTTCAATACAATGGCTCATAGTGAACATTTTCAATATGCTAAAAAAAATATTAACAAAATATTTAAAAGGAACAATAGATTACAAATTAGATACAATTTAAAAAGACAAAGAAGCCACCATAAGGATATGTAGATGTTAATTGGGCATCAGATAAATCTGATAGAAAAAGTTATACTGGGGTTGTATTCAAATGTGCAGATTGAAGAACCAATTCAACCCTGTATTCAACTTTATCATTGTTGGCTTTTGAATTTCTGTTAAATTCGATATTGAATAACCTAAAATTTTAAACACATTAGAACAAGAATAGAATATTGAGAGTTAATTTATCATATCTAATAACTCACTATTATTGAATTTTTAAGTAATCCTTTAATTGAAACACTTAAGTCGTCCATAACTAAACACAATCTGATCAGATTAAGCAATAAGCAACCTTACATATGAAAATTCGCAAGAAAAAACAACCAATTCAACCCAGTATTCAACATTAACAATGTTGGCTTTTGAATTTCTGTTAAATTCGATATTGAATAAACTAAAATTTTAAGCACATTACAACAAGAATCCAATATTGAGTTAATTTATCATCTAATAATAACTCACCATTATTGAATTTTCAAGTAATTTTAAATCAAAAACTTAAATCCATAACAAACTACAATCTGATCAGGTTCAGCAACCTTACGAATGAAAATTTGAAAGAAAAACAACCAACCCTATACAGTTGTGGCGGTACCACAACGAGAGTGGATACAACAACATTATACTAGCGACATCCATTGGTCAACTCTACAATCAAATCGTAGGTTGGCAACTCTGCGAAACACTACCTGACCTGACCGGGAAAATTGCCGACGCTCTTCCCCTTTTTCGACCAGCCTTCGACAAGATAAGACGTGCCTCATCCGTGGCGTCCCGCTTCGCTGTATTAATTGTTAGATCTTTACTTTTACCGTCTAATTGTAATCATTTTTGTTTTAAATAAATAAATTAGTGTGACAAACGCTAAAGTGGTGACCCGCGACAAGTGAAAAACAATAAAACGACAATCCGCGCAGAACACGCGACCGCGAACGCGCCAATAATCACCGGTGGAACGCACATAAGGACAATAGCATAACTGCGCGCGAAGCTGCCGCGAGAAAAACGACAGGTAAGCTGAAAAAGATGCCTCAAAGCACGCCAAACAACCCAATCGTGGAAGTGTAATGTACTAATTAAGGGTTGATGATCTGATGAAGAAATAGCTCATTTCAAAATCACAGTATTGCAAGTATTGGTTCATCACCCAGGAATTTGTACATTATCACCAATTGACCAACACAATTGGTCAGCACTTTAATTAGAACAGTTAATCAAACGTTAAATTGTAATTAATTATAAGGACATTCTTTAACTGGCGTCCGACTGATAAAGTCGTATTAAATTGTAATTAATTTTAAATTTAATAAAATGTTATAACCCAACATTGAGTTTTCATCCAACAAATGGCCAGTTATCACAGAAGACAGCACGGCAACAGACGCGACCACGCCAGTTCCAACAACCAACATGGCGGCGAGTCCAACCACGCAGTACGACACACAAGTAGACGCCATCACGAGACCACAATTACCGCAATTTTGGAAAGAAGATCCCAACTTGTAGTTCATACAAGTTGAATCCAATTTCATCAACCACCGCATAACCTCACCAACAACGAAATTCCACGCGGTAGTCGGCGTCCTTGATTTCCAGACTCTACAGCAAGTTGCTCACATAATATCGCAACCAACCCACGCCGGCAGTTACGAAGAGTTAAAAACAGGCCTGATACGGGCTTACGCAGACAGCGAAGACACCAGGTTACGTAAATTACTAAACGATTTAGACTTAGGGGAATCGAAACCATCACACCTCCTGTCCAAAATGCAATTGTTGGCGCAAGGGAAGCTACCGAACGACGTCACCCGAACATTATGGTTACAACGCCTTCCGACAAGAACGCGGGAAATTCTAACCGTGTCAGCCAACTTGGAGCTAACAGCCGTCGCAGAAATAGCAGACCGCCTCGCAGCCGAGCGATCGTTGGAAATCGCGTCAGTATCCACGTCAGTGGACACCAACCTTGCAAAGAAAATCGAGGAATTGACGACAGAGGTCGCCAACCTGAAAACAAGACTCGACCGCCAGCGCTCCAGGAACCGTTCAAAATCGCACGGGAAAAAAGAGACATCTGACACGGGTGAGTGCTACTACCATCGGAAGTTTGGAGACCAAGCGCGTAAGTGCCGCGACCCCTGCACCAGGAACCAGTAAAACTAGTGCAGGCGTCGACCTCAACAGCAGACGTCGGCGCCGAAAACGTGCGATTGTGCCTGACGGACAAGAACAGTGGACTTAGATTTTTAGTGGACACAGGTGCGGTGATTTCAGTAGTGCCACCAAGCAAACGTGCTACGTTACGGACATCTAATTACAAACTATTTGCCGCAAACGGAACAACAATAGACACATACGGTGAAGTGACCTTAGTGCTCGATATCGGGTTAAGGCGTCCGTTTACCTGGACCTTCGTAGTTGCGCGAGTGAAACAACCGATCCTAGAGGTAGATTTCCTCAAACGTCACAAACTATTAGTGGATGTGGCCCGAAAACAGGTGATAGACACGGAGACACATCTTTCGCGCGCGATGAGTGACAAAAAGTGCGTGCCGGTCCAGATATCCAGCGTCAACGAAAGCGACGAATTCCACAGGTTACTCCGACAATTTCCAAACATCACCAGGCCCACATCAGAAGTGCTACCCGTCAGACACACCGTTGAACACCACATCTACACCACAGGGAACCCCGTTTTCGCTAAACCTCGACGCCTCCATCCCGACAAATTGTCTGCCGCCAAGAAAGAATTCCAACAAATGTGCGCCCAAGGGATCTGCCGCCCATCCAAGAGTCCGTGGGCCAGCCCACTCCACATGGTCAGGAAACCAAACGGAAATTACCGTCCATGTGGCGATTACCGGCGACTCAACGCCATCACCGTGCCCGACAGATACCCCATTCCTCACATCCATGATTTCAGCCATATATTACACGGAAAGAAGGTATTTTCTTCGATAGACCTGACGAGAGCGTATCACCAGATCCCGGTCGCCGAAGAAGACATCCAAAAGACAGCAGTAATCACACCATTCGGCCTCTTTGAATTCCCCAGGATGAGTTTCGGTCTCAGCAACGCCGCACAAACCTTTCAAAGATTCATGAACGAAGTCCTCAGAGACCTCAATTTCACCTATGTATACCTCGACGACTAATAGCTAATAGCTAATAGCTAATAGCTTCGAACAACCTAGACGACCACAAAAGACATTTGAAAACAGTGTTCGAGAGACTTCAGCAGTACGGGCTAGTGATAAACGCCGCGAAATGCAAGTTCGGACAAACAGAAGTGTCGGTTTTAGGGTATAGAATTACGGGCGACGGAACGCGACCCCTGGACACAAAAGTACGCGCGATACAACAGTTTCCGCGACCCACAACAGCCACCGACCTCCGCCGATTTCTGGGAATGATTAATTTCTATCGCAGGTTCATACCAGCCGCCGCGCAGAAACAAGCGAAACTGCACGACCTTCTGAAGGGCAATCCGAAGCAGACATCGACTATCCAGTGGGACAACGACACGATCATCGCGTTCGAAGAGTGCAAAACGGCCCTAGCCAACAGCGCATTGCTAACACACCCTTCCATAAACGAACCACTAGCACTGGTGACAGACGCATCCGACATCGCCATTGGCGCATTGCTACAACAACGACAAAACGACGAATGGAAACCGCTAGCCTTCTTCTCCAAAAAGTTATCGTCGACCGAGAGAAAGTACAGCACATATGACCGCGAATTATTAGCCATTTACCGCGCCATTAAGTACTTCGAAGACTTCCTAGACGGCCAAACATTCACGATCCTAACGGACCACAAACCGTTGATATACGCATTTAAACAGAAATCGGCGAAGTGCGCACCACGTCAAATCAGACAATTAAGTTATATTAGCCAATTTTCAACGGACATTAAACACATTACCGGGTTAGACAACATCGTCGCCGACTGTCTCTCCCGAAACGCGATTGACGCGCTCGACGAACCGCCTCCCCTTGATTTCGCCGCGATAGCACACGCTCAAAAAACAGACGCAGATCTGTTAGCCATATTAAACAACCCAGGGAAATCCGGATTACAATTAAAATTGCTCTCTGTTCCAGAAACATCAGAACAAATATATTGCGACACCAGCACCAAGGCGACACGACCGTATATACCCAAAGGGCACCAGTTATCAGTTTTTCAGAAGCTGCACAATACAGCCCACCCAGGAATACGCGCAACGCAAGCACTGATCACCAACCGATTCGTATGGAAGAACATGAGAAAGCAGCTGCAGAATTGGTGCAAAAGTTGTTTGGAGTGCCAGCGCTCAAAAATCAACCGACACACACGAGCAGCCCCAAAGCAAATAAACATGCCGGACGAGAGATTTACCCTTATCCACGTGGATATCGTCGGACCACTACCGCCAGCCAACGGGTACAGGTACATCCTAACTATGATTGACAGATTTACACGATGGCCCGAGGCAATCCCAATAACCGACATCACGGCAGAGATGGTCGCAACAACAATACTCGCACAATGGATTTCTCGATACGGCGTTCCGCTTCGCATAACAACCGACAGAGGTCGGCAATTCGAATCACACGTGTTCAACCACCTAACGAAACTGCTGGGCACTAAGCACATCAAAACGACAGCTTACCACCCGCAGTCCAACGGAATGGTAGAGCGATTCCATCGAACACTGAAGTCCGCGCTCATCGCTACTGGTCGAAATTGGCACGAGTCGTTACCCCTGGTAATGTTAACATTAAGAAACCTTATCAAAGAGGACAGCAAATTTACACCGACCGAGCTGGTATATGGTAAAACCACGAAACTTCCGGGCGAGCTTTTCCAGTCGACGCCGACACCAACGGACGAAGCCACACTTGTAAGCAACCTCAGAGCCGCCCTACAAACGCTAAGACCGACACCGGCCAGCAACCATGGCAGCAGCAAAGTCTACATCCATAAGGATCTGCACACATGTTCCCACGTCTTTATCCGGGTAGACAGCGTCAAACCACCACTATCTCCACCCTACGACGGACCGCACCAGGTGATAGAACGTCACGAAAAACATTTTATCGTCGACGTAAATGGAAAAAACGACACCATCTCCATCGATCGATTGAAGCCAGCATACCTGCCGAACCACTACACTGTATCAGCGGAGCATTCATACGCCTTACAACCTAAGCAAGCCCCAGGGACCAGCCGACAACACGTTCGCTTCAACCAATAAAAAAAAGGCAGCTCACTGGGAGGGGAGTGCTGTGGCGGTACAAACAACGAGAGTGGATACAACATTATAGTAGCGACATCCATTGGTCAACTCTACAATCAAATCGTAGGTTGGCAACTTTGCGAAACACTACCTGACCTGACCGGGAAAATTGCCGATGCTCTTCCCCTTTTTCGACCAGCTTTCGACAAGATAAGACGTGCCTCATCCGTGGCGTCCCGCTTCGCTGTATTAATTGTTAGATCTTTACTTTTACCGTCTAATTGTAATCATTTTTGTTTTAAATAAATAAATTAGTGACAAACGCTAAACAGTATATAAAATTATCGGTAATACAGTATGTGACATTAACGACTATTGCCGGTAATACAGGGCTCTACTTTATCAATGTTAACTAATGAATTTCTATTAAATAATCTAAAATTTTAAACACATTAGAACAAGAATAGAATATTAATATTGTTGTAATCATCATCATCATCATCAAATGTGGTACTTGCTAACAATTAAAATTGTCTCAAACCAACAAACAGAATTCAATCAAAACTAATCAGAATTTTCCAGTTAACATTTAACTATCTAGAACCATTATTTCCACTATTTTCAATCATCGCCAATTCCAAATAATACCAACGTTGCTTTCCACATGCTTGCTTTACTCTAAAAATCATCATTTTAATGAAACTTAATGTGGTATTCGATTCAATGGAATTACAATAAATAAAACTTACATGAATTTCTGTATTTAAATCAAAAAAGGACCATAATAGTGTTTTTTATTTTTCTTCTATAACACAATCGTTTCAGTGGTAATTCATACGATTTTTCATTTTAGCCATTTGAAAAAAATTCTTTGGTTAGGTTGTTGATGTTTTTTGTGGTTATGTTATATTCACCAAATGATACCCTAAAATTTAAGCAAATAAAACCCAAAATCAGAAATTGAATTCTCTTACACCTCAAATAATTCATTAGTATATAATTTTTAATAAATATTTAATTTATACAACCGCCATATTTATCAAAAAGTAATTAAAATCAGTTTAAACAACTTTACAGATGAAAATTCACTAGAAAAATAACCAGTCAAAATATGTCGGTAATACAGTATCCTACATTATCAATACGATACATTTATAACATTCGTGTCGTTTGATGATTTTATTTATCAATCTCTTATATTAATTTACTATATGAATAATTCTAAATTGAAATATTAAAATGAATAATACAATTATTTTAAATGAAAGCTTCTTATTTAAGCGACATCTTGTACCGATATGTTATCACTAAGAATTATGTTGGCAGTAGTGTACAACAAAATTAATTAGAATAGAATACGTCCAGAGTGCGCACTAAATTGGCGGGAAATATAATTTTTTTGCTATAATTTTACTAGATATCTACATATTTAAACCTAAATATTATAATTTGTCTTACTATTTGTTAAGATCAATAAATAAATAATTCTAGTTATTTGAAAATAAATCCTTG